>JANXHW010000005.1:72985000-75640000 GCA_026170595.1 Plestiodon gilberti rubricaudatus | reverse complement strand
AACACGCTTTTCTCTCCTCTTAAGTATAGCACTCAGATAATAGGCCACCTTTTCTGTTAGCTCCACTTCAGTCCCCCCAAGGATAAACCGAACCTTATCAGGGTCAGCACAACCTGTTTTCTTAATCAAAAGGTCCTCAAGGTAAACCTTGCGCAGGTCTGAATAGAAAGGGCAGTACAAAATAATGTTCTGCACTGACTCCACCCCCCCCCAACAGAGCAGGTACAAGTCCTACTTTCAAGAGGAATACCCCTAAATCTGCCAGAAGTCACAGCTGAAGGAAAAACATTGTTTCTGGCTAGGGAAAAAGCCCTACGCTGACTAGGGCATTTCAAAATTAACAGATATTCTGCCATTTGTCCATAGGTGACCGCAAGATGTAACGAGAGAGGGGAACAGGTTTTATCAGCATCTCCCCACAACTCTTGCTGATCTATGTCTTGCAGTCTAGCATTAATCTGATGAAATGCCTGCTCGAAAGTACAATTTCCCAGGCTTTCCAGATCTAACCCAACACTCTTTAAATATTAGAAATTTGCTTGAGGGCCGGCCGTAAGGCCGGGCACCATTTTTATTTATTTAATTAATTTTTGCCCCCGCCCCCCCATCGGTCTCCAGAGGCTCCGCGCTCACCGTCCGAAGCCGCCACTGGGTCCGCGCGTCACCTCCGGTGTACCATGCCGATGAGGGCAAGAGCTTGCCCTCATCGGCGTGGTACGCATGTGTGAAATGGCCAACGGCCTGGTGAGAAGGGGTCGAGGCGGCGGCTGGGGAGGACATGCAAAGGCCCTCTCCCGGCCTCCGGAGGTGACGCATAGACCCGGCGAAGCCTCCAGGGGCCGGTTGGGCGGCCTCCCAGCAATCTCTCCGGGGGCTGGACCGGATGGCCTTGGGGGCCTGATCCGGCCCTGGGGCCGGAAGTTCCCCACCGCTGATTTAAAGAATCGCAGCCAAGCCACTAGCTCCAGCTGACACATCCCTGCTTCCAAACAAAGGGCGGCATAAGGGACACATCCTGGTAGGCCAAGGATTTTACGTAGGAACATCCCCTGAATCTGTTCCAGGGAATAATCCCATGCCCTCATCCAAATTGGTATTCCAAATAACACTGAGGGGATAATCTTAGCCTTAAAGATCTTAAGAGCACCTGGTATAAAGGAATTCCCTTTACAGTAGAAAAAGCGTACAATGGACTTAGCTATATTATAGGCAGTGTCTCTACTGCCTATAATAATCTACGCTGGGGGATCCATGATAATTTGTGATGAAAAAGAACACCAAGGTACTTGAATTGTCTGACTTGTTCTATTAGATTGCCTTTGATGTTCTAAGGGTGGACCTTCCTAGATTTACCAGAAACCACAATCTTAGATTTCTCATAATTAAGACAGAGTTTGTTGGTCTCAAGAAAGTCCACACATCTTACCAGAAGCCGTTTCAATCCAATGTGGGTTTTTGAAAGGATAACCGCGTCATCGGCATAGAGTAGAATGGATATAGGGGCATCTCCCAGTTTAGGACTATGGCCATCTACAACATCCAAGTATGGGGCAAGATTGTTTAGGAACATATTGAAAAGGATAGGTGAGAGAATGCAACCCTGTTTAACTCCAGAATTAACAGAGAAAGCTCTTGACAATTCCCCAGACTTGGCCACCCTGACCTGACAAGATGAGTTCTCATATAGATTCCTAATTAAAAGAAGAAGTCTCCTTTCTATTCCCTGGTGTTCAAGTTTCTGCCACAAAAGTGTCCTATGGAGTCAAACGCAGCCTTCAAATCAAGGAAGGCCGCATACAAGTTGGAATTAGCTATCCTAACCTGTTTATCTACCAGGTGGGATAGAATTGCACAATGATCTAAGATGGAAAACCCTTTTCTAAAACCAATCCGTTCCTTCCCCAGAATATCCTTGATGTTGATCCAGTCCAGAAGCTTATTTAAAAGATGTTTTGCATAAAGTTTTCCTAGGCTTTTGTGGCACCATGTAACAGGTGAAGGCTTTTAGCTGAGATACCTCAGCTTGTCAGCAACTTCCAGCTGTCTCGAATTAATCTCGTTCCAACTGTTCTTCGGGCAAGGCAGCAGCTCAACCACTAGACCACACCTCCTGTCCGGTGGTGGTTGCTTCTTAGAACTAAAAAGGAGGTGAGTTGCTTCTCAGATTGTTCTTGTGACCAGAAACTACCACAATTACCTCAAAATTTCACTGTAAGCGTACTGAATGGAAGCCCTATTCCCATGTCCATGAACCAGCTCCTCACCAGCTTCAGTCTGTCAACAACCAGTGTTGCTGAGAGGCGAATGACACTCCCTGCACCTCTTGACTTAAAAACCTCTATTCATGTTCTGAGGGTCTCCCAGTTAGGAATGTGCAGATGCACAGAGATCCCGTGAGACATTATCCAAAGTCTTATCCAAACTCTTTTGCTTCTCTCAGAAATCTTTGAATGATTTCTCTTGATGAGAAACGTCCAAATGTACATCAAATTTCTGCTGAAGGCAAAATTTGGGTGGCATCCTACATTTGGTTATGTTGGCCATGGAGTCATCGCACTCTTGGATGTGGTAGGCTAGGATGAGGAGGAATTATTTGCCCAAGGCCACCCAACAAGCTTGAAAGTTGAGCAGGGATTTGAACATGACTTTATTGTATGGAAACCTAATGCGCTACCCAGCAGCACACCACTTTGACTCAGGGTAATGGCATGCAGTGGCAATGGCTGGAGAATATATGCTCAGTCATCTATCACCAAATCCCTACTTTGCCCTTGTTAATTCTGTTTACGCATCATCGGCTCTCCCTGGGGAGCTCCCATTTGAAACTGATGTGACGCTAACCTTGTGACTCAATAAGCACAACTTGCTATTTTCTCCTTCAGCCCTGTCTGCTGGATAGCGTCATCTAATTGCAAGAAAACAAATATAAGCACCGTGACAGATCTTTACAAATAAACAATGAAAATCAAAGTGCCTCGGGATTAATGACCAATTGGAATAAGTTGTGGGCCATTAATTCTCACTGACCATTAATTTGTATGAGCCATCCTGCTCAGAGGCTATTATTGCTCACAGGTGCTCTAATACATGACAGTCCCAGAGAAGGAAGCTGGATAGGGACTTTTTTTTTTTAATGAGTGGTGAAGGTTACTTGTGGCATTTATGTAGCGTTTCCAGAGAATGAACAATCTGTTTATCCAGCCACAGTGACTGCCTACAGAATGGCTTCTCATCATCTCATTCTCCCATCGCTGAAGCTTGCAGCAGGTGTGTAAGAATAGAAGAGGATATAATTAAGTGAAAGGGACAAGTTCTCTTGGAATAGCCTAGAAACACCGCACAACAACTTGCTCATGCAGTTCACTGGTGACTCACAGAAGGAAAGCAACAGCACAGCCAACACAGGATTTCAAGTTACCAGGCAAAGATAAAGGTATCCCCTGCTTGAAAGCCAGTCGTGTCCGACTCTAGGGTGTGGTGCTCATCTCCATTTCTAAGGTCAAAGAGCCAGCGCTATCCAAAAATGCTTCCATGGTCATGTGGCTGGCATGACTAATGGAATGCTGTTATCTTCCTGCTGCAGTGGTACCTACAGTATTTATCTACTTGCAATTTCTTGCTTTTGAACTGCTAGGTTGGCAGGAGCTGGGACAGGAGATGAGAGCTCACTCCGTCATGCAGCACTTGGGTCTCGAACTGCTGCCCTACCGACCTTCCGGCCTGCAGTTCAGCGTCTTATTCACTAAGCCACTGTGGCCCCTGCCAGTCAAAGCAGTGTGGTATATTAAAGATGAGATAGGTAAAGGGGTTCTGTCGAGGAACACAGAATCGTAGGAAGCTCTGCTGAGCCATTCTCAAAGAACCAAAAGTCACAGTCTAGTAATAGCTTGACTGGAACCAACCAAAATGGCACCAAGTCTTGAGCAAGGGCCAAAGTTCTCCAGAACTCTTAATTGGTTTCATTTAAGACCTGAGCAACTGCATAATGGTGAAGTACAATCCCATGCATGTCTACTCAGAAGTAAGGCTGCAATCCTATAATAAGTTCCTAGGAGGAAGCCATAATGGGAGGAAGCCACTACTTCCTGGGAGTAAGCCACTACCAGTAGCGTCGCGACGACGTGCGACACCCCAGAGCGGGGGCGCGCGTCGCCCTTAAGGGAGAGGCTCCGCCCCCGCGAGTGACATCACGCGCAGGAGCGGAGCGCCCTCCCCGCTCTGTTTTCGGCTCATTTTGGAGCCGAACGGACACCGGGGAGGGAGGGCGGGCCCGCCTCCAACAGAAAACTGTAAGTGGGAGGGATCGCACGTCACCCCTATATGCGCGACGCCCCCCGGCGGCCCCCCCGCTTCCCCCTGTCGTCGCCAGTGGCCACTACTTCTGAAAAGGCATGCATAGGATTAAGCTGCAAGTCCCAATGAGTTCAGTGCCCTTAATCTCAGTTCCCAATGAGATCCTCGCACCCTTAATTTATTTGGTTCTTTTTATTTTCCTGACCCCTGATCTGGTGCAGTGGTTAGAGTGTTGACCAGGACTCAGAAGACCTTGGTTCTAATCCCTATTTGGCCATGAAGCTCACTAGTTGACCTTGGGCTAGTCGCTCCAACCTTCTTCACAGGGTTGTTGTGAGGATGAAATAGGACTGCAGGAGAGAACCATATATACCACCTGAAATCCTTGCAGAAAAGTGTGGGATTAAAATGTAGTTAATACTAATTTAGAATTGTATCCTCAATCAATAAAGATAACACAGGTACTGACAGCTTTTTCTTCCAATGGGATTGGGCCAGAGACTCATATGAACCCGAGAGAAAATTTGCATACCTTTATTCTGATGCAGGTCACATTTTCCAAATGCAAAGCCATTTTAAAAGCCATAGTGTTGAATCGAGCTATTAGTAACGTGTCCTTTTAACAAAGGAAACCGATAAGACTGCTGTGATGTTCCAGACAGTAATGCGATAAAAATCAAGTGCAGTTTAACACCACACTTTGTAAAGCTCATGTAATGCTTTCTTTTTTCCCTGGTGTCTTACTGTGCAGTTGATTGGTCATCCTGTGATAAATGAAACAGTACCTCCGTGGCTAGTCTTCTTATGCTGTTTATTTATGACTCAGGGTAGGATTTCTTCCTCCTTTGAATAACAGATAAGAACAGAATAACAGTAGAGTTTTTTCTCACATCAGATACAATCTTTTCAAGTTCATGCAGGGACGACCCATCCATGAGGCCAACTGAGGTGATCGCCTCAGGCAGCAGATTGGCAGGGGCAGCCACCTTTGTCCACCCACTCGTCTCCTGCTCCTCTTTCTACTTCCTGGATTCAAAAAGGAAAGGGTGATAGAGTCGAAGAGGGTTTTCAACATTCTAACCTGTCCCTCTCCTCTCCTCTCCTCCACACTTCCTCTTTCACTCTGTTTCCTTCTTCCTTTTCCAATACAGGGAGTTGGAGCAGCAGAGACTGACCCATTGCCAGGTAAGGGGGACAGCATTTGGCACACTGCCTCAGATGGCAGGAGGTCTTAGGTCAGCCCTGAATTCATGTTTATTATTCTGAGACAGAAATTGTAATTTGCAGAGGCTAGAATGTAGGGTTACTGTCTCTGCATTTTAAACAATCGCTTTGAATTATGACAATTGGGTTCTCGAGCGGAGCTTCCAGGACCTGTAGCCTAGGATAGCGGGGCAGCCAAGCCAACAGGATCATTTTGAGAAGGAGTGAGACAAAATGTGTCTGGTTTTAAAGTTCAATGAGAATTTGCATAATTTGCAGTAGGATGCAAAATTAGCATCATTTCATTGATCCTCAGCAGCTGAAAAGAGAAGAGTGTTTACTTAAATTCTAGCGCAATCTATTTCAAACTCTCTACCTTCAGGAAAACGTATCCGCATCAAAGCCCTGTGTGTTGCACAGGATTCTGGGAATTGTTCAAGGGCACACATTCTGTGCACTCAGTGTGCTGGCCAGGCCTCTGGGGCTCATTGATGCCCTGCCTGAGTTGAGCATGCATCTGAAATGGTACCTGGCCCTTGGGACTGTAAATTGCAGAGGACGTTCTGCAGCGGTGGGCATGCTATCATTTACGGAAGATTGTCCACAATTAGTGATCTTCTCCTTGGAGGGAATCCCTGCTAAGCTTCCAAGGAACCCTAGAGCAGGAACCCTAGAGTAGTGGTCCATGGATTGTGGGGGTGGTACATGGGCCCCTGGCTGCCAACGTGGCGCCTGCCAGGGCGGGTGTGCCGCCCACGCCAGAGCCCTGGAAACGGTGGCACGGTTTCCAGGGCTGGGAAAGGCCTTCCCGCCCGTCCCCTTACTGGCATTGTCTGAGCTCCAGTGTGACTGAAAACCCGGAAGTAAGTGGCGATGAAGTACGTGTTGCAGCGGAAGCCACGGAGGTGGTACTCTGTGCTGAAGGGGGCTAGAACCCTGCCCTAGAGCACACAATGAAGGCCATTACTCATGAAGCCCTCACAAGGTTTGGGCGCCGCCATCTTGGATCTCGCGAGATTTCCCAGCAGCTGCCGGGAGAACAAGTAAGGGGGAGCTATGGGGGACATTGGGGGGCCTGTAGCCATTTTTCCCGGGTTGCGACGCGGGCGGGTCCTCCAGGCCACGCCGTGACCCGGGAAAAACTGTAACACTGCCTGTCATCAGCTGCTGATTGGAGGTACCCTTGGAGGTACGTGTACCACAGGTTGAGAACCCCTGCTCTAGGACTCACTCTTCACTCCCCACAGTTTGGCAATTCCTAAGCCCAACATGCTGGACATTTTATGAAATTAATGTATGGAACTGATGACACTTTATGGAATCTTATATTCAATGTATGGGATTCAGTTCCACAAGACGTGATGATGGCCAATGGCACCCATGTCTTTTCCCTCGTGGGGGGAGGGGAAGCAGCTGGGAGGTGGCACCACACCTTAATTGCCATTCCCTACTGTAAGTAAGTGTAAATACATGCAACTGAAACAATTGCATATATTTCCTCTGTTTAATGCTGCCTTTATTCCCCTTCCCTCTCTCTGTTGTCTCCCTTGTGTATCTTGATTGTAAGCACGTTGGGGGTAGGGACCTGTCTTTTCACTGTAAAGAGCCATGTACACTGATGGTGCTATGTAAATAAATAAAGAAGAGAGGGGAGAGGGTTAAGAAGCTCTCCCCCCCCCCCCATGCAAGGCTTCTACTGCAAAGAACCACAGCTCCCCGTGACTCATTTTTTCTTAAGACAGGGGAAAAACTATGCGCATCTGTGCTGCAGTGGGTTACAGGGACTCTCTGCTACTTTTTGCATTAGTGCTTTTAATATAATGGTCAGAACGCTGTTAGGTAATAGATTTGTGGCTCCATTAAGGTGAGGCGGTGGTTGAAACCTCTCAGTGATTATTGAACTAAATAGGAAAATTGTTTTACAGACAACCTTCACATTTCCCAGCGCAGATAGAATGAAGATGAATGGGAATGGGCTGTCATCCCACCATTCCAAAAGGACATTAAGGGGAATTTTAAATTGAGGCTAAATTGTCCTTAAGACCACTTAGGGCAACCATTCATAATGGGAGCACACGTTAAAAACGGAGGCACTGAACGAGAGGCATTTACAATATGTTTGAAATGAGTCCCTCTGTTGGAATTATGAGGCGCTTGTGAAAAGTCTGAGTCAGGGACAGAGATCAGTCACATGAAGGATAATGAGGTGGGCTGAGGGCCCGCAGAAAGGGTTGAACTGGAGGCACAATTTAGAAGCCAAAACATGGGGACACATTTCGTCTGGAATTCCCCTGCTTTTTAACATCAGTAGTACTTTAGTTTTGCTGTTCTCCTTCGTAACAATATTCCTCTTGCATGGCAAATGTTGTGGAGAGTGTTTGGGGGAAAAATGGCAATGCCAATCAGTAGGCTTTCAGCTTGGCCGTTCAGCTGCATGCCCTTGAGCCCTAACCTGACCAGCTTCTGACTTTTGTGATGGGGGGAACAAAGCATCCCCAGAGTAACACACAGGTTTACCAGGGTACGCCCCATGAAACACACAAGACATGATATGGATGAAAAGGGTCACTTTATTGAAATACAGGAAAGCAAGCTCATAGGTAAAGGAGATCTACAGGCCGGGGTCAGGGTGTTACACGCGCACGTGAGAAGTGCTGACATGGGCATACATCCTAAGGACTGCCCCGGGCGGAGTTACAACCCGGACTCCGAGCCGTCGCCCCTCACCTGAGGAAGCCGACTCATCCACGCCGACCCCTAGCGGGTCAGGGCAGTAGGAACCGCTGCACCTCCCCAAGCCGGTGAGCCCGAAGGAAGCTCACGTGATCCCAGCCAAGGTTCCCCCCCACCTCTCCCCATGCCGGAGAGCAAAGGGGAGATGGATGGTGGGGGGGGTGCGTCCCTCGACCTTGTGAGACTGGGTAAGAGTGTGGCCAGAGCAGCCCCAACAGGTACTGCCCCTCCCACACTCCTCCCACAGAAATGTGATATGGGGGCGTCCCCGCCCCCTCCCTACCTGTGCGTTTCCAGGACAACCAAGTAAACGTGAGCATCTCTTTATGGGATGCTCGGCCTTCCCAAGAATGGCTGCTTTAAGAGGGCACTATCTTGCACCACTGTCGAACAACCACTGGAGGAAGGCTGTGGGAAATGTACACACCATCTATTAAATATTCTCACTCCGCTGTTTCAATCATCAACACATCCTCTGGTTTCATGTTGTCTGCTGCTTGAGGATTCAAGTCATTACCTGGTCTGTAGTCTCACACATGAATGTTCATTAATTCTGCCTTTCCAAATTAGTATTTCTCAGCTTTGGACTCACTGGCTGCAGTCCTACAGAGCAATGTGTGTAAATGAGAACCGTATGGTTTTTCCTGCAGGCAGTCACTCACGCAGCTGAACGGCCAAGCTGAAAGCCTACTGATTGGCATTGCCATTCCCCCCCCCCCAAAAAAAAACACTCTCCACAACATTGGCCATGCAAGAGGAATATTGTTATGAAGGAGAACAACAAAACTAAAGTAAAAGTACTACCAACTTTGAAAAGCAGGGGAATTGCTATGCTATCCACTCTTCCATGTTGTCAGAGCAAACCTGGGCATGTTGACCATTCAGATTTGTTCTTTAGGGTGTATTATCCATTACGCTGATTAGGCTTCAGCCTAGAGGTCCGACAGGGACAGGGGCCCTTGCAGGGACTCTATAGAGTGAGAGGAACTCACTCTATAGCGAGAGTGATTGAAGTGCTGGAGGGACCCCAAAACACCTGAAGCTTAGAGGCTGTGGGTTAATACACCTCTGCTCTAGGGAACTTCTGAGTCTAGCTTCTGTTCCTGAACATCCAGGTAGCAGCATCTTTTTCAATAGTATACAATTATCTAACTGCATCCCTTCTTGGAGGACAGCTAGAAGATCTAAGAACATAAGAACATAAGAAGAGCCCTGCTGGATCAGGCCAAAAGCCCATCTAGTCCAGCTTCCTGTGTCACACAGTGGCCCCACCAGATGCCTCAGGGAGCACACAAGACAACAAGATACCTGTGTCCAGTCGCCACTCCCTTGCACCTGGCACAGAGAAAACCCACTTCTAAAACCAGGAGGTTGCTTATGGCTTGTAACCTGTGATGGTCTTTTCCTCCATGAATCTGTCCAAACCACTTTTAAAGGCATCTAGGCCAGATGCCATCATCACATCCTGTGGCAAGGAGTTCCACAGATGAATTACACGCTGGGTAAAGAAATATTTTCTTTTGTCTGTTCTAACTCTCCCTCCACTCAATTTTAGTGCATGTCCCCTGGTTCTGGTGTTGTGCGAGAGGGAGAAGAATTTCCCTCTATCCACTCTCTCCATCCCATGCATAATTTTATAAGTCTCAATCATGTCCCCCCTCAGGCGCCTTTTTTCTAGGCTGAAAAGCCCCAGACGCTGTAGCCTTTCCTCATAAGGGAGGTGCTCCAGCCCACGAATCATTCTGGTCGCTCTTTTCTGCACCTTTTACAATTCAACTATATCCTTTTTGAGGTGTGGTGACCAGAACTGGACACAATGCTCCAGATGTGGCCTTACCATCGATTTGTACAAAGGCAGAATGATATTGGCCGTTTTATTCTCAATCCCTTTTTTAATGATCCCGAGCATGGAATTGGCCTTCTTCACAGCCGCCGCACACTGGGTCGACACTTTCATCGACCTGTCCACCAGCACCCCAAGATCTCTCTCTTGATCCGTCACAGACAACTCAGAACCCATTAGCGTATATGTGAAATTTTGGTTTCTTGCCCCAATGTGCATCACTTTGCACTTACTTACATTGAAGCGCATCTGCCATTTTGCTGCCCATTCTCCCAGTTTGGAGAGATCCTTCTGGAGCTCTTCACAATCCCTGCTGGTCTTCACCACCCGGAAAAGTTTAGTGTCATCTGCAAACTTGGCCACCTCACTGCCTATCCCCAACTCCAGGTCATTTATGAATAAGTTGAAAAGCACCGGTCCCAAGACCGATCCTTGGGGCACACCGCTTTTCACCTCTCGCCATTGTGAAAATTGCCCATTGACTCCCACTCGCTGTTTCCTGGTCTTCAACCAGTTCCTAATCCACAAGAGGACCTGCCCTCTTATTCCCTGACTGTGGAGTTTTCTCAGGAGCCTTTCATGAGGGACCGTGTCAAATGCCTTCTGAAAATCCAGATATATAATATCCACGGGTTCACTCGCATCCACATGCCTGTTGACCTTTTCAAAGAATTCTAACAGGTTTGTGAGGCAAGACTTCCCCTTGCAGAAGCCATGCTGACTCTCCCTCAGCAGAGCTTGTTCTTCTATGTATTTTAAGATTTTATCCTTAATGAGACTTTCCACCATCTTCCCTGGAACAGATGTTAGGCTGACCGGCCTGTAGTTTCCCGGGTCCCCCCTCCTTCCTTTTTTAAAGATTGGCGTGACATTAGCTATCCTCCAATCCTCTGGCACAGTGGCCGTTTTAAGGGACAAGTTGCATATTTTGGTCAAGAGGTCAGCAACTTCATTCTTGAGTTCCTTCAGAACTCTTGGGTGGATGCCATCCGGGCCTGGTGATTTATTGATCTTTATTTTGTCAATTAAGTCTGAGATGTCTTCTCTTTTAACCTCTATTTGTCTTAATTCTTTAGTCAGGGGAGACCGTTCCGGCAACGGTATTTGCCCGAGGTCTTCTGCCGTGAAGACAGACGCAAAGAACTCATTTAATTTCTCTGCAGTCTCCAAGTCCCCTTTTATCACCCCTTTCTCTCCCTCACCATCCAGCGGACCAACCGTTTCCCTGGCAGGTTTCCTGCTTCTAACATATTTGAAGAAGCTTTTATTATTCCCTTTTATGTTGCCTGCCATACGTTCCTCAAAGTCTTGCTTGGCCTCCCGTATCATCTTTTTACATTTCTTTTGCCACAGTTTGTGCTCCTGTTTATTTTCCTCACTAGGGCAAGACTTCCATTTACGGAAGGAAGCTTCCTTGCCTTTTATAGCCTCCTCAACTGTGCTTGTTAGCCATGCCGGCACCCTCCTGGACTTGGTCGAGCCCTTCCTCCTTTGTGGGATACACTCCCGCTGGGCCTCTATGACTGTTGTTTTAAACAGCCTCCATGCACTCTGGAGCGATTGGACTCTTTTTACCTTCCCTTTCAGCTTTTTTTTAACTAGTCTCCTCATTTTGGGGAAGTCTGCCCTTCGGAAGTCAAGGGTTTTCGTGTCCGATTTGCTCGGCACTCTCCCTCCGACATGCATGGCGAAACAGATTGCAGCATGGTCACTATTCCCCAACGGTTCGGTAACATTTACCTCCCTGACGAGATCTTGAGTGCCACACAATATCAAGTCCAGAGTCACCTGTCCTCTGGTCGGTTCCGTGACAAGCTGCTCTAAGGCACAGTCATTTAACATATCCAGAAATCCAATCTCTCTTTCATGACCTGAGCATGAATTGACCCAGTCGATGTGAGGATAATTGAAGTCCCCCATGACTACAACCCTGTCTCTCATTGACACCTCCCTGATTTGCTTCCTCATTTCAAGATCCCCTTCAGGTTTTTGATCTGGAGGACGGTAGCATGCCCCTACTATTACATCACTCTTTGAGCCTGGTAATCTAACCCACAGTGATTCTACGGAGGAGTCAGAGCCCCCCTCCAGCTCTACTCTGGTGGATTCTACCCCATCTTTGACATAGATGGCCACCCCACCTCCAACACGCCCCTCTCTGTCCCTCCTATAGAGTTTATATCCTGGAATTGCAGTATCCCACTGGTTCTCCGCATTCCACCAGGTTTCTGTTATACCTACTATGTCAATGTTTTCCCTAGCCACCAAACATTCCAGTTCTCCCATCTTTGCCCGTAGACTTCGGACATTTGCATAAAAGCACTTATATACCTGGTCCCCCAAGAAGGGCTGCATGTTTGCACCTTTATTCCTGCAGCCTTCTGTCCTGCTAGACTGGCTGTCATGTCCCATCACGCTACCACTCCCAATTTTTACTCTGCTATTACTTGACTGTTCCCCATCCTCTGCACCCTCATTCCCTAGGGATGAGGAGTCCCGAACCGGATGCCCCTCGGCTCCTGTCGGCTTTCCCCCAGGAGTCAGTTTAAAAGCTGCTCTGCCACCTTCTTAATGTTACGCGCCAGCAGTCTGGTTCCGTTTTGGTTCAAGTGAAGCCCGTCCCTCTTGTACAGGCCTGGCTTGTCCCAAAACGTTCCCCAGTGCCTAACAAACCTAAACCCCTCCTCCTGACACCAGTGTCTCATCCACGCATTGAGACCCCTGAGCTCCGCCTGCCTAGCTGGCCCTGTGCGTGGAACAGGTAGCACTTCTGAGAACGCTACCTTTGGGGTCCTGGATTTGAGCTTCCTACCTAGCAACCTAAATTTGGCCTCCAGGACCGCCCGGCTACATTTCCCCACGTCGTTGGTGCCAACATGCACCACAACCGCTACCTCCTCCCCAGCACTCTCTACCAGCCTATCTAGACGAGAGGTGATGTCCGCAACCTTCGCACCAGGTAGGCAAGTCACCGTGCGGTCCTCACATCCGTCACAGACCCCCCTCTCTATGTTCCTAACTATAGAGTCACCCACGACAAGAAGCCCCCTTCGCCCCCTCCCCAGAGGAATATCCATAGTGCGACTGGATATGGGCCCATCACCTGAAGAAGGGGTCCCCACTGTGGGATTGTTTCCCTCTTTTCCAGAGCGACGTCCTCCAGCCCTGAGACTCCCTTTCCTGGCAGCTGAGGAGCTGGCCAACTGAGGGTGGGACGATGCCTCCACGTCCCTAGAAGTCTCACCCTGGTTCCTCTCTACCTGTCTCTGCTTCTCCAGGACAGCAACCGTGGCTTCAAGGGAGCGAACCCGTTACCTGAGAGCCTGGAGCTCTTTGCACCGAGCACACACCCATGACTTGTGCCCAAGAGGCAGATAGTCATACATGAGACACTCAGTGCAAAACACTGGATAGCCCCCACCCTTCTGCTGGCTGTCTGACTGCATAGCTTTTGAGTGTAAGTTATGGATTTATCAAAGTTTGGGTACCTTAATGTTGTTGGAGCTCTCCTCTCTTCAAGATTGTTGGAGCTCTCCTCTCTTCCTCTCTTCTCTCCACAGAGGAGAAGTGTGGGGCCTGGCTTCCTCGCCCCGCTGCCGAACTCGCCCAGCTGCTTAACTCGCTGTGTCTTTTTTACCTTGCCACTTTGTCCCAGTGAGCCACTTGGTCCCAGTGAGGCCACTCGCTGCTCCTGGAAGGGCTCACTCGCAAACCAGCCCCAGATTTAAACTGTTGTGTGGCTCCTCCCCCTGCCTACCTTCTCCTCGCCCAGCTGCTTAACTCGCTGTGTCTTTTTTACCTTGCCACTTTGTCCCAGTGAGCCACTTGGTCCCAGTGAGGCCACTCGCTGCTCCTGAAGGCGAAGGCAACGCGCAGGCATCTCCTGCGCGTTGCCTTCGCCCCACTGAATGGCTCCGGGGTGGGGCCGCTTTGTGCCGGTGAGTAACGGAGGTCAGCGCGGTGCGGAACTTAGCATTCCGCCCCACCTCCAGCGATGCCACTGCTTGGCTATTAGGGCTGAGAAGAGCTCTGCTTCAGACTTGGAAGGTTGGGTCAGACATTACAGGGCAGACAGACCACTGGTCTGATTCTCTTTAGAACAGCTTCATATGCTGCTTCCTTGGTATAACCCCCTGCCAACAGTCAGGGGAGTCACTGGAGCGTGGCGGGGGGCGGGGTGCCCCCGGGTGACGTGCGCCACGGGGTGACGCGCGCACCCCGCACGCCACCTCCATGACGCGCAACACCCTTCGGACGCTCCGAGGCCGGCCCGGGAGCTGGCCTCGGAGCGTCCGACCCCGGATGCGCATGCGCATGCGCGAAAATCCGGGAAATACCCGGATGGACGCGCTGCCTGGGCCTTCTTTCAGAAGGCCCTGGAGCGCCGACGGGGTCGGACACTCCGAGGCCGGCTCCCGGGCCGGCCTCGGAGCGTCCAGAGGGCGATGCGGGGGGGGGGAGCCAGGTCGCCCCCCCGCGCCGATATCGTAGCGTCACTAGGGTGACGTGCACCCCCTGCCCCAGGGTGACGCGCGTCCTAATGACGCTACTGCCAACAGTTGAGATCAGAGGAGCTCTTGCTCAAAGTATCTTGTTTTAGGGAAGTTGAATCTGCCCAGAGCAGAGCACTGCAATTATAGAATGTCTTTCATACTAAGGATATCTGCCCAGGTTTCTTCACTTGTTGATATTAAGAAAGCAATAAAACCGATTATTATTACAAATATTACAAATCCCCAGCTAACTGGGCAAGAGGCACTTTTTCAATTGGTGCTCCTCTTATATTTAGCAGGGGGAGAGTAACTGCCCCCCTTTCACCCCAGCACAGTGTCTGTCTGGTGGCTGTTTGCTGGTGGTGTTCTGCATCTTTTTTAGATTGTGAACCTTTTTGGGACAGGGAGCCATTTAATCATTTGATTTTGTCTGTAAACTGCTTTGTGAACTTTTTGTTGAAAAGTGGTATATAAATACTGTCGTTAATATTATTATTATTATTATTATTATTATTATTATTATTATTATTATTATTATTATTAATAATAATAATAATAATAATAATAATAATAATACTTATATACCACCTTTCATCCCCAAAAAAGTCTGAAAGCAGTTTACATAGCAAATAAATGAGAAGTTGACTTCCTCCTTATTTATTGAAGGAGACCACAATCTTTAAAAAAGATACAGGGGAGACATCAGAAACAGGCACTGCAAATGACACTATAGTACTGGGATGAATATGAAAGTTGCTATACTGGGATGGATATGAAAGTTGCTAAACTGGGATGAATATTAAAGTCGCTATACTGGGATGAAAATGTTTTTACTTACCTCCAGTTTTCCTTCAGATTGCCCCCACCACCCCAGCATGCAGTGCCCACCTTTTTGGCACTGCTGTATGCTAGAGCATGGGAGGGGGCGGGGCTAGAATTGGCCTCCTGTGTACTATATATGATTGCACTTTCAACAACAGGTACTATTGGACTCCTCACTCCAACCAAATGTAGCCACTGTGTTTCATAACTAAACTGGGTTTTCTAAGATCATTGAACATTCTCTGGTTGTTTCTTCACAAGGATATCCTACTCATTGAGCGAACTGTCATTGGGAGTCATCTCTTCTTCCTCTGCTGTGAAGCTGCTGTTTACCCAGAAAAATTTATTCTCTCGTGTCGGAAGCAGATGCTTCCTTTTCACGAGAGAATAGAAGGCCTGCGGTATTCTCACTTTTACAAAAAGCTACTTCACAGATTTGATATTAAGGTAACACATCCCAAAGGCCATGCTTTCCCCCAGGAAAATAACAGGAATCATGTCTTTTTCTAAGGTGCCAAAGGAAAATTATATAAATAATTTCTTTCCTGTGTGTTGTTAACTGGATTGGAAAACTAAACTTAAAAGTATTCATCATGAGTTGTGAAAAGCATTTCACAGATATTTTGCCAACAGAAAGCAGCATTGTGCAAGACCTCCTTTATCCTCACACAACAGCTTCCTCTATGCAACATTTGGCACTGTAGTGTATAACTGGGACCCTGAAAACAGCTATTTATGTATTTAGGGATGATGCTGTTCTTCAGAGTGTCTCCTCCTCCTCTTTCCATACCTGTAACAGTCTTTATTTATAGGGATTAAAAAAGCAAAAACCAAAAGTAATGTTTACTCATGCTGATGCCCTACAATGGGAGAGGATTCTGGGTGAGGGACATCCATTGATTACTATGGTACACAGGCCTGCTAGGCATCTTCAAAGAAATGGCCACACCACTTTAATGTCACAGGAAGAAATAGAAGGCTATAAATCATAACCAAATGTGGTTTGGGTAAGTCAACCCAGGGATGTATCATCTAGCGGCGTAGCTAGCTACTGTGGTACCCGAGGGCATAATTTAAAATGTCACCACCAGAAGTGACGTGGCGTGACGTCACTTCCGGGGGTGATTTCACACCTCTGATTTAAAATTTAAAAAATTAAAATGGTCTTTTAATTTTAAAGAACCCTGCTGCCCCCCCCAGCCCAGCCTCTTGCCCTCTCCCCACTCACCTTTTTCATCCCACCACCTGGATCTCCAGCAAAGAAACGCGAGAAAAGCCTGCACCTCCACCCAGCCCCTGGCATGTCAACCCCCCCCCGAGGCCCATTTGGTGTGGCACCTGGGGGACACAGCACCCCCTGGGCCCCCCCTTAGCTACGCCAGTGGTATCATCACAAGGAATCAGGCAAAGCCAATATAATCAAAATAATTTGTGCAGCGGGAAGATTTGGCAGGTCAAGATTGGGAACAAGGAGAAGAGTAAGCCAGTAATGAAGTTAGGATACAAGAATAATTTAGGAAAATTCTATCATACGGCAAGATCCCAGACAACAGTAGTAAATTCCAAAGAGTACTTGGCATAACTTTCTTAATGGCGCCAATCAATGAAAAAACAGAAGTATTGTCCAATCAGGCATTCCAAACAAGGAGGTGAGTGAACCTCCTGATCTGCAATTCTTGGGCTAGAAATACAGTCAATTTTCGTTATCTGCTGGGATTACATTCCTGGAAAACCCAATAGATACTGAATCAGCAGATACTGAATCATTGATAAGAACATAAGAAGAGCCTTGCTGGATCAGGCCAAACGCCCATCTAGTCTAGCTTCCTGTATCTCACAGTGGCCCCACTGTGAGATGCCTCCAAGAGCACACAGCCAACAAGATAACCTGTTTCCTGTTGTCACTCCCTTGCACCTGGCACAGAGAAAACAAACCAGGAGGTTGCTTATGGCTTGTAACCTGTGATGGTCTTTTCCTCCATGAATCTGTCCAAACCCCTTTTAAAGGCATCTAGGCCAGGTGCCATCACCACATCCTGTGGCAAGGAGTTCTACAGATGAATTACACACTGGGTGAAGAAATATTTTATTTTGTCCATTCTAACTCTATCCTATGGGGGAAATGAGGTTATGGTCCCGTGGACCCTCTTTGCTAACACTATTATGAACTTTATGAAGCTGAATCTTACCTTGAACTCTATGAGCTGGGTGATAGCAAGGGCAGCTCAACATCTCCAACATTTTAATATTTGTTTTTGTTGTGTATCAAGTCCAGAGTTATTTAAAACAGATGGCAGTGTGGACAACTGAGAATTTAGTCTATCCTAGGATTTATCCCAAACACTCAGCAAGCAGACTATTTCTGCAAGGGTTTTTTTAAAAGACATATTCACCACAGGCATATTGCTTAACCCAACTCAGAATTGGCTGCTTGCAATCTCAGCCCATTCTTTTCTTCTTCCCCATGAACACCAGTCCTTAGCTGGCTTACTGAAACACACAGCTTCTTTTCTTTTTTCTCCATTCCTTGGCTGTTAACAACCTGCAGTTAATATGTAAACTTGAACAAACAGCCTTATCAGGCAGTCAGTTATTCTCCCTCATGAATGGCCATGAAGAGACTGTGAATGGGGCGACATAAGTTACAATTTTGTTCCCGCAGATAGGCAAATCCGCATACAACGAGTATGCATATAACTGAGGATTGACTGTAATTACCCACTGTTGTAAATGTTCGAACCAGTAGCCAGGAACAAGATTGCTCTGCGCCAGCCGTCTTATGACAGTGGACATGGATCACAAGCAAGCAGTGAACTGACGACTGGATGCTGTGCATGACAAGCTATTTTAATACAGTATTAAGCTTTAATCAACCGGACAATTTCCTGTGTTGATTTGTTTGGGGAGACACTGACATTAACTGCGTGAACTAAAAGGAAAAAGTCCAAAAGGCAAGCACACCTACCATCCCTTCAACGGTAGGTAATTAATTACCATTCACATTTTCTCATGACCTGTGAGAAGAAAAACACATTCAAGGCTCGCATTGAAGGTACTGCTTTGCAATGACATTAGTGTATGTCCTTGCTGAACGCCTATTAATTTGTCATTCCGTTCCTCCATCGGGTATTAAATTGGTTATTAAATTGTCCTTGATAAAGTTTGTTTGGATGATTAAAATGTGCAAAAAAGAAAGAATTGTTGGTGCTTGAATGAGAGAACGGACTAGCTGGCTGATCGACCTCGTGGCAGGGACGTGCCGGTGGTGGAGTGTTTGTTGTTTACCATTGTCTACCAAGCCTGGTTGCTTTTAACTGCCTTTCTTTAAACTGCTAATAGAATCTGACATTTGCATCACACTGCATTAGAACACAGTCTTACCTAAGAATAGGAAGGTATGTAGACAGACTTGGCAGGAGCACCAGTCAGGTGCTTGCTATGTTCCTTTTTAAAAAAAAAGACTTTTGAGGTCTCGTACAACAGCGGGAGGGTGGTGGAGAACATAGCCTCGAAAGGCACAAACCCCTCTCTTGGGAAGGAGACGTAGCATCTTCAGACTAGCTCAGGGCCCAAAGCATCTTTCAGAAATGCTCAGACAGATTAAACTCACCTGAATACCATTTGCCTGTGCTCACCTCCAGTCACCCCCTAACTTAAGTACGCAAGCTAGAATGGAGAAAATGAGCTGAAGACTACATCTGCAAAAAGCTCACTCATTTGGGTTGTTTTTCTGGAGGTTCCCCCTTGACATTTGGTTTGTTATTGCATAGGCTGAGACCTTCCTAAAAAGGGTGAGGCCCACTAACTTAGGGAATCTCTAGACCTTTTTCAAACCTACAACATTTTTGGGAAATCCCCCCCCCCCCAGTCTTCCCTATATCCATGCCAGAATTTACTGACCATTTCTGTCGTTTTCTGGCTTTTGGTGGTAGGTCTGTGTACTTCACCCAGGGCTGGCCCAAGACCTCCTGGTGATGCCTGAGGCGGCATGCCAAATGATGTGCCCCTTTCCTGATGATGTGCCAGCCTCTGCTCCTCCCTTTCTCCAATGCTCTTGCTCAGCATTCTCCTCCCCTCCACATTTCCTCTTTATATGCAGCAGGAGTTAAATGTATACACCTGTGGGCTCGGAGGAACAGAGGTGTCATTGGGGATAGGGCTTTGGGACGGTGGGCCTCCAGGCGGCAGATGACAGGGGGAGGGGTCACGGCAGCCGGCTGAGGCATGAATCGTCCCGTTCGTCGGGGCGAGCGAGAAGCGTCGGGGGCATGTTTGGCCCTCCTGCCTGCCTTGTGCCTCGGAATGGTGCATAACAGCTGCAGCCGTTACGTCACTTCCAGGGGTGTGTGTGTGTGTGTGTGTGTGTGTGTGTGTGTGTGTGTGTGTGTGTGTGTGTGTGTGAGATAGAATCGCCACTGCAGAGGAAATGGCTTAATGGTGTCAGGATTTGAACCTTGTCTTGTAACAGATGATCAACAGATCAACGTTTTCTGTAGTGAATCAACTTCTCCTGGTGAGCATACAGGGCTCTGACCTTTCCAAGTTCTTGTAAACACAAATCATAAGCTTTCTCTGAATTCTCTGAGACACTGGAATGGCTTGCCACTGAAATGTAACCCTTTTGGCAACAAGCTGCCACAAACAGTGTACTGAACGCCTCCGTAGAGATTATTGGAACTGGCTTCCCTACACAAGTATCTCAGCATGGGTGGTCTATATAAACGAAAAATGTAATTTTGGAGGTGGGGATTTGTGTGGGATTGTGTCTCCTCGGTGGTTAGAAAAACAGCAGTTATTTTACACTGCTCTTCTACCAGACTCAGACACATTTGCACGAAGTTTGTTTTGGTAGTTTCTCTCTCCAATAGAAACTTCCACTCTGTCCATCTTCGTCAAATTTTTCCTGCTTGGAGAGCCTCTTGATCTCCTGCCTCCACCTTTGGAGGAGTACCTTTCCCTGCTCACTTTTGGCGATGTTTTTTCCTTTGCCCCTGGATCCAAAGACACCAGAGCCCAGTCTCACTTCACAGGACATCGTACCACAGACTACCCATCCTACCTATCCAATCTAAGGATATGTAATTTCTCTTCTTAACAGTCCACTCCTAACTAACCCCCCTGCTGATGCAGTGGCGTCAACGGAGTTCACACTGTATCCTGTGGGGGAGGGGGCAGTCACAGAGGCCTCCTCGTGGTAAGGGAACATGGTAGGGGAGCAGGACGGGGTGGATCTTGGTGACACTGGAATCCATCATATCTAACCCCCATCCCGGTCCTGACAAACCGCAGCGGGCTCCTCAGATCTACGCCAGCAAAAGATATGCACAAGGTATGTGTTTTTCTTTACTTACCATTCCCAGCCAGCCTGGTCCCCAGCTACAGAAGCATCAGGCAGGGGGTGGGGGTGGCCCCTGGGTGACAAGCAGGGGAGTGTCAAAGCTGCCACATCGGCGGCGGCAAGGTTTTCGCACCGCTTTGGAGGCTCCTGGAGGGCTCCGAAGCAGTGCTGAAGCATTCTTGCAGGCGGGCGGCGGCGCGAAATGTTGCCCCCGCCCCCCCACCCAGGTATGTTTTTGCTCTGCTGGTGCCGTTCCACCAGCGGCGGACCAGTGATGTCACTTCTGGTTTTTGACATCACGGGGGGGTCATTTTGCACTGAGCCCCCCCCCAGCTATGCCACTGCCCAGCCAACCTGTAGTATGTAGCGGCCCTGCACCCTGTGCACCTACGCAAGCTAGTACCAGGCAGTGAGGCTTCAATACCATCTCAGTTGTGCAATGGCTTTGAGCAAACCACTCCCTCTGAGCTTAGCTTACCTCTCAGGCTTATTTCAGGGAATCAATGAGCTAAACGTTGCAAAGTATGCTGCAGTACACTGCGAAGTGCCACAAAGCAATCAATCATTAGCAATGAGCCAAATAATTAAATAAGCAATCAATAATTAAATCTAATAGAAACATTTCATAATGTTCATGAGCAAAAAAAAAGTGCAAC
Organism: Plestiodon gilberti rubricaudatus; assembly: GCA_026170595.1. Lineage (NCBI taxonomy): Eukaryota > Metazoa > Chordata > Lepidosauria > Squamata > Scincidae > Plestiodon > Plestiodon gilberti. The sequence continues at coordinate 75,618,619 of JANXHW010000005.1, read as the reverse complement.
AGAAATAAGAAATTAATTGCAGAAAATGATAAATACACAATTTTAAAAGGAGATACCATTTAGCTTCCCTCAGCAAACCCACATTACTTAGTGATTGCTTAGCAAGGGGGAAGCCGCTTAGTTCAGAAGGCCAGTTACATGCTGTCCATTGCATGAAATTTCAAATTAAAGTTTTATCAAGAAACGCTAGGCTGATTGAAGTCAACTTGGATACAGTTAGCACACGGCTGCATGCCAGCCTCTAGATAGAACCCGTGCGGGGGGGGGGGAGGACCATGAAGAATTCACCTTTCGTTTGCAATATTAAACTAGTCCATAAGCCAGGCGCTCTGAGATAAAAACCCACAAGACGAGAATCCATAATATGGTGCGTGCAATCTCACTTTAAAAGACTTCTTTCTACTTGGCATTCTGAATATTTTGCTCGCTTGCTTTGCTGTCCTAGGTTCTGACCTACCCTTTCTAACTAGCCCTCTCTGCAGGATCTAACTAACTAGCCCTCCGAGAAAGGTAGGGTAGTTGAAGACAAGAAGAAAGAGGAGGAAGCAAGCAAGAGAGCAATCTGGCATTGTGCCAGCCAGCAGCAGCTGTGGGGATTGATTGCTTACATATCCATTTCCCTGCATGGTTCCTCCACCCTGATCTATTACCTGTACTGGGAAGCTTTGCCATATTAAATGAATAACTATCTGTTTTAAGGCAGTGACTGTATTACAAAGGCTTCCTTTTCTTGAAGCACTAAGGTCAGCCAATTTGTCACTGAATTTGGAGCTCAAAATGCTAAAAACGACTGCTGTGATTTTGTGTTGTCAAACCTCACTTGAAAAAAAGCGATAGTTGCTTTGTTTTGAATACGCTAATATGAATCATATAGAGATCCAGAATTAAAAACACAACTATAACAAATGCATAGAGTAAAAAGCAACTTTCCAGTTTCTGAAAATGTGTGGTTTATACAACAGTCTCTCAACATCCGTAGGGGCTCGATGGCAGGACGCCCCTTGGATGCTGAAATCTGTGGATGCTCATCTTAAAAGGTTAAAAAAAAAGCGTTCCTTGCTTTTGAGTCATGGAGCGCTGCAAACCACGCCAGTTGCAGTGCTGCAGGGCAGTTTCTGGTGCTCCTGGAAGCCACTTCCGTGTCACACCAAGGCCCTTGGCCCTGGCTCGCCCCAGAATGCATCATGGAAACATTTGGGAAACACTTCCGCGATGCATTCGGCAGCGTGCCAGGGCCAACGGAGCGGGTTGTGGGCCTCAGCGCGACCCGGAAGTGGCTTCCAGAAGTGCCAGAGACTGCCCCGTGTGATCCGCAGATGACGAGATCCGTGGATTCAGAATCCATGGATAACGAGGGGTCACCTGTATTTGACTAATGTAAGATGTGCATCTTAAGACACCCAAATAGACACATATACTCTCTTCTCAATTGTTATTTTAGATTATATTTTCCATTTCCTGCATATCTGTTAACTTTGGTGCTTACACTATTGCAGACTGCTGTGTGGTGTTCCCCCCACTCCCCCGCCAAAAAACATTTCCTAATGTTACAGAATTTCTTGATGACTCTAGTTTCCTGAAATTGAATAGTTGAATCATAGGGCTGGAACGTTGCCAGAACACGAGATATGTAATCCACAACCTGACAATTGATCTACGTTTGCGTTCATGACCTCCTTTGGCTTGTTTAGCTTTCCTATTACTCACTTCGACACAGCTGTAAGATAGACTCCCCCCACACACACACAAAAAAACAATATAAGACAAGATGCTGGAACCACAGTAAATAACCAACATAAATTCCAAGAGCGTTCTGCTGGAAATAACTTATTAAATGGCAACATCAATACACGGAGAGGGTCAACAGTCCTCACAGGCAGGCAATACCATGACAATTCCAAGGCAAACAGCATTCCTTGGGCTCATGATTCATAAGCCCTGGGTTATACAGCTTTATTTTTCTTCTTGGCTTGGGAGCTCTGTCTTTCTTTGAGATACCATTAAGCAGCAGAAAAGTGGTGTGAAAACTGTTCCTCTTCCGTCACTTCACAGATAAGGCTGCCATGAAAATCATTGTTACATGTGTGATCCACACTTCAAAAGTTGGAAAGGTGGCATCTTATGGGAGCTGGAAAGAGAACTATGGAGAAGGAAAGGAGAGGCCATTAACAGCTCAGTCCAAACTAACCCCCCCCTCCGCTGAGCCAAGGAGGCAAGCGCTGCATCCTATGGTGTGGGGGGGGGAGTTGGAAAGCGTTCCTCAGGGTAGGTGAACTTTTGTTCACTTGTCCTGGGCAAAGCTTCCACTGTCCCTATGGGACTCCTCAATTTTGATGGTGCAGGACCGAGGCATGTAATAGCAATGGGAAGGAAGAGGGAGGAGGAGAGGATTCGGCTGAACGCTCGTGCTGCTGAACCCTCGACCCCCTCCCTGCCCCCTTCCCACCCAGAAACTTTTCCAATCCATCCCTTCCCACCCCAGTTCCTCCCACTGCCTGCCCCTCCCACCACCTTACCTCATGCTAGCAAATGGTGGCCTGGCTGATTGTGCTGGCAGGCTTGTGGCACTGGGGTGCACAACAGCTTCTGGCAGAATACAGGCACTTCCACCTGGATCCTGCTGGCTCCACTGGCAGAATGCACATTCCACCACTGAAGGATTTAATTTGGATTGGGCTGTAGAAGATGTTCTTTCTCTTCTTAACAATAGTATAGTGTTAGGGGGGTGGGTGGGTTTGTTCAATGTTTGGTGAGAAAAGGAACATATAGGAACATTTACCAGATGTTCCTATAATTATATTAGCACAGTTTAATGGGGGTGGGGGCGGGGAAGGCATAGCTCAAGGTAGGGCACATGTTTTGCTTGCAGAAGAACCCCAGTTCAATCCTTGGCATATGCAGCTAGATGGATCAATAGTCCTACATCATATGTTCATGTGGCTTCATATGTTCAAGTGGCTCAATGTTCTTGTCACCCTTGGCAGGGAAAGAGTGAGGCCATCCCATCCCAAAGTGAGAGCATACTCCAGAACCTTTGAAACATCTCAGAAGGTTCTGGAAACCACATTCCGTTTGCACGGTTGTTGGTCAAGCCAGAAGCAGCACAAGAGCATGGACGACTTCCAGCATGGTAGCTGCTAGTCTGCTTAACCGACAGCTGACTCTGTTTGGTCTGTGCCACACATAAGTGCTAATTCTGCTTCATCATTTAGTCCAATGGAACAACCAGTAAAGAGCAATATTGGTGAATATTTCAGTGAAGTTTGCAGCAGATTGTTGGGATATAATGAATATTCTGTTAAGTGTGTGGCTGAAGTTGCTCCAGATTGGCGATGCTGCCGTGAGCCATATCCTATCTCCCCTCTCAGGCCCTTTCTGCTTACATGGGGCTTCTCAGTTCTGCACCAGCTAAAGAGCTGAGAACCTAGTAGCCCCATTGGAGTGGCTGGGGGTTTACCCAGTGTAAAGGGACAATCGACCTCTAGCCGCCTCCTTGCCAACATAGGATTCAACCATGCTGCCATGCTGCATGACCCAGGGAGAGGAAGGATAGGATTGGGCTGCGAGTTACCATAAAGAGAGAGGACTAAAGCTTCATGGGAAAGGTGGGTGTTAAGTTTGAAGGTAGTAAGAGTGGAGGCATCGTGCAGGAGTTCTGGGAGGCAGTTCCAGGCATAAGGGGTGAGAAGGGAGAATGGGAGGAAATGCTTGAGGGATCAGAAGTTGGTTGGTTGAAACTCATAGAAATGGACAGGTGAGAGGATATTCTAGCAGGATATGAGGTCTGAGAGGCAGGGAGAGCTTTGAAAAAAGGACAAGGATCTTGTACTGGATTCAAGAACTAAGGAAGAGGGAGATGAACCCAAATTAAACATATCCAAGTTAACAAGTTGGATAGTATACGATGCCGCCATCTTGAAAGAATTGTGCCAAGAGTGGCTCCAGCTCTATACTTGCTGCCTCTGTAGGAAAGATAAGCTCTCTCTGGAGTGTAAACCTATTGCAATTCTGCTTGTCGCTCTGGACAGGAGGTTAAAACACAGCCAAGGCATATGCCAAGAACCAAAGTTAGTGATACTTCCATAATGTTCTCCTTGTACATTCCATAGTGAGTTCCACACTTTGACAGAGGTCAGCTGGAACTGACACTGCAAGCTACTCTGAATGCAAAATGCCTTTTAGAAGGAAACTGTGACTGGAGGTGAAGGTCCCTTGGTGTGTTGCAACAGCTTACATGCCACCCATTGTGTTGTTGCACAGTTGTCCTGATGACTGACTTCAGTTCTGACTAGGCCTCGCATGGTTTGATTATAGATGGACCAACACAGATGGAGAAGGAACTAAAATGACAGTAATCAGACCTGAAGGTCATGCCAGACCAAGCTATCATGAATATCCTGGTCCTCTCTTGGATGTTTGCCATTTTGGCGGTGCTTATTCTAGTTTTCCGCATCTCCATCTTGGCTTGCATCCTTCTTTTCAGCATAAGAAGCACGTTTGCCATGGACAAAACTAGAATAGTCACAACATTCAAGCAAGAGGCACCAGGCACAGAATTTATGAGACCCATTGTCACTTCTGAACCACCTAATCATTGCATTTGATGAAGCTGAGCTTTTTGCCAAACTAGCCAAAGAAATTGCCCCCCCCCCCCATTATGGCATGGCGAGTGCATTTTTTTTTCTTGCAGCAACATATGCATGGCCTTTCTGGATCAGGTCAAAGGCCTATCTACACCAAGGTTCTGTTTCCAAGAGTGGTCAAGCCACATTCTTCTGGGAAACTCCCAAGGAGGGGATGATGGTAGTGACCTTCCCCATGTTCTTTGTCCCTAGCATCTGGAAAAACATACCTTTCCTCTGAACATGGAAGTTTCGTTTTGTTGGCATGGCTAATTGCTGCTGATAGGCATTTCTTCCATGAATTTGTCTAACCATCTGAAGATCAAACTAGATAAGGTCAAGTCACTGTTCATCTATCTGCTCCATTCATATATAAACCTGGGTGTGTGGAAGAGGGGCAAAGGACACAGAAAGTTGCCTTATACTGAGTCAGACCATTGGTCCATCTATCTCAATATTATCAACCCGGACTGGCAGCAGCTCTCCAAATTTTCAGAGAGGAATTGTTATCCATTCTATCTGTTCATGCCAAGGACTGGACCTGGGATTTTCTACATCAAAGTATGTGCTCTACCACCAGTGAGCTACAGCTCAGGATCTTTCCCTGCCCCCTTCTCACTACTCTCTTCCCAGCAGTCCATTTCTCCAAGCACTCTTGTCCGTTCCCAGATGTGAGATGGGAATAGAGAAAAGTACTTGAGTGGAGATAAGGCAAAGGAAGGTGGAAGGCTCAGTACCACTCTCCTGCATGCTTCCTGTAACGTGTTCTCTCTCTCTCTCTCTCTCTCTCTCTCTCTCTCTCTCTCTCTCTCTCTCTCTCACACACACACACACACACACACACACACACACACACACACACACACACACACACACACACACACACACGGGTAGCCCAATCCTAACCAGCACTGGATCTGCAAGGCCGTGTGGCCCACGCTGTATCCTCCACTGGAGAGGATCCAGTGGCGTTTCGAGCCCTCCCGGCGCCTGGGGGGGTTGGAGCGCCCCCATCGCACCGTTGAGCCTGGCTGCCGCGCCCCCGGAAGCAACGCGCCCACTCGGCGCATCACCGGCTTCTGGAGGCTCCGCTCCTAGGCCGGGACAAGCCCTCCTTAGAGCGACCGCCCAGTTCGGCGGTCAAGGGCTTTCTGAGAAGGCCCAACGTGTCGACGCAGCTTTTATTCGTTTATTCGCGCATGTGCAGAACCTTTCTGAGGGTAAACGGGCTGCCCGTTTGCCCTTAGAAAGGTTCTGCACATGTGCGAAAAAATGAATAAAAACTGCGTCAACGCATTGGGCCTTCTCAGAAAGCCCTCGACCGCCGAACTGGGCAGTCGCTCTGAGGAGGGCTTGTCTCGGCCTCGGAGCGGAGCCTCCAGAAGCCGGTGACGCACCGAGTGGGCGTGGTGCTTCCGGGGGGTGCGGCAGCCGGGCTCCAGTGCCGCGCCGCTTAGCCCCGAGCCCGGCTGCCGCGCCCCCCGGAAGCACCGTGCCCACTCGACGCCTGGGGTGCAGCGTACCAGCTCCCCCATTATAGGACGCCACTGGGAGGATCAAGCTGGAGGTCTCCTTGGGGGTCTCCTTACCCCAAGTAAAGCCCCAGACTCCTCAATGGGGCTACTCAGATCTGCATGAGCTTCGTGGTTGGCATAGATCTGAGAAGCCCTGTGCAGGCAGAAAAGGCCTAGGTGGAGGCTAGGATTTGGCACAGCCGATCCCGCCCCCTCCCAGTCCTGATCTGCCCCCGTCTCCACCCTTCTTCAAGGTCTTGAATCAGTTCCTCTGTGTTTACTGTGAGGTGGTTGTTTGTTTTCTGCCTTAGCAGCAAAGGTCTGGTGCAACATAGGAGATGCTCCTCCCCACAGAGGGACATGGGGGGAAGAAGTAGGTGTGAATGAAAAAGCGGTTCTCAACTTGCTGTGCATTAACCCAGTCCCAGGCAATTCTGCCTCCCTGCTGTCAGGACCATCCACATCAAAGGAGTTCTACAATGTCGTGGCTGTTTCATTCAGCCCACCGCTATTCTACAAGCCTTCCCAATGGGCATTGGAGGATACAGATGAATAATGCTCCCTATCCCATGTGGAGAACAGGACAGTGTGATCAGCTACAGTACTCAAAACCATTCTCTCCTCTGCAGAGGTCGAACAACGGAGGCCCCAGATGACCGCAGCTGAAAGGATGCAGCATCTGAGAAACAGCAGCTGGAGTTCCCCTGGGAGCTCCTGCAGGCAAATAGGGACATGAGTGAAAAGAGCTTCAGCTCTCCCTCCCAGTCTCACCCCCTAACTACAACCCCATCCCTCTCCAACACTTGGTATGCCAATATTGCTGTGTGCAAGGACCCTTGGGAAACATAGTTTCTCCAGTACCACTGCCAAATGTCTGTATCATGATGAAAAATCCAAGGCTAAGATGATGCATGAGGAGGATGTCTATGCAAACGTATTCCCCTGTATTTATATGATGTCCAGCTCTTGTAAGGTTTTGTGAGATTTGCTGGAGCCAATCAGAAGCAGTGTTAGAACAAGCCAACATTCTGAATAGTGAGCTGTTGACCCAGGCCCTCCTGCAGAACACAGAAGGGAAAAAAAAACTTGTGTAGGAAACAGTGACGTGCGGTGAGGTCCAGGTCTGGCGAGGCAGGGTCACACACATACATACATACATACATACATACATACATACATACATACATACATACATACACGCTCACTCACTCACTCACTCACTCACTCACTCACTCACACTTTCTCTCTCCCCCACCCCCATCTCTCTCAGTGGGTCTTACCTTCCCTGGAGCTCTTTCTCTTCCCCCAGAAATGAATTTAAAAAACCTCACCTCTTCTTCCCCCACTCAGAGCGAGGGGGAGCTCAGCAACATGCCCCCTGAGGCAGCTCAGTAGCTACCTCTCCTGCTACTCTAAAGAGCCAGTCGCTGAATGCTAGGCTTACCATTCGTCCCGGAAAAACTGGGTCAGTCCTGTTTTTTTTCGAGCTCCGCCACCGCCGCTCCTAAAATGTACTTTTTCCGGTGGCGCCATCTTGGATCCCACGAAATCTCACGAGATCCAAGATGGCGCCGCCGGGGAAAAAGTATATTTTAGAAGCGGCGGTGGAGCGGCTGTGGTGGAGAGGCGGAGGCAGTTGTTGGAGTCCAGGCCGGCCTGGATGCAGCCGGCCAGGTTCCAGAATCAATGATGGCGGCGGAGGAATGGTGACGGCAACAGCGGCGGCGGAGGAAGAGCGGCAGGGGCAGTTGGAGTCCTGGCCGGCCCGGACGCAGTCGACCAGGCTCCAGAATGGTGGCAACAGCGGCAGCGGCAGCGGGACAGCGAGTTAAGTGGCAGCGATGACAAAATGGCCATTTTCACGCCCACAAAAAATTAGGAAAATTAGTTAATTAATTAATTACTTACTTACTTACTTACTTACTTAATTAATTAAGTAAGTAAGTAAGTAAGTAAGTAAGTAAGTAAGTAAGTAAGTAAGTAAGTAATTATTCCTGGGGGGTATCCTGGTTTGGAACCAGGAAAATATGCTAAGCCTACTGAATACAGGCTTTCTTCTATTTTTCATGGCTGAGGCAACAGAACTCAAAGCTGCCTGCTGCCTCTCCAGACCTTTTAATGTAGGCACCCTGCCCTTTTTTTTCATTGGATACCAGCTACTCTGCCTGTTTTTCATTGGAAGGCAGCCATGATTGCAGTCTAAACAATTGAGGCACCTCTGCATGCTGCCTCCCCAAAGTTTGCTGATGCAGGAGTTCAGCCTTTTTTCCCCATTGGATGCCAGGTACCCTGCCTGTTTGTCGCTGGAAGGCAGCCATGTTTACAGCCTAAGTGACTAAGGCTGCTTCCGTGTATTGTAATGTGTGTGTGTGTGTGTGTGTGTGTGTGTGTGTGTGTGTGTGTGTGTGTGTGTGTGTGTGTGTGCTGCTTAACTCGTTGACTGTGCTGGAGAGGAAAGGAGCAGCACAGAAAGGTAAGGTACTTTTTTTTTTACTTGTTGGGTTTGGTGAGGCTGCTCTGCCTCCCCGGACTGCCCGTCCCTGGTAGGAAACTCTCTGAGTTGTTGTAATTTGCGAAAGAGACAGAGAATGCATGCACACATGCACACAGATGTCTCCTTCTGTAACCTGAGGCTAATTAAATCAGACTCTGGATGGCAGGAGGAGGAATTACGAAGCAGCTTTTATTCGAAAAGTGATATATCACTGGCATCGCAGCTCCAAACTGAACAGCTACAAAAGGGGGGCTGCAGCGCTGGGCACCGTCTGAGGGTGAACTTTTATACCTTTCAGTTGTTACAAAAAACATGAGAGACACGTCACTGCGTTTGGAGTACATACACTGGTTGTCTTCATCCCACTGACCATCCCAGCTACTTAGCTTTCGTTTACTGGATGAGTTTCGTTTCCCTGGATGAGGTTCCTTTCCCCCCCCCCCCATCCAACTACAGGCCTCTGTTCTTAACTTTCGTTTCCCGGCACTGCCCTGCTCAGGCAGCCGGAACCTACCATGCTACATTGTTTTCGTAGTGTCAGCTGTTTTACAAAAGCCAAAAATGCTATTCTAACTTGAAAAACCAGGTTAGAAATTAAATATGTTATGCAGCAATCTTATAATAAGGAAAACACTCTTAACATGCTCAGGAATAACTCTCCTGCAGGCCACACTTCCTGAAACCGACTTGTTCTCTCAAGAAATTCCAGAGTCCCTCTTCTGTGCACAGGAAGGGAGAACCTACAGGATGTGGTGGATGATTGGCTGCAGGACGAAAGGATAAACACCATATTCTGTAATTAGGGAACTTGAGGTGCCAGGGAGTCAGTGTTACTGCTAGGATTTACGAGCCTCAGACCACATGTGAATAAATTAATTGGGGTTCTGGTCTCCAGATTGCATCAAAGAACTGACATGAGATCCCAGGGATAGGGAACGGTGTCTAATGGGTATTTATCACTTGTGTATAATTAATGCCACACACCCATGCTAAACTGCCATTTCTGTCTAAAACTACAGATCAGGCAGCTAGGAACACAAGGGTCTTAAAGAAAACTAAAGAAGCTAAAGGATACCTACCAAGGTTTTTCTAATCTTGTTTATTTTTCAGAACAGAGAAGGAATCATGGCAAGAGGGGGCCATCTTTCAAGTTCACAAGGGCCAGATAAATTGTGCTTGAACACTATGTACCAGAGACGTGTGGTGCAGGCACGGCAGGTGAGGCAACCCCGCCTCCTCGTAGTTCCCGGTAAAGCACCGCAGCCTAACTGGGGGATTGCGTGTGCATGCTACTTGCTTGCGTGTGTGTGTGTGTGCATGCAATCCCCCGGTTAGGCTGCGGCACTTTACTGGGAACTATGAGGAGGTGGGGTTGCCTCACCTGCCGCACCCACACCGCACATCCCTGCTATGTACGTAGGGAGACTGGCTCTGCTCTTGTCAGAGAGCCTCTCTGAATCTTGTCCTTTTAGGTTGGCTTAGGGCAGCGTTTCTCAAAGTTCTCCCCGCGAGGAGCGGAGTCAGCAGCAGCGGCGATCCAGGGGATTGCCGCTGCTGTTGCTGAAACCGGCCCCGGAATAGCCCCCTGAAATGGGCCCCCGCACTTACCGGGGCTTGGGGAGGCCTGTGCAACCCTCTGCAGGCCTCCCCGATCTTCGGATCGCTGTTTTGCAGTGATCTTTGGGTGCTTCTGGTTTTCGCGAAAACCGGAAGTGCCTGAAGATCGCTGCAAAAGAGTGATCCGAACATCGGGGGGCCTGCAGAGGGTCGTGCAGGCCTCCCCGAAGCTCCCCCAAGCCCCGGTAAGTGTGGGGGGTCATTTCAGGCACTTTGGCGGCAGCGGTGGCGGCAGTGATCCCCCGGATCGCTGCCACCGCCGCCATGCTGTCCCCGCCCCTTAAGGGGGCAGGGGACAGCAAACGTTCTCAATGGTGGGTCGCGACCCACAGTTTGAGAACCAGTGGCTTAGGGGGTCTACATAGGTTTGTTGTCTTCAAGACTAGGTTGCTTCTTCAGAACCTTGCTTCTTTAAGCTAAGCTTAGGGTCTGCATAGCTTCCTCATTCCTGAGGTCTATTTTCTGATGTTTTAGAACACTAATCTGACCAACCAGAAACCCAGATTTTAGGCTGCCATCCTGAACATACTTGTCCCATTGAACAAAATAGAATTTACTTCTGAGTAAACAGGTATGGGATTAGGGTGCTATAGTAGATTTCCATGTTATGCAGAACTCTATGGCAACTCTAGCACTTCGGCTTAATGGATTTCAGTCCCTTGATCAACAACAGCCTGCATACCACAAATGCTTGGATTCTAAAGATGAACTCCTGTCAGCTTTATACTCTATATGTAATAATATCCTTGGATTCATTTTATGTAAATCATCTGCCACTAAAATATTTAGATCGCTTGCATTAAGAGGATAAATATTTAATGCAATGTGTTAGTCACCCACATAGTTATATCATTTGGTATTAATTTGCTAAGATGCATAACTCTAAACGAGAGACTGTTAGTATACAACATATCTTGTGTGGTATCATCATTTATCTGTTCAGGAGGAGACAGGTGTAGCACTGAAGAAATTGGAAACATTGCCCCAGTATTAGCCATCAGAGTATCAACTTAGTTGCTATATAGGAATGCTTCAGCAACTGAATTTCTTTGCAACTGGTACAAATACTTGGCACAAATACTAACCCTATTCAACAGGGAGACTTTAAGACTGCTGAATTTTCTTTTCTTCAAAGAAAATTTAGATAAGGGCATTTCTACCCAGAATCTTCCATTAAGTAAGAGATTCCTAACCCCCTCACAGAATTTCAGTTCCAAGAGTTCCCTGGGACTGTAGCATTGCAGGCCGGCTTGGGGGGGGGATGACTAATTTCACGTCATCACCCCCACCCCCTGCGCTCCCAGAAGGCTTTATTTCAAGCCTTCCAGGACCTGGGGCAGGTGGGAGTGCCAGAAAAACATGCTGTTTTCGGTGCGATAATGCTCCGCGGCTGCAAAAAAGCAGCTGCGGAGCACAAAACTCCCGCCGCGGCTCCTTCTCGCAAGGACACCGCGGCTGTCACCCGGGGACATTGCATCCCCCCCGCTTTGCCACACCCCTGACCTGGGGTAAGAGAATTACCCCTTGAAAAATGTAGGGAATGACTTGGGCTTGTGAGAAGGGCAGACTTGCATGTTCAAAAAATTACATTTTCTGTTTGTAAATGGAGTTATGTCAGTAAGTGGACATAGGTGTAATGAAATCTCCACTGCTCACCTTGTTTGCTTCTTCTTCAGTGTCTATGCACAGTCCCAGAGGCAGTGGTGACTGTATGTCTACCAGATCAGTGCCACTTTTTTCCCTTTACTGGCATTAGATTGAGGGCAGAAAGCCTTGCCCTCCCTCTGATTTGGCTTTGTAATGTCATCACATAAGCCAAATCTGATTGGCTATGTAGTGTCATCATGAAGTCAAATCAAAATGCGGGGTACCACTTCACCCTCACGCTGGTGTGACATCATGTAGCTACGGGAAAGAAAATTGCATGGCATCAGTAGCAGCAGGGAGAGCTATCTTCAGTTCCAAGACTAATGCTTGCAGGTACAATGGGTGAACATTTGAACTCTGATCTCAAGCCCCCTCAATAACTGCTGAAAGGGGGGGGGCGCCCTCTTTGCAGTCCATGAGTAGGTTGGAAAATTTGGGGGACGGTTTTGTCTCAGCCCTACTTATGAGTGTACTGGATTCCATATATTGTATTTGCCTCACACCACACCAAAACGATTGCTGGCCTGATAGATAAATCAACGAAACCTGTAGTTTAAAACAAATGGGCTTAAGTATCATGAGCCAGTTTGGGGTGGGTCCCAAAGTACTGAGCAAAGCCTCCATTGTAAACATAGGCTTTTTAAACCACTGCATGAGCTCAGCGCTAAATAACTGCACTCTCTCGCATTTCTGTGCTTATCATGGCCATGTGACCTCCTTGATTGACATTAGTGATGCTGGAAATGGGGGAGGGACCACAGCGTGACTGGAGAAGGAGACCGGTCTACATTCCACCTTGACTTCCGGGCTGGGAAAAGCTATTCAAAATAAGAGCATGCGCTGTGTAATGGGCCTTTCTGTCCAGGGTGCTCCGGTGCAGGAACTGGTCTCTTTATTGGGGTTGCTCGTCCCTTCTGCCTCCCCCTCCTCTCAAAACAGATCCTGTCCTTGGTGCACCTCCCTTCATCACCCCACCCCGCCTGCCATAGTCCCTCCCCAGCTCTCATGGCAGGGGAAGAACCCTGCTGCAGTGTCTCTAATGGCCGAGTGGCTCGCTGTCAGGGTGGGAGACCCCCGCACCCCTCTCGCCCAGCCCTGGAAGTCAACAAACCCGGTCCAGCAGCTCCTGCAGCTGCCGCATTGTGAGTGGGCCTGGCTGCCTGCTTGGTGCAGCTCCTCTCGGTGGCCACAGCGGCAGCCCATGGACCCAGCTGGTTTCGGCCGATGTGGACAGTTCAGCTGCAAGTTTGGTGGCATTTGCTGGTGACCACTCATCGGGAAGGCTCTGCAAACTTGAGGTAAGTGTGTGCCCAGAGAGAGGGCTGATAGCAGAGGTACAGGGCTGCTGGGCAGGACAGGCTCCCAGTGGGAGCGAGGTGTGGTGCTTTGTCTTGAATAGGTGGAAAGATGGGATGCTGGAAATGGGGGCTGTCGCCCAGTCAAATTTCCTTAAAGTATGCTCTGTTCTATGTTGAATTGGGGTCAAAGACTATGAAAAAGGCATCATTTTAAAGTGGACAGAGGGAGATGGTTGAGTTTCTGAAATACTGAAGCAAAGGTGCTCCAATCTCCTTGACCGTGCAGTGTTTTCTTTCCAATACAAAATATATGTGGTTCACTGCTGAAAGAAGCCACACACCCATGTGTCATCACGCACACACAACATTCCCTTTTCAAGGGAAGCCAAGCCAGTTTCTAGAAGACAAGTAAAGTTGCCAGGGTTCTGCATATCCCTAGGGCTGATGCTGAAATTTCACACACAAAGTGAAATTTGAAGTGAATTTCAGGGTTCCTCCTGAGGACAAACATCTGAGAATGTTCAAGGGAAGTCAAATGAGTTTCTAAGACAAGTGAAATTTCTCAGGGGGTTTTCTGCACATCCCTGGAAGTACATTATATTGGCCTAAAACCCAGTGGGAGTAGAGAGCACTAAGGCTCAGTGCTTTCCTAATGTAACCAGCATCTTAGAAATCAGTGCTATATTCTTAATCCTTTCTTCAAGTATAACTCTGGGAGGCAGATATTTTTTTTAATACACTGAGAAGAATAAAACCCTCCTGAGTCACTCATGATTAAGAGCCAATAGAGAAATTCTCTCCTCATCAGAATAGGTGCTGTGGAGAAGTCTTAAGGGTTGCGCTGCAGTAATGAAAAGCTGGAGATTGTCCATCGCCATCTGTCACGTTTTTTTCTGCTAACCCACTCCATTGGACGCCTAATTTTCTGTGAATAACTGCTTCTAAAAATACAATATCTGCATTAAATAAAAGAGGAAAAAACATTGGGAGAGCTGAATTGCAACATGAATATTGTGCCTTTTCACCCCCAACAAACTTAATGTTCCCACCAGAAAGGATACAGCACATGATGTGTAGACACATGCCCTCTGGTGCCTCAGATCCTAGGAGGCAATCAGGATAATCTTTCAGTTTGAAACATGTTTTACTCTCCAACCCCCTGGAATGTTATTGTGAGTCATAATTAGACAGTTCCTTTTTTTCTTTTTTTCCCTTCTTTTTTTATGTGCAATAAAAACTAAATTGCTGTCACAAAAACCTTTGGTTTGCAAAGCTTTCTGGCAACATGAGGCAGAAGCACAACTAAACAAGAGACAGAAAGGTAACACAACTCAACACACATTTTGGTGCCTTAAAAGTTAGAGACCTATTATTGGGTATATTTGGGGTGCTTATTCCAAAAATGGCATAGGTTTTGCTCTGTCAGCTCTAGTTTTGAAGGTAAGGCATAGCCACTTTATATGCTGATTCAAGCAGCTCCCTCACGGGGAAGCTGACGCCATGGTCTCCTCACGAGGAAGCTGCTTGAATCAGCATCTCAGGTGGATATGCTGTGTCTCCAAAACTAGAACTGATATGGCATATACCCAAGAATAGGTCTTCCGAAGCACCAAAATAATAATATTTTTTTTTTGTTGGACTATATACCGTATTGGTCTGAGTATAAGACTCACTTTTTTTCTCCTAATTTAAGTTTTTAAACTAGGGGTGCGTCTTATAATCAGGCTGTTGCAATTTAATGTCAGTGATTTAATTATTATTTTTTAATAGCACCAAACTTTAAGGGTGCGTCTTATAATCAGGTGCATTTTATACTCGGGACAATACGGTAATAAAAGAGAGGACTCTCTTGAGACACAGATATGGTCTCTCTGTGAGGACTCTCTGGAGACGACTCTGATGCTGGGAAAGTTTGAAGGCAAAAGGAGAAGGGGAAGGCCAAGGATGAGATGGTTAGACAGCATCACTGATGCAACGAACATGAAAATGAGCGAACTCAGGAAGATAGTGGAGGACAGGAAGGCCTGGCGGGATATGGTTCATGGGGTCATGAAGGGTCGGACATGACTTAACGACTGAACAACAACAACAACATAATGAAAGTGAAAGGGACCTGCGGCCCAGTGGTTACACTTACACCCCAAGCCGTGTGGAAGCTGCTTCACTATAGTGCTGATGCACATGACCGTGGTATGTGTGTGAATACTGCCGTCAAATAGGTGGAGCTAGTCTTTCTCCTGGGAAAGAGAGATACAGCCCCAGCCACACACCCTATCTGAGTAATGGGCTTCCTTATATTCTGCTGTGAGCTCACTGTGATTGGTTGCAAAGTTAGTCTGATGCCTATATTCCATTCTCTCCATTCAGATCAATAGGAGTGTTTTAACTTACACTATGGCCTGCAGCCATTCTCAACCTTTTTATGGCTATGGCCCCTTAGGAGCTCTTCTCGGGTTCCAGGGCCCCCCTGTCAGACAAGGATACAACACAATCATAAAAACCCCTTCTCACAGTTTTCACTGTGTGGCCCCCTTCAAATATGCCAGGGCTCCCGGGGGGGGGGGGATATGGCTCCCGTTGAGAATAGCTGAGTGGGAGCAGGACCTGAGAGAGTTTAAGAATCATCTTAGTCGTTTTCAGCCCCTCTTCCAGCAGAGTTTCCCTGGTGGTGGAGACTTCTACCAAATCCGAAAAGGTTCCAGCCAGCATTATAGACGGTGCCTTCATGCACCTGGGTATGTGCGAGGGTTGGGCATGCAACACTTGTCTCATGCAACTAGGAAATATCCCTGGTAATAGGACAGCAAGGAACTCGAATAACAAAAGAAGCTGCCAGGCAAGATGACTCTGGGGAGTCCATATCTGAGTGTCTCAAGAGTTTCCCAGACATGGTCTCCACCTTCCCAAAGCCCTCTTGTCTGCTGGTTCCCTGAAGCATCCAGACAAGATGGTTCCTATCTGTGATGGATTGGCATTTTCAGCAGCAAAGAGACAGGCTCTGTTCATTGCCAAGCAGAGTCCTATTCTCTTCCTTGGGGTCAAGAGCCTATTGCAGTGTTTCCCAAACTTTTTTCGACCTGCGGCTCCCTTGACCATTGGCGACCATTGGCTGTGGCTCCCCATTACATTATGTTGATGCCTGCCAATTGGCATTGCACTGTATTCCGAGAGGGTTCCGTGACACTCCGCGGCTCCCCTGGCTGGTATCCGCGGCTCCCCTGGGACCCACGCCTCCCAGTTTGGGAACCACTGGCCTATTGTCTTTTACCGGTAACAAAAGAGAAAGCAAAACTTGAAAAAACAAATTAGAAGTCCCTCGTCTCTCCCCTCCCACTTACATCCAACTTGATGAGCTTTTAGCTAGTTGTTAATAAGCTTCACACACTCTTGAAGCCTTAGGAACACACAGGGTCTTACAAACTTCTTGCAGACAAAGGTTGTGAAAAGGTAATCCACCCATCACATACGCGCAGGCTGACACCTTATGTCTCACACAGGCAAAGACAGGGGTGGAAAACAATAGATCATTTTTAGGCAATCAAAATATATATTTTCCATCGGAGTTTATTTTCTTTGACAGCACTTGGCCTGATGATCTTTCTTTGTAAAAAATAATAATAATAATAAAAGGGTGGTTTTGAAAGTGACTCAATGAGGCTATTCATGTTTAATCTGCTACTTTGCCATTAATATGCAGCTTTATTCTGCACTTTAAATTATTCAGTGCCTCCCATTTCTAGGCCTTCACCTCTTTTAGAAAAATCTGAAACACTTTAAAGATATTCCAGGTAAATTAATGCATGTAAAAAAAATATACCTTTATTCTCTATTCAAAAGCCAAGAGGTGACCAATGAGGGAACGGCGGGTTTACCTCAGAGTAATGGTTCTAAGACTTATTATTCAAGGTACACGTGAAAATCAATGTCTCCATTTATTAACAGAGCAAGCACTGCAGCAAACATTAACCAACCTGTTGCCTCCTCACCTTGTAGTCTTTCTAGTTGTAGATTGTCAGAACTAGGCTGATGGAGCAATCCTGCGTAATCTTAGAGCGGCGGAGCACATGCTCCGCCACTCTAAAGCATCGCAAAAGTGCCGTAAGGCACTTTTCCAATCACTTGGGTGTAAGTGGCATCGGCACAGAGGCCAGCACCGCTCACACTGCCACGTAACTTACCCGACTCCGACCACTGCAGGGAAGTCCCATGCCAGTCGGGAGGGACGAGGCAGTGAGGGAGGGGGGCCATTGGCCAGCCTGAGCTGGGAGGGGGCGTGGATATTGGCAGTGATATCCTAAGTCCCTTCCCGGCCCATGCCACCCTTACATTGCCTCCCCAACTGTACACCAGGTCTGGACCTGGCATGCATTTGAGGAGGCCCATAGACCATGGGGTTGCTTTCACCCGGGGAAAGGGGATGAATGTTGCGGTGGACCTACACAGGATTGGGCTGTTAGTATAAGAGCTCAGGGGGACAGGAACAGTTCTGTGAGGAGGTTCCAGTACTGACCACAAAATTGGCAGAAAATTAAGGAATGCTTGTCACCTGGGGGCGGACTGCCCCCCTGCCCCAGGCAGCCCGATGCTTCTGTTCTTGTGTATGTTGTGATGCTTTACATCCAAGCTGAGAGATGCGTAGACACCCCTGATATTTTTTTCTAGTCTTATCAGGAACTCTTGTGGCGGCTTCCCTAGAAACCCTGAGAAAAAATAATGTTTTGCCTAAGGAACCTGCAAACACACTTGAAATTTCAGAGTGGCAACTCTGGTCAAGCTACCTTTCCCTGTCATGATTATTTACCTTGTGTTTTAACTCAGAAAACAAGGGACTTGTCTGCCTTCAGCTGAAGGAGCAAACATATCCTTCAGCATTTTGTGGCAATGACAATCCTTTGGAAACAACAACAGGCAGCAACCAAGGAAAAAGAACCTTTTCTTTGAAGCAGTTAATTCAGTTCATTGCCAGGCATCTGCCAGGACTGATTCAGAATAACAATGATCCCCTCTGAAAGGAATCAGGGGTTGATTTATCTATTTGGATGTGTCTATTGTAGGTCCCTTGGCACACTGGCATTTCAGTCTTTTCAATGTGCCTGTGAAAATGTAATTAAACCACATCTTTCCTTTTAAAGAATGTCAAGTCCATCATAAATGAAACATTGTTCTTCTCTGTGACTTTTTTGGACACTCCTATCAAGGCAGTGATGCGGGAGTATACTCCCCCAAGTGGGCTCAGGATTGCACCATTTACAAGCCAAGGTGCAGAATTGAGACCAAATATTCTTTTCAGTTATAAGATGCATGAATGAGCAAAGGACATTGCACTCTTCAATCGATTTTTGTTTTCTCCCAAGCATTGTCTCAAGACTCAAGTTGTCTTGCTGGCCTTTTTTTAAATATAATTGTTATAGGTAGGATCAGGGCCAATGGAGACCTTTAGAGGTCCTACCATGAGCTGTCGATCGAAAGGTCGGCAGTTCGAATCCGCGACGGGGTGAGCTCTCATTGCTTGGCCAGCTCCTGCCAACCTAGCAGTTCCAAAGCATGTTAATGTGAGTAGATAAATAGGTACTGCTTGCGGGAAGGTAAACAGCGCTCTGTGTTCCAGCCGCATGCTACGCGCTGCGGCAAGGAGAGTCATGCCGGCCACATGACCATGGAGGCGTCTTCGGACAACGCTGGCTCTTCGGCTTTGAAATGGGGATGAGCACCACACCCTAGAGTTGGACACGACTGGACTTAATTGTCAGGGGTCACCTTTACCTTTATATATATGATAAAAATATAAATGATATGATAAAATATATTTTTATCAATTTAAATTTTTTTAACTAAATTATATATATACTAAATTATAATTTAGTTAAAAAAATTTAAAATTGATAAAAATATATTTCAAATTAATATATTTTGGGTTCAGTGATTCTCCCCTCTATTTCCAGACTTTGTTGTGGTTACCTGGGACCCAATCCTATTCACCCCCTCCAACCTGCATCACAGCGGCACCAACATGGCAACTGCTGCATCCTGTGCAAGGGGGTGGGACCAGGAGGCTTCTGCAGGGAAAGGGGATGTTTAATCCCCTTACCCCTGCATAAGTCTCATGGCCCGCAATGGGTCTCCTCGAACTTAGCATAAGTCCAAGGAGAGAAAAGGGGTGGGGAGGATGCAGGGAAGGGGGATAGGATTCAGGGCGGTCCTTACCTGACGGATCTTCCCCTCCTGTGGCCTCCCCGCCCATTATGCCCCATTCCCGCCCAGTTTTGCCACTCCTTGTCCCCGTTCCGCCCTTCCCCTCCTTCCCACCGGTTTACATTTCCCAGCGTGCATACGGACATCCTCCGACACGGCTGGGAAGGCATAGGCCTTCCCGCAAGCGTCCCCACTGTCGGGGAGGCTTTTGCGACCGGCACACACTGCTTTACGGCAGTCTTCGCCAGCATGGGAGGCACGCTGCCATCAGGCGGCACATTTAGGATTGTGCAGTGGGGTTTTTTGCACCATGGTCCACGGTAAATCCAACACTGGAAACACTGCCCCCCTTTCCCTTGATGCCCTAAGCCTGTGCTTATGTTGCTTAATGGTCAATCCAGGGCTGGGTAGGGTGGCCACCTGGAGATCTGCAATGTACATTGCCGTAGATTAAATTCCCCAATGCAGTGGGAGACAAGGCGGCTATAGATTGCCTCTCATGTCTGTTTCCACTGTTCTTGTTGGTCACACACCCTCCTCCTCCTCCTCCATGACACCCAGAGTTCTGTTTATTACAGCATATGACATAGTAGGGGGCCAAAAAGACATAACAGTGGGGCAATGAGTAGGAGAAGCTGCAGCTACCTTATCTCCCACTTCATCAAGGACCTTAAAGACACCATGCAAGCAGAATTCCAGGTTGAAGCTGGGCAACTCAGCTTGTAAGGATTCTTGAGCTGGTATTATTTTTCTGAAACAGCTGCTAGAATCTGTGTCAATTGCCAAGTTCAGGAAAGAAAAGGGGGGAAAAAACACCTATAAAGCAAATTCACGACTTTCCCTCTTGCTGCCATGTAGGTATTCGGAGTAGGGTACACATTTGTTATGATTTCCCAAGTGTGTTTGATTTTAAACACTTCTGCAAAAAAGAAGAGAAAATAATAGAGAAAACCAAAGGCTGCTTGTCTTCTGATTAGCTTCTCTCTCATTCTTTCCTTTCATACAAAGTACTTTTTTTAGGAAATTAGGTCAAAGTTTGCAAATAATCATTTTTGTATAGAACTGTTTTCTAGTACAGAGAAGTTTGGGTTATGAAGTTCAGCATTTTTATGATAATTAAGAAATGGCATGCAGGCAAAGAGCTGCAGAGGAGGTGAATGCTTTTGGCTATCTGCCTAACTGCACCAGAAGTTAGTGATGGAGTTAAGGGAGTCCCACTTCAAAAACTAATAATGAGAGAGAGAGAGAGAGAGAGAGAGAGAGAGAGAGAGAGAGAGAGAGAGAGAGAGAGAGAGAGAGAGATATGACTGTGTAACAATTGAAAGGGTGATGTTTGTTGTTTTATTTTTAATGTTCAGTATTTTGGTTAGACAGCATCACCGATACAACGAACATGAAAATGAGCGAACTCAGGAAGATAGTGGAGGACAGGAAGGCCTGGCGGGATATGGTTCATGAAATCATGAAAGGCCGGACACGACTTAACGACTGAACAACAACAACAACAATTTTTTTCTTGGGCAGCCCATGCTGCAGCGCAAATAAGTCACCTGCTGCATCCTGTGCAGAATAGGGCCTGCGCCAGTGCAGCCAGAGGTCTCCCGCGGCCCTCCCGCCATCCCTCTGCAGTGCCATGGGGACTCACCTTTCCGTCGCAGCGGCGATCTGCCACACGGCACCGTAGGAGCGGTGCAAGCTTCTCTGCCAGTGCCACTTACTCATTGGGTGCCACAAATGTGCTTTACAGCACATTTGCCACACCCTAGACCGGCGGAGCGGCCACTCCACCAGTATAAACTTAGACAGGATTGCACTGTTAATGTAATATTATTATTCTTTTTGGTTTTGAACAGAAAAATATCTAAAGATCCTGAAGCAGAACCTATTACGTACCTATGAACCTATTATGTTTATCCTTAACTTTATATTTAAACTGCAAACTTCTGTGAAGAGGAGTCTCTCTTTTCTCATATGACCATCATGGACAATAATGTGTTGTATTATGACCAAATCATCATAAACATGAATATTCAAATGCCAGTTGTGCTGATATTCAGGTCTTGACGCTCTGACTTAATTTTGTTTTCCAGTTATGCAACATCTAGCATTTTTCTCTCTACTTATCAGCATTTTCTTTTGGACACGTCACATTTGTTTAAAGCCTTTTAAATATTTTACCGCATATACAACAGCTTTACCGCATATACAAGGTTTTCCTCAGCTTATGCAATTATTTTGAACAGGGCCATAAATCATTCAATAAACAAGCTGGCACTCTTATCAACATCTTTTTAGAAATTAGAAGGTTTTGATTCAGTCTCTGCTCTTGGCACTAAAAGCTGGTTAGTGGATTGTTGTCAACACGATGGGGAAACGTCTTTCCCGAGACTTTTTGATATTTGCCCAACAAAGGGCCAGTGCACACACGGGTGCTATGGCCAGGGTTTCCACTAAGCTGCGCAGCCACACAGGTGCACAGCTTGAAACCGAACTCCACACAGCTTGGAGCCTGACCACACCTGACCACAGCACCCAGGATCATAATGGACCCAACATATCCTGAACTGGCATAGAGACCCATGACCAGCACAAAGGGCAGGGGAGGAGAAGACAGGGAGAAGGAAGAGGGAAAGGAAGAACGAAACAGAAGGGAAAGGAAAGCATACATGGGTGAGCCTTCTCTGCTGTGGCGCCACAACAGTGGAACTCCCTGCCAGGGGATCTGAGAACCACCCCCTCCCTCATGACTTTTTGGCGGGGGCTGAAAACGTTTTTGTTTCATCTAGCGTTTGGGTAATGGGCTGTGGTCTGTCTCCTGTGTCTCAAGATGCTCTGCCATGCTGCTTATCTGCTCCATACTGTCCCCCCCCCCAGTGGATTTTATTGTTTTTAACATTGTTTATGTACTGTTATGTATTGTTTAAACTTTTTAATGTATTTTTTAAGTTATGTATTTTAACTTCTGTTGTAAGCTGCCTTGGGCATTTGCCTTGGCATAGGAAAAGGCGGGATATAATTTTTTTAAAGTAAATAAATAAATATACATCTAATAAAAAGTCAGGTGCTCCTGATCCTTGTTGAGAAGCGCCTAGTTCTCCGCACTCCCCCCCTACCTCCGGCTTGGGCTTTATGCACGTTGCAAGGCTCTATGGGTTCATGTGGAGAGAGAGCCCGTCTTCCAGCAGTTTGCCGGGTTGTGTGTTGTTTTGGGGGGTTCTCGTTTGTTTGTGATTCTTGCAGGGCAGCGGCTGTGGTGTTCTTGGACTTGCTTTTGGAGATTTATGGATCCCTCAGCTGACAGCCTACCTGGCGCGCTGTATTTGTAAGATGTATATCTGTGAAACGTGTTTGCTTAAGCCCTCTTAGTTGCTTTGTCTGCCCTGGGGTGTTTTACTTTTAATTGCTAACTATCATCCTCCAATTCACGGATGCTTTCAATTTCCCCTCATCATGCTAGCAATTAGCTCAGCGTGAATGCGAGGCTTCTCTCTGCCTTACGTAGTGTACCTGTAACATCTTCCCGCTGCATGTAGGCTTGCCTGAGGATGCTCAATGGAATTTGAGCGAAACATCGCTTTTAAACATATGATTTTGTAAAAGGTTTTACTTGAGATTTTAATGCTGAGATATTATTGTATTTTAATATTATATTTTTTTCACATGAATGAACTTGTGTTACCTGTCCTTATCATTTTTAAAACTTTTTCTGCCATGGCTTTTTACCCGTGTAACTCAAGCTGTTCCACTTATACTACTGCTACAATATACAGAACAAAGTATTCATTTTGTTCCATTTTCTCCAAGTCAGAAAATAATGCACTTCATAATTGTATCCTGGAATATTCTTCTGTTTAGAGTGATTGACGTAAATGTCGTAACTGAGAAATTCCCAGTTCATGTGATCCATGTGTCATCCATGCATCATGTGGAGATCCAGACTTTGTCATCCATGCATCTTGACTGTCCGTGCAGATTCCTTTTCTTTTTTCTTTTAATGTACAATTGTAAATTGTAGGAGGTGTGGCCTGGAGGTCGAGCCAGTGCCCTGCCTGAAGAAGCTAAGCAGGGTCGACCCCGGTTCTTGCTTGGAAGGGAGGCAGCAGCTGCTGACGGACCTCGGGGAGACACTGAGAAGACACCATGAGAGGGTGGAATGCGGAGGAGTCAGCTAGAGAGAGAGAACATATAGACAACCGTCGGAGTGCAAACTGCAGTGAACTGTGAAGCTTGGAAGTGCAGAGCACAAACCAGAAGGAGGGCTACACTCGGAAGGGAAATATCTGGGGTATGGAAAGGTTCTATATATGAATAGAACAATATTGTAAAGACCCTTCGGGTCTAGAATAGCCTGCCTGTGTAAACTGCCTTGAAATCTGATGAGAAATATGATGATGAGAAAGGCGGTATATAAACAAAGAAAATAAATAAATAAATATCTATGTAACTTTTCTTCATTGAATGATTCAACAATTTCATTTGACCTAAGTGGGTGCAATGGATGGGTGGGGGAAGCAATGTGTGCTCAGGGAGCACTGAGTGCTGTAGCACTGCTGAATACTACTACTACTACTACTAATAATAATAATAATAATACTAATACTAATACTAATACTAATAATAATACTAATACTAATAATAATAATAATAATAATAATAACCAGTTTTATATACCGCCTTTTCTTTGGTCATCGGATTTCTCCTCTGACCTTAATTCAAAGGCAGTTTACACAGGCAGGCTTTCTAAACCCCAGGTTTTTTTTTATAATACAATGATATGTTCTAATATTTCATAGAACCCTTCATTCTAATCTAGATGGTTTCTTTCACAGTCCAGCCTCTCTGGCGTCCACCTCATCATGCTTTGATTGACAGGCAACCTTGACTCCCACTCAAGTGCAGCTGCAGCTTCTCTCCCTCACAGAGGCTCTGCAGCTTGTCAGCTCGGCATGCCATAGACACGGATACTTCTGGCCGTCCCGAACTGCTGTCCTTCAAATCTTCAGGCATATGAGACCATCGCTCTACCAACTGAGCCAGATGTCCTGAACATAAGAACATAAGAACATAAGAAGAGCCCTGCTGGATCAGGCCAAACGCCCATCTAGTCCAGCTTCCTGTATCTCACAGTGGCCCCACCAGATGCTTCTGAGAGGACACAGTCAACAAGATAACCTGTTTCCTGTTGTCACTCCCTTGCACCTGGCACAGAAAAAACCTACTTCTAAAACCAGGAGGTTGCTTATGGCTTGTACTCTGTGATGGTCTTTTCCTCCATTAATCTATCCAAACCCCTTTTGAAGGCATCAAGGCCAGGTGCCATCACCACATCCTGTGGCAAGGAGTTCCACATATGAATTACACGCTGGGCGAAGAAATATTTTCTTTTGTCCGTTCTAACTCTCCCTCCATTCAATTTTAATGCATGTCCCCTGGTTCTGGTGTTGTTCGAGAGGGAGAAGAATTTCGCTCTGTCCACTCTCTCCATCCCGTGCATAATTTTATAGTTTTTATACGACTCAATTATACGATATAATTTTATACGACTCAATCATGTCCCCCCTCAGGCGCCTTTTTTCCAGACTGAAAAGCCCCAAACGCTGTAGTCTTTCCTCATAAGGGAGGTGCTCCAGCCCACAAATCAGTTTAGTCGCTCTTTTCTGCACCTTTTCCAACTCAACTATATCCTTTTTGAGGTGTGGTGACCAGAACTGGACACAATACTCCAGATGTGTTCTTACCATTGATTTGTACAAGGGCATAATGATATTGGCTGTTTTATTCTCAATCCCTTTTTTAATGATCCCGAGCATGGAATTGGCCTTCTTCACAGCCACTGCACACTGGGTCGACACTTTCATTGACCTGTCCACCAGCACCCAAAGATCTCTCTCCTGATCCATCATAGACAGCTCAGAACCCATTAGCATGTATGTGAAG
Source organism: Plestiodon gilberti rubricaudatus (assembly GCA_026170595.1). NCBI lineage: Eukaryota > Metazoa > Chordata > Lepidosauria > Squamata > Scincidae > Plestiodon > Plestiodon gilberti. The sequence continues at coordinate 75,593,298 of JANXHW010000005.1, read as the reverse complement.
TTTTGATTTCTTGCCATTTTGCTGCCCATTCTCCCAGCTTGGAGAGATCCTTCTTGAGCTCTTCACAATCCTTGCTGGTCTCCTCATTTTGGGGAAGTCAGCCCTTCGGAAGTCAAGGGTTTTCGTGTCAGATTTGCTAGGCACTCTCCCCCCGACATGCATGGCGAAACAGATCGCAGCATGGTCACTGTTCCCCAACGGTTCGGTAACATTTTCATCCCTGACCAGATCTTGAGTGCCACACAATATCAAGTCCAGAATCACCTGTCCTCTGGTCGGTTCCGTGACTAGCTGCTCTAAGGCACAGTCATTTAGCATATCTAGAAATCCAGCCTCTCTTTCATGTCCAGAGCATGAATTGACCCAGTCGATGTGAGGATAATTGAAGTCCTCCATGACTACAACCCTGTCTTTTGTTGACACCTCCCTGATTTGCTTCCTCATTTCAAGATCCCCTTCAGGTTTTTGATCTGGAGGACGGTAGCAAACCCCTACTATTACATCGCTCCTCGAGCCTGGTAATCTAACCCACAGTGATTCTACCGACGGGTCAGAGCCCCCCCTCAAACTCTACTCTGGTGGATTCTACCCCTTCTTTGACATAGATGGCCACCCCACCTCCAATACGCCCTTCTCTGTCCCTCCTATAGAGTTTATATCCTGGGATTGCAGTATCCCACTGGTTCTCCACATTCCACCAGGTTTCTGTTATACCTACTATGTCAATGTTTTCCCTAGCCACCAAACATTCCAGTTCTCCCATCTTTGCTCGGAGACCGGGCATTTGCATAAAAGCACTTATATACCAGGTCCCCCAAGAAGGGCTGCATGTTTGCACCAAGCTTCTGTCCTGCTGGACTGGCTGTCATGTCCCATCACGCTATCACTCCTAATTCCTACTCTGTTAAAACTTTGCTGTTCCCAAACCTCTCCACCCTCATTCCCTAGGGATGAGGAGTCCCGAACCGGATGCCCCTCGGCTGCTGTCGGCTTTCCCCCAGGGGTCAGTTTAAAAGCTGCTCTGCCACCTTCTTAATGTTACACACCAGCAGTCAATATTTTTTTTTTACTTACTCTGGTTGGCCTTCTGATTGCCTCCCACCATAGCACACAGTGCATGCTCAATTGGCACAGCTGCCTGCTGTAGCATGGCAGGGAATAGGATTGATTATGTGGTTGCCTTGAAGATCAGAGAAAGGGCATGGGGGAGGTTATCCATTTCCACCTATGTCATGTCCCTAATTTAAATTACTCCTCCCAACACTGCTATTACAGAGAATTTGTATATTTTCTCCCAAAGAGCTGATAACAGCTCCTGGGGGGAGGATTTAAATCAGAGAAATTACAAGTGAACCCCCTCCCTCATCATATCTCTGATCTTCCAATCAGCCACATGGGGTTGCTAATTAGTAAAAACAAAACAAAAAACAGGAGCTTCTAACCATGGATCTCTCTGTAATTACATTTTGTCTGACTCTGAACTTTCCAAGGAAGAACAGAATGAAAGCTTAGAACAACAACAACCTTTTGGTATAAGGTGAACAACACAGGCTACTGAAATAACAGCGCAATCCGACTTAACTTTTTTACCGGTTTAATCAGTGGTGCAGCAAGAACGGGAGGCCCCAGAATGGAAAAGGGATTCAAATCCCCTCCAAAAGAGGAATTCAAAGGGGATTTGAATCCCTTTTCCATTTTTAGGCCTCCCGTTCTCGCTGCGCCACTGGTTAAACTGGCAAAAAAGTTAAGTCGGATTGCGCTGTAAATGAAGTATTTATCTAGCAGAATAACATATTGCTCCAGTATAATCACGCTTTCCATTTTATGAATAATTTCTTAGTTTGGATTTGTGATCAATGGACAGCTTATTGAAGATAGTCTTGGAGTCACCTTCCGAATTCCAGTGAATCTGCTATAACACTTCTCTAAAAATGGAGTGGTTTAGAGAAGAGGATTTTGGTTGGATGGCAGGTAGAATGAGAAGTTCTGCCAATGTGTTACACATTGGCTTAGCACCAGCAATTTTATTACAGAAAATAAACTACTCACTTCTGGAAAAATATTTTCTGTGCTTCTAAAGCATGACAGGAGGAATGCTGCAATATTCAGCCATTTAAATGAATTAAATTTGCTCATTAGCTAATGAAATTATATTGGTGAAGCAGCATTTAAAGATAAAATTGCAAAACAAAAACTCATACATTTGTAAAAGATCTTCACCTTTTAAGATGCAACTGCCATATTGCAATAAAAATCCCGAGAATTAGTATGAGTCAAGGTTCTTCAACATACTTTCTAATGAAACGAATAGCAATGTGTTATTCGCTAATTGAGGAGTTTTAATGCTCTATTACATTCAACCTCTTGGAGTAAATGCTTTTTCTCTTCAGTAATTGGTAGATAATATATCTACATTAATCAGAAATGCAAAATACAGTTTCCTTCATTCAAAGTTTATTCAGTACCTACTAAGGTCTTATAGTGGTTATATGGAATAAACTGCAGTTTTGAGTGCCACAATACAATGAACATACCTCAATCCACGGGGGTTCATGCATGGTCCAGATATGTAGGTCATCCATGCATTGGGATGTGGGAATCAGAGCTTGAATATGCTCCCCCAATATGTATATAACCTGCAGTAAGGACTGATATCCCCATGCATAAGACCCAGTTCTCATTACAGGTTATACATACACATGGTAGGGCAGGGCCCACAAGCCTATGGTGGATACTCTATGTTCCTGGCCATGTATGATCCAGCACTACAGAGATCCTCACCTGTGGTGGGCTCATAATACTATAGTCACTGCTCATTTTTATTATGAGTCGGGAACATTTACCCTGAAAAACGTCCTCCATTCATAACCAGTAGTGAGATGTGTTTTGAGCTGATGTCCCACTGTTGCACCTGCATGATAAACATTAATCAGACAGAAAGACATGATGACATGATGAGAAAGGCGGGATATAAATACAGAAAAATAAAATAAAAAATAAAGGCCAGTGGCTGCTGTTGACAGATGTTTAGGAGGTTGCTTATATCCATCATGGTTTGTAACCTGTGATGGACATTTCCTCCATAAATCTGTCCAACCCCCTTTTAAAGGCATCCAGGCCAGATGCCATCACCACATCCTGTGGCAAGGAGTTCCACAAATTAATCACGTACTGAGTAAAGAAATATTTTATTTTGTCTGTTCTAACTCTCCCGCCACTCAATTTTAGTGGATGTCCCCTGGCTCTGGTGTTGTGCGAGAAGGAAAATAACTAGAAGGAAAATCCCCCTATCCATTCTATCCATCCCATGCATAATTTTATGTCTCGCAGTGCAATCCTATGCCTGTCTACTCAGATGTAAGCCCCACTGAGTTCAATGGAGCTTATGCTCAGGTAAGTGTGTATAGGATTGCAGCCTCAATTGTGTCCCCCCCCCCTCCTTCAGGCGCCTTTTTTCTAGACTGAAGAGCCCCAAATGCTGTCCTCATAAGGGAGGTGCCCCAGCCCACTAATCAATAAGGACTTGTCCTTCCTTCCTGATAACTGCATTTTAGTCCAGTCATAGTATCCCCACTGTTATGGCACAGGGCTTTCCAATCCGAAGCTTCATATCACCAAATCCCATCACATGAGGAAGAGGATGGGGGGGGCAGTGAGGAATGTGTGCCAATGGAACAGATCTAGAACAGCAGCTGTCTGCGGTTGTCCCTTTTGCCAATGTCCTGCTATGCTGCTGATGTCTCCAGCTCTATGTTCCAGGAGACAATTGGGGGACAGGATATCAAGAAGCATAATGTACAGGAGCCCTGTGCAGTTTCCTACAGGATACAGTGCTACTTGCCTGCCCCACAGTACAATTCCCAAACAACATGTAAGAATGACCTTTCTGGCCATCTTCCCATAGCTACAGATTCCATCTTTTGATTTTCAAAATATTGATCCATAGGGCAGGATCATAGGTGGGCAGTATCTGGAGGGTTATGCATACTAGAGTCTAGAGTTATTACCTTTGCAGGTCCTGGTTACCTGCATGGCTACCTGTTGAAATACAAAACTACAGTCTTATGGCCCAATCCTATGGGCCACTTACGGCAGTGGATCTAATGACTTGCAGCTGTAAGTCACCTTGCAATGGCATAAACATCAATGGTACAAACATCAGATCACCATCGCAGACTACAGAGCTGCTGGCAGAAACAGCCAGAGGCTCTATGCGCACACTAGAACTACCCAGATGCTCCACCAGTGCAGGTAAAGTGGCAGAGGGTGGCTTAGGGGAAGATCGGGGTGGGGAGTGGGCCAAACCAGGGGGTGGTTCCGGGTGGAAGTGGCTGGATCTCAGCGGCAGTCATACATGCTGGATCCTATCCCCCTTTTCCAGCCCAGATCCACCTTCCTTTCCTCATGCTAGCAAAATAGCTGGTTCATGTCTGAGAAGACCCATTAGTCACCAGGTGGCCTACCAGGAGGTAATTAAAAGATATTTTACTTACCTCTCCCTGGCCATCTGATTGCCCCCCCTCTCCACCATAGCATGCAGCATGCAGTGGCGTATGGGGGGGCACAGCGCAAAATGACACCCCGTGATGTCACAAACTGGAAGTAACATCACTTGCCCGCCCCTGGGAATAGCGCCAGAGGCACAAAAAGGTACCTAGGGGGTGGGAGGGCTGGGAAAACCTTTCACGCCGCCGCCTGCAAGAACGCTTCAGCGCTACTTTGGAGCCCTCCAGGAGCCTCCGAAGTGATGTGAAAACCTTGCTGCCACCGCTGATGCAGCAGCTTTGACACACACACACCGCTTGCTGCCCGAGGGCTCCCCGCCCCCCGCCCGACGCTTCTGGCAGCATACACTCTGTTGGAAGTGCTGCATGCTATAGACTGGGGAGGGATAGGATTGGGCTGCCCAACACTTAGTAGAGAGTAAGCCCCAGTGATCACAGTGGGACTTCTTGCTGAATAAACATGCATAGCATTGCACTATGACTCATCAGAACAGTTAAATATTGGCTAGCTGGCAATCCTACCAATTCCTAATACTAATGGAAGACAGGTTTATCAATGGCTTACTAGTCATGGTGGCTCTGCTCTGCTTCTAGGTTCAATGCCTGGCCTGACCCAGCAGGGCTTGTCTTATGTTCACATGGGTATTTAAAAGTTACTGGTGTCTTGCAGTAACTGCTTATAGTATTTATTAAAGGCTTTAACAATCAGTAGAACTAAACAGTATAGTTTGTACAGTACAGTATTGTTATCCACATTAGGATTCTCTCTCTCTCTCTCTCTCTCTCTCTCTCTCTCTCTCTCTCACACACACACACACACACACACACACACACACACACACACACACACACACACACACAACTTATTCTTTCTCCATGGTCACCTCCAAAATTATCTGTGTGTTTCCCGTTGCCAAGGAAACTGATCTTTGCAAAGATGTAATGCCACTTTGATATCATTGTAAACCACTAAAGTGGGAATCTTTAACATTTGTCACCCTCTTAAGAGTAAGCAGTTTCCTTCAATCCAAAATTAAATGAACACAAAATTATTCTGAGCATGTACAAATGCAGCATTCTGGAGACAAGTCTAGTTCCTGGCATGAACATGTTTTGTTCTCTGAATGATTCATTCCCTAAATAAATTGATTATTCCTTATACATAACAGGATTCCCTCTCCCAAGCAAGTATTGTTGTCATAAATTAGTCTTTTAAAATTGTGAACTAATAAGCATGTGTATTAAGAGATTCTGAAGACAGCGAATTTTGAGTTGAGCTATCCAAGCTATGATGTTCGCAAGAAGTTAGAAATTCACGAAGATTCACCATATAAACAGAACCACGAGAGGAAAATCAGTAGTTTGCAAATAGATAATGGTTGTATGCAGGGGTCATTATGTGGGGCATACATTTGTAAGAATAACATGTGAACTACAGTATGGGCAAGCAAGTGATGGCTTGGGGGCTCCCCATATGACCTCCAAGTATATTCTTTGATCCCAAACTCCCTATCATGCATTCTGCTGTTTTCTGCAAAAACCAGGCAAAATAATTCCCCCCCATGCCCAACAATAGCAACAGACAGCCCATTCCAACCCAACTCCTCTCCAAGTCAGGCATAAGTGTGGCCTAAGTGCAGCCTAAGTTAGGCAGAAGTTATGTCTGAGTTAGGTCAGAGGTATGCTTGAGTTAGGCAGGCTGCAGTTTCTGTGGCCCAGCACCACCCCAGGATCCAGGCAACACTTACCTCCCAGGCAGGCAGGCAGGCAGGCTCTCCAGGCTCGGTGTCTAGCTCGGGCATGTGCAGGCCTGTGTGTCTGCACGGGTCAGCATCCATCCATGGCAGCTGCTGCAGTGTCTGTCTCAGCCTGGTCGCAAAGGGGCTGACCGCAGGCAGGGGGGTTGCGCCAGTCACGTGGTGGACGCAGGGCAGGTGACAGGTGAGCGAGGTGCCCGAGCCAGCTGCCACAGGGCACCCTGTGCATCAGCCACCTGCTGCAGGGGAGAGTGGCCGTCCTCCCTCCTGCAGAAGGCTATGCCACTCCCATGCTACGTTGAGGCTGTACGTGGGAGTCATGGGGGGGAGCAGGGGAGGGAAGGGAAGGAGGGGGGTGGGAACGTCACACACAAGGGGGGGCTCATGATGTCTGGAACTGCCTCTGACATGACCTGCCCGTGCGCTGCCTGAAGCCCTGGACCTCCAGGGCCAGGGCAATGCCCACAAAGAAGGCATCCCGGCGTGCCTTCTGCTCTGTGCCCCGGCCAAGACCGAGAGATGCCTTGGGCTTGTCTGCTGCGAGCGTGAAGGGCTCACGCAGCTCATCACGCCCCCAGATGGGGCGACGACAGCACCTCTCAGCAGGCGCTCTGGCAGGGTGGGGGGTGGCCAGCAGCCATCATCAGGGAGTGGGAGGGGAGGCAGACACACAGGCAGGCAGACAGTGGGTGCTGGGGAGGGGCACGGGTGGGTCAGAGACAGACAGACAGACAGACAGACAGACAGACAGACAACAAGGCTGGTGGGAGAGAGATTCTGAGAGAGGGGTTTGCAGAGACCAATAGGGACACAGGGGTTGCTCCGCAGATGAAGGCAATGCAGACGGACTGTGGGCGGAAGCAGCTGCATTACGGGCGGACCTTCGACGGAAGCGGCTGCATTATAGATGGACCTTCGACGGAAGCAGCTGCATTATGGGCGGACCTTCGACGGAAGCAGCTGCATTACAGGCGGACGCCCTGGCTGGCGAGATCCCCAGTTGCTGAGCGGCCACTACACAGATGCAGCGGCCACAAGCGGCCCCGCTATGGGCTCTGTGGCGCCTGTCACTGTTTGCCTGCCTGAGAGGCCCCCCCAACTCCCCCTCCCCTCTGTCCCATGGGGGTCTGGCAGCGTCCCTGCTGTGTTCTCCCTGGGAAGGAAGTGGCAGTCCCTGGAAGGGATTCATGCAGGGGCTTCAGTGCTGGGGGCTGTCTGTGTGTGGAGGGCAATGCTTGTGTAACACTGGGCACATATGTTTCAAGGAGTCTCTGGCCGAGGGGCATCTTTATTGTTCTGGAACGTTAGCAGAGATGGCCAGGCGAGGCTGCCAGGGGTAGTCACAGCAGCCAATCTGAAAGCAGCAGCAGCAGCAGCACACCTGCCCCATGGACCTGGAGACGCAGGCTCTCCCCCTGTGGAACCACAGCCTGCTCCATAGAAAGGGGAGGGACAGCAAGTAGGCAGCCAGGGAGGTGGAGCAGCAGCAGCGCCAGCAGCTGAGGAGGGTTGCAGGGCTGGCTCCCTGACCTCTGGCAGCATGGAGGCAGACGACAGTGGGGCAACCAGACTGCAGGCCCAGGGGTGCTCCCAGGAAGGTAGGTGGTAGTGGACGTTCCTGGGGAGACAAAAAACAAGGGGGTGTTACATGGCAGCTGGTGTGTGGCAGCAATCGCCATTGAAGACAAGCCAGTGTGTCGGTTGCAAAAGCCTGCAGGGAGAGAAATAAAACACAGCTGATAGGTGTTACACACATAGCATGGTCTGAGCTGCTTACCCGGGTGTAAGGCGAGCATGATCCTGTAAGGGAAAAGGGTCAAAGAGAGAGAGAAGAAAACACATATATTGGGTCACAACCATGGCAATCCTACCAATACTGACCTGTCAGTTGACCCTGTGGAGAAAAGGGGGGGGGAACAGCTGGTGTCTACAGACGGTTAACAGCACCACCACACTCGTGGTGTTGTATGCTCACATGACAACAGGCGGCATTCTGACACAATAGTGGTAAAGCGGCATGTATCCTATATATCATAGCAGGCATTGCAGGCAGGCATCTGACTACTCATTGGTAAAGAGGCATTTCAGAGAAGGCATTGCAGGCAGACATGAGAGGGCACATTGGTAAAGAGGCATATCATGGCAGGCTATGCAGGCAGCTATGAGACAAGACATTGGTATAGAGGCATGTATCCTACCTCTATTTCTATATGCACAGAGGCAGATGTCAGAACACATGTCAGCACAACCCCTGCTCTTACCTGCACTTACCTGCTGGTGTTGTTGCCTGTGTGTGGGGGGGGAGAGGCTGGGAGAAAGACATGGGTTAGCAAATGGTAGCATGGAGACAGCTGCCCAGGCACAGCTGTAAACAGTTTGGCCAAAGCCAGAACAGCCCTCTCTGCCCTTGAGGGGGGCAGAGAGGAGAAGAGAAGAGAGAAGTGGGGTGTTTGTGAATTTTGCCCTCCACCGACAAAGTCCCACTTTGTGGCTGTGGGGGACAGAACCCCACACCACATGCTCAGAGAGAGAGAGACTGGGGCCTGGGGCTGGGCTTTTGTGGGAAAGAGGCTGGGTGGGGCTGGGTGCTGATAGGCTCCCTATCTTAGGCATAACTCTGTCGGTTTCCAGACCTAGCAGGCCCAACTCTGTCCTAACTCTGACCTAACTCAGGAGTAGGGTGTTAGAAATTTTCAGGAGAGGGCTGGCTTGGGTAAGGTAAAATGGCTCCTATGGGTCTCCTCGAATTTGGGTCCACCTTTTTGGTCGACCTAAATTTTGTGTCAGCATTTGTGTTGGAGGGGGCGTGTCTGTGCTTGTCAGGGTCTGGAATCCAACGTTAATTGGTTGCCGCCCCCGTTACACCCACGGTCCGCCCATGTTCCGCCCACTTTTAGGTCAACTTTAGGTCTGACTTGTGCTGCTTAGCCCTTGGGTTGGAATGGGCTATTCTTAGTCCGTCGGTCATAACTTCGACCTAACTTTGACCTAACTTCGCCCTAAATGGTTGCGTTCCAGACCTAAAGTCGCCCTAAATGACTTAGGCTGACTTTAGGTCTGACTTGGGCTGCTTGGCCCTTGGGTTGGAATGGGCTGTCAGTCTCTTATTTTATTTGATTGATTAAAAGCATGATCTCCTGACATATTCTTAAAACAGCTAACAAAAACTGGGAACAATTAAGAGACAGTCTTGCCAAAAGTATAGATTATAAAACGGACAAAGCAGGAGTTAAAACAGTAAAAATTATAACTAAACCCCCAAAGAGCATCATTTAAAGCTTGGGCAAATAAAAAGGTCTTGGCCTGGCTCTCACCAAACTAGGTACCAGGTGCAAGCAGGCAGCATTAGGGGCAGCATTTGAAAGCTTGAGCATCACCACAGAGAAAGCCCCTGTTCAGAGCTTGCAGTCGCGTTCAGCTACTGTGAGGCTCGCGCAGGCGCTGAACGCGACTGCAAGCTCTCCAGAAACGTCCGAGCTCTCCAGAAATGTCCGAGTTACTCGGACATTTCCAGAGAGCTCACAGCCGCATTCAGCGTCTTTGAGACTCACATCTGTGAGGCAAGCTCTCTGGAACGCAGGAGCTGCTGAGCAGGGGCAGTCCCAGCGGGCCCCCAATGCAGCCGGCCCATGGGACGAAGAGTGGCAGTGGCAAGTGGAGGCGGCAGCAACAACAACAATAACATGGTAAGCGGCCAAGTGCCACAAAAAATGCTTTAAAAGTTTTTTTTTACTCAAACAGCACTGTTAAAACTAAGGTGTGTGTTATATGCCAGTTCATGTTATACGCCGATAAATATGGTATGTATCTCCAAATTTTAAAAGTCAGTTTAATTCCTCCTCTCTCCAAAGCACTCACATACGGGAAATTTCTTAGAAAGGTTACTGAGAGTCAGTACTTTCAAAAGAGAAATGGGTTCAGTGAGGGGGAACCAAAGGTTACTTGCTTTTTCTTTCCTTGCCTCTCAGAACTGGCAGCTGTAATATGCACAGCCAATTTTTATATACAATGCTATAGCTCCGCCTCCCGCCAAGAAGTCAGGAATAGGCAGTTCAGGCTCCCCCAGGTCCTAATTTCCCCCTGTCTCTATCTGGCCAGGCAGGTGTGGGTGAGTGAGCCAATTCCTGCTCACCCACATCTCTGTCATTTTGTTCCCCCAGAAGAACTGTGATAGTGTGTGTAGCCTCCAGAATACATTATGTATAAAATATTGCTTCCAGCTTCTATTTTGACAAATGTTTCGTTCAGTACATGTTAAATAAGATCACTGCATTAGAATAAAGGAAGGCAGTGAACGAGTAAATCACAGTGTTTGAAAGTAATCTGGGATTACAATGTCATTTTTTTTTAAAAGAGGAAAATATTCTGGAAATCATTCCTAAAGATTAGGATGAAAAAATCAGAAAAATGTCAGATCTTATTGGAAAAGACAACACTATTACATTAAAGTAAGAAAGCGGAAGACTGTGATTTTAATGTCAGAAGTAATACTACGTTTGTGAACCCAAATAATACATGACAAATAATGATAAAAATGAGGGATGATGAAGGGGAGAGGTATATTGCCATGATTATACAAAAGAATATCCTGAAAGCACAGCTAACAACAGACTCAGGGCCCAATCCTATCCAACTTTCCAGCGCTGATGCAGCCATGCCAATGGGACATGTGCTGCATCCTGCGGTGGGGGGGGGGAGAGTCATAGAGGCCTCCTCAAGGTAAGGGAATATTTGTTCCCTTATCACGGGGCTGCTTTGCGGCTACATCAGCGTTGGGAAGTTGGTTAGGATTGGGCCCTCAGTCAGTTTTTACTGGACTCCTTGTCAATTAGGAAAAAATAGCCCAGATACTATTTTGAAATACAGTATTCCCAATGGCATTTATAGGTGAAAGAAGGGGGGGGGGGTGGTAGTAAATACATTTCTGCAAAAAAACCAAAAACAAAAACACACCCCACATTATAAATATTTTATACAACAAAAACACAAATTCCAATTAGGGCACAGAGTGCAAGGGGTTATTTTGGGAAGGGTGGTGATATAATTGAGACAAGAGGGATAAAAACCCTTGTGAGAGCACAAGGAACTTGGTTTTCATGTAGCATGACTGCTAATGTCGCCCTTGTTCTGTATTGTCCTTTTAAGTTGACCATATGGCTGTGTGGATCTGTTTTACGGCGCAATCCTGTGTACAATTGCAGGGTGTCATAAACGCACCATAAAGCGTGTTTTTGGCAACCAGCGAGTAAGGGCCACTGGCGCAAAGGCCGGCAACACTTACCCTACATCCTCGCCGTCCCCGTGCCCACAGGAGCAGGTAAGGCATACACTGGCCGGGGTAGCAGTGGGGGGCGGCATCAATAGGACTTGCTTGAGAGAAAGTATCTCGAGGATGACTGTGTTGTTGTGAAATATACTGTTATTTCTCTTTCAGAAATAAAATAAAAATGTGGGACAAAATTTGCCCTGCACAAGACATTCACTTTGCTCTTTCTATGCTGTATCACTTTTTGAGAATTATGATGATGAAGAAACTCTGCTTTCCAGCTGGATGCAATAAATATCTTCAAAAGACCACGATGTCTTAAGCTTTCGAACCTGTGCCAAATAAGAATGATATTTAAGTTACAAAGAGCATTTTTCTTCGTATTGACATCGAGCATCTCAATAAGCCCTACAATAGCACTGTAGGATAAATAGGCAATATTATCTCCTTATGATATACAGTATAGAGACACCGTCCAGTCAATCCATGGCTAATGTGAGGCTTGAACCAGGGCTTCCTTGCTCACAGTGTATTTCATTATCCAGCACACTTTACAATCTCTCTGTAAGCATGTGGTCAGCCTCCTCTGTGGATCTTGAAACTGGGTACTTATGTGTTTGTGTTAATATTCCTGTTTTGCACAATCTTGTACTGAAGTTCCAGGTAACTCCCAGCCAAACAGTTTTATTATTCCACGTGTGTGTTGAGTTATAAATTGCTGAGATAAATGATAACTTGCTATAAATTACTGCAGCCGTATACAATAGTAGGCTAGTGCTGGAAGCATTAATTGATTAATTGGTGTAATTAATTGACACATTTATTAATCAAGAGTTTAAAATGTGATTTTAATGTGATTTTAATGGGACTTGTCTTTTTTTTTTCTTTTACAAAAAGATGTTACTGAAGGGATTGTTTTTATCTCTCTTGACTTAATGAATGTATGATTATTTTCAAAATAACGTATTGCCTGCCTGTGTTGTTTGTCAAGAGAAATAGGATCTCCGATAGTTTTCGAAGTGTCACCTATAGTGAAAAATTATCCAATATGGGCCAAATTTAGACTTTGTGAAGAGTCAGGAAAAGCTTGAATAGGATGCAGCTGGAATTAGGATCATCGAATCTGGCAAACAAGTGCCAGGCAACAGATATCAGATTTGTGGACGCCAGATACATGAAGGTCAAGCAAGCAATGCAGGACACTGGAGCAGAGGCGTTTCTACGGGAGGGGCAGTACCGTAATTTGCGCCCCATCCTAGTCCCCATTTACAAACCAGAACGAGGAGGCCCCGCCCCCTCACCATAGGAACCTTTCCGCACGGCGAAGGTGACAGGCAGGGAGTCTCCTGCCCGTCACCTTCGTTGTGCGGAATGGCTCCGACAGCAAGGGGGCGGGGCCTCCTCATTCCGGTTTGTAAACGGGGACTAGAATGGGGCCCAACTGGAGCATCGGCGTTGTACGCATGTGCGAAATCGCCGGCTCAGGCCTGGGCAGTATAGGCCGAGCCGGCATGACGGGAGGACGCTCTCTCCCGGCCTCCGGAGTCGCGCGGACCCGGAGGGAGAAGCCGGGAGGGAGGCGGCGGGCGGCGTGCCACCCGACGGGCCTTCCCGTGCCACTCTGTGGCACGCGTGCCGCGGGTTGGCCACCACTGGCCTAGACATTTGCTGTAGTGGTGGTTTGGTGGTCTCATAGGTCTCTGACCTGGAAGCCCAAGATGCTCAATGCCAAAGTATCCAGTTGTTTTTCTGATACCACCAACCCCTAGTTTGCCAGGGCCTCACTCTCCACAAGGCTTTGAGGGTGAGAGATCAGAAACGCTCCCTTCTGGATTCTCAACTACTGAGCCTGGTTTACCCTCCAGTAACCCGGCACACCACCAGAACTTAGGGCAGGTTCAAAAGCAGAATCGATGCAGCTCTTCAAACAAAACTGGGTGTGTATTGACAAGGACAACTCTGTAGCTAACTTTCTCTCAAATAGCACAGCAGTGAGATTCAGCAGTGCTACAGCTCAGTGATTTAGCTCAGTGTTTCAGTTCCAGCTCCACACATTGAAAGGCTAGGAGCTTGCCCTTATACACATTTTAGGGGATGCTTAGTTCCTCCCGTTTTCAGTTGACATTTGGCAGGGAATTTCAAACCAAGCTGCCAGTTCCACAATTTTTAACTTAAATTATTTTGGAGGGAAACCTGTAGTTTGAATTCTCTCTGACTTTACAAAAACAGAAAAGGAAACAGTTCACCACCTTCTCGTGACAGGTGGATAAGTGGATTCTTGTTCCCCATTTTGAGAGGTCTGAATTGAATTGTCAGCCTCAATAGCAGAGCTACACATCGATTCCCTTTCGTTTAGGGGCCTGCAGAGTGATCTTTAAATTGAACCTCAGGCTGACCCAACTTGGGGTCAGTAGCGTCACACGGGGGGGTGTGGACCACACTGGGCGACACCCTCGTGTGTGTGTGTGTGTGTGTGTGTGTGTGTGTGTGTGTGTGGGTGTGTGTGGGTGGGTGGGTGGGTGTGGGTGTGACACCACTAGTGGCCCAAATTGTGGAAGCCTTTTGGAAAACGTGTAGTTATGAATAATACCATAAAGTGTATATCCTTGGAAAGGTAATTTAATGCAGAATGTAATGAAACAAGCTGTGTTGAATTATCTGTAATCCATCAAACGTTATGGCCAAATAACTGGAAAAAGAAAACACAACTGCCTTATGTAACAAAAAGTGAATTTCCTTAACTCAAAACTAACCAATGAGACTGATTGTTCCGAGACCCAATGAGGTGTTATATTGACACAGCATGGAACCAATAAGGTGTTAATATGAGTCAGCTCTCATTTCTTTGTATCAGAGCTAATACTAGAACTCTTATTCACACTCTGTGTGTGTGTCATCAAGTTGGCCACTGGTTTTTTTGTTGGTTACTGATTTGTTGGGTGACCTGTACTGTTATATATTAAAATAAATAAAGTTAATGGGGTTGACACCATGAGTTACTGCACCGGGTGACACCAATCCTAGTAACATCATTGGGGTGATGCGATGAGCTCTCACACCAGGTGATGCAAACCCTAGTGACGCTTCTGCTTGGGGTCTTCAGAATCCTTAAGGCAGAGTTCTCTTGACCCACATATATAGAGGCCCTACCTGCCTTGGAATCATTCTGGGGACTGGAAGATACAAAACTGTGCTATTTATTCAAGTCCCTTCTTCATCACTATATTTACACTGTGTTTTGTTCATCCTTTTATCACTATTTTAATTTTTTTTCAATAAAGCAACGTTGAAGCCACAGTGAACGGGGATATAATGTTCTCGCAATTGTCACACTTTGGTCGGCCAATACTTGCTATGAATGTTGGCATCTAAATTCCATGCCTGTCAGTGAAGATCACATCTGTCTTTTCAGTGCACATCTTTTATGTTTTAGAGAGTTCTTGGAGCATGAAGAACATCAAGTTCCAATGAACTAGAATCTCCTAATTCGACTGATGTTGTGAAAAAAGCAGATGTTTCTTGAATTGTTAGAATCTGCTGGGCTCCATTAGCTTTTAAGCAGCCATTGAAGATGTTGCATGACACTCACTGTATATTTGATGAGCTTGTACTGTGTGTCAGTCTTTAACGGTTTGTGAGAGATCATCTCCCACATCCAAACTTCTTGAAACAAAAAGTATTCTTTGACAACAGAATTAACTAAAGATGTGGGAGAAGGCAATTTCACGGCAAGGTGCCAAAGAACTGCACACCTACTTCTACATGCCCAAGAGGGCTTTTGGTTTGTTTCCTCAAATAGCACAAAAGGTGGGCACAGTGTGGCCTGGAAGTCTCCAGCAATGTGGACATGGCAACTTCCTTGGTGCACCAGAGGCATCTAAACATGATGGACGCTTCCCTAGGCCATGCCAGGTGTTTCCCTGCATATGCCCAGAGGCATCTAACATCTCTTCTCATGAAATGCTTCCTATATTTACTGAACATGGGGGAGGAGAGAGAGAGAGAGAGAGAGAGAGAGAGAGAGAGAGAGAGAGCAGAGGTGTCATTACGGTGGGGGCGGTTGGGCTGGTAGGCTCCAAGCGGCGGGTTGCGGGGGTGTACCTTTCATTCCTCCCTCCGCTGCTGGTCTGTCTTCATGCAGCTGTTGTCGGCTGCAAGTTTCGTCCTCCCAGGTGCTGTTTGTCTCCAAAAAGGAGCCGAAAAGCGCTGGGGATGTGTGTTTCTGTGCTATGGCAGCCTGCGATGATGACGCCACGCCCCCCCCCAGGGGTGGGGCGTACTGCGTCCCGTGGGGGGGCGTATTGTGTCCCATGGGGGTGTCGCAGTGGTGGCACCATCCCACGGGGGTGTAGGGCCGCTACTGAGAGAGAGAGAGAGAGAGAGAGAGAGAGAGAGAGAGACTGGAACTGCACTTCTGGCCATGCCATGGAAAGGGTGAAGGCCAAGCTGGGACCTGAAGATGCTTTTGTGGTACACCAATGCAATAGTTTCCAGAAACCAGTGAGCATCAATGATGCAGGTGCACTGCAACAGTGCTGGCACATCCCCCCCTCAGCAATTCCTATGCCACCCAGTCAGTAGCGTAGCTGGACCCACGCCAGTGGGGTGGTGGGTGGGGTGACGTGTCATTGCTGTGCCTGCCTGCCCCACCACTGGAACGGCCCTGATCCATTTGGCCATTCTGGTGGCGGGGAGGGCGGGGTGATGAAGCGTCACCCCGCCCACTGCCCCAGTGGTGCGCGTCCAGCTATGCTACTGTGCCCAGTACTATGTGCACCCATTTTTGGCTTCCCCTCAACAGTAGCTGTCAAATGGCACGCCTACCTATTCTGCATGCACAGCCATTGAAAATATTGGCATTTGTTCTGCATTCAGTGTTCAGGTGCCCTTTATAATGGCCATCAGTGGTGCTACCGGTGAGGTAGGCATACAGGCCTTCCAAATGTTGTCTGAGTGACTGAAGAAGAACTAGGAGGTCTCACAACACCTACAAGTTAGACCTCTTAGAGTATCTAAGGCCAATGTTCTTCATGACATATACTGTAGTTATTTCATCTGACACTTTTACTAGTACACCCTTTCAAAAATGTGTAGCCTGGGGGCAATGTGCTAGGAAAATGAGACTTCACTTGCTAATCCAGGAGACAATAATAGACCATGCATGAAGAATTGAAATGACAAGGTTGATACCGTTATTTTCTTGCTTTCTTGTGTTAGGATAATGTTTAGTCAACAGGGGAGATTCTCTGGAAGACTCTTCCCAAAAACACCACCAGAGTTAAACTCAAGCTATTGCACAGTGTATGTGGTCTGCTTTGTTTCTGTTTTGCAATTATTATATTG
This sequence comes from Plestiodon gilberti rubricaudatus, assembly GCA_026170595.1. Classification (NCBI taxonomy): domain Eukaryota; kingdom Metazoa; phylum Chordata; class Lepidosauria; order Squamata; family Scincidae; genus Plestiodon; species Plestiodon gilberti. The sequence continues at coordinate 75,576,427 of JANXHW010000005.1, read as the reverse complement.
CTAGAAGCGGTATATTGCTATAGGGCTGTTCAAGGACGGGACAGAGTAGGGATCAGGGCAGGGAGTGGGGGGCAGGTACATTTTGAGGGCAGGAGGGGTGGATCCCAGTGGTAGCAGCGCTTGCTGGGATGCTATCCCCATTTTCCCAGCCCAACATGCCCTCTGCCTCTCCATGGATGTACACCAGGAAAATAACTGGCATAGGCCTAAGAGGAGACCCATTGGTGGCCAGGTGGCCTATGGAATGGTAAGTAAAAAATATTTACTTACCTCTCCCAGGCAGTCTTCCCCCCCCCCCCTGCATGCAGCACATGTTCTGTCAGTGCAGCTGCAAGGCAGAAGATGGTAGGAGATAGAATTGGGTCTCAGTATGTTATGTGTTCTTTTGTGTTAATTCTTTTTCTTTTCTTTTTTTTCTTTCTTTTGTAGGCACTTAGGATCACTTCCAGAGAAGTGGGATAAGATGGGCAGCCCCAGTGGCATCGACATGCCCCCGCGGGGGGGTGCCGCAGCTACGCCTCCTGCGATGCGCCCCCATGTGTGACGTCACACGCAGCCGCGGAACACACACACCGGCGCCGTTTTCGGCTCATTTCAGAGCCGAACGACCACAAGGGAGGGAGGGAGGGCCCAATCGCAGCCGAAACAGCCACAACCATGTAAGTGTCGGCCCTCCCGATCTCGCCCCTTCAGGGGTGCGCACGTCACCCGCTTGCTCGTGCCTCACCCCCCGGTGGCCCGCCCTCCCCGGCGTGGGCCAGTGACGCGCCTGGGCAGCCTGATCCTGCCTAAGATGCAGCAGCCAACCAAAATGGATGCGGCCTGCGCCAGCGTGGCCTGGGCTCACCTCAGGGGAAGGGGACATTCGTAAGTCCCAGAGGCCCCAATGGGCCTCCTTGGATGCATGCCAGCTCTTTAGCTGACACGTATCCGGGGAGGCGGTGTAAGGCCGGCCTGGCCCAGGAAAGGGATAAGGATATGGCGGAGCACGCCGCCAAAATCTCCGCCCCCTCCTGGGTCGGGCTGGACAATTGCCCCCTCCCCTGCCATCCCCACCCCAGACTATCCTCCCCACGCCGTCCCACAGACTGGCACAGGACTTACTTCTGTCCAGCGCGCTCCGTCGGCCTAAATATAGGCAGGATTGTGCCATAAGGATGATAATATGTATAATAAACCTAGCAATCACTTTCTTTAGCCACCCCATCTCTTGACGAGCTTCCTAATGATTACCAGCGATTATCACTCAGTGGATCCTCCATGTACAGAGGTAGTTTACCTTTGAATACCAGATGTTGAGAACAAACAATAAGGGAAGGTTGTCACCTCTGTGCCCTTGGGAGTGCCCACCTCTGTGCCCTTGGGAGTGCCCACACCTTGGGAGTGCCCAGAGGCATCTGGCTGGCACTGTTGGAAGCAGAAGCTTGGGTTAGACGGACCTTTGGTCAGATCCAGCAAAGCTGTTCCGAAGGCTGTTCTCCCATCTGGAATTCAGCTACAGTACATCAAAATTGCTACTAAGAAATGGCAGCAAATGAATCACTACGGAGAACAGCCTGCCTGGCAGACATGCCTGCTGAAGAGGGAGAGCTGCTGCATTTTCTCCATCCTTCTGTGCCTCTTGCCTCTGTGAAAACTGTGCAGTTGATGTTGCTACTATCTCTCCTTTGATCTCACCAAACTCACCTCAGAGACAACACAGCACTGACGGAGCGTCTTTTGCTACTTAGGGGACTCGCGCTGCATCATTAAAAATGTTTGGTTTTACTAATGATCTCCTTTTTCAAGAAAATAAAAATGCTTCTGTTTCATGCAGAAAAGACCCCCCCCCCAAAAAAAAAAATCACTACCCACCATCGATTTTGAAGTTCACAAAACTAGATCAATATTTTGCCAAAGGTATTTTTGAACGTTCAGTAAGAGCTACAGTACAAGTTGACTAATAGATGAACAATACAAAACCGTTTGTAATTGAATGAGGCTTGGAAAATAGTCACTGTCTATAATGGCTAATAAGATCTACCATCTGCTTCTTTGATACCAGTGTTTGATACTGACTGGTGGTGTGTGTGTGTATGTGTGTGTGTGTGTGTGTGTGTGTGTGTGTGTGTGTGTGTGTGTGTGTGTGTTTTCCTTTTGGAGAAATACAAATACTGGATATCTGTATTGCATGTAAGAGAAATCCAGTGGATAAAATATTTGTATTCCCAAGTGCTATAGATGTTGGAAAGGTTCCCACTGATTTTAATGAGAATTGGATCTGGTCCAGAACTTTCTATTTGCACAAAATAGAAATGTCTATCAAAGGTACTGCAGTGTTTGGAGGTGCATGAGAGGAGATGGATGCCCTCTTTCATTTAAGGATTTCTTTCTCTTTTTTTTAGAAATGAGTAGGTTGGAAAATAAAATTTGACTGAAAATTTTCCAACTTCAAAACTAAGGTTGAACTTTTGTTTTCTGAATTTAGGTTAACTGGGGGATGGTACTATTATTATTATTATTATTATTATTATTATTATTATTTATTATTATTATGTAGCATAGCTAGACTGGGGTGGCAGCATGTAGTTCTGCAAGTCTCGGTTACACTGGAATCAGCAGCCTTTTGTCGTTAGGGTGCGGGGTGACACACGGGGGTTGTGGGTGCGGGGGGTGACATGCGGAGGTTGCAATTGCTGCTGGATTCGGCAGCAATTTGGCAGCGACGATGGAAAAAAGCACACACCCCGGCGGTTTTTCGGCCACTTTTTAGGCTGTTTGCGGCGACAGGATTTGCCTGCCCACGCCACAAACGGCCTAAAAACTGCCAAAAAACTGCCAGGGGGGATTGCTTTTTTCCACCACCACAGTCAAAATGTCACCGAATCCGGCACAGGGGGGGGGCGCTAGTGACATCACATGGGGTGTCACGGTGACCGCCCCTGAGGGGGGTGTAGCTACGCCACTGCAGGGGAGTGTTCCGCGTGTTGCCATCGCCACTGGAAGGGCTCTGATGGCGAGGGGGAGGGGCTGCTGATTCCGGTGTAATGGAGTCTTACAGAACTACTTGCTGCTGTCCCGGTCTAGCTATGCCACTGTTATTATGATTATTTTAAATCCAAGCAAATCAGAATGAAATCAGATGCCAGTGTTCAGTGAGGTTCACTTTTTCTTTTGTTAATGGCACATGGAAATGGAAGCGTAGAGCCCACGCTGCATCCTATCCAGATAGGACCCAGTGCCGCCGTGGCTGGTGCTCTTCTTGGGGGAAGGGGATGTCCGTCCCCTTACCCTGAGTTGAATCCCAGCCACCTCAATGGATCTAATCAAATGTGTGCCAGCTATTTTGCTGACACACATTCAAGCTGGCCATGTAATGGTGGCCAGGTCTGGGAAGAGGATTCGACAGAGGAGGCCGCCGCCAATCCCTCCCCCTTCCTGGGCCAGGCTGAACAATCCCACCCCCCAGAACACCCCGTTCTTCCCTCCCCACACCCTTCCATAGCCCAGTGAGGAACAGGTGCTCCTCTGGATCCAGGGTGAGGAAAGCAGCGCCGGCCTCTATGCTGGTGGTACTTACTCCCAGGGTGCTGCAAACATACTTTATAGCACGTTTGTGATGCCCTGGACTGGTGGAGCAGCTGTTCCACCGGTCAAAACTGGAGAGAGGATTGCGCTGTTAGTTGCTGAAGGTTACCCAATGGTCTTCAAATCTCCTGAAGCTCCCTGAATGACCTTGGGCCAATAATACTCTTGCAGCTTAACCCAACCCTTATAGGGTTGTTGTGACAAAGAGAACCATGTACAGCACTCTGAGCTGCATGGAGTAGGCAGAATGGGACAACAGTGTAATAGCTAAAATGAAATAAAAAGCCTGAGTAGGGACTTGAATCGTTGGAAACATGTGCCTCATTTTGTCTTATTTAACCCCTCAGATCTCAAAGAGTGGTGTGTGCTCACTTAATGGGAGCAGGGCTGGTCCAAGACCCAGAGGCGAAACAAGGGTGGAGCGAAGGCAAGTAGTTTTGCAAGACTCTGTTAGACTGGAGTCAGCGGCCCCTCCCCCTTGCTGTTGGAGCCATTCCAGCAGCAACAGGGGAGTGTCCTGCGTGTTGCCTTTGCTGCCAGAATGGCTCCAACAGCAAGGGGGAGGGGCCACTGACTCCAGTGTAACAGAGTCTTGCAGAACTACTTGCCTTCGCTCCACCCTTGTTTCACCTCTGCCAAGACCTCCCAATTCCTGAGGCAGCATGCCAAATACTTCCCCCGTAACCAATGATTAGGCTTCTGCTCCTCCAGCTCTCCAATGTTCTAGCTCAGCACTCTCCTCCCCTCCACATTTCCTCTTCCTCTGTTTCCGTCTCTTCCGTTTCCAATCCCAGGGCCTCTGAGAGGGGGGTTAAGGGGGTACAATTGCACCCAGGCCTAGGGTAAAAAAATGTGTCAAAAGGGGGGGCAGGAGCAAAAAAGGGGGGCCAGGAGCCAAATTCACATGAAGGCAGGCTTACCAGATTTTCCCTATCTTAAACTGGGACACACACCCCCACACACACAAGTAATCAATCAATTAAATAAATAAAAATAAATTGTAGGTTTTTTCTTTTTAATTATTTATTTATTTATTTATTTAAGCCAAGAATTAATTAAATAAATAAATAAATAAATTTTAAAATAAAAGGGGGCGCAAAGTGCCACTTTGGTGCGCAAAGCGCGTCCGAAATTTTTAATTTTTTAGTTATTTTTAGAGTAAAATAATTATTTAATTTGACTTACCTCCTCGTCACCACCCACATTGCCTGTCACCACCATGGTGTTGCTTCTCTGGCGCCTCCTCGTCGTCGTCGAGCGAGCGAGCGAGTTGGCCACCCTTCTCGCGAGCCAACCACCCGGCAAGGCTCGCGAGCCAGCCGCACGGTCGAGGCTCACAAGCCAGAGCCTGCTTGGCTCTGTACAATCCAGAAAGTGGAACGGGAAGAAGAAGTAGTGGAGGCAACTAGGTAGACAGAGATGGAAAAAACCCTTCCCGCACCGCCACTAATGTGCCTCAGCTGACCTCACCCTGGATCTCAGGAGACATGACATTTTGCCCAATTTTAATCGTCGGTTTTTGGTCCTTCCCTTCAATTAGACGAGGAGATAAAGCAAGTTAATTGTTTCTTCTTGCTCACTACAGAATCTATAGGCACCTGCACTGGCCATTGGTGGTTGAGGCCCTCATTCAATTGCTTTGTGTCTATGATGAATTCCATGCTCTCCAGCATTACGCCATTCACTTACACTTACACTGCCCCACACTGGCGTCGACGGGGGGAAGCGGGGGGGCGGGCCGCCGGGGGGCGTCGCGCGTCTAGGGGTGACGCGCGATCACCCCCCACTTACAGTTTCGAGCTGCAGGCGGGCCCGCCCGCCCTCCCCTGTGTCCGTTTGGCTCCAAAATGAGCCGAAAACGGAGCGGGGAGGGCGCTCTGCTCTTGCGCGTGACGTCACGCGCGGGGGCGGAGCCTCCCCCTTAAGGGCGACGCGCGCCCCCGCTCTGGGGTGACGCGCGTCGTCGCGACGCGACTGCTGCCCCAAATGAAATATAGGGTTCCTTATAACATCTTACAAACATCACCGTTTGCACTGTATCAAATATTTAAGAAGTTGAGTTGCCACTGAAATATCCCGGGTGAATATCTCTGACAACAGCTGGTAATCTGCAACCCATGTTCTCCAGATTAGCTTTATTATACTCAATTCAGCTTCTCTGGAGATAGTAGGATGCAGATTGTGGCCAAAGTCATCCATCTGCTGCTGGACAGAAGTAAATAAAACTGAGGGTTGCTATGACTGTTATCCAGAAAGCAACGACCTAAATATGAGGATTGGCAGCGCACAGAGTTTCCAAACCCATCAAGTAAAAGCTATCAGCTATCAGCTGTCAGCGTCGCCAGTCTGGCTGGAGAGATCTTGCCACCGCATGCCTCAATGCTCTCTCTAAAGAGGTGAGGGCTACTTTCCAACTGCTGTGCTGAGTGAATGGCTGAGCTCTACTAAAATATGGTGCACCACAGGAGGAAGAAAAGCTTTTGGCACATCCATTATGGGTTCTCTCCGATACTGAAGCTATGAAAATGGGACATTCTGTGCGGCAGAGCATCCAACACACGTTGCATCAGGAAAGCCTCCCAGTATCAAAGGATTTAGATGGCATCGCTTGGGTTTTTAACAACCAAGTTGCTGTTAGAAATACGATGCTATTTTACAGACATTATTAAATGGATAAAAACCACAGTGGTGGGTCATATCCTTTTATTAGGACCAATTAATGGTCGAAGTACAGAATTTCTAGGGCTGGCTGTTCTGGGAAAAAGAAATACAAAACAAAGGGAAACATCGGTGCTTCCACTTGGAGGCTTCTTGTTAAGCCCATTGGTGATAGAAATGCATACACTAATGTTCAATTATTGGTCTCTAGAAATATTGGCCCCGACATGATCATTAAGCATGGGAAATATATTCATTTACCATTATATGCCCGAATGCACCCACTCATGCTTTAGATTGTCTACTTATACATGAATAAATTCATGCCATGTCACCAGTGCCTGTTGTTCTGTACAGCATTGCATGGGCAACACAGAGAGGTCCCTCTCTCCAAGGCGTGTGAACAAATCCAATATACATACCTAAAACTTGGGTATAGTTGGAAATGAGACTTATAGCCCAGTCCTATGGGGCCAGAGGCAGTGGGATGTGCATTTCGCTGCCAGATAATGTTGTAAAGTGCCTGAGTACTCAGGATGCTGAGTAGTGTGCGGCTAGAGCACTGTTGGGAGGACTGGAGCCTTCCCACGTGCTCCAGCGGATCCCCAGCGAATCCCCCAGCCACCTGCTGATGATGGTAAGATGATAAGGAAAGAGGGACGGGGTGGAGAAGGGTGGAATGGGGGGTGGAGAAGGGGAAAAACTAGGCAGGAATGGGGTGCAATGGGAGCAGGAAGTCTGTAGGAGGGAGGTGGATCCAGTAGGAATGGTGTGCGCTGGATCCTATCCCCTTTTCTGAAGCCTCCCCACCCCCTTTCTCTCCTCGGACTTGCATAAGAACATAAGAAGAGCCCTGCTGGTTCAGGCCAAAGGTCCATCTAGTCCAGCTTCCTGTATCTCACAGTGGCCCCACCAGATGCCTCAGGGAGCACACAAGACAACGATACCTGTTTCCTGTCACCACTCCTTTGTATCTGGCATTAATCTATTGCAACCCACTCCATGAGTTTGGCATGAAATGAACTAGATTTTAAAATGAAGTATAACAAATTTCAAAGTAGAAATAAGTGGCAGGAGAAGAAAATGCTAATGAGGACATTTAACATCGAGTGGGATGTGTGGCTATAAGTACTGTAGATAGGTATCATGATGACCTCCTGCACTTTGAAAGTTACCACTACACCACTGCCATAGTTGTATGGAAATGGTCTTTCCCCCTTCATTCTTTTTATCTTATGCATATGAGGTGCACTCATCCTATGGAGAAAATTTCAGCCGCCATTGTACGCAGTAGGACTGCCAGCACTGACAGCCAGAGGTCCCCTGTGTGTTCCAGTGGCTCCCAGATGCTGCACCGGAGTAGGTTTGGGGGAGTATCAGGGTGGGGAGCGGGCTACACCAGTGCGGTTCAGGGGAAGGAAGGGGAGGATCTCAGTAGCAGCAGCAGCAGCACAAACCAAGATCCTATTCCCCTTTTCCAGCCTGGACCTGCCCCCAGGAGTATCCTCAGACTTACACTAGGAAAAGAACTGGCGTAGGTTCAAGAGACCCATTGGCAGTCAGGTGGCCCATGGAAAGGTAAGTAAAACAATACACTTGGAAGGTGCAGTCTTCTTAAACACACTTGTTATTAAAGCATAAGTTCCACTGAACTCAGTAGGGCTTACGTCTGAATAAAGATGCTTGGGCTCATGCTGTAAAATATGGCCATATGCCAGAATTCAGAAACAAACTCCTTTATCTTGATAGAACAGCTTCCAGTATAGGGCCATATGCCTTTAAGAGTTCAGAAGCACTGGTCCATGCTTATCTTGCCTGACTGAACTATCCAAACTGCACTCTAAATATAGCCACGTGTCTTTTAAGTGTTCTTGATAGTGCAGCATTCAAAATATGGCCATATGCCTTTGGTTCAGCTATATCAAAACTCAGTTTTATATCAACTATTATTCATTCGCCGTCAGTACATTTCTTCAGCCAGCCAAAAGGGGTGTATGTGCATTCACACACACACACACACACACACACACACACACACACACACACGAGAGAGAGAGAGAGAGAGAGAGAGAGAGAGAGAGAGAGAGAGAGAGAGAGAGAGAATGTATGCAAGAGAGATTGATTATTTTTAGTGCCAGATATGTGACCATGTTTGCCTGATTCTTGTGAGACTGCTGTGAGACTGAGTACTTTTTGATGTTCATGTTACTCAGAACTCCAGGGCATCACCAGTCACTGTCATTTGCAAGATGGATGGCTGTCATTACTACTATGTGTCTTACCGCTTACAGTTTCAAACGCCGCTAATATACATGCTGCATGGCCTATTGCTTAATGGAAAAATGAACCTCCTTAAGCTGCATCGCTCAGATTGTTTTCTTCAGTCCCTTGGAATGCTGTGTGGAACAACCTGTGTGTCTCTAATGGGAATTATAGACTGTATTCTGTTCAGAAAACACAGAATATAATTATCACAGTTCTTGTATTAATATAGGGTCACATTCATTGTGCGTAGAAATATCGCAACAACAAGAGAAAATTTCAGCCTTGCAGCAAGCAACTGGTTGTATGGCAAATAATGATTAAAAAAAATAAAAAAATAAAAAACTAAGATGAAGAAAGCAAACATAAATCACCACCACTAATGCAATGTCCCATTTCATTCATTCTGCAAGTGATTTGTTTCTTTGACCTTGTCATGGGGTGGCACCAATGAGGTTCAGCTTCCTGTCGTCAGGCATCCAAACTGCAGCTCTTTGGGTTTATTTGATGGTCATATAGGCATGATGGCTATATGTCAGCTTCAGGTTCCAAGGCAATATGCCTCTGAATACTATTTGGATGTGTGAGATCTTATGGCATGTTAAGACTCCCTCCATGCATCTAGCAGAGCTCATGGAGTGCTTGCATGTTGCACAATTAGGAGGGAGGGAGAGGGACGAAAGGAGGAAGCAAGGGAGGGACACATCTTCACTTCCACAGATCACAGAGGACAAAAGTAAAAGTGTGAAAAAGGTCATCTGCCTCCTAGACAATCAGTGCAATCCGATCCAACTTACACCACCGGTGTAACCAGCAGGGGAGGGCAAGGTGGGAGGCTTTGGAGGGGAGGGGCATTTAAATCCCCTTTGAATCCTCCTCTGGAGGGGATTTGAATACCCTTTCCATTCTGGGGCCTCCCATTCTTGCTGTACCACTGGTTACACTGGTGGTGTAAGTTGGATCGGATTGCACTGAATGTGTCCTGCCCCCAGTGCCCTGCACCTGCAGTAGGCATTCTATCTACTTTCCAACAAATACAACAACAAGATGGACATTTAGGCTGGCCCAGCTCCAGTAGGAGACACTTTGCAAACCAAGCAGCCTATGGAGAGGTAAGTAAAAACAGTCTTTACTTACCTCACCCAGGTGGCCTGCTCCCATGGCATTCAGCACATGCTCCGTCAGTGGTGCTGCAAACTCTGGACTGGCCCTGGATAGGATTGGGCTGTAAAGCTTTCTCCAATGCATTTCAAATAGTTCATGCCATTAAATTAATAGTTTCATAAAGAAGATGAACTGAAATAATTGTCAAGATAAATAATTGTAAAGCAGGTAAAACCTGAGAAAACAAAATAAGAAAAATTGCACATGTACTATACAGTCATGCAGAAACTCCACCATTCCATTTGTAATGGTGGGTTGCCATTTTTGCCATTCTGTTCAGCAGATGTAGCTATTTGGTTGTGGCAGGAAACAGGAATTTTGGGGACATCTGGGTCTATAGCACTGTCGTCATCTCCAGAGGTTGCAAAGGGTTTATGTAGGGAAGTCTCGAGGGGATCATTGAATATGGAATGCCCCCTTTAGCTATGATCATAACACCTCCACAAATCTTGAAAGAGTTATTTCAAGGCCTACAACCCCACAGTTCCTGAGAATCTATTATTAAAAACTATTTCCCCACTACTTATGAATCCTCCAACACTGTGGTAACTTGTGAATTTATGGCAATTATTACCATGAAATTAGTCATGGATATCATCCCATATTTTCTCCCCTCATGAACATCTTGTGAACAATTTATCATTACTAGACAAACTCCAAAAATCACACTCTGGAGATTCATAACATAGATTATGTGTCGTCGGTTCCTTTGCTTTCAACTAATGAGGACACTATGACTTTTGCTTATTTTAACGATGTGTATCTGACATTTTCATGTAAGAATATGGAGAAATCCATTTCAAAATGCGCATTTTGTGAATTCAGAGGAGGATGAAGCTCAACTGGTTATTGAATAGTTGTGAATGTGTTAAACCACAAAGAGACATTACCTTTTAAGGTTCACAAGTATGAGGTAATTGCCCTCGACGTATCTTTGAGATATACTCTAGTTTATATACGGTGAAAAAAATGATAGCATGTGTCAATTTTAGTTCAATAGGAATGAAAATAAAATTTGAGGGGGCCCTTTTGAGCTTGAGCCCCATGCCAAATGGCCCTCCTGGTTACCCTCTGATTGCCCCAGTCATGAGAAGAGCTTGATATGTGCAGAAGAACTGCCTGTGCTGGATCAAATGTGTCTGTCTGTCTGTCTGCCTGTCTGTTTCTGTACTGCCTTTCCAGCCTCTCAAAGTGGGTTACATGCAATTAACAAAACAAAATACTCAGCTGAGACTGAAAAATCTAGCAGCAGATGACAGCTGCAGGTGCTGTGGCTGGTCCTATGTTGGGATGCAGAGGTAAGCGCAGTCCCTGACTGCCATCTCTTCTTCTCCTCAGGGGCTCTAAGCACAGCAACAAGGCCTGAGGGGCAACAGTTCTTACAGTCCCAGGTGTTCAAACTGTGGGTCCACCTAGTCCAACACTCAACAGTGACCAACCACATTTCCCCTGAGAAGGTAAAAAAAACAGAGGAAGATGGTGTGTGCAATCCTCTATTGCTTGCTCCAAGCATCTAGTCACCAGGGCTGTAGTATGACATCTCATACTTCCAGGTTATGCACCTAGGAAACCCAATGTGTTTGCCAAAATAGACTAATATCACATCCATGTTACATTCCAACATTAAACTATTTTTTTTTAAAAGCTGGACATAAGAGATAAGGATGGACAATAATGCTGTGAGAATGAGAGTTGCCTCAACGTTTGTCCACTGGATGTTATCCAGTGGATGGTCACCTTCACAACAGGCCTGTGAGGCAGGATGTAACAAGAAAAGCACAAAGTGCCCTGCAATGTACAGTTGGCCCCGAGTGACATCAGCCGAACGTCCCTTGGGGGTTGGGAGGGAGGGAGGGGGCCAAAACAAAACGGGGCGCAGAGGTGGCAGGAGCCTTCTGCAGGCTCCTCTGAGCCTGTCCGCCACCTGGATCACCGCCACCACGTTCTCTGCCGCTGCCCCCACCCGGATCGCCCCCACCGCTGGTATGATGTCCCCCTGCCACCAATATGATGCCCCCTGCCTGCTGCCCAGGGGCAGGCCGTCTCCCCGCCCCATCCCTTCCTACGCTGCTGGTTGGACCTCAGTAGCTGCGGGGGTTCTGTTCCAGACTTCCACAGATACTGAAATCTGCATAAAGCAAAATTGCTTTAGCACAGATACTGGGGCCACTGCGAAAACCTTTAAAAAAGAAGAAAAAAGGTTAAAAATAGTGTTCCCTTCCTTTTCACTGGCAAACTGCTCCGTTTGCAGGACTGTAGTCAGTGAAATTGCGCTCCTACAGCCTCTTCCAGGTCGATCGACATCCCCTCTCCCTTCCCCAGGCTCACCCCAATGCATTCTGGGGCAACCTCCTCCTGCCTGCTCCACAGTGGCCCCCATATTAGCGTTGAGACAAATCTGCGAATGCCAGATCTGCGGATAGTGGGGGTCCACTGTATTGATGGGCAGTGAAGAGGATGTCAGTCCACATCCATCTCTGTGCCCAATTTGATGGAAAGGAAGAGAGATTTAGGACCAGGTTATATATTCAGCATAATGAAATCAAAAATCTCTTCTTGGACTATTTTGACCTGTAGACATGTGACAGTTTGCATGTTTGAAAGAAAAGACTCCCTATACATTGAAGACAAGGTACAAGTCCCTCCAAAAGGTTGGGTTGGTACAAGTCCCTCCAATCCTGCCAAGCCTCTCCCACCATATCTTTCCTTGGCTCCGCCCATCCAAAGCTCCTCCTACCTGCTCCATCCATCCCAACTATGGCACACACTCCTATCAGCCATGACAGCTAAATGGAACCTCCATCTCCAGAGACAGTATATCTTCATGTGTGGGGTGCTGCAGATAGACAACAGGAGAACACTCTCGCCATTCTGCCCTGACTGGAAGCTTCTCACAGACATTTGACTGTCTACTTTTGGGAACACAGTGCTAGTTTAAATGTAGACAAGTGTTTTGTCCAACACCATAAACAAGTACAAGGAGGAAACTTGGTCTGATCCCCAGGCACCTAACCACTCTTTTGACCCCACTTTTACTGCCACAACCTCCATTTTACAGGGGGTGATTGAGAGATGAGTGCCATGCATCAGGAGGGGCACTCAGAGGAATTTTAGGGGTACAAACATTTATTTGGGCCCCCTTCCCTTCATGTGAATGTGGCTCCTGGGCCCCCCTTTTTTTGCTCCTGGGCCCCCTTTTTGACACATTTTTGGCCCTGGGCCCAGGTACAATTGTACCCCCTTAACCCCCCCCCCTCAGAGGCCCTGGCTTCAGGCCACAAACAGAGCTCAAGGCAGAGGCGGAGACTAAGCTGCAAAAATCAGACTAGCAAATTCTCTTCCCATCCATTTCCCCCACTAAATTAACTTCCCATTCAATTTTCCTCCTTTTCCATTGATTTACCGTAGATCCCAAATTAATTTCCCACCCAGATTCATCCCTTCAATGAATTTTTCTCCCAAAATTCGCAATCATTCATGTGCTGTATGGTAAGCAGAGATATCACCATACCAACAAAGGTTCGTATAGTCAGGGCGATGGTGTTCCCAGTAGCAATGTATGGTTGCGAGAGTTGGACCATAAGGAAGGCTGAGCGCCGAAGAATAGATGCTTTCGAACTGTGGTGCTGGAGAAGACTCCTGAGAGTCCCTTGGACTGCTAGGAGATCAAATCAGTCAATCCTAAATGAAATCAACCCTGACTGTTCCCTGGAAGGACAGGTACTGAGGCTGAAGCTCAAATATTTTGGCCACCTAATGCGAAGAGAGGACTCTCTGGAGAAGACTCTGATGCTGGGAAAGATTGAAGGCAAAAGGAGAAGGGGAAGGCAAAGGATGAGATGGTTAGACAGCATCACCGATGCAAGGAACATGAAAATGAGCGAACACAGGAAGATAGTGGAGGACAGGAAGGCCTGGCGGGATATGGTTCATGGGATCATGAAGGGTTGGACACGACTTAACGACTGAACAACAACAACAACAACATGGTTTGTGTCACTTACAGCAAACTATTCTCTGCTTCTTCTCGGTGATGCTACTGTCACCTGGTTGTCACAAATTGCTAACAAGAGGTCTAGGTCAGGGGTTCTCAACCTGTGGTACGGGTACCCCTAGGGGTACGCGGACCTCTTGCTGGGGGTACGTCAAGCCCTGTCCCTTATCTGCCCCATCAGCAGCTAACTAAGTGTTAATTAACATGGATTTCAAATTTTAATTATTTTTGGAGCCCTTTTGTCTCTCTGGTTTTGGTTTGGGGCTTATTTTTGTACTTTGGAAAATGTACTTTGGTGGGGTGGGGGAGGGAGGAGCTTATTTTGGGAAGTGTGACTTGGAGAAAAAAAGAGATCCTTGCATATCTCTCTCTCTCTCTCTCTCTCTCTCTCTCTCTCTCTCTCTCTCTCTCACACACACACACACACACACACACACACACACACAGAGTTAAATAAGACATTTTCCATTTAAAATTGTTTTAGCACTTTTTATTTAAAGATTACTTACTTAATTAATTAATGTATTGATCCAATTAATTAGCAGTTAATTAGCAGGGGGTACTTCAGAAAATTGGACCATGATAGGGGATACCCGGGCCCCCAGAGGTTGAGAACCCCTGGTCTAGGTAACTGTCTAGGAAACAAGAATTTCTATCTTGTGTTGAATCTTTCCCCTCACAGCCTGTAAGAAAGAATGCAAGCATAAATTGCTGTAAATCCAGAGAAGAAATCACTCCACGGATTTATTAAATCAGACAAAAGCAGCTGTGATGATCTAGAACACATGGCAACTGTGCAGAATTACTCATCTGAAAGGATGAACAAGTATAGTTTATTGTGCTGCCTTTAAGTGCTTAATTTGCATTTGCTGTCTAACGAATGTATGCAACAACAGCAGCAGTTCAATAAAATTTACTTTCACATCAAACCAAACCATTGAAATATGAAAGTCTGTTCCCTGAGCTTTTTCCTCTGGTTGTTTTATGAGCGTTAGGCAAATGAGAGAATTATTTCCTTGAGAATTCCCTTTAAGTGAGCTCCTGCTTTGTAATGAACCAAAATTAGCAATCCGAAAACACAAAGATCAACTTTCTTATGTCTCATAAAAAGAAGTGTTAATGACCTAGCCTTCTATTTTTTACAGCTAACTTTCTTTCTCACTGTACATTGTCTTGGGGTCCCATCCTTTCACCTGTTTCTTTGGCACAGTGTGCCTGTCAGCCAAGGGGAAGGGTTGAACCTTCTTGTCTATTTGTTCTATAGTTCAAATGAGAGTTATTTGCCTGATCTGTGGAGACCTCCTTGAAGGGCAGCCCAATCCTGCCTAACTTTCTGCCCACGGATCCAGCAAGGCTGGTGCAGGCAGTGCTGGATCCTGAGCAGGATATAGGAGCTGAGCTTTCGTTCTCTTACCTGGGTGAAGGCCCATCCCCCACTATGGGTTTCCTCAGATCTGCGCCCACTTTTTGGGCCCTGTGTAGGCACTGGCGTCACTGCAGGGGGGTGGAGCTGTAAGTTCCTCCGTGTTCGGAACCTCCGTTACACAGAGGAACGAAGCGCCCCGCCCCCACGCCTTCCGACCCATTCAAAGCGGTGAAAACAACGCGCAGGGAGTCTCCTGCACGTTGTTTTCACTGCTTTGACTGGTTCGGAAGGCGCAGGGGTGGGGCGCTTCGTTCCTCTGTGTAACGGAGGCTCCGATCACAGAGGAACTTACAGCTCCGCCCCCCCTGCAGTGACGCCAGTGTGTGTAGGGCAAATCAGACAGAGAAGCGGGATAGGATTTGGTGCGCGCCAATCCCACTAATCCTACCCCCTTTCCGGTCCGGTCTGCCCATCCTGCCCCTGTCACCGCCCTCCCCCACCCCATTATGCTCCTCCACACCTCCCCCTGCCCACGCCCACGCCATCCCACCCTTGCGCCCACCAGCGCAAAACTCTCCCTCCTCGAATGCATGCCATCCAGATTTTCTGGGTGGAGGCCTGGAGCTAGCACAACTGCCTTATGGCAGTTTTTGCAACAGTTCCAGGCCAGCCCAGGATGTGCTGTGCCAGCCTGCGGAGGGGTGGTAGGATTGTGCCCACAGTCTGAGAATTTCTGGGTTAATGTCATGACTTTCAAGTGGGTCTTTTCAGGGGAAAAAATGTGTTTTTTTTTCTACTTTGAAATACATCTACTCTTAACAGCAGGAATAATTGCTGGGCGACCAGTTAAACCCATCTTTCAACAGTTTAACTCTCATCCACCGTCTTACCATTTTACAAGGTAAGCACTTTTTCTGAGGTCAGGTTTGTTCTCAGCGTGGCGTGGGCAGCCTGGAAGACTTAATGGTCGCCTTTTTCAAGAGGGATCACCCAGCCAAAATAAATATGAGTATTGTGCTCTAAGTGCTTGTATTTATCCATCTGACACACAAAGTATCTGTTTCTGTTAGGACAGAGAGATGGATAAAAGGCAAGTCATGATTCTCCATCTGTTTATCTATATCCAATATGATACTGTCAATTCTGTTGAGGTCAGTGTTACCTCTTTGCAAGGAAGAAGTTGACCTATACTTAACATTTAGCAACTGCCAGAAAGCCTCATTATTTCTGCCAGAATAGCCAGTGCAAGTCTATGAATCAGGTTACGACAATTTTCCAGCCAAAAATAAACGGGCACCACTTAGTGTTTCAGAATACAAGTTGACCTTTTTTTGACTTAGGACTCTGCACATCATTACAAAATCATAACAACTTGTTCTCTGTGTCATATTTAAAGGAAATGACTCAAGTTCCACCAACACCCATCAGTGGTGTCACTAAGGGGGGGCAAAGGGGGATGCAATGCCCCCGGGTGACAACCACGGTCTCCTCGTAAGGAATGCCGAGCCTCCACGCAGTAATCTCCGCACCGGGTGGGGATCAGCCTCGCTACACCGCTGTGTGGTGGATTGGAGAGTGGTGGGCCAGATATTTGGCACATTTGGCCAAAATCTCTGACATTTGGCACATGGTGCCAGGAGGTATTGCCCAAACTATCAACCATGACTCACTTTTAACAGTTGCTACAAAACAAATGTTTATTGCATTATGCTTATGGCAGCAACAGTTCATCTCAAACATGGCATGCATCAGGAAAAGAGAGAGTAAAGAAGTTTGTGTGTGTGTGTGTGTGTGTGTGTGTGTGTGTGTGTGTGTGTGTGTGTGTGTGTGTGTGTGTGAGAGAGAGAGAGAGAGAGAGAGAGAGAGAGAGAGAGAGAATAACAACTATGTATGGAGATGAAGTGATGCTCCTAGACTCTAGTGTTGGGTGATGTTGGAATTTATCCTCCAAAATACCGTATTTTTCGCTCCATAGGACGCATCGGACCATAGGACGCATGCATCCTATGGAGCAAAAAATAGGGACAAAAAGGGTTTTTTTAATAAAAATAAAAATAAATAAAAAATGTAAAGAAAAAATACTTACCGGGGCTTCGGGGAGGCCTGCAGAGGCTCGCGCAGGCCTCCCTGTTCTTCATTTCGTCAAAAAACGGCCATTTCCGGCCATTTCCGGCCATTTCCGGTTTTCGGCCGAAAATGGCCGTTTTTTGCCGAAATGAAGATCGGGGAGGCCTCTGCAGACCCTGAAGAGTCCTCCCCGATCTTCATTTTGGCAAAAACCTGGCCATTTTCGAAAATGGCCATTTTTTTGACAAAAGGAAGATCGGGGAGGCCTGCACGAGCCTCTGCAGGCCTCCCCGAAGCCCCGGTAAGTATTTTTTCTTTACTGTTTTTTATTCGCTCCATAAGACGCAGGCTTTCCCCCCTATTTTTTGGGGGGGAAAGTGTGTCTTATGGAGCAAAAAATACGGTATTAGCTGCAAGTCTCTAGTATCAGTTTATTACTGTAATCAGGTGCAGAGTAACATTATATAGCAGGTACATTTTATAGACGACATGGGATTTCTAGACTTGATGCGTCATGGTATTTTGAAGTACTTTGCAATCCGTGCTGTTGGACATTGGATTAGTTAAACGATTGATTTCTCATCTATTGATTACATCCTCATATTTTCTCAGCATCATTGGTTTGTTCCTTAATTTATTTCCTTCATGAATATTTCAATACATAAGGGGTGAGCAGTGGGCCTGAACTGCTAATGATGGGCGCTATAATAAATTGCGTGTTTTTTGTGACTAATCATTTGTATAACTGGTTTGTTACTTTATTTTTTAACAGAATTGTTCCATTCAAATTGATTGGACCTGGGAGGGGGGGGACCTGCATCCATGTTGGGTGCAGTATCCTATCCCCCCTCCCAGGCCACGAGCCCTGACATGGGGCAGGGGCAGCTTGATTCTCCACCAGCTAAGGAGCTGGCAGAGAACCAAGTAACCCCATTGCAGCTGCTGGGGGTTTACCTGGGGTAAGTGGGCAAATTCCTACTTACCCTGAGTAGACCTCCAACCTCTCCATTCCCTGGATAGGATTCAGCATGGGCCACATGGAACCCCTATGGGACTCCTTAAAGCTATGCCAGCTGTTTTGGTGCCGTAGCTCTGAGGAGACTTCTGGGGGCATGGCTGGGAATGGATATAGGATTTGGTGCACACCAGTGCCATGAAGATCCTCTCCTGTTCTGCCCCCGATCCGCCCCTGAAGTTCCTCTGAACTTACCTCTCCGGCAGTCAGGATCCGTCGATGGCTGATCTGTGGGCCACTGTCAGCAGCGCACGGACTTCTGGTCATCACACCAGCAGAAGCGCTTGGCAGAATGGCGGAGAGACTGCTGTGTCACTGGCCAGTGCAATGCGCTAATAGGATTGGGCCATAAACGTTCCAAACTATACAGTTTAATAAGTACATTCTTAGATTTTCACGACGTGCCCAGATTTTAGAATTCAGAACAAGCATTTTGCCGGGAAACTCCGTCGTAATACATAATTTTATTATTATAAACAGATGGTTTATAATAATAAAATTATAAACTTTATAATAATAAAATTATATATTTTGACGGAGTTTCCCAGCAAAATGCTTGTTCTGAATTCTAATATACAGTTCCTCAGTAATACTGATCGTTGAGGGCAGATTTGTGTTGCTTGAATTCAGTCTTACATAATTTCAGGATTTAGGGTAAATCTGGGGCCCGCACATCTTTCTGTTTAGAAGCTATTTTAGGAAGCTCAAACCTAGTTTCTTTCCTCCCTTGCTGCATTCTCTATAGCATCTCAAACTGCCAGTGAATTGGGTATTAGATTATTTCTTAGAGGAAAGAAAAGCATATTAAAATATACGTCTCTTTTATCTCCACTCCAAAGAGAGTAAGAAAATGAATGCCACCTTAAACCCAATCCTTCAAAGAAAGTGAAGCAACGAAGCTCTGGGCCTTTTATTGAGATTTTTTTCCACTCTAGATGGGGAAAAGGGATCCATGTCCTGATCACTCAAAGATTCACTCAGGGGCTTAATTTTAAGCAGGGAAGTATTCTCTTTGCATTCAAAAGCACATCATAAATCTTTTCCATGCTATCTGAATTGTAAGGCACTTCAGTTAATTTAGACTAAAATATAACCCTCCACCCCTGTCGAAAAGAATGCAAACACCGCCAAGTTTAAGGGGATGTTAGTTGCTCTCTGATGAAGATAGAGTCAGCAGGGGCTGTATGGAAATACCCATCTGCATTACAGAAGAGGCTGAAAAGTCCATATGCATAGCTGCCATGGTAGAGGCCTATAGCAGCATGAGTTGGGATGATGGTAAAATACTATTGGCCCACAGAGGTTGATATAGCCAGAATGGTGTAGTGGTTTGGGAGTCGGACTTAGACCTGGAAGATCCAGGTTCAAATCCCCGCTCAGCCACGAAGCTTCCTGGGTGACCTTGGGCCTGTCACTATCTCTCAGCCCCACCTACCTCACAGGTTTGTTGTGAGGACAAAAAGGAGGGGAGGAAATATGTACACCACTCTGAGCTCCTGGGAGGAAGGGCGGTATAAAAATGTGAAAAATAAATAAATAAAATAATACTGTAGCACTCCATACTGGTACATTGTGGCAACAGCTAGGCTGTGCAGACCAGGCATACTTTCTCTCCTCCAATATTATTTGTATACAGTAACACTTCCATTAATGCCAAGGATCCATTCCTGGAAAATTGAACTCTGTCTGAAATGGTGCTATAGGAGATGTCATTGGTGGAAATGGGAGCTGCCAGGACCGGCTGACAATCTTTTTTTGCTGACAATTTTTTATTTTTATTTTTGCTTTGATTCAGCTCTGTCCTATTCACTTTCCCCCCTATTTAACTGTACAACTTACTGCCTACCAAAACAGTTTCCTTCCGCATTTGGACAAACAAGATCAGTGTACAGCAAGTCCTCACTTAAAGTCGTTTCATAAAGAAGTTTCAACTTCCAACATTATAAGTTGTTTTGTTTTAAAGTGGTTGAGGGGAAAAAAAAATCGATTCCCGGCCATGGCCACTGTCTGTGTGAAGTTTGAACGTTCTCCCCATGTCTGTGTGGCTTTTCTCCAGCTCAGAAAGCTCACATTTATTTCAATGTTTAATGTTAGAAGTGTTTGGAGTCTTTATTTAGAAGTTTGGCGATATTTTTGTGATCAGAAATATGCCCTAAACTCTTGTTTATGTATATCAATTCGCCTACAGTAAAATTAGTTTCCTTATAAGTCATTTTGCTTAAAGTTGCAGTTTCCAAGATCTTATCGAAAACTTTAAGTGAGAACTTGCTGTACACTTCTGGAAAAACAGTTTGTTGGTTTCCCATACTTTATATGTGATTAAGCAGGAAGATTGGTTAGCTAACAGCACAGTTAGTCGAGATAGTTCAAGAGAAATAAGTTCTGCTTGAAGTTAATGAGTGGACTGTGTGGAAATGAGTTTAATCATGAATTTCTTGTAAAAATCTTACATCCGAAATGAAACTGTTTAAAACAAAGGCACGTTAAAACAATTTAAAAGAGAATGGCAGAAAAGATACAAGCAGGATAAAAGCAAATGCTATGATAGAATCGTGGGACAGATATTCATTTAATGCATACATTAAAGTAGTAGATAAAAATAAATGGAGAAACCTGTTTAAAAATAGTGCCATACTCAAGACTCTATAAACTCTCAAATTTATCTGAAATTCCAGTTGCTCAAATAGCTTTGTGGTCCGCTGAGATATATTTATACAAGTGGGGTTAATGTTTGCCTTTGAGAACATGTAAAAATTAAATGGTGACGTTTCTTTTTTCCAAAACTCACAGAACATTATTTTAATGTCTCATGATCCACTGCCATAAGTCCATTTACGATGGCACGAAAGGTATGCCGCCATCAGGCGCTCTGGAGTCGCTGGTGCAAGTGACCCGAGGCTCTGCATGCCCACCAATGACCCACCTGAGCCGCACCAGAGGTGGTGGAAGGGGGAGGTCGTGGAGGGACAGGGATGTTTGGCGCAGGGGGTTGGTACAGGGGGTGGGGAGCAGGTTAGAGGGGGTGGATCTCAGCAGCAAAGGCACTGGCGTTGCTGGAGGTGGGGCGGAAAGCTAAGTTCTGCAGCTTTCTGCCCCACCGTTACTCTCCGGTACGAGGCGCCCAGCCCCCTCGTCATAGGAGCCCGTCAGCGGAGAGAAAGCAATGTGCAGGAGAGTCCCTGCGCGTTGCTTTCTCTCCGCTGATGGGCTCCTACGATGAGGGGGTGGGGCGCCTCGCACCGGAGAGTAACGGTGGGGCGGAAAGCTGCAGAACTTAGCTTTCCGCCCCACCTCCAGCAACGCCAGTGTGCAAAGGCATACGCCAGATCTTATCCCTGATTCTCTAGCCCGCCCCAACCCCCTTCCTTCCTCAGACTTATGCCAGCAAAATAGCGGATGTGGGTCCAAGGAGACCCATTGGCAATTAGGCGGCCTACTGGGAGGTAAGCAAAAAAAGATTTTTACTTACCTCTTACTGGCAATCTGATCGCATTTCCCTCCCCCCCCCCCCATAGCATGCAGCATATACTCCAGCAACGTGGCTGCATTGCAGAGGCTGGCAGAGAATAGGATGGGGCTCTTAGTTGCAAAATTGACCTCTCAATCCAGAACCAGAGATGCTAGTCCAGCACAGACCACAAGATCAGTACTACACTGTGCCATTCCAAGACACCATGAAACAGCAAGTGAGTTGACATGCCATTACATTACTTGTCTTGTTTGTTGATTTCTTTTTTTATCGCTTTATGGAAATGAACACATTGAGTTTAATATGGAAAGCAATTGCCAGGCAGGCAAGGGGAATCCCATGGACACAGTCCAGATTTTCACAGGATTTCCATTCCTTACACCCCAATTCTGTCTGGGGCCTACACTGATGGAACTCTCAATCCCTCAGCCTAAATCCCAGACCAGGGGACCAGGCAGCAAAGCTGCTCCACCATTCGGCAGGCTGCAGCCACCAGTGGTGGGGGCTGTTCGGGGGAGGACTGTGGGCAGATCAGGGCGGGAAGCGGGCCAGGGCGGGCCAGCCAGGGGCAGCATCAGACCATGGACTGATGAAAGGTGATAAAGCTACCAACCATCACCAACTCTTGTGATAAGTGCTTTGGCTGTTGTTGTTTTTTTGTTAGCCAGCTTGTGCAGTTGATCATTTGGCTGGGAAAGGTGGGATATAAATTAAAATAAAATAACCACAAATAATAAATTATGTAAGACCATTACACACTGTGGGAAGAAGTACTTTGCGTTCCCTAAACCTACTGCTGAAGTAGTAGGACTCAAAAGAAAGCTGAAAACTCCAAGGTGTTTTCAGGACACTTGAAGAGCCTTAGAACGCACTTTATGCAATCTAATTAAATTAAAAAAGCAATTCATTAACCTTTGATGCCTATATAAAGCCCAATAATATTAAGAATGTCGTTAACCACACACACACACACACACACACCCCAAACCAATTGCATATTAACACTGTCTTTACAGCAAGAACAACTATTGCTACCGTGAGTGTGTTTGTATACCCTCATGCTTTTTGCTGCTTTCTCAACTTGAAACCCTTGGAAGAACTGCATTGCAGATTTCTGAAGTGATATCTACAGTTGGATCATAGATGTAAGACAGTTTATGGATAACTAGGACTGTCCACTCGATTCTGTTGTTTGCAAGCTGCATTGGTTTTTCACATTCAGAACATGTGATGTTGCAGGGTAGATCTAAAGCAACCCTATTTAGGAGAGTTTAAAGAAGAAGAAGAAGAAGAAGAAGAAGAAGAAGAAGAAGAAGAAGAAGAAGAAGAAGAAGAAGAAGAAGAAGAAGAAGAAGAAGAAGAAACAGTTCTGCCATTGGGCTGAGGTAGTTTGATCATCATTGGTCCACTGTGTGTAACTGTCCTGACTCCAAATCCAAGCCCATCAAAAGGCTCTCTCAGCTTCTTCCCAGTCAACCCCTGAGAAAAGCAGAAGCTGAATTGCCCTGCCAGCCCTGTGCCAGTGGGCCACTTAGGCCAGCATTACAATTTGAGCCTGATGGACCGCCAGCCTGTGTCCCAGCCAGTGCTAGCGGGCCACTTGGAGCCGATTCTGGCCGTTCCTCACAGCTCTTACTTACCTGAGGACATTTTTTTTTATTTTTTTCACATTTTTATACCGCCCTTCCTCCCAGGAGCTCAGAGTGGTGTACATATTTCCTCCCCTCCTTTTGTCCTCACAACAACCCTGTGAGGTAGGTGGGGCTGAGAGATAGTGACTGGCCCAAGGTCACCCAGGAAGCTTCGTGGCTGAGCGGGGATTTGAACCTGGATCTTCCAGGTCTAAGTCCGACTCCCAAACCACTACACCATCCTGGCTCTCATACACCATATGACATACACCAGTGATCCCTATCTTTCACCCCTGCCCACACTATTCCACCAGGCATGGCCAACCTGGCACTGCCCCCCAAAGTGGTACACAGTCTGAGGTAGGCAAGAAACCCATACTTCCTGAGCCAATCCAGAATATGGTAAAAAGATTCCTAACCCCCCCCCCAAAGGGGTGACCAGCTGAGCATCAGACTATGCCTTGATAGGGAGGGTGGGCTTTGTGAGCTTGCTGATAATGGCATTGGGCCACCTTGCAGCCCTTTTCAAAGAGGGGCTGACCTCCTGCTCACCGCTAATCCTGCCCTAGCAGAGTGCCCATGTGTGTGCTGGGGGAACATCGCAAACTGGCGTCGCCCGTGTATACATTCGAGTGGAGCGTTATTTCTAAAAACAAAAGGTAGCAAGCGCTATGTATGGCTATGGATGATAGGTATTTTGTGATTTATCCTCCTTTTTTTCATACACATCAGAGAAGGGAGGGGAAGCCTAGTGTCCCATTCTTAAATGCTAGCAATACTAGCAATGTAGCCCTGGCCGACGCAAGAGGAAACATCACTTCTGCCACTGGGATAATCCAAACAATTTCTGTCATCGAATTCTTGCCATTTGGATTGCTCTGTTTTTTAGAAGTGTCTACAGTTGATGCTAGCTTGAGTGTTTGTCAGATACATTCAGCATCTTCCCTCTCCATTTTCTGAACTGTGCTCTTTCCCTCTTTTTTCAAAAAAAACTTCCTCTTCCTGTTGTTCATAAATCAGATTTGACACACACTACAAAAGTTGATCAAGAAAGAGAATGAGAAGACCAGGATTATGTAATTTGACCCCTTGGGCTGTCGCTGCCCCCCTCTCATTTTACAAGTCAAATAAACATGGTTGGAAAACTTCTATGCACATCTATGGCCAGTGAAAAACTGAATGGGAGAGACACCAACAAAACAAACCGTATCAGACTTGACAGCATTACAAAACTGAGCATTGCCTAGACGTGAAGCACATCATGTCGACCAGATGAGCAATGTCAACTGGGCTGACATCTCATAGGGTCTGTATAATAGAGTCACATTTCATGACAGTCTATTAATGAATAGTGCTTTTGAGTTTAAGATAATGGGTGGACACACAAGTCAATTCAAAGAGAAAGAAGACTACAATGTACCCTATTGGCATGACTGTATGCGATGGCTGCTGACAAAGCTGGAGAGAGGAATAGTCTACATTCATATTTGTTAACCAAACCAAATAAGAGCTGCTAAACTTCCTGATATTTTCGAACGAAAGCTGTTATGACCGGCAACAATGTTCAAAGAAAGAGGTAACACGGGTAGCCCGGTCATGTTAAAAAGTAGCGATCCAGCTGAAAATAACGATCTCAAACTACTTGGTATGGGCTTATTCACCCAGAAATCCAAATAGAAAAAAATGTTAAAAACATTTATCAAGCATCATTTATCAAGCATCAAGCATATATAATATGTAAAATACATTAAGGTTGTGGGGGATCTGTAAGTGTTTAACAACTCAGATGCGTGCCCCACTTAGTTTTTGCAGGATCACTGCCTTTGTGCAAATCACTTTACAAACAGTTGCACTGTCTAGTAAAGTTCCCGCCCTTTTTTGAAAATAAAAAGGATGAAGCAGGACGCTTTCACTAACATCTACCAATGAACTTTGGAAAATACCCCTGAGGATATGTCTGGATAAAGACATGAAACGTTGGGTCCTTGAGTTCCAGAATTTGTTTTTAACATTTTTTTCTATTTGGATTTCTGGGTGAATAAGCCCATACCAAGTAGTTTGAGATCGTTATTTTCAGCTGGATCGCTACTTTTTAACATGACCGGGCTACCCGTGTTACCTCTTTCTTTGAACACTTCCTGATATTTATTTACTTATCTATTACCGCATTTATATACCACGTTTTTCATAGACTGACAGCACAATCCTAACCAACTTTTCAATGCCGATGCAGCTGCAATGCAACCCCGAGGTAAGGGAACAAATGTTCCCTCACCTTGAAGAGGCCTCCATGACTGCCCCTGCACTGCTAAATGCAGTGTGCACCCTGTTGGCATGGCTACACCAGCACTGGAAAGCACTGGAAAGTTGGTTAGGATTGCGCTGTCAAGGTGGTTTATGTAAATAGACTGAGCATGTAGATAGACTGAGCATAACCCCCCTTTTTTCAAATGGGTTTTTACAAGTGTTATTCTATGAGAGAAACTCATAGAACCCTCCATTTCTCCAGATGTTTCCCTTCATAGTGCAATTGTCGTCCTGGCTGCACAGTGGAACTTAGCTAACATATGTGACATGTTTCTAGGATTTAAAATGTATGTGTTTTATTATTAGGGCGCTAAGTATAAACAAATTAAAAATATGCAGGTGATTAATCATATGCATTTTACAGCGCAATCCCATCCAGCTCCCCCACTTAAATCCCTTTTCCCTTCCAAAGCCTCCCATTCAGCCCTCCCCCACTGCCTGCACCAGTGGGGGAGCTGGATAGGATTGCACTGTTAGTCTGTTACAGATATAAAAAGTAATGCAATGTACATAAGCAATTTTTTATTTAAAATAATTTATATTCTGCTGTTTATATAAATCCCATTGCATTATGCACATATTATTTCTTTAAAACAATAATGAATACTCGGATTCTGCAGCAATATGGTTTAAATTAGGGCTAGCCCACATATTTACATTTTACGGGGAACAACTGTTGTCTGAACAATAATCAAGTGACCAGAAAAACTGATTTTTTTCGGTGCTGCGTTGTGCCATTTCTTCTCATACCTTTTCTGCTGCTATCCTCAGGAGTGACTTCCTCACAGAAGATTACACGGAAGCCTCCTTCACTGATCCTGTCCCCTCCTGGGCCTGATCCTCCCCACACACCACCCTTCCCCACCCCGTTATACCCCCTACCTGTCTACACTCCCTCCCCCACCCCCGCGCTGCTTGGAGTGGGACTTACCTGCTTCAGCGCACGTTGGAACTCCGCTGGCGCTGACAGGATGGCGCAGGCCTTCCCACTGGCGCAGCCTACACTAGAGTAGTCTCAACTACTAGAGAATTGCAAACATGCTTTCTGGCATGTTTGCAGCACTCAGCACCGCCGCTGAGGCCCAGCACCGGCAGGCAGCGCTAAGATTGCACCTTAAGAATAGCATTCAAGTGGCTTCCTAGACTAGAGAGTTCACACTATGGGAACTGCCGCCATGAGTGATGTAGGTCTGCATACCCAATAAAACACACAAGCATCCAGTATGGTGACACCTATACTGCGGACTCTCTAGGAAGCAGGTAAGTCCCACTCCAGGCAGCGCGGGGGTGGGGGATGGCGTGGGGACAGGTAGGGGGTATAACGGGGTGGGGGAGGGTGGTGTGTGTGGAGGATCAGGCCAAGGAGGGGACAGGATCGGTGAAGGAGGCTTCCGCCATGTCCTATCCCTTGTCTCAGGCCTGAGAGCCTTACATGGGACTTCTATGACCTGCGCCAGCTATTTAGCTGGCACAGATCCAAGTAGCCCCATTGAACAGGCTGGGACTCTACACGGGGTAAGAGACAAAAGTGTCCTCACCCCGAGGAAACCTCCAGCCTGCTCAATTTCAGCACTGGATACAGAGTGGGCTGTGAGGCCCCGCAGTGCCAGCGCTGGATAGGATTGGGCTGTTAAGCTCCCTTGTTCTTGCCAAGACACCTGTAAGTCTCTCTGGTACATCTATAACTGTGAGAGGCAGCAGTTGGTTTTTTACACAGTCTCCTAGTCATGCACTGATTTCTCTAAGAGCTCAATCCAGCTCAAAGTTCTGCTGGTAGAGCAAGGGCTCCACCGGCGTAGGTTGTCGTAGACATGCTGTAAGGTACATTTTTGACACCCTGGGAATAAGCAGCACCAGCACAGAGGCTGGCACCGCTCATTCCACGGCCTACCCGGACCCATGCTGGCCGAAGCAGGTAAGTGCCAGTCGGCGGGAGGGTGGGCTGGGGTGGCGGGGAGTGGGCCATTGGTCGGCTGGGCCTGGAAGGGGGGGCCAGAGAGTGATATCGGCAGCACACTCCACTATATACCTGTCCCCTTCCCAGGCCAAGCCAGCCTTACATGGTCTCCCTGGATGTGGGCCAGCTCCAGAGCTGGCCCGCATCCGAAGAGTCCCATTGGAGTCTCCGGCTCCCCTTCCCCCAAAGTGATCCCCATCTGCACCAGTGTGACCCGCATCCCGACTTGGTTGCAGCAGCCGTCCCTTCAGGCCTGCCACTGCATCTTAAGCAGGATCAGGCTGCCTGCTGGCTATAAGAAAATCTTGTTTCTCTCTCTCCAAGATCTCAAAGACCTGAGTCTGTGCAACTGATCTTAATGCTATGAAACAAGCAAAGTACTTAATGTGCTTTGAAATAAATGCACCATTTGATCACACAGCCAAGAATGGGGCACCTTTCCAGAACTCATCAAGCCAGCGCTGCAATAATCACAGCTAGTGGTTGCCAATTTTCACTTTGCAATTTGGACTTTACACACAACTTTACGAGCTTACCACTTATTCACCAAGTGCCTTCAGGGAATACAGTGTTTGAAGGAGAGACATTCTTTTATAAATGTGTGGAGTCACACTGGACAGGGGCATAGATGTGGTGCTTTATAAATCTAAGAATGTTACAGGCATTCACCAAGGTCTACATGATAGACAACTGCACAACTCATCTGCCAATAACATTGACAAAACAGGGATACTTTTAAGGCCGATGGCCCAATCCTATCTGGGCCTTGCGCTGCCGGAACTTGTGTTCTGGCAGCGCAATGCCCTTTGTGCTTGAGTGAATGCTGGGACACGATCGTGCACTTCAAGGTCGCTGGCGCAAATGGTCAGTGGTGTGGCACGTTGCCAGCAACTTCCAGAGACCCCATCGGTGTTGGTAAATTTGCAGTGGGGGCAGGGGGGAGGCTCAGAGGTGTTCTGGGGCAGGGAAGGATGCAGCAGCCGGCCATTTAGCCTGGCTGCCGCAACTTGCACAGCATTGCACTGTTAGGAATCAGCTAGCAGAACACAAGACAACTGACTGAATTGGGGGGAAATATCAAAAAGGCTATTTTAGCGAACTGCGTGGTTAAAGCATCTGTGCTTTGCTTTAGAAAACCGTTTCAGTCACACTGGTTTCATGCTCTCTTTTCTTTGCTCAATCCACATGATGCCTCCATTATATTGGAGGTGATAATCATTTTACATGTTTATAGTATCTTCCCCTCATGATTTGACTGACAGGGAAAATAAAAAGAGAGGGAAGATGACATTTGGACACTCCAAGACCTGCATTCTTTTTGCACCGTTACATTTCTGTGTTACTGATTCTCTGAGCCAAATTATTCCATATACAAAGAGAAAAAATGAACCATCCATAAATTTTTGTTATTAAGACAAGCTCATTAAATAAGGATGCCAGAGTGAAATTAACGAAGATATATTTAGTAATAAATTTGATTTCCCAAGCTGGAACTATTGCATATAAAGTATTACATTCAGAGGAAAGATTCCCATTGGTTCTGAAGATCTGTCATCTTGTGAATTTGGATCTAGGTAAGAGTTAGTACCCTTCAAATATACTCTTTATGAAACCCGTTCATAATGGATTGAAATTATCTGCCCAGGTTTTTGTATCTACATACAAAATCAGGCCACGATTAGTCTAGCTAATTAAAATGTTGTGTGCCCATATACGTCTACAGTTATCTACAAATGAAGCAGCTGAATTATGTCCAAGATTCAAAAAGTTGCTTGAAGACCACCCAAGGGTGTGTGTGTGTGTGTGTGTGTGTGTGTGTGTGTGTGTGTGTGTGTGTGTGTGTACACGCGCGATTCTTCAGCTCTAGGCACATCATCATCATTTTCCAAAGACAGACATTTCAGGAACAGGCGTGTAGTGGAGAAGGGGGTTCAAATGCTGTGCTGGGACTTCTCCTACATTGGAAGCAGTGATGGCTTTGAATCTTTTTTCCAAAGAACCTTAGCTGAGAAGAAGCACCAGGTTCAGCAGGAGACAAACTGAGAAATTTTCCTAGGGGCATATATGTTCCAGACTGTTCTGCCCTATGCAGATGAGTTGATGGACGAACAGATAGGAGAGGGGAGGGGCAGATGAATAGAAGGAGGGGGAAAGGTAAGCCTGAATCATGCCTCTCTCAGGAATGGAGTGGGGACTTGTTTACCTCATTTCACAGGTGAGGGGCCCCAAGAGACATAGGTAGTGGACGTAAATGGAAGTTTGGGAAATGCTGCCCTGTGTCATAGGGGTCAGGTCAACATTTGAGAAATCTGGCAGGGTCACTTTAAGCCACAACAGGCTTCCCAGGAGAAGGGGTGAAGCTAGTCTTGGCCCATCAAGCCTGGGGTTTTGCTAGTATTATAAGCTGCAGCAGATAATTGAGAGGCCCCTCAACAATCTAGCCAAACTCTTTCAGTTTGTAACATATGTCTTTTGTGTGTTCTATTTCTTCTGTATATAGGAAACAAAAACAAGTGACTGGAAAAGGATGAACAGAAACCCTATTTGCTGCCATCAGTAAAACCACCATCGCCACCTCTACCTGCTGAGCTTTCAAAGTGAAACTATTTGATTTGTGCTTTTAACCAAGGTGAGTCACCTCGAGGGCCTCTTAGGAGGTGGAAAGGTGGCATACAACATAATGTCAACCACCTTATGAGAACCAGTCCTCACCTTACAAGATGCCGTAAGGGTTGGATGGCTGTGGGTTTATTCTCCTCCTGATTTTAGTTCCAAGTTGAAGAAAAAGTTGAAGATGTCAACATGAGCTCAGGATAAGCATATTGAAAAGGTATTCTGATCACTGGTGTCGCTGCAGGGGGGCGGAGCTCTAAGTTCCACCGCGGTCCTACCCTCCGTTACATGGGTGCACGAAGCGGCCCCACCCCCTCGCCTTCGGTGCCATTCAAGCCGGCCATTCAAGACCTTCACATATATGAGGACCAGTTCTTCTCAGCGGTCCTGAGAGGCCCAGACCACTTCCAGGTCTGATACTTGTAGCTGTAATTTTTTTTAAAAAATGACAAAATATGAAAACAAAATAAAACTTATCAAATGCCAATAATAATAATAATAATAATAATAATAATAATAATAATAATAATAATAATAATAGTATTTAAATTTGAGGTCATCTTTGAGCTTGAGGCCCTGCCCAAATGGCCCTCCTGCCCCCCCTCCATTCTAGTTGGCCCAGTTGAGAGCAGTCCAGAATGGCCATGATTTCCATAATCAAAGCATAACGTACCAGCCCTGACCAGGCCCCCGTGTCTTAAAAAATATATACGTAAGTAAAACCAAAGTTTAAAATGAAAATAAGTATAGATGGACTGATTTATCTTTTGGACAGTTATTTTAAATATCACACATCATCTACATCTCAAATAGGATTTAAAATGCTACAAAAATCTGAACATTTTTTATGGCATCAACTTTATACTTTATAAAGTATATAACTTTATAAAGTACATAAACCTACTTTATATAACCTGAAATCACAGTGAGAGATCCAGAAATGGATCTTTGAGAGGGAAGAGTAAAAGGATTTTAAGAAAACGCTTCACAGACGCCTTACAGCTTTTCTGAAATAATAGCAAATTAGGAGCAGTGATTTCCACAACTACCAAAAATGAGGCCTTAGAAAAACATAATGACCCCATGGATCAGTCCTCATAAACTGGCTTGTACAAATGGAGGTAATTTCTGGGAAACACAAGTCCTAATCTGTGTTTCAAGGAGTTACTTTCAACTTGGTTCCTTACAAATGACCTTTGCCACTGTTGGAGAAAAATGGAATACTTTAAAAATGTTCTATGTGTTTTATTTTTTTTAAAAAAAAAATGCTTCCAGATTTTGTCCCAACCATAGTGAAGTGGCCAAGCCCAGAATCAAACTTAGAACTGTGCACTTTGTTATAAAAGTACAAAACTTGGAATATGTTTGTATGTGGAAGGTATCCTGCGAAGCCATAGGGAGGCATCAACTAAGGAGCAAAAAAACATAACAGGAGGAGTCTCTGCTTCTTCTCCTATTTGAAGGAGAATCTCTGCTGGAAAAAGACTTTAGCAGCAAGGTTCAGATGCTCTACACCAGAGGTTGTGTTGTTGGCTGTGTGCTCCCTGAGGCATCTGGTGGGGCCACTGTGTGATACAGGAAGCTGAACTAGATGGGCCTTTGGCCTGATCCAGCAGGGCTCTTCTTATGTTCCCAACCTGTGGTACATGTACCACCAGTGGTACATGGATCACCGGCTGGTGGTACACCGGCACTCAGCTGGCAGATGGCGGCCGCCATTGCAGCCGCGCCATGCTGGAGCTCTGAAAAGGATGGTAAGCTCTGCGCCGGAGCCCTGAAAAGGACGGTAAGCTTGAGCACATGGGTTTCTTGCTCTGGCAAAAGCCCTCCCACCTGCCCTGACCCCGTTACCATCTTTTTCAGGGCTCCAGCATGGCTGAAACCCAGGAAGTAAGTGGTAATGACGTCATTGCCACTTACTTCCAGTGGTATGTGGCATGACGGCAGACCCAGAGGTGGTACACCGCCCGAAAAGGTTGGGAACCTCTGCTCTACACTCTTCACTGATCTGGCTAGAGGTAGGAGTTTCAGACCTGCACTTTGCTTTTGCTGCAATGCCACACTTCAGATGGCCACAGGGTGGTATTGTGACTGTCAGTTCAGTGAGGATCACATAGTACAAGTGGCCAGTTGGGCTATACCTATTTCTATCAAGCTGTTGAAGCAGGTCTGGCACCTCAATCCAATCAACTTGTCACTCAGATTAACATTTTGTTGCTCATCAACTGCTCACCCCTGTTTCTTTACCTCTGGAACACCAGCCCTACTGTTGAGTCTGCATATAGGCAAAGATCTTTGAACCTTCCTGTTGCTATGCAGACACCTTTGCAATGAGCCCAGGCTACCACAGCTTTGCACACATGCACAGATTTTCAGAACAAAACCAGGTGCACCCTCTTTTTTCAGTTGGTGTGTGGGACAGTGGTGGAATGTAATCCATCACCTGCACCCACAAGCCCAGACTGATCGTCAGAGAAGACATTGCAGAGCAGAAGAGACATGTGCACTAAAGAATATGTAGTTCATTCAAGCAATAATAAAAGGATAAAGTACATCTCGACTGCAAGTATAACATGTACGTAGATAATGCATCGTTCCATTTTTACGGAAGCTTTCAGCAGTGCACTCAAACTAAAAGAGAGCCTGAAAGTGTAATTAGCTTGGAGGGCATGAGTTGCCCTTTTTTTTTTTTAAAGCAATAACAGAATGAGAAGCTTATAAACAAGAATAAACGATTGTCCAATGTCCATCCTGCAACTACGTGTCTTTTTCAATCCATCATCACTGCTAGTGGGTATCAAGAGGCTAATTTTAATGAGCCAGGCTATAGGCAAGCTTTACAGCAAAAGGCTGGGCCAGGTAGAGATGCTGAAACGCAGACAGGTCGTGGCAGAGCTGCCTCTTCTAACATGTACCATTACTATGCAGTTCTAGTCTGTGCAATATGCATTTGAAGACAGTGATGTTTGTTGCCATTTTTACCCACAGTAATTTAGATACATAATTGATGTTTTACAGTGCCTCTCTTTTAAAAAAAAATCTTCCTGGGTTCCTCATACAAACAAAATCATTTCTGAACCACAGAACCGTGGCAAATCGAAATCGGCCATTTCTGACTGATACAAGCTCAGCCCATGGCTCTTGCAAAATGTTAAGATGGTTCCTTCAAATTCTATCAGAGCTTCCCAAATTTGATGTCATCATTCTGTGATACTTGAACCCTTTCCCCTGAGGTGCATCTCGGTTCCGCTGGTGCGGGCCACATCCTAGCTGTTTAGGCTGGCCGGTGCATCCTATGCAGGATTGGGCTGTAAAGCTGCAATCCTATACACACTTACCTAGGAGTAAGCCCTGTTCAACACAATAGAGTTTACTTCTGAGTAGCCACATATTGATTGGTGCTGTTAATATACGTTTTACACAATTTTTCAATTGTTATACATTTGGTTTGAAACTCACTCCAAGATTTTCTAATGCAGACATGTAAAGTTGATTTTTTTTTGTTATAGTCTTAATGGGATGTGTGTGTGTGTGTGTGTGTGTGTGTGTGTGTGTGTGTGTGTGTGATAAAGAGCTTCTGCACTCTAAAATGCACAACCACACCTATTGATGCCAATATATTGAATTTGTGGATCAAATCTCTTTTCAGTTATGGTGCACTTCTGATCTGCTTCACATCCGACTCTCTCAACACATTTTGGGGAAACAACTTAGTCACATTTTATCACAAGATCAGGATCAGTGAAAAGGGGCACAACAACAAAACCACAGAGTGGCTTAATTTCAAAAAAGTCAGTAATTAGCAAAGCATCTCCCGTTTATGAATGCAAGTCACTGCCAGACTTCCTGAATTCCAAAGATGCTCAGAGTACCGTACTCCCTCCTCAAAGAAGATGAAGTGGATTCATCTAAATAAAGCAGCTTTTAGTTGCGTAGTTCATTTCATTACTGCAAAGTGGCCTAAAGCTTTCTGTGGAAGCCTAACATTAAAATAAGCTTTTCAACATGATAGCATCACAATTACTTTGACAAGCTAGTCGATTGGAACAGTACTTTTAGAAGTCATGTTGAGGTATCGCAATGATGCACCTTGATTCTTTAGCAAGCTGGTTGCCAAGAACTCACAACAGAGACCCTATGAATGTGAAGACAGTTTCTCTCACTAGATTGAATTTCTTGATTTTAGAATCCCTCCTGTGCAACTTCATTAAAAGATTGTTTGGTTTTATTTCTTGACAGCCACTGAATTTACATTCTTATATATTAGTCCACTAATATGTACGTTATTTTAAAACCCATTTCCTCCCAGCCCACAGGTGTATGCATTTAACTCCTGTTGCATATATACACCCTTGGGTAAAAACGCCATTCAACAAATGACAATGGCCTTGAGCTTTGTATGTAAAGGTGGGGTGTGTAACTATGATGAATAAATGCATAAAAAAGGGGTCACTACTGCACTGCTAACAGGACAGGCAATCAGACTACATCCCAGAATCATCTGGACACATGATGGGAGATTCAGTATTAGAAATAGGCAAGTGATGATATTTTCTCAACATTTCTACAAAAATAGCAGTGAAAGATCTAAGTGACTTGCTCTTTAAATTGTGGTTCAGATGCAGAAGTCACTGCAACACAACAGTGGGCCAAAAGAAGAGGATGCACGTCTGTTTCAAACCTGGGATCTGAACACATATAGAAGATATGAGGGGAGATATGTTGCCCTCCTTAACCCTTCTCAGTGCACACAGGACAATAAAAGAAAACATCACCAGCCTTGCCTCTTTACTTTGGCTTTCATTTGTTGTTGTTTTCTACGTCTTATGTACAGAGGCGTTTCTATGGTGTGGGCGGTACTGTAAGTTGCGCCTCATCCTAGTCCCCATTTGCAACCCGGAACGAGGAGGCCCTGCCCCCTCGTCGTCGGAGCCATTCTGTGCGGCGAAAGCAATGGGCAGGAGACTTCCATTTGGAAGTTGCTGCAGCAGCAAGAATGACATTAAAGTGAAACGTCATGTATCGAAACAACGATAAGCGGGGACTTGTGTGTGTGTGTGTGTGTGTGTGTGTGTGTGTGTGTGTGTGTGTGTGTGTGTGTGTGTGTGTGTCTTTATGTTAGGTATTGACATATTTGGGATTTTATCTGATTTTAAACTGCAATTGGCTTCACGGTTCCAATTTTGGATGAAATAACTATAAATATTATTAGTATATGCAGTTTATTAAATAATGAGGGACTTTTGTTTGTAAAAAAGAAACCCTTCTTTTAAAGTCATTTAGCGCAAGTCATCCCCCACATCCTTCAAGTTCTGAAACGCAGCAGACATTATGAGACAAACTGCTGTTGAAATATCTGCAGCTCTGAACCCTACTCTTTTCAGCCAGCAGCTGCTACTGTCTATTAAAGTGTGTAATTATTATCACTATCCTGGCACCTGTCTGTCTTTGAGAATGGGTTGCAACTTTCAAGGCAATGGAAATATGGGGGGGGGGGAGGAGATTTTTTTTTTTTTTTTAGTAAAGTACCGTCATGGTTTTTGGAAAAAAAAAATCTTGCCTTCTTTTTCACTCATCCAACATTCGTTTCCATGGAAACTGAAGTGAAAACCAAAAAACCACACACACACACACACACACACACACACACACACACACACACACACACACACAAATCCAAACAGCAGAAATTGACTCATCTTCTAGTGGGCTGCTTCCATTACCAGTTCCGCTTCCATGGAAACAGATGTCAGACCAGAGCATACAAGGTAATGGGTTTTAAATGCTGCCTTAAAAACAAGGCAAAGCTCACATGCTGGCTTCTGGTTGGGCTCCTAAAATTTGCTCTTTTATGGAGGAAGCCTATATACAGTATATATATAGGCTTGGGAAAACAAAACTGGCTTCTGTTTGGAAAAGGAGAGAGGAGAATTCTGTATTAGCAAGAGATCTTGTCAACTGAGCCTGACCTGTGTGATTACATTGCTGCAAACTCATGCAATATACTGAAGTGAATGTACCACTGGATACCAGGCGCTGGAGTCAAACAAGAAAGGTTGGTCATTGCCTTCATGTAAGCTCACAGAAGCATTGAGCTGACCACTGTTAGAGACAGAATTCTGGGCTAGATGAAACTTGGTCTGATCCAACAAGGCAATCGTTCTCCATAATAAAATATGAATTGTGTAGGACAGGAAGATGACATACGATATTCAGCATCTGGTTAAAGGTGTATCCAACAGCCCAATCCTTTGCTGGACAGGGTTGCCAGCTGGAGCTCTTTGTGGCAGTAGAACAGAGCTCTGCTGTCACAAAATGGCTGCCAATGGAGCACTCCATTGGCAGCCATTTTGGGAGCCCTGCCGCAAGAGGCAGCAGTGCTTTCTGGATGTCACCAGACCTCGTCACACCCACCAGAGCATGTAAGACAGAGGTGGGGGCAGAGAGAGGGCAAAACAGGAAAGGCGTAGGGAGGGGGAGGCTGTGGGAGGGGGTGGATCTGGTGGCAATGCCGCTCACCAGATCCTATCCCCTCATTTTGCAGTCTTCCCGCCCCCTTTCTCTCCTCAATCTTGCACCAGCTACAGAACTGGTGCAGGTCTGAGGAGACCCATTATGGAGCAGGAGACTTTAAATCACCTTTCCCCTCCACAGCTTCCAGATCCACCCCACCCCGCAGGATACAGCACATTTCTTTTTGTCGTGGCTGCACCAGTGGGGTGGTGGGAACTAGGATAGGATTGGGCCCTTAGTTCATTTACATTCACACAGTCTCGCCTTTCTGCAATCACTGCAGTCCTTCCTGCCCCCTTTTAACCACCTGAAATGGGGAACGAAAAGGATCAAAGGCTATCCTGAAAACATCTCCAGGATAGACTGTTTACACCACTGCAGTGTGCTTGTGATCGGTAGAAATGCAAACAAAATGGAAGTTCTACTCTTTTACATTCAGTGTGCTTCTCCTTTCAAATAGGAATAACATGTGAAAATCTGGTGTTATTGCTTGGGATTTAGAAGTACACATTCCGGTGGGTAATTTGTTTTGCGGCTTATTCCTTTATCTCTCCTAAATCTGCCTGGCTACTGGATGGATAGCAGAATTCCTGGAAGATCACAGTTTAGAAAATGCCATTTACCTCATAAAATTCCTGACAGCACAGAGCAGTACTTCCCAAACTGTGTGTGAGGGCCCACTAGTGTGCTTGGAGAGAACAGCTACTGTGCTGTGAGAAATAAATTAATTACAACCTTAAGGCTTCTCTGAGCCCAAAATACCATTTGGAGAGGAGGCTGCTGCCACTTGGCTATCTGCTTAGTTTTCACTGTTTGTCCAAGTGTGGCAAATGTGGGTAGTTTTGCCCTGTTTCTGCAATGAGTACTATTGGTTCATTAAGTCACTCCGCGATGGAGAGATGCAACAGAATTATCTGCCTTTAGAGGAGGCATGTGCCAAAATAATGGCACACACAGAAACATTGGGCGCAAGTCTCTCTGAGAGTGAATAGCTATTTATCTTACATACTATTTAGGAATCTGTGTGGTGTAGTGGTTAGAGTGTTACATTTAGAGTGGGGTGACCCTGCTTCAAGTCCTCACCGAGCCATAAAGTTTACTGAGTGACCTTGGGCCAGTCAACACCTCTCTACCCAACCTATGTTACAGAGACAACCAGGAGGACACAACCAGGGGGCACCATGTATGCTGCTCAAAAAGGGTCATAGGATCATAGAATCTTAGAGTTGGAAGGGACCCATAAGGTCATCTGGTCCAACCCCCTGCTCATAGCATGAAATCCTCCTACAGCAGGGGTTCTCACCCCTTTGGTGCAGCGTACCACCTCTGTGGCCACCGCCATGCCGAGTACCACCAGACGTGTGATGATGTCATCGCCACTTCCGGGTTTTCGGTCATGCCGGAGGCCTGAAATCAGAGGTAAGACAAAGGCAAGCTGGAGGGCCTTTTCCAGCCCTGAAAACCCATGCGCTTGGGCTCTGTAGAGCTCATGCCGCCATTTCCAGGGCTCCAGCATGGTGTGGCTACCCTGGTGGCCACTATCTTGGCAACCAGGGGCCTGCATACCACCTTCTGCCAGTCTACATACCACTACTGGTATGCGTACCACCAGTTGAGAAACCCTGTCCTAAAGCAACTCCTGCAGGTGCCTGTTGAGCCTCTGCTTGAAGATCTCCAGTGAGGGAGAATCTACCACCTCCCTCGGTAATTTGTTCCATTGCCAAACAGCCCTTACCATGAAGAATTTCTTCCTGATATTCAACAGGAATGTCCTCTCTTGCAGTTTGTACCTATATAAATCAAACATATAACATGCAAGGGTGCTTGCATCATATGTGACATGATTTGTCCTGGGGAGGGAAGTGTGGCTGTTTTTCCACCATGGAAATTGTTATGCTGGCTCAGGAGGTAATAGAACTAGCCCTTACCTGGAAATAAGTAATGCCGGAAAGGTGGAGGTGTATAGTAGTAGTAGTAGTAGTAGTAGTAATAATAATAATAATAATAATAATAATAATAAACCAGTATTTATATACCCCCTTTTCTTTGGTCATTGGTTTTCTCCTCTGACTTTAATTCAAAGGCACTTTACATGGGCAGGCTTTCTAAACCCCAAGGGACTTTTACAATAGAATAATTTTCTAATCTTTCATAGAACCCTTCATTCTAGATGTTTCAGTCCATCTCTCTCTCTCTCTCTCTCTCTCTCTCTCTCTGGCGTTCGCCTCACCATGCTTCAGCTGACAGAGCAACCTTGACTGCCACTCAAGTGCAGTTGCAGTTCCACTCCCCCACAGAGGCTCTGCAACATCTGCTCGGCGTGCCAGCAGCTCTCCGACAGACACAGACACTTCCGGCTGTCTTGAACTGCCGTCCTTCAGATCTTCAGGCAAATATGAGACGGTCTCTCTACCAACTGAGCCAGACGTCCTGCCCATCTCCACTTACCCCATTCCTGACCTCCATGCAACTATCAGGTCTCCATATAATATGTACCTCTTGTATGTACCTCTAGTATGCTTGTAGGCTCTGTACAGAAGACCCAATCAATTCATGGAGGTCAGGAGTGGGGCCATCAGGGCCTGATGATCAGGCACCATCCTGCTCTCCTTCACATGGATTTATTATCTCTGGATTTCCCTTGATTAGCCCATATCATCTGCCCAGAGTGACTTCATACCCTGGAGTATACCGGTATATCCAAAAAGCCCAATAGAAAGTACAGACAGTATATGGTAGTTGTATCAGATTTAACAACCGGTGTGCCATCAGCACGACATTTCATCTAGTGATCAATCACATTGTTGCCTCTCAGTCCTCCTTTTTCCTATTTAGATTCTGAATGTTGCAGTTTTCCCTTTCCCATAGCAAAAATATCACCAAATGAATATGTGTCTTCTTGCTTGCTATTTCATCACACTAAAATACACAGATATTACAGGAATGACAATAACAATCAGAGTACTATGATATGGAGAAAGTTCCCATTTTTCCTATTTTGTGTGCCATCTGGAAACATCAAATGTAGCAATGAGATAATTAAGAATCATAAAGAACAAAACAGAATTGAATTAATTCTCACTGAAAGGTATGGAGATATTATTGAGCACCTTAGTGAGATTGTATTTAAAGGACCGGGGACAAATCTTTCCAGGAAGCAGCCTGAGAGCAGCTTTCTCATTTCACTTTATGGATTTTTAACTGGGAAACAAATTGCTCGTAACCAGTGTACTGCAGCCCCAACCTACTTCTAGTTGCATATAATGCTGCTGTTTAGACATACGTATGTAACTGGATCTCAGATTTGGCAGCCTTTAAACACCACCTCCAAATCCTCCTCTTACCACTGACCAAGCATGGGTTCAAGCTGAATAAAGTATGCAATGCTGAAATGAATGGATTTGTACTTTTATGTCCCATGTATGCACAGTGGTGTCACTAAGGGGGTGCGGACCACACTGGGTGACACCACTAGTGGCCAAAATTGGGGAAACCTTTTTGAAAATTTGTATTTATGAATAATACCATATATATCACTGGAAAGGTAATTTAATGCAGAATGTAATGAAACACACCGTGTTGACCTATCTGTATTCTATCAAACATTATGGCCAAATAACCGAAACAAACACAACTGCCTTATGAAACAAAAAGTGGATTTCCTTAACTCAAAACTGACCAATGAGACTGATTGTTCCATATATATCAGTGCTAATACTAGAACTCTTCTTTAGTTGTGTGAGTGTCATCAAGTTGGCCACCACCGTTCTAGGTTGTTCGTGTGTTTTGCAGTTACTCTTGTTGTCGGTGTGCTGGGACAATGGTTTTAATATGTGTCTGTTTGGGGCAGGAGGAAATGGGGACTTGGGATGCCAGCAATTATAGGGTGATGGGCACTGGGGGGGTATGGTAGGAGGATGTGTAACCAGTGGGACTCTCGTGACACTAGTGACAGACTCTTGAGC
This sequence comes from Plestiodon gilberti rubricaudatus, assembly GCA_026170595.1. Classification (NCBI taxonomy): domain Eukaryota; kingdom Metazoa; phylum Chordata; class Lepidosauria; order Squamata; family Scincidae; genus Plestiodon; species Plestiodon gilberti. The sequence continues at coordinate 75,535,879 of JANXHW010000005.1, read as the reverse complement.
TTGAAACTGCTGCTCTTAAATGCCTGATCAGAGAATAATAAGCCCTATCTCATCCTGGATTTAATCATGGAGGAGAGACCCAGTCTGGCAAGCATCACTTGACACCTGGATGGGGCTTTGACTCATCTCCGCAGACTGCTAAATACTCTTGGCCAGCAGTACCCTGTAAGCTGTCTTTCTCCACCTTGCATGCAGCCCATTCACTATATGGCTCCCCTTACTTCTCCCCTTTCATCTTTTTCTCTTTCACTTTTTCAACACATATAGGGGAGAATCTGGAGAATCCATCTCCAGGTTCTCTAGAACAGGGGTCCCTCAACTGCTCTAGCAAGATCTCTGAGCTTGTAAGTTTTGTTTATACTGAACGGACTGCTTCTCTCTCTGAAGGAGTGAAAATCAATCCATCTCTGTTCCCTCAGAGGCACTGAGACATCAGTTACAAATCCTTCTAGTGGTCAGCAAGCTCTCTTACTGTGGATCTACAGCTCCTACCTGTTCGTCTCCACTTTCCAACTCATTGCACATCCATCAAGCTGCCCTCACACCTTAGCCACACTCTCTGTTTCTTTGCATTTCATGCCTGCACCCCTCCTCTCCGCCTTCTCTCTCCCTCTTGACTGTAAGTAACAAGCCTCCTTTAGATAGGTCCTTGGGTTACACACACACACACACACACACACACACACACAGAGAGAGAGAGAGAGAGAGAGAGAGAGAGAGAGAGAGAGAGAGAGAGCTAAGTAGGATTGTTAGTATCTGTTTGCTCACTTATTTGCCTCTCGCTTGCATTGTTTGGTCTCTTGTTTTGTTATTATTTTGCTTCACATTTCGTTAGCACTTATTTTGACCCTTCCTTATTGTAAACAATCCGGGCAGCCCAATCCTGTGTAGGATCAAGTTGCTGGGCTGCCTCGGCAGTCTTACCTGCTCCGGCAGGCGTGGGGATGGCAAAATGGCCTGGTAAGGGCCACCGGCCTCTGCTCTCCCGGAGCACCATTGCGCAAGATTGTGTTGTTAATAAACTATGTGTTGTGATTTGAACCTTTGAACTCTCTCTTATTTTTCCCCCTCTAAAAATACAAATTCCCTGAAAACGCACCATGACCAATGGTCAAAGATCCTTTAATATGCTCGTTTGGGGTACACAGGTGGGTTCTGTCCTGCGTGTTCCTGAGTGGATGTGTAATACCCCTGATGCAACAGGCCTTGCGCCATTCATAAATGCTCATCCGGCTGACTCTGCATGGGAATGATGGTGATTGAAAAGCACTGACTCTCTTTTACCTGATGATATTCGCAGAAGAAGAATGAAACGTCGTATTGTATTTTTTATTGTTTTTTAACTGAGTTCTGTAACAAGCTCTTTAACAGGTTTTTAAACTATAAAAACATTTTATTCAGCATGGCTCTTAATCCCATGAATTTACATTCTGTGTCTATTATCGCTGGCCATGAAAGCTTTCAATACTATTTCAGTTTTTTTGTTGTAGTCACCCCTGTGGAGTTGTCCCTAAAGTGGGATTGGACTGATTTTGAGTGGTAGACTGTTAGCATGAATTGTATGCCAAAGGCACATGAACATCATTGGAATGGAGTACTGAGATGAGATGATTCCCTTATAAATGCCATGTGATCATGTCTAGCATGTGACCCTAATTGATTTAACTCACTGACAGCTCAATCCTATCCAAAGCCCCGCGCTCGGATGCAGCAGTGCCAGGGCAGGCTCCATTCTATCCAGCGTGGGGCTGAAGGTCTCCTCAAGGGAAGGGAACAATCATCCCCTTCCCCCGTGTCGAGCCCCAGCAGCCCCTGTACTCCTCCAATTAGGGTCACTATGGCGCTACTCGGAGGCGTGCCAGCTAAATCGCTGGCACAACTCCAAGCAACCCCGTGTTGGGCTTTCAAGCCCCAGATGGGGGATAAGATTCAGCAAAGGCCTCCTCCACCAAGGCCTGATCCGCCCCCCTCCCCACCCTCTCCTCACTCCAAAACACCCCCTCCCTGCTACCCAGTGTGGAGCTTACCTGCTCCAGCAGGTGCCGCTCCTTCGCTGGTAGGAGGCCTGCCGGCACTGGCCTCCACGCCAGTTGGATTGGCCTCCACACTGTTGCAACGTGCTTTACGGCACGTTTGCGACAGCGCAGAGTCCAGTACCGCCGGCGGAGACTGTCAAAGTGTTTTGAGCTGTCACGTTTACAGCATTGCAGAGATCTGCCTTCAAATCTCCCCATTACAATATTCCTCTAATTTTAGCGGGTTTCAAATAATCCAGTTCTTTTGTATCTGTTTTTGGATTACGTAATAATGATAATCCACACACGGATCAATGTACGTTCACTCAGCTTGTTAGCTTTAATCGGCAGATTAATTAACTGATTAATCTCTAGTGGAGACCAAATGTGATGAGTAAGGGTAAATTTTAATGATGAGGCTGACAGTTAAGGAGAGTGGTTTAATTTTCCCCAAGCTATTTTGATTCCAAAATGTTACTGTAATAAAAAAAGACAAAAATTGACCTTCTGTACAACAATGGCCAGTGGGTGGCTCAGTGGGTTAAACCGCTGAACCATGAGCTGTCGATCGAAAGGTCGGCAGTTCGAATCCGCGACAGGGTGAGCGCTCGTTGCTTGGCCAGCTCCTGCCAACCTAGCAGTTCCAAAGCATGTCAATGCGAGTAGATAAATAAGTACCGCTTGTGGGAAGGTAAACAGCGCTCCGTGTTCCAGCCGCATGCTACGCGATGCGGCAAGGAGAGTCATGCTGGCTAAATGACCACGGAGGCGTCTTCGGACAATGCTGGCTCTTCGGCTTTGAAATGGGGATGAGCACCACACCCTAGAGTCGGACACGACTGGACTTAATTGTCAGGGGTCACCTTTACCTTTACCTTACAACAATGGGTGGTAGCTTATAAATTGTTTCTCGTTTCTTTCAGTAATTCAGAGTGGGACCTGTATAATGTATTGGCTTTCAGAACACACAAGTTGATTTCATTGGTAAAAAAGCAATTTTTTTTAATCAACTGGCAGCTTTAATGTACATATTTATTCTCAGATTGCTTGACTATTGCAGACACATATCCTAAAGTAGTTCTGCTTTCTTGTGTAAAAAACAGGATGGATGAAAACTCCATGATGTCCACAGGGAAACATTTCATACACATACGACTCATAGGTAACATAGCATAGAAAATACTAAAATAATACAGTGAGATGTATATTAGGTTATAGTTTCATAATAATAATGTTCCTAATATCACCTCAGGAAGCAACGGATAAACAAACAAAACCACCGTATTACTTAGCTTGTCTTCCAGGCAACTTTGCATGTCTCACATTCCAACTGATTCTGTACAGTTTGCTTCAGAGGAAATACAGAGTCACATGACTTTTGTTTTTCTTTTGCGAAATTGCTCAATTAGTGCATCCATGAAAGAAGTGGATCTATACAAGAAGAGCATTATAGCCCCTTTTAGTTATCGTCATTTTTCTATAACTTATTCTTTTCAGAGTCTGCATTTATATAACTCTGAAACTGTCCTAAAAGCTACTACAGTCGGACCTCGGTATCCGTGGGGGTTCCTGGAACCCCCGTGGATACTGAAATCTATATTAAGTGAAACTCCCTTTTCGCGGATACAGGGGTCACTTTAAAATTGCTTTTTTAAAAAAGTTAAAAATAGAGTTCCTTACCTTTTCATTGGCAAACTGCTCCATTTGCAGGGCTGTAGACAGTGAAATCCCGCTCCTACAGTCTCTTCCAGGTCACTCAACATCCCCCCTCCCTTCCCCAAGGTTGCCCCAGAATGCATAGAAATAAATCAATAAATGGTTGATTTATCAGCAATGGTGCCGCTGATATCTTATGTCCCCCGCCCAGCCTTGCCACGCCTCCTCAGGTCCACTAGGAGTTGTGCCAGCCAAAGAAGTGGTGCAGAACAAAGCAGACCCATTGGGCAGCAGGGGACTTACCTTGAGGTAAGGGAACAAAAGTTCCCTTACTTTGAAGAGGCCTACAGATTGCCCCCCGCCATTGGATACAGTGTGTGCCTCCTTGGTGTGGCTGGATTGGCGCCAATGGTGGGGGATACAATGCTTCATGTCTCCCTCCTGATGTTAGGTGCCCTCCAAGGGCTGTGCCTCTGCAGTAGGGGCTAGATAAACCTCATTTTGCTGCCTGCCTGGGGCTGCAATGCAATACAGAGGTGTCATCAAGCACCCACCCATTCCAGACACAGCATAGGACTGGCGAGCTGCATTCAGCTTGTCAGGTCAGAGGTTTCGCAAACCTGGGAAAATACTGAAGACACGTGTCAAGTGAAACAACTGCAGGAATATTGGGGCCATGAAAAGGATTGCTAATACATTTTCGGCGCAATCTTGTGTATCTTCTGTGCCGGGGCAGCACTTGCTGCCCCAGCGCTGGGTGTTGCGCAAGTGCCGTAAAGCACTTGTGCGACACCCGGCGCGCAAGTAGCGCCGGTGCTGCAGCCTGCGCTGCTCGCTCCACCGTCTCCCCGGCCCTGCGCCAGCTGGAGCAGGTAAGCCCTACGCCAGTTGGGCCAGGGGGAGGGCGGACCGGGCGGCAAGGGAGGTTGGCCATTGGCCGCCTGGCACCTGGAGGGGATGGGGATACCGGGGCCCAAGATCCCCGGTATCCAACGCTTCCTCCAGGCCCCAGATATGCCAGCTGTGTCAGTGTTACTGTGCGCGAGCTCTAGAGCTTGTGCACATGTGAGTAGGCCCATTGGGCCTACCGCCACTGACACTGGAGGAAGGGGATGATTGACTCCTTCTCCTGAGTTGTTCCCGGGCTGCCCTGAGGGAGCCCGGGAACTCGATAGAATACAGCGGCCGGCCCTTTAGGCCGGCCGCCACATCCTACACAGGATTGCGCTGTTAGCAAAATATCCTGGGGTAAGGGGGGTTGCACATCTCCAAAGTTTCCCTAACTTTTGAACTGAATTAAAAAAATTAAATTAAAAAAATTAAAAAGATTGTGATAAGCTTTGTGTTATGTGTTATGCTTGTCTGTCAAGAACTATTGTTGCAAATGTTTTCTTGGAAAAATAGTGATTAGGCTACACAGAAACTTAAAAACAACAAATAAAAAACTCAGCAGTCCTCTCTTCAGAAACTGACTGAAACTGCAGGTATTGTATCTGTATGCATTATAGCCCAGCAAGAAACAGGTGTCAATTCATATTCAGGGCACATATTAACCAGCTGACAACTGACTTGATGCTTGTTGCTTGTGTGCAATGCAATGAATTATGAATTATCTTCATTCTGCTTTGTATTTTTTTAAATATGTATGGGTTTTAAAAATTTATTGTAAATTGGCTTTAGAGAAAAGGAGTAGAAATATCTGTTGTAACCTGGGTAAGTTTTTGTTTTGTTCTCATGCTGGGAACGTCTTGGAATGTGTATTTTCATGCTCTCTACTATCCAGACTTGACTACTGCCATGCTGTCTATGTGGAGCTGCCCTTAAGAAGTGTCTGGATGTTTTGAGTGGTGCAAGATGCTGCTGTCCACTTTACACCAATAATTGTAGCACATGACATGAGGCTGCCCCAGAGGCGAAACTAGGGCGGAGCACCCGCTCCGGGCGCCATCGCCCGAAGGGTGCCCCGCCCGCGAGTCCGAGTCGGACTCGGAGACTCGAGTCCCACCGCCCCCTCAATCGGGAGCCGGCTCGGGGACGTCTTTCCCGGCCGGCTGCCCGGGGCCTTCTAAGGAAGGCGCGCGAGAACGGTATTTATACCATTCTTTTTGCGCATGCTCAGACTGTTACTGAGGGAAAAAGGCTGCCCTTTTTCCCTCAGTAAGTCTGAGCATGCGCAAAAAGAACGGTATAAATACCGTTCTCGCGCGCCTTCCTTAGAAGGCCCCGGGCAGCCGGCCGGGAAAGACGTGTCCAAGCCGGCTCTCCCGGTTGGGGGGGGTCACCTCCTCCCGGAGCGCACCAGCCGCCTCCTCCCAGAGCGCACCGCCCCCCCTCTGTATCGCGCCCCCCCTCCGGATCGCGCCGCAGCCTTTGGCCGCGGCAATATTAATTATAGGGGCGTCACTACCTCCGTTGCTCCGGGCTGCCCTTGAAGATGGTCCAGAAGTTGCAGCTAGTGCAGAATGTGGTGGCTTGTGTGGTTACCCGAACTTGATGGCTTGATTCTATTGGACCGCTGCTCCAGCAGCTACACTGGTTGCCCATTTGATTCCAGGCAGAGGCGTCATCAGGGGGGGTGCGGGGGACGCTGAGCCCCGGGTGCTGGGGGTGAGGAGCTCTGGGGGGGGTTTGCAAAATTTCTACAAAATGTACGGGGGGTTTCCTCAGTTTTTTTTCATTTTTCATGCAGCTGCCACCCCCCCTGCTACACCCCCAGGGCGGCTGCTACTTCTTGTGCAACCCCCCAGGCCCTGGGGGGCATTTTCGGCTGGGCGCGGAGCGATATTTTACTTATCTTGCTGGCAGCGCCACTTCAAATCTCTTTCGGCATTGTAGCCAGGAGCCAGTGGCATTCCTACCCCTAAATCTATAGGGGGCACATCCTGGAATTGGCGCCCCCTCCCTTTCTACTCCTCTTTACTCCTTGGCGCCACCGAAGGCAGCGCCGCGCTTTGGGGGGGGCGCCAATTCCACTATTTATTTATTTCCCACCCCTGGGGGCTAGAATTCCCCCCGGGCGCTAGAATCCCCCCACCCGCCGCTAGAATTCTCCCCCCACCCCTGCGCCGCTCTCTTACCTTGTTTTGCCTTGGAGGAGGAAGTTGTTGGCTGCCTTGGAGGACCTCGGCGTGACTCGGGGCGTCCTCAGGAGGAAGTTCAACTTCGGAACACCAGGATGCCCCGAGTCGCACCAAGGTGAGCGCACGCGATGGGGGGGTGGGCGCACGCTCACCTCGCACGACTCCTTTTCAACCCAGCTGGCTATTGTTGCTGCGCATGTGCAGAAACAGCCAGCTGGGTTGAAATGCTCACCTCGGTTGCGACCAAGGTGAGCGCGCGCGGGGCCTCCGAATTGTGGCTTCCTTCTTGGGGCCAGATGAGCCCCATGGGGCTCAGCGCATGCTGGAAGAGGGAACCGCACGAGTCGGGAGGCTGCCTGCAGTCTCCCACCCGGCTGCTTCCTGCAGAGGCTCCTCCAGCCCCCGCTGCCCGCTGCTGCCCATGCCCTCCTCCCTCCGGCCGCCTCTTCAGCGCTGATTGAATGATCCGGTTGCACCGGCAGACAAGACTCCATGGACGCCCCCTGCTGCCCGACTCCGACATTACTGCTCCTCTCCGCGGCAAGAAACCGCGGAGTCCCATTTCATACAATATGACTTAGTCCGGTCAGCCGGCTAGGGGCTCGGACAAGTCCGAGTCGGGCAACTCGGATTCGGCGCCCCCCCAAGCTGGCGCTGGGGGCCCTGTGCCACAGGGCCCCCTATATAACGACGCCGCTGCCGGGAGCCATTCTGTGAGGGCGAGACTCTCTAGGACGGACGTGTCCCTAGTCTCGCTGGCCGGTCCTCCAGAGCCTAGAGAGTCCCCGAAAAAACTCACCCAGGAGGGACATGACATGACATGACAGGGACATGACACGATAGGTCCTGGGGGGTTGCACAAGAAGCAGCTGCCGCCCTGGGGGGTGCAGCGGGGGGCGGCAGCTGCATGAAAAATTGGAAAAAAGACCTGAAAATTTTTTAAAACTGGACATTTTTGCACCCCCCCCAAAAAAAAAACCTCACCCAGGAGAGTGAGGACTTAGCAACCCCCCAGGTGCACATGCCGCCACCCCCAGTTGCACACAGGATGCAAAAAAAAGGATTAGGAATTTTTTTTTAGGAGAGATAAGAAAGGGACATGACATGCCACCCCCCAAGGTGCACATTAGGATGCAAAAGAAAAAAAGAAAAAGCCTAAAAGAGGCTTTTTAAAGCCTCTTTTAGGTCTTTTTTGCATGTTCATTTTTTGCAACAGCACCTGTGGTGGTGTGGGGTAAAGATTTTGGGTAGAGGGGGTGAAAATAAGTCAGGAGCACCAAGCAGAAAAAGGGCAAACTACACCTCTGATTCCGGGCCCAATTCAAGGTGCTGGTAAAGGTAAAGGTGACCCCTGACAATTAAGTCCAGTCGTATCCGACTCTAGGGTGTGGTGCTCATCCCCATTTCAAAGCCGAAGAGCCAGCATTGTCTGAAGACGCCTCCGTGGTCATGTAGCGCGTAGCATGCTACTGGAATACGGAGCGTTGCTTACCTTCCCACAAGCGGTACCTATTTATCTACTCGCATTGACATGCTCTGGAACTGCTAGGTTGGCAGGAGCTGGCCAAGCAACGAGAGCTCACCCTGTCGCGGATTCAAACTGCCGACCTTTCGATCGACAGCTCATGGTTCAGCAGTTTAACCCACTGTGCCACCCACTGGCCTCATTGCGCCACCCGCATTCAAGGTGCTGGAATTTACCTCTAAAAGCCTTCACAGGTTGGGGCCAGGTTATCTGAGGGACCGCGCCTTTTCCCATATATCCCAACCTCTTAGGTCCTCCGAGGGGGGGGTCTCCTGCAAGTTCCGCGTCTCAGTAAGGTTAGGGGATGGCAGCACGTGGGCAAGCCTTCTCTGTAGTGGCACCGTAGTTGTGGAACTACCTTCCTAGGGATTTAAGAACTGTACCTTTCCTTACGGCCTTTCAGTGAGAACTAAAAGCATGTTTATTTCATTTTGCATTTGAATGATGGTTTACAGTTGGGCCTCCTGTACCTGTATATTATTTGCTGCTTTTTTCGCTTTCCCACAGATGCTATTATTTGTTTCACTCCCAGTTGCTGGTTAAATTGAATCTGCTGACCCCAATTGTTTTTATATGGAATGTTTTCAGTGTTTTTAAGGTTATTTTCTGAAGATTTTGTAAGCTGCCTTGGGCATTTGCAAGAGAAAGGCAGGGTAGAAATTTCATAAATAAAAATAAATTACACCCATAGTATTCAATTTACATTGGTTGCTTGTTTATTTCTGGTGCAGTTCAGGATGCTATTTCTTACTTTTAAAGCCCTAAAGGACTTGGAACCTACTGTTATGCGGTCACCCTATCTTTGTAGGGGTCCCCTTGACGCACTGGCGTTGCTCGAGGTGGGGCGAAATGGTAAGTTCCGCACTGTACTAACCTCCGTTTACTCCCCGGTATGAGAGGCCCCGCCCCCTTGCCATCGGAGCCAGTCAGTGCGGCGAAGGCAATGCGCAGGGAGTCTACTGCATGTTGCCTTTGTCGCACTGAATGGCTCCGATGGCGAGGGGGCAGGGCCACCTCATGCCGGGGAGTAAACGGAGGTTAGCACAGCGTGGAACTAACCGGCCCCACCTCGAGCGACACCAGTGCCTTGACGTGTCTCTGGCCGAGCATGAGTGCCAGGCTGGCATGGTGCCCAGACCAGACTTGGGTGCTTTTGACCAAGGATTGCAGGCCTCAAGCTGAATTCAGAGGGACAACTATTACATGGAGAAAATCTCCAAGCGGCTGCACCTTGCCTGAAATCATTCCATTTTCATGCAGGACATTGGCATGATTTGAGAATTTCATTCCCCCAGGGAAGAACAAGGCATAGGGGCCTTCTGACTCCAGCCATAGGACATTTCTCATTGACATACAAATCCTGCTCATGTCCAATCTCTCTTGCACAACAGGATAACCCTAATCAAGCCTTCTCCTGAAGGTAAGATCCCAAACATTTCTCCGATACCTTTGTCCAATTACAGGTGGGCCCCCATATCCGCTGGGGATATGTTCCAGGCCCCTCCGTGGATACTTGAAACCGTGGATAAGAGCGAACACCCCCTCCATGGTTTCCTGAGGGCCCCCCCACCCTGCCTCCCCTGCAGGCAGGCATGCTTGCTTCCCCAGCTCTTATTTTTTTCAGCAAGCTTTGTTTCTTCCTTAAAACAAACAGAGAAGCAACCTCCATTGCAGGCAAGTAGAACAAGATTAAGTCCTAGAGAGGCTCTGCAAGGTTTCTGTTAACCTTGCAGAGCCTCTCTAGGACTTAGTCTCGTTCTACTTTCCTGTAATAAGCAGCCAGAGGCTGCTTCTCCTGTTTGTTTAAGGAAGAAACGAAGCTTACTGGGAAAAAAGTAAAAGTCTGGGGGGTCCCCACTATCCGTGGATAACTGAAACCGTGGATAGCGAATCAGTGGATATGGGGGCCCACCTGTACTGTCCTCATTCTTGTCCCCACACAAAAGAATGTCCCAACTCAACCCCTGGGAACCAGGGATAGCCCATCAAAATCCATTTCAGAAAATTGTGCTCACTGGCTCTCATTCTTTTCCTAACCTTCCTTAGATGTCAATACATTCTAGAGACCCTTTCTTCATGCACCCATCTCACCATCATCTCCCCCATTCTCTTTCCAAATTTCTGAGTTCAGCCATATTTTCGTGCTTCAACATCACAAGTATGAGAAGTAGAAAGAGAATTTTGAAGGCCATTGCCAAAACAGAATGACAGGCTTCCAGCTATTTCACTTGGGAAGCTGTAAGCTGTCACTATAAACTGTTTTCTATTACAGCTCCCAAGTGCCTCTAAGCTGTCAACTATTTTTCCCCTGGAAGTGGTAAAAGTTAACAGTTATTACATGAGAGTAAGAAGAGACAAGGTTAGTTGAGAACTGGAGCTCAAACATAAGGCAGAGTTGCAGAACTTGTAGCCACCCAAAAGAAGGACTCCCCATGTTCTGGCTCTGTTGTGGCCTAATTAACATATGGATGCTCTGATCATGTGTTGCATCCCATCAGCATCCCAGCCCCACTGGCTGTGTGGCATTGACATGGGAAGTAATGTGACATTGCAACCAATACATGGCCTTACTTCTTATGAATCTTCCCATTCTTGGAGGTAATCTGGGGAAACTCTGTTCTGGGGTTTACACTGGATGAGGTGAGGGTGAAGACTTGAAACAGAGTCTTGCTGTGGACTTCCTTTCCTGTGAAACTCCCTTGGCCCCTTCCACCACCACCACCACCACCTTCTGGAAGGTTGTGAAGACCATTCATTTCCACCAAACATTTGGCCTTGTGTAAACTCCTTGCACATATCATATTGTGTTGCCTTTGCTATGATGATTTGCTGCCTGCTGTGGCTTAATATTTTATTTTTATTGTGTACACACTGTGGTTTTAACTTATATTGCTTTCATGATTTTGTGTTGTGCGCAATTTCAGTGCCCTTTAAAACTGTTAATGTATTGATAAATAAACAACACTGACTTGATTGGAGAATCCATATGTTACCAAGGTGACATGTCATTGGGCTTAACGAAGCGGTGTTCGATGGCTACTGCATGAACAGCTGTATGAATTGTGTATTAGCGTTCCAGTATCTACCTAGGTCCTAGTATATAGAAAGTTGAGCTTGGTTCTGGAAACATGAATACTGATATTCCCTGAGTCTCCTCTGACCAGCAACAATTCTCTAGGGCCTCAGACAGATACCTTTCCTAGCTCTGTTACCTGAGATCCTTTAACTAGAGACGTTGTGGAGAAAATCTGGGGCCTTGTGCATGCAAAGCATATATTCTTTCACTGACCCATGATAGAACTTTAACATGAAAGGGTCATTCCATGTCAAATCAACCAATAAAAAATACATTTTGGAACTTGACGTCACGGATTTTGCTCATTTTTGGTACATTTGTACCTTACCATGAGATGTTTAAAAATTATTTTTTTCAGATTTTTTTGTCCATCCGTTTTGGAGATATTGAATGTTCAAAATTGCCAAAAAAGGCCAAAATTCACTTGTCACCATACCGTCAAACGCCTGTTACAGGATAATGATGAATGCTACAGACATGGGGCAGGTGTCGTTTTAAAGCTTATTAATAGGGCTTTCATTTGATATACAACATGACAAAATTGTAATTTTTCAAGAAATTCAAAAATATTCAAATAATATTAATTTTGAAATTTTGGAAAATCGAACTTTTTTAAAATTTTCAAAAAAAATCACACTTAAAGGTATATGTCTTGTAGTCAATCAGTCAAAATTTCAAGATGATATCTCAATGGTATCATACAAAAATTAATTTTTCTTGTTGGCAGTGACCAGGAATTAAACCCCTCAAGTCCATTTTTCTACAGTTTACATTGACAAAGTTATGTGATAAAGTGAAATGAATGAAAAAATTTATAACAGGACTTATAGAGATAGATTTATAGAGAATGAATTCTTTTACAGGTTCAGCTTTTTGATAAAACTATCAAAATCATGAGCTTTTTACTTCTGTTCATAGTTTTAAAAATTTCCTTTAGTTGCTGAATAATTTCTGAATCAGCACAGTGACATTTTTCTTCATCTAAATCATCTTCAGAAGTAAAAAAATAATTATTATTTGTAGGTCCTTTTAATCTTCCCCATCTTTTCTTTGCACTTTAGATACTTTCTTCTTGACTCACCAAGGGAGGTCAAAGAGGCATTTAAGTAGCTTAAAGCTGTATCAGGGTCCAAATACTCAGACTCCTTTATATGACTAAGACCAGGAATCTCATAATTCTCAGGAGGAATTTCCTTTCAAGTATATTGTTTTCCATCTGACAAGGCTTCTATTCATGTGTGGTTTGATTTCACTATTTAGTGAAACCATCCAATCAGTTATATTCCTATTTACTAACCCAGTGCCCCCTTTTTTTAAAAGGGCTGCAACAGTTTTTTGACCACTTATTCTCCTCCATATTTCAAATCATGTAATTATCAAACAGTTAATGAATTAAACTTAATAAAGACTAATAAAGCAGCTTCACAACAAAAATGTCCTAGAAAGCTTCACTAAAAACACACTGTCCAAACCCACTTAAATGCCTCTTTGACCTCCCTTGGTGAGTCAAGAAGAAAGTATCTAAAGTGCAAAGAAAAGATGCACTTTTCTTCCCTCCCCACAAATGATAGGTCTATCTGTGATGTGTGATAGGCCTATGGTAGCTCACTCACACATGTAGGTCATCACTTGATGTCACATTCGTCAAATGATGAATATGCACATATAGGATCTAGCAGTGATATAGACTTGAGTCTATTGACTCGGACTTGAGTCGGCGATTATAAAAGACTTGAAAGACTCAGCTTGAGACTTGGAGCCTTTCATGACAAGTTCAGTTTTCTTCAGGTTGAAACCCGCTTTCCCCATTAAATAGATAGGGACTTCTATTTGCAACCAAAGACTTGGGACTTGACTTGAGACTTGAACCCAGAGACTTGGGACTTGACTCGAGACTTGGAGTCAGAGACTTGATCCACATCCCTGGGATCTAGTCATTAGAGTACTTGAGTTAAGGCTTTGTAGGCTGTTTAGGATGAGTTCATACACACATGTTTACTACTCAGTGACTGCAATATCATGTTATTATTTGTCCTTTTGAAAAAGTAATTGGCTCATGCTTACTCTAAAACAATCTGGATTGGGACCATGTCATGTAGACAGGTGATTGTTAATACATCACCTGTTATTTTCCCACTGTGTTTTCTTTAAATCATTGGATGTGGTGATTGGCTCCTTGGATGTCATGCCAATGATGTCATGCTGATGATGTGCCAATGATTTACCAAGATTGAGTTGATAACACACTGGTGTGGTATTGCCTGGTTGGGCGTAGGAAACAACGGATGCCATGATAGCATTGGGGTGCCATTGGCATGGTATCCAAATAGGATTGGGCCATTAAGATGCAACCCTATATGCATTTACCTGAGAGTAAACCCCATAGAATACAATGGAACTTACTTCTGAGTAAACATATATAGGCTTGTCAGGGCTGGCCTTAGGAAATGCAGGGCCTAATTTTGCGGGAGCCCACTGCAGCCCCCCCCCCCCGATAAGCCGCTGTGGTCCACTGGTGCCCGGCGCAAAGTGACCCTCCTGGAAGTAGGTGGTGGGCCTAACTAGAGCTCTGCTTACTGTGCCAGCCTCTGCATGAAGGCTTACCTCCATGTGAATGCCAGCTGTGGCTGCAGACAGCCCACCCTCCACCACAGTGCAGGAAACCCCCCCCCTTGGCCGGGGCGCCCAATTCAGCCAAATCAGCTGACTTGGCTTAAGACCAGCTCTGAGACTTGTGCTGTTACATATGAACGATGGAAGAATTCTGTATCTCAGAGTTAGCTGTTTTATAGACAGAACTTATAGTATTATTGTACGCTTTAGGAAAATGTTCCAATGCAAATTATTTGCAAGAAGGAACCAAGGGGAGAGATGGCTCCATATAAAGGGCTGAAAGCAAGATGTTTTGTCGACTGTCAACTTTGGCTGGCCTCTGTGCTGCTTTGTGCCCATCTGGACAGTATCTGCCCTCCCTCAAGCCATGTAAAAATGTGTGGTGGGATTCAGGAAACACACACACACACACACACACACACACAAACACACACATCTTATACAGTAGATCTGAACAAGTCCTTCAGGGCATAGCAGTCTTTCAAATATTGTTTTCTTTATCACTGTTTTTAAAAGAGGGGGGGGGGAGAAACCATCAAAATGCCAGTTTATGGAGGCTGATGATACCTAGTTAAATATTTCTTACATGTTTTCAAGGCTGTCTCCTTGGAAACTGGATTTTCAGCTCATCTGCTTATCCTTTTCTTCCGAGCTCAGGTACATAATGCATTATAGGAATTCATTAGAATGAAGAGAATGCTGGTAGCTCTGTCAGCTTCACGTCATTAGTATTCCAGAAGGAGAACAGTAGAAAAATGTATATAATTTTCTGCTTGTTCTCCCACTTGTCTCACTGCAGAAGTGAGCTGTTAGCTGATAGGAGCTGCAATAACAGTGGCCTTTGGACAGGCATAGAAAGAAAGACACGTGCTCTTAAAACGCACACTGTGCAAGGCTGGAAAGACTAGGCAGATGAAGATGACCTGGCTGGTTAGGACAACTGTGTACCTGGGAACAAATAGATACATGATTTGTGGAGTGTTGAACTTTCCTGAAGAGGATACCTGAATGCGTTGGACAAACACAGACAAAGGAGGAAAACGAAGCAAAATCGAATGTTGACGTAGGAGTTACTCGCTCCATCTCTGCCTGTTCAGAACTTTAAGGCTCCCTCCCTCCATGCAAACAAAGCTGGAGGGGATTGAAGTTATCCTTACTGGGAAGGAGAAACTGCTGCCTGGGCTTTTCTCTTCTACTCTCTCTCTCTCTCTCTCTCTCTCTCTCATTGCAGCTAATGTTTGCTGATATTCTTCCCAGCTCCTCAAGAAGATTAGCTGCAATGAGACAGTAACAGCCCAATCCTAACTACACACATCCAGCCGATGCAGCCGTGCCAATAGATCATGCACCTCATCCTGTGGGGGGTGGGCAGTCCCAGAGAGGCCTCTTCTAGATAAAGCAGGGGTGCACAACATACGGCCCGCGGGCCGCATGCGGCCCGCCTGATCATTTCCCGCGGCCCGCAAGGACATCCGGGAGCGGGCACTCTCCGAGTGGGCAGTCTCCAGCGGCGCTGCTCCACTCGGCGGGCGGCCGCGGGCGGCCGCACGCGATGGACGCTCCGGCACTTTCTCCGGCTCCGAGGCCGGGGGAGAGGGCCTCAGCTAGGCCTTCTTTCCCCCCCCCCCCCCCGGCCTCGGAGCCGGAGAAAGCCCCGGAGCGTCCACCACGACCGGCGGCCGGGGCTTTCTGAACGCGGCCGACTGCGTCGCCTGTATTTATACTTTTTCTGCACATGCGCAGAACGTTTCGAACGTCTGCGCATGTGCAGAAAAAAGTATAAATACAGGCGACGCAGTCGGCCGCGTTCAGAAAGCCCCGGCCGCCGGTCGTGGTGGACGCTCCGGGGCTTTCTCCGGCTCCGAGGCCGGGGGAGAGGGCCTCAGCTAGGCCTTCTTCCCCCCCCCCCGGCCTCGGAGCCGGAGAAAGCGCCGGAGCGTCCATCGCGCGCGGCCGCCCGCCGACTGGAGCGAGACTGCCCACTCGGAGAGTGCCCGCTCCCGGATTTCTTCGCGGGCCACCCGGCTTTCTCCGGCTCCGAGGCCTCAGCGAGGCCTTCTCCCCCGGCCTCGGAGCCAAGCCCTGGAGCGTCCACCGTGCGCGGCCGCCCACCGAGTGGAGCAGTGCCGCTGGAGGGTGCCGCTGATCGTGGTGGACGCTCCGGGGCTTTCTCCGGCTCCGAGGCCGGGGGAGAAGGCCTCGCTGAGGCCTCGGAGCCGGAGAAAGCCGGGTCGCCCCCCCTCCCTGGAGCGGAATGAGCCGTTCGTTGCGTTTGCTGCCCAATATGCCCAAGGGAGGCTGGGCTCTGCTATGCAGCCCTGCACTCCATGTTCAATTGCAACCAGAACAAGCCCAGTATTTTCTGGTCTAAATGTCCAACTGTACGTCTCTCTTGCTTCAGCTTTGCACATATTTTTCACGTCTTTTTAATTTTAAGTGGGGCATGGCTGGTGGGGAGGGGGGGTTCTGCTTGCAAAGGAATCAGGCTTGTGATTTTTGTAATGTGCTGCTTTTAGTAACTACTGTCCTTTGAGTTTGAACCTGATTTCTGGCTTGCAAAGTGCGTTGTGCTTTTTAATTTTAAGTGGGGCATGGCTGGTGGGGAGGGGGGGTTCTGCTTGCAAAGGAATCAGGCTTGTGATTTTTGTAATGTGCTGCTTTTAGTAACTACTGTCCTTTGAGTTTGAACCTGATTTCTGGCTTGCAAAGTGCGTTGTGCTTTTTAATTTTAAGTGGGGCATGGCTGGTGGGGAGGGGGGGTTCTGCTTGCAAAGGAATCAGGCTTGTGATTTTTGTTATGTGCTGCTTTTTGTAACTACTGTCCTTTGAGTTTGAACCTGATTTCTGGCTGGCAAAGTGCATTGTGCTTTTTAATTTTAAGTGGGGCATGGCTGGTGGGGATGGGTTTTTTTGCTTGCAAAGGAATCAGGCTTGTGATTTTTGTAATGTGCTGCTTTTTGTAACTGTACTGTCCTTTGAGTTTGAACCTGATAAAAAAGAGAATTTTTAAAAATTCTTTTCGTGATATTTTCCGGCCCATGGACACGCCCCCTGTGATGTCACTTCCTGAGGAAGTGGCATCACGGTTCCTGGACACGCCCCCTGTGATGTCACTTCCTGAGGAAGTGGCATCACGGTTCCTGGACACGCCCCCCCGTGCGGCCCCAGAGAAGTTTGGCCTGTTCATTTCGGCCCACACCTATTTCCAAGTTGTGCACCCCTGAGATAAAGGAACATTCATTCCCTTACCCTGGGGCAAGCCACCACTACCCGAACGGGTCTCCTCAGTTCTGCACCAGCCATTTTGCAGGCACAGAACAAAGGCACAGGCACAGTTCTGCAGACTGCACCAGCCATTTTGCAGGCACAGAGGAGGGTAAGGTAGAAGGAAAAGGAGATGAACAGGGATAGGATCCTGACACACACTAGTGCCATCAGGATCCACACCCTCCCTCCCCGTTCTGCCTCCTGCCATTCCCCCATTCCTCCCCCTCTCCACCCCGTTCCGCCCACCCTCCCGTGCTGGCTTACCTGCGGTCCTGCACATAGCCAACTGTGGCAGTATGCCTCTGACACCACTGCCATTTGTGGCAGTGTCTCTGGAACAGGTGTCAGCAGCACACACAAGGCACCACCATATGGCCATTTACAACAGTGGAACCATCATAAAGCCCAGTTAGGATTAGGCTGGTAACTGAACATAAACAGCTGAATGTTTAAATTCTTATTCATAGAGCTAAGTTGCTCACCCATTCATCTCACCACCCACTTCTCCATCCTTGTATATTTGTAAGTGCAACAATAGGAAAAGCACGTTTCTTTAAAAAATAGTGTGGTGAGGTCATGTGGTGAGGCCATAGCTGAAGAGTTTACAATTTAAGGTAGTAAAAAAAAAATTCTCACTCACTACCTCAATTTTAATATTTATGCTTGCGTGAGTGATAAAGCATGAATAACAAAGAATCAGACACATTGTTAAGTTTCCAAAGAGCAACGTTCAGATCCTTTAAATCAGCAACCTTAAATTAAAAAAAGTATATTGTTGCAAACTGTGAAAATACTGAGAGAACCAAGCAAATGTCAGTTCTCACAAAAAGAAATATATATTAAATGTTATATCCAGAGGACATAATTGAAATGACTGCATATTCAAATGACAATGTGAATAAGTAAAAAAGTCTATTACTCTGACTGTTGTTGAAGGGGCTTTTGAAATGATGGTATTATTCATGTTCTTCCCCAAGGTTCGTGATATGTTCATTTCCATTTATATGTATAGCACACATCAATCAATTCTGAATCTTATATTTTCTGGTATCTTGGGTAAACGCAGTTGCATTTTAGAGTTGGACAATATGCAGCTTAAGCAGAATACTTCTCACAATTCATATTCCTGGAAGAGATGGTGATATACCATTTGTATGTAAAATGACTTGGATCCAAAAGCATTTTTCTGCCATTGGAAAGCCTTTTGACGGAAAGACTGTTTCTGCCCTAGCACTGCGTAAGGAAAGGGATCCCCAAGTCAGAGACGTTTTTCAATTCTCACAAGCTGTTGTGCAAGACTACGCACAAATCCTTTCACAAAGCTCTTTCATGGTCCATTATTGCTTATATGCTATAAACTAGAGGTATTTGAAAGCCGTGTTATTTATTTTACTCAGAAGTAAGCCCATTGTGTTCAGTAAGAGTGAGGCTGTAATCCTCTTGTATTCAGAGGCATAACCAGGCCTCCCGGCGCCCGGAGGAAGGGGCGGGGCCTAGGTGACATGACGCGCCCAGCGCGTCACCGATCCCACCCACCACCACCACGCCGGTTTCCTACCTATTTCGGAGCCGTACAGGCTCCAGGGAGGGTGGGAGGGCCAGAAAAACGACGAACACAGCGCAATGACGAACACCGCGCCAGGACGAGACTGGTAGGTCCGCCTGTGCCTGGAGCAGCTGCTCCACGCGCTCCACTCTCCTCCCACTTCTGCTTGTATTCAACAAAAAAAACACCTCTAGATAACCTGCATGTTCCTTATTCACCATGCACCTGATACACAATGACACTGGTGTTGCACTGAGACAAATCTTTCACAAACTGTTGTGCAAGAGTTCACAGAACAGCGCTAATACATTTTGTCTTTCCGCGCTCATGGTGCTTTGAATCCAAGTCAGTCTATGAGTGAAGCAAGTGGTCAATGTAATACCATCTGCCCTGTAACATCAATTGGGCTAAACAATTAACATTCTTTGGGGATGTAATAATAATAATAACACACACTTTCCTTGGAGTGAGCTCCATTGAACACGATGGGGCTTACTTCTGAGTAGTTATGCATAGATTTACAGTGCAGTAGCTAGTGTACTCAGGTTGTAGTGGGGAGACTTGAGTTCAAATCCCCACTTAATTGAGAGATTTGGCAAGTTGCCTTCTCTTAGCCCGAAGTGCCTCACAAGATGGGTGGGAGGATAAAATGGGTATACCACTCTGAAGTCCTTGAAGAATGAAAATGATATAAAAATGATAATTTAAAAATTAAGCGCTAGTAAACATGAAATCTTCAAATGGAAAACATTCTGATTAAAGAGAGGGAGGGGTGCAATGGGATTAGTGTCTGAATATTAGAAAAATCTGGTTAATTTGAAAAGTGCCATCGAACTCATTAGGTGGATCTAATGGTTTCATTTTTCTAAAGAACATGCCTCTCATTGCAAAGCGCAATGCCTCTGATGGAAGAATTCTTCCTCCAAAGGAAAGGTTCTTTCCTCTACACCAGGGGTGGCCAACCTTTCAACATAAATGCTCCTGGACCTTTAATGGTTGCATAGGTGAGGGCATTTCAGCAGGTGCAGCTGTTTTAGCAGCACCATCAGCACTTGCAGCTGCCAAGATTCTGTCTTCTACACAACTCGTAAGAACACAGAGGCCCTAATGGTGGAAGGTTGGCCACCCCTGCTCTAGAGGAAGACTCCTTCTGTGGAAGAGAATGTTTCAGTCCCACCCACTGCCTTGCTGCTTGGCAGCCCTTTTCTTTCTTTTCTTTAGATGTGGGATGTGCAACATGCTTGATTACTTGTATACATGCTGCTGGGTGCCCACCAGGAGAGCAAGACCCAGGCCACTAACATGACATTGAATTGGACTGATGGCAAGAGGCTTCAGATACCAAAGGCCTAGAGCAGTGGTTCCCAACCTGGGGGTCGGGACCCCCAAGGGGGTCACGAAGCAGGTTCTGGGGGGTCGCGGGATGTCGGCTGGACGGCCATACCCAAGATGGTGGATCACTCCCTCCTCCTGAGAAAGGGCTTGTTTGCTTATGTGTTACTTTCTGCTTGCCTTTTAGCATCTCTGTTAATATTAGCTCACTCCCCCTCCCCCCCCCGGCTGCTTATTAGTACAATGTTAAAAATGTGATTTAAATTTAAAAGTGTGATTTATTAAACAGTGTAATTTATTAAAAACAATGACAACCTGCTTACTGGCATCACTAGTTCTTAGGGGGGTCCTGACAGATTGTCTTTCTACAAAAGGGGGTCTCAGTGCTAAAAAAAAAAAGGTTGGGAACCACTGGCCTAGAGAAAGGCCAGACTTTTGTCAGAGCAACCCGCCCCCCCACTCTAGCAGCCCCCCCCCCTTAGAAGAAG
Source organism: Plestiodon gilberti rubricaudatus (assembly GCA_026170595.1). NCBI lineage: Eukaryota > Metazoa > Chordata > Lepidosauria > Squamata > Scincidae > Plestiodon > Plestiodon gilberti. The sequence goes on along the minus strand of JANXHW010000005.1, from coordinate 75,515,281 downwards.
CTTTGCCTAGCTTTCATTTCTTGAGCAGCTGCACCTGCTTACATAGATCCCATTTGACTCTGTGAACAAAAGCCACACCCTGGGCGCATCCTGATAAGGAGGAAACAAAGTTGTTAGCGATACAAAAGAGGGCTCCTCAGTGCTGGCTGCCCTCACCAACTCCATGGCCAAATTCAGTCAAGGAGTCCCTGCTCATGAAGCAACTGGCCTCCAGAGCCAGCTACTGCACCCTCGGTAGGGTACAAAAACTAGAAAAATCCATTTTTGGCTGGGGATGAGCAATCAAGAGCCATCATGTCACAAAACAAAGGTCCTTACGGGAGCTCACCCCCCCCCCACAATCCCATACATTTCTTCTAAGGGAATTCAAGACATAAAACGTTGGATTGCAGGACCCCTTGTGTTTTCATTCGCCTTTATTTGTCCCCCATTCTGCCTTGCTGTGGGTATATTGTCATCCGTTGACCTGCTGGGGCTAAATGAAGCACCCTCATTCCAGTTGCTACCCAAAAACCACTATGCAAGCAAACTCGGTTACAGCCTTCAGCTGTGATCGAAGCCTAAGTCTCCAGACAAGCGCATTTGGAGTTATGGCATGCATCACCCAAGAGATGTATATTTTAATAATATACATCTGGTTCTTGAGAGGCTCACTTAAAAAGAGAAAACTGTTGGGAATGTATTCCAGCAGCAGTATGAATTTGGATAATGACACCTCATATATCGGGTCCACTGCGCCAGATACTTGAAATGTGACGGTTTTATTCATCTCTTTTCTAAATCACTGCTACGGTGGTGGGCGGCCTTTTGTTCAGAGTCGGAATGGAAAGGCTAGCCATGAAGACATCATATTGATAGATTCTCCTTTAAATTGGTTTGGTATGTCTTAACAAAGGAATATTGTCAAGACTGTTATGAGAGCCCTTCCGCTACCACAGTGGTAAACTGTGCACTGTGTTCTTTTTTAAAGAAGAGTTTCTCTTTCCCTGTGAATAACATATGGAACAGGCAAAGAGATTGATTGTACCCAAATTGCTGTGTAATGCCTCAAGTAAACATGAGAATACTTTCTTGAAACCGATTTTTAAGTTAACCCCTGAAATGTTTTTCCGCTGGAGTGAACTACTGTAGCTGTGATACGGACACAGCTATAACTTTATATATATATGCACACACACACACACACACACTCCCCCCATATCCACTGGGGATATGTTCCAGTGGATACTTGAAACCGTGGATAGGAGCGAGGGCCCCCAACCCTACCTCCCCTGCAGGCAGGCAGGCATACCCCCCCCCCAGCTCTTATTTTTCTTTCAGCAAGCATTGTTTCTTCCTTAAAACAAACAGAGAAGCAGCCTCCACTGCAGGCAAGTAGAACAAGACTAAGTCCTAGAGAGGCTCTGCAAGGTTTCTGTTAACCTTGCAGAGCCTCTCTAGGACTTAGTCTCATTCTACTTGCCTGCAATAAGCAGCCAGAAGCTGCTTCTTCTCCTGTTTGTTTAAGGAAGAAACAAAGCTTACTGGGGAAAAAGTAAAAGCCTGGGTGGGTCCCCACGATCCGTGGATAACTGAAACCGTGGATAGCGAATCCGTGGATATGGGGGCCCACCTGTGTGTGTGAGTGTGTGTGTGTATGCCACCAGAAGTCTAATCTGAAGTTGTTCCAAGGACATGAAGGGGGAACTCTTACATCTCATCCATGCAGGGCCAGCCCAAGACCTCCTGACTTCTGAGGTGGCATACCAAATGCTGTCCCTGATGTGCTGTGTACCCGGTGTGCTGTGTCCCTCCTTACCCGATGATGTGCTGATGTGCTCTGCTCCTCCCATTTTCCAATGCTCTTGCTCAGCACTCCCCTTCACATTTCCTCTTCCTCTCTGTCCCTCTTTTCTAATTCAGGGAGTGGAAGGAGAAGGAGCAGCAGTGGAGGCAAGTAGGCGGGCAAAGATGGGGACCCACCCCGCCAATCTGCTGCTTGAGGCAACCGCCTCAGTTGGCTTCATGGATGGGCCAGCCCTGCATCTATGTATGGTTTATTATTATTATTAACTTTTATTTCTAAAGCGCTGTAACTATACACAGCGCTGTACAAGATTAAAGGAGTCAAAAAGTACATAAAAGCCTGCCCAAGGCGTACAGTCTAAGATAATAACAGTAAAAGAGGGGTAATAAAATTAATATATAGAGGGAAAAAAAAAACTAAACATCAAATATAAAGAAAATCGAATCACATCATATCAAACAAATCAGATCATAACATACATTATCAGACAACCGAGGGACCATCACAATTTCCCTGAGAACGCTTCCCTGAACAAGATGGTTTTCAGCTCAACTTTAAAACTAGTTAAGGAAGTAATGAGCCGTGCATGGAGAGGGAGAAGGTTCCAGGCATGAGGGGCAGCAAGAAAGAAGGGACGAATGCGGGACGGGGCAGAGAAAATCCTAGGTTGAAAAAGGAGGCTTTGACTACCAGAGCGGAGAGTACGAGTAGGAGTGTAAGGAGAGAGGAGATCAGTTAAATAAGGGGGGGCTAGTCCATGCAGGGCTTTCTACCAAAGGGTTTGGCTCTCTGCTATTTTTTAAATTAAAGTGAGTTTTATTATTTTAATGTAATTTTGTGTGGCGTTGTTACTTACATTGTTACTTATCAGTGTTGTTATTGTTTATTGTTACTTATTGGTGTTGTTACACCACTGATGTTACCGCCACACTGAGAGTATTATATTTTTATATGGCTAATAATGGAAATGTTTGAGATGTTTTATCTACTGACTAAATTGATACTTGAGAAGAATTGTTTTGTGGAATTATTAACTAATATATATCAATCGTTTACAGCTACGATAATAGCAGATGGCACTGTGGCTTGATAATGAAAATCCATGCAATTCACAATAAATTCTTCAATAAATTCTTCAAATAAATTCACAATAAATTCATGGGAGATGATGGTGGATCTCAAAGCAGCATCTTTCGTTTGATCTTCATTCAAGGGTGGGGGAAGTCAATGTATATCCCACATGATCATGATGACCTAAAACAGCCGGGCACTGCACAAAGATCAAAAACAAAGCAGCCTACAGCGTCAGGATGCAATAAGGAAGAAAGTATCCCCATAGCAATACTACAACCCTCTTGGTACATTTATCTGCATGAATAACATAGGTCAACAGAGCAATGATAAGAGTGAGGGGTTTGCCAGGCTACCAGTGTTGGACTAGTGAGAGGATAGCAGAATGGCACCGCTAAAATATACGGACCATTACTCCTGCTGCTACATCTCTGCCATTGCCGTATCTCCTGATATGATAATTTCTCTTTCTGTCACCCTGGAAAGGTTGACACGAGGTTCCCAGTAGCACGTCTTTTTAGATGCCTCTGTGAAGAATGGATTCCACCATAGATTTCTTCCAAATGATTTCATTCTATTACTAGCTCGATGCACATTCCGTTCAATTTGCAGTTTTCTCTTGCTTTGTCACAGAGATCATTTTCTGCTCTCTTAAGCCTCAGAATTATTTTTTTTTTATCCTGGCACCCAGTGTTGTGGGAAATGGAACTAGTAAGCCGTGGAGGCATCTGCCAAAGGAATGCTGAATGCTGTTTAAATATGCCAAGAGCATGTTTCTCCTCCTGTCTGTCCATATGGATATATGTTATGGGGAACAAAGGGGGAAAGACATTGGAGCTATAGCCAAGGACTACTTTATGCACACCAAATGGGTACTGCCTTCTTCTTTGATCTAAGTTCCTTTAACACACACACACACACACACACACACACACACACACACACACACACACACACACCCTATCCCAGTGACAGTGAACCACTTGGGCTTGGTGTATCAAATGTTTTTAAAATGCCTAACTTGACTCCGCTGGCCCCCCCCCCCCAACTTTTAATAGTGCTTTGACTATTGCTACTTTTAATAGTAACTTTGAATTGAACTGAACTGAAAAACTATAGAACACATTGCATTTTATTTAACATCAATTAGTGACTTTTTTGTTGCTGAGTTTTACTAGAGAATAATTTGAAAGAGGTCTGCCAAAACCCCTGCCCTAAATGTTTAAGACAAGCCTGTAAAACGTTTGCGAAAATTTAAGGTGTGTCGGGGCCCTGGGGGAAACGCTGCTGTGTCACCCAAAATGACCTTGCGTGTCACCTGTGACACGCGTGTCATAGGTTCGCCATCACTGACCTATCCTTTTCCCCTGGCATGCCAGTTTATTGTGAGTGGGAATCTTCTTCTCACTAGAGGAGGATCCTACAATGCAGGTCTCCACCTGGAGTCTGAAGTGGTATGGTACAGTCCAGACACAAGTTTACTTCCTCAGTGAGAACTTAGCCTTAGAGGCTATGGGTTGTCACCTGTGTTATCCTTCTGCTCAAATAAAGCAGATTTTGTGCACAGATTCTTGTGCATGCACAAAAAGTGATGGCTCAAAGCTCTTGTGCACAAAAGTCTGAATGGGATCCTGACTTGGCTTTGCATGGGCACAGCATACAGGACAACACATTTCACTATTCACTGCACAAGATGCCACAAGATGCCAAGATCTTATGCCACAAGATGCCATAAAACTGTGCCTCACTCTTGCACAATTTCTTCCAACAGCTACAGTGCAAAATGGCACCTGTTTTCATGTGTGTTCCTTGGGCTACAACCCCATTCCAAGAAACAGTAGCTCTTGAGGTCCATGAAATTCTGAATTATAGTGGCTGCAATCCTATCCACACTTATCTGGGCATAAGCCCCATTGACTATAATGAGACTTATTTCTGAGTAGACATGCATAGGATTGGGCTGTAAATTTAACTCCTTATTGTGGTCTATCCATTTCCATGGGGGAAAAGCCTTTGAATGGTCCATACTGTTTGGGGAATACTTTTGCTTACTTTAATCATCAGCTGGCATGGTGTAGTAGTGGTTAGAGGGTTCAACAAGGACTTGGGTGACGTCCAGCCCAATCCTGCCTAATTATACATGGCTGACCTAAAAGGGCCAGCTGCTGTATCCTATGGCTGTCCCAGGCTGCTCCGGGGCAGCCTAGGAGCACCTCATGAGAAGAGGATGTTCATCTCCTTCCCCAGGTGTAAGCTGGCCGGGGCCCTATGGGGCTCCTTGGATGTATGCCAGGTCCAGGTACATTCGGGAAGGCCGTGTAAGGCCGACACGAGCTGGGAATGGGCATAGGATATTGGCGGGGCGTGCCACCGATACCCCCACCCCTTCTAGCCCAGACCAGCCAACGGCCCCCCTCCCTCGCCAACCCATCCTGCCCATCCACACCCCTGCGCCAAGTGGCCTAGGACTTTGGTCCGCCAGGGGTGTGAGCGGTGCCAGCCCCAGCGCCGCTTACACCCAAGTCACCGCAAATGTGCTTTACGGCACGTTTACAACACTTTAGAGCGGCGGAGCGCGTGCTCCGCCACTCTAAACTTAGTGAGGATTGCGCCAATAGTCTCAAATGTCTATCCAGGCATGTTGCTCAATGATCTTGCATGGAAGATACACATGAGACTGGAAAAAGCCAGTTCTGTGCAACAGTTTAGACCAGGGGTTCTCAACCTGTGGTACGAGTACCCCTAGGGGTTCATGGACCATCAGGCAGGGGTACCCAAGAGGCTTCCCCTTATCAGCTAAGATCAGCTGATTGTCGGCGACCAGAGGACTTTTTATTATTATTTTTTTAAAAATTGCCCCACCCCAAGCTCCCCCCATTCTGTCTTTCTGATTTTGTTGGGCCTCTCTCTCTCTCTCTCTCTCTCTCTCTCTCTCACACACACACACACACACACACACACACACACAGAGTTAAATAAGACATTTTTTCACATTTAAAATGGTTAATACTTTTTATTTTTAAATAATTAATTAGCTAATTAATTAATTGAATAATGCAATTAATTAGCAGGGGGTACTTCAGAAAATTGGACCGTGATAGGGGGTACCTGGGCCTCCAAAGGTTGAGAACCCCTGGTTTAGACTGTTTGCCACTTTTGAAACTTTTGGGTGTGAACATACTGCAGCCTGGTAATTAGAACCACAATATGGAGAACAAGGAAATCATTTTATATTCTTCCCCTTTGCTACAAAACATAATAGGAGATCACTCACAGCTATCTTCATCGCAGAGCTTAAATCACACACTGGGTCTGCTCAATGAAAGTTTTTTGCCTGACGCTGCTCGTACCACGGCTAATCATACTGGAACTCACCAGTGGCTGCCGATAGCATCTAAATAAAAACATAGCCAATTTCACCAGGAGCTCTTTATCCTCTCCCTCCCCACAATCTAGCATTATCTCATTTGAATGCAAATTGCAAAATGCAAATGAAATCATCTAGCATCCTCATCTTCCCAGTCAAAAGGGAGGGACTCATCATAGAGCCCTGCATTTCATCAGTTTTCACTTGCACCCAGGAACGTCCCGTCCATTAGGTGAGGTGATGTAGGTTGCATCAGCGGTGAATTGTGGGGGGGGGACAGAGACGTAGCTACACCCCCACGAAGGGGGCCGCTTGGCATGCACCCCCTCGTGACATCACAAGCCCTGCCCCGAAATTCGGCGGCAAACCGGCAGCGCAAAAGCATCCGACTGGACTTTTTTAGGCCTGTTTTAGGCCTAAAAAGCCCCCAGGAGGGTGCACGGGTGGTACACAATTAAGGGTGCACGATTAAGGCCGCGAAAACGCAAGCTGGAGGACTCCGCCAGCAAGACTAGGGGAGCTAGAGAGGCTGCAGCAAAGTTGCACAGGCGCAGCCTCTCTCAGATTCTGCTGGAAGAGGAAGGATGCATCCTGGTCTGCCGGCCAGGGGGTGCATGCATGAACTTCAGGTAAGAAGACCACCCTCCGGCATTTTCGCTGCCTTTTTTTAGGTCGCGCAGAGTCTGGGAAGGTGGGAGGGCCGATCCTGTCGCCTTCCCAGGCTCCGCATTGCCTAAAAAAGGCTGCGAAAAAGCCACAGGGGGTGGCACTGCTGCCATGGGGCCGCAGTGGCAGTGCACCCCCTCCGGAGCTCGACACCCAGGGGCACCCTGCCCCCCTAACAACGCCTCAAGAGGGCAGAAGATATAGGATACCCTTCAACTCAAGTCTGCCATGACCACCACCCTCTTCCAGCCACAGCTGGGGAAAGCCATGCTTATCTGCTTTCAGTTCACTAAAAGTGAGCAGAGAGTGGATCCTCTACCTCCTTACCTTGCTCCTGGTGTGGTTTCTTCAAATGCAGAAGTGCAGGATTTCCAGTTTGATTTATAGGGACAGCACAAATGAAAGAGTTCCTTTATTTCCTCGGTCTCTGTTAAACCAGAAGTCCTGCACTTCCACAATGGAAGAGACCATGCAAGAAGCATGGTAGGGGGTTGCTTTTTTTTAATTGCACAGAGGCAGCACTGGTGGACCTGAGGTAGCATCAAGCAGCATTCTGGGTCATACTGCCCCTGTTTGCACCCCATCTGAATTTAGCATCATTACTGCTCTATTTGCCAAATTGGCATAGTTCAATTATATCAGCAGTACTTTGAAAGGCAAGGGAGGGGAAAATACCTCCCCGTCCCAAACTGCCCAGTCCTATCCCCCATCTGGACTGCTGGAACCCACATTCCAGCAGCGTGGCATGATTTGCAGCATCGCAAAACATGATGCACTGTCTTGCGCTACCGGGCCACTTCTCACTAATGGGAAGTGGTGCTGGACGCAGCAGCGGCTTGTCTGGCTCCCCTAGAGGGAGGCAGGGGGGGGGGTTCTGGACAGGAGTGGTTGGGGTTTGGATGAAGTGTTAGGTAGTGGGTAGTGACTGAGAGTGGTGTGGAGTGTGTGAACTTGTTAGGTTGCGTGGTCTGGAAGTAGGCTCCGCTGAAAGGCTATGTGTTTGTCACCTCGAGGGGGTCTAGGGGAGGGGCAGGCAGCCACCATTAGCAGAGTGACGGGTCATGGAAGATATGGCGGTGGGGGCTGGGCAGGCCGTTTCAGGAGAACGAGGGTCAGTCACAGGCAGACTGTCCCCTTTTCTGGCCCTTCTCCCATCCCTCTGACCCTTGGCGGTCTGGGCAACAGTCCCCTGAGTCTGAAACTGCTGCTCTTGAACGCCAGGTCAGTTAACAATAAAATCTGCCTAGTCCAGGATTTAATCCTGGATGAAGGTGCTGACCTGGTGTGTATTACGGAGACCTGGCTGGATGAGTCGGGAGGGGTAAGTCTCTCCCAGATGTGCCCGCTGGGTTTCCGGGTATTGCAGCAGCCACAACTACAGGGGCGGGGAGGTGGAGTTGTGATAGTCTATCGTGATACCATCCATCTCACTGGGTATCCTGTCCCGCGGTCCACTGGGTTTGAGTGCCTCCATGTTGTGCTGGAAGGGCGTGACAGAATAGGGATTCTGTTGGTGTACCGCCCACCATGCTGCCCAACAGTCTCCCTGCCTGAGCTGACCGGGGTGATCTCGGCGGTGGCGGTGGAGTGCCCTCGCCTATTGGTGCTGGGGGACTTTAATGTCCACGCTGAGGCCCCGAGTACAGTTGCGGCTCAGGACTTCATGGCTGCCATGGCAACCATGGGTCTGTCTCAGAGAATATCTGCCCCGACGCACGATGCAGGACACGCGCTGGACCTGGTGTTTACTGCGGGGCAGGTGGATGGTGATCTGGATGTGGAGGAAATTAACATCAATCCTTTGTCATGGACAGATCACTTCCTGGTGGGATTTAGGCTTGTTGCAGCTTGTCGCCTCCGCAGTGGTGGGGGACCGCATTCTATGGTCCACCCCCGGAGGATGATGGATCTGGATGGATTCCTGAGGGCTCTGGGGGATTTTCCTGTTGCCAGAGTCGGTGACTCACCCAGCGCCCTGGTTGACCTCTGGAATGGGGAAATGACCAGGGCTCTGGATCTGATCGCTCCTGAGCGTCCTCGACCAAGCCACAGAGTCAGAGCGGCCCCTTGGTTTACTGAGGAGCTGCGGACGATGAAGCTGCAAGGTAGATGTCTAGAGCGACGGTGGCGGAAAACTTGTGCTGACTCCGACCGGGCACGGTCTAGAGCTCACTTCAGAGCCTATTCCGTGGCCGTGGCGGCAGCTAAGAAGGCTTTCTTTTCTGCTGGCATCGCGTCTGTGGAGAACCGTCCAGCTGAGCTTTTCCATGTGGTCCGGGGCCTGCTCCATCTGCCCCCCCCAGTAGATGGGGTGGAACACACGGTGGCTCGCTGTGATGAGTTTGCAAAGCATTTCGTGGACAAAGTCGATCGGATTCGGCATGATTTGGATGCCGCGTTAGCAGTATCTAATGATGTCCCTGAGGCACCTGTCTGTTCTCCTTCCTGGGATTCTTTTCAGCTTGTAGAACCTGAGGATGTGGACAGGATTCTTTGGAGTGTGAGACCGTCCGCTTGCCCGCTTGCCCCTTGTCTGGCATGGCTGATTAGAGCTGCCCGGGCGGGGCTGGCTGAGTGGACGGGGAGGGTGGTAAATTCATCTCTGAGGGAGGGGGAGGTGCCGCTGTCTCTGAAGCAGGCGGTGGTGCGTCCCCTCCTAAAGAAACCCTCCCTGGATCCCACTATTTTGAACAACTTCCGGCCAGTCTCGAATATCCCGTTTCTGGGCAAGGTGATCGAGCGGGTAGTGGCGTCTCAGCTCCAGAGGGTCTTGGAGGAAGCTGATTATCTGGATCCATTCCAGTCTGGCTTCAGGCCGGGGTTCGGGACAGAGACGGCCTTGGCCGCCTTGGTGGATGACCTGCGCCGGGGACTGGACAGGGGGAGTGCGTCCCTGTTGGTCCTGCTGGACCTCTCGGCGGCTTTTGACACCATTGACCATGGTGTCCTCCTGGGTCGGTTGGCTGGGTTGGGGCTTGGAGGCACCGTTCTGAGGTGGTTCCGCTCCATCCTGGCTGATAGATCCCAGAAGGTGGTGCTGGGGGATGCTTGTTCGGCACCCTTGCCCTTGAGGTGTGGGTGCCACAAGGGTCAATTCTATCCCCCATGCTGTTTAACATCTATATGAAGCCGCTGGGAGAGGTCATCCGGGGGTTTGGGGTAGGGTGTCATCAGTATGCGGATGACACCCAGCTCTTTCTCTCCTTTCCACCTGACTCCAAGGGGGCGGTCGATGTCCTGAATCGTTGTCTGGAGGCAGTTGGGAGCTGGATGGGGGCGAAAAAGCTGAAATTAAATCCTGATAAGACAGAGGTTCTTCTGGTCCAGAAGTCTACGACTCAGGTACTGGATCATCGTCCTGCTCTGAATGGGGTTGTACTCCCTCTGAAGGAGCAGGTCCGCAGCTTGGGGGTTCTCCTGGATGCGCAGCTGCTCCTGGATTCCCAGGTAGCGGCTGTGGCCAGGGGGGCTTTTGCCAAGCTTCGGCTGGTGCGCCAGCTGCGACCGTACTTGGATCGTGCAGACCTGGCCACAGTGACCCATGCCCTAGTGACATCTAGACTAGATTACTGCAATGCGCTCTACGTGGGGCTGCCTTTGAAGACTGTTCGGAAACTGCAACTAGTGCAGAATGCGGTGGCCCGGGTGGTTGCCGGGGCTTGTCGGTTCGACTCAGCTACACTGGCTGCCGGTTCGTTTCCGGGCACAATTCAAAGTGCTAGTTTTGACTTTTAAAGCCCTTAACGGCTCGGGTCCAGGGTAGTTGAGGGACCGCCTCCTTCCTTATAATCCGACCCGTACTCTGAGGTCATCAGGGGGGGCCCTGTTGACCGTGCCGCCATTGGCGGAAGTGAGGGGGATGGCGGCGCGGAGTAGGGCCTTCTCGGCGGTGGCGCCCCAATTGTGGAATTCCCTCCCCTTGGAATTAAGAACGACTCCCTCTTTAGAGGCCTTTCGGCGGGGCCTTAAGACGTTTTTATTCAGGACTGCTTTTAATGTCTGACATGGTGGGCTGACCTTTTAACAAATGGTTTTAATATATGCAAATGCTGGTGACCCACTGGGGTTGTTTATTTTTAATCTTAAGTGTTTTAATCAATTATTTTAATGTGTTTAATTAATTGTTTTAATGTGTTTATATGTATTTTAATATGTTGTAAGCCGCCTTGAGTGCCCTCGGGAGAAAGGTGGGCTACAAATTCCTAAAATAAATAAAAAAATAAATAAATAGTGCCCATAAGTTGGTGTGGGTGTGGGTGATGGGCAGGGAGGGGGGAGTAGCAGGATGGATAGGGGGAAGATTGGGGCTGCTGGGAGGCATGTTGGGGGCGAGCAGGGGATGGTTATTGGTTATTGGCCGCCAATATCCTATACCCCCACCCAGCCTTGCCACATCCCCTTGGGTTCACTCAGACTTGAGCCTGGCAAAGTACTGACACTGATCTGAGTAGACACATAAAGCAACAGGATGATTACCTGGAGAGGAGAGAAGGCCTCCTGATCAATCCCCACCATAGTATGCAGCACGCACCTCCATGATGCAGCTGCATCGGTGCAAGTAGTAGGGGATGGGATGGGGCAAAATAGAAGCTCTTGGGAAATGTTGACTGTATTGTAGATTTAGACATTTACAGCCCAATCCTATCCTTGGCTGGCCCATAGTGTGCAGTGGCACTGCCGCGGGCTCCGTTGCATGTGATGGGCCAGTCAGGGACCATGACATGATGGAGAAGTAAGTAAAATTATTATTTACTTACCAAGTCCTCTGTGCCATGGTCCCCATTGGGCCGATTCAGATCTGCACCAGGCTTTTCGCTGGTGCAAGTCCATGTTGACCCAAAGGCCCAAAAGGCAGCATAGCATATCAGTGGCACTGCTGCTGCAGATATCCACCCCCTGCCTTCCCCGGACATGCCCCCAGCTGGCCCCAGTCTCTACCCCAATCCTCCCCCCACCCATGGCCCACCCCTGCTGCCAATTCATTAGCACCAGCAGTGGCTGGGCGCTCTGGTAGCGTGTGCATATGATCACCAGCCATTCGCGCTGGTGAGCGACATTCTGAGCGACATTGGTGTGGCTGCTGTGCCAAAGGCCCAGGCCTTTCACTGACAGAATGTTACTTCAGTGGTGTTTCCACAGTAGGGGCGGCACCGTAAGTCACGCCGCGTCGAGTACCATGTTTAGGAACCGAAACGAGGAGGCGCCAGCCCCTCGCTGTTGCAACCATTCCGTGCAAAGAACGCGACCGGGCAGGAGACTCCTTGCCCGGTCACGTTCTTCGTGCGGAATGGTTGCAACAGCGAGGGGGAGGCGCCTCCTTGTTTTGGTTCCTAAACATGGTACTCGATGCGGCGTGACTTACGGTGCCGCCCCTACTGTGGAAACGCCACTGTGTGACTTCTGTCAGTGGAAGGTCTGGATAGGATTGAGACTTTAGAGAAATTTCCCAGGATCCTGGAAGTACATTGCGGATGGGGGCTGTCAATTTCTTTGCTCACACACTATAATGTACAAGTACAGTGCATGTTAGTGCATTTTTTTTCTAGTATTGCACAGTAGAAATTGAACTTCTTTTGACTTTTTGCTTTCCATTCCTTTTGCATGTGTCCTATGGTTTGATTCCCCCCCCCCCCCGGTTCCCACTACTGTGTTTCTTTTCTTTTTCTTTTTTCTTTTTGTTCTCTGCTGCTGAACACTTAATTTACCCACAAGACAATGTCAGACAAGAAAGCTTATTTGTAATGACTATGGGGGAACCGTTTTCGCCCAACTGCAAAACGCAGGCCGTAGTAGACGAATGCTGCATGCTGCATGCACATAATGAAATGAATAATGCTTCCTGAAAGGTGGTAGTCAGCCATTTCAGGATGAGCGAAGAAGTCACCAGGGAAAGTAATGATTAATATGACCCTCTACAGTTCCTTGTTTACCCACCCTCAAGCTAACAATGCTTATTTTAAAAGACAGAGAGAAAGAAAAATATTGCCTTCGAGCAACAATGATTGCAAAACTAAAGTAAAAACCTTTGCTATAAAAGCCCTTCTATAAACACGGAGTTCAAATGTTTGAAGTAGCTCTAACGTAATGAAAGCACCAATCTAGATTTAGCAAATCCAACTCCCATTATTCCATCTCTAGCACAATCAAGAATCATGCTCAAGAATGTTATGGGACTATGCCAATGAAGGGGAGGGGTTATACAGAAGGCTGAGACTACCGTATTTTACTCACTATAAGACGCACTTTTTCCCCAAAAAAAACATAGGGGGGAAAAGTGTGCGTCCTATGGTGTGAAGCCTAAAAAAAGCAGGAAAAAATACTTACTGGGGCTTCGGGAAAGCCTGCAGAGGCTCGCGCAGGCCTCCCCGATCTTCAGTTTGGCCGAAAACAGCGATTTTCGGCCATTTCCGGTTTTCGCAAAAACCGGAAATGGCCGAAAATAGCCGTTTTAGGCCGAACTGAAGATCGTGGAGGCCTGCGCGAGCCTCTGCAGGCCTCCCCGATCTTCAGTTCGGCCGAAAACAGCTATTTTTGGCCATTTCCCACAGGCCTCAAGCCCCCACAGGCCTCCCCGAAGCGCCCCTAAGCCCAGGTAAGTGAAAACCTTTTTTTCTCTATTTTATGCTCCATAGGATGCATGCGTCCTATGGACCGATGCGTCCTATAGAGCGTAAAATACGGTAATTCTTATTTGTTGGGTCACTGAGGACAGTGAGTATCAGGGCTGTGGCATCAGCACATGGCAAACATTTGGACATGGGCCAGGAACCCAGTGCTGTGGGAAGGCTGATGAATGCAATCTGCTACTGGATCTCCAATCCTTGTCAATGCTCCTCTCAGTGTTGCCGTGCCTGGAAGGGTGCAGTTTTAATTTCCCCTGAATGCCCCAGTTGTAGCTCTGGAGCAACTCGTAGCTCTGGAGCAACATAGGTCTGGAGCAACACTCTGGAACATAGCTCTGGAGCAACACCAGGAAGCTGGAACATTTGGGGGGGGGATGAAAATGGTGCCTCTACAGTTTCAGCAGAGTGGAGTATGATGGTTGTTACTGTTTCTGCTGCCCAGTAAGACCCAGGACAGGCTCAGGAGCAGTCTTGGGCCTGCCAACAGAACTGGCAGTGAGAGAACTGGCAGCTGATATTCACTGCTGCAGCTCTGATGCTCTGTGTTGCTCAGGACAGGCCCACCCATGGCAATAACAGTGGTGGTAGCAAAAGGAGCCCTGTCTCACCACCTAGTAAGCCATCAGGGGTTCCCCACATGTGGGCACCACCAATCCAGAGAGGCCCAGCTACATAAGGAAACCCAGTGGATGTTACTTTGCCCGTCAAACCTCGAGCTGGACCTGGTTAGTGGGTTTAAGCCCTCTCGCAATGGGGTCCTCAAGTATACTCACTCACTACTGTACTTTCTTCTGTAACGTGAATTGTTGCTATCCAAGACAATGGAGAAAAATACTGCACTTGGGACACTCTTTCAGGGAACACAAACCATGCGCCTACCCCGACCTAGATTGTGTAAGGAGGTGGCACGCAATTCTGTGAGCAGTGATGCAAGAGCCATTGCTGTATACAAGCCCTCCAAGGAGACAGTGTGAGGCCCTGGTATCTGCAGAGGATAGGTTCCTGCCCCCTGCCACGGATACCGGGAACCCACTGATAGGGGAAATACCATCCCCTCGGCCCCCTGCCCATTACTTTTGGTTTTCTTCATGGAGCTGGCACTGGTGTGTTACTTGTTTAACCCAAACGCTATAAGCAGCATGCTGCTTATAACGACAAAGCCGACGCTGCTTATAGCCGATGCTGCATGCTGCTTATAGCCGCTGATAATCCCTCCCCCCTCCCTGGTCTGGCCTGCCAATCAGCCCCTCCCCCGCCACCCCGGCCCGCCCTCCCCACACCCTCCTGATGCCCAGTGCAGCACTTACCTGCGTTCGGCGGCTGGGGCCGGGGCCAGCAGCAGAGTGAGTGGCACAGGCTTTGGTGCCGGCACCACTTACTCCAAGAGTGCCGCGAAAGTGCTTTACAGCTTTACAGCACTTTCGTGACACCCTAGGCCAGCGGAGCCAACTTTGCGCAGGATTGCGCTGTAAGTGTACTAGGGAGCTGTCTAAACTGAACCTAAGTGACAGTCAATCTGAACCTTAGTCAATCAAGACTGACTAATTAGCATGTCTTCTGTATGATACACATTTGTCACATTCACAATCGCAGGTGTACAGTTCAAACACCTAAGGTGTACACCTAAAAATGTTACACATGAAACATGCACTAAAATTGAGTGGAGGGAGAGTTAGAATGGACAAAAGAAAATATTTCTTCACCCAGCGTGTAATTCATCTGTGGAACTCCTTGCCACAGGATGTGGTGATGGCACCTGGCCTTGATGCCTTTAAAAGGGGTTTGGATAGATTAATGGAGGAAAAGACCATCACAGGGTACAAGCCATAAGCAACCTCCTGACTTAAAACCTGAAAAGTAGGTTTTCTCTGTGGCAGGTGCAAGGGAGTGACAACAAGAAACAGGTTATCTTGTTGGCTGTGTGCTCTCGGAAGCATCTGGTGGGGCCACAGTGAGATACAGGAAGCTGGACTAGATGGGCCTTTGGCTTGATCCAGAAAGGCTCTTCTTATGTTCTTATGTTCTTATTTTTCAGGAAAGGCAGCAACGGCGGAGACAGGAGGAATGCAAACATTTTAAGACTCTCAAAAAACGTAGAAAGCAGTTTTGCAAACGTGATGAATGGAACAATGCAAAAGTGTCCCCTTGGAAGAGAGTATTCAAGGCCTCCTGAAAAGTTGTGCTGGCAGTGGAAAGACCCTTCCTGAGCAGCACAAGGCTACCTCCATATACCAGATAAGATCACCCATTGCTATAAAGGAAAATTCTAATCTCCTTCAGTGCCACAGAGGAAATTAGATGTATTTTTTCTTGGCAGCGAAAGAAGAGCTGATACTCTTCTATAGAATCTTCCCAGGAAGAGGTACAGCGTCAATATTCAAAAAGATAGTCTATGATGACAATTGGTTTGAAAACTGCTGAGTTTCATACTGTGAGAGCATTATCACTATCAGTGTGGGCTTGGGACACATTAATAACCTGCTGTTGTTTGCTGATGTGTTTCAATATTCAATAATTAAAAAGCTCCTTCTAAATAGTATTTACCAAACTCTATCACTTTGTTACAAGGAGTAATTGTCTAATCCCAACATCTTGATCTTTTTGAATTACGCTGTAATGATGAGAGCTAAATTATTTACAAAGAGCGGAACACTTGCAGTATTTTAAACACACTGTTATCGCAGAAGGATTGGGTGGCGGTGTTGTTTTTTTTTTACGGTTTCTGCAATTTTGCCAATGATCGCTCAACACTTAAAGCATCCCAGCACCACAGAGATCTCAGCCAAGATGATGTGTTCTCAACGGAGGCTGAGGAAACACAAGTTCTCCAGATCTTGAATGATGAGATTCCCTGCGGTTCTTCCAGGAGCATGCATTAATGCAGTGCAACACAGCAGGAAGTATGCTACTAGGGAAAGGACTGTACTGTATACTGCCAAAAGACCCAAAGGGAGCTCATGGAAATTAAAAATCCTCCGCTCTGTTTTGTGAATGCTTGCTGAGAAGTGGCCACCTGTTCCAGTCCAATCCAATCCATCTGCGTCACTCTTCACATGCTTACAGTGATAGCTTTTGCTGCAGAAATAATTACTTGTTCAAGGTCTTCCCAGAGTGCATAATTGCATGTCGCTGTGAACCAGGGAGTTCTGAATCACTGAAAGCCAGGGATCTTACCAGACCAGTCATGGAACCCAAGCCCCTTCTGTTCGGTGCCACTGTGATACTTTACCAGATCTCACAGCTGCTGGCCTGTTCACTGCTGCACTGCAGTGCCACCACAGCAGATGGGCAGGAAATGGTATTGCAGCTTTCATTTCAGCAGAGATCAGGTGATAAATGGGGCAACGGGGTCAGCCCATCCATGAGGCCAACTGAAACAGTCGCCTCAGGCAGCAGATTGGTGGGCATTACTAGGAGAGCCTGTACCAGCGTACTGTTACCTGGCCTCTGGTGCTTCTCCTTTCCCCTTATGCTGGACAGGTTTAGGATACGGAGGTCACTGCACCAGCATTGGTGTGCCATTGGCATGGCATCTGAATAAGATTGGGCCATTTTCTCCCAAGCCCTAAAGCAGGGGATCTCAACCCCTTCCCAGCCGAGTACCACCTCCAGCACCACTCTCCTGCTGCATACCACCGGAAGTGACTGGTGATGACATCATCGCCACCAGTTACTTTCGGGTTTTCAGAGCCCAGAAAACGCAGGTAGGAGCTCTGGGTGAGTGGGATGGCCCTTCTCAGCGTTCCTGAGAGGCTCGGCCAAAGGCAGGAGCCTCTCAGGAGAAAAATGTGCTGCCGAAAGCCCTGTGTCGGAGTACCACCAGCAGTCGACCAACATACCACTGGTGGTACTAGTTACCACTAGTTGAGAATCCCTGCCCTAAAGGGTAAGAAATGTCCCCTTTTTCAACCCTGTTACAATGTCCAGTGAACATGGAAACTACTGGTTTGGCAGGTGGCGCAGGCATGAGACTTGCAGTGCAGTCCTATGCATGTTTACTCAGAAGTCAGTCTCATTCTGTTCCATGGGGCTTGTTGTTGTTGTTCAGTCGTTAAGTCGTGTCCAACCCTTCGTGATCCCATGAACCATATCCCGCCAGGCCTTCCTATCCTCCACTATCTTCCTGAGTTTGCTCATTTTCATGTTCGTTGCATCGGTGATGCTGTCTAACCATCTCATCCTTGGCCTTCCCCTTCTCCTTTTGCCTTCAGTCGTTCCCAGCATCAGGGTCTTCTCCAGAGAGTCCTCTCTTCACATTAGGTGGCCAAAATATTTGAGTTTCAGCCTTAGTACCTGTCTTTCCAGGGAACAGTCAGGCTTGATTTCATTTAGGATTGACTGATTTGATCTCCTAGCAGTCCAAGGGACTCTCAGGAGTCTTCTCCAGCACCACAGTTCGAAAGCATCTATTCTTCGGCGCTCAGCCTTCCTTATGGTCCAACTCTCGCAACCATACATTGCTACTGGGGCTTACTCCCAGTGAAATGTGTATAGGATTTCAGCCTTAGCTAAGTCATTCACTCTAATCATGTATGGGCACAATGGAGCCATTTGGGAGCTATTTCAGAGCAGTGGCAATTATGCCACTCTGCCAACATTGCAATGGGCTCAAAGATCTTTAAGTTCATGTTAAGTTTGGTACTTGAAAGCTGAAGAGCTACTCAGTGGAAACGGGCTAGTTTCAGAAAAGGATGCTTAAATGAGCAAACCAAATCGCAATGCTGAAATAATTACGGCTGACATGAAATGGGTTTCTCAATGTCACTCTTCAATATAATTTCCCTGGCATTTAATGATCTTATTGATAACTTTCATTGATATGATTTACAGTGACTTTTTTGGTGAGCTAGAAACAGTTTTAAATTTTTCATAGCATAGTTGTAATGTAATATATATGCCCACCTGTTGCCCTGGAAAATAAGAGAACACGTTCACTTGACTCTGCTTATACATGAAATAACAATTTATGCTAACTCAGGGGGGGGAGGGCTTGGCTTTGTCGTGGAAGAAGCAGCATTTGCCATAGCTAGGGTTAGGAGAAAATAGTGATAACAAAATAAAAACATTTTCCATACTACATTAAAATAAAAACACATAACACAGCTCTCTGCTAAAAAAAATCCGTGGAAAAATAATAAAATAACATAAAACCATGTAATTTTACACCATTTTCCATCAACTGACACTGTACAACCTATACCACACCAACCTTGTACACTTTTTAAGTGATTACAATTGATAAAAATGGGAAAATTTTGGAATAAAAAGACAAGAAGAGTCCAGCTAAGTCAGATCTCCCTGGCCTAATGCCAACTTTCTGTTACTCACACTACACTGTCTCTTTATGATCTGACCAAGCAGACTGCAATTGGAGTGCTCTTAATGTCACCAACTGATGAAATAAGAATGTAAGAAGGAAGTGATTGGATCAGACCAAGGGCCCATCAGATTCAGCATCCTGTTTCCCACAGTGGTCAGCCAGGGAAGCTTACAAGCCAAGCATGAGTAGAACAGCCTCTCACCACGGCTTCTCTTGGCTCATATCTGTGACTACATGAGCCCACTCTTCATTGGCTGTTCATTTTTCTGGATGTCACCAGAAGCCGGATTCAAACCGGTCCCCCTCTTACAGTGATGTTCCAGAGAGGCAGGGGTGTGTAATTGCAGAGGCCAATGTGTGTGTGTGCGAGCGCGCTCACCTCAGCTTTGCAGTCCCAGGGCAATAGATCTGCTTCTTCAGATCAAATTGAAATAAATCCGCAGATTAACAAAAGTAAGTGCTTTTTGAGAAACAGAAGGTTGTACAAGATAACTTTCATGGGGAGCCCAATTCTGTCTAACTTTGTGCCCTGCAATGCAGCAAGGCTGTGCAGCATCCAGGGTGCAAAGCAGGCAGTCGGGGGGGGGGGTCACCTTGGGGGAAGCGAACGTTTGTCTCCCCAGATCCACGCCAGCTATTTAGCTGGCGTAAGTCCGAGAGGTCCATGTCGGGAGAAACTGGTCTGGGAGGGAAGATTGGATACGGTGGAGCCCACCTCTGCTGGTCCCACCCCCCACCCAAGCTCAATCCACGCACCATGCCCAGAAACGCCTCCAGAACACCTCTGGAACAACCCCCCCCCCCGTCCTCCACCACCCGGTGGGGAACTTGCCTTCCCTGGCAGGCACTCCATGGCGACTGGGGCGAGTAGAGCAGCGCTGGCCTCTGTGCAATGCACCGCCGGTATTAAAAGTAGATGACATTGTGCCGTGAGTAAACAAACACTGCTTCTCATAGTTAGAATGAAAAACCATCTTTAATATTCTCATTCCCTAAAACACTGGAACCAAATATCCTGAAAATATAGACTTCCCTTATAACAACAACAACAACAACTATTTAAGTAACTGTACAAATTGTGCACTATACAAGCTGCAGCTCCACCAATCAACATTTCCCCTCACTGATTAATCAGTCAAAACTTTCATTGATTATGCTACTAATTAAACCAATGAAAGGCTACAATCCTAATAATTAGACTTGTTTAGTATACCGACAATCATCTACATACTAACGCTAAGAAGCCATTTGCTGTAGGCTGTGCCAAGTAAAAATTTAAATTGTGTCCAATTAAAACTGTAACACAATTCATGAGATGATTTGCACACAAGCAATCTATTCCACAGCAAAGTTACAATGACATTTATTTATTCATGTATTACTTTGCTACCCAACCAAAGTTCTTGAAGTGGCTGTACAAATGATTGGATTTAATCCACTTTAAACCTAATTGACATCAATGGAATCAAATTGGCTTAAATCCAAAGACTTCAGTTTATTTGGTTTGTAGTTCAGGCTCATGAAAATACAGTGGAATTCCTTTTATTCAGATTTAGGTCATTTTCTAGAGTCAACTTCACTATTCATTCAAGGTTTATTTGCTTTGTCTAATGCATATATTGCCCTTTATTAATATCTGTTAAATACAATATATGCAAATGCCTTCACACATTACAGAATTCCACTGCCTTTTAATATTCTTTTCCCAGTAGTCTCTTGTGCCATTTTAATCAAAGAAATATGTATAATGAAATAACACGTTTGCTTTTGGACAACGTTTTGGAGATGATAGATCTGATGCCAAATGGAATGTTTTCCACAGGTTTACGTGCTTTGTGAGGGAAACATTTTACATTGGAATGCAAAATCTATGGACAGATCCTTGAGCAAGTTCCTGTATGGAGGAAACTGGCACAAGGCGTATTATTACTCCATCAGTTGAGAATGATATAAATGAAAGCTGAAATCTTGCCCCCTCTGCGAGTGTCAGGCATTTTGGGATAAGTCCAGCTGTTCAAATCAAGTCAAGAATCTCCCATCTCACACCCTGAAGCAAGTCTCCAATGTGCAAGAAGACATTTCAAATTCGTGTAAGTGGTACAAAGAGACAAAGCCCTCTACTGCCCCCCTCCATGGTAGCCCTGCCCATCTTGTGATGGTACATTAGGTACCATCCATACTGAAGGTTCAGGGATTGGCCTGGACAGCAAGTGGCATAGCTAGATTGGGGCAGTGGTAAGTAATTCTGCAAGACTCCGTTACACCAGAGGCAGCGACTCCCCCCCTTGCCATCTGGCCCCTCCCCCTCCCAGCGATGGCAATGTGCCAGACACTCCCCCGTTCATTCCGGGCTCCTACAGCAAGGGGAATGGGCCTGTGACTCCAGTGTTACAGAGTCTTGCAGAACTACTTGCCACCACCCCGGTCTAGCTATGCCACAGCTGGACAGATGGGACATCTGCTATGCATGAACCTTCAGCCAGCGCCCAATCTGGCCAACCCCTGATGCACGGATCAATAGTCTGATATGATATAAGGCAGATTCACAGATCAATGGGGAATTTGGAGGTGCGAGTTGTAAACATGACTTGAGGCCGCAGTCCTATGCATTGTTATCTGGAAGTAACAGTGCAATCCTGCTCTTTCTGCGAGCAGCGGAAAGAGCGTTCCGCCGCCCGCACTAGTTGCAAATGTGCCATAAAGCATATTTGCAACTACTTTAGAACTGGGAAGGCCGGCACAAGGCCACCCTTCCCAGCTCCGCCGTCCGAGGACTCGGTCCGTCGCCGGACCTAAGCACAATAGGATCTGGCGGACGGGTGGGAGGGTCGGCGGGCATAGGGGCAGGTCAGCGGAGCCGGGCGGGCACCCATAGGCCCAGCCGCCTCGGGCGGGGGCGGGGGCACGGCTCCTGCCATATCCAGGTCCCCGCCAGGAGGCTAGGCCTTTACACAGCCTCCTCCAACTTCCACCAGCAAAATAGCTGGCGGAAATCCTAGGAGGCCTATCGGCCCCTGCCACGGTTACACTGCGGGCTGCCATATATGTCAGGATCTGGCAGGTGGTTTTGGCCGCCCGGCGGATCTTTATGTTAGGATTGGGCTGCCTGTCACATTGATTACAATGGAATTTATTTCTGAGTAGACATGCTTAGGCTTGTGCTGTTGCATGGGATTTTGTCACTTCTTCTTTTTAGATCTAAGTTTCTCCAGAATTAATGTTTTCTAACTAGATGCATTCAAGGAGGGGTTTTTTTCCCCACTGTTTCTCTTTCACTCCAAAGCTTCTTGCAAACTTCACCAGTTTAGCAATGTGACCCATTGCACAATATCCCCTTGCCTCAGGAATGTGCACTCCCCACTCCTCTCTCTGTGCAGGGGAAGGAATAATTCTTCCAATTGTGGCTTAGAACAGCGGTTCCCAACTTTTGTCGCCAGGTGTATCCCCTGTCACGGTGAAACTTTCTGAAGTACCCCCTGCAGGAAAAAAATATTTAATTAGTTAATTAATTGGATTGTGTAAGTATTCAATAAGTAATTAAATGGATTTCTATAGACTTATTTGCACCCTTTCTTGTATCCAAACATTTCCTGACAGTTCCTCAGGATGTAGTATTGTGAGTGTGCCCTCAGAAACGTGTACGTGTTGGCATCAGACGACAATAAAACTTTAGAACTATCCAGGATTGGCTGTAATGTCCAAACCAGCAGATCCTGGTTTAACCATTCTAATCACAGCTTCAAAATAAACCAGGATCTCGACCTACAACTGAAATTACAGTACTCCCCCCATATCTGCTGGGGATATGTTCCAGGCCTCTCCGTGGATACTTGAAACCGTGGATAAGTGCGAACACCCCCTCCATGGTTTACTGAGGGCCCCCCGCCCTGCCTTCCCTGCGGGCAGGTGTGCGCCCCCCCCCAGCTCTTATTTTTCTTTCAGCAAGCTTTGTTTCTTCCTTAAAACAAACAGAGAAGCAGCCTCCATTGCAGGCAAGTAGAATGAGACTAACAGCCCGGTCCAGCCCAAGGCAACTGCGGTACAATTCAGGCACAATTGCAGCCCAAGTGCTTTAGGCCCGAGTTGTGCCTGAATTGTGCCTGAGTTGGGCTGCAATTGGGACTGAATTGGGTTCAGGCACAATTCAGGCACAACTGCACAATTCAGGCACAATTGCAGCCTAAAAGTGGGCGTGTCGGGGGCGTGTCGGGGGTGTGACGGGGGCGGTTACGAAATTTGGTCCGGTTCCAGACGCTGGAGAGCACCTGACACGCCCCCTCGAGCCCAACTCAGGCCCAAAATTTGGGCCAGCAAAAAGGGTGGACCTAAATGTGAGGAGACCCATAGGAGCCATTTTACCTTACCCACACCAGCCCTCTCCTGAAAAGTTCTAACACCCTGGGCCCGAGTTGGGCCTGAGTTAGGACCGAACAGTTGTGGCCTAACTCTGGACACGGACCCAAATAGTTACCCTATCAGCACCCAGCCCCACCCAGCCTCTTTCCCACAAAACCCCAGCCCCAGCCCTCCACTCACTCTCTCTCTTTCTCTCTCTGAGCACGTGGTGTGGGGTTCTGTCCCCCAGCAGCCACAAAGTGGGACTTTGAAAACTTTTCTAACACCCCACTTCTCTTCTCCTCTCTCCTCTCTGCCCCCCTCTAGGGCAGAGAGGGCTGTTCTGCCTGTGGCCAAACTGTGTACTCCTGTGCCTGGGCAGCTGTCTCCATGCAAGTGTTTGCTAACCCATGTCTTTCTCCCAGCCCCTCTCTCCCCCCCCCCCACAGGCAACAACACCAGCAGGTAAGTGCAGGTAAGAGCAGGGTTCATGCTGACATGTGGTCTGACATCTGCCTCTTTGCATAGAGAAATATAGGTAGGATACATGCCTCTATACCAATGTCTTGTCTCATAGCTGCCTGCAATGCCTGCCATGATATGCCTCTTTACCAATGTCTTGTCTCATTGCTGCCTGCAATGCCTGCCATGATATGCCTCTATACCAATGTCTTGTCTCATTGCTGCCTGCAATGCCTACCATGATATGCCTCTATACCAATGTCTTGTCTCATAGCTGCCTGCATAGCCTGCCATGATATGCCTCTATACCAATGTCTTGTCTCATAGCTGCCTGTATGAATGTGAGCACACAATGCCATGAGTGTGGAACTGTAACCCATATGTAGACACCAGCTGTTCCCCCCCCCTCTTTTCTCCACAGGGTCTACTGACAGGTCAGTATTGCTAGGATTGCCATGGTTGTGACCCCCAAGTTGTGTTGTTGTCTCTCTCTTTGACCCCTTTCCCTTACAGGATCATGCTCACCTTACACCCAGGGAAGGAGCGCAGACCAGGCTATGTGTGTCACACCACTCAGCTGTGTTTGATTTCTCTCCCTGCAGGCCTTTGCAACCGGCACACTGGCATGTCTTCAATGGCGATTGCTATCACACACCAGCTGCCATGGAACACCCCTGTGATTTATGTCTCCCCAGGAATGTCCACCACCACCTACCTTCTGGGGAGCACCCCTGGGCCCGCAGTCTGGTTGCCCCATGGTCGTCTGCCTCGATGCTGCCAGAGGTCTGGGAGCCTGCCCTGCAACCCTCCTTAGCTGCTGCTGCTGCTGCTACATTCTGAGTGGCTGCTGTGCCTACCCCTGGCAGCCTCGCCTGGCCATCCCTGCCAATGTTCCAGAACAATAAAGATGCCCCTTGAACACCATGACCCCAATGTTACACAAGCACTGCCCCACACACAGAAAGACAGCGCCCACCACACAAGGCCCTGCATGAATCCCAGCCAGGGCCTGCCACAGCCAGCCCAGGGAGAACACAGCAGGGGGGCTGCCAGACCCTCAGGGCTCAGAGGGGAGGGGGGAGTGGGGGGGCCTCTCAGGCAGGCAAACAGTGACAGGTGACATGGCGCACATCCCCCACGTCCGTGAAGAGCCCTTTCAGCAACCGGGGCTCTCACCCACCCTCGGTCCGCCCGTCAACAGCGTCCGTGTCCGCCCGTCAACGGTGTCCGTTTCCACCCTCAGTCCGCCCGTCAACGGCGTCCGTTTCCGTCCTCAGTCCGCCCGTCAACAGCGTCCGTTTCCGCCCTCGGTCCGTCTGCATGAGAGGCGCCCGTTCCTGCATTGCCTCCATCTGCGAAGTGACCCCTGTGTCCCTATTGGTCTCTGCAGACCCCTCTCCCTGTATTCCTCTCCCACCAGCCTTGTTGTCTGTCTGTTTCTGACCCACCCGTGTCCCTCCCCAGCACCCCCTGTCCGCCTGCCTGTGTGCCTGCCTCCCCTCCCACTCCCTGATGATGGACGCTGGCACCCCCCACCCCGCCAGAGCGCCTGCCGCGAGGCGCCTACGTTGCCCCATCTGGGGAGTGATGAGCTGCGTGAGCCCTTCCCGCTCACAGCAGACAAGCCCAAGGCATCTCTCGGTCTTGGCCGGGGCACAGAGCAGAAGGCATACCGGGATGCCTTCTTTGTGGGCATAGCCACGGCCCTGGTGGCCCAGGGCTTCAGGCAGCGCACGGGCATGTCATGGCGGAGGCAGTTCCAGACCTCATGAGACCCCCCTTGTGCGTGCCATTCCCACCCCCTCCTTCCCTTCTCTCCCCCGCTCACCCCCTATGACTCCCACGTGCAGCCTCACCATGGCTTGGGGGTGGCATCGCAGTCTGCAGGAGGGAGGGCAGTGGCACTCCCCCCTGCGGCAGGTGGCTAATGCCCAGGGTGCCCTGGGGCAGCTGGCACTGGCACAACCTCTGCCCTTCAGCTGACTGTTGCACGCCCAGTGCCTGCAGGCCCACCTGTCGCTGCCCATCTGCTGCGACCGCTGCAGCAGCTGTGGTAGGTGCACGCAGATGGGCTGAGGAGGGGGCTCTTCGCTTCCACAAGACTGACAGCTCCCCACAGGTGCCTGCCTGCCTCTGCGGTAAGTTTTGCCTCGATCCTGGCCCACTGCTCTTGCCTCCTGCCTAACTCAGGCACAGTTGCAGCCTAACTCGGTCCTATTTTGGGCCCCAATTGTGCCACAATTGGGCCTCAACTGTGCCTGAGTTGGGCTGGACTGAGGCCTAAGTCCTAAAGAGGCTCTGCAGGTTTCTGTTAACCTTGCAGAGCCTCTCTAGGACTTGTTCTACTTGCCTGCAATAAGCAACCAGAGGCTACTTCTCCTGTTTGTTTAAGGAAGAAATGAAGCTTACTGGGAAAAAGGTAAAAGCCTGGGGGGGGGTCCCCGCAACCCGTGGATAACTGAAACCGTGGATAGCGAATCCGTGGATATGGGGGCCCACCTGTATTCCCACCACGTGCACAGAGTGAACGTTGTTGAGACTGGAGGACGTTGCACAAAGTCAGGATTCAAACCTGGCTTAGCATGACAGCTTAACCAACCCCATATATATTGAGAAACTCATAGGTCCATGCTATAGAAACCCTGTTGGGGTTTCCATCCAATTCAAACGTTTTACAGCAATCCAAAAAAATCTAGTTTCACTGGCATGCAATCCCTATTGGTCTAGATTTCTTTGGGGAGGCTCACTGCAGTCTGGAGTCATTCACATTTCTTCACATTTCACCTGAGAAAGACTCTGCAGGTTCAACTTGAATTCATTTTAGGCAAAATTTGGTAGCAATTCCAGTCAAAACGTCCGGGGCTTATTTCCATGCAAACATGCCTCGCCTCTGAATCAAAATAAGCTTTCTATAACAAGAGAAGCATCACTCAGAATGCACCATGGTTATCCTGAGAGGATTGTGCTCAAAGTGAAATGTCTGTAGGCTAATATTTCCAAAAGCATCACTCTTTAATAACCATGGTTACCATTAAAAAATAGTTTTCCATTTAAAACCGACATTAAAAAATGTCAAGACGCGAAGCAGCAGATGGAAGCTGCTTACATAACCGTACTTTCCAGACTTCCACTCATGGTAATATAAACAATGTTCCTTAGCCAGTGCTTTCCTTAAAAAGACGACGTGTATACTGCATTGCTGTGGGCATTATTAACCTTGTGTTCTGTTTTCATGGTACCTAGGTGCTGAAAAGCAGAAACTCTTTCATTTTGTACTACCTGTCTTCCTGATCACTGCAGTTGGTTTAAATATGCGTCTTTATGATGGTTGCTATGGAAATCTCCTTTGAAGAGATTGTGGTTGAGGGAGACATTTTAAGTCTGTGGTACATGGGGAAACTGATACAGAAACAGAACAATGTATGGGCCATGAAAAAGCTTTGAGGGCCCTTCGGGTGAGCAGCAAAAGCTCTGGGTGGTTACAGTGAGGGGAGCAGCTCAAAGGGGCAAGGCGATGTGCATGGGAGGAGACATTTGAGCAGCAAGCAATATAATTCAAGGGACTGCCAAAACCTGTGGAGTGTCACCAAGTCACTCCCAAGCTACATGGAAGAAGAGAAGTGTAAATGTGCAAAGAGAAATGTATTCGATGTGCTCTTGTGCACACAAAGTAGCCACACACAGAGGGAAGGCTGCCTGGTGATGATGTCTGCATAGTCATTCACTGCTCTGGCCTCTTCCCAGTCAGACTGGCTGTCCATAATTCTGTTGCATCTGCATTCAATGTGTTTGGATCGTTCAGAGGAGGCTGCCTGTTGTGTCTTTGCATGAGTTGCTGCTCTAGGGCTGCAATCCTATACCTACTTACCTGGGAGTATTGGACATAGTGGGGACTTACTTCCAAGGAAACGTGTATAGGATTGTGCTGTTAGCCTGCCTCCTTCCACTCTCTACCCAAAGTCACTCCAAGGTGACTTGATCTTGCCCATTGTTCCCAAGAGCCTTAGCTGGCGTCATGTCCAGGAACTGGACTAAAAAGAGACTTTATTTGCTTGAGAAAAATGAATGGCTCTGAATGAGTAATGATCAAGCATATAACGTTTGGAACTCATTCATGATTCTGGAATTTGTTCCTTTACTCATAGTGAAATGATCCCATTAATTTAAATGTTTCATTCATTAGAAAATGAATGTGCACCCCTACTTTTCCTTATTCCTATCCTGTTTATTTGTCCGGTTTTTCCAGTATGCCTGAGCACCCTTCATCTTGCTCTTCATGTATGTTGTCTACCTATGGTTCTGGGTCGCTCTTTTGGACTGGCTTCTCAACCTACCCATCACATGATCCATTGACCGGTTCACCTGCTTCTACTCATCTCTTTGGTTGTGATGCCTCTCTGTGATTGGGCTCTAGCTTGGCGTACACACCTGATTCTGTGGATCCTTCCATCACTTCAGTCCCACAACCCTTGAGGTTTTTCACTTCAGTCCCACAACCCTTGTAGGGGTTTTCACTCCTCTCACTGAAATCATGGAGCCTTGATCCATAGATCCTCAAGCACAGTAGTCCCGGTGGGTTTCCCCCCCTTTCCCCTGCCAAACAGATGATCAGTGGAAGAGGGAAGGACTGTGCTCTCGCTTCCCCAAGTGGAGATGGTGGGGATCATCTGCTCATGAAGGTCTTTGAACTGGACCCCTTACATGTGCCCAACCCAGGCTGTTGGATGTGTGGAATTTTGCATACTTCACACACTGATCACCTCACAAGGCTTCTATTAGCATTTGGGAGGGGGAAACGAAGGGCAATTTGCTGTAATAACATTTAGTTTGTAGAGGCATATCTGTACCAGTTATACGTTTAAAATTGATTATTTTATGTCTTGCGGCTTCATTTTCTGAAGGTTTTGTTCCTCTTATAAATGAGTGACAAGGATTGGGATTAACTCCTAGTGCCTGCTCTGGTATTCTTAGGAAGAAGGATGCAAGAATGAAATTGTCAGCCAAAATTAAGTTAACAAAATCAATGACAGAAAAGAAGCTTATTTTTTTCTGGTGACACATTTCTGTCAGATTTTCATTGTCAATATTCTAATTTTATGGGTGGTTTTTTTAAAAAAAATTCAGTGTTTAAAAGGATTGTCCCACTAATTTATAATCTATTTGGGGGGAAAAATGAACACAAATACACTCGGTACGGCGTATATTTTATAGTGCTTTATACTGTTCCACTTATTAAAAATCTGAAGTCTCTTGCCTCAGGGGAGAAGAATCTATTAAAATAAAAACCTTGAAGGAAAATGGACGAGATGTATTAATCTGATGCAGAACTTGAAAACAAAATTCTCCCTGGTTATTTTGGGGTTTAGCTGTTTATTTGTTTTTAATGATGCAAAACACACAGGCCATTGAGACTCCGGCTCCACATGCTGGAGGCTGAGTTGGGTTAGGAGTCAGGAAGAAATGGTTTAGGCAGAGATGACCATGTGGCAGCTTGTGGACTGACTGTATGCTGCTCCTGAGGTAAATGTCTGTGGTAATGGGGGGCTCTGCTACATTTTTTTAAAGTTATGGTAAAATATTTGTCAGCAGTTTTCCTATGCTGGCGAAAGAACAAAGCATTCAAGTTATAAGAAGCATGATGCATAATGTTGCAGGTTTCTCATTAGTATTAATAATGTGGCACATTTTAGATTTCTTATTGCCTTCTCTAACAAGGATGCGAGATAAAAAGCCAGCCTAGAACCATCTCCATGAACTGCTGAGTTTGCTTTTCAATGAGAAGAGAGCATGCTATGTGGGGAAGCATTCAAACCCATCTCCAGTTAAAACTTTGGCGCCCAGAAACAGATACACTTTCATTTGTTTTATTTATAACGATCAAAATAGACATGACATGCAGGGCGCAATCCTGAAAGAAAAGCCGGTGAAGGAACGAGCATTCCGTTGCCGGGAGACGTCGAGAACATGCCGTAAGGCACATTCATGACGACTCTAGAGCAGAGGTTCTCAACCTGTGGTACGGGTACCCCTAGGGGTACTTGGACCTCTTGCTGGGGGTACGTCAAGCCCTGCCCCTTATCTGCCCCATCAGCAGCTAATTTGTTAACATGGATTTTAAATTGTAATTATTTTCGGAGCCCTTCCATCTCTCTGATTTTGGTTTTGGGCTTATTTTGGTACTTTGGAAAATGTACTTTGGTGGGGTGGGGAGGGAGGAGCTGATTTTGGGAAGTGTGACTTGAAGAAAAAAAGAGATCCTTGTCTCTCTCACTCACACACACACACACACACACAGAGAGAGTTAAATAAGGCATTTTTCACATTTAAAATTGTTTTAGTACTTTTTTTATTTAACGATTAATTACCTAATTAATTGATTAATCAGCAGTTAATTAGCAGGGGGTACTTCAGAAAATTGGACCGTGATAGGGGGTACCTGGGCCTCCAAAGGTTGAGAACCTCTGCTTTAGAGTAATCGAGGCCGGCACAAGGCTGGCCTCCCTCACTCCGCCGAAGCGCCTATGCAGCTGACGGACGAAGTAAGTTGGGATCCGGCCGGTGCGGGGGTGTTTTGGCGGGTGAGGAAGGGGGGTCATTGGCCTAACCGGCCCAGGAGGGGGCGGGGGATGGCCTCGGCCATATCCCCGTCCCCACCAGGCCGGCTAGGCCATTACACGGCCTCCTCTATTTCAGCCAGCTATTTAGCCGGTGGAAATCTGCCTATCAAGCCGGTCTGGCTTTACACCCGGGGAAGGGGATGAGCGTCCCCTTCCCCAAGTAGACCTCCGACCCGGTGGCAGAACTGCTGCCTGGGCTCAGGATCCGGTGGGCGGCTGTGGACCACCGGCTGGATCCTTGCACTGGATTGCACTGCCCATGTGCTATCTAATTTGTTGTGGTTTTTTTTAAAAAATCTTGTAGTAGTAGCCATGTGGGGCCCCAATCCTGATTGAGACCATGACACAGAAGAAGATCGTGTTAATTCCAAACTATTTTTTGTCAAAAATCTAACATGGGCCCATAAATGATGTTATGGGCCTGACATTGTCTGAGATTGAAAAACAGCATGAAATTAAAACGTTAAATACCCTCTACTTCCACGCCACGGTCCTGATCCAGATCAGGTCCCCACAGGCTGCTATTTTAAAGATAATAAAACTCTCCCACACTAGATAATAATTTGTTTCAGTTTGGTTCTTAAAACTGTTGCATTCATTCCTATACAAATGAACTAGGGCATGGATGAATTCTCCTGCTTTATCGTTCAGTTGCTGAATACAGGAGATTGACGGCATCTTAAAATCCTTTCAGAAAGTTCATAATAGGAGATATTCAGTTTATTAGCAATGGCTGTTAATTCTTTAATAAAGAAGCTGACTAAAGGATAGCAACCTTTCAAATTCTGTGCAGTGTCTGTCCTCTTATAGCACTGTGCCATTTTCTGAAGGAAACCTTCTTATATGTTTGCTACTAAATTTCTTACATTATTGCTGGTGTGTGTGTGTGTGTGTGTGTGTGTGTGTGTGTGTGTGTGTGTGTGTGTGTGTGTGTGTGTGTGTGTGTGTGTGTGTGTAAAATCTCCTCTTTTAAACTTGATAAAAAAAAGACACCAACTTCACATGACAAGCCTAGCCCGGCGTGTTGTGGAAGCCCCAGTTTCGAAGCAATTGCAAATTCTCTACTCTAGGCAGGTAAAGGAGCTCAAGAGATCGCTGGAAAAGGTCAACAGTTGTTCTTTCAGCTGTCCTCAGGGCAGCAAAATAAAAGTGCCCTTTCACGGTTTAATCGGGAGAAAAGATAGGCTGACAGAATAAAAAGAAGACCAAAAGCAGCGATGAGACTCAGGGGCAATGAGATACAACTGGGGTTACCATTCCCTTCCCAGCATAGTGTGTTCCATCTTGCAGAATAACTATATGTGGGTTGTGAATGACCTGGATGGCTGCATAACACATCTTCACAATTCGTATCCATGCCTGTGCCATTTTATGACTTCAAAATGTCAGAGGAAGTGTTTTATTAGCTGCCACTCAACAGCTCGTGTCTCAATTGCTCTGCAGATCAGGTCGTCAGGATTCTGGGTGGAATAAGAACCCAAACATCACCCCCAAGACTATTACATAGTAATTATAACTTGCAGGGTTGCTGATGTACAGCACAATTTCTATCTCTGATCTTAGGGTGAGGTCACACAGTTGTGTAGCTAGCCCGCCCCAGCCCTACCCCCTGCACTTCCAGAAGGCTTCATTTCAAACCTTCCAGGACTCAGGACTCAGGACAGATGGGAGGCCCAAAAAATGCACCGTTTTTGGTGTGTTTATGTTCCGTGGCTGCAAATGCAGCCTTCCAGCTGCAAAAAAAAACCAGCCATGGAGCACAAAAATCCCACCGCAGCTCCTCCTCACAAGGAGACCCGTGACTGTCACCCAGGGGCACGTCATCCCCCAGCCCTCCCTTAGCGATAAATGCATGTTCATCATTGACGTTACTCCCAGACCTTCTAAACTGTGTAGAACCAATATATAGGTGGATCAGGATCTCATGGTCAGGCTCAGGAACTGATGCCACAATCCCAGAATCGTACCAACGCCTCCCCCCCCCCCGTGATGGCTGACGTCACTTGCCCCACACCTGAGTGACGTCAGCTGGAGACTAACGTCCCTCGGGGGCTGGGAGAGAGGGTGGACCCACAACAAGCCACGGCATGGAGGCAGCAGGAGCCATCTCCTGGCTCCTCCGAGCTGTTCCGCCACCGCCTCGATCACCACGTTCTTCGTTGCCGCCGCCATTTTGCCACCCCCAGCCGCCCATAAGATCCCCCCCCCGCGTGCTCAGAGGCCCTGGGCCAGAGCCACATGGCACAGTGGACAATAGAACATTTTTGAGTGTGAAGTCAAAACAGGATGACTTCATCCATAACACCAAGTATTAGCGTGAATAGTAGTAATTTAATTTTATTCAATGACCTCATTCATGGTCTGATTCCGGTTAAGGCAGCTTCATTAGTTCATAAACACACACATGGTACAAGTGGAAAAAGTGATTTGTCAACCAGCCTGATGGTTGGATGGCATGTGGGGAGCAGGGGGACAAAAAACACAAAAAATATTGGGTGAAGCCTTGCACATGTTCTAAAAAGCCTGATAGGGCATTTAAGTTGAATTTTTCCCCATTTTTCTGCTCTAGAAATAGAAGGAAATGTCTCCAAAACGCTTGCTCAACTGCACAAACAGGATATATTTGGCCATTTAATGCAGAGGAGGGTGTTTTTTTTATGCTGATTTGCCTATTTTATTTACAGCCATAAACACCTCCTAGGCACTCACCAGTGGGATATTACTTTATATAGCCTATTTTCACTAAGCACTACAACAAGCCATGAGAAGCGGTGAAGCTCACTCAAGGGACATCTGTCTAGCTGGCATCTTGGAATATCAATTTTTGCTCCTTTCTGTTCAGCTCAGACATAGTTGTGATTTATGCGCACATGTTCAACAAGGACATTTATGCGCACATGTTCAACAAGGCTCATATAGCACATAGTTTAGGAGGTGAATAACCCCCCAAAAGGGAAGTCTTCAAATTCAGCTAATTGGGTTTTTTAAAGGTTGGAGAACATTAACTGTAAGAACATAAGAACATAAGAAGAGCCCTGCTGGATCAGGCCAAAGGCCCATCTAGTCCAGCTTCCTGTATCTCACAGTGGCCCCACCAGATGCCTCAGGGAGCACAAGACAACAAGATAACCTGTTTCCTGCTGCCACTCCCCTGCACCTGGCACAGAGAAAACCTACTTCTAAAACCAGGAGGTTGCTTATGGCTTGTAACCTGTGATGATCTATTCCTCCATGAATCTATCCAAACCCCTTTTAAAGGCATCCAGTCCAGGTGCCATCACCACATCCCGTGGCAAGGAGTTCCACAGGTGAATTACATGCTGGTTGAAGAAATATTGTCTTTTGTCCATTCTAACTCCACTCAATTTTAGTGCATGTCCCCTGGTTCTGGTTTTGTGCGAGAGAACTATAGAACTGACATTTTGAAAACACACTTCCCTTCCAAGCTCCCTTCCTGTCTGGTCTTGAAGACCCCAGTGTGAGCTTCACGGACTGTGGCATTGGCTGTCTAAGACCACCTCTCTCAAATTAGACTTGGGATTCTGCCCAATTTGCTGGACACTCTTTCTATCTTGATCTTGAACAACACAAAACATGCAGTGGCGTTCTGCGCCCTCCCGGCGCCTGGGGTGGGGGGCGGGGACCGAGCGCCCCCACGAGCGCTCGCGCGCGCCTGCCCACCTCTTCTTTCCCCTTCCCGGCTTCGTTGGTCAGCGGCCCAGCTGGGGCGCGAACAGCTCGTGCCTCTAGCTGGGCCGCTGACTGACGAAGCCGGGAAGGGGAAAGGAGAGGCAGGCAGTTGCGCGCGAGCACTCGCGCACCTCCCCACCTCCGCCTGCTCTGTTGTCACTCCCCTGCTCTGTTTGGTCCAGCGGGCCGCGGCAGCAGCAGGAGGAGGAGGCGGAGGTGGGGAGTGTTGTGCGCGAGCGCTCGCTCGCTCGCGCACAACACTCCCCGCCTCCACCTCCTCCTCCTCCTGCTCCTGCTCCTGCTGCCGCGGCCCGCCGGACCAAAGGCAGGTCCTGGGGGGGCGCGCGCCCCCTGGAAGCAGCGCACTGGGGGCGCTGCGCACCTGAACCCCCCATATTAGGACGCCTCTGAAAACATGCCCATGACACCAGCCAGTTGCAAAGGGAGAGATATTATCAGCCCAATCCTATTTGCTGGCCTCCACCAGCAGAATGTGCATTCCACCAGTGGAAGCACCAGGATCCAGGCGGAAGTGCCTGGATCCTGGTGCACGTCACGCGACATCATTGCACTTGCTGACACTGCTGGTGAGTGCAATGAGGCCGCCAGTGCAGTCATCGGTGGCTGCATGTGTGGGCTGGCGGCAAGGCCACCATCTACCAGGGCAGGTGAATTAGCAATGGGGGCAGATGGAGGGAGGGATAGCGGAGGGAATGAGAGGAACAGCACCGGCGGCCCTTACTCCCGAGTTGTTGCAAATGTGCTTTACGGTGCTCCGCTGCTCCAAAGTTAGTCAGGATTATGCCGTTAAAAAATAATAATGAAGAAAGCTTTCAATGCTTCTTTTTAGAACTTAAAATATATATATTTTGAAGAGGTTGTGTCCTACCTATTCTGAGCCTAAGGGTCAGGAAAGGTTACAATTTGAGAAAACAAAATAATATTTAAACACACACACACACACACACACACACACACACACACACACACACACACACACACACAAATAGTTGTGTAGATTTGAACTTGGCTCTGCCAAAAGGGAATTCATTTCAGCTTAGAAAGCCGCAGATTTAAATAGAGTTCATGTAGGCTTGAATATGCGAGGTTTAGAAAGTTAATAGAGGGGATGCTTGCAGTGCTTTTGGTATAAAGTCTGTCACTTGCTTCTTAATCCACAAAAGCAAGTGATTACAGATTCCGATTCCATGCACATTGCCACAGCCTTATCTGCATAGGTCTATCTTCTCCGTCAGGGTATTTAAGAATGGATATGGTTGTAAAGGTCTGTTGAGTCAGGAGGAATTGGAGTGTTCAAAGCAAATGTGGATCAGGTTTGCTGAGTTGATTATCAGCTTTAATCTTAAAAAAATTAAAATGGTGCTCATTATATTCAGTATATTTGTGCTGCTCAGACACTGCAAGTGGATGCATATTAACATGCACATGCAAAGTAGCTATTTTTCTTTGTTAGCCTCAATTCTCTTAGGCATTTCCATTTTAAAATTACATTGTTGTCATTATAATGCTTCCAGTTCAATCAGCCTTCACTTCATGAAGCCATTCTTCACTAATAAATATGCAAAACATTTCATCGCCCTAGCTCCAAAGTCTGTGTGAGAATAATCATCATATATAAAAAGACACTCATTGATTTGTGGGGGTATCAAAAAGGCTGGGGTGCTGCCAGAAAGAGCCAGCAACGTGAAATTTGATTTGCAGTGAATATGGCAGCGCAATCCTATGCAAATATACTTGGAAGAAAGCCCCATTGCGTTTAATGGGCTTATGGCTGAATCCTGCCTAGAAGATGTGCTGGCAGAACTCATGTTAAGAACATAAGAAGAGCCCTGCTGGATCAGGCCAAAGGCCCATCTAGTCCAGCTTCCTGTATCTCACAGTGGCCCCACCAGATGCCCCAGCGAGCACACAAGACAACAAGATACCTGTATCCTGTCACGACTCCCTTGCATCTGGCATTAAGAGATAGCCTATTACTAAGACCAGGAGGTTGCTTATCCCCATCATGGCTTGTAACCTGTGATCATGAATGTTTCCTCCATAAATCTGTCCAATCCCCTTTAAAAGGCATCTAGGCCAGGTGCCATCACCACAACCTGTGGCAAGGAGTTCCACAGACTAGTCTCACTACCCTATCTCCATAGCTACAGGTCCCACAGTAAGTAGCCAATAGCGTCTTCAAGTGACCTGTTCTCCGGCCAGTACAGCCCTTGGTCTTGGCTCCCTGAGTTGTCCTATATTCCCAAAGTCCAAAGTTTGTACCATAGGTGCCTGCCCAAGCAAGGGGGTTGGTAAATGGGCTCATGAGGAATAGTAATGCATGAAAGAAAAGGAAGTAGGTAGTACCACCATACTTAAAAATCCATTGCTTGTTTTAGTATATGGGTGAAACAAGGAAAGCTTCATTCCTTTGGGCAAATGCCTGTACTTTTTAAAATACAGTGTTTAAGTCGAAGCTTGTATAGCATGTGCTTATATACCATATGATTATCAAATCCCTTGGAAGGGTCCTACTTCCTTAGCACTTCTTCCGCTGGGCTATCCAGGTTTTCCACTCTTCCAACTCTCGTCCGATGAGTACACTTCCCTTTTTGTTTGTTTGGGGTTTTTTTTTCTACAAGAAAAGTGCAAATAACATGACTGAAAAAGCAACACAGAAATAAATAATCCCAAGTAAGATAGTCCATTAAACCAATTTCATGGGACTCCAAAAGTAATTTCAGGGAATTAAACATCTTGATGTATAGAATTGTAAAAAGGGCTGTTCTAGGCAAAAATAGTGTTTGATTTATTGTTGCTACAAAATAGGAGACTAACAACCCCCCCCCCCCCGAAGGTATGGAGAAGAATAAAGAAAATAGAAGTAGAAAAGTCGATGCTGCCATCCATAGCTAATTTGGCTACAATCTAGACGAGCACGTTCACCAGATCACACATGTGCCAAAGGGTGTTTTGGACTACTCTCTTACTCAGCAGTTTCACATGCCAAATACTCAACTTACTGCCATTCGGCACTTGATGTGGTATATTAGTTAAGAGAATGTGATAAGAGATTTTGGTGCAAAAAAGAAAAGAAAAATCCAAATGGCATTGGCCATTATTAAAAAAAAATACTGTATAATAAACTCTTTGCTGCCTCTTAATGGTGCTCTGAAATCTCTTTGCTGCCTCTTAATGGTGCTCTGAAATCTTCTACCTCAGTCAAGTTGTCTCACTCTGCCTAAAGATGGCCCTGGCAATGAACTAACAGTCTCTGATTAAAAAGCTCAGCTGAGCCATGAACTGATCAGTAATTTGTCATCTCTCCGCCTCAGTCCCTTTATCTGTATTACGATGGTAATAAATAGATACATAAAAATAAACATATTGCTGGTTTACTTATTAAGATAGCTGCAGTGGCATATTACATGATCTGGAGCCAGGACGTTGGGGAGACAATGTGATGACAGCCTGTGACTACAATCCTATGAGGTTGCCGCACATAGCTGCCATGGGGGAGGGGTGGCACATGCGGTCTATTCGCGAGGAGCGACCGCGGTGGTGTTTTCCAGCACGAGGTGGGCCCTCTCGCCCGCCCTCGCTTCTGTTAGGCTCCAAATGGAGCCTTTCTGAAAGCAAGGAGGGGGTGGCACTATGCAGGGGCAGCATGACATCACCAGGCCCTGGCGCAGCGGGGAGCTAGCAACGCCACTGGGCGGCATTCATGCTCATGAAAATGCATGCTGCACACAGTTCTACTGTCATGATTTCCCTGTTCAGCAGTTCTTGCACTCGAACCTGCAAACCTGAGAAGCATTTAAGGATTATACTTAGACTTTAGATAGCGCTTTTTCTGTGTGCTCAAAACACTGACTTCATATACGACCACAGTAATCCTGGTAAGAGGCCCAAACAACATTTGATCCAGCAAACTGAATCCAGCCAGGGTATTGTGGCCTGGTAACTCCTCTGGTTTTTGTTTGTTTTGCAGTTCCAGGCAGGCAACAGGACCAGAGGGTTAACTGAACAATTGCTGGGCACACAATACAGTGGGCCCTTGCTATCCGCGGGGGGATCTGTTCCAGACACACAAACACCGTGGATAGCGAGGATCCGCAGATACTGGGGTCCACCTTCAAAAACCTGTAAAAAGTTTAGAAAGCGCCCCCCCCCATTCCTGTTTCTACCTTTAAATGAATAGAACACACCATTTTCAAGCCTCCGCAGGGCTACTGTAAACTTAACGACCCACTTCCGGGTCGTGCGAGTGTTCTTCCCTCCTCCCAGCCTTTCCCCAGGATGCATTCTGGGGTGAACCTTGGAGGAGAGAAGAGCCTTTGCGTGTGCCAGACATACCTGAAATACATTTTTTTTTTACAATATTTCTGGTTGGTATGGTTTCTCCACAGTAGTGAGCTGCTGCTTAATATCCAACTTTCCTTTTTAATCATGGTCAGTTATATTGTTTCCTTCCTAAATCGGGGGGGGGGGGAGATAATTTTTTTCAGAAAATGCTGCCATTACCTCTCTGCTGATAGGCTCCAGGCTGTGTACATAGACTCTGAACCTTAACAGCAATTTCAAGCTGTACTTCTTGACTTTTGTAAAATGTCACTGCACTTTGCTTCCTTGTCATTGCTGCAGCAACCAAGCAAGTGAACACAACATGGCTAATTTGTGGTACATGGTAGCAATTACGCCACTGATAAACAGGGCTGCGTGTGCCACTTCAGATAAGACCCAAATTAGCCTGAATCTGAACACATTGGACCTAGGATCCAAGCCCTGAAGGCACTTGGACAGCAGGCCTGGGCTATTTGGTGTGTGCTGTTAAGACAAAAAGCTTCACAGTTAGCAAGGCTAAGCTGCAGCTGTTTCGTGCTTTGCTGGCTTTTGCCTTGAATTAATGGTATTCATGATGCCAAAATTCCAGGGAGTGAAATCACTGAGGTGTGTGTCACCCAGTGCGGTAACTCATGGTGTCACCCCCATTAACTTTATTTTAATATACAACAATACAGGTCACCCAACAAATCAGTAACCAACAAAAAGCCAGTGGCCAACTCATATACAACTCATACAGCCCATTCCAACCCAACTCCTCCATAAGTCTGGCATAAGAGTGGCCTAAGTTCAGCATAAGTTAGGCGTATGTTATGTCTGAGTTATGTCAGAGTTATGCCTGAGTTAGGCAGGCTGAAGTTTCAGTGGCCCAGCACCACCCCAGGATCCAGGCAACACTTACCTCCCAGGCAGGCAGGCTCTCCAGGCTCCATGTCTGGCTCGAGCATGTGCAGGCCTGTCTGCATGTGTCAGCGTCCATCCATGGCAGCTGCCATAGGGTCTGCTGCAGCCCGGTCGCAAAGGGGCCGGCCGCAGGCATGGGGGAAGAGACAGTCATGTGGCGGGCGCAGGGCAGTTGACAGGTGAGCGAGGTGCCTGAGCCCAGCTGCCACAGGGCACCCTGTACATTAGCCACCTGCTGCAGGGGAGAGTGGCCATCCCCTCCCTCCTGCAGAAGGCGATGCCACCCCCAAGCCACGTTGAGGCCGCACGTGGGGGTCATGGGGGGGAGCGGGGGAGGGAAGGGAAGGAGGGTGTGGGAACGTCACACACAAGGGGGGTCTCATGAGGTCTGGAACCGCCTCAGACATGACTCGCCCGTGCGCTGCCTGAAGCCCTGGGCCTCCAGGGCTGTGGCAATGCCCACAAAGATGGCATCCCGGCATGCTTTCTGCTCTGTGCCCCGGCCATGACCGAGAGATGCCGTGGGCTTGTCTGCTGCGAGCGGGAAGGGCTCACGCAGCTCATCACGACCCCAGATGGGGCAGTGACGGCGCCTTGCAGCAGGCGCTCTGGCAGGGTGGGGGTGGCCAGCTTCCATCATCAGGGAGTGGGAGGGGAGGCAGACACAGGCAGGCAGACAGTGGGTGCTGGGGAGGGGCACGGGTGGGTCTGAAACAGACAGACAGACAACAAGGCTGGTGGGTGAGAGATACAGGGAGAGGGGTCTGCAGAGACCGATAGGGACACAGGGGGCGCTCCGCAGATGAAGGTGATGCAGAAATGGGCACCTCTTATGCAGACGGACTTTGGGCGGAAGCCACACAGAAACGGGCGGACCATGGGCGGAAGGGACTTCATGACGGGCAGACCATGGGCAGAAGGGACTTTGTGACGGGCAGACGCCCTGGCGGGTGAGATCCCCGGTTGCTGAGCAGCCACTACACAGACGCAGCGGCCACAAGCAGCCCCGTTATGGGCTCCGTGGTGCCTGTCACTGTTTGCCTGCCTGAGAGGCCCCCCCCAACTCCCCCCTCCCCTCTGTGCCATGGGGGTCTGGCAGCCCCCCAGCTGTGTTCGCCCTGGGAAGGAAGTGGCAGTCCCTGGAAGGGATTCATGCAGGGGCTTGAGTGCTGGGGGCTGTCTTTGTGTGGGGGGCGATGCTTGTGTAACACTGAGCACATATTTTTCACGGGGGCTCTGCCCAAGGGGCGTCTTTATTGTTCTGGAACGTTAGCAGAGATGGCCAGGCGAGGCTGCCAGGGGTAGTCACAGCAGCCAATCTGAAAGCAGCAGCAGCAGCAGCAGCACACGTGCCCCATGGACCTGGAGATGCAGGCTCTTCCCCTGTGGAACCACAGCCTGCTCCATAGAAAGGGGAGGGACAGCAAGTAGGCAGCCAGGGAGGTGGAGCAGCAGCAGCACCGGCAGCTGAGGAGGGTTGCAGGGCTGGCTCCCTGACCTCTGGCAGCATGGAGGCAGACGACAGTGGGGCAACCAGACTGCAGGCCCAGGGGTGCTCCCAGGAAGGTAGGTGGTAGTGGATGCTCCTGGGGAGACAAAAAACAAGGGGGTGTTACATGGCAGCTGGTGTGTGGTAGCAATCGCCATTGAAGACAAGTCAGTGTGTAGGTTGCAAAAGCCTGCAGGGAGAGAAATAAAACACAGCTGATAGGTGTGACACACATAGCATGGTCTGAGCTGCTTACCTGGGTGTAAGGCGAGCATGATCCTGTAAGGGAAAAGGGTCAAAGAGAGAGAAGACAACACATATATTGGGTCACAACCATGGCAATCCTAGCAATAATGACTTGTCAGTTGACCCTGTGGAGAAAAAGGGGGGGAAACAGCTGGTGTCTACAGAAGGTTAACAGCACCGCACTCGTGGTGTTGTATGCTCACATAACAGGCGGCAATCTGACACAACAGTGGTA
This sequence comes from Plestiodon gilberti rubricaudatus, assembly GCA_026170595.1. Taxonomy (NCBI): domain Eukaryota; kingdom Metazoa; phylum Chordata; class Lepidosauria; order Squamata; family Scincidae; genus Plestiodon; species Plestiodon gilberti. The sequence continues at coordinate 75,474,127 of JANXHW010000005.1, read as the reverse complement.
AAGCGGCATGTATCCTATATATCATAGCAGGCATTGCAGGCAGGCATCAGACTACTCATTGGTAAAGAGGCATTTCAGAGAAGGCATTGCAGGCAGACATGAGAGGGCACATTGGTAAAGAGGCATTTCAGAGAAGGCATTGCAGGCAGACATGAGAGGGCACATTGGTAAAGAGGCATATCATGGCAGGCTATGCAGGCAGCTATGAGACAACACATTGGTAAAGCGTCATGTATCCTACCTATATTTCTATATGCAAAGAGGCAGATGTCAGAACACATGTCAGCACGAACCCTGCTCTTACCTGCACTTACCTGCTGGTGTTGTTGCCTGTGGGGGGGGGAGAGGCTGGGAGAAAGATGTGGGTTAGCAAATGGTAACATGGAGGCAGCTGCCCAGGCACAGCTGGAAACAGTTTGGCCACAGCCAGAACAGCCCTCTCTGCCCTTGAGGGGGGCAGAGAGGAGAGAGAAGGAGAGAAGAGAGAAGTGGGGTGTTTGTGAATTTTGCCCTCCACCGACAAAGTCCCACTTTGTGGCTGCTGGGGGACAGAACCCCATGCCACGTGCTCAGAGAGAGAGAGAACTGGGGCCTGGGGCTGGGCTTTTGTGGGAAAGAGGCTGGGTGGGGCTGGGTGCTGATAGGCTCCCTATCTGTGGCATAACTCTGTCCGTTTCCAGACCTAGCAGGCACAACTCTGTGCTAACTCTGACCTAACTCAGGAGTAGGGTGTTAGAAATTTTCAGGAGAGGGCTGGAGTGGGTAAGGTAAAATGGCTCCTATGGGTCTCCTCGAATTTGGGTTCACCTTTTTGGTCGACCTAAAATTTGTGTCAGCATTTGCGTTGGAGGGGGCGTGTCTGTGCTCACCAGGATCTGGAATCCAACGTTAATTGGTTGCCGCCCCCGTTACACCCACGGTCTGCCCATGGTCCGCCCACTTTTAGGTCGACTTTAGGTCCAACTTGTGCTGCTTAGCCCTTGGGTTGGAATGGGCTGTTCTTAGTCTGTCGGTCGTAACTTCGACCTAACTTTGACCTAACTTTGACCTAACTTCGCCCTAAATGGTCACGTTCCAGACCTAAAGTCGCCCTAAACGACTTAGGCTGACTTTAGGTCTGACTTGGGCTGCTTGGCCCTTGGGTTGGAATGGGCTGATATACAACTGAATCAGAGTTCTAGTATTAGCTCTGATACATAGAAATGAGAGCTGACTCATACTAACACCTTATTGGTTCCATGCTGTGCCATAATAACACTTGATTGACTCTCAGAACAATCCGTCTCATTGGTCAGTTTTGAGTTAAGGAATCCACTTTTTTTTTAACTTAAGGCAGTTAAGGTTTTCTTTTTCCAGGTAATTGGCCATAACATTTGAAAGAATACAGATAATTCAAAACAGTTATTTCATTACATTCTGCATTAAATTACCTTTCCAATGATATATAACATGGTGGTATTATTCATAGGCTTACCATCCGTCTCGGAACTTCCGGGACTATCCCGGAACCCGGGCTTGTGGCCCGGTGGAAGCCTCTGCCATTTGTAATTTTAAAAGTCACCTTTTTTCTCTCGGCGTCCACCTTGGATCTTGCGAGTATGCGGAGGAGGAGGCTGGGGGCACCAGCTGGAGTCCTGGTCAGCTCGGATGCAGCCGGTCAGGCTCCGAAGAGGCACAATGGCGGCGGCAGCAGCGACAGGTACAATGGCGGCGGCAGCGATGGGCACACAATGGGTAATGGCGGCGATACGATGGGCACAATGGTGGCATGATGGCGGCGGCAGCAGCAGAATGGCGGCAGGACAGGCAAGTCAATTTAATTAATTAATTATAGGTTAAAAATAAATAAATAAATAAAATTTTCGTCCGCACAATTTTTTTTTAAGCATATTTATTTATTTAATTGTTGGGGGGGTTGTCCCGATTTACAACCGGGACAATCTGGTAAGCCTAATTATTCATAAATACGAGGTTTCCACAGTTTTGATCACTAGTTGTGTCACCACCACCCAAGGGCATCACTCGGTGCAGTCCACACCCCCTGCACCCCTCTACTGACACCACAGATTCCAGGATTACCAAATCTGAAGTTATGAGGCCCTCTAGATGCATTTTAGATCAAACCTATCAGTCTATGTTAGGATCCAAAATAGGGCCTGGCGGGCCTGCTTATGAACTGGACCAGACGGGCTATGAACGGCTGCACCTTAGAGTGAATCAGCAGTCTGCGCTAGAGCCGGAATTGCAGCAAGCAGAAAGCACTGCTCTTGACCTGGCTTCGTATATGTGGCCTGCCCAGTTCAGGAGTTTCTGCTCCCTGGCAAATTGCAGAAGTTGCACACACACCCCTACTCTCTTCTGTACCTGAGCTGAGGATGAATTGTATTGCCTTGTCATTGTCTTATTTATTGTATTGTCTTCTGAGATCTAAAGTGTGACTTCAGAGTGTCACTGTATGGGGTGTGTGTGATTGGGGGTGATTGTGTTACTACTGCATGTGGGAGAGAGAGTTGCTATGAGTGAAACTAATAATGACTTTGTATTGTTGAAGGATAACTTATCTACTATCCCAAAACAAGCCAGTAGCATTAACCATTTAGATTACTGCCTTCTAAAGAGATAACTTTTGATTTCATTCTGTGCAATAAATAGGACAATGAACAGGGAACACATCTGAGAATAGGGAACACATCTGAGCTCAAGGACAGAGTACATGCTTTGCAAACCTGGAGCACTATGTTTGATCCTGAAACAGTCTGATTTGGCAACAATGAATTGTCCATTGGAGACCCTGATAAATCATAATTCTATGGAGAGAAATCTCAACCTATGAGAACCTCTAAGGTGAACGTTTTCCCTCATGCCACTCCCCTACTGCTCACAGGAAGTCAAGAGGTAATTGGGCTGTACCATGGTGTTTTTTTTTTAATCATGGGACCTCCCTATCCCCAGACTGAAAGATGAGGTACAGATTGTGAGGTCAGGGAACTACATCCCACATCAAAATAACCACACAGGCCTGTCAGTACAAACCAGCTCCTTATTATAGGCTACACACAGCCCATTCCAACCCAAGGGCTAAGCAGCCCAAGTCAGACCTAAAGTCAGCCTAAGTCATTTAGGTTGAAGTTAGGTCTGGAACGCAACCATTTAGGGCGAAGTTAGGTCAAAGTTAGGTCGAAGTTACGACCGACTGACTAAGAACAGCCCATTCCAACCCAAGGGCTAAGCAGCACAAGTCAGACCTAAAGTTGACCTAAAAGTGGGCAGAACATGGGCGGACCGTGGGTGTAACGGGGGCGGCAACCAATTAACGTTGGATTCCAGACCATGGCAAGCACAGACACGCCCCCTCCAACACAAATGCTGACACAAAATTTAGGTCGACCAAAAAGGTGGACCCAAATTCGAGGAGACCCATAGGAGCCATTTTACCTTACCCAAGCCAGCCCTCTCCTGAAAATTTCTAACACCCTACTCCTGAGTTAGGTCAGAGTTAGGACGGAGTTGGGCCTGCTAGGTCTGGAAACCGACAGAGTTATGCCTAAGATAGGGAGCCTATCAGCACCCAGCCCCACCCAGCCTCATTCCCACAAAAGCCCAGCCCCAGACCTCCAGTCACTCTCTCTCTCTCTGAGCACGTGGCGTGGGGTTCTGGCTCCCACAGCCACAAAGTGGGACTTTGTGAATTTTGCCCTCCACTGACAAACACCCCACTTCTCTCTTCTCCTCTCTGCCTCCCTCTAGGGCAGAGAGGGCTGTTCTGGCTGTGGCCAACCTGTTTACAGCTGTGCCTGGGCAGCTGCCTCCATGCAAGTGTTTGCTAACCCATGTCTTTCTCCCAGCCCCTCTTCCCCCCCCCACAGGCAACAACACCAGCAGGTAAGAGAAGGGTTTGTGCTGACATGTGGTCTGACTGCTGCCTCTTTGCATTTAGAAATATAGGAAGGATACATGCCTCTTTACCAATGTGTTGTCTCATAGCTGTCTGCATAGCCTGCCATGACATGCCTCTCTACCAATGTGTTGTCTCATAGCTGCCTGCTTTGCCTGCTATGATATATAGGATACATGCCTCTTTACCACTGTTGTTTCTGATTGCTGCCTGTAGTCATGTGAGCACACAATGCCACAAGTGTGGAACTGTTAGCCTTATGTAGACACCAGCTGTTCCCCCCCCCTTTTCTCCACAGGGTCTACTGACAGGTCAGCATGGCAAACCTAGCAATAGTTGTGACCCCCAAGTTGTGTTGTTGTCTCTCTCTTTGACCCTTTTCCCTTACAGGATCATGCTCTCCTTACACCCAGGTAAGCAGCTCAGACCATGCTATGTGTGTCACACCTATCAGCTGTGTTTTTATTTCTCTCCCTGCAGGCTTTTGCAACCTACACACTGGCTTGTCTTCAATGGTGACTGCTTCCACATACCAGCTGACATGTAACTCCCCCTTGTTTTTTGTCTCCCCAGGAATGTCCACTACCACCTACCTTCCTGGGAGCACCCCTGGGCCTGCAGTCTAGTTGCCCCACGGTCCTCTGCCTTGATGCTGCCAGAGGTCAGGGAGCCAGCCCTGCAACCCTCCTCAGCTGCCGACGCTGCTGCTGCTCCACCTCCCTGGCTGCTGTTCTTGCTGTCCCTCCCCTTTCTATGGAGCAGGCTGTGGTTCCACAGGGGAAGAGCCTGCATCTCCAAGTCCATGGGGCAGGGCTGCTGCTGCTGCTGCTTTCAGATTGGCTGCTGTGACTACCCCTGACAGCCTCGCCTGGCCATCTCTGCTAACGTTCCAGAACAATAAAGACGCCCCTCGGGCAGAGCCCTAGTGAAACATATGTGCCCAGTGTTTACACAAGCATTGCCCCACACACACAGACAGCCCCCAGCACTGAAGCCCCTACATGAGTCCCATCCAGGGACTGCCATGGCTTTCCCTGGGAGAACCCAGCAGGGCCCCTGCCAGACCCCCATGGCACAGAGGGGAGGGGGGAGTCGGGGGGGCCTCTCAGGCAGGCAAACAGTGACAGCCAGGGCGTCCGCCCGTAATGCAGGCGCTTCCGTCGAAGGTCCGCCCGTAATGCAGGCGCCTCCGTCGAAGGTCCGCCCGTAATGAAGGCGCTTCCGTCGAAGGTCTGCCCGTAATGCAGGCGCCTCCGTCGAAGGTCCGCCTGTAATGCAGCCACTTCCGCCCAAAGTCTGTCTGCATAAGAGGCGCCTGTTTATGCATCACCTTCATCTGTGGAGCGCCCCCTGTGTCCCTATCGGTCTCTGCAGACCCCTCTCTCGGAATCTGTCTCCCACCAGCCTTGTTGTCTGTCTGTCTGTCTCTGACCCACCCATGCCCCTCCCCAGCACCCCCTGTCTGCCTGCCTGTGTGTCTGCCTCCCCTCCCACTCCCTGATGATGGAAGCTGGCCACCCCCCACCCTGCCAGAGCGCCTGCCGCGAGGCGCCGTCGTCACCCCATCTGGGGGTGTGATGAGCTGTGTGAGCCCTTCACGTTCGCAGCAGACAAGCCCAAGGCATCTCTCGGTCTTGGCCGGGGCACAGAGCAGCAGGCACGCTGGGATGCCTTCTTTGTGGGCATTGCCCTGGGCTTGGAGGCCCAGGGCTTCAGGCAGCGCACGGGCGAGTCATGTCAGAGGCAGTTCCAGTCCTCATGAGACCCCCCTTGTGTGTGACGTTCCCACCCCCCTCCCCTTCCCTCCCCCGCTCACCCCCCAGTGCAGCCTCAACGTGGCTTGGGGGTGGCATCGCCTTCTGCAGGAGGGAGGGGACGGCCACTCTCCCCTGCAGCAGGTGGCTGATGCACAGGGTGCCCTGTGGTGGCTGGGCTCAGGCACCTCGCTCACCTGTCACCTGCCCTGCGCCCACCACATGACTGGCGCAACCCCCATGCCTGCGGTCAGCCCCTTTGCGACCGGGCTGCGACAGACCCTGCGGCAGCTGCCATGGATAGACGCTGACACATGCAGACAGAGGCCTGCACATGCCCGAGCCAGACACGGAGCCTGGAGAAGAGCCTGCCTGCCTGGGAGGTAAGTGTTGCCTGGATCCTGGGGTGGTGCTGGGCCACAGAAACTGCAGCCTGCCTAACTCAGGCATAACTCTGACCTACCTCAGGCATAACTTCTGCCTAACTTAGGCTGCACTTAGGCCACACTTATGCCTGACTTGGAGAGGAGTTGGGTTGGAATGGGCTGACAATTATCTACCACAATATAAAAAGCAACTCTTGCTTGGTTGTGTTGTTTCCATTTCTTTGGCACGTAAACACTTTGGAAGTCGCCTGGGGTGGCCCATCTATCAGGCCAACTCAGGCAGCATATTGGTGGGGGCACCCTTCTCTGTCTGCCTACTTGCCTTCACTGCTCCTCCTTCTCCTTCCATTCCCAGGTTCTCCTTCCATTTAAATGTTTGCTCTCTCTCATCTATTAATGAAGGTGTCCAGTTTTGTTTAAATGGGACTTGAAAATAGTCAAGATTTTAAAAACACTTGAGAGAAGCATTCAACGACCAGCATACACCACACACAAGTGAAGAAGCAATGAACTGTTTTGCGAAACCTGAGGTTTTGTCCTGAAACCGACAATCTGAGTAGCCATTCTCCATTAACGCTCTTTTTCATCCCCTTTTGCAGTTCAACTAGTTATATTCCCACAACCATGTTTAGATCTGCGGAGGAGACTTGAAAGTTTAAACTAGCTTCTGCAAAAAAAAACCCCTCGACTTTTAAGATAAAAGGTACGATACCCAGAAGACAGAAATGCTCAGTCATTCAGGCAGATGAAATAGCAAGCACATAGAAAACAGCCACAAACTATTTTCTGAACAAAAAAAAGAAAAGAAAAAAAAGGGCAGACTAAAAGTGAGCTTTAAAGAAAATAGAAAGCAGCAAGAAAAAAAGGAAATTCAATCAGGTTTGGAATAATGATACAGTAAATGAAAATAAGAACAGTTGAGTTCAACAGAATTATTTTTGACAAGAAAAATCCCCGCATAGTGAATTTTCCCTTGACATTCTTCAGCACTTAAACTTTCCAGGAAAGAAAGGTGCCCTCATATGGTTAAATGTCTGTTTTAGAAAGCTTAAATGTTGGAAGACTAAAGAGGAAATCAGTGTGTAGAAATGTTTGCTTATTAAAACAACAGTTCTGAGGAACTCTACCAGAAAAAAGGCCTCTTGAGGGTTGATGCATTTAAGATAAATACTTTTGAGTATGTGATTTAATGATAACTCAAACATTTTGTTCTCTTATACTTCCATCCGCAGAGACCTATTGCAGTTGGTTTAACTTTCCTATGGCCCATTATTTTTTCACCGTTAAAAAAAATTCTGCAGAATTTTTCTAAAGCTGACTGAGGAAAGGAAAAAGACCCCCATTATTTTCTTGCATACATTTGCCTCTCCAGTAGAGTTTGGAAAATGCAGACTGAGGGAGGCATTTTACAATACATATTACACACTCAGGTTCACAATTCAGGATATTACTAGCTTAACATTTCCAACTGTAGATCGGGACCCACTTGGTGGGTCACGACCTGATTTCTGGTGGGCCTCCAATGAAAACATGGGTGATAGAAAGATCAGATAACTAATTGCCTCAAGCCCTGAGGCTATTAAAATATCAGATAACTGCTAAATTGCTCTGCAAAGAGCTGGGTTCCTGTAGTTTGCAAGCTTGTGTAAATATAGGGAGATAAATGTTTGAACATCTTTCTTCTGGTGCGGTTTTTTTCCAAGTCCATCAAGGACAAGTAGTGGGGGCAGCTGTAGGCTGGGTCACATAACTAAACCCCTATAGCAGGGGTTCTCAACCTTTGGAGGCCCAGGTATCCCCTATTAATTAGGTAATTGATAATTAAATAAAAAAGTACTAAAACAATTTTAAATGTGAAAAATGTCTTATTTAACTCTGTGTGTGTGTGTGTGTGTGTGTGAGAGAGAGAGAGAGAGAGAGAGAGAGAGAGAGAGAGAGAGAGAGAGACACACACACACACACACGCATGGATCTCTTTTTTTCTCCAAGTCACACTTCCCAAAATCAGCTCCTCCCTCTGCCCCCCACCAAAGTACATTTTCCAAAGTTCAAAAATAAGCCCAAAACCAAAATCAGAAGGGCTCCGAAAATAATTAAAATTTAAAATCCATGTTAATTAACACTTAATTAGCTGCTGATGGGGCAGATAAGGGGCAGGGCTTGGCGTACCCCCAGCAAGAGGTCCGCGTACCTCTAGGGGTACCCGTACCACAGGTTGAGAACCTCTGCCCTATAGCCTTGAGTCTAATCATTAGGGCTGCCTCATTATGAGAAATAGCTTGCGGTTTTTGTAAATAAATAAATAAATAGATATTACTTGCAAATAAATAAATAACCCTGATGATAATAATGATGATGATGATGATAAATAACCCTTTAAAGCAGTGGTTCCCAAACTGTGAGGCGTGGCTCCCAGGGGAGCCGTGGAAGCCAGCCAGGGCAGCCGTGGAAGGATGGCTTCAGGTTCCCTGTGGAGGGAAGACGGGGGTCCCCCAGTCAACATACCCCACATCACTTCTGATTGGACCTATAGAAGGGGAAGAAATGACCTTCACAGAAGTTATTCACAAAGAGGTGAAATTGGGGAGAAAGCTTCACCTGGTGGTTTTCTACCTGTCACATAATGTAATGGGGAGCCGCGGCCAATAGTATCCAATGGTTAAGGGAGCCGCAGGTCAAAAAAGTTTGGGAAACGCTGCTTTAAAGCCTTAACTACTTTAGAACCTGGGTACTTGAAGGATTGCCTCCATCCCATATCTTACATTCATCATCTAAACCCTACTTCACATGCCTTTGTTGTCAGAGTTATGGCGTGCATCTACTAGTGCGAATGAACTTTATGGAACATCCTTCCTGTAGGGATTAGGTGGGCTCCATACTGTGTTCATTCAGATGCTACGTGAAGTCTTCCAGAGGGCATTTAGTGCTATTTAGCCTACTGTCTGCTGCTGCTATTGCTATCATAATTAATTGCTATTGTTGGGGTGGGGTTCCCCGGCTGGCTTTATATGCAGTGAGTGAACTATGGGAGGGTGGTATTGTTTTTGCTGTTACAGGCCGATTACCCCTTATCCGGTCATCTGAAATCCAGACGATTCCACAATCCAGACATTTTTGGGACTATGATTTTTTTTAAAAAAAAATCTTTTTCTAGCATCTGCCTGGCATAGCGCAAAGCATGCTGGGGCACAACATTATTTAAAATATTGTATAAAATTACCTTCAGGCTATGTGTATAAGGTGTATATGAGATATAAATGAATTTTGTGTTTAGACGTGGGTCCCACCCCCATGATATCTCATTATATTTATGCAAATATTCCGAAATCCAGACATATCCAAAATCCAGACAACTTCCTGTCCCTAGCAGTCCAGATAAGGGATACCCAACCTGTATTTCTTTGCTATTTAATTTTATGTTGCTCTAATTATGTGTGTTAGTACTATGTTGTTAGCTGCTTTGGATCTGTTTGAGAAAAGTTGGATATATGCTTTCAAACATAAAATATATAGCAGCAGCAGCTCAGAATTAATCAAACCATATAACCAAGGAACAGCTCAGCAACATAACAATGCAAAAGCTACCATTTAAAATATATTGTGATTGTACGTGTGTGTGTGTGTGTGCGTGTGTGTGTGTGTGTGTGTGTGAACAAGAAAGCAGCTCCTTGCATCTTTAAATGCTTGTGGAGTATACTTTGAAGAAGCAAAATTGCATTGATATAATCCACAGACTACAGAAGATGTGATACAAAATAAGCAACAACTTGTGATCAAATATTTATTGGATGGTGAATGCAGCAAGAAGCTACAGAGAGGTGTGCTCCCAGAGAGCATATTTTCGCTCTAGGCTCAAGAAACTTTTAACTGCCATCGTGGTATATTTTGAAATGGTAGGTTTTGCAATGTTCGATTGCTGAACTGTTATGCAATCACACAGCCATATCCTGTGTAACTCTTGCACCTGTGTAACTGTAGATCCATCAGTGTAAGTGCACTTATGCCAGTGTAACGCTGTGTACGCTGACGCAGTGTACGCTGACGGATGCAGTACAGACACTGGTGTAACCTCCCTCAGACTCTACACATGCGAAGTTCAGATGTGGGATGTATGCCACAGCAACTCCACCAGCACAGGGGACATTCCGGGGGCATTCGTATGCCCCAGGAATAGTTGCACTTGCGTCCGTTCTGCGTCCGAACTGTGCATGCGCGGCATCCGAGGAGGGTTGTGCCAGTGTCCGTCCTGCGTCCGTCAGCGTGTGGCAAGTTACACTGGCATAAGTGTATTTACACAGGTGGATCTACATTTGCATGTGCATGTACACAGTGCATTTACACATATGCATTTACACAGGGTCAGCCCACAGTAATCCCAAGGGGATTCCTTTTCAAAACGAGAAGGTAGGGAAATGTAGGTCTTGGTAACAACATTTTACTTGTTTAGCTGGAGGTTGTTACAGGCTGTCGTTGCAAGAGAAGTAGAGGGGAAGGGACTGTACTAACCCTGGATTCTCTTATCCATTACAGATTCCAGGTCTTCTTCAGAGGAAACCTCTTTGTCATGGGCTGTGGCAATAGAACACATGGGATCCCCCTCATAGGTTCCAGGCAACAACTTGTCGGATCAGCCTTTCCATGTCTTTTTTCCTCTAGTGACCTTCCTCCATCAAGCCCCATCAGTCCACTTCTGCTTGATTGCCTCCAGCTGCCACTTCTTGCAACTAGTGAGGCTCAGTATAACCCCTTGCTTGAGTGGGTGGGTTCTGGCAATCTTGACACTTGCCCAAAGAGTTCCAATGAATCTCTTACTAGTTTTACCTAGTTAGTTCACCCAAGTCCTGTTCTCTATGTGCTGCTTACAGTTCATTCTTCCAGTCACATGGAAATGGAATGACTAAAACTAGGTCTTATATATTACAGTACTAACCATCAGGGATGGGGACTCGAGTCAAATGACTCGACTCGCAAGTGTGACTTAGCCACTTTTTCCCTGACTCGTACTTGTACTCGTACTCGTGACCCACTGACTCGCACTCGCACTCGCGAACCACGGGACTCGCACTTGACTCGCACTCGTGGGGGTAACGACTTGCCATTTCCAAGTAATTTTCCTTTAATGGTCGGCATCAACACAGGCAGGCAGGCAGGCGCAGTGGAGACCTCGGAGGAGGAGGGCAGCAGGGAGGAAGGGTTTTCAAGGGGGTGGGAAAGCAAGCCTGGCTCTGAGTCCCCCCCCCTTTTGTTGCCATCTGTTTGCCATTGGCCACAACTCCAAGTGCGAGGGGTGGGGAGGAGTGAGGGAAGGCGAAGCTGCCGCAGCAGTTCCTCCTCATTGACCAAAACTCTGAGCCCAAGGGATGCTCGGCTCTGCAAGGGGAAGGTGCAAGGAGGGAATAATAAATGGTTTGAATGTAGACACGCTTGTTTTTCCCAAACCAGATGGGTGGTGACAAGACTGAGAGGTGAGGGAAAGGGCATAGGGGGAGCCAAGTGGGTGCTTTAAAAGTCTCAGAGGTCCACACACACACCCCACACACAGACACCCACCCACCCCACTTTCAGGGAAAAAAGCCATTTTCCCCAAAGTGACTCGACTCATGACTTGTGACTCGTGGTTTTGGCCTTACTCGTACTCGACTCGCACTTGTGCAAAAATGACTTGCACTTGACTCGTACTTGCCCCAAAATTTTGACACTGACTCGCACTCGGACTCGCACTTGTGCAAAAATTACTCATACTCGCACTCGCACTCATGACCTAGTTACTTAGATACATCCCTGCTAACCATTAAAAGCCCCCCAAATGGCCTTTTTCTTATAAATATTTGGGCAACCTAGCTCTTTCTCTCTTATCACTTATTAGAAATGACATTTCTTCCATTGGCTCTTCCATTGGTATTTCCTGAAGGGATGTTTCTTCCTGTTACCAACAGATGGCATCAGATAATTCTAGAATTTGGTAACTCGTTTACATATTACCAGAGGTCTAATGAAACGAGACTGATTTTAAACATCAAATTAGTTTTATTTTTGTCCTGATCAGAGATACCAAGACTACAGTGTTGTAGCATCATAAAAATCCATATGGTGTTTACATCCTATATAATGTTTATTTGGATTCAAACGTCGTTTCTTCATTGTTTTTAATATGCCCACAACTAGAGCTGTATTGTAGCCAATATGTTTTGAAATAGCTAAGATAGAATGAAATAAAAAAAATCCACCTGAAAGATCACATCTCAAGGTTTATTATATGAATAAACATTATATTATAGGATAAAAAAGTTTAATCCACCAGACTTTCTTTAAATATTACAGCAGGCTTTGTCTTAAGGAAGATTAAATTTCTAAGTAAATATATTCATTTGAAATGTCATTTTTCAATGTCTATACAAGTTCCACAAAATATTTTAATCCGAGTTCTCAGCTTCTCCCACAAAAAACAATGTGATCGATGGCAGTGGGTGAAAGAGAGATCTTATTACTCATCCAAATGGGAATGATGTTGAGTCATACAGCCAACGACTTTAAAAGTAAGTTTTAGCTAAAAATACAAATCTGAAGCAATTAAAACCTGTAACTGGGACCAGTAATACCATAAATACGAGCATAAAAACATCATCACTTGAAAAGCATTAAAATGCTAGTCAAACAGCAGGGACCCTAAATGTCTGGCCAAAAAAGGAAGATCTTCATATGGCGACAAAATACTACCAATGAGGGGGTGAATGAGGGGGTGCCTCTCTAGGGAAGAAAATCTATACCCTTTGTATAGTCATAGGGAAGGTCCTTTCTTGCATTCCCACCAAAACTACATCAGGTGGTGGAACCTGGAGGAGAACCTTCCCAGAAGATCAAAAGCCATGGGCAGGTTCACATGGAAGAAGGTGATCATTCAGATACTATCACTATTACTATTACTACACGACCAAAAAGTATTGCTTTTCAACAAAAAGGATTAGCAAAGCCGTTTAAAAAGCAAAATAAATAAGGAGATAATTCCCTGTCCCAAAGCGGCAAACAACCTAAACAGAGACACAGGGAAGACACCAGCAACAGACACTGGGATTATACTGGGATGAATGGGGACAGTTGCTCTTCCCCTGATAAATATAAGGGAGCTGCCACTTTAAAAGCTGACTCTTTGCCCAGTTAGCAGGGGTCACACTAGATCCGTGGTTCCCAACTTTCACAGGCCCGCGTACCACCTACGCGGGCCCCTGGCTAGCCACATACCACCAGAAGAAAGTGTCGATGACATCACCGGCACTTTCTTCTGGGGGGAGGCTGTCTGCCGGAGGCCGCGTCTTCAGCTTCTCTACCCTGATCGCGAGGAAGAGAAGCTGAAGATGCTGGTGGAGCCCCAGTCTGCTGGCAGCTGTGTCTTCAGTTTCTCTTCCCTGTGATCCGGGAAAAGACACAGCAACCCCAGTCGCAGTCTGGCTGGATCACGGCATCGTGTGGCTGCGATCACAGTACATGGCCACTGGCAGCCTGCGGACCACCAGCCTGTGGTCCACAGACCACCAGTGGTACGTGGACCACAGGTTGGGAACCTCTGCACTAGATGTTCTGGAAGTTTGGTACAGCCAGCCGTCCAACTCCGATTCACCTATAAGACCAACCTTTTGTTGATGACTCATGTTCAGTTTTAACTTCTGCTTTTCAGCCTTATTCAGTTTCTTTTTATAATCTGTCATATATTCTAAATGACATATTGTTCCAATGTAACTTTGAAATGCAGGGGGGAAAATTGATTTGATCATTGATTGTGACTCATAAGAATTGAACACAGAGATTTCAAGTGATTTTAAGAAAGTCAGGGCCAAAATGAAGATAGGGAGCATCTGAAATTTTACATTTCAATCTCCTCTTTAGACTTTCTGTTTTCACCAGTATTGAAAAGGAAATGAAGGTGTTATCTTTAACACCTGAGAGAGAGAGAGAGAGAGAGAGAGAGAGAGAGAGAGAGAGAGAGAGAGAGAGAGAGAGAGAGAGAGAGACTAACTACACAAACTTATACAAGTCTACTCAGAAATAAGGACCCTTGAGTTCAATGGGACTTACTCACAGGTAAGTGCAAATAGGATTGCAGCCTGAAGCCCGACCCACACCGCACGACATTCAGCACGGAGGCGAGAGAGCGTAGGTGCCTGGACGCTTGCCTCCCAGCGCTGACCTCGTCTCCACGAGTGTCTTCCTGCAAATAGTCCCTCCTGTTGTCCTGCCTTCTAATCGCCGATTGGCTCAAACATAAGTCAATTATGTTTGGTGCTCCAATTGGCTGAAACCCTCTCTCATCCCATTGGTTACCAAACTAACGCTGCGTCCCGCCTCCTAGCTCCGCATCCCCGCCCCCTCAAAACATGGGCAACAAACTATTCTGCTCACGCCGGAGTTCCTGCTCACGCCGGAGTTCCAGTGTAACGCCTGCTCACTCCCGAGTTCAGCTGCGCTCTCTTGAAATGGTGACCACACAGCTCCGCACAGCTCCGCACGCGTCTGGGATGAGCCGGAACCCATGCGGTGTGGGCTTTAGTGTATATGAACTGTGATCCCTACTCCGCCGGCCCAAGGAGCTGCAAACGTGCCGTAAAGCACGTTTGCGGCTCCTTTTGAGTAAGCACCGCTGGCACGGAGGCTGGCGCTGCTCAGTCAGCCGTCGACCCAGACCTGCGTTGGTCACCGCAGGGAAGGGGAAGGGTGGGCAGGGGTGGCGAGGGAGGGGGTCATTGGCTGGCCCGGGCTGGGAAGGGGCGGGGATATCAGCGCTAAGTTGCACTGATATCCTATGCGCCATCCCAGCCTGGGCCGGCCTTACACGGCCTCCCCAGACACGTGCCAGCTAAAGAGCTGGCACGCATCCGAGGAGACCCATTGGGGCCCATGCCACTTGCACCGGGAAAGGGGACCTTGTCCCCTTCCCCCGAGGTGAGCCCGGGCTGTGCCAGCGCAGCCTGCAATGTGCCGGCCACCGTGCCGGCACAACCCTTTAGGCCGGCCACCGCATCTTAGGCAGGATTGGGCTGCCTGAGGGATAAGGCTGGGTGGGGGAGGGGAGTATGAGTTCCTGCACTTAAAAATGTATCACTACGCCACTGGTTTTGAGCAATTGAATATTCATGATGTCATTCCATTTCTGCCAATTGGTGTCAGAGACTTCAGTGCCACAACTGCAATTTGATATCCTTCAGTATCATCTTCTACAGTATATTACAGGGCTGTCGTTAAAGATTAGCCAGATAATGTGTGCAACTGTTCTTGGAACACTTGAAAGGCACTATATTTCATGCCAAGTGTTATTTGCTATAGAAGTTGTGTGGGTTTTGTTCTTTAATCCAACCTCATAATAAAACTGCTTGTTTATTTTTTCACAGCCATAAGGTGTGGCAATGGTTTAGATTTCTTTTAAAGATGTTAGACAAATTTATGAAGAATAGGTCTGCCCATAGCTATTTGCTATGAGAAATAAATGGCATTACCATGCACCTTGGAATGTTGGTTGCTGGAAATGAAACAGTGGGGCAAGATTACAACAGACCAACATTTTTTTTTCTGGTGCTTTGGAAGTTAGACCTATTCTTGAGTATATTTGGGCACTGAATCAAAATTGACCTCAGTTTTGCCCTATCTATCAGCTCTAGTTTTAAAGATATGGCATAGCTACCATATATGCTGGTTCAAACAGCTTCCCCGTGAGGAAGCCGATGTCATGGCTTCCTCACAAGGAAGCTGCTTAAATAAGCATATAAGGTGGCTATGCCATATCTCTAAAACTAGAGCTGATAGGGCAAAACTGATGCCATTTTTGGAATCAGCACCTCAAATATACCCAAGAATAGCTCTCACTTTTAAGGCACCAAAATGTGTGTTGTGTTGTGTTGTGTTGTGTTATTGGCTTGACCACTTTTTGAAACAGGCTAGATGGGTCTTGGCTCTGATCCAACAGGGTTCTTCTTGTGTTTTTATATTCATGAAAAGTGCTCTTAACCACTGCTGCTAGCTGATGCTGTGAGTTCAGACTTGGACCTCTTTGATGGAGAAGAAAACATGTGAAACAAAGAGCGACGAGAGGGACATCTCTGTCCAAGGCATGGCAGCGAGAAAGCTGTTCTGTTGTGTGGAACCTGTTACGTTTCTATTTTTAATGCAGTGGTAAATTTAAACTCTGCAACTATAAGCTAACTTTCTACCACAGCAGGTGGTGTGTGGGAGCATAAGGTAAGAAATGAGTTTTACCATAAACCAGTGTTTCTCAAACTGTGGGTCAGGACCCACTTGGTGGGTCGCGACCTGATTTCTGGTGGGTCCCAGGTGATGGAAAAATCAGATAAGTACAGTAATTGCCACAAGCCCTGAGGCTATTCAAAAATCAGATAGCTTCTAATTGCCCTTCAAAGAGCTGAGCTCCTGCAGTTTGCAAGATAGCTGCTAATTACTCTGCAAACAGCTGAGCTCCTGCAGTTTGCAAGCTTGTGTAAATATAGCGAGATAAATGTTTGAGCGTCTCGTCAAGCTAGGTGGGTCCCGATAGAGTGTCATTTTAAAAAGTGAGTCCCGGTGCTAAAAACTTTGAGAACCACTGCCATAAACAGTAGATGAAGAAAACGGCAGGTCAGAATCTCTTAAGGATGCAGTTCCTTAAGAGGAATGGATGCTGTTTTTTCCTCTTTGTATTTTATTGCTTTCAAACATTTCAGCGACATGATTCAGCTGTTGTCATGATCAGGATTTTTTGTGTTACAGCTCTGGCTGCTGCATGTTCTGGTAAGGTTGCTATCCATTCACTTGATTGCAAGGAGATTGATTCCTAATGGTGCAAAGATAAGATAGATCAGTGGTAATACAGGGTTATTCAGGGTTATAATACAGGTGGTGCAAAAGTAAAGCTGATTTATTCTTAATTTATTCTGATTCATTCTTAATTGAACTGACATGTCCCAACCATCATGACATGAAGACAGAAAAACTGTCCAAGTTTCACATGTATATTACAAATGTTCAATGTGGGGCACTTGTGTAGCTACAATGGGGCAACGGGGGGGGGGGGAATGACAGCTGTGGTCTCCTCACGAGGAGACTGCAGATGTTTGCTCCCCCCCCTTACCTGGCCAGCATTACACGCCGGCTTGAATGTGTGCCAGCAAAATAGCTGATGCACATTCGAGTAGGGATGGCTGAGGGACAAACATCCCTTTACCTTGAGAAGCCCTTTTCCTGCGCAGGCCCAATCCTGCAGCGTATGTGGCGGGTGCCTTATTTGCACCACTGCATCCTACTAGACAGGATTGGACTATAAAAGGTTTATGCCTTCTCTCTGCCCAGTTTTTCTACTCTCCCCTATTTTGCTGCCAAGAAGGTTCATGTGAAACCTTTCCCTAGGTTAAGAGAAAAACAAAATGCAATCAAAGAGCAGTCAAGGTAAAAATATGTGATGTGGCAATATGAAGTATTAAACCACCCAAAGAGTCAGCATGCTCTCTGGACATTTATGAGTGTAGGATTCATTTTGCAATTAGAAGTGTAAATATAAAGTGCAGGCACAGTGGGGTGCTGCCATGATCCTCGGTGGAGCCTACAAACACATTAGCAGCCTTTCCCAAGTGTCGAGGATTTGGCTTGTGACTCTGGTGCTAAAGGTGTTGTTGAGATGAGCAACTTGGACAATTCAAAGTGCAATTAACTGATCTCACTCTGTAACAGCAATATCAAATAGGAATTTATAACGCGGTAACCTTTTGTTTGTTTGTGTTGACTTGTATATATTCTTGATCCTGTCCTTTATTTATATCAGCAAACACTGTAGGAAAACAATTTTCCGTTTTGAAAAGTATATATTTAAAAACGGTGAGCATGTCTGATGCTGTAACTGGGGAAAGACAATCATATGCTCTCGTAGATTCCCTGAGCTTCCTACAAGCTGGGTTGTTTATAACATGCAAAGAAACAAGAGGCCTAATTCTCCACTCCTCATGCAAATCAGTACAATTGTACTCACGTTTGCTCAGTTTTCAGGTTTTATTCTGAGCTCAGTAAGCTATGTTGCTGCCGAACATAGAATTTACATTTAGCAAAGAGCAGAGAGGTAGCCCAAATGAGAGGGAATTAGGACATATTAATAGGGGTACATGACCTGAAGCCATAAGCGCAATGGAATCAGCACACTGGGTGCTGTGAGCAGTGTTCATAGATTTTTTTCATCGCAAGTCCTTTTCTGGAACAAAATTTTCCCTCTGGACTATGATAAGGTTATCAGATCAGGCTTGATGTACTAAAAATGCAAAACGGGCATAAAAATTACCAGTGCAACCATTGCCACAGGTCACACCAGTCAAGCACACCTGTTTACCCTTCTAGGAGAAGCATTATTCAGTCTGACACGAGCCTCTCCTAGCACTGGAGAGAGCAAGGAAGCATTAATGTATTGTGACTGAAGTAGATTTCATGCAGATGTTTTCACACATTTTGGAGCTGCAGTGTAGATAAAGGAACAGAGTACAGCTGGAACAGGATGTGTGTGTGTGTGTGCGCGCGCGCATGCGCATATTTTAAGTGTTCTAAAATTTTGTGAACTATTTGGGGGTGTCAAAAGGCAGACTCTGAATCCCTAACTAAATGCATACGTTATCATGCACAGTTGGGTACAGCCTTCTGGCAAAGAATGTGAGAATCTGTAGGTGCAAGTACTTAGCCAACAACGGCATCAGAAAAGGGACCGGACACCTGTAAAGCCCTTCTCCAACCTCGCATAGCAAACTTTCATGGCAACAAAGCAGAGGCATTTACTGAACTTTTCTCCCAAATCAGGTTGGGATGATGGGAAAGTGGGGAATACAGCCACCTCTCCACAAATCAAATACAGATCTAGGAGGATTCTCTGCCATCCGGTCTTGGCTAGATTCAAACCTTCAAAGGAGACGAAGGATGGAGTCTATCCTCCATTGGACCCACAGCAAGCACCAGTGGGGAGAGGGCAAGTGGACCTGCCAGACAAGTAGCTTCATTGCTGAACATGCATTAAAAGGACATGGATGCTCCCCTCACTTTCCCCGCTTCTAATCGTGCAGGGGGTGGTTTGTCTGAACTGCCCACCTATGCATGCTGCTAAATCGTCTTTAAAAGAAGGTTGAGCAGTTCATGTAAGGGGGCAGTTTGGACTCACCACTCACTCCCCCCCCCACACACACAATTAGGACTGTTTATGGGGAAGCAGATGAAATGAGGGAAGAACCAGGATGTGCATACGCCAAGAGAGCACATGTCCTTAAACACGTGGGGTTAGTCAGATGGAGTATCACCTGAACCAGCCCCATCTCAGAGAAAGCAATTCCTGGTCCATTTTCATGAGCGCGCGCGCGCGCACACACACACACACACACACACACACACACACACACACACAAATATCCGTATATATGATGTTTATATTTTGCTTTCCCGTCTGATAAGATTTTCTGCTCATCTGTGTCTCAGTGGCATGCTGGGTTTGGGGGCTTTTGTAGTTTACTGGTAAACTACACAAGTAGTAGCTTCAGTTTTGCCTGTGGTCTACCTGTGAGGCAGTGGCACAGCCCATGCCGCGGCCTGGACCTGGCCTAGCCGGCTCTTCATACTTGTTCTCCACACGCAGTTGCACACTGCTGGCAGTCTTTTTCTCCAATCGGTGACAAAACCATTCAAAGCAGTGACTTACCGGTATATTCTCACCCCTGCCTTCCCATCATCAGCCTGAGCCTGATTTTCATGATATACCGTATTGTCCCGAGTATAAGATGCACCTGATTATAAGACGCACCCTTAAAGTTTGGTGCTATTAAAAATTTTTAATTAAATCACTGGCATTATTGCAACAGCCTGATTATAAGACGCACCCCTAGTTTAAAAACTTAAATTAAGAGAAAAAAGTGAGTCTTATACTCAGACCAATACGGTATTTTGACTGGAGCATTCTCCCCCCCCCCCATTTCAGAAGAACTAAATGGAAAGCAGCAAGCTCCTCATGGTACCTGCAAACTGCAGATAAAACAGTTCACTGATTATGCGTTTATGGGTGGAGTGGATTCGGTGATATATGTGGCACATGCTAATGGCAAAATTCCTAGTTTGGAGCTCTGAAGACTGCACAAATCAGAACATATTCTTATACCACACTAGTTTAGGGAGAAACGTTACCAGAATATATATATCGCAAACCTGCTATTTGTTGTTTATACAGCACTTCTCAATGTTGTTTTTCAAGATAGGATTCTTGTTATGCACACCACAGGTGCATTCTCTCTCTCTCTCTCTCTCTCTCTCTCTCTCCATCATCATGCACACATAGAGTTTCTGGATAGAGACCTGAAATGATTTTGATTCAGTATGTGACATTCAGACTCAGTCCCCATACATATTCTTCCCCTATCTGAGCTTCAGACCCTGCAGCTCCTCAGGTTTCCTAGCTCCCTGTCTAACCTTTCTGCTGATAACAGCACAATGCTACACATGTCTACTCAGAAGTAAGTCTCACTGTGTTCAATGGTGCTTACTCCTAGGAAAGTGTTATAGGATTGCATCCTTATATTCCAATCCTACCTAAGCTTTCCCGCGCCAATGCAACAGCACCAGCGTGGGCTACACTGCATCCCACGGGGGAATTTAGCAGGTGGGAGGTCTCATTTGTCCTCTTGCACTGGAGAAAGCCCCAGCCCACGCAACAGGTCTATTCGGTCCTGCTTCAACCATATGGCTGAAGCAAGTCCACGTGCACCCGTGTTGGCAGATCAGACCTGGGAAGGAAGCTAGGATGTGGCATGTGCTGCCGCCACTGATCCCGCCCCCTCCTGCGCCCGAGCCAATATTTTTCCTTGTTCATTACTGCTCAGAGATGGTCAGTAGTGTAGCTGGACTCACGCCAGTGGACGGGGTGACGTGTCATCACCCCGCCTATGCCGCCTCCGGAATGGCCCAGATCCAAATCATGTGTCACCCCGCCCATTGCCCCAAGTCCAGCTACACTACTGGAGACAGTACTAGTCAAATCAGAACCAAATTGGCCTTCTTTACCAGAATTTTTTTTTTAAAGATTTCTGTTCTTTATAGGCTGGGAGAGCTGTTTTGCTTCTTCTGATAATTATTTATGGCACACTATTGATGCAGAAAAATATTTTCCTGGTTTCTGTTCATATCTGCCTCCCCAGGTCACAGGAAAAACCTCACATTTGGCAACTTAATCTTTCCTCCTTTCAAGGAGAGCATACACATTAGGCTGACTCTGGGTGCAGGGAGACTCCCAGAGCTAACTCAATCAAGTCCCCCTGGATTCAAGGATCGGACCATCAAGAGTCCTCTGACTAGCTCAGCCCACTATTGTTCCTATTGCCTTCTGTAAAATGTAAATCCAAAGTCTCTTGTTTTTCCTGTATGACTCTGTGACTATGTACATTCTCAGCAACCATGTGATGTTCTGCTTGGAAATGTATAAAAACTGTGCTCACATGTAGCAAAGGGTTAGTGCCCCCTCCTGGGGTGCTGTCCACTGCGCTGCGTAACCAAATAAACCCATACTTTTTCCTTGTTCACCAGTCTTCCTGGTCCTCCATTATTAACTATCCTCTGCTTAAAAATTCCGCTACACTATAGAGAAGCTTGAGCCAGCGGGTGGTGCAGTGGGTTAAACCACTGAAACATGAGCTGTAGATCGAAAGGTCGGCAGTTCGAATCCATGCGACGGCTCCTGCCAACCTAGCAGTTCGAAAGCAAGAAATTGCAAATAGAGTAATAGGTACCGCGTCAGGACAGTAACAGTGTTCCATGCGCCTCGGTGTTGAGTCATGCCGGCCACATGACCATTGAAATGTCTTCGGACAGCGCTGGACTTAATTGTCAAGGGATACCTTTACCTTTATAGAGAAGCTTAGATTAACAAGGTGTATACAGACTGCCAAATTCCTCAAAAATTATCAGTACTTTGCCCCAAGTCATCATGCAGATGATGGGCTGCCAAATTCTCAACTCTGCATGTAGCCCATAATTGGTTTCTTTTTAAGAAGGAACAATTAGTGAAATGCTGTAGCAAAGTCTATCATTTTTGTTCAACAGGCTACATTAGATTGATTAATAGAAATGCCAGGGAACTTTGCCAAGTTCCAGTTCAGAGAAAATTTCAGAGTTTGAAAAGCCCACTTCAAGGGAGAGGCACGTTTTTTGACCCTCTGAAATTCTTCTCCACCCAGAAAAGCTCACTGGATCCCCACCCCCACGCCCCTCTTCCCTTTAAA
The DNA here is from genome assembly GCA_026170595.1 of Plestiodon gilberti rubricaudatus. Classification (NCBI taxonomy): domain Eukaryota; kingdom Metazoa; phylum Chordata; class Lepidosauria; order Squamata; family Scincidae; genus Plestiodon; species Plestiodon gilberti. The sequence goes on along the minus strand of JANXHW010000005.1, from coordinate 75,451,830 downwards.
ACTAGGGCACTGGTGCAGTAGTGGGTTGAGTAGCAGCAACAATGTGAGGCGGGGAAAATGTTTCCCCTTCTCACCCCTGCATAGAAGACGCCTTCTCTCCTTCTCCCAGAGGAAACTACTGTATGGCAAACACAGGGGGCCTGGAACATTACAGTTGCATTGCTGTTCTGTCCCAGTTCCTAGGAGTAAGTTTGTTCTGACCCAAACTCCACTCTTAGGAGTAAATTCCCTCAAAATATTTCTATGCTCACTAGTAGCGGAGCTACTACCTCCCCCCCACACACACACCAGAAGTAACGTCACCGCCGCTGGCGGTTTTGGAGCCTCCAGAGGCGCAGGGTGGGCGGGCAGACCAAACCTGTCCCCGTGGCTGCTGCTCGCCCTGACAAAATGGCCCATTTTGCCACGCCGCCAGCTTCCATTACACCCCCGCCTGCCTGCCGCCTGGGGCCCACAGCTGCCACCCCCTGCCTCCACCGCCCCATGCCCACCTCCGCTACTGTGCCCACTGTAGGCTGACCAGCACCTCTCACGCAATGTGCAAAAAACTACTGAACTCCAGACTGGCAATTAACAAATTTATTGCTTTACAGCAACCCTTAACACCATAAATCTTCCTAAACAGAAACCCTTCTACAACACAGTCTTTCAATGGAAAGAGTCTTCCAAAAATCTCCTCTTAAATCGGTCGTTTTAGCAAGTGTCCTTGGGCAGCAAGCTGGCTTCCTTCCCCAGCAGCATGGCATCCTCCAGCAGGGTCTAGCAGTCCTTCCAACATAGTCCTTCTGATCATGCAGTCCTTTCTCCAGTCCAGCAGGGCCTCTGACAAGCAGCATGCCCATCATCCCCTGGCAAAGTGATTTACTGCGCCTACTGGTGCTGCTTTTATATTTTTAAGTCCCAATTAGTATTGAGTGCAGCTGCGAGCCACACCCACTGAACTCAAAGTCCCAGCTTCCTTCTCATTATCAGCAACACCTGTGGGCCACACCCAATTGCTTGAAGGTGTGCCTCCACCCATGCAGTCCTGGGTGTTAACCCCTTGCTGCCCAGTCCTGTCAAATTCAAAGTCTTCATCAGTTAACTCCTTGCTGTCTGGATCTGTCAACAAAGGTCCACTGCTGACACCACATTCAGTTCCTGCCAGTCTTCTGGATTTCTTTCCACTACAGTTTCCCCTTGAAAAAACTACAAGTCCCAAGGGACACTATGAAATTCCCTATATTCCTGGAGCTAAAATCAGAGAGCTGAGATGACAGGGGGAAGGAAGAAAAGGCCTGCCATCACTGGTGCACTTTGCAGTATATCTTGGAAATGAAGGGGAGAGAATGAGAAAAGCCCCCCCCCACACACACAGAATTGCTGCTGCTCTTTCTAGTGCTGCCCCAATGCCCTGGTAAGTAAAGGGAAGTCTTGTTTGGAGGGGGGAGGGAGGGATCTACAAGGAAGGTTTGAGTGATGGGAGAGATGACAAAGGCATTTACCGAGCCTCAACATGGCTCAGTGAATAATTCAATTTTCCTTCCATTTGGGGGTGAATTGTTAGAAATTGGATCATTTCTAAATGATTTTGAGGTGAAACTGAACCAGCCTGCCTGTCTCCACTGATTAACTCATTATAAGCTGCCCATATGAGTTAGTAACAATTGCCTCCCTCTGCCCCCTCCCACAGGAACCTAAAAATTGAATAGCTGTAAATAATTCTACCTGGAATGGCAATCAGGAAGACTGCAACAAGTGTGTACGTTTTAGCACCAGATCAAATTCCTTTAGGGCAGCGTTTCCCAACCTTTCTGGCCTGCATACCACCTATGCAGGCCTCCTGCCAACTGCATACCACCGGAAATAAGTGCCGATTATGTTGAAGAACCCTTTGAAGGGAGTGAGGGAAGCAAGGCAAAGATCCAACCCTACATCCCAATCAGTTTGCAACCAAATTCTATTACTGCAGATTCAATTCTTCCATTCCCCTTTTTTTGGTCTGGGTTGGATTACTAAGGATGAGATTTGACACAGGGTCTTCCACACTAGCATCTCTCCGGTAGGGGCGGGGCTGTAAGTATCGCTGCGGTCATAGTCTCTTTACCTAGCGAGGAGGAGGCAGCCCCGCCCCCTCACTGTCCGAGCCAGTCCCCTACGGAGAAAGCAGCAGGCAGGGTCTCTTCCCTGCCGGTTTCTCCGTAGGGGACTGGCTCGGACAGTGAGGGGGCGGGGCTGCCTCCTCCTCGCTCGGTAAAGAGACTACGACCGCAGCGATACTTACAGCCCCGCCCCTACCGGAGAGACGCCTCTGGTCTTCCAATTACTGGTCCTTATTAGAGGACATTTACAGAGGGAATCTTGCATCTCTCCTTGGAAGAGATGTCCCCAAGTGTGAGTACAACTCATGCACATGCGGACGTGCACTCACTCAGTCACACACACACACACACACACACACACACACAATTTTATTGTCATTTTTAACTATATGTAAACTACTTTGGGAGGCTTCAGCCTGAGTATACAAATAATTCAAATAAAATAATGAGATTTCAGTCATTTCACACACAAAACCACAACTGATTCCTCCCCCCCCCCCCAGCTTTCTTTGGGCCCAATCCTATCCTTGGTCAGCCCGCTTAATGCAGTGCTGCTGACAAAGCCTCTGCTGCATCCCGCAGGCCGTCTGGGGACCGGACCAGTGGGAGGGATAAGTAAAGACATTTCTTACTTACGTCCTCCACCACCCCCTGGTCCCCAATGGGTCTACTCAGATCTACACTAGCTATTTTGCTGGCATAAATGTTAAGCCAAAGGGGGTGTATCGGGCCCGGGTTAGGGGCTCCAGATCTCACAGACACTGCTGCCACTGAGATCCACCCCCAACCCAGCCCAATCCCCTCCCTGAGCTGCCCCTGCCACCACCTTACCTGCTCTGACAGCTGGCCTGCAACACACCACTGCTGGCACAGGGCTTACCAGCTGCTACACTGTCAGTAGGGAGCCGGAGAATGGCAGAGCTGCTGCTGCTCCAGCGGTCCAGTCCACTAGCATATCATGTGGATGGGATTGGGCCGTTAGTTTTTTAGCATCTGAATTTAGAAAAAAAAAAATTGTTGCTGTTGCTGTTGTTCAACAACTGCGAATCAGAAACCCTTTACTACAAATCAGAGATCTACCAGAAGTTCCTGATTTAGATTACGCCTGCCTGAGTTGAACGTATTGGAGGCAGGTGGAGGGGATGAGGCTATTGCATGAAAATGTAAACATCTGGCTGTGCGTAAGCGACCTCTAACAGCAGGGTCTTGCTGGATCACGGCCATTAAGCTTAATTGCAGTGTTCCTGTTTCAGCAATTAATTTCTGTACTTTGATAGCGGTGGCAAAAAAAAAAATTGCTGGAGGTGGGAGCTAAACTTTACAAATGACGATTCATCACTGAGACATCACATGAGACTGAGGGGGATTTTTAATGAGGATAACCTAGGCTCACCTTTTAGTACCACACCAGATAATTCTTCTAGTACTCCCTCAACTCCTTTTGTAATCACACATACTTTCTCAGAGGATGGAAAAGCTCTCTGGCACCACTTCTTAAAGCAATTACTTCAAATGGAGGACATCTTTTAAGATCTCCTACTACATCATTACAGCCTAATCCTATGTACCCACCGCAATGAGAGCGCAGGGCCACTAGTGCAATGGCCGCCAAAGCCAACCCTCCATCCCAGTGGAGAGGCTAGTTGAGAGGGATAAGAGGGGAAGATGTACCTTGCACACCGGTATAGACCCCTTATGGGACTCCTCAGAGCTACGCCAGCTCTGTTGCTGGCATAGCACTGCAGAACCACTGAGGTGTGTCCAGGGGTTTGGGATATGAGAGCCACCAACTCTGCCACATCCCACCGCGCCCCGCCCCACTCTCTGCCCCTTTCCTGCCTCTCTGCTGACAGGTTTGTGCTGATGGCCGGTCTGTGCCCCATTGCCAGTGGCGCATGGCTCTCTGGCTGTTGCACTATGCAGCAGCTGGTGGCGGAGGGGCTTCCACAACAGCAGGGCTATCTTTACGCTGGCATACATGTAGGTACACTGGCATTTGCCAGAGATAGGACCAGACAGTTAATTAGTCTACCCTCTCCTATCCTGCTATCAGACAGCCCTTCTACCTTGGGCTGTCCTTCAGTGATCCCAGTTAGAGCTTGAGAGTGTTTTGGGTTGTTATGGAGCTCTAATGAAAACATGGCAAACCATCCCCTTTCCTGGTGTGCGTGCGTGCGTGCGTGCGTGCTTAACACACGCACGCACACACACTCACTCAGTTGAATGTCCACATGGCACCAACCTCTGTGTAATTGTATGCACATAGGACTCTTACGTTGGGATCCTGCTTTTCCAGGTTTTCAATCAAGTGGATAATGCCCTACTACATGCATATGGATGTGCCAACTCTATACAGATGTCAACTGAACATGCATAGATTCACCCAGACAGCCACACACATTCACTTACCCTGAATGTGTCGCAAGAATAGGACTGTTCTGACTCTCCAACCTCTACTCTACAAAGATCCCCTGCTTTGTATTCCTTGAGAAGACTGTGCAGCCCTAATTCACATTGTGTGTAATTCTGCATTGCATACAATTCTATTGTGTGTAATTCTATGTGCTATGATAGGGGCAAAGATGATTTGCCCAGAGAGCAGCCATTTCTGGCAACCTTTTGCTTCAGTTCTTATACACATAATCCTCTGACTTCATCCAGCCTGAAACCTTCTTTAAAAAAGCCACTTGACTACAGGATTTCCAGGTCTACTTGGCTGACTTTATAAATTGATTCCCTCCCTACAACCTGTTGAAATGAATAGCTGTGCAGCAGAAATTCTTACCGAGTAGCCTATTACATGATTGATGTAGCTTGACCCTCTTGCACAGGCTGTGGCTTTACCCAGGATAAGGGGATGAATGTCCCCTTACCTCGAGGAGACCTCCAGCCTGTTGCTTCTCGGGATAGGATGCTGTGTGGGCCGCGTGACCCTGCTGCATCGCGCCCGGTTAGGATTGGGCTTCCCGTCTTATTATGCCCATATTGCAGCTGGGGAGCTGAGGCTGAGCAGGAGTGGTTTGCCTAAGGCCACCTCATGAGCTCATGGCAGAGACAAGTTTTCAACCAGTCTGATTCACACCCAGTTTCTCAGACACCACGCAACACCAGCGCTCTATGGGAGGCGACCCAGCAATAATGAAGGTTCAAGTCTGCCCAGAGACTTGGCAGAATAAGAATTTCTTTCAAACTCCTCAGGGGCAGAGATTGGTGAGCCTCCTTGAGGAGTGTCACCTCTATGTAGCTTCCAATTTAATCTCTGAGGAGGCCCGCTGAGCAAAGACTCCTCTTAAAAGCAGGGAGCCATGAGAGGAGGAGGCACAATATTTAGCATGGCTGCAAAGCCCAAAAGGATCTTATTATCTTATTGTTTACAAGCGTGTTCATTATTTCCCTTCATTATCAGTTCTCTGTACAGCCTTTGCGGAGATTAGCGAACAAATTTTCCAGTTCCACAAAGGGATTTCTGCTTCTTCGTGATGTAGTTCTTTAAAAAGATTGCTCAAGAATATTCTGCAGGTTATATAACTAACATATGAAGCCAGAGGCAAACCTTAGCCGTAGGCACCAGGTAGAAAAGAAGGCAACTGCCAGCAGAGAAATCCCGTCAGTCGGAGCATGATGTGATGTTGACTACTGAAATATTCAGAAGCTGGAGAATGTCATTGCAGGATGTGAACCAGAATAATTGCAAACACATCCATCCAGCCTTACCAAAACTCTCCCTCAGTGGCTAACTAGTTTTATTTCCCCATGATAAGGAGTAACAACATTTCTTCTACTCAATGCCTGTTTTCAGACGCTGAGGCCTCAACACACCAGGAGGGCCCACAGCTGATGTCTACCCGGCAGTGGCGTCACAATGCCGTCCCCCTGGTAACGTCACCACAGGAAGTGATGTCACCACTGCCGCTGCTACACATGGCTTCAGAGTCGCAGGGCAGAAGGTGGGCCAAAACAATCACCTCTGCTGCTGCCGCCCACTCTTCCCACCACCAAAATGGCGCAGTTGTCGCCCTCGCCGCCCACATTGTCAACCCCTGCGTGTCAGCTGGGGACAGACCGCCCCACCCCCTTTTCCTAGTGTTTAACTACTCCAGGATAAAGCACTGTCCCAGAGCAGTGTGGGTAAATCAATGGCCGCCACCATAAATATAAGTAATTTCTGTGAGGCAATTACACAGTGGAGCTTCTGCCACTGCCAGTGCAAAGGGGTTAAAGCAAGTGGCTGAAAGCCAGACTTACAACACAACTAACCATTACAATGTCACCAACACGCAACTTAAATGAAAATAGTGTCACTAGGATTTATAATTACCTGATTTGAAATATGGTTTTTGTCCAGTGCATTCATACTACAAATTGAGCATAATTTTCCCCCAAGAAGTTCCTTCAGAGCTCAATCCTATGTCGGCCTTTACTGGCGAGACTGGGCTCCGCACTGTTGTAAACATGTTGTAAAGAAACATTGTGACAGCTCAGAGGCCTGTCCCGCTGGCATGGAGGCCAGTGCTGGCAGACCTCCGCCGGTGAAGGAACTACGCCCGCCGGAGGCAGGTAAGCTCTCCACCAGCCAACAGGGAGGTGGGGGGAAGGTGGGGGGAGGCAGGGAGGAGGTGTTCCGGGGCAAGGAGAGGGTGGGGATGAGGGCGGATCAGGCTTGGAAGGGGGTGGGCTTGGAGGAGGAGGCCTCTGCAGAATCGTATGCCCTGCAGAATCGTATGCAGAATCGTATCCTATTTTGCTGGCGTGCCTCCGAGTAGCCCCATAGGGGCTGCTGGGGCTTGACATGGGGGAAGGGGACAATCATCCCCTTCCCTCAAGGAGACCTCAGGCCACTGGCGTCACTGGAGCGTGGCGGGGGGGCGGGCTACCATGGGGTGACGCCCGCCAAGGGGTGACGCGCGCCATGGGGTGACGCGCGCACCCCCGCGCGCGTCACCTCCGTGACGCGCGACACCCTCCGGATGCTCCAAGGCCGGCCCGGGAGCCGGCCTCGGAGCGTCCGACCCCGCCGGCACTCCAGGGCCTTCTGAAAGAAGGCCCATGCAGCGCGTTAATACGGGTATTTTTTACAATTTTCGCGCATGCGCAGACCGTTTTGAGGGCAAAATGCCCAATTGTAAAAATACCCGTATTATTGCGCTGCATGGGCCTTCTTTCAGAAGGCCCTGGAGCGCCAGCGGGGTCGGACGCTCCGAGGCCAGCTCCCGGGCCGGCCTCGGAGCGTCCGGAGGGCTACTCGGGCACCCGGGGCAGGGTGCAGCCGGGTCGCCTCCCCCCAAAAAAATCGCGGCACGGCATAGCAGAGCCTCGATAGGGTGACGCACGCGCCCCCGCCTTGGGGTGACGCGCGTCCTAGTGACGCCACTGCCTCAGGCCCAATGCTGGATGCAGCAGAGCCACTGCATCTGAGTGCAGGACTTTGAATAGGATTGGGCTGCCCATCAGGTAGTCTTCTGTCTGGTGAATATCCTGACTATTGTGTCAACCAGTTCTCAGTCTCAGTTGTTTCTTGCAGACATATTCTGTAATTGTTTCCTTCATCCAGATCAAAAAACCCTCTTGTTTTGGGGGTTTGTTGTGTTTTTTGGGGGGAGGGCATCTTTCCAAATGGCTCTGCACTCTGGGAGAGTGGGGAGAGTGCAGAGCAGTGAAACCAAGCTACTATTTATCGATTTGCGATTTATTGATTTGTTTTGCTTTGCAAATTGTGAACTACTTTTTGTTGAAACACCGGTATATAAATATTTATCAATAATTTAAAAAAATAATACTATTCTCAGTGGGCAATATAATAAAGCATATGCAAATATCAGCAGGTGTACCCCACCATTATGAGCAAACCCTGGGAAAACAGATCAGATTTTTGTAAACACTCAGTGAGAAAGCCCTTAAATGCTAGCTGATTTTGAATTGAGCAGAGGGGGATTTTCCCATTACTACTAATTAGCCTTTACTAATTACTTTTAACTGTATGGCACAGGAATACAATTGAGAGCCAATCAGAGCCCAGTTTTTGTCCTGGATTTCTTGTAGAATTTGGCAAGTTATGGCAAGTCCTTGAAAGTACATCAGTTCACTATTTTATAAAGGTAAAATCAGGCTATCTTTTTCTGTCACCTATCTTGTTTTCAAACGATTTCTTGCCAGGTAGACTGCAACCCTAATAAACTCAGCTCGGTCCTTTGGAGTGAGTTATTCTAAATGGCACGTCTGGTTTGCTATATTTGGTGACTCCATCACAGGTAATCAGAATACACTGTATATAAAAGAAAATGGGTCATAGAAATCAATATCGAAGTACGTGGGTGGAAAAAGAACAGATGTCTAAGCAAACAATGGAGGAATAAAGCTGACACATTAGTGTCTTTCTGACTGCTGAAGATTTCTGATGTTCTCTCTGGGATCACAGATCATAACTAAATGACACTTGGAAACAACAGGGATTTTTCATTCGAGGAAGAATGGGAATCATGCTGTTGATCCAGCCGAGAGCTGAAAATGGAACAAAAATGTTTGTAATCGTATGTTGGAGGGAAGAGGATGATTGTTAATTTTTAAAAATGTCAATCAGTGCCACTCTTTGTAATCAAAACAAGGACTATATTCATGGCTCTGTGAATGAAGATGTATCCTAGGTATGCTTCTCCCCCCTAGCACTCAGTAGGACTTTTCATGTGTTAAATTACACCCCCATGCATCTGTGCACCTGAGTACAATAATTGTTAACTTGTACTTTGGCATAGTTATTGACACAAAGTTCCAGGCAATGCAGGTACAATCGGTGTACAAAGATTGTTGATCTGTAAAAATGTTTACCGGAGTGCCCACTAGTACTGGGCAAGACAGACGATACCCTCTCTCTCTCTCTCTCTCTCTCTCTCTCTCTCTCTCTCTCTCTCTCACACACACACACACACACACACACACACACACAGCACAATCCTATGCTTGTCTACTCAGAAAGAAGTCCCATTGTTTTCAATAGGGCTTACTCTCAGGAAAGTGTGCATAGGATTGCAGCCACATTCATGTTGCATTGGCTCACAAGATAAGCTGAGCAGCATCCCAAATCATTGGAAATTAAGTCAATCTGATGTTCAAAAGTCAAAAGCACTCAATTTCCCATCCACCCGCCAAGACCCCAAACGACATTTCCAAGAACAACCTGGATGTTTCTTCTCGGTGTGTACTACTACTACTACTACTACTACTACTACTACTACTACTACTACTACTACTACTCGGTGTGCTACCAGCACACCAGAAAGGGGGAAAAAGCTGTTACCACCCAAATATTGCTGTCCTGCTCTGGTTAGTTCTTAAAGGGGGGGTGAGCGTGAGAGATTGGGGTCAGGGCTTGGGAGCTGAGACAACCTGGGAATTCTCTAGTTCATATCCAAATTTTACAGCAGAGATTTCCCATATACTTTTGAGACAAGCATTATGAGTTCTCCAAAACTCATTTCCAGGCTCAAGCTCCATGAGCTTTGCCGGCATCCTACATATGACACATCCCACAGATAACCTGAAAGAAAAATAAGATTTGTCCAATTTACGTTAACTTTCCTACTTGGTCACCTGGAGGCAATTCTTGCCACAGGTGACCTGCTGCTGATCAGTTAAGGTGCTAATGGTAAAGCTGCCTTAAGTTCTGCATGCATTTCCCCATCTGTGTAGCAGAGTGGGTCTACCAATACATATGAGCCAAGACATGCCAATTGAAACTTTCATAGTGAGAGGCTATGACATCGTACCCTGCTTGTCCCAGAGACGTTTGACTGAGCAGTGTTGGAGTGCTGGACTGGAGGAACTCTTGGTCTGACCCTGGAAGGCGATTCGTATGCTTTGAGGATATGATCTCCTGGACCCTGACCAGCACATAGATTTTGCTCACCTAGGACAGTTGAATGGAAAGCAGAGGTCTCAGCTTTGCATCTAAGTGGTGTGTGGCAAATGACATATTGTACTTGTCCCTATGAAACAAAGACCCGACAGTTCATTCTCCTTTGCAAAGTGCTTGGAAGTAGAGAGACAGAGGAGAGGAAATCCTGCCTAATTTTGGCAACACAAACAGCGAGGTCTATGAAAGGGAAATGTGAACTATGTTTCATAATACCTGAATTGCTCATGGAACATTTGGTTCCAATAGAAAGCCAGTAACTATCCAGGCAGGAAGACATTTCAAACACAACAAAACTACCCTACTTAATCAGCCCTTCCAAAGGCACAAAAGAGAACCATATTATCCTCTTTCGACATACCGCACGAGAGACACCGAGGGAGTTGGAGCCGCATGCAAAGAATTGCTCAAATTGGATTGCGAAGGCACTTGGCAATCAATCACGCTCAAGACCCTTGAGCCTCTTTCATCCATAGCAACAAAAGCAGTGAAAGGCATGTTGTTGTTGCTGTTGTTGACACTGCATTCTGGGGTGTGTGTGTGTGTGTGTGTGTGTGTGTGTGTGTGTGTGTGTCAGTCAGCATATTGAATTCTGGAAGAGAATTGAACGCTGAATGCATAGGCTTGTTGGCACTTCGTCAGAGGAGCTGAAATGCAAAAGCACCATTGGTGCAGTCTTTTGATGTGGTCCCAGTAAACTTATTGGCCGGTCACTTGCCAAGTGGTTACTTATGCTAAAGAGTGTCTCTATGTGTGTGTGGGCACAGGCACAGTATTCCCCTTGACATTTGTGGGTAAAATGATCCTCCCCGAAAAATCACTGAAATCCTTCCTAGTTCTCCACTTGCAAATGTGGCAGTGAATTGGGGGGGGGGGGTCATCTCAGTTCTAAGCAAAACCAACTCAATCTCACTTGGACTACTGGTGGGAATCTCAGTAATTCAAGTTTCATTTAGGTTGTTCCACATACTTAGTTTTTTTCCCCCTGGAATTATCCAAGCAATCCTTTTGTGTGCATACACCAGACTTCAAACTCTTCCCCCAAGAAGTAGCAAAACACATACCAGAGATTTTGGCTTCTTTCACACCTAGTCACAGCTCCTAAAAAATCTGAGAGGCAGAGTCTTTTACAGCTCTGGTTTTTCAATGATGTTTCAGGAACCCCTGCAGCTTCTTGGAAGTGTATGTGTTCCTTAATGAGAAGATCATTAGCAATAAACAAGTTCCCCTTAAAGATGGCTTGTCTACCACTACTGATCTTCTCATGCCTGCACAGCAGCAGGAAGCATTCAAATGCACTCTAGGACACACACTCAGGCCATGTAGGGCATTAGTGGGGCCTAACAGTCTTGGCCCTGCCTGAACTGAGTACATGCCTTAAAACATGCCCTAGAGTCTTCCTCAATGCATCCCGGTTCTGTGGCAGATGCACAGGGTGCATTGGCAGATGAGCCAATGTAGAAAGAATTTCCTGAAGGTCAGACATTTGAAAACCACTGCCTTGCAAGATGACTGCTCCCTGCCCACAATCATGAATCTGATTTGTGCGGCTTTAGGAGTCACCAAGAAGCTGAAAGAGTCATTCACACAGTGCAATCCTGTGTAACCTTGCACCAGTATAACAGTAGATGCTCCGGTGTAAGTGCACTTATGCCAATGTAAGTGCACTTACACCGGTGCATCACACCAGTGCATCTATTGTTACACCGGTGCAAAGTTACACAGGATTGCGCTGATTATTACACAAAGTGTTACTGCCATGCAAGTGGGAATCACTGCCCCACTGATGACTCCCAAGGCGGCCACATGAATGACGCTGCACAGCAGGATTCCAACAAATACCCTATATACTCATGTATAAGTCTAAACAAAATTGACCCTGAAAACCTGGGTCGACATTCACAGGGCTTCTAAGAACAGCTGCTTGGGGAGGGGGGAGAGACTGGGCTGAGAAGCAGGATGCATGGGGGCGTAAAAAAGAGCTATTTTACCTTGTTCTGAAGCAGCACAGAAACGGAGCTATTTTCCAAATAGGAAGAAAGAAAGGTGAAGGAGCTTATGGGAGTTGTAATCTTTGTGAGGGCTGCTGCTATGGAAGTACTGTACTCCTCACAAACCTACAACTCCCATAAGCTCCTTCACCTTTCTTCCTGTTTGGAGAATTTCTGTTGCTACCCAGTGGCGTCACTGGACGCGCGTCACCCCTGGGCGGGTGACGCGCATCACCCCCCTACTCTAGGCCCCCCAAAAAACACACACACACCCGAAAAAATTGCCCCCTGCTGCCGGCTCCGACGTCCTCTGCTGCAGCCCTGCCGGCGCTCCAGGGCTTTCTGAGAAGGCCCAATGGCTCCAAACGTGACGTTTTACGTTTTTCGCGTATGCGCAGTACATTTTCTGAGGGCAAAGGGCTGCGCATGCGCAAAAAACGTAAAACTTCACGTTTTGAGCCATTGGGCCTTTAGAAGGCCCTGGAGCGGCCTCGGAGCCTCCAGAGGGTGACGCGCGTCACCCCTTTGTGCGCGTCATGCGCGCGTCACCCCCTGGCGGTCTGCCCCCACCACGTTCCAGTGACGTCCGTGTTGCTACATCAGAACAATCACTGGTCATTTTCAAGAATTCAAAGGATTTCATACATTCCTTGTATCCTAGACTTATCCATGGGTCATAGCAAATTCCATGATTTTTGGCTTTAAAATTGCCCTCGACTTACCCACGAGATATACTCGATCGTTGTAGATCTTTGCAGAAATCATCAAAGCACCGCAAAAAGTACAATACCATACAACCAGAGGTCCTGAAGGTGCCTCGAGACATGGGAAGGAGAGGAAAAGCAAAGGGAAACAAAGAAGGCAATTTGAAGAGCTTCCCACAGAAAAGGCACCAGAGGCTCCAAAGTCCAAGGCTACAAATATTTTATTGGACAGCAAGCCCCAGTTTTAACGATTACCCTCTGAGAAGAAAAAGATAGGAGGATCTCACTGACTTGAACAGCAGCTATGTTCACGATAATTCATAAATCTACTCTTTCTGGACAAGAGCGTATAAACAGCATGTTTTTCATGGAATATTTTTTGTCAGTGATTTTCAGTACATTGCCTACTGGATGAACACAGAGGTACTTCAGCATGAAAGAGAATTGCATACTTGGCATGAAATCCTTGCTCCATTGAACACAGGGCAGAAACTCATTTTGACTTTATTATGACCAGAATTGATTCTCTCTCTCTCTCTCTCTCTCTCTCTCTCTCTCTCTCTCTCTCTCTCTCTCTCTCTCTCTCTCTCTCTCTCTCTCTCTCTCTTTCTTCTTTGTTTCTGTCATTCTCTCTTTCTTACATTCCGCTGCATTTCTGTTGGTTTTCAACCCATTCAGTACCAAAGATGATATGCTGTACGTATTCCATCTTAATTCCCACTAGGCTCAAAACCACCAGATGATTCAGTACAGTTGGTTCTAGTGTACTCTAGGGAAGATCCTATGCTGTAACAGGGAAAAAAAAGACTATTATTCAGAATTAAGCCAGAAAGGAAGATCCATCTGGGAGAAATGTACACAGCATATGCCCGCACTCTTCTTGTTTTTACCTAGGGACATCCCTTGTTTCCTCAGGCCCGGGCAAGAGTGTGTTGTTGTTGTTTTTCTCCTCTTCCCTTCTTCTGGTGCATCACCATATTTGCAATGACAAGATCAAGATATTAAGAGTTCCAGTTCTTTTGCTGTGAAAATTACACGAGTGTTTTGGCACGCATTTGAATACCCAAGTAAATCACCAGATCTTCATGAGGTGTACAAAAACAAAACGTAACTGATTAATAGACGTATGCAAGCTTGTATAATCTAAACTGTGCATTATAAAATAATTTGAAATAGGTCAATACTGAAACACACAGCGCAATCCTGTGTAACTCTTGCACCGGTGTAACAGTAGATCCACCGGTGTAAGTGCACTTATGCCAGTGTAACGTGCCATACGCCAACAGACGCAGGACGGACACCAGCGTAACCCCCTCGGACACCGTGCATGAGCAGTTCGGATGCAGGACACACTCCAGGACAACTCCGCCGGTGCAGGGGGCATTCTGGGGGTGTCTGAATGCCCCCGAAATGCCCCCTACACTGGTGGAGTTGCACTGGCGTCTGTCCTGCATCCAAACTGCGTATGTGCGGCGTCCGAGGGGGGGTTACACTGGTGTCCGTCCTGTGTACATCGGCGTACGGCAAGTTACACTGGCATAAGTGCACTTACACCGGTGGATCTACTGTTACCGTACACCAGTGCAAGAGTTACACAGGATTGCAATGACAGTCATTAAAAAGACCCTAGTCCACATAAGGATATTATCCTTCGTGTGTTCATATTCTTGGTCCTTTGCTGAGATATTGAAATCGTCCATCACAATCTTCTGAGTGTATTTTTATTAATGTATTGAACAGAATTAACTAAGAGGTAAGATATGATTTATTAATTATTGTTTGGGGTTTGTAAATTATAGGAACAGTAAGGTTGATTGGAAAATGGACTGATTTGTGCAAAATGTCAACAGTAAATTGTAATAGATTTTGAGGGAACACATTTTTTTAAAACAGATGTCCTATAAATGTCCTGCAATCAAGCTGTTACTTGGTGTGCATTATGGAGGAGATGATAATGATCTTTTGGGACATTGTCAAAAATACAGATAGTGGCTACTGATGCTGTGTAGTAAAAGGTAATGGTATCCCCTGCTCGAAAGCCAGTCATGTCCGACTCTAGGGTGCAGTGCTCATCTCCATTTCTAAGTGCTATCCGAAGACACTTCCATGGTCATATGGCTGGCATGACTAATAGAACGCTGTTATCTTCCTGCTGCAGTGGTACCTATTTATCTACGTGCAATTTCTAGCTTTCGGACTGCTAGGTTGGCAGGAGCTGGGACAGGAGAAGTCATGCGGCACTCGGGTCTCAAACTGCTGTCCTGCTGACCTTCCGGTCTGCAGTTCAACATCTTAACCACTAAGCCACCACGGTCCTTGATACTGATGCTGTTTAAGTGAACTGGAATTAATATGTTGATAGACAGCGTAGTGACTCTGGATAGCAAAAGTGATGTAGAAGTAATGGAGGGTACAGGCCTGCTTGTTGAAAAGATTAGTGCCTACACTTGGAATCATATAGCCTAAAATTGTTGGAGTCAGGAAGCGTTCTAGAAAATGTGTGGAATTTGGAAATTCTGAGATGTGCATCATCTCAGACATATGGAGCAGGATGCAGCATGTAGCTCAGCCGTCTGGGTTGCCTTGTTTGCCATTAGTGTGGTCCCTTGGGCTGCATGTTTAGATACACAGCTGAGAGCTCTAATATCTAATAATCTAATATCCAGAGTCCTGGCATAGGGAGGAGAAGCATTAAAAGCCTGCTGGAAAGCAGAGTGTAGCTGGTGAACAGAAGAACATCAGAAGAGCCCTGCTGGATCAGGCCAAAGGCCCATCTAGTCCAGCTTCCTGTATCTCACAGTGGCTCCACCAGATGCCTCAGGGAGCATCTGGTGGCTACAGGGAGCATCCAGCATCTGGAGCATCTGGTGGCCCAGAAAGTGGTGCTTCATCTGGAGCGACGGAAGAATGAGGTTTGTAAATTCGGCAGGTGTCTGTAAAGAAGTTATGTGTATAAATGCCAGCAGGTGTGGATCTCTATAACCTGAGACAAGCAGACCTGTTGAGAGTCATTTGAAAATTAAGTGATTGGTATTGGAACAGGACCAAACCTATGTACCAAATACTTTATGACTTTGGGCTGGTTGGTGAAAAACAAGATTTGTGATGATGAAGCAAGTTGTTCTGAGCATAAATGTCAAGCGGCTAGGACCAATCAGAAGCTTGGGGGACAAGAAGCGGCAGGCATAAAGCTAGGAGACATTCATGAAGGAAGAGTATTAAGGCAGAGGTTCCCAAACGGTCTTTGTTCACAGCACCCTTAGTATCATGGTAATTTTTTCATGGCGCCACTACAGTTCTGTTGCTGTGGTTCCCTTGGATCACCGTGGCCAGGTCTACGCGATCCAGGTACGGTTGCAGCCAGCGCACCAGCCAAAGCTGGGCAAAGGCCCCCCTGGTCAAAGCCGCCACCTGGGAATCCAGGAGCAGCTGCGAGTCCAGGCAAACCCCCAAGCTGCCTGGGGCTCAAGCAGCAACTAGTCTAGGAATACAGACACGGAGCTCAGGAGGGGCAGACTGGAATGGGATGTTTGGATGCTTGGATATGGTACTTTGCTCTGCTGGCTGCTGCTGCTTCTGCTTCTTGTGTGCTTAATAAACCAGTACTGAGTGATTACACACCATTGGATCATTAGTGTCTCCTTCTCCCGAAATCTCAGTAAAGATCTCACTGGGAAGGGTTAATTTACCATGGGCTAAAAGGGATGGAATAGGATATTTTTGCCATAAAGCCAATGCTAATACTATTACCATGTACACTACCCAGTCACAGTTACATTTTCTATATCTTGGGGAAAACAGTTGAGAGATATCAATACCCCAAATCCTCTACACTTGCATCCTAATTGTTTTAATTTGTAGAGATTTGTATTTTTAGCATAAACCATCTTAAGTATGCTTTATCATAGAAAGGTGGGGTGTCTCAATAGAGAAATAAAGAAAATGAATATACCACAATCAAGCACAGCCCTGCCAATTATATATGAACCTTTAGTGTGTTAAAAATTGACTCGGACACAATCATCGGGTCTGTGAGCTTTAATAGAACATGGTGAAACATTATACCTTTCTAACAGCAGCTGAAAATGTATCTATGCCCCCAAAATGGCATTGTGATATCTGATTTTCCTCTTTTTCCCTGTAAAATCTAGTAAAAAAAAGTACCCACAATGTGATGTGACATCATCATCATCACATGGTGATTTCCTACACCCCCTCTCCAAATCTTTGGCTATAGCTAGTTGGGAGTGGGAATCTCAAAGGATGGTGATTTCATAAAACACACTGAGCATCACTGCACGTTTATGGGGGAGAAGGAGGAAACAGATACTGGGGTGATGATGATCTTCTGGGACAGAGGCAGCCTGTGTCTGACGACTGTAATTGAAAGAACTGTATTGGGATCTCTCCTGTATGCTGAGCTACTGTGGACCAGAGCATAATGCTGGATGTGGAACTATCCAACCTCCTGGCCTTGGGCAAATCATTATTTATCAGCTTTTCAGTTCTCCTCCTGTGGGTTGGGAATAACAGCAACAACCCCCTTGTTGTGAGGTCAAACACAATAAGGATAGTAAAGGACTTAAGCGCTATAATTGCAGAAATGCAACCATCAGCAGATGGTTATTTGCTTATTCTTTCTTTGCTCAAGCAATCATTTTTCAATCAGATGCCATGAAAAAAAAATTCACTCTCCCTTTTTCAGCTGGAGGCATTTCAGAACTTCGTCTCCTTTCGCTAGCTTTAATTGCAGCAAGAAGGCAGCAGGAGGGGTCATAAATATTTTAGATACATGCTCAGATCAATGCTGTGCAAATTTCAACATCATCATTCACCGTGTTGATGGGCATTCCTTAAAATTCTCCTCTAAGACAGGGAAGTGTTTCACACGGAAAGGTAGTTCCTTGCCTGGTTTTAATCAATGCAGTCACTCCCACGCAATCACCTGTGCATTGTTATGAAAGGTAGTTGCGCCTGTGTGAGCTGGAATTAGTGATATAGTTGATGGTCTCTTTAGCAACTGTAGGCACACTTGTCAGCCATGTCCTCAGGACATGCTCTCTACAGTATGCAATACCATCATCATCATCATCATCATCATCATCATCATCATCATCATCATCATCATCATCATCATCTCATTCAATTTTGTTGTTAAAACCCGAAATTGTTGTGCTATTGTCTTATTAGTCTTCCCATTCATTTTGTAATGAATCACATTTTTGTTACCCCATTTATTTTTGTAACCAGTATGTGTGTGTGCGCGCGCGCGTGTGTGCGTATTTGCAGCATTGCAGAACAGTGATATTTTTTTCTGCTTTCAAAGTTCCTAGTGGCTGCCTCCTAGCCACCACATTCCTAGAATACCCTGTACCCTTATCCTGCCACAATGTCTCAGGTTTGTCCAATGCATTATGGGGGGAAAATATGGCAGCAGTTCTTGGAAGGAGCTCTTTCATTTTCTACTTAAAAGCCCACCACTTTGCCATCCTACCGGTAAGTACATTTTCATTATGAACATGAATGGTGGATCAGGATGAATCAAATGGTTCATATGTGATTTGGTTCGACTAGAGGTCTCTACCATTTGTTTCATAACAAAGGAAACATCTATTTTTGAATAGGTCTGATGAACTTAAGAGAAACATGACAAACAGCGCAATCCTGTGTAACTCTGCACTGGTGTAACAGTAGATGCACCAGTGTAAGTGCACTTATGCCAGTGTGTAAGTGCACTTACACCGGTGCATCTGCTGTTACACCGGTGCAAGGTTACACAGTATTGCGCTCAGTGGCGTTTTAAGCCATTCCGGCGCCCGGGGGCAGGGGCTGGAGCGTCCCCGTTGCGCCAGAGCCCGGCTGCCGCCCCCACCAAAGCGGAGCGTCACCGGCTTCCGGAGGCTCCGCTCCGAAGCCGGGACAAGCCCTCTTCATTGCGACCGCCCGGTTCGGCGGTCGAGGGCTTTGTGAGCTGGCCGAACGCGTCGCCAGCTTTTATTTGTTTTTTCTGCACATGCGCAGAACCTTTCTGAGGGCAAACGGGCAGCCCGTTGGCTGGTCAGTATTGTTACCAGTTTTTCAGATGGGACACAGAGGTTGGTGGCAGAGGCAAGGCAGGAACCAGAGACTTTGTGACTCTCTGCTCAGACTCTCACAGCGCAATCCTGTGTAACCTTGCACCAGTGTAACAGCAGATGCACCGGTGTAACAGCAGATGTGCACTTACACCAGTGCATCTACTGTTACACCGGTGCAAAGTTACACAGGATTGCACTGTAATTCCTTTCCTTAGAGTGAAGATGTTTCCAGATTCTCAGCAACCCAATCTCCTTTATTCATTTTAAGAAGAAACTCAGTAGTGATTTCTTCTTACCTGTCTAGAATGAGATCTATCCAAATTACTGTAAAACCCCACCATAACGCATCATGCGATAACACAAATTCAGATAAAACATGATTGGCAATTGGCTCCCATCCTCTGCCACGCCCCGTTCCTAACCCCAAACATATGATTTAATATAGTATTAACATAACCAGTAAAATCATAATACAGAGTAAACTCTTAATACAATACTGTACTTAACTACCGATAAATCGACTTGCAAACGGAAGGCATTCACTGTCAGCTCGCGTTATGAAGCAAGTTTGCTACCCCTGGCTTAGAGGTTTCCAGAACTAGGAGAGGTCATATCTTAAACCCCTCATTTCCCAAATTCCCCATCATTTATGATAAAGAACGAATAGAATGTGTCATCATCCCTTTTAAGAAAAAAATAAAGAAGCACTGCAAATAGAGGTACTTAAACAGTTTAAAGCACTATAACATTTCTCTTAATTTGTATTTTATGGTTGCGCTGTGAGGATGAAAGATATTTTCTATGCATGCCCTCTACAACATAGCCCTATATATATTTACTTGGAAGTAAGTCTCATCATTTTGTTCAGTGATGCTTACTCCCAGGTAAGTGTGTTATGGTGAAATCCTGTCTAGTGCCATGCACCGGTGCTGGGCATCGGCACCGGAGCCACAAACATGCCGTAAACCACATTTGTGACTATGCACGAGTAGGCAGTGCCTGCGCCAAGGCCGGCACTGCTTTACCCACAGCA
This sequence comes from Plestiodon gilberti rubricaudatus, assembly GCA_026170595.1. Lineage (NCBI taxonomy): Eukaryota > Metazoa > Chordata > Lepidosauria > Squamata > Scincidae > Plestiodon > Plestiodon gilberti. Next base: position 75,432,038 of record JANXHW010000005.1, on the reverse strand, counting down.
GATACCACAGAGCGCCTGCCAGGGAAGGTAAGTTCCCTGCTGGGCGGCAGTGGGACAGGGGGAGGGCAGAATGGAGCGTTCTGGGAGGGGGAGATTGGTCGGTCAGGCCCGGGAAAGGAGAGGAATCAGAGGTGGTGCCTCTGCCGGAGTCCTACCCCCCCCCCTTCCACAGCCTGGCTGCTGTTACATGGCCTGGCTGCTGTTACATGGCCTGCTCGAATGTGCGCCAGCACCCCCCCTTCCCCCAAGGAGTACTGGTGCTGGGTCCTATCTGGATAGAATGCAGCACACGGGCTCTACGTGGACAGGCTCTACGTCCACGCTGCAGCCTACCTAGGCAGGGCTGTTAGTTTGTTTCTGAAAGAGAATTAGTGGGAAGCAGTAGATCTGTATTGGAAACCAGCATGGGACATGTGGATGAGGGATCAATTTTTTTATCCAATTAAGGGGGAAACAAGATGTTGTCAGAAACCTCCCACTATGCATGAAAACTATAAAGTGCAGCTGGTACACCCTTACATTATTCATTTTGCCACACTTCTCCCATTGATGTGACAATTATTATATTTCCACCTACCTTGGCATCATTTTATTGCACCTGGACAATTTATGTCTATGGGAGATCAGCTGTCCCTTATCGATGTGCCATATTACAAAGTGAAATGAAATCATTACTGTGTGACATAGGAAGCTGTCTTTTCCCGGGTCAGGAAATCTAGCTCAGTCTTGTCAATGCTACCTAGCAGCCAGGGGCGTCACTAGACGCGCGTCACCCTAGTGCGGGGACGCGCGTCACCCCCCCTAGGGGCGCGACGTTATAGGCGCAGGGGGAGGGGGCCACCCGGCTCCCCCCCCCCGCATCGCATCGCCCCCTCCGGACGCTCTGAGGCCGGCCCGGGAGCCGGCCTCGGAGCGTCCGAACCCTTCGGCGCTCCAGGGCCTTCTGAAAGAAGGCCCAGGCAGCGCGTCAATCCGGGTATTTTCCGGATTTTCGCGCATGCGCAGACCCGTTTTGAGGGCTTTTTGCCCTCAAAACGGGTCTGGGCATGCGCGAAAATCCGGGAAATACCCGGATTGACGCGCTGCCTGGGCCTTCAGAAGGCCCTGGAGCATCGACGGGGTCGGATGCTCCGAGGCCGGCTCCCGGGCCGGCCTCGGAGCGTCCGGAGGGCGACGCGCGTCACGTAAGTGACGCGCGAGGGGGTGCGCGCGTCACCCCATGACGCGCGTCACCCCCTGGCGGCCCGCCCCCCCGCCACGCTCCAGTGACGCCAGTGCTAGCAGCACCTCTTCAGGGTCGGGCAGCGCAATCCACTGTAAGTATCCAGGGGCGGCCCCAGGGCTGCCTGCTGGATCCTATCCCCATTCCGGGCTGATCGTGATCAGCCCGGAGGTCTACTCAGGGGAAGGGGACATTCGTAGCGTGTAGCATTGGTGTAGTGTGGAGAGGCCCCAATGGGCCTCTTGGATTTCCGCCAGCTATTTAACTGGTGTAAGTCCAAGGAGGCCGTGTAAAGGCCGTGCTGGCCTGGGAATGGGATGGGGATATGGCGGCCACCATTCCTGCCCCCTTAGCCAATGGCCCCCCTCCCTCACCGCCTGGACCACCCCCATCGGGCATTCCTTACCTTCTCCGGCAACCGCAGGGACAATCTGGCGCCAGAGTAAGGCCTGCTGGCCTCTGCGGTGGCAGCCCTTATTCCCGAGTCATCACGAACATGCTTTACGGCATGCTTGAGACGGCTTAAGATTGTTGCACTGGATTGTGCTCTCAGACAGGGGTCTGTCTCAGCCTCACCTGGAGATGTCAAGAACTGGACCTAGGAATTACTACAAGTGTGCCACTGAGCAACAGCTCCTGGTATCTGGTCACCAGTGGCCCCTAGGAGGAACACTGTGAAATGGACAAAAGCCATGCAAAATAAGGTAAGGGAAAGGTTCCACCCTTTCTCCCCCAAGATTTCCATTTGGTCTTATTCCTCCTAAGCACATACTTAACTCTCCCACTGAAATCAATGAAAACTCAAAAGCACCTAATATTGGCTGGACTGCTCCTTTCATGGGTTTTGTTATTAGTTATAATCAAGGAATAAAAATAATGCCAAGTTCAGAAGTACAGACAGTTTACTTTCAGGAAACCCAAAATAACGTAATAAGTGAGGTGATAGCTTTTTATTGGTGAAAATATATGTTGCTGAAGCGAGACCTGATTTGCATTGCAACTCTTTCCATTAAAAAAAAAAAGCTTACGAGTAGAATTGTCCACACATTGCTGAAATTTGAGCAAATTTCAAGATTCCTGATTTATGCAAACATCTCAAGAGTTTTGAGAAGGAAAGCGCCCCCCCCCCCCAGTTTTAACAGTGCTGAAATTTCTTCGGTTGGAGGGGGGCACAGTGTTGCTCGATCTTGAAGTTGCCACCAAAAATCGCTCAAAGCAAAATATGAGGCAAATGTGGATGTTTCTGCTCGGGGAAATTTCAAGGGAAGAAAAAGAGTTTTGAATAAAGCTAAAGGAATTTCTCATGAGGTTGGAGACATCCCAGCTTAAAAACTAGGGGGAGAAAAAAACACACCTTCAGTTATTGATGTTTTCTATTTGCCATCTTATGGTTTTAAGGCTGAAACTTTATCTCTTCTATCTCGCAGTCAAATCCCATGATGGCATTAATGTTATATAAAGGAGAAACAGGTAAAATCAGTGCAGTCACCCTAGAGAAGCATGAACCTTTACACATAGGAAATTGCTGTCAAAAGAAATAAGGATGATCCGGGGGAAAAAAAAGAAATAGTTTATTAGGAATAGAAGTGTCTTGCCAGGGTTTGGGGTTTTTCTTTTGTCTTTGTACAACGAAATAGTCTCAAACGGGAATCACAAACCTTCTATTGAAGTCATAAATCATTTTCACGGTGCAATCCGCACTAATCAATATACTGTGTAATTAGCATGTTGTTTAAGCAACTCATGCGCAGGGTAGCTGCAATGTCTAAATGTTCAAACTCATTTATCTTGTTTGGGGGTCTGTCTTTTGCTGTTTTTTAAAAGGCCAGATGGCGGAGTGTATTTCTCCATCTCAACCTGATCCAAAATCATTAAGAAACATAGGGTGTGCTCCAGCCCTATGGTTGCTGGAGCGAAAGCTACCACATCCCGTCTTCTACATATGCAAATGTGAGCCTGGAGGTAATGGTGTGCATGCTTGCCAGGACCAGCTGTGCGTGTGCAAAATCAAACATTAAAAGTGCCACTGCACTAGGTACACATCTGTGCTCTGCAAGTAGCAGGACAGCTCTTGGGAGGTGGCACACGGCTTCTTTCAGACTCAATTAAACAGGTTATTCACAACCAGACCATGCACGGGTTCTGGCTGGAACAATCTGACAGAAGGGGGGAGGCCTTGCTGGAGGTCTCTAAGGCCTGGCTGTGCTTTGTTACTTATACACTGGTGTTCAGAGCGCTCGGAGGGTAAAGGGCCAGGTGATTCAGAAAGTATTGAATTTTCGCAGATGTTTTTTAAAACTAAAAAGTCCAAAAATGATTTGCTCGCTCCTTGAGGGAATTTGTTCCAACCTACCTTTTTTTGTAACTTTCCAGCTCAGAGTTGGCTCCAGATTTGAGAGGGTCCTTGGCAAGGTGCCCTCTGGTGGCTTAGCTGGGCATTGTTGGGGATGAGGTAGGATTATTTTTTCGACTTCAATGGTGGTAACAGCAAGGCTCTTCCTCCATAGCCCCATCCCTTCTCTTCTCTCTTCTGTGGGCTCACTTCCTCCCCCAGCATCAATAGGGCTAAAAGGAGGCCAAAAGAGCCACGCTCCACTGCCGCCGCCTCAAGGATTCGTGGCCCCTGGGGCAAGCTCTCCTTTCTGGAGGGGAGTGGTGCCTGAAACTGGCAGCAACAAAGTGACCGTCTCCTGGCTAAGAGAGTTGCTCCCCCACTGCCTCATCTTCCTCTCTCCCTTCCTGAAACAGGAGCTTGCTTGAGGCCTTGTGATGGGTGACGATACAGAAGCTTCCACTTTTGGACGGGAGGGATGCGAAGAGGTGATGGTGACGGAGCCGACCTCCTGGCCAAGTTGAGTCTGGATGAGTCATTTTATTATGCCTCTATTCACTACAGTGAATCTAACTCCCATTAGCATCTGCAAGAGTCTCCTCTGCACTGATGCTGATTATCTCAGATTACGTCCACTGTGAGCAATTTATTTCTGCTGTGATCACTTAGTGCTCTCTTGCTTACTACAAATAGGAGACTGTTAACAACACCTGCAGGCTGTGAATCTTCTGTGGAGCTGGTGTATTTTTTTTACAGTTTGTGCCCTACAGAGCAATCCTATATGGGTTTGCTCAGAAGCAAGGTCCAAATAAGGGAGACTGTGGGCATGCAAAGACTAGCACAGGAAAATGCACAGGTGAGGCCCCAAAGCGTTCAGAATGTTTGCCTTGCAGCAGGGCAGTTCTAGCATCAGGAAGAGTCAGAGAGCTCAGCTCAGGTGGCAGATTTAAGGGTATCGTTAAAGGGAAGTAAACGGTTAATTATTGAATGTATTCTTATTTCATTTTTCATACCATGGGTGGATCTGTTTGATGCTTCTGCCTCAAGCACCAAAATGTCTTGGACTATCTCTGAGACCCCTCTGTTATTTAATGTACCCAACTTGTATACCAATGGTCCCCAATCTCTCCCCTACCATGGTTCACCTTGTTCTCTCGCACCGGGCCCAGAACGCACTCTCTGGACCTCCGCAGACCTCAGAATGCCTCTGGAAGTGACCGGAAGTTATTTCCGTGAAACCAGAAGTAAACTGGAAGTCCCTTCCGACCACTTCTGGAGGCATGCGGAGGCCAAGGGAGTGCGTCCTGGGCCCGGTGTGACCTGGGAGCAGCTTCCAATTGCATCTGGAGGGCTCTAATTTGGAGCCAACCAGATGCAAGGGCGGGTGTGCGGGCCCAACTCAGTTACCGCACATCGAGCCGTGACCCACAGTTTGGGAAGTACTGCTGTATATATTTTATGCTTTGCTGGCTGCTACACAAATTTCAGGTAATGTATGAACCATCTGCTCTTTTTTTCAGGAAACAAGTGATCCACACATTTGCTCTCCACTAGGGTTCCTGGGAGCCCTGGGGCAAAGCTCTGCTCTGGACTCCTCAAGGCATCTGACACCCTCACTGATGGCACACTGGGGTCTACCACTGACCTCTGTGGGTTTGTACTGTGGGTTCAGAGGTTGGCCTAGCCAGGTGGGCCTTCTGATAGGTCATTTCCCAACTTGGCCAATATTTGACACCACCCCTCCTTCAGTCACATCTGAATGTGTTTTGGTCGTGAGGAAGACAGTAGCTTCACTTCATTTAAACTGTTCAGATGAGCTGTCCACCAAAACAGTAGGGTTGGCCATAAGCAAAGGGAAAAATGTGGCTGTCTTGAGCAGAGCACCATGGAGTTTGGATTCTACAAGTGGTCATAATCACTCCATAAAATTAATGGCACTTACATTGAATCCTAGAAAGGAATAGTGTAATGAAACAAATGTTGGAATTGGACCAAGGAGAACTAGGTTCAGCTGGGTCCTGCTCAGCAACCTTGAGCACCAAAATATTAGCTCTTGGCTCAGCTCTGAACCACCTCACAGGGTACACTGTACATGTGCAGATAAAACGGGATACCTCATGTACACCTCCTTGAGTTCCTTTCAGGAAAAGCAGAATGCAAATATGACAAACAAGCAAAGTCCCATCCCACACAGCAGTTTTGGTAGCAAAGGGATTTACATCATATGCAATGGATTGTACTAGAGGTTCCCAACCTGTGACACATGTGCCACCAGTGGTACTTTGAGTGACTGCCAGCGGTATACAGCAGGCAACAGCAGTAACAATAACCAGATGCTAGGAGGTCTCTTATCTGCCGTTCTGATCTCTCTCTCTCTCTCTCTCTCTCTCTCTCTCTCTCTCTCTCAGCAGCTTCTGCTCCTTATCTCCAATCTGTAGTGTTCCGTATTGCTTCCTGTACATACAGCATTGAACCACTAGGTGGCGCAGGCAAGAAGGAGCAGGCAAGAGCAAAGTAGGCAAGCCTCTTATTTCCTGTTTCTTTTTGTTTATTTCTATTTTATTGCTGTATTTGAGCAAGCTGCTCAAGTTGCTGTATTTGAGCTGTATCTGAGCAAGCTGCTGCTTATATTTGTAGAGATTCAAATCAATAGGCATGAATGGGGGGAGGGGAGCAATTAAATATAACTGTCCTGGGGAAAGATAGGCCAAAAAACAGAGAAACTGAAAACTGAAGATGCAGGATATTTAGGCTGACCATATCCCGAAAGGGACAGGGTGCCTATACCTGTAAGAAGAGGAAATTTGGGCAGGTGTAGCTTGTTGCCCCCTTCCATGATGAGCTGCATCTGCCCAAATTCCAATGGTTAAAGGTATAGGCACCCTGTTCCTTTTGGGATATGGCCAACCTAATGATATTCTACTCCTGAACTGAAGCCTATATACATTTGCTCTTTTTTTGGGGGGGGGGGAAATAAGCTCTAAAGCAGAAGTGGATCTGTGAATACACTACTACTGTTTGGGGAAAAACACCACAGTGGCTAATAAATTTATTTATTTATTTATTGGCTCAGGTGGTACTTCAGAAAATTTGCCTGTGACAAGTGGTACACCTGGCAACAAAGGTTGGGAACCTCTGGATTATACCATTACAGGGCTCTCTATGTCAACAGAAACCTGCTTGGCTGGCCTCTTCTTCTGCCCTCCAGGCAACTATCTTTGTAACCTCTGCAGCTGGTTTCCCAGCATATTGTCTGATGAGAAACACGCTCAGAACACAAACATCAGAAAATGCTCAAAATCAATATTTTTAGCTCCCCACAGTCAGGGCTGTTTGGTGCAAAATTTAACAATAACAGTAGGAACTACAGTGTAGGATTTGTGAGTTTTATAGGGAAAAAACACATCAGGCTGATGAGAAGATTCTGCAGATTTTCAGGACTTTCCAAAAACGCTCATCTCACTGAGCCACAAAGCCTGCCAAATGTCTGCACTTGTTAACATGGGCATGATTTCAACTGAAGATGTTTTTCACTCACTTTGAGAGTTTTTAACACAGAATGAAAGTGTACATAGCTCTTCCCAGGGCAATTTAAGAATATTTCACTTCGATTGGACCGTGTGTTGGTTAAATTCTTCCCAGCTTGTGATCAAACAGCAAGCAGTTATGTTTCCCAACATTGAACAGGTTTTAAACTGCTCATTATAATATGTTCTTCATTGATTCTGATAACCATAATCACATTATTAGAAATATTGGTGAAAGTTGCTGTTTTTGTCTTCTGAATGAAAGATTATTGCTTCTGTGTGTCTTGTGAGGTGCTTTGAGCACAATTTCTTAATGGAAAATAAGCCTACACCTTCAATCTATTCTAATCTCATGTGCATTTAATTAATCTGTGGAACTCCTTGCCACAGGATGTGATGGCACCTGGCCTAGATGCTTTTAAAAGGGGATTGGATAGATTCATGGAGAAAATGTCCATCACAGATTACAAGCCATAAGTAACCTTTTGGTTTTAGAAGTAGGTTATCTCTGTATGCCAGGTGCACGGGAGTAGCAACAGGATACAGGTATCTTGTTGTCCTGCGTGCTCCCAGAGGCATCGGGTGGGGCCACCGTGAGATACAGGAACCTGGACTAGATGGGCCTTTAGTTCTGCAAGCCAAAAAGATGTGTCTATGCATGATACAGCACAGAATCGTGGCAATGGAGAGCTTGAAGACCTGTTGAGCCACAGCCTGGCATTGAGAAGAATTGGGTTATTTGTGCTACTTTAGACATCCTATTTCTTTCCATAACAAGTTGTGTCTGCATGGTGTCCTTCACACCCTTTGTCACCATTTCCTCCTACCCTGCTGCCCAATCAATCATTGAAAAATAATAACAATAAAGAAATAAATGAAAATCCCAGCCTTAAATTTTTGCCCTTGCAATCAGAATGAATTATGCAAATTAAAAACAATCATGCAAATGTATCTGCATGGCATATTTTGTTCTTATTGTTGGTTTCATTAGCACAGCGGTTCTCAAAGTGGTGGGTCGCGACCCACCATTGAGAACTTAAGCTGTCCCCTGCCCCCTTAAGGCGACCTGGGGGATCGCCACCGCTGCAAAAGTGCCTGAAACGGGGCTCCCGCACTTACCGGGGCTTGGGGGAGCTTTGGGGAGGCCTGTGCAACCCTCTGCACAGTGGCGTTGCTCCGGTAGGGGCGGGGCCGTAAGTATCGCTCCGTCATAGACCCTTTACCGAGCGAGCAGGAGGCGGCCCCGCCCCCTCACTGTCGGAGTCATTCCCGTGCAGAGAAAGCAGCAGGCGAGAGACCCTGCCTGCTGCTTTCTCCGCACGGGAATGGCTCCGACAGTGAGGGGGCGGGGCCGCCTCCTGCTCGCTCGGTAAAGAGTCTACGACGGAGCGATACTTACAGCCCCGCCCCTACCAGAGCGACGCCACTGCCTCTGCAGGCCTCTCTGATCTTCGTATCGCTGTTTTGCAGCGATCTTCGGGCACTTCCGTTTTTTGTGAAAACTGGAAGCGCCCGAAGATCGCTGCAAAACGGCAATCCGAAGCTCCCCCAAGCCCCAGTAAGTGCGGGGGGGTTGGGGGCCGTTTCGGCTGTGGTTTCGGCAGCAGCGGTGGCGATCCCCCAGATTGCCACCGCTGCTGGCTCCGCCCCTGCACACACTCAATGTTCTTCCCGCCTTGCAGGGAGAATTTTGAGAAACACTGCTTTAGCATATCTGGATTTTCTTGGAAGTACGTTCATCTTGTGACATAGAGTGCAAGTGAGCACAAACATTATGATGTCTCGCTGAAGCAACCACAGCTGCTCTCGACACTCCCGTTCTGGCGGCGGTAGCTGCGGTTAGGATTGCCGTAATATAATTGAAGAAGCAGCCTCTTGTCATATCTCCATCACAGACGTCTCCTCTTAATTCTTAGAGATCTATTGATCACATGCTAGCAAATTGCTCACAATGCATGAGTTTGGCATGCATTCAAAGAAATAGCAAAAGGACAACACCATGTGGCGCCTGAACTTAAGAATGAGGACAGCTAGACTTGTGACTAGATTTAAGACTAGATTTAAAGTTTTTAGGGTCTTCAGACGGGAGTCTCTGTGAAGAAGACAAAACTTTTCAGTCGTTCGTCTGCTCAGTAAACCACATACTGTTTCCAGTGTGCAAAGAATCCTTCAAATGCTGTAACTGTGGGGATTATTATTGCATTAACGTTCTAGCGTCCAAATAAGAAAGCACATCTAAAACAAAACGATGGGGGGAAAAGATTAATAAAATATGGGGAGTGGAGATCAAACCTTTTTATGTCTCCTAGAGTCTCATAAATACATTGCGTCTTCCATTTTCATCCCCATGCAACCTGGTTATGCCACCTAAATATTAAAAACACTGTCTGTAGCCATTGCACATAAAATTGGCATTATCAAAGACCACATAAGCACATAATTCAGCTTAATGGTAGCTGGCAGCTTGTAAACAAATCTCTTGGATGGCTTCGAAAGTCTAAGCATGAATGTCATTTTTAAGTTGTCAAATACACTGTGTAATAAACAGACGTAGGCTGAGCCTTGCATCTTGATGTGCCTCAAATCTAATTTCGTCATACATGGCAGAGATAAGGGCAGCGAAAGGGGGAAACTACCAAGAGCAGTTGGCTTGCCAGGAAGGCTGAGGGAAGTTTTGGAGTCTGGAAGATGTTTAAAGGATTGTCAATCAATTTTTTAAAAAATGAATGGTTGCTGGAGAATATACTGAGAATATACTCTGTCCTTAAGCGCTTCAAGATAATGTTAAAGAACATTATCATAAGAAATGTTCAATTGATATAAATGCAGCAAGCTATGGCGCCTCTGTCCATTCATGAGCTACTGAGTGCTTGTCTGGGTCAACCTGACCCTCAACACTGATCTGCTCTCACAGAAGGATATCAGGACCAGATGGCTTTGTCCTCTTTATTTTGCCTCCCCCTTTATTAGCATTGTTAATATTGCTGCTGATTATATGATGAGCGATATGATGAGCTGATTATATGATGAGCCATCCCCTGCTAACTGGGCAAGAGGCACTTTTTCAATTGGTGCTCCTCTTTTATTTAGCAGGGGGAGAGTAACTGCTCCCCTTTCACCCCAGCACAGTGTCTTTTCTGGTGGCTGTTTGCTGGTGTTCTTCTGCATCTTTTTTAGATTGTGAGCCCTTTTGGGACAGGAAGCCATTTAATCATTTGATTTTGTCTGTAAACCACTTTGTGAACGTTTTGTTGGAAAGCGGTATATAAATATTTATTTATTTTATTTATAGAATTTATACCCCGCCTTTCTCCCACAAGGGCAACCAAGGCGGCTTACAATAAAAACATTAAAATACATATATACATTTAAAATCAAGAATTAAAACAATGAAAACAATTAAAACAAACAGCCCCATTAATTAACTATTAATACTGTTGTTAATAATAATAATAATAATAATAATAATAATAATAATAATAATAATAATAATAATAATAATAATAATAATAATAATAATAAAGGCCATTTCCAACCTGGTTCAACTTCTTCCTCCACTACAAAAGGGCTGGCAGAGCTAATGTGGCTTAGTGGCCAGAGTGCTAGACTTTGGTCAAGGTGACCCAGAGTCAACCGCCTCCCCCAGTTTATTCCCCCCAGGAATAAACATGAAGCATTGTTTTCTTCCACTGGTAAACTACTTTGGAAAGGAACCCCACCTTTTTTTCTCAATTCTGAATTTAAATGGGAGAAGTTGAAGTGGATGAAGCAGAAACAAAGAATTGGTTTTTGGTGAAGGAAAATTAGTATGAACTTAGCCCTTACAATTCCTGAGCAGAAGTTGAAAGGCAGCCTGCTCCTGAATTTTAAGTAGTATGTGGGAAGACTGTAGTCGTTCAATGGCGAAGGAAAGGTATTCTGCACATGCTCAGCAGTACGTTTCCATTTTCCAAGACTTATGGCCCAATCCTATTCCCTACCAGTTTACGCTAGGCAGCCATGCTTCCAGAGCATGTGCCACATGCAATGGGGGGAGGGGGGGTTGAACAGACAGCCAGGAGAGTTGCAGGTAAGTAAAAAGATTTTTTTACTTACCTCTCCATAGGCTGCCTGACTGTCAATGTGTCTCAGACCTTGCTGGCGTAAGCCTGAGAATAGTCGAAGGACAGGTCTGGGCCAGGAAGGAGGCATAAGATCTTGGCATGTGCTGCTGCTGAGATCCTCCCCTTCCTGCCCCCAAACCACCCCTGCCTAGCTAGATGCCCACACCGATCCTCCCCTGAACTGCCCATGTCCACACCCACCCACCATACCTAATTGAGTGGGTGACGAGGATCTGCTGACGGACATGCAGAGTCTCCAGCTGTTTGCACCAGCAGCTCCAGAGTGCACAATGGCAGGCCACATTTCATGCTGCTATAACAGGACTTACAAAGTTGGTTTTGGCCCAGCCGCCCATCTTGACATTGAGTTTGAATGAATCTTGGCACAAATTAAGTTGAGGACAGAGAGAGAATGGAGACCTTACCTGCAACAAGAAGGGCTTGTGAAATAAACCTGTTTTTGTGAAGATTTGCTGAAATGGAAGTGAGGGGAAAGAACAAGGAACGGTTTGTATCCAGAAAAGATATATCCTCTGGTTGTAGTTTGTTCATAATAGACATGGGGTAGTAGTGCTTAATTTTGTAAGAGAGAGGCTCTGGAGCTTTAGAGCACAACCCTATGCATGTCTGTTCAGAAGTAACTCCCATTGTGTTCAGTGGGGCTTACTCCCAGGAAGGTGTTCATAGGAGTGCAGCCTAAATCACATACTATTACTCTTACAGCACAATCCTGTGCATCTCTACACAGAAGTAATTCCCATTGTTATGGTGTAGTAGGATGGTGTAGTGGTTTGGGAGTCGGACTTAGACCTGGAAGATCCAGGTTCAAATCCCCGCTCAGCCACTAAGCTTCCTGGGTGACCTTGGGCCAGTCACTATCCCTCAGCCCCACCTACCTCACAGGGTTGTTGTGAGGACAAAAAGGAGGGGAGGAAATATGTACACCACTCTGAGCTCCTTGGAGGAAGGGTGGTATAAAAATGTGACAAATAAAAATAAAAATAAATTGTGTTAGTGGGGCTTACTCCCAGGTGTGCCTAGGATTGCAGTCTGCATCTGTGTAAGACATGCACCTTCATTCTCTAAACCTTGCTTTTCAATTCAGTATGTGTCAATATGTGGTGGGAGGGAGGGCTGCACTTGCTTAGTGGTTCGTGAAAGGCACTTCCAGTGTGCTCAGATATACACTGTTCCTTCTGAGTGTGTGGGAAGAAGGAGGCTGCAATTGCTCAATGGAAAGGGAAAAAACACTTTGAGCATTCTTTATTTTTAATTAACATTTACTTCTCCTTAAGAGTTCTCTGCCATGGAACCTCGGGCTGATCATTAACTAGTTACTTACTAGTGTGCCTCAGTGTTCCTCAACTGTAAAATGGGACCAACGTCCTCTAAATACTATGCATGCTCCACCCCTCTATCTCTCACCCACTCATGCAAAGGAGTGTCTCTATTTTCATTGGTAAAAAGTGGAAGGGAACAGAACAGCAATGTATAATAATTACAATCTTTTTACTCTTTTCCCAAAAGGCTCTTTAAAAAAACCAAACAAACAGAAAAAAACTGATATTGAGACACATCCGAATACATTTCATTCATATTGTGGAATTATTGAAAAATAATAATTTGAGTAGAGAGTCGGATTCCCGTATTAATCATTCATTTCAATGGGTGATGTGAACCCTGCCAAAAGCAAGTGATGAATCAGCCATAAACTTCTTCTTTTTTAATTAATAAGACCTAATTTCCCTATGGTTCTTTCTCCAGTACATCTTCTCTGTAGCCAAACCCAAAGAAAACTGTTCTATTAAGTATATTTTTTTCATTAAAAATAGACACCGCAATAAATCATTGAGGGTGTCTGGAAAAATTATTCATGTGCCTAAATTATACATGGGATTATCTTCCTATTTGCTCTCATCAGCACTAGGGAGTATGCACTGCTGCTGACCAACTTCCCAATTAAATCAAAACATGCATATATTAAAAACACATACAATGGCGATCATATTTTCAGTTAGTAACGGCATTCACTTTCGGAACTTTATTTAGCAGTCGTGTTAAAGAGCTGAACAATGTGTCACTGCGTTTTCAGGCCTGGTTCACACATGCATCTCGGGCCGACTCATCTCATCCTTACTTCAGATTACGGAATGTGTTCTGCACAACGTTCAGAAGGTGCAGCTGATAGCCTAGAGGGGATCACAGGGGGCAGGTTCTTGGTCATCTGTATTGGCTATCAGTTTGTTTCTAAGCCCAATTTAAGGTGTTGGTTCTTACCTTTAAAGTAGGTGCAGGGAAAGATGGAGGGGAAAATGGGTGCTGTGCCTAGCAGTTAGCAATGACACCCACCTGCCTGCTTTATTCTTTGACTGGGTAAACTGGGATTGGATTGAGAAAAAGTAGTATTTGCTGTCACCACGCATAGCTAGAAAACCCAGAAAGAAAAGCTTGCTCCTTAAACCCAAGCAGTAGCCGAACATGAGCAGTCTGGCGAATGGATCAACACCATCTTGAATTAACACAGGTCACACAATCATCTGCCAGCTGATTCACAGTGCAATCCTGTGTATGTCCACTCAGAAGTAAGTTCCATTGTCTTCAATGGGGCTTACTCCTAGGTAAGTGTATTCAGGATTGCAGCCTCAGTGAATCAGCTGTACACTAATGAAGTACAGTCACCCTGCATCTTAGGTGCAGTTGACTTGTGCGAATTCAACTATATAAGCCACTGTTTCCCAAACGTTTTCGACCTGCGGCTCCCTTGACCATTGGTGACCATTGACCACGGCTCCCCATAACATTATGTTGATGCCTGCCAATTGGCATTGCACTGTTTTCCGTAAGGATTCCGTGGCACTCCGTGGCTCCCCTGGTTGGTATCCACGGCTCCCCTGGGAGCCACGTCTCCCAGTTTGGGAACCACTGAAGCACTTGGCAAACAAAAGCATGTGCACACACACACACACACACACACACACACACACACACAGAGAGAGAGAGAGAGAGAGAGAGAGAGAGAGAGAGAGAGAGAGAAACATGCACGCACACATACACACACAGACAGAAACAAAAGTTTAATTCTCATTCCCAACCAAGCTGAAGGAGGTGTAACTGCTTTTGTTCATATTGATCCCTTGCTACCCAGATCTCTCCCTCCCCTCCTGCCAGTTTTAGATTATTATTCCGGTGTTGATGTACCACTTTTCAGGAGAGCCTCACAATGCATTTTACGTGCATAAGCCTCTATCATCCACAATGTATACAATAAAACAGCAAACACAACAGGCCACAGAAAATAAGAGCCCGATCTCTTGTCATGCTACACTCTTAAATCAGTTTGTTCTGCCTGCTTCTGCCTTCCCTGAGGGCAAAATGCTTCTTCAGTAGCCCTTGGCAGTTGAGTTATGGAGAGTAGGAATTTTACGTTTCTTGGGGCAGAGACCAGTCAAATGTTTTGCTTCGTTTTGTTGACAACACTCTGTAAAGGCACCGTGCACATGAGTGGTGCATCGGAATAATAAATAACAGTCTCAAAGACAGAAAAAAAAAAACAGTTACAATTACCATAAATGTCTTACACAGTCGACTCTGTTCTTGCTGCAAAGGCCAAACCTGGTCTTGCAGTCAAAACCAGATGAATTTCCCTTCATTTGAAAGATACACACATTTCACACATGGAGAGTCTGCCTCATAAATTACAGCAATATATAAAACGGTGCCAAAAATATGACTTAACAGCTGCATAATACTAGAGTTCTCAGTGCGCTTGGTCTTATCTGCAGTGGGCATGCAATAAACACTTTTGTTTGTTTGTTTAAAGAATGTGGCACATGCTGCAGCAAACCTGATGCACACGCAGCAGCAATAAATCTGCAGCGCATTATCCCAAAAGATAGTTAGTTAGTTAATGAATGAATGAAGTGGCATCAGGCAAGCTGGTACTTGTCAAGGCTGCAGGTCAACCGCAGCTTTGGCTTGCCTCTTGCGGAGGAGATGCCTGTTATCTTTCTTCTGCGTTCAGTTTTAAAACAAGCTGGAGGAATTGTTTTAAAAGTTAACCGCTATGCGGATGCAAACGAGGCCAGTCATGAATGGCAACGTGCAAACATTTAAGTAACATTCCAGTCGATGAAGGTCTTGTTTTGCCAAATCTCTTGTTTTAAAGCAGACCTGTACGGTTTATGTCCCACCAGCCATCAACGAAGGAAGGGACTCGAGCAACTCTGACAGTCCAAGCAAGCCAGCTCCGCGTAACTGAGATGGAGCATGCCCTGTTCCCCTCCTGGCATGCTGTGAGAACTTGCCAAATCACATGGTGTGTGTGTGTGTGTGTGTGTGTGTGTGTGTGTGTGTGTGTGTGTGCGTGCAGTGGTGAAACTAGACTGGAGCGGAGGCAAGTAGTTCTGCAAGACTCCGTTACACCGGAGTCAGCGGCCCCTCCCCCTTGCTGTTGGAGCCATTCCAGCAGCAACAGGGGAGTGTCCTGCGTGTTGCCTTTGCTGCCAGAATGGCTCCAACAGCAAGGGGGAGGGGCCGCTGACTCCGGTGTAACGGAGTCTTGCAGAACTACTTGCCTTTGCTCCACCCTTGTTACGCCTCTGTGTGTGTGTGTGTGTGTGTGTGTGTGTGTCATCCAATCCACCCCTTGTGCAACTTCAGTACTAGAACATACTACTTAGAACTTGTCATTACTAGAAACCAGTACTGAAATCATGTGTGCAGGGTGGTTCTGAATAGCTGCTCTCCCCATGTTTCTGCAGAGGGGTGAGCATGCTCTCACCACAGTCCCCTCCTAATTGCATGAGCCTGGGCCGGTAGGACAAATATCATCTCACCCAGCCACTCTTGGTTTTGTTGCTTGTCTAGGACGGGACTACAAAAAACATGGCTGCTCAGCACCATGCTATATACTACAGGGTGAGGGCTGCATCCTGTCAGGTGGGTCATCAGTTGCAAAGGCCCTTTTCTTAAGGGAAATCTCCTTATACAGAAATCTCGCCTGCTCACATTTACCGCAGAATGGCTGCTATTGTGTCTGCTCTGATAGATGCACCAGACTGAGAACCTTAAGAACTAGTACTAAGAAGGAAGGGGAGGAAACTGGTGGGCCACAGGTGGTGTAAGGGAACAATGAGGACACCAAGAATACACATTTCCTTCTGTGGGTTAAGGCCCTGATCTCCATGGCAGTGGTAGGACTTGAACCCAGGTGCCCCAACATCTGACTTGGGTGCTATAGAAATGAGATACATAGTAGTCAATGTTTAGAAGTAATTTATTGTGCAAAATCCTTGGAAAGTTTACAGAGATGTGATTAACATGAAATTTCATCCCCTTGGACAAATTCCCTATTTTTATTTAGTTCCACCAGGATGGCAGATAAAAGGGAAATCATTGTTTATGCTTGGGGTAGTGCAGGGGGAGAACAGTTGGTGGGAAGTGAATCATTCCTCAATGAGCATGCAAGCGGTGTTCGGGTTTTCTAGTCTCCATACTCTTTTGATAAGGCTATTCCTTCTATCACCATGCCAGGTCCCAGTCAGCTGCCAAAGATAAGCACATGAATCACATGAATAATCAGTAACGTACATATTTCGCATGTGCCACATTCAAACTGGAGAGGCCTGTTCTATCAGGCTGTATTATGCCAAGAAAAAAGTAGTTAGGATGAGGGCCAGTAGAGGTGTCATATCTTTGTTCTGTTCTCCCATTTTTTTAGTGGAATGTGAGATGGCGTCACTGGGATGCGTGTCACCCAGTATGGTAACCTGGAAGTTTCAGTGGTGATGTGATGATGTCATCACATCACCCCCAAAACCTTTGAGTTGCCAAGCTTTTGCATTTTTCTTATGCGAAAAGCCCACTGTCCAAGCCTCTGCTTGGTGGCCCCCAGTCCGATCTGAACCTTGTTGTCTTTTCACGCCCTCACTGTGAGTGTGTTTTCGCTGCTCACCTGTGGGAGAGCGAGAGGCAACTGGGCCCGGAGCAGGTCGGGGGGACTGCCGAGCAGAGGCTTGAGCATTTTGGAGTCACCCCCGAGGATGGCACCTGGTGTGGACTGGCTGGTGTGGACTGACTGTGCACTGGCTGCACCCCCATTGTGACACCCAAGGATCCTGTAAGCAGTATTTTAGCTGCTGACCTAACATTGTCTATTATTTATTTATGTGCCAAAACAGGTCGAGTCAATATCATGATTGGAAGCTTGGCGGAGGGAGGGGGGCAGAGACTTGTCTTTTCACTCTGTCTAAAGTGTCCTGAAGTGTCCTTGATGGCATTATATAAATAATAAAAAAAATTAACCACCCACCCTTTCTGGTTTAACAAACGCATACAAAGTAGCTAACACTCAAATCAAGAACCATCAAACACATTTTTAAGCAGTTAAGGAAAAATTAAACATTCTTCACAAAGGAGAGTCAGGAGTAATTCAACCTCTGGCCATGTTGAAAGCCTACCAGAATAGAAATGGCTTCAGAACATGGCAGAATAATATCAGTGAGGAAGTCGGAAGGATTTCTTGGGGCAGGCAATTCCTTAACGTTTTTGCACCACACTTCTGATGGAGGTGGGAGAGACATAAGGGCCTCCCCACTGCTGGTTTTTATTATAGCACCATCTGTGTATGTGGCATTTTATACAGAATGGAAAAAGAGATCCTTGTCCTGGAGGCTAGGGCTGAATTGAACGCAGTTGATCTCAGTGGCTGGACAGAATCACATAGGAGGAGCTGGTCCTTTAAGTATCCTGGGTCCATTCCACACAAAGGCTGTTTAGCAGTGCTGATCACTGTGGTTGCACACAGCATGCAAAATAATGCGTTGTTCCCAGTACAATCCACAATGTGTGTCTCCGCGGGAACGAAGGATATCAGCTTTCTGGTAGTCATAACGCTCCCCTCCCACCATCACATCGTGTTGTCAGCTTACATTGCACTGCTTGGGACTTTGGGAGGGAGGATTATTGGGGGCGGGTGCATCTAGGTTAGCCAAGTGTCTGTTAAGCAGAATAAAGTTTTCAGGCACACACCCACACACACCTTTAACCCTCCTCCAGAGGTGGGAATTGGGCAGGACATGGGATGAAAAGAAGCTCCTTTCATGGAGATTTGCAAAGGCTTGTTTTGTTCAGCGAAGACACTGCTCATGGATACTTGCCCCAGTACAAACAGCCACTGACCTCCCCCCATAGCTCAATGGCCACCAGACATTCCCCTGGCCAAGTACACTTGTACACAGCACAGCTCCACCCCAAACATCTCTCACTTATCTCTCCCCTCTTGTCCCTCAAGGCTGCTTGGTTGAGTGCTTGCAGGAGACAGAGAGCCAAGTGTAAGGCAAGGTAGGCAGGCAAAAAGATTCACTGGTATTGCAAAGCAAGGTTAGGTAACATTGCCAGCTTTCTGTTGGAGGAAGCCAACCGGACCCTAATGCCCAAAGCCCGGAACTGAGGATTGGCAGGGGAGAAAATAAGGAAGAGAAGCTGACTGCCATCAACTACATGAATCAACTGTGAGGCAGGCAAGCTGGCAGTGAAACCCTTCCAACCCACAATGCTATTGGAGACACACACACCTTATTCTTCTCCCCCCAGGAACAACAACGATAGTTGGGGGAAAGTTCACTGGACCACAACTGTCTCCAGACACTGCCATTGGTGCTGTGCTGGGAAGAGGAGGAGGAAATAAGAAACGGGTTCACAACCAACACCTCTGTCAGTAGTGCTCCACATACAATGCAATAATCCATCAGGAGCCGCTGGCTGTAATTGCACTCCAAACTGTTAGAACTTGAGAGGTAAGAAACAGCACTTTACCCAATGACAAGCACTGTGAAATTTTATCTGGCTCTGCTGTTTTGATCTTTCTGGATGCTATTTGAAATTGTGTCTTGTTTTTCCTCTTGTAAGCTACACTGAGACTATTTGCAAGGAAAGATGGGTATCGATTCTAATCAAAAATTATGATTTTGAGGCACCAGCATTCTGAAACGGACCTGAACATTGCGCCAGTGCAATAAGATGAGTCAGCAGTGGTCAGCCCAGGCTTTCTGGCCAGACACTCTCTCAGTGCCTTCCCCGTACTTCTAGCCATTAGTCCGTTCAAGGTGGCGGTAACAAAAGGAGGTCAAAGGACCCTCATCACAGGAGCAAAATCAGATCAGAGACAGTGTGTTTTCTTCACATATGAATACACAGTTTGGAAAAAGTTGCTCTGATAGGCCAAAGTAAACCAAATACATCTTGTCATTCAAACCCTATTGGGAAACCTTTTCATAGACAAATACAATTACACAAGTCCCTGGGAGCCGTAAGTAAGTCAAACGAAAATGACATTGATGGCAGCAAGGCAGCTCAGTCCTGGGGATGGAACTCCATGCGATGGTCCCAAGAGTCAAACTGTGGCTTCTAGCAAGGCTGCCTAAAGTCTCCGATGAGCATCCAGATGCTGCTGAATGAAGAGGATCTTCCATCATTGGCTCACAGTCCCCGAAGTGGCAACTGAAGGCATGCTGGGTATAGTCCAAGACGAAGAAGCAGCAGAATCGAGCCTTTATTGTATAGGCCTTTACACCCTATGATGTCAAATCTCAGTTGGATTCATTATGTAATTATAGGCCGTTGGTACTAGAGCTGACCCAATATTGGGCTGGAGGAGTGTTACTTTCCAGGAAACCAAAAGGCCCCCCTTTTCCGTAACATTTAAGAGAGCATGGTGTTTGTCCTTTGTTCCAGGACAGAAAAGGGGGAACGTGTTCCCCTGTTGCCAAGTCAGCTAGGCAATGGTCCTTGTCTCTCTGCCCTGCTCAAGCAGTTTCAACGGCTACTTTTTCAATGTACTGCTGGATGACATGAGTCAAGGCAATCAGACAAAGCAACTATGAGAGTTTTATTGCCCACTTCTGCAGAACAGCAACACAAGGAATGTATCCTCAAATTGTCACATCAACCAAGTCTTGCTCCCCGACTTGCCACACTGCTGTGTGAGGGTGGGCACCAAGGAAGTGGGAAGACAGGGAGCATTTCTTAAGGGGCAGGGGACAGGCTGTGGTTCCAACGGTGGGTCGCGACCCACCACTTTGAGAACCACCGCGTTAGACATATCCACCTCAATCCACCAAGGAAGGTCAGTCCAGGCCCCGTGGACACTGATGAATGATTAGTTGGTGTGGATACAGATGCACACCCCTGTCTGGGATCATTATGTAGAAATAAAGCTGGATTGGGGCCACTGACTGTCATGCCTGTGCATGCATAATATTTTTTGTCATTTCAAAAGAAAAGTCAAGAGGGGAGAAAACCTTAACACTGAGGTTCTGCAGACTTACAAGCACAATCTATATTTGGAATGCATTCATTTGTCTAGTAAAGAGAATGTCAACATCAAGCAGTTCAGACCCAGTGTACTGTAAATAGCTCAAAGTCAGAAGTCCGGCTTACATGAAGCAAACAAATCATATGATGAAAGGCATAACAGATATGAGAGCAAAGGAGCAGGCCAGCAAGGAGGAAGGAGGTGACCATCTAAGTCCACCTTCTTTAGCCGCACACTAGAAGATCAAGGGACAATTCATGCAGTCAATTTTGAAACAAATCTTGTACTCAGAATGCACTTCATCAAAGTACTTTAATGCTATTTAGAACATTTGCTGTTACTTCTATTTAACATCAGAAGACTACCTGAGACAGCCATGTACGCTGCCTTGAGTTCCATGATGAAAGGAGGGAAGTGTAATAAAGTCACTGTTATTTCATAACCATCACATTATTTATTATTAGTATCATTATTAGTACAGGGGGGCACCGGTATCCATGGATTCCTCAATCGCGGTTTCAATTATCCACGGTTGAGGAATCCCCCCCCGCACCCTCCACAGCCCCCTCCGCACTTACTTTTAGCAGAAACCTCCGTTCTTTTCTTCAAAAGTTCCGAGTTTCCATCTGTTTTAAGCCTGAGCAACTAGACTTAGGTGATAGCTAGAGTCGCAGCAAGGTTGCAGAGACTCTAGCTATTAACTAAGTCTAGTTGCTCAGGCCTAAAACAGATGGAAACTCGGAACTTTTGAAGAGAAGAACGGAGGTTTCTGCTAAAAGTAAGTGCCTAGGGGGGCTGTGGAGGGCGCGGGGGGGTCGCGCTCGCCCCCCCCGCACTTACTTTTAACAGAGAAAGCTCCGTTTTTTTCTTCAAAAGCCTTTGCTGTAGGCCTTACCACCAACAAGTCTTCAGTGCTAGAAAGTCTCAGCAACCTCTCAGCAAGGTTGCTGAGATACTCTAGCACCGAAGACTTGTTGGTAAGAAGGCCTACAGCAAAGGCTTTTGAAGAAAAAAAACACGGAGCTTTCTCCGTTAAAAGTAAGTACTTGGGGGGGTTGTGGAGGGTGCGGGGGGTAGCGCAGGCCCGCGGGGGGTCGGCCCCCCCCTGAAAACCACGGAAATGGGCATTCGCCCATTTCCGCGGTTTCAGGTATCCACGGTGGGGGCTGGAACGTATCCCCCGTGGATACCGGGGTCCCCCGGTATCATTATTATTGTTGTTGTTATTATTTAACACCATCAATGCATAAGCAAAAAATACAGGTCCTCTTCCTGACACAGCTACTGGAGGTTGACAGTAAGAGAGACCAGATAGAGAACTATCTATCCACTATCACTGCCCAATCCTATACTGCCAATCGTGGCAGGAGGTGTGACCTGGAGGTTGAGCCAGTGCCCTGCCTGAAGAAGCTAAGCAAGGTCAACCTCGGGTCTTGCTTGGATGAGAGACGGAAGCTGCTGATAGACCTCGCAAAGACACTGAGAAGGCACCGTGAGAGAGTGGAATGCGGAGGAGTCAGCTAGAGAGAGAACATCTTGACAACCATCCCAGGGCGAACTGCGGTAAACTGTGAAGCTTGGAAGTGCAGAGCCCAAGCCAGAAGGAGGGCTGCACTCGGAAGGGAAACATCTTGAGTATGGAAGGTTCTATATATGAATAGAACAATACTGTAAAGACCCTTATCGGGTCTAGGATAGCCTGCCTGTGTAAACCACCTTGAATGAATCTGATGAGAAATCTGATGATGAGAAAGGCGGTATATAAATACAGAAAATAAATAAAATAAATAAATACTCAATATCGGCAAGCATATCTCAAGGGCAGAAGCTATGTCAACAACTGATGCTGTTGTCAAGTCCTTGTTACTCTCTTTTTCTCCTTGATCCCCACAGGCAGTTGTCCCACAAGCAAAGACACCATGCAGACCTCAAGGGAAGCCTATAGCCTGCCTGGAATGACCAGTGTGAGCCTAGCTGCTGCTGACTCGTTCCAGTCAGGGTCCTGTAACATTGCAAACGTCATGGCATTGCAAACTCAACTGGTGCAACCAGACCTCACTGGCATCTGTTACTTGGCTGTCTGTTGGACAACTTGCAACACTTGTCCAAGCCCACAGTTGCAAGCCCACTTGTGTGTTTCTCTTTCAGATGCTTCTCTGTGGCTGATACAGTTCAATAAAACTTTGACTGGGTCACAGTTGTTGTTACTCTGTTAGCAGATCAGGATCCAGCTTCCTGTATCTCACAGTGGCCTCACCAGATGCCGCCAAGAGCACACAGACAACAATATAACCTGTTTCCTGTTGTCACTCCCTTGCACCTGGCACAGAGAAAACCTACTTCTAAAGCCAGGAGGTTGCTTATGGCTTGTAACCTGTGATGGTCTTTTCCTCCATGAATCTATCCAAACCCCTTTTAAAGGCATCTAGGCCAGGTGCCATCACCACATCCGGTGGCAAGGAGTTCCACAGATGAATTACACGCTGGGTGAAGAATTATTTTCTTTTGTCAGTTCTAACTCTCCCTTCACTCAATTTTAGTCCATGTCCCCTGGTTCTGGTGTTGTGCGAGAGGGAGAAGAATTTCCCTCTATCCACTCTCTCCATCCCATGCATAGTTTTATACGTCTCAATCATGTCCCCCCTCAGGCGCCTTTTTTCTAGACTGAAAAGCCCCAAACGCTGTAACCTTTCCTCATAAGGGAGGTGCTCCAGCCCACAAATCATTTTGGTTGCTCTTTTCTGCACCTTTTCCAATTCAACTATATTCTTTTTGAGGTGTGGTGACCAGAACTGGACACAATACTCCAGATGTAGCCTTACCCTCGATTTGTACAAGGGCATAATGATATTGGCCGTTTTATTCTCAATCCTTTTTAAAAAAATGATCCCAAGCATGGAATTGGCCTTCTTCACAGCTGCAGCACAGCACACTGGGTCGACACTTTCATCGACCTGTCCACCAGCACCCCAAGATCTCTCTCATGATCCATCACAGACAGCTCAGTATCCATTAGCATATATGTGAAGTTTTGATTTCTTGCCCCAATGTGCATCACTTTACACTTACTTACATTGAAGTGCATCTACCATTTTGCCATTTCTTCCAGTTTGGAGAGATCCAAACACACTGCTTTTCACCTCTCGCCATTGTGAAAAAATTCCCATTGACTCCCACTCGCTGTTTCCTGGTTCCAGTTCCTAATCCATAAGAGGACCTGCCCTCTTATTCCCTGAGTGTGGAGTTTTCTCAGGAGCCTTTTTTAAGTATTTGATTTAGTTCAGGTTAAATGCATTTGTTGCAATGTATTCTGTCTCTTAAATTCCCTTGAAATTTTATCAGAACACATTGTTCATGGTTCACCTCTAACACAAGCAACCCACAGGAGGATATCTACACACTTTGTTGTTTGTGAAATAAATTATGCACAACAAAGAATAAAGCTATTTTTATTAGGTGTCACAGATGAATGATGGCATAATAAAGGGAATAAAAGCAAAACTGATCATAATCATGAAATATTTGCAACAGCCAGATATTATTGATTAAACTCCTTCTGGATTTTTTTTTTAACTAATGAACATTAAAAAGTCACCCTGTGCCCCAAAATATAAAATGCCCTCAGTTAACCGCTCAGTAAATTATTATGTCAACTTGGATGACCAGTTTCACCGGAGAAGCAAGAAATTGCCCGCATAGCATAAATTATCAAATCTCAAAGTGGTCTACTTTATGCCTGGTTTGAAACGCATTAACTCAGAAACAACTCCCACTGATTTGAATGGGACTTACTGCTATGTAAGCATGTGTACGATTTCACCCGTATGTTGAAAATTAATATCTTGTGGTGTGGTCACTGGCCAAATAGCAGTTTAAAGCACGAACACACAGCAGTTCCACTCAAAAAATTAAAAAAACCCGCTTTTTCTCAGTTTTTTTCTTTTTTCACAGGGTTTTAAAGTGGTCCCCAGTATACACAAGTTCTCGCTATCCATGTGTGTGTGTGTGTGTGTGTGTGTGTGTGTGTGTGTGTGTGTGTGTCCGGAACAGATCCCCCACAGATAGCGAGGGCCAACTGTATCTATTTTGCTGAGCAAATGAAAGCATCACCTAAAAATCCATTTAGAAGCTACCGTAGTCAGGATCAAAAGCATGAACAAAATGCAAGAAACAATTTGTGCTTCGTGACAATCTAGAGGCAACCTATAATAACCCATTGTTTGTTCAGTAACAAGTGGCAGACTAGAGCTGAGTTCCTACGCACCCTGCCTTAACTGGAGGCCCATTGAACTCGGTGGGGCTTACGCCTGAGAAGACATGCATAGGCTTGCACCGTAAAACACTTCTTCAGAATGTTATTCTCCCCCTCCCCACCTGAGAACACTTAATTGGCATCTGTTGCCTGCTTTCTTTTATGATGGTGCCTCTTGCCCCTGCTAACTGGGCAAGAGGCACTTTTTCAATTGGTGCTCCTCTTATATTTAGCAGGGGGAGAGTAACTGCCCCCTTTCACCCCAGCACAGTTTCTTTTCTGGTGGCTGTTGCTGGTGTTCTTCTGCGCCGTTTTTAGATTGTGAATCCTTTTGGGACAGGGAGCCATTTAATTTTGTCTGCTTTGTGAACATTTTGTTGAAAAGTGGTATATAAATACTGTTAATAATAATAATAATAATAATAATAATAATAATAATAATAATAATAATAATAATAAGTCAAATGAAAACAGAAGATAACACCCTTCTGTCTTCTCATTGTAAGGAGCAGTTCGAGATAAGAGAATGTGCTCCTGTGCATTGTGGGGATAAACCTGCAAATTGTTCTTTGAATGAATCTATTTTGCTATGGAAGGGGAGAACATCATTCTGTTCATGCCTGCACAGAAAGTTCTCATTATGGTGCTCTCTGTGAGAACTAATGACAGAAGAGGTCAGATAACAGCAAGGAGGTGATATGCAACACCCACATTTTAAAAGAAGTCCAACGCCTAGAGGCTATTTTTTCCCAGCAGAAATCACCTCTGAAAAAGACAGACTTCTTCATTCTTAATGAAAGAAATCTCCAAATATGGATACTACAATGGTATTAGTCTAAGAGACAAGAGCCCATCTTTTACAACATTCAGAGTAATTTTATTTAGATGTTATATTTTGAGGTCTTTCAGCCAATGCTAATTCTTTTTTTCTTCATAAAACTGCTTTGAAAACTTTGGAGACCACCGAAACAGAGATTGTCATATATACTTCTGTCCCAATCATGCCCCTCCCCATTCCCATAAGCTACTTTTATTTTTTTTTTGGGGGGGGGGGTTGACTTTCAAATGAAATTGTTTTCCAATTTAAAATAGCACACAGGGACACGTGATAAGAATGAAACCACAGTGGGGGGAATTTCATGACAAGGCAAGATACTAAAGCCCCCTATGGGGAAAAGAGGGAAGAACGGGAAAAGTGCTCAGTATTTACTCCAACAGTGCAATCCTACACATGTCTAATCAGAAGCAAGTTCCATTGTGTTCGACTTACTCCCAGGAAAGTGAGTATGAGATTGCAGCATAAGAGAGCTAATGGGAAAGTGCTCAAAGCATCTTCAGGCTCTGATTTAAATAACCTTTGGATGAGCATTGATCAGACTGCATGGTTAGTGGATTCAAAACCACCTCAGCTGATCTGTCAGCTGAGCTCTGATGCCCAATGGACTGGTGCATCATGTCATTCCCAGCAGGAGGGGTAGCCATGGCTATTTGTCCTACTGTCTATCCCATGGGTGGGGAACCTCCGGCCCCCAAGGCCATCCGGTCCGGCCTGCAGAGAGATTGCCAGGAGGCCGCTCAACCGGCCCCCAGAGGCTCCACGTGTCACCCCCGAATCAGGAGTGACTCGCGGAGCCCAAAGGCCGGGAGAGGAGCTCGACGCCTCCTCCTCGGCCGCTGGTCTGCCCCTTCTGACCAGGCCGTCGTTGGCGTATCCACTCATGCATACAATGCCAATGAGGGCAAGAGGGTAAGCTCTTACCCTCATCGGCGTTGTGCACATGAGCGGAAACGCCGACGATAGCCTGGTCAGAAGGGGCAGACCAGCGGCTGAAGAGGAGGCGCAGAGGCCCTCTCCCGGCTTCTGGGGTTGACGCGCGGAGCCGGTGGCAGCCTTGGACGGTGAGCACGAAGCCTCCGGAAACCGGGGGGTGGTGTGTGTGTGTGTGTGTGTGTGTGTGTGTGTGTGTGTGTGCAAGAATTAATTAAAGAAATAAAAATTCCAGCCAGCCTTATGGCCGACCCACAGGCAAATTTGGGGTATTTCAAATGGCCTTCGCCATGGAAAAGGTTCCCCACCCCTGGTCTATCCAGACAGGAAGACTGAGAATCTACAAAAAGAGTTGGCAGAAACAGACCATGAGGCCAGCTCTAATAGCAGCTAATGATAGGCTGATAGCTATCAGAGGCTTCAGTTTGGGAAAGGGGGGGGCTGCTGCCCCTACCATCCCACCCACCATCCCCACTTCAGTTGCAACCCATTTCATCCTGTCCCCCCACCCCTGCACACTGTTTACTAAATAGGAAACAACCCCGGAGCTTAACTTACGTGCTTAAGACCATGTCAGTTTGATCCGTAGAGTAGTTTCAGAAATGATGCGAGGTACAGGAAGTGCAATTACCTCACACTTCCTGCATATATGAAGCTAAACTAATGTATGAAGCTAAACTAGTTGAAAAGGGGGGTTGAACCACTATTATTCTCCATAGTGAAATTTGCAAAATATCACTGCATTGGAAACTTCCACATCTCAAAACAAGAAAAAGTCCTAAATTAAACATTCAGATACAGGAAGTGCAACACTTGGTCTTCTGTATCCTCTTGTCTGTCTTCCATGTCTGTAGGCATTCCAAAGGTGGTGTGGAACCGTACGTGGAACAGGACGCTGCTACGTGCGTGTAAGCAGCCCCTCCCCCTTGTTGGTCAGAGTCATTCCCAGTGGGTGACGGCTACCACACTGGTGGAATGGAGCCGCCCGCACGTTGGCCGTCACCCACTGGGAATGGCTCTGACTGGCGAGGGGGAGGGGCTGCTTACACGCATGTAGCAGCATCCTGTTCCACTTATGGTTCCGCACCACCCTCCAAACACCAGTGGCTAGTTTGCTAATCTAGGATTGTGTGTGCTCAGGCCTCACAAGCTCTCTTTAGGCACAGAAGGAAAAAGGTGAGTACTATTGATATATGCAATAGGCAGGCAGAATGAGGCCTCTGTATTAGCTATAAATATTAGGAGCCTGGCCTTCTGCTTTTGCCTGGTTAATACGTAGAGTAGTACCTTGAGCCTGAGGCTCTCCAGTTGAAGAACACACACTCCAAGCCTGGTTTCAAGTAAGACTGCCCACAGCTCTGTTAGTTCAGTGGTTGGGGAACCCGTACGATTTAACAGCCCCTGCAGCAATGCGATGGTGTCGTCTGGAGGAGGCGATGGCTCTTCCGAGTTGCTGCTGCCGACAGTGACAAAGAAAAAAAGGGGGGTTGAATGTACCCATCTTTGGCCCAGTGAGACCGGCGTCTCCAGATTCCACCGCAGACGGGTAAGTCAGCCCCAAACACCTTTTTTCTTCATCAGTGGTGGAGGCAGCCTAGAAGAACTGTCGCTGCCTCCTGACGACACTATCACGTTACCATGCCCCTTAAGGGGGCAGACGGTAGTTCCCACTGCCCGGGGGGGGAGGGTTATGTGATTACTTATGTATAGGCTTTTGCTACTTATCCTTGTTTTATTTGAGGATATCTGTATTTAATATGTTTATTTCACTAATTACAGTATATTCTTTTTTTCTTTTTTTCTTGTTTTTAACTTTCTTTTCCTTCTTTTATTCTTTTCTTTTCATTTACAGGTTTTTATCCACATGTGATATTGTGTTTTATGATTTTATTACTTTATTATGTTATTCATTAATAAAGGAATTTTTTAAAAAATGAAGCAATTAGTTGCTGTAACTCAAACTGGGTGGGCCTTTAAGTAGCTTAAATGGATTGCTGGCACAGGTGGGAGTCCACAGCCAAACAGCACCACTAGTACAGCCGGATTTTATTCCCTCTGAATGGATTCATTTTCTAGATCTAGGACAAATCCTACATTTTCTCTATGTTAAATCAGTCCCTGTCCAGATTAAGCCCCCATATTGTCTGCCTGGGGCATTCAAGATTTGGCTCAGTGTGTGGCACAATTAATTCAGCCTGTATAGTACTCTTCATGGAACTGCGTGTCCAGGTGAACTACAAGTAGTGCATTGATATGTTGCTGCTGAGTTGAGATTACATGAAATTATGCAGCCAGCAGCACATGTAACTAATAAAGTGCCAATCTTAGCAAGAAATGTCAAAAGGGATCCAAATTTGGTTTAAATTCCAAGGACAAATTCACTGCTGGCTGGAGCCCTTAGTTCATCTTCCAAAAGGTCATCTCTGACTCACAGCTGGGAAGCTTTCTAAATGCAGTGAGTTATTGTGAGCTTAGTCCCCAGTGGATATAAGTAAATAGCATAATACTGTATCTAATTCGGTAGCATTCTTTGGGATAAGAAGATCACCACGAAGGCAGAAGAAAATATCAGGAATTTTGCACAGTATTGAATGTTATTCTGTCTCTGTCTCTCTCTTGGAAATTTAGGCTTACCATATTGTCCCGGATCCAAACCAGGACACCCCCCAAGATTTGTTAAATAAATAAATAAATAAATAAAATATTTTGGGGGTTTTGTGGGCGCAAAGCGCCCACTTGTGGCCTTGAAAATGGCCACCACTGCCACTTACCTGTCCAGTCGCCATTGCCGCCGCCGCCATCCTCGCAGCCATATTGCCGCAGCCACCGTTCTCACCGCCGTCCTCCTCCTCCTCGCCGCCGCCGCCGCCACTGCATCGGGGCCGGCCAGGACTCCTGCTGCCCCCGCTGAAGCCGTCTCCGCTTTTAAAAGGCACCTTTTTTCCAGCGGCACCATCTTGGATCTCGCAAGATTTCGTGAGATCCAAGATGGCACCACTGGAAAAAAAGGTGCCTTTTAAAAGCAGCGGCTTCAGCAGGCCCGTAAAGCCTGGGACTGACCTGGGCCAGGAGCCCAGGAATGTCCTGGGTTTTCTGGGACCCATGGTAAGCCTATGCATGGTGAGCATCCAGGATATCTGGCAATGGTGTGACTTGACCCAACCTGGGGAGGGGGGCACACAAGGGCTGCCACCGCCATTTTAGTTTTTGTTTCTTTGAGGGAGTGAGAAAATTAGAGGGAAAGAAAGTGAGATTAGGAGGAAGAAAGATTGATATCTCCTGCTACCTCAAATAGCTCTGCCTCTTTTCCCTAACTGACTCTTATTCCTGGAAAACCCTCCCTGATCACCTGATGGATACTCCCCCCTCTTCCTTCAAATCTCTCCTCAAAAACCCACCTTTTCCATAAGCTTTTGACACTACCACCTAGTCACTCAACCTTACTGTGCCTAACAGCCCAATCCTGCCCCCTGCCAGCCCATGGCATGCAGCATAGCTGCCAGAGTGCACGCTGTATGCTATGGGGGGGGGGAGGAGTTGATCAGACAGCCCCAGAGAGGTAAAACTTTGTCTTACGTCCCCATAGACCGCTTGGCCTCCAATGGGTCTTCTCAGACCTATGCCAGCTATTTTGCTGGCTTAGGTCTGAGGAGACTCGGGGGGCATTTTGGGATGGGGAAAGGGGGATAGATCACAAGATCTGCCACTGTCAGACCCCTATAAGATTGGACCATAATTCTAAGTACATGTGCATGAAATCATTACATACTGTATTCTTCCCCATTCTCCCTAACAATCTGTAGTCTGTGGAAAAGCACATGGAGCTCAGTTCCAGGCTCAATCCTCAATACCTCCAGTTAAAAGGTTCTTAGGTGGATAGGCTGGGAAAGGCCTTAGTCTGTAATCTTGGAAAGCCTTTGTCCATCAGAGTTGACGATATTGGACTAGATCAGGGGTTTTCAACCGGTGGTACACATACCACTAGTGGTACGCGGACCGCCAGCTGGTGGTACACGGCTTCTTGACCACCAAAGATGGCGGCCGCCAGAGAACCTGCCCTGCCCTGCCCTGCGCCGGAGCCCTGTAACCAGTGCCTCGAGCTCTGCAGAGCCTGCAGACCTCAAGCACGTGGGTTTCCAGACTTGGGAAAGGTCCTCCCACCCACCTGCACCCCTTAGCTTACCTTTCAGGGCTCCAGCGCTGCAAAAACCCAGACGTAAGTGCCAATGATGTCATCGGCATTTACTTCTGGAGGTACGCAGCAGGAGAGCAGCACTGGAGGTGGTACGCGGAAGGTAAGAGGTTGAGAACCCCTGGACTAGATGGATGAATGGTCCACCACCCTACATCATAGAGAAGCAAAGAGCCCGTGTGCTGAATTCTGCTTCTGGGCACAGACCTTCCTTCTGTGTCTGACACCGACATATACACACCTTGAGCGTTCAGTAGTAACTGACTGCACACTAAAAGAGGCCAAACTGTAGAAAACAACGTGATCAAGACGTAGACGTAGAGCCACTGCTATAATTCAAGCCCCCTCCTCCAAGAGAGGTAAACAGCACACTACCAAAAAGATCAAGTGCAGACTATAAAAATGGGCCAAGCTAAGCCTGTTGTTGTTACTAAACAAACTCCTCTCTCTCTCTCTCCCTGGGCTGAGCAGATTTACCTGTCTCAGCTGTAATAGACTGACCTGACTTAATCAGAAGTCTGCAAATTCCTGAAGCATAAAAAAGAGACTTGCCATTTCAGTCTCCTGGTAAAATCTAATGCTGCACTAAAACCAGTCACTGGTGCAGCTATAAGCAAGCGACACACAACCATTGCTGGCCTGCTCTACAGTAACTGTCAAATTTGTTAATGTGTTTTGCGATGCTGACAGACTCCCTAAAGAATAACCCTTGAGAAAAGAAGGTTGCTTGGAACTCAAATGCCAGCCACACACCTTTTTCTGTTATTCCTCTTCAACTCTCAGTGTGAAGTGCAGCTCTACATGTCTGCCACCGAACTGGGAGGAACAAACACGCACACGCCTGTCTGGAGAAGGATAAATCCTACATGCCTGGAAACAATCCTTAGATGCCCGCTATTGCACTGAAAGTGACGAAGTGATGTCATTGTTGGAGGACACTTTCTGGAAAACAACAAGAAATACGAAAATGGATAAAGAACACTGTTTGGAATGGGCAGAGAGAGCAATCTGCACAAATGGGTGGATCATTTAGAAAAGAGGCAGCTCCCAACCACGTGGGAGACACTCACACTGATTAGTGGCTTACCTTTAATTGGGACTTAAAACATATCAAAGATCCATACATTTTTAGGCAACACAAGTGACTGAGGAGGAGCATCTATAATCAAAACATTTGGCAAGCTAAGCTAATGATGGATTTTATTTGTAGCTGTTAATAAATATTTGTAACGTGATTTGTTCTGTGCTTTTAAATGTGAATTTGCCACAATTCTAATTCCTTTACTACTTTACCTTTTTTTTTCCCCTTTACAACTTTGGTGCTTGGAGTTGGCCCTTTTTCTTTTATCTGACAATCTGTGACTCCGAGTCTCCGATGGCAAGGGGGCAGGGCCTCCTCGCTCCAGTTTGTAAACACGGTACTAGGACGGGGCGCAACTTAAGGCTGAACTACATTACACGCGTCGCGGAGCTTCTGACCTCATTTTTGAAGCAAGCGGAGCTGCTGCGACCTCCGCACTGTCAGCGCGAACCTCAAGCTGGAATCCTACTTTTGAGGGGGCGGGCACACAGAGCTAGGGGGCGGCTCGTGGAGCTACTACAGCCCACCAATCGTAGGAGAGGGGGGGGGAGAGTGGCTGCATGCCAATCATGCAGAAATCACCTTCTTAAGAAGGCGGGACAACAGGAGGGAAGACACTCCCCCGCTCCAAGTGCGTAGGCAGAGGCAGAGGTGGCGGCAGAGCCTCTGCCTGTAATGTAGCTCAGCCTTTATGGTGCGGCCCCTACCGTAGAAACGCCTCTGATCTAAGGCAAAATGAATATGCAGGAAAAGAGTGGTAAAATAGTAGCAGGGTCCTCCCATCCACTTACTCTCTACACAGAGTATGTGCAGAGTGTCTCATTTTATATTCTAATGAAAGTGCATAGGCCAGGGAAGAGCATGCTGCCACAGTGCAAATTCCTCCATGCACGTTGTGTGTTTTGTGCCCTTTTAAAGAAAAAGGCTGAAAAATGGGTTAAAATGTATGAAAGTGAAAAATCTTTGAGGAAGTTGTTTAGGGAACCATGATGGTTATTGAATGCATTTATATCATTTCATTAAATGATGAAAGTACAGTGCAATCTATCAAGAAGCAAAAGAGGCATTTCCACAATGCCAAATGACAGGGCTGGGTCATCAGTCTTTTTGCTTTGGAATTGTGAGTAATGCAGCCCTCGTAAAAGAGGATAATTAATACTTCAAATATGGAGGATAAATGAAGGGACCTGTAGTTACAAAAACCATTTTAACTGATGCGGGAGGGAGGGGGGGGGTTGAAATGAAAACAACCCAGAGGTGCTATTTCAGAATGCTGGGAAGGCAAAAGGGTTTCAGTATGAGGACACCATTCTCAGCAAAGTTCAAAGGACAACGTTTGTATACAATTAAGATGAAATTGCAAAAAATAAGATTGCAGATAATTTGTCGTTGTTCAACACTTCATCATATTAATTGCCTCCATTCTGCTGCACTTGAAATAGCTGTTGCACGGATGATTTCAGTCCAGCATGGGAAGCTTCTTTCCTTAAGGTATTTTCCTAATATTTAGCCTACAGATACAGGAGCAGTCGAGCAATAGAATTGCCTGCTTTTCGAAATTGTGGAATTGCCGGGGTTTTAAGTGGAGACTGAGAAATTATCAATAGGGTGGTTTAGGTCTAGAATGCTATGTGAGGGCAAGGTGGGAGGTTAGAATTCGTGAACTTTTTGTGCCCTGCACAGTTTTGCAATTCTGTATCAGTCCGATGCAAGATGTGAGTCATTGCATTGTGACGATAGTGTCAGGTCATATCACACTGACTGATATGAATCATCGAATTCACATAAATCATACATGGCATGAGTCAAACAACCTGCAGTAGTAATCTCATCTAAAAGGTTGCTATTTTCATACTAAAATAATTAGGCTTCCAGACTCCCACACAAACAAAAGAATCTTCAATCTATCCTAGGCTAGACTACTAAGAGCCCAATCTAGTCCCCCTCCATGCTGTAGCATGCAGCCATGCCAGCAGCGCATGACCTGCATCCTATAGTGGGAGAGGCAACCAGAAAGCCAATGAGGGGTAAATAAAATGGTTTTTTTTTTACTTACTACACCACCTATATATAAGTAAGTCAGATAGAAAGGGTGCAGGGCAGGCTGGGAAATCAGGGATAAGATTCTGGCACAAGTTGCTACCACCAGGATCCTCCCCTGAACAACCCCTGCCCTCCTCCCACCCCACCCCGAACATCCCACCCACAATATGCCCCCTCCACCAACTTACCTGGGTCCGCGCAGACAGGGTTCTGCGGCAGGAGACACATGGAGCTGCCACTGGTTCTGTCAGCAGTTCTGAATTGCCCAGCAGCAGCGCACCATTTGCGGTGGCGCTGCTGCATTTATGACAATGGAAGGTGACTTCCATTGCCGTAACACTAGCACGGGATTGGTCCATAAGTTAATCATATGACCCATCTTTAACGTTAATCATATGACCCATCTTCAAGAAATATGGAATGAAGTACATTCCTGGAACTATGTTGTAATGTGAATGCCCCACACATTTCTCAGGAGTGCCATCTATCCCCAAAATGCTCTCACTGATGCTTAGTGTGTACAAGGTTCAGACAAGTGAAGTGCAGAGAGAGAGATTCCCTAGTTCATAATTGTTTTTCTTTATCATACTGAGACATCAGTTCACCACCAGGCATCTCCACGGAATTTCTGCAAGTGTGTGAGCCCAACAGTAGCCCTGTGAGCACCTGGTCTACTAACCAGCCCCCATGGTTAAGTAATCAAGTTGTAAGAAACAAAGTAATCAACATGGGCATGGGAAAGTGTCCATAGCAATATCTCTAGTATCTCATTCTCTGCGCAGTTTGAAGTAAATTTCTTATAAGGAACTGCAGTGTTAGTGCTGCAGTTCTGCAGAATTCAGAGCCTCTTCCATGAAACATATTTTACAAGTTTAGGTTAACGTTTATTACCTTTCTTCAAGTTGACAACATCATACATAAACTCAGATACAGTACATACCTGAACACTATCCTATTTGACTGTTTAAGTTGGAAATGCATGTAAATATTCCAGATTATTGTCAGTTTGAATATTTGCCCTGGTATTAAAGTGCATTGAGCAAGAATACAAAATTAAGGTTAATATCTGTTTTGCTTTGTTTTTGCCAGAAACGTTCTCTGTGAACAGAATCAAAATCTATTTTAAGTTCTGTGAATCAGTGAATTGTTAGCATTTATTTTACCATGTATTTAAGAAGGCTGCACTAGAGTGGCAGTCAAGGTTGCCCTGTCTGCTGAAGCATGGTGAGGCGAACACCAGAGAGAGAGAGAGAGAGAGAGCTGGACTATGAAAGCAACATCTAGAATGAAAGGTTCTACGAAAGATTAGAACGTTATTACATTGTAAAAAAACCCTTGGGGTTTAGAAAGCCTGCCCATGTACACCGCCTTGAATTAAAGTCGGAGGAGAAATCCAATGACCAAGAAAGGCGGTGTGTGTGTGTGTGTGTGTGTGTGTGTGTGTGTAAATAAATAAATAAATAAATAAATAAATAAATAAATAAAACTAGGCCAGAGGTTCTCAACCTGTGATATGCGTACCCTTAGGGGTACACAGGCCACAGGTTGGGGGTACGCGAGATGCTCCCTGCGTACCCCCGCAACCCCCCTCCCCAAATTCCCCCCCCCAAAAGCAAAAAGTAAGCATTTTATTCTGGCCTGCGGCATGGCCGAGCGGGTCCTCCGGCTCACACCGCAAGCCGGAGGGAGAGGCTACAACCCTGCCAGGGCTGTAGCCTCTCCCTCCAGCTTCCAGCATGAGCCGGAGGACCCGCTCGGCCATGCCGCAGGCCGAAATCATCCCCTGTAGCTCTCCCTACCTTTGCTTGTAGCCGCCACCATGTTGGATCTCCCAAAGTCTCGCAAGATCCAAGATCTGCGGCGGCTGCAAGCAAAGGTAAGGAGAGCTACAGGGGACTATTTCGGCCTGTGACGCAGCCAAGCGGGTCCTCTGACTCGCACCACAAGCTGGAGGGAGAGGCTACAGCCCTGCAGAATCGGCAGGGCAGTAGCCTTTCCCTCTGGCTTGTGGGGCAAGCCGAATGACCTGCTCGGCTGCACCGCAGGCCCCCCAAAAGCGCTTTGGCTTTTGGGGATTCACTTTTGGGGAGGGGATACATGGGGATACGTGGGGCTTGGGGGGAGTCAGGGGGTGTTTGGGGGCCCAGAACACGGGGTACTTGGGCAAAAAAAGGTTGCGGGACCCTGTTATAGGCTTACCAGATTTTCCCTGGTGTAGACCGGGACACCCCCCACCAAATAAATAAATAAAGTAATTAAAAGTTTTAAAAGGTTTTGGGGGCGCAAAGTGCCCTTTTGCGGCGCGAAGCATACCCGAAATTTTAATTTATTTGTTTATTTATAGTTTTTTTAAAAAAATTAATTAATTATATTCACTTACCGTACCTCCGCATCCAGACAGTTGCCCGTTGCTGCCGTGCTGCTGCTCCTGCTCCTGCTCATCTTTGTTATTGTCTCACTAGCCAGCCGGCTAGCTTACTGGCCCGCCTGGCTTGCTGGCCTGGCCCGCCCGGCTCGGCCCACCTGGCTCGGCTCGCCCGCCTGGCTCGGCCCGCCCACCGGCCTGGCCGGCCCGCCACCATTTTAAAAATAGAGAAACTTACTCGGGTATCGGCATATTGGATCACGAAAGCCCGGGTAAATGTCTCTATTTTTAAAATGGCGGCGGTAGCGGCGGAGGCTTGCCAACCGCCCTGGAATCATTCCAGGACCGTTCCGGGACCCGAGCCCAGATTCTGGAACAGTCCCAGAAATTCTGGGATGGATGGTAAGCCTATATTTAAGCAGTAAATGAATCCATATCCACATGCTGGACATTGAACCTTGGATTGTCTACATGCTGAACTTACCACGGAGTTTCAGGTTCTGCCCAATGAGGACTGCCTGTTCTCTCTCTTTATCTACAATAGGCCTGTGACCTACTTGTGGCCAACCAAGTCAAACAAGACAAGCCATAGTCAACTCCTGGTTTTGCTACCTGACAAGGACTGCAAAAATAGTAAAGGTTCAACACATAGTTGGTACATTGTGGTTTAATGAGGTGCGAGTTGTGCAAGCTGCATCTAGAACAGAGTTTCCTAACCTGTGGTATGCTAACTAGTGGTATGGTATGTGGTATGCTAACTAGTGGTATGTGAACTGAGTGTTGGTGGTACACCGACACTTACCCAGCAAGATGGCGTCTGCCATTGGGGCCGTGCCGCACCGGAGACCTGAAAACGACGGTAAGCAGTGTGGGTGGCCAGCAGAGCTCGAGCTTGCAGGTTTTGCATGCGGGAAATGCCCTCCTGCCCACCCTAACCCCCTTACCATTACTTTCAGAGCTCTGGCACAGCCGAAAACCTGGACATAAGTGGCAACGACGTCATCACCACTTACTTCTGGTGGTACGTGGTGGGACGGTGGCCTCAGAGGTGGTATGCATCCCCGACAAGGTTGGGAACATCTGATCCGGAACATAAGCAAAGGATAATTGAGCAGTATGCTATTGCTATCTATTCACTATGATGCCACAAAATAAAGGCAGAATTTAACTTAGCTGGTCTTTTCAACATTCCTTTCTTTGATTCTACATATGTTAGAAAGAGAAACTATTTTTTCCAAAAAGTCATCTTTAAAGTTTGGGAGAAGAGTGGCTTTGATCTGTTAAGATATCTTATGCTTCATGACTATTTCCAGAATCTTGCAAAACTACCCTTTGATAAGGATCTCTTTTGTTTTTGATTAGGTTGATGACACTTGCTACCTGTTCTTCTGGAAACTTATTTTCCAGTTCATTTTGTCAAGAATACTTCAACCTTTCTAAATAAGGCAAAGTGCATTGGCAAGAGTAGTGTATGCAATGCGGGAAATGTACCTGCTTTCTGTGCCAAGATCAATTAACAAGACAAGTGGTCTAAGTTTCTGATATCTGCAGTGGATGATTGAGTTAACAGAGTCTAATGCTTGTCAAAGAAGTGATCAGGAGTGGATAACTCAGATTTCATTACATACTTCATGCCATTTAATGGCATTTCTCCTGTTCTGCACGCACACAAGGCACAAAAGTTGCATACTGTTGTTAACTATTAGCATTAAAATACAGACAGACCTCGCTATCCGCAGGGATCCATTCCAGACCATCCCACAGATAGCGAGGAACCATGGATACCGGGGTTCACTTTAAAATGCTGTAAAAAGTGGGGGGAGGAAAATGCTTTTTTTTTTTTTTTACCTTTTAGCAGCAAACTGTGCCTTTCTGAAGTCTCTGCAGTGCTTCTGGGAGCTTAACAACCCACTTCCAGGTTGCACAAAGGCTCTTCCCCCCCCCCAGCCTTGCCCCAGGATGAAGTGAGACAAATCCACAGGCCCCAAATCCATGGATGGAAAGGGTCCACTGTATTAAATAAGTGAAATTTGAAGTGAATTTCAGGGTTCTTCCCCAGGAAAAGCATCTGAGAATTTTCTAAGGAAGCCAAGAAATTTTCTAGAAGACATGAAATTTCCTGCACATCCTTATAAAGTCAACTCTTTCCTTTTGATGTTGCCAACTTGAGCTGAGACAAGTTTGCCCATCACACATATCGTCTTACCAGTTGGACAAGATATTTTTCTCCTGGGTGGAAATTCCATTTCCTTACTACCTCTGCACAAATATGATGAACGTATAAATACATATTTTTCAACGTTGAAGAAAGCATAGCATAGGCAGTTCATACTCAACAGGCTTTAAATATTATTCTAATCTGTCATAAATAACGTCATAAATTAGTGATGTGCTTTTGATAACTTTTTCAAAGAATCACAGCAGTCTCTTTCAATGCTCACTGTTGAAACCATAAAATCTGTAATTTAGAAGCCCAAATATAACATTGGATCATTTCTAATGAGTATGAGTTTTAAACAACCATTCCATTACTAAAGTACAACACTTCCCCCCGCCCCCGAGGATCAGCGGCACCTTCCTACTATGAGGCAAAGTGCAGTATAAGATGGAGACATCAGTGCTTGTAGTGCACACATTCTTCTGTCCCATTGGGTTCTGTAGTCAAAGAGGCTGAATGAGTTTTTTGTGGGGTAAAACTCCCCCTTCCAGTG
This sequence comes from Plestiodon gilberti rubricaudatus, assembly GCA_026170595.1. NCBI lineage: Eukaryota > Metazoa > Chordata > Lepidosauria > Squamata > Scincidae > Plestiodon > Plestiodon gilberti. The sequence goes on along the minus strand of JANXHW010000005.1, from coordinate 75,393,129 downwards.
GGGTAGGGTCACAGTGATCCACACAGATCACAGTGGGATAGGAAACAATGGACACTGATGGTGGCGATCATATTGCCTTTACTACATCTATGGAAAAACTATCACTTTTATCGCATGTCAATCACCTGATTTTAAAAGTAAATTCCACATAAGGACAAGCATAAGAAATTCAAGGAATGGCCGATTCTCAATTAATAATGGGAACGAGTTTCCAAGCAAATATGTTCAGTACTACAAGACTATGAAGTACAGGTTCATGGATGACTATGAATCTTACGGCCCAACCCTATCCAGGGCAGACCCAGAGTGTGCAGCTGCAGCAGCAGCAGCAGCACTGATGTAGCCTCCACTGCATGCTATGGGCTGGCTGGGGAACAAGAAGTGACAGAGAGGTAAGTAAGGAACGTTTATACTTAGCTACTCCACCGCACGGAGGTTCACAATGGGCCTACTCGGATCCAGACCAGTTCTTTTGCTGGCGCAAATCCAAGTAGGTTCAAGGGGATGTGTCAGGTCAGGGGTATATTTATTTATTTATTTTTCACATTTTTATACCACCCTTCCTCCAAGGAGCTCAGAGTGGTGTACATATTTCCTCCCCTCTTTTTTTTTTTGTCCTCACAACAACCCTGTGAGGTAGGTGGGGCTGAGAGATAGTGACTGGCCCAAGGTCACCCAGGAAGCTTCGTGGCTGAGCGGGGATTTGAACCTGGATCTTCGAGGTCTAAGTCCGACTCCCAAACCACTACACCATGCTGGCTCCTGGTATAGGATATGGGCGGTGACACTGCCACTGATATCCGCCCCGGCCTACCCTACCCTGGCCTGATCCCCACCCCAATCCTCCCCTGGAATGCCTCCTCTGCCGACTGACCTGCTCCAGCAGGGGATCCATTGGTGCACATGCAAGGCTGCCAGCCGTTTGCACTGGAGGCCCCAGTCCACATGTAAATTCAGCAGCTGCCACTCCAGTGACCCAGGCCATGCGCTGACGGGGTGTGAGGTTCTGTCAGCGCAAAGCTGGGATAAGATTGGGCCATTAGACATGTACATGGCTAGTTGATAGAATTACTCTCTTTTTAGTTCAGATTTCAATAGATTCTTTAAAATAGTTTGTGTGTTAATCCCTGTCAACCATTACAAGAACTTTACAACTTTGTGCAAAGAGAATCTGTCATATTTCCCTGACAGTTCCGCCATGCTTCCAGCAAAACTGTAGAATAAATGTCTCGTGAATATTTTGATTTGAATGATAGGCACCATCTTTGAACCTAATACTAATTGACTTTTGTTTCAGAGGCAATTCATTTTAACAGGAATGCACCTAGGAGAAATTAATTTAGGAAACCACTCAAAGGGAATATACTTGTCCTCTCTGCCTGAAATGCAGATGAGCTTGACTTTTAAAGATAAATTATCATAGTTCAAAGCTACGTATTCCTTTGAAATGATTTTACGCGTAAGTCTCTTATATAGCTTGAAGCCCAAGCAATCACTTGAATATTATGTTATGAGTGTCTGGCAATTTGGGCTCTCAGTAACATATCCCTCTTCTTCATACAGCACAAATGCATGGGCAGCCCAATCCTACCTACTGTAAGTCCCCATGTGGCGATGCAGCAGCGCCAACATGGCATCCACTGTATCTCACAGGGGAGTTTCAGCATGTTGAGGCCTCCTCGGGGAAAGGAAATATTTGTTTGTAAGCCCTCCTGCTGCCATGGGTCAACCTAGACCTGTGTCAGCAATATAGCTGGTGCAAGTCTGCGTTGACCAGTGAAAGCGGATCGAGCCTGGGAAGGGGGTGAGGATTCAGTGGTGCCAAACCCGCCCTCTTCCCAAGCCCAATTTGCCCTCCTACCTGCCCTGTCACCGCCCCGTTCTGCCCACCTCCTGCCTCGTTCACCCCTCTTAGCTTTTATCCACATTTAGAATAAAAATCACCACCGCTCTGAAGGTCCTGATTAGCAGCCCCATCCTGCCTAACTTTAGGCTGGCAGAGCTCTCACTCTGCCGGCCTAATGCAGGTAAGGGCCACACCAGTCGGCGCAGGGGCGTGGGGAGAGCGAGCCGGGATGGCAAGGAAGGGGGCCATTGGCTGGCCTGGCCTGGGAGGGGGCAGGGATATTGATGCTGGGTTGCACTGATATCCAACACCCTTTCTCAGGCCAGGCCGGACTTACACAGCCTCGCCGGACACACACCAGCTAAATGGCTGGCGCATATCCGAGGAGGCCCATTGGGGCCTATGGCACCAACACTGGGGGAAGAAAATGAATGTCCCCTTCCCACGAGGTGAGCCTGGGTCGGCACGGCCCGCATCCTGTGCAGGATGCAGTGGTCGGCCATTTAGGCCAACCGCTGCAACTTGTGCAGGATTGCGCTGTAAATCTAATGGAATATTTTGCCAGTTCTAAGGAGCATAGCTCAGTTTGATAAAAGAAAAAAAAGTGTGTGTTTTAAATAAATGTATGATTTGAAGTGGAATAAGAAATCCTTCTGTCACAAGTAATTTCTCATGGTTTTTGGTTTGGTTTTTTTTTTCTTTTACTACCCAAATTACTTTAAGTATGACAGTCTGGTTACTTTGATGAAAACTAGTAAGTTCAATGGGGGTGCAAATCATCTTCTTGAAATGAATGTAATTGAAAAGAGAACATAAGGCCAATGCATTCCCTTTGAATATGGCGTTTGTGCTGTTCACATGGGGATATGGTGCGATGAGACCTGACAGAATATAGACTGTTATGAATAGGGTCATTATCAATGAAAAGCTGGAGCCCCAATGCAGCAAACTCCAAACTTGCCATACACACCAGTCTTTTTCTAAATTCTACAGAAAAGTGATGGAAGCTAGGCGATAGGAACAGCAGGGTAGCAGCACGAAACTGAACTGCTGCTGAGATGCAGTAGCATTTTGCTCATGAATGGTAGCTCTTAGCAGGAGCATAACAAGCTCCCGTGGGAGCTTGCTGCGCCCTGGAAGTGACGTCATATGGCGTCACTTCCGGGTTAGCGATGCAGGCTCTGCGAAAGCATAGTGCCCACCAGTGGCGTCACTAGGACGCGCGTCACCCCAAGGTGGGGGAGCGCGCGTCACCCCAAGGTGGGGGAGCGCGCGTCACCCTAGTGACCCCCCGACTATGCCCCCCAATTGGAACAATCGGCGCAATTTGGGGGGGCGACCCGGCTGCACCCTGCCCCGGGTGCCCCCCCCGCCCCGGAACTCACAGTTGTGCCGATCCGCGTCGCCCTCCGGACGCTCTGAGGCTGGCCCAGGAGCCGGCCTCGGAGCGTCCAGCCCGGCCGGCGCTCCAGGGCCTTCTGAAAGAAGGCCCAATGCGTCAATACGGGAACTTTTACAGTTTTCGCACATGCGCAGAGACTGTTTCTGAGGGCAAGGGCCTGCCCTCTTGCCCTCAAAACGGTTTGTGCATGCGCGAAAACCATAAAAGTTCCCGTATTGATGCATTGGGCCTTCTTTCAGAAGGCCCTGGAGCGCCAGCCGAGACGGACGCTCCAAGGCCGGCTCCTGGGCCGGCCTCGGAGCATCCGGAGGGTGAGCGCGCCATGGAGGTGACGCGTGCAGGGGTGCGCGCCTCACCCCCTGGTGGCCCGCCCCCCCGCCACACTCCAGTGACGTCTGTGGTGCCCACACCACTGTTTCCCGGGCTGCGGAGTGGGCAGAGAAGGGTTCTCTTGCCCGTGCCACAGTCCAGGAAACAGCTCCCTGTGCTCTGGCTCTGCCAGTGCGGCGGAGCTTGCGCAGCTGTTTCCTGCACTGCGGGGCAGGCAGGGGAGGGTCCTCCCACCTGTGCCGTAGACTGGGAAACAGCGTCGTGGGCTCCATTGGTGGGGCGGGGCGTGAGGGTTGCGCCCAGAGTGGCTGCTCCTCAGGCTCCACCCCAGTTACACCCCTGTTAAGTAGGCTGATGAGGAATAGCACTGGAACCAAGGGGCAGGCTCATAGGAAGCTGTCTTATCAGACGCCGAGTCCATCCAAGTCATGATTCTCAACACAGACTAGCAGTGGTTTTCCAGGGTTTCAGATAGGAATTATTCTCCTTCCTACCTGGAGATGCCAGGGATAGAATCTGGGCCCTTTAACATGCACTGCTGAGCCACAACTCTTCCCAGAAGTAGGACAAGATCTCGCAGGCCCAGGGACGGTTTCTGCTGAACCATCACCTGAATCCCCCCAAATTGTGCCACTCATTCCCTATACCCACTATTGTTCGCATACCCAGTGGCGTAGCTAGGGTTCGGGCCGACCCCCCGACGCCACAAAATAAGTTGCATAAATTAGCATAAATTAAGTTCCATTTTTGTTTTTACTTTTTTTCATTTTTAAAAAAGTTTTTTAGGGGTTTTGTAGCGCTAACGGGGCTTCTAACCATGTGTGTATGCTTTGCGCCCACTTAGCTTTTGTATAGGAGCCTCCAGCGATGATCTCCTCCAGCGACGATCTCTTCCGGGGGTGCAGATCGTTCCTCTGCTCTGCCTGCCCCGGGCGCGAACTCTGTAAAGCGCCCAGCAGCGCTTTACAGAGTTCACGCAGGCGCAGAACGACGATGTTTCCAAAAATTAAAAACAAAAACGAAACTAAAGTAGGCCCGCGCCCCCCCTAGAGCCTCAGCGCCCCTACGCCCTGGGGCCCACCGCCCCATATCAGCCGACGCCTCTGCGCATACCCCATCAAAGGTGCACATGGGGGGGGATCTGCCCACCCACCTGGAAACCATATCCTCATGCACTCAGAGAGCATGTGAGGAATTTGAGGACAGTTTGCGTTCCTTCTCCAAGTCCAGCACTGATGCCTCTACAACCACCTCCTCTAGCTGCTAACAGAGGGAATGCTGGGAGTTCTCAGTATTCCCTTTGCTAGTCACCAGAGGAGGTGGCAGCAGGGGCAACAGCACTGGACTCAGAAAAGGAAGGTAAGCTGCTCCAGTCCCACCCCATGAGCTTCACTTACCTCCTTCCAACAAGTCCAGTACTGCTGCCTCTCCAACTCTAGGAACCCTAAAGGAAGTGGTAGTGCTGGGCTTCATGGAAGGAGTTTCCTTGAGCAGAGAATGGGGTCGACCTCCAGGCAGGCAGCAGGCTGGGGGAGGTAATGGGCAGGCACAGGATTCAGGCCAGCTTGCTGCCTTCCCCAACCTGCTGCATCAGGCAACGTTTTCAACTTGCCTCATGGCTGGGCTGACATGGGAATGAAACCCAAAGGCTTAGCATTATTAGCACCAGTCTGACCAACTGAACTAGCCAGCCGTGTTGTTGTTGTTGTTGTTCAGTCGTTAAGTCGTGTCCGACCTTTCGTGATCCCATGAACCATATCCCGCCAGGCCTTCCTGTCCTCCACTATCTTCCCGAGTTCGCTCATTTTCATGTTCGTTGCATCAGTGATGCTGTCTAACCATCTCATCCTTTGCCTTCCCTTTCTCCTTTTACCTTCAATTTTTCCCAGCATCAGAGTCTTCTCCAGAGAGTCCTCTCTTCGCATTAGGTGGCCAAAATATTTGAGTTTCAGCCTTAGTATCTGTCCTTCCAGAGAAAAGTCAGGGTTGATTTCATTTAGGATTGACTGATTTGATCTCCTAGCAGTCCAAGGGACTCTCAGGAGTCTTCTCCAGCACCAGCCGTGTAGGTGGTCCCAAAATATATCCTGAGAAAACATCTGGTACAGATGCAACAGAACAGCAGAACACCACCGAGTGACATTAGGTTGTGACCTAAAGCAAGCATAAAGGTTTGGATCAGCGGCGTAGTAACGCTGGAGGCCCTATGGCCCTGGGCCCCAGGCGCGGTGCGACCCCAGGGCGCCAGCAAGCAATTTGGGGGTGGCCGGTCTCGTCTTGGTCCGGGATGCAGCAGCTGCCTTGGGGCCTCGCACGCAGGGCCCCAAGGCAGCTGCTGCATCCCGGACCAAGACGAGACCGGGATTACAGTCCGGACCAAGATGAGACCGGGATTACAGTCCAGTGACCAGCGAGACTGTTGGAGGAGGCGCCTCCTAAAGAGGCACACACACACATCACTTCTCTTCCTGATCCAGTTGTCCGACGAGGCTCCGAGCCCCGGCCGGAGTCGGAGGAGTCCGTCGCTCACTGCTTTGGGTTGGGTTACAGTCCGCTACGCCCGGACTGTAACCCAACCCCGAGCCCCGGCCTGAGTCGTTGCATCCAGCACCGGGGGGGGGGAGAGAAAAATAAAGAAAATGAGGATTTGGCGCCCCCCTCTCTGAGCGCGCGCCCAGCGGGGGGGGAGGGAGAAAAATAAATAAATAAATCGAGGATTTGGCGCCCCTCCCCCGAGCGCGCCGCCGCCAAAGGCGGAATACAAAGGTGACAAAAGGGAGGGGGCGCCAATTTGAGGGGTGCCCCCTATGAATGTAGGGCTAGCAACGCCACTGGTTTGGATAAGAAGTAAAATAGCCTCAAAAACTCACATGTATTGCTTGCATCCCTGCTATAACTGCCTCTTGCCAATTAGAGCAAGATTAGAAAATACTGATTTCAAACCATTTTTACCCAAGGGTGTATATATTCATCTGGAATTAAATGCATACACCTGTGGGCTGGGAGGAAAACATGGGGGTGCTAATTTAAAAAAAAGGCACTTTGTAATGTGTTTTTATCTTTTCTTTCTAATAATCAATTTGTGTTTAGTGATTTGTTTTATATCTGGACAAACAAAAATAAAGACTTAAAAAAAAGATGTCACAATCACTTTCATTGCCCCCTACAAGAATTACTCAGGGGCATTGGCTGGGGAAATGTTTGTCTTAATCAGCGAGTTCCAATCCCCGTCCTAGTGATGAGAAAACAGCAATGGAATAAGAATTGGTAGGAAGACTTCAGCAGCAAATGGGTTATGAGGATGCCCCCCCCCCCACTTTTCAAGAAATAACAACGTTCAAAGCCATAGCAGAGCAGCAGGAGCCCATTTGGGATTTAGGTGAATGATTTTCAACTGTTGTTTTTTTCAAGCATAGAATCAAGTTATGCCCATTTTAACAATATCCAGAGGACCTGGGTGAAATTGTCAGCAGAATCACGGCCTCGCATTTTGTTCAGAACGGCTAGAAGTTCCTAATTAAGAACCCCAGCAAGCTGAGCTCACAAAAGGACTTCTTAGAAACAAAATAGAAGGGGAAAAAAAGACAGCTCTGGCAGAATGGATGAACTGTGTACATTTCCTACTGAATCTCCTCAGATTTGCCCAGGGAGCTACAAGTACAACTCCTGTTATTGCTAATGGAATGACAATGATAATGAAGCTCTTCAAGTACTCTGGACTCTGAGGAGATGGTTCTGTGGAAATATCCCTCCCAAATTTATTTTGGGTTATAGCATATGCCCAAGGCAAATCAGGAGTTTTGTCTGATCACGACCAGAGCCCTGATGTACAGCGATAAAGCACAGACATAAAACGAGGCGGCTCTGCGGCACAGGCACCGCCTTATGGGGGCAGCCATTTAGTCCTGATCAATGACTAAAAATGTTTTAACTGCATTATCCACCTGTTCAAAAGGGAAGGCGAGTGGGGTGGGGAGAGGGGGATTGATGGAGCTAAAATTGTGCCGTGACAGCAGCTGAGTCAGAAATAAACGCCTGGAGACATTCAGTAGCTGCAAGGTATAGCAATCTGCATGTCTATGACAACTACGCAAATCACAGGCTTATTTATTTTTCTGTATAAAATGCCTTCTTTATTTTAGAACGAAAGCTTTCATGGCCAGCTACTAGAATACAAGACACAGGTTTTATGGGTGAAGTAGCCATGTAATTAAATATAAATACAACCGACGTTTCGTCTTATTTCCTAAGACATTATCTAGGTCTAAACAGCTTGGTTTAAACCTAGATAATGTCTTAGGAAATAAGACGAAACGTCGGTTGTATTTATATTTAATTACATGGCTACTTCACCCATAAAACCTGTGTCTTGTATCCTTCTTTATTTGTTTGTGTGCATGCTCTAGGTAAAATACAAGAAATTAGGGATTAAAAAAAGCCCATCCTAAATGGAATCCAAAAGCCCTGGCAGAATCCTGAGATGCCCACAGATCATTTAAAAACAGCATGTTTCTTATCTTTATGTTGATACAGAAAGGCCTGAAAAGATCCAGCCAAATGGCATCTGGTTGCGATTTTGAGTAACCAGAGTGAGAGCTTAGAATAGAAAGCTATTTCGCGCAGATGATCCTAAAAAGCGCACGGGACCTCTCGTGCGCTTTTTGTTTCACACATAAATGCTGCTAGTGTGGGAGAAAATGTGGAAGAGCAATCAGGTGTAGGTTGCAGCCAATACGGGCTTCACATCCACAGTCAGAGACCATTTAAAAGCTGATCTAGGCAACCTCACGGGTTGCCATTGCCAGGCCTCTCCTCCATGAATTTTAATCCTTTTGGGGGCTCTGCTGAATGCTCTTTCCCCTCAATAGGTAAAAAGGTGACCCCTGACAATTAAGTCCAGTCGTGTCCGACTCTAGGGTGTGGTGCTCATCCCCATTTCAAAGCTGAAGAGCCAGCGTTGTCCGAAGACACCTTCGTGGTCATGTGGCCGGCATGACTTCTGTGTCTTGAAAATCTTTTGGGAGGGGACCATAACTCAGTGGAAGCACATCTGTTTTGCATGCAGAAAGTCCCCGGTTCAGTCCCCAGCATCTCCAAGCAGGGTAGAGGACAATTCCTGCCTGAAACCTTGGAGAGCCACTTGGAGAGTCTAGCTGGACTGCGCCAGCTGGACAGTCTGATGGCCTGTTGGTGGACCACTGGTAAGACAGTTTACCTATGTCCTTACCTACATTTGCCATGCAAATTGAAGTCAAATTGAAATTGTGATTTTAGGTATCCATGACATCATTTAGAGTTGCTAATGAAGTTCTCTCAAACTAAATTATGTGGGTTGCCCTAGCCAATCAGAGCAAAATGTGATTTTGGGTATCCATGACATCATTTAGAGTTGCTAATGAAGTTATCTCAAACTAAATTATGTAGGTTGCCCTATTCAATCAGAGCACAGGAAGCCAATGAGACGGCAAAGAAGAAGGAACACAGTGCTGAAAAGAGCAGCATGAAACCAGCACAAATAGGTTCACAGCAAATGGTCATTTTTGAAAAGAGGCTTGCATTGAAAACAAGACAAATTACACAATGCATACACAATTAACTTCTCACACTTATGAGGGCATTTAAATACAATTGCACCTTTCCAGTTCCTATGTAAAACCTTTGTTCCCAAATCAAGTGGTCCTAATTTCTATTTCTCCAGCTGACAGTGGTGCCTTCTGATAATTTGATCTCGGCCTTTCTGTGGAGCAACCTCTTCTTCATAAAAATAAGTTTGATGCCAAAGCATGTTAATGCAAGTAGATAAATAGGTACCGCTTGCGGGAAGGTAAACAGCGCTCCGTGTTCCAGCTGCATGCTACGTGCTGCGGCAAGGAGAGTCATGCCGGCCACATGACCACGGAGGCATCTTCGGACAACGCTGGCTCTTCAGCTTTGAAATGGGGATGAGCACCACATCCTAGAGTCGGACACGACTGGACTTAATTGTCAGGGGATACCTTTACCTTTACCTATTAGTTGGTTGGGTTTTGCTTATACTCTTCTTGAACACAGAAAGAGGCTCATCGTGGAAGTCACCACAGATAAGTAAACGTCGTCGTCATCATTATTATCTGACCTTTACATTGCCAAAGGGCTATAGAAAGTACATAAAACTGAAAGGCTGTTTTTTTTTTATAACTGCAACTCAAAGCATATTTTGTGTTACATTTTTCCCTGAGGGAAGTTATACCCTTAGTGCTGACACTGCATTGTATTGGGGGAGGTTAATGTGCTTTGTGGTGTGTTATTAAACGATGTGGTTTTCACTTGTTTATGACCACTGCGCCAGGGGAAATTAAATAGCTTGGGGTTTTGTGTGCGTATGCGTGTTTAAGATTAGAAGATAACCTGGAGCTTTTACATAATAAAAGTTAGTCTAAATTTGAATGGGTAAGAGCCAAATTAGACATGCTAAATATATCAGTGCTACCCAAACTCTAAGCCATGCATTAACAGCACAATCCTATCCAGCGCTAGCACTGGCGTAGCTCACGCTGCGCCGGCACTAGCTGTCGCAAGCGTGTCATAAGCATGTTGCTACAGTGCATCAGATTGTAGCGCCGGTGGGAAAGCTTGCGCCTTCCCGCTGGCACTTCCAGGGACCCACAATAGAGCAGGTAAGCCATCCTAGGGGGTGGGGGGTGGAATGGGTCTGGGGGAGGGGCGGAATGGGGAGGAGGTGGCAGTTCGAGAAACGCCGCTAACAAAAGCTGTGAACCCTCTGTGAGGAGTGTGAAAGCTGCTAGCTTTCTATGTTATTCACAAATAATTTTAAAGCAGGGGTTCTTAACCTGGATGGGCTTCAGGGGGTACATGAACTAGGTGCAAAAAAAAAATTGGCAGTGCAATCCTATGCATATCTATTCAGAAGTAAGTCCTACTGAGTTCAATAGGACTTACTCCCAAGTAAATGTGACTAAAATTGCAGCCTGTGTGCGTGCGTGTGTTTATGTGCATTGGGGGGGGGTTAGGGGGTTCATAGCTTTCATTAAATTCTCAAAGGGGTCTATGACCTATAAAAGGTTAAGAACTACTGCTAAAGAGAGAAAAAATAGTAATAAGCTAGCTAAGGTAAAAGAAGCTTTTTAAACAAATGCATTATGCACTAAATTATTGTAAATCATTAATTTATGTCCACTGCCAGTATCTTTGGCTGGCACTTTAACTCCTGTCTTTTAAAAAAAAGTGTCCTTAAAGACATGTGTTACCAAATAATGAGTCCTGAGAGATTTCACAAGATAAAAGAAATCTGGTGTGCCTTCATAAATGTGAAATCCTTCAACAATTCAGGAATGGTAAATTAAGGATAAGTAAACTTAAGGATACCTGAAACAGTGTTTCAATATTCACAGCGCAATCCTAACCAACTAGCCAGTGCTGGTTCAGCCGCAATGTAGCCCTAAGGTAAGGGAACAAATGTTCCCTCACCTTGAAGAGGCCTCCATGACTGCCCCTGCACTGCAAAATGTAGTATGTGCCCTGTTGGTACGGCTACACTGGCGCTGGAAAGTTGGTTAGGATTGCGCTGTCATTTATGTATTTAAAAGACATATATTTTGAGGTGCCCAAAGTGGAATCTAGGGAGGGTCTTTTCAGAAGAGGGTGTACCACCAACAGCTTTAAGATCAGCCCCCTCTCCCCCGAGATGATCTAACATCTCTCCCTAGTACAGGGGTAGCGAACCTATGGCATGGGTGCCCAAGGTGGCACACACAAAGAAATTGTTGGCACAGGGCATACAGTGCCGCTGCCGCTGACAAAATACAAGCAGGGATTGGATCCCTTCCCTCCCTGCACTCCATTCTCACAAGGGGTTTAAAGTTTAAAAAAAAGAATGTGCCCTTTTAAACTTTAAGTGCTGCCCAAAGAAGGAGCGCTTTACTACCCCTCCCCTTGCGCCATACTTCTTGCACAGCATTTAACGTTTAAAGGGACGTGTTTCCTTTAACCCTTAAAGCCCATGCGAGGCTGTAGCACAGTGAGGAGGCAATGAACTTTTTTGCCCATTCTTCTTCCAGTACTCAGAGGCGTGGAAAGACTGGAGCGAGCGGAGCAGCGGCTCCGGGCGGCACCGCGGCACCGGGCGGTGCTGCTCCGCTCGCTCCAGTCTTTCCACGGAGCGCGCGAGCGCGCCCACCCGCCCATTCGGTGACGCGGGCGGGCGCTCCGAGGCCTTCTCCCCCGGCCTCGGAGCCGGAGAAAGCCCCGGAGTGTCCACCCCGACCGGTGGACAGGGCTTTCTGAAGGCGGCGCGCTATTTAGCCTTTTTTGCACATGCGCAGACCGTTTACATTACGCAAACGGTCTGCGCATGTGCAGAAAAGGCTAAATAGCACGCCGCCTTCAGAAAGCCCTGTCCACCGGTCGGGGTGGACACTCCGGGGCTTTCTCCGGCTCCGAGGCCGGGGGAGAAGGCCTCGGAGCGCCCGGTAAGCCGGGCCGCCCCCCTGGAGCGGGGCCGCCCCCTACAGGGGGCGGTGTATCAGGAGCGGTGCTCCAGGCAGCATCCGCTCCTGATACGCCTCTGCCAGTACTCCTAAATGTCCCCTAACCTAGCCTGTGATGGTGGCAGCTCTACCAATCTTCATCCCCATTCAGCTGCTGACCCAGTAAATTTTGGAAGCAGAGACCAGGATGGTGTCTGTTAAGCACTAACCACTAGACTGTATTCCCCTCAGTCAACTTCCAGCTCTTCCCTGACACCGGCCAACAGATGTTTCCCCATGCTGATGGAGTGAATCCAGTCTCCCTGAAACATTAAAAGCACTACATTTTAATCTCTTGGTTTCATCACTCATTCCAAATTAAATGAAGTGAGACAGCTCGTTTAAAAATGCATATAAAGTATCCTTAGTATCAAACAATACTCGTTTGCTGCAGAAGGAACCAACCATTTCATTTAAGCCCCCAAAAGGGGAGGAAACCCCACTAAACCAAAAGGATTTTTATAGCCTAGCTTTGCAAAATTGATTTTCGCATTCTATGTTATTTTTAAACAAACTCCAGCAAAAGTCTAATTGACAGATCAATTAAACCACAACCATTGAATGTAAAAGCAGTGTATTCCTACTGACTGTTGGCAATATTTTCACCAAGTAACAAATTATCCTTGCTTTGAATGCCCGGTTAATTATTTGGGTGGGTGTGTTTTTTCTACCCTCCAACTCTGTTTTTTCACCCAAATGCCACAGCGTGTGGAGGGTTCCTGCAATGGGCTGTATGATGCCAGAGACAAGGCGGCAACACACGAGTCAGGCTGCAAGAATGCCAATAAGACTGGCAGCCACATGAATTGGTTACTGGACCACTGGTTTCAGAACATGCTGTGCTTTTAATTAGAGCCATTGCCAAAATTTTGCTTCAAGCAAAATTCAAAGAGAATTTCCAGGTTCATCCTTGGGGAAAACATCCAAATATTTTCAAGGGTTAGGGAACAGAGTTTTAATTAGAAGAGCAAAAATTCTCAGAGGACTCCTCACATTTTAATTGATGATTTGCTCGCATTCCACCCCACCGCCAGCTACACCACTGCCTTGGAACAGCAGGAAGGTGGCAATAGTGGGTGCATCAGGCCTCTGAAAGAATGAGTTTTCCTTTACAAGTCCCAGCCAGCAGGAACCATTCCTAGCAAGGGAATGGTCCCTGTAATTTGCATGTTTCCTCTTTTCTTTCATAAGATCATTACATAAAAGGGCATGCTGACGTTGTAGTCTTGGGCCTACTTTTATTATTACTGTTTCAGGGAAGTCACTATGGGGCTACAGGGGGTGCAGACCGCACAGGGTGACACCCCAGGGAGGGGTGACACCAAAATGACTTTCTATTCTGTTTGTTGCCAGTGGTAAAAAAAAATGCAGATGGGTGTGAAGATGGGTTTTTCCCAATCCTCACTGTGACTCATCCAACAATCGCATTTCCCAGGAGGCCTCCACATCATGTGGTCTGATATAGGAGTAGGTCCATGGGGGTGACACCCCCCAGTGTCACCAACCCTAGTGATGCCCCTACTTTTGTTGCTATTTCTATAACACCGACCACTAAGCTCTATACCCAGGGGGTGAGCAAAATTCTCACTGAAGAAATTTCTTTGGCTGCAAATTTGGATTGCAGGCAAAATGGGGGGAAATTTGAAGAGGATCCTGAGAACGTTTGAGGACAGCCCACAGCTGATTAGTGGCAGGTGGCTGTCCTTTTCTCCTTTGTCATTTCTCCATGGACTTTCTGGTGGTAGCAGTAACAAAATGGTGGTGTGGAGCTCTTTTCAGAGGCCAGCTCCCTGAATTTCCTCCCCAGAATGCCCCAGGAACAATGCTACATCATAGTAGCAGTCTGAGGGGGCTTCTGGGGGGGATGTTGGTTGCCAAGGGCTGAGAAGTTTCTCCTAACTTCTCTGCCACTCCAGTAACTGAAATTCCCTCTCCTCCATTTTCAACACCTGAGAATGGGGTCAGTGGCGTCACTAGGACGCGCATCACCCCAAGGCGGGGGGGGGACGCGCGTCACCCTAGCGAGGCTCTTTGGGGGGGCGACCCGGCTGCACCCTGCCCCGGTGCCTACCCCCGCCCCGCGTAGCCCTCCGGACGCTCTGAGGCTGCCCAAAGAAGGCTTCAGGAAACCATTTTCGCGCATGCGCAGAGACCGTTTTGAGGGCTTCTTGCCCTCAAAACAGTCTGCGCATGTGCGAAAATTCTAAAAATACCCGTATTAACGCTCTGCCTGGGCCTTCTTTCAGAAGGCCCTGGAGCTCCGGCAGGGTCGGACGCTCCGAGGCCGGCTCCCGGGCCGGCCTCAGAGCATCCGGAGGGTGACGGAGGTGACGCGCGCGGGGGGGGGGGGGGTGCGCACGTCACCCCGTAGCGGCCTGCTCCCATTGCCTCACGGGAGTGACGCCACTGAATGGGGTGGAGAAAATGGGGTGAGATTTCAGGTGAGCCTTAGAGAGCTAAAAAAAGAAAGAGTCTGCTCACAGTCTCACAATCTAGTTCACACCCAAATATCCCTTTGAGTTTAGCTTCTCTTGAATTATGGGGACCACTGTGGAACAAGCAGATTAAAGTCTGCAGGCTGCATTCCTATCAGATAATCCTCAAACCACTTTCGTAGAAGTGATCCCACTGAATCAGAGCATCTACTTCGGAGCAAATGGTTGAAGGGCATGGCTTTCCTTGAAGTTACAACGAGGAGCCCGTGTTCATATTTTTTTTTTTAATATGAGAACTTACAAATCCATGGTATGCCTATAATAGCCTTTAATGTATGTGCTCTTTATACAGACTAATGGACTTGCAGCTACTATGTATCCTCATTTCAAATTAAAAGAACACATAGTATATAGTATATTATGAAGTAGTCTGCAAAATGAAATTCTATTTAAATGTTGAATGAACATTTATTGTAATTTTACCAAGACATATAAAAGTACATTGGTCCATTTATCTTAATTATACTCAAAGAATAAAATCGAGTGATTTTCATTAATAGTCTTTCTTAATGTTGTAGCTTTATTCAGCCTTTGGGATAAATGGTAATGATACCTTGAAACCTATAAGTGATCACAGGGTCTCTGAGAGGAATTTTATCAGGGGGTACAAAGTTTATTTTGGGCCCCTCCTCAAAGGGGGGGAGGGCAAAATGGGGCAAGGGGAGGGCAGAAATGGCTGGAAAAGTCTCCAGAGTCCAGGTCTACCAGGCTTCCTGATCTGGCATCCAGGTCTACCCTTCCAGTAGATCTGGCCTCCTGGGTGGCCCAGCCTCTGTCTTTCACTCTCCATGAGGCCAGCTGAGATCCCAGGAAATTTCTGGGGCCCCTCCTTTGACTCTTGGCTCCACTTTTCAACCCTGGGCCCAGGTACAATTTACCCCCTTTACCTCTCATGGGCCCTGAGCAGTGGGGTAGCCAGGCTCCCCAGCAACTGGGGCGGAAAAGCCCGCCGCCCCATTGTGCAAATTAAGTAAGTAATTTGCATAATGAGTTTTCGGGTTTTTTAAAAGTTTTTTCGCGGTTTTTCTGCAAATTTAAAGTGTGTAAAACAGGGATTTTCAACGCGTGTGTGTGCTTTGCGGCCACTTATCTGAGCTCCAGGACGTTCCAGCAGGCTGGCAGCAGCAGCGACGATCTTCTTATTAGCGCATTCGCAAACCTTCCGGACTCGGAGTTTGCACATGCCCATTCCGTCCTTGCAAACTCCGTGGGTTTGCACATGCGTAAACTCCGGAAACTCCTGCGCCCGGAGCAGGGAGAGGCTGTGTGCCCTGGCGCAGGAGTTTTCGGAGTTTACGAGTCTGGAAGGTTTGCGAATGCGCTAATAAGAAGATTGTCGCTGCTGCTGCCAGCCTGCTGGAATGTCCTGGAGCTCAGATAAGTGGCCGCAAAGCACACACACGCGTTGAAAATCCCTGTTTTACACTTTAAATTTGCGGAAAAACCGCGAAAAAACATTCAAATGTAAGGATTCCCGCGCCCCACTCCCGAGCCTCTCCGCCCCTCCCAGAGCCTCTCCGCCCTAACGCCCTGGGGCCCACCGCCCCACTGCACCATATCAGCCGACGCCACTGGCCCTGAGTGGGCATGAAATAATGTTTTAAATCTTACCAAGGGAGAAAGTACACACCTGTGTTGAATAATCTTTAGCCATTCTCGGAGCCTAACTCCCCCCCCAAAACACGCTGGTGCAGCTGTGTCAAAAAGGAATGTACTGTATCCAGTGAGGGGGGCGGATCAGGAAACTTCAGAGGGGAAAAGGGGATTTAAATCCCCTTACGCCTCCATAAGCCTTCCATTTCTCAATGGATCTTCTTGGACCTGCATGATGGGATGAAATTCCTCTTTCTGGCCAGTTTCTGAAGGGCAAACTTCCATGACCAGAATTCTCAACATGTTTTTATTTTTCATAAAGCAGCAGGGTGGGGGGCTTGGATCAGTCTGCAGCACAAGTGAAACAGGTTGTCAATCTTTTGGTCCCATTTGTCTACAGTGCAAATTGCTCTCCAAAGAGCTGCTATTGGCTGAGAAGGGGAGAACTTGCACATACAATTTTGTACCCAGATGTCTCCTCACCCCACATCAAATAGCAGCTTTGGGGGTAACGTTGATTGGGGACATGGTGCAGAGGAAGAATTCCGCCATTCCCTCACAGGAAGTAAAACTAATTTTTTTCAAAAAGCTTGAGTGAAACTTGCACTCGAAAGCTTGCTTTTTATTTAAAACAAAACAAAACACCATGGCTCATTTCTGCAGGGAAGTGTGCAGAAACAACATTGAACCAGTTCCTGGGCTTGTCAAGCTACTTCTTTTGCCTTACGCAGTCCAAATTAAGCTAAAGGGAGTTGGAGCTAGAGGCTCACAACTAGCTTGAACAAGGCACCCGGCATGATTCTGTTGGCTGACTGTGAGAGGATTTCAGGAGAAACACCAGAAGCTATTCTGTCAGCAGCTGTCCCTCATGGACGACTTGCTTCTCTCACTTATTGTTTTATTTTTCCTGAAAGCAGTTGCCGTGATACTCTTTCCTGATTCTAGTAGCTTCTAACCTTCACGGCAGCACTCACTTTGTCTTCACATCACTGTCTACATGAAAGTACAGCCATCTTGCCCTTCACCTCATTTTTCCTGCTGTGCACAGGTTTTCATGTGGAATTCTCTTCACAAAGGACCCAAGCAAATACAGTACCTGGAGTTCAGACCTAGTATTCCGTCTTCCGCTGGCACTTGGTAGCCTATAAGATAGGTCTTTCAGCAAATACAACCCTTAGCTTGAATGAAAGACACCATATATGCTTGTTCAGCACAGTTTGTTTACCCTGTAGGTTTGTTAGCTTCCATGAAAGCCACAATACTATTGGTATCTGAATCATTTTTCAGCTTCTACCATAAACTCATTCTTTCCATTTGTTTTAGCAGTCGGAGCCTTGTATAAACTGGACTGTTATCGAAACTTGAGCAAGTAAGCTTCCAGCATGTCTATTTTTGACCATGCCAATATAATACCTGGGAAATAGTAGAATTAGTAGCATTGATTTGTCTTTCTGAAGAAGCCATGTAAGTGAATTAGCTACGAAATGCTCAAAACGATATGACTTTATGCGCCACGGCAACATGCCAGATTAAAAGAAGTTACTTGTCTTCAAATTTCGGTAGATGTATTTTAGAATCAGTTAAAGATAGATATTTTCCTCCTTCAGGCACCAACCAAAATGGAATATATTTTGAAGGAAAATCAAAGAATACACCAGATGGATAAACAAAAACAACCACCCATCTCATTTCATTTTAGAGATTATGTGTTACTTGACATTTTAAAGTATTAAACACAAAATGATTGCTTGTAGCATCTATAAATATTTCTGGCCCACTCTGTTTCCATGGCAACTGCTCTAATTTATGCAGAGACCATTGCGCAGGCGCACGCATATATATATATATATATATATATATATATATATATATATATATATATATATATATATATATATATATATATACACACCATTATTTCTTAAAATAATTTTTCTGTTTATGTTTTCTGTTTTTCTGTTCTGCTTTTGACTCTGGCATCTTTTTATAGAAGTGAAAGGTGCTAGAAAATAACCCAAACCTGAAACATAATGATTCAAAAATATGTTTAACAGTGTGGGACAACTAAAGTCTATTTACATCCTCACAGCGCAATCCTGCATTACCTTGCACCGGTGTAACAGTAGATGCAGCGGTGTAGGTGCACTTATGCCAGTGTAATTGCACTGAATCGCAAGCCGGAATCAAGATTGCCGGGAGAAATATCAACAACCTCAGATATGCAGACGATACCACCCTAATGGCAGAAAGTGAAGAAGAATTAAAGAGCCTCTTGATGAGGGTGAAAGAGGAGAGTGCAAAAGTTGGCTTGAAACTCAACATTAATAAAACTAAGATCATGGCATCTGGTCCCATCAATTCCTGGCAAATAGAAGGGGCAGAAATGGAAGCAGTAACAGATTTTACTTTTCTGGGCTCCAAGATCACTGCAGACGGAGACAGCAGCCATGAAATTAAAAGACGCTTACTCCTTGGAAGGAAAGCTATGGCAAACTTAGACAGCATAATAAAAAGCAGAGATATCACCATGCCAACAAAAGTTCGCATAGTCAGGGCGATGGTGTTCCCAGTAGCAATGTATGGTTGCGAGAGTTGGACTATAAGGAAGGCTGAGCGCCGAAGAATAGATGCTTTTGAACTGTGGTGCTGGAGAAGACTCCTGAGAGTCCCTTGGACTGCTAGGAGATCAAATCAGTCAATCCTAAATGAAATCAACCCTGACTGTTCCCTGGAAGGACAGATACTAAGGCTGAAACTCAAATATTCTGGCCACCTAATGCGAAGAGAGGACTCTCTGGAGAAGACTCTGATGCTGGGAAAAATTGAAGGCAAAAGGAGAAGGGGAAGGCAAAGGATGAGATGGTTAGACAGCATCACCGATGCAACGAACATGAAAATGAGCGAACTCAGGAAGATAGTGGAGGACAGGAAGGCCTGGCAGGATATGGTTCATGGGATCACGAAGGGTCGGACACGACTTAACGACTGAACAACAACAATTGCACTTACACTGGTGCATCTGCTGTTACACAGGTACATCTACTGTTACACCGATGCAAGGTTACACAGGATTGCGCTGTTAGAGTCCATTTGC
Source organism: Plestiodon gilberti rubricaudatus (assembly GCA_026170595.1). Lineage (NCBI taxonomy): Eukaryota > Metazoa > Chordata > Lepidosauria > Squamata > Scincidae > Plestiodon > Plestiodon gilberti. The sequence continues at coordinate 75,373,844 of JANXHW010000005.1, read as the reverse complement.
TGGCAGAAAGTTGCAAAGTGCCATGTCTCTGGTTGCACCATTCCCAGTTTGTTCATACAGACAACCACAATACCCCAGAGTGAGCTCTCTCGCCCCAGGGTAGCTTGGTTGTCAGCACTATCCTGCCAAGGAGGATTTTAGTCCTGGAGAAAACAAGATGCATTCAACCCAGTTAAAGTTGGAGCTGCTGTGAAACTCATTTTGTCAGTTTAATGAAATAATCCTATTACCCTCTAGATTAGGCCAATTTTGTGTCTTCAAGTACATTTTGCCAGTCTCGAAACTTTCATCCGGTTTCCAATTGTGTATCGTCACCATGCTGATACTGTATAGGGTCATTCCATGTGAAATCAACCAATGCATGAAACCTTGATGTCATGGATTTTGTTCATTTTTGGTACATTTGTACCTTACCATGAGATGTTTTTTTTAAAAAAAAATTAGATTTTTTTGTCCATCCGTTTTTGAGATATTGAATTTTAAATAATTGACTAAAAATGCCAAAATTCACTTGTCACCATACCTTCAAATGCCATTTACAGGTTAATGATGGAAGCTACAGACATGGGACACATAATTTTATCAATGTAAACTGTAGAAAAATGGACTTGAGGGGTTTAATTCCCTGTCACTGCCAACAAGAGAATTTAATTTTTGTATGATACCATTGAGATACCATCTTTAAATTTTGACTGATTGACTACAGGACATATACCTTTAAGTGAGATTTTTTTTGAATTTTTTTTAAAAAAATCAATTTTCCAAAAAATCAAAATTAATATTATTTGAATATTTTTCAATTTCTTGAAAATTTACAACTGTGTCATGTTGTACATCAAATGAAAGCCCTATGCATAAGCATTAAAATGACACCTGCCCCATGTCTGTAGTTTTAAATGGTGTTTGAAGGTATGGTGACAAGTGAATGTTGGCATTTTTAGGCAATTTTGAAAAATCAATATCTCAAAAATGGATGGACAAAAAGATCTGATTTTTTTAAACATCTCATGGTAAGGTACAAATGTACCAAAAATGAACAAAATCTGTGACATCAAGTTCCAAAATGGATTTTTCATTGGTTGATTTGACATGGAATAACCGTATACTAGACTAATATAGCACAGTCCTATGTATGTCTGGCCAGCGGGTGGCGCAGCGGGTTAAACCGCTGAACCATAAGCTGTCGATCGAAAGGTCGGCAGTTCGATTCCCGCGATGGGGTGAGCGCTCGTTGCTTGGCCACCAGCTTCTGCCAACCTAGCAGTTCCAAAGCATGTCAATGCAAGTAGATAAATAGGTACCGCTTGCGGGAAGGTAAACAGTGCTCCGTGTTCCAGCTGCATGCTACGCGCTGCGGCAAGGAGAGTCATGCTGGCCACATGACCACGGAGGCGTCTTCGGACAACGCTGGCTCTTCGGCTTTGAAATGGAGATGAGCACCACACCCTAGAGTCGGACACGACTGGACTTAATTGTCAGGGGATACCTTTCCAGTTATGTATGTCTACTTAGAAATAAGTTGTATTTGGTGGGACTTATTCCCAAGTAAATGTGCTTAGGATTTCAGTCTATGCTACTTTCCTTTTCTACCACGAGAAACCAGAGAGTAGAAAAACTGAAAAAGGTGGACTTCCTTAGCCATGACAGATTCTTACGGCACAATCCTGTGTAAAGGTACATGTATCCTATGCCTGGGCTGCCCCAGGGCAGCCCAGGAGCACCTCAGGAGAAGGGGATGTTCATTCCCTTCGCCGGATATAGGCAAGCCCAGGGCCTATGGACCTCCTCAGATGTACACCAGCTCTGAAGCTGACATATATCTGGGGAGGGTCGGTAAGGCCGAATATCGACAGAGCATGCCACATATATCCTAGCCCCCCCCCCAGCCCAGGCCAGTCAATGGCCATCCCCTGGCTGCCCCTGTCCACCCTCCCCCTGCCCCTGCCCCGATCGGTGCAGGACGTACCTCCATTGGTGCCCGTGGGGTCTGGAGGGCAGCAGAGTGAGGGCTGCCAGCCTCTGTGCCAGCGGCCCTTACTCCCAAGTCATTGCAAATGTGCTTTACGGCATGTTTGTGATGCTTTAGAGAGGCGGAGCACGCACTCCGCCGCTCTAAAGTTAGGGAGGATTGTGGTGTTAAGGCCATCACATAAAAATTCCACGAGAAACGTTCACAAATGTCTGTTCTTTTACTAGGATTTCGTGATCTATGTAATATCCTGTTTGTAGTTTTCAGAATGTTCTTATCCTTTTTTTCCCCCTCGAATACTTTGTATCTGATCTAAAGCTGAATAAATATAATTAAGGGGAAAAAAGGATCACCTGTATCCACCTTTTGTCAAAGGGTTTTGTGACAACTGACAAATGCTGGAATGAGAATTATCACAACCCACAATCCTTTTAAGAATCAAGTTAGACATTACTGGAAATGCACTATTTGGCCCAAAGTTTTTTTGCCTTTAAACAGCATGCGAAGACAGCATGCAATCCTTGTGGGAATAGGAGTTATTTAGGACTTTGCCCCTGCCGTGTTCTGACCCTGATTGAGTGCTCCCCCCCCCCACCATTTACAGGAGAAAAAAAAGCTTTCCACTGGCTTCTTGGGGGATACAGCAAGTCCTCACTTAAAATTGCTGATAGGTTCTTAGAAACTGCAACTTTAAGCGAAACGACTTATAACGAAACCAATTTTACCATAGTTTACATCCCAGTTTACATGTGCAACAGCTTCATGTGGTAAAGGCAGGAGGTGTGGTCTTGTAGTTGAGCTGCCGGCTTTACCTGAAGAAAAAAGCTAAAGATGGCACTAGTTCAAGACAACCGGAAGCTGCCGACAAGCTGAAGATAACCTGTGTTAACCTTCTGTGTGAGAGGAGTTGCTGTCGGGCAACCTCGGAAGGCATGTGCTGTGAAGCCAGAAAGATACCACAACATTGAAGGGAAACATCTGGAGAATGAAAAGGGTTCTATGTGAATAGAACATTATTGTAAAAAAAAAAAAACCTCTACAGGGGTTTAGAAAAGTCTGCCTGTGTAAACCACCATGAATAAAGTCTGAACAGAAATCTGATGACAAGAAAGGTGGTACAGTATATGAATACAGAGGATGAGGAGGAGGAGGAGGAGGAGGATTTCCAGAATGCAACCACTTCAACCACTTCAGATATGACCTAAACCATATCCCTTATGAGTATACAGTGGAGGTGAAGAATAGGTTTAGGGCACTAGACCTGGTAGACAGAGTGCCTGAAGAACTATGGACGGAAGTTCGTAACATTGTACAGGAGGCAGCAACGAAAACCATCCCAAAGAAAAAGAAATGCAAGAAAGCAAAGTGGCTGTCAGATGAGGCTTTACAAATAGCTGTGGAAAGAAGGAATGCGAAAAGCAAAGGTGAAAGGGAAAGATATAAACAACTGAATGCAGATTTCCAGAGAATAGCCAGGAGAGATAAGAAGGCCTTCTTAAATGAACAATGCAAGGAAATCGAGGAAAACAACAGAATGGGGAGGACTAGAGATCTCTTCAAGAAAATTGGAGATATCAAGGGAACATTTTGTGCAAAGATGGGCATGATAAAGGATAAAAAAGGCAGAGACCTGACAGAAGCAGAAGAGATTAAGAAGAGATGGCAAGAATACACAGAAGAACTATACAAGAAAGAGCTTAATGTTCCTGATGACCACGCTGGTGTGGTCACTGACCCAGAGCCAGACATCCTAGAGAGCGAAGTCAAGTGGGCCTTAGATAGCATTACTAACAACAAAGCTAGCGGAGATGATAATATCCCAGCTGAGCTACTTAAAATCCTAAATGATGATGCTGTGAAAGTGCTGCACTCAATATGCCAACAAATTTGGAAAACTCAGCAGTGGCCAAAGGATTGGAAAAGGTCAGTTTACGTTCCAATTCCAAAGAAGGGCAGTGCCAAAGAGTGTTCAAACTATCGCACAATTGCACTCATTTCACATGCTAGCAAGGTTATGCTCAAAATTCTACAAGCTAGGCTTCAGCAGTACGTGGACCGAGAACTACCGGATGTACAAGCTGGGTTTCGAAGAGGCAGAGGAACTAGAGATCAAATTGCCAACATGCGCTGGATCATGGAGAAAGCACGAGAGTTCCAAAAAAACACCTACTTCTGCTTCATTGACTACGCAAAAGCCTTTGATTGTGTGGATCACAACAAGCTGTGGCAAGTTCTTAAAGAGATGGGGATACCAGACCACCTTACCTGTCTCCTGAGAAACCTGTATGCGGGTCAAGAAGCAACAGTTCGAACCGGCCATGGAACAACTGATTGGTTCAAAATTGGGAAGGGAGTACGGCAAGGCTGTATATTGTCACCCTGCCTATTTAACTTATATGCAGAGTACATTATGAGAAATGCAGGGCTGAATGAATCGCAAGCCGGAATCAAGATTGCCGGGAGAAACATCAACAACCTCAGATATGCAGACGATACCACTCTAATGGCAGAAAGTGAAGAAGAACTAAAGAGCCTCTTGATGAGAGTGAAAGAGGAGAGTGCAAAAGTTGGCTTGAAACTCAACATTAATAAAACTAAGATCATGGCATCTGGTCCCATCAATTCCTGGCAAATAGAAGGGGCAGAAATGGAAGCAGTAACAGATTTTACTTTTTTGGGTTCCAAGATCACTGCAGACGGAGACAGCAGCCATGAAATTAAAAGACGCTTACTCCTTGGAAGGAAAGCTATGGCAAATTTAGATAGCATAATAAAAAGCAGAGATATCACCATACCAACAAAAGTTCGTATAGTCAGGGCGATGGTGTTCCCAGTAGCAATGTATGGTTGCGAGAGCTGGACCATAAGGAAGGCTGAGCGCCGAAGAATAGATGCTTTTGAACTGTGGTGCTGGAGAAGACTCCTGAGAGTCCCTTGGACTGCTAGGAGATCAAATCAGTCAATCCTAAATGAAATCAACCCTGACTGTTCCCTGGAAGGACAGGTACTAAGGCTGAAACTCAAATATTTTGGCCACCTAATGCGAAGAGAGGACTCTCTGGAGAAGACTCTGATGCTGGGAAAGACTGAAGGCAAAAGGAGAAGGGGAAGGCCAAGGATGAGATGGTTAGACAGCATCACCGATGCAACGAACATGAAAATGAGCGAACTCAGGAAGATAGTGGAGGATAGGAAGGCCTGGCGGGATATGGTTCATGGGATCACGAAGGGTCGGACACGACTTAACGACTGAACAACAACAACAACAACCACTTCAACCTGCAGGTAGATGGTGGGCAGATAATGCACAGTGAACACTCTCCTATGGGGAAAAAATCCACCTTAGTGTACATAGACTATGACTAGGGTTACCAGATTTTCCTGGTTCTAAACCGGGACACCCCCCCCCCAAAAAAAAACAAGTAATCAATCAATTAATTAAATAAATAAATAAAATAAATTCAAGAAACCTTTTTTTAGGGCGCCCGTTGTCGCCGCCTTTTCCCTCGCTGCCTGTCATGCCGCCATTGCCCTCGCAACCCGTCACCGCTGCCCTCACCGCCCGTCGTGCCGTCATTGCCGTCGTGCCCCTGCAGCCGCCCGTCGTGCCCCCACAGCCTTTGCCGCCACTTTTGAGGTTTGTAATTCACGAGATTTCACGAGATCTAAGATGGCCACCGACAGGAAAAAGGAAAGTTTTAAAATTACAAATCTCAAATGTGGTGGTGGCGGCGGCAATAGCAGCGAGGGCTTCACTGGGCCCAGACAGCCTGGGATGGATCTGGGACTGGATTCTGGATCCTAGCACCGTCCTGGGTTTTCCGGGAAGGATGGCAAGTCTAACTATGACAACTCAAGAAGATTAGGTGGAGTCAGTCCCTGACATGCAGAGACACAGGGCCCCGTCCAATCCAACTTTCCAGGAATGATGCAGCCATGCCAATGGGACGTGTGCTGCATCCTGCGGTGGGGGGGGGGGGAGTCACGGAGACCTCCTCAAGGGAATGTTTGTTCCCTTACCTTAGGACTGCATTGTTGCTGCATCGGTGCTGGAACGTTGGATAGGATTGGGCCCACAGTTCCTTTTTGCAGAGAGCATTTTTGTAGGGAAGCAATGACCCATGAAAGCCCCGTCCCCAGTCCGTGCATCAAAATTATATAATTCAGGAGAGACTTTGGTACTTGATTCTGCTGCAGAGTACCAATGATATTTTGTAGAACTCAGGGTGAGCGAGATCAAAACAGAATATACACCAAATAATTAAAAAAAAAACCATTGAATAGTCGGGTTCCTTGAGAAAGACCTGAAGTACATTGGCAGGGATTTTCAAGGAGTTCTACAGTTCAGCTCAGCTGTTCATACTGCACGCAGCCCACAGATAAATGCTTTCTCTCCTGTCTAAGACGAGTTGTTGCCTGTCTAAAATGATCACCTTGTTTCAAGAGCAAGCATTTTACTTAAGAAGAAAGAAAAGGATTTGGGAACGTGAATGTAAATGAAAATATGTCTTTATGACGTATGATGAAATTATTTCCTTTAATTAGGGTTTCTTTCTACTGAAATCAAATTAGAGGATCTAATATCCCATTGCCTTTTCATCCAGTAAGTATACATGGATGCATACCAAAGCATACCAAAGAGGTCTTGAAAACTCATCCAAATGATTACGAGAAACCTCTGCGACTGCAGCTTTTCACAGAAAAATAAGCATGAGCTTGGAAGTCGAAGCTTTTAATTAAAAAAAGCAATCTGCATGTCTAATCCTACAAACCACTGGCTGACATGGCCTGTGCATAATCGAAAAAAAAACAACACTGGAGAATTTGCTATCTTCATTTCTAGTTCAGCACACAGTAGCTACATTATATTCATACGACAGGCAAAAGATTTAGTTCCTCAGGTGACTCTGCTTGCTTTGTACGCTTTCCACATATGCACTTCCGCATCAGAGTTTAGAAAGCCAGCAACCTCATTCTATATATCATCTGCAAAATAACTTTATTGTTGCTATTGCGACCCAGGCTAGCATTTTGAAATACAATGAATAGGCAAAGGATCACACCTCACTAGCATTCTAAAATGATTGCCTGTAGTAGCTGGTGTAGCATTGCGGCGAGGGAACCTGACTTGTATATCCGGACAGCCCCAATTCAAATCTGCCTTGAGTTAAGTTGGTGGCCGAGGGCAAGCCAAGCTAGTCTCTCTCAGCCTCGGCACACATGCCCCATCTGCAGTGTAGGGAGAATGCAGGATTCCTGAGATCTTACGTGAAGCACTTTGAACATTCAGGAAAATGACTACAAAATTGCTATGGCATTACTATCATTATTGTTTTTATCATAATGGAGGTGCAGTGACAGAGAAAGCTGTACTTTCTGAGTTTCTGCCTGTCACGGAGCTATTAAAGGCACAGAGGCCCTGCCAGGAAAATAAAATACCAACTCTAGAATTTGCAGCAAAGCCCATTACCTCACAACACACCAACCAATGTTGGGCTGTTGTTTTTTCTCTGTCTTTAACACTTATGTAATTGACTATATATTACAAGGTTTTTATCCGTTCCTTCCTCCAAGGAGCTCAGGGGAAATACGGAGGTGGGGAGGGTGGGGTGTCTTCTCATTTTATTCCCATACAACCCTGTGAGTAGGATATGCTGAGACAGTGCCTGGCCACAGAGTACCCTCTGACTTGTGGTTGAGTAGGGACTTCAACCTCACTAGCAAGAACACAAAAAAGCAACTCGGAGTGGCTGAAGAAGACCGCTGAACCTGGACGGTGGTGCAGTGCGGCGGCCGTGGTGTCACCCCCAAATCGGTGTCACCCAGTGCGGTCCACACCAGCCGCACCCCCCTAGTGATGCCATTGCTCACAATTCATTTTGTCCACAGCAAGCATAGGTTTTTCAAACCTCTGTCATGCCTCTCCCCCCCCCCCCCGCCCTTAATAGTTTCCAAGTAATGCAGGTTTTTTTTTCTGGACTCAGCAACACAATTAACATAACTATGGAGAGTTGAAATAAGTGGCCCTTTACTCAAGAATGTAATCATTGTTGAAAGGAGAGACCCATTTTTTCTAATGGGGGGTCACTGGGGAAGGGCTGCAAAAGTGTTTTGTTAGAATGATTGGCTGCGCTCACTCATGTGAAGCACGTATGGAAGCATTTTCCTAATTGTAAATGGACTCGTTTGCATTTAGTGACATCAGCACACAGCCACTTTGGATTGGCTATAATGCATCATAGTGTCAGTTTAGTTCAGTACATGATTCTTGATTGGCTAGGATCATTGAGAAGGAATTAAACAGACCAAAAATTGGTAGGAGGAGAAAAACATCTGCTTTCAAGGCAAAATGTAAATGTTGGTTTAGCCCTAACTATAACACATTTAAGGAAGTGGACTTTATACTATTAAATGCTATTTTACATTTGAAATGTGAACTGGTAAAATGCTCCATAGGCTCAAAAGTAAATCATATGCCATGTTATTCACTTTGCTCTTTTGGATGCTGTGCTACAATTGCTTGACTTAAGTCTCCCAACAATTAATTCTACCCCTGGCCATTTTTTAATGCCAAACTGGATTGAGCCACCGTGAATAATTAATGGGGGCTATCTCTGTCTTACATGCTGGTCTGCAGACTTCCTTGGGACATAATTGTTATAGGATTGACTGAGGAAGCCTTTGCCTCTTAATTAGCATGATAGATCTCTCTGGAATCAATTAAAATGTGTAGGTACAATAACTCTGTTACCAACAACCTTTGTGCAGATTGACAGCTCTCTTTAAATAAACATAATCAGCTTTCATTAAGTAATTAAATCACCAAGGTTGCACACCCAACCAATAGTAATTTTTGCTCTTTTCGGTGGCATAAAACCTATGAATAGGAACACAAGAGCCCTGCTGGATCAAACCAAGCACCAATTTAGTCCAGCCGCCTGTTTCTAAAAGCAGCTCACCAGATAACTCTAGCTCAGTGGTAGACACGCCTTTGCAGGCAGAAGGTGCCAATCCCTGGCATCTCCAGAAACAGCAGAGAAGGTTCCTGTCTGAAATCCTAGAGAGCTGCTGCCTGACAAGTTGGCAATACCAGCTAACTGGACCAATGGTTTGACTCAATTTAAAAACTTGCGTTGCACCATCATAAACAGAGTGGCACTGCCATAAATGGTGTGCCACTACCGAGCATGAAGGAAGAAATGGCCAGTGGCTCCCTGTGTGCACCAATAGCCCACCCAGGCCACACTGGAGCAGGTAAAGTGGTGGCAGGGATGAGCTGTGGGCTGTTCAGAGGAGGTTTGGGGGAGGAACCAGGGATGGTTCAGGGGTGGGAGGTGGTGGATATCAATGGCAGTTGTGCATGCCATATCCTATCCCCCTTTCCCAGCCTGGGCCCGCCCCCTCCTTCTCTTCAGACTTACACAAGCTACATAGCTGGTGTGGGTTCGAGGAGACCCATAGCCTATAAAATAAAATGCCATGGTAGTAACCCTCTCAATATTTAAACCTTTTTGTACCTTTAAATGCTTTCTGAAATCCCTTAAACCTGTGTTTCCATCTATGTTGTTTCCTTTTATTGAAAAGTAGCTGCGAAGTCCCCCAATTTGAATTGGGACTGTGGCATGGACTACTAACACTAACAATGCTGGCCTGAAAGTGCAGCACCACTCATTCGGCATCTGCTGCATCCTGCAGGCTGACTGGGGACCAGGCCAGCCAGGTAGGGTAAGTAAAGAAAACTTTTATGTACCTCTCCATGGCTACCTGGTTCTCTATGGGTCTCCTCGGATCTACATCAGCTCTTTTGTGGTGTAGCTCTGAGGACCCTGTTGGGAGCAGGTCCAGGCCAGGATGAGGGGGGGAGGGCTTTTAGGATCTGGCATGTGCGAGTGCCACCAAGATCCTCCCCATCCTGCCCTGCTCCTTGCCTCATTTCCCACCCCGATCTGCCTTGCCACCAGCCGACAACTGCTAGTGGCAGATCTGTGGACCACAGCTGGTGGCATGAGGCCCAGAGGGTTCACAGAATGGCCGAGAGGCCACTGTGATGGTGGCCATATGATGACAGACCATGCGGTCCACCAGCATATCCCATACATAGAATTAGATCATTAATAAAGTGATGTGTAGTTTGATTAGTGATGCTCAGCAATACCTAACCAAGAACTAGTAATCTGCCTCTGGGCTCACAAAAGCTTGCTACATTTGCACGCATAAGAACAAGAGAACATTGCCCCAAAAAGTACATCCAGAAAGTTTACTCCGCAACAGAAGTACAGAGGAACCTAGAATCATTATTCCAGGAAGTTGAGCCAACCTTTGGCTCTCTATCTCATTTATCCAGGAAATGAACTGAATCAGAGCCACACCATGAGGTTTCATGGATCTGAGGTGAACTCTTGTTTAAATTAGTCAAGACAAAAAACAATTTGTGTTGCCATTTTTTTTTTTAAGAAAAAAAATTACACTGACACTTTTCCAGTTATTTGCTCTGTGCTCTCACTCAAAAGCACACATGGTTTGCTGTTTCCCAGAACATAAGAGCTGCGCTGTACCCGTTAAGAACAGGTAGTTCAAGATCACTGGAATAGGAGACAAGAAAACTAACAATAAAGGATCAGTCACATACTGCTTTAGAGATTTTCATCTATGGGAAGAAGTGAACTGAAGAGATAATAGACAATTATTACAGAAATTTCTTTGAGCAAAACTATTAGAGGATGGCAGAAAGCTGAGGAAGGAGGCTCTGAAAAGAACTTTCTTTATACCTTATTATGAAGTAGATTTTTAAGAGTTCAGGCAGGAAGTTTTTCTTAAGACTTTCAGAACTTCTGTGTGTTACCCGTGGTGAACTTTAGGCCATTTTAGCTGAAGTGTAAAACATCTACATTAATACAGGTTTTCAAACTTTCTATCACCTTCTTTTTGTATGAGCATTTTCTGAGGTTGAATACAGTAAAGTAAAGGTAAAGGTATCCCCTGCTCAAATACCAGTCATGTCCAACTCTAGGATGCTCATCTCCGTTTCTAAGGCCGTAGAGCCATCGCTGTCCGAAGACACTTCCGTGGTCATGTGGCCAGCATGACTAACAGAACGCTGTTACCTTCCCGCCGCAGTGGTACCTATTTATCTATTTGTAATTCCTTGCTTTTGAACTGCTAGGTTGGCAGGAGCTGGGACAGGAGATGGGAGCTCACTCGAGTCTCGAATTGCTGTCCTACCGACCTTCTGGTCTGCAGTTCAGTGTCTTAACCACTAAGCCACCATGGCCCCTGAATACAGTACCGAGGGGGGGGGAAATCACACTGCCACCTGGTCCATCAAAGGCACCGAGCTTTGCCCCTTGGGCTCACCTTGGCCATACTCATTGGCTACTCTAGAACTGTTAAAATCAAACCGTGCAATTGCAATTGTGAGGGGAGATTGGGAGTGAGGGACAAGCTTTCTTTCAGGGACGGATGTTTGTCTGCCATTACATTTGTCTGGATGTTTGTCTCGTATTTCACCGACGATATCTCGCCCTCTCCAGGCCCAGCCCGGCCTTACACGGAGGGCTCAAATGTATGCGAACTCCAGAGCTTGTGTACATTCAAGGAGGCCCATTGGGCATCCAGCCGCTTACACCGGGGAAGGGGACAATTGTCCCCTTCCCTCGAGGTGCACCCGGGCTGCTCCGGGGCAGCCCGGGACCTGCATAGGATACGGCGGCCGGCCCTTTAGGACACAGGATTGGGCTGCCCAACCATCACTCTAGTAGAGCAATACCTTTGATGATGCCGATCCCTTTAGCTCTGTTTCGTTATACAGCTGTTTGTCCTGGGTTGATTGACAGCTATTGTAGCCAATGAGGCCAACAGTCTGGCCAACCAGTGCCAAATTCCTTCAATTACATCTCCCATAGGACTTTTTCAGATTGCGCTTTGCTTTTCAGGAATGGATCCCTGACATTATCAGAGATATTACAATCAGTCAGCCATTTTTTTGTTTGCCTTTGAGCTGAATCAACAGTCATTGTTATAAAATATTAAAAATCCATGCATGTCCCCCATTTAGTAAAATATTTCCATGTCAAATGGTCATCAGCAGCAGACCCCCAGCCCTCCTTTTCATATGAAATGCAGTTTAGAGAAGACCGTTGTACTTCTACCCCAGTGATCACCCAAAAAGGTTATCTCTCTCACTATCGGTATTTTGCTAATCTTATCCAATATCAAGTTTCATTACCAACATCTCTCAAAGACCTATCAATGACACTTGTCCATAAGATGAATTAAGCAGTGAAATTAAAGGGTAAAGACATGTTAAGCTTTAGAAAATAAAAAGCAAGAAATAGGAGAAATAAAACATAAAGCATTGCTACATTACCAGTTTATTAACATATTGTAATAGTTGTACTGTTCACAGGAAACAGATGGCTGTCTCTTTAGATTTTTTTTAATCTAAAAAACGTTTTATCTAAACGTGCTTGCTAATGAACATTGATGATCAGTTGACCTGGAATACACACCCTCCTGCCAGGGTTAGGGCTAAAATCAGTGTAGCAAGGAGGGCTGGCACAGAAACAGTTTTTGCAGCTGTCTGGCAAGAAGCAGTCTTGCAACATGCTGTTGCTTCTGAGGATCTGCTTTATGAATAACACTGACTTCAACTATGTACCTGCATGCTTTCAGCTGCCAAAAGTACGACCTGTTAAAAATTAGCTGTGACCAGGATTTTAGAGCAACTCAAATACTTCAGGCACTATTAAACTATACGTCAGGGGTGGCTAAACTTGCTTAATTTAAGAGCCACATGCAATACACTTCAGATATTTGAGAGCTGTAAGAGAGATGTTTGAGAGCCGTAATATTTAAGAAGCATTTACATTCTTAAATATATTTACTCACTATGAACATTAAACTTATGTTTTAATCCAGTGGACTCTCAGTTTGTACCTGGTAAATAATTATAAAGCTTGAAATTCTTATTTACCTTTTTATATTAATTGTGATGCAAAAAGGAGCTCAGCCAATATATTTCCAAGAGCCACACGTTATACGTCAAAGAGCCATATGGAGCAGCAGTTTGGCCACCCCTGCTATATTGTCCTGGACACAGAAAATATCTGTATTCCATACCCACTTCATTGCTTTAATTTCACCACATAAAAGGTATGTTTTTTTTCCTTTGATAAAAATTGTTAACTTTGTTTTCAAGGAGAACTTGGAAAAATATTCACAGGGGAGGCATTCTTGGTTTAACATACTCTTCCAACCCTTGCAAAGCTGAGCATATTCCTTAGAAATCACAAGAATCACCTCCTCTAAGGCATATTATACTGATGCATATACTTGGGTGATACTGATGTCACTCCAGTTAACAACTTCCTGGACAATAACCCAAAAATTACCGTATTTTTCGCTCCATAAGACACACTTTCCCCAAAAAAAACAATAGGGGGAAAAAGCCTGCGTCTTATGGAGCGAATAATAAGAAAAGTAAAGAAAAAAATACTTACCAGGGCTTCAGGGAGGCCTACAGAGGCTCGTGCAGGCCTCCCCGATCTTCATTTCGTCAAAAAACGGCCATTTTCGGCCACTTCCGGTTTTCGTCAAAACAGGAAGTGGCAAAAAATGGCCGGTTTTTTTTACGAAATGAAGATCGGGAAGGCCTGCAGGAGCCTCTGCAGGCCTCCCTGAAGCCCCGGTAAGTGTATTTTGCTTACATTTTTTAATTTTTATTTTTATTTTAAAAAAAACTTTTTTCCTGTTTTTTGTTCCATAGGATGCATGCGTCCTATGGTCCGATGCGTCCTATGGAGCAAAAAATACGGTAACTAAAGCTGCTTGTCACTAACCTCCATTGTAAGCAAAAGGACTTTAGTTAGTCACAGCTGATTTGTTCCATTCTATGGGATTTGTTCCATTTCAATGGGATGTACAGTCCAATCCTAACCTGGGCTGGCCCAGAGCATGTAGTGGCAGGGCCCATGAGAGGGGATAAATTGTACTCAGGCCCAGGCTCAAAAAGGGGGCCCAGGAGCCAAAGGAGAGGCCCCAGAAATTTCCTGGGATCTTAGCTGGCCTCATGAAGAGTGAAAGATGGTGGCCAGGCCAACTGGAAGGCCACATCTACCGGACTGGTAGACTTGGGCACATTGGGAAACGTGGTAGACCTGGGCTCCAGAGACTTTTCCAGTCATTGCTACCCTCCCCTGCCCCATTTTGCCTCCTCCCCTTTGGGAAGGGGTGTAAGAGAAACTTTGTGCCCCCTGATAAAATTCCTCTCAGAGGCCCTGCGTAGCAGTACTGGCACAGCCTCCGCTGCAGGCTCTGGGCCAACCAAGGACTAGGCAGTGACAGAGAGAAAATCTTTTTTATGTTCCTACTCCATCACTGCCTTGTCCCCAATGTTCCTACTTGGATTTGCGCCAGCTCTTTGGCTGGTGTAAATCAGAATGGGTCCAAGGGTGTGTGTTGAGCCCGGGTCGCGGGCATAGGATATTGTTGTGCTGCTACTGCTGATATCTGCCTCAGCTCAGCCCACCCTTGACATGCCCGTGGCCGGTCCTGATCCCCGCCCCAATCCTCCCCCAGAACACTCTGGAATGCCCCCTCCGCTGATTTCTCTGCTTCATCAGGGGCTCCGGAGGTTGCTGGCACATGCCCACGACCACCAGCCAATTACACTGGTGACCTTGCCCTTTGTGCTGTCGCAGCGACTGTCACAGCCCATTTTTCGCTGACGGGACTCAAGTTCCGTCAGTGCAAGGCCTGGATAGGACTGGGCTGAACAGCATGATTTACTTTTGGCCCAATTCTATTTGCACAATACACTGGCAGACTGCCATTGCAGCATCCTCTCTGCCAGTCTGTGGCAGACCAGAGAGTATGGCCTATCCTGATGATAGGATGGGCAGTTTCATATGGGATTAGATGGTCCTCAAGGAAACCCAGGCTGTTAAGGATATTAAAGGCCAAACCAGCAGCTTAATGATAACCTTCAGCTGGTTTAGGGTCGGTATCCATTGCTCCTTGTTAACTGAAATAATATTATTATTCAGATTCATTGTTGTCCTCCACATAGGCATATATCAGTGTAAACATGCATAAGCAAACACTCCTTATTTGGACTTCTGATAATGAGCAAATAGTTTGGACATTTTGCAGTCTTAGTAGATAAGTCTACTGTACACGGTACACGGTAGCATGGAACAAAGACTAAACCTCTTCACAACAAATACAGAGGGCTGTGTTTATATTTACACAAAGTGACAAACACTAATGCTCAGGTTTGCAGGAACATGGTGTCCCCAACACATTTGCCACCTTCTGCACATACCTTCTAGCCTACCTGCTGTTGGCAGATGAGATCCCTGAAAACCCTGCATTGCTGGATTTAGAAGGATACTACAGTACTTCTTGGTCCCACGGAAGATTTTGGTTCTGGTGACATTAGTGCACGCATACTCCCAATGGAACGACCCAGCAGGCACTCTCCCCTTGAGACCATGGCTGTAGAGCAGGGGCTCTCAACATACTTGATGTGGCGTACCATGTACATGGCCACCGCCACGCCAAGTACCACTGGAAGTACGCAGCGATGACGTCATCACCACTTACTTCCGGATTTTCTGCCTGGTTTTCGGTGCAGGAGGCTGCCAGAGGCCAGTAAGAGGCTCCGGGTGGGCAGATGGGCTGTTTTATTTGCTCCTAAGAGACTCAGCCAAAGGCAGGAGCCTCTCAGAAATGAAAATGCAGCGCCAAATGTGCCATGTTTTCGTGCTGTTTTGGGTGTCCTGGCCACCCATAGAAGCCGATCAAGCAAGTGGTTTGGAAGTCGGACTTAGACCTGGAAGATCCAGGTTCAAATCCCCGCTCAGCCACGAAGCTTCCTGGGTGACCTTGGGCCAGTCACTATCTCTCAGCCCCACCTACCTCACAGGGTTGTTGTGAGGACAAAAAGGAGGAGAGGAAATATGTACACCACTCTGAGCTTCTTGGAGGAAGGGTGGTATAAAAATGTGAAAAATAAAAATAAATAAATAAAACAGAGGCTGGGGATTGGTATCTCCAATTGGGATTGGTAAGGCTCTATGGCTACTATTGGCAGTGAAAGACAGGGATGCTGATCTTTTCTTCAAGAATGCTACCCAAAGCACGCTAGATTTTCTTTCTGCTGACACTAGCACACGCATACTCCCAAAGGTACCATCCAGCAGGTCCTCCCCTTGAGACCGTAGCTGTAGAGTAAGGACTCACTCCATTGACTCCATGAATGTCCTGCAATGGGACATGTGCTCATGTAACTCCCTCAACTATGGGCCCACTATAGTCATGGTTTAGGAACCAAATAGTAGCAATGGAGGAACAGATCTCAAAAATCAATGAACATTTGTCCTTGTGAAGGAATGCAGCTTTCAGCAATGACACGGACTGTTCTGGTAACTGTGAAAAGAAAGGCGCATTTTCTTAATCCTTCCCACGGTTCTCTGCCTCAGAATTGAAGAGGAGAAATTACTATATCAAGTGTAGATAATTGCATTTTACTTCGCCCTGTTTAGAGCTTGCCATGCTATGTTGACATTGGCATCCTGGGAGCACATCCACCCTCCGCTGAACTTGCACTAGATTTGCTTCTCTGTGTCGGCTCTGCATGAATCTTCTTATCTGCAGTAAAGTGAACAGCTAACCGAACTGAAATGATGTTCAAAGACTTATTTGTAGGGTCAAAGAAAGAATTTCTGGGTTCCCAGGCCTTGACGTACTAAAGACGGGTGATCCTTAGGGAATGTCTACAGAAATACTGCCTTGTAAAAACTGATCAGACTCTTCTTAGCTGGATCTTTCTTGGGCTGTAAACTAAGCTCTAGTCAGGTGTTATGCTGCACACAGATTGCAGGCATTGCAAACTCCCAGAACTCATCAAGTCCTTTCATTTTGACCACATCTCAGGGTCACTCATGCTCATGGCAGGGCTTCAGAGGAGGTATGAGTGAGGAAGGGCTGGATAATTTCCCCATGTGCGCAGTATGACATTTATTAAGAACTTATATACCACTTTTCAACAAACAAACAAAATTCACAAAGTGTTTTACATACAGTACATAACATGCATGCATGCATGGATCCCCATCCCCAAAGGGCTCATGATTTTAAAAAGATACAGAAGAAAAATGAAGAAACAGCCACTTGAAAAGATACTATGCTGGGGTGAATTACAGAAGGAAGGGTTTACAACAGCGGAAGAGTCTTCCGCTTTCATTAAATGGCTGCTGATGTGGCGCGTAGTGCTCTGTCATTCTGCGAGCACTGTCTTAAGAGGCAGCAGTGACACAGCTTCGCTGGAAGACCCCCTCTGTGTGTACTGGACTAAATAAGCCTGCAGGGTGCAGGGGGGGAGACGGGGTAGTTTCTGAGCAGGAGGGGGGCAGGCGGGAGATGGAACAGTAGAGGGAGGGGTGAAACTTGGCAGCATTGGCATGCGCCAGATCCTAACCCCGTTTCATATTCCCTGTTTCCTTCCCTCTCCCCTTATTCCCATACCTTCAGGAGACCTCTGCGACTGCCCCCCAGACACACACACACACACACTCACAGTATACAGCATGCACTCCATTGGCATGGCTGCATTGGTGATGAGGGCTTTAGCTAGGATTGGACTGTTAGAACAGATGCAATGGCATACTGTATCTAGGGTGTGGCAGGTGGGGACACCTGCCCTGGATGCCATGTGAAGGGGGTGCTGGCACAGACTTACATATGAAGAAGCCTGGATAATTCAGATGATCCACAGGGAGTCTGGATTAATGCCGACCTCCAGCAGGGAGGCATCCCGTGATCAGTGGGGGCACCGGCAGTAGAGGTGCCCTACAATCCAGCCTCCAAAGGAGAAGGGCGCCTAGATCGTAGGGCTGCTGCTGGTGCCTCCTCGGGAAACCAGAAGTGAAGTCACTACATCACACAATGTCGTGACATCACTTCCCCAGGCACTGTGCCATCTAGGTATACTGCTGAACAGATGGTCTCCAAAGAAGACCACCGAATAGCCTCTAATTTGAGAGTTTGTATGTGCAGCAGGAATGAACCAGAATCTTTACATCACATGGTTCTTTATTGCGATAGATATTGTGAACTGCATAGGTGGTATCTAGATGATTTTTTGTCCTCTCACTCTGGTTGGTCAGACGAGTAAAAAATCCAGTATATGTTAGGAGGTTCTGAAAGATTGTTCACCTTCTCTGGTTGCCCAATTTATGAATCTAGTAATTCAAATCCGATGGGATCTTCAATTTTTAGGTTCTGAGATTAAACTTTGATACTATGGGGGTGAGTTGGTATGTTGGACTATGTGGGTGGATAGGGAATGTGAATTGCTGTTAGGGGACTTTGATGTCGATGTTTGGTTTTGAAATGTTTTGTTGTGTATTGTATTGTCTGTGTGTTTGTTTATGCCAATAAAGGTTATGGTATGGTATGGTATGGTATGGTAAAGAAGACCACCATTTTGAAAGGTGCCTCTTTGCCCATGATAATGAGCATATCATGATAGTATATCTACATAAAATATTGACATCTCAGCTATTGCACGTGTATTGCACATGTGCTTCCAATATTGTTGGTTTCCACGAAATCCCACAAATTCCCCACCAGGGTGGAATTTTGTGTTTGGCAGTTCAGTGTACATGTCCTCACCTCCTTGCACAGCTTGCAGCAGAGAGGTGGGAAAGTACTGGACATGATGGATTGTGGCTCCAGAAGAGAAAGTATCCAGCCCTTCCTCACTCACTCCCCCTCTGAGGTTCTGCCATGAACATGATGGGATGGATACTTTCTCCTCTGATCCTCTGGAGCCACAACCCTGGGATGTGGTGAAAGTAAAACCTTTCATTTAATGCTGAGACTCTGCAGGAATACAGGAAGCATTTTGGGGACATCATTGCAACAAGTAGACTTTCCAGCAGCTCTCAGAAAAGATAAAGGAGAGCAGCTACAGAAGAGGCACACCACATTGCAAGGAGAGGGTGCAATGACTTCAGTGCAGCTGCAAAAATATAGGAGCAAATAAGGCAGCATCTGGCCCAGCCAGTAAGAACAATGCAAATTTTCAGTTTCTCAGACTCACTCCTCTGCATACAGAAAGACAGTGATGTAGACTTGAGTCTATTGACTTGGACTCAGCAATTGTAAAAGATTTGAAAGACTTGACTCAAGACTTTGGAGCCTTTTACGACATGTCCAATTTTATTCAGGTTTAAACCCGTTTCCTCCATTAAATAGATAGGGACTCGTATCTCACAACCAAAGACTCAGGACTTGGGGGCAAAGACTTGGGACTTGACTTGGAGGCAGAGACTTGATCCACACTCCTGCAAAAAGACATTGCCAGTAAAGTACAAGACTCTGAACTCATCTCTTCAAGGCATTCTCACCAGGGAGGGGTAGTTTCCAGGGCACTTCCACAACATCAGCAGTTGGCTGTTCTCCAGTCTGTTCCTGCAAAAGTACATCCCATCCCACTGCATACGCTTCTTCTAATCACTTGAACCAATTGCCCAGAAGGAAAAAGCACTTGATCCACAGGTCATTAACCTTGATTTTGACCTTTTTCTAGGGCCAAGAGGACAAACACAAGCGTCTGATCAGATGGTCCTTGAAGCAGATGCCGACACACCTGCTTTGGAGGGCTTCACGGGGCAAGTCTCTGACCGAAATACAGATGCAACAAGAACAGCAAGAGTGGATGTTAGGAATCTTGATGATTTAGCACAGTATTTCTCAACCTGCGGTCAGGACCCACTTGGTGCGCCATGACCGGATCTCTGGTGGGTCTCGCAGGGCCTCCAATGAAAACACGAGTGATGGACAGATCAGATAACTAATTGGCTCAGGCCCTGAGGCTATTCAAAAATCAGAGAGCTGCTAATTGCCCTGCAAACAGCTGAGCTCCTGCAATTTGCAAGCTTGTGTAAATATAGGGAGATAAATGTTTGAGCGACTTTTTATGGTGTGTTTTACCAAGTCCGTCAATGACAGGTAGTGGGGGCAGGTGAAGGCTGGGTCACATAACTAAGCCCCTCAAGCCTTGAGGCTATTCATTAGGGCTGCCTCATTATGAGAAATGGATTGAGTTTTTTTGCAAATAAATAAAAATTTCTTTCTAGATCACCTTTTTAAAAGTCTCATAAAGTTAGGTGGGTCCTGATAGAGTGTGTAAGTTTAAAAAGTGGGTTGTGGTGTTAAAAAGTTTGAGAACCACTGATTTAGCACATTTTGTTCTGCTGGGTGTGGCAAGTGAATTTTAGTGTAGGAGTAATTCCAGTCGCGTCACAGGGACACGTGTCACCCCAGAGCAGGGTGCGCACGTCATCTTTAAGGACGCGGCTCCGCCCCCGCGCGTGACATCACGTGCAGGCGTGGAGCACCCCTCCCCCGCTCCGTTTTTGGCTCATTTTCGAGCCAAACGGACGCGAGGGCAGGCGGGCGGGCCCTACGCCAGCAACAAACTGTAAGTGCCGGGGGGGACGCGCGTCACCCTTGTGCGCACGTCACCCCCGGGCGGCCCGCCCCGCATGCTTCTCCCTGTCGACGCCCCTGAGTAATTCTAATCGCATTGTTTCTTGACATTGTTTTTCTTTGAGAGAAAAAAATCAGTCCTGTATTTGTGCAAATTATTGTTTGCTCTTGGCACTTCATTATTGCAAGGAACATTTCTTCTCCTTTCTGACAAACATGTAAGTTCCATTTGCAGGTTTCTCAGTAGACCACACAAAACGACGTTGTGACAACAACGTTCAGAAAACTTAAGTTCTCCGATGATTTCTGCATTGAAGCTCTGCAAAACACATAGGAACTGCTGGCTTCACTTTCAGTGCAGTCAACTGGTGGTTTTTTGCAGACACCGAATATGAAACACATGCAGTGCAGCCATAACAAAACTCTTGATTGTACTGATGAGGCTTCCTCAACAGATTTCCTTCATTTTGGCATGTATTTAAATAACTGGACATGATGGATAACTCACAAAAACAAATAACTCACAAAAGGTTTGTGCTATATTTATTTGCATTACCACATGCCACTTTCAGAATAAGAACAATTAACTGTTCTATCTCATTTATAGTACCTGAAGCTTTCTTTCTTTGTTTTAAAAATGAATGCCCCCCACCTTTCTCCCACTAGCAGATTAACAGTCCACTTCTATTGTCATCGTTCCCCCCCCCACACACACACACACTGCTCGTGCAGCCACAATGAAAAGGCGCACACAGTATTCGGACGGGAAAGGGGATTTACGTCCCCTTTCCCCTCCGTACGCCTGGAACTGGAAAAGGTGGAACTGGAACCGTAGTGGAACTGGAAAAGGTGCAGAGGAGAGCAACCAAAATGATTAGTGGGCTGGGGCATCTCCCTTATGAGGAAAGGCTACAGCGTTTGGGGTTCTTCAGTCTAGAAAAAATGCGCCTGAGGGGGGACATGATTGAGATGTATAAAATTATGCATGGGATGGAGAGAATGGATAGAGAGAAGCAGAGGCGCAACGCGCCGGGAGGGCGCCCGGAGCAAGGGGCGGGGTCAGCGTCGTGACGCGCCCTCGCGTCACGTAGACGCGCCCTCGCGTCACGTAGACGCGCCCCCGCCCATTTTGCTCCTATTTCGGAGCCAAACGGCCTGCAGGGCGGGAGGGAGGGCCAAAACGCGACGCTGCTTCGGGAGCCGGTGAGTTCTCCCGACCGCGTTCTGCCCGCCCCCCCGCGGTGGAGCGCCTGGAGCGACTGCTCCATCCGCTCCACCGTAGTTACGGCGCTGGAGAGAAGTTCTTTTCCCTCTCACACAACACTAGAACTAGGGGAGATCCACTCAAATTGAGTGGAGGGAGTATTAAAACAGATAAAAGAAAATATTTATTTACCCAGCGTGTAATTCATCTGTAGAACTCTTTGCCACAGGATGTGGTTATGGCACCTGGCCTGGATGCCTTTAAAAGGGGATTGGACAGATTTATGGAGGAAAAGTCCATCACAGCTTACAAACCATGATGGGGAAAAAGAAAACCTACGCAACCTCCTGGTTGTAGGAGTAGGTTTTCTCTGTGCCAGGTGCAAGGGAGTGGTGACAGGATACAGGTCTTGTTGTCTTGTGTGCTCCCTGAGGCATCTGGTGGGGCCACTGTGAGATACAGGAAGCTGGACTAGATGGGCCTTTGGCCTGATCCAGCAGGGCTCTTCTTATGTTCTTATGTTATGTTCATGGGTCTCCTTGGACCTGTGCCAGCAAAATTGCTGACGCAAGTCTGAGGAAACAAAGGGGGCAGGGAGGCTACTGCCAGAGGGGATATGATCCAGTGTGTGCCATTGCTGCCAGATCTACCCCCTCCTGCAGCCTCCCTGCCCCCTGTTTCTTCCCACCCAGTTTCACCCCCTCCTCGCCCAATTTTTCCACTCCATCCCCCTCTTCCTTTTACAATCCAGGGAGTTTGGGGAGGAGGAGCATTGTAAGTTGGTGGGCAGACAGAGGTAGATGCCCCCCCTCACCAATCTGCTACCTGAGGCAACCACCTCAGTTGGCCTCATGGTGGATAGGCTTGGCCT
The DNA here is from genome assembly GCA_026170595.1 of Plestiodon gilberti rubricaudatus. Classification (NCBI taxonomy): domain Eukaryota; kingdom Metazoa; phylum Chordata; class Lepidosauria; order Squamata; family Scincidae; genus Plestiodon; species Plestiodon gilberti. Next base: position 75,351,305 of record JANXHW010000005.1, on the reverse strand, counting down.
GCTCTACAGGTCTCTTTTTACCTACTGTCCTGTTACCCCATCTTGATTAGTGCTGATTGCAATATTCCCTGTTTAAAATGTTAATCCTTTACCACTGTACAGGAAGATTGTTCATTGTCCTAATGTTAATTCACAGTGTTATCGCTGGAATAGTTGCCCTTTGTGAAATGTTTAGAATAAGAAGCAAGCTTTATTATTGTTTAGAGGAACTTAAGGTAAAGGGTGGTGGGTTTTTTTGTTTTTTTTTGTTTTTTGCCATTGTGCTGTGTCTCTGAAGCAAGAAGAATCTATTTAAAATGTAAGTGATGTAAGCTTTTTTCTGATCTTTGTAAGCAAAAAAGGTTAATCTACTATTGTTTTGGAGAATCTGAAGTATGGTTCATAGCTGCACTGTTGTGTTTCTAAAGCACCCAAGCAACAGGAGGGCTTCACTATATAACCTCCTGAAGCAACAAGGTTAATTGTGTCTGTTTCACATAGATGTTTACTGGTCAACTACTGTCTCCTGCGTGTCCCGCAGAGACTCAGCAGAAAATGAAACTAAATGCTTTGTAAGTTCTGCTGTCAGGGCTGTATGTATGAAATGAAAGTCTGTCTGTAATCTCTATAAGGGAAAGGTTGCACGCCCTAAGGTTACATTAGGAAAAGGATATTGTACCGCTGGAAGAAGCACAGAAAAGGGCAACCCAAATAATCAAAAGGTTGTAGAGCCTCACCTTCCCAGTGAGGATGACATGACTAACCCCCCGATCCTATCTAACTCCCCCCCCTGCTGATGCAGCTGTGCCACCGGAGCACATGCTGCATCCTGCGGGGGGGGCGGTCCCATAGGTCTTCCCTTGCCTGGGGGGGGTAAGCCTCCAATGCTGCAATGGGTCTACTCAGACCTGTACCAGCGATGAAGGCCAGGAAGGGTGCTGCTGCCACCAATACTGCCCCCTTCCCAACCCATTCCTCCCCTCCCTGTCCCATTCTGCCGGTGCTGGGGTTTCTTGGCAGGCTGCTGGCCCATGGCCACTTGCCGCTTGCAAGGCCACAGCCTGGCTGTGCAGAATAGCAAGTTCCCTCCTGTGACCTCAATAAAGCATGTGCACCGCCTGAATGCAAGTCCCAGCAGCGCAGCAGGCCCTTAGGATTGGGCCCCCTAACACATTTGGGACTTCTTCGTTTAGAAGAAAATTCAGCTTAGGGAGGGCATGATAGGGGCTTATAATAACCCTTTTTGGAGTGGCTGCATCGGAGAGGGGAAGGATAGGATTGATCTCCGAGAACAGGGGTTCTCAAAGTGGCACTTTTTCCTGAAGTATGTGAAAGGCCTTTAAGGGGGGTGGGCAGCTCCAATGTCAGGGGAGGTGCTCCAGGATCACACCCGCCCTTGACCCCAAAACACATTTTAAAACATACCTGGTTGTTGTGCCAGCTCCCCAAAGGAGAGCAAGGGAGAAGGAGAAAATTAGTAAGAGGTTCAGAACAGGCACTGGGAGTAGAGCTAGAGGAAGAGAGAAGAGCAGTGGGTTAAACCACTGAACCATGAGCTGTCAATCAAAAGGTCGGCAGTTCGATTCCCACGACGGGGTGAGCTCTCGTTGCTTGGCCAGCTCCTGCCAAACTAGCAGTTCCAAAGCATGTTAATGTGAGTAAATAAATAGGTACCTCTTGCGGGAAGGTAAACAGCGCTCCGTGTTCCAGCCGCATGCTACGCGCTGCGGCAAGGAGAGTCATGCCAGCCACATGACCACAGAGGCGTCTTCGGACAACGCTGGCTCTTCGGCTTTGAAATGGGGATGAGCACCACACCCTAGAGTCGGACACAACTGGACTTAATTGTCAGGGGTCACCTTTACCTTATTCTACAGCATCAGCCCTCAATAGCATCACCCACCATGTGCCCATCTTCATACATGGGAGCAAAAATATTGCTATTAAGGTTTCATTTTTAATTAATCTCACAATCGAAAACCACATCATGTTTCCTATAATTAAAAACAAAGGGCACTGCATCTATGTCTACACTCTGCACTTTGTAAAGCACAAAAAAATTGAAAAAGAAATGCAATTTGCCAATAAAAACAACACAGGGGTAGGCTTTCCTTCCAATGCTCTTGTCATACCACATAAAAATGATTGCTGGGTGATGCAAATCACTGACATGCCAAATGTTGTTAATGTAAAAAGAAGGACGCCTTCACATTTTCATTTTAAAAAGTAAATTACACCCAAAAATGTGATTGTGTATCATCATATGCAGGGATTCATAACACCCTGATCCATTTGCAGATAAAAAAGTGTATTACTTTAAAAGTGTATCACTCTTAAAGTGTATTAAAATATATTTGCTCAGAATACCTTCAAAAGTCCCCCCCCCACAAAATTTTGACTTCACCACTGAAATGGAAAAATTGTATGTTCCAGGCAGAGAGTGATTAAAAACCAAACTAAAAAGTCTACACCAGCATTTTTAAAACAAATGGATATTGCAAAGGTGCTGTTTTCCTTAAGATGAATGTACTTAACTATACAAAGAACTTTAATACACTTGAGCAAGTGTCATTAAGGATAACCGAGGTAGTTTTGCAGGTTATTGACTCTCTGGGTTGAGAGAAGACTAGTTGCATGCTACGTTTGTGAGGAGCCTTAAGATGAATGTACTTAACTATACAAAGAACTTTAATACACTTGAGCAAGTGTCATTAAGGATAACCAAGGTAGTTTACAGGTTATTGACTCTCTGGGTTGAGAGAAGACTAGTTGCATGCTACGTTTGTGAGGAGCCTTAAGATGAATGTACTTAACTATACAAAGAACTTTAATACACTTGAGCAAGAGTCATTAAGGATAACCAAGGTAGTTTTGCAGGTTATTGACTCTCTGGGTTGAGAGAAGACTAGTTGCATGCTACGTTTGTGAGGAGCACAGCTTCCTCATTGGGGAAAGCAGCTCTATCTTCTCCCGCAACCGAGCGTGAGGCTTGCTTTGGATATGATTGGGCTGTAAGGTGGTCAAGACCTCCCCTTGACCTGCCCCCTGTAATTTGCGCACTGGAGTGATGTCTGCTGTGTGGCTCTTCAGGGGAATTCCCACCCATTTTTAGGTGCCAGGAGGTTACTCTAGCAGGTGCCGCAGCGAGAAGCATGCAAGCACGTGGTTGTTGGAGATTCACTCCTGATGAAATCAACAGCCTACCAGGCTGCCTCTTTAATTTCAGTGGAGGAACCTACCTGATCAGTGTATTAAGGTAATCAAAGCAGATCTAGCACATGTCCCCATAAAATAATGTCCTGTCTAAAAGCTGATGCTAAAATTAGCCAGGTACTGCATTTCAGGGACGTGTGCGGTACGGGGGCAGCAAGTGAGGCAGATGTCAGGGTTAGGTGGCGGCTATTTCCTGCAGACTATGACGGGGTGGTTCTGCCTCACCTGCCCCCCCCCCGCACTGCATGTCTCTGCTGCAAGTGTGGCAAAGCATGGCACCTTAAAAGTTTAACTTGGCTAAGCTCCTGCCATTTGATTCTCAGCCTGCAATACACACAGTAAGATAAGTTAGAGTCGTTTTATTTTTCCCAAACTACTTAATTCATATAAAACTTTTTAGAAGTTGTAATGCCAGCAGATTGCTAGCACTGCAGTGTTGCAACAGGATCTGTAAAACTGACATTGCGCTATGATAACGCAAAATTGTTCAGCCGTGTAAATGGGAATAATGTAATATCACTCCTCGCCTTTAAAGCAATATTCCTAAACAAATAAACCTGCTTTTATCTGATGAGAATTCATTCATGCGAGAGTTTTTTTTAAATGAGGTCAGCTAGTGATAACATTTTCTTTAGAGTTATCTCCATTCCCAAGGCATAACAGAAACAGTAATGTTGATTTTCTGCTCTGGTGTTTATACTGATAAAATTAAAATCTTGCATACAGCCAGCTAAGTACACAAGTATCTACACTTCATCGGTATTTGATAATGATCTTCTCTGCAGAGTTCCTTTATGGCTACCTGACATGAAGGGGGGGGGGGGAACAGCAAGAAGATTGTATATGTTCCTATACATTCAAAAGTCATCTTTCATCATAATGCAGCTATTGGTTACTGAGCAGCCAGCTCTTTCAAACCCAGCAGTGACCCTACTCAGCTAGAAGTTTGAAAAGGTGAAGCAGTTCCAAAAAGAGAATGAGAGGAAGAGGAGTTTCATATATATTTGACAAAACCGAAATGGAGATGGATGACAAAGTGGAACAGAGAGGACTGGTGCAGCAGAGGTAACGTTGGCAATTGCTTGCTTCACTTGGTTAAGCAATCAGGAGTGGGCTGTTGAACAGCATGTTCTGTCCCTCCATACCCTCCCCTGCCAGAACTAGCCATGGCTAATCACTACATCAACAGTGCCAGTAATTGGGGTTACAGCTAACCAGAAATGTCACTTCACTCGGGATCTGAAACCAGCTTGAAAACGTTCATCAGGAACTTCCAGTAGCTCTTACTTTGGTGAAACATCAATGCCGATGTAGCAATTAACCACTAGGCCTCGTAGATGAATCTGCATTCCAGAATGGAGGACAAGTAAGCAAGAGATCCCATTGTCAAGTCCCAATTGCTCAAGCCTGGTTAAACAATTGACAATATTATATCAACATCCAAACAAAACAAAACCCTGGTCTTCTGCAAACTATTTTTGCTAATACAGAAAGTGTGTACAGTACTGTATTGTGTTTCCAATATTCACGTATACCATTAGGAGCTATTGTGTCATGCCAATGAGAGAGATGCAATCTGTCCCTGCACTGCAAGAACATTAACATTAATCTCCCTTGTTAATGATATGTGCAAATGCAGGACAGACATGTAACTCATGTTTCCTATATCCATACAGATCATTAATGCCTGAAGCCACTCAGGGGTTGACCACAAATCAGTGGTGTTCCTGGAGGGGGTGCAGCACCGTAAGTGGTGCAAGGCAGTGGCACTGCACCGCACCTTGCAATCCGGTGTAACGCAGCCCATCCCACTGCATGTTACTTTTGCCGCCGGAATGGCTCCTAGGGCGAATGGGAGGGGCTGTGTTACACCGGTTTGCAAGGCACCTTGCATCAATTACACTGTCATTCCCCCTCCAGGAACGCCACTGCCTCAAATTTAGCTGATTTTTAGAAAGCATGGGCAGCGAGATCCAGCCCAAACTTTCGGCACCAGAGAAAGCATCTCCGAAAGCATCTCCGGCAAACATGCACCTCCTTTAGAGTAATGGAGGCCGGCGCAAGGCCGGCCTTCCTCACTCCATTGCTAGACTGAGCTTGTGACCGTCGGAGGCAGGTAAGTGTCCTGCCGGCGGTCGCATTGGCGGTCCAGCCGGCGATGAAGGGGGCCATTGGGCAAGCCAGCCTGGGAGGGGGTGGGGATAGCATTGGCCATAATCCCTGTCCCCACCAGGCTGGCGAGGCCATTATACGGCCTCCTCCAACTTCCGCCAGCTATTTAGCTGGCGGAAATCCAAGGAGGTCGTTAGGGCCGGCCCCGGTTTACACCCGGGGAAGGGAACAAACGCCCCCTTCCCCAAATAGACCTCCGGACCTCCGCATGGTGGTCTGGACAGCCAAATCCTGTGTTAGGATCCAGCGGGCGATCCTTACACAGGATTTGGCTATAAGTGATTAACATGGCAGAGGTAAATGAATTTGTGCACATATGGAGGTTTGTACATGCAAAAACATCCCTTCTGAATGTTCTCACTAGTCTTCCCACAATGCATTCCTACCATTTGCAATGCATTGTTTACAATACTTTGAAGGCAAAAGAATTTAAGCCATGGAGTTTAGCTGCAGAAGCTATTTCAAACACAGGGAATCAGTCTTGGCATCAAAACAAACAGTTTATCTGAGCATAAGCAGACTGCCTGGTAAATATCTGCAAGCATATGCAAGCTTACGCATATCTGCAAGAAGGGGTCAGAATGTACAGGCCCTAAGGTTTTAACTTTTTAGAATTAGTTACTAATTAATATGCTGGAGAACATGTAATCAAAATACACTAAAATGAACATAGAACAGTGCTTAATATGTTATTTATATGTTTGAAGTAAGTGAATGTGCCTTCAATTAGAAGTTTCATGCACTGTTAGCTATCTTAATTCCATAAATGTTCCATAAATGGAAGGAAATTTTAGCAGACGATGAATTGATACCTACGCTTTCCGCCTTCTAACAGCTTCATACAACAAAGATGAGAAATTATTTTTCTCCTAGGGCAGTTTAATTGTGTATCATGCAAATTATGCTGAGAATTCTATGGGAAGAAAATCTATGTGCACAGATAAAAAGGAATTTCACTCTGAATTTAAATAAAGATGTATCATGGATACGAGCACCTTGTGAATAAAAAAAAATGAATAGATTACAGGTGGAATTGGGAATAGACTGAAATCGATGTGACTACCCTAAGATGTTGATGATGAAGTTATGCTGCATTGCTATCTGCCCTTAAGGCCTCTTGATCTCATAGAAGAGAATGCTTGAAATATGCAATAGGGAGGGCATGGTGTGTAGAGAGCTGGTGTGGCATGGTAGATGTGAGAATGCGCTGCAAATCAGGGCTTTCCTGGTTCGAAGCTTGCCTCTGCCATGAACCCAACAGGTGGCCATAGGCAAGCCGCTCCCCCTCAGCCTCAGCTACGATTTGGAGATAATCCAGTATACCTTCCAGGGCTGTTGTAAGGTTTATATCAAGATAATACTTGTGCAGCACTTTGAACAATCAGAAAGTGCTATACAAATGCCAAGAATCATATTAGGAAAGGTCCAGTCGACCAGGGATGAAGAACCCAGGACTTGGTTTTCACCACTGCACAAAAGTGCACCTGTGCTCAAGTGCAAAGAGAGGATTCTAAGCACATAGAATAGTTTTGTTTCCTTAAAGCTCCCCAGCCACTGGCTCCCTCCCTCCCTCCCTCCCTGCCACTGCCACCCTATCCTTGCACTTCATTGTGCAAAAAGTGTGGCTGGTAGAGCATCTTCCTCTCATCACTTCCCCTTCCAAGCCATGCAGGGGTGCTGAACGGAGCAGAAAAGGTTGGTGGCAGATAAAAACCTGAAAAAAAGGGGGGGGAGGTTAAAAATAGTGTTCTTTACCTTTTGGCTTGCAAACCATTCCATTTGCAGGGCTGTAGAGAGCGGAATCGCGCTCATACAGCCTCTTTGGGGTCGCTCAACTCCCCCTCCCTTCCCCAAGGTTGTCACAGGATACACTCATTCCCCCATACCCACATGCATGGATCCCACTGGGGCGGCCGTGGGGAAGGGAGGGAGAAGTCGAGTGACCCGGAAGAGACGGTAAGAGCGAGATTTCATTCTCTACAGCCCTGCAAATGGAGCGGTTTGCCAGCCAAAAGGTAAAGAACACTATTTTAAACTTTTTTTTTTCAGGTTTTTACAGTGACCCTCATATCCATGTTGGGAAATCTGCAGATGCCGGATCCGCAGTTATAGCGGGGGTTCACTGTAATTCTGTATGATTCTCATGATTTTGGGCATTATCACCCCTCCCTCTGCAACTTTTCTGTTAAAGCTTACAGAAACTGCTAGACAAGAGTGGGGGAGGAATGCAAATTACAACCAGCCAAGCTGGTTCAACCAGTTTCAAGGAGATGGGGCGAGTGACCAGGCAGCTGGCACTCCTCAAATCAGAGGAACAGATGAGATGACATCATTCCAGTCGAGGAGCAAAAACAATTCCTGGCTGGAAGCTTGTTCTCTTCTTCTTCCGCCTCCAGGCAAGGAAAGCCCACTACCCCACTCGGTGTGATTGCAGGGTGAAAGAGTTGGTGGTTCCATCATTCCTATAAGAGCAGATAGGGAACAATTTCTTAAATAGAAAACAGTAAGGATTTTATATTGATTTCAGTTTGTCTTCTCTCTGCATTATATGCTCATTCAAACCTTGGGTAAATTCTGAGTTAGACAATGCATGTGTGAGATTCTGCAGTGCCTCAGCACCATCTCCTGCTCACTTGTACTATTGCACTGCTCAGTATTATTACAGGTGATTAACCCCCCCCTCTCCTTCATGGATCATTGCCTTGTCGTGGCGAAGGGGCTTGCGTAACTCAATGAAGCCATGAGCTATGCCGTGCAGGGACACCCAAGACGGACAGGTCATAGCAGAGAGTTCTGACTAAAAGTGATCCACTGGAGAAGGAAATGGCAACCCACTCCAGTAACCTTGCCAAGAAAATCCCATGAACAGTACCAAAAGGCTAAAAGATATGATGCCGGAAGATGAGCCCCTCAGGTCGGAAGGTGTCCAATATGCTACTGAGGAAGAGCGGAGGACTATTCCAAGTAGACCCAGAAAGAGTGAAGCGGTTGGGCCAAAGCCAATAGGACGTCCAGCTGTGGATGTGTCTGAGGTTGAAAGGAAAATCCAATGCTGCAAGGAGCAATACTGCTTAGGAACATGGAATGTGAGGTCTATGAATCAAGGCAAGCTGGATGTGGTCAAAAATGAGATGATAAGATTGAACATTGACATCTTGGGAATCAGCGAACTAAAATGGACGGGCATGGGCGAATTTAAGTCAGGTGACCATCATGTCTACTACTGTGGGCATGAATCCCTTAGAAGAAATAGAGTAGCCCTCATAGTCAATAAAAGAGTGGGAAAGGCAGTACTGGGGTGCAACCTCAAAAACGACAAAATGATTTCAGTTCGAATCCAAGGCAAACCATTCAACATTACAGTAATCCAAGTGTATGCCCCAACCACTGATGCCGAAGAAGATGAAGTTGACCGGTTCTATGAAGACCTACAACACCTTCTAGAACTAGCACCCAAAAAAGATGTCCTTTACATCATAGGAGACTGGAATGCTAAAGTAGGAAATCAAGAAATAAACGGGACAACAGGCAAGTTTGGCCTTGGAGCGCAAAATGAAGCAGGGCAAAGGCTAACGGAGTTCTGTCAAGAGAACACGCTGGTCATAGCAAACACTCTTTTCCAACAACACAAGAGGCGACTCTACACATGGACATCACCAGATGGTCAATACCGAAACCAGATAGATTATGTGCTTTGCAGCCAAAGATGGAGAAGCTCTATACAGTCAGTAAAAACAAGACCTGGAGTTGACTGTGGCTCAGATCATGAGCTTCTTATTGCAAAATTCAGGCTTAAATTGAAGAATGTAGGGAACACCACTAGACCAGTCAGATATGACGTAAACCATATCCCTTATGAGTATACAGTGGAGGTGAAGAATAGGTTTAGGGCATTAGACCTGGTAGACAGAGTGCCTGAAGAACTATGGATGGAAGTTCGTAACATTGTACAGGAGGCAGCAACTAAAACCATCCCAAAGAAAAAGAAATGCAAGAAAGCAAAGTGGCTGTCAGATGAGGCTTTACAAATAGCTGTGGAAAGAAGGAATGCGAAAAGCAAGGGTGAAAGGGAAAGATATAAACAACTGAATGCAGATTTCCAGAGAATAGCAAGGAGAGATAAGAAGGCCTTCTTAAATGAACAATGCAAGGAAATCGAGGAAAACAACAGAATGGGGAGGACTAGACATCTCCAAGAAAATTGGAGATATCAAGGGAACGTTTTGTGCAAAGATGGGCATGATAAAGGACAAAAAAGGCAGAGACCTAACAGAAGCAGAAGAGATTAAGAAGAGATGGCAAGAATACACAGAAGAACTATACAAGAAAGATCTTAATGTTCCTGATGACCACGCTGGTGTGGTCACTGACCCAGAGCCGGACATCCTAGAGAGTGAAGTCAAGTGGGCCTTAGGCAGCATCACTAACAACAAAGCTAGTGGAGATGATAATATCCCAGCTGAGCTACTTAAAATCCTAAATGATGCTGCTGTTAAAGTGCTGCACTCAATATGCCAACAAATTTGGAAAACTCAGCAGTGGCCAAAGGATTGGAAAAGGTCAGTTTACGTTCCAATTCCAAAGAAGGGCAGTGCCAAAGAGTGCTCAAACTATCGCACAATTGCACTCATTTCACATGCTAGCAAGGTTATGCTCAAAATCCTACAAGCTAGGCTTCAGCAGTACGTGGACCGAGAACTACCAGACGTACAAGCTGGGTTTCGAAGAGGCAGAGGAACTAGAGATCAAATTGCCAACATGCGCTGGATCATGGAGAAAGTCCGAGAGTTCCAAAAAAACACCTACTTCTGCTTCATTGACTATGCAAAAGCCTTTGAGTGTGTGGATCACAACAAACTGTGGCAAATTCTTAAAGAGATGGGGGTACCAGACCACCTTACCTGTCTCCTGAGAAACCTGTATGCGGGTCAAGAAGCAACAGTTCGGACCGGCCATGGAAGAACCGACTGGTTCAAAATTGGGAAGGGAATACGGCAAGGCTGTATATTGTCACCCTGCCTATTTAACTTATATGCAGAGTACATTATGAGAAATGCAGGGCTGAATGAATCGCAAGCCGGAATCAAGATTGCCGGGAGAAATATCAACAACCTCAGGTATGCAGATGATACCACCCTAATGGCAGAAAGTGAAGAAGAATTAAAGAGCCTCTTGATGAGGGTGAAAGAGGAGAGTGCAAAAGTTGGCTTGAAACTCAACGTTAATAAAACTAAGATCATGGCATCTGGTCCCATCAATTCCTGGCAAATAGAAGGGGCAGAAATGGAAGCAGTAACAGATTTTACTTTTCTGGGCTCCAAGATCACTGCAGACGGAGACAGCAGCCATGAAATTAAAAGACGCTTACTCCTTGGAAGGAAAGCTATGGCAGACAGCATAATAAAAAGCAGAGATATCACCATGCCAACAAAAGTTCGCATAGTCAGGGTGATGGTGTTCCCAGTAGCAATGTATGGTTGCGAGAGTTGGACCATAAGGAAGGCTGAGCGCCGAAGAATAGATGCTTTCGAACTGTGGTGCTGGAGAAGACTCCTGAGAGTCCCTTGGACTGCTAGGAGATCAAATCAGTCAATCCTAACTGAAATCAACCCTGACTGTTCCCTGGAAGGACAGGTACTAAGGCTGAAACTCAAATATTTTGGCCACCTAATGCAAAGAGAGGACTCTCTGGAGAAGACTCTGATGCTGGGAAAAATTGAAGGAAAAGGAGAAGAGGAAGGCAAAGGATGAGATGGTTAGACAGCATCACCGATGCAACGAACATGAAAATGAGCTAACTCAGGAAGATAGTGGAGGACAGGAAGGCCTGGCGGGATATGGTTCATGGGATCACGAAGGGTCGGACACAACTTAACAACTGAACAACAACAACAACAACAACCCCTCTTTTTGCCAAATTAAATTCTCCTTACTTTTTTTTCTTGTTCGTTTGATTTTATCTCCTTTTTTCTTTTATTAGACTTTTAATAAACCTTCTATATTTTCTGTGGGTCTACCGGATTCCTGGTATGGGAAGTACAGTGGATTATCACGTCTCCTTGTTCTGCAGGCAGAGTGATTTTGCTAGACACCCCTGAGGTTCAGTATTGTTCTTGGAGGGGATTCTGTCCAGGGACCCCTCTGGCTAGCCTGAACTCCTGGGCTGGTGGTAGTGGGTTCAATCTACCAAGGCTTTCCCCCAGTAAGCTGCATGTCCAAACAGGAGAAAGAAGGGAGCAGGAAGTGAATGAGCATACTACCCACTAGGCACTACTGCCCTGGATCAGTGTACAGTCCCTGGCAGCTCCTCTCTTGACCTTGACAGGGAGAGAGTAGGAATGAACTCCTTCCTCCAGGAGTTCTTGGCTCTTATTTCAAGCAGCATCTGGACTTGTGTTTACAACTAAGTGATGCTTCTGTGGACTATATGATTGGCTAGATACACATTTTGTATAAGTATATTCTACAGGCAAAAGTTATGAGAACTTAGAATCTCTCCTTAAACACATGTATAGGCACTAAGTGAAATAATCTGTTTCTGATGAGTGACACAGCAGCCTGTGGAGAAAATTAAGGGCTCACCATCATCATGATATTGTTCAAAACAGATTGTACTGCAGCTACTTATAAAAACAGAAACAGCCTCTTTTGTCTCAAGTTCTCAGTACAGCCATGAAATCATAAATGAATTATTGTATTTCTTCGATTCTAAGATGCATGTTTTTCCCAATTAAGCATTTCAAAAAATTGGGTGCGTCTTAAAATCGAAGGTCTCCAAAAAGCACCCCAAAATGCAATTTCCTTACTTACCAGGGCTTGGGGGAACTTCAGGGAGGCCTGCGCGACCCTCTGCAGGCTTCCCCGATCTTCAGTTCGGTGAAAAACAGCGAATTTCAGCCATTTCTGGTTTTCGCGAAAACCGGAAATGGCCGAAAATCGCTGTTTTTCACCGAACTGAAGATCGGGGAGGCCTGCAGAGGGTCGCGCAGGCCTCCCTGAAGCTCCCCCAAGCCCCGGTAAGTAAGGAAATTGCATTTTTGGCAGACCGCAAAGGCACTGCTCAAAGGCAGTGAGGAGATCCTCAGCTGCAGCGCGGGGCATGCTGGGGCGAGCTCTCAGGTTCAGGAAGAGAGAGCTCGCCGCTGAGCAGAGGGGGCAAAATGGCTCGGTAAAAATCAGATCGCTGTGGCAGGCAAGATGGGGAGAGTTGGTGCTGAGCAGACAAATTGAAGGAAGGAGGTGCGTCTTGCAATCGATGGTTTTTGTTTTTTTTTCTGCTGGTGTTCCTGAAATTAAGATGCGCCTTAGACTCGATGGCGCCTTAGACTCGAAGAAATACGGTATATCTCTCAAGTGAACCTCTGTTTCCATAAGCCTGCACTGCTGCACAAGAAAATTACTTGTGACAAGAAAAAAGAAAGATGCCACTGAAGACTAGGAAAAGAACAGTCCATGTTTTCAGAAGTAAATCCCTTTATTTCAAGTTCAAAATCTAGAAATCTAGATTTTGAAACAAGGGTATGAACAGTAGATTTTTATTGTCTGTGAGTCTACCTGATATGTAGGCGATGGAACACAAATATTTTTACGCCACAGTCTTTTCAGTTTAAAAATAGTCATCCCAGCGAAATCTTTGGCTGTATAAAGATTATTTTCCCCAGGATAGAAGATAATATAGTCACAGAATTTTGCCCAACTCAAAATTTCTGGTAAATTTGAACATTCCCATTTGGAGAACTCCTAGGGAAGATTAAGCATTAAGGAGAGAGATAAGTGAAGGAAAATAATGGACCTGAAGAAAATTTTCCTTCCCATACAGCCCGATCCTCACTAACAGCCCAATCCTGTGTAGGCTACGGCGGCAGGCGGCCTCCTCGCACTTGTGCGAGCTCTAAAGCTCATGCACAGTAACGCCGATCATGTTGGCATATCTGCGGCCTGGAAAGAGCATTGGATACCAGGGATTGCGGCCCCCGGTATCCCCGCCCCCTCCAGGCCCCGGGCGGCCAATGGCTGCCCTCCCCACTGCCCGGTCCGCTCTCCCCTCGCCCCCGCCATGACCAGCATAGGTCTTACCTGCACCGGCCGGCGCTGGGCTGGGGGAACGGCGGGGCAAGCAGCGCCAGCTGCTGCGTCAGCGCTGCTTATTCTCCAGGTGTTGCAGAAGTGCCTTACGGCACCTTTGCGACACCCAGCGCTGGGGCAGAGCATGCTGCCCCGGCGCTTTTCTACACAGGATTGTGTCGTATGTCCTAGAGCGGCGGAGCATGCGCTCTGCTGCTCTAGGGCTGTCGTAAACGTGCCATAAAGCCCTCGTGTGATGCATTTTGGGGCCAAGGGAGAGGGTCGTGGGCCTTGGTGTGACCCAGAAGTGGCTACAGGGCAGTTCAGAGACTACTCTAAAGCACTGCAGACAGCACGGATTCCTGCACAAAGGTTAAACAAAACCCACACTTTTTTTTCTTTTTAAAATGTTTCTACATAGTTTAAATAAGGACCCCACCATCCATGGTTCCGCATTATCCACGGTGGGTCCAGAATGGATCCCAGTGGATAATGAAGGTCTATTATATTCCAAATTATTTTAATGGCACACACATTCAAAGCATCACATTGAAGTTTAATTCCTTCCATGGCTAAACCAGGATGTTTGGAGAAAGGAAGATATGTCCTGTCACATTAGTCATCTCTTCCAATAGCCTCTGTGTTCTTCTCCCCACTCCTTAGCTGATCCGCTATCATTCTGCCACATTTGTAGCCAATAGCAGGATGCAATCCTCAGTCATTTCCAGATCAACCTGGTCATGGTTTATTTTATTTTTTCCATTGTTGAACTTTTGGAAAATTCAGAAGTTCCAAATAATGATAAAATAATGATAATACAAGCTAGAATCCAAAGAGCTTCCTTAGGCATACCCAAGGACTTTGGCTTGCCAGGTAAGATTTTTGTATTTTTTTTTCTTTAAACAATAAACACTCCCATCACCACATTTGATGGTCCCACTTTCACCTTTGAAAGTCCCAAGTAACTTGCCACGTTTGTTCAAGGAACAAAGCCACAAAGCCATTGAGCATGTGCAACTAGTTGCGCATCTCAGCCATCCTTAGCACAGATTACCGAAATAACAATATTAGATACGTTAACCCCGCCCTCTTCTATGAACGTGCTAGTGGGCACGCAAAACAACTAGTGGCTTTGGCTAGATTTATGTTCCCATCCAAATACTGCATCAACCAAAGATGCCAAAACACATCTAAAAGCCTCTCAGCATTCATATTCATACTGTACAGATGTTACCAAATTAATTTGACAGAATTCTCAAAGGAACACACGTTTCTGGACCGCTCTCACTCCTCAGCGGATCAGGTTGTATAAGATACAGAGATGTCTATGGATTCTATGCATTCTGTACAATTGTGCAAACACCATGCATTTAAAGATGTGCGTTGCAACATATTATCACACCAACTGTCTCAGTAGAAAATTCGTGAAAATACTTGAAAAACGTACGCATTTTTTTTGTGATGGGAAAAACAAAACAAAACTCAGGGCTTTTTAGCAGAAGAGACTACTAGAGAAATCAAAGGAAATAGTACAAAGTTTGGACAGAATGGAAACAGAGACATGTGTCAATTTCTATTGTGAGTTTATGCATAAACTGAATTCTGCACACTGTCTTCCTTGATGGATCAGGGACATTGGGCATTGTACCTAGAGGCATTTAAGGGGGGGGGGAATGACAGCTGATCAGTAATTATCAGCCTAATCCTGTGTAAGATACAGCGGCCGGCCTAAAGGGTTGGGCGCCATATCTTATGCAGGTTACGGACTGCCCCAGTGCAGCCCCGGTTCACCTCAAGGGAATGGGCCAATTGGCCCCTTCCCCAGGTGTAAGCAGCGGGAGGCCCAATGGGCCTCCTCAAATGTACGCAAGCTCCAGAGCTCGTGTACATTCGCGCTGATTGTGTAAGGCCAAGCTGGGCCTGGAGAGTCAAGTCAAGTCAAGTTTATCAGGTTAAATAGCATTGCCATACACCTATAGAATTAAAATTTTAAAACACATTGAAACAAAATTTGCCATATACCTATGAAGTTGAACTTATACACACAATAAAACAGAAATTTGCCACATCTACCACACATTCTTTACAAACACTACTTAAAATATTTTCAGCCTTAAAGAGAGGGCCTGGAGAGGGCTTTAGATATGGTGTATCTTGCTGCCGATATCCCTGCCCCTCACCGCCCGGTCCACCCTCCCCTGCCCCGGCCAGTGTACGACTTACCTGCTCTGGTGGGCACAAGGCCGGGCAGGGGCCTGGGTAAGGGCTGTTGGCCGCTGCGCCAGCGGTCCTTACTCGCCATGTTCCATAAACACGCTTTATGGTGTGTTTACGACACCCTGTGCCAGGGATGTGCGCGCTCCCCCGGTGCATTTGTACACTGGATTGCGCTGTATGTCATATCTTTGCAACATCAAAACAATTAAAGAACTGACAAAGATGTATTATAAGTCCTATTTAGGGGGAAAGGTGCTGTTCCTCATAAACAGAATGTACAATTTCCATTGGGAACAAATAGTTTTCCAAGTCTGGAGGAATATTCAGCCTATCAGAAGGCTTTTTCCAGCTTCTGTTACTTTGTAAAGGAACAGTTCACGATCACCAATTAACATGATGTGAATTATGGGTTCAAAAAATTCAATTTGCGGCTATCCGTAGCAAATAATGAGAACCATCTGGGTTGATTGATATGGAAATTGAAACTAATTGATCTTGCCATTATAGCTCCTTTTATAGAATGAGACTAGACAAGATAATATTAAGCATTCTGGAGTTAATCAAAACTGTATGTCACATTAATCAGTGGGACGTTATTGAAATAACCCTATGGCCTGAGACCCATATACCTGAGGGATCATCTTTCCCCAAGCAAATTTCATGCTAGTTGCAATTGGTTGTGTCTATGATGCCTTCATTGCAACAGGTTAGAACTCTGACAGTGAGATGCAGGGTTTTGATTGCAGTGTCGTTGTTGTCATCATCCGGTCGTTGTCGTCCCCCAGCTTCAGAATGGCCTGCCTTTAGTTGGAGAAGTCCACTTGTAGCTGTTTTCTATTCAGATTTCAAAAACAAAATTATTTTGTCAGGCATTTGCCTGAGTTAGCATTTTAGGGGCTCCTTTTATATTTATGTCTTGAAAGGTGGGAAAAGTGGCAGATAAATATTTTAAATAAATACTATTTATCTCATTCTATACAGTCTTCTAGGACCAAAAAAAGCCCTATACTTTGCTCTCATGCCTGTTTATAAGAATCTGCAAATATGTGATAACATTTATTTGAACAGAACAGCAGCATTCAAATTGGTTTGTCTAATATACTTTGAGATTACATTACAATTACAAGAAGTCCCATGCTATGGACTTTGTACTTAATGCAACATGACCATAAATATCATGAACCATTTGATTTTGTCTGTAAACCGCTTTGTGAACTTTTTGTTGAAAAAAAGGTAAAGGTAAAGGTATCCCCTGACAATTAAGTCTAGTCATGTCCGACTCTAGGGTGTGGTGCTCATCTCCATTTCAAAGCCGAAGAGCCAGCGTTGTCCGAAGACGCCTCTGTGGTCATGTGGCCGGCATGACTCTCCTTGCCGCAGCGCGTAGCATGCAGCTGGAACACAGAGCGCTGTTTACCTTCCCGCAAGCGGTACCTATTTATCTACTCGCATTGACATGCTTTGGAACTGCTAGTTTGGCAGGAGCTGGCCAAGCAACGAGCGCTCACCCCGTCGCGGGAATCGAACTGCCAACCTTTCGATCGACAGCTTATGGTTCAGTGGTTTAACCCGCTGCGCAAGCGGTATATAAATACTGTATAATATAATAATAAATAATAATATCAATAAAGTCACAATGCCCTCTTGAAGTCAATGGAAATCCCATGGCTTTAGAGCAAGTTCACACAGGGACATTTCATCACTTGGTGGCTGAAACATCAAGTGATGCCTTGCATGCGTATAGTCATCAGAAATTAAACACAACAGAGCTGTTGTATCACCTCCAATACTAATTG
The DNA here is from genome assembly GCA_026170595.1 of Plestiodon gilberti rubricaudatus. NCBI lineage: Eukaryota > Metazoa > Chordata > Lepidosauria > Squamata > Scincidae > Plestiodon > Plestiodon gilberti. Next base: position 75,333,864 of record JANXHW010000005.1, on the reverse strand, counting down.
GTTGAAAAAGTACTTGCATGTGTGAATCAGGTCTCACTGGTTTTGTGCTAGGATCTTTGTTGCCAATTCTCTGTTGTGATCAACACAATCTCTTCCCTGTCCTCCAGACCCACTTTAACTAAATACAGAGGATTCACTTATCTGCAGATCGTGGGGGCCCCACGCACTCCCCCGCGCCCATTACCTTTCCTTTAGTTGATATCACTGGGAGCAGGTCAGGGGGCTTCTTGATTCACAAAAATGCTATAAGCAGCCTGCATGATAGAAAGTATCCATTTAAACAGGAAGCAGTAAATGTTCCCCCCTATCCGCATGTCCCCGGTATCTGTGTGTGTGTGTGGGGAACCTAACCCCTGTGGATACTGGGGCCCTGCTGTACTCACTTGATTATACAGCAATACTTCATATTGCATGGGAGATTCCTTCTACATGCTACATGAACCTACATTGTTGGAGACACTGTTGATTGAATTGACAAGAAAAAGACAAGAAATTGGTGCTGATTGGCCCAGAATGCATGGATCCCACTGGGTAGAATGGCTGTCAATCACACCAGGACAAAGAGCTCTGTAACAAATCAGCACTAAAGGAAGCTTCGCTATCCAATACTTTCAGCATCACTTAAAGAAAGAAATTTATTTCCAATTAGAGTTTTTTTAGGAGTAAACGATGAGAGCTAAAACAAAGAGCTCTGTATGACAGCTCTGTTGTTGGGCAATACTGTACGACTGCATAGTACAGAGCTAGTGCAGATTAGAATCTTACAGTCCAATCCTAACTCCCTGTGCTGTGATGCAGTGGCGCCAACATGGCATCCGCTGTATCCCACGGGGGAACTTTGGCTGGGTCTAGTCAGACCTACGCCAGTGATATTGCTGGCGCAAGTCCACATGGACCCAGGTTGAGAGATTGAGGCCGGGAGGGAAAAGGATTCAGCGGACACTGCTGCCATTGAACCCACCCCCTTCCTGGTCCTGATCCACCCTCTTTCCTGCCCTTGTCGCTGCCCTGTTCCGTCCCCCCCTGCCTGCCTCCCACCCCCTGCGCACCCGTACTGGTGCCAGCAGGTGTCCGTTGGCCGCAGGTGCGCAGAGCTGGCTCCTTGCGGCTACAGCCATGCCATGCGCTCCAGTGTGTTGCCTTTTGCGAGAGCCGGAAAGTGCCTAGCACCGCCAGAACGCTAATTCCAGCGGAGCTAGGCAGCCTTAGGATTGGGTCATGAGTTGCAAATCAAGACTTCTGAGGTTTGAATCTTGCCTCCACCATGAGGAACTCACTAGCAAGTCTCTCTCTCTCTCTCTCTCTCTCTCTCTCTCTCCTCTTCAGCAGCCCAACTGCAATATGGGAATAATAATACTCACATTATAGGGTTGCTGTAGCCAATACACATGAAGTACTTTGTGCACTCAAAACATTATACAGATGTATAAGTAGTAGTATGACATACTGCAGGTAAAGAAAACCATTGGAGTGCTCCCTTTAACTTGCATTAGCTGGCAAAAGGAGGAAAGAGCAGGTGAGCGTAGGCTTAAAGTGATATTGTGCAACTTGCAAGTAACACAAGGTTTGAAAATCTCTGTTAAGTCAGGGCTATTCCAGTTCACTTCCAGGTGATACAGATGTTGAAGAAGGATGGGTATTGTTCTTTGCTGTCACAAGTTTTGTATTCATACAGATACATTCTGATTCATAGCAGTGATGCAGTGGGGGTTAATTTGAAATCCTCAGGTAAGAAAGAGTTTGCAGCAGTAATTACCATATTTTTGCTCCATAAGACGCACGTGACCATAAGACGCACTTAGGTTTTAGAGGAAGAAAACAAGAAAAAAAATATTCTGAACCAAATGGTGAACTAAAATATTGTTAAAAATAGTTTTAAACGTAAAAAAAGTCTTCTTAAACTCTGTGTGCGCGCGTGTGTGTGTAAGGGTGGTGGGTGAAGCATTCTCTCCTCCCCTCTCCCTTAGCAGAAAATGCTTGAAAATCCACCCCTCCCCCTGCTGCCTGCTGACAGTTTATCAATCAGAACCAACAACAGGAGAGGACAAAGCTGAGCTTGGAATGCTTCCAAGCTTCCTGCTTGGAATGATCGCGTCTCCAAGTTTCTCCCCCATCTCCCCCCCAACTCACAGAGACTCTTTTTCCCTCCTGCTACCTGCTTGGAATGATCGCATCTGCAAGTCAGCGTCCTCCGGGCAGAGCAAGGCAGCCCCCCCTCCTGCCGAGTTTGGGGAAGGGAGAGGTTGAGCTGGCCGTGGAGGGGGTGGAGGCTGAGCTGCTCCATCTGGGCTTGGGGAAGAGAGTGGTTTCCAGTCCTCCAAAGCGAGCAATGGCAGCCAGCAAGCAGATGGGGGCTGGGAATGCCTGTCCAAGTGTTTCTGCCACTGGTAAATATGGTATGTAAAAGTGTTTTTTTAACAATATTTGCTCCATAAGACGCACAGACATTTCCCCCTATTTTGGGGGGGAGTGCGTCTTATGGAACGAAAAATAACCTATTTTTTGAGGAAACAATGCTTTCTGTGATCACTGCTGAAACCTAGGCAGAAAGAGAGTCACAGTGTCAGATACATTTATTGGAAAATCAAGTCCAAGCACTGGCTGCTTTCTTGGCTACCTTTCCAAGCCAATTTGACAGCTACATCCATTCCATTAAAAGACTAAAATATCTGGCTGTACCCAGGAGGTTGTATAGGTATCCAACTGACAAAACAGGAAATGCTTCCAGAATTGCAAAGACCAACCGCAAGGCTAATGACATGCTAACATGTGTAAACAGTGTGGTGCCTTTAACAACAACGAAAAGGCAAACCCTCTTTGGAAGGAGAGAAACAGTCAGGGGTGGGTATGTAACACTTTTCCTTCCTCTGTTCCACACTCAAATCCTGCTCCCTGTGCCTTTTCCCTCAGCAGGGTTTCAAATACAGGTTGGCCTGGGCAGGGAGCTGCAGAAAATTGAGGCCACTAACAAAAAAGCCCTGCTCTGTGCTCCATGCAATCCCAGTTCAGTAAACACAGGGACAAGGTGCAATCCACTGATCCTCATGGGAGGAATGCAGCTCCTTGTACAGTATAACAAATTAAACGTTCTTGCCTATGCATGGAACATATAAGAGGCAGTGTGGGATAGTGGCTAGAGGTGATCAACTCAGCTGCAAATCCCACCACTATGGGGCTCCCCGAGTGCCCTTGGGCAAATCACTCTTGCTCAGTATAACCTACTTCACAGGACCCTTGGGATAACACAATGCCACTCTGAGCTCCTTGGATGAAGAACAGCATATATAAATATGACAAATGAATAGATATTTCATAGCTTGATATGATAGATTCCATGATAGATTAGAGATTATCATGAAATCATAATATTCATGGAACGCGCTATAAGCTGTGTAAGATGGTGTGTGTGTGAACTTAAATCGGTAGTGGCCCAGCTATTATTATTACTGTATTATTATTACTGTATAATAACAACAATAATAATAACAATAATAATGCAATGACATCATGTGAATGTTCAGCACAGGATGTTAGCTATACCAATGCAACACCACACAACAAAATGTGTCATCAGTGTAGTGGGGAAGTTGCAGGAACATAGGCAGAAGTACTGTACATGCTGGTTTAAACGTTCCACCGCGATAAAACTAATTTAAATTATATCACATCAGCTTATGAATCAAACCATAAGTCGCTGGAAACCAAGTAGCTTACATTAATTACATACTGGCTTTTCTGTCTACATATGTTGACAAAAGTTCAATACTGATTTTAATAGAACTTTGTTTACCTAAACAGTTTACAGCCCAATCCAATTTTTTGAGCATGATACATTGGTTTTTGTAGAGACGATCCAACAATTCTGTGATGTTAGCTCAGCTCATTTGCAGAGCGTGACTTAGAGAACATACTGAATCAGAATATGACACAGCACATAATATGCAAACTACACTGAGCATGACCCAGTATTTTCAGAGTATGATGTGGCACTTCCTGAGAATGACACTGCTTTTTCTGCAAATCGGAGATCAATACATTTGGAAAGTGTTTGGCACTTTTTCACAGCATGGTTTGTCACTTGCTGGCAGAATGCATTGGCCCAGCATTTTTGCCAACAATGACTCAGTATTTTCAGAACATGACGCAGAATTTATTGCAGAAGATGGTAAGGCATGCTTGTGTACCATTTCTCTGCACATTTCAGAAGGATGACTTGGGACATACTGTTTCAGAAGTCTTTGATATAACTGGCACATAATATGCAGAGGAGACTGAGAATAAGCACTTTTTGCATCCTTTCCACAAATCATTTGAATGTATGCGTCCTGAGCAGGACGTCTGCCTCAGTTGGTAGAGCGTTCGTTTCTCACAAATGCCTGAAGATCTGCAGGACAGCAGTTCAAGATGGCCGGAAGTCTGTCGGAGAGCTGCTGGCACACCGAGCTGATAAGCTGCAGAGCCCTGTGGGGGAGTGGAGCTGCAGCTGAAGCATACTAAGGCGAACGCCAGAGAGAGAGAGAGAGAGAGAGAGAGAGATGGACTGTGAAAGTAACATCTTGAATGAAGGGTTCTATGAAAGATTAGAATATTATATTGTAAAAACCCTTTGGGGTTTAGAACAGCCTGCCCATGTATACCGCCTTGAATAAAGTCAGAGGAGAAATCCAATGACCAGAAAGATGGTATATAAATACTGTATATTATTATTATTATTATTATTATTTTATTAAAACTAGATTTCAACTCATGTCCAGGTTTAAAAGCCATGCTAAAAAAATAAAAAAAATGTCTTAATGGTTAAAATCAATAAACACTGATTAAAAACAACAAAATACAATAACTTTAAAAGGACAACGTTTCACCCAAACATTCGTCGGCAGCATCAGGTCATAAAGCTCCAAGAGCCTACTGGCTACTGAAGATGGTGTTGTTGCAGCAAGCAGCCAGGTGCTTTTAAATAGGCAAAGACAAACAAGCCACAGCCAAGAGGGAAGAAGCAATTAACAGCAGAAGCAGCAACACATGTCAATTGTCCTCCAATAATCCTGACTCACTACTGTCAGTGTGATCCAACCGAGCATAATCCTGTCTGTATTTATCTCTGTTCTTCCTGGATGTATTGGTATCTGGAAAAGAAGATCTAACTTGTGCCTATACTGTGTATAGGAAACCTACCTATACAGGCAGATATTTGAACAAACATTCCAATCATCATCCCTCCCAAAAGAACTATCTTATCAACTCGCTCATACATAGAGCTATGAACATGTGTGCCCCAAGATTCCCTCCCCCGAGAAAGAAAGAACATCTCGGATGCCTTGATATAGCTAACGGATATTCACGTACCCAATTTGACAAGGCATGGATACATAAATGTAAAAACTTGGGAAGGAAAAAAGATGCTGAGGCAAGGGAAGAGGGAATGGAGGAAAAAGAAAAAAAAATCATCTGCCTTCCTTATATTCAAGGCACTACAGGTCGCATTGCAAAGATCTTTAGACACCATGATATCAAAACCAACTAGAAAGATCTCACAGTATATATGCAATGCAAAAGACCCCAGACCCATCCTCTCCACATCAGGGGTCTATTCAATTCCATGCCAATGCTGGAAAATTTATATAGGAACAACAAAAAGAGCAATTAGTACCCGTATTAAGGAGCACGAAAGAGCGTGTCGTTAAGAACATAAGGAACAATCTGCTGTAGCGGAACATGCTATTTCTATGGGGCATAATATCAAATTTGAAGAAACTAAGGTTTTAGTTCAGCATATAAACAACGTCTTCATAGAAAGCTATAGAGATCACTAGGAATAAATCGAAATTTAAGAATCATCAACAAGAAATCTCCTATATTGATAAGATTTGAATGCCTGTTTTAACAAAGAACAGAGATAAATACAGACAGGATTATGCTCGGTTGGATCACAATGACAGTAGTGAGTCAGGATTATTGGAGGACAATTGACATGTGTTGCTGCTTCTGCTGTTAATTGCTTCTTCCCTCTTGGCTGTGGCTTGTTTGTCTTTGCCTGTTTAAAAGCACCTGGCTGCTGGCTGCAACAACACCATCTTCAGTAGCCAGTAGGCTCTTGGAGCTTTATGACCTGATGCTGCCCATGGATGTTTGGGTGAAATGATGTCCCTTTAATGTTATTGTATTTTGTTGTTTTTAATCAGTGTTTATTGATTTTAACCATAAAGACTTTTTTTTAATTTTTTAGCATGGCTTTTAAAACCCAGACATGAATTGAAATATATTTTTATCAGCACTGGCCATGAAAGTTTTTGTTCTTATTTAATTATTATTATTATTTTAAAAAAAATAAAGTAAGAGATCTTCCCTGCATCTTTCTTCCCACTACAGCCATGGAAAAGTCAGCGGAAATGGCATAGGATGGGGTGCAAGGGGCAGCAATTTCAAATTAAATTATGTAGCCAGCTTCATCTTGATAGTTAGCTTCTTATTTGAACTGCTTCTTTTGGATAGTGCAAATTTGTAATTTAGGAGTTTACACACAAAAATGCAAGGCTGCAGTTTGAATGCACTTACAGTGTACCCCTGCTATCTGCGGATCTGGCATCCGCGGATTTGTCTCAATGCGGATACGGGGTCCACTGTAAAATACAGAAAAAAGGTTAAAAAGCACTTTCTTTATCTTTTAGTTTCAAGCCACTGTGCTGCATGTTCTTGCTTGCACAAGCTTAAATCACGCTCCAGATGCATCTTCCGGGTTGTGCAACTGCCCCCTCCCCTTTCCCAAGATTGTCCCATTGCATTCTGCAGTGATCTGGGGTGGAGGGGGGAGAGTCGAGTTGAGTTGAGTGACCTGTAAGAGGCTTCTGGAGTGGGATTTAAGCTTGTGCAAGCAAAAACATGCAGTAGTTTGCATCTAAAAGGAAAGCACATTTTCATCTCCTTTTAACACCCTTTTTAGTTGGCCCCAGTAACCATGTATTTCAGTATCCGCGGGGGTTCTGGGAACGGAACCCCTGTGGATACTGAGGGCCAACTGTAGTAGTTTGCATGTCAGCTCGAGGTTGTAAACATGCAAATAAATGGGAGAAGAGGGAAGAGATTGGTTTGTTGGTGGCTGTTAACATAAAGAATAAATGCCTGAGCTTTCTTAAGGAGAAGGGTCACAGCTTCTCGAAACAGTGCCAATTACCTTCCTCTCCTTCACAGCTTTCTGAAAATACCTGTCTACTAAGGCACTTTGGGAGAAGATGATTGCACATACAGTAGAAAGACTTATGAACACAGGACATTATATAGATAGGTATTTACATTAGCTCACAGTTAATTAAGACTATTGTTTGTATTGCTCATACAAGGGAATTTATCTTTGCATTGCCTGGGTGAAATTCAGTGCCAGTAATGTTGTGAACTGATGCTTGAGAAATATGCAGATTTGTTATGAACTTTCTAAAATACAATGCGATTTGATTATGTGGGTTTTCTAATTAATATATTGTTCAATATATTTTGGATCACAAATTACTGTGGTTGATTTGTTAATGAACTCAGTATATCAGCCTTTGAAGAGTTTCAGAGAATCAGCTGATTTGAGTGATTTAATTAGAATACTTGATTGGCTGCAAAGGATTAAAGCTTGAGTACCACTGAGCTCAGATGGACTTACTCTCAAGTGTGCTTAGGACTGCAGCTTCAGTCTGCTTTTTTGAACAAATCTGTTTAATTGATTTATATTTAATTCAATATACATTGGTTTGTCTTTGATTATAAATGAATCCCTTCATAATTGATTTACTGTTCATAGTTTTGAGGGGAGGGTTTGATATTTACAGCTTTTACGCTTTAATTGTTATGTTGGCTGTTTCTTGTGGCTAACAGAAACCACAGCTATTTTTAGTTCTCATCAAAGAGATGCTCAGATTGGGCAGAAGACTAATTCTGTAGATTTTGATAACAGTGATGAACAGATACATGTGATGAAGGCTTTAAAAAAATTCCTCAGTCTATTTCTTTTTTCAGTCTCTGAAATTAAGAGACTGGAACATGATAATGATTACAGGGGAAAAAAGTGACAAAACCTTTCAACTTGGAAGTCAAATGGGCAAAATGGAAATAAAGTGATTGCTTTAGACTAGAGCATTGGTTCTCAAACTGGTGGGTCACAACACACCAGGAGAACCGGATGCTGTCCCCTGCCACACTAAGGGGCAGGGACAGCATGGCGGTGGCGGCAATCCCAGTTTAACAGCCCAATCCTGCGTAACTATACCGCTATAACTATATCCTAACGCCATTGCCACATGCCCCGGCACGGCCCGGGTTCACCTAGGGAGAAGAGGATTTCATTTCCTTCCCCTGGTGTAAGCAGCACAGACCACAATGGGCCTCCTTGGATGCATGCCAGCTCTGAAGTTGTAAAGCTGGGCTGGGCTGCGATGGGGCATAGGATATCGGCACATATCAGCACCGATACTCCCACCCCCTCCCAACCCGGGCTGGCCAATGGGCCCCTCACCACGCCCACCCCCTGCACTGACCGGCACAGCACTCACCTGTGGTGGTCAGCGTGGTTCCAGATAGGTCGCGGAGTGAGCTGTGCCGGCTTCCACGCTGGCGCCGCTTACTCTACGGGTGTCAAAAATGTGCTTTATGGCACATTTGCAACACCCTAGATCAGCAGAGTTGTGCAGGATTTGTGCTTTTAGTCTCGTAAAGCTAGGTGAGTCCCAATAGTAGAGGGTTGTTTTAAAAAGTGGGTCCCAGTACTACAAAGTTTGGGAACCACAGCTCTAAAGTATTGATTTTCAAAGTTCTCCCCGCTGCCCGCTTTGCATTGTAAGCTCCTAAAAAATCTGTTAAAAGGAAAAACATGATCGGAAGTGACTTCCGGTTTCACATGCAACCAGAAGTTGCTTCTGGTCATTTTTTTCCTTTTAACAGGCTTTCTAGGAGCTTACGATGCAGCACTGGACTGAAGAAGCGGACAGCAGGCCCACACGGCGCTTAAAAAAAGGTAAAATGGTGCCGCCACTGCCCCCATTGGTAACACTCCCTCCACGGATGGCCATCTGTGTAAATTCAAATCCACAGGGTTGTTTTATGGATCAAGTGGTGTGGTGAACTTTCCATGTTCCCCCCTCCCCCGAGCTCCTTGGAGGAAGGTAGACTAGAAATTCAACAATAAGAAAATAAAAGCAAACCTTTTCAGGTCCAAGAATGAAATGGTGTTTCCAATTTTAATTAAGTAGAAGTCTGACTCAGCAATCAGAAGTTTGGGAAATGCTGACCAAATGCAACTGCAGACAGACACAAGTTGATGCCACCACACTTAGCTGTTCAAAGAACCAACGACTGCTGTTCCTCCTGAGCAATTGGAGCTGTCAGGCGAGCACCACATCTTGATAAATGTCTCCACCCTCCATGATCACTCCCTTACCATTCACAGACAGGAGGAAATTAATTATCTGCTGGGGTGACAGAGTGATACTGCCAGACAGTTTCTATGCCTCCACCCCCACCCCCCAGCTGAATGATTCTTTTAAAATGCCCACCCAATACATGGAACAACAATTAGGTAATAAGCTGCTGGACTTCGACCGGCTATGCTTTAAATCAATCCCAGGTGTCTAGTTACCATGGATATCAAGTTGGGCACACACTGTTCGAAAAAACATGGGAAAGTTGCATGGAGAAACCGCTCTGTACGATGTAGACGCAAATGATCTGTCAATTGCAATATTCAAAGCAACGATGTACCTATCACACATGAAATAACAATGGCATCTGCCTTCACCCGTTTTGCAGGCTGTCTGTATTGCAGCATGCTGATGAATGCACTGCTCCATAGCTACACTCACGCAGATTGCGCCGAATGGCTAGAGATGCCTCATCTTTCTTTTATAGCAATATTACCATGCCAAATATTGCCATTATTCTTGAAGAGCCAATAATGTTTTGCTCTGAAACCGTTGCTTACCATACTTTAAATGCAAGTTAAAGGGAAGACTTTTTTATTATTTCTATCCCCCCCATTTGCTGGGATGGAAATTGCATACCCAAAAAGGGGGGGGGGTTTGAAATACTACACTTGATATACCCGGTAATAGCAAGCAGGAGGAGAGAAAACAATTCAGGGCTCCTTTTAAAAACAGCTTTTCCATCCCTCTTTGCTGAGAGCTAGATACAGTAGATCTTGCCTGCCCTCAGCTGGATTTAATGGAAGTGTGATTATTTGAGAATAGAAGGGCATGCACAGAGAGGAAGGAGAGATGAGCAAAATGTCACATTATATAACAGGGGTGGCCAAACTTGCTTAATGTAAGAGCTACATGCGATAAACTTCAAATGCTTGAGAGTCACAAGAGAGATGTTTGAGACCCGCAATATTTAAGAAGCACTTAAATTCTTAAATATATTTACTCACCATAAACATTAAACGTATGTTTTAATCCAGTGGATTCTCAGATTATACCTGGTAAATAATCAAAGCTTGGAAAATTCTTATTTACCTTTTATATTAATTGTGATGCAAAAAAGAAGCTCAGCCAACATGTTTCCGGGAGCTGCACATTATATGTCAAAGAGTGTGGCTCTAGAGCTGCAGTTTGGCCACCCCTGTTATATAAGATACTTCCTTTCTCTCTCCCTAATGAGAATTTCTATTTGATGTGGTATAGAAGAGGATTCGCTCCCCCCCCCCCCAAAAAAAATCTGGAAAAAAAAAACCATGATTGATTAAACACATGAATACCACTGAGTGTGGGGCAGGGTGGAAGGGAATGGTACTGAAATAAAACAATTTGTTTAATCCTTTAAAATATATCCTTTTCGGTTCATGCTGTTTGTTTCTACAGCGTATAGATGCATTTTCCACCTTAAGAGGAAAAGAGAGCATGTAGGAAGAGAGCGAGCTCTGCAGCGAGAAAGGGACTACAGGCAAGACAACTACAGTGATGGCAGGTACAATGGAAATGCAGGTGTTTGGAGGATGTGAAAAATACCACCAGTCTTTTAAAGCTTCTACCTGCAAGTGTGTCTGATCTCATCGGCATCTAAGGGAAGAGCTGAAAGGTCTCACTGAGCTCATGTATTGCAAAGCTATCTCCAGAGGCATCACTAGGGTTGGCCTCCCCCTCAGCTCATCGCATCACCCCAGTGGTGTCACTTCCGTTTGTGTCACCCGGTGTGGTAACTCATGGTGTCACCCCATTAACTTTATTTTAATATACAGTATAACAATACAGGTCACCTGACAAATCAGAAACCAACAAAAAACCAGTGGCCAGCTTGATGACATTCACACAATTGAATAAGAGTTCTGGCATTATTAGCTCTGATACTCTGAAACAAGAGCTGACTTATTGGTTCCATGCTGTGTCATAATAACACCTGTCCCTTCTATGCCTTTTTTTTTTTTTAAGATTGTGAGCCCTTTTGGGGACAGGGAACCATTTATGTATTTATTTTGCTATGTAAACTGCTTTGTAAACTGCTTTTTGTTGAAAAGTGGTATATAAATATTCTTATTAATATTAATAAAACTATAGTTTTAATGTTCACACTACTCAATTTTGTTTATTATCTCCTTCTGTATTTTACCCAAACATGGCTGTAGATCCAAATAATATTCTATATATCTACTAACTGTGATTGGTAGGATTTCCAAAACTTGTATGGTTTGGAAGGAGGCTTTTTTGGGGGGGGGGGGGTAGGGAAGAAAACAAGGTGTCTTCTGCAAGTTCCAAACAATGCTTCTAGGGTTCTGTTCCATACAGGCCCTAAACCTTGTTAGGGGGGCTAGGGATAGATTTTGCTGCAGCTTCCCACATGTTTTTCTATCGGGGGGGGGGGGTGAAAGATGGTGGCTTGTAAGGACAACCTGTGAATTAATGGCAGAAGTGAGATTAAAACTAGGGTTTTTCTGACTCTAAGAGGTCACATGTCAGAAGGCTGAACCCATAAATTACTAGATTTAGAGATTCTCACTGTCAACAAAACAAATGAATTGCTGGATACAAGGAAGGCAATGTTGGAAGACAGTTTGGAACATCAAGTTCCGTCTTGTCCTCCACTAGCCAAGAAGTCTCCAACCTCTTTGGAAATTAATTTCCTTCTCCTTTCTTTAATTAGCTAATGTTTTGTAAAGCATTCCAAAGATGACAATGTCCATAAGTAGTGTGGATAATTCACTGGCTTGAACACTAATTTGGACCCTGTTTGTGTACTAAAATGCCATAACGTTGCATGGCTAGAGGGCTGGAGCAAAATCCGGTTGTGAAACCACCAACAAGTTTGGGTTGGAGCAGTCACTAAGCCTCTCCAAACAGCTGCCACATAAGGGGACAGAAGAGCCCCAGGATGAGTTAGCATTGCGATTTACCATTTTGAGATTTCTGTTTTGCCACCAATGTTTTTAGCCAGCTAGAAAGATATCTGTATCCTATATAATGGATTTCTTTGGGGAGGGGGGAGAATAAATATTTCCATCTCCAAGGATTATGATAACAATGATGTTTCCTGCCCCACATTTCCTTTCCTTCTCCACTGCACAATTCTTGCCCTCTCCAGTTCAGACTTCGGTATTTTTTTGGTTTTAACATCATAAGCCACCTTGGAAGTATTTTTTTTTCCATAGGGGAAGGGTGGGGTATAAATGTTTTAAAATAAATAAGTTGGATACAATTTTGTTGCTTATGCTTGTTCTCTGTTTAATTAAGCTTGTTGTCTACTGTGTCTCCCTTGCAGGCCCCATGGGTTTCCCATCCTGTTGGGTCATAGGGACAGCCCTTTCATGAAACATGCAGCTATCCTATCCATATCCTATCCATTAAGAAGCCTGATCTTTTGCATGCTTACTCAACGCGCAAACTCATCAAGATTCAGTGATATTTTTCACATAAGGGAGTGTTGGCTTATAGCACAATCCTATGCATTGCCTACTCAGAAGAAAGTCCCATTGTGTTCAGTGGGTCTTACTCCCAGGAAATTGTGCATAGGATTTCAGCCTCACAGCGCAATCCTGTCCTAGACTGGTGGCAGAGCTACTGCTCCGCCGATTGGGTGCCGCAAACATGCCAAAAGGCACGTTTGCATTACCTGAAGAGTAAGCGGCGCCAGTGGAGAGGCTTGCACTGCTCCTCCAGTGCCGCAGGACAGAGTGCTGCTGCGGCAGAGAGGTGAGTCCCCACCAGGCAGAGGATGGGTGAGGGAGGGCGGAACGGGGCATTTTGGGATGGGATTTGTCGGCCGGGCATGGGAAGGGGAAGGGATCAGCAGTGGCCTCCTCCACCATATCCTATCCACCTTCCCAGGCCTGGCTGCCATTACATAAGCCTCTCGAATGTGCGCCAGTGGGATAGCTGGCGCCCATCCGAGTAGCTCCATCGAGGCAGCTGGTCCAGCTGCAATGCAGCCCCGAGGTAAGGGAACAAATGTTCCCTCACCTTGAAGAGGCTTCCATGACCGCCCCTGCACTGCAAAATGCAGCATGTGTGTCGTTGGCACGGCACGGCTGCACCGGCGCTGGAAAGTTGGTTAGGATTGCACTGTACATTACAGAAGTAAAAGGCCGAGAATGGTGAAGGATACAGTCAAAGAAGAGAACACTGGCAGGATGCTTTTAGCTTTCTGTAAAATAAATATTAAAAAATAGCTAAAGATGGACAGAGGTTTCAGGCAGGGGATTCTGTCAGTTCTTCTGGGTCAATGCACATAACAAAGGCCAGTTTTTGCCTATAATAAAGGCCTTTTTGCTTGCAAGTAGCTTCCTTGTGATCTCCATAATTTCTCTTTCACTGAATCCGTCCCTCAAGGAGCTGGAATGTCTCAGGTTAGGTATTTGTTCAGTCACACATGGTTTCCAACTTCAACCTGGAAACAAGAAAACAACAGCAACAACACAGCTGATCTCTGCATGGAGTTAGGGAATACGTTGCCCCCACTAACAGCATAATTGCTTCTTTGACCACTGCTCATCTGCTGTTGAGAGACTTCTTATCACGTGCTTCCTCCATCTGCTTTCATTTTCATAACCCTGTTTTAGCTTTGGACACTTACAAAGGAACGCACGAGAGCCAGATATTCACAGGCCATTCTACAAGAAAAAGCTTTGCATATTTCAGTGGCACTTCCATTTCCTACCTTTTATTACACAATGCTGTTTTTTTTAAAGAATGATGTATAACCTCAGAATAATATCAAGCTTGCCCTACGAGACATCACGAAAGCAACAGGAATCAATAACATGCAAATGAAGCACATATTTTTTGTAAAGAATATACTGTACTTTCCCATGCAATGCCCAAATGCTGTGTACTTGTTATATAAAAATAATCTAATCACACTTTAAGGGTTAAAAAAAGTACTTGTTTTGTGTTTTTTAAAGCTTGATGGTGCCTTTTGCTTTGTACATTTTTGTTAAATTCTAAAAGAAACAAGATAGCAACATCAAAACCCAATCCTATGCCAGTCTCTGTGCCGTACAGCATGTTGCGACAGCGCGGAGGCCTGTCTCGCCGGCATGGAGGTCTCCGCCGGGGACGGAGCTTCACCTGCCAGAGGCAGGTGAGCTCTCCACCAGTCAGTGGGGAGGAGACGTTCCGTGTGGGGAGGATGGTTCATGCCTGGGATGGGGGTAGGCTCGGCGGAGAAGGTCACCACCGTGTCCTAACCTCTGTCCCGGGCTGGAAAGCCTGACACGGGGCTTCATGGAGCTACACCAGCCGTTTAGCTGATGTGCCTCCGAGTAGCCCCATAGGGGCTGCTGGGGCTCGACAAGGATACCTCCAGCCCCACACTGGATGCATCGGAGCCTAACCCAGCGCCACTGCATCCAAACACAGAACTTTTAATAGGATTGGGCTGTCAGTCATGTAATGCCTGAACATCGTGGAATGCTGCTCTGCTGCCACCAGTTCATGAGGGGAGCACTCCTTGCCACACCCCGCCATCACACGAGGCAAGAGCAGGAAGGTTCCTACACCCAATTGGGGAGGGAGGCCATTAGTTGGGTGGCGTTCTGCTTTGTGTCAGTGTGCTTTGGATTCCTGACACAGATTCCAGAGCCCACACACTTCTCTTTCAGAGCTCTTTTACCTGAGGATCCTCATTTTGTGTAGGACCATTGCTGCTGCTTGTTGAATTTCACCACTTACATTATTTGTTTGTTAAAAAAGAGGGGGGGAAAAGGAAGAAGAGTTAACACACACAGTCTCCTTAGTCTTAGGCTGTGTTTGTTTTTCACCTTCCAGCACTAGGAGTGCTTGGGAGCTAATTCTAGTATGCTCGGGTCACATATTTCTTTAAGCTTCTAGCACGCTTGCCACACTAGCAATTTGAACTGTGAGCTCCAAGCTTGAAAAGTTGGTGGCCTCATGCACCAATAGGAAGGCTGTTTGGCTGCAAAGGAGCTTGGGAGATGTAGTACGAGGGACAAGGAAATAAGAGCGATCTTTTCAACCGAGACTTATTTCTACCAGGATTCATTCAAAACAGCTAAGGTGACTTACAGGAACACTTCCTCATCTCCATATTCTCATCCAGGTCTTATAAATAAATGTTGAATGCCACAAAAGCACCCTGAACTAAAGTAATCCACCATTTTGTCATTTTTAAAATGAGCCATGCTAGAGCATGCTAGAGGCATGCTAGAAACGTCACTTCCTCCTGTTTGCTACTATGAGAAAAACAAACACAGCCTTACTTTGTGGGGCCTTGGGTTGTTGGTTGCTGGGGGTAGTTGTGTCTGTGGGTTTTTGCTGCAGGGCTCTTTTTTCCCATACTTGGCTTTATTGTTTGGAATTACAAATGTCGTTTGTATTATTTCTGTTATGATAAAATGTAGACAGGAGACACTTGTGGCAAAAGGACTTCAGAAAAAGTGACTTGAAACGAAGGTTGGTGCAAAATTTTGAAAAAAATGAAATCTGAAGCAAATTTCAGGGGAAGTCAAATAGTTTTCTATAAGACAAGTGAAATTTTTCAGGGAGGTTCCATTAGGAACCACCCATAATGTAATGGATTCTGTTTCTGAATCTGTCCATGGGCCAAACTAGATATTCCTATGTGCATGTTAAATATGGCTTTATGCATATCACTCGTTTGCATTAAGTGGGGGGCTCTTCTTTATACAGAAAGGAGTATGCAGTAGAGGAGAGCAAATCCTCTTCCTTGCATGACCTTATTGGGCTCTTCCACTTTTAAGCAGGTTTTCCCCTCTAAGCTCCAAAACTGAAAGTGAGGCCAGTAGGGAGAAACTGCTTAAAGCAGGGGTGGCCAACCTTCCACCATTAGGGCCTCTGCGTTCTTACGAGTTGTGTAGCAGATAGAATCTTGGCAGCTTCAAGTACTGATGGTGCTGCTAAAGCAGCTGTACCTGCTGAAATGCCCTCATCTATACAACCACTAAAGGTTCAGGAGCAGTCATACTGAAAGGCTGGTCACCCCTGACTTAAAGCTATGGAGTGCAGCAAGGTAAGGCAAGTGGGGGGTGAGTTATCAACAATCAAACACAACTTTCCGAAATATGTCATCTTGATGCTCTGTTCATGCCTTCAATTGTGCAACCTCAATAAAGGGTTGAATGTCCCTTTGGGGAGAAAGGCGGGGTTAAAAATATTGTAAATAAATAAATAAATAAAATGCAGGATGTCTAATGTAAGTAAGGAGCTTGTTGGAGAACTAATTTTCAATAAAGAGCGATAGCTTTTACATCTACATTTACATCTTACATTTTACATCTTGCTAGCACGGTGCTACTGTACACCAGAAGATGTCCACAGAAGTGGACGAAATGTTGTGTGTTTTGTGTTCTGTTAAATACATTTTCTAACATGGCATCTAAACCCGTGTTCCCTATTTCTTACAAAACTAATTTTCAGTTAACTCACAGCCAGTATAAGTTAAGTTTCTTCCAAAGGTCATTTGGAAGAAGATAAAACCCACCACTGATGATAAACTAGTAAACTAGAAAAGGCAAGCTGTATTTCTCTGTGGCTTAAAATACGGTCGCACGCAATGAACAACTGCAAAATGCATTGCCCCGGAGGAGTCTGAACTCTGTCCATCAATGCTTTGATCTAAGGCCTCTGATCAGAGAACATGCCAGGGAGAGTCAATATTTTCTTCAAGCTGCTAAAATGCCACAATCCTTTATTGTTGCAGTCCACCAATCTCCCATGCCAGGAATAAGCTAAACCAAAACAAGACTTGCATACTTTACACAAGCTCTCCACCAGCAGTTTCTGTTCAGGAATCCGGATCAATAAATGGCTCACAGCATAATCGTATGCATGTTTACTGAGAAGCTTGTCCCACTGCAGTCAGCACAGCTTATTGCCTAGTAAGTGTGTTAGGATTACAACTGCAGGTACAGATATATGAAGAAGATGAGACATATATTGGTACTTACTAGTTAAAAGCTGCTTGACAGGCAAGGGATGGAATAATGTCTGCTTCACCAAAATTGCTTGTTTCTATCCCCAAATCAAAACCAGGCAATATAACACTTTTTATAATATAAAAAGTCATTTTTCAGTGACTTTTATAGATGTGCCAGTAAAAAAAAAAGACCCCTTAAATATAATGAATAAAGTTATAAATCAGAGGCACTGAAATAGATGGTGGTGGTTGATGTCATGAGCATTCTGTGCAAGGATCTGGGTAAAAACAACAAATTGTGACAAGGTGGGGGGAGGAGGTTAAAAGGTTTTAAAAAGTGTGACATATTTTGTGGACAGTCCCACTGAGTGAAGACCAGGCAAAAGGCAAGAAAAAAGTAGCCATTCAGGTTGCTTTTGTTTTACAGGTCGATTACCTCTTACTCGGACATCCGAAATCCAGACTATTCTGATATCCAGACATTTGGGGGGCTATGAGTTTTTTTTCCAGCACCTGGCTGGCATAGCACAAGGCATGCTGGGGCACAAAATTATTAAAAATATTGTATACACTTAACTTCAGGCTATATGTATAAGGTGTATATGAGACGTAAATGAATTTTGTATTTAGACTTGGGTTCCATCCCCAAGGTGTATCATTATATTTATACAAATATTCCGAAATCCAGCCAAATCCAAAATTCAGACAACTTCCCATCCCAAGCAATCCGGATAAGGGATACTCATCTTGCATTTTGTTTACAGGTGGGCAGTCTCTGCTGAAATGTGTGTGTGTGTTGTACTGCACTGCTGCTAACAAGCTGCGTTTTCTCTCCCGTGGCTTATCTTTAAATGAATTGCAAAACTACGGCTGGCATATGATTTGGCTTCCTACATAACCCGCTCTTCCCTGGACAAGGCTGCCTGCCAATCAGCCAATCTCTTCTTTCAGAAATCCCCTTAATCAGCTCATTAGTGTAGTCTAAGGCTACCTGCCCTGCTTGGCTGATTTTATAATGAGGCTCAGCTGCCTCCTCTAGACCTAGACTAAGGGCAGACACATCTTTGCATCCTGGCTACAATCAGCACAATGCAGAAGCCCATGTCTTGGATCATTGGTTGAGTGAGCTAAGTGGCATGTACTTGCTTGACAACTTGCTAACTAATTTTGGAGACCTCACTAAGAATTGGTAGAGAGACGACATGCCTGTTCACAGAAACGTCTCATTAAACCCCAAAGGACGTGAACCCAGAACATGATTCCCTAATTTGTTGCACAAATAACATCTTTGAAAACGTGGAGCATCGTATGATCCACTCATAGCTGAAACAGCATTAGCTTGTGCATGGAGCATAACTGGGAAAGCGAAGTGACCACACACACACACACACACACACACACACACACACACACACACACACACACACACACACAAAGAGAGAGAGAGAGGAATTAAGGCAGGCCACAATTTGATAAACAATGACAATGACAATTGTCCAATTCAGCCCCAAGGCAGAGTCAAGAATGCAACTACCATGCTAATTTATCTCCAGCTTGAGATAATCGTAATTAATATTTGGTTAGCTGAGTTCATTTAAACTATTTCTGAGCGTTTTGTTAATACTGTACATTGTTAACTCCACTGTTTCTGTGGATCCAATTGATGATAATCTTCCAAACGACTCCAGTTTCCTTTAGAGGCACTAACTGGCCTTCTGCTTGTGTGTGTCATTTCCACACATTAACCACAGATATACTCTTCTAACCAGTGGGAAACTTCATGGGAAGCTAAACTGGCTGTAAACTGGAGACAGAGGCGGGTGGCAGGGGCCCCTGCCAGCAGGCAGCGGCAGCAGCAGCAATGGGGAGTGGCAGAATTTCTGTGGTGCCTCAGGCATCATTTCCCCTTGGGATAAGGTCTGACGTTTTGAGTGGCAATACTGGTGTAGTTCAAGCCTCTCCCCACATGATGTTCGTGGGAAGTTGCTTATGTAACTCCAGACATTTCCTCTCCCAGCAGCACGTACACCACAGAGACAGCATAGAAAGTCTCCTTGAATATATATTTTTAATAGTGAGGGAACTCATACGACTGACACCCCAATAAGACTGACACCCCAATCCTAACTTGCGGTAGCGCCGGCAGAATATGCATTCCAACAGTGCAGGCTTACGCAAAGCAGCCATAAAGTGCTTTGCGGGAGTGCTAGCAGTAGGCACGCTGGTGGATGTTGGGAGGCCCACTGGAGCAGGTAAGTCCAGCACAGGACAGGTTTGGAGGAGGTGGAATGGGGAGGAGATGGGGCACAGGATAGGTGGATTGGGCCCGGGAGGGGGCAGGTTCGGCAGTGACGGTGCATGCCAAATCCAAACACCCTTCAATGGCCTGATCCACCTGCATGGAGCAACATGGACTTGAGGCAGCAATATCCAAGTTGCCCCATAGTGGCTGCTGGGGCTTACAAATGTCCCCTTACCCCAAGGAGACCTCCAGCAGTCAAAAAAAATCCTCCGCAGATGCAGTGGAAACTGTGCTGTTGCTCCTGCACCACCGCACAGGGATTTAGGTAGGATTGGGTTATGAGTTCATAAGTAAATAAATAGTCTTAGGTTCTTTGGAGAGCTCATCTAGTTCTGTATCAATAATGGTGATCATTTTATTTGTAATGTCTTGTGTTTTATTTTAGATGTCTGTAAAGTTGGTTGGTGTGAAATCACAATCACTGCCTCTTTATTGATTCTATTAGCAGCAACATTAAATAGTGAGTAACCCAGTAGCAGAACATCTATTTTTTAAATTATCCATGAAGTATAGTCTGCCCTTTATAATATTGTTTCTGCAACTGTACTAACGTGATGTAAGGGAGCACTTGATTCAGCATATATCAAGGACTTTTGACAGGTTTATGCAGAATATTGTTACTGATGAAGTATTGTTCATACTTACAAACTGGTACTGAAATTGATGCACTTTTTTGATGCACATAGCTCTCTCTGAATATTGTCAGAAAATCAGATGTTTTAATTACAGCCATTGAAGAAAACAACAGTCAAAACACATTTAGCAGTTTTAACATTCAGCAATTATTTGACTGGGTTCAGTGGCAAACAAATTGTTAAATATAAAGACATATTGAGAAAAAATATAAATATTTCTAGGAGTCCGTTCAAATTGGCTCTTACCATTTGTAAGGCATAACTAACAAGCACATACAAAACAACCCCATAGTGGTTTCCTTAGTAGCCACTGGGCTACGACCTTCATCTGTAGAAGGAACATCATTATATCACCCAAATTTCGGAACCTGCTGATAAATCATATACTAATTAGAAATGGGTAATTTTTCTAAAACCTCACAAAGGACATCACATCAGTAGAAGAACAAGGATAACACTAATTATTAAGATCATGAGATGCTGGGGAAAATGAATCACTCTTTCAGAGTAGTCATAACATTTTGTCTACAAGGAGGGGGAAAATTAAGCCAAGTCATCATTTGCTGCCATCACCCTATAACCACAAGAATATAGCCTGTGCCATTGGCTATGCGACATGAGTGTTTTGTTTTTAACATTCACGGTCAATGCTTTTGGCCAGACAGCTGGGACATTAAAATACTTGTAGCAAAACAACAAAAGCAGCTGAGAAGCACATGCCATCTGCTGTAAGGTGGACATGTAACCAAATACATTTACCCTCATAAGCAAAGCATGTAAGAGCAATACAAATGTATTAAAATCTTAACTACAATACAAGACCTATGTATTTGTTAAAAAAAGAGTTCTATGACTCTTGTTTTCAGTTATTTATTTACAATATTTCTATCCCGCCGTTCTCCCCGAAGGGACCTTAAGCTCTCTCACTGAGCAATCTTGAGCAAGCTTAGGCTGGTGGAACAAGTGCTCCACTGGCCTAGGTTGTCGCGAAAGTGCCGTAAAGCACATTCACGGCACCCGGGGAGTAAGCAGCGCCGCCGGCACCAAGGCCAGCACCACTCACTCCGCCACTGGCCACGGGCTGTGCCGCCAGACGCAGGTCCTGCACCGGACGGTGGGAGGGCATGGGGAGGACGGGCTGGGGGGGTGGGGGTGATTGGCCAGCTAAGGAGGGGATATTGGCGGCGGGGATATTGGCGGCGCAGTCTGCCAATATCCTAACCCTCTTCCCAGGCTTGGCCGGCCTTACACGGCCTTACCAGACATGCAAAATAGCTGGTGCGCATCTGAAGAGGCCCATTGGGGCTGCTGGGGCTGATACCAGGGGAAAGGGACGAACGTCTCTTTCCCCCAAGGTGTGCCCCTGCTCCACTGGCATGGACCTGATCCTGCTTATGTTCCACCACAGCAAGCTTTGCGCGCTGCAGCGGATCTTAGGCAGGATTGGGCTGCCCGGCTGCAACCCTACCTGGGAGTAAGTCTCACTGAACTCAGTGGGACTTACTTCTGAGTAGACATGCATAGCCTTGTGTTGTTGTTTTATTCTCCGTCTACTCTGATTATTGTTGTATGAATTTATATTTGCTCCACATGTTATGGATTTTCTCTGGTCAAGGTCAGTGCACAGCTGCTTTCCATGCACCTGGTGATCCATTTGTGTCCTAACCAGCTTGGGACTACCTGGGTCTTTGAAGGATTGGCTTCTTCCATATGAACCCTTCGTGATCTCAGGTGGAGTTCTCTGGGAGTCCCTATTTCCACAGGTGAAGCAGGCAGCAACTGAAGAGAGGGCTTTTTCAGTCAGCATGCCCTATCAATGGAACACTATCCCAAAACAATTTGGGGGATGCCAACATGAGCTCTGTTGAAGTTTCAGGTCAAAACATTTTGTTCTCCAGGGCTTTTCATGCATACATTTGTGGTAGCATTGCTGGTTGCTTTTTCCGTTGTTAATGTAATGTTGTTGTTGTTTTGTACGTACAGCCTTTCTTGTTCACTGTTGTTTATGAGTATGATGTCAGTTTTATAGTTATTGGGATGGGTTTAGAGATTCCCTTCCTCCGGAAGAAGGTTCTTCCATTGGAGGAAGGGTACCTTTGAACCCAACCCATTGCTATAGTGTATTACAGGGGTTCTCAACTCCGTCGGGGTCGTGTACCACCTCTGGGGCTGCCGTCCTGCCACGTACCACCAGAAGTGACGATGGAAGTGGGAGGACATTTCCCAGCATGGGAAACCTGTGCGCTCAAGCTCTGCCAGCCACCTCAGGCTGCTTACTATCCTTTGCAGGGCTCTGTTGTGGCATGGCGGCCACCATCTTGCCAGGTGAATGTCGGCGTACCACCAACACTTGAGAACCCTTGGTGTATTGTTTTGTGAGTTTTGAAAAAGTTGTTTTGTATTGCAAGCTGCTTAGGAGACTAGGAAAGTGGAAAAACACCACAGGAATTTCAAAGGAAAAAAATGTCTTTAATGGCTGAGAGAAGGAAAAGAAATATACAAACATTTGAACCATCTTCCTAGAACTGGTTAAAGCCAGATCCTGACAAGGTATTTTGGTGTTTTTATGACTTTCCCTTAACTCTCCTCGTTCTACTCACCCCCTCCAATCTTTTGCTTTTGTTTACTTGTTTGCATGTTTGTGTATATGTAAATGCTGTAATTGCCTTTAATCGCTGAATGGGTTTTTGTACTGTCATACTTATACTGCTGATTGATCTGTTTGTTTAACTGAAGAAAAGATAAGGGAGGGACAAGAGATGGATTTCTTCCTTTTTTATATTTATATTTTATTGATATATTAACATAAAAACAATACATATTTCATAAAATTACAGCAAGCACAAAGCAATACATCCTACTAGCATACTATTCACTATTTTCTATATATAATTTCCAACTTAGCCAAAATAACACCCACATTCTATTCATTAAATCCGCATATCATCACATCGTTCCTCTCTCTCTTACAAAATCGATAAATGGTTTCCAATTATTCACGAAAAGGTTAACTGACTTTTCCTTAATTAAAATTGTAAGTTTATCCATTTCAGCCACCAATCTTCCAGCGAAGGTATCTCCGAATTCTTGATGGATTTCTTGTATGATAGGTGTGGAAAAATGGTGAACAGGGACTGTTATTATGCATAATGGAAAATGCAATATATTTAAATAAAAACACAAGCAAATGATACTTGGTTTTACAGTTACTTGGTTTACTTGGTAAACGATTAATAGTTTTTAATGGCTTTTAATTTCTTATGTTTTTTATCTGTTGTATTTTTATGATGTGCACTGCCTTGATATGAAAGGTAGTATATAAATCTTTTAAATAATAAATAAATATTTATTTCAGTGGCATCCAGCAATTCCTTTTGCTGCAGCTTGGTTGAAATTTGGATCTCAGACTTGGGTCTACATTTCACCTTTTCTGTGAACTCATTAGGAAGCCATAGGAAGGTTAGCACCTCTCAAGCTCAGTTCCCAGTCTGTAAAATGGTCCAGTAAAAATAATCCAAATATGATAACATGAATTATTAGGAGTGGTACAAAATGCAGCTTAATTATGACTGACACGTATGTATGTATGTATGTATGTATGTACAGGCAAAAAGAACAAAACTTTGTAGCTGCGTCCTGCTTCCCTTGCATAGAAACATACAGAGAACCAAAGGTCCATCTAGTCCAGTTTCATGTTTTCCACAGTGGTGTACCACCTGCTTCTGGGAAGCCTACAAGTAGGAGAGAAAGGCAGACCCCCTCATTTCATTGTCCCCTGCCAGGGGACTCAGAGGCATATTGTTGGAAAGCAAAGAACGGCAGAGAAATTGCAGGGATAGAGAGAATGAGAGATCTCTCCCCATCCTCACATGGCATGCAATGGTAGATGAGAGGAAAATTGGTGTGGTGTGCCAGCTGTGTGCTGGTGCTGAGGGGTTAGAGGAAGCAGCACCTGGCCTGACTGCATCAGGAGCCAGGCCTAGTGTGAAGAAGAAGGCCTTTTGCCTGACTCCATTTTAGTTGTCTGACTCCATTTTGAATCCTGAGCAGAAAGTCAGCTCTCTGATGTCTCAAAAACAACTTGGACAGTTAGTTCAGCTGCTGGGAAGCTAGCTAATTCGTGCAAGCCTGAGAACAGAACCCATTATCTCGGAGTAATAAGTCTGGCCAGTTTCTCATTCCGTGCTGGTGGATCCTGGTACTCATCAAGGACATCTTAATTGCAAACTATTTGCACCTGTGGTTTCCAGTTGGGAGGGGAGACTTGGAGTGACCATTACGTAAGGGCCTAGAAGCTTTGGCTAGTTAGAGCCTCTGATTGGCTATTCCCCAGTCACCAGGTATAAGGGAGCCAAAGTTTGCCTAGAGATAGATCCCTGGGACCTTCAGATTGTTTGGGGGTTCGGTGGAACTTCAGTTATGGAGCCATGTCCCTATCACGCTTATTGGGACGGATAGCTTAACATCTACACCTTATCCGTGCTATGAGAGCTAATTGGGTGAGTGTTAGGAACAGTAAGTTTTTAGGAGAATTGCATTTCTTGTTTTGTCTGTCTGTCTTGCATACCATGCCTACAAAGCCTTACAAGAATCTTTATTTGAATGCCTTCTTATATGTAATCTTTAATTTACTTTAATAAGCAAAATATATTTTACAGGCTTGTGTGTCTGTGGTTAAGTACAAGGGAACGGAATTCTACCCAGCCTACCTAGCTGCTTGGCTCACTACTACCAGTGTTACCAGTTTGAAGACTCTGAGGCTTGAGTCTGGTTCTCCTATTGGACGGAGGGGCCAGCCTTGAAAGCACTGAGACTTGGCCTGGAGACCCCAGCTTTTCCTGGAGCTGTGGGACTGGTGTACCAGGGTGGTGGCAGCTTATTCTACCCTTGGGTTGTTGCCCAAGCCAAGAATATTCTATTCCTCTGATTTGGTCAGTCCTGTTGGAACTAAGTCAGGCGGAACTGAATAGGTAAACTTGTACTTATTGATTTGGTTTGATTTAGCGAAGAACCCAGGGTTCCTCTTCTCTGGTGTTATTGTGCCTTGAGAATTAGAACCCCGGACAATAACTGAGAACCTTGGATTTTCTCTGCTTGGAGTTGTCTCTTCGCAGAGTTAACCCCGGACAATAACAGTGGGCCTTTTTCCACACTTGAGCAAAAGCCAGTCTGGAAGAAGATTCCCTGAGTAAAACATCTAAGAATTACAGGCCTGCTTGTTATGAGTATAAAGACAACACTTGTGAGTAAACCCAAGGGCTGAGGCTGTCTTGGTGCTCTGGTGGGTTGAAGGTGACCAGGGGGGCGCTTGGCTGGTAGTCTGAAACCTTGCCAGCGAGGGTGAGCATTTTGGGCAACTTTCCACACCTAGTTTTTGTGTTTAACAAAAATGCCCCAAAGTGTTGCCAGTTTTTCTATGTAAAAAAAGGAGAGAATATGCCCAGCTGCATTTGTACGCTGTATTGCAGGATTCCTAAAATGGTGGGTTACAGCCAACACTGGAACATGAAGAGTCTCGCAGGGTCAGGCAGGGGATGGCAAACCCCAAATTTCAGAAAGTGGGGCATGCCAAATCAGAAGGCAGTGTAGGTTCCACAGAATAGAAAATTCCGTGTGGAACACTGTGGTCTGTCACTCTTCTGGCCAGCATTTCCGCTATGGGGTCTACACCGATGCGCGGACCTCTTCAGGAGCTGTGTGGTGTCATGACATCATTGCTGAAATTCCAGGTTGCCGAGCTCCGCGTTGCATGGAGCTCGGCTGGGAGGTGCACGGCTGCGCCGCCATACACCTTAGAGGGAACGATGCTTCTGGCTATACAGGACCTTTTTTTCCTAAAAGGCCATTTCATTCCCCTTACCACCACGTTTTGTGTTTACTGGCTAATTTCTGGCTTGCATCTCTGATTTTCCTATGCATGGTTCGTAATTTTCTTTCCATGCTTGGCTTAGTAGTATAGCATGTAACAGCTTTCCAGGCACCTTTTTATCTGCTTCCCAAATGAACAATACCTTTATCCTTATTTTAGGGGACATCAGCGAGCTGCTAATCTTCCCTTTTAACTCTGATTTTTCTGACATTGTGTCAATGAACGTTTCATTGCTTAATTCTTTGCAGCCTAATTATATTTCCCAAGTCTCCCCTTTCCCACAAGTGTACAATGTAAAAACTGTCAACAATTCACCCACCCACGCACACACACACCTTGCATTCAGTTTAAAGGTAAGATATGGCACACATTCCTCTCAATGCAGAAAAAAAAGGAGCTCCCCAGGCAATCTACAGTGAATTACGGCACAATGACAATCCTATGGCCAGCTTATGCCAGCGCAGTGACCACTGAACTGGTCTAGGGTGTCGCAAATGTACCGGAAAGCACGTTGTGACACCCGGAGAGGAAGTGGGTGCACAGCTCACCACACAGTCATTCTTGCAGCAAGGAAGAGACTCTCCAGTGACTGCTGCTTTCTGGTTCCTCCTCAGTGCTGCGTTCTCCTTCCACAACCATCATCTCTTCACCTTGAGCAAGGTCTGGCCTGCCACACAACTCCACCTTAATGCCCGTCGGCTGAGACCACAAGCAACGTTCACCTTCCATTGTATCAGCTCTCATGGTCCACAAAACTGTCTCTGGAAGCTGGAATTTTTTTTACAAAACCGTTTGCCCAGAACAATAACAGAGCTGTCCCAGGTTCAAATTTATGACTCCTGCCCACCAATATATCTTCTCATTCGTAGGAAGAGAAAGCAATATCTTACTCACTGAGTGTGCCAAAGCCAATATTTAATCAGCCAAAATCAAGGCCTGTTGCCTGAACAGAAAGATGAAGATTGACAGGTTTCATGGCCTAAATCCTGGCAGGGAAGCCAAGTGGCATTTAATGTCCTCCCTCTCAAAACTGCTTTGTTTCACTTCCAGCTGGTTGTTATTCCTTCGCCACTTGTCCCATTCTCTCTGCTACACTGGCTTTGATGCCATGAATATTTTGAGCACAGTAGAAGCAACATATTGGTACACCAGGACATTTGTACACCTTTTCCATCTGATGTCTTCTAACATCTAACCATTTCCATAATAACCATTAGTTCTGGCTACATGCAGGCAAGAAACCTCTTGCATTTGGCTGTTTGGTTTGGGCAAAGGGAAGGTAGCAGCCTTCTTCCAAAAGGGTTTTCAATACAGCAAGATGTGAATGGTGAACATATAAGCACCATTTCCACAAATCATGAATACGGTTCATGTTAACCTTGGCAAATACAGAGGGGGTATTCAGGCTGTTCTGGGCAGTCACTCCTAAAAAAACACAGAGGTGATTAAGTAACATGCTGTAAACAAAAGTCCAATTAGATGTTGATTGTGTGTATTTCCCCCCCCCCCCCAAGCATAAATGCTCTAGGGTTCGGATAGAAACTATCAAGCTAAACCAGGCTGTGATGAAAGTTGAGGTGACAGTGTGATTAAAAAATAAATAAAACACAAACTGATTAAATTATGCAATGGAAAGTAAGCAATAATGAAATGGGGGAAAAAACACAGAAGCTGTTTAAGCATTAATGATATAAAATGAAATCAGTACGGTCAGGAAAGACAATCTGGTTAGATTGCCAGATCATAAACTGGATGGCTAGATAGATATTACTAAAATAAATATGAATTACAATTGCATACTGAAAACAACCCAGGATACAGGGAAAGAACAATAATTAGCATCGATCCATATAATGATTTTTAGTGTTCAAAGTAATACCATGAATTATCTTGCTGTAATCCTTACAACAATCCTGTAATGCAGTAGTTCCCAAACTGGGAGACACGGCACCCAACGGAGCCGCGGAAACCAGCAAGGGGAGCCGCGGAGTGCAACGGAATCCTCTCGGAAAACAGTGCGATGCCAATTGGCAGGCATCAACATAATGTCATGGGGAGTCGCGGCCAATGGTCGCCAATGGTCAAGGGAACCGCTGGTCAAAAAATGGAGGGGGACAACGACCACATATGCCCTAAGTTCATCAGAGGAAGTGTGAGAGACAAACTTAATAGCAAGTATGCAATTATTTAAATTACATATATTTATGGGACTTGGGTGAATAGACCTAGACCTGTAAGGTGCCTGGGTAGGAGACTGCTTGGGAAACACAATGCTCCAGGCGAAATGTAGGCTGCAATAAATAAAATATATGCAAGTGCCATGCTGCATCTACTTGCATGTGAGGAACTCTGACTACCATATGTAAGGATCTCAGAATTTAAGTCTTTTTCACATCCGTTGCTTTTTCAATGACTGTTTGGATCCTCCAACTCTGAAATAATCGTTAAGCCATAACTGGACAATGCATTCTTATGCAAGGGTACTTGTATGGGATCTAAAATGAGTTTGTCCTGTGGACACCCTGAATGTTTAAAATAGACACTGTCCCTTAGTGTTACCTTAGGGAAAGGGAGCTGGAGTAGTTGGACTTATGGCAAAACATTATAGTTAACAAAATTACAAAATTGACAGCACAATCCTATGCATGTCTACTTGGAAGTACGTCTCATTGATTCCAAAGGGACTTACTCCCAGCTAACAACCCAATCCTGTGTAACTTTAAAATAAGTCTAAATAAGCCGGTCTAAAGGGAAAAATGGATATCCTAAGTCAGTAACGAACGAAAACTTTCATGGCCAGAAACAGTATTTCGAAACAAAGGATTTAAGGGTAAAAAAAAGCCATGTGCAAAATATTTATCAAAGCCAGAGAAAACGTATTAAAAACAATTTAAAAATCTCAAATGCTAAAAGGTATCAAAAATAGTAGACACAAATAAAAATCATTTAAAATACAAAGGCAATGGACTGACATTTTGTCCTAATTCATAGGACATTTACTAGGTCTGAAAACAGCATAGCTGTGGATGTTGAGGCGCTCCAAAACAAACACGGTAAAAAACCCTCCAAAAAAGCGCGGGAAACTTCAAAGTCAATCAGCGATACATCTGTTGCATTGTCCGCTAGTGACCTCCGGAGGCAGTCAACTTTAAGATTCTCTTAGAGCCCTCAGCCGAGGATTTATGCACAATTGGCAGCCAGATATCCTAAGTCCATTGCGGGCTGTTCTGGGGCTGCTGGAGTACACCTCGGTAGATCCCCTTCCCCAAGTGTGAGTCCAGGGCCTATGGGCCTCCTCGGATGCACACCAGGTCTGAAGCTGGTGTACATATGGAGAGGCGGTGTAAGGCTGGTGCGGACCAGAAAGGGGCTCAGGATATCGACACTGATATCCATGCCCCCCTTGCCCCCCCATCCTGCCCTCCCCTGCACCGACTGGCACAGAACTGACCTGCAGTAGCCTGTGTGGGTCCAGGTAGGTAGCAGATGAAGTCGTCTATGCACTGGCGCTGCTTACTCTCTGGGTGTCAAACGTGCCTTACAGCACATTTACGACATTTTAGGCCGGCAGACTGCTAGATCCACTGGCCTAAAGTTACACAGGATTGTGCTGTAAGTGTGTATAGGACTGCAGCCTGATGCAACTCCAGGCTCCATGGACCAACTCCTACCCCCTTCAATTGAAATCTAGCCTCCAGTTTGGCATAGTCATTTCAGACCCAAAGCTGGTATTGATTGATATTGCTATACGTAAGATTGCAATGGTCAAAAAAGAGTTTGAAATATTACTGTTTTCAGAATTGATTAACTGCTTTTCTATCAAAGAAAGGCACTACTGGTGTAACTCACAGCTTTGGTATTTGTGACCTAAACGGCCAACTGGGTGGCTTCAAATTGCAAGCAAACTGGCTTCTCCTTCAGTGCAAACTTCTTGGAGCACAGAGAGCAATATGCTGTCAAACGTGGCTGGAGGGGGGCAGGGAGCGAGACTTGTGCTTCCTTGCAATGCCACCATACAAGACATGAAGCACAAATCTGTAAATGGTTAGTCAGCAGTAATTCCCACTGTATTCTGGGGCTTACTCCCATGGAAACATGCACAGGAGTGCAGCTATCGTGATGGGTTCTGCAGATATTACATTAACTGCAACATCCTCCACTGACCCTATAGCCTTTTAAAGAAACAAAGGCCCATCTAGAACCAAGTTTGCATGTACTACTCTTCTTCCAGATTTGGCTGCAGTGGCCTGATTTTACCATGTGTGAAAATGTTGGGACACGCATGACGCTACTGACAAGGTAGCGAGAGGAACTTTGTTCCATACAAAGATTTTTTAAAATTAAAATATTCCCCCGAGGTCTTGGGACTCAACTTGCAGTGCAAGCCTATGCATGTTTACTCAGAAGTATGCCCTTCTGAATTCAATGGGGCTTGCTCCCAGACAAGTATGCATAGGACATCAGTCCTAGTGAATTTGACCAGGGCTGAATTGGGTGCATGTGAGATGCTGACAGATCTGAGTACTTTGGGGCCTGTGAGGATGACCTGTCTTGAGCTGATTGGAAATTGGGATTTTATACTCTGACGCTCATTGGAAGGTCAGGTGATTTCTGTGTGCTTGGCTAGGCTGTTTCCATAAGAGGACTGTCTTATGTAGTATTATCTGGGGTGAAGTGGGAGAAATGACTCGCCCCTCCATGCAGTTAGTTTATCCAGGACTTTTCTGGGTTGAAAGAAGACCAGACACTCAGACAGATGCTTCAACCGACCGTGGGTCTCCATGGTTACAATTCAGTGAGCTATTTCTCTCTGTCCCCAGAATAGTTAGGGATTTTTTTTAACCTTTTTGATAGTAAGTCTTCCAACTGAATAGCTCTCAGTGTAACTTGTGACACATTTCTTAATCTGGCACAAACAGAAGAAATGGAAATCGCACAAAATAGGAGAAGGGTGTAAATGTATCGTTAGGTAAAAAAGAGAGAGAGATCAGACTGTAGGAGTCACTGAACAGAGAAAAGATCTCTTTGGGGATTTTGAGAGAGAACATTTTGTGAGCTGCAATAATCCATCTGAGCAGAAACTCTGCCTGCTTTCCCATGGAATTTCCCTCAGAAAAAAAAGGAAAAGCTTTCTAGCAGTTTTCTACTGTTCGCAATCTGGAGCTTGACTTATTTTAAATCCACCTTTAATGCAAAAGGAAAAATAACCCAGCCATATTTAAATTTTGTTCAGCCTGTTCCCAGTAAACGTGGGTGCAAATCTAAATTCACAATTCATTGCACCTCAGGTCAATACACTGAAGCAGATTTTAAAATATCCATTTGGGAAAATGGATGCTTGGAGCGTATCAGCCATTTTAAAATACGAGATGACCTTAAATACACATGTAGATTTTCATGGCTGGTTGTAATGTTCAGAGACACAATGTTTATGGGATTTTCCGCCATGTGATTCAGATCTTAATATAGAAGAGGTAGAAAAATTTTTATCTTACACTTGTCAGACGAAATTCCAGTTCCTAAACTGTTACTGCGGTGCTGCAGCAGGCAAACGGAACAGGCTATCCAAGACTGACGAAGAGTTAAGAAGGTCTTTAAAATTCTTCTTCCTGGCTTAACGTTTCTTTCCAGACATTAGGAACTTTTTCAAAAGCAAACAGAGAGCTCAGCAGCAAGCTGAGAGATGTCCATAACCTTGTCCTGAGGAATACAAATATATAGGGCACAGACGTTTGAAAGCGCGGGAACCGCTAGTTACTGATTGAAAACGGAAGCTGCGGTTTCCTCGATGACCGGGAATGCCCTTTGCGCTCCGCTCTCCAGCTGGTAGCCTATCAGGGGATTAGTGTAGAGAGGAGATTGATGCACAGTGGGGGATAATTAACTAAGTGTGATAGTTACAGTACAGAGGCTCTAATTCTCGGGTTGTTGATTAGACACGGAGGCTGCAGGTTCTTCGATGACCTGACATAACCTTTTGCCTGCGTTCCGTTCTCCCGGTTTGATCTGCTGTCTAGAAGATTTGTGCACAAGGGTTTGTCTAGAAGATTTGTGAATCGTCAACAGGAATTATCTTATGTCAACAAGGTATGGTTACCCCTTGTGCACAAATCTTCTAGACAGCAGATCAAACCGGGAGAACGGAACGCAGGCAAAAGGTTATGTCAGGTCATCGAAGAACCTGCAGCCTCCGTGTCTAATCAACAACCCGAGAATTAGAGCCTCTGTACTGTAACTATCACACTTAGTTAATTATCCCCCACTGTGCATCAATCTCCTCTCTACACTAATCCCCTGATAGGCTACCAGCTGGAGAGCGGAGCGCAAAGGGCATTCCCGGTCATCGAGGAAACCGCAGCTTCCGTTTTCAATCAGTAACTAGCGGTTCCCGCGCTTTCAAACGTCTGTGCCCTATATATTTGTATTCCTCAGGACAAGGTTATGGACATCTCTCAGCTTGCTGCTGAGCTCTCTGTTTGCTTTTGAAAAAGTTCCTAATGTCTGGAAAGAAACGTTAAGCCAGGAAGAAGAATTTTAAAGACCTTCTTAACTCTTCGTCAGTCTTGGATAGCCTGTTCCGTTTGCCTGCTGCAGCACCGCAGTAACAGTTTAGGAACTGGAATTTCGTCTGACAAGTGTAAGATAAAAATTTTTCTACCTCTTCTATATTAAGATCTGAATCACATGGCGGAAAATCCCATAAACATTGTGTCTCTGAACGAGATGACCTTATTTGACTTCCTAAACCAGGATTCCCCCCCCAAAAAAATGATACGTCTTGCACATATGACTTGTCAACTTGATGTGTTACACAATTCCTACAGATGTTTGTACAGAAAACTGCAAAAATCTAGCTAAAACATTATCGTTGAACATTGTTCATTGTTAATAATTTTGTAGAATTTAAAAATATATTATTTTAAAAAAGAAAACCACACAAATCCGTGTGTATAGATCAAGAATATCTCCTTATTTTCACATTAAGTCAAATGTTCTTGCTGTTTGCTTAACATCTCAAAAATAGTAAATGCAAGGAGTTAAGCTCTCTTAATTCATGTTTTTCTGGTTGATCACAATCATTGGCAGCTACTATGTCGTGCTCTACTGTTTAACATCAACCAGGGATCCCATACCCCATGTGATGATGTCATAATACTACTCAGCCAGATTTGGCGATGTGCAGATGTCACTCAGAAATCCCATTTAGAGTGAAGACAATGCTTCCCCTATTAGCAGCCTCATGGTTAGCTACCCTTTCTCCTCGTTTCTTCTCTAGAGATGCAATTCTAAACACTTTCCTGGGAGTAAGCCCCACTGAACACAATGGGACCTATTTCTGAGTCAACATGCATAGGATTGCATTGTAAGGCTGCAATCCTAAACATGCTTTCCTGGAAGTAAGCCCCATTGAACACAATGGAACTTACTTCTGAGTAGACATGAATGGATTGTGATGATAGTAACTCACCTCCAAATAGGGTCAACGTGCATTTGATATGACAAAGAAAAAGCTTGGGGAAGAAACATCTGAGGAGAGGAAACGGTGGATGGAGAAAAGATACAGTATCACCTCACCCTGTAAAAAACTTCTTAGTTTCATCTGCAGTATAGGATCCGTGTTCCCTCATGGGGGGTACTGTCAGAAACTGGGCACTGACCCAAACTCATCAGGGAGCCCACTTGGCCAGGGTGACCTCTGAATCATCAGTACTGGTGGTGGAGGTGGCAGCATCAGGAGGCAGGCAGAGGTCGCCATGGAAAGTCCAGTGTCAGTATTTCCCCAGGGCCCCTAGCAGTGTGGTTCTGGCATTATGCTCCCGGACCAATCAGGTACTTTGATTAAAAAGATCCTGCCACACATAAAGCAGGCCTGATTTGGGCAGGAGGTCTGGCTCAGTTGGGAGAGCTGCAGCCTTACATGCCTGAAGATCAAGGTCAAGGATGGCAGTTCCAGGCTCCGTTGCCGTTGACAAAGCTGCAAAAACCCTGTGTGTGTGTGTGTGTGTGTGTGTGTGTGTGTGTGAGAGAGAGAGAAGCTGCTGCTGCTGCAGCTGGTGCTCTGTGAGAGGGAGTTGCCTGTCAGTCAATGTGTGGGAGGTGAATGCCAGCAGAGGCCAGACCATGAAAGGAAACACCTGGAAAGAAGTGTCCTATGAAAGATTAGGATATTTATTGTATCGTAAAAACCGTTTGGTTTAGAATTGCCTGCCTGTTGTAAACCGCCTTGAATTAAAGAATAATGGAATTAATGTTATTATTTGTATGCACTTCCAAGTGGCATGCTAAAAGGTTTACATCTGAAGAAAAATGCAAGCACCTGTTGTCTCTGAGGCACATATAATAGAAACTTAATGTTTTAATGTGTGGAGGGTTTTCATGCTTTGCTTTTTTTTTTCCTCCACACAACAGCTGAGTCTCGCCATCTGGCCTGGGCATGGGAGAGTTCAGCCAAAATGGTCAGGGCAGGGGTGCTTGTCAGTTCTTCAAACTCTGGGATGCATCAGGGGAAACTAAAAATAAACAAACTTTGACATCACGTACCAATCTCAAAGGAGAAAGTGAAAGCACCAAGCGTGGTTATTTCTGCCACAATGATTCCTTTGAGCGAAAATACTGAGCATCCAAACATTCCCAATTATCATCTCTTGAGATGTAACTCTCTCACTCGCTATCTCTCTCGGTTTTTAAAGCAGACTTTTCTGCATCTTTGGACAGCCTTTTAAAGGCCATATATTATACGCCTGATCAAGTAGGGCTACAGAAGCCCAGAAAACCTTTCATCTGCTTTGAAATTACAAAAACTGAAAACCTGCTTATTTCCACATCTAAAATACTGGATGTGAAATGGTAAGAGACCTACCAATGCACCTTTCCTAACTGTCAGATTGGGCCATGCCTACAGCACTTGTGACTGTTTCAAACGTTTTGCGTAAACTCTCCAGTGGTGTTATATGTAATATATGGCATAGTGGCTATGAACTGACAAATAAAATCAAGCTAAAAGGGGGTTTCGTCTAAGGGTAACTATTCTGGAGATGTTTCTATCTTCACAAAGAGCAGCATTGCATGTTCAAAACACTTATGCACTGTGTGAGTTTTTGATGGATCAGACAGGTCATTAGGAAGATCCAGCAGCACTTGTGACTGTTTAGAACAGTGACTCTCAAACATTTTAGCACCGGGACCCAGTTTTTAAAATGACAATGTATTGGGACCCACCTAGCTTTACGAGACTTAAAAAAAAGGTGATCTAGAAATAAATAACTTTATTTACAAGTAAAGAGCTCCGCTGCTTGCAGGGTAATTAGCAGCTATTTTGCAAACTTCAGGAGCTCAGCTCTTTGAAGGGCAATTAGTAGCTATCTGATTTTTGAATAATCTTAGGGCTTGTGGCAATTACTTATCTGATCTTTCCATCACCTGGGACTCACCAGAAATCAGGTCACGACCAACCAAGTGGGTCGTGCAAATTTGCCCTCAAACGTTCTGCGCATGTGCTAAAGCTTATAAATAAGACGTCGGCAATGGGGCTTCCCTCAGAAGGCCTTGGAGCTCTGCCGAGGGCGGACGCTTCGAAGCCTCCTCCTGCCCGAGACAGAGGGTATCTCCGGAGCCGGCGGCAGCGGGGGTCATTAGGGCTTCCCTCAGAAGGCCTTGGAGCTCCGCCAAGGGCAGTCGCTCCGAGGCCTCCTCCGAGGCATCGCTGGAGTGCGACGGGAAGGGCGGACCCCCGCCTGCGTCGCCCCCAGGCGGTCCGCCCTTCCCGTCGCACTCCAGTGACGCCTCGGAGGAGGCCTCGGAGCGTCTGCCCTCGGCAATTAGATAGCAATTAGTTTTCTGCATTCTGTATAATCTCCTTTATGAGGTCTGTAATGAGTAAGAAAACTGAAGGTTTATTGAGTGACAGGCTTTTTCATATCCAGCATGGGTGAGACAGCCGTTCACGTTTAGTGTTGAGACAACAGATGTCAATGATGAATACCTTG
Source organism: Plestiodon gilberti rubricaudatus (assembly GCA_026170595.1). NCBI lineage: Eukaryota > Metazoa > Chordata > Lepidosauria > Squamata > Scincidae > Plestiodon > Plestiodon gilberti. The sequence continues at coordinate 75,297,717 of JANXHW010000005.1, read as the reverse complement.
ATGAAATCATTGAAATTCAGCAGAGCCAGGTTCAACAGCAACTCTTCAGAACAACAACGCTCTCAACGTTTTGGTGTCAACAAATGGTAACGTACCCTGTTATTGCTAAGAAAGCTCTGGAGGTTTTCATACTGTTTGTTACAACATATCTTTGCGAGCAATCCTTTGAGGATGCTGGACATAAAAACGAAGAAAAGGAACAGACTTTGTTGCGAAAATGACATGAGTGGCACTTGCCAAGGTAAAGCCACACATTTCTAAACTGGTCTCTGAAAGGCAACAGCAGAAGTCACACTGATTTGCAGTGAGTAAATATTCATTATTATGTTTTTGTTTTTGTGTGAAAATCATGTTTTATATTTGTTCTTAATGGTTTTGTTCTTTAATGGTTTTGCTCATTTTGTGCACCTATAAAAATATACCTGTGTGTATATATACCTAAAAATATATACGTATGTTTTGAATTTGAAAAAATCATATTTATTTTTCAAATTAAGAAGGGTTCAGTGAATGTGCATATGAAACTGGTGGGGTCCAGTACCTCCAACAAGGTTAAGAACCACTGGCCTAATGCATACAGTACACTTGCAATGGATATATCTGTGCACGTGGTAACTGAGATGGGTAATTGCCATGGACAGTCTTCAATCTTCCTCTGGCAATTCCCTGTATCAAAGGTTAGAGTTTAAGTTCCTTGGAACAGAAATCTGTTTTCTTGTACTTCGCACAGCACTGTACACACTGATGGCATTCTACAAAGCAACAAATATACCTACTTAAATGTTGAATTATATATGACAGTCTGCTTGAGGTTTAGGTGATATTAGTTGATCATGCTGGTGCTTGATCACAGCCAAGCATGATTCACATTATCAGGAAGGAATACAAGAGGAAACTGCCCCATGCACTCATGAAGCTCTGCCCACTGTTTTCCATTATGGAGCCATCAATGGCAACCTCATGCATGTTGGGCTTCGACAACCGATCAGTGAAATTAAGATAGGCAGCACTGAAATTAATTTAGATGTGGTGTTTTCATTTAAACTACAGTGTAGCGGAACACCTAATGGCAGTGGTATATCTGAGAAATGCATAAACCTCTCAGGCCAAATGCAACCCACCAGCTGTGGACTGTGGTCTTCCAGCAATTGACACACACTCTTCTTCAACGTGCATGCATACTATTTTTGCAGTCCTACAGGGGCAGCAAGAACAAGTGTGTTGTCACCTCCTCATCACTGGTGGGCTATATTTGGCTTGGTGGATGTCAAGCAGTTAAGCCTAATAGAGAGAAATCATAGACAAAAAAAATTACTGGACACACTGGGATATTGCAGACAACTGGGCTACTGCCTCTTTCTGTCTTTGTGAAAGAGACTAATGGATAGTAGACAATTATGTGCTCTTGTTGATTTCATCCAGCAGTATTCAATAATACCAGGCAAGGCATCCTCATAGTGGCAGAATCCTTTTTACATATTCTCTCTCTCACTCTCACACACACACACACACACACACACACACACACACACACACACACACACCCCGGGGGGATGACATTTTCTTGCAATGTGTGGAAAATAAAACATCCAAACTTAGCAACCGTGCCGTAGCAGACTAACGGATGTGTCTGCTAGACTTTCAGCTGTAGCACTGATGATGAGAGTGCCACAGCTTTGGATCTGGTACTGGAGGAAAAATTGTGTCTGGTGGGGTGGGAAGAAAAGGGCTTTCAATATCCACACGAAAGGGATTTGGGAGTACTATTGTTCAAATGACTTGAAATGGGTTTAACGGCATGGCATCCTGTTGCTTATTATCTCTTCGCTCACCAGTTTGGAGACCATACAGTGGAGATTATCCTGGGAGTTTAATCAATAAATTACAAAATCTCTGAAACAAGAGAAACCATGGATACATGAAATGCTTTGTGAGAAAAGACTGCCCCAGCTAATCGCTTTTCAAAAACAGATTTCCAGCACTTCACTAGAATTTCACTGTAATAGCAAGGTATTTCTTAACAAACACCAAGTCCATACATTACACAAAATAGACATTATAGAAGTGCAACTCATATTTCTGAATCCCCACTTAAAAAAAAAAGTTGCACATTTGAAAAGCCTCAATACCCTGAGACTAAGGCAAACTAAATAATATGTTCAAACCATGCTGGGAAATCCCATTCTTGGGATTCCCCACATTTTTTTTCTTTACAAAAAGCAACATGGGGAAAGGGATGGTGATCTTCCTGGGGAAATATAGAAAGTTCCTGTGAGAAAAAAAAACCCCTAAGCATATAAATTATAGAGATTATTAGGATGCAAATAGCATGGCAGCCAAACTCAACACAATTATAGATGCTCTGTTTTGGATCACCATAGTGTGTTATACATGAGTCTGCCTTTGAAAACCATTTCATCTGATGGGATATTCTACAGTTACTATAGGCAATTAGTCACTACAAATATATTTGTTTTATGAAAAATTCCTTTGCAATAGCTAATGAAATATTAAGAATGCAATGTGCAAGTACAAAAATGAAGCAAAAGAACAAAAACCTAAACCCACCAGGTGCCTAAAAGAAATATGAACCTGAGGGTGGGGGCCGATATAATACAGTCCCCCCCATATCCTCGGGTCCCATATCCACAGTTTGAATTATCTGAGGTTCTCAAATCCCCCCCCTCAGCGCACTCATGACTCACCTCTCTGTTTGCAAATGCTTTGCAAACGGAAGCTTTTTGTTACAGGAAGAAGACAGCTGAACGCTATACTTGTAGCTGTTAGCGGAATGCTAGAGGAGGCAACTGTGAGACTGCTAACAGGAAGCGGAGTCTAGTATTCTTACTGTCTGTTTCCTCTGCTGTCCACTTCCTGTTGGAGTTCTCACTGTTGCCTCCTCTAGCATTCCTCTAGCCAGCTACGAGTCTAGCATTCAGCTGTCTGCTTCCTGTAACCAAAGGCTTCCGTTTGCAAACAAAGAGAGGTCATGAACACGATGGGGGGATTTGAGTAAGTTTTGCTATTATCTATGGTTTCAGGCATCTGCGGCAGAAGCAGGAACGTATCCGCGACAAACCCTGTATATTTCCTCCACTAAAGAATGTCCATGAAGGAAAACACATTAAAATATTGCAGGTAAAGCCAACATTATGTGGATTTCACAAGAAAGGTAACGTGAGCAGGAGTGGGCAGAAAAAAGTGTCAGTGTATGACTCATTCCTGCAGAATTTAAGCAGGTTTCACGTTCCTATGTCACGTGTTTCATCACATCAGAATCGGCCTACAGTGAAAACACAGTGGGCGACTCTGATTTCATAGGTTCCTCATATAAAAGAAGCTTCTTGCTATTTGTAACGAGGTGAACTCCTAAAAAGGATTCTCAAGAAAACAAAAATTAAGACAACAGAAGTCAAAGAACATGGGGAAGTATTTACTGGTGGAGGGCTCATTTAGAGCCTCTCAAGCACTCACTGCAGATTCCCATCCAACCAGTGTTTCCCAAACATTTTTGACCCGCGGCTCCCTTGGCCATTGATGAGCCTTGGTTGTGGCTCCCCATTACATTATGTTGATACCTGCCAATTGGCATTGCACTGTATTCCAAGAGGGTTCCGTGGCACTCTGCGGCTTCCCTGGCTGGTATCCGCGCCTCCCCTGGGAGCCGCGCCTCCCAGTTTGGGAACCACTGCTACCCTTGTTGAATGAATTTCTTCCACAGGTGGTTTCATCAGCCAGACTAAATGATCATCTAGCTAATTGAACTCATGCAGGTGAAAGTGAGCTACCGGTTGGTTCACCATTCTCTTTTGAGGGCTACAAATGCAGTAATGACCTAGCAAACAAGGAAGACTGCAAGGGTGATATGGACCACTTGCTCCAGTGGTTGGATCTTCAGACTTTCATTTAAGAGGAGGAGGAGGAGGAGGAGGAGAAAGGAGTTGCAGTTGCAAAAGGAGACCCAGAACCCGAAAGCCAGTTAATTGAGAAACCTAGGAAAGGGAAAAAATAGATATCAGTTTACCATCCTGGCAACAGGAGAACTCAAACAGAGAACACAATGGTGCTGATTTGTCAAACATTCTATACCGATATCCAAAGTGCAAAGATTACGAGAATTCTGCTCCATCTCTTCTCTTGCCCTATTGTTGCTGGTGGTGCTTTCGAGACAATTCTGCCAATAAAGTGAAGCATCATTACCAGACTTTTCAGTCAGCCGTTTCAGCCAGATGTCATTCCCTATAATGTCCCTGTGACAAGGGAAAGAGAACACAAACAGGATCAGGGATGGTGGCCGGGGAGGGGGTGGGGGGATGATACAAATTGCTTGCTTGCTTCATTTTAGCTGCTTTGAACAGCGACACAGGGAACATGGTATTGATCATATAATCATCTGTCTCACTCCATGTTGGTAGCAAAGGTCTCGGAAAATAGCAAAGTCTGATTTTCTAGCATCTTCCAGCATAGCAAAGTGGGAAGACCGAATTTGGTCACAGTGTATTAATTTATGATCCATCTTTTTATTATCAGGCCCCAAGGCAGCAAACACTGTAAATTAAAATCTCTTTGTCCTTGGGCTTTCCTTTCTACCCTCTTTCTCTGCCTACACACACACACACACACACACACACACACACACACACACACGTGCACGCACACACAAAAAGCTTGTGCTGAAATAAATTTGTTACCCTTTAAGGCACTACATGTCTCTTTGTTCTTTAGCCCAGTGTTTCCCAAACGTTTTCAACCTGCAGCTCCCTTGACCATTGGCCGCAGCTTCCCACTACATTATGTTGATGTATTTGGCATTGCACTACTTTCCGAGAGGATTCGGTGGCACTCTGCGGCTCTCCTGGCTGATTTCTGTGGCTCCCCTGGGACAATTGTCAATATGGCAATCGTCACCAGAACTGGCAAGGCTGGATACTAGAATTGAGAGAGGAAGAATGGCCACTTGGGCAACTTGACATAGTTATCTTCTAGGAATCCATGCCATAGTGAGAATTCTGTGTTTCCAAAGTATATCTGCTCCTAAACCCATCTACAACAAATCCTACCACTCAGAACAGTCTTAATAGAAATCTTACTGCATAATAATGACTGCTATTGTTGGGTATGTTAACTAGCAACAACCAATTTATATCCAGCAGAGCGCATAAAGAAACAAGAATGAACACAATGGAAATGTCAGGGTACCACTTTTTAACATATGTGGTGGACATGCCCCCAAGCAAAGAAGTATTGGACTCAGATTCATAAACAGAGTTGATTTTAAAGATTAAGGTTCAAATGAAACTGGAAACCTTTTTGTTGGGTATGAGAGATGATCATGTAGGCGGAAAATTTCAAACTTTGTTTTTATATATGATAACTGCGGCAAGAATTTTATATGCACAATATTGGAAGAATTCGGAGATACCTTCGCTAGAAGATTGGTGGTTGAAAGTTTTGGACTATGCTGAAATGGATAAACTTACAATTTTAATTAAGGAAAAGTCAGTTAACGTCTTCGTGAATAACTGGAAACTATTTATTGATTTTTTAAGAGAGAGAGAGAGAGAGAACGACAATGTGATGATATGCGGATTTAATGAATAGAATGTGGGTGATATTTTGGCTTAGTTGGATATTATATGTAGAAATTAGTGAATAGTATGCTAGTAGGATGTATTGCTTCGCGCTTGCTATAATTTTACAAAATATGTATTGTTTTTATGTTTCAATATATTAATAAAATATAAATACATGCAAAAAAAAAAGGAAATGTCAGGGTATCAGTTTAGTCTTTAGGACTCACCTGCAGGCGCCACATGACCCCACTACTCACCCACCAAAATGGGAAAAAGCAAAGGCTGAAATAGAGGAAAATCTGCAAGGCAAACGGGAGACTAATTCAAAGAGAGAAAAGCACCCACCAGCCAAACTGAAATGCATTCTACATGCCGGAGGCTAAAACACAGCTACATAGGAGTAAGTCCAATTTAACTCCTTGGGATTTACTTCCACGTAAATATGCATAGGTTTAGACCAAGAAAAAGGTTTCAAAATAAATGCAATTTCAATTGTAATGACGCTGGCGCGCTGTTGCGCGTCGGCCCTCCTTTGCCCTGTGCCTGCCCCTGCCGCATGCAGGCAGAGGCTTGAGGGTGTGCCGCATTGGCCAGCCGCTCTACTCGGCGTGACCGGGCGGCAGGGAGGCTGCGCGCCATTTAACGCAGCCCACAGTTGCTCCGGGACCAGCGTTGGGAGAAGTTACGTCTAGTGGAGCTACTGCCGGCAGGCCTTAGCGCGCTTGCCAGCTGAGAGGCGGAGATCTCCAGGGGAGATAAGGGCGATGAGGATGGCGAGGGACAGCAACGGAGGGGCAAGGAGTTGCGGCGGCTGCGTTTGCCGTGGAGTTGCCTGGCTGTGGAGGCAGTCGGACAACTCGGGGGCTGGGTAGCCGGCGGGCACCCCACCACCACCTGCAGTAGCAGCGCGCAACAGCAGCAGAGGGAGCCAGGACTTCGTCTTCACTTCACACACACACCCTTCTGTGGAAAGGGGGTTGTATCCTACCTGTTAAAATTAGACACACTTAACACACTTGGGTAGAGGGTAGGCAGCAGCGCTCCCTATCGCACATAATGCCCAAAAGGAAGCAAAAAGGAGGGGGAAAGGCTCCTAAGATACACCCCCCCACACCCCCACTGCCAGTTCCAGCCTCATCTTCATCTGATGAGGAGGAAAACCCTGCTCAGGGCATTGGTAGCGCGCATAGAGGCACTTGAGCAAGAGAAGGCTGCCTGTGAGGCAGGAAAAGGGGATAGGGGAAGCAGCTCAGGTGTGTCTCCGCCACGTAAAGCTACCTGCCCGGGTCGTGGGGCTAAAATGTATCGGGCATTGTCTCCTAGGATCACCTCCTTGGAAGGCGAGCAACCGTTGGTTCCCATTGTGATGGGGGGGTAGGACAAGCCCCAGGATACCTTCGACCTCCTGTTTTGGGCCCGGAAGAGAGCGGCTTCGATGGACTTCAACATGCAGTTGGGGTTAAGCAGCGTGGCCGACATTTCTTGGGCCGCCATGCACTGGGGCCAGCTGTTGCCTGTGTTTTTGCAGTTTATAACATCCCATCCGCCTCCCCAGGTACTGATTATACATTTGGGGGGAAAAATGACCTTGTCCTTGAGGCTTCAGGTCCGACAGGTCTCCACCCTCAGCCCAAATAAGGTATTTCCTTTTTGCAGCGTAAGAGCCACAAAGTCCTCCTCTGTGTGTAGGCATAAGAAGGCAGGCTGCCAGGCTGCCCGCTCTCTGGACCCTTGCCTCCTGAACACTTCTTCTTCTCTGCGTGCCCTCTGGCACCAACCCCCCTCCCTCTTCCCCCTCCCCCCCCACTCTTAACGACTTCTCAGTCACTCTACAGACTGCTGAGCCGGTCCAGTTCAGAGCCAATTTGTTTCTTCCTCCTTTTCATTCACTGCTGGCGTGTGCCATTACTACAGCATTGCAACCAAGGTCAACTCTCCAGGATAGGTAAATATCACCCATGTATAAATCAAGGAAACCTGTTAAACCTCTGTACGTTCTACCTAAGTTTCCTAGATCTGAATGCTTTGGAGTATGATTGAATTGTTGCATATTGAATTGTTGCATATGTATGAATCTGACTAACTATCCAGTAAATATTGGAAAACAACCCATGTGTGTCCTCAATATTATTTAAAACGGAATTCTGTGGCTGGACTCTGGTATACACAGGTATCAAGATCCTGAACATTCCAAATTGCCATATTTAAAGCTATTCCCCAAAATAACAAAGGCAATTTTGGTAACAGGGGGGAAACACAGATCAACTGTTTTCCCAATTTCAGAGTCCCGCACGGCTAGGAAGGTTGTTAGTCAGGCCCTGCTGCAGTTATGGCTGCCAGTTGCAGTCCCTTACGTTGTATTAATAAAGGCAGTTCGTTCATCCAATGCCTCTGTGTGTGCGTGGTTATTGGGGGGGGGGTGCGAGGGTAATGCTTGATCCTACCCCTGAGCTCTGAAAATCACTGGCACTGATCCACATCTGCAGTTTTGGCTGCTTAGCATGCTGTATATTTTTCTTGTACTGAGTGTACTGAAGTTCTAGGGGCTGCTACTGTTTCAAAACATCACTATCAATTCCCTTCTCTGAGATGAAGTGCCTTGCGTCAAAACAGCCTCTCTCTGTGTTGTGTTGGGTACCTTGCTTTTATCTGGTTGCTTTGGCGACCGTCAGGTGGCAGTCAGATAACATATTTTAAAAGATTCTAAAACGTGTTATTCATCTTGCAGAATTACATGTAATTACTATCGTCTTAGCACAATCCTATACATCTTTACTCAGAATTGAGTCCCATAGTGTTTACTGGGGCTTACTCCTGAGAAAGCGTGCAGAAGACTGCAGCCTCTGAAACCAAGGGGATTCTTCAGTTAAAAAGTTCTTCACAACAGGTATTTTCCTCACTGTCTTTCTTGTGCTAAATACATTGTAAGTCCCTATGAAGCTAGAAAGTCAGAGTTCTAAGCAACTCTGGTGCTGTTGTCGCCATCTTTGTAGCTGGCACAAGGCCGTGACCCTCACCAGGAATGTCCTCTTCGCCTCTGTTAGGTCCTGTGTGGTTGCTGTCAGTAGAGACCATTTGGCTGAAGGAGCTCAGCTGTCTCTTTACTGGTTCAGCTCTGGCAGAGACATGGGAAAGGCTGCTGGTACTTCGTGTTGCTATAGCAATGAGGCGCTTTTAAGCAGCTGCAGTATCTTACTAGGTTCAGTGATCCAAAGAGATACAAACAATCCCCACTTCCAGTTCCAATTAAACCTTTTCATATTCCAAGCATCAGAGTTGGAAGTACATAAGAATTGATGTAGGAAAATTAAGTGAGAGGTTTCCAAATAAAGAACCGTGTACCTAGCAAAATTCTTTTGCTTGCTAGATGAACTTGCTTTTTCCCCTGGATTAAAACTCTGTTTTTCTTTATGAACTAGGCTGACTTAGAGTTGAAAGGGGAGAAAAGACAGCGAAGATAACAGCTGGCAGGTGTGGCCAAGGGGAAGTTTAAAAAGAGAGGCAGGATGGTGTAGTAGTAGTTCGGGAGTCGGACTTAGACCTGGAAGATCCAGGTTCAAATCCCCACTCAGCCATCAAGCTTCCTGGGTGACCTTGGGCCAGTCACTATCTCTCAGCCCCACCTACCTCACAGGGTTGTTGTGAGGACAAAAAGGAGGGGATGAAATATGTACACCACTCTGAGCTCCTTGGAGGAAGGGCGGTATAGAAATGTGGAAAATAAATAAATAAAAACAGAGCAAAGAAGAGGTAATCATGATGGTGAAAAATGTATCTGCTTACTTGCCTCTTCTGCTGTGAGAGGAGAGAGATGATGGCAACAACATTGCCATCTCAAATATGCCAGGCTGCTGCCTCTTTGAGATGGTGGCACCAGGGCTGCCGTCTCTTTCCTCCTCACTCAAGACAATGACAGTGGCAGTGGGGGGGGGATGTGTTTAGAAGCAGAGAAGACGTGATGACAACAGAGGATTTCCACGAGGAGGGAAACAGCCACAGCCACCTTCTTAGTCTGCCTCCTCATCACTTGTAAAGGAGGAGACAGCAGGCTACAAGGGTGACGACACTGCCATAATCCCAGTGCTTGTTTGTGCAGAAGAAGAAGATGGTGGTGGTGGTGGTGGTGGTGTTGTGTAGAGGCATAGAGGTGATGGTGGCAGCCATCTCAGCCCTCTTGCTTCCTCCTCTGCAAATGAGGAGAAGCCAATTTTAAAATAATTAGAGTCTAATGGGTAAAAAGCCATGTCAAAAAATATATAAGATATCAATAAGAACAAGCATACCTAGTAATCCCACGCAGAAAAAGCTGTATTGGGAGAGGGGTCGTACCAATGGGGGCGATTGGGGCGGTGGGCCCCAGGGCGTGGGCCGTTCCTACCTTGTCTTCGCAGCCGAGATCAACTGCAGTTCGGCCCTCCCTTGCGCCGTTTGGCTTCCAAAAGGAGCCAAAAAGCGCCGGGGGCGTGTCCGCGTGCGCAGGGGCGCGCTATGCTGCCGTCACACGCCCCAGGGGCAGGGCGTGTGGCGGCCGTAGGGGTGGGCCGTGTCCACGACGCCCCCACCCACGGGGGGCGTGGATCCGTTACTGTGTATTGGTCAAAAACACAACACACAATACCATGTTTAAAACCAGGATAAAAACCTGTAAAAATCAGTATCAAACATGAAGTGCAACGTTTCGCTCAAATTGTAAAAGAGCATTATCAAGCAACCTACAGTAGCAGGAACCTAGAGTAGTAGGTTGCTTGATAATGCTGCCAGTGGTGGCAGCAACATTGGTCCTCTTCCCAATTTGAGATCTATGGCGCCACTACCTCCCATCCTCTGGCAGCTTCCCTGCTTCCTTCTCCTTGCTCTGCTACGCCTTCTTTGAAACACAGTGGCAGAACAGGACAGAAGAAGCAAGCTGGGAGAAGCACCAGTCCACTTCTGAATCTGGCGGCCAAGTGCCCCCCCCCGCTCCCTAACAACGCCACTGGGGCTTGAAGGGTCTTCTTCTCTAACATGAAGCTGCCTGTGTATGTGATTTGTACCCCCACTGAGGTGGTGGCTGCAGGCAGAAGGGCCTTCTCAGTGGTCTCTCCAAGTAGGTTTGCTTGGCTCACACTCCAATACTATTTTGAAACCAACGGAAGTTTTTTTTTTTCAAGAACTTCAGCTCAGAATTGTTACGGTGGTTTTAATGCTGTTATTATTATTATTTATCGGCCGCTTTTCAACAAAAAAAGTTCACAAAGCAGATTACAGAGAAAATAAAATAAAATGGCTCCCTGTCCCAAAAGGGCTCACAATCTAAAAAAAACGCAGACCACCACCAGCAAATAAATGAGGAGCGCCACTTGAAAAAGTGCCTCTTTGCCCAGTTAGCAGGGATGGATAGTTAGCACTATCCTTATCTGTTACTTTTTCTTAGCATCAATCTCAAAAAAATATTTGCCAGGTGCAGGGGAGTGACAGCAGCAAACAGGTTATCTTGTTGGCTGTGTGCTCCCTGAGGCATCTGGTGGGGCCACTGTGTGATACAGGAAGCTGGACTAGAGGGGCCTTTGGCCTAATCCAGCAGGGCTCTTATTTTCTTATGCGCCGCCGGACGCATCCTCACCACTCCCATTCACATGTGGCCTCTTCAAATATTAATGAAAGTGTAAAAATGTCGTGAGTGTGTGAGTGTCCTACCATGCCATGCTCTGTTCAGTCACACTGTTCAGTCAGTGCAGGGCAGGACTGTGATTTAGATTGCACATTGCAGTAACTTCCACTGCTTTCCTCCTCAGTTACCACTTGCACAGGAAAATGGAAGACTATACGTGACAGATACGTACAGATGTACAGGAAGAGTGGATCTGGGGCGGATTCAGTCATAGAGGACCCTTCCTGGATTGTTTCGAAGTACCTCAGTTTCCTGAATTCGTCAATCAAGCCTAAAAGGTACGACATCACTGCAATGTAAATTGTATTCAGACCAATCTCAGTTTAATAATGGTCTGGTGTTCCTGAAATGATTTTATGAGTTTGCTAGCTTGTGTAAAAACGCAGGGATTAGAATGTTTGAATGTTGAACGTCTCTTTTTCGTGTGTTTGTTTCCCCCCCCCCCCCAAGTCTGTCAATGACAGGTATTGGTGGTAGGGGAATGCTGGGTCACGTAACTAAGCCTTGATGCTATTCAGTAGGGCTGCCTGAATACCAGAAATGAATTGATTTTTTTGCAAATAAATAAACAAAATATTACTTATAAAAAACCTGTATTGTTTCTAGATCATCTTCTTTTACAGTCTCTTAAAGCTATTGAGGTCCCAGCGGAGTGTCTTTTTAAAAAGTTTATCACAGTACTAAGAAGGTGGGAACCACTGTCCTACACGATATCATGATATACATAACATGTGTTACAATTTTTGACTTTAGCACTTCCAGAAACTACAAAGATGATGGCGTTGAAGGACAGCGCACGACCCCCAGCCCTCCGAGTCCTTTTCTGTGATCAGTGACCAGCCCTGCTTCCTCAAATGACGAGACAGTGACTTTGAATATGAGTCAAATTATTGAGCATGGTGACGTTGATGAGAGCACTCAGGAACTTTACACACCACCAGAAACCCGTTCAGGTAGTACTCACTGCGCAAGCAGACTCATTTATATTACTGTAGTATTTTTAGCAGTTTATACGTCCATTCAAGGAGCTCTGGTACGTGCACATGGTTCCCACTTTTCCCGTCTTTGGACCTCACAATAACTCTGGGTGGTAGGCATAGAATACAGTGGCTGGCCCAAGGAAACGCTGTATAGTACAGCGTGAAGTTTGCACCTGGGTATTACATGTTTGACACCGACCTGTCAGATATTTGTTCAGAACAATAGTAGCATGAGCTAAGCAAAAACATATAATGATTAATTTTGTGATTTCAGAAACTGTAGTTCCTGGAAAAAGGCGCCGCCTCTAGCACACTGCACTTGACAGAGTGGTCAATGCAATGAATGCACCAATGCCTATTCCACCGGAATTAGTATGTGAAAAGGACGACCCATATACTTCAATATTCAAAGGATTTGCAGGAGTAATTAAAAACGAGCAACATTAGACAAAGGGCCGCATTGTAGCACGGTGCTGGAGCGTCATCTTGGAGGAGATGGAAAATGCCTCCAGTCAGTGAGACCACATTGTTTGTTTCAATGTTCAAAGACAGATTAAGTTATTGTTTTATTCTTTATTAAAGTTAAATTTCAAATTTTACAATATGCTGTTGTTCATGTGTCAATCCTTACGTCTAGTACCAGTGCTAGACAAAGTGCAACTGCAAAGAAACCCCACATAAACACATTAATAAGAAACATACCTAGTTTTTATTTTGTACATCAGAATAAAGGGCCACACAAGTAGTGTAATTCCATCCACAGGCAATTCTCATACATCACTGTACACATAACTAGTGCGCTCTGCAAAGTGAGCCTTGCCCTCAGTGGATGAGAAATAAGTTAAGAATCTTTCTCTGATGTGGCCTGCTGCCTGACTGTAGCTGTTTGCACCCTGGCAACCTACCCCACTCAAAGATGCCCTACCCACTTCTTGTCGCCATAGCCCATCCACTATACTTCCATTTTCGTTCAGACGGTCCACATAGCCCATGGGGCAGTATCTCTGCACGTCTGGTGGCAGTTTTGACTCCTCCACTCTGAGATAATTGTGCAGTGCACAGATACTTTTAACAATGGCCTCTGCAGTGTCTGGACCCACGTATAGGCAGTCTAACACAGCCCTCCATTTGGCACAGGTGATACCGAACACATTCTCAGAGACCCGCCTCGCTCTTGAAAGTCTATTAAAAACTGATTGGGCAGCTGTGAGGTTCCTCCTTGGAAAAGGCCTCAAGAGGTTCGGAAGCAGTGGAAATGTTTCGTCTGCTACAATGACCGGTGGAACCGTGATGGATGTCCCTGGGATGTTTGTGGCAGGAGGCAATTCCACACTTCCAGCAAGCAATGCCTTCCCGAAAGCACTCTCACCAAATACACCACCATCACTCTGTTTCCCATATGCTCCAACATCCACTATGATATACTTGTAGTCTGCATCACACAGTGCGAGTGTCCGGGTTCGGAGGCTGCTCGCCCAACTGCGGCTGCCGCTCGGCCCGTGGCCGGGCTGGTCTCCGCACCCGGACTCCGGCTCCGCCCCCTCGAAGCCCGCGCAGGGGTTCTAAAGCCGGGGGACGGCCTCGCCAGACCCACGAGCAACCTAACCAGCCCGGGCAGAACCCCCACGACAGGACCCGACCCACCAGCCCAACAGGGGGACTTACTGGAGGATGTCGACGCGGCCTGCATCCAGCGACGAGCAGGAACAGCAGCTCCCTCGGACAGCAACCCTACAGAAAGGAAACAAAGAGATGGGTCAGACAAGCAGTCAATCAAGGTGGGGACGGACCGCCCCGGCCGCGCTCGGCCCCGCCTCAGCCGACAGAGCAAGACACGAGCAAACAGCTGTAAGCCCTTAGAGGCAAGCAGCCCCGCCAGCCTGGATTGGACACCCGGCGTCCCGGGAGACCCCACCTCCTCCCTCCCCGCCCTATTTAATCCCCCAGGGGCCAGTGATGAGGAGGCTAGGCAGAGCGTGCCAGAGCCTCGGGAACGCTGAACGGTGTCACATCCTGGTTAGACAATACGCAAAGGAGAGGTGTTGTAAGGTGGACAGAACCTGCACCCTCCTACAAGCTTGAGGCCCTTCCCCCTTCCCTTCCCCTTTCTTTATTCATCGCTACAGGGCTCCACGCGGAGAAGACGCACTGGACTCCGCGGAGTCGACCAGCGACGGATCGGAGGAGGACGAGGCTTTCCAGACTCCCCCGTGGGCTTCACCCGTAAGGAAACCCCAACAATCTGGTGGAGAAATTGGGCAGGGTAAAGGTCCCTGGATCAGAACAGGTAGGATGACGGCCCTGGTAGACTTCGCCAAATTTGGCCAGTGGATGGCTGAGCATCAAGCTCGGTTAGTACAAGAAATGTATAAACAGGCCCGAGAAGACAGGGCAGCGGTAGTGCAAGGACTACGGGACAGTATAGCGGCCTTGCCCCAAGGAGCCCCGGCCCCAGGTGACAGCGGGCCGCAGTTTAGGCTCACAAAGCTATCAACGGACGACGACATAGAGGCCTTCCTGGTCACGTTTGAACGAACGGCAGAGATGGCGAAGTGGCCTAAGCCGCAGTGGCCGTATCTACTAGGGCCCTATCTGACGGGGCCAGCTCAAGGGGCGTGGAGATCCCTCACCAGCGACGACGCTAAAGATTATGACAAAGTTAAAAAGGCCATACTAAGCCGATACGGGGTGTCTAAAGAGTCATTCCGGGTGAAGTTTAAAAGCATCAGAATTAAGAAGGGAGAGCATCCTAGGACGGTTATATCAGAGTTACAAGATGCGGCCACCAGGTGGCTGGAACCTGAATCCGCAGAGGGTAAGCGAATAGTGGAGATGGTGGTCTTGGATCAAGTATATCAGATCTTTCCCCCCAGGCGCCCGGGTGTGGGTGGCCCGGAACCAGCCCAAAGACCTTGAAACGGCTATAACCCTATTTGAAAGTTACATGGAAGTAGAACAGGGGGAGGAAGCCCGGGGTGCGAAAGGGGAGCTCGGGAAGAGCGAGGTAGCCCCCAAGGGACGAGGCCACCCCAGGGTTCCAGACCTCACTATGGGACGCGCACGGACCGGGTCGAGGGGCCCCCGCTGGGGCTACCCTGCCCCACCTGCCACAACCACTCGGGGCCATCCGGAACACGGGCCGGGGATGGCTTCAACACCGCCCAAGAGCAAGAAACACGGGCCACCCGAGGAAAGGTCCCCAGCATGAAAGGGCCCCAGCATGGAAGGGCCCCTGTTACACCTGTGGCCAGATGGGGCATTACCAGAGGGATTGCCCCATGATGGAGTGCGACATGGTGTGGGTAGGCACGACACCCCCCATAGCCCCAAGTCCACGGGGCAGGGCATTGACCGTCAAAGTGAAGTTAGGAAACTGCCAAATGGTAGCCATGGTGGACTCTGGCAGTGCCGTGTCGTTAATTCGAGCGCATTTGGTGCCAAAAGCCACGCCAGTGGTCCGGTGGACAATGATCACCTGCCTCCACAATCATCGGGAACGCTTGCCGGTGGTACCCCTAACACTGGATATAGAGGGACAGCGCGTCACGATGGAGTTCCTCACAACAGAAGACTTGCCACTACCGGTGCTTCTGGGAAGGGACGCCCCCTTTTTCTCCGAGTTAGTATGGGCAGCCCTACCTCGGGACGCACAGAGGGAGGTCCTGGCTGCTACGGGAGACGACCCCGGAGAAGGGACCTCAGATGGACGCCGTCCAACAGGGGGCGACAGCGAGCGGCCAGACCCCACGACCAAGAGCGATGAGTGGAAAACGGATCCGGCCTTCCAACAAGCACAGCTAGACGACCCAACGTTGGAAGCCCTGAGGAACGCCACGGCGGTAAGTGAGGGCCGGGTATGTGACGAGCGGAAGGCCCAACGGACCCCCGCATTGAGAAACGGGCGGGAGTATGGTGGCGGGTGGCCCCCTCCAAGGCGAGCTCGGACCCAGTATGGCAGTTGCTAGTACCAGGAACCTATCGAGACCAGGTGTTACAGTTTGCCCATGATTCAGAGTGGACAGGACATCAGGGGCATAGGAAGACCCTCTACAGGGTGTTACAGGTTTTTTTTTTGGCCATCAGTGGACGCCGATGTGCGTCACCACTGTAGGCAATGCCCGGCATGTCAAAAAGGGACTGCACGGGTACCAGCCAAGGCCCCATTGCAACCGTTACCCTTGGTAGGGGTGCCTTTCGAGAGGTTAGCGATGGACTTTATAGGACCCCTCCCTAGGATGGTCGGGGGGCATCAGTTCGCGTTGGTAATTCTAGATTACGCTACCCGCTACCCCGAGGTAATACCCCTGAGGTCGATGCAAACCATGGGTGTAGCCCGGGCATTGCTTCATCTCTTCTCACAAGTGGGGGTACCAAAAGAAATCCTCTCAGACCGGGGCACGTCCTTCACGTCCGCTTTACTGAAGAAACTCAGGCATTGGGAGTGCAGCAGAAGTTTACGTCCATATATCACCCCCAGACGGATGGCCTAGTCGAGCGATTCAACCAGACGCTCAAGGCCATGTTAAGAAAGGTCGCAGTAGAACATCCGCACAAGTGGGACTGCTACCTCGACGCCTTGATGTTTGCGGTCCGGGAGACACCCCAGGCCTCGACCGGCTTGGCTCCTTTCGATCTGCTGTATGGGCGACGGCCGCGAGGACCCCTAGCCATCTTAAGGGACCGGTGGTCACCTGAGCCTCCAAACCCGCCCCTGGCCCTACCATGCTATGTCGAAAGGCTCCTGGAAACCCTGGAGATGGCCCGAGCCCTGGCCAAAGATAGCCTGAGCAAAGCGCAAGATGCTCAGAAACAATACTATGACCGCTCTGCCCGTGAACGGCAGTTAGGCCCCGGGACACAGGTCTTGGTAAGAGGAACTCTCTTCCCGCAACTGCCCCAGCAACCCTGGGTAGGCCCCTTTGCAGTGAGCCGGAAGATAGGGCCCCTCACCTACGAGGTGCAGTGCGGACCGAGAAGCCGCCAGAAGCGAATTATACACATCAACAACCTGAAGGAATGGGTAACGGCCACGACAACCGACCCACGGCCGCCAGAAGCCTTACTAGTGGTGGATCCAGAGGACCCGTCCCGAGACTGGGAACTACAGGAGTCAAGCTCGCCACGGTACCCAGCGATCGACCCGTCAGTGTCCAGCAAGGGAAGGGAACAACTACAGATCCTGCTACTACAGGATGCGGAGGCTTTCTCGCTGGAACCCGGCGCCACCACGGCCATAACACATGAAATCCCCACATCCCCAGGGGCGATCGTCAGGACACGTCCCAAGGAAGCAATGGGAAGCTGTCGACAAGGAAGTAGGGGAGATGCTAAAGTACGGCGTTATCGAACCATCGCGGAGCAACTGGCGCAGTCCCATCGTACTCGTACCGAAGAAAGATGGTTCCACACGATTCTGTATTGATCTTTGCGAAGTAAACAAAGTGGCGAAGTTCGATACGTATCCTATGCCTCGAGCAGACGTACTGTTAGAGAGCGTTGGGGACGCTCACTACCTGACATCGCTCGACCTGACCAAGGGCTATTGGCAGGTGCCACTCAAGGAGGAAGATAGAGAAAAGAACAGCTTTCGCTACACCCCGCGGACTGTTTCAGTTCAGAGTGATGCCCTTTGGACTACATGGGGCCGCGGCAACCTTCCAACAGTTGGTAGACAAGGTCTTAACCGAATGCAGAAGCTTCACCACTGCCTACTTGGACGACATACTTATCTTCAGCCCCAATTGGGAAGCACACCTGCGACATATCGATGCCGTCCTGACGGCTCTGCGGGCGGCAGGGTTAAAAGTGAACCCAAAGAAGAGTCTAATAGCGGCCCCATCTGTGTGATACCTGGGGCACATCGTCGGCCAAGGCAGCATATGGCCCCAGCCGGACAAAGTCGAAAAGATCAGTGTCTTCCCGACGCCGAAGACCCAAAGACAGTTAAGAAGCTTCCTGGGGTTGGCCGGTTATTATGCCCGCTTCATCCCGCATTTTGCGGCCAGGGCGTCCCCGCTAACAGACCTTCTTAAGGGAGACAAATCAAAGGCTCTACCTTGGCCAGAAGGGGCCCATCAGGCATTCCACGATCTACAGCACGTGCTGTTGCACGATCCGGTCCTCCGGAGCCCCGACTTTTCAAAGACTTTCATAGTACAGACAGACGCTTCCGACACGGGGTTCGGGGCGGTGCTCACACAGTGATTCTAGGACAGAGAACATCCTGTGTCCTTTCTGAGACGGAAACTCACACCGGCCGAGCGGCGATACTCCACGATAGAGCGGGAAGCATTGGCTGTCAGGTGGGCCATAGGGGCCTGGAAATACTATCTCACGGATAATCATTTCCTTCTCATTACAGACCACGCCCCATTACAGTGGATTCACCGACTGAAGGATCACAATGATCGAGTCCTGCATTGGTATCTCGCACGCCTCCCGTTCTCTTTTTCCATACAGCACCGGAAGGGCTCCCAACACGCCAATGCGGACTACTTCTCACACTATTGGGAGACGGCGCCGCAACACACAGGTGACACAGACACTTCCACACAGGGGGACACCCGCTTAAGGGGTTCATCGCTACAGGGCTCCACGCGGAGAAGACGCACTGGACTCTGCGGAGTCGACCAGCGACGGATCGGAGGAGGACGAGGCTTTCCAGACTCCCCCATTGGCTTCACCCGTAAGGAAAACCCCAACAGCAAGCAATACAATGGAGTGTGAGTTCTTGTAATTGAACCACATGGAGCCACCATTTGCTGGTGCTTGGATGTAGGCATGCTTTCCATCCATGGCACCTATAAATAAAGAACAGATTAGCAGATTTGTTGTATCAAAACATTGAAAATAGCAAAGGTGTTTATTTTCGACATTCAGAGGGCATGCTTACCAATACACATTGGAACCTGCCATTTCTCCCAGTAGTCTCTTGCAATTTTCTGCCACATATGTAGGTCAGGAACCGGCATGTAGGTAGGCCACAACACATCCCAGAGTGCAATAGTGGCCTCTTGAACTATCTTTCCCACAGTTGTTCTTCCACACCGGAAAGCCAAAGCAATACTGGTGTAAGAGTCTCCAGTGGCAAGAAACCTCAGCGTGATTGCAAGTCGTTGAGGGGGACTGATTGGCTGCCTGTAATTTGTTGTCTGCCTCAGGAGTCTTGGCCCTACTAAGGTCAGCAGTTTGTCGAACTGCTCCCTGCACATTCGAAAGAATGCGTAGTGACTCTCAGAATCTTCCAGTCTCATCTCCTGGATGAGATTATTGAAGACCCCATGTTGGTTCCTTAGCTGGTTAATGGGCCTCACCCACCATCTTCTGGGTCTCCTCTGAGGAACCGCATATGCCACTGCGATGTCAGCTAATATTCTCCTTCTCCTTTCATGCCGTAGAGCCTGTAATCACAGAGTGTTTTCTGTTAGGAGACCTGGACAGCACTACTGAGATAAGTCAGTCATGACTTCAAATCAAACAGATTAACAAAGATTTACACACTTCAATCCACTGAACGTTTGGCGTCCTTCAAAGAGAGCGGCGCTGAAGCGTTCTTGTGGTGTGTGTGAGCAAAATGTTTTGCCTGCCCTGCAGCCCTCCCAAACCCTTGCACGTTTTTGTGCTGTGGTGTCACGGGGTGTCATTTTGCGCTGCGCCCCCCCCAGTACCATCCCCCGGTCCGTGGTGAAATTTT
The DNA here is from genome assembly GCA_026170595.1 of Plestiodon gilberti rubricaudatus. NCBI lineage: Eukaryota > Metazoa > Chordata > Lepidosauria > Squamata > Scincidae > Plestiodon > Plestiodon gilberti. The sequence continues at coordinate 75,277,821 of JANXHW010000005.1, read as the reverse complement.
CTATGAGGAGACCGGTCCCAGGTGCCAAAAAAGTTGGGGACCACTGATGTAAGGAATATGGAGGGGGTATGTGGATTGGTTGCACGCGCACACACCTCATCATCTGCACATAATATTGAGAATTTCAATAATTCCAAATACCATTCCCCCCCCCCCATTTGGAAGCCACCAGCAATAATCAGAGTGGGAAACAGAGTGTTTTAGACGATATTTCTGTTCAGATTCTCCCTTGCCTCTACTTTGCAAGTACTAATTACATTTAATATACTTTGGAAGGGGTTGTCACAGTCAAACCCCCCCCCTTTTCCAGACAGAAATAATACGACTATGTTTTCCAATAAATACATATTTCAGTTGGGTTTTTTTTCTTCATGGGGAAATTGCTCTGGTAGGCGAATTCAATTAATATCTTCATCATGACCATCATGTTGACTTTTACTTTTAAAAAAGGGTACCCAATTACTCAAAAGCAAAACAAGATTTCTGACCCTGGGGGTTTAAAAAAAAGGAAAAGAAACCATGCAGGTACTACATTAATGGCGATCAGTCGTCTGTTTTCCATTGTTTTTTCTCTCTTCAAGCCTCTCTAGGGCTGGGGCTCTCCTATCCCCCCTCGCTCAGTCACTCACTCAGCTACTCCTCCGGCTTCCTGCAACCCTCGGCTGCGATCTCTCCCTCTTCTTCTCTCCCCTTCTCTTCCCTCTACCCCCCCTCTCCGTCGCTCCTCCGCTGCGATCTGGTGTGACATGGTTACGTCCCATCCAGCCCCCTAGTGTGGGTCCAGTGCGGCAACGCAGCCGGAGTGACGTGCGCACCGCACGGACGACGTGCTTGGTGTGCCTCCGCCTTAACTGTTTCAAACCTAACTTTCAGCCCAATCCTATGCCGGCCTCTGCCAGCAAAACTAGGCCCTGTGCCATTGCAAACGTCCAATAAAACATGTTGCACCAGTCAGTTGCGCCAGTATGGATTCCAGAGCTGGCAGGCTTCTAACGGTGCAGGAGTAGCGCCCACCGGAGGCAGGTGAGTTCTGTGCTGGGCGGCAGGTGAAACAGGAGTGGGGAGGGAGCATTCCGGGGAGGGGAAGGGCGGAGAGGAGGGTGGAACCGGCCTGGGAGGGGAACAGGCTCAGTGGAGAAGGCCTCTGCCAAATCCTATCCCCCTCCCTGGGCTTGAAAGCCCAACACAGAGTTGCTCGGATTTGCACTGGCCATTTAGCTGGCACACATCCAAGTAGCCCCATAAGAGGCTGCTGGGGCTCAACACGGAGTAAGGGGACGAATGTCCTTGATGAGGCCTCTAGCAGCCTCCAGCCCCATACTGGATACAGCAGATCCTGCCCCGGTGCTGTTGCATCCCAGCACAGGGCTTTGGATAAGATTAGGCAGTAATTGTGGAGTGCACATTAAGCAAAGGTAAGAAGCAAAAAGTCATTCTACTCCTACAGATTCCCGAGAGGAAAAGATGTCATGGACAGAAAGTTTTATTCTACTTTGATGATGCCAATAAAAATACCTGATTACTACTTCGCACGGTGCATCACCAGTATGTCTTGCGGGAGAAATACACTCCTATTGGGAGCAAGCTACCAGAGGAGTGGAAGTTGCTTCGGGCATACCAATTATGTCAAGGTCTCTACTGCTAACAACAGCATTGGCTCTGGTCCACAACTTTACTGCCAGACACAAAAACCTGCGTAGAAGACCTTTCGCTTGATGGGAAAGGCCTTTGTGGTTCTTTGACTGACAACACTTTGGAACGTGCAAAAAATGTGCAAAAAATGGGGCCTTAAGACGTTTTTATTTAGGTCAGCATTCGATTTCTGACATGGTGGGCTGGCTTTTTAACAAATGGCTTTTAACAAATGTAAATATAGGTGACCCACTGGGGTTGTTTTAATTGTTTTAATTATTTGTTTTTAATTATTTTAATGTATATACGTATTTTAATCTTTTATTGGAAGTCGCCTTGAGTGCCCTTGCTGGGAGAAAGGTGGGGTATACATTCTTTAAAATAAATAAATAAATAAAAAGCAAAAGTTACTGCCAAACCTCTAGGTTGACTTCATTTTTGCCACTGACAAGTCATTCTAAAACAGGTTCCCAAAGTTGATAATGCCGATCCCAGCCCTTCTCAGATGTTTTGTTCCAAGGCGAGCGATCACAAATTATTACAAAAACAAAGCAGTTGACATCGAAGCCTGTGGATTCCCTGAATGGAATCTTTTGACTCTACCCCAACACCATTTCATACAAGCGTCACCAACACTGACACCACTTCTCCTTGGTTCAGACCAACTGGGATTATGACCATACAGTAGTCAAGCTTGACTGTATCACAGAGTTTCGTCACCTTTTCCTGATTGGGGTGTTACAGTAGCATAATTCAACAGCTGAAAGCTCTACTAAATACTCTTCTATAGAACATGGCCACAGTGCATCACAAGCGGTAGGCTCTTTGCACGGCTTTATCTCTTGCATGGCAAAATGGATCAGAACAGTACCTGTTGCATGATTTGGGGGCGGATTTACGTCAGTGTTTTCTGCCTCCCATTTGCCATTCTGGGCTCCGCACATTGCAGGAAGCATCCTCCATTGCTGCCCTGAAACTAGTTGGCCCGCGTACTTGCACAGTCAGCACTCTCTTCATTGGATCAAATAGTGCTTCAAGTCCAGAGAGTGCCACAGAGGCTTGTTAGGCCTCTCTCCTTTGGGGGGAGTCGTTACTGGGGGCTTGTTTATTGATTTGTGTTTGGCATTTGAGTTAAACGTTTTGCTCTTAACTCTGAGCATTCTTGTGTTGTGTCTTGTTATTAGTTAAACATAGCACTTGTATCCTAAGTAACAGCCCAATCCTAACTGAATTCCCCCACTGGAATAGCCATGCCACCTGATTTTGGGCAGAGTCTTGGAAGGGGGGGCCAGGCACACTGGGCTGAAGAAGCCCAGAGTGAAGGGTTTTGAATTTTTCCTTCATGCACTCTGTGTTATTTTTCCTTAACTGTTCCTCCCAGCCATCCAATTCAGTTGGACTTGGATCCTATTTTACAGTATTGTAGTACTGCCACCTGCTGGTCTCTTACGGTCATTTGATGTCTCTTCAGTTTCTCTGTTTTGTAGCACTGGCTAGCTTGCATTAGAACCAAGTCCTATAACAGGGATGGCAAACCAGTGGCAGGCGTGCCCAAGGTGGCAGATAAAAGAAGAAACCTTGAGCCTTAGTAACGCATGCAACACCAGGGAGCCTTTTATGGAAGAACAGTCAGAGTTCCTTTTAAAAGTCAGCTAACAAAGTCTGGGCTAAACAAGACACGGATGACTTAATTGAAGCCACAAGCTGATAATCAGCTCTAGGAAAATGCTTAATGCAGACCACAGACTATAACTACCTCTCTTCTCCATCAAGGGAGGGGCTCGAAAAACCGACGTGACTGAGTGGCTGATTCAAGCATCGCCCCTCAGCCTGCCCTGCCCCAATCAGTCCTGGCCAATCAGGCAAGGGATTTTTCCCACATCTAACCTGCCGAGCATGGGGGAGGGGTGCTGCAAACCCAACGCCAAGCTAGAGGCTCAGCTTTGCTATTCCACTCCCCAATTCCAAAGAGGATCACAGAGGACGATCCCGAAGCATACCTCAACCCCTTTGAGTGGGTGGCCACTGTGGCCGGCTGGTCGCCCCAACAATGGACCATGATATTGATGTTGGAATTATGTAGGCTTAACCAGATCTCCAACCGGGACAGATTGCTAGACCTTTAGGAGAAGGAATGTGGGCAGGTGTAGCTTGTTAAGTCCTAGAGCACAATCCTAGGCATGTCTACTCAGAAGCAAGCCCCATTGTGTTCAGTGGGACTTGCTTCTGAGTAGACATGCCTAGGATTGTGCTGTAAGGTTTAACAAGCTGCACCTGCCCACATTCCTTCTCCTAAAGGTCTAGCAATCTGTCCCGGTTGGAGATCTGGTAAGCCTAGAATTATGGCAAGATCTAAATATTCAGACATTTAGAGGGTTAATATGACAGTTGGTTATTTCATACATACTGAGTTAACCCTAGGAAAATGTAAAATGGATTGGTTGATTAGATCAGGTGATCTTCAGCCAAGGGTCTGCAGAGAATCCTCCTGGGACGCACCTCGCGTCCCGGGAGCATTTACCCTGCTCCCGGGGGGGTGCGCCCAGCGACGCGTTCCTCTCCGTGATTCCGGCCAGCTGATTGGCTGGCCGGATCACATGACACCCGACGCCGGCACGAGGGAGCTGCGCGTTTATTGCAGCTCCCTCAGTCGGCGTTCAGGGAGCAACGGGAGTGGACGCATCGGGCTGAGCTCTGTAGAGACGGCCCGGCGCCCCCCCGTGAGCTTCTCAGGTGGCTAGGCCGCACGCTGAACCCGACACAGCTCTGCAGAGCGCTCGCGCTCTAACGACGAGTTCGGACCTGCTCCCGAGGGCGGCCGAGCCGACGAGGGACTGTGAACGCGGTGGTTAAGGGTGGGGCTGACCCCCCCTGCTGCTCTCTTTGACCGTGGCTCGGCCCTGCGGGGCAACAAGCTCTCCACCGACTGGGGGTGTGTGGACGCCCCCCAACCAGCTCCTGGTGGGCAACTCGTCGCGGGAGCAGCGTTCAGAGTGGGGAGTGGGGCGCACAGCCCTCCCCACTAGGTGATATCAGTAAAAAAAAAGCAAGACACTACACATTCCCTTGAGGTGTTGGTGAGGCAGCATGGCCAAGAGGAGGCAAAAACGAGGGGGACGGGCTCCCAAAAGACCAGCACGCCAACCACTCCCAGAGTCCTCGTCCTCTGATGAGGATGATGCAGCCGCCAGATATAACGCAGTAATTGCGCGCTTGGAGGCTCTGGAGCGCGAAAAAGCAGAGAGGGACGCGGGCCTAGGCGACGGGGGCAGCACATCTGCGGCACCCGAGCCCGCCCGGCGCTCCACTCGCAAAGGGAGGGGGCTAAAATGGTGCTATCATCTGCTTCCAGGTCCAGGGCCCCCACCCCCCCACGCAGCCGGGGCGGCACAGGTTTTTCCTGCGGTTGGAGCTACTGCCCCTTCCAGTTTTGTGGAACCTGAAGATCCGCCGTTCGAATTGGAATCGGCGGTGGCAGGTGAGGCTTCGCTGCTTTCTCCCCCGGGTCTGGGGGATGTGTGGGGTGGTACGACAGGGTCTGGTGGGGCCAGCAATGTGGCCTGGTTTGCTCTCTTTACGAGCTTACTAGCTCGCACGGGCGGCCAGGAGGCGGGGCACAGCCCGCCCCTCCGGCCGACCTGGGTCAGGGCTCCAACGCTATCCCACCAGATACTTCAGCCCAGCCACCTTGGCCTCCATGGACACAGCCCAGTGGGGCATACGGCGGGGCGCAAGGCCAGCCGGATGGTCACTGGCGTTTCCCTCGACTTCGGGATTCCCCCCGGAGCCGGAGGACGACCTGCCGCGCCGGGCTTACGGCGACATGGGCTGGCCTCTCAGCTGGCATCTCGCCCTCGCCGTGAAGGAAAAGATCTGGCGAGGCGAGTACATGGACATGTTCAGCCTCCTACAAAAGGAACCTGAACCTGTCCAACGTGTGGGGGACCCTCTCAAGGACCAGGACGTAGTCCGACGGCGAAAGGTAGACAGAACTTGGGCAAACTGGCTATCTGGTTACTCTATATACATGGCGGTGGTGCTTCAAATGCACCCCAAAAAGGCCCAGGCCCTGATCAAGCATTTGGACACCGTCCACAAAGATTCCAGGGAGTACGGCGGGGCCGGTTGGCTGCCTTATGACGAAGGCGTACGCCTGCGCTCGGCCCACAACCCCGCCATTGACTGGCGCGCCCCTCAATGGGAGATCTGGAACCACACGGTGGTCCCAGGGGGGGGCGACAGATCTGACAGCGGGCACCTGATTGCTCGCGTACAGGGCGGCCAGGCCAAATCAGGCACTGGCAACCAGTGGGTTCAACCCCCGCGGCGCTCTTTTGAGTATAACACAGCGGGGCGCTGTGGCAGGCAAGGGTGCTCATTCTCGCACGCCTGTGCCCTTTGTGGGGCCAAGCACGCTCTTAAGGGCTGCACCCGACTGTCCGGGCAGAGACCTGGCAGCCGGGGACAGCCAGGCAATAAAAAGGGCGGGGGCTCCGGTTCCGGCGCCGGCCAGCACGGAAAAGGGGCCAACGCCGATTAGACTTGGCCCCTTGCTACGGATACTGCGTGACTATCCTGACCAGAGAGCCGCGCAGCTCCTAGCTAATGGTTTTGCTGAAGGTTTCAGGATCCCGTCCCCCCACCCGACGCACCCATCCTGGGCTGAGAACCTCAAGTCCGTGGCGGGTATGGAGGAGGTTGTGCGTGCCAAACTAGGGAAGGAGTTGGCAAGGGCGGGGAGAATAGCTGGTCCATTTGAGACCCTCCCCATTCCCATCCTGAGAGTGTCCCCGCTTGGCATCGTGCCTAAGAAAGTTCGTGGTGAATACAGACTGATACACCACCTTTCTTTCCCGCACGGCGCCTCCGTCAACGACGGCATACCAGAGGAATTGGCTTCCATAAAATATATGTCCTTGGATGCGGCGATCGCGATTTTGCGCGGCTGTGGAAAAGGGGCTCTGATGGCGAAAGCGGATATCGAACCCGCTTTCCGCCTCTTGCCTATCCACCCAGACGACTTCTGTCTGCTGGGCATCCAATTTGAGGGCAAATATTACTTTGATAGGAACCGTCCGATGGGCTTGTCTCTGTCGTGTTCACTCTTTGAGGCGTTCTCCACGATGCTGGAGCATGCCACCAAGGAGCGGGCCGGGATCCGGTCGGCCGCGCATTACTTGGACGACTTTCTTTTCATGGGAAGGAAAGGGTCCCGGGAATGCCAGAAGTTGCTGGACACGTTTATCCTGCTCTGCAGGGAGTTGGGCGTCCCCTTAGCGCAAAATAAGTTAGAAGGACCCACCGCACGGCTGACCTTCCTGGGAGTAGAACTGGACTCCGAGGAAGAATGTTGTCGCCTGCCGGCAGATAAGCTGTGCAGGTTGACGGGGCTTCTTGAGCAGGCCATAGCGGCACGCAAATTGTCCCTATGGGAGCTGCAAGTTTTGGTGGGTCACCTGAACTTTTCTTGCAGGGTGGTCGCCCCAGGCCGGGCCTTCCTTAGGCGTTTGTGTGACGCCATGGTGGGGGTGCGACGGCCACACTTCAAAATCAGGATCTCCAGCTCCATGCGCGAGGATTTGCGCATCTGGTTGGTTTTCCTGCGAGGGTTTAATGGGATCTCCTTCTGGCGCGCAGAGCGCCTTCTGAACGCCACGCTGGAAGTCCATTCGGACGCGGCGGGAGGCGCAGGTTTTGGCATTTATTTTAGGGGCCGCTGGTGCGCGGCACCCTGGCCCCCGGCCTGGGCGGAGAATGCACTTGTGAGAGATCTGACTTTCCTGGAATTGTTCCCCATTGTGGTGGCCGCACACATATGGGCGGACGAATTCAGGAACACCACAATCCGTTTCTGGTGTGATAACCAAGCTGTCGTTTTTGTTATCAACCAGCAAACCTCCCGCTCCCATCGTGTAATGCGACTTGTCAGGGCCTTTGTCCTCCAATGCCTGAGGATAAACGCCTTGTTCCGAGCGCAACACATTGCGGGCTTGACTAATACCATAGCGGATGCTTTATCTCGTTTCCAGGAGGAGCGTTTCCGGGAGTTGGCGCCCGAAGCCCGCCTGGAACCAGAGGTGATGCCTCCATGGCTATGGCAGCTGGGCTTGCCAGAGCCTCCCACCTGATGTGGTCTGCCCTGGCTCCGTCTTCCCGTACCAGCTATGCCGGTAAGGTCAGAGCCTTTAGGGATTTCAGGACGGGCTTCCCCTTGCCAGACCTATGGCCGGTACCTGCGGACCACCTCATTTGTTTTATACTACACCTGTGGGACAGCGGCCTGGCAGTTCGCTCAATCACAGTGTATTTGGCGGCTATCGCCTTCTATTCCAAAGGACTTCAGGGTTCGGAAAACCCTGGAAGGCCTCCGCAGGGCGGTGCCATCACCCCCTGACTGGCGGCGCCCGATTACTCCGGCAATTCTGGAAGGTCTGAGTAGTGCCTTTGTGGGCTGTTGTGGGTCGGCTTATGAGGCGGCCCTCTTTAGAGCAGTGGCTTTCGTCCTGTTCTTCGGCGCCTTCCGACCTAGTGAAGTCTTGGCGTGTTCCAAAAAGGACACGTCGGGGAGGGTGTTACAATTTCAAGACCTGAGGCTCACGCCATCCGGCGCCAGGCTTTCCCTCCGCCGGTCCAAGACGGACCAGCGGGCCAAGGGGCAGGTGATTTACCTGCGCAGGGTGCCGGGGCTCCTCCTCTGCCCGGTGACTGTGCTCGACGCTTATCTACAGCTTCGAGGCAGTCAAGCGGGTTGGCTGTTTCAGCATGCCAACGCCTCCCCATTGACCCTATTTCAATTTAGGGCAATTTTTTACAGGGCTTTATCCCTGCTGGGTTTGGAGCGCGGAGAGTTTGGCCTCCACTCCTTTCGAATCGGTGCAGCTTCGGCCGCAGCCACCTTGGGGCTCCCGGCGGCCGCCATCCAGCGGATCGGCAGATGGCGGTCCGGGGCCTTCAAAAGTTATATTAGGCGCTAATTGGCGGGGCGGTGGAGCCCAGTTTCTTGCCATGGTGTCGGCCCCTCCCTCCGCTGCGTGCCTGGGGGCTCGGTGGGGGCCTATAACCCAGAGAGGGGGAGGTTATAGCACTGGAAGGTGCTCGGCCTGTTTGCCTTTTGTGTGTTGTTGTTGTTCGGGTGAGGGATGTTTGGTGAACTCACCCCTGTTTCGTTTCTTTAGATGTTTACAGTCCTGCCCCGGCGAGGATTCTCCTGCTCGGACACTCCATCCTGTTCTGGGCACGGAAGAAGGCCACCGCATCCGCCTGTGGCGACCAGCTGGGGTTAGGCAGCATCGCGTCTGTGTGGTGGGCCGCCCGACGGGGATTACTCTGCGGCCAGCTCCTGCCTCTCTTGCTGCAGTTTCTGGACGTCCACCCCCCGCCTCAAGTCTTGCTGCTACATCTTGGTGAGAATGATCTGTGCCAGTGGTCTTCCAAGGCCTTGAGGCTACAGATCCGTAGGGACATACACACCATCAGGGCATGGATTCCGGGAGTTCGTCTCCTATGGTCCAATATGCTACCTCGAAGGGTTTGGCGGGGGGCATTACATCCCCGGGCGGTGGATTTAACCCGTCGCAAGGTGAATGCATACCTAGGACGGGTGGTGCGTGGGTGTGAGGGAGCAATTATCCCGCACCCACGCATCCGACACGATGCGGCATGGTTGTTCCGCGGTGACGGTGTTCACCTATCCCCTTCTGGGGCGGACCTGTTTCTAGAAGACCTGCAACGGGCTGTTTTCGTGTTTGGTCCAGTGGGGCTGGGTGATCAAGCGCTAGGCTGATCACCCGATGTGGCAGGTGGCGTGCGGAAATGGGTAGGCAGGTTGCTATGGAATCGGCGTGCACCTGGAGTTTGGCAAGGTCAGGTGGTATGCCAGGACCGCTCATCACGACACTGTTACCCTCGGGTCGGTAAGGCAGGCTGGCAAACCACCTGGCTGGAGCAGGGAGGTACCATCAATGGCGTAGCCAGTATGGTCACCTTGTTGCTGAAAACAGCTTTGGATGGCTGTGAGTTAGCTCAGAGGCCCCGAAAGGAATTACAAAACATAGTCTTAAGAGAGAAGAGAGAACTGCATAGAATCTTTTATTCCATTTTGAAATATTAGCATGGCCATGGGTCCCAGCAATACGAATTGGATCAGAGCTGGAACAACGTACAGAATGTTAGAAGCCCTTTTATACCTTCATTCAATGCATATGCAAAAAGACAGGATACAAGTCAAATTTCAGCAGGAATTACATCACAAGCTTGCCTACGTGCCATTAGAGACAAAACCCAAGCAAAAATCCCTCCTCCCCTTGGAGTGCGTCTTTAGCTAACCCTAACAAACAGGACGAGGGTCTGTGTGTGATGTTCCTGTAACAGAATTTCCCATAGAAGAGACAAGCTGATTTCTTATCTCCATAGCCCACTCCTTCCTGGGCTCTTTGTCTCCCAAATAACAGGAAAAGGGGAGGGGGAGTTGAGGTAAGGCTGAGAGTGGGATACTTACAAAATCCCATAGCCCATAGTTCAGGGTTCAGGCTTTGTGTCAAGATGGCGAGAGAGGCCTAGCTTCAGACAGAAGCCTTCTACGGCTACAACCTGCACTGCTCAGCTGTCTTCACCTTTCAGGGTTGGCCGTGATAGGTCCCATCGGGCAATGACCGAAGGGGCCTGGAGCCTGGGTGCTCTCGCCAGATGAGCAGGGGGAGGTAAATAGCGAGCGCTATTTTCCCCCGACCAGTATCCGCACGTCAAAAGGGGGTGGTTAGATGCCCCTAGTTAAGTGTTGCCTTTGCAGGTCTTCTTATTTAATAAATAAAGTGACCATTCAATCCAAAGAAGCGTTGTCTGGCGTATTTATTCCGGGGTGTAAGGGTAAGAAGAATCTCCTTTTTTTTAGATGTGTGTGCTTTTGCTTAGTGTGAGCTTGAACCTATTTGAATCTCTTTCTCTATGTAGTTTAGTAAAGTTAAATCAAGTCTAAGCTTTCATGTATGCCTCAGCTTGTTTATTCTAATCATCAAGATTTATTGCAACCTCCAGAGAATCTTACAAACTATGAATCCCTTCAGTATTCCCAACAAATGGTAGCAGAGTGTGGGATATGATTGTGCTTTTTGCAGTATTATATACATATAAATGATTGATTCAGCAGCAAAGTCTAAAAAGAAGCTGATGGGGGGGGGCTTCTGGGAAGAATAGCTGAGACACAGAAAGGTTGCAAACATGAAGTCAGTGTGTAAAAGAGGATGTGGTCAGAGACACTTACAGCCCGGTCCAGTCCAAGGCAACTGCGGTACAATTCAGGCACAACTGCAGCCCAAGTGCTTTAGGCCCGAGTTGTGCCTGAATTGTGCCTGAGTTGGGCTGAGTTGGGCTGGACTGAGCCCTTAGAGACCAGCAAAGAATACCAGAAAAAAAACAGATAAGGATAGACTTGTAGTCAGCACCAGAGATGTATCTAAATCACTAGGTCACATGTGCGAGTGCAAGTGCGAGTCATTTTTGCAAGAGTGCGAGTCCGAGTGCGAGTCAGTGCCAAAAAAAATTGGGCAAGTATGAGTCCTTTTGTGCATGAGTACGAGTCAAGTCATTTTTTGCACGAGTACGAGTCAAGTGTGAGTAAGGCCAAAACCCCTGAGTCATGAGTCAAGTCAATTTGGGGAAAATGGCTTTTTCCCTGAAAATGGGGTGGGTGATGGGGGTCTGTGTGCGGACTGTCAAGAAAGTCGAAATCTTACTTTGGTTCTGACTCCATTTTGAACAGGAATTCCTATAGTCTGCTTCTTAGCCCTGGTGATTGGACATCAACCAACGTCCTTGGTGCTGTGCTCGAGCTAGCCCGGCTTGTTAGTGCCTTATCTGCATGGGAACCAGTATTGCTCAAGCGTTATTGCAAATGTTTTCTTTCCAAGGCCTGCCTAAATCAATATCTTCTGATCAGGGCGTTCAGTTCACAAGCAAGCTGATACAAAAACTTTGTCAAATTGGGGGTATTGATCAACGTATCTCTACGATCCATCATTGTGAGTCACATGGTCTTGTTGAGCGTTTCAATTTGGTGATTGGCCAGATATTGCGTAAATTTGTGCTAGAACACTGTGACTCATGGGATTCTGCTTTGAAATACCTGGTTTTTGCGATCAATGATGCACCAGCTGTGTCGCTGGGCTATTCCCCAAATGAACTGTGTTTTGGGCATCAATTGAGATCCCCCCCCCTGATGTTGTACAAAGACAGCTTGGAAGGGACTCTGGACACTGAGGGTGTGCCTGTGCAGCAATACCTGTCTCAGCTCCAAGCATCCTTGAAGGCCATGAGTGAATTTTCAGTGGAAAATCTGTGGAAGGCCCAAGAGGTGCAGAAGAAGGCCTATGATCAGTCAGCACATCCTGCTACGTTTGCTCCAGGATCTAAAGTTTGTTTGTTGGTGCCTGACAGGGCGCATAAGCCGAGTCCAAAATGGGAAGCTGGCTTTGTGGTAGTTAAGCAACTTGCTAATAACAACTATTTGTTCCAGGATGTGGCTAAGAAGACACCACCTTTTGTCTTGCATTTCAATCGTATTAAGCAGTTCTTTGAGCGGCAGGAATTCAATGCTAACTTGTTTTCTGTTTGCATTACTATGGAAGAGGACTTCCCAGAACAGCACTGGTTAGACCAAGCAAAAGAACACAGCGACGTGATCCAAAGTGTTGCTCTGTCTCCTAATCTATCTTCAACTCAGCAGAGTGATCTCTTGGCAGTGTTTGAGCGTTTTGACTCTTTGTTTACTGGGAAGCCTGGTGTTACTAACTTGGTTCAGCATTCTATCATTTTACAGCCAGGGGCCCACCCGATTGCGATTCCTCCCCCCCCCCGGTGGGATCAAAGGTAATATGGCTGCCATTACTGACAAAGAAATAGATCTGATGTTGGACTTGGGGGTGATCCAGCCGTCTACTAGCCCTTAGGCTAGCAAATTTTACAGAAAATTTGTAAAAGATCTTGTGATGCAACTAGAGGTTGAAGGAGACGAAATTGTAGAAGGTGCGATTTCTGCTTTCGAAGAGTTACCCTCTAGTGAACAACAGAAGATGCTGGAGGTCCTAGACAAAGTTAGAGCTGAGCTCAATAGGAATATTGTTGATGCTGGAACTGAGATCGAGCCACCTCTAGAAGGGATTATAATGGTGCAAGAGGATACTTTGATGTCCCACCATGATGCGAAGTCGTGTACTTCTGTAGCAAAATCCTTGTCATCGTCTCCAGCGCCTTGTACTGTCCTTATAAAAGGACTTCAATTCATGCGATGGTACATTTTAGTCATGACAAGGAAGAGCTTCTGGATCAACCTGCAACAATAGCTGCCCAGACTGTATCCCCCAGTTCTGAGCAGAATCAGGATTTGCCTCTGCCTGCTACTTCTCCTGAGTTGGGATCCCCGTTGCTGTTACCAGAGCAAAATCCCAATCTTCTGGATTCTTCAGCTCCTGACCCTCCATCTGGGACAAATTGACCATTCATTAGTAATTACTCAACCACTAACTCAGAATTACATCAGGATCCTATCTTGGAATATAGCGGGTTGGTCTAAGAAATCTGCTGACCCTGACCTCATCGCCCTATTTAGGAGCCATGAGCTTGTCCTGTTGCAAGAAACTTGGGCAATCTCACCTATTTCATTTGCTGGGTATAAGGGGTACTCTCTCCCCGCCTACAGGACTGCAGGCAGAGGTCGCCCTTCAGGCGGCTTGTCTATATTAATTGCAGACCATATTATAGCTGATTTGATTTTCATGGCTGATAGTTTTTGCAAAGTACAGGTAATTAAATTAAGAGGCACTATGCATGAACTATTGGTAGCCAATGTATATATGCCGCCAAAGTCAAAAAGTGAAGAAAAAGAACGTCAATGGAGATATCTAAACCAAACCATAACTGACATACAAATTAGATACCCTGGATTGGGACTGTTCCTTGCAGGAGATTTTAATTCGAGGGTTGGGTCAGACTCCACTATTTTCTCAGAAACTTTTGACCAACAGCTCGATGATTTGCCTATTTTCTGTTCCCTGCCCTGTTCTTCTAAAGATAATTAATATCTCTGGCAATTGGTTAGCCAAATTTTGTGTCCTCTTTGGACTCACCTGGATAAATGATCTTATTAGCCTGGTTTAGGTGGGAGAATTTACTTACCTTGCGCCTCAGGGGGCCAGTGTGATAGATTATATGTTAATTTTGTCATCTCTTCTCCCCTTAACTGTTAATTTTCATGTCTGTCCCCCTCTTCTTAGTGACCATCTTCCTTTATCAGGTACATTTTTATTTGAACTAGGTACCTCGCCATTACCTCCGATTTCACCCAGTAATTCTCACGATAATCCAGTCCGTCTCAAATGGGATTATAAAACCAAGACTTTGTTCAAGGCTATAGTTAACAAAGCTCCTTTGGAGATTCTGATTGTTGCTCTTCTTCCTAAGAATTCAACAGGGGATTGTCTCACCTCCTATGAAGCCCTAACTAATCACTTGGTAGAAGTGTTGGGTCAATGTTCTTCCTCACAGTCAAGGTTTACATCGACTTCTGACCATTTTGGCTTTGATGAGGCCTGCCAAGCCTTAAAGGCGAATATACGCAGGACGTACAAAGATTACATAGTTTCCAAAGCTACCGCATTGCCCATATGTTATTTTACGCTCTGTCGGCAGCTCAGGGGAGCAATAAACCAACACTTAACTTACCTTCACAAGAAACGCTGGGCCAGTCTTTCCAAAGCTGTTTTAACTAATAACTCGAGGTCCTTTTGGGAAATTGTTGTGGGTGCTATGTCCACTAATATTCCCCGACCCGGCCCTAATGTCCAGGCCTACGTCTGGGTATCCCATTTCAGAAGCCTTTTTTATGATAAGAGTTTGGGTACTTCCTCTGCTTCTAATGTGAATCTTGTAGATCTTCCAGAGTGGCCTCCAGTTGAACCATCTGAAGTTCTAGAATTAATCAGCCAACTCAAGGCAGGGAAGGCAGCTGGTTCAAATCTGATTCCATCAGATCTGCTTAAAGCAGCTGCAACCTGGTGGGCTCCCTTCCTTGCTAAACTCTTTACCCTAGTTAACAACACGGGGTGTATACCTAGTTCCTGGACCCAATCCATTGTAGTACCTCTATAAAAAAGGAGACAACTATTCCATCTAATTACAGACCAATTAGTCTCCTCTCGATTGTGGGAAAGCTGTATGCTTCCTAGCTTCTTACCAAATTGACAGCTTGGCTTGACAGTAACAACATTATTGGGCCAGAGCAGGCAGGATTTAGGCCAGACCGATCCACTTTGGATCATTGTATTGTTCCATCATATTTAATAACTAAACAAGCATCTCAAGCACATTCCCGATTATATACAGCGTTTCTTGATCTCAAAGCTGCCTTTGATTCGGTCAATAGAAATATACTTTGGAGTAAGCTGGATAAACTTGGGATAGACCAAAGGTTGCTGCAACTAATTCAAAAACTTTATTCCAATACATCCTGTCGTATTAGGCTGAAAAGGGACGGTACGCTTTCTGAACAAGTTCCTACAACGAGGTGTAAAGCAAGGCTGTGTCCTGGCGCCAACTCTTTTCAACCTATTTATTAATGATTTAGCCCCTTTCTTGGCTAATTTCGACTCGCATTGCCGTAAGATAGGTTCTCTGCCAGTTCCAATCCTTCTATACGCAGATGATATGGTGCTAATTTCTCGAACCAGAATAGGCCTGAAACGTCTCATCCAAGGATGTATTAGCTATTTAAATACCAACCAACCGCAGCTAAATTTTGATAAATCTAAAATAATAGTTTTTGGGAAGTCTTGGAGGCCTTGCTCATGGCAATTTGATGGAAGAGTCATAAAACAAGTTAAGTCCTTCAGGTATCTGGGTATCCTTTACCATTATAAACATCAATGGTCTACTCACCATATAACAGCATTAAGAACCGCCAAAACAACGTCCCAGGCAATAACGAGGTTTTTTTACACCCAGGGTGCTGCCTTTATTCCGGCAGCTCTGCGAGTATTTAATGCCAAGGTAGTAAACCAGGTATTATATGGTTCCCAGATTTGGCTCTCCGCATTTAATATTGACGTGGAGCGAATCCAGTCTTCCTTTCTTTACAAAATATTTGGTCTTCCTCATTGTGTTCCCTATGCAGCATTATGTCTTGAGGCGGGCCAATATCGTTTGCAATTCTTGATATGGGTCAGGTTCTTTAAATTTTGGTTTCATGTGTGCTCTTTGGTAGAGAGTGTTCCAACTGATTTTTCTCACTGTGCGGGGTATATTCTTTTCATCAAGAAAATTCATACTATTGGACTTTTGCCGGACCTTTTAGGCTCAGTTACTCTGTCAGCTGCTATTAAGATCTCCCTGAACAGATTACTTGACATTGAGAGACAGGAAGTTTTTGCTGCAGCGGCTAAATCTTGCTCACCTTTAAATCTGCAGCTTCCATGTATTCTCAGTAAAAGTCCTAGGTACCTCTTTAGGATTGACAACCCACAGGCGAGGCGTGCATTCTCCCTAGCCAGATGTAACGCCCTGCCCTCCAGCTTAATAGAATACAGATTTGATCGATCCTCCAAGGCTCAGGGCCGTTGTTTTTGTAACCTGGCAGATACAGAATCCCTGGCACATGTGCTTTTACATTGTGCCTGGTATAACGACCTCCGGCATAATATTCTTAACTCTCTGCTAGTAAATCTGCAAGGGAGGTCGGATTCTGACATTGTCCGGACCTTACTCTCGTCGACTAACAATTGGACCATGAACCAGTTAGCTAAATTTTTGCAACTTGCCTCAGAACGTAGGGTGGCTATAGTGGCCAACATCAGGGAACTTGGGTAAAGGATGTTAACTGTTTATTTCGGTATGCCTCCCTTTTACTCATAATTTTGGGTGTTTTTTTCTCTGTTTGCTCATTGTATTATGTATAATTTATTATTGTTTTAAGTTTTATGTTTGTGTGTTATGCCAATAAAGGTTTATTGATTGATTGATTGATCTGATGTTGGACATGGGGGTGGTCCAGCCGTCTACTAGCCCTTGGGCTTCCCCCATCGTCATCGTGGAGAAGACTGTCTGAGTCTGCGCCTAGAGAATATCGGTTTTGTGTAGACCATAGAAAGTTAAATGCTGTTTCTCTCCCTGACAGATACGCCCTTACCAACCTGGATGAGTTGCTAGAGACTGTGGCAGGTGCCAAATATCTGACCACTTTGGATATGCGTAAGGGATACTGGCAGATGGAGATGCATCCAGATAGTGCACCTTTGACCGCATTTGCGACCCCTCGTGGTCTTTTCGAATTTCGCAGGCTCGCTTTTGGCTTAAATGGAGCACCAGTAAATTTCCAGCATTTGGTTAACGCGCTCCTCAAAAAACATTGTGGGTACACAGTTGGGTATTTGGATGACATCTGTATCAATAGCAATACTTGGGAGGATCATGTTGAGCATGTTAAGAGTGTTTTTCAAACCTTATTAGATGCTGGACTGACTCAGAGCGTCTAAATGTCAGTTCGCAAAAGCCTCGGTACAGTATTTGGGTCATGTTGTGGGTGGGGGCACTATACAACCTATGCAGGCCAAGGTGGAAGCTATCGTGAATTGGCCTGTCCCTTGTACAAAAAACACAAATTCAGTCTTTTTTGGGATTGGCCGGCTTCTACAGAAAATTTGGGGCCCATTTTAGCACTCTTGCTATCCCTCTCACTAACCTGTGTCGTAAGCATCTCCCTTTCTCAGGTCCAGTGGACACCGGAGTGCCAGAAGGCGTTTGAAGCACTGAAACGGAGTTTGTCAACTGCACCTGTACTTGTCGCACCTGACTATTCTAAACCATTCATAGTCCAGACAAATGCATCCCAGACTGGACTGGGTGCTATTCTCCTGCAAGTGCATGATCTGGTTTTACACCCTGTGGTTTATCTGAGTCGGAAATTACTTCCCAGGGAACAGAATTACAGTATTTCTGAGTTAGAGTGTCTTGCTGTTGTGTGGGCTTCAGCCAAACTGCGTCCATACCTATGGAGGACCAAATTTGAAGTTCAAACAGATCATAGCCCACTTACGTTTTTGGCTAGAGTCAAGGGTAATCAAAGGCTCTTACGCTGGCAAGTTTCCTTGCAGGATTTTTGTTTTGAAATGAAATACCTTGGTGGAAAGAGGAACATACTTGCTGATTCCTTATCTCGTGCATGGGGCGCTGAGGAACCTGCCTTACTTGTGCCTTAGACCATCCCATGCCTGATGAAAGTATATTGGTCTGATGTAGTTGCTTGCTGATCTGCAAATGTATACTCTGACATGTATTTCACTGCCTTGCTGCTATACACACTTTCTACCTCTTTTAAGGCTTGCAAACACACTTGTTTTGTAGTTGTGTGGATTTTTGTGTAACTAGGGGTAAGTTCACGTATACGTTGTACCCTCACCTTGATTTCTCCTTTTTGATTGGTTGAAGAAGGATTGGGAGTGTTTAACCCCCTAATCCTCTTACCTGGACTGGGGCATGTCAAGGAAGTTGAAATCTTACTTTGGTTCTGACTCCATTTTGAACAGGAATTCCTACAGTCTGCTACTTTTCCCTCCACCAGGTACAGAAATCCCGAATGCTGGAGCTGCCTGCCTTCTCTTGTCCTCAGGTAAGTAGCCACCTTTCCTTGGCTTCAGGGGCCCCCCGACTGGGAGAATGGAAGGGGTCTGGATTGGGGTAGGGCTGCCTGGGGTTGGCCACACTCTCGCCTTCCCCCACTCCCAGAATCTTCCCAGACAGGAGGGGTTATGAGATCCTGAAGGCGGGAGGTATCCTTGCCGTCCCTTCTCCTAGTTTCCCTGGCTGGAATGTTTCTCCCCTCTGTTCAGGTGCTGTGGGAGCAGGCAGGCTAGTTCCGGTTGGGAGCTTCCCCCACCAGCCTCCTCCCTCGGCAGCTGGTCCTCTCATTATGAGCTTCCTGCCGGCTCCACCTTGTCCCACCTCTTCTGGGGGGGGCCTTCCTGTAAGTCTCGTTCATGCGAGATTTCCCTTGTTACAGTTGCTACAGGGCTATAAAGCAACCTGCCACGCCCAGGCCCATTCCCTGTGCTGGCAGTGAGGCTGCTAGTTCTCTTCTTGCCCTCTGAGGCCCAGACCTCCGCTGCCTGCTTCCCCCAAGCCCCTGAGCTGTCCTGGGGTAAGAACTTCTCGGTCGTTGGCACTCCTTCCCCCCGGCGAGGGTTCCCTCACGTCCATGCGGCCCTTTTAGGTTTCTTGCCACTTTGGCCTGGTCTCCCACTGGCCATTCTTCCTCCCCCGGCGTGGCGGGGATGACAGGGTGGTATGGCCTGGACCTGTGAGACATATTCCGGAAAGGGTGCTAAATGTCATAGCAGTCTTGCCTCCTCCTCCTCCTTCAAAGAAGGATAGAGGATAATAGGGTACAGCACAGAGGATAATAGGGTTGATAGGATTTTGGAGACAACACATCCCTCACCTTGCCCAGATACTGCGACCCATTTATAACGTGACCAGGAAGAAGGCACAATTTGAATGGGGGGGGAACAGCAGCAGGCCGTTTTGACAGTCATTTAGGCTGCAGTGGCAGCTGCAATGCCACTGGGTCTGTTCATAAAAGGACTGAGCTGCAATCAAGTTGAGATAATGAAGACTCAGAATAAAAGCAGCACCGGCTGGAGAATCAGGCCCACGGGGGGAGAGGGGCTGCTGCTGCACCCATAGAAGCTGCAACTGCTGAAAAACAAGGAACCATGGACTGAAGAGGGGAAGGAGGAATTTTAAATTTCACTTGACTTTTTATTTGGTTAGGTATAGTTTTCTGTAATGGTTAAACTAGCATTACAACTTGCATACTGCATTTTGTTGCTGTATTGTTTACTGGTACTGTTCTTAAATTATTGTGATTTTTATTCTTGTTTTATAAACATACTGTTTTAAAACTGCTGTTAAGACACCTTGATTTACAGGATATAAGGGAGCTATGGGTGCTGCCCCAGACAGCCTGACCAGGAGTAGCTACAGCCAGATGGAAGAAAGGCTCAGGAGGAAGCAAAGGAGGGCAACCTTTCTTGCCTTCCCAACTCTCCCATGTGAGCCACGCTGGAATAGCAGCAGAAAAATAAAGCCAGACCGCATTTAGTGCAAAGTCTCCTGGACCCCAGAGAGGTAGTTATACCAATGAAAGTATATTTCTAAAATTTTCAGATTGGGTGAGCTAAAAGTACTCCTACACTGACATCTAGAGGCTAACAAAAAGGAGACCTCTCACAGAAACGTATCTTTGAAAACCCAGAAAGCTTGGACTAAACTAGATACTTGAAGCCCCACAGGCAGTATAAAACCAGAGCACTGTTTTTGGATGAGACAAAATCACCCTTTTCAATTAATCCAGCCCTTTTTACAGAACCTTTGGATTGGCCGCCCATATATCATGTGATGAAATTAAAGAGCTTATTGGTCACCTCCTGGCCGACCTTTTTACTATGGTAAATAAATTTGGTAAAATCCCTAGATCTTGGACCCAATTCATTCTGGTCCCTATCTATGAAAAAAGGAGACAGGAAAAATCCTAGTAATTACAGACCGATCATTATTTTAGATGTGGTGGGTAAGCTTTACGCAAGCATTTACTTGGTAAACTCACTGCATGGATCTCTTCTGAACATAAGAAGAGCCCTGCTGGATCAGGCCAAAGGCGCATCTAGTCCAGCTTCCTGTATCACACAGTGGGCCCACCAGATGCCTCAGGGAGCACACAAGACAACAAGATACCTGTATCCTGTCGCCACTCCCTTGCACCTGGCACAAAGAAAACCTACTCCTACAACCAGGAGGTTGCTTATCCCCATCTGTCCAATCCCCTTTTAAAGGCATTCAGGCCAGGTGCCATCACCAAATCCTGTGGCAAGGAGTTCCACAAACCAATTACATGCTGGGCAAAGAAATATTTTCTTTTGTCTGTTTTAATACTCCCTCCACTCAATTTGAGTGGATGTCCCCTAGTTCTAGTGTTGTGTGAGAGGGAAAAGAACTTCTATCTACTCTCTCCATCCCATGCATAATTTTATACGTCTCAATCATGTCCCCCCTCAACCGCCTTTTTTCTATAACATATTAGGCCCAGAACAAGCTGGTTTTAGGCCAGGTAAGTTAACACAAGACCATTGACTTGTATTACCCCACCCAATTACAAAGCAATTACGCCTGTCTAATGCTCATCTTTATGTGGCGTTCTTAGATCTAAAGGCTGCATTTGATTCTATCGACAGGGACTTATTATGGGATAAGCTGGGGAAGTTAGGGCTTGATAAGAGATGGCTCCTTCTAATTCGAATTTTGTATTCTGACGCTTCTTGCCAGATTAAGGTGACATCACAGGGTGATCTTTCTGAACCCGTTCCAATAAATAGGGGAGTTAAACAAGGCTGTGTGTTGGCCCCTATATTGTCTCTTTAAATCCGTTTAGAACCATGACAGTTGGTTAGATCAGTTATATTGCATTTCCTTTCAGATGATCTGTGTTTGGCTTGTACCTTCTGATAAAGTCAGCGGCACAGCTGACGAAACGTCAAAGTGTTTTAACTTTAATGTTTTTTTAACTGTTTTTTCAAACTGTTTTATTAATAAAAAATCTGTGAACCCGGAGATGGGAATTTTGAATTCTGTTATCAGTCTAGATTATTCCTTGGCATCATCTCTCCCGCACCCATTCCGTTCGCTTTCGTCTTTCTGATCTCTTTTGCCATCTAACAACCTACAATACATGGCGAAGCCTCTCGCAGGTGCTCCATGGAAAAAAAGAAGGGGCAACTTTGATGTTTGCAGCGATTGGCTGCAGAAAGACTTACGACGGGGTCGTTCGCATTAGTGGAAAGGCACATGTTGAGCGCAGACTGGTTAGCACGTCCTCTGCGCCATGTGAAGAAGGGTGAGGCAAAGAGTCGGCCAGACAACCCCCACCGCAGGTGAGCTGCTGCTATGCAACAGCCAGGTGAAGTAGACCTCAGTGGGGAAAGGTCCTTTTGGGGAGAAAGGCGGGATATAAATATTGTAAATAAATAAATAAATAAATAAGGAAAGCCGTTGACGCGGAGGGGCGGCTCGATGGCTGCCCATAGACAGCAGGTGAAATTCAGTGGCAACCACCTAACTCACGTGCCGAGTTAGGAACAGCAGCCACTGCAACCAATGTGCCTCTGAAAAGCGCCTTCCCAGTGTACGGGGGTCGGGACTAGGTGCGCCAGCCTGGTCCTTTGCTCCCCTCCTGCATTGGGAGACGCATCTCCCATAATCCTTGTGGAGGAGGTCCCTCCCTCGTCAAAAAGTACTGTTTTTTCACCAATGCCTCTGTTTGCTAGAGTATGTTTCGTTGCTGATTAAGACTCTTTAACTTAAGGGTATGCTTACGGATTCAACAATCACCCCTGGCCTGGATCTTTAAAAAAAAAAATCAACAACTGGGACCATCAGCTGATTTACTGGGAGCCAGTTCACTGGCTGCAGCTTGTACGTTATTCATTACTAGGCTGGTGGACATAAACAAATAGAAGATCTTGGCAGCTGTCCAAAAAAATTGCTCCCCATTGAATTTTCAATTGTTGATTAATTATGGCTGTAGATCTAGATATTTGTTCTTTCTAGAACTTGAATCTCTATGGGGGCTTGGAATCTCTTCCCCATATTTTGCTTTATTGCACCTGGTATCATGACCTGCACTCCCAATTTCTTAAATCGCTGACTCCAGGTATAGCATGCCAGCCAGGCAATTTTGTCATCCAAAATTTATTAGCAGGGGAGGATGAGACATGCACTAGACAGGTGGCTAAAGTTTCTTAGCTTGGTTGTTCAGAAACGCTTAACCATGCCTTTTTAAATAATTTATGGAAGGTATTAAAGATTTTATGTATAGATACTCGGTGGGGGAATGGGAATGCAGGATTTAACTGCTTGGAACTAGTACTGCTTGGAACTGCTTTAATCTTGGTCCACTGGATTGTAATGTGTTTTTAACTGCTTTAAAATACAACAATTTTTTACATGGCATCTAAACCGGTATTTCCTATTTCTTGTAAAATTGTTGCTGGCCATGAAAGCTGCCGCTCTTTATTGAATACAGTTTTAGTTTATTTTGTCCTGTGTTTATGTATAAATCTGTTTTATTTATTTAATAGGGTTTTGTTATCTGTTACTTGTCTATATGGAGAAAATTTGGGGAAATGGGACGAGAATTTGGGGAAATGGGCCGAAAATTCAGGTAAAGGGCAAACGGGCTTGAAACAGTCAAAAAAGGGCAGAAAAGATCAAATTGGAGAACAGCTGACATCATATCCAAAAGCTTGATGTCCACACTAAGGAAACATAATGTGGCAGACAAAGTGGTAGCATTCTGTGGAGACAACTGCAACACCAATTTTGGAGGTATAAGGAGACAGGGGCGAAACAATGTTTTCTTTCACTTGAAGAGACCTTGGCAGAAATATTGTTGCTGTGGGTTGTGGTGCTCACATTGTCCATAACTGCCTCCAAACTGCTGTGGATGATCTTCCAATCGAAGTGGAAAGCCTGGTGGTGAAAATCTACAAGTTCTTCCACATATACACCCAGCTGAAGGAATTTTGTGAATTTGCAGAGGTTGAGTACAGAAATGTTCAGCAACATGGAAGTACTAGATTTCTCTCTCTATTACCTGCCATTGAGAGACTTCTACTGCTTTATCCAGCCCTGAAGGGGTACTTTGATTCACTGCCACAGTGCCCGAAGCTGATCAGAGACTTTTTTGCCAACCCAGCTGGAAAACTGTACCTGACATTTGTTCATGGACAACTGGCCTTGTTCAACAAAGTGACCTTGTCCATGGAGAGAACAAATGCAACCACAACTGATGCCGTGCTGGAAATGACTGCCTTTAAAAGAAACCTACAGGAGCGGCGATGGAACATCTTCATTCCATTGGCTGCAACACCCATGCTGAGAAAACTCGTGGAAGAAGGGCAGTGCCAGGAGGATGAAGTCATGAGATAATTCTCTGCATTTTATGACCACGCCCTTTCATACATTGAGCTCTGGGAAGACAGTTTCGGAGGTGACGAGCACTTTGTATGGATCAGAAATCATGAACTCGAATGGGCTGACATAGAGGGAGGAGAGAAAGTTAATGAGACTGTTGGAAATTCTGTGATTAAAATAGATGACCTCTTTGATGGTTGTCACTGCGAAGAGCTATTGGTCAACCAGAGCTAAAGACTGAGAAAGGGACATCATGTGTCAGAGAAAGGGACATCATGTGAAGAGAAATGGGTCCAGCTTTTCTCCCATTTTAAAATTAAAAACCTGCCTGTTCCTAATCTCCGGAAAGTCCTAGAATAGATATTTTGCCTGCCTGGCATTTCTGCACCCGCCGAACGAACTTTTTCCATCATGAACAGCATGTGGTCCCAAGAAAGAGGTCTGATGAAGTGAAGAGTCTGCTGACTTGCAAACTAAATATTGGTTTGAGCTGCAGTGACTACTACGACAAGATAAAGACCAATAGTTTCTGGAGAAGGTCCATTCCAGTGACAAGTATGCGCCAGTCAGCAACAGGAATGAACAGCAGGTCCTCCAGATAGAAGAAACCCACAGCCCGCATAAGGTCGTCTGTCAAGTAAGTGAAGGTTTCTTGACTTGTGATGGGCTGGGGGTTCCTCTGCTGAGGTGGAGACAGCTCATGGTCAGCCTCTCACCTTGCCTCCTCTCTCTCTCTCATTCTCTCAGCCTTACAACAGTCCTGTGAGGTGGGCCTGCAGTTGCCAGAAGAAGAGGGAAACCACCACAGCCAGCCAAGAAGACCATCCAGAAGAGAAGCAAGGCAGCCAAACCTCCCCTGCCTGGTGAGTTCAGAGGGGTTTGGGGTCCAGGGCTGGGATGGGCTGGGGGGGAAGACTTGCAGCTGAACATCAGTCAGCCTCTCAGCTTGCCTCACTTCTCTCTCTCTCTTTCAGCCTCACAACAGCCCTGTCAGGTGTGCCTGCAGTTGCCAGAAGA
This sequence comes from Plestiodon gilberti rubricaudatus, assembly GCA_026170595.1. Taxonomy (NCBI): domain Eukaryota; kingdom Metazoa; phylum Chordata; class Lepidosauria; order Squamata; family Scincidae; genus Plestiodon; species Plestiodon gilberti. The sequence continues at coordinate 75,253,164 of JANXHW010000005.1, read as the reverse complement.
GGAGGAAAACCACCGCATCCAGTCCAGAAGATGACCCAGACAAAGGAAGCCATCACCAGCTCCTCTGCCAGGTGAGTTCATTGGCTTGTGGGTTCAGGGCAGGGGCGTGGCAGGGCTGTGGTGGAAACTAGCTGCTGATCCTCAGTCAGCGTCTCACCTGGACTCACTGCGCCATCCATTGATTAAAGATGAAGAGAATCAGTTGCATACTAAACCGAGTGAGATTAGTGCTCAATTTTATAAATTCTACTCTAAATTATATAAAGGAGGGAAAGAACCACTAGATGACTATATTAACAGGTTCCTGAACAATCTGGACCTTCCCATGCTTGAACCAGATCAACAACAAAATTAAGAAGTCTATCTTTAATATTAAAAAATACTAAATGTCCTGTACCGGATGGATTTCCGATAGAATGGTATAAAGCTTTTTGGGAGACTTTGGGCCCGTTCCAGCCAAACTCGGAACTATCTTGGTCCAAGTGTGGCCTAAGTTAGGCTGCAGCTATGCCTGAGTTAGGCAGGATGCAAGAGCTGAGGGCCTGCACCAGCCCAGGATCGAGGCAACACTTACCACTGAGGCAGGCAGGCTCCCGTGGCGAGGTGTCAGTCTTGTGGAAGCGACGAACCCCCTCCTGAGCCTGGCAGTGCTCAGCCACTGCAGCGTCTGTAGCAGCCTGGGAGCTACAGGCGGGACTGCAGGCACTGGGTTTGTGACTGTCAGCTGATGGGCAGAGGTCGTGCCTGTGCCTGCTGCCCCAGCGCACCCTGTGCATTAGCCACCTGCTGCAGGGGAGAGTGCCTGTTCCCTCCCACCTGCATCAGGTGTTGCCACCCCCATGCCACATTGAGGCTGCACATGGGATTCATGGGGGGTAGCGGGGGAAGGAAGGGAAGGAGGGGGAAGAAAAAGTCACACACATTTCCGTTTGGAGGTGGCCTTACCTCCCCGAGGAGCTGCTGGAGTGTGTCGCGCCCTCGTAGAGCCACACCCCCAGTTGGCAGCTGGGCCCGCTGGCTTTGCAGCAGGGGCATCGTCTGCAGCCATGGCGGCATGGACTGGGGACCTGCGTGCCTGCTCTGCGGCATGCCATTCCCGGTCAAAGGCGAGGCGGTCCCGTTGGACAGCGACCAGTTCCCTCACCAGTCCGCTGAGGGTCCTGATCTCCGCCGTCTGGGCCGCCTGCCCCGCCACCAGGCCCTCCAGGTGTCCCGCGACACGCTGGAGCCCTGCATTCAGCTCCCGGTGCTCGTGCCACTGCTCAGCGAGGGCATCCAGAAGCTGGGCACGCCCCTCATCGCCAGCTTCCAGGCATACCTGCCACATCCGCTCCATGGCTCGATGTAAGTCAGCAATGCTCCGGGGGAGCTGCCGAGCAGGGTGTGGCCCACAGGCATGGGGATGTTGGGGCCCCCCAGCGCCGCCTCAGCTGAGGGCCTGCCCCTGATGTGGTGGGGAGGCCGCCGTGGCCCCCCCTCGCTGGCAGACTCCTCTCCTGGCGGGGACTCTGGGCGGGGTGCCTCCTCGGCCAAGGCATAGGTCACTGGGAGGTCATCTTCCTCCTCGTCAGCTAAGGACGGATGGAGGGTCCCCTCCGGCTCCGCCTCAGCAGGCTCGAGGTCGTCCCCCGCCGCCCCGGTCGGAGATGGGAGTGGAGCTGTGCTGGGTTGAGTGGGCTCCGTGCGGCGACACACGGAGCCCGACCGGGGGCAGGCCTCATCGGAGGATCGTTCGGCGTCAGGACAGGCTGCGGACGGGAAAGACACCTCGGTCAGCCAGGATGCCGCCACCCCCTCCCCACCCCAGGGTGGTTGGAGACATACCAGCAGGCTGACGGCCTGCAGCCACTCCGCTGGGCCCTGGCTGGGGTGAGCTGGCCCCTACATTGGCGGCCTGGTTGCCTGGTGGGCAATGGAGCACAGGTTAGGCAGGTCAAGGGCTGTGGGGATGGCCAGCCATGGGCCCCTCCCCCAGCACATACCACTAAAGACGTCCAGGCCAACTCCTCCTCCGACCTCCTCGTGAACAAGCGGCCCCAAAGCTGAGGTGATGCTGTCCTCTGTGGCATGGGCGATGGCGTCATCCACGGTCATGGAACGTGCGGACACCAGGGACCGGAGCTGAGCATTCAGGACCGAGTATGAGGCCCGAAACTGCTTCAAACACAACGTGCCCGTGCGCTTCGGGAAGCCTTGGGCGTGAAGGGTGATGGCAATGCCGTTAAAGAAGGCTGTCCGGCGTGCTGACTGCTCTGTGGCCCTGCCATGCCCAAGAGCTACCTTGGGCTTGGCTGCTGCGAGGGTGAAGAGCACACGCAGCTCATCACCCCCCCAGTTGGGCCCACGAGGGCGCTTCCTGGGATGTGCTCCTGTGTGGGGGGCCTGTTGCCACAGACAGACAGGGAGGCAGTGGGTGCAGGGGAGGGGCAGGGGTGGGTCACAAACAGAGAGACAAACAACAAGGCTGGTGGGAGAGAGAAACAGAGAGAAGGGTCCACAGAGAATACAGAACACAAGGCACATGGGGGGAGCTCCGCAGATGACACTGCAGAAATGGGCGGCTCTTATGCAGAAGGACCGGATGGGCGGACCTGACAGGCGCGACATCGGAAGGGGCGGTCCGGACGGGCGGAAGCGACGGCAGAAGAGACGGCCGGCCTGCCAGGACTCCGGATGGAAAGGACGGGCGGACCGGACGGGCGGAAGCAAGGGGCGAAGAGACGGCCAGCCTGCCTGCCAGGACTCTGGACGGGGGGGGGGGGGCGCGGCAGAAACAAACGCCTGCAGACACGCACGGACACCGTGGAAGGAAGTGGCCTGCAGGCGAAGGTGGAGCGAGGCACATATCAGTGGGAGGTGCCTACAGGGCATGGTTGCCGCTGCCTGATTGTGCCAGACTGCCACCAACATGAAGCCAGGCCAGCCACAGCGTCAGGCACAGAGGCAGCGTCTGCCGTGGCTGCATGTGCCATGGCTCCAGCAGTGGCGGCAGGAGCGCCTGCGTCAGTGGCGCATTCGGAGGGAGCAGAAGAGGGAGAGAGAGAGGGCCTGGGCCCGAGAGCACCCAGAGCTGCATGCACAGCAGCTACAGTGCCAGCGGCAGGAGCAGCTGCTCCGCATGCAGCACTGGGACCAGCGACGCGAGCTGTGACTGCGGTATCGCCTTTGTGATTTTAAATATATTTTTATTCAGTGTAACTAAATTTTACATCTTTTAGAAACCTGGATAATCTGTGTTTTAACTTGTTTTTAATTACAATTTTTTGGCTCTTATATGTTTTATACATGGCTTTTTACCCATAAACCCTTTATCCTGGAAGATTGTATCCGGCCATGAAAGTTTCCACTCAATAATGAACATAAAAGCCTTCTAATACAGGCTTGGCTTTCTCCACCAATGGTGTCTGTCAGACTAGGAACAAGGACTGTTGCAAAGGAAGGGGGGATATGCTTGGAGTGTGGAAAGAACCCCTTTACCCAGTTAGCAAATGTATGGCTTGTGCATCTCATTGCCAATCCTGCAACAACTCTCTCATGACTCTCTCACTGTGAGTGCTGCCACAGTCACACTTGCTCCTGCCTCTTCTCCCTCTCCCACTCCTGGAGCCATGGCTTCCCAGGGCAGCCAGGGTGGAACAGGGGCTGCAGATGCCCACTGAGTGGGCTTCCCCGAAGGCAAGAAGGCCCGATCCCCAAACTGGGGGCCAGCCAAACGTGCGGTGCTGTACCAGCTTGCAGCTGAAAGGCCCAAGTTGGCGCTTGGCATCAGCATGAAACATCTCTACGTGCACTGCGAAGAGATTGGAAAGAAAATAAATGTGACAAGATCTCAAAACTGTGAATTTATGTGGCCATGTACTGTGTAAAGGTAAGTATTGGGTAGAAATTATTTAGCTCCTGCAGCGTGATGTGAAGCAATATAGACAGCAAGTATATAGACCAAAGTGCATGTGTTACCTCCGTCAACTTTGCCCTGCCGCAATGAACGAGCGACGGAGTAGCCTAATGCAAGTTGCTTCTTTCTGTTCCTTTTTTTTTTTTTAACACGCACACCCGGTTTGGAGCAGTCAGGCTTCTTCCTGTTCCTGTTAGAGAAAGGGGGCATTCCACCCACCTCTACTCAGGCTCAGCGCCACGTTCTTATAGGTGGCTATAGATTTTGGGGATAGTCAGGGTCTTCTGGGGAGTCCCATATGGAGTAGATGTTAGGTGGTCAGAAGGTTTGTCTTGATTTGCAATCTGAGCTTGGCAGAAGTCAAAAGCGATGTGATCAAGCAAGTCCTCCTCAAAGGAGGTGTGATGAGGAACAAGAGAATTATGTTCAAGCTTTGTTACCCAGACTGGGACAATGCCCTCCACACGGAGATCACATGATCGACTAGCCTCCAAGTGGCACAAGGGCGTTCCCATACAGTCAGCAATACCCCTTCCTCTATCATGAACAAGAATCTCCAGGTAAGATTTCTTTTTCAGATGGCTCTGCTGCACAATGTAAAAACAAGAACTTTTTAAATTTATGTCACCATAAAGAAGACTTTACTGTTGCAGCTGAGTGGCATTTTTTCACTACAGCTCATGGCAAAGGGGATTGTGATGGTGTGGGGTGTGTGTGAAAGTGGAAAAATTGCCACTACAATGGCAATTGCACGAGAAGCATGAAGTGAAGTTAACATTCCTTCAGTCAGCAGGACCATTTCCTTCATTTGCTTACCCTAAAATCCAGATGTTCTGTGGATTCCATCGACACATGTCGTGTGTAAAGTGATCCCTGTAACACCAACTGGCTGCATGTACACCCTCTCTGCTCAAGAAATCCAACAAGCTAGTCAAGCCTTCAACTGGTTCACTAAGCTCAAGAAAAAATATTACCACCTGTGTAAAAATGGACTGAACTAAAGCATTCATGTGAATTATCTTATTTTTAATGATATAACTGTGTGTGGTAAATGATTTTGAGCCATGTATTTCTTAATTTTTTTGCCCCAAAATAATTGATACACATAGGCTCACTACCTACTGTATAGATGAGAAACGAAAAATCCAAAAAGTTACACGATGTGGATATGATAAAAATAGTTACCGTATTTATTGGCGTATAACACAGAAGCCTCTGGAAGTCAGTTTCTCCTTCAGGTGAGCCTGCAGAAGCCTCTGGGAAGTCAGTTTGCTGACTTGGTGACTGGCAGAGAGAGGCTGGGAGGATCCCCCGATTGAGAGCACCTGGGTTTGGTATGGCCGGACCAGCACTTACAGCCCCATTGGATCTCTCCCTTCAGGTGAGCCTGCAGAAGCCTCTTTGCTGAAGGGCTCTTTGCCCGTGGCTCTTTGCCCAAGGATTGGGCCCAGAAGACCAGAGATGTATGCATGACCTCTCATCTTATAACCATCATCCCCCCCCCCAAAAAAATATTATATTGCTAATCCATCTCAGTGAGAAAGAGTTATGTAAAGGATCGGCTCTCTCACAGAGGCTTAAAGCTTGCAAGGATCTGGCCACCCTTCAGAAGTGGGGTTTCGTCTGATTTTCTGCAACGGAGAGTTTGGAAGGGGCTTACAGCTGTGCCAAGATTGAGCAAGCAAGCAGGAAAGTTACTAAAAAGAGGCAGGCATATTTATTGTTCAGTCAGGCGGCTGGATTATCCAGCACCCCGATATCATCTCAGCCATTTCTTTGGTGATGGTGTCCACTTATCCAAAGAGGGAGCAGATTTGTTCTTGGGAGATTTGTTCTTGGGAGCAGATTTGTTCTCCCTGGTGGGCAGGAGTGGCTATTGCTGTGCACCCAGAGGTCAGCAAAGGCAGGGCAGAACCCACTTCGCACTCCTCAGTGGCTCAAGAGGCTGGCCGGGTTGCCCCTGGCCTGGTTTGCACGGGCTGCCTCAAAGGCTCAGTGGTATGGGCTGACCCTGTGCAGTTCAGTTGCCACAGCCCTAATGGGGTTGACTAGGATGAGCTGGCATGGCATGGCAAGGGGGGCGGCTTTACATTTTGATGTCTATGCATGGCAGGCGCTAAGTTCTTTCCACGAAGGTTTCTGCCCTGTATGGATTCTTTGATGTCTACTGAGGCTTCTGCTCCAATGGAAGAGAGCAGTGTTCTAAGAACCGGCTGAAGTGCTAGAATGTGAATCAGTGGCGTTTTAAGCCATTGAACGAAGCTTGATGGGTAACCAAGGCAGGTGCTAAACACAGAATTTCTTTCTACACTCCAAGCATTTCTGTGTTTTCTGCCCTGTGTGGATTCTTTGATGTCCAGTGAGCCTTCTGCTCTAATGGAAGAGAGCAGTACTGCAAAGAGCAGGTATAAAATATAATGATATGCTCAACAAATACTGTTTGAAGAAATCGATAAACTCAGTTTCACGTGTGTTGCTGGTTCTTGATGAAGTTGTTGGTCAGCAGGCAGAACTAGGCAGGCTTTACAAAGAGGTAATCTTACAACCCTTGAAGCTTTTCACTTTGTTAGGGCCAAGCTATGTAAACTCTGTTCGCAGTTCCTAAGTGAAATATACATTGGAGTGAAGAAGGTTGCAAAATGATGGAAGACAACAGCAATATTGACATGGCTGCCAGAGACCAGACACGTCAACAACAAAGTCAAACAACAGAGGACCCCTTGGACCCAGAGGAGACTCCCTGCAATCAAGGATTCACACCTGGAGACTGCCAGTAGATGTGTTTTTTATTTTGGTGTTATTTTTTTTCAAAATTTCTTGATTAAAAATGCAAATATGTTGTGTTTTTTATTCAACGCAAATAGTCATATTGGGTTTTTATTCCAATTTTCCATTTTATTATTTTTTATTTTTTTAAATAATTTATTTCCTTACAGCTTCGCCATGCCCGGGGCCCCACCCCTCTAGCTTCCCAACTTCTAACTTGCTAGAAAGCAAGGAAGCCGGCTGGCTAGCTGGAAAAGGCCGAGCAGAAGCAAGCTGTAGGAGGATGAACGGCACAGCACACTGGAGCAGGAGGGGGAAGCGGAAGCAACTTTAGAGCAGACCTCTCTACACCATCACCACTAGCAATTCCAATGGGGCTATGAGTGGCCGGAGGTCCGGAGCAAACCATTCAGCCGTACGCGGGCTGTTTTGGGGGCCAGAAACCGGCGGTTCTGGTTCCTGGACACGGCCCTGTGACATCACCTCCTGAGGAGACATCACAGCTCCTGGACCCGCCACCTGTGAAACCACTTCTGTCCTGTTTTGCATCCCGGAAAATATGGTAAGCCCGCGGGCTGCCAGCAGCAGCTGAGTTGAGTATGTGGAGGACTTGTTGAAGCCCATCATGGAGAAAGAAAATTAGGGATTTTATAGGGATTATAAAAAGGAAAGCAAGCAATAAAGCCGCCACAGAACAGATGACTTTAAATTATCACTTTTATAACCTGTACAATTTGGTAGGACCTTTGACTGCAGCTTTTAACATAACATTGAAAAGAAAAATTTGGGAACTTTTTTTGGGGGGTAGTGTTAAAACTTTTCCTGAAAAGGACACCACTCTCTCAAAAGATGAGACACCCATCAATTTGCCCAGGTCACTCCGCTTTGACTTTTGTTACCTTCCATTCTTGGTTCAACCACTGACCCGTGCCAGGCCCGTCACCTTTAGCCAGCAACACTGCCAAATAACTCCTCCTCTGTTGCTCTGACCACATCCACACACACACCCCTTGTCTTTTTAAATCCTTTCACTTGCTTCCTGTCCACTCCAATTCCAATAGTTTATTAACAGCTATCGATGCCAGGAGCTTTTAAGTTGTTGAATTAGTGCTGTGACTTCCTCTACTGTAACCGACGGCCCATTGAGGGAGATCGTCTAAATTTTGCGAAGGACCACTATAGGATGAGTCTGCATATAGATTTTGAAAATAGAGCTCCCAAGTATCGGCTGAAATAAGTGAGTCTAAGGCAGCGGTTCTCAATTAGTGGGGCTCTGTCAGGGGGGGCCCGTTCAACCTCGACCACCTCCGCACGCTCCGCACGCAGAGACGAAAACGGTCTGCGCATGAGCGAAAACACGAAAAATACCTGGATTGACGCTTGGGTCTTCAGAAGGCCCTGGAGCGCCGGCCGTTCTGGACGCTCCGAGGCCGGCTCCCGGGCCAGCCTCGGAGCGTGCAGAGGGCGACGCGAAGGGGCGGGGGCGGCACCCCCCCAAACCATGTGACCGGGGGGCACAAACTGTCATGCCCCTCCTAGGGGGGGCATGACAAAAAATAATTGAGGAGCACTGGTCTAAGGTGAAGTATCCTTGAATGAATGAATGACTGGCTATCAATTTCCAAAAATGGGCCATATTTTTCTCTTTGGCTGATTGAATTAGTTGCTCCCAGGTTGCCATTGTGTCTACCTTCCTCTTCCTGGCCACTATGCTTTTATAGGATTTTTAAAAGTGCCAGAATATGTTGGCGGAAGGCCAGGGTGTCAAAGCCAGGGGCAGTTCGATATGCCTGGTAGGCAGAATTAATACTTGGCTTCACAGCATTCCCAGTCAAACAACCTTTTTGAATGCCTTCGCACTTTTTTGACCTGCAGGCTGAACTCCTGACAGTTAAAGGGTTCAACCCCTGGAGAATTTGCTCGTAAGTGGACAAGAAATCATTACTCTCCTGGTTACTCATAATGGCCCTTCGAAGGGCCACATTGGTCTCTTCCACCAGCTCTTTAGCCCTTTGGTTGAGCCGGGGGGTCCACGTAACGTGGCATCCGTTGCGTTTCCAGGGCTTAATAGATGTTCTAGCCAGATTTTTGAGACAGGCTTGTTGGTGGGGGCTCCAGCCGTAAGAGGAGAGATAGGTGGTCACTATCTAGGTACCTATCCACTCCAGATTCATCAAGTACCTTGTCCTTACCTTGACTTATCCAGCAGGGATCAGTAAGCAAATTAAATCAGCACAAATGCAGAATTTAACTTTTAAAAAGACAAGTTTACTAAGAACATGCTTCCAATTTGGGTTTCAAAAGAAACTTGCTAAAAAGATATTTGTTACCATTGGGTGCTCTGAGAACACGCACACATTCATTTACCCGAGATGCTTTGTTGTTGGTAATAGGGTACTTTCAGATGAGTACCAGGGGAAAACTATGTGATTTGGTATGAGGCTCAAACAATTCTAAATAGCTTTTACTGAAGTGAACACAGAAATGGGAAGCAGTTTTAAAACTGAAAACCACGGACAACTCTATAGCGCTAGAATGCTCTACCATGAATGGTCCACATTTAAGTAGTGTCAGTCAAAGCTATGTAGCCTATAATGGCTACAACTCATCCAGCACAGAACTCCGTTCCAGCCAAACACATGTGGAAAAACACGACGGCATGTGTGAAGCTTGCTGCATACAAAGCAGCTCTATCATTCCTCCCTGTGTTACTTTTTGACAACTAAGCAATGCAGATGCTCAACACTGAAGCTCTTTCCACACTCCAAGCACGTCCCCCCTTCCTTCTGCAACTGGTAGGTGCTTAACACTGAAGCTCTTTCCACACTCCAAGCACATCCCCCCTCCCTTTGCAACTGGCCTTGTTCCTAACTCTGACAGACACAGTTGCTGCAGAAAAATATGTTCAAATTTGAGCCCCTTTCCTCCTAGGAGCTCTAAGTGCCAGGCACGTCACTCTCTCAACACCCTTTCATCATCACAAAATATCCTGTGGTTTGGCTGCAAAAACTGACTAGCCTATATGATCTAACTAGACTCGCCATACGTCCCGGAATGACCGGAACATTCCCGGATGTCGGGGTCCTGTGGTGCTTGAAGCTGTCCCGGATCCCCAAAAAGTTTAAAAAATTAAAATGAAAAAATGGCCGCCAGGCTTACTCGTCGCGGCCCTCTGGGAGCTGGGATTGAAACTGTAGTCTTATCAGATTTCTGGGTAAGATACGTAGATGATGTGTTCTGTGTTTGGACACACGGGGAAAATGAATTGGAAAAATTTGTTAAACATATTAATAGCCAGTGTGTGGAGATTCAGTTTACGGTAGAAAAAGAGCATAACAACTCTCTGCCTTTCCTTGATGTATTGGTAACATGAAAGGAGGATCTATCCATAGGACATAAGGGTATACAGAAAACCTACACACACTGGCAGATACTTAAAATCAAAATTCGAACCATCACCCCTCACAGAAAAATTCGTTAATAAATTCCCTTATTTACAGAACCATTAATGTTTGCGATAAAGATTCTTTGGAAGCAGAAAAATCAGTGGTATACAATTCATTGCAAACAAATGGATATACCACTGCCCAGATTAACAAATGCTGGCAACAGCAAAGTCACAAAATTAAAGCTAAAAGGGAAGGAACAATTAGAAAAGAAAACGAAATTAAGGAGACCACACCACAAGAAAAAATCTGGATTTGTCTACCGTTTATTAAGGAGGTTACAGATAAGATCTCACGCATTTTACAACAGGGGAACGTTAAAAACAATTTTTAAACCCACAACTAAATTGCAACAAGTCCTGAACAATCCTAAGGACAGGATACCAGCATTATCTAATGCGGGAATTTATTGTATCCCTTGTGAATGTGGGAAATGTTACATTGGCATGACGTGTAGATCGATAAAAACAAGAATGGCCGAACATGAAAGATCGCTGCGGCTTAAACACCCTGAACAATCTTCGATCGCAGAGCATTCTCTCACTACAGGACATTCGATTCTCTTTGATGACACCAGATGCCTGCAAAACGAGAACAATTTTAAAACCTTACGTTATTTGGAAGCGCTTGAGATCAGTAAAAGACCTATGGGGGTGCTTCTGAATAGGCAACAGGACCTAGTTTTTACAAACAAAATTTGGCTACCTATAGTGCATAAGGCACACTATCGAGAAACGGGGAAAAGAGAAAACGGAAACAACTTAATTGAATGACTGACGGGCAACGCAGTCACTCGGTCAGATCATTTCCGCTGCTGATTGACTGCGGTTTCCTGCGCTTTTGCTGATTTAAACAAGAAGGGGTTATCTAAGGACAATTTCATCCACAATCCTAGTGATTGTTCCTGTGAAGAGGTTCCGAGTTTGCGGAACGAAACGTTGGACTGCAAGCCTTGGATTTTAATGGTGTTTGTTCCGTGAGCGGTTGCCTGGTATTGGAAACTCACGAATGGGAGTAGAGTGCATTAACGTTTGAGTGATTTTTCCTGACATGGCATCTGTTCCCGTATTTCTCAAACATTGTAAGTTAACTGCTGGCCATGAAAGCTTCCAAACCAAACTGTAGTCTACAAGAATGTTTTAAAATCTCGGCCCCTCAGCTGTCCCCGCACAGGAGGGAGCACCGGTTCTTCTGCATGTAAGGGCATGCGCAGAGGTGAGACCAACTCTTTTTGCGCCAACGCCGGGAGAGTACTTTGAGCGCAGGTACCTGCAGCATTCTGAGCCAGAAAGATGAGACCATCCAGGAGGAGGCTCATCATTCAGAAGATCATATCATTGAATTCTATAGCAGGTGAGAAGAGCTTCCCGCTGCCTCCCTCTCCTCACCTTGGTTGGGAGAGAGATCCAGACAGGCAGGGCAGTAGCAGAAGCACCTGCAAATTTCTTGGCTGGACTGGGGCCAGAAGAGTCTCACAGCCAGCAGCGGACCCTCAGCCAGGTAAGGTCAGTGCTATGAGGCGAGAGAACAGTGTTCAGGTTAGAAACTGACTCCGAGGCTGAGCCATTTCCACTCCAGCAGCTGAAACCCCAGCCAATGTACGTACTCTGTGAGGTGGCAAACAAGCACCAATGTGCATGCCTCTCGTACAGCTTCTCGCTCCTGGTTCAGGCCATAAAGTCTCTCCTGAAGTTTACACACTATTTTAAAATCGGGGCAGCATAACAGGGTCGACTAAGGACAGAGCCATAGTGAGACAGATGAATTGTATCCGGTCTTGATTGTCTCCTAGGAGAAATGTGTGCCAAAATCTTCTTTAAATGTAGCAGCAGGACTGCAATGAGCTTTACCATCTTCCTGCCAGCTCAGGCTTTTTTTCTAGCATTTGATCAAGTTCATAGATAACGAATGAAACGTTATGCTGAAGTGGGTTTTGAAACGTTTTTATTGCATTTTTAAATTGATGACTTTTAAAAGTATTTTTATTCACATATGTGATTTTAATCAGACTTGGAAAGTATATTTTTAAATACAGATTTTAACATTTTATAAACTAAAATGGGGCACGACGGGTGGCAACAATGGCGGCGGAGGCTCGGGAGGCTGTGGGGGCACGGCGGTTGAGGGGGCACGACAGGCAAGCAAATCAATCAATGAATCAAACAAAAAATAATTAAAATGGCAACAATGGGGGTGGAGGTTCGGGAGGCTGCAGGGTCACGACTGGCGGCTGCAGGGGCACGACGGGTGGCAACTATGGCGGTGGAGGCTTGGGAGGCTGCGGGGGCACGACGGGCGGCAACGGTAGGTGGCAACAACAGCAGTGATGAGACTACTCCGTGGCGGTGGTAGCAGCGAAGAGAAATTTCTTCTCTGCTACCATTGCGTCTGCAGGCAATCGTCAAGCGGAGCTGTACCGTGTGGTGCGAGGCCTGCTCCATCAGGCCCCTCCAATGGATCAGGAGGAACACACGGTGGCCCGCTGTGACATATTTGCGAAACATTTCGCAGATAAAATCGATCGGATTCGCCATGACTTGGATGCCTCATTGACAGTATCTGAGGATGTCCCCTTGGCGTCTGCTGGTCCAGTGTTGTGGGACTCTTTTCAGCTTGTACAGCCTGAGGATGTGGACAGGCTCCTCTGGAGTGTGAGGCCGGCTGCCTGCCTGCTTGACCCTTGCCCGGCTTGGCTAATCAGATCTGCCCGGGAGGGGCTGGCCGAGTGGACGGGGAGGGTGGTCAACGCTTCGTTGGTGGAGGGGGTGCTGCCGCTCGCTTTGAGGCGGGCGGTGGTTCGACCCCTTCTGAAGAAGCCCTCCCTTGATTCCACAATAATGGACAACTACCGGCCAGTTTCAAACCTCCCGTTTTTGGGCAAGGTAATTGAGCGGGTGGTGGCGTCTCAACTCCAGAGCGTCCTGGATGAAGCGGATTATCTATATCCCTTTCAGTCTGGCTTCAGGCCGGGCTTTGGGACGGAAACAGCCTTGGTCGCCTTGGTGGATGATCTACGCCGAGGACTGGACAGGGGGAGTGCGTCCCTGTTGGTTCTGCTGGACCTCTCAGCGGCTTTCGACACCATCGACCATGGTGTCCTTCTGGGCCGACTGGCCGAGCTGGGGGTCGGGGGCACCGTTCTGCGGTGGTTCCGCTCCTACTTGGCAGATAGGTACCAGATGGTGGTGCTGGGGGACGCCTGTTCGGCATCCTGGCCCTTGAGGTGTGGGGTGCCGCAGGGTTCTATCCTGTCCCCCATGCTATTTAACATCTAAATGAAACCGTTAGGAGAGGTCATCCGGGGATTTGGAGTTGGGTGCTATCAATATGCTGATGACACCCAGCTCCATCTCTCCTTTCCACCTGATTCCAGGGTGGCTGTTGAGGTTCTGGAGCGCTGCCTGGAGGCAGTGGGGACCTGGATGAGGGCTAATAAGCTGAAACTAAACCCGGACAAGACAGAGGTTCTCCTGGTCCGGAAATCCACAATGCAGGTAACTAGAGTATCGTCCTGCTCTGAATGGGGTTGCACTCCCTCTGAAGGAGCAGGTCCGCAGATTGGGGGTCCGCCTGGATCCGCAGCTGCTCCTGGATTCCCAGGTGGCGGCGGTGGCCAGGGGGGCCTTTGCCCAGCTTCGGCTGGTGCGCCAGTTGCGACCGTACTTGGATCGTGCAGACCTGACCACAGTGATCCATGCCACGGTGACATCGTGATTAGATTATTGTAACGCGCTCTACGTGGGGCTGCCTTTGAAGATGGTTCGGAAACTGCAATTAGTGCAGAATGCGGCGGCTCGTGTGGCCACTGGAGGTAGGCGGTTCGACTCCATCGGGCCGCTCCTCCGACGGCTGCACTGGCTGCCGATTCGTTTCCGGGCCCAATTCAAAGTGCTGGTTTTGACCTTTAAAGCCCTATACGGCTTGGGGCCCAGGATATTTGAGAGACCGCCTACTTCTATATAGTCCGGCTCGTCCCCTTAGATCATCAGAGAAGGCCCTTTTGCGGGTGCCGTCGTCCAGGGAGGTGCGAGGGGCGGCGGCCAGAAACAGGGCCTTCTCAGTAGTGGCACCTACCTTATGGAATTCCCTCCCCTTTGATCTATGAACTGCTCCCTCCTTGGACACTTTCCGGCGAGGCCTAAAAACCTTCTTCTTTCAAGAAGCCTTCTGAGCCCTTGCCTTTTTTAACATCTCACTGGTATAGGTGAGGGTGCTACTGTTTTTATGCTCTTGTTGTGACTGTCGCCATGATCTTTTTAAATTGATTTTTAGATATTGTTTTTATCAATGTTATTAATTGTTTTTACTGTTTTTAAAATGCGATGTTTTTTTATATGGTATTTTTTGTATTTCTGTTGTGAGCCGCCTTGGGTCCCTTCGGGGAGAAAGGCGGGATATAAATATTGTAAATAAATAAATAAATAAATGAGGCAGGCAAGAATCAATTAAATTACACAATAAATAAATAATTTAAAATGACAACAATGGCGGTGGATGTTCGGGAGGCTTCGGGTGCATGACAGGCGGCAAAGGCAGGCAGCAACAATGGCGGCGGAGGCTCGGGTAGCTGCAGGGGCACGATGGGCGGCAACAATGGCAGCGGAGGCTCAGGATGCTACAGGGGCACGATGGGTGGCTGCAGGGGCACAACGGGCAACAACAATGGCGACAGAGGCTCAGGAGGTTGCGGGGGTATGACGGGCAGCTGCAGCAGGTGGCAACAATGGTGGCAGAATGGCGGCGGCACAGGCAAATCAGTTAATTGATTAGTTAAACTAAAAAATAATTACAAATGGCAGCAATGGTGGCGGAGGTTCGGGGGAGGCTGCAGGGCACGACGGGCGGCTGTGGGGGCCCAACGGGCAGCAACAATGGCGGTAGAATGACAGCGGTGGGACAGGCAAGTCAATTAATTAATTATTTAATCTAACTAAAAATAAAGAAATAATTAAAAATGGCAACAATGGTGGCCAAGGCTCAGGAGGCTACGGTGGCACGACGGGTGGCAACAATGGCCTCTGTGTGTTTTCAACCTGATTTTCCTAGCTCTCCACTCTCTCCCCATGCCTTAGGAAAGGCAGGAACGAGGAGTGTAAGTCAGCCGCCTTAGGCACGACTGAGGGGGCTATCGAAGTTGGTCTTCTCACGGCAGTACAACCTCCTGTCGCGTCTTTAAGTTAGCAGCAAGGTAGGGAAGACCGGAGCCGCACGGCTTGTTAAAAGGAAGAAGCGTTGCATTGCCCAGCTGCGTCGGAAGAGCGGACCTGTAACAGGCCGCTGCTGCCGCTTGCATCAGAAGATTGTCTTGTGACGCGAGGGCTCAGCGCAGAGGTGTCGCTGTAGCGTGGCCGGCGGTACGGCCAGCTGGGAGGTGACGCGCGCGCACGTACATCACCTCCCTTGCAATGCACGTCACCTCTATGACGAGGCTGGGGTCACCGTAGCACGATCCTCCTCGTTGTCTTGCCAGCGGCTCGGCCTCTTTCAAAATGAACCTCATGCCGGCTTTTGCAAATTTCGCGCATGCGCAGAAAGATCTAGGAGTGTAACCCTTGCCCTTAGAATGTTCTACGTATGCACGAGGCTTTCCCTGCACAACTACGCAGGCGCAGCGCCGAAGTAGAAGAGAAAAGGCTAGGAGAGGAGCCATTTTTCACAGCCTCGCCCAGCAGCCTCGCGTTGCCGGTTTTTTTGCTCTTGGAGTCGTCGACATCGGATCATCGCGTCCAGCACAACACACACAAAAAGGTGGGGGTGGGAGGCAACGTTTGAGCTCAGCTGGACTGGGTCGTGGGGGGGGGGGAAGACCAGGGCCTGTGGTGTGCTTCTCTTGTGCTTGTTTTGTGGGGGGTGGGCTCCGTGGGGGCAACGTTTGAGCTGGACTGGGTCGTGAGGGGGGGTTGACGTGCGCTGTTCTCAACTCAGGGTGGCGCGCGCGCTCTACTGACTCCACTGGCTCAGCGTGCTGGCAGCACACGATCCTGATGACTGAATATGATTAGATCGATCTAACGGGGAGTGCATTGATCTGCCCAGCTGTGAGGGGTGTCTCTCGGAGCACTCCGTATCGGCCATAATCAACAGCAGTAGCAGCGTCGGCCCGAGCAACCGCTTTTCTCGCCCATTTCTTCAGTGCGTAAGTTGGCTCTGAGGTCATGGCGGAACAAGTGGGTGAAACGAGCGCAGTAGGAGCACAGGAACCCGTTGGGGAGGGCTCCGTTTCCAAAGATCACCTCTCACTGGGCCTGAGAGAAGAGATCAGCAAGATGATTGCTATAGCGATAAAAGGGGTGATTAAGGAACCCTCCCCTAAGCACAAGTCCTCTCAGAAAAAGGGAAGTGTGAGACACAGGTCCCCATCTCCAGCGTCCTTCTCCTCCTCAGAACACTATCTTCCTCAGGGGAATCCTCCCCCCCCCCTTAAGAAAGCTAAGCAAAAAACAACACATGTGGCTCACTAAAGGGGACACCATAAAAAAAGGCTGTAGAGAGGTGTAGGCACCATGCGGGTGTTATGAATTATGGACCAAAGGGGAGTGAAGCACGATTAAATAGGACCAAGGAACCCCGGAGTTATCCCTTGGGAGGAACATTGTTAGAGGGAAGCTTCCCTGGGTTTTGCTGAGCCCTGGAAAGAAGGGTGGAGAGGCAAAAAGGGAATAAGGGAAGGCGCGCTGTGGAGAAGCAGCGGACGAGTATGTACTCTGAGGTGGTAGCCGTACATAACGCAAGGACATTTATTCTGTTAGCTCCTGGCAATAAAGGAGCTTGCTGTAAATAATGCCGGAATCCTCCAATTATATCCCTGCACCTCAGGGAACTACACTGACACAGGCCTCAAGCAGGTGCCAGAGATCAACTCCTGGTCCTCCTTCAGCACCTGGTTGATTGCCATTTCAAAATCAGCCCCAGCACCAAGGGCTGCCCTGGCTTCCTTGTGCAGCTGACCAACTGCGCTTCTGGCAGGTTGATGTCTAGTGAGGCTTCTGCTCTGAATGGTGCTCTGAATGGTGCTCTTTCCACACTCCAAGCATCTACATGGCTTCCTCCCTGCGCGAATTCTCTAGTGAGCAATGGATTACTTTCCTGTGTCCCTCTCAATTTTTCCAACTATTTTTGAACTGATCTATTTTTGATCTTCCCCTGCCAAATATAAGAGAAGCAACTTTGCGGTAGCAAGGGGATAACAAAGGCTAACTTGAACATAAAAGTCTTCTAAGCGAGGCTTGGCTTTCTCCACCAATGGTGTCTGTCAGACTAGGAACAACGACTGTTGCAAAGGAAAGGGGAATATGCTTGGAGTGTGGAAAGAGCCCCTTTACCCAGTTAGCAAATTTCTAGCATGTGCATCTCATTGCCACTCCTGCAGCAACTCTCTCATGACTCTCTCACTGCGAGTGCTGCCACAGCCACACTTGCTCCTGCCCCTTCTCCCTCTCCCACTCCTGGGCACAGGAGCCATGGCCTCCCAGGGCAGCGAGGGTGGAGCTAAGTGGGCTTCCCCGAACGCAAGAAGGCCCAGTCCCCCAACTGGGGACCAGCCAAACTTGCACTGCTGTACCAGCTTGCAGCTGAAAGGCCCAGGTTGGCGCTTGGCAGCAGCCTGAAACATCTCTAAGCACTGCGAAGAGATTGGAAAGAATTGTGACAAGATCTCAAAATTGTGAATTTATGTGTAGTACAGTACAGTAGCGTCGTTCAATGGGGGAGCCCTGGTGCCCTGGGCACCAGGTGCCAACCCCAGGAGGGCGCAATCGCGGCTGTAGGAGGGTGCAATCGCGAGGGTGACTTAAGTTTGCTGGAGGTTTTGGCCCTTCCACCCGCCCAGGCTGCCGTTTGGCTCCCAAAAGGAAGCCAAACGGCAGGGGTGGTGGTGTTGTGATCGGAGGTGCGCGGGGACGTCACGCCCCCCCGCGTCACGTGGCCATGAACTGTGTACAGGTAAGTATTGGGTAGACATTATTTAGCTCCTGCAGCGTGATGTGAAGCAATGTAAATAGCAAGTATTATAGACCAAAGTGCATCAGCTTTGCCCTGTCACAATGAACAAGCGACAAAGGAGCAGCCTATTGCAAGTTGCTTCTTTCTGTTCCTTTTTTTTTTTCACACACACACACACACACACACGGTTTGGAGCAGTCGGGCTTCTTCCTGTTCCTGTTAATTCCACCCACCTCTACTCAGGCTCAGCGCCACGTTCTTATAGGTGGCAATAGATTTGGGGGGTAGTCAGGGTCTTCTGGGGAGTCCCATATGGAGTAGATGTTAGGTGGTCAGAAGGTTTGTCTTGATTTGCAATCTGAGCTCGGCAGAAGTCAAAAGCGATGTGATCAAGCAAGTCCTCCTCAAAGGAGGTGTGATGAGAAACAAGAGAATGATGGATGCAGTGGGACGTTCAAGCTCTGTTATCCAGACTGGGACAACGGAATGCCCTCCACACGGAGATCACATGATCGACTAGCCCTACCTCCATGTGGCAGAAGGCTGTTCCCATATAGTCAGGAATGTCCCATTCCTCTACCATGAACAGGAATCTCCAGGTAAGAAATTCCCTTTTTTTTTCAGATGGCTCTGCTGCACAATATAAAAATCAAGAACTTTTTAAATTTATGTCACCATAAAAAAAGACTTTGATGTTGCAGCTGAGTGGCATTTTTTCACTACAGCTCATGGCAAAGGGGCATGTGATGGTGTGGGGTGTGTGTGAAAAGGTTGGCCGCTACAACAAGTCTCCAAAGACCATACAAGGACCAATAAAGACGCCAAGACAGTTTCAAATATCGACTTCACATTTGTTACACAGGCACAGTACATTGCAACAAACCAATTTCGGACAGATCGCTTCAGCAAAGCACAAACTGTACCCGGGAAGTTTTTTTAAAAACCTACATGCTTTCATACCTTCTAGTGAAACAATCTTGGTCAAACCTTTTTCTATTGCTAAAACATTTGTAGAACATTTTGTAACAAGATGTGAAGGGAACCTGGTTTTCAGTGAAATATGTGGTTATGTCATCAACATTCCTTCAGCCAGCAGGACCATCTCCTTCATCTGCTTACCCTAAAAATCCAGATGTTCTGTGGATTTCATCGACACATGCCGTGTGTAGTGATCCCTGTAACACCAACTGGCTGCATGTATACCCTCTCTGCTCAAGAAATCCAACAAGCTATTCAAGCCTTCTACTGGTTCACTTGCTCAAGAAAAAATATTACCACCTGTGTAAAAATGGATTGAACTAAAACATTCATGTGAATTATCTCATTTTCAATGATATAACTGTGCGTGGCAAATGATTTTGAGCCACGTATTTCTTAATTTTTTTTGCCCCAAAATAATTGATACACATAGGCTCACTACCTACTGTATAGATGAGGAACAAAAAATCCAAAAAGTTACACAATGTGGATATGATAAAAATAGTTACCGTATTTATCAGCATATAACACAGAAGCCTCTGGAAGTCAGTTTCTCCTTTAGGTGAGCCTGCAGAAGCCTCTAGGAAGTCAGTTTGCTGACTTGGTGACTGGCAGAGAGAGGCTGGGAGGATCCCCCGATTGAGAGCACCTGGGTTTGGTATGGCCGGACCAGCACTTACAGCCCCATTGGATCTCTCCCTTCAGGTGAGCCTGCAGAAGCCTCTGGCTTGCCAGAGGTGCGAGTCTTTGGCGTGTGCCGAAGGGCTGTTTGCCCGTGGCTCTTCGCCCAAGGATCGGGCCCAGAAGACCAGAGAGCTCTTCCCAGCAGACTTGATGACATGGACGCCATATGTATGCATTACCTCTCATCTTATAACCCCATCATCCCCCCCCCCAAAAAAAATGTTATATTGCTAATCCATCTCAGTGAGAAAGATTTATGTAAAGGATCGGCTCTCTCACGGAGGCTTAAAGCTTGCAAGGATCTGGATTATCCAGCACCCTGATATCCTCTCAGCCATTTCTTTGGTGATGGTGTCCACTTATCCAAAGAGGGAGCAGATTTGTTCTTGGGAGCAGATTTGTTCTCCCTGGTGGGCAGGAGTGTCTATTGGTGTGCACCCAGAGGTCAGCAAAGGCAGGGCAGAACCTACTTCGCACTCCTCAGTGGCTCAAGAGGCTGGCCGGGTTGCCCCTGGCCTGGTTTGCACGGGCTGCCTCAAGGCTCAGTGGTATGGGCTGACCCTGTGCAGTTCAGTTGCCACAGCCCTAATGCGGTTGACTAGGATGAGCTGGCATGGCATGGCAAGGGGGGCGGCTTTACATTTTGATGTCTATGCATGGCAGGCGCTAAGTTCTTTCCACACTCCAAGCACTTTTGTGGCTTCTGCCCTGTGTGGATTCTTTGATGTTTAGTGAGACTTCTGCTCTAATGGAAGAGAGCAGTGTTCTAAGAACCGGCTGAAGTGCTAGAATGTGCAACAGTGGCATTTTAAGCCATTGAACGAAGCTTGATGGGTAACCAAGGCAAGCGCTAAACACTGAAGTTCTTTCCACACTCCAAGCATTTATGTGGTTTCTGCCCTGTGTGGATTCTTTGATGTCTAGTGAGGCTTCTGCTCTAATGGAAGACAGCAGTGTTCTAAGAACCGTCTGAAGTGCTAGAATGTGCAACAGTGACTTTTTAAACTATTGAATGGAGCCACCTCTAGAAGGGCCTTCAATGGTGCAAGAGGATACTTTGATGTCCCACCATGATGCGAAGTTGTGTACTTCTGTAGCAAAATCCTTGTCATCGTCTCCAGTGCCTTGTACTGTCCTTAAAAGGACTTCAATTCATGTGATGGTACATTTTAGTCATGACAAGGAAGAGCTTCTGGATCAACCTGCGACAATAGCTGCCCAGACTGTATCCCCCAGTTCTGAGCAGAATCAGGATTTGCCTCTGCCTGCTACTTCT
Organism: Plestiodon gilberti rubricaudatus; assembly: GCA_026170595.1. Taxonomy (NCBI): domain Eukaryota; kingdom Metazoa; phylum Chordata; class Lepidosauria; order Squamata; family Scincidae; genus Plestiodon; species Plestiodon gilberti. The sequence goes on along the minus strand of JANXHW010000005.1, from coordinate 75,232,178 downwards.
CCTGAGTTGGGATCCCCGTTGCTGTTACCAGAGCAAAATCCCAATCTTCTGGATTCTTCAGCTCCTGACCCTCCATCTGGGACAAACTGACGATTAGCAATTCCTCAACCACTAACTCAAATCACATCAGGATCCTATCTTGGAATATAGCGGGTTGGTCTAAGAAATCTGCTGACCCTGACCTTGTCACCTTATTTAGGAGTCATGAACTTGTCCTGCTGCAAGAAACTTGGGCAATTTCACCCATCTCATTTGCCGGGTATAAAGGGTTTTCTCTCCCTGCCCATAGGATTGCAGGCAGAGGTCGCCCTTCAGGCGGCTTGTCTATATTAATAGCAGACCATATTATAGGTGACTTGATTTTCATGGCAGATAGTTTTTGCAAAATCCAGGTAATTAAATTAAGAGGTACTATGCATGAACTACTGGTAGCCAATGTATATATTCCGCCAAAGTCTAAAAATGAAGAAAAAGAACGTCAATGGAGATATCTAAACCAAACCATAACTGACATACAAATCAGATGCCCTGGGCTGGGGCTGCTCCTTGCAGGTGATTTTAATTCGAGGATAGGGACAGATTCTAATATTTTCTTAGAAACATTTGACCAGCCGCTCAATGATTTGCCTACTCTCTATTCCCTGCCCCGTTCTTCTAAAGATAAGATAATATATCTGGTAATTGGTTAGCCAAATTTTGTGTCCTCTTTGGACTCACCTGGATAATGATCTTAGTTTGGTTGAGGTGGGAGAATATACTTACCTTGCGCCTCAAGGGGCCAGCGTGATAGATTATGTTAATTTCGTCATCTCTTCTATCTTAACTGTTAATTTTCATGTCTGCTCCCCACTACTTAGTGACCATCTCCCTCTATCAGGTACATTTTTATTTGATCTAGGTACCTCACCATTACCTCTGACTTTACCCAGTAATTTTCACGATATTCCAGTTCGTCTCAAATGGGATTATAAAACCAAGACTTTGTTTGAGGTTATAGTTAACAAAGCTCCTCTGGAGATACTGATTGCTGCTCTTCTTCCAAAGAATTCAACAGTGGATTGTTTCACCTCCTATGAAGCCCTAACTAATCACTTGGTAGAAGTGTTGGGACAATGTCCCTCCCTACAGTCAAGGTCTTCACCTACTTCTGACCATTTCGGCTTTGATGAGGTTTGTCAAGCATTAAAGGCGAATATATGCAGGACGTACAAAGATGATATAGTATCCAAAGCTACTGCATTGCCTACATGTTATTTCACTCTTTGTCGGCAGCTCAGGCCAACAGCTAACTTACCTTCACAAGAAACGCTGGTCTAGTCTTTCTAAAGCTGTTTTAACTAACAATTCGAGGTCCTTTTGGGAAATTATTGCGGGTGCTGTGTCCACTAATATTCCCCGACCTGGCCCTACGGTCCATGCCTATGTTTGGGTATCCCACCTTAGAAGCCTTTTTTATGATAAGAGTTTGGGTACTTCCTCTGCTGCTATTGTGAATTTTGTAGATCTTCCAGAGTGGCCTCCAGTTGAACCATCTGAAGTTATAGAATTAATTAGCCAACTCAAGGCTGGGAAGGCAACGGGTTCAGATCTGATTCCATCAGATCTGCTTAAAGCAGCTCCAGCCTGGTGGGCTCCCTTCCTTGCTAAACTTTTTAACCTAGTCAACAACACGGGGCGTATACCTAGTTCCTGGACCCAATCCATTGTAGTACCTCTTTATAAAAAAGGAGACATAACTATTCCATCTAACTACAGACCAATTAGTCTCCTTTCGATTGTGGGAAAGCTGTATGCTTCCCAGCTTCTTACCAAATTGACAGCTTGGCTTGACAGTAACGGCATAGTTGGGGTTTTCGTAGAGCGTGATTTCAGGGTCGGAGAGATCATAATGAACGAGTCGAAGAGATGAGATTTTGTTGTTCTTGTCAATCTCTTCATAATCTCCTTCCTCAAAGGCAAAACCATCTCCCTCAAACCTGGGGACTTTGTAAGCAACCCAGGGTTGCCCAATCACCTTCAGGGAGGAGATGCAGTCGCCAAAATCCAGCTCATGCAGGTCAGTAACATCGTTGGTAAACTCTTTCCTGAGCCCTTCAAACTTGGGCTTGTCATACACAATGATCTTATTCGTGCTGGTCTCTTTGGAGGACCATCTAGGCCTTTGCAGGAGCTTCTTCCAAAGCTAAGAGGATTTGAAAAGCTTGTCTTGACCTGGGCCTGAGCTGCTAGGAAGAAGCATTAGAAAGTTAATGTCTTGAAAGTTAATGCCCATGAGAGGGGGGTGAAGGGGGTAAACTGTACCCAGGCCCAGGGTCAAAAAGGGGACCCAGGAGCTAAACGAGGGCCCCAAGAACTTTCCTAGGATCTCAGCTGGACGAGATTCCACGAGCAAATTGGATCTCTGAAAGGCTTTGGTCCAATAGATCCCTTGCAGTTTGCAGTGTCTAGGCCAGGCTTTATGAGTATTCCAGTGCCAGTGCTGTGCGCGACACCTTAAAGACGGGTAACAGTAAGCCAACAGGAGCTTACAATCTAAAACTTGACTTGGGGGAAGCTGCTGCTGCTGATGTTGAGGAGAAGAAGGGGTCTTAATATGCAATGAGGATTGGTGTTTGCATGGTCAGTTAGGACAGCGGGTAGAGTTGTTACCAAAAGAGCTGCTTCTTAGGGGAAATTAGCACAGCCCAATTTGGAACAAGGGATCTTGAGACTAGATACAGATCAGTGTAATGCAGAGCTTCTCTTTTAACTTAGCAAAGAGAGACTGAAATACTGTACTTCCAATTTATGGATTAAGAAAGGACAAAGGTAAAATTATTGCATACAGAGGAATAATATACGTATTTAGCAATAATAATATGTCCATAGTTGGACACCAATAATGGAAAAATACGTTTCTATTGTCCTAACCATAGTGTAGGTGTTCCTGTCTACAAGTGTCACAAAGAGGCCTGGTTGCAGCAGGACCCCAAAATCCAGATCTGTTCCGGCCATTCCAGGATGTATGGTAAGCCTACTTATGATCTGGTGGTCCTCCAGCCAACAAGCTGTACACTTTAAAAGCTAGACAGCTTTAATTGACGCTGTCAGATTGTATACTACATTTCCCTCTACTTAGGGGAGTCCACCACCATGTATAACTCTACCTTTTCTATTTCTACAAAGGTGGTAAGGTTAACCTGGAAGTTCTGCACCCGGGGGGGAACCAAGGTCTCAGTATTAACACTGCTAGCAGCAGTTTTAGCTAGCACCTTGAGGTGCGCAAGTGGGCACATCATCCATGCATCCGGCGAGTTGGTGTTATTTCGTACTGTGTACACAGTTGTCCTACATGAAATTCCATATTTCTGGAAGCTGCGAGTATTGAGGGAGGTATTGGTCAAAATCTGAAATTTTCATCAAAAGGACCAAATACTCCAGGCTGGGGACACATTTATCTCTAAAGTCACCACGTTCTTTTTTAGGAACTCATGCATTTTTAGGAAGGAGTAATTACTGATTCCTGGCAAATAGAAGGGGCAGAAATGGAAGCAGTAACAGATTTTACTTTTTGGGGTTCCAAGATCACTGCAGACGGAGACAGCAGCCATGAAATCAAAAGATGCTTACTCCTTGGAAGGAAAGCTATGGCAAATTTAGATAGCATAATAAAAAGCAGAGATATCCATACCAACAAAAGTTCGTATAGTCAGGGCGATGGTGTTCCCAGTAGCAATGTATGGTTGCGAGAGTTGGACCATGAGGAAGGCTGAGCGCCGAAGAATAGATGCTTTCGAACTGTGGTGCTGGAGAAGACTCCTGAGAGTCCCTTGGACTGCTAGGAGATCAAATCAGTCAATCCTAAATGAAATCAACCCTGACTGTTCCCTGGAAGGACAGGTACTGAGGCTGAAGCTCAAATATTTTGGCCGCCTAATGCGAAGAGAGGACTCTCTGGAGAAGACTCTGATGCTGGGAAAGATTGAAGGCAAAAGGAGAAGGGGAAGGCAAAGGATGAGATGGTTAGACAGCATCACTGATGCAACGAACATGAAAATGAGCGAACTCAGGAAGATAGTGGAGGACAGGAAAGCCTGGTGGGATATGGTTCATGGGATCACGAAGGGTCGGACACGACTTAACGACTGAACAACAAATTACTGATATAAAATAGTTAACATATACCTTTAAATGGAATTCTTCAAGACTGCACTCCATACTAACACTTCTAAAAGCATGTTTTCCGGCAGGATTGCACAGGAAGTCTCTACTGAAGCAATTTCCATTTGACCAGTAGTAGAGGCTATAGTGGTCGCTAAGAGTTACACTGAACCCTGATTTAACAGACTAATGGGGGGAAGGGGTGACTATTAATGATGGAAGTCCGTTAAATCCAACTGCATTTATGTCAATGGACACATGAATACACAAAACGTATGTCTAGTTTGAGACTGTGCCCGTTATTTCTAAAGTCTGAGCAGCAGCGCGCGCCTTTAAAATCCAGGAACACAGAGACTTTTTCAACATCTAACAGCCTGCTGGCTCGTATGTTTTGCCTGAAGAAGATTATCATATGATAATTGAAACGCAGCATTTTAATTAAAGAATTTTATTTTGCTTAAACCCAGTCCTTGGTCCGCACCAGTTCTTGGTTTTTGCTTTGTAGAAATTTCTTAGCATGGCTTTTAAACCCGTCTTTCTTTCTTCTACTATTGTCGCTGGCCATGAGTCTTAACTCGTATCTGTTAAATAAAGTCTTCACTATATACAACACATACATCTAGTAATTATAATTAAACATTAATATTCCTTTCGGTTAATGCAACTTGTGTCATATGTTGTCCATGAGTGATGGCCAGCTGCAATTACAGCATGAACCCATATCACACATTTGTCATTATAGACATTACTCACATGTATAGAGCAGCAGTGTGGAACAGTCTTTGCTTTAGTGCTTTCTGCCTCCAGCCTGGGTAGTGAAAACTGAGTTCCAGGTGACTACAGCCAGAGGCGTAACTATGGTGGCGCCGCATAAGATGAGCGTGCGGGGTTCGCCCCACGCGCCATGCCACTGGCCACACGCAGACACGAGCGAGCGGGGTTCGACTTCTTGCCTGCCGGCGGCCGCGTGGTGAGTCCAACGGAGCTGCAACACACTACTAAGCCCATTCTCGGTGACAGTCGGGGAGCAGAGTGGCCGCATGGCGAGGGGCAGAGTGGCCGCATGGCGAGTCCAACGGAGCTGCAACACATGGGTAAGCCCGTTCTCGGCGACAGTCGGGGGCAGAGTCAGGGGGACAACCGGTGCAATGTCGGGGGTGCCCGGTGAAGAGTCCCGCCGAGTCCCCCCCCCCCATTTCACGCCACGGCCAATGTTTAATTTTAGGCAATGTTTGAGCCGGCCCGGGCACCATTTCGGCTAGCTACGCCTCTGACTACAGCAGTCTGTTCAGTTTGAAAACTTGTACATAACAGGATTTCAAAGTTCACAATTCACTTCATATGAACAAATTGTGGGTGAAATTCATCTTTGTTCCAAGTTCTGCTCATGCTGTCTCTCAGACTGCTTTCTACGGTACACATCATCTGTAAAACATTTGTGATTATTTCCAAAAAAATTATGAGAAAACATTCCTTAAATATATCATCTATTTATAAAATGTAGCAAGGCTGTTTCTGCCTAGAGAAAGGTATCTTTTACTTACTTCAATAAGTTTGTTTGTTTTGTAAATTGATTAGAATCTGCTCAGCTTAAAGGCTATCCCTTCAAATAAAAATAATTGGGATTTGATGCTGGCATGGGTGAGATTAGATTTAGTCCCACATACTGATGCAGTGGTTGATAAACAGCATGTTGATTCAACCTGATGAGAACCAGTTAAGAAAAGCTGGTTCCCTTGCTGGGTAGGGTTGACAATTCATTCACAGAATAGAATACCACACTGCTTTAAATCTGTAGTTCATTAAAAAAAAAAAAAACCTAACTTGGGTCGCACCCAGCTAACATCCTATCTCTAACCATCCCTTTGGGGAGGTGAAAGGTTGTTGAACACAAAGTTGCCCAGAAATGTGTAAACCTGTTAGCTTCTTGGAACCTTACCTTCAATCACTTTGTAGCCTTTGATGATTACCTCCAACCAGTTGGGGCAACTATATTCTATCAATCCTATTCTGAGGCCTTTGATACCACCAGATATTTAGTTTAGTAAAGCTTTTCTACCTTATTTTGAGTGAATTTTAAGGCAATTTTATTGTGTATTTTTTAACCCTACGGAAAAATCTTTCACATGGCTTTTAAACCTTTAAATCTAAGGTTTAGTTGATATTTAAGACAGGTAGCCAACCTTTCAACATGAATGCTTCTGGCCCTTTAATGGTTGTATAGGTGGGGACATTTCACCAGGTGCAGCTGTTTTAGCAGCACCATCAGCAACTGCAGCTGCCAATATTCTGTCTTCTACACAACCCTTAAGAACACAGGGGCCCTAATGGAAGGTTGGCCACCCGATTTAAGAAAACTGTCCACTATCTCTTTTAACCATTTAGTTATGTAAACTGCTTTGTGAACGTTTTTGTTGAAAAGCAGTATACTTAATAAGAAACAATGTCTTTGTTCGAACAAAAGCTGAACATGAAGCAGCAGCATATCAGAATTTCAGAGGGTGATTATTCATGCCAATTCAAACATTTTAGAAGTAGTGACGAGTTGCACAAACTAGAAAAATATCCATTGACTGGCTCTCTAACAATAACCGTATTAAAATATCTGTTAAGGAGGTATAAAATGAGAATCCATATGAAAACTCCGATGACACTTACAAAAGGTTTCTCTGCCAATTCGAACGTTGATCATAAACCATTCCATAGCACCACCAAGGATGAAGAAGAAAGGAAGAAACCTGTACACACCAAAGTACTTCTTTCCAGGCACCATCCGAAGCAGCTGCCTTATTCTATGCTTGACCAGCATTTTACAATAGACTTCACAATCTCCATAAGAAAGTGGATGGTCCTGGAAGACATGAAGCAGATGTGAGTGGCTACCCAAACTGCACAAAGTATACCCAATTAAACAAACTGGATTTCATCTCCGTATCTTGTAGAATGACTATGCCATACAAAATAAAAGACTCAAAACTCAGACAACAAATAAAGAATTGGGCAGCCTAATCCTAAAACGTCTATTCTCAAACAATCTTCAGCTAAATGCTGGTTTTCCCAGCTTCACCCATTTTTAGAGGGGGGTAAATGCACCTATATTCATACCGGGTTACTATACAAGGGGCTGTTTCTGAACAGTGTTCACAAACTTCAATTGGTACTGAATGTGGCTGTTAGGTTAACAACAGGAATTGGCTGCTCAGAGTACATTACACCCATTTTTCATCAGCTACATTGGCTGGTTGTTTCCAGACTCAGTTCAAAATCCTAAGGGTCTGGTCCAGAAAGACACTTGAAGGAATACCTTTTGTCATGCAGGCCTGTCAACACATCTAGCTCTTCCTCAAAGGCCCTGCGCTCTGCCTAGAATATGCTGGGTGACCACACAGAGGAAGCCCTTTTTAGTTGTGGTACCAACACTAGAGAACAGTATACTGTATGTCCCTCTTCCGTTTCAGCCTTTAGGTGGCAGAAGCAAGGTTGTGGTGTTCCAGTGTGCTTAGAATGGTATGAGGCTGTGGTGTGGTATTTGCTGCTGTTAATGATTCCGTTACTGTTTTGATCATCTGATTCCGATTGTTTCCATTTATGTTGCAACTTTTATATTTTGCACTGGACTGCAACTGATAATTAACCACCTTGTGTGGATATTTGTAAATGGAAAGGCAGGAGACAAATATTTCGATAAGTAAAATGGGAAGAACATAACCCATTGCCCTGGTTTCAGAAACAAGAAGCTCCCCTTCTCAAACCGGCTAGAGGCCCTCGTTGTCAACTCCAAGAGGGGTAACCGGATCCACCACTGTTGCAGAATCGCTTTGGTGGGCCGAAGTTCACTGCAGAAGCACAACGCTGTACGTGCTCCGCTTGAGAGTTCCCAGTCCACTGAAAGCATGTCTCCACCGCGCGCACTTGTGTGCCACCCGCTCTGCCCATGCAAAGGTGCTCACTCAGGACCGCTCTGAAAAGTCAAAAGGCAAGCACGCCACACGAGGAGCCACGCAAAAGAAGAGGCAGTCCCTCCCTTGTGACCCGATTGGTCAATGAGTTAAAGGGCGTGGCTCATCTCGATTGGTGAAGGAGCTGGGAGCAGCCTGGCGAATTCTGGCATTGAGCTGCTGTACGCTGATCTGTTCCATTTTGAGCAGCCAATGAAATTAAGTTGTACCTGGTTGCCAGTACAAAGGAATAAACTTAATAGCCCAAATCCCAGGCATGTTTACACAAAAGCAAGTCCTTCTGAGATTAAGATTCTTAAAGATAGGGGAAAACAACAAGATGAGATACAGAAATTACAGGATAATGCGCAAGAATTGCAACAAAAGAATCCGTTTCTTGAATGGAGTGTTATGTTATTACAGTTGGAGCAAGCTAGATTTATGTTTCGTATTCAGAATTTTCCAGAAAATAAAGATGAAGATATTAAATCAAGAGTTCACCAATGGTTGTCAGAACAGATAGAGCCTAGTCAGGTCCAAAAAGTAATAGGGGGAGTACAAGCAGTGTATAGATTAAGGTCTAATTATGCAAGAATGCATAAACTCCCAAGGGAGATTATGGTAAAGTTCAATCAGGAAACTGTCAGAGATCTGGCACAACAATTGCTGGAGGGGAAAACACTGATGGTTGGAGGAAACCCAATAAGGATTTTGAGGGAGATTCCACGGTCTGTTAGAAGAGACAACCTTATCAAAATTTGACTATGTTTCTGAAAAAATGAAGTGAGGTACAGGTGGTTATTACCTGAGGGTCTTCTCTTTAATTTCCAATCAAAGAGATTTTATATTACTTCAACATTGAAAATGACAGAATTTGAGGACCTTTACAGAAGATGCTGATTTTTCTGAACTGTCACAAGAGTTGGAGGAGGCGCAAATGACAGATACAAACTCCAGAAAAGTAGACGTTGATGAGATAGACCTTTTAGAAAAAGATTTTAGTCCTGATTCAGAACAAGAGGAAGAAGATAAAGAGCAGGATGAAGATATAGAGGGAGAGAGGAGCAGTTGCACCTAAAATACAAAGAACACAACCAATAAGACATGTGAAGTTAGGTAAGAAAAAAACAGATCAATGATGGCAGAACCACAATTAAATATCATCTCACTAAATGTAAATGGTTTGAATTCACCACAAAAGAGAAAGTTTTTCCATCAATTAGAGAAATTAAATAAGAATGCAATATCTCTTCAAGAAACACATATACAAAGAAAAGCCTGGAAATATCTACAAAACACTAGATTAGGAGAAATGTTTTACGCAGCTGGGTAGAAAAAAAGAGGTTTCTGTCACATATGTTAAGGCTTGGCTAAATCCGAAGCCGATTTATGTAGAGGAAGCCAAAATATTGGCAGTAGAAATTTCTTATCTGACTAGGAAATTTTTAGTAATTAATATTTATGCCCCAAGATTTATGCACAAGAGATTTTTTAGAAAAAGTTACATAGTAAATTGGAATTTTGGAATGAATATGAATTTATTGTATTAGGCAATTTTAATTCGATTATGGATGGGAAATTGGACAGAACTAATTGAAAAGGTGGGAATTTGCCAAAGTCTTTTTTACATCTGACAGAAGAATTTAATTTGATTTGATACTTGGAGAGTGCAAAATCCTGAGAAAAAATATACCGGTACTTATTTTTCACATCATCAAAAGCTTGGTCTAGAATAGACATGTGTTGGTTTACAGCGACTAATAATAATTTTGAAGTGGAGATTCTACCAAATACATATGCAGACCATAAAGCTTAATGATAAACAAGAGGAAGAAATTAGGAGGATGGAGAATAAATATGGCTGTATTGAAAGAAAATGATTTTATAGACGCTGCAAAAGAAGAAATTAGCTGGTTTTTTAAGTTAAATACACAGTCACGAGACAAAAGCTCAAATTGTTTGGGACACAAGTAAGGCATATTTTAGAGGTATTATTATGAAATATGCCGCAAGAAAAGGCAAAAAGATAATAGAATGTTTAAAGAGTTGAAGAGTGAGAAGGAGGCTCAGAAAAATCCATCTAGTGAAGAACTGAGAGCGAAATTACAAAAATTACAACATGAAATTAGACTGATTCAGACAGAAGAAATTGAAAGACAGCTGAAAGTTATAACAAGATTTTTTTGAAAATGCAAACAAACCTGGAAGATGGTTTGCATATAAACTGAAAAAATTACAGAAAAAAAATTGTAAGAACTTTGAAAGATGAAAATGGAATAAAGTCAGTTGAAATTAAGGAAATAGAAAATTTCTAACATTATATAAATTAGAATGAAATACTGTAGATGTAAATCTATTAGATGCAGAATATATAGCCAAATATAATAAGTTAAAATTGACACAAGAACAGAAAGAGATACTAGGCCAAAACATAACAATGCAAGCACTTATAGTTGCTATAAGACACCAGACAAACCAGAAAGCCTCTGGGCTGGACGCATTACCAGCCGATTATAAGGTATTTGAAGAGATTTTACAAATACCTTTTAAGAATATGATTAATGAAATTTGGAAGACTGGAATTATACCAGATTCGTGGAATGAAGCTATAGTAATGTTGATACATAAACAAGACACGGACATAAAAGGAATTAAAAATTATAGACCAATTTCCCTTTTGAATGTTGACTATAAGATATTTGTTTCAATTTTGGCGACTAGACTAAAGAGTGTCTTATGCCAAATACATGAAGACCAAACAGGCTTCTTACCAAAAAGGCAAATGAAAAATAATGTAAGAGTAATTGTTGATGTTTTAGAATATTTTGAAGCTCATCTAGAGAAACAATTGGGCCTTATGTTTATAGATGTCCATAAAGCATTTGATAAGAGTTCGGATTTCATGGTATAGCAAATTCAACAGATGGATTCTGGACAAAATTTCACCAATTAAGAATATATATGCAAAACAGGTAGCAAAAATAAAAGTTAATGGTGAATTTACTGAAAGGATAGAAATTCAACAAGGGACAAGAAGGATGTCCCCTCTCACCGCTGTTGTTTATTTTGACTCTGGAACTATTGACTAATATAATAAGAGAGGATGAAATAGTAGGAGTTAAAAGTTGAGAAGAATATAAATTACAAGCTTATTCAGATGATCTTTGTATACTGGAGAATCAAAAGCAATCGGTGAAATTTGTATTAGAAGATCTATCAGCATATGGAGAAATGGCAGGATTGAAGATTAATTATGAGAAAACAAATTTACTTTTGAAAAATGTGAGAGAGCAAGATAAACAATTTGGAAGCTATGGTCTTAATATCACAAATAAAGTTAAATATTTGGGGATTTATTTAACAGGGTAAGCTAGCTCCTTGATGGAAGACAATTATCTTAAGTTATTGTCAGAGATTAAAAAAGATTTAGATAAATGGAGTAAATTAAAATTATCCCTTATGCGAAAGGTGGCGACAATTAAGATGAATGTACTTCCAAAGATGCTATTTCTATTCCAGGCAATACCTATTATTTTAAAGAGTTTTTTTGTTGAATTGAGGAAAATCTCTGCTAAATTTATATGGCAAGGAAAAAAGGCAAGAAGCAAGCTGAAGTTACTTCAGGATCATAAAGATCGAGCAGGTTTAGGCCTACCAAATTGGGAAGTATATTATCAAGCAGCAGCACTTCAATGGTTAAAAGACTGGATTGAGATGAAGAACCACAGAATATTAAAGCTAGAGACACATGATTTGCAGATTGGCTTACATGCTTTTTTGAATTATGATAAAGTTAAATCATTGTTATTTTAAACATCTTATAAGAAGAGCATTGTTGTATGTGTGGGAACAAGTTAGATATAAATTGTATATTAAAACACCAAGGTGGGTTAGACCATTAGACGTTTCAATTAAGCCAAGTTGGATAGGTGGAACACAAAATTGGAGCTATGAGGATTTGTTAGATGAAAATGCAGGTTTATGTTCGGAGGAAGTTACTGAAAAAGGGGATAAAATTAGATTGGTGGTCAGAGATGCAGGTAAGAGCACACTGGAAGGAAGATAAGAAGGAATCTATATGCAAAAGTCTGAATTTGATAAAGTATTGCTCTCGAATGACGACGTTTGAAGGTGCCTAACCCTATTCCAGCACTTTTCAAAGTAATCCTAATTTTTAACTGTCCTCACAATATGGAAGTCAAAATATGGAATTTGACCCAAAAAGGAGATTTTATCAGTTGCACTTCCATTAACATCCTTGAAACCTCCTTGAAGGCAGGAACATTCTCCAAAAGATTCGATATCAACCTATTCTGAGTTTTCCACATGTAAGTGTTCATAGGATTACTAGTCAAAGTTCTCACAAAATGTGTGCGTACCCAGAATTCCAGTGACTGGCACTTAGGAATGGAAGGGAAAAAAGCCTTAAGTTTCAGTAGAGTGATCAAATCAGTCACTCAAAACAATGATTGCTTATACAGGAAGAGGTACTTAATGACTTCCATGTTAAGTGCCAACATGAATAAATTTTTGTTGGATATAAATATGGAAGACAAGGTGGTAAAAGAAACAATGATTCAATGGGCAATCAACATTGGACATACTATCCGATTGGATAGTTGGGATTAAATCTGGAGAGTTATCAAAATAACTAAAGCCATATCGATGAAAGAAAACTTCTACAAAATGTTTTATAGATGGTATTTAACGCCAGATAAATTAGCAAAAATGTACCCAGGAGCAAATGATAAATGCTGGAAGTGTAAAAAAGAGATAGATACGTTTTATCATATGTGGTGGCTTTGCCTTAAAGTAAGAGAATATTGGGCGATGGTAAACACATTGTTGCAGAAGGTATTCTGTTGCATTATTTCTTTAGAACCAGAGCTCTGTTTGTTAAATGTTCTCCCAAAGATTTATAGTACCAATTTAAGACATGTTATTTTATATATAAATACTGCAGCTAGATTATTATATACCCAGATGTGGAAAAATAAGGATATACCCAATATGCATATGTTATGCATGAAATTGTTTGAGGTAATTGAAATGGATGTTCTAACAGAAAGAATGAGGGATGGAAATGTAGAAACAATACGATGACTATGGAGACCATTTAATGACTGGATGGAGCAATATACCAATATTAGTTAAATTAAGTCTATTGAACGTGATTTGAATAAGTATTTTAATTATGTTAAAGCAAATATTGTTAATGATGAATGGAAATTATTCATAAGCTTATGTACTGTAATTTTGGATCTTTAACAGTTAAAAGTGGAGACTGCGAACAGTTACCAATTGTTTTTTTCCTATGTACTGCCCCTTCCCCTGTCTGATGTATTTCTTTTCCCCATATTTTTAAATAAAGATCTTAAATAAAAAAAAACTTAACAGGTTAACCTACTCAATACTGTACATCAATTCCAAATGGCCATTCAGGATCTAATTTTTAGAAATACCAAAAAATTATAAATGAACGTGAAAAATCCAAATCCATAGTAGAATTTTATCTTTATTAGAAATAGACCAACTAAAATATCACAAAGAAATGAGCAACGTTTGAGTTCTCCAGAACTCTTCTTCACACTGGATGTTAAGCAAAAAAAGGGGGTAGAATAGCCCAAGTGAGGCATGATGGGAAAGTCCCCACAGGTGAACTGTGCAGTAGTCTACCAATCTTGAGATGAAAAGCAGATTAAAACGGGATTTAATCTTCTGCTTAAAGTGTGCGCGCCTGAGTGCATGCCCTTGCCCTCCAACCACAATTTTATCCACACTTTCATGGGAGTAAGCCCCATTATTTAAACACAATGTGTCTTACTTCTGAGTAGACATGCATAGGATTGTGCTGTAAATCATAGCCAATTTGGTTTAGGCACTCACTCCTAAGCCCCATTAAACACAGTGGGACTTACTTCTGAGTAAACATGTCTAGAATTGCATTGTTAATCTTTACTCAGTACCCCAGCTAAAATTAATCACCAGTTTTGCTAATGCAATTAAAATCTATCATTGCAATCTATGCCAATGCGTTTCTCTTTCCTTCTGCTCTCTGCTTTGCAAACTACTCTGTACAGAAAGTACATATTTAATTAAATTTAAAAATTAAATTTAAAAAATTAAATTTAAAAAAACAACTAAGCACTGCACAAGCAGAGCTACGGATATCTGTTAAAAGATTGCAGTAGGAATTGAATAAAAAAGCAACTGAATGAGCATTGCACAAACTGAGCTATAAGACCCACGCAGGGATGTCTGTTAAAGATTACAGTATTAACTGAACAAAACAAAAAGAAAATAAACACTGCACAAGCAGCGCTGTAAGACCCACATGGCATGGGGATTTCTGTTAAAAGATTGTGTTACTAATTGAATAAATAGAATATAAAACAAAAATAACTGAATAGCCTCTGCAGAACTGAAAGGACCGCCCACTACAATGTTCTTTAAAGATGAAAAGGTAGAAGTATTAATTGTAACTGAAGGAGAAAAAAGAACGCTTTACAGGCCTATAATATCTACAGCGCTCACAGATAACTCCTACTCTTTCTAAAACCCAAGACCAAATGCCGCTTCCCTAGCGTGGCCCATCCCTTTTCTCCATTTCACCCGCCCAGAAACTCTCCCACGTGACCCCCTGGCCCCTCCTTCCTTGAATTCGGCCGCTCAGCACCAATTCTCCCCAGCATGCCCCGCGCCCCACTCACGAGCAGAAAGTCGCTCAAGCAAGCCCCTCCTGATGGCCACCACCCAGACAGTGGAAGGTTCCCTTTCTTACGTCTGTGTACCAACAAGTTACCGGCACAGAGCAGTTCCTTCCTTTTTCACTTCCAATCGCAGACTTTCAAAAATACTAGAGTAATCGTTCAGTTATCAATCTACCCACGGGACTTCATGATTACTTTTGACATTTTTCTCTTCGTTTTGGGAGAGAAAAGTACATGCAGCTATCCGTAAGAAACGAACTGAAAAACAAGCAGTCATTACGCTCCCTCCTGCAAAAAGGAAGAAGCAAAGTCAGAAATTCATTCTCTTTCAGAGCTAGAACTTTGTGGGTGGTGGGGGAGGCGTGCAGAGTGGGTTTTTTTTTAATGTCCTGCCAATACCGATACAGACCATACCGCACATTTATCATGCTGCAGGTACGCGTAAGCAAGAGTGGCTTAGGATAGCAGTGCATTGTGGTCCACCACTGCACTGATGGTATTGCTGGGGCGGAGAGAGTGTAGTTTACCTTTTATCTTTTAATCTAATTTTTCTGTCTAATTTGATGAACTTGGTAACCACCCTGCAAGTGTTTTTACATTGAAGCGTGGGGTATAAATTGATAAGCCAACAAATCAATAATTTTTACGTGCCCAACCCCCACCACCAGTCAAGAGGCAGGCGTTGTTTAGCTCTGACCAAGTTCTGACCCAGTTATTTTGCTGCTAGATAATGACAGGCAGGAGATCTCTACTGCATAACAATTGTGCCAATAAAAAGCAGATAAAGGTTAGAGAGAGTTTCGGCTGGTAAGGGGACGGGTTATTACCCCTTAGAGCCTGGAAGTTAGTGTCAGAGATCTCAAAGCAAACCAGAAGTTAAGGTGCGCGTACTACTCTAGTCTACCTCTATGATTCCAAGCCATTTCCTCTGTTCCTCACGTGGTTCTGTAATGTTTGAGAGGGTCTTCTCGGCGATGGACAAGGTCCTGCACGTTTGTGATGCGCGAGGCTGAAATCAGCGACGACGGGTGAGCATTTGGTGGCTGAGTCGCGTGGCAAATGGACTGGGGGCGAGCAATCTTATTTGTGGCATGCGCCTGCCTGGGATGTTAGATAAGTAGCGAGGATCTGTAAGAAGGTCTCCTGGTAACCTCTGTGAATGATGGCGGGTTGCAGATATATCCACTGGCTTTATTCTGAAGAAACTCGTCTGCCCCCTTGTTACTGAGGCGTATGGGCAGGCCGGGGATGTGACTCCCGTGTAAACTGTAACAGTTGCCACACATGTTTTCTGTGGTGCTGCTGCTGTGAAGGCATGGCCAATGGTAGCTTCCCAATTTGTATGACAAGTGTACTGGTGCGGTCGCATGTTCGTTTTGTTGATTTTGCAAACAGACTAGAATGCATTTCTTGATGCAGCCAAAAAGAACATACTCTTGTTAACTAGGCAAAGAGGCACCTTTCAAAGTGGTGCCCTGTTATATTTAGCAGGGGGAGAGCAACTGTCCACCCCTGCATGGTGTCTTTTCCAGTGGCTCTTACTGGTTTCTTTTCTGCAGCTCTTTTTAGACTGTGAGCCCTATGGAGATAGGGAACCATTTATTGATTTGTTTTGCTATGTAAACTGCTTTGTGAACTACTCCTGTTGAAAAGCGGTATATAACATTATTAT
Organism: Plestiodon gilberti rubricaudatus; assembly: GCA_026170595.1. NCBI lineage: Eukaryota > Metazoa > Chordata > Lepidosauria > Squamata > Scincidae > Plestiodon > Plestiodon gilberti. Next base: position 75,215,718 of record JANXHW010000005.1, on the reverse strand, counting down.
TATTATTATTATTATTATTATTATTATTATTATTATTATTATTATTACAAATAAATTCAAAAGAATGGCTGAAAAACACCAGTGTGGATTGGGAGATTGGAATATATAATGGCAGAGCTTTATGGATCAGACAAAAGTTCCACTTACAGTGCAATCCTATGCATGTTTACTCAGAAGTAAGTCCCACTGTGTTCAGTGGGGCTTACTCCTAGTTAGTGTATATAGGATTGCAGCCCTAATCCAGCATCCTGTTTCTAGCAGTGACTGTCCTGGGAAACCTACAAGCAAGGCATGAATAGCCCGTTTGTCCCCACAAGCTGGTATTCAGAAGATTATTGGCTCTGGGCTTGGGAGCCCCACCTGGCAATCCTGCTATTAGTTGTTGATTTTCCTGTCCTTTATGAATTTATCCAATCCTAAAATAAAACAAAACAAACCACCCTCACAGAAAGAAGTAAACATTTTTAGAGCAGATTAGATGTAAGATAAGATTTCAAGTTTTCATGACCAGCAATTATCCATTTTGAACAAATAAAATTTACAGGTTAAAAACCATTAAAAACTTGTAGTTTTGAATTATTTTTAACCCAGACATTGCGTTTAAACCCGTAAACTGTATTTGTTCAAAATAGATTAGATGTTCTTCTGAAAAAACTTAAGTTTTAAACTCTTCTCTTTTCACAGGCTTATGGGAAAGGATACATTCTGTTTTCTGTGAACCTTGGATCTATCTGGCAATACTTAGAACGCTTCATAAAAAGAGTTGCTCCATCTTTTGGAAATGTATTTGCGTTAAGGACTCTTTTTCTCATAGAAAGAAGTGCACTGGTGAGGAGGTGGGATGATGACACTCTGCTGAACCAATGGCTAAACCAATGGTGTTAGTCTAAAAGCTAACATACACCAGTCTGAATTGTGACTCCTGCAGCTGAACTGGAATCATGTTTATACTTGTGAAAAGGGCTTTGTGTCTTTGTGTTAGGCTTAAGAGGTCGTCTAACATTGCATTTTTTTCATACGTTTCACTGCGGATGAAAACATCTCCTGGAGCCCATCATGCCACGTTCCTTAGGCAATATCACTCTGAGACTGTCAAGGTAACAGCTATCTATGTACTCCTACATATCAGTAGGGTGGGATCGATTTAAACGTTATTAGGCACTTCCCAATTTATAAATAATATAGCTGAGACATATAATGTTCTGTGACATTCTGTGGCAAGTTGTGGGTATTGCTTTGCATTCTGAAGAAGATGACACCAGGTGTCTAACTTCATGCAGGAGCATTGCTGCGTGGCATGTGGCCACCTGAGGTTTTCCTCCCTTATTGCATATTTTTACTGAGCATTAGGGAAATAAGCAAGTTCTGTTTGTTTCACTAGAATCATCTCCAGGTAAGTATGTTCTGGTTTGTAGCTTCAAACATATCATTTAAGAGTTGCTGTTAAATAACTTGCATATTTGCAACATACCATGTTTCTGTGTGAGTGAGTGCATAGCATTAAAAGTTGTTGGAATAAGAGTGAAGCTGGATAGATGGAATGCAAGAAAAGCTTTGCCGGATCAGGTGAAAGAGCCATGTTGCCTAGCATCCAGTTTCCCACAGGGGTCAAGCATGAGGCTGGGAAGATTACAAGCAGAGCATGAAGGCAACAGCTGTCCCTTGATTGTTACTCAGCAATTGAACATAAGAAGAGCCCTGCTGGATCAGGCCAAAGGCCCATCTAGTCCAGCTTCCTGTATCACACAGTGGCCCCACCAGATGCCTCGGGGAGCACACAGCCAACAAGATACCTGTATCCTGTTGCCACTCCCTTGCACCTGGCATACAGAGTAAACCTACTTCTAAAACCAAGAGGTTGCTTATGGCTTGTAACCTGTGATGGTCTTTTCCTCCATGAATCTGTCCAAACCCCTTTTAAAGGCATCTAGGCCAGGTGCCATCACCACATCCTGTGGCAAGGAGTTCCACAGATGAATTACACGCTGGGTAAAGAAATATTGGTATTCGGAGCCGAAATAGTTGGTCCACCTAATCAAGGACTGTCCATTCAAATTAGTGCTGGTTTCCGGTAGAGGTCTTTCTCTGCTTTTTCTAGTGGAGATATGTGGTGTTGAACCTGGGATCTTGTGCATGTCAACCATGTCCAGAGCGGGCAAGGCCATCAGCGTGGGGCCCGCCATGGATGTGACACCACCCTTCAAAAGCAATCATCAGGCCACAATTAAAGCAACACAATCCACCATGGTTATACAGTATGCATGTGTGATTTCTGTATACAAGTCACAGACCTTATGTTGTAAAGGTCTCTCTTGGGTTTCAGGGAGACCTTCCATTATCAATACATTGATTAGAATAATAATAAAGGTTACTCTCCGGTGAGTATACACTGGGTTGCAGTTTAAGAATGACAGCACAGTACCATGTTTTACCTAGCTCAGTAGTGCGATAACTGCTCCCTCAAGTGGTCTGCTGTGAGTATTGTAACGTCAGACTAGCAAACTCATGTGAGGTGGGATTGTTTCTTCATGAGCAGGAAATCATGGAATGGTAACTTTAAAACTGTTTCATGAGCGTGTAAATGTATCAGCAGAGGTATACCTTCCTCTGCGATTTGTCCACTGTCCTAACCTATTCATGAATTGAGACTCTCTTCCTTATTTTAGGATGCAGGAGATATGTCACTGTTTCCTGTTGAAAATATTAGAAATTTTAGCATAATAGCTCATGTGGACCATGGCAAAAGTACTCTAGCAGATAGGCTGCTGGAGATAACAGGTGAGAGACTAAAAACAATCTAAAACTGTCATGGCCAGCAATAACATACAAAGTCTTAAATTCATGTCTAGGAATAAAAGCCATGTGTAGAAAAAGTTCCAAAATAACTATGTTTTTTAAAAACTGATTAAAACCCAGGTTAAAGTTAAAAACACTTTGTTTTTAAAACAAAGTTTAAAAAACATCCAAAATGGTTAAAAAGTTCAAAAAAACATATAACATAAGGACCACAACGTTTCATCCAATTCTATGGACTTCATCAGGTGGACGAAAGGAGAGCCAGCAGGGCTGTCAAGGTGTCTGCTGGCTCTCCTTTTGTCCACCTGATGAAGTCCATAGAATTGGATGAAACGTTGTGGTCCTTAAATTGTATGTTTTTTTAACTTTTTAACAATTTTGGATGTTTTTTAACTTTGTTTTTAAAACAATGTGTTTTTAACTTTAACCTGGGTTTTAATCAGTTTTTTAAAAACATAGAATTATTTTGGAACTTTTTCTACACATGGCTTTTATTCCTGGACATGATCTTAAGACTTTGGTGAGAGACTGTTAAGAGTGTCGGTTTTTTTTTTCTTTTGACAGTGCTATGCTTTATGTGTCTTCACAAACTGTGCATGTGCATCTATATAATTCTAGTGCTGGATGTCTTTTTACATGCTGGCTATCCAGCATCACAAAAGGCGCTTTGGAAATGCACTGAGCCGCGCACTTCCAGACTGCTGCTGGAGAGGCTACAGAGGCCCAACTTGCACTGGTGAATAGCGAAGCGCCCAGTGCCGATGGTAGATCAGTGGTGGAATGAGGTAGTGGGGGAGGGAATAGGGGAGGGCTGGAGGTATGTTGCAACTTGGAGGTGGTGCACGGGGTGGGCGACTTATGCCAGTTGCGATCCCCTTCCTAGCCTCTCGACAGGTCCCCATTCTCTCCTCGGACTTGCTCCAGCTAAAGAGCTGGCACAGGTCCAAGTAGACCCCTTGGTAAGCAAGAGGCTTACGAGGAGGTAAGGGAAAATATTGTCCCTTGCCTCTACTAAGCCTTCTAATCCCCCCCCCCCAACACCATGGCATGCAGTGCAGCCCGTTTTGGCATGGTTGCATGCTATGGTGGGGGAAAGGAAAGGATTGGGCTGTAAACGTTTTAACCTTGTTGCAAAACAAAGCTTGGAAATACCTTCGGTGCTCCTCTCATTAGTTCTTCAGTCACCATTTTTGTGCCAAGCACCTTCACGTTTTGAGCAATTCCTATCATGAGAGCAGAATATATTTTGCAAAGTTTAGCAAACTTATGACTTGCTGAATTTGCCTTGATTGCAGAAACTAGATTTGTTCCCTGGCTAACCACATTTTTCATTAGCAAATTGTCAGCATGTGTAGGTAGATTTGTATAGTGTATGAGCAGGGATAGGCTACAGCAGGGCCATGGGTTATATCCAGCTCATCATGCCTCTGCACTCTCCTCCCCAGCCTCCAGTTTCTTTATGTGGCCTTCTGGTAACTATTTAGCATGCATAGTTATGAGAAAGCCCTGGTGAGTCAAAGTCAGTTTACCCCTAGTGTAGTGCTTTGAGCTAGATTGAAAAAGACGCGTCTGAATGACTGATCTTAGTTTTTGAGACTGCACATGTACACATTTGGTTTGCCCTGTGGAAAATGTATTTTACAGCTCAGGTGCAGGAATGAACTTTGGATTGTATCCATTCTCAGGCGAGCCTTTTAATTATCCGCGGCTCCAAGCATTTTCAGATGAGCTTCACAGGGTGTTGTTCGATGGCCATGCAGATCTTTGGGACCATGGTGTACACATCATGGTTTTAGAAAACAGATACTGTACATACCCATGCATAAGTACAAAAAGGTACATTGCTGAGAATGACATTGGGCTGTGCATAAAAAGGACAGAATAATTTCACTTCCAGTGTGTGTTAATTTGTGGAATCTGTTTAACCCTTTAGGAGCCATTGACAAAACTGACCACAATAAACAAGTACTGGATAAATTGCAAGTGGAACGGGAAAGAGGAATCACCGTTAAAGCCCAGACTGCCTCTCTCTTTTATAGCCATGAAGGAACAAATTACCTCTTAAATCTCATTGACACACCAGTAAGTGAATTGTCGGTATTGCTGAATCCTGAGGTCATATGAAACTGAGCAGTGGTATTTGCATCCTTGCCATGGAGTTGGAGCAAAGTTATGGCTGCAATTCAGCAGTTTTGATTAGCTTGAGTCTTTCCATTTAGGCAGTTGTTCCCTTTTCTAAAATATGAACAGTAAGAAAACCGTATGTGTGCCTCAAGCCCCTTGATACATCCTATTTACAGTCGTAACCAGGGCTTGCACCGTCAGGTTCAACATTGTTCTTGAACTTCATGCATTGCCTGTTTTTCTTTTCTTGCACAGGGCCATGTGGATTTTAGCTATGAAGTGTCACGATCGTTGTCTGCTTGTCAAGGCGTCTTGCTTGTCGTGGATGCAAATGAGGTAGGGTGCTTAAATACTCCCCATTGTAGCCTCATGTAAACCTAATAAGGGAACTTCAACCTTTTGTTGTTTCTGGAAGAGCTTTCCTCTTCCAAGTATAGATAGGAATTAACAATTCAGCAAAAGAAGAATCTGTTATCCTGGACGAGTTAAATATATTCTAGAACAGGACCAGCTCAGTGTCTGCCGTACACATCTGTTTTGTATGAGACTACGGACTTGAGATAGTTTCATCATTTTTGTACGTGAGCGTGCCAGACACAGTGTCTTGTATTTATTTGGTGACCTTTTCCAAAATTCATCCCCATATAATTTGTCACTCGGAAACTGATTTGTTTTCCCCATTTCAACCGATGCCTCTATTGTGACAGTGAAATGCTAGATGGCTGTGTTTGTGTCTGTCTCAATTGGGCACTTTTTGTGTAGTACATGTGACATCATTGGTGATGCAAGCCATATATTTCTTTCCCCACCTATGCCTGCGACATTTTGTGTCCCCCCCCCCATTTTTTTCATCCTTATTGGCTGAGCGCTCCTATGCTCGATCACTTATGCATGGGAGCACTCATCTATCCCTTTAAACAACAACAGAATTGTAAAGCACTGTGTGTCCACATCTCAGTGCTGGATATGAGGCGCACCCACTGCAGCAACCTTCTGCATACATGTGAGCTAATCCAGAAGGGCAGGTTGTGTTTAAACACGGATTTTTGCAGAGCTCACCCTTACTGAATTGGAGTGACATATAACATGTTAACGCATATTGTTGCATCAATATGTTACTTGCATGTTTCTTTTCCTTTTCAACACAAGTTTAATTTTGGTTTTTTTTCCAGGGTATTCAAGCTCAAACAGTGGCAAATTTTTATCTTGCATTTGAAGCACAGCTGTCAATAATTCCTGTTATCAATAAGGTACTACTTATATATAGTGTTTTCCAGTGCAACTGTGACTGAGGTTACCCTCAGTAGCCTAGGCTGCCATTCTAATTGTGTCACTTCTGCATTTTTCTCATCCTCTTTTCCTACTTGTATTTGTTATAAGCTTCTTTCTTTGAAAGTCCTTCATGACCTTACTCGTTCCTGTTTTTCTTCCTTGATTTCTCCTTATGTGCCCTGAAGTTTCTGATGTTCTGCTCCACATAATATTTTGAATGGGTCTCCTGCATGCCCAGCCCTGGTTGTTTGACTTGGCTTCTTTCTATGCTTAGAACGCTGTACCTCAGTGGTTCTCAAACTGTTGGGTTGCGACCCACCACAAAAACCGGATGCAGTCGCTACCCCCTTAAGAGGGGTGGCGATGTGCGGTGACATCAGTGATGTTCCGCAGCCAGAAAAAAGGGTTTATTACTTACCAGAGAGTCATGCTGGCCCTCCGGAGGATGGAAGCGGCTGTGGCCCCCTCTGCAGGCCCACTTCCGATTTTCGTCTGAAACTGGAAGTGGGTATCATTCGCTTCAGGGACCTGCAGAGGGGGTTCGCGTCCCCCGCCCCCTCTAGAGGGCCGGCGCAACCCCCGGTAAGTAAAAAAAAAAACAACCTTTTTTTCCTTGCAGCTACATGATCCCGGGAACGCCACCGCCACTGTTGGCCCGCCACCGCAAGGACTTACAACTTCCCCTACTCATGGGGAGAAGTTTGAGAACCGCTGCTCTACCTCTTAACGTCTCTCCTATTTTGACCCTTCAGAGCGGTGACAGAATGAAAAACCTGCTTATTCTAGGCTGCTTTTCCTTCTTTATCCTCTCAATCTGCTCCAGTTTTTGGTTGATAATCCATATTTCCTTTTGCTTGCTCTCTGTCCCCTTTTCACATCTATTTTCATACTTGTTCTTTTATATCAGTTGATTTTGGATTGTGAACCTGCAGGCAAGGAACTGTCTTTTAAAAAGTGTATTGTATACTGAGTATAATCATTTTAGGGTTTTCATATAAATAAAATATAATGCTGGTGACCCAAAGACGTTCTGTTTTACATGGTGGCTCTGAATAAACTTCACAACCCCTTAGCTGTAGGTCATTCTTTCAATTCTCTAGATGGACACTTTGGTGGTAAAAGATGAAAAAAGTAAATGGAAGCCATGTTTTTCAAAACATAAGTGCACATTTTCTGTCACTTTGGTTGAAACAGAATGAACCTCAGAATGCTGTTGCATTCTGCACATTGTCCTAGTTGTCACATTGTTCTAACGACAACATTGTTTTGCAGATTGATCTGAAAAATGCAGATCCCGAGAGGGTTGAAAAACAAATTGAAAAAATATTTGATATTCCCAAAGGAGACTGCATTAGGGTAAGATGTCTTTTTGTGAGCACCTCCCTGATGCCTGCCTCCCTCCCCTCTCCCCCATGTTGGCAGCAGCTACCCATGGGTCATGAAAGCCTGAAGTCTGAAAGGGGGAATTAGGGCCCTGGAATTGGCCTCGGAGTTTATCGTGGGAAGGGGGTTTCTGTCACCTTGGTTTCTCCTCCGCTGGTCTGCTGGCTCTGTCCTTGGGCTCTGCTGGGTGCTACCTCATCTGCCTGAGACAGTGACTGTAGCGCATGCCCTTTCTCGACAGCCATCACCGGCCATGCCTCCCGTACACCTTTTTATATGTTTGGATGTTTGGTAGTTACTGGTAAGACGCTCGCTCACTCACTCGCTCTCCTTGTGGAGTGGGTTGTGTAGAAACATTATTACATATGGTTTTGTATTGCCCACTCCACGAGGCACCTCACAAGCAACATCTAGGCCCTATATTAATCAAGCTCCAGGGCTGGGCAGATCAGGAGGTAGTACGTTACCTTTTATCAACAGAGATGGATGACGTCATGGAAAGATCGGCAGCCTTTGTTAATACAATCATTATAGCATGTAAAGCTGATAGTATTCCCTATGATGTTTAAGCTGTAATTTTGTTGAGCTTGTAGTTTTCTTTTAGATGTTTGTAATATAAATATTATGTGTTAAGTGTTATATGTTATGTATGTTTTTGTTTTGTTTTTATGCCAATAAAGGTTACTATACTATACTATACTATGCTCACTCACTCCTGAAGTAGGATTCTGCACACAGAGCACCTTCCTTGATACATGGGGTAAAGCCCTGGTATCTACTACCTGAGAGTGATCTTTACTGGATTGGGCCTTGGTGTGGAAGCCTCAATGGCTGGCTGGCATAAGCAGTTTTGACAGTACCAATCACTTGGTTGTGAGGGAGCTAAATCCAAGTGATTGGTCGTGTAATCCGTTTTGACAATGACCATTTGTTTGGCTAGCGGATGTATGGAGATGGGCGATAGCTCAATAGTAGAGCACCTGCTTTGAGAGCAGAAAGTCCCAGGTTCAATCCCTGGCATCTCCAAATAGGGCTGGAAAAAGATTCTTACCTGAAACCTTGGAGAGCCACCACTAACCAGCACTGACAATGCAGCATTGACAATGCAGAGCTAGATGGATCAGTGTTCTGTCTCAGGAAGAAGGCAGGTTCCTACGACCATCTTGAATGGAGTAGCGTGTCTGGATCTGTGAACTGAATGCATAAGCTGCAGTCCATAGTCTATTTACATGTGCTTAAGTGCCATGTGGCTGTAAGTGCATGGAACTGTTCTGCACTGCAATTGCCATCACATGCTGTCTGGACTACTTGGAGGATGCAAGTATTTTACTTTTTAATGTCTCAAGTACAGGTTGAGTATCCCTTAGCCAGTCTGCTTGGGAAGGGAAGTTGTCTGGATTTCAGATTATTTGCATAAATATTATTTATGTCTCATATGCACCCTATACACATAGCTGGAAGGTAATTTTATACAACATTTTTAATAATTTTGTGCCCCAGTATGCCTTGCACTATGCCAGCCAGGTGTTGGAAAAACTTTTTTTTTTTTTAAAGTCATAGCCCCCAAAATGTCTGGATTTCGGAATAAGTCTGGATAAGGGGTAATCAACCTGTATTTCTGCTGAGAATTAGAAAAGGGTTAAAACGTGTTTCGTTACAAATGGATTCTGCCTTGTTCATATTTCTGAATAAAGTGCAGTAACTCGTCCTCCCGTGGAATGACCTGTTACATTTGCTGAAGCGATGTACAGCAGGGGTTCTCAACCTTTGGAGGCCTGGGTACCCCCTATCATGGTCCAATTTTCTGCAGTACCCCCTGCTAATTAATTAATTAATCAATTAATTAGGTAATTAATCATTAAATAAAAAGTTCAAAAACAATTTTAAACGTGAAAAATGGCTTATTTGAGACACACACACACACACACACACACACACACACACATGCAAGGATCTCTTTTTTTCTCCAAGTCACACTTCCCAAAATCAGCTCCTCCCTCCCCACCCCACCAAAGTACATTATCCAAAGTACAAAAATAAGCCCAAAACCAAAACAGAGACAGAAGGGCTCAGAAAATAATTACAATTTAAAATCCATGTTAATTAACAATTAGCTGCTGATGGGGCAGATAAGGGGCAGGGCTTGGTGTACCCCCAGCAAGAGGTCCGCGTACCCCTAGGGGTACCCGTACCACAGGTTGAGAACCTCTGATGTACACTATATGTGTACTGTTCCTGACAAAGATTTTTGAAATATAACTGGGCATTATAGTTGAAACAATGTATATAAATGTAGAATTCACTGTTTCTGGTCACATTCTTTTGAAATAAGGTAAACTTTTATCTTTTGTTCTCTCACTTTAGATTTCTGCTAAACTAGGAACAAATGTTAGAAGAGTACTTCAGGAAGTTATTGAAAGGATCCCTCCGTAAGTTTTCTTTGCTGTCATTTGTACACTATTATTATTATTATTAGAGTATTAGTATTTATATACCGCTTTTCAACAAAAAGTTCACAAAGCGGTTTACAGACAAAATCAAATAAATGGGTCCCTGTCCCCAAAGGGCTCACAATCTAAAAAAGATGCAGAAGACCACCAGAAAAGAGACTGTGCTGGGGTGAAAGGGGAGCAGTTACTCTCCCCCTGCTAAATACTGTATAAGAGGAGCACCAATTGAACAAGTGCCTCTTGCCCAGTTAGCACTATTGAGGAATAGTAGTTATGTCTAAGATACACTCTCCTATTTGGTACTTCTTCACACAGCACATAATTTGTGGGATTTGTTGCCACAGGATGTGGTGAGGGCTACTAGGTTGGATGGCAACAGGATGCAGGTATCTTGTTGTCTCTGTGCTCCCAGAGGCATCTGGTGGGCCACTGTGAGATACAGGAAACTGGACTAGATGAATCCTTGGCCTGATCCAGCAGGGCTCTTCTTATTGGACAAAGCTGTGGAGGACAGCTCTATCAATAGCTACTAATCATGATGACTATGTGCTACCTGCAGGTTCAGCATTCATAAGCCTCTGAATACCAGTTACAGAGGAGCAATGGTGGGAGTGAAGTAGACCATTCTCTCCTGCTTTTGGGCATCCCAAAGGGAGCTGGTGGACCACGGTGGGAAACTGGAAGCTGGACTAGATAGACCTCTGACCTAATCCAGCAGGGATGTTCTTAGGATCTTTTATTATGGGAACACTGAAAATATACAGCTGGTACTGAATAAAGAACATTATACTTTATAATACCACAAACTCTTTTAAAAAAATTGTGTTTTTTTTTTAATTATCACAGGCCTCATGTTAGTACGCGCGACCCACTGAAGGCTCTGGTGTTCGACTCCACCTTTGATCACTACAGGGGAGTCATTGCTAACATAGCACTGTTTGGTGGGGAGGTTTGCAAAGGCCACAAGATAGCATCGGCTTACACACAAAAAATTTATGAAGTTCACGAAGTAGGAATTTTGACACCCAACGAGCAGCCAAAACGTAAACTGTAAGTTTTGAAAGGTTTTTTTTTTCCTGCTAGATTCAAACATAAAACATTATTTGCGGTCTTTGCTGATGTCTTGATTTCTTGTGCGTGTGGCTGCTGTGTCAGCAGCAGGAAGACTGCTTGTCCTTCAACATTTGTCTTTTCCCTTGACGCTCAGGGCAAACGTATAGAGCAGAGGCATTTTTAAAAAATTGAGCCCAACCGGCAGAATTGACTGATGGCATTTGAGTGCTGCTTATGGGTGCTTCTTAGTTTCTGCCTTAAATCACTCACTTTCCGTCCACAATTGTTGACTTGTCTTTAGTTTGTTGGCGAGGGCTGTGCTAGCGATTTTGAGAGAGAGCACCAGCTAAGAGCAAGGTGGCAAAGTTTTGACATCGTTGTAGCCAGTTGAGAAGGGTGATGAGAGCATGTGTGATCACATTCCGGAGTAGCGAACATGTAAGGGGAGAGAGGTTTGAAATACTTAATATGATACATATTTCCACATGATACCAATTTCATTTAGATATGCTGGCCAGGTTGGCTATCTGATTGCTGGAATGAAAGAGGTTACGGAAGCCCAAATAGGAGATACACTCTATTTACATAACCAACCAGTGGAGCCATTGCCTGGGTTTAAATCAGCGAAACCAATGGTCTTTGCAGGTGAGGCGCACATATTCAAAAGATGGGGAGCCGTTTAACGTGTACTAATATCAGAAAATGCCCAGGGCTGTTAAGGAATCCTTGTTCCTGGGACGTGAAGCTAATTCTGTAAGAAAAAGTGACCCTAGTGTACATTCTAATATCTCCATTTTGTTTTAAGCACCAACTGGCCCTTTCTTCCGTTACATTTGCAGTGTGACTTCTTCTCATCCCCCTAGGGCAGTGGTTCCCAACCTTTACTCGAAAGGAAGGGAACCAGTAACTGCTTGTGGGGGGTGGGGGTGGCGACCCGGTGGGAGGTCAGGTCAGTGGCAATGACATTTCTGGTTTCCCACCGCTACCGCCCAAAAATAGGGGTTTTGAATTCACCTGTCTGTGGTGGCGGCAAGAACCCTGGTTTTGTGGTGTCTCTACCACCGCCGCAGATGGATAAGTTCAACCCCTCTTTTTTGGGGGGGGGCAGTGGCAGCAGCAGTAAAAACCCAAAAGTGTGGTCGCTGACCTTCCGCTAGGTTGCCATGCCCCTTAAGGGGGTAAACGGTGGTTCCTGCTGGCCTGGGGGTGGGTCATGACCCCCAGATTGGGAACCAATACTCTAGGGTAATGAGAGAAGCTCCAGGCCATGTAGGAGGACTCTCTGCATCCCAGCTGTTGCCCAGTTTCTGGAAGGGGCAATGCTTGTGTTGGGAAGAGCTGCAGCACAGAGGTCCTCTCATGATACCCCAGTGACATGGGAAGAAACCACACTGTGCTGGCTCTCTTACCCCAAATGTAATGTGAGAAGGAGCCATTAATGATGGGTGAAACTGTATCTCATGACTTCAGAGTCATGAGACTCCTTCAAGATTTCATAACGTATGTGTGTTCACTGTGCAGTCCTATCTCTGCGATTGGTAGCAAGCAACTATTTGATGAAGGAAAAGTTACAAATCGTTCCAAATTTTGAACGTTTCACACAGTATTGAAAAGTTCCTTACGCTTTTTCGCCGTTGTTTCCAATCTACATGCCATTGGGACCTAACAGTTTTAGATGTGAGCAATGCCCTCTAAGAAATGAGTGATTTGTTTTTACAATAATTGTGTACACATGTGTACACACACACACACACACACACACACACACACACACACACACATATGAGAGAGAGAGAGCGCACCATCAATGTTTATGGCACTTTACAGAATAAGCTAAAAAGATAGCTACCCTAAGGAGTTGGTGTTTTGATAACAGGGAGAGGTCATGGAGAGGGGGAAGTAGTTTATTTCCTTCCTCAATTTCCTGTTTCTGTAAACATCTGTCTTTAGCAAATGGGGAAGAGGAAACTCATGCCATATGGGACTAATGCTTTCCTGGAACTATTGGGCAGGAATTCAGTGTCAACAACCTCATTTGCCATAGTTGTCTCTCCTTGAAAAGCAACTCGGAGGTGGGAAGTGGATATGGGGTGCGGGTAAAGGAGTAGAAGCAGTGACTCTGGTAGCAATCATGACAACGGGTTTGTTGGGAGACCACTATTCTGACAAGGAGTAAAATCTCACCCCTTCCCCCTTGCCTTTTAAAGGGCCATTTCAGGTGTGAACCTGGTTTTTGATTGTTGCTGGGATCCTGGAAAGTGTGGGTGACGTCAACCATGCCTTGTGCAAATGGATCCTTGGGTTGTTAAGCATTCACGTGGCTCCGGATCGCTGTATAAACCATGCTTTTGAAATATCTGAATTCCCCCAAATTAGCCTGCTGGCGAACTTGTAAACAAGGGTATGAACTGTGTAAGCCTATGCAAGACTACTCAGAAGTAGGTCCTAATGTGTTAAATGGGGCTTCTATGAAAACGTGCCTTGGATTGCAGCCCAAGTCACCCCGAGATGACTTTCCTACCCTTTTTCAAGAACTTGGATGTGTGATAAAATGAGATCTAAAGTGTATTTTGCTTCCCATTAAGGAACAGAGTATTTGAATTCTGGAAAATGTGTTCTCCCAGAGGAAGGCCTGCAGTGGAACAGTTATCGCATGTAGACATAGAAAGGTCCTTATTCAGTTTAAACATGCCACCCTGTTTGGCTTTTCATAAAGTATTTATTTAGTTGTTTGCTGCTGCAAGTAATCCAATACATCTCTATTGGAAAAAATGATTTCCTTACCCGGCTGATTTCCTAAAACATTTCAGCCATTTCTGTGCATTTGGAAACCTTTCAGGAGAAATACAGTTACGATTTCTGTCTGTGAAATGCAACTAAGATTTGTAGTTTAAAATCTGCCGTATGATTTGTGAGCTGCAATTGAAAAAGACATCTTTTGCACGAGAAGAGACATTTTAAGTGGTCCCGAGGAACGTGCTGAAGCAGGTGCAAGATGATATTGATCAGCTGCTGTTATCCATCTTTTACACTTTTATTGGCAGGAATGTATCCAGTAGACCAGTCGGAATATAACAGCTTGAAAAGTGCTGTAGAAAAACTGACACTTAACGACTCCAGTGTTACTGTTCACCGTGATAGCAGCCTTGCCTTGGGAGCTGGCTGGAGGTGAGCCTGACAGTGTTCAGCTTATTGCTTTAAGCTTCAACTTTGGGCTGTATTTGTGGCTGTGACAGTGTAATGCAGTGTGAGCAAAATCTCTTGGTTTCGTTTGACTTGGAAGTGTACAGTGCAGTCCTGTTTATTCAGACGTAAATCCCACTGTGTTCAGTGGGGCTTGGTCCATAGTAAGTGTGTAAGTATGTAATAAGTAAGTGATTGCAGCCTCACAGCACAATCCTGTTTAAGTAGAGATTGGCAGAGAGGCCACTCCACTGGTCTAGGGTGTCGCACATGTGCCTTATGGCACATGTGCGGCACCCAGAGAGTAAGCGGGGCCAGTGGAGAGGTTTGCACTGCTCCTCCAGCACCGCAGACAACAGTAGCGCCGCGGCGGAGAGGTAAGTCCCCACCGGATGGTGGAGGGGTGGGGAGAGGGTGGAATGGGGCATTCCGGGGGATGGGGAAGGATTGGAGAATTGGGCCCAGGAAGGGGGAGGGATCAGAAGAGGCCTCCTCTGCCATATCCTATCCCCCTTTCGGGCCTGTTGGTCCTTACATAGGCCTCTCAAATACTGTATACACCAGCAAAAATGGCGGCTGGCCTGTTAACTTGGGGTAAAGGGACAAATGTCCCTTTGCCTCAAGGAGGCTACCGGCTGTGCCGGGGTAGGCCCAGTCCTGCATAGAATGCGACGGGCGCCTTATGTGTGCTGGTGTGGTCTGCTAGACAGGATTGGGCTGTTAATGGGCTTGACTGGCATTTATGGCTAGCTCATTGCTTAGCACCATGTAGTTTACAGTGCAGTTTGCTTAACTTAAAAGTATACAGTATATAAAGAATACAGTACAAATGTTCTATTTACAGGTTGGGTTTTCTTGGCCTTTTACATATGGAAGTTTTTAATCAGCGTTTGGAGCAAGAGTACAATGCTTCTGTCATTCTGACAGCACCCACAGTTCCCTATAAGGCAATTCTTTCTTCAGCAAAATCGATAAAGGTAATTTAAGATTTTTTTAAAGGCTAAATTAACAAACGCACACAAAATGTTGCATGCTAAACAGACTCGCAGAGTAAATTGTAGCTTAGAAAATATTCTGTTTGGGTTATATCCAAAGAAAATGCATCCTGACTTGCCTCCTTCCAGAAACATGAAGGGTGGGCCAGAGGCGTAGCTAGCCTCTGCAGCCCCCCCGCACGTAACGTTACAAGCCTCCCCGCCCCTGCCACATCGTGGTGAAAACGCCCCCCCCCGCGGTTTTTTGATGGATTTAAGCTCCTAGGTGGGCCAATCCTCTAAGCCGCGTGGCCGTCTTTCGACCGCCACCATGACGTGATTGACGCCCCCACCGGCCGCTTTGTCACCCCCCTGCGTACTGCCTGGGCCCCCCCTCCACGCCCCTCCAGCCACCGCTTCTAGAATGGGCTCATCTGAGGGTGGGCAGTTCTTAGCCATACCCCCTCAGCCTTTGTGGGGGTGTCAGTGTTAAAACATGTCTTCCGTTTAAATCCACAAAGTATGCCTTGGCTATCAAGTTTAGAAAATGCTGCAGTAGAAACGGATTCCCAAGGTTTTTGCCATCTTATAATTTTGACAACGGCTTGAGCTGCTCGCTTTGGATGGGAAGCGTGCCCGATAGCCTGCTTAAAATGAGGCAAGTCGTCGTCTTCCCTGTATTGTAGGCACATGGGAAAGAGGAGGTGACCATCATCAACCCTGCTGAGTTTCCTGATAAGTCAACCGTGGTGGAATATTTGGAGCCTACCGTTTTGGGCACGATCATAACACCTGATGAATATATTGGGAAGATACTAACTCTGTGCCAGGTTGGTTTGTAATTTTAAAGCTTGTCAGGATTGAAATTCAATTAAATGAGGACTTTTTAATGAACCAACGATCACCTCTGTGAACTTGTGTAGGCCCTGGAATACACCTGATAGGCCCTGTGGCTCTGCGAGGCAGGGGAGCTTTAAAGAAGTAGGAAAGCTGCAGAAAGACCAACCCTGAGCAGTTTACAGTCTCAGTTACTGTTTCTGTCTTCCAATACTGACAGTGCAATCCTATGCATGACTACTTGGAAGCAAATCTCATTTTGTTCAATGAGACTTACTCCCAGGTAAGTGTGTACAGGATTGCAGCCTTAGTTTCTTGTCGCTCGTTCTTATCCAGCAAGCAAAGCTTGATAGGTGATCAAGTAAAATGATGTTCTGTAATTTCCACTAAAAACACTGTTACCTTGGCAATAAGAAAATTATGTTGCTTGGACGTTGTGGTGATGAACAAGAGCCTCTGAAGACCATGTGGACCAGTTAGGTTAGCAAAACAAAATCCTTCACAAAAGAAAGAAACAAAAGAGTGTCAATGGCTTGGTCATACATTTAATTTTCAAGACCCTTATTCTTAGTCTCTTGATTTGAAATGTAACATTTGGCGGAGGTTTCTCCCAAGGGAAACGTTAACTCTTAGTCTGTTGTGTTTAATTGTCAGACTCGAAGGGCTGTTCAGCAGGAGTTGCTATACATCGACGATCACAGAGTCATGATGAAGTATCTCTTTCCACTGAATGAAATTGTAGTTGATTTCTATGATGCTCTGAAATCCCTCTCCTCTGGGTATGCCAGGTAATGTAATTTTTCATAACGCAAAGCGTTCAGCGCATATGGGATGTACATTGGAAATCCAGTTTCCACTTCCCATTGACTTTCAAGATCTTGAAGAAGAGAGAGACTCTGTCCCAGCTCATGGTCTGTTGTGGGGGTCTTGCCCGTCTCATATGGGGAAGAATGGCAGTCTTCACTACCAGTGTCTATCCTCCAAGTGGACCTACATTTCTGAGGGCAGATATAGATATAGGGCAGGCTGCCCTGGGGCGGCCCATCCATGAGGCAAGGTGATGTGGATTGCAGCAGCGACGGATTGTGGGAGGGGTGAGATGGCCATGGATTTTGGGTGCTTGGGTATTTGAAACAGCGGAACATTTTACTGCCCTCATTCAACTATTAAAATGCTATTTTATTTTGATAAAGCTAAAATAATGTGTGCAAAAAATTGGAGTGACAAATTTAATGTTTTTCTTTTTTTTTTCTCCAGTTTTGACTATGAAGATGCAGGATACCAAGCAGCAGATCTGGTCAAAATGGACATTCTTTTAAATGGAAATGCTGTAGAAGAACTAATTACTATTGTACATAAGTGAGTAAAAACTAAATAGACATTCTGTTTTTTAGAGAAAGATATCAGTCATACCCTCAGATGACACATCTGTGAGTGTGAGTGTGAGTGTGAGTGTGAGAGAGAGCACGAACCCATTCGTTCTGGTGAAAGAGTTTAAAAAATACTGTAACTATGACCCTGAAATAGACATGGCCGAACTACAATGAAAAGTTTGTATCCAAGCTTTCCATTTAAGTGTGATTTCCCGATTTTGCTTATAGTTCCAAATCCAAGTTTTTTGGGGGCTTTCTGGGTTTGTGGTGATCCAACAGGAGGGACTGGGACGAAACCTCTGTGAATCCACACCCTTGGGTCTCTTTTAAAACACACAACCGTGCAAATCACAGGTTAGGTGATACTCCATGCCTTTCTTCCAGCCCAGGGATCACCCATTAGTCAACAGATCTCTGCGATGGGTTGTGTGTGGGAAGAGGAGAATAGAAAGGGAAATAGCTAGGATCCTTTGTGCTTACACTTGCGCGCACACACTCCATTCTTGGGGTAAAACCGGCCGCTAGAGAAATCTTGAGAAGGAGGCAATTGCTCTCTTAGGTTTAAAGAACTAGGCAAGTGGTTTATTTAAGCAAGGAAAACGTTTATTGACACAAAAGTGGAGAAGCATGGCAAGCAGCCAAATTGTAGAGGTGAAATTACTGGCAAAGATAAAACAAACAAACAAAACCCCTGGTTCTGACTTAGTCTCATCAGAATGTCTTAGTTCAGTTTGCAGCCCTGGTTCTGGAGGGGAAGAAAGTCTCAAGAATTATCCTTGTCCTTGCTGGACAGCATTGACCTTTTTCTTGGCTTGGGAAGAATCCTCTTGGGCTGAATCCAACTGCTTAGCTCCTTTTTATCCCTTTCTGGAAAGTGTTGCACGCCAAGCTCTGCTTGGCTAGTTTTAAACTTACCACACCCTCAAATTTCCCACTGCCATGTCAGATGGGTTGACTTGAAGCAATGACTAGGTAAGAACTAAACTCCACAGGGTTCCATGTGTTGGGAAAGGAGAACATAAGAACATAAGAAGAGCCCTGCTGGATCAGGCCAAAAGCCCATCTAGTCCAGCTTCCTGTGTCACACAGTGGCCCCACCAGATGCCTCAGGGAGCACACGAGACAACAAGATACCTGTGTCCAGTCGCCACTCCCTTGCACCTGGCACAGAGAAAACCCACTTCTAAAAAAAAAAAAAAAAAGGTGTGCATAACAGTATGGTAGTGTCACAAAAGGGATTCAGTCCAACCGCGTCAAGGAAAATGTGTTGTTATGCTCCAACGCATGAATTCAATATACATAACTTGTTGGTTTAATAAGTTTTTAAACAAATATGCTGTTTGCTTCCAAACAGAAAACAAAACAGATCACGTCGTTTACACACATTAACCTAGGCTTTATGGTCATAATTCACTATCTCCTCATATGTTCGTATTTTTCCATGTGGGCATTTTTCTGTGTGTGAGCAATTTTCTGTGGGCATTCTTCCACGTGGGCATTTTTCTTGTGCGCATATATGACAGTGGGCTTTTTTCTGTGCACACTTTTCCTGTGGGCTTTTTTCTGGTCACCCATTTAGGAGATTAGTGCCTGGTCACTACAGCATTGTATTCTAAAGATCTCATGTGGAAATAAGGTGAAACTTGTGCTGTTCCATGTGTGGTTGTGCAAGTACATGTGGTCAACATTGCACAATGAGGCATGACATCTGGCAGGGCACTGTGCATGCCCAAAGCAAAGTCCCAGATTTCTGTGCGCAAGAACCTCACGTTATCGCTTGTTTGCAAATGAGCAGAAGGTTAACTTAGGCTACAATGCAGTACAGACTGATTATTTTTAAGGACAATGCTAGTTCTTTCTCACAGCGATTTTATTGCCTTCTGGCATACTGACTCAACCTTTATCTAGTTGAACTGGAAAATTTAATAGATGGTGAGCCCAATTCTATCCTCCCCGGGCATAGGGTGTGTAGTGTGGGTCGCGCAGCCTATGCTGCATCCTATCTGGGGAAGGCAATGGCTGGAGGTCTACTTGGGGTCAGCGGGCATTTGCACATTTACCCCAGGTAAACCCCAACCTGTGCAATGGGGCAGTTCGTTTCTACATCAGCTCTTTAGCTGGCGTAGGACTGAGCAGCCCTGTGTTAGGGCTGGAGGCCTCAGAGGGAGGAGAGGATACAGCATCAGCCACTGATGCTGGTTCCACCCCTTCCCAGGTCCGATCTGCACACCCTCTCTGCCCTTCCCCCACCCTGTTACGCCCCCTCCCCACCCTCCTCTAGCCCCACACTGCTCAGAGCAACCTTACCTTCTCTTGCTCGTGCGGGGCCTGGATATGGCGCCGGCAGGACGGCACAGGCCATCGCCACCTCCTCTCCAGGTGTCAAAACATGCCTTATGACACGTTTGCGACACCTGGTGCCCATGGCCCATAGGACTGGGTCGTGAAATATGTTTAGCAATGGGATTCGGCTTTTATGTCCTGCTGCAGTATTCTCACGCTTCTCTTCTTTTTCCAGGGACAAGGCATATACCGTTGCTAAAGCTATATGTGAACGTTTAAAAAATGTTATTCCAAGACAACTTTTTGAAATAGCTATTCAGGCAGCTGTTGGGAGCAAAATAATTGCAAGAGAAACGTGAGTTATCAGTCTTGACTCGTTTTGTTTTAAAAGGTAGCTAAAGTGTAACATACAACAGGATCTGTACTTTGACACTACTAAAAAACAAATGTTTCCCCCTTCATCTCTAATAACTTTTTAAAACGACCCACCTCGTCCTCCAGTAGTGGGTCGCAACTCATCTCTGGAAGCCGCTCCTGTGTCGCGCTGTGCCTGGGACGCCCTCCGCAGGCTTCAGAACAGCTCCTGGACGTGACTGGAAGTTGCGTCGATGAAACTGGAAGTGACCCAGAAGTCACTTCCGGTGCTATTCTGAGGCCCCTGGAAACGGCTCCCAGATATGAGTCACAACCCAGGAGTGGCTTCTGGTTGCATCCATTTGACTGCAGTTTGGAGGCAAGAGTGGGTGGGTCCAACTGGCAAGCCACCTCCGCATCGGGTTTCGACCCACAGTTTGAGAAGAGCTGCCCTAAAGAATGCAGTTGGATCTATGCATTGAAACATTATGGAACTTCTCTTTTTCAGGCTGAAAGCTTATCGAAAAAACGTCCTGGCAAAATGTGTAAGTGTCTGTTTCTGTTCTGTTTCTTTTGGCAAAAAACTCACCATAACCTCTCTGCCAGCAGCGCAAAGGGATTGTAATGCTGTTTTTTTATGTACTTATTCTTCTCTTTGTACTCCAGTGAAAACTTACGCACGTCCTTCCTGTTTCCTGTGTTTGGGGTTCTTTTAAATGCATGCGGACTCGGGTAAACCAACCGTTTGCTCAAAGTTGCTCATCTCTAGTATTTTGTTATTTTGTGCAAAACTGAATTATTGCTCAAGCAGCAGCTTTAAATGATCAGACATGGTTGCTAGCACAAATCTCTATTGGTATCCCCCCCTCCTTCCTTAAACTGTTAGTTCTCGAGAAAAAGGTGCACAAAACCTATTACAGCTATAGTCTCCTAGTTTATTAATATTATAAAATGTGGAGAAATTATAAATTAGAACTATTTTTTTAAAACAGTACGGTGGTGATATTTCACGGAAAATGAAGCTTTTGAAGAGGCAAGCAGAAGGAAAAAAGAAGTTGAGGAAAGTTGGGAACGTGGAAGTGCCAAAGGACGCATTCATAAGCGTTCTGAAGAGACAGCCTGACAAGTAGTTAAGTCCAAATATTTATAGCTCTTATTTGTAAAGCTAAAGAACTCTTTATGGCGGGTGAGTGGTATTTACAGGATGGGTGTCTTGAGTGTGATATCTCTTGTTATGTACATTCAGTACGACCAGTGTAAATATATGCCTTTGGCAAGTGTTCTAATTTAATAAAACTTGTACGATTGTATAACGTAACTTGATTTTAAGTACTCGATTGCCTGTAGTCATTTAATAAAGTGCTCTACCTGGCTGTTGAGTGTTTTGGGGCTGAATGGTTTTCAGGCCAACATTACATTCCTCCTCATCCTAGCACCAGCATTTGCAATGCATTCTTGAGCTATTTTGGGAGTGGGAGTTGTGTGACCCGGAAGAGGCTTCCGGAGTGTGATTTCAACTTGTTAAAGTAAGAACACACAGCAGTTTGCAGTAAAAAGGTAAGAAACCCATACTGGAGATATTTCAACTAGAAATTGCAGGGCTTTTCTAGGGAACCCACATTTGACCATTGAGCTGTTACCCTCCTGCAGCCCCCCCCCCCCCCCAGTAGTCAAGTGATATCTGTATGGACAGTAAGATGTGCTTTATAGAACTGTGAGAAACAGGAACTTGAGCTGCATTAAGCATGCAAGAGACTATAACAAAATCAAAAAGGAAAACATTTATTAGTAGATTGTGCAATGAGGTACAATGGAACTGTTACTCTTCCATTAGCACAAATACTTCTTGCTTTCAAAGAACTGTGCCCCACCAGCATCCCTCGCTGTGATGAAACACCCTTGACAGAATCCATCCCAGCCTTTGGAAACAGAAAGCTTCTTTGAAAAGCAACAGTGCACAGTTGAAAAGCAACGTGTAGATAGGACAGAAAGCCGTGTTAAGCTTTACTGAATCTAGAACTACAAAGAGTGTGAGACACTTTACTGACACTCCAGCTGATGAGAACTTCACAGGGGTCGTGGCATTCAGAATATTAAGGATCTGCTCCTCCTCTTCTCCATGTTGCCAGAGAAAGTTCTACAGGGTTAGTTTTGGCTTAACTTGAATCTTTAAGCAAAACTAAAAATGGACATGCTGTTAAAGTTATAGGTGCATCTAGCCGTTTTAAGAGTTAGAATGGGAGGCGCACTAGCTTTTCCATTGCTTTAAGCCGCAGGCCTTTAGAGTTTAGAGGTATGACTTCCTGAAATGAGCCTGTAGTAGAGAGTACAGTGCATTTCCACACTCATTTACATGGATAATCTGGGGTATGGTGTTAAGGCAACCAACTGCAAAGGTTAGGGGCTGGGTGCATGTGTGTATATTTCACAGTAAAGTGCCTGACTACTAGTTTACAAAGCCCAAGCCCCTCCCCCCCAACTCAAAACAAAACAAAGGTTTTATACTTGAATTACAGAATGCTTTTCTCTCCTTGTAGACAGCTTGTCTACATATGGCTGTGCTCTAACATCAGGACTGTTCCAGTGGAGTAAAGTACATATAGCTAGTGCGTCGCAGGCAAAACAGATCTGGGTAGGAAAGCAGAGCACAATTTGTATCTGTGCTTGGAGGAATGTAGATGTGTACATTTGGATCGTTGTTTTTTTTTAAACAAAAATCCACAGTACTCAAGATTCTCCATTTTAGCCAGTCTTCAGCATAATACAGGTAGCATTCATCTGCTACCCACCATTCCCAGGGTCAGCCAGATGGGAGTCCAGTTTCGGCTTCTTCAGTTTTGCTCTTTCATACTGTGCAGGGGGTCCACAAGTTTATTGTGCACATGCATTAAACCTTGAAGAGAAAAACTAAGTAAGAAAGAACACATACAAGGATCACCTGCCCTTAATTCTGGATTGGTTAAATGTGGGAAAACAGCCATTCAAGAGCTTTAGGGTGCCCACTAATAGTGGAGTTGAGGCTCATGCATAACAGGGCAGTTCCCTTAATCATAGGCAGGTTAACTTTGCTTTAATACTTCAGTCATGTTGCAAGAAAGAATGTTAGCCTCTTGCTGACCCCACCCTGCTAGTGGTACGAGAGGCAGATATTCCATAGCAGAGCCTTTTCCCC
Organism: Plestiodon gilberti rubricaudatus; assembly: GCA_026170595.1. NCBI lineage: Eukaryota > Metazoa > Chordata > Lepidosauria > Squamata > Scincidae > Plestiodon > Plestiodon gilberti. The sequence goes on along the minus strand of JANXHW010000005.1, from coordinate 75,192,464 downwards.
AAGGTGGATATGTTTCTATGACTGGAAAAATCGATGTGTTGGGCTCATTTAGGAAAATATTTAAGATCCCATATTCCTACAATACCAAAGGGAAAAAAAATAGCTTTGCACTCCAGGGTTCAGAAATCAGTTGCAACCTCTGCTCTTTCAGAGGTACAAATGACAAAGTTACCTTTGCAAATTAGCTGACCGATTTGTATCACCATTTGATGTTTTTCCAGATTTCAAAACTTACATAGAACTGGGCATGACATCATAGAATACATAAGTTTCCTGTGAGGCAAATATTTTTGTAATCATTTCTGAAATAACTTGGGGTGGTGAGGGAGCGATGATGCCAGCATAGATCTGGTCTATGCATCGGGCAGAATCAAGTGGTAGAATCTTGAAGTGGACTGTGACACTTCAGGCTGCAGGTGTATGGGGGTGGGGGGGGGGGGGGAGAAAGAGGTGGCTATTGCTGATGCTTTCTCCCTGTCCTGCCATAAAGAGTCCTGACAAGCTGAAAACCAGAACTTCAAGGAAAGCAGTTGTAGCCCAGTCCTGCTCTCCTGCTGCGTTATTTATCTATGCCAGGGATTCTCAAGCAGTGGTACTAGTACCACCAGTAGTACATCAGTTGACTGCTGGTGGTACTCAGACCACCAGAACCCTGCTCCGACGCAGTGCTTTCGAGTGAGTTTTCACTCCTGAGGCTCCTGCCTTTCGCCGAGCCTCTTGGGTATGCTGAGAAGGGTCCTCCCACTCGCCCAGAGCCCTCCTACCTGTGTTTTCTGGCCTTTGAAAACCCAGGAGTAACTGGTGGTGATGTCATCGCCAGTCACTTTTGGTGGTACACAGCAGGGAGAGTGGCACCGGGGGTTGAGAACCCCTGCTCTATGCAATGCATATAATACCCTGGTTCTCCATTCTGGGATTCTCAGAGCAGCTTACAGTACAGCACTACTCTCTATTTGCAGGGCATTTTACACAGAGGAGCATTCAAAGCTGCCAACTGCTCCTCCTGCAGCCTGTACAGTCCATTCTATCACCTCAGAACCCCACCACCTCATTCTGCTGCAATGTGCAGACCAGCTATAAGAGACCAAACGCCAGAGCTACAAAAAGAGGATAGAACTTAAGGAAGCGGAGCAGGCATAAGAGAAAGGAAAAATCTTGTATTTGTGTGTTTAAAGTTTGGGCTTAAAAGGGATATTGACTCTTAAAAGCACAGCGTTTCACATTCTGTACATGCAAGCTGTGGAACATGTCTATTGAAATTCTCCTGACTGGTCCTGTATCAAGACAGTTGGCATTAACCTCCCGTTACCAGCAGTGCTTTTTAAAAATGTGTAACTTGCACGCGGGGGAGAAACAATCGTGTGCAGGGATCCTGTGTAAGTGGCCAGTGACACAGCTGTATCATTCAGTGGGCATTGGGGTCCTTGGAAGGTGGCTGGAATACAGGTGACTTGACACAGCAACAGCAGGTTAATGCTTCACAGACTGACCGCAAGGCAGGATAACACATAACCAGGGAGACATGAGGTTCTAGGCCTCAGACTTATAAAATATGTTTTCCCCATAGAATCCTATAGTGGGGTGAGGTGATCAAAGGATCCTCCTTTCCTAGCCGAGGACCCCTGCAGAGTTCTGTCTCATTTAGACCATATGACTCATTAAAGGCTGATTCACACTAGCCTTTTCCGGCACGCATGCCCTGCTCTAGCATCTGTACGTGCGTCTAGCAGTTCTCTGAACGTTTGCCCGCCTTCTTGAAGAAAGCGCAGCTGTGATTTGGTGAAGAGAAATGCGCTTCTCTGATTGGTGGGCTGCCTAGCACCGCGAGCATAAACGCTAGCTTAAACGCAAGCGCATCAAAAAGATAAACCGAAACCATCTCTCCTGGCTGCGTCGTAAGCTCATGCTGCGTCAGACGCAAGCATGAAAAACGCACGAAAAGACCAAACGTTAAGCCAAAACGCGCATGGAAGGGGCTAGTGTGAATCAGTCTTTAGAACTGTGGGAGCAGGCAATTGCCCGGTTCAATTAAAAGTATGGCCTTCCTGGCCTAAGCCCTCTTGCCATCAGTCCAGCAAATAGTCATGTTACCGGTCTGCTCCATGCTCTTCAGGCAGGCTCTCAGCACCAAGTACACGTGCGTGCGTCACACACACACCTCTCTCCTGCATGCCTCGAAACAAGAGAAAATATTGACCATGTAATGCTCCATAGCACATACCTCCAATTATCTGGTAACTGTGATGGCAAGTAATGGCTTGCATTGCGTGAAGCTGAACCACATTGATAAAGCACCATCAAAAGAAAGATCATTCATATCATATCCACTCAAACACAAGACTTTCAAAATCGGTTTATGTCCGTGTGAACCAGTGCTTAGTCCTGCACAGGACAGCTCTCACCTTTAAAATACTTGACTGTTTTAACTCGTAGTTCTAAGGTAGCATCTTCATCGCATACGAAGATAGTGTGAGGATGCTGCTGAAAAGCAGAAACGGTCCACATGTGATTGACCCCTTCTTCAATTGCCTTGTACAAGGCAAAGGCTTTGTGTGCTCCTGTAATGAGAATCATCACCTGGAAGAAAAGCCAGGAAATGCATTATGGTCCCCAAACAGCATCACTTTATTATCGTAATTCTGACCATTGCTACAGGAGAAATTAAATCATATCGATATAAATATTTTAACAAAACTCATAGGAATAATACAGTCACCCATATCCGCGCTTTCACTTATCTACAGTTCAGAAATCCCTCCCCCCGTCATGCAAGTGACTTACCTGCCTCTGTTTTCAGCCCTTCTGTTGCTGAAGCTGGTCTGCTTGCAGCATTTGTGGTGGCCATTTTGAAGCCATCCTGAAGCTATCTGCAGCCTTTCTAAATATATCTGTAGCCAGTGAAGTACTGGCAGCCCGTAGAATGCCTTGCAGCAGCCATGTTATCGCCCCAGAATGCTTTGCAGAACTAGGCTTCCTAGATCCATACAGGGACAGAGTGCTAGACCTTTAGGAGAAGGAATGTGGGCAGGTGTAGCTTGTTAAACCCTTAGAGCACAATCCTAAGCATGTATACTCAGACGCAAGCCCCATTGTGTTCAATGGAGCTTGCTTTTGAGTAGACATGCCTAGGATAGTGTTACCCTTACATCCCGGAAATGAATACGCCAGACAACGCTTCTTGGAATGAATGGTCACTTTATTTGTAATTAAGAAGACCTGCAGAGGCAAAACTTAACTAGGGGCATCTAACCACCCCCTTTTGACGTGCGGATACTGATCGGGGGAAAATTAGTGCTCAAAATTTACCTCCCCCTACTCATCTGGCGTGGACACCCAGGTTCCAGGCCCCTTCGGTCACAGCCCGATGGGGCCTCTCACGGCCAACCCCGAAAGGTGAAGACAGCTGAGCAGTGCAGGTGACCATACTGGCTACGCCATTGATGGTACCTCCCTGCTCGAGTCAGGTGGTCTGCCAGCCAGCCTCACCGACCCGAGGGTAACAGTGTCGTGATGAGCGGTCCTGGCTTACCACCTGACCTTGCTGAACTCCGGGTGGACGCCGATTCCCTATCAACCTGCCTATCCATTTCCGCACGCCACCTGCCAGGTGACCATCTGACTAAATACCCCCTCCCCAGGACACACTCTGAGGTAGGCAAAAAGACCACCAAAAGTGAGCCAATCAATTGGTGGCCAAAAATTCCTACCTGGCCCCCCGAAGGGCAACCGGCTAGTCCCAGACTATGCCTAGGGAGGGCGGGAGGGTGTTGCTTCCCGAACGCCGACTGAGGGAGCCGCAATAACGCGCAGCTCCCTCGTGTCGGCGCCAGGGTCACGTGACTCGGCCAGCCAATCGGCTGGCCCGAATCACGGAGCCGAGAGCGCTGCTGGGCGCACCCCCCCCTGAGAGCAGGGTAAACGCTCCCGGGACGCGAGGGGCGTCCCAAGAGGATTACCCTTACATCCCGGAAATGAATACGCCAGACAACGCTTCTTGGAATGAATGGTCACTTTATTTGTAATTAAGAAGACCTGCAAAGGCAAAACTTAACTAGGGGCATCTAACCACCCCCTTTTGACGTGCAGATACTGGTCGGGGGAAAATTAGTGCTCAAAATTTACCTCCCCCTACTCTTCTGGCGTAGACACCCAGGCTCCAGGCCCCTTCGGTCACAGCCCAATGGGGCCTCTCACGGCCAACCCCGAAAGGTGAAGACAGCTGAGCAGTGCAGGTGACCATAATGGCTACGCCATTGATGGTACCTCCCTGCTCGAGTCAGGTGGTCTGCCAGCCAGCCTCACCGACCCGAGGGTAACAGTGTCGTGATGAGCGGTCCTGGCTTACCACCTGACCTTGCTGAACTCCGGGTGGACACCGATTCCCTATCAACCTGCCTATCCATTTCCGCACGCCACCTGCCACATCGGGTGATTAGCCTAGCGCTTGATCACCCAGCCCCACTGGACCAAACACGAAAACAAAGCCCGTTGCAGGTCTTCTATAAACTGGTCCGCCCCAATAGGGGAAAGGTGAACACTGTCACCACGGAACAACCATGCTGCATCATGCCGTATGCGCGGGTGCGGGACAATTGCTCCATCACACCCGCGCACCACCCGGCCGAGGTAAGAATTTACCTTGCGACGGGTCAAATCCACCGCCCGGGGATGTAGAGCCCCCCGCCAAACCCTGCGATGGAGCATGTTGGACCAAAGGAGACGAACTCCCGGGATCCATGCCCTGATGGTGTGCCTGTCCCTACGGATCTGTAGCCTCAAGGCCTTAGAGGACCTCTGGCACAGATCATTCTCACCAAGATGTAGCAGCATGACTTGAGGCGGGGGGTGGATGTCCAGAAACTGCAGCAAGAGAGGCAGGAGCTGGCCACAGAGCAATCCCCGTATGGCGGCCCACCAAACAGACGCGATGCTGCCTAGCCCAAGCTGGTCGCCGCAGGCAGATGCGGTGGCCCTCTTCCTCGCCCAGAACAGGATGGAGTGTCCGAGCAGGAGAATCCTTGGCGAGGCAGGACTGTAAACGTCTAAAGAAACGAAACAAGAGGTGAGTTCCAAACCGTCCTTCACCCGAACGACAACACAACAAACATATACAGGCCGAGCACCTGCCAGTGCTATAACCTCCCCCTCTCTGGGTTGTAGGCCCCCACCGAGCCCCCAGGCACACAGCGGAGGGAGGGGCCGACGCCATGACGACGAAACTGGGCTCCACCGCCCCGCCAATTAGCGCCTAATATAACTTTTGAAGGCCCCGGACCGCCATCTGCCGATCCGCTGGATGGCGGCCGCCGGGAGCCCCAAGGTGGCTGCGGCCGAAGCTGCACCGATTCGAAAGGAGTGGAGGCCAAACTCTCCGCGCTCCAAACCCAGCAGGGATAAAGCCCTGTAAAAAATTGCCCTAAATTGAAATAGGGTCAATGGGGAGGCGTTGGCATGCCGAAACAGCCAACCCGCTTGACTGCCTCGAAGCTGTAGATAAGCGTCGAGCACAGTCACCGGGCAGAGGGGGAGCCCCGGCACCCTGCGCAGGAAAATCACCTGCCCCTTGGCCCGCTGGTCCATCTTGGACCTGCGGAGGGTAAGCCGGGCGCCGGATGGCGCGGACCTCAGGTCATGGAATTGTAACGCCCTCCCCGACGTGTCCTTTTTGGAACACGCCAAGACTTCGCTAGGTCGGAATGCACCGAAGAACAGGACAAAAGCCACAGCCCTAAAGAGTGCCACCTCATAAACCGACCCGCAACAGCCCGAAAAGGCCTTACTCAAACTACTTAATATGGCCGGAGTAATAGGGCGGCGCCAGTCAGGAGGAGCCGGGACCGCCCTGCGGAGGCCTTCGAGGGTTTTCCGAACCCTGAAGTCCCCTGTGAGTTCCCCAAAACCGGAGGCCTTGGAATAGAAGGCGATGGCCGCTAGGTACACCGTGATTGAGCGAACAGCCAGGCCGCTGTCCCACAGGTGTAATATAAAACAAATGAGGTGGTCTGCTGGCACCGGCCAAAGGTCTGGCAGGGGGAAGTCTGACCTAAAATCCCAAAAGGTCTTGATCTTACCGGCGTAGCTGGTGCGAGAAGACGGGGCTAAAGCAGACCACATCAGGCAGGCGGCTCTGGCAAGCCCAGCTGCCATAGCCACTGAGGAATCACCTCCGGTTCCAGGCGGGCTTCGGGCACCAACTCCCGGAAACGCTCCTTCTGGAAACGAGATAAAGCATCCGCAATGGAATTGGCCAGGCCCGCTATATGTTGAGCCCGAAACAAGGCGTTTATCTTCAAGCATTGAAGAACAAAAGCCCTGACGAGCCGCATCACCCGATGGGAGCGAGAGGTTTGCTGGTTGATAACGAAGACGACAGCTTGGTTATCACACCAGAAACGGATCGTGGCGTTCCTGAATTTGTCCGCCCATATGTGCATAGCCACCACAATGGGGAACAATTCCAGGAAAGTCAGGTCTCGCACCAGCGCACTTTCCGCCCAGGCCTGGGGCCAGGGTGCCGCGCACCAGCGGCCTTTAAAATAGATCCCAAAACCTGCGCCTCCCGCCGCGTCTGAGTGAACTTCAAGCGTGGCGTTCAGAAGACGCTCTGTGCGCCAGAAGGAAATCCCGTTGAACCCCTGCAGGAAAACCAGCCACATGCGCAAATCCTCGCGCATGGAGCTGGAGATTCTGATTTTGAAATGTGGCCTACGCGCCCCGGCCATGGCGTCGCACAAACGCCGAAGGAAAGCCCGGCCCGGGGCGACCACCCTGCAGGCGAAGTTCAAGTGGCCCACCAAGACTTGCAGCCCCCGCAGAGATATTCTACGAGCCCCTACAGCCTGCTCAAGAAGCCCCGTCAACCTGCGCAGCTTGTCCGCGGGCAGGCGACAACACTCCTCCTCGGAGTCCAGCACAACTCCCAGGAAGGTCAATTTCGCGGTGGGTCCCTCCAATTTGTTCCGGGCTAAGGGGACGCCTAACTCCTCACAGAGCTGGAGAAACGTATCTAACAGCTTCTGGCGTTCCTGGGACCCCCTCCTTCCCATGAAAAGGAAGTCGTCCAAGTAATGCGCGGCCGACCTGAGCCCGGCTCGCTCCTTGGTGACATGCTCCAGCATCGTGGAGAACGCCTCAAAAAGCGAGCACGACAAAGATAAGCCCATCGGGAGGTTCCGGTCAAAGTAAAATTTGCCTTCAAACTGGATGCCCAGCAGACAAAAGTCGTCCGGGTGGATGGGCAAGAGGCGGAAAGCGGATTCGATGTCCGCTTTTGCCATCAGCGCCCCTTTTCCGCGGCCGCGCAAAATCGCAATGGCCGCATCCAAAGACATATATTTTACCGAGGCCAATTCCTCCGGTATCCCGTCGTTGATGGAGGCGCCGTGCGGGAAAGAAAGGTGGTGTATCAGCCTGTATTCACCACGAACTTTCTTAGGCACTATGCCAAGTGGGGACACTCTCAGATTGGGAATGGGGAGGGTCTCAAATGGACCAGCTATTCTCCCCGCCGCTAACTCCTTCCCCAGTTTGGCGCGCACAGTCTCCTCCATACCCGTCACAGACTTGAGGTTCTCCGCCCAAGACGGGTACGTCGGGTGGGGGGACGGGATCCGGAAACCCTCTGTGAAACCATTAGCTAGGAGCCGCGCGGCTCTCCGGTCAGGATAGTCGCGCAGTATCCGGAGCAGGGGGCCAAGCCTAATCGGCGTTGGCCCCTTTTCCTTGCTGGCCGGCGCCGGCCCCTTTTCCTTGCTGGCCGGCGCCCCCGCCCTTCCTGTCCCCTTGTTGTCCCCGGCCACCGGGCCTCTGTCCGGACAGCCGGGCACATCCCTTAAGGGCATGCTTGGCCCCACAAAGGGCGCAGGCATGCGAGAACGAGCACCCGTGCCTGCCACAGCGCCCCACCGTGTTGTACTCGAAACAGGGCCGTGGGGGTTGAACCCACTGGCTGCCAGTGCCAGACTTGGCCTGGCCGCCCTGCACACGAGCAATCAGGTGCCCGCTGTCGGATCTGTCGCCCTTGGTCGCTCCCCCAGGAACTACCGTGTGGTTCCAGATTTCCCACTGAGGGGCACGCCAATCAACGGAGGGGTCGTGGGCCGAGCGCAGGCGTACGCCTTCGTCATAAGCCAGCCAACCGGCCCCCCCGTATTCCCTGGAGGCTTTATGTACGGTGTCCAGGTGCTTTACCAGGGCCTGGGCTTTTTTGGGGTGCATTTGAAGCACCACCGCCATGTATATAGAGTAACCGGATAGCCAGTTCGCCCAAGTCCTGTCCACCTTTCGCCAGCGGACTACGTCCTGATCCCTGAGGGGTTCCCCCACACGTTGGACAGGCTCAGGCTCCTTTTGCAGGAGGCTGAACATGTCGACGTACTCGCCTCGCCATATCTTTTCCTTTACTGCGAGTGCGAGATGCCAGCCGAGAGGCCAACCCATGTCACCGTAAGCCCGGCGCGGCAAGTCATCCTCTGGCTCCGGGGGGAATCCTGAGGTCGCAGGCAGCCCCGGGGACCATCCGGCAGGACCAAGAGCCCCGCCGTACGCCCCACCGGGCTGAGTCCACGGAGGCCACGGGGTGTGGGCTGAAGTCTCCGGTGGGGCTGTGTCGGACTCCTGACTTACGGCGGCCGGAGCAGCGGGCTGAGCCCCCGCGTCCGGACCGCCCGTGCGAGTTAGCAAGCTCGAAAAGAGAGCAAACCAGGCCGCATTGCTGGCCCCACCAAACCCTGCTGGGCCACCCCACACCTCCCCCAGACTCGCGGGAGAAAGCGGCGAAGCCTCACCTGCCACCGCCGCCTCCAAATCGAAAGGCGGGTCCTCAGGCTCCAATGGACCGGAGGGGGCAGTAGCTCCAACCGGGGGGAGCACCTGTGCCACCCCTGCTGTACGGGGGGCGGGGACCTTGGACCTGGAAGCAGACGAGAGCACCATTTTAGACCCCCTCCCCGGACGGGTGGAGCGCCGAGCGGGCTCGAGAGCCGCAGACGTGCCGCCCCCGTCGCCCAAACCCGCCTCCCATTCTGCTTTTTCACGTTCCAGCGCCTCCAAACGCGCAATGACTGCGTTGAATTTGGCGGCTACATCATTCTCATCCGAGGATGACGACTCTGGAAGCGGTTGGGGAGCTGGGCGTTTGGGGGCCCGCCCCCCTCGTTTCTGTCTCCTCTTGGCCATACTGCCTAAAGGGGGGGTGAGTGTGTGTCTTGTTTAACTGAGTGTGTTTTGTTTAACTGATACTTGTGTAACTGAGTGTGTGTCTTGTTTAACTGATACTACCCAGTGGGGAGGGCTGTATGCCTCACTCCCCATGTCCAAAGTCGCTCCCGCGACGAACAAGCTACTCCTGCTTAAGCTTCCAGCAGCCTGCAGGCAGTTCCCACGCAGGATCACCACCAGCCGACAAAGGAGAGCTGGTCGGGGGGGGGGTCTGCACCACCCCCGACAGCCAGGGGTTGCAGCCCGCAGGCTGTACTAGAGCAGGGGGGGTCAGCCCCACACAAGGAAGACCGCGTTCCAGGCCCTCGTCGGTCGGCCGCCTCAGGGGAGTGAGCCGACTCCGTCGGAGCGCTATACCGCTCAGCTGTAGGTCGGGTTCGCTGCGGCCTGGGCCGCCTTTGAAGCCAACAGGAGTGGACGCCAGGCCGATTCCACGGAGCTCGGTCTGCTGCGTCCACCTCTGTTGCTTCCCGAACGCCGACTGAGGGAGCCGCAATAACGCGCAGCTCCCTCGTGTCGGCGCCGGGGTCACGTGACTCGGCCAGCCAATCGGCTGGCCCGAATCACGGAGCCGAGAGCGTTGCTGGGCGCACCCCCCCCCCGGGAGCAGGGTAAACGCTCCCGGGACGCGAGGGGCGTCCCAAGAGGATTCTAATAAGGGTTTAACAAGCTACACCCACCCACATTCCTTCTCCTAAAGGTCTAGCACTCTCTCCCGGTAGGGATCTGCTAAGCCTAACTTGCACTCTCACCTTCTGGATTTTCAAAGTTGGGTCCCATGATGCAGAATGGGATTGAAGGTGTGTCCCAGTTCCTGCATTAGAGGATGTATCTTGGTTACAATTGGCCTGAGTGTGGGGAAAGCAACCTCTGCAGGTGCACCAGCAAGAAATGTTCTTCAGTTCATTTCCGTAGTGAATAAACATGCAAACTGACTCTCCCACGTCACTCCATTCTTCCCACCATCTTGATGATTATAATATACATAAGCATAAACTGCCAATGCTGCCTCAATCCCGCCGTCACCATCCAAAACATTAAGAGCGTGTGTGCGGGTGGGTGGATAACGGTAATGTCTGGCTTTGCAAGTTTTGGCTGCAGGACAGGGAGCTGAGAAGGCAGCAAAGGTGCTGTGTCATTTTTATCTTCAACATTAGATGCCACTTTAAGAGGCTTGATCAAGTCCTCTTCACCCATATAACATTTTCCCTGCATGAGGTTAATGAGTTTTGAATCAGGACCTCCCCTGTTCAAGTCATGCCTCTGTTGTAAACTTCCTAGATGACCTCAGGCAAGCCACTCCTCTCAGCCTCGGTTCCCCGGGTACAAGATGGGTATACTAGTACTTGCCTTCTAGGGTTGTTGTAAGGACAACATCAAGACAATAAATGTAAAACACTGTGTACACTCAGAAAGGTAAAGGTATCCCCTGACAATTAAGTCCAGCTATGCAAATACTAAGCATTATCATTATCTCCATATAGCAGGGGTGGCAACCATTAGGGCCTCTGCATTCTTAAGAGTTTTGCAGAAGACAGAATCTTGGCAGCTGCAATTGCCGATGGTGCTGCTAAAGCAGCTGCACCTAGTGAAATGCCCTCACCTATACAATCATTAAAGGTCCAGGAGCATTCCTGTGGAAAGGTTGGCCACCCCTGCCATATAAGAAAAAAACTCAAACAAAACATTGCCCTTGTCAAAAGCAGCGACTGCTTTACGGAGATCACATACAGTACATGTTGCAGTCTGGAATAGGGGCAATATATACAGTATATCAAAAGTCTACCCCACCTTTCATTCTTTAACAAGAGACCCAAGGTAGCTTTAAATTTACAAAAATCAAGAAACAATAAAAAATACTGGTCAATATACAAGAAATTATAGCCCACCTTAGTTCAGTCAATCAGTTCTCAGATATTTTGGCTAGAAAGCAAGTCTACTAATGGTTTACAATGCACCTTCTGCCTAAAGCCACAAAACTATCCAGGCAGATAAAGAGAATAAAGGCCAGATAAAGATAAATGTTCTTACTTCTCTTGCATCCATCACAGTCCCCACACCAACTGTTAATGCCATAGTTGGCACTTTAGACAAGTCTCCATCAAAGTATTTTGCATTTGCCAGAATGGTATCCATGGCCAGTGTCTTCAGTCGTGTTCTTGATGCCAGACTCGAGCCAGGTTCATTGAAAGCAATGTGACCATCGGGACCGATGCCTTGAAAGAGAACACAAAATAGGGCCGGGCTCACGTAGGTAGGTACCATGACAAACTTATAAATCTTATCCTTAAAGACATGTATAACAAATCATATTTTAAACTGCAGCGGGACCTTTCTATCTGCGGATCCAGGATATGCAGACTTGACTTACTTTGATAAGGCATAGCCGCCTTCTATGCCGATTCAAGCAGCTCCCTCGTGAGGAAGCTGATGCCATGGTGCCCTCACGAGGAAGCTGCTTGAATCTGCATAGAAGGTGCCTATGCTGTACTCCAAAAACTAGAGCGGATAGGGAAAAACTTTGGGAATGAGCGCCCCAAATATACCCAAGGACAGGTCTAACTTCCAAAGCACGAGAAAACAACATTTTTTTTTGTTGGGCCGTGTAATAAGTATAATGTATTTTAGATACATAAAAAAGTTCTCCAAGTTCAAAGAGAAAAAAGTTACAACTTTACTAAGCAGGACTGTGTAAATATGCGTGTGTAAGCATAAGCAGTGTGTGGATGAAAAGGAGCAGAGCTTTCTGGCCACCGTACCCATACGGTCAAATATTTTCATCTTCCTTTATTCCCTCCAATTAATTGGTATTAGTTACTATGTGGTCTGATCACTCTGGTTTTGTGTGTCTGTGTCTGTCAGCGCAATCCTATCTAACTTACACCACTGGTGTAACCAGCGGGGAAGGCTTTGGAGGGGAGATTTAAACCTCCATTCTGGGGCCTCCCGTTCTCCCTGCACCGCTGGTTACACCGGTGGTGTAAGTTGGATAGGATTGCACTGTGTGTCTGATAAAATGTGCTTACCTCCAACGAACAGATCTATTCCTCCCGCTTCTTGTATCTTTTTTTCAAATGCATCACACTCTGCCTTTAGATCTGGAGCATTCCCATCAAGAATGTGAGCATTGTTTGGGTCTATGTCAATATGCTTAAAAAAATTGTTCCACATGTAAGAGTGGTAGCTCTCTGGATGACTTCTGGGAAGCCCTGGAATGAAGATTTATCACAAAGAGATCAATTCCTTTTCCAATTGGTGTTCCAACTACTGGCCTGCAAACAAAAATGTCTAGATTTAAATCTAAACATAAAATACAAACAAACGATCAAATCAGATTTACACAAAACAAACCAGCCCCCACCTTATATTACTTAAAACAGATGGGTGGTCCCCAGCTTTAAATCAGAGAAGCAAACATACAGACGGGCGTACCTACATATTCATCCATATTGAAAGTTTTCACATATTTGAACGAAAGATCTCCTCTTTTGTGATATTCTATCAGCTTTTGGTAGCATCCCAGAGGTGTGCTTCCTGTATTAAAGCAAGTTATTTCATTATAATGTATACTCCAAAAATACTTTCACTGTAATTACAAAGTGAAAAATATTGCCACAACTGCAGCTGTATTGTACTGATCTGTAAACTTTTTTTTGGGGGGGGGGGCATGGGGAAAAATAGTCTGTTCCCCACTCCTTGAGAAATGAATCTCTCACTCACTCACACACCCACCATTGGGTTTTATATTATTATTGAGTTTCTATCCCACCCTTCTCCCTCCATAGGGGGACCCAAATTTATTCTGAAAAAGTATCTAAGCTGTTATAAACCAAACTCTTTTCTTGCCAAGTGCAACCGTTTTGCTTCTGCAGACTGGATTCCAAAGAACTGCACAACTCGTTGTTCACACCTAGCAGTTTTGAGAAACAGCAGCCCTCCATGTCACATGGCAAACCTCTCAAAGTAAGGATGATAGGAAGTTTCAGAAATGGTCTACGCTACAATGTTGGGAGACTTTTGCCATTCCAAAGAAGCTTTCCCTGAAGCTTTGTCTGAAGACTTGTTTTGAATTCTATGGATCACATTGAGAGCCAGTTACTGTGTTGGACTATGACCGGGTGTGTGTGTGTGTGTGCTGGATACAAATCTCCACTCGGTTATGAAGCTCACTGGGTGATCTGGGGCCAACTGCTCTCTCTCTCTCTCTCTCTGCCTAACCTACCACAAAGCATTGTTGTGAACATAAAATGGGGGGGGGGGAAGAGATGAGAACCATGTACTCTACCCTTGAAGGAAGGGCAGGATAGATTAAATAATAATAGCTTTGTATTTTATCTTTCTACATTTCACAACTGAACTATCTGTGCACTTTTGGGGACTGAAAGGTGGGAATACTGGAACATTTTCCCCCACTCAAGGAATAAATGAAATTCTCTCCCTCAAGGTTAAATACTTGGGTATTTTAAACACTCCTCTTCATACACATTTTGTAATCCCCTTCCCTTCTACCATTACAAACATCTTAACATTCATCTTTCTCTGCTGTATGTAAGGTTGCCAACTTTTTAAACCAAGCTTTGCTGCTGTGCCTTTAACTACATCAATTAGCAGGTGAAATGTCTCATAGCACGGAGAGAGACATTACGGCCAGCTGCTTGCTGCAGGCCAAGCCACAGCTACGGTGGCTGGCCGAAAAGTTGGCAACTCTAGTTGAGGAGTAAATAAATGCCCACAGTAGGTAGGCATACAAATAAACTGACCGTGAAGGGTTTCCTTTTTATGGTCAGCTCAGCACAGTGGAAAGCTAGCTACCACATCCTAAACTTATCAAGAAGGCACCACAATACCAAAAGGCAAGATAAGGACAGTGATTTTTTTTTTTAATAACCAGAGACTAAAATAGGGACTGTCCTTGAGGAACAGGGACAGTTGAATGACATAACCTATAAGCCAACCATTATTCTAAAAATCCAATCCTATGCATATTTCCTCAGAAGCATACCTACAGCTTGCAGTGGGACTTAGTCCCAGCTAAGTGTAGATAGAATTGCAGCCTTTGGTCAGTTCACGTTAGCTCCTCCATGAGGCTTCACATATACAGAACCCACCTGGACGCTTGTACCATACTGGCCATGTGCAGGAATTCACTGCTACCATACACAGACTAGGGCTCTTTGGAACTCCTGGCTAGAGAGTCTAGTTCCTCCAATCATCCTCCCTACTCGCTTGTTTGCTTTAACAGTCTCTCTTTTAGAGAAGAGTATAGGCAGACAGGGGCTTCTCTATATGTGGCATCTCAGAGACTTTCATCGACCTGTCCACCAGCACCCCAAGATCTCTCTCTTGATCCGTCACAGACAACTCAGAACCCATTAGCGTATCCAGCAGGGTTCTTCTTATTGGGAAGTGGCTTGGAGAAGGAAGGGTTATGCATTCCATCCCCTTTGCTTCTCCTCAGCAAAAGAAAACAAGGAAAAAAAATACCCTCTTCTGAAGTGATTTTTCTTTAAGAAAAATGGTATTTGGGTTTTGTTACGCACCTCCGTGTGTAACACTCAAGTTTCACCATCAATCTGGATTAGATTTGAATGAGCCAACAGTCAGGGAGGGAGAACAGAAACAACTGGGGGGGGGGGGAGAAGACATGAGGGAGAGGCTAGGGTAAAGGAAGTTGAGCTACCAGGACACCGTTCTTTATATTCTGCCTTTATAGCAAAGGGCCCTTTTTAGTCGAAACTGCTGCTGCCACTGGCGTCACTGGAGCGTGGCGGGGGGGAGGCCGGGCCACCAGGGAGTGACGCGCACCACCCTTCGGACGCTCCGAGGCCGGCCCAGGAGCTGGCCTCGGAGCATCCGACCCCGTCGCAGCGCGTTCATCCAGGTATTTTCCGGATTTTCTCCAGAGCGTCCGGAGGGCAACGCGGGGGGGGGAGCCGGGTCGTGTGTCCCCCGCGTCGCCATGTCAGAGCGTCACTAGGGTGACGCGCGTCCCCTGCCCCAGGGTGACGCGCGTCCTGGTGACGCTACTGGCTGCTGCATAATGTTAAAACAAAGCAAGCTTCTACCCAGAGCAGCAAGGAACCACCAAATGGGAGGAGTCATGTTACCGGGGGACTAACATAAGAAATCACATTACCTGTTGGTAAACCAAGAGTAAAGCACCTGTTTGGACTTGGCTTGAACTTGATGATGCAGTTACAGATATACTTTGCGGCCCATTCACTAGCCAGATCATAGTTATCAAGTATGACTAGCCTCATCCTCCCGAGAAAACAATTCTAAGGCAAACTGGGATTAAACAGAAGGGGAGAAAGATGACAAAAAGACACCGTTATTCCAATAAGAACACAGACTACATCGACTAAAGTCAGGACAATGCAACTGGTGACCCACCTACCTAGCCAAACTGCGCCCGACGTCCATATATTGTATATAACACGGTGGACTAACACGCGGCCCTATTGCCGCTCGGAGACCCCCCCTTCCCTCCCCCAGTCCAGCCCCGATCGCAGCAAAGCAAGACACTTAGCTCCTGAGTGTGATCGTCAGCTGGAGAGCGGGGGGCAGGCTGCGGCAATCTCTTCCGAGGCTGCTGTCCCCTCCCACTCACTTCCGGAGACTCAGCAAAAGAGTCGGGCTGTCTGCCTTGCGAGAGCTCGCTCCAGCTGACGGTAAAGGCGCTCAGGAACTAGGCACTAGGTGTGGTGTTTCTTTGTTCCTGTTCCGGACAGAATCACGAGGGGATGAAAAGGGTTCCTACCAGTCTGGAGAGCCGAGTCTTCGTTCGGAGACAGTCAACAGCAGGAACCGCTCTAGGAATAACCCGCTTGGCTTCGCGTTCCTGGGAAAAAACAGATGCACATAAACCCAGAAGTTCTACTAAAATACATATCAGGAAATGCACGACAGTTGAAGCTTTTCCACTAGAGGGCCTTCAATGCAAAATAGGTAGCAACTCCCATTTGTTTTAAGAGGGACAGGTCCATTCCCCTTGCTTGTGGACAGAGAGCAGCGAACGTGGTTTTTACTTGATCTTTTAGACTTTTACTCATCTGCTAGCTTGGTGGAGGGGTAGAAGAGGAGGGGGACGTCAACAGGGCAAGGTTGAAACTTTGCCCAATTTGTAGCCAATTGCACCCTGCTATATATGTGGGCGTAACTGGGGAGTGTCGTCTCGCGGTTTTTGTTTTGGTCTTAAAAACAGCCTCTTAGGGCTGATTTCCAATAGAAATCCAATGGAAGCTAGCTGTGGCTTCTTTTGCCCTTACGAGGCGCCTCCTTACTGGAAAATCTTCAATTTTCATTCGCTAGAAATTGCTTGTATGTAGGGGCTTGTGTTGTTGAAGGATTTACATATGCATAAGGCAAGGAACCACAAAGCGTGGTCTAGCCTGGGGCAGAAGTGAGAGCTGTCAGGTGGAAAACAAAATGGAGAAATCAGTCTGCAGCAAGCAAAGATATCTAATCTAGTGGAATTATCCCAGCCCAAAGCCAGTGCTCAGTTGAATGCATACGCCTTGTGCTCCGTTCACTTTCATGCAAACACGACCTGCTTTTACCCTTCACACAACATGAGATGAAAATCCCAAGGCACCCCAAAATTAGGCAGTGTGTGTGCGTGACCCCTGTCTTTCTCTCTCTGTGCCCCGAGAGAGAAAAAAGCCAGAGTCAAAAGTAGCCCGGAAGTTCCGTCTACAGTCAATTGAGTGGTCACTCTATACTTTTCTCGTCCTTGTGCCCAAAAAGTAGCAAGGAACCATAATCTTGTTAGCACCGCCCACTTCGACGCATTCCGCTCCTATCCTCCTCCGCAGCCCTCCCCCCCACCCGGTACGTTTTCCAGGGTGGCACAGGAGAGGGTTTCATCATCAGGCAATAGAATTATGATTTATGATATGCCTTCCTTCTGCAGGGAGATGGCTTAATTTCCGTGGCAAGGAGAGCGCGCTTCGTTCGCAGGCCTCCTGCAGCAACAACTGCTGCCCAAAGGGCATGCGGGCAGACTGGGGGCAGCTCAGTCCCGCCGCCGCCCCCCCCCCCCCCAGCAGCAAAAAAGACTGCCGCAACTGGACGCCGCGCACGCGTGTGCTGCTCAGGTTCCCTTCGCGGGGCTCCCTTCTGAGCTGGCGTTGTCGTGCAGAGTTTCCTGGCAGCTGGACTGTCACTCTGGGGTTAGAGCGTGGACCCCCTTGAAAGAGGGAATAGGCGGGATCTCTTGGGCTGCTGCTGCTGGTCGAAGCTGAGCAGCGGCACCGAAGGAAAATAATAATAATAATTAATAACTGATAACAAGTTGTCCACGTGACACCATCTCAGCTGCAAGCATGACCGGTTCAGTGCAAAGAGCAAGATCATCAGAGGAGTCTGGTCCAACTGTTGATCCGCTGCTCCACCTGATGCTGTTTTTGCAGACGCTGGAGGCCCCGGCCCCGCCTTCCCGCGTTACGCCCGGCATATTACTGTCGAGTTCTTTTGAAACAGGAGAGCGTGGACAGAGTTGCGTGTCGGCTGCGCAAGAACGGACCTGCTCAATGAATAGGGGGGAGCAGGAGCTACTCTTGCTCAGACTGTTTTGGACGTTGTAGAACGTTTTCCACCTGAGCAGGTAACAGGGGAAGCATTTGCATCTTCTCCCCTACCTGGAGGCCTTAGAATGCATGTACTCCTACTTCAAGATGCCAGGAATTGATGCCAAGACCTTCTACGTGCCTGCCAAACACAATGCTCTGCTACTGAGCTACAGTCTCTCCCCTCCCTGAAATTTTAGTTTTCCATGTGCAAATGTTTTATGATGAAGAGGTGATTCAAAAAGGGTGATCCCTCCTCCTGTCTGCAGCCTTAAGGGGTGCAAACTAAGCTGTACTCATTCCAGGCCTGTACCATGTGTGAATGTTATGAGTGCAGAAAAGCATGTAGAACAAAAACATAGTCTTTGTAGGTTTTACGTTAATGGTATATTCCAGGGATCTGTGGCCTTGGCAGGGGTATGCTGGCAGTCTAATACAAAGCACAATCCTAGGCATGTATACTCAAAAGTAAGTCCCACTGAGCAATTGGACTTACTCCCAAGTAAATGTGTATAGGATTGCAGTCCAAGTAGCATGGCATACAGAACATGCACATGGCTAAGCAATTTTAGCTCATGTCACACCGAAGTTAAATTGGGCTCTAGAGTTGATGTAGCTATGATTGCAGCCAGAAATGAGTCTTTCCATCAGTTTATTTATTTATTTTTCACATTTTTATACCGCCCTTCCTCCAAGGAGCTCAGAGTGGTGTACATATTTCCTCCCCTTCTTTTTGTCCTCACAACAACCCTGTGAGGTAGGTGGGGCTAAGAGATCGTGACTGGCCCAAGGTCACCCAGGAAGCTTTGTGGCTGAGCGGGGATTTGAACCTGGATCTTCCAGGTCTAAGTCCGACTCCCAAACCACTACACCATCCTCTGTGTGTGTGTGTGTGTGTGTGTGTGTGTTTCCCTCTCTATCTCACTCCATCTTTCAAAACTGAGTGCATGCTTTTGCCATGCCACTAGGCTCTGCCCCTTCTCTCTTCAAATGGCATGGAAGGAAAAAAAGGCCCGAATGACACAGTGGCAGCCAGGGATGTATCAAAGTCACGAGTGCGATTCATTTTTGCACAAGTGTGAGTGCAACTCATTTTTGCACAAGTGTGAGTCAGTGCCAAAATTTTTGGACAAGTGCGAGTCAGGTGCAAGTCATTTTTGCACAAGTGCGAGTCGAATTCAAGTAAGGCCAAAAACCACTAGTCACGAGTCACTTTGGGGAAAATGGCTTTTCCCCCTGAAAATGGGGTCTGCGTGGGGACCTCTGAGGCTTCTAAAGCACCCACTTGGCTTCCCCTATGCCCTTTCCTTCACCTCTCAGTCTTGTCACCACCCATCTGGTTTGGGAAAAACAAGTGTGTCTACATTCAAACCATTTATTATTCCCTCCCTGCCCCCTCCCCTTGCTGAGCCAAGCATCCCTTGGGCTTGGAGTTTGGGCCAATGAGGAGGAACTGCTGCTGCAGCTTCGCCTTTCCTCACCCCTCCCCACCCCTCGCGCTCGGAGTTGTGGCCAATGGCGATCAGACGGCAAAAATAGGAAAAAACTCCGAGCCAGGCTTGCTTTCCCACCATCTCAAAAACTCTCCCTCCCCATTGCCCTCCTTCTCTGCGCCTGCCTGTGTTGATGCTGGCCATTAAAGGAAAATGACTCGGAAATGGCAAGTCGTTACCCCCACGAGTGCGAGTCAAGTGCGAGTCCCGTAGGTCGCAAGTCCGAGTGCGAGTCAGTGGGTCACGAGTCCGAGTCCGAGTCAGGGAAAAAAGTGACTCAGTCACACTTGCAAGTCGAGTCATTTGACTCAAGTCCCCATCCCTGGTAGCAGCTCACATTGCTTGGCCACCACCTGGAAGGACAAGAAGGGAAAAAGAGGAGGAAGGGATCTCCTTTACCACTGGACTGTGCAAATGGGTGCTTGAGTTCTTGAACATCTGTTCCATGTTGCAGGTTGGGGTTAAGGATAAGGTCCTGTTCTTGACAAGCTGAAAACCATTGCCTTAGTAATGGGGTTCTCAACCAGTGGTACTAGTACCACCAGTGATACTTCTGCCCACTGCTGTTGTTATTCGGACTCCCAACTCGTCAGAATCCCACTTCAATGCAGCGCTTTTGGTGGCGTGTTTTTGCTCCTGAGAGGCTCCTGCCTTTGATCGAGCCTCTCGGGAACGCTGAGAAGGGCCCTTCCACCCACCCAGAGCCTCCTACCTGCGTTTTCTGACCTCTGAAAACCCGGAAGTAACTGGCAATGATGTCATCGCCAGTCACTTCCGGTGGTACGCAGCAGGAAAGTGGTGCCAGAGGTGGCACTTGGCCGGGAAGGGGTTGCAAACCCACCGCTAACCCTGCAAACACTGTGGCTTTAGCTGGGCTATGAAGTCAGATATCATTTCCCCCAAGAACTGACAGGTAGTTCAAGTAGTGATTTATTCCTTACTGTGGGTACCTGAGCATGAGTTTAATGGCAAGATGATACAATTTAGAAATGCAATGTGAGGAATGATGTGTTGCACCACGTAGGAGAATAAAGCGCTTCTGAAGAATGTGATAAAAATATTCCAGTAAACACGAACAAATCACCGAGTGTTATACATTTGCTTTTACGAAGACCTGCAAATTACTCTATAAATGTGTCTGCCCAAGAGAATGGCCAGAAATGTCAAACAATGCACTTCACAACCATTTGCAAAAGGCTTCTAGAAAATTCCATTGTAAAAAGATCAGGAACTTTGAAAAAGACACAACTGCATGGAGCAACACTCTGCTGGAATCAGGCTAAATGCACACAAACATGATGAAGGGATTGTCAAGTCACCATTCTTCTCTC
This sequence comes from Plestiodon gilberti rubricaudatus, assembly GCA_026170595.1. NCBI lineage: Eukaryota > Metazoa > Chordata > Lepidosauria > Squamata > Scincidae > Plestiodon > Plestiodon gilberti. Next base: position 75,171,854 of record JANXHW010000005.1, on the reverse strand, counting down.
AAAGCATCCATTTTTGTATTACTACTAAAGCAGCATGTAATAGATGTGTGTTGACTGAGTCTGTTAGGCAAGCACCCGGCAGTGAGCTACAGATTCTGCAGCATAAGGCCACAAAATGTTTTATTAACATCACCAGAGATAACACCATTTGGGGGACGGTGGTTTTGGAACAGCAGAACTATACGGAATATGGATTTCAGGTGGTCACAGCCAACTGGCCAGGCTTTGGAGCTGTTCATCATCCTCTGGGTGACTTGATAATATGTGTGTCCATAGCACAGCAACTCACGTGTCCTGCCCTGTGTGTGTGTGTTTTCTGCTTCACGTTTTATAAATGGTGCATTGCACAGCGAAACCTGCCACGTATAATCGGGCATACGTCATGTGTTCTTTTCTGATATTCTGAAATGTAAATGTGAAACCTGGTGCGTTTAAGAAATGATTTCTAGCTCCATGGTACAATAATGCAAATATGAATTGATTTCGTTTCTCAGATCCTTTTCCAGGCAGGTGTTTCATACTGTACAGGGATGGAAAATTGAAAGCGCTGTCAATGGTTGTAAGACTCAAGGAACTAAAGTAATTCTACACATTATTTACAATCAATTAAGACTTTGCTGCCACTGTAGTCGTTCAAGTGACAGTTGACGGATGGGGGCAGGTGTTCCTTTTAACAGAGAAGCTGCTATGATTTTAGTTTCTACACCAACAGCTGTAATATTTGTTTTGCTTCCAGTTGGACCAAATCATCATCATCATCATCATAAGCATTTGACATGTCAGTTATGTTGTGAATCGCCAACAAACTGCCTACTCACACAATGAGACAGACTGAGAGTCATGCTAAATGTGAATAGCACCTCTGTGTGCAAATATAAAATGAATTGTTTGCCCAATAGGAAAAACACTGTGACTTGGATCCAAAGGCCAGTGAAAGAAGGGGGAAAAATGACTTTGCGTTCTTCTGTGAGCTCGTGCTCAAGCGCTAGCAGAAGATGCCTCACAGTGCAGAGCCATAATGTGCTGGAGAGGTTACAGTACAAGAAACATGGTGAATAAGGAAGATACAGGTTGCTGCTTATAAAATCTAGTGGACCGTAAACTCGTCTAGTAAAGAGCTTGTGCAAATGGAGGAACACTTCTGGATGTGGGGTCACTTTTGTCACACAATGCTGTCCCACTAAATCTTTTGTGAGCAAAAGAGACTTTCCAGTAGGAAGAGGACACCTTTTGGCCCAAGCCAGTGTTATTACCAAGGAGTTCTTGCTTAGTGGAGATAATCAGCATGTAATAATCAAGCAGGTGTGATTAAATTTTCTCTGAAGGCAGAGCTACGTTGCACGCGTTCGCATTCCATATGCGTCTGGTGTACCGCCCCCAAGTCAAACAACGGGCTCTGATTGGCTGAACATAATTTGTTCATGATTTGTTCAGCCAATTAGAGCTTGTTGTTTGACCTGGGGGCGGGACACCTGACGCATACGGAACACAAACGCGTGCAATGTAGCTCCGGCATAAAGCCTGATTCACACTAGAGTTTACCAGGCTCATTGCGAATCTGCGGAGGGTTGTGCGGAGCTGTTTTTATGCTTGCGGAGCAGCTTGCGGAGAGGCAGGAAAGATGGTTTCCCCTCATCTTTTGAAGCGGTTGCGCTTGCGGAGCTGGGAATGCTTGCGGAGCTACAGCAGCCCACCAATCGGAGGAGCACACTTCTGTTCACCAAATCACAGCTGCGCTTTCTTAAGAAGGCGGGACAGAAGGAGGGACAACAGGCAGCAAGACACTCCCCCAGCTCCAACCGCATAGACAAGCGCATAGATCGCATAGACAAGCGCAGACGTAGGGGCAAGGGCAGGGGCATGCGCGCCGGGAAGACTCTAGTGTGAATCAGGCTTAAGACTGGAGACAGACATCGCCTGAACAGCAGCAGACTGCAGGAATAGGTTCTCAAGAGCAAAATGACAAGGATTTTTGAAAACCAATGGTTTAGGTCAGCTCCAAATCTGGGGCTAATGTTTTGAGTGTTTGTGTCAGCAGCACTCAAGTTAATCAACAGATTATTGCAAACAAAAGACAGGAATTCCCTTCCTTCACAGGGCATGTTTCCTGAGAAGGAAGTATCACTGTGTTTTATGGGGCTTACTCCCAGGTAGGTTTGCGTAGGATTGCAACTTAACTGGCTGACTCAAAACTTAACAATGAATTTCCACTTCACAAATATGGACTTTGAGTGGGAAAGCATAAGCTAAAGTTTTAGGTGGCAAATGAGCGTGAAAAATGAAGACCGTCTCCAAACGTTCCGTTTCATTTGCTGAATTAAATAAACGTGTCCCTTTACTCTTGTTTGATTCTGTTTTCACAAAGGACAGGAAGTCAGCTTTTCTTGAGTGAGGAACTAATCTTCAGATAAGGAGGAAAACAAAAAAGAGGCCAAGTGCCTATTAACTCCCGACTAGCTCATGAGATTCTAAATCAAAACAACTATTATATTGTTCTCTTACGCTAATCTGATAAAGAAATGGCATGACAGTAACCAGAAATCATAATTCTATTCATTCCTACCTTAACAAGTATGAAAGTATTTTTCTTCTAATTGTGTGCTTACATGGCCATGTGTATTACAGTATACATTACGACAGCATGAATAAAAAACATGTGACACAAGTACATTCCACAGGGAGCTCCTGATTTTCTACAGCTCAGTATGACATCTTTCCGTAGGGGAAAATGCTTGTTTCCCTGATGTACAGCACAATCCTCACTAAGTACTAGAGTGGCGGAGTGCGCGCTCCACTGCTCTAAGCTGTTGCAAACATGCCGTAAAGCACGTCTACAACTACTCTGGTGTAAGCAGCACTGGCGCGGAGGCCTGCGCCGCTCACACCCCCGGTGGTCCAGACCTGCACCGGACGACCCAGGTAAGGCCTAGGCCGACTGGTGCAGGGGCGGGGCCAGACTGGCAAGGGAGGGGGCGGAGATATCGGCGGTGCGCTCCACCGATATCCTATGCCCATTCCCAGGCAGGTTCAGCCTTACATGGCCTCCCTGAATGTACGCCAGGTCTGGACATTCAAGGAGGTCCATAGGGTCCCAGCCATCTTACACCCGGGGAAGGGGACAAACATCCCCTTCTCCCAAGGTGCTGCAGCCTGGGATGGCCATAAGATACAGCGGCCGGCCCTTTAGACCGGCCGTGTATCTTTAGGGAGGATAGTCCTGGTAATGTATGAAACAGCCTAGAGACTGCAGTCATAGGGAAAAATAATAACAGTTATTATTTCTAAAGAAGTTATTTCAGGAGTATATAGCCTTCTTGATATCATCTCTCCCTGCAACACCAAAAGAGCAGGAGCATGACAGCTAACCTGTGGAACTCCTTGCCACAGGATGTGGTGATGGCACCTGGCCTAGATGCCTTTAAAAGGGGTTTGGACAGATTCATGGAGGAAAAGACCATCACAGGTTACAAGCCATAAGCAACCTCCTGGTTTTGGAAGTGGGTTTTCTCTGTGCCAGGTGCAGGGGAGTGTCAACGGGAAACAGGTTATCTTGTTGTCTTGTGCTCCCTGAGGCATCTGGTGGGGCCACTGTGTGATACAGGAAGCTGGACTAGATGGGCTTTTGGCCTGATCCAGCAGGGCTCTTCTTATGTTCTAACCATGCCCTCTGTGCCAATATGCTCCCTGGCCAGCTAGGGTTTCCAGTCACAGGGAGGAAAGCTCTCTGAGTTCATTGTTTACCTCCTAAGTGCTGAATAGGAGGATGCCCAGGGACCTGGCTAGAGAGCTCAAGGAGTGCAGCTAGCCAGTCTGCCTCCCCTCTTTCCACGTTCCATGAACACGGGGAGAGAACATGCAAAAGGAACTCTTACCTGTATACTTTTCACAGACATTATATGTATAGGAATATAAGAACATTCTTCTCTACCAAACCCAGAAGTGGAGCAAACTGAGGAAATAGTAATTTACAGATCTACCAGTTGTTTCATTGGTATTTGATCTTGATTGCTAAATGGCCTGTAATAGTTGGCATGGTTTAAAGAAGTTGCATATTGAAAGGCATTTTTAAAATGCTAAATATTATTGATGAGGGGAGTTTTACTGCTAATGAATCTTTCTTTTCTTGCATGGTAATGTGACATTTGAAAGTGTGTTTTCCTTCTCGCATGATCGCATTAATTTTTCAAGACGGCTCTGAATCTTAGAGACAGTTTGCATATGATGTATTACAGAAAGACACGGAGATAAATCAGAAGTTCAAAAAAGATTAAATGGCGCAACATTATTCATGACCCTAATAAAATCCACAATTGGAGCACCCGCCGCACTTTGGCAAAGTCTGAGGCCCCAGGCGTGACCCCTTTTTCTGTAGCAATGATTCCACAACCAGCAGAGGCAAAAAAAGGACCTGCAGGCTCCAAGTCATCCTGGGAGCTGAGCTACATCTGGCTCTATAGTCCTACAACACCCATGGACGTTGCTGTGACTTATCAGAGTGATTGCTGCCGTTTCCAGCCAGACCCGTTTCCTGCCCTGGGCAGAAAGTGTAAGCATGAAGTTGAAGCTCCTGGCTGAGAGTTGTTGCAACTGTCCTAAGCTTTTATAACAGTGGAGGTGGGGCAGGAGCAGGACCATTTTAGCCAGAGGTCCAGGAGAACCTGACCTGGCTTGCAAGTCCACTACCATGGGGGAAAAGGTCATGCTTGAATATGTTTATACAAACTTATATCCCTGTATCTGGCACGAGATGTGTCAGTCTAGACTTTGTAAGATCTTGCGAGATTTGCTGGAGCCAATCAGAAGCAGTGTTAGAACTGGACAACCAACATCTTGAGCAGCTGGCCCAGGCCCTCAGGGGACAGGCAGGGAGAGCTTGTACAGCAAACTATGGCACTTTTCATTTGAGAAGCAGAGGGAGGTGTGTGCCACCTTGTGTATCATGCTCTCTTAGCAACCTGCAGTTTCTTAGTTCCTGCAGGTTTTTCCTATGCACAGTTTGAAGGAGCCCATAAAGTGTGGCATCTGACTGACAGCTGGAAAGTGGGACAAGCGATTAGGGAAAGTGGGACAAGCGATCATGCTGATTAGGGACATCAACAGGGCTTCAACAACCATGGATGTGGTACCCAGCAACAACCTCCATGAGAGGGTGCCCAAAAGCTTTGCCACCACACAGATGTGCTCTGAAGCCCCGTCCTCACCATCCACCTCATGTATAGCATTATTTTATTATTTTTCACATTTTTATACCACTCTTCCTCCAAGGAGCTCAGAGTGGTGTACATATTTCCTCCCCTACTTTTTGTCCTCACAACAACCCTGTGAGGTAGGTGGGGCTGAGAGATCGTGACCGACCCAAGGTCACCCAGGAAGCTTCGTGGCTGAGCGGGGATTTGAACCTGGATCTTCCAGGTCTAAGTCCGACTCCCAAAACACTACACCATCCTGGCTCTGACGCAACAAATGCTGTACTTGGGAATCAACCCACCCTGTAATGATTAAACAAAGAAATGTTTTTAAAATGTGGTTGCCCACTGATTTAATTAGTACACAGATTGCTGCTTTAAGAAAAAAAACCACCAATTTGGGAGCGCAGGGGGCAATTTTTGTAACGAAAGCAGCATGTGGGGGAAGGCTGGACCTCCTCATCCCTGCACACCCTAGTTCTGACCAGAATCCTTCCCCCTCACCCAATGTGTCTGTTTTTAAGAAAAAGAGACACTTCCAGTTGGAAGCACACCTTGAGAGCATGTTTTGTGCGCACACTTTCTAACTTGGCCCTTGTCACTAGCAAGTGGGGCTTTACTCACCTTGTCTTGCCAGAGACGTTTTGGATTCAGAGGCAACAAACATGCCAATGGATGAAGGAAACAGGATTGATTAGTCTAATTAAGATACAAGCAAGATTTCTGAGCAAGCAGAATAATTCAAATAACTTATGTCGCTTCTGCTGTTGACAGCACCAAAACAACAGGGGACAAACTCCAGCAGGCAGTCTGTGCAGCAGCATCTCCCCAAGATGCCTACACTGATACACTGTGCCTATGCCTACACCTACACTGTCTGATAATGGGACACCCATTCAGCGACTGGCAGCACCATATTCAGCAGCGAGCGACTTCTGATAGCTACGGCGGGTATGTAGCACCTTCCAGTACGGTCTATACTGATGCTCACTGATAATGGGCTCAAGGCTTCCTTATATATTCCTATTATGCCTAATAATAGATACTCCCATTAAATTAGTAAGAAAGGGAAAACATGGGAAGAAACCACCAAACAAACTGGGCCCCTCAGTTGCAGGTGTTGGGCCTTGGAGCAAGGTCCAGTGCTGTCCAAGATGAGGTAAGCAGGGGCAGGAAGAAGACTCCGCAAACTATGTGGCCACTTCCAGGCGCCCAGTCCTTGCCTGGGAACCTTTCTTGGGAACACTAACAAGGCTAAGGGCCCAATCCTATGAACTTGTGTTTCAGTGGCACATCATGCTGTACAAGCTGTACAAGTGAAAGGCAACACGCCATAGAGCGAAGCCAGGCCACCACTGCAAGCGACAAATAGCTGCAGCTGGGTGCCGGCAGCCCCAGGGAAAGCCTTGGTGCCAGTAAGTCAGCGTGAGGGACAGGCAGGGGGCAGTCTGGGCAGGGCAGGGGGAGGAACGGAGCAGGAGAGGGTTGTGGCAGTGAGGCTGCTGATATCCTATCCCCCTTCCTAGCCTCAATCCAACTTCTCAATTCCACTCGGACTTGCGCTAGCAAAAACGCTGGCGCAAGTTTGAGTAGACCCATTCAGGCAATGGAGGCTTACCCATGGGCAAGGGAACAAATGTTCCCTTCCCAGAGTAGACCTCCAGGACACCCCCTCCCCCGCAGGATGCAGCATGCGCCTTGGTAGCACGGCTGCATTGGTGAGGGGGGGGGAGTTAGATAGGATTGGGCTGCTCAAAGATGTGCCCAATTAAGGGAAAAGAGTAGGATAAACAGTGCTTTTCAGAAGCTTCTACTTCAACAGAGGTATACCAGAGCAGGCTGCTACAGCAGGCTTTAAAGGGCCGTAGGGGGTTGAGAGGGACAAGTGGACTCCACTAACTCCTTGAGATATAATAGTCTCCCACAATATGCCACTAAACTCCCCTGAAGGGCAAGCCACACTTTCTAAATTCCCTCTTTCATGTACAGGTGGGCCCCCATATCCACTGATTCGCTATCCACGGTTTCAGTTATCCACGGATCGTGGGGACCCCCCCAGGCTTTTACTTTTTTCCCAGTAAGCTTCATTTCTTCCTTAAACAGGAGAAGCAGCCTCTGGCTGCTTATTACAGGCAAGTAGAACGAGACTAAGTACTAGAGAGGCTCTGCAAGGTTAACAGAAACCTTGCAGAGCCTCTCTAGGACTTAGTCTCGTTCTACTTGCCTGCAATGGAGGCTGCTTCTCTGTTTGTTTTAAGGAAGAAACAAACCTTGCTGAAAGAAAAATAAGAACTGGGGGGGGGGCAAGCATGCCTGCCTGCAGGGGAGACAGGGTGGGGGGGGGACCCTCAGGAAACCATAGAGGGGGTGTTCGCTCTTATCCACAGTTTCAAGTATCCACGGAGGGGCCTGGAACATATCCCCAGTGGATATGGGGGCCCACCTATTGTTAAAGATACAGGAGCCTTGTTCTATGTTGTACATCTCTCTGGTCACTGTATGTAAGGGAATTTTAAGATTCAAGTCCAAAATTTCTATTTTCTAAACCACAGCTTTGGGGGGGGGGGGGAGTGACCACTTTCTGCTTCATTTACTATTGTTGATACTGAGCAAATCATGTTTGAAACACTGACGACTGACACTAAACGTCTTTCTTTCTGGCATGCATCTGTGGGAAGGACAAATTTAGTACTTTATAAATAGCTCAAGATCACCAGAATACTTGACTTGTTGCTCTTCATGAAAGCGGAATCTAACATAGGAAATTTTCATCTACAGAATTAAGAGGTAGGGAGCTTTACATTTAAATGTTTTAAAAATATATTAAATCAATATATATCTAAAAATATAAATACTAGCATTAAGGTTACTAGTTCTATTTCCCAGCTATTAAAAAAGCACTGTTTTTGTACACAATAAAGTAACTTATAATTAGTTTCTGTGTTTTTTCATACTTTTGAGAGATATAAAAGGCAGTTCTTCACCAAAAATTCACCAAAAATTAAACCTTAAAATATTAACACAAGATGTCTTAAGAATTATTATACTTCAGTTCATAATTTTATGTGTGCATAATTCATAGAGAATGTCACATTTCTAATAAAAAAAATTCCCTAATTTACTGGACTGATTAAAAATAAATCAGATTTTTTCTTCTGAATTTGGAAACACTCGTATGATTTGTTTACTAGTAAAAAAAGAGTTGCTACATAGCAGAACTGTTTTGTTAAATATTTTTGATGAATTAAAGCATCATACTGAAGCAGAGAAATTTGATTATGGGATATCATTCAAAATATATATCCACAGGAAATAATGATAATATTTTAACACTTTTCTTAGAAATTTGTTCATGTCAGAGTTTTCCTTTAACGTCTCAAGGCTGCTCAGAAATCCTGTCATCCTGTGCTAATCAAGAGTGGGGGTGGGGGTGGTTTGTTACTTACTGTGGGCTGCAACTGTTCCTCTGCCACCCCCAGTTCATTCTGATTCTCCCATATCTCTCTCTCTCTCTCTCTCTCTCTCTCTCTCTCTCTCTCTCTCTCACACACACACACACCGAAAACCCCAACAGAATACTGGACTAGTATGACTAGGTTTACCATATTTTTCAAACTTCAAACCGGGACACCCCCCCCATACCCCCCCCCGAGGTAAATAATTAATTAATGTCAAAGCAACGATAAAGCAAGGCCAAAGAACCACAACCAATTGTAAAGCACAACGAAAAAGCAATCATAAACAGCCCAAACCAAGCCCAAACTACCATCCACAACGAAAAAGCAATTCTAAACCACAACGAAAAAGCAGAAAAAACACCATAAATGTCACAATAAAGCAGAAATCCAAATAAGAAATCCTTCTAATGAATAAATTATAGAAGAAAGGGGGCGCAAAGTGCGGCCGAAATTTTTAAATAAATAATTAATATTTCTATTAAAAATATATAATTTAAAAAATACGCTTACCTGGTCGCTGCTGGTCACTGGTCGGTGGTCGCTGCTGCTGCTGCTGCTGGGGCCGCGGCAAGCAGGCACCGGGAGAAGCATAGCCTGCTCGCCTGCGTTGCGCGAGCCCTGGAGAAGCAAGGCAAGAAGCAGGCTGTGCTTCTCCTGGTGCCGCTGGTCTCGCAGCGGCACCGGGAGAAGCACAGCCTGCTCGCCCACGTTGCGCGAGCCCTGGAGCTCGCGCAACACGGGCAAGAAGCAGGCTGTGCTTCTCCCGGTGCCGCTGCGAGACCAGCGGCACCGGGAGAAGCACAGCCTGCTTCTTGCCTTGTGTTCTCCAGGGCTCGCGCAACGCAGGCGAGCAGGCTGTGCTTCTCCCGGTGCCGCTGGTCTCGCAGCAGCAAGAACACGGGCAAGAAGCAGGCTGTGCTTCTCTCGGTGCCGCTGCGAGACCAGCGGCACCGGGAGAAGCACAGCCTGCTCGCCCGCGTTGCGCGAGCCTCCAGGAGAGGCCTCAGAGCGACCTCTCCGGCCAACGCTCCAGGGCCTTCTGACGAAGGCCCAGTGCGGCAATACGTAATTTATAACTTTATAACGTTTCGCGCATGCGCAGAACGTTTCTGAGGGGAAAAGAGCAGCCCTTTGCCCTCAGAAACGGTCTGCGCATGCGCGAAAAACGTTATAAATTATGTATCGCTGCATTGGGCCTCGTCAGAAGGCCCAGGACAGCTGGCCAGGGAAGATGTCCCTGGAGCCGGCTGCCATGAAGTCTAACTTTTGGGGGATGAAGTCTATCTAAAATTTTGGGGGGTGGGCGGCGCCAGGGTGACGCGCACACCCCCGCTCTTGGGCGGCGCGCGCCCTAGTGATGCGCCCACTGCACAGCCAAAATCTGCTAGCAGGAAGAAATTAACAGAAAGGAAAGTATGGATGGAGATAAATCTGGAGGGGCAGGGACCTCAAACCCAAACCTCACTTGGGAAGATTTACTGAAGCAAAACTGTCTGCCCCCTTTTTGCTTGACCACTCAAGGAAGCATTCAGTCCTTTGAAGGCATTTGCATAGCCTCCATCACAGACTATCAGTCTGCATGCCTTCAGGTTTTTCACCTTCAGCTCTAAAAGACAAACAACATAACATTTCATCATATGTAACCCTTAGTTGTTGCTAAATGAACTGTTTTCCTTCTCAGAATGTCCAACTTTGAGCAATTTGATATTGATTTTTACCAGTCAAACTACAGCACTGATAACCAAGAACAAAGTTACAATGGGTCTGGGACCGCTGGAAGTGTCTACGGAAGCAAAAAGTAAGTGCTTGAAACAGGAACAATTTACTGATTTATTTTAACGTTTGCATTTTAGCATTACATTTCAGTATTTGACAGTTTAGAAATATTTTTTATAAAAGAGAAGCCCCACACTGCAAGCCTATGCATGTCTACTCAGAAGTAAGTTCCATTCTGTGTAAGGACCAAGATCCTGGACTACCATGAGAGGGTAGGGAAAGTACAGTTAGCCACATTAGTGTTTTGTTTTATTTTCACCTTTTAGCCTCGGTGCCAGTCCTTTCCCCAGTCCATCTATCTAATCCTCCTTCACCTTCCCATAATTCCTAGTCATGCCTTATTTTTGCCTTTTTTTTTTACTTTATCCCTTGTTGTTTGGGTGTTTTTATTCTTTCAATAGATTCTTTTAGTGCTACTGTTTTAACCGGCCTCGTCTCAATTCACTTGGGATCGAGTTGGTTGCCCCATCCTCCCAGACTGCCAGCCTTCACTACGATCCAACTTCTAAGGGACCCGAAGGAATTTGGGGGCTCTCCATTTTAATCCAGGAGGAAGATTTTCCCAAGGCCACCTCCCTCTGTCTGGTTTTTCCTGGTGGGCAGTTATCTACCGACCCAATTAAACCCAGATTCAAGGCTAGACTACAGGCTGGAAGTAGGTACCAGTTGCTAGGTGCTATGCCCTGTGCCCACCCATCTATCTGCTACATCATCCTGATATATTTTGTTGGGAAGCTAGAACTGATGAAATAGTGCAAGTTGCAGGGGAATGCCATATTGCTAGTTTTCAATAATTTTGGCTTATAGTTATATCCTAGGTAAAGGTAAAGGTGACCCCTGACAATTAAGTCCAGTCGTGTCCGACTCTAGGGTGTGGTGCTCATCCCCATTTCAAAGCCGAAGAGCCAGCGTTGTCCGAAGACACCTCCGTGGTCATGTGGCCGGCATGACTCTCCTTGCCATAGCGCGTAGCATGCAGCTGGAACACGGAGCGCTGTTTACCTTCCCGCAAGCGGTACCTATTTATCTACTCACATTAACATGCTTTGGAACTGCTAGGTTGGCAGGAGCTGGCCAAGCAATGAGAGCTCACCCTGTCGCGGATTTGAACTGCCGACCTTTCGATCGACAGCTCATGGTTCAGCGGTTTAACCCACTGCGCCACCCGCTGGCCTTTTAGTTATATCCTAAATTATAGTAATTTTGCACAGGTGGGTGGAGATTTTTTTCCCTGATCTCTCCTGCAGCCTTCAAACCACAAGCCACCCTCCAGAGGCAATTTTCTGGGGGTGCAGAAGCTTCCAGAGGGAAAAGGGAATGAGCAAACCTCCCTTGTGCTAACAGAAATATATGGGGAAAAATATCTTAGGATGCAACGCCTTAATTTTGGAGGAGCTGAAAAATACATGCAAATGCTGAAAATATTTTTCATAAATATATGCTGAAAATATCATTGTCTAGTGTCTTAAGATCTAATACTACACACCAGTATTTTCAGGAACGTGTCCCTTATATCCATTAGCACTGCTTTAATTTTATGACCCTTTTTTAGAGGTTGGACAAGTGACCCTCCACAATCTGATGCCTTTGCTGCTCCAGAAATGCTTTCATCTTCTCAACTGTACACAGGCCAAATTTTTCAACCAGCATACACTTCTGAGTTTCCATCGGATAACACTTACCCTGACAGCTTTGATGAAGAACCTCCTTTGCTAGAAGGTATGGAATTAAAACACTTAATTACACTTTTTGCATATTCTGGCAGCAATGCGTAAGGCAGAATCTGTTAATACTCATCACAGATTTCTGTGGTATCAAAAAAGTGGTTTATTTTTCCCTTATATTAAATGATATTTCATGTTTAATGATAAAGTGTCTTCTACCTGGATAGCACATCACAAAATATATACTAGTAACGAGAAGTCGTTTTTGAACAGAAAAAAAATTAGGAACTCTTCTCTTCTGCTCTGATAGTCAACTGCGAGGAAGAAACTATCTCTACTTGGAATATGGTCCTTTATGGTCTTTCAATAAGAACAATCCACATTTCTCCACACAAACAGCACAATCCTCACTAAAGCTTAGAGCGGTGGAGCGCGCGCTCCAACGCTCTAAGCCATCGCAAACGTAAAGCACGTTTGCAACGACTTGGGTGTAAGCGGCACCGGCACTGAGACCAGCACCGCTCACACTCCTGGGGGACCAACCCTGTACCGGACAAAGCAGGTAGACTCTGCACTGCTCGGCAGAGGCGAAACTAGGGCGGAGCGGGCGGAGCACCCGCTCCGGGCACCATCGCCCCACCCGGCGCCCCGCCCGCGAGTCCGAGTCGGACTCGGGGACTCTAGTCCGACCGCCCCCTCAATCGGGAGCCGGCTCGGGGACGTCTTCCCCGGCCAGCTGCCCGGGGCCTTCTAAGGAAGGCGCGCAAGAACGGTATTTATACCGTTCTTTTTGCGCATGCTCAGACTGTTACTGAGGGAAAAAGGCTGCCCTTTTTCCCTCAGTAAGTCTGAGCATGCGCAAAAAGAACGGTATAAATACCGTTCTCGCGCGCCTTCCTTAGAAGGCCCCGGGCAGCTGGCCGGGGAAGACATCCCCGAGCCGGCTCTCCCGGTTGAGGGGGGGTCGCTGCCTCCTGGAGCACGCAAGCCGCCCCCCCTCCGGATTGCGCCCCCCCTCCGGATCACGCCGCGGCCAAAGGCCGCGGCGATATTAATTATAGGGGCGCCACACACCCCGTTGCTCCGGGCGCCAATGGGGGTAGTGACGCCCCTGCTGCTCGGTGCAGGGGCGGGAACAGGCAGGACAGGCTGGCAAGGGAAGGGGGCCATTGGCCGGCCCTGGCTGGGAGGGGGCGGGGATATCGGTGGCGCACTCTGCTGATGTCCTCTGCCCATTCCTAGGCTGGTTTGGCCTTACACGGCCTCCCCGAATGTACGCCAGGTCTGGACCTGGCGTATACATCTGAGGAGGCTCATAGGGCCCCAGCTGGCTGACATCTGGGGAAGGGGACGAACATCCCCTTCCCCCGAGGTGCTCCTGGGCTGCCCCGACGTGGCCCAGGAACGGCCATAGGATACAACGGCTGGCCCTTTAGGCCAGCCACATAAAGTTAGTCAGGTTAGCGCTGTAAATCACCCCAGAGCCCTGCACAAGTTTCCAGAATGTTAAGTTTCCAGAACTTTAAGGAAATTTTAAATCAATGTTTTGGTCCATTCTTTGGGCCATTAACATAGGTTCCACGTTAAAAACCAGTGTAAATCAGTGCCTATTAATAGATGTTAAATACTAAGTAATTTATCAAAATTAAATGTCTTTCCCCCTCCCAAATGAATAAATAAACACAAGTCAGACAAAGAATCAATCAAGCTTGTAATCAGCATGTATTGTTTCAGATGCCAATGCTTTCGCCCTATGCCTGGAAGTGTAGCTAGGCTGATCATAACAGTCAAACTCCTAGGTAAAAGTACATTGAACACTAATACTCAATCCTAGGCTGCCAAATAAAAGAAAGAGGGGGGGGGGAGGAAATCAGTTGATTTGTTGTCTTGCATTTGTAACACAGACACATGTTTATGTTTGAAAGGGCAACACCACAATTTGCATGGAAAATAAAGGCATTAACTCATTTTTATGGCACATATATCATATACTTTACTACCTCTAGATGACAGTACACGATAAATTTTGTATTCAGATTTCATAGCATTGCCTTTCCCTCTATATTTATATTGCATAATCAGATATCATGTTAAGGTACTATAATTAATAAACACTTGTTATAATCTTGTTTACATATCTTGTAATAAATTTTCTAGTTGCTTTTATTATTAAAAAAAAAAAAGAATATGAAGGTAGCTGATTCCAAGGCAAAACTTGAGAAAGTTCCTGTCTGGCACATGTGTGAAGTCCCTAGTTGAGATAATTAGATTTCAGCCTTACCACGTTATCTAAATCTGACATGCTTTGTAAGGTTGCTATCTTCACAGCATCCCTACCCTTCCTCTAAGAAACTCAGAGGGGCATACCTGGCCTCCCCTCCACCATGTTAACCTCCAGGGAGTTCACACAGAGGTTCATGTTAGAGCTGTTAGCAACATGGTAATCTGTTGGTTTGAAAGAGGTATTTGAAAGAGGTACGTCTTTTTTTACCTACTGTACTTGATCTAGGGCGCAATCCTGTGTAACTCTTGCACCGGTGTAACTGTAGATTTGCCCGGTGTAAAAGCACTTATGCCAGTGTAACTTGCTGTATGCCAATGGACACAGGACGGACATCGGTGTAACCCCCCTCGGACAACTCACATGTGCAGTTCAAACACTGAATGGACACCGGCACAACTCTGCTGGTGCAGGGGGCATTCTGGGGGCATTCAGACGCCCCCGGAATGACCCCTACACCGCCAGAGTTGCGCCGGCATCCGTTCCGCATCCAAACTGCATGTGAGGTGTCCGAGGGGGGTTAAGACGGTGTTCGTCCTGTGTCCGTTGGCGTATGGCAAGTTACACTGGCATAAGTGCTCTTACACCAGGGGATCTACAGTTACACCGGTGCAAGAGTTACATAGGATTGGGCTGCTAATGTTATGAGGTAAGTGAAGAATGGAGAGAGTCCAGTACTCTATCCCCCAGACCACATTGCCTGTGTAAACATAGGAAACAAGTCTACTGTTTCAGTTAGAAAGAAACTTCCTTTTGGTAGCCAACCTTCCTGTCCAACTGGCTTCACTGTTCCCACTGAGAAGGTATACTTGTTGCTCTGCTGTAATAATAATACATAAAGAACAATCCTAGGCATGTCTACTCAGAGGTAAGTTCTATTGAATTCAATTGGACTTACTCCCAGGTAAGGATGTATAGGATTACAGCCTTAACATTTCTATAACGCTTTCTGAGTGTGCAAATTGCTTTCATATGTATTATCCTTACAACAGCCCTATAAGGTAAGTACAGTGGACCCTTTCCATCCGTGGATTCGGGACCCGTGGATTTGTCACACCCGGATCCACGTTAAAATCAGTAAAAAAGGGGGGGAAATGCGGGTTTTTTTTAACCTTTAGCAGCAAACCGCACCATTTCCAAGCCTCTGGAGGACTTCTCTAAGCTTACCGACCCACTTCCGGGTTGCGCAAAGGCTCTTTCCCCCTCCCAGCCTTGTCTTAGAATGGAATCAGTCAGAGGCGTGGAAAGACTGGAGCGAGCGGAGCAGCGGCTCCAGGCGGCTCCGCGGCGCCGGGCGGCGCTGCTCTGCTCGCTCCAGTCTTTCCATGGAGCGCACGCCCACCTAGTGACGCGGGCGGGCGCTCCGAGGCCTTCTCGTAACGTAAACGTTCTGCGCATGTGCAAAAAAAAGGATAAATAGCGCGGCGGCGCAGTCGGCCGCCTTCAGAAAGCCCTGGCCTCCAGTCGTGGTGGATGCTCCGGGGCTTTCTCCGGCTCCGAGGCCAGGGGAGAAGGCCTCGGAGCGCCTTGGTAAGCCGTGTCGCCCCCCCCCCTCAGCAAGCGGTACTCCAGGCAGCAACCGCTCCTAATACGCCTCTGGAATCAGTGCCCCCAATATACCCAAGAAAAGTCTAACTTTTAAGGCACCAAAATGTGTGTTGGGTTGTGTAATGAACACACACACACACACACACACACACACACACACACACACACACACACACATTTGGAGTCCAAATTCTTGCTTTGCTACAACACACAAGACATTAGAATAATGTGCCTACAACCAAGTATCTGTTCGGTCATATGAGGATTCAAAGTTTCTGATGAACTGTTCTACCAAGGTTTTCTTTTAGGATAAGGAATAATTCTGAAACCTTTTCTGTTGCAGAACTAGGAATCAACTTTGATCACATCTGGCAAAAAACATTAACAGTCCTAAACCCAATGAAGCCAGCAGATGGCAGCATTATGAATGAGACAGACTTGACAGGACCTTTGGTTTTCTGCTTGGCGCTTGGAGCAACACTGCTACTGGTACAGTATAAAAGAAACCGTAACAACCGTATCTGCGGATCTGGCTGCAAAGTATGCTGGAACCATTTCTTCAGCTTACATGGAGAATGAGTCTGATTAAATGTCTCTTTATGGTCCCTATCACTGAATCCCTCCATTTCTTGTCCACAACTTTACTTGCTAAAAGAATTAATCTAGGCTTATTATTTTATTATTAATTATTAACAGTATTTATATACTGCTTTTCAACAAAAAGTTCACAAAGCGGTTTACAGACAAAATCAAATGATTAAATGGCTCCCTGTTCCAAAAGGGCTCACAATCTATAAAAGATGCAGAACACCACCAGCAAACAGGCACCAGAAAAGACACTGTGCTGGGGTGAAAGGGAGGCAGTTCCTCTCCCCCTGCTAAAATATAAGAGGAGCACCAATTGAAAAAGTGCCTCTTGCCCAGTTAGCAGGGGTAATGTAAGCAGGGCTTGTAACTTATATAAGCATATACATTTTCTTGACTTATAATTTTTCTTATCATAATCAGTGGCGTCACTGATGCGTGGCGGGGGGGTGAGTGAATGGGGTGACGCGGCCCGAGGAGGTGACGTGCCAGGGGGGGTGATGCCACTTAGAAGCGGCCAAGCCGCCGAGGAAGATGCGGCTTGGCCTGCCGGCTCCTGGGGGTGACACACCGGGATGGGGTGAGTACCAGGGGGGGACGCGGCTTTTGGGGAGTGACGCACTTGGGTGGGTGGGTGATGCGCCTGGGGGTGGGGTTGACGCGCCGCTGAGCCGGCCAACCCCGCACGCAGTGACACGCCGGCTCGTGACGCCACTGATCAGAATTTTTAGTGTAAAGGTATTTCTGGAAAGAGGGCCTGGGAAGTATACCACAGTGCATTTTGAGATGATGTGTGTGCTTCACCATCTGATTCACAAAAGCAAAAAAAAAAGACCACTAAAATATTTTGTTTTGATTGTTGTACATGCCACACCCACCCACACACACTATCACCACAATTTTTTGTTTCAAAACTTTAACTGTATAACTACGTACTTGATCATCGAAATGTAACTGATGGCTATAGCAACTGGGTTTAGCAGAGATAATAAGTTGGCATTAAAATATGTAACTTACAATTAGGAGGACACAGTTTTAAAACTCGCAGATACTACCAGTGGTATCAACTGGCCCCTGGCCTTTCTACCCTTTCCTAATTAGTACCTTTCCTGGAGCAGTACCTTCACTCCAACTCACAGAGGTGGGAGGGACTAGTTAGCATGCTCCCCACCATGCATTGGGACATGCTCATGAGTACAGTATAGGGTCTGTATCTGGCATTACTTCTTCCTCCCACTCTGAGAGGCTGTATTTCCTCTTGGACTGTATTTCAGGCAAATTCAGGGGGCTATGACCTGTGTGGATTTTTTTTCCAGCTCAAAGTCACTACCTGTAGGTTGGGGTCATGAAAGGTTACCTCTGAAAAAAGTAATGTGTGTCCTATATGCCACAGCTTCATGATAAATATTTAACTACAAATCAGTTAATTTTTTCACAGCCTGTTTCTGACCTCATCTAATGCACATCTCTAGTGACAGTAAAGAAGAGAAAATACATGTAAAAATGGTAAATGGGAAGACAATTTGAATCAATCTGTTCCACCTCTATGTTCTGTCTCTGCTCCTTGCCCACCCAGCCCCTTTCTTACTGCACCAGGTCTCTCTCTTCACACCAAGAAGTTTATCAAAGAGAGTTTTCATTTAGCCACTGTCCTGCCTTCTTCTGCCTCTGGCACATCAATTTATTAATCTCAGATTAAGCTGCTAAGTATGGCTGTGTCAATTAATCAACCCCCCTGGAAAACAAGTTAAAATATTAGCTGATTATTGCTGGGCATTGTGTTTATGCGCGGCATCTGCAGGAAATATTGCAGATCAAGCCTCCCCGCCCAAATTGAAAATGCTAAACCTATTGAAAACCTTTAATGACTGCAGAGGTAGTTGATAGTAATCTGTTACACTAATGGCATTATACACCAACAACTTGTCAGCAGCAGCCGTGGGAGTGTTGGAAATATGAGTGTTGGAAAAGGCGACTGCCCATTAATATTCTTTCAGAGATAAAAGTTTTCCCTGATACTTTAATGACAGTCCTTATTCTGGAATCTGTAGCAGTCTGGACATTTTAAAAACACACACACACACACACACACACACACACACACACACACACACACACACACACATTAATGGCGACTTACACCGGTGCAGCAACCACTGTGCCGGCCTAGGGTGTCAAAAACATGCCCTAAAGCAGCGGTGGGGAACCGGCGGCCCGCGGTCCGGATCCGGCCCCCGGAGCGATCCGGTCCGGCCTGCGCGAGACCGTGAGTCAATCAGATCCAGCCCGCGCGAGCAGACCGGAGGCTCCGCCAGCCCCGCGCGCGCTCACCTCGGCGCGACTCCTTTGGAACCCAGTTGTTTCTGCGCATGTGCAGAAACAGCTGGGTTCAAAAGGAGTCGTGCCGAGGTGAGAGCGTGCGCGATGGTCGCGCGCTCACCTCGCGCGACTCCTTTGGAACCCGGCTGTGGAACTGCGCGACTCCTTTGGAACCCGAGGAGTGCGTGCGGGGCCGGCGGCAGCGGCCTGAAAAAGGTAAGGAGAGCGATGGGGGGAGGTAAGGAGAGTGATGGGGGGAGGTAAGGAGAGCGATGGGGAATGGGGGGCGGTGTGTGTGTGCGCGCCCCCCCGGCACACGCGCGCGCCGCGGAGCCCATTTGAGATGGAGGGGCACATGGCCCGCGGCACATTTTCCCCATGGGAAAATGGCCCTCCACCACAAATAGGTTCCCCACCCCTGCCGTAAAGTGTGTTGTGACACCCAGAGAGGACTCTGGCGCCAGAGGGAAGGCCTGCGCTGCCCTGCCAATGCTGCATCCAAGAGCACCACGTGCCAGAGCAGGTAAGGTTTGCTCTGAGCAGTACAGGGGCTGGGGGGGCAGGGAAAGATGGGGGTGGATCGGACCCAGGAGGGGGGTGGGGTCAGCGGTGCTGGTTCATGCTGAATTCTATGCCCCCTCCCAGGCCTTTTCTGCCTGCACGGGGCTTCTCGGATCTGCGCCAGCCATGAGGCTCGCACAGATCTGAGTAGCCCCATTGCAGAGGCTGAGGCTTTACTCGGGGTAAAGGGATCACTATCCTTCAATCATGTAGTCAAACACAGGGCCGGCCCATCCATGAGACCAACTGAAGTGGTTGCTTCAGGCAGCAGATTGGCTTGAGGTATCCACTTCCATCCACCCACTGTTCCTCCTCCTCCTTCCCCCACTCCCTGGACTAGAAAAAAGGAGAAGCAGAGCAGAAGAGGAAGTGTGGAGGAGAGGCTGGTACATCATCAGCTAAAAAGGAGGCAGCATTTAGCACACTGCCTCAGGCACCAGGAGGCCTTGGGCTGGCCCTGGTCAAACATATTGTATTTTCTTTCTTATTCTGAATAACTCAAAGCAATAGTTCAACATACTCACTAACACCCCTCTCCCCCCTAAAAAAATAATAATTGAAGTAGTGTACAGTATATAACATTTGCAGCCCAATCCTATGATCAGTTTGCACTGCTGGAACTAGCATTCACAAAATATGATGTCTGTTTTAGACTGCGAGCCCCCCAGGGCAGGGACCTGTATTCTACCGTAAAGTGCCATGCACATAAATAAATATTGTTGATCACACTTACATTGATACACACTTATTCAAATCTCCATGGTTTGACAAAGGGGAGAATATGCTGCCTCTTTGCCAACCCATCCACAATCAACACAGTGACATTGTCTTATGCCTCCTTTTTTTTCCACAGGCAGGAAAAGTTCATTTTGGCTACGTTTATGGCACAAGTGCTCTCGGATGCATAGCAATTCATGCTTTGCTGAACCTGATGAGCATAGCAAGTGTTTCTTATGGATGTGTGGCAAGTGTACTCGGTTACTGTCTCCTCCCCATGGTGATCCTATCCAGCTATGCAGTCTTTTTCTCCCTACAGTAAGTATCGGGTATCATCTGAAACGCCGGCAGATTGCTTTGAATGGTAAAAGAGGAGTATTAACATTGAGACAGAGGAGGAAAGGAATAGTGGTTTGAAGGTACAGTGAGTAAAGAAGGACAGGTGGGTTGGGTCTTTCAAACCATTTCAGGACATACTAATTGCCTGGTTGGATCTGTTGTTCAGCATTCTGTCTCCATTCCAACAAGGGGCCAGCCCTTTGCTTCTAGTAGGCTGCAATCCTATACACACATACCTGGGAGTAAGTCCCATTGAACTCAATGGGATTTACTTCTGAGTAGACATGCATAGGATTGCTCTGGAGGCTCCCATCTGAACCCCTGGGGAGCCATTGCCAGCCAATGTCAACAACTCTGAACTAGACTGACCGATGGTCTGATTCAAAATGAGGCAGCTCCCTATGTTATCATGGGTAGGTGGGCTACTTCCTTTGCTTATTTGGAATTCTGTTCTGAATAGTTTGCCCAGCAGGAGACATTTCAGCATTTGGCAGGCTTACTGTATCATGGTAGACGTGGCAGCAGCTGGAGCAAACAATGGATTGTTTTTTTTAAAAAACAAAGATAGCTACAATTCCTGCAGATGGCTTAATATTGGGTGGTGGGTGTGGGGCAGTAAGCCTGCTAGTGCCTGAACTACTCCTGTCAAATGTTCAGAAAGTTAGTGGATTAGAAGAAGGAGGAGGAGGAAAAGGAGGAGGAGGCAGTGATGGCGGCGGCTCCCATCCACACATTATACAGAGTGCATATAAACTAAGACTTACAGCCCAATTCTAATTGGACCTTCCACCGCTGGAATGCTTGTTCCGGCAGCGTAAGGCCCTTTACGTCTGTTGCAAAATGCAACAAGCCAATTGGCACGGCCTGGCCACAGTGGCAAGTGGACGGGTTCGCATGCCAGCACACTGGGGAAGCCTGCCAGCACTGGTAAGTCAGGGAATAGGAGGGAGGCAGGGAGGGGTGGAATGGGTCAGGGAGGGGGAGGAGAAGGTGGATTGGGGTCGGGAAGGGGGCAGTATCAGCAACAGTGGTAAATATTTTGTACGAAGAGATAATAAACGAATGCTACATTCTCCCATTTTTGGGAGGTTCAGAGTACTCTGTGTCTCTGGCTTCCTGCTTTATCCTGCGTCCGTGTGATAGCAACAGGAGCTGCACAAACAGGTGTAGAAAACAGCAGTCAGGAAATGAAAAATTCTTGTTTCTTTAAAAAAAAACAGCAGTTGTGTATAAATACATTTTGCTGTCAGCAGGTTTTTAATTTTATTTTTTGAGCGCACAGACTTTGTACCTCACTCCACGTTTCCACTGAGTGGCTAAAGCCTGCCCTGGCAATAATCCATATACTAAAGGATTTCTTGTTCCCTTGATATGACAGACACTGCTGGTTCCTCTGAAAGAGCCATTAATTCTATCTCGTCTCTACAGCAATAAGCAGGTTGAATTGATTAGCCTATTTCATAATGTTCATTTATAAAGCTGCACAAACGTGTATTTAAAAGACCAGTGGGGTTAGCTCCAGTGAACAGCCATCCTTCATATCAGGTCTGCTGTCCAGTTTAGAAAGTGGTCGAAAAAATGACAGCACCTTTGTTACGTTCAGTGAACCAACTACTATTTTAAGTTCCTTGGGGTGGGAGGTCTCGCTTTTGGTTATGTTGCTCTGTAATATTCCAAGTATACTGATATAATAGAATAAATACAATAAATAGCACATTGAATGCTTGGGACTCAGCCAGGGCCGGCCCATCCATGAGACCACCTGAGGCTCTTGCATTAGGCAGCAGAATGGTGGGGCCCCCCCGCTCTTTTCTGCTCACCTTCTTGCCTCCATTGCTCCTCCTTCTCTTTCCACTCTCAGGATTGGAAAAGGCAGAGAGGGACAGAGAAGAAGAGGAAATGTAAAGGGGAGGAGAGTGCTGAGCTAGAACGTTGGAGAATGGGAGGAGCAAAGGGAGGTCTTGGGCTGGTCCTGGACCCAACTATACTGTGAGCAGGGCAGGGCAAAAAGTGATGCAGGCGAATTAACAGCATGGCCATCATCTCGACCTGTTGCTGCTACTTTCTCAGCTGGGATTGGGCCTGTCCCTCCACACAGCAAACTATTTAAGGACTTGATGTACCTTTTTCAAAAACAGTGTGGGAAGGAAGTGAGCGGATGGAGGGGAAAGAGAGGTGACAGAGACCTGGACAAAATGCAAAGTTTGAAAAGAGTCATTTTATGGGAGAAAGCAAGGTAACGGGAATAAGAAAATGTTCGTGAGTCGGATTATTTCTCATTCTTATTCTGCCCTCTCTTGTGTCTTCAAGCCATTCATTCTCAGTAGATATTGATAAGATTGCTGTAAGCCACACTTATCCCAAAGGACATGGGAGTGGGGCTGAAATATAATGAACAAATAAATACCCCCCCAAAAGTGTCTATGGTTTCTCCAGTAAGTGGACATAGGGCAAATCAATATGATAGAACTATACTGGATTATGATGAGCCACTCCCTCTTCCCAAGAAACACTGGCCACTGCATTTCTGTGATGGGGGTGGGAGATCAGTAGTACACTCACAGAGAATTCACAGGACCCTCACTGAACTACAATTCCCAGTATTCTTTGGATGGTGCTCTTCTGTCAGTCAACCTGCTATAAAACCAACATGAATTTGTCATTTGGATATGCCCATAGTTTTTGACTGTACACTGAAACTATTACGCCATGCATACCTTCCTTCTCTTTATCTGCCACAGGCTTCTGGTACATTGCGGAATGAAAATGCTGAGGTTGTTTGTCTTACAGTCTTCTTAACAAATTAGATAGCAGCTTGCTAATCTACTGCTTGCTCCTTAGTCTTTTAAAGCTGCAAATTATAAAGCAATTTTTCATCCAAATTGAAAAATGGCTCTTCTCCCTCCCACCCACCGCCCGCCCCATTCCTCCTTTGTCTGTTTGGCTTGATGTTGTGCTGTGCTTGCAGCCACGAGCCCCCTTGGCTATCATTGCATCCCTGATTAGCAAGACGCTTGACATGTTTTCATTCTCCTCTTATGAACTGATGGAATTTCTTCTGTGATTAATGTTTATGTTTATTTTTGCAGGGGAATTCTAGGAACTCTGCTAGCTCTGGTCATTATTGCATGGTGCAGCCTATCTGCCTCCAAACTATTCACTTCGGCTTTGGCTATGGAAGGACAGCAGTTTCTGGTGGCCTATCCCTGTGCTTTACTCTATGGACTTTTTGCACTTATGACTGTCTTCTGAACTTCTTCTGAACTGTGGTTTTGAGCCAGCCTATTCTACTATATATTCGATTGCAAAACTGGACATATTTGGATCATCGTTTAGAGCACTTACTAGGGACATTGTCTATGTCTGTAATTACCTGACTGGGAATACAAATTTGTCCAACTTGTAATGCTCAACTATATTACAAATTAAAGGTCATTTCCCCCCAAAGTCCTTCTCTGGTCTGGTTTGGAAAGTAAATGGAGATTTGACACATTTGTAATCCTCATTTAGGCTGACCAGACTGTTTTGTAGGTAAGAGCGCAAAGGATCTCGTATGCTAGCTCCTTCCTATCAATGAAACTCTCATTGATTGCTGTGAAGTTTGTGACCACCTCATCAGACCAAGCAGCTGAATGTTTTGTGCACGTATAGTTGCTGACTCCCATCTGGATCTCAAGTTCTGTCTTGTTCTTATTTTATTTATTTATTTATAGATTTTATCTATTTATTATAGAATTTTTACCCCGCCTTTCTCCCACCAGGGCAACCAAGGCGGCTTACAACAAAAATATTCTTGGGTGTGTTTGTTTTGGCTGATGATGGGAACTATATTTCCCAGGAGCAATATGATAAGGTGCATGCACACAGCCCCATAACCATGCATGTGTCAACATTACTAGTCAGGAGAGATCTGCAGGTGAGGCCCTCCTGTGTGCTTCACCATTGCCTGATGTTCAGTTGGTTGGGACTTGGGTGAGAATCCCCCCCCCCATTGCTGCACCTAGGCCCTGGAACTCCCTCCCATTAGACATGTATCCAGCACCCTGCATTGCTGACCTTTCGACAAGGAGCCCAAACCTTTCTTTTTCAGAAGGTTTTTACTTTATAACTTCTGTTGCCTGCTGGCTTTATTTTCTGGTGCTTTACTGCTGCTTGGAATGTTTTATTGCTGCTGCTTTCATGGCTGTTCGTTTTTTTTTAATTGTTGATTTGTTGTTGTAGCAGCCCCCAGGGCGCCCACCTTATCTCATGGAGGAAGCTCTATTTCAAAGGGGTTGGAGGTGTTCATAGGGCTGCTCTGGGCACTCTTCTAGCCAGTTCTGCAAAAAGGGAGGCTTACCACAAGCTGCTGCCAACAGAGGATTTTATTGTGGCCCACAATTCAGAATAAGACCCTGGGTGGATTATGTCTCCCGTGAGCCTCTTCACAGCTCTGGGCTTCACCCTCCCAGTCGATCTTGCTCTGGCTAGTCTGTCCAGCATGGATCACACAGAGCACCTTCGCATGCTGGCGTTAATTCACCAGTAGGTGGGGCATCTTCCTTGAACCAGCACTCTCTGGCCTCCCAGGGGCCGACACAGAGGTACCTTCCTCCACTCCTCATGAGGGATGAGCCCTGGGTAGGACAGTTGGGCTCTTGGCCAACATTATCCCAAGATTGTCAGACAGAGAAAGACATGACTCTGCCCCTCCCCTTGGTCAAAGTGCCCACCCTTTTCTAGTTGAGCCCATTTGTGTGCAATGGGGCTCAGCTGGGAACTTGCTGTTCTGGCCCTGCCCTCCAATCTACCAGCAGCTCCTGTTGGTTTTGGGAGATTACTGAATGGGGCAGGGGCAAGCAATCCTGCACCTGGACTTGGGGTTCCTATCCTGAGCTTGGGTGGTCATGGGTCCAGAGCTGGCAGTGCCTCCACCCCTCACAGTTGTATTTTATTTAGATTTAACATCTTGTTTTAATTCACTGCGAGCTGCCTTGTGTGTCCCTTTGGGAACTGAAGTATGAGATATAACAAACCCCCCCAAAATAAATAAATAAATAAATAAAATAACAAAGTCTCAGAAGTCAGGCAATAATGAACACTCATGGAGAAAGTTTGGAATCACTAAGCTGATTCTGAAGGGCATTCCCCCATCACTAACAAAAGATGGATCAAATTGAAGCAGTGGATATGTAGACATCCCCCCCCCCAAAAAAAAATAATCAAGTGACTTGACAAAGGAAAAAGAATCTGAGGAAATCTAGTCCATATTATACAAAGATTTCAGTTCATGCACGGGATAAAAAGCCATGTAAAATTCAGCAAATGTTTATATTACAAAAACCCGTTAAAAACAATTAAAAACATCAAAGTTAAAAACAAGTTTAAAAACAAAAATGAACTGGATCACAACGTTTCCTTCAATTCCATGAACTTTGTCAGGTGAAAAAGGAGCAACATGCTGCTGTGATATTAACATTAAGCAAGCAGCAGCCACAGTTATATACCGACAAAGCCCAAACAACCCGCTTGGCAATTAACACCGGAAGCGGAGCGTCTGCCTTTTGACCGGGAATAACCTCGGCACCACATCCAACGCATTTGAACTGCAGTACTAGTCCATATTATTTGAAACTTCTGTAGTTATTAGCTAATGCTCAGACTTCACTTCGTTGAAATTATCCCTCTCTAGCCATTAGCTCATCTTTTGAGCTGTAATGGAATGTTTATGAACATTCCAAATACTCAGAGGTTAGGTTATGGTTTTTTGCTTTTTTTATCAGCAGTGCACAATACCTAAGAATAGATTGTACAATGCTTCCGATGTGCTGGAAGTGCAGAAAAAAAGTAATAGTCACATCACCTATGTAATAGATATTCTATGTGTGTGAAAGTTAACTGTTTATGAGAATGGTGCATAAATGGTGTGCATTGTGAGTGATGTGTCTAAATGAACTGAGTAGTGGATGTGAGTGTGAAGGGGGAATGAATGCAGAAAAGGTATTGCTTACCAAAACAAAAACAACCACACAAAATTATAGAGCTCTCCATTTGTTCTCTTCACATCCTGATGTTTTCTCATCTTCCTCCACCAAATCGGCAAAAAGTCCATTAACAAAATTAGATTATATGATTTACGTGTTTTTGTTTAATGGATGAAAATGAAAAAAAAAAAAAAAAAAACCGGAAAGGGAATGTTAATAGTTGCATATTGGAGAGCATTAGGCTGTAAATATTTGCTTTTAAAAGCATTTTGGTGAAATGACTGTTAAAAATGTGAAAACCTTTAAAAAAAATTCAGCAAAAAAATAAAATAGATTAACATGCCTTTGAAGTTTGGAATATATACATTAATATAGAATTAATGAAATATATAGGAATATATACATTATTTTGGTCACAATCCTACTGAAGTGCTACACCGCCGCAGCGACTGCTGCACCAGCGTAGGGTGTCGCAAACGTGCTGTAAAGCATGTTTGCGACACTCGGAGAGGAGGAGGCACCGGCGGGAAGGCCTCCATTGTCCTGCTGGTGCTGCATCCAGGAGCATCGTATGCCAGAGCAGGTAAGTCCGCTCCAAGCAGCACAGGGGCTTGGGGAGGGTGCGTAACGGGGCGGGGGAGGTGGAAGGGGCAGGATCGGTGGCACTGGCACATGCCAAATCCTATCCTTCCCGGGCCTTTTTTTCTTGCTCGGGGCTTAGCCAGCGCTGGTTACAACATGGGCCGCATGACCCCTTTGTGCAGTGGCGTCACTAGGATGCGCGACACCCCAAGGCGGGGTTAGTTTTCACCCCCCGAGTTTCGCCCCCGATTTTTGGGGGTGCCCCCCGCCCCTTCGCGTCGCCCTCCGGACGCTCCGAGGCCGGCCCGGGAGCCGGCCTCGGAGTGTCCGGAACGGCCGGCGCTCCAGGGCCTTCTGAACGCCCAAGCGTCAATACGGGTATTTTTAGTGTTTTCGCGCATGCGCAGACTGGTTTCATCTCTGCGCATGCGCGAAAACACTAAAAATATCCGTATTGACGCTTGGGTCTTCAGAAGGCCCTGGAGCTCCGGGCGCTCCGAGGCCGGCTCCCGGGCCGGCCTCGGAGCGTCCGGAGGGCGACAGAGGTGGCGAGGGCGACGGAGGTGGGGCGCGCGGGGGTGCGGGCGTCACCCCTTTGCACACGTCACCCGTAGCGACCCGCTACCCCGCTACGCGGGAGCGACGCCAGTGCCTCTGTGTCTGCGCTGGATAGGATTGGGCTGTTAATCTGTACACTTATATCTCTCCTAACGCTGTTGATGTGTTCCTGGAAAACAGAGTACTGCGTGAAACTGTGCTACGGAAGGTAATTATAGCCCTGTTCTAATGTAGTACTGTACTTACCAGAGCATGAGGTCAGAATTTGGTGCATAACTGACCACTGCTGCCATCACTCCTCCTGTACATGGCAGCTGTGGAAGATGATGAAAGGAGCCATTCTCAGGAGCATGTGCCAGGTTGTGACATATCCTTGGGAACTGCAGACAGACTCATTCTTATTGAAGAAGGCATCTAGCAGGGTAGATTGCCTTGTCCACTGTTTCCAGTCCCGAAGCATTTCCTGGCAGTAAATGACTGGCCTCATGCTAGCAGAATACACAACTCTCATTGGTGCAGAATATTCTAGCCAGAAAATTCTATTATTATTATTAATTATTATTATTAACAGTATTTATATACCGCTTTTCAACAAAAAGTTCACAAAGCGGTTTACAGACAAAATCAAATGATTAACTGGCTCCCTGTCCCAAAAGGGCTCACAATCTAAAAAAGATGCAGAACACCACCAGCAAACAGCCACCGGAAAAGACACTGTGCTGGGGTGGAAAGGGGGGCAGTTACTCTCCCCCTGCTAAATATAAGAGGAGCACCAATCGAAAAAGTGCCTCTTGCCCAGTCAGCAGGAAAACACAGTGCAGGCATCTATATTGTTCTGCGCCAAACTTTTGAACAGTTTTCTGGATTTTAACCTTTTTCTTTTTTTATAATATTTACACCCAGGATGAAGAGTGCAATAACAAAGCAGTGTTATAGGAAGCAGCTCTCTCTCTCTCTCTCTCTCTCTCTCTCTCTCTCTCTCTCTCTCTCTCTTTCTCTCTCTCTCTCTCTCTCTCTATCTATCTATCTATCTATCTCTGTGTGTGTGTTGTGTATTTTATTTTGTGTATTTATTTATTGATGCCAATAAAGGTTGACTGACTGACTGACTGACTGACTGACTGACTGACTGACTGACTACACACACACACACACACACACACACACACACACACACACACATGACATGAACCTGTTCAAAGAAGTCAGCAGACAGCAATGTTACATGCATGAGGCAATAGACTTTCCTTGCCCTACAACTGCCCTACCACCTGAACCTGAGAATCCTCCCAGCCATTGGTGGAGCTTGTGTGATGTTGTGTGTGAGGGATGCGAGAGAACAGAGAGGCAAAGAAGCTAACAAGCAAAACAATAAAACTGGGGGATGGAAAAGGTGAAAGCGAAGGGATGGATGTGAGCAGATGCAGTTCCACATATTCATTGGATTTCACATATTGATTAGAAACAACTCAACAAATCTTTTTCTCTGTCTCCAGCAGTAAATAATTCAAGCACAAGGTTGTCTTTGCACTGTCAATGAACAGTTTAGTCAAGTATGAAAAATGATATTATGATGATTTTGAAGAATTATCATAATGGGACAGGACAGCAGGAACATATTATTATAGCGCAACATGGGCAAATGATGTATTCCAGCCTGTTGGCTTCCTGTTTCTTTGTTTTCTTTTTGTTTCCTTTTTTTTAAGAGAAATAGCTCAGTAAAGCTCCATTGTACTGTACATAATGTACAGCAATGTTTGATTCTAAAATTGCCACTAAACTACCACCTGCTGTCACAGCAGAAACAGGCATTTGCAGAGCCAAGGTAATTCCTAAATACATTCTTCTGGAAGCCAGAATTGAATCTGAGCATGTAATGTACAAATCTCAGCGATTCTATGGGGAGGGAACCAGCAACAAACAATACATTCACAGAAAACCAACAACTCGCAGAATTCAAAACATATTAATGGGGGAACCAGCATAGTGAGAAGAAAAAAATATATGAATTTCTCTGTATAACTAGAGCAGCATGAGAGGGGCTGTAGCTTAGTGGTGGAGCACATGCCCTGCATGCGGAAGGTCTCTGGTTCAAGTCCCAGCATTTCCAGGTAGAAGGGGGAAAAATCTGTCTGAAACCTTGCAGAGCCACTGCCAGTCAGTGTCAACAGTACTGAGGTCAGCTAGAGAGACTAATGGTCTGGCTTGGTTTAGGGCAGGGGTTCTCAAGTGGTGGTACGCGTACCACTAGTGGTACTCTGGCTGACCGGAGGTGGTACACGGACCACTGGTCCGCTGGAACCCTGCTCTGATGTGGCAGTTTCAGCTGTGTTTTCATGCCACGTTTTTGCTCCCGAGATGCTCCTGCCTTTGGCCCTGACCCTCCTACCTGCGTTTTCTGGCTCTGAAAATGCAAAAACCTGGAAGTAACTGCAATGAAGTCATCACCAGTCACTTCCAGTGGTACGCGAAGGACGAGTGGCACCAGAGGTGATACATGGCTGGTCAGGGGTTGAGAACCCCTGGTTTAAGGCACCTTCCTCTGTTCACAGGAGCAACCATGGAGGAGGTCAGTCCGATCCCATGTATATCAGGCCTCAATATTTGGGCGTTCACAAGTATAACAGAACAGCAGAATACATTTATATTTAGCACAGGGATGTTGCCAAAAATGGTTTCCCCATGGTGAGGGATGCCCATGACAGCAAAAACTTTTGCAAGCATGTGTCACTCAACCTGTCATATTGTGATGCTTTCCTTGCTTCCGCTCCATGTTCACAACAGGAACTGTGCGGGGTTTGTGTGTCGTACAATGTGATGGGCATGAGTCGCCTGATGAGTACATAGAAACATGGACGCGACAAGATAGCTTGCCATGGGGAACCATTTTCGACAGCATCCCTGGGGTCTCCATAATGTGGGCTTTGAACCAAGGAAACCTGATGATGACGACGACGAATTACCGGTATTTATATTGTACCACTTTTCAACAAATAGTAGATTCACAAAGATTCACAACAGATGGTTCAGTTCTATTCTACAGTATTATAAAAAGGGGACTGAAGACCATGCCGTGTAGATCCCATAACGCAAAGCACGATTCTCAGAAGAACCCAACAACTGCTGAATCAGACTCCAGGATGCTGTTTCCAATAGTGGATAATAAGATGTCTCTGGAAACTCAAGAGCCTGAAGATGGTGGCAATTCACAGCATATGGCAATCAAAGGGATGCTGCCATTCATCCATCAGCTGCCCCATCTTCCACCAACCTAAGCACAACACAGACCACAGCGAGGACTATGCAATTCAAAGAAGTGCATGCAAAGCAAATAGTTCCACATGAGTTGAGCAAGCAAGTCAATAGAAAATGAAGAGTTCTGACCACATGGGTCCATAGCACCATTTAAGGGAGAGAGAATTCTAGCAATGCCTTGGGCAACCTTGGGCAACAATGGGTTAGTACCCTATTGACCCCTAGCACTGGTGATCAATAAAAGCGATTAAGGACACAGATTTCAGTATCGTAATATGTAATGCATTGATTAGACACACCCACAGACAATAGGACAGATAAGAGCTTATGTATCTCATCTCCCCCAACAACTAACAAGATGATCCACTTTGCATTTCCAGAACTGCTCTTTCAGATCTATATTTGAGTATTTATCAATCATGTGTCAGATTCTCAGCTGGGATGACAAGGAGGACAGGTTTATTTATTGGCCACTAATCATGATGGCAATGCACTCCCTCTGGCTTCAGCAGCAGAGTGCCTCTGAATCCCAGTTACAAGTGGGCCATGGTGGGAGAGAAGGATGCCTTGCTCTACTGCTTGTGGGCTTACCAGAGGCAGCGGGGGGGGGGCACTGTGCAAAACACTAGATGGGCATTTGATCCAGCAGGATTTTTCTTATGTTATTATTTGCTACTACTAGACTCCCCACTCAGCCATGAAGGTCACTGGGTCCCCTTGGACCAGCCACAATCCCTTGACCTACATGGTTCTATACATGGTTATTGTCGCCATGTAGGCAGAGCTGAATATGAGAATCTTTTCCTCCTGATCACTATACTCTCAGCTTACAGTGTGCTGATGAGATAGGAGAGATCCATGTCGTCCCTACCCACACTGCAAAATTCACATACCCTTGCCAGTGTGGCCTAGTATAATTCTACAGGGAAGCAGTTTCAGGCTGCAGGATATGTGCATGAAGGGAGTCTGAGTAGAAACATATAGAAACAAAACACAGGGCGCTGTATGGCCATTTATGACAGAGGAACGATGTACTACAGCCCAATCCTATTTGCCGTTAATTCTGACGGAACATGTGAAAGCCACATGCTAACAGTTGCAAAAGGCACTCCAACAGCGAGCCGAGGCGCACGCTGCTGGAGTGCCAGCAGAAAAGCCGATGCCCTGCACATGGTGGTGGCCCCGATGGGACCCACAAAGGCAGGTAAGTTGGCAGGGGAGATGGGGCGGGGTGGGAGGAGGCAGAATGAGGCAGGCAGAATGAGGCAGCGACGGGGGCAGGGAAAGGGTGGAACAGGGAAGAAATAGGGGCAGGGGTGGTCAAATTGGCTCTGGGAAGGGGGTGGGTTTGGTGGCAGCTGTGGCCACTGAATCCTAGCCTCCTTCCCGGACTTGATCCCATGGACCAGATCCACACGGACCTGCACCCGCGATTTCACTAGCTGAGGTCCGAGTAGACCTCCCCACGCCATGAAGACTTATGAAGGGAACAAATGAAGGCCATGAAGGGAACAAAATTTTCCTTACCCAGAGGAGACTTCTATGATCCCCCCCCCCCGGCAGGATACAGCAGTAGCCATTTTGGCATCACTGCATCAGCCGGGGGGGGGGGGCATAAGATTGGGCTACTAGTTAGAATTGGGCTGCCTGTATAAGACAGCTTCATATGTTTAAAGTAGCTTCACAAAAATTAGATTGTAAGCACAGAATGGTTGGATCACTGGAAATTAATTAGGACTCAAAGGAGGTGGTTGGATTCCCTTGTGGAGTTTCCGTGGTGCAAGTTTTTACATCAATCAGCAGATCAATTAGTTGTCTTTTAATTGCTTGGCAGCTCTGCAACAAGAGAACAACTTTGCAAACCCATCACAGTTTTTGTTTCTTTCTGCAGCGATCATGTCTGAATCTACAGGAAAATGGACTGCCAGTCATTTGTCTGGTATGCCAGATGATTGCCTCATACATTACATCATCACCCCACATCATGCTCCTCTGCTCGAAACATAGTCCAAAATTGGCTGGCATCAACATCCATTCCCTACACATAGAATGTCAAAATCATTTCATGCGGTTTTTACATCCTTGCACGGTTCAATTAAAGTTTAATGTTGTTAGCTGCAGCTTGCTAAAACAGAAAAGAGTCTAAAATAGCAATATATGGCTGTGTAGCTTTTAAATTCATTTTTCTTCCTCGGTGTACAAATTCATTTGCAGATCAAAGGCACCTGCTGTTTGGAAGGGTTTTACCTTTGAGTAGTAACGGTATAAAAGAGACTTGTTAAAGGAAATTTACTTTTGCAGCAGAAATTAGGGAAACTCTTTGCTGTAAGGCTTTATTAATCCTTTTCCTGCGCCAATGTAAGAGTTAGCATTGCAGAGTGACTGTGAAGTTGGGAGTCCTTGGTTAAAATTGCACATCTGTCACGAAGGTAGCTTTAGGCAAGCTTCAGCGTCCCATTGGAAAATGGCGGGCTCTTTCCTAAAGTGTCATTTCTCAAACAGAAGTCCCAGTCATGCAAGAGGGAAATTTTTTGCAAATCCTGTCGCAGCCCCCTGTGTCAGATGCCATCCTGTCCTAAAAGGTTCCCAGAAGCTGGTTTTTAAGAGTCTGCAGATAGATTGGGGGAGGGGAGCAGCAGTTATCACCCCTCTTCTCTTGCACGAATGCAACTTCTTCCTTGGGGTACAACCCAGTAGAAATAACAAAGGGTCTTGCATTTGCAGATTACAATCTACTTCAGCTGTGGGTTCCAGATCACGGAACCTCATGAGACAGTATTTTTGTTAATCTTTAAGGTGCCACAAGAGACTTGGTTGCTTTTGCTGCTACAGACTAACATCATCATCATCATCATCATCATCATCATCATCATCAACAACAACAACAACAACAACAACAATAATAATAATAATAATAATAATAATAATAATAATAATAATAATAATAAAAATAGGATTTTTATCCCACATTTCCTAACCCTAACCCCTTAGGGGGGACCCAAAGCAGACCTAAAACATGTTAATTACTGTATATCTCACAGGATTATAAGAATTCTGTAAATGGTGCTTTAGAATTTTGGGACTCTGGGGCAAAGATTTAAAGCAGACCATCCAGTAAAGGCAGAGCTACACTACAGGCAGAGGCTCTGCCGCCGCCTCTGCCTCCGCCTCTGCGCTGGAAGCGGGGGAGTGTCTTCCAGCCTGTTGTCCCTCATGTTGTCCCGCCTTCTTAAGAAAGTGCAGCTGTGATTGGCTATTGAGCTCCGCAGTGTTTCCTTTCGAATAAGCATGACTGGGCTGGCTCCCTCTCCAAATGCAGCAATTCAAACCTCCGACTGAGTGCTGTGGGACTTACTTCCGAGTAAACACATCTGGGGTCGTGTTGGGCAACAGGAGGGGCCAGATAAATTTTATAGGGGAAGAAATGTTCGTAGTGAATGTTACCTCCAAGGTGATTGGTGGTTGTTCAGATTGGCATGCAGCCACCCTCCCCTCCCCTCTCCTACGATTGGCAGGCTGCAGTAGCTCCGCAAACCGCCCCCTAGCTCTGCGTGCCCACCCCCTGAAAAGTAGGATTCCAGCTTGAGGTATGCGCCGGCCGTGCGGAGGTCACAGCGGCTCCGCCTGCTTCAAAAATCAGGTCAGAAGCTCCGCGACGCGTGTAATGTAGCTCCGGCTTCACACTGCCCCAAGTACCTGCTGCTACTTCTGTCCTCAAGAGTTCCAGACAGGGCTACCATGTGACACTGATCATGCACAAGACCATCTTTGCAGCTGGCTGTGGAGAGCCAGCAGACACTAGGAGCAGCAGAAAAAAAGTTGTAAGGGGAATATTATTTTCTCCCAGTCCACAGGTGTACGCATTTAACTCCTGTTGCGTATATTATATACACCTGAGTAAAAATGCCTTAACAGAGGAGGGAAGGAAAGAGACTGACAGCCCAATCTTATGCGTGTCGCCTGGATGGTGGCATGCCTCCCTCGCTGGTGCAGACTGCCATAAAGCAGTCCGTGCCAGTCGTAAATGCATCCCCGAAAGCGCAGCAAGCAGCGTGCTGCCAGGGATGTTGGCAGGAAGGCTCCTGCCTTCCTGGGCATGCTGGAGGACGTCCAGACACATGCTGCGGATGGTGAATTGGCAGGGAGGCGGGGGGTGAAACGGGGCAGGAGGGAGGCCGCGGGAGGGTGAGGATCTGCCACGGATGGCCCACACAGGATCCTATCCCCCATCCCTGCAGCCTCCACACTCCTTTCCTCTCCTCAGAGTTATGCTAGCTAAATTGCTAGCGTAGCTCCAAGGAGACCCGTTGCCGGAGTAAGGGGATTGAACGTCCCCTTGCCCTGCGGAAGGCTCCCGGTCCTCCCCCCCCCTTGCAGGATGCAGCAGCTGCCATTTCGGCACTGCTGCATTGGTGGGGGGGGGGGAATGGATAGGATTGGGCTCTCAAGCTTTGTGAGCTGGTTGTAGAAGGTCATGAGGCCTGAAGTGCTGTCAGCAGCTGAGATATATGAGGGAGTAAACACATTCTGATTCTATCATGCATCAGTGTAAAAAGAGCCTGTGGTTTTCAACACAACACAACAAGTTTAATATTAATTAAACTACAAGCCGCTCTCTACACTTTTTGTGTGATCTGCCAACACTTGCCCTAGATAAACGTGGAATAGCTACATTATTGGCCTGAGCCATTTTTCCAAGGGCCGGTAGATGTATCAACTGCTTCATGATTAGTGACTGGAAGTTTACAGCTTCCAAAAGTACCCAGATGGACAATAATATTATTGCAAGGCACTATGCCAAACTTCCAGATGTTTCCATAGAAGCTGTGTGGGCAAAGTTGACAGGCGCACTATTTTTTTTAACAAAAATACTCCGTATCAATTTTTACTTGTATATCCATGAGCATTTCTTCATCTTAACACAGTGGCAGAGACAGCTATCAATAAGCTTGTATAAATATAACTAATGTACTGTGTGACCTTTGCAAATTCAGGTGCCTCTAATTTTCTGCTGTTCTCAAATACACTTGTGCATTCTACAAACATTGTCTAGAAGCAAAATATCAGGTCAATTTGGCTACAAGGCACTGCAGTGGAAGGGAGAAAGAGCCTCCAGTTAAGAAAGCTATCCATGCAAGAGCTGGTTCAGTACATAAGTACCAGACCACTGTGGGGAGCTGTATTTTTTTCTCATGATGTACAATGTGGCAAAATACATTAACGTTGTTTCTCCTGTGCGGACTGCATTGCCTGTAATGTACACTGTACACAAAACCTGAACTGTGACATGTTGCAAAACAGTCCCCTATCTACAGTGATGTAGACTTGAGTCTATTGACTCGGACTCGAGTCGGACTCAAGTCATGTCAATGACTCGACTCGGACTTGACTTGGTGATTGTAAAAGACTCGACTCGAGACTTGGAATCTTTTATGATGTTGAATTTTATTAAGGTTTAAACACGTTTTCCCCATTAAATAGATAGGGACTCGCTACCAAAGACTCGGGACTTGGGGGCAAAGACTTGGGACTTGACTTGAGACTTGGACCCAGAGACTTGGGACTTGACTCGAGACTTGGAGTCAGAGACTTGATCCACATCCCTGCCTATCTATCAGATCCTTCTGATAGTGATCCCTCTGTTTATTAACTACTAAAAGGTAAAGGTATCCCCTGACAATTAAGTCCAGTCGTGTCCGACTCTAGGGTGTGGTGCTCATCTCCATTTCAAAGCCAAAGAGCCAGCGTTGTCCGAAGACACCTCCGTGGTCATGTGGCCGGCATGACTCTCCTTGCCGCAGCGCGTAGCATGCGGCTGGAACACGGAGCGCTGTTTACCTTCCCGCAAGCGGTACCTATTTATCTACTCGCATTGACATGCTTTGGAACTGCTAGGTTGGCAGGAGCTGGCCAAGCAACGAGCGCTCACCCCGTCGCGGGAATCGAACTGCCGACCTTTCGATCGACAGCTTATGGTTCAGCGGTTTAACCCGCTGCGCCACTCGCTGGCCTTTATTAACTACTACTACTAGCTAAAAGGTAGAATAATGAACTAAACATTCTTTATGGCCTAATCCTATCACCCACTTGTGCCTGCAGAGCTCCACCGGGGCACGCTGTTGCATAAGTGCTGTAAAGTGCTTTGCGACAGCACTTCTTCTAGCAGTGCCAGTGGGAAGGTTGGGGCCTTCCTACTGGCACCAGTGGCCAGAGCGATGCCTGCCAGAGCAGGTAAGTCCAGTGCAGGGGTGAGGGGAGGGCAAGGAGGGTGTGAAACCGGGGTGGAACGGGGCATAGGGAGGGCAGCGACAGGAGCAGGGGTTGGGAAATCAGGCCTGGGGGGGGGATCAACAGTGCTGGCGTGTGCCATATTCTACACCCCTTCTTGTGCCTGATCTGCTGACATGGATCAATGCGGACTTTGCACCATTGATATCGCTGGTGCAGGTCCGAGTTGACCCATGCTGGCGCCACTGCATCAGCGTGGGGGGATTTAGTTAGGATTGGGCTGTTAGATCAGTAGATGCCTTACCTAAAAACAACAACAACAACAACCCTTCCTTTGCCAAAATTCTAGACAGCAGTAATTTTTCCCTCCTGAAAATATCTTCTTGCTATGTGAGTTGCTAACCTCATGATCTACCTTGGACAATCTCTGCCGTTTACAAATGCATCATTGCCATAGCTCTCTTCTCATCTCATACCAATTGCAATCTGCTGGAAAATTACCCATATATTCAGCACCTCTTTTGTCCTGAAACCATATCAATGGGTGCTAACAACTAACCACAACTACAGATATAAAAAGCACTGTAATTTCCCTTCATCAGCTAATTTTAGCAACCAGGTTTCAACTCTGTCATCATACTTCAGGTCTCTGATTTCCATAACAAGGAGATCCTAACTGGTACTAACATTTGTATGCAGGGATGGGTCTGCATAAATGTTCTTGAATTTCAAATCAACTGCGAAAGGTGCAAACAGATTGGCAAAGTACTGCAGAGCCACGACACAACCCCGTTTTTCTCTTGTGTTACACTGAATGGATTTGCAAATTCACTTGTGTTTCTAGAAATATTTTTCTCTAAGCATGAGGGTAATTTCCAGGTCTATTACACAGAGAAATATATGTCCAAGTGTAACGTGAATAGCAGCTCATCTACAGCAACATGCTGCCAGAAGGAACTAGGAGGGTGTTACCATTACGATACGCATTCACATGTGTGTCCAAGGTGTGATAGGACAGGATGTTGTCCTCTGAAAAAATGAAGCTGAGAAGCAGGGGAAGAGAACATGTAAAGCTACTTTTGTTATACAACCAGGTGAATCACTTAGAGCCCAAGCCTATGCATTTCTGCTCAAAAATAAGTCCTACTGAATGCAATGGGGCTTACTTCCAGATAAGCGTGTACATACAGGATTGCAGCCTTACAGTCCAATCCACTCAACTCCCTGCACGGCAACTCAGCTGCACCAACGTGGCACCCACTATAGTTTCAGCCTCTGGAGGCCTCCTCAGGGTAAGGGAACTGTCCGGGTCCGGGCCTCTCTGACGGACCCAGACTTCTCCTGCGGTCACCGGACGTAGCCAGCGGGGTCCTGAAACCAGCGCCAGCTCCCGAGGAAGCCCCCAATATCCCACCCGACAGCTCTTACCTGGGAGTAGGCCAGTCCTTGGCAGGATGTGGCCCCACTTACCTTGGAGTAGACCAGTCCTTGGCAGGATCCGGCCCCAGCCATCCTGAGGCAGAGGCAGCTCAACCGGCTACAGCTGAGCCAAGTAGGGAAGGAAGGGATTGGTGGGGTTGGTTGAAGGATTGGGGGCGGGGACAGCAGGGTGTGCCTCTCACAAGGGAGGGAGAACACAATAAAGAGCAGACCACAGCCGATGAGGAGGAGGGCAGTACTGGAGAGGTGGACTGGAGAACTGGAGCGACAGTCAGAACCAAACCCTCCAAGCCCAGCCTGGAAGAGGGATAAGGGTGCCTTAGTCAACCCCCCTCCCCAGGGCTATTCTGAGTCAACGGTCCTGCAGAGACCTTATCTGTGGTCCGGAAGGACCCCTTCTACACTTCAGGGCTGGAGCCCACAGAGCCCACGAGACCGCCTTGGCTACATCCCTCCCGGGGTCCCCCAAGAGGCATCCCTTACAGGAACATTTGTATTTATATACCGCCTTTCTATGTCGTCAGATTTCTCCTCGGACTTTATTCAAGGTGATTTACACAGGCAGGCTTTTCTAACCCCCCCCCCCCCTAGGGATTCTTACAATAAATGTTCTATTTGCATAGAAATCTTCTCCAGCTGTTTCTTTTCAACAGTGTAGTATCGCACTGGCTGCACCCGGCTTCCGAGTTTGTCTGACAGTGACTCTCTCTCTCTCTCTCTCTCTCAGAGGGTCAGCGCAGGCTATCTCAGCTTGTCGGCAGCTTCTGGTTGTCTCGAACCGATCCTGATCCTAGTTGTCCTTTAGGCAAGGCGGCAGCTCAAAGACTAGACTACACCTCCTGGTAGGGTTCAGGGAGAGATCAAAGTGCTTTGTAATCCATATCTCACCTATGGTCAAACAGTTAACCATCCTGATGGCATTTATCTTCCTATGAGGAAAAGATTTGCGGATTCCACCTTTTGGCAAAGAGTGGCAAGCAAATGTATTCCTCTAATGAGGAGAGATTGATGAGAATGAGCATCGCTTATCGTGCACTTTAGCCTAACGTTTTTCAGGTTGCTGCTCAAAACACAAAAACGCCTGTCTCTTGGTCCCCAGGTAAAGTCAATCCCTGGCAATCTGGCCACATGATAGTGTTTTTCCTCTTTTCCACAGTGACAGTTTGGTGGTTACTGCTGAAGATGCAAAGATAGACATCAATGTATGAGAACGCATCTGCATCTCTCCCTTCTAAACAGATTATTGATCAGGCAAGCAGTGGTCTTTCAAAACTGCAAGTCAGCGAAGGAAAAACCAATGGCATGCTAAAGAGCAATGTCCGCTGCAGTGCTTATTATAGTGCCTAAAATAATATTTAAAGGAGGGAAAAAGAGAGAACTGCCAAGTCCCGAGCTTGAATGAAAGCCACACAACCTGCCATGGAAGATATGGATCTTACAGCCCAATACTACCCCCCGCCACTCCATAGCATGCAGCCGTGCCAATGATTAATGAAGCATATGGTGCATGCAGGGGGGGGGGGATAAGACAGCCAGCAAGAGGTTGATAAAAAACCATTTTACTTACCAGTGTACCGCCTGATACCTATGGGTCTCCTTTGGATGTATGGCAGCTATTTTGCTGGAGTATCAGCACAATTCTATGCATGTCTACTCAGAAGTAAGTCTCATTGTGTTCAATGGGGCTTACTCCCATGAACGTGTGTACAGGATTGTAGCCTATGTCTGAGGAGAGGAAGGGGTGGGGCAGGTTGGAAAATTGGGAATAGGATCCAGTGTGCACTTTTGCCACCAAGATCCACTTTCCTCACCCCCTGTCCTCCCCTTCTGGGCCCAGAACCTCCCCAAACCACCCATGTACCGACCCCTCTGCCACCTCACCTAGGCCGGCGGAACACCCAGGCATTTCTGGCACGTGCACGGAGTCTCTGGCTGTTTCCGCCAGCAGCTCCATTGCACATGACGGACGGAGCCAAGTTTGTACCATTGCAGGGCCATTTACTGTCATGTGCAATGGAGCTGCTGGCGGAAACAGCCGGAGACTCTGTGCACGTGCCAGAAATGCCTGGGTGTTCCGCCAGCCTAGGTGAGGTGGCAGAGGGGTCGGTATTGATCTGCTGTGCACGAGCAGATCAATACATTTGCTGTTGTACATGGTCCATAGGATTGGGCCATTAACTGCAGAAGTGTGGGAGCTGGTCATGATTTCCTGGGGAATTAGAAAAAGCACTTTGCATATGCCCAGAGGCAACACTCAGTCTATTAAGCTGAACATGCATTGGAAAACAGAGACTTAAGTCTAGTTCTCACTGAAGTGGCAAACCTGTGTTTCAGCTTTTGCTTTCAATTGCAAATGGAGGCTCACATGATGGAATGCCCCTCCATACATGAAAATCCCTTCCACACAAAACACTATGGGCTGATTTGGCCCCATCTGACCAGCCCCACATGAATATGGACATGCATTTGCACAGTACGTGGCCATCTTGG
The DNA here is from genome assembly GCA_026170595.1 of Plestiodon gilberti rubricaudatus. Lineage (NCBI taxonomy): Eukaryota > Metazoa > Chordata > Lepidosauria > Squamata > Scincidae > Plestiodon > Plestiodon gilberti. The sequence continues at coordinate 75,130,904 of JANXHW010000005.1, read as the reverse complement.
CTTCTCCCCTCACTTCCCAGTTTGTTTCTCAAACTGTGCTACTAAATCTACTTTAAAAGGACCGTGTGCCCCTCAATTAAGACAAACTGAGATGTGAGGGAAGGGGCCAGGATATGCATGTTCTCACCTGAGACTGGTGAGATGGGAGAAGTGTCATCCTAGCTCACCCTGTGTTTTCTAAGAGACGATGGATTCTAGTTTAGCCATCTTTCAGACATGCTTATTTTCTGTATTACCGTACTTTCTGTCTATATTATTGCATTCATTCGTATGAGCTCCACAGCTGTAGTCTGAACTGATACAGATGACACACATTGCCATCCCACCTGAGTCAGAAGGAAGCCTCTGTTAATGGAACCCCAATAGCAGTCTTGTGGATTGTCTGAACTGGTCTCTCCACATGGTGGCCTATGCATGATGCGGCCACTTCATTCGCCAGATCACGGCGGTTCTTTTTGGAGCAACTGGCAATTCAGTAGGAACCAAGCTGGCTTGCAGCCCTCCTGACAGCTCCTCAGGCTCCAAAACCCTTGGAGGAGCTGCTAAGTATCTGAGCTTGCCCCAAGACTGCTCTATTCCCGTTGATTGCATCTGTGGTATGCAGAGCACTGAGATGACGGAACTGTATGCATGAATGATGACATCACTTGCAGCTTCACGGTATGGATGCTTGTAATCACCACTGTGATAACAGTTCGCTCGTTTTACAGCATGAACAAACAGATTCAAATCTAGTCTCCATCGGAGGATAATTAAAATTAATCTCTCTCTCCCTAGGCATAATGGCTGTCTGGTTTGACAAAGAGACTGGATCCTGCTGAATCATAGCCACAGAGTCATATATGCCCTGAAAAACATGGACACCCTGCACCAACATAACTAATGCATTGCATTAAGAATTCCGCAATCTTTCCATGTCATAAGAACATAAGAACATAAGAAGAGCCCTGCTGGATCAGGCCAAAAGCCCATCTAGTCCAGCTTCCTGTATCACACAGTGGCCCCACCAGATGCCTCAAGGGAGCACAAGACAACAAGATAACCTGTTTCCCGTTGTCACTCCCTTGCACCTGGCACAGAGAAAACCCACTTCTAAAACCAGGAGGTTGCTTATGGCTTGTAACCTGTGATGGTCTTTTCCTCCATGAATCTGTCCAAACCCCTTTTAAAGGCATCTAGGCCAGGTGCCATCACCACAGATGAATTACACGCTGGGTAAAGAAATATTGTCTTTTGTCTGTTCTAACTCTCCCTCCACTCAATTTTAGTGCATGTCCCCTGGTTCTGTTGTTATGCGAGAGGGAGAAGAATTTCCCTCTATCCACTCTCTCCCTCCCATGCATAATTTTATACGTCTCAATCATGTCCCCGCTCAGGCGCCTTTTTTCCAGACTGAAAAGCCCCAGATGCTGTAGCCTTTCCTCATAAGGGAGGTGCTCCAGCCCACGAATCAATCTGGTCGCTCTTTTCTGCACCTTTTCCAATTCAACTATATCCTTTTTGAGGCGTGGTGACCAGAACTGGACACAATACTCCAGATGTGGCCTTACCATCGATTTGTACAATGATATTGGCCGTTTTATTCTCAATCCCTTTTTTAATGATCCCGAGCATGGAATTGGCCTTCTTCACAGCCGCCGCACACTGGGTCGACACTTTCATCGACCTGTCCACCAGCACCCCAAGATCTCTCTCTTGATCCGTCACAGACAACTCAGAACCCAAAACGTCCTTTCCTTTCCTCTTAGACGTGCAATGTGACCAGTTCTGGATCAGCTCTGAAGACTTCTCCTCCCCACTTCCTTCTTCCAGCTCCCACCCTTGAAGGTAAAGTGAGCAGAACAGGAGGAACAGACTGGCAGTAGCAGCAGTAGGAAGGCTGACTGCCCTGGGCAAGTACAGAGGGTAGGTGCCAGTGGAGGTGGGGTGAGGTGGTCAGTGAAAGCAATGAGTGCAGTCCTGCACTTATCTACAATCTGAAGCAGCTGCCTCAGCCTGCCTCATTAACAGACCAGCCCTGACTTGACACTAGTCAGAGGTATGCTAGTCAGAGGGACAAAGAGTCCTTTGTCTACTGAAGCCCTATCCATTACCTGCCACTTAACAAAACCTTGAAACCCACTCTGAGATTTCACCAGGCATTGCTCATACACCTTTGAGCCTTTCTTCACCTCCATAAGGACTGGACACTTGTTTAAGCCAATAAACAAAAAAGAAAACCAACATTTTCAGGATGTCAGTTATGCACCAGATTCTGTGTGGGGAGTTTTCACCCCCAGGACCAGTGAAACAAACCTGTGTAGTAGGTGTGATGCCAAAGGCACAAATTCTTCTTCTTAATATGATAGAAAGGAAGACCATATGTCCTGTACTATTACCATAACTATGAGGGATCATGCAAGAACACAAGAAATACTCTTAAAAGCTGCTGCTTCTTTCTTTGTTGTTTTGCAATTCTGCCTTAATTGTATCCATAAGGGGCCTCTGGTCCTTGATAAACCTTGACCCACACCATAGAAATCCTTTTGTACTACAACCTGAAATCTGAACGGGCGTCCCAGATTCAGTGTTTTCTGCTAGTGCCAAGTGAAATGATTTCTTAATTGCTCAGCCTCTATATTTGTAGGGAATAAGCACATGGCTGATCATGTAGCAAAGAACGTTTGCCAGAAAACTACTGGACAGGAACATGCTTGGTGAGTGTGGTGTATTAATAACAACAGTATGTGGGCCAGTTGGTTCAAACTATGAGCAGCCCCTACCAGCATGCACCCGTGCACACGCAGACCCACACACCCACTGGCCTCTAGACGCATGTGGGGCTGCCAGCAGACCCATGGCCTGGTATTGACTGGTGGAGATGGAGATTATACGAACATCATCTTAGCATGTGGCATAGATGTAAAGTATGCAGCATAGATGAATGAATGGACCATTCATTTTATTATTCAGCTATGTAAACTGCTTTGTGAACTAATTTTGCTGAAAAGCAGTACAGTATATAAGTATTCTTCTTAAAAACAATAACAACAATAATATACTGTATTTGTGTGATCAAAAAGGCCTTTGGACTGGTTTAGACAGTCTAAACTTTCCATGCAGACAGAGCAATATGGGACATGGCGGCCGGTCTGGCAGAACGAGAGAGTACAGGGATAAAGGCATGAACAAGCAGTCCTTCATGGGGGACCCAGTAGCTGCTTTTATGCAAATGCCCAAACCTAAGATGGGGGAACTTGAATGTTTGATGGCTAGGGAAAAACTTTGATATAGTTGGCATAATGGAAACCTGGTGGAATGCAGAGAACCAGTGGGATACCGCAATCCCAGGCTATAAACTCTATAGGAGGGACAGAGAGGAGTGTGCTGGAGGTGGGGGTGGCCTTCTATGTCAACAGAGGCAGAAGGGGGAGGGGGCACCAGGCGGCACGTGGGAGGGCCTGGGTGGCACACGGGCAGCGACAAAGCGGGTGGCGGAGGTGTGAATCATGCCGTTTTGGCGGTGTGAAGAGCGGGTGGCAGCAGCAGAGATGGCGGTCGGTTTGGCCCTCCCTGTGCCTCTGAGGGCTGTTTAGCAGTGGTGGTGGTGATGTCAGTGACATCACCGGGGGCCCCCAACTAGTGACACCTCTGTATGTCAAAGAAGGGGTAGAATCCAGCAGAGTAGGGGTTGGGGGGGGGGTCCAACTCCACCATGGAAGCACTGTGGGTTAAATTACCAGGCCCAAATCATGGCATCTCCTATGTATTTCCCAGCCCCTGCCATAAGTGAAGGTGCCCAGCCCACACCTTCAAAGCCTCCATGTGAACCCAGCCATTTGGAGAGCCTACCAGTGGCCACACACTCCTGCGGCCATATCACGGGGGTCTCCTGCTCTATAAGTCACCCTTAATGCTGACTATCTCACACACAATTCCTTATCTAGCTATGACGATGTGGTGCATTAGAGCCCTTGACACACCATCCAGTAATCGTGATAGATATTTTTTTCCCATCTTAATGTCACTTCCATAACTAATCAAATGATATATCTTTATGAATGACACATATTACTCTTGTGCATTAATGTATTTGCTTGGTAAAGTTTCCACATGGATTTTTCCCTGCGGGTTGCTATGGGCCGTTTTTCACAGAGTAATGTTATTGCTCCCACTATGCATGGTCAGCAATAATTTGATACAAGCATTCATCTACACGCTTTCTCCTATTCTCTTTATTACTGGCTACTCATAGTCAGCTCTTTGCTTGTGCATCATCTGCCCTGTTCCTTTTGGGCTACAGGAGGACCTAATTTTGAATGTGGATTAGTTTTTTCCCCTTCCAGCTGGAAGCAACTGCTGTCTATATTTGTCTCTGCCTACATGTTGCAGGGCTCGAATGAAGCCCTGTTCCCTTCCCCTGTTCCCCAGTGTAGAGGAGGAGATGGTAACTACACTGCAGTACCACAGGGTTTCCTTCAACACCTGTCCCTGGGAGCATAGCTAATAACAACCAAGGTGTCTTCTTTGGCCACAAGCAACCCTTCTTTCTACGGTCATTCCAATGCTATATTAGTCTCCCCACCTTCTCCCATGTATGCCTTCAAATAACCCCCCACAGCCCTACCAACCTGCTGAGGGCTGTGCAAAGTTGTGTTGATGTATATAGGAAGCTGCCATACTGAGTCAGACCATTGATCTACCTAGATCAGCACTGTCTAAATTGCCCAGTATTATCTAAATTACTCACTCTGGGAGGGTGTTTTTTGTTTTTTGTTTTTTTTTGCCAGAAGAGCAAGGTAGAAATCTTCTAAACAAACAAGCAAGCAAGCTAATCAATGATGGTGGGAAAATGAGAGGATACTGAATCTGTGATGGATGCATGTCACAACACAATTTATTTACTTATTTATTGAATTTATTTCTATGCATGTCTATTCAGAAGTAAGCCCCATTGTATTCAATGGGGCTTAGTCCCAAGAAAATGTGCACTGTATAGGATTGCAGCCTAACATTATTGCAGACTACCACCAGATCAGACTCAGCTTAAATGGGATTGCTGCATACACTGGATCAAAAATATCAATCGTCATACTTATTGATTTATTTTTTATTTATTTTATGCCACCCTTCCTCCAAGGAGCTCAGGGCAGTGTATATGGTTCCTTCCCTCCTTTTGTCCTCACAACAACCCTGTGAGGTAGGTTAGGCTGAAAGATAGTGACTGTCCCAAGGTAACCCAGAAAGCTTCATGGCTGAGCAGGGATTTGAACCTGGATCTTCTAGGTCTGTCCAACACCCGAACCACTACACCATCTCGGCTCTTGAATCATTAGATTTTAATATTCCTCACTCTTTATTTAGTATCTGGCTGTGTCTAGATTGAATGCAGGTGGGCTGACTGTAGCGGATACCACACAAGACTGAATAACGATAGCCATCAGGCCTTGTGAGCTGAAGATGAGAAGACAAGCACTTCATCACTGATGCACATTCAACAACCCCATGGTCCTAGCTACATTTCAAACGTATAATGGCTTTATCCCACTGTAACGCTCATATGATGACTGCCTTTTACAGAATCAGACCATTGGTCCAATCTAGCTTAGCATTGTCTAACTACCAAAGGCTCTTGAGGTCCTGAGGTTGCTGTCTTTCCTTGCAACTGGTACCTGCTGGAGATCCTGGTGATTGAATTTGGGACTTTATACACGTCAATATACTCTACTACTCAGAGGCGTCACTTGGGTTTGTGTCACCCAGTGTGGTAATTCATGGTGTCATCCCCATTGACTTACTTTAATTTAATATATAACAGTACAGGTCACCCAACAAATTAGTAAGCAACAAAAAACCAGTGGCCAACTTGATGATACTCACACAACTGAATAAGAGTTCTAGTATTAGCTCTGATACATAGAAATGAGAGCTGACTCATACGTCATGGAACCTTATTGGTTCCATGCTGTGTCACGATAACACCTCATTGGCTCTCAGAACAATCAGTCTTATTGGTCAGTTTTGAGTTAAGGAAATCCACTTTTTCTTATGTAAGGCAGTTGTGTTTTCTTTTTCCGGTTATTTGGTCATAACGTTTGATAGAATACAGATAATTCAACACAGTTTGTTTCATTATATTCTGCATTAAATTACCTTATAATAGTATTATTCATAAATACAAATTTTCCACAGTTTTGGCCACTGGTAGTGTCACCCCTCCCGAGGGTGTCATCTGGTACAGTCTACACCCCTCGCACCTCCCTAGTGACACCACAGCTACTACTTAATCTTCCCAAAGAAGGCTTCCCCCCAAACAGTTCTGGGTATTTTAGTTTTGCAAGGGTGTTGAACATTATCTTAGACATATTTAATACCACCCTGAACTACAGTTTCCTGGGAAGGGGGTTACGGCAGTTTAAGCCGGTAGTTCCAAGTTACGGTAGTTTAAGCCTGTAGCATGAACATACTCATGTTGTCTTTCCTATATAGGTGGCTCCTGAGTCCATTGCTGTAGAGGACATAAGATGTGCTTTGCACAACATTCATTTGCTAAAAACAATAATTTGGTTCAGATTCCATCTAGAGATCATAATTCCTGACCTCATAACATCAAAGAATGATATAAAAGATGTAAAGCAAATTGCTTGTTTCCATTACACTGATGGGAGAATTAAAACAACAGCAACAACAACAACATCTAGATTCTTAGCATCTACAAAACGAGATTAGCATCAACAGTCTGTCTCCAGATATGATTGCTTGGTACAGTACAGGTAATTTTATCAGCAATGTATAGGGGAAAGCAAGAGCTTCTGAGTTGAGTAGGAGAATTCATTTTAAAATACGCAAATTTTTCATGTCCGATTGTGGACACAAATGGCATGGTTTGTGCTGCAGCTGTATTTCCAGATTAAAAACACCACTTCAAGTCAAAATAAATCTCTAAAGATAGATGTTTGAAAAGTACTTAACTTCTTTGTTTTCCGACAGAGATCACAGGCATCTGGTCAAACAGCCTTAGAACTGTGAACTACCAGCACTGTTCAAAGATGCCCAATGAGTTCTGTGATTCGCTTCCTGTGAAATCACTTCTGAAACTCCCTTTTATAGAATTGTGCAGCTGAGTGTAAATTTGAGATCTTACGTACGTGTATGCAGAATATGTGCATTTTGTACTGGCAGAAGAGCAGTAAGAGTGGAGCATTTTTTTCAACATGAGAAAGGAAACAGGATCAACTCCCTGGCATGTTGCACTGATCATGTCTCTCTATGCATTTGTGGGCCTGTAGGGGTTGGCCAGGTTGGCACATTCTTCAGAGGACGAACCTGAACTCTCATAATCAGTAGTAACTCCCATCAGGGGGCAAGTGATGGGATGGGAATTATGAGGGGACCCAGTGCAGGGCTTTGCCCAGGACCCCAAATAATGTGGCAGTGGCATTGGGCATGAATAGGTGGATTTAGAAGGTGGAGAGCAACTATCCCTATATTCACCCCAGCACAGTCTTTCTTCTGGCAGCTGCTTGCTTCTTTCTAGATCAGGGGTTCTCAACCAGTGGTACTAGTACCACCAGTGGTACTTTGGTCAACTGCTGGTGGTACTCAGTGGCGTTCTTACGATGGGGGAGCTGGTGTGCTGCGCCCCAGGCGCCGAGTGGGCACGGTGCTTCCGGGAGGCACAGCACCGGAGCCCGGCTGCCGAGCCCCCGGGAAGCAGCGCGCCCACTCGGTGCGCCACCGGCTTCTGGAGGCTCCGCTCTGAAGCCGGGACAAGCCATCCTCATTGCGACCGCCCAGTTCGGCGGGCGAGGGCTTTGTGAGCCAGCCGAACGCGTCGCTGGCTTTTATTTGGTTTTTCTGCACATGCGCAGAACCTTTCTGAGGGCAAACAGGCAGCCCGTTTGCCCTCAGAAAGGTTCTGCGCATGTGCAGAAAAAACAAATAAAAGCCGGCAACGCGTTCGGCCGGCTCACAAAGCCCTCGACCGCCGAACTGAGCAGTCGCAACGCAGAGGGCTTCCCGGATTCGGAGCAAAGCTTCTCTGGAAGCCGGTGACGGGCCGCTTCCGGGGGGGGGGGGGCGGCAGCCGGGCTCTGGCGCGACGGGGGCACTCCAGCCCCCCCCCGGGCGCCGGAAGGCGTTAAAACGCCACTGGTGGTACTCATACCTCCGGACCACTGGAACCCCGCTGCCCTGTAGAGCCTATTAAGGTGGTGGAAGTGACTTCCGCTGCTGTAAAATGGCTGCCAACAGAGCTCTGAGCGCTCCATCAGCAGCCATTTTGTGTGCGCTACTACAACAAGAAGAAGCAAAATGGGTGCCACAGATTCGAGGAGAGTAAGGAAGAGGGAATGGGTTTAGGATCTAGTGCAAGTCACTGCTGCAAGTCACTGGATGCTGAGGAACCACCTCCTTCCTCCCCATTCCGCCTCCCTCCACCCTCCCCAACCAGAAACTCCCCTGTCCCTCCTTCACCCCCTCACCCATCGCCCATCTCCTGTGACAGCTTACCTACCTCAGTACAGGTCACCATCTGTGGCTGCTGCTACCATTTGCAATGGTGTCCCCAAAATGGCCGCTGGTGTCACACTGCTTGCAATGTCGTAAAGGCTAGTTAGGATTGGGCCATAACATACAGTATCAAGGACATGTGCTATGAACAACGCAGCAAAAAGGCCCATATGGAAGGTGACAACAATGTCAGGGTGTAGGTTAGAAATATATATCCTATCTTGCTATTTTTGAAAAGTGTAAGTAAAGTTCCATTTTCATTTCTATTTTCTCTGTCCCAAGCAGCAGATTTCTGCAGAAATCGAATTTCTGCAGAAAGATTTTCTGCCTCTGCCTTTTAAAAGCAAAACTTCAACCGGTTTTGTTTCCACTGCCATTCCTTCAATTTTTTTAAAACTTTTTGTTTCAGTTAAATGTGCCGCAAGTGTGTTCAACTGCAACCACACTGCATCATAGGCATTATAGTGTTATGGCTATAGGTAGTCATTCTTGGGCTTGTGTTTTCTAGCTCAGACAAATGAAGTCTGGCATGAAACAGTTAAAGTGTACTGTGCAGACGCAGATGGTTTGGCTCTCACAGATTGTGTTTCACTCCTGAAAATGAATATAGCTTGGCTCAGAAGAACTCAGTGCCATAAGAATACCTAATGTTCATTTTTATAAGCATGACTTGTTAGTGGCCTTGCCCTCTTTCTTTTTGGCAGAGCTCCTGTGTCTTTGAAAACTGGGTGACAGGAGGACACTTTCTCAAAAACTGTATGTGCAGGCATGGACAAATTTGACCTGATGACTATCTGTTTTCCTTTATTCCCAGCTGCTAAAGGCATAGAAGTCCTGCACCACCCCTGCACCCAAGAAAGGCAGTTACAACCAAATTTCAGCAAAAGCATGAGGGATTATAGAACCCTAGTACTGAATCTGAATTCCAGGTTTTTCTTTTTAATGGATGTAATCCTCAGAATGCAAAGTAGGTGCCTCTCCCATTGTAATCAAAGTATGCTACGGGTATGCACGTCCTATTTTTTCTCAGGTGAAGCAGTCAAGAATTCTAAAATGCTATGCAAACAGTGGCGAAGTTAGCCACTAGGGGGCCTGGGGTGGCATCGTGTGCTACCGGGGGTGGGATTTAGTGATGTACCCCCGGGCAGCATCACTGAATCACGCCCCCGCCAGCGATGTTTCCGGCCGTTTCCGGAGGAGGAAAAAGGCCGTCGCCGTTTTTGCCGCACCCCCCCCCCCGCTTGATGCCCGGTGCGGGGGCCTGCCCCCCCACACCATCTATTGCTACGACTATTGCACACCATCTATTGCATACATGTCTGTATGCAGAGAACATGAAGTCTACCTTGCTAGATCAGACATGATGGCTGGGGTGGAGATCAGTCATGATGGCGGTGGCCATTTTAGCAACACCTTGTGGTGAACAGTGGTAATGCATGCATTGCATCTGAGCAAACCCCTAAGGCCCATTTGGCCATGTTCACTTTTTACCACAGAGAAAGAATGAAGTTGAAGGCCATTAGTTCAACTTCAGACCTCATTCTGCAAAGCAGGAGCATGCTAAGATCTGCCTTCCTGGAATAAGGGTCCCTCTAATCCAGCATGTTTCCAACAGCAACCAGTTAGGTGGCTCTGGGGAGTTCACAAGAAGGGCCTGTAGAGGAAGACTGTCCCCTGTTGCTTTCCCCGAGATTCACATAATTACTGGTACAAAAACTAAAAGAGTGCACAGAGGCAAGCTGGTGATGATGGGATTCTTATATCAATAGCCACGATGCACATTAAGAAATAAAAGTACCAGCTTTACAGATATCCACATGGTGTATGTAAGAAAACCTGTTTGAAGTTGCATTTAGAAGTGGAAAATAATGGCCAATTCTCTTACCTTTGTAATGGAAATTGATGGAAAGTAGACTCTCAGGGGATAATTAGATTGATGTTCACTTCTTCATTTTAAATGGGTCAGGCAGTTGTTTTGCAAAAAATGATTGCAGTAATTATATAAAAACACGTGATAGTCTGGAACTGAAACATACTATTTTTAAGCTGCTTAAACTTCAGGGACAGAAAATATGATATTGTCATAAGATAATATCTTATGGCAAATCATATGTTGAATGTTGAATGTAAAATGTACTTTGAATGCTGGTGCACAGATACATCTTTGTGTCTTTTTCCTTCAATACAGTCTTGGGATGAAATTCTTCCCAGGCTTTTGTGAGTTTTAACAATGCAAGTTTTAATTCAGAGCTTATAAAGGCAAAGGGGAGGAGTTAACACAGGCTAATCGCACAAGAGAAGATCATTTTCTGTAGCAATAGAGGAGGTGTACTCAACTGAACCAAGCACAGATAAGGAAAAATCCTACACAACTGTGTGTATACAGTCTTAAAATTCTGGATACTGCCCGGACAATATTGTTGTTTCTTGCTGTTGAAACTACCTGCCTCCTTTTGACAAAAATATTTCTGTTTATTGCATTTTGAACTATGAATTATTTGTGCAATAAAATTGGAAAAATGGTTATTAAATATTAGCAAAGTAGAACATCACTTTATTTCCCTCAGTATTGGGAACTTTATTTAGTTGCAGTAATGTCCCCAGCCCACTGTTGCCCAGGCGGGGTGTGTGTGACTTCATGACGCCTTGCATCATTCCCCCACGTTGCAACGTCACCCCTCATGCCTGCGCATTACCCCCTGCCTCTGGAATGGTAGGCAAAAGACCCCTGCCTGACACCTTGGAGAGCTGCATACACTCAGTGGGGACAATACAGATTTAGATGGCTCAATGGTCTGACTCTGTATAACAACAACAACAACAACAACAACAACAACAACAACAACAACAACAACAATAATAATAATAATAATAATAATAATAATAATAATAATAATAATAATAATATACAGTATTTATATACCGCCTTTCTTGGTCATTGGATTTCTCCTCTGACTTTAATCCAAGGCGGTGTACATGGGCAGGCTGTCCTAACCCCCCTTGGTTTTTTTTACAATATATAAATGTCCAATCTTTCATGAATGGCTACTTTCCAGCTGGTATCCTTTTTACAGTCTGACAATTCTGCTGGCTGGCGCCTCCCACACTCGACCAACGCAGCTGGGAGCTCTTATCTCTCCTCCTGGAGGCTTTCACAGCTTTTTGTCGGTGGCGTGTCTCGAACTTATCAAGTTCACCGGTCTGAGCCAGACTCTTCTGTATAAAGCAGCCTCAGATGTTCATCAGTGTGGAAAGGGTTGATTGAATGTGGAAAGTTTGACAAACCCCAGTAGTGGATACAGACCTGGACTGGATAGACAGCCTTGAGTTCAAATCCTTCCTCATCCATAAGGCTCACTGAAAAGCTTTAAGCAAATAACTCACTCTCATATCACTAGTATGAGAATCTCTGAAGGTCAAGCTCAGTCCAGGGAACACTCAAAGCTGCCTGGATGAAGGGTGGGCTCCGAGTAGGATAAATACATTTTAACAAATGGAATGATAATTTGCCTCTCTATTAGTTTGCCTCTGTAAGTCAGTTGCATCCCGTTCCATCCTCTTTCTCCAGTCCATGAGATCACCTACTACATTTTGTGTTATCTTTCCAATATTCATCTGAGAATTGGTGATGCCTCCCAGCAGGTAATGTGATACATATGAATGTAATACGAGTGTAATACATGAATGACTGCAACATAATTCTCTCCTTGCAAAGCCTCTGGCCAAGCCATGTGCAATTCCTAATATACTTTACGCTGACTTTAAAATTCTATCTCTCTTTCAGATTGTATATTCAGCATTATGATATCTTATGGAGCTACATATACCGAGGTGAATATATTTGTACGTTGTTGGCAGAATTCATTTCTTTCTCCCCATCCCAAGGATCTCACGTGTCATACACATGTGTATTAATATTATATCTCAGTAACCTTCGCATTTTTCAGACCTTCAACCCCAACCTGGAACATGGGACCCACTTTAAATTTTTCTGTCTGTCTCTCTTGCTTTTTCAACTCCTTCTGTTTTTCTCCCTTTATTAAACAAATCCTAATAAAAAGAAAATGACAACGGTGCTTTCAGTATGATGCGCTTTAGGTCAAGGTGACCACTTGTGGGTTCTGGCCTACCATTTGAAAACCAAAGATATATTATTACATTACTGAAGGGGAAGCTGCCTGCCTGTCAGGACAACTTCACCACCATTACTGATATTCTAATTGAGGAGCTCTTGATAAGTTTCTAAGGAAACTCAGGGTTCACACCATCTTGAGGGAAGGAAAAGCTGTGCTTTACTGCACTAGCTTTTGTTCTCTTTCCGGTGATGACTTGCTATCACATCGTCACATATACGACCATGTTTCACTTTCTCCTCCTTCCCCAGTGTGCTGTCCCTTTGTTATGCTTCTTCATCCCTATCACCTTCTCCCTGATCTTCATGGAGAACACTACCAGTTCCCTTGGCATTAAAAAAAACCCAACCATTTGCCAGCATGCTTCTTTCTCTGACAAAATGAAAATCAAACAAGTCAGGCAGTTGCTGGGGCTCTTGCACACCACCAGTGAACACAGTCAACTCTTGGCGTGGGCTAAGATAGATGACCTAAATAAGTTTTTCCCTGACTCTGAGTTCTACAATTACTACAGACATAGTCAGGGGAATGGACAGAAGCCCAAACACAAGATGCTCCAGCAGCTTAGATATTTAGCTCATATTTTAAGGACCTTTGCCTCTAGAGATGTCGAGGTTAAAAAGAAATCCTCGTTTAATTATTGTGTATTCAAGATACCCTGTGGGAGCGGAAGGAAAAGCCCATCATTGATTTGATTTCTTTCCTTTCTGAAGAGAGGAGATTTCCAGTGAGCAAGGAAACAGAACCAGCTTTGAAACCCTCTCTTGTTCAGCTGCATCTAAAATTCTAACAGTCTGGCTTTTTGGGGAGGGGGGTCTTGGGGTTCCTCCCGTTAGAAGCCAGTGAGCAACTGGGTTCCACTAAAGGCCTGTGTTTAATTTCAGAAATAAAAACTCAGACCTGCGGAATTCAATGCTCCGGCCTTCAAATCAGATCTAGAAGCACACTATCATGCATGATAGAAGTTGCCATGCCTGGTTCGTTCTTTCGTTCTTTCGTTCTTTGTTTTGCCACTCTCCCAATAAGCAACAAATGAAGAAGCCCTATTGGAGGCTGTGGCACCATGGTAGAGCACATGTTCAATCCCAGGTTCAATCCTTGGCACCTGGGAAAGATCCATGCCTGAAACCCTGGAAAGCCACACGACCAGTGATTTGACTCAAAGGAAGGCAGATTTGTATATTCAAAATCACATACGGCGCAGTCCTGGGGATCTTTAGAATGGTAGAGCGAGTGCTCCGTCATTCTAAAGTGTCATGAACGTGCTGTAAAGCACGTTTGCAACTACTCAGGAGCTAGGGAGGCCGGCGCAGAGGCTGGCCTCCCTCACTCTGTTGCCGGAGCGCCCGTGCATCTGCCGGAGGAGGTGAGTCGGGATCTGGCGGGCCTGGGGGAAGTTAAGCGGGTGAGGGAGGGGGGCCATTGGCCTAGCCGGCCCAGGAGGGGGCAGGGGATGTCATCAGCCATATCCCCGTCCCCGCCAGGTGGCTAGGCCATTACACGACAGCTGGCGGAAATCCGAGGAGGTCCATCGGGCCGGCCATGGTTTAAACCCCGGGGAAGGGGACAAACATCCCCTTCCCCGAGTAGACCTCTGGCCCGCCGGTTGATAGGCAGCCCGGGCTCAGGATCCAGCGGGTGGCCCTGGGAATGGATCCTTAGTCAGGATTGCACTGATAGCAAAAGACTAAAACAGCCAGTAAAATAACCACCAAGTCAGAAAACAGCCATCAGAAAATAAGCCAAATGCAGGCAGAAATCAAGAAAGTATTACAACCCTGGAAAAAAGACAGATAAATAAAAACACCTACACACATCAATTGGCAGAGCATTTTGGTGCCCAAGTATTACAGCAGTAAATGCCCTGCTCCTAGCCATCGCTGCTCTAAGCTGATGCAGAGACATTGTACCGAGTAGAGCCCTGTTCCCTGACTTCTCCCTAATTTTAGTAAAATCATATCACATCTTAGCCTTGTAAAAATAGAACCCACGGGAGCCATGACAAAGGGTAAGAGGGTAACTCCCCCACTCCCCCCTATAATTAGAACACTGACTGGAACTGGCATATGGAAAGATCTAGGGGTCTGGGAGGAGACATACGATAACAGCTTAGCAATCAAGAAAGCAGGCCAACCAAGCTTTTGTTCAGCTAATAAGCCAGGAGGCTAGCTAAAAGTTGTTAACAACTCCCTGATGGTCTAGAATGGGGACCCTCAGGCCCCTGTACATCTACCTAGGAGGAGGCGGGGCTGAGGTGTGAGTGTCAGGTGACTCATTTCTCCCTTTGTATGGTCACTGAGAAAGACAAAGAAAGCCTGGGCCGTAGATTCTGGAACAGAGACGGAGATGGGATTTGATCATCTGAGAAAGGCTGCAGTGGAAGCCCAGAGAAGGAACAATCAACTAGCTGCTGCAAACATGATTAGAAGGCACATGTAGCCAATGCTGCTTGCAAGAGCACTTGCTGCTGAACTCCATTCCATGCTCAAACCTGTTCATTTGTAAGTAAAGCAAATATTACGAAGACACCATAAGCCTCCAGTGATAACACAGGTATTACTGTATCCCCGGAACTTGCGTAAAACAATACAGAAGGAGATGATGATTCCTCAACTACATTGGACTCAAACTGTTGGGCTTTAAAAGTAATAATCAGCAACGTTGTTTCGGGCTGTCGGTGTGCCACAAATGATCACGATTAGCAATGGTAATCAATTTTGGAAATTGAGGGTTGGACCAGAGAAGGCAAGAAAAAGTGGAGGGCCTGTTCCATGGTTCCTGTTTACAGTGAATGCTTCTGAACATGCTTGGAGTGGAGACTGGAAGGGCATGTGTTGCGGTCAGGAAGGGAGCAGTATCAGTGGCAGCAGCGCCACCGATATCCTATCCCTCTTCCTGGTGCTGATTGGCCTTCCTGGGTCCATTCGGACTTATGTCAGCAAAATCACTGGCACAGGTCCGAATAGACCCATCACAGCATTGGAGGCATACCCCTGGGCAAGGGAGAGTTAGATAGGATTGGGTCATAAGTTGCTTAAGTCCAAGCATAGGGATGCTTTGTGTGTGTCCTGGCCAGTCTGTCATGAAGCCTAATGGTGGTTTGCAGAAGGCGCATGCACTCACTCTCCAGTAAGAGCAGAGACCAGGGATTCCTTGGACAATGTGAGTAGCTGGTGATAATGACTATACTTCTAGCTAGACACATTCAGGGAATTTATTTTGCTTCCTTTGTCCTTCTCTACTTTGAAGGCAGCCTATAAAGTTTACCAGTTTAGCAATTTGGGGGAGGGGTGTTGTGTGCCTTGCTCTTGGGTAGCACCCAGCTCCCACTGCTGGTGTTACTAGTTACTGTACCTAATTTGAGCATTTTTTTTTCTTGGTGTCCATCCAGCCAAGTTCAGGCCTTTTCCATCAGCCTACTTGTACCCCCCATTTTCCCCATTTGGCTTAATTATTTTGTTTGGATCCTTAATAAATTAGTTACATTTTGACTTGCCTAGTCCTAGTTCATGGGTAATTCAGTTGTCATGTCTGATCACTCTTGCAGACCCACTGTGGTTTTCATTTCTAATATGAACCCCTGGGGTTCAGCACTCTCCTGAGAAGGTTTTTTTCCTCAGATGGCCTCTCTCTGCCTGGTCTCTGTAGCCTGGGATGGTGGCAGCAGATAGAAACTACAAGCTGCTTAGCTGCTGACCCAGTAAAAAGGGGAGGGGAAGTGGGGAGCGGGAACGGGTGCATCATGCACCGTGCATGAGCACTAAGCTCTACTACCTTGGTCAGCCTACTCCTGGTGCCTCCCCTGACATGGATGAACTCTCATGGCCTGGCTTTTTCCTATGAGAACTCTAAATGAAACCTCACAAGTTTTCTCCAAGAGTTTTTCAAGAAGATTCTGAAAGACCAAGACAGTTACAAATTAAGATGGGGCAATATACTCATTGTGAATTAAGACAGGTATGCGTGTGGACAAGTCAGTTAGTAAACATGTGTGTGGGCTGGTAATTTGTGTGACCTTGTTTGCAAGGATGTTGTATGCAGCGTTTAAGGTAGGAAGCTCTTTGCAACGAGCCTGCTTAGTTAGCTAATAAATCACTGAGGAAGGAGACCACAAATGGTAAGAATAATATTGTTAAAAGTCTTTGCTAGAACGTCTGAGGCAATGAATTTAACACAGAAGCCATCTTTCAATTTCACTTAAAAGTGTAGTGCACTGAGCTAATTTAACAGGAAGTGGGGTGGCCCAGAAGATAAGTGAATTTGCATTTATGGGACACAAAGATATATTTGAGGATGGCTCTGGGAAAGTGCATTATAAAAATAAGCTCACAGGTACAGCTTGTGATTCATGCATTTCATAAAAGCTCCAAGGCACTGAGCAGACAAAGCTGAAAAGAACTGGATCACAATGTTTGTGTTAGAGTACAGCATCATGCAACAATGGCTTATACAAATTGGATGAAGTTGGAATCAAGATCTCATATGAAGTTGCCATAGGATATGGTATGCGATGGACTAGTTTTATGGTGTGAAAGATAATTTGTCTCTTGGTGAAGAGTGCTGTGGTGGAATGAATGAACCATGTTTTCCTCATAGGCTAGTTCATAATGTGCAGATTGTATTGCATACAAAAGGTATAATATGGTGGCAAAGGGGCTGAGCTGAGAATCAGGACTTCCCTGGTTCAATTCTCACCGCTGCCATAAAATCACAGGGTGACTTTAGGCACTCCTCTAAGCTTCACAGTATAAGCATGTCTACTCAGAAATGTCCCATTGAGCTTAATGGGACTTACTGTCAGGTAAGTGGGTATAGCCGCGGGGTGGCGTGGGGTGATACAGTGGGTTAAACTACTGAACCATGAGCTGTTGATCGAAAGGTCGGCAGTTTGTTTGAATCCGTGCGACGGGGTGAGCTCTCACCGCTCGGCCCAGCTCCTGCCAACCTAGCAATTCGAAAGCATGTTAATGCAAGTAGATAAATAAGTACCGCTTGCGGGAAGGTAACAGCGTTCTGTGTTCCAGCCGCACACTACGCGCTGTGGCAAGGAGAGTCATGCCAGCCACATGGGCCATGCTGGGCCATGCTGGGGCAGCCCGGGAGCACCTCGGGAGAAGGGGCCATTCGTCTCTTTCACCATGTGTCAGCCGGCCAGGGGCCCTATGGGCCTCCTTGGATATACGCCAGGTCCAGACCTGGCATACATCCAGGGAGGTCATGTAAGCCCAAACTGGCCTGGGAACGGGCATAGGATATTGGCAGAGTGTGCTGCTGACGGAGATATCCCTGCCCCCTCCCAGCCCGGCCAATAGCCCCCCATCCTCGCTGACCTGGCCCTAAAGAGAAGAGTTAATCCTAAGGAAGAGAGCTAAAATCTCACAGTAGAAGCCCTAATTGCTATAATTTTGGGTTCGAGTCAATCATTCCATACTGCAAGAAAGAAGTTAAATGTCCGAAACTCACCCAAATAAAATATCCCCTAGCCACACATAAGTTATATGTGTCAAGAGAGGGTGTCTTACAGCCCATGCCTATGCATGTCTAAAAAAAGGTAAAGGTATCCCCTGACAATTAAGTCCAGTCGTGTCCGACTCTAGGGTGTGGTGCTCATCTCCATTTCAAAGCCGAAGAGCCAGCGTTATCCGAAGACGCCTCCGTGGTCATGTGGCCGGCATGACTCTCCTTGCCGCAGCGTGTAGCATGCGGCTGGATCACGAAGCGCTGTTTACCTTCCCGCAAGCGGTACCTATTTATCTACTCATATTAACATGCTTTGGAACTGCTAGGTTGACAGGAGCTGGCCAAGCAACGAGAGCTCACCCCGTCGCGGATTCGAACTGCCAACCTTTCGATCGACAGCTCATGGTTCAGCGGTTTAACCCACTGCACCACCCGCTGGCCTATGCATGTCTACTCAAAGGTAAATCCCATTGAGCTCAGTAGGATCTACTCCCAAGTCAGTGTATATAGGATTGCAGCCACAGTCCCTTCCTCCTGACATGCTAATCTTGTATGCACAGGGGTATCCTTTGTGGAAGAGTAGTCAGACGTTTGGTACCAGCCAAACAACAGATATAACATATGGGACAACTCCTCATATGTTTAACATTAAGCTCTGAGTAAACACTCAGATACTGACCGGCTGCTTAATTTAAGTTCAGACACTGATTGGAATTGCCATATCTTCCTGCTTCTGTAGCAATTCCCACTTTCCAGAATTGTTGTTTATGCCACATTTGCAAAACAAACTTTCTTATGAGAGTAATATTTCAACAAGGCCATAGCTGTGTTTGGGTACACATCTCTTTTGATCTTCAGTCTTTTCCCAGTCTTCCAATCACTGTCAATTAGGTCAATCACATTCTGAACTGAAAAGGCAACCTGACGAAGCCTGCAAAAAATCCTTTCAACCTTGGGCAAAATGCTGGCAGCCAACATGTTTTCCTTCAGAAAACATAACGCGAGTTATTGAGTCACTGATTACAAATTTTAAATGGAGTCTGGACAGAGAAGCTGTCAGCTTTAGAGTTTTCCCGGCAAGTGATAACTTTGCAGTCTCTTCTTATTCTACATTATATATGGCTTTGGATGCCTTTCTAGCATTTCAATATGTTTAAATTGTGGAGCCAACGGAGCAACAGGGGACGGTTTAGTAGCAAAGATCTACTGCCATCACCATCTGCAGTCATTTGACTGACATGCCAACACTCTCCTGTTAGCTAGTCCTTCGTCTCAGGCTATGGATGGATTAATCATCACACTAACTATAAGTAAGCTTCAAAGCAGGAACCAGCCTAAAAAGAGACCTTTACTACAGTGAAGTTTTATAACTATACCTTTGCTGCACTCTGCACGGGGCTCTTTTTGTAAAGTCCTTTTCAAAGTAAAAACTGTGATATAAATGATTAACATGAATGGGAAAGTATCCTAGACTGAAAATGGCATGTATCAAAAATAAGATAGTCCACCACCCATATGTCACCTTTGGAAGCTCCTCTTACACCATAAGCCTATATGTGGCTACTCAAGAGTTTAAGTCCCATTGTATTCAATGGGGCTTACTCCCATGAAAATGTGTATACGATTAGGCTGCAATCCAATACCTAGGATTGAACACAATGGAACTTGCGTCTGAGTAGACAGGCATAGGATTATGCTGTTAGAGAAGGCTGAGGTGCCTGAGAAGGCCATGGGGACCCCTTGAGGACCTTATCCTCAAGCTATCCTGGGGGGGAAATGACTGTAGAAGACTCTTTCATAGATTGCTCCACTAAAGGGAAGATGGATACTTCCCAGGGACTCCATCCCACTCTAGAAGTGTGTCTATTTAGTTGTCCTCATGCTAATGATTCATCTCTAGAAACTTCTGCAACTCCTGGCACCCCATCCTCCAGCTATGTCCAAAGGCAACCAAAAGATTGACTACCATCACCAAAGTACATGACTCAAGACTGGAGTGATATCACTTTAACTGTGAAACAAACCTTTCCAGGGATTCAGAGCTTGAGACACACACTTCCCTGCAGCAGTACGTCAAATGTTAGGAGGCTCTTGGAGAGTGCTAGTGCAATACCTATAATTACATGGGTTGCACTCTATAGTCTTGCATCCAGCTCCTCTGTGTCAGGGTCAGTCCATGTTTGGACCCAGAACTGGATGAGTCTTCATTCTCAGAGGAGGAGGACCCCACCACTGTCCCCAGCATATATTGGGACTAAGGATAGTCTGTATACCCTAACTCAGTGTTTCCCAAACATTTTCGATCTGTGCCTCCCTTGACCATTGGCGACCATTGGCCGCGGCTCCCCATTACATTATGTCGATGCCCGCCAATTTGCACTGCACTGTTTTCCGAGTGGTTTCCGTGGCGCTCCATGGCTCCCCTGGCTGGTTTCCATGGCTCCCCTGGGAGCCGTGTCTTCCAGTTTGGGAATCACTGCCCTAAGGGTTACCCCAAGACCACCATCCTAGAAAATTCACCGGAAGAGGCTCAGGGAATCCAGTTCCCCTGACTAGACAGTGCTGGACCCTGGACCCCAAGACCCCATCAGCAGAGGCAGTTCTTTTTTTACCCCAGTCATGCATCAGAAATCAGCAGCAACTAGAACCCTTGGACGAGGATACATATTGTTGCCGCTGTGTCTCCCCCCCCAGTCCTTGTTGCCACTTAGAGCTACTGCAAGGATGAAGAGATGGCAACCATGGGCTGCCCTTATATTTGCAGACCAATAGAGAATCTATGCCCCCTGAAACTGCCACCTGTTGCTGGGTTCTCCCTATAGCCATTTTTTTTTCTGGGTAGCATTTTTCCTTCTGCAGCTTTAAGCTCTACCAAGAGCTGTAGCCAGAAACCTGATTATTTTGTTGTTGTTTTCAATTGTACACAAGCTGTTCTGAGAGGACTTGGCCTGAAAGGTGGTATACAAATAAAATAAATAAACATGAGCAAAAGTGCAGAGCCCTGGCAGCACAAGGTCTCCTATCTCTCTATTTATTTTATTTTTTTCACATTTTTATACTGCCCTTCCTCCAAGGAGCTCAGAGTGGTGTACATATTTCCTCCCCTCCTTTTGTCCTCACAACAACCCTGTGAGGTAGGTGGGGCTGAGAGATAGTGATTGGCCCAAGGTCACCCAGGAAGCTTCGTGGCTGAGCGGGGATTTGAACCTGGATCTTCCAGGTCTAAGTCCGACTCCCAAACCACTACACCATCCTGGCTCTACTTGGAAGTCTAAGCCCTACTTGGAAGGAAGGATCAAGATCTGATACACTAAGCCCTACTCTACACTACTACTAAGATACTACTAAGATACTACACTTAGATACACTAAGAACTACTCTAAGCCCTACTTGGAAGGAAGGATCAAGAACTGATACACGATCTGGATCAGGTTCTACTGATGCTCCAGGAAGGGACAGGGCAGCAAGGGTAGCTATGAAACGGCTCACTTGTTGCCTAACTATTCCTAGTGTAACATCTGCTTCTGACTAGCTCCTTGTTAAACTCCTTGGCTGGTCAGCTCCCCTGTTGATTCAATGCAGTTTCCTTGGAACTGCTTCGTTCTGATGGTCTTTGCCATGCTGGACAGCTCTCCAGCTTTGTTGGTACAAATACAAAAATCAGCAAACCTATTCAGGGTTGGCCCTGCAGGAACTATCCATGGTCCTGGTGTCTTTTCTCCAAATCTAGATTTAGGGCTTACTTTTGGAACTGTTTGCTCAATCCAATCCCCCTTCCTGCTAGCAAATTTGCTACTTATAGCTACATTGAGGATCCTGGTAGGACTGTTCAAATACATATGTAAACTTGCCTTCTAATCAGAACTTTATTTATTTATTCTCCCCCACTGGGCAGTAGCTTCTCCATGAACCTTGGCTTCAAACAGGACACATGCAAAGGGGGAGAAAACAGTCCAAAATGAACAATGGAACTATTTAAAGGTAAGAGGACTGCTTCCCTGCTGTACATGTGCCCTTGTAGTAAAATGTGTGATGATTACCTTCTTGTGTGAAGTGTGACATGAGTTTTTCACTCCATGAGTTGATGGATCAAGCATCTGGCTGCAAACAAACCAAACTCTCCTTATTTTGATTGGAAAAAACTGTAGATGTGTGCAGAAATAATTACAGTAACAATATTGTGTGAGAAACATCTTTGAAGACATAGCATTGTTTCAGACACTGAAATGTAAGGTTGTAATCGAGGTCTTGAAGGAAATGTCTTTGGGAGGTACAAACCCTTTTCAGGCTATGCCACATTTTGCATGTTATCTAGGTTTGATATACAGGATTGTACCACACTAGTCCTTTTAATAATTATTGTGTGACTTGCTAATAGCTATCCATGACTATACCATAGCAGGTCCAGGGATTTCATAAATCTTCTGTCTTTACTGCCTGCCTGGGATCCCGAAAACAAGATGTCCTTGAGTTCCAAGCAGTCCGCAATAACATGGCTGGTGAGTCCTGTGTTTTCTTTGATGAGTAACAAGTTGTTTTAGGCCTGTACTGTACTTGTAATGAATGGCTGAACCATCCATAAAAGGTGATAGCCATCATGAGGGCTACTCTTAAGGTTTTCAGAAAAAGAAGGTTCAATAATTTGTTATGCACAATAACACATCCATCTTACCTGGCCCATCTTACCTGGCCCATCTTATTTCTAGGCCAAGTTTGTACTGTTATGCCTGGTCTCCTTCTTAAACGTAATTTCCACGAGCGTTTTCACCTCCACAGTTATTACCATATAGGTGAATATTTGAAGAGCTCATTTTTTCAATCTTCAAAATTGCTTTGTTAATTTATCACCTCATTTACACTTGTTAAAGAAAGGATTTCACTGTGCCCTTTGCTACTTGTTCTCCTGGGCCTACGCTCAATGTAGCAGTGGTGGGCAATTGTATAAAAAATTTCCTTCCTTGTTTTGTGCAGAGGTAATGGCATTCATGTGAAGGAATGGCTTTTTAAGACAGCTCTGTATGAAGAGCTCAGGCGAAGTGGGCCAATTAGGACTCTCAGATTACATATCCCTGGAAACTCATTACTTCAGTTCCATTTAACAGATCCTTGGGTTGATACCAGCGTATAAAATATCCCCCATTGGATGCTGTTTCAGATGCCATAGCTTCCAGTGTTTCCAGGCTATTTCTGAGTTCAGCCCAAGCGTGCTTATTTGCTGTGTTGAGAGAATATCTAGGTGGCTTTGTTTATAATGAGAGCCTTCCAGGTAGAAGGAAGCTTGATTGTTTCCTCCTTTATTAAGCAGCTGCACTCCCAGCTGGATTGTTTATCACAAATGAAAATGATGCCTTTAGTTCTCAATCTCTGCATGATGACCAAGGTCGGAACCAAAATCAGCTTCCGGGCATCACAAAAGACAAATGCTGTCGGCTGTTTGAACTCTGGATCATAAAAGACCCGGATGCCATAATATACCATAATGATATATCTCTAATCAGACTATTCACTGCTACCAAAGGATCTCTTAAAAGTGAATCACAACTTGCTGATTTGAATTTAAATGCAACCCATCTTAGACAAATCACTTTAGAGTGAACATATTTTCAGCAGACAGTAGAAACGATGTCAGTGTTTGAGAAATGCAGATGATAGTTGACCCAAAATTTGTGATATTTGGGCTGTTGGGAAAAAAAACCCACTTTTGAGTGGTAAACCATTACTTATGCTCATAACTCAGCCAAATTAAGCCCCTTTGAGTCCCATTGGTTTCATCATGAGTGATTTAAGCACATGCCTAGCTTTCATTTGAAACAAATGGAACTTTAGGGCTACAATCCCATGCCCACTTGCTTGGAAGTAAGCCCTGTAGAACTCAGTGAGACTTCTGTGTCAACATGCACAGGATCAGGCTGTAAGACTGCAATTCGAAACATGCTTCATATGTTGCATAAATGCTTCACTTTGGCTGCATTTGGCCATTAATAGTGTTGTATATTCCAGAATCATAATAAAAGCGAGAGAGTACTGCATTGTTGGTCATTTTATATCAAGGCACTTGCAGTTTCATTTAACCTTCCTTTGTAGTCTTGAGTAGTTTTGTTTTACCTTATCCCATAGCTATGTATTTCACTGGGGAGATCAGTCAACAATCTGTATGTACATTGAGCGAAACATCTCGGGATTTGGGTTATAAAACTTCAATTTATAAAATATCAAAATGTAAAATACATCAGCAAAAATCAGTAAAAACACAAAGTAAGCATATAATGCTAAAACCTCATGTAACAAATACTTTAAGATCACTGAGTAAAATACAATAAAGACATTTAAAAACTGCAAGGGCATGACGTTTCGTTTACCAATCTGTAAACTTTTTCAAATGCTAAAACATTTTGCATTTTGAAGATGTCTTGCCTCTTGCCTCTTCTTGCCTACTTACAGCCCGGTCCAGCCCAAGGCAACTGCGGTACAATTCAGGCACAATTGCAGCCCAAGTGCTTTAGGCCCGAGTTGTGCCTGAATTGTGCCTGAGTTGGGCTGCAATTGTGACTGAATTGCAGCCCGGTCCAGCCCAAGGCAACTGCGGTACAATTCAGGCACAATTGCACAATTCAGGCACAATTGCAGCCTAAAAGTGGGTGTGTTGGGGGCGTGTCGGGGGTGTGACGGGGGCGGTTACGAATTTTGGTCCGGTTCCAGACACTGGAGAGCCACTGACACGCCCCCTCGAGCCCAACTCAGGCACAAAATTTGGGCCAGCAAAAAGGGTGGACCCAAATGTGAGGAGACCCATAGGAGCCATTTTACCTTACCCACACCAGCCCTCTCCTGAAAAGTTCTAACACCCTGGGCCCGAGTTGGGCCTGAGTTAGGACCGAACAGGTGTGGCCTAACTCTGGACATGGACCCAAATAGTTACCCTATCAGCACCCAGCCCCACCCAGCCTCTTTCCCACAAAAGCCCAGCCCCAGCCCTCCACTCTCTCTCTCTCTCTCTCTCTCTGAGCACGTGGCGTGGGGTTCTGTCCCCCAGCAGCCACAAAGTGGGACTTTGAAAACTTTTCTAACACCCCACTTCTCTCTTCTCCTCTCTCCTCTCTGCCCCCCTCTAGGGCAGAGAGGGCTGTTCTGCCTGTGGCCAAACTGTTTACTGCTGTGCCTGGGCAGCTGTCTCCATGCAAGTGTTTGCTAACCCATGTCTTTCTCCCAGCCCCTCTCTCCCCCCCCCATACAGGCAACAACACCAGCAGGTAAGTGCAGGGTTTGTGCTGACATGTGGTCTGACGTCTGCCTCTTTGCATAGAGAAATATAGGTAGGATACATGCCTCTATACCAATGTCTTGTCTCATAGCTGCCTGCATAGCCTGCCATGATATGCCTCTATACCAATGTCTTGTCTCATAGCTGCCTGCATAGCCTGCCATGATATGCCTCTATACCAATGTCTTGTCTCATAGCTGCCTGTATTAATGTGAGCACACAATGCCATGAGTGTGGAACTGTAACCCATATGTAGACACCAGCTGTTCCCCCCCCTCTTTTCTCCACAGGGTCTACCGACAGGTCAGTATTGCTAGGATTGCCATGGTTGTGACCCCCAAGTTGTGTTGTTGTCTCTCTCTTTGACCCCTTTCCCTTACAGGATCATGCTCACCGTACACCCAGGGAAGGAGCGCAGACCAGGCTCTGTGTCTCACACCACTCAGCTGTGTTTGATTTCTCTCCCTGCAGACCTTTGCAACTGGCACACTGGCTCCTCTTCAATGGCGATTGCTACCACGCAGCAGCTGCCATGGAACACCCCCATGTTGTTCGTCCCCCCAGGAATGCCCACTACCACAAACCGTCCGGGGAGCACCCCTGGGCCTGCAGTCTGGTTGCCCCACGGTCACCTGCCTTGATGCTGCCAGAGAGGTCTGGGATCCTGCCCTGCAACCCACCTCAGCTGCTGCTGCTGCCCCACCGCCCTGGCTGCCTACTTGCTGTCCCTCCCCTTTCTATGGAGCAGGCCGTGGTTCCACAGGGGAAGAGCCCGCATCTCCAGGTCCATGGGGCTCGCCTGATGCTGCTGCTGTGGTCCTAGAGGCTGCTGTGCCTACCCCTGGCAGCCACGCCCGGCCATCTCTGCCCCTGTTCCAGAACAATAAAGATGCCCCTGGAAACACATGTCCCCAATGTTGCACAAGCACTGCCCCACACACCCAAACAGGCAGGCCCCAGCACACAAGCCTCTGCATGAATCCCAGCCAGGGTCCGCCACAGCCATCCCTGGGAGAACACAGCAGAGGGGCTGCCGGACCCTCTGGGACCAGAGGGGAGGGGGGAGTTGGGGGGCCTGTCAGGCAGGCGGGCACTGTGGCGCACGTCCGCCACGTCCGTGAAGAGCCCTTTCAGCAACCGGGGCTCTCACCCACCCTCGGTCCGCCCGTCACCGGCGTCCGTTTCCGCCCTCTGTCCGCCCGTCACCGGCGTCCGTTTCCACCCATCAACGGCGTCCGTGTCCGCCCTCGGTCCGTCTGCATGAGAGGCGCCCGTTCCTGCATTGCCTCCATCTGCGAAGTGCCCCCTGTGCCCCTATCGGTCTCTGCAGACCCCTCTCCCTGTATCCCTCTCCCACCAGCCGTGTTGTCTGTCTGTTTCTGACCCACCCGTGCCCCTCCCCAGCACCCCCTGTCAGTGTGCCTGCCTCCCCTCCCACTCCCTGATGATGGACGCTGGCACCCCCCATGCCGCCAGAGCGCCTGCCGCAAGGTGCCGACGTTGCCCCATCTGGGGGTGTGATGAGCTGCGTGAGCCCTTCCCGCTCGCAGCAGACAAGCCCACGGCATCTCTCGGTCTTGGCCGGGGCACGGAGCAGAAGGCATGCTGGGATGCCTTCTTTGTGGGCATTGCCACGGCCCTTGAGGCCCAGGGCTTCAGGCAGCGCACGGGCATGTCCTGGCGGAGGCGGTTCCAGACCTCATGAGACCCCCCCCTTGTGCGTGCCGTTCCCACCCCCTCCTTCCCTTCTCTCCCCCGCTCACCCCCCCATGACTCCCACGTGCAGCCTCACCGTGGCTTGGGGGTGGCATCGCAGTCTGCAGGAGGGAGGGCAGTCACACTCCCCCCTGCGGCAGGTGGCTGATGCCCAGGGTGCCCTGGGGCAGCTGGCACTGGCACAACCTCTGCCCTTCAGCTGACTGTCAAACGCGCAGTGCCTGCAGGCCCTCCTGTGGCTGCCCATCTGCTGCGACCGCTGCAGCAGCTGTGGTAGGTGCACGCAGACGGGCTGAGGAGGGGGCTCTTCGCTTCCACAAGACTGACAGCTCCCCACGGGAGCCTGCCTGCCTCTGCGGTAAGTTTTGCCGCGATCCTGGCCCAATGCTGTTGCCTCCAGCCTAACTCAGGCACAGTTGCAGCCTAACTTGGTCCTAGTTTGGGCCACAATTGGGCCACAATTGGGCCTCAACTGTGCCTGAGTTAGGCTGGACTGAGCCCTTAGGCTCTTTTTTTAGCATTTGAAAAAGTTTACAGATTGGTAAACGAAACATCATGCCCTTGCAGTTTTTAAATGTCTTTATTGTATTTTACTCAGTGATCTTAAAGTATTTGTTACATGAGGTTTTAGCATTATATGCTTACTTTGTGTTTTTACTGATTTTTGCTGATGTATTTTACATTTTGATATTTTATAAATTGAATTTTTATAACCCAAATCCCGAGATGTTTCGCTCAATGTACATTGTTGCGGGTTATAACAGTCTTCGATCACTTCAACAATCTGTATGTTACCAAGGGAGATGTGTGCAGCTGATTATTTCAAACTCTTCCGGCAGAGCTGATTTATACAAAGCTGGAAAGTTTTTGCAGTGAAATGTTCATTTGTGCTATCTATTGTGAATACATTCCATTTTCTTTCTTCAGTGTTTCTTTTGAATATCAGTCAATATATGTGGCAGCCAGTAATCAGCAGACTCTGAGAAGCTGTTTTCTCTTTCATTCTTTTTCCTCTCAATATCCTCATGCTTTGTACTTCCCCAATACCTTGTTATATGTGGTTTCAAATACATATTTTAAGAGCCCCTTTAAAACTGGGCATTGCCATGACTATACTAGCATTCTAAAGTGGACCACTAATAATTTTCAGGCAATGAAACACACATTTATCTTGTTTTGCAGTGTAATCTTAGAGAAATGTGATGTCTGATGTTGCTGAGTTGAAAACTTGCATAGCGAGAGGGGCGAC
This sequence comes from Plestiodon gilberti rubricaudatus, assembly GCA_026170595.1. Classification (NCBI taxonomy): domain Eukaryota; kingdom Metazoa; phylum Chordata; class Lepidosauria; order Squamata; family Scincidae; genus Plestiodon; species Plestiodon gilberti. Next base: position 75,102,595 of record JANXHW010000005.1, on the reverse strand, counting down.
TCTCTCTCCAACCTCCTGCTTTTCAAAAATGTGAGTAGATAGAAGCCTCAACACTGTGATATAAAAATAAAAGCACTCATGCTGCATGCCAGACCAGACATAAGTAACTCAAGAGATCTGTGATTCTTGTGTGATTAGAACAACAAATCTTTTTCTTGCGTGATTAGAACATTTTTTTTAACTTTAATGCAGTCATGAGGCCTCAGATTCCATTAGAGCAACAATGCTGAGAGAAACAGTGTTGAACACTTTCCCCACCCCCCAGGTAGTTTTCCTGATTTAAATCACACAACTACTATTGGCCATCAAGGGAAAAATAGAGGCACAGATGCTCTTCCTGTATTTTTACCAGTGCACAGCTAGTAACAGATTTGGGGAGAGGAGGGGACGACTTATACTGGGAAAACAGTAGAGAGAGGGTTAAACCACACCCTCTCTCACAGCACCACCAGTGCTCCAACCAAATTTGTAGCCCTGTATGGCTTCTTTAAAATAAAAAGGGGGGGGGGGAGATCCAATCACAGATTTCTCACATTTTACTTGGGATGACCCTGAGGGATGAGTAAATTACAGGCCCTGTGTCTCCTCTGTCCTTGATGCCTGGCAGCTGATTGCATAGTTATCAAGACTTGAGGCCATAGCAAGTCTTGAACTGGTGACCTGAGGATTGCGAAGCAAGAAATCAGCCTATGTGCCAGTTTTGATCAAAGGAAGACTGCAGGAAGACTATTTGCAGCCATCAAGGAAGACTCTTTACATCAATAGGCAAAGTGGATGAGGTGATATTCCCTAACCTCTATACAAGCTTCCAGGTTAGGCTTGTTTGTGGTCTAGGACATCTTACCATCCGTGTACCACCTCCAGCACTGCTCTCCTGCTGCGTGCGTACCATCGGACGTAAGTGCTGATGACGTCACCAACACTTCCGAATTTTTACCATGCTGGAGGCCTGTTAAGGTAAGCTAAGGGGCAAGGGTGAGTGGGCCTTTTCTGGCCCTGGAAACCTGCGTGCTCGAGCTCTGCAGAGCTCGAGACACCAGCTCCAGGGCTTCGGTGCAGGGTGGTGCGGGAGCCCTGGTGGCCATCATCTTGGCAGCCAGGAACCCACATACTACCAGCTGGCACTCCATGTATCACTAGTGGCATGCATACCACCGGATGAGAACCCCTGGTTCTCATGTTGATCTGCTCTTGTTGTTTATGAATGGTCTCTGCCTTGCTCCCTGTCTGTTTCATGGTGCTTTTAAATGTGACATTTTGTGAGGTGAAGATATACCAGCTTTACATTCTAATTAAATTGCAGTATTATAATGAGGAGAAAAGTCATTTCTTACTATCCCTTCATATGCAAATGTAGATAAGCCCAGAAGGACTGACAAGAGGCAAAAAGACAGATACAGACAGGAAGCTGGAGGAAGAGAATGCAGTTAAGAGCATCTCCAAGAAACTGGGTTGCATGCACTGAGCTAGCACTTGAGACTAACATTCCCCCAGGAGGCAAGACTTTATCCTGAAGCAATGCTAGGCAAAGAAGCATCTACTTTATCTATAATTGTACAAAGCATACCCCTGAAATAAATATGGAATATGCAGAGGCGTAACAAGGGTGGAGCGAAGGCAAGTAGTTCTGCAAGACTCTGTTACACTGGAGTCAGCAGCCCCTCCCCCTTGCTGTTGGAGCCATTCTGGCAGCAAAGGCAACACGCAGGACACTCCCTCACTCACTCACTGTTGCTGCTGGAATGGCTCCAACAGCAAGGGGGAGGGGCCGCTGACTCCAGTGTAACGGAGTCTTGCAGAACTACTTGCCTTCGCTCCACCCTTGTTTCGCCTCTGGGAATATGTATTTTAGTCGTATGGATTTATATACTGTATGTTGATGTCTAATATCTGCCCCAAATTTATTTTAGGGGTTTGGTTCATTTAGAGTTCTTTCTGATTTGGAGTTTCTATAAGACATAATTATAGCAGTATCTAATGGTCTGTATTTCTTTTTTATATAAGGCTAGCCAACCAATCTTGTGTGGATTTATCATGAATTTATTGTTAAAGGAATAGCTGGTACAATGTACTGTAATTATATACCTGCTGATTCCAAGGGCTATAACCCTTTCTGATTATAAAGTGTTAAAAGCTCTCTATAAGCAAGTCTAGCCCAAAAACGAATGGGTGGGGAAAATCTCTCTCTCTCTCTCTCTCTCTGAGTATATATATATATATATATATATATATATATATATATATATATATATATATATATATATATATATATATATATATATATATATATATATATAAATTTAAGAAAATGAAGAGCTTTTGCCCTTGATAAATTGGTTATATTACTTTTTAAAATAGGAGCATGCTGCAATAGCTACAATAGATTGTGATTTGTGTGTTAGGATTTATTGATTGATGTTGGGGCCCTCTTATAGTTTGGTTCTTTATATAAATAAAAAAATTCCCTGATCAATATATTGAAATATGTTGAGAAGTGTGTTAAATTATACTTGCATCCCTATGATTGCCAGCGATAGGTGACAGCACTAGAGTTAAGGATGTTTTTGTAATGCATTTGTATAATTTATTACACTGTATTTATATTTACTATTATTTATGTAAGTATTATTAATAATAAGAATATTTATATACCGCTTTTCAATAAGAGTAGTTCACAAAGTGGTTTACATATTAAAATAAATCAGTAAATGGTTCCTTGCTCCAAAGAGCACACAATCTAAAATAAAAATAAAAATACAGAAGAGACACCAGCAACAGCCACTGGAAAAGGTGCCATGCTGGGGTGAAGAGGGACAGTTGTTCTCCCCCTGCTAAATATAAGAGGATGCCACTTTAAAAAGATGCCTCTTTGCCCAGTTAGCAGGGGCAAATAATTAACATTGTTCTTAATAAATGCTAAAATGTAACTAAAATAATACTGCACCTCATTGGTTTTCCCTATTGCATTTTTCCTATTTTGAGTCTGGTCTTTTATTTGTAATTTCAGTGAAAAGAAGGCCATTATACTTTACAAATATGAAGTCAGATAGCATTATTAACCCAGCTCCTTCACCAAATACTGAAATCTCACAATATTCCACAACCAAAATAAAGTGACCAGTGCACCCCCTGTGGGGAGGCTGCTGACATGACACTCCCATGTGATGCCACAAGCCCTGCCCCCTGGGGGGCATGGCATCATTTTCGATTTCTGAGACATCACTATCTCTATTCCCTATGGTAGGCCTAAACTACATATTACACAATGTGTGTATAACAGTAACCTGATGGCCAGGTATGGTCTGTTAATACCCCGTTTCCCCTAAAATAAGACCTCCCCCGAAAGTAAGACCTACTGTCATTTTTGCATGATTTATGATGGCACTCAGAAATATAAGCCCTCCCTGAAATTAAGACCTAGCTAGGATCATCAGCCAGACAGACGCAATCCCCCCCCCCCCCGGCACACACACACACCCGGCACTTACTTTGACCGATTTAAGCTTCATTCTTTCCAGAGGGTGAAAGGTTCTGGAAGACCTGCACTTGAGTCCACCATAGAGACAACGTGATAGAGAGACTCTGCAAGTTTGCAGCCTCCTTGTAGGCCTTGCTGGCCTCTCTAGCACGTCGTCTCTATGGTGGAGGACTCAAGTGCAGGCCTTCCAGGCCTTGAGGAGCCTTGCAACCTTGGGAAAGAATGAAGCTTTAATCGGTCAAAGTAAGTACGGGGGGGGGGGGCACAGGTTGGGAAAATAAGACCTCCCTGAAAATAAGACCTACTGCATTTTTTTGAGCCAAAATTAATATAAGACACACTGTCTTATTTTCAGGGAAACAGGGTACATGTACTGTAATTGGGAGTAGAGACTTTGTGGAGGGGGGCTTAACGTTTTTCCCCATCTGCTGTTTTTCCACTCCTTATCCAAACTGTAACATGCATTTTAAATCTCACTGATTAGGAAGAGGGAAACCACTTGGAGACAAGTTGGAATAGGGAATCAGCACGCAGGGAAATAAAGGCTCCATCCTATCCTCAAGATACACTGGCTGGCGTAGCTCCACATAATCTGACACAGCAACAGCCTCACTGGTGTAGAAGTTCGTCTGCAGACAGGCACACCATGAACAACCAATGCAACATCAGAAAAACACCTCACTCAAATGCCCCCACAACTCCGCTGGCAGAGAGGCCAAAACAGGGAAGAGAATGGGGCCTGACACAGGAGGGATGAGGATGCGGATATGTACACCATATCCTAACCCTCGTTCAGACAATGGACATACCCCCAATTTCAGAAAGATGCTATGCCAATGACAGAGCTGGCTTAGGTAGGAGTAACCCCATAAGGAACAATGGGGAGGGGGAAAACAGCAGAAAATTGCACCTGCTGCCCCTCCCCCACTTTGCTATGATGGAGCATAGGATACAGACTACTTTTGGCAGCCAGTCACAGCACATCAACCCCTACATCTCAGATGAGAAGACGCACGGCATGGAGCTATACCTCTTTGGTCTCTCAAAGGGGGAACTGGTCTGTGGATAACTTGCTCTGTCAGTGTTCCCATGGATGCTGCGGGTGTTTCTGGGAAGGGCTGTGCCTCTACTTCCCTCCTGATTTATGCAGGGCATAAATTCAATCAATCAATAAAATGGACTGTTGTTTTATCTACATATGTATTTGCATGTACAGTAACTGGTAGTTTGGACTTTATTTGCAGTCATTTACCAACTTTGTAGCTTGCAGAATCGTATATTCTGTTGACAATCATCCTTGTTCAGAGTATTATGAAAATATCTGTGCCATATCTATGTGCAACCACACATACTCACACATCTATCAGAAGGTTAAGACTGCAAGATCTGGTGAAATCTTGCATTTGTGAATGAATCATCATAGATCTAACACCACAGGGCGGAATTTTCTGTCACAATCAAAGCAGTGCTTTAAAAAATGTTTTGATAACATTTTAAACAGATACAGCCCAATCCTATCCAGGGCTGGCGCAACGGGGCCGCATGGCCCATATTGTATTCAATGCTGGGATTGAGCAGACTGGAGCAGACTTGGGGTAAGAGGACATTTGTCCTCTTACCCCGTGTCAAGCACCAGCCTGCTCAATGGGGTACTCGGATCTGCGCCAGCTAAATTGCTGGCACATGTCTGAGAAGCCCCATGTAGGGCTTCCTGGCCTGGGACAATGGATAGGATACCGCGGAGGCCTTCGCCGATCCTTCTCCCCTCCCAGGCCCTCTCTGCCCACCCCTGCCCCATTACACTCCTTCTTGCCACATACCACCGGAACACAACACCTCCCTGTTGTGTACCACCGGAACACAGCCACCTCCTGCCCCATTACGCCCCCCCACCTCTCTTCTAAGCACCACATACCCGCTCCATGGTGCAGGGTCCAGCGGTGGTCAGCGGGGAAGTGGTGCAGGCCCCGAGTAGTCGCAAACGTGCCAGTGCCCATAGCCAGAGAGGATTGCACAGTATATTTTTCCATTACGTTAACAGATATACATATATTTTCCATCTTAACAAAATTAAAGGAAAAAAGTGCAACCTAAAAGGGAAGATAGGATTAGAAAATGCAGAGACTGTAGAATGTATACATTTCAAAACATACTACTGTATTAGATCATGTTTTCTCAAATTATCAGTATACATAGTGATATGATCAGCCCAGAATGACTGATGCTGTAAAAATAATTCTCTAACAAAAGGTTCGCCATTTTCAAAAGGAGTGAATGGGTAGCCTTTTGCATAAAAACTATCTGGTCTAGCCAAGTCTTTGAATAGATCTGGTGTGTCTGTTTTTCCATGAAAGCAAGTTCCCATGGAAAGCAGGTAATATAATGCTTTTTAGCAGAGGCCATTCCCACACTCAGCTGCACAGTGTTGTGCATACATATGTGAACCATTTCACCTTTACGTCTTGTAGCATCTCCTTGCATATCCTCTATGTGGAGAGGTGCTGCTCTGTGCCTCTGCCTTTGACTTATGACTAGCCTAGCCAGAAGTAAACTTGTTTGGGCTGGAAATAAAGCAGTGGTTTCAGCAACTGGGCATAGTGGCCCTTGCACTCTGACCCTGTTCCTGCAAAAGAGGGAAAAGAGCAATGGCCAAAGGACCAGACGGAAAGCAGAAGAGAGACATACCTCAAATGCTCATCTAAACTAAGGAAGAACCAGGATACCAACTGGTTCTTTGTTGTTGTTCAGTTGTTAAGTCGTGTCCGACCCTTCGTGATCCCATGAACCATATCCCGCCAGGCCTTCCTATCCTCCACTATCTTCCGGAGTTCGCTCATTTTCATGTTCGTTGCATCAGTGATGCTGTCTAACCATCTCATCCTTTGCCTTCCCCTTCTCCTTTTGCCTTCAATCTTTCCCAGCATCAGAGTCTTCTCCAGAGACTCCTCTCTTCGCATTAGGTGGCCAAAATATTTGAACTTCAGCCTCAGTACCTGTCCTTCCAGGGAACAGTCAGGGTTGATTTCATTTAGGATTGACTGATTTGATCTCCTAGAAGTCCAAGGGACTCTCAGGAGTCTTCTCCAGCACCACAGTTCGAAAGCGTCTATTCTTCGGCGCTCAGCCTTCCTTATGGTCCAACTCTCGCAACCATACATTGCTACTGGGAACACCATCGCCCTGACTATACGAACTTTTGTTGGCATGGTGATATCTCTGCTTTTTATTATGCTATCTAAATTTGCCATAGCTTTCCTTCCAAGGAGTAAGCGTCTTTTAATTTCATGGCTGCTGTCTCCGTCTGCAGTGATCTTGGAGCCCAAAAAAGTAAAATCTGTTAAAACCAACTGGTCCTTACCCTTCAGCAAATCCTCTCCTTTGCTATCTTGAGCAAGTAGCCCTGGGCTCTGAGCCTTTCCTAGGTGGTAGGTCATGAGACAAAATCTTGAGTCCTGGGCAGGACCTCTGTGAACCCAGAGACGTTGGTCAGACATAATAAGGCATCCTATTGACGGCCCATACATGTTTACATCCCCAAATGGGGCAAGTACTACCTAAGGCCCCTATAAGAGCAGCTCAGGCTCAGGATATCTTTGAAACCTCATATTATCAATGCATACTGCAGAATACAGTACTCATATCACCTCAAACATAATGGTTTCAGTAGGCTCCATTCATAAGTGAATGCCAAGTGATGTCCCTCACGTGTGAACTTTGCCATCGATAAGATACATAAAAAGCTCATTGGGCGAGGATGGTTTCATGATTTCCATCATCCTTTTGCTAACAACACCACCAGAAATATGGAGCCATTGATTTATGTACCATATGTTGCTTATGTGCATATTACAAATGTGGTAATTTTCTTTCTACCCATCCATCAATCAGCTGAGCTAATGTCTTGATTTGAATATCTTTCCTTTAATCTTTTCCTATCAAGACCATCTCATTTTATCCTTTCAAATCTAGTTCTTTATTCAACTTAAGATGCTATTCATCCCTATAATGCATCTTCTTATTTACTTTACAACATTTAGCTTTCCTTTCCCTATTATCAAACAAGAGTACAAAGACCTCTGTACCACTTGCCAAATTTCATTACCATTCATACTTATATCTTAACCTGTTCTCATTCAGAACATTATTTTCAACATCCAAAGCATCATTCTGAGATAATATATGTGAAACACTTTGCATACCTTAAAGAGCTGTATAAATGTTAGTAATAATATACAGTATTTTCAGGAAATTTTTATTTATTTATTTATTTATTTATTTTCACATTTTTTTATACCGCCCTTCCTCCAAGGAGCTCAGAGTGGTGTACATATTTCCACCCCTCCTTTTTGTCCTCACAACAACCCTGTGAGGTAGGTGGGGCTGAGAGATAGTGACTGGCCCAAGGTCACCCAGGAAGCTTCGCGGCTGAGTGGGGATTTGAACCTGGATCTTCCAGGTCTAAGTCTGACTCCCAAACCACTACACCATCCTGGCTCATGAACATCAACATTGGTTGATATTATGACTGGTTTGGTCCACTCAATCCAAATGAACAGGAATTATGATATCTATTGTTTCTTTTTTTCTAATATGTAAACCTTTTCTATGCCCTTCATCATCCAATTTATTAATCTTTTAGCAATACTTAAGTTATTCCCATAGTATCTCACTTTCCTTTTTATAACCAATCCTCCTCAACTCCTACTTTCCATTTTTATGGAGTCATTTTAACGGCCTTCTCTTAAAGATCTTAGATTCTTGAATATTAATATCTATAAATCCCATATTAATCCACTGTACAGCATGTTTTCACTTTAAGAGTGCATTTCCCTTTAATGGATCTTCTACAGTTTCATTATTTCTATGTATATATTTATAGAGATGCCACTCCATAAAGATTTGGGGACCTTTGAAAAATTCTTACTATGGCAATGCATAGGTAAACTGCCTTATTTATCATGAAACAAGTTTGCTTTCTAAAAATGAAGTGATCTCATAGTGCAGAAAAATGCTGAGCTGCTTATTGATTGATGTAGATTCTAAAAATACATTTTCCCTCCTAAATATGTCAAACCTTGAAAGGCTGGCAAGAATCTAAGGAGTAATGTACAACACAGACAGTTGTTGAGTGATTGGCACTGTTTTCAGTATATTTTTGTCCTCATTTATGACTGCGTTCCCACATTTTTTAAAACTTCTTGTTAAAGTTATAGCGCAGGGGCGGGGAACCTTTTCCCTGGTGAGGGCTGTTTTAAATATTAGAAATTTGCTTGAGGGCCGGCCGTAAGGCCGTCCACCATTTTTATTTATTTATTTATTTAATTTTTGCCCCCGCCCCCCATCGGCCTCCAGAGGCTCTGCGCTCACTGTACAAAGCCGCCGCCGGGTCTGCGCATCACCTCCGGCGTACCATGCCGATGAGGGCAAGAGGGCAAGAGCTTGCTCTCATCGGCGTGGTACACATTTGCGAAATGGCCAACGGCCTGGTGAGATGGGGTCGAGGCGGCGGCGGGGGAGGACATGCAAAGGCCCTCTCCCGGCCTCTGGAAGTGATGCGTGGACCCGGCGGAGCCTCCAGGGGCCAGTTGGGCGGCCTCCCGGCGATCTCTCCGGGGGCTGGACCGGATGGCCTCGGCCTGGGGCCTGAGGTTCCCCACCCCTGTTATAGCGCAATCCAGCATAAGGATCCAGCAGGCGGCCAAGGGCCGCCCGCTGAATCCTATCTCCGTTCTGGGCCACCCTGCAGCGGCCCAGAGGTCTACTCAGGGAAGGGGACGTTCGTCCCCTTCCCAGGGTTTAAACTGGGGCTGACCTGATGGGCCTCCTTGGATTTCTGCCAGCTAAACAGCTGGCGGAAGAGGAGGCCGTCTAATGGCCGAGCGGGCCCGGTGGGGGCCGGGGCTATGGCAGAAGCTATCCCTGCCCCCTCCTGGGCCGACTTGGCCAATGGCCCCCCTCCCTCGCCGCCTGGACTGTCCATGTGGCTGCCGGGGGGAGCCTTACCTTCCTACGGCGGCCGCATGGATGTCCCAGCGATGGAGTGAGGGCGGCTGGACTTGTGCCAGCCTCACTTACTCCCGAGTCACCGCAAATGTTCCTTATGTCACGTTTGCGATGGCTTCCGGCGATGGAACGCTCATTCCGTCGCCATTTAGTTGCGCAGGATTGCGCTCTTAGTCACATAGATGTTAATAACAAAATGTCATTTTAAATTAAAAAAACCCAACAATCTGAATTCATTGTAATCTAATATTTATTAGGATTTATTAGCATTATTTCTAGGATTGTCTTCCTCCTCTTCTTCTAGGAAATACATTGCCATAAGAAATAAACATCCTTTTTTATCTGCCAGTCATAGAATTTGAGAATCAATGAACGCACAAAGGGGAAAGGGTACTATGACCACGACTTGCTCCATGTCCACACGTTGATAATAACATCTGCATCATGTACTGCCATGTGCATAGGCTCAACCCTGAGATTCATGCATCCAACTTTTCCAGCATATGAATCATCTAGTTTGAGACTCCTTGTTTAGGTTTACTTTGCAGATGTGCCATTCAGTGTGAGGACGTCAGGCACACAGAGAATTTGAGGTCTGCTTTTCCAGTCTGACCCCCTCCCCCGTTCCAGTACACTTTAGACTACAGCTACATCATATATTGACATATAGGAGTAAATAAGGGGTACCAAACAAAACAAAGATATTTGTAACGGCAGATTTGCCCTAATGTCATAGGAACATATGTGGCTGGGAGACAAACCTGCCACATCCCCCCCACCCCCCGTTTCCAGCACTAGGGGTATGGATCCCAAGGAGGAGCCATACATACCTCAGTGGCAGAGAATATGGTTTGCATGCAGAAGATCTGAACTTCAGACCCTGGCATCTCCCTTTACAAGATCTTAAGAAGTAGGGCTGGGAAAGAACTCTGCCTGAGACCCTGGAGACCTGTTGGCAGTCAAAGTGGATAACAATGGCTTTACTCAAACAAAGTGTAATATGTCCATGGAGCATTAGGGCAAACCCACTACTATTGCAAATCTCTCTGTATTGATTTTTCCCTTTCAGATTTCCAGTACCACAATTTCCTTGTTGCCAACCATGTCCTTGATAGAAAAAAATATATTTACATTATTATGAGCAAGACATCACTGAATTCTGCATTTACATATGTTAGCTTATTAGACTGCTCTGTGGAGCTTGTCACCTTTAACCTTCCTCATGTATTCCAGCGCTATCATTAATTTATCCTTATGATGCATTTGGGAGACAGCTGCTTTTAAATGCAGCACCTTGCAAGGTGAAGATGTACTGGTTCTACATTCTGATTACGTTGCTTCACTGCAGTCTTATGATGGGGAGAAAAGTCATTATTTGCTATCCCTTTTCATATACAAATGTACTTGCACTAAACCTATACGTTTGGATGTGTGCATTTTAATGCATGTCTTCTACAAAACACTTTTACGCATATTAAAAATAAATTTTACAGGACAATTCTATATATTATGCCTGATAGTGAACTTTTACCAGTACCATTTCAGCTTTCACTGTGAAGCAGTGTAGTGTAGTGCGCAGAGAATATATAAGTCATCCTTTCTTTGTGATGGGTGTGAACCAGCCAAACAGGAGTAAGCTGGTACCATGAATAAGAGGAGTGCTCTTCCAAAGCCTCCAGAGCTGCTGCTCACTTGGGGTGGTTTGGGATACTGGAGAGCTCTTGACTACTCCACAGCCAGGGCTGGCCCAAGGCCTCCAGGTGCCTGAGCCAGCATGACAAATGTTGCCATCCTTTACCTGGTGAGTGCCAGTCTCTGTTCCTCCCACTCCCTGGACTGGAAAAGAAAGAGGGGGACATAGCAGAAGAAAAAGTGTGGAGAGTGGTGGGCTAATGTGTCAGAGACACACTTCTACCCTGTCCCTCTCTTCCTTTTTCAATCCAGGGAGTGGGAGGAGAAGAGGCAGTGGAGGTGAGTGGGCTGACAGAGGCGAGTGCCCTCTGCTAATCTCCTGCCTGTGGCAACCACCTCAGCTGGCCTCATGGGTAGGCCGGCCCTGTCCACAGTTAGTGCAAAAGCTAGTGTCACTGATCTTTCAGTCTGGGTTATAAATGACTCGTGTACATATATCCTGCACCCAAACAGCTTGATATTCATATACTACATACCATTTTTGACAGAGAGTTCATTTGCACCTAAACTCTGAAACTCCAGGAGTTACCTTCAGCCATAAATTCAGCAGTAAAAACAACGGAGTTTTGCAGTGTCTTAAGGATATTACAAGGATATTACACATTTATTTCAGCAAAAGCTTTTGTAGACTACAATCTACTTCATCAGATGCATGAAGTGAAATCCAGTACTTCACCCTACACTGATCAGGAGTAGTTTATGCCTCACTGCATTGAGAATGTGGGCACTGCTCAAATAACTGCTGAACTAAATGACTTCTCTTTGAGAGCGTAAGTGTGAACACATCCAGAGTTAACACATCTTGATATACAGAATGTGACTTTCCAAAAGAAGTAGTGAGCAATTCTGCATGTAGAAAAACAGTAATCCTATGGTTTTCCCCACCATAGCGTGCAGCTATGTCAAAAATGGGCCACTATGGTAGTGGAGAGTGGATCGGGAGGGTTCGGAGAGGTAAGGGAAAATATTTTCCTCCTGATCACCAACCAGTGTTCTTGGACCTGCGCCAGCTCTTTAGCTGGCACAAGTCTAAGGAGCGAAAGGGTGTGTGTCAGGGGGCGAGGAAGGGAGGAGCATACTGGCACAGGTCGTGCGCACCAGGACACTCCCCCTCCTGAGCCTGACACACTTGCTCCCCTCTCCAGCCTCTGCCCTGTTCCGCCCACCCTGCCACTCACCTCCAGCAGCAGACATTCCTCCTCCTGCTACATAAGGTTGCCGCAACCATTCTTGCAGCATCCCGGAAGCCTGGGAAACCTTTGCAGGCCTGGAAGTGCACAGCTCTGACAACACGTTCTGCATAGGATTGGACTGTAAATCTTGATTGATTTTTTAAAAAGAGGGAAAGGATTTCTTTGGGGTTGATAAGTAACAGGCTATTTACAAAATACTTTTGGAAGCAATCAAGAAATTAAAAACTCTGCCATTTAAAAACATCAACATAAACTGGAAGTTAAAACTCTGAGACACAGTAAGTACCGGTTGGTTCAGGACATCAAGTAATAAGACACCTGTTTTCAAAGAGGCTGAAAAAAGATCTGAAAGACTTGAAAATATACTGTAATGCAACATCTCCTTGGCTACTGAGCTATCACTATAAAACTTGGCATGCATGTTTATGACACAATGTTCTATCTGAAATTTTAACATCAGCTCAAGCCCCATATTCATTTTTTGGGGAGGCAAGAAATGCAAACTATTTTGCAAGGTGATATCTGTCTTGACATTGAAAAATGAGATGTCAGAATGAAAGTAGTTGTGCAGGTTCCAGACTTGTTCTTGTTTCAAGTTTGAATACTAGTTCAATCCTTACACCTCTTTCAAAGGAGCGAGGAAAGATATAGTATAATAATGTATCTTTTTGAAGCATTGAGAAACCACAAGATAATTTGGTATGCATGTTCACAGCATAAGCATAACTTAACTGAACACCAGCCCAATCACATGGAAAGGAAAGAAGTAAGATACACTGTAATGTGGCAATGCTCCTGATTAAAGTTGGTGTGCACACTGCAGAAACAATTCTCCATTCCAAATTTATACTCATAAAGTGAGGCTTCTCAAATTGTGATTTACTAGTAATGTTGTGTTTAAGTGAAGTTCAGCAAGTGAAGAAAGTGGCAGCACCCACAAAAATGGAAGGGCCAGGAGGACTAAAGTGTATTTTCGGGAGGGGAATGAACTACAGGTGGGCCCCCATATCCACGGATTCGCTATCCACAGTTTCAGTTATCCATGGATCGCAGGGACACCCCCCCCCCGCTGTTACTTTTTCCCAGTAAACTCCGTTTCTTCCATAAACAAACAGGAGAAGCAGCCTCTGGCTGCTTATTGCAGGCAAGTAGAACAAGACTAAGTCATAGAGAGGCTCTGCAAGGTTAACAGAAACCTTGCAGAGTCTCTCTAGGACTTAGTCTTGTTCTACTTGCCTGCAATGGAGGCTGCTTCTCTGTTTGTTTTAAGGAAGAAACAAAGCTTGCTGAAAGAAAAAATAAGAGCTGGGGGGGCGCACGCCTGCCTGCAGGAGAGGCAGGGTGGGGGGCCCCTCAGGAAACCATGGAGGGGGTGGTCGCTCCTATCCACGGTTTCAAGTATCCACGGAAGGGCCTGGAACATATCCCCAGCGGATATGGGGGGAGTACTGTATGTGAGATGTGGGGGTTTAGAATGTCACACTAGGGCAAGGGTGACCAACCTTTCAACATGAATGCTCCTGGCCCTTTAATGGCTGTATAGGTGAGGGCATTTCAGCAGGTGCAGCTGCTTTAAGCAGCACTTTCAGCTGCCATGATTCTGTCTTCTACACAACTCTTAAGAATGCAGAGGCCCTAACGGTGGAAGGTTGGCCACCCCTGGACTAGGGCCTGGGAGACCTGATCTCAAATCCCCATTCAGCCATGGAGCTTAATGGTACTACCTTGGGGAAGTAGCTTTTTCTCAGCCTAACCTACTACTCAGGGTGGTTGTGAAAATAAAATAAAAAGGGGGAGGAGCCATGCACACTGCCCTTTGGATGAAAGGCAGGATATAAATGCAATAGATAAACATTAGCTTTCTGTCAGAGAAAATAATGATCTTTACATTAATGCTCCCAACCTAAACGTATTTTCTGTGAAGCAAGTCCTATTCTTTTTGATGGAGTAAGCATGCCCAGGATTTATGATGTACATTGTTACAAGGCCAGCGGGTGGCACAGTGGGTTAAACCGCTGAAGCTGTCGATCGAAAGGTCGGCAGTTCGAATCCGCGACGGGGTGAGCTCTCGTTGCTTGGCCAGCTCCTGCCAACCTAGCAGTTCCAAAGCATGTTAATGTGAGTAGATAAATAGGTACCGCTTGCGGGAAGGTAAACAGCGCTCCGTGTTCCAGCTGCATGCTACGCGCTGCGGCAAGGAGAGTCACGCCGGCCACATGACCACGGAGGCGTCTTCGGACAACGCTGGCTCTTCAGCTTTGAAATGGAGATGAGCACCACACCCTAGAGTCGGACACGACTGGACTTAATTGTCAGGGGTCACCTTTACCTTACATTGTTAAAATATCCAAGTAAGTTGTGGTTATCCCACGGGGGTCCAGCAACAAAGGGCAGGTGGGGGAAAGTCTTGGTGGGAGGGCTCTCCCTTCCCTCTGGTGCTGCCTATGGGACGTTTGCCATTGCAACCATTCAGTGAGGAGGAGTAGAGAACTTGTACATGCCCAACATCTCCTGAGGATGGAGCTTTCTGGGGCAGACTCAGGGCTGGCCCAAGATCTCCTGGTGCCTGAGGAGTCAGCAGCACGTCAAATGCCACCTGCCCCTTTCCTGATGATGTTTCAGCCTCTGCTCCTCCTGCTCCCTCTCTCCCTCCAGTGTTCCAGTTCAGCTCCCTCCTCCTGCTCCATAGTTCATCTTCCTGTCTGTCTCACTCTTCCTTTTCCAGTTCAATGAATGGAAGGAGAAGGCGGGACAGTGGAAGCAAGTGGATGTCTCCCTACCAAACTGCTCCCTGAGATGACTGCCTCAGTTGGGCTCATGGATGGGCCGGCCCTGAGCAAACCAGATGTTTTCAAGGAAGTTTCCCCCAGGCCCTAGTTCCCAGCCCTTCTCCCTGGCAAAGTCGCCTCAAGAGGGGGTCGTGTGTGTGTGTGTGTGTGTGTGTGTGTGTGTGTGTGTGTGTGTGGGCTGTGGGGGGGCCTATAGTTTCCCTTCTGAAACGTCCTTATTCACTGTTTTAGGGCAAACGCGCTCTGGAACACTGTGGGGCACTTTCAGGAGGGCGATCTGAAGCACAGCTACTAGAAAGTGAGGGCCACGGAAGTCAGCACGCAGGTTCGCACACTCCACAAGACTGAGGTAAGAGGAGGACGTGACCAACCCCCCCCCCCCCCGCGGTTTAGGAGGCTTGCGGCCCTGGGAACAAACTTT
Organism: Plestiodon gilberti rubricaudatus; assembly: GCA_026170595.1. Taxonomy (NCBI): domain Eukaryota; kingdom Metazoa; phylum Chordata; class Lepidosauria; order Squamata; family Scincidae; genus Plestiodon; species Plestiodon gilberti. The sequence continues at coordinate 75,087,019 of JANXHW010000005.1, read as the reverse complement.
TTCACCGGCACCTGTTAAAGGGGCAGAGTCATCGCGCGAATCACACTCACTTCTCTCACTCAGCAACTCGTTCGCCACACCGGCAAACAAAGCTCGACCTGCCAGTGCCCCAGCCGTCTCAAAAACGAAGCGCTCCTGCCCTATCGCCCCCTTTAAATTACAGCCGTGGTGGTTAGCAAGGTCCCAGCCGCTGCTCTTCCTTCCTTGCAGGCTGGGCTTGACGTCAGCGCGGCTTTCCCGAGTTGCTGCTGCTGCTGCTGCTGAGGCTCAGGCAGAGCTAGGCTGTTGCCGCACTAGCCGCCTTTTCCTGATGGGCTGATGCTCAGTCCGGAAGGTGCTGGGTTCTGACACGCCGCTGCGCCACAGACCGACGAGTGGTGCAATTAGCTGACCGCTGAGAAGCGGAGGCGTCCTGCTGGGGAGCGCTCTGAGGCAAAAAAGGCGCAACCTCGAGGAGGGGAGACCTCAGAAAAGTGCCCGGAGATTCTCGCACTGGAAAGAGATGGGGGGAGGGGGGGGAGAAGTCGAGTCCCTCCCCTTTAAGAGTACACTGAGACGGGACCGTCTTGAAAAAAGGGGCTAAGATAGAAGACGGCAGCCCGTTCCTGAAGCGAGGCGTAAGGCGGGAAACCCACTTAAAAAAAAGGAATAGCCCTGTGGGGCGGAAAAGGCGGGATAAGCGGAGGAGCGCTTTGGGCACCCCGTTTTGGAAAAGAATTGCGTGAAGCGCAGAATAAGAAGCTCCTCTGGAGAGGCGAGAAGAAGAAAAAGCCCTCTCAGCTCGGGGCACAGCGACTATTAGCCGCTTCGAAATGGTGCCCTGAGAAGAAGGCGGCGGTAGCCTAGCCGGTCAAGCCGGCGGCGCTTGGGCGCGCAGTGGAGAAAGCGCGCACGTGGCAAAGGAAAGGAAAGGTGGCGGGCTGTGGGTTGGGCGAGCCCAGCCAGCCACCGGTGTTGCGCGAGCGGCGTCTGAGGGCGCTTCTGAGCCTGCGAGCAGTGGCGGCGCCGGCTGTCCCGTCCCGCTGTGTGCGCTGTGCTGAGCAGGGCCAGTGGAGGCAAAGTGGCCTCGGGTGCCAGGAGCAGCTGCCGGCGCAGCCATGGCCTTGAAGGACGGCGGCGGTGGCGGCGGCACCACCACCATCCTGCCCATTAGCGATATGGTGTCTTCGGCTTCACCGGCGGTGGCGGGGGGCTGCGCTTTCCCGGAGGTCGTGGAGCTGAACGTGGGCGGGCAGGTGTACGTGACCAAGCACTCGACGCTGCTGAGCGTGCCGGACAGCACCTTGGCGCACATGTTCTCGCCCCGCCGAAGCGCCCCGCGGGAGCTGCCCAGGGACAGCCGGGCGCGCTTTTTCATCGACCGCGACGGGTTCCTCTTCAGGTACGTCTTGGATTATCTGCGGGACAAGCAGCTGGCGTTGCCCGAGCACTTCCCGGAGAAGGAGCGCCTGCTGCACGAGGCCGAGTACTTCCAACTGGCCGACTTGGTCAAGCTGCTGTCGCCCAAGGTCATCAAGCAGAGCTCGCTCAACGACGAGGGCTGCCAGAGCGACCTGGAGGACGGCAACTCTCCGGGCAGCGGCGGGGCTGGCGGCGACCTCCTCTTGCCCCACCAGCGCGCCGGCGAGAAGCGCGCCGGCTTCATCACCGTGGGTTACCGGGGCTCCTACACCACGGTGCGGGATAACCAGACTGACGCCAAGTTCCGACGCGTGGCCAGGATCATGGTGTGCGGCAGGATCGCCCTGGCCAAGGAGATCTTCGGCGAGACGCTCAACGAGAGCCGCGACCCGGATCGGCCCCCTGAGAAATACACGTCGCGGTTCTACCTGAAGTTCACTTACCTAGAACAGGCCTTCGACCGCCTCTCCGAAGCTGGCTTCCACATGGTGGCTTGCAACTCCACCGGAACCGCAGCCTTCATCAACCAGTACCGGGAAGACAAGATCTGGAGCAGCTACACCGAGTACATCTTCTACAGTAAGTCCCTACCCGCTTCCGCACCGTTTTTCTACCCCGGGTAGAAAGAGGGATTAATTTCTGCCAAGGTTCACAAGGGCTTTTTAATTCCAGAACCTCTTTCTTAAGGCTGTACAATGATATCAAGCTAATTTAGAAAAAGTACCTCTGAACATGTGCAGAGTACCTTTCCTTCTCCACTAAGCCTCCACTCAATTAGGTTTAGGGGCAAAGGCTTCTTCTAGTAGGGCATTCATCTAAGGACACAAAAAAGAGTCCTGCTGGATCAGATAAATTTAGTTATTAGGAAGGTTCTAACATGACAAGGTAACTTGTGATTTTTTTTTTCTTTTATGGCTTCATAAATTATATTTAATTGCTTTTAGAACTCAGCATTAGTGGATCCAGGGCTGGAGGCACTTCTGGGTATAAATGACTCATTGCAAAAATCCATCTTGTAAAAATCCACTTAAGGTTCATGCACACTGCAGAGGAAGAGAAATTTGGCAACCTCTCTGTGTACAAAAGAGCTAAATAAGTTATAACTTACCCAGTAATCACCACTGCACCATATACTGTATACAAAAAGACCACTTAGTTTTCTCCCTTTAAAATGTTAGTGTGTGAGACCCAAAGGAATAATTTTGAAGCTGTCAATTTCTTTAATGTGTACTCTTGGTTGAAATAAAAATGCAATCCTATCAAATGTTCACCACTCTGATTTTAAACAAATTCTGTAGAAGTGAGTTCTAGTCAGGTGCACAAGATTAACTTAAATAACCAGTGATGCTTTTAGGAGCAGGGTGATGGATGAGATACCTTTTGTGGAAGCAAATTTGGCTTCTTCCCTTTTTTCCCTCTTCCCAGATCAACTTTCCTTCTTTTGATATGCTCTTCTGCCAGGGCTAATGCACAGATGCATGTTCATTACTTACTGTCTCATCAGCTTTCATCACTTTCTTTTATTTTAAAATGTCTCTATTGTTCTTTTCTCTTAAAAAAAAAAAAAGAACCAAAGCAGACTTTGAGTCAAATGTGTGGACTGTCTCCATCGAAAGTATTGTTTGAATGGATATAGATATCGAATGGGGATAAATTCCATCCGTGGTGATTAATCTGTAACTCATACACACGTAAATCATCACTTGGTACTGCAGTCGATGGGTGTGTTGCATATGCATGTGTAAATTGGCACTCAGTCTAGTATACCAAGAAGAGTTTTCTTGACCCGATGGTGTTTGGAGTGGACTTTTTGTTTTATCAGGAGGAATAAGTTGACATTGTAGTGGACATGAGATCATAAGCCACTATTGTGGGTTTTGTAGTGTGCAGTTGTGAACCAGGAAACTGGAGAAAGAAACTGATTTTGACACTGAAGGCTTTAACATTTCTCCGTGTGAAAAATGTGGGACCTTCCCTCCTCGACCCATATGAAGCTTTAACTACCACTGGTGTTGCCTGAAATAAGTCTCCCTCCTTCTGATGCTGTTTCACTTTGAGGGTTTTATCATTGAAGTGAGGCTTTGCACAGGATTAAAGCAGGCAATGCTAGAAGTAAGGAAGGGTTTTTAATATTTTATCACTACATTTCCTCCCGTTCTCATTAACTACAAAGTAAACAGACTCCATCTAGACACATTTCAGTGGAGGACAGAACAGCAAGAAGAGTCTTTGTTACCAAATGCTGTAAAAAATGTCCATCTTCCCTTTTCCTCCTCTTTCACTGTAGGTGAAGTTCCTTAAATAGCACTCTTTTAAGTTAGGTGTACCAGAGTGTACAGATTTCACATTGTTTGCACATTGAAAAATCAACTGTAGATGCGCACTGCTCGAGCTAGACAGCATTGCTAAATCTCACGATGTGCACGCTGTGTTGGACGATAAGTAGAAAGTGATTTGGACTAATGAAAACGCAGCTGGATTCAAAATGGGAGCATCATTTGACCGAGATTTTTCTTCCCAAGACTCAGGAAGCTTTAAATCTTTTTTTTTCTTTTTAAGTGTTTGGAAGTGTTTTATTAAGTCCTGTATATGAGAGAGAGAGAGAGAGAGAGAGAGATATTTTTCCTGTTCACTTGTGGAACAGTCTGTTACAATGAAAGGAAGGGAGAATGGAGGAAATTGGAGCATTTCAATACAATGGCTATGTGACTAGGAGGTAGATGCAATTTCACACTTTGAAAAAGTCATACAAACAAATATAATGGGAATTAATTTACGGATTTTCATTATGACTGGCACATTAAGCACCTACTGAGGACCAATTCATGGAACCATCAGGCTTCCGGGCTCTTGAAATTGCTGCACGTGTCAGCTGCCTCCCTGCAATCAAGGCCACTCACTGCCATGTGTAAAATAAAGCTTTGTGTGCGCCATTACACTACTGGTCTCGGTTGGTGGTGGTACTAAAAAGACATCATGCTGCATATTTGTGGTAGCTGACACCTGCAGCAATTTACAGGTCACTATGGTTTGAAGGTTGGAAGTTTTCAGATTTCAAGTTTCAGCTTGAAGTGTAGGACCTTTACAGCGCAATCCTGCTTAACTTTAGACCAGCGGAGCGTGTGCTCCCCTGGCCTAAAGCATCACAAACGTCCTTTATGGCACATTTGCGACGATTTGAGAGTAAGCAGCGCCAGCGTGGAGACCGGCACCGCTTTCTCTGTGGCCTACCTCGTCCCGTGCTGGCCGACGCAGGTAAGGGTCGCGTCGGTCGGCAGGAGGTTGGGCTGAGGCAGCGAGGGAGTAGGGCCATTGGCCGGCCCGGGCTGGGAGGGGGCAGGGATATTGACAACAATATTCTGAGCCCCTTTCTGGCCTGCGCCAATCTGCAACTGCCTCTCCAGATATATGCCAGCTCTGGAGCTGGCGTGCATCCAAGGAGGCCCATATAGGCCCTGGGCTTTCCTACACCCAGGAAGGGGACAAACGAGGTGCGCTCTAGCAGTGGCGGGGAGGCCCAGAATGGGCTTAGGATGCAGCGGCTGCACATCTTTACACAGGGTTGCGCTGTTAGTGCCGCACTACCTTTTAAATAAATGAAGTACAGGTGGGCCCCCATATCCACGGATTCGCTATCCACGGTTTCAGTTATCCACTGATCATGGGGACCCCCCAGGCTTTTACTTTTTTCCCAGTAAGCTTCATTTCTTCCTTAAAGAAACAGGAGAAGCAGCCTCTGGCTGCTTATTACAGGCAAGTAGAAAGAGACTAAGTACTAGAGAGGCTCTGCAAGGTTAACAGAAACCTTGCAGAGCCTCTCTAGGACTTAGTCTCGTTCTACTTGCCTGCAATGGAGGCTGCTTCTCTGTTTGTTTTAAGGAAGAACAAAGCTTGCTGAAAGAAAAAAATAAGAGCTGGGGGGGCAAGCATGCCTGCCTGCAGGAGAGGCAGGGTGGGGGGCCCTCAGGAAACCATGGAGGGGGTGTTCGCTCTTATCCACAGTTTCAAGTATCCATGGAGGGGCCTGGAACATATCCCCAGCAGATATGGGGGCCCACCTGTACTGATGTAATCATTTCACTTTTCTTGATTGAATTTGTCCTTTCATATGCGTGATTCAACATTGATTGGTATTCTGGATCCATAGCTGCAATCCTCATTTCTAGAGGGACAGCCTCTCCTATAATCTCCCAGGAGCTGAGGTTGAAGTGATAGAGAAGAAATCCAAGCCAAAGAGTTTATGGTATCATCTCTTGCAGAGACCATCAGTGGCCTAAGACAAGACTGCTCTTCTTTTTTTTCTTTTTTGTGTGTGTATTCTTAGGTTTACATTGTAAAACATTTTTGAATTGTGATGCCAGATGTCTCAAGGCACAATGACTGCAATGTACCCCACCCAACAGAAAGACACATGATGTGGTTCATTGCTAAAGCTAAGGAGTTCTGGAGGTGAGCAGAGCCTGGATGGGAGACTACCTGGACAGCAACGACAGAAGTGACATCATTAAGTAGGAAGTAACAGCACTAAGCAGATGATGGCCAGAAACAAGCACCTTGTTCTCAAGTAGGAACTCATTAGCTGCAAATGACACAAGAGAAAATATGCAAACCTTGATCATATTTTCAAGATATGGGAGAACCCAATTATCACATGGGCCACCCTTTCAGCAGTGCTGCTTCTGCCAAGGCATCACTGTGCAGCTTAGCAGCTGAGAAGTGCTCTGTGAAGTGATGCCTCAGCAGAAGTGGCGCTGTCGAAAGGGCGGCCTGCGTGACAATTGGCCTCTCCAGTCGCGTCACAAGGACGCGCGTCACCGGGGAGCAGGGTGCATGTGTCACCTTTAATGACGCTGCCCCGCCCCCGCGCGTGACATCACGTGCAGGCCCAGAGCACCCCCTGCGCCATTTTCGGCTCATTTTGGAGCCAAACGGACGCTAGGGCGGGCAGGCCCAGTTCCAGCGACAAACTGTAAGTGCGGGGGGGTCGCGCGTCACCCTTGTGCGTGCGACACCCCCCCCCAGCGGCCCGCCCCATGCGCTTCCCCTGTCGCCGCCCCTGGGCCTCTCCCAGGGCCTTAGCATCGTCTCCCTCTATCACCCCTCTTGGTCTGTCCCTTCCACCATAGTGTTCCTTGCCTTCTGAGGCCTCTTTCCATCTTTCCCTTCTAGAGTCTCGGCAGAAGTGGCACTGCTGAAAGGACGGTACTGGGAGAGCCCAATTATGTGGGCTGGATAAAGAGTTTCTGTGGTCCATATTCGGCCCGTGAGCCTTATGTTTGACACCCCTGTTCTAGAGCATGTGATGGGGTGCCACAATGAAGAAGACCCTCTCACTAGTTGCCACTCACCTAACTTCAGAAGGTGTGGCTGAAGAAGGGCCTCTGATGATGCTCTTAGTCATGGGCAGTTATATGTGGGAAGCAGGCACTTCTTTAGGTATCCAGTCCTAAGGGTGGTAACGTTTTTGCCACTCATTCTTAAACATCTGCATACTTGCTAGTGTGGCTTTGAGTTGATTTCAGTGTTTTACAAAGCACTTTTTTCATAGCTGTGAAAGGAACTATTAGAGGTGTCTTGGTGCCTTAGCCGTCTTGGGGAATGTTGAGTGCGTGATGACGGCAACGTTTTCCCCAATTTTGCCTTGTGCTGTTGCAAACGTTTACATTCTGTATCTGGAAAAGGATTTAGGATTCTGTACTGTCAGAACCTTTCCATCTCTCACTGTTTTTATTATTCCAATTTTTTTCTGGGCATCATACATAAATTGAAAAATGACATAGGTTCTGCTTTCAGTTTATAATCTAATAGTCATGATACAAAAGAAAAAATGAATGGAAAGAGAAGAGGAAAACAAGTCAATTCATATATCCAAACTTGAATGAGACAAAAATAACCAGGGGGATGGGCACTGAGAAGACCGCTGGGAGTGGTGGGGGGGAAAGGAACCAAATGATTTGGGCCATGCTGTCTCATTGCTCCCTCTGCTGCAGCCGGGTAGAATGGTTACTCAAGAGAGTTCTGGGAGGGAGAAGGAGAAGCCAGATGGCAATTGGTCCCAGCCAATGGCATGCCACGTGATGAATGCCCTTTGATGCCACTTCAACCTTCCTGAGAAGTTGCTTTAAAGTTACCAAGCCTCTTCATGTGACTATCAACCTTTGGAAGTAGTGCTGGACTGGACTCAAAGGAAAAACAGGATATGTCAAAATCACAGAAGTCATGGGAGCTGCTAGATGGAAAGGAAGAAGAAACCTTCTTAGCCCATGGGTTTAAGGTTTTCTACCCCTGTCTTAGCAATATGTCTACATACATACCAACCCAATATAATTGGGCTAGTTATAAACATGGAACAGAGTTTTGCTGTCATAACAGGCCATATGGCAGAGTACACAGTGCGCCACCGCCGGCCATTTTGGATCTGCCGCCGCAGCCAGGGCAGAGCAGGCAGGTAATGTTGCACAGGGTAGGATTGTGAGCAGAGAGAGGGTGGAACTGAGCGTTCTGGAGGGGTGGGGAGGAGGCGGGTGTGGATCTGGCAGCAATGGCACATGCAAAATCTTATCCCCTCTTTCAAAAGCCTCCCTGCCCCTTTTCCCTCCTTGGATATACACCACTAAAATAGGTGTTGTGTGTCGTCTGAGACTCATAGGCGGCCCCGGGGCTTACAGGGAGGCAAGTAAAAAATATGTTTACTTACCTCCTGTTTGCCTTCGAGTCGCCCCCCCCCCCCAAACCAAGGGATGCAGCATGTGCCTTTTTAACACGGCTGCATCAGCACTGGTGGCAGGGGATAGGATGGGGTCTAAATGTGTGCATGGCATTTAGACCCAAACTAAATACCGCATTGTCCTGAGTATAGGACGCATCTGATTATAAGACGCACCCTTAAAGTTTGGTGCTATTAAAAAAATTTAATTAAATCACTGGCATTCAATTGCAACAGCCTGATTATAAGACGCACCCCTAGTTTAAAAACTTAAATTAGGAGAAAAAAGTGAGTCTTGTACTCATACCAATACGGTATTACAGGGAGATACAGGGAGATTACAGGGTGGTTGACACTGATGGTATGTGGTCATCATTTTTTTGATGTGACGCCATCATATTAACTGTTCCTACTCTGCTTCGTTCCTGCCCCTGCAGCAGGAAAATGCTAACATAATAGTATCGCATCATGTGGAGCTTTCAGTCACAAGTTACAGAGGAGACATGGGTTAGCAGTACACACGTGTCTTTCTGTAATGTGTAGTTTAGACCTTAGAGCGTAAAGGCTTTGTATTGATATATAAATCACAAAGCAATTTACAGGACCAGACCTGCTTCAGTTCAGTTGTAGACTTACATCATTCATGTGCATTCAAATCATTCTCAGAACTACACATGCTGTATTAGCAAGTCAATTGCTACTTATCCTTCACTCTTCTATTAATGCATTTACAAGATCAGTATTTTTTTTTAAGTAAAAAGGAAGAATCAAATGCTTCAGATACTTATAGAGCTCTTACTGCCAAGCAACCAGCTGGTGGGTCAGGATCTTGGAGAATGAGTTCAACCTGCATCTTGAGCTCTTATCTTGATTCCTTTGCATTTCATAACATCCATCTTGCTGCTGTTGTGTCATGTAGGATTTTTTGCACGTGCATATTACTTTCCAAAGAGATGGAATTTATAGGTTTAAAAGCCAAGTAAAAATCTTTAAAAAATTTTTAAAAATGCGCAAAGGTTTCAACACATTATTGAAGCAACACACATGTAATAAAAAATTCTTAGAGTCCGACGTTTCGTCCTACACTAAGGACCTGGTCTAGGAAACACATGATTTTTACATGGCTTTTAAACCTATAACTTCTATCTCTTTGGAAAGTATATCCAGCCATGAGAATATCCATGCTGCATATTACTTTATTTTCTCTTTTAAACCATTTCTGCCCACGGGTGTATACGAGTTCCTATGTGAAAACAAAGTGTACTTATTTCTGGTCATCACCTGTTTAATGATGGTACTTCCTGCTTAATGACATCACTTCCGGCCCTCAGCAGGCACCATAGATGCTAATTTTGGCTTGCTGTGTGAAACGAGTTTGACACCCCTGTTCTAGAGTGACTGAATGATATGATTTTAAAAAAGAATTTAATTTTCTTTCTAATTAGAACTTTGGATGTGGCACTGCTGTCTTTATAAAAGCAGAGGGATCCATTGAAAAAGAATTTCTGCACAATGTTTCTGATTTGCTCTGACTGTTCTAAATTTTGTCAATAGATCTTTGTTGTGGGAATTTCAGGAGGGACTGAAATGTACCATATTGATTTCCATTATAATGAGAAACATAATTAGAAATATATGTTTTGTCTGATAAAGGTAATTTGCCTTTTTGTTCCAAATCCATGCATTTATTGTTACCTACTGTCATAACATGGATTGTAAGAAGCTTAGGGTACTTTTTACTTATGTTACTCTGTAGCATGCCAGGTATATTAATAATAGAATGGGGAAACCCATTGAAATTCTAACTAGAAATAATAACTAGACTAGTGAAAATATATGAATTTTTCTTCTTACCTCAGTAGATTTTTCCAAGGAATTGCTTGATAGCCATTATTAACTTTGGCCATGGTCCATTGCATCATTTTATGCTTGTGTATAGGCTACATTCCTATATAGGAATATATTCCTATATGGGCAGGATGTCTGACTCAGTTGGTAGAGCGACCGTCTCATATATGCCTGAAGATCTGAAGGATGGCAGCTCAAGATGGCCGGAAGTGTCTGTCGGAGAGCTGCCGGCACACCGAGCTGATAAGTTGTAGAGCCTCTGTGGGGGAGTGGAACTGCCACAGGGAGGGGGGGGGAGAGCGAGAGAGAGAGAGAGAGAGAGAGATTTTCCCCACCCATTCGAAAGAAAGAAACATCTAGAATGAAGGGTTCTATGAAAGATTTAAAAACTCTTTGGGGTTTAGAAAGCCTGCCCCTGTAAACCGCCTTTGAATTAAAGTCGGAGGAGAAATCCGATAGCCAAAGAAAAGGCAGTATATAAATACTGGTTGTATTATTATTATTATTATTATTATTATTATTATTATTATTATTATTATTATTATACACACTTACATGGGAGTCTCATTGAACTCAATGGAACTTACTTCTGAGTTGACATGGACAGCACAATCCTATGCATGTCTATTCAGAAGCAAGTCCCACTGAACTCAATGGGACTTACTCCCATGTAAGTGCATATAGGATTGCAACCTTACAGTGCAATCTTATCCAGCTCCTCCACCAGTGCAGCCAGTGGGGGAGGGCAGTGGGGGAGGCTTTGGAAGGGAAGGGGGTTAATCCCCTTTGAATCCCCCTTTGGAGGGGATTTGAATCCCCTTTCCGTTCCAGGGCCTCCCATTCTGTCCTCCTCTATTGGCTGCATCGATGGAGGAGCCGGGTAGGATTGTGCTGCCAGTCACATTCCCATTACTTCCAAAACCCAGCTCCCATCCTCACTGTGAAGTTTGCTTGTATTCTCTGAAATAGTGTGTATGATTCTCAGAAACACTGAAAAAATTATCAGACAACAAAGCTGTAGAAATCATTGTGTCTTTGACAGTATGACAAATAGTGAATTATTAAAAGTGTAACTTAATTCCAACTTCTTGCTAGCAGACACTGAGAATATTTTGTCACTTTCTTGCAAGGTAGAATAAATTTTGACAGAGGAGGGGGGAAAATTTGCTAAGCAAACATACAGATAAATGTGCACAGATGTATATTTACTAACTACTGTGGTTCAAAGCAAGATTAATTATTATGAAGAATTTTGAGGTAGAAATCGGTGCAAACATATAAAATGTAATTGAATTGATCAATCTGTGCAATACAAGAAGGGATTCCATACATCAAGAAATTGTGTGTGTGTGTGTGTGTGTGCGCACGCGCGCATCCATTTATTTCAGTCGTATTCGAGAGAGTCAGAAATCTGTTGGCCATGATCCAGCTAAAGGTAAGCACTTTTAATCCCCATTGATTTCAAATGCTGATCTTTGCTCTAATGAAATAAATGAAACTTAGAAGTGATTAACTTTGGTTTGATTGTGCCCAATGTTAATCCTGGCAATGTTAGCTTCCAGCTCCTATTATCTAGTTTGAACTGAGCTTGTTGGATACCTTGGAAGTACAGTGGCCCCTCACTCCGCATCCGTGGTCTTGGCATACATGGATTTCACCATTCGCAGATGCCAAGCCGGAGGCCTCTTCCTTGTCACACTGGGCCCACAACTGCCTCCATAGGCCCCCAGAGACCTCAAAACGCATCTCCAAAGGTTTACCGGAAGTGACTTTGGTTGCTTCGGAGACTCGTTTTGAGGCCTGTGGAGGCCTATGGAGGCGATTACGGGCCAAGCGCAATGCAGAAGAGGCCTTCAGAGCCCCCCCCCCAGGCAGGATTCAATAAGTTATTGTGGCATCAGGTGCTGGGTTTCAGCACCCACGGATTTGCGATATCCGCTGGGGGGGGGCGGAACCAACCCCTTGCAGATACTGAGGATGGACTGTATATCAAATGCATCCATCAGTAACTGAAATCTAGTGACTTACATTTTCAAGTATGATTATTAGGAAGTGAGAGCCAAAGTGGATTGAACTTTAATCACATTACTTGACCTGGCATGCTTGCTATTTCTTATGCAGTTAGCACATGCAGGGAGTACAATCTGGATTGGAACTGTGGTGGGGGTGAGGCTTTAAACCTGGCCCCCTCACCATGGTCCTGATCTGGACTGGACTGGGTAGCTGGACTGGACTGAGCTATGGACTGGGTAGCTGGACTGGACTGAGCTATGAATCTGGTTCCAAGCTTGTTTCTGCCATGACCTCATTAGGTGGTCTTGGGCTAGCCACTTCCTCTCAGCTTCCTAGTTCCAATATAGGGAAAATAATACTTATTTACAGGTTTATGGTATGAAAATAATACATGTGAAGTGCTCAAAAAGTGCTATACAAATGTTAAGTGTTTTAACTATACAGGGGGCCTCTGCTATCCATGGATCCACTATCACTTATCCGTGGATTGCGGGGGGGAGGCCTCCCAGTGCAGCAAGGTTCCTTTCTTCCTTACACAAGCGCAATAAGCAGCCTCCTGCTGCTTGTTGCCGGCAAGCAGAGCGAGCCTAAGTGCTAGAGAGGCTCTACAAGGTTAACAGGAAGTGCTTCTGTTAACCTTGCAGAGTCTCTCTAGCACTTAAACAAAAGCACTTCCTGTTAACCTTGTAGAGCCTCTCTAGCACTTTGTCACACTCTGCTTGCTGGCAATAAGCAACAGGAGGCTGCTTATCGCTAGGCTTACCATAGTCCCGAATATGGCCGGGACAATCCCGGTTCGGGAGCCCAAATCTCGGACTCCTGGCTGGTCTCCTAATTGTCCCGGCCAGCTGGGACATTCCCCCGATGTAGCGCTAATGCTGCGAGTGAACTTGGGCCATTTGGGAGAGATTCCAGCCTCGCGCAGGTGCACTTGAGGCTGGAAGGTCTCGGAAAGCGTCCGAGTTCACTTGGACGCTTTCCGAGTGCTTCTACCCTCGCGTGCACCTGCGCAACAAGGCTAGAAGCACTTGGAAAATGTCGGAGTGAACTCGGACGCTTTCTGAGACCTTCCAGCCTTCTGAGACAAAGTCCCCGCCCGGCCCACCCCCGCCGACATCGCTTCTGCCCCCCCCCCCCGTGACGGGGGGATTTGGTATACCTACTTATTGCATTTGTGTAAGGAAGAAAGGAACCTTGCTGCACTAAAAGTAAACACATACTCTAACTCCGGGCATTTCAACAGGCTCTTGCATTGAAGTTCCTACAGTTTAAATGTGCCTGAAGAGTTATGACTGCAGTTAATAGAAGTGGTAAAGCTGCCATGTTGCTACTTTCTCAGATTATTCTTTAATCTTTTCTCATGCAGTTTTAGAGATTGGGTTTGGTCTACACTAGATGGCAGTAGACTAGTACGTGTGCACTAGAAATGGTTTAGTAATGTACTTTCTCATGGGGAGGGAAAAATAATCTCATTGACTATTTTCCTTTTGTATATAGGGGATTTAAGGAACTGTGGCTGTGATGCCAGAATTTGGTCTTCACTACAATGAAGCCAAATAAACTGGAAATAAACTACAAAAGATCTTGGGCCTTTGTTCGTGGATTAGTCAGATTCCCAGAGGAGAGTGTGTCTCCTGCTAACCATTAGCACTAGACTCCAAATAAGATGTAGGTGGATTGAATAGATTCAGAGTACTGTACTGTACAATTGGTCAATATACCATGATCAAATTCATGAGCATTAGAGTGGTGCATTCAGATGCTCTGCCTTCCCAACCAACATAAAATAAATCCTTCTAGACCAGACCAAGGGTCCATCTAAGTCCAGCAATGTTTTTCCAACAGTGGCCAGCCAGGTTCCTTTTAGAAGCCCACAAACAGGGGGCAAGGACAAAGACAGCCCTCCCTGTTGTTTGTAATATGCCTGTTTTTACTGTTAATGCTGCTCTGTATTTTGTTTTTTTAATTGTAATTTTATTTTAATATTTAATTTTAATTGTGGATTTTTAAAATGGGTTTTAATTGTATTAGTGTTTTGTTTGTATGTTGTACACCACTTTGAATTTTAGAAAAGCAGTATATAAATCTTTTAAATAAATAAATTATGTGCCTTTTTTGCTTCCTCACCATGCCAGTCTTTTCCTAGTTCCTCAGGGCCCGATCCAACTCTCCAGTGCTGATGCAGCTGTGCCAACAGCGTGTGTGCTGCATCCTACATTGGGGGGGCAGTTACAGAGGCCTCCTCCAGGTAAGGGAACAAATGTTCCCTTACCTCGGGGCTACATATTGCAGTTGCATCCGTTCTGGAAAGTTGGATAGGATTGCGTCCCTTAGTCTTGCTTCTCTTTCTGCACTTGGCTTGTGAAGATGAACCAGTTATTTGGAACTTACTTTAACTTATATCTCTGATTTGTCTCCTTGGCCAGCTCTGGTCAGATGTGTTGGGATGATCATATCCAGGTCCAAATTTGTGAAGACCCTGATCTCTCTGTCTTGCTCTCTCTGTCAGAAGCCCTGACCATTCCAGTATGTGGCAGACAGGACAATTTTGCTAGTTTTCAAGAAATAGTAGGGTAAATGGCAAAGTGATTTGCTACTTTTTTAATTTTTGCTTTAAAATGTTTCTTCCTTATGCTTCTTGCTTCTGAGACAAACCAAGGCATCTTCTTTGGTAGTATCGCATCCAAACCAGCTTTCTTTACCGAAAGGATTTGAAAGAACATCATGCCTTCTAACAGAAATAAAATTTCTTAAATTCTCTTTGCTCTTGAAATGTTATTGTTTGTAATTAATTACAATTATTAATGGTAATTAACAATGGCATAGTGATTTCTGGGTGTGCAAAGCACTTCACGTGTTTTTACGTCCTTGATGTAATCCTTACAACAAATTTGTACAGTAAATAAAGCTGCAATCCGAAACACACTTACCTGGGCATAAGGCTCATTGAATACAGTGGGACTCATTTCTGAGCAGACATGCAGAGGATTGCTCTGGAAGTATTATCATCAGTTTTCATATTGAAGCTGTGACTGAGAGGGAATGGTTTGCCTAACACCACCTAGGGAGTTGGTGATGGAGGAGAGATTTGAACTGAGGAAGTCCTGATTTGCAGCTCAGTCTTTGAGGGTGTTCCTCTACACAACCCTGCTCTTCTGTCCTTCCTCAGCTGCCTTTCAGTGTAACCCTTCCCCTTTCAAACCATTGTTGGAAAGAGACAGAGAGTTTGGCACATAGATAACCTCACCATCTGTGTTGGCAAAATATCTTCTATAACTCTGGAATAAGTCCCATGCTGTCTTGGCAATTAGTGGCCAGGTTTCTCAGATTGCATTTTTAATCTAGTGTCTGCCACAAGCTGGAAAACATCCCAACTGACTAGTCCTGGCACATGGTAGTTGCCAAAAGGTTATCCTTGAAGCATTTCTCTGTCTCTGTTTGTAAACAAATGCCTGCAGTATATCTATTTTGCTTATTATTGTATTCTGTCTCCCAAACTTTGTCCTTTAAAAAAAAAAAAAACTAATTCAGAGGTTCTCAACCTTTGGAAGCCCGGGTACCCCCTATCACGGCCCAATTTTCTGAAGTACCCCCTGCTAATTAACTGCTGATTAATCAATTAATTAGGTAATTAATCATTAAATAAAAAGTACTAAAACAATTTTAAATGTGAAAAATGCCTTATTTAACTCTCTCTGTGCGAGTGTGTGAGTGAGTGAGAGAGAGAGAGACAAGGATATCTTTTTTTCTCCAAGTCACACTTCCCAAAATCAGCTCCTCCCTCCCCACCCCACCAAAGTACATTTTCCAAAGTACCAAAATAAGCCCAAAACCAAAATCAGAGAGATGGAAGGATTCCGAAAATAATTACAATTTAAAATTCATGCTAACACTTAATTAGCTGCTGATGGGGCAGTTAAGGGGCAGGGCTTGCCGTACCCCCAGCAAGAGGTCCAAGTACCCCTA
Source organism: Plestiodon gilberti rubricaudatus (assembly GCA_026170595.1). NCBI lineage: Eukaryota > Metazoa > Chordata > Lepidosauria > Squamata > Scincidae > Plestiodon > Plestiodon gilberti. The sequence goes on along the minus strand of JANXHW010000005.1, from coordinate 75,071,085 downwards.
GGGGTACCCATACCACAGGTTGAGAACCTCTGCCCTAATTCATTTTTTTCTTTCCCCTCTTAGAAACACTTTCCCTTTATTTTATGTTTTATTTTGTATTCTTTTTATTTAATTTTATAACAGATTTTAGTATGAAATGTTACAAGGAACAACCATGCACTTTGTAACTGTACTATATACCTATTCTATTGAGCAATAACATTTTGTAGACAGTATTTTATCCAAAACTGTAGCACAGATAAAGAGTATATCCGGATGCCATGAATATCAATAAAGAACAAAGGAGTTTTGTAAATTACTAAGACTATATTTCTTAGATATATTCCAACCTGTGGGATGTAAATTTGTTCATATCCATTTTGTACCATGTTGCAAAACCTAATTGTAAGTTAGAATTTGTTATAGTTTCTTCTCCTTGATATATTAATTCTAGTTGCTTTTAAATATTACCTGCTAATTCATAATATGACGCCTATACAGAGTTGCCATACCATTGTGTCTTATAGATTGAGATGCAGATCAGGCCTTGCCCATGCACCCCCCAATAATCATGTGAGACACAGCCCAATCCTATCCTTTCCCATGCCATAGCATGCAGTTTGTGCCAAAACAGGGTGCGCTGCATGCAATGGAGGGGGGTGGGAATTGGCAGGCTTGGGAAACATTTTTTCCCTTACCCCTCCATAAGCTCTGTGATCGCCAGTGGGTCTCCTCGGACCCCCGCCAACTCATTAGCTGGTGCAAGTCTGAAGAGACAGAGGGGCATGTTGGCTGGCTCCAGAGAGGATGGCATCCGGCACAAGTTGCTCATGCTGAGTGCCATCCCTACCCTCCTCTGACACAACCTGACCATCCCCTGAGGGTTGTACCAGCAGCCAGTCTGCACATTGCTGCTGGCAGTATGCAGTTTTCCGGCTGCTGCACTGGTGCATTGTAGCAACCATCAGTGAAGGGGCTGCTGCAACGGTGCGGCCTTCCTTGCACTGGTGTACTTGATGGGACTGGACCATTACACTGGGCCACCAATAGGACTGGGCCATTAGAAGACTTGGACAGGTGACTATTGTGACATCTCAGCTCAGGTGAAATGTGTTAATGCTTTTCACCCCAAACACTATATATGCTGATTCTTGATCTGTTTTGTCCTTTAACTTGCTGTTCAGTTATTTTGAATACACTCCACATTCTATTTGTCCTTCTGTTACTTGCAATCAGCAATACACATTTACAAAGAATAGTGAATTTCCAACCTAAATTGAGCAACAATTTCAGTATCTGCTGTGAGTTTTCAGAGACCTGAGTCCCAACTGTGCTTATTAATATTGCATTGTCTATTAGAAAAGTAACTTGGTGATGTGTTTTTTTTTCTCCAGCTAAAGGCCAAGGTTATGTCCCACTGAGATTTTAATGGCATATTTCCTTCTGCAAAAGTATTGGCTTAATTATTTTTTAACTATATGAAGAAAAAATCCATAAAGCAGCATGTAGTACAGTTAACGTTTCTTTATATAGTTGCATATTCCTGGTTTTTCAAGTTGTAAAACATCAAATGTTGTATAACTATAATTTTATTATAGAATGCTATTGTTTCTGAGTGTTGTCATGAAGAATGACCGATCATCAGAACAAAATGTTAAAAACTTAGATTTTTCAGAATATATGCTTAAGTAATCACTTTAATTATTAAAAAAATAGCCCTTTAGATGTGAATTGCATACATTCATTTGATTTAATTCATAATCTCCAATGCCACTTGGGACTGGGAGTGCACAGAAGTTATTGTAGTAGATGTAAGCATCGTAGACAGGGTTTGTACTGCCTTTGTAGGATCACCATTTAAAGAGTGGTTTTGATCATTCTTCACTCATGGCACAATCCTAATGTGGCCTTGTGTCGGCGGAGCACGCACTCCGCCAGCACAAGCTGTGGCAAAACTGCTGAAAAGCAGTTTGCGATGGCGCGCCTAACATCTGCGATGGCGGGAAGACCTGTGCTGTTCCGCTGGTGCCAGTGCAAGCCGGAGTGTGCACCAGAGAAGGTAGGAGCTGCGCTGAGCAGCAGAAGGGCAGGGAAGTGGCGGCGGAATAGGGCCCGAGATCTGAGGCGCCACTGCTTGCTGTGTCCTAACCCCCTTTTCAAGCCCGATCCGCCGACACAGGTGAACACAGACTTGCACCAGCCATATGGCAGGCACAGGTCTGAGTAGACTCATTGTGGGAGCTGGAACTTCCCCCTGGACAAGGAGACAAATTTCCCCTTACCTTGAGGAGACCTCTCACCTCCTGATCTTCCCCACAGGATGCAGCATAGCCTCCGCAGTCACTGCTACATTGGTGCAGGGAAAGTTAGGTAGGATTGGGCTGCCCGTTTTGTAGTTAGCTGCTTGGTTGGGGCAAGTAGCAGTTGCATCCCTCCCCATATGAGGTCCAGTGTGCGGCGGAGCATGCACTCTAAAGTTTCCACTGCTCTAAAGTGTCACAAATGTGCCGTAAAGCGAGTTTGCGACTCCCAGCAAATAAGGGCTGCCGGGGCAGGGGCTGGCAGCCCTTACTCCCCCGGCGAACCATCCCTGTACCCGCTGGTGAAGGTAAGCCCTGCAACAGCCAGTGCAAGGGCGGGGGGAGGGTGGACCAGGCAGCGAGGGAGGGTGGCCATTGGGCAAACTGGGCGGGGATATTGGCAGTGCGCTCCCCCGATAGCCTAGTCTCTTTCCTGGTTCGGTTTGGCCTTACTCCCCCGGCTCAGATGCATGCCAGCTTCAGAGCTTGTGGCTGGGGCCCTATGGGAAGCTAACGGGATAGGATGTGGCGGGCGGCCCTTTAGGCTGGCCGCGCATCTTTACACAGGATTGTGCCTTTAAGCACCTGAGTGGAAAACTGCTCCTGCTGTTAGTGGACTATGCCTCATTCTTTTTATGGGGCTTGGGGGAGTAACAGATCTGAGCGTGTACTCAGCTCAGCACTGTTTTGTGTTCATAAAAGACGTGGATTTGTGTTTCGGTCTCTCTCTCCTCAACTAGTAGGTGGCCCTCAGAGATCCCATACATATTTGTAACATTTTTCACTGTGGCTTTTGTTACTATCTGAGGGAACCTTATAGCTACTCCCCAACTAACTAGGCTTTAGTATTTATACTTAGAGGCGTGGCCTATTCAAGCTTGGGACTGTTGTGTATCTAGTTACTTTGCAGCATATATATTTTTATGCTGAAAATGGAAACCATAGGAAAAGAGGAGAATTGCAGGGTGTTAGGGAGCAGAAGGCTTGGACTTAGAGCAAAATGATGTATAAATGGGAACTTTCCCCTGTAAGGAATAGTGTAAATAGGGGATAATGGGGACTTTACAGATGTCCATGCCCTACATTGGACTTAAAGCGGGGAATTTTCTTCCATAAGAAACAATGGAATAAGGTAGGGATAGGGACTATAGAGACTGTCCTGACCACGTACAGTATAAACCAGTACACCCCCCCTATCCATAAGATAACCCAGAACACAGCACCTACACCCATTTTTAGCCAGTAACGATTCTAATGACTCGTACACATAATTTTGTCAGTATGAGTATTTTTTAAAAAACATTTTCACATAAAAAATCCCCTTAAACAATAAAACTAATAATAATTCTAAATCATGGTTTGCTGAAAGGCACTCTGCCCATGCCCAGGGTGCCTCCCACACCTCATTATTCCAAACAAACGTATTTGAGCTCAGTCCCAAATAAAACCCCTCCCCCAATACTTAGCAACATTTAGCAACATTTATTGCATCTTATGAAATATTTACTCAAAATTTACCCCCCCCCCAACACACACACACACATTTTCAAGTTTTCCATATCAAGGGAATATAAACAAAATAAAGAAATAAAAATATCAACCCTCAGAAAAAAGAGCACTTTTTCCCCCTGAATGTTCCCAGTTTTTTCAGGGCTGTTAAATCTCTGCCTGAGATCATTGTTTTCATGCACCCAGAGGGAACAGTCAGCAATTCCTGACCTATTCAGAAATCATGTTAGTTTTAGTACATAATCAAAAGTTTAATTGAATTTCAAATTTTACACTAGGCAAAGGAAGAAAATTTAATCCACTCATTTGATTGTCTTACAGCCAATTTTACCTCCCCCCCCCCCCCAGTGCCGATGCAGCTGCACCAAGGAGGTGCACCCTGCATCCTATGGTAGGGGGGCAGTTGGAGAGGTCTTTTCAGGGTAAGCAAACTTTTGTTCACTTGCCCTGGGGAAAGCTTCCACTGTCCCTATGGGACTCCTTGGTCCTGTGCCAGTGATTTCGCTGGCACAGGACCGAGGTGTGTTATGTTGACAGAAAGGGAGAAAAAGAGGGATAGGATTCAGCTGCATGCTTGTGCCACCAAACCCGCCCTCTCCCTCCTCACCCATTAACTCCCCCATTCCGCCCACTGCCCATCCCCACTGCCACCTTGCCTCACGCTGGCCAATGGTAGCCTGACTACTGGCCCACATGCGTGGCCGCCAGCGATTTCACTGGTGGTCTTGCTGCACTGGATTGCAGTGTATAACAACATCATGCAACTCCTGGCAGAATCTGTCTGGATCCTGCCAGCTCTGCTGGCAAAATGTGCATTCTGTTGGTAGGGAATTTAGTTTGGATTGGGCTGCCCACTTGTAAATTTGTAGTTAGGTAAATGCATGTGGAAAAGTTGTATTTGTGCAAGGGGATATATACATTGTGAAATTATTGAATTTCCACCACTCTCTTCCTCCAAAGAGAGAGTTCACACAAGTCACCAAAATTATACTAGTACACCAAAATTGTACTATTAAATATTAAAACATTAATATTAAAACATTGTAAGATACCTTCATTTTTTTCAATTACTGTATTTGTAAAGTTTCATAGACAATTGAGAACAGTGTAGGAAGGGCCACCATGCAGCACTTGTCGCAACCTAAACCCGCCTGCAGCAGGCTGGTGGTCTCCTCAGAATAAGGGGACATTTGTCCCTTTACCCTGGGTAAGTCCCCAGAAGCCACAACAGGGCTACTCTGATCTGTCCAAGCTCTCAAGCTGGTGCAGAAGCCTCGTGTTGGTGAGAGAGGCCTGGGTGGGGGGGGGGATACGATACAGCGTTTGCCAGTGACACTGATCCTGGCCCCGGGCCTGATGCGCCCATGTCTCCCCTCCCTGTTATGCCCCTCCCCCAGCCCCCGCACCACTCGGAGCTAAACTTACCGGCTCCACAGCGCTGCCCTGGGAATCCCGTGCCGGCAGAGCAGTGCAGGCCTTCCAGCTGGTGCTGCCTACTCTTCAGGTGTCGCAATGTACTTTATGGCACGTTTGTGACACCCAACATGGCGCTGAGGCCACAGAGCTGGTGCCACAGAGAGCAGGATTGCACAGACATTCAGTTCATTATAATCAAAGATTCAAAAGTCCCCTTGAAGTTCATCAAACATTTTTGACTATGAGAAATTCTGTGAATCTGATCCCAGTAGGAGGCTTGTCCAATAACCATGTTTGAGATCTTTTGTGTTTTTTTTTGGAAAGCTTGTTTTCAATACTCATTGGTATTCACTGAATGCAGGCTTCTTTTATGTGTTTTCGTATAAAGCTTGCCTTTAAAGAGAGTTTCACCCACCTATCATGTGGCTCGAAGGTGAACCAAGAATAATCATCCATATAACTCCAGAAGTCACCTACTGCACCTCTTGAGAGTCCTACCGTGATTCTTCCATCTTCCCAGTGTTTTGGGGATCAGCTGCCAGTTTTCACTGTGCATGTGCAAAGGATCACTTATCTTTTGATTAGTAAAATTTATACGACTATTTTTACACCTGAATTCTTGCAAATAAGGGAAACGTTTGACTGACCAAGACAAAATACTTAGAAAATAGTAATTGTGGCTTTTCTATAAAAAAGTCTTGTTGAGTGTGCTAGTTTAGAAAATAAAAAATGGTTGAGAAATTGAACTGTATTCATGTCAGGCAACAAAGAAGAAAAAGTAGAAGTCAGGATTTTACCTAGAATGTGGTTCATGCTTGTAAGAGCTTGCCAAGATAGGATTTTGAGGTAAACCTATCTGGGACACACATCTTTTATTTATTGATTTATATTATATATGTAGATACATTTTGCATTTTGTAACATGTATCATAGATGAGCTCTCTCCATTCAAGCTTGGCTTTCTTTCTTGAATTTTCTCATTCCTGAGATTGCTTGAAGATGCAGCTTTTTTTTTTAAAAAATGCAATTTTTGAAATAAGCTGTTAGCTTGCATATGTCTCTGGAATTAGGACGGCTGTGTGTTAGTAACAAAGAGTCACTTTTACTACTAACTTGGAAATTTTGCTTGCCTTGAGGCTTTTGGAGCAAAGTGAATTTAAATTATTACTGCAGAGTAATTCTGCAGAAAATTGATAAGGCTGTGTATTTCAGAATGTCATGCAGAGTAACTTCACTTTGCAGTGCACAAGAAGAAGCGTGAGATTTGAATTTCACACATTTTTGAAAGATGCTTTCCTCGGCGAACTATTAATGGACTCTACAAAATGATGTTGCCACACAAGTTACTTGAAAGTTCTCAATAGTTGTTTTGAGTGCATGTTCCTCCCTGTATCATAAATTTTGTATGTTTTCAAGGTGACAGCTGTGTTCAGAAGACAGAAACATAGTTCCTTTCTTGGCTTTGGGGAAATACTGTGGCAAATATTTAAATGTGGAATATTTTGCTGCTTATCTCTTCTCCATCAAAAATACCCTGTCTCTTGTGTTTTGTTTGCAACACTGTCATCCATTTTTCATACTTCAGCACATAGCACTATGTATGCGCTGCTCTATCAAAAAGACCATGACTATTCATGGATGCAGTAGAGTAGACCCAGGTAGTGGGAGGTGCTGAGACACCTAGACAGGAACTGAGGACCCACTGGCCCTGCTATGGCATAAAGTCAGGCCTGCATGCCTGTCGCCATCTAAAGTACTACATTGCTGCTTGCTCCTTAACTCAGAAGACTAAAAGTCACAGAGTGTGTACGTATGTGATTGCATATACAGTGGACCCTCCACATCCGCGGGTCCCGCATTCGTGAATTTAACTATCTGTGGATGCGGAGGTCCAGCACCCAATCTGCAATGGCTTGTCACAATGCCTTACCTGGAGCCTCCAGAGGCTGCTTCTGGGTAGCACCAGGCCTGTGATGTACTCCATTGACCTCCATGGGCCTCAGGACACCTTGGGGAAGCGACTTCCAGTCTACTTTCAGTTTGCGTCCATGACTTACGGTTATTTTCCCAAGGCCTCCTGAGGCCCGCGGAGGCCAATCGAGTGTGTTGCGGGCCTGGCACAACCCAGAAGTGGCCTCTGGAGGCTCTAGGTAAGGCATTGCAGTGTGACATTGCGGATGGTGCTGGACTTCAGCATCCGCGGATTTTGATATCCGCAGGTTTTTTCTCCCCAGAACCAATTCTCTGGGTAGCACTTGTAATAAGCACTAGAGTGGTACTATGTCCTTTATATCTGGCTGTGCATCAGGATAATATTTTTAAATTGACAATACTGCTGTGGATGCTGAATGTATAGACTGTAGGATGGTGGTGGTATTGTTTTTGAACTGAATTTGTTGGTGACCTTCTTACAGAAATAAGAAAACATACTTTATATGACAAAAATATCAAAATAAACAGAAGGTTAAAAATGTAACATAATTGGAAAGGAGTAGCAAGAATAGAAATAAGACAAATAGTGGTATGCCTAGGAGGAAAAGATGCATTTTACTTACCAAGTAAATATTATTCTAGAAAGATTTTTCTCAGCACAGTGTTTTGTTGCCTGACAAGCATTTTTACGTGGTGCAAGACTGATGGCAAAAGCCCTCGGATCCACAGGCCTCAAAGAAGGCCAGACTTAATTTGTCAGAGTAATCCCACCTCTAGCACGCTGGCTTTGGAGAAGCCTCACATGGCTTTTGTGTCTTAGAAAATTCCATGACTGGCTGCATCTTGCTTGCACAGCACATTTGACCCTCGATATTAACAGTTCCCCATTAATCTCATCTCTGAATTTCTGAAGCTAGAAATGTGATATAAACACTACATTTTTACAGATTAATGTTGAAACGTATTGGGTCTGTGGTCTACTCCTGTCTGCAAGAATACATGTTGCCAACTTCAAGCTGAGGGATTTGTCTGGAATCTTTTTGGATTTTACATCTCTGAGCTATTATTTGATTTCAAATACATCAGCAGTAGATGGCTTTGCCTTCAGTACATTGCAGTTCCTGGAAAGAAAGGGGATAATATCGCACCAGAACAACAGAAATCACATAAAATATATAGTGATATAGTGTGACATCATGTACGTGTGTATAAACACATACGCACGCCTGCTTTCCAGTCTGCAGTTCAGCATCTTAACCACTAAGCCACGGAGTATTTTCAGGATACAGGTATCTTGTTGTTTTTGTGCTCCCAGAAGCATCTGGTCGGCCACTGTGAGGTACAGGAAGCTGGACTAGATGGGCCCTTGATCTGATTCATCAGTGCTCTTCTTATGTTCTTATACCAAACTATAATATTTTCCAACACAGAACTTCAGTTGAATTGTTTGCAAAGTCAAGAAAGAGAAGATTGATCAGTTTGCATTTTTTTTTCAAAGTGGATTGGATGGACAAACTCACAAATTTCTTCTACCAGGGACATTCCTACACAGGTGCCAACACCAAAGTCATTTAGACCCCAATCTATTGGCGCAGGTGCATACTATAACATGACGGGAGATAGGATTGGGCAGTCTTGTTTAGTAGCTTGGCAACTAAGAGAGCTATGGACATTTATTGGCACTAAAATGTCTCTTTACTCTTTAAAATCATTCCAATACAAATGTGGTTGTTTTTAGGAGCAATGTTTATAAAGATTTACTATTTACTAAGGATTTCATTCAAGTTTTTGGTATTGCTGTGTCTGTCTTTTTCGCATGAAACCTCTGACAAGCCCTTTCGTTATCTGAGTGTGACTTGGCTATGTAGAAAGCTAGATACTGCAAAATAGTAAAAAAGAGTCCTCCTGACAAGATAGAAGCCTCTTGATTTATAAACTATTTTGTGCACTAATATAGGATAGCAATATATTTTGTATTATATTTTGTAGGCGTCTGTGTGTGAAATTGCTGTAAGAAAATATCTAAATAATGACAGAAGTAAATGTTCTTTGAGAGTTTTCCCTTCTATCTTTCAATTTCCTTTTTCTCCTTCTACGCTGTGGAGATGACAGCTTTTAAACTCACTGAAGCTATATCATAAACTTGAGGTAAAGTCTGGATGTCTATTAAATTATGTCTGAAGTCACCAGTAACTAAACAAACAAACAAACAAACAAACAAACAAACAATCCTGCAAGCTCCTGTAGTGGTTTATGTTTTCAGGAGAAAGCCTTTGTGATTTTTGTTCTCCCAGATAACCCTGGTGGGCAGCATTAGATCAGAGCTAGGCATTTGTGAAAGTAACCTCTATATTTCTCTGGAGGTTTCCACATTCTGCTCTGTGCTCTCTGATATCTATTGAGTGCCTGATGAGTGTCCTGGGTGGCCTGGCCTTTCCAAGCAACGTCCGTGCATGTCATTTTCTTAAATCACAAAAGAGCATTTGTACAAATGATTGTATCCTATAGCAGGACAGTCAGCACATGTGCGTTGGCATTTTACGTGCACATTGCTGGTGGTTGCTCGCACACCATGATTTACATTTTCAGCATTAACTGCATATTTTCTAGTCCCTGGGCAAAGACTGCAAATAGCAGCAGTGAAACTGGCAACTTTTGCACCTGCCCCTATCCTCCCTGCTGCCAGAAGTAAAGGGAAGCCCCTTCACTAGAGATGAAATTGGCAAAAGCTTCCAGATTTTCCCTTGGTCAATTCACCTCTTAAGTGAAGGGGCGTCTCCAGAGGGAAACTTGTCGGTGTCACTGCTGCTCTTAGTGGCCTATGCACACATTCTCTGAGGTGTTATTTTCTCCTCTGACCACCATGTACACAAGTTTTTACATCCCGCTGCTTATCATTTTGTTCTCTAACAAAAAATAATCAGATAGAAGTCAGTGTGACATCAGGCCGGAGGAATAATAATAATAATTATAATTATAATATCTGTATTTATATACCTTCTTTCTTGTCATCAGATTTATCCTCAGACTTTATTCAAGGCGATTTACACAGGCAGGCTTTTCTAAACACCCATAGGGACCCATTTTTAAACCCACCTCCAAAATAGAACAACTACTCCGCAACCCAAAGGACGCCAGACCATTGCTGTCCAATTCTGGAACTTACAGTATACCTTGTGATTGTGGGAGAAAATATATTGGTACTACAAAAAGAATGATCAAAACAAGGATCTCGGAACATGAACGCGTGGTTCGTCTACGACATAAGGATGTCTCAGCCCTCGCAGAACATTCAATGACAACTAACCATAGTATTTTGTTCAATGAGACTAAGGGCTCAGTCCAGCCTAACTCAGGCACAGTTGAGGCCCAATTGTGGCCCAATTGTGGCCCAAACTAGGACCGAGTTAGGCTGCAACTGTGCCTGAGTTAGGCTGGAGGCAACAGCATTGGGCCAGGATCGCGGCAAAACTTACCGCAGAGGCAGGCAGGCTCCTGTGGGGAGCTGTCAGTCTTGTGGAAGCGAAGAGCCCCCTCCTCAGCCCGTCTGCGTGCACCTACCACAGCTGCTGCAGCGGTCGCAGCAGATGGGCTGCCACAGGCGGGCCTGCAGGCACTGCGCGTTTGACAGTCAGCTGAAGGGCAGAGGTTGTGCCAGTGCCAGCTGCCCCAGGGCACCCTGGGCATCAGCCACCTGCCGCAGGGGGGAGTGCGACTGCCCTCCCTCCTGCAGACTGCGATGCCACCCCCAAGCCACGGTGAGGCTGCACGTGGGAGTCATGGGGGGGTGAGCGGGGGAGAGAAGGGAAGGAGGGGGTGGGAACGGCACGCACAAGGGGGGGTCTCATGAGGTCTGGAACCGCCTCCGCCAGGACATGCCCGTGCGCTGCCTGAAGCCCTGGGCCTCAAGGGCCGTGGCAATGCCCACAAAGAAGGCATCCCAGCATGCCTTCTGCTCCGTGCCCCGGCCAAGACCGAGAGATGCCGTGGGCTTGTCTGCTGCGAGCGGGAAGGGCTCACGCAGCTCATCACACCCCCAGATGGGGCAACGTCGGCACCTTGCGGCAGGCGCTCTGGCGGCATGGGGGGTGCCAGCGTCCATCATCAGGGAGTGGGAGGGGAGGCAGGCACACTGACAGGGGGTGCTGGGGAGGGGCACGGGTGGGTCAGAAACAGACAGACAACACGGCTGGTGGGAGAGGGATACAGGGAGAGGGGTCTGCAGAGACCGATAGGGGCACAGGGGGCACTTCGCAGATGGAGGCAATGCAGGAACGGGCGCCTCTCATGCAGACGGACCGAGGGCGGACACGGACGCCGTTGATGGGCGGAAACGGACGCCGGTGACGGGCGGACAGAGGGCGCAAACGGACGCCGGTGACGGGCGGACACGGACGCCGGTGATGGGCGGACCGAGGGTGGGTGAGAGCCCCGGTTGCTGAAAGGGCTCTTCACGGACGTGGCGGACGTGCGCCACAGTGCCCGTCAGTGTTTGCCTGCCTGACAGGCCCCCCAACTCCCCCCTCCCCTCTGGTCCCAGAGGGTCCGGCGGCCCCCCTGCTGTGTTCTCCCAGGGATGGCTGTGGCGGACCCTGGCTGGGATTCATGCAGAGGCTTGTGTGCTGGGGCCTGCCTGTGTGGGTGTGTGGGGCAGTGCTTGTGCAACGTTGGGGACATGTGTTTCCAGGGGCATCTTTATTGTTCTGGAACAGTGGCAGAGATGGCCGGGCGTGGCTGCCAGGGGTAGGCACAGCAGCCTCTAGGACCACAGCAGCAGCATCAGGTGAGCCCCATGGACCTGGAGATGCGAGCTCTTCCCCTGTGGAACCACGGCCTGCTCCATAGAAAGGGGAGGGACAGCAAGTAGGCAGCCAGGGCGGTGGGGCAGCAGCAGCAGCTGAGGTGGGTTGCAGGGCAGGCTCCCAGACCTCTCTGGCAGCATCAAGGCAGGTGACCGTAGGGCAACCGGACTGCAGGCCCAGGGGTGCTCCCCGGACGGTTTGTGGTAGTGGGCATTCCTGGGGGGACGAACAACATGGGGGTGTTCCATGGCAGCTGCTGCGTGGTAGCAATCGCCATTGAAGAGGAGCCAGTGTGCCAGTTGCAAAGGTCTGCAGGGAGAGAAATCAAACACAGCTGAGTGGTGTGAGACACATAGCCTGGTCTGCGCTCCTTCCCTGGGTGTACGGTGAGCATGATCCTGTAAGGGAAAGGGGTCAAAGAGAGAGACAACAACACAACTTGGGGGTCACAACCATGGCAATCCTAGCAATACTGACCTGTCGGTAGACCCTGTGGAGAAAAGAGGGGGGGGGAACAGCTGGTGTCTACATATGGGTTACAGTTCCACACTCATGGTATTGTGTGCTCACATTAATACAGGCAGCTATGAGACAAGACATTGGTATAGAGGCATATCATGGCAGGCTATGCAGGCAGCTATGAGACAAGACATTGGTATAGAGGCATATCATGACAGGCTATGCAGGCAGCTATGAGACAAGACATTGGTATAGAGGCATATCATGGCAGGCTATGCAGGCAGCTATGAGACAAGACATTGGTATAGAGGCATGTATCCTACCTATATTTCTCTATGCAAAGAGGCATACGTCAGACCACATGTCAGCACAAACCCTGCACTTACCTGCTGGTGTTGTTGCCTGTATGGGGGGGGGGAGAGAGGGGCTGGGAGAAAGACATGGGTTAGCAAACACTTGCATGGAGACAGCTGCCCAGGCACAGCAGTAAACAGTTTGGCCACAGGCAGAACAGCCCTCTCTGCCCTAGAGGGGGGCAGAGAGGAGAGAGGAGAAGAGAGAAGTGGGGTGTTAGAAAAGTTTTCAAAGTCCCACTTTGTGGCTGCTGGGGGACAGAACCCCACGCCACGTGCTCAGAGAGAGAGAGAGAGTGGAGGGCTGGGGCTGGGCTTTTGTGGGAAAGAGGCTGGGTGGGGCTGGGTGCTGATAGGATAACTATTTGGGTCCATGTCCAGAGTTAGGCCACACCTGTTCGGTCCTAACTCAGGCCCAACTCGGGCCCAGGGTGTTAGAACTTTTCAGGAGAGGGCTGGTGTGGGTAAGGTAAAATGGCTCCTATGGGTCTCCTCACATTTGGGTCCACCCTTTTTGCTGGCCCAAATTTTGTGCCTGAGTTGGGCTCGAGGGGGCGTGTCAGTGGCTCTCCAGTGTCTGGAACCGGACCAAAATTCGTAACCGCCCCCGTCACACCCCCGACACGCCCCCAACACACCCACTTTTAGGCTGCAATTGTGCCTGAATTGTGCAATTGTGCCTGAATTGTACCGCAGTTGCCTTGGGCTGGACCGGGCTGCAATTCAGTCACAATTGCAGCCCAACTCAGGCACAATTCAGGCACAACTCGGGCCTAAAGCACTTGGGCTGCAATTGTGCCTGAATTGTACCGCAGTTGCCTTGGGCTGGACCGGGCTGTAAATGTCTAGCTAATGATTCGAACAATAGAACGCGCCAGAATCTGGAAGCAATTGAGATTAGTAAAAGAAGATCACAAAATCTTATTAACCGCCAACAAGAATTAACATTTATTGACAAAATATGTTTTCCCATATTGCACAAATATACAGGGAACAATACGTGTTAATTCTGTCTCCGTATAAGATTAGTGTACTGACAGATGCTTTAGATACCTGGTATTGTTTTAGTCTAGTAGCTGGCCATGATAGCTTTCGTTGCAAGATTTATAAGATGTGTTTTGCCTTTTGAATCTGTCTGATGTTCCTTTAAGATCTCTGTTAAGCTCTGCCTGTGTTTCCCTTTAAGTTCCGTTTCTGTCAGTTGGTTTTCAGTGCCATCCCAACAGCCAAGCTGTCTCGACCTAGATAATGTCTTAGGAAATAAGACGAAACGTCGGTTCCTGTAAACATCGGACTTCTCCGCACTCATTGTTTTGCTGCTTGTTATGAGTGGCACTTTTTGAAGATTTTATATGTGTGTGCCTGGAGTTCTTTGTATTTTATATTTAATTACATGGCTACTTCACCCATAAAACTTGTGTCTTGTACCCATAGGGATTTTTACAATGTTCTGTTTGCATAGATCCCATTTCCTTCTCCAGATGTTTCTCTTCAAGGGTGTGGTATCTCCCTGGACACGCCTTCTGAGCTTGTCCGACAGCGACTCCTCTCTCCCACAGATGGTCAGCGAAGGCTATCTCAGCTTGTTGGTTGAGATAGCTTGTTGGCAGCTTCTGGCCATTTCAGTCTGATCTTGTCCCAGACGTTCTTCAGGCAAGGCAGCAGCTCAACCACTAGACCACACCTCCTGCCTTGATGCTTTCCCTGGATTCGTCCTGATGCTGCCTTAAACCATGAAGACACATGGAAAGCAGCATGACTTTTCACTTCCCTCAGAGTGTTTCTGAGGCAGCTTAGTGTGACAGTTGCTGCCCTGCCCCCTTTTCAAGTTAGGGAGGAGGGCAAGCCTTACTACTCATGGTTGCATGATGCCAGACAGGACCTGTCCCTTCCTCTATAGGAAATAGGGTTGTGGTGAGCACAAATTTTGGCGCACTACAACCCTATTCAAAATTTGAATCAAATTTTGTGGCCAATCAATATTTATGGACCACTGATTATGAGTCCAGTATGAGTGAGAAGCACATTAGCACATGGAACAAAGACATTAATATGAGAGACATATTTTTATTTCTGACATACCTTCTCAACATTTCACAGATGATGACAGGGACGTGCTTGTACCACCCCAGTTCTTATACCAAGATAATTTTACCAAGATAAAATATAATTTTGCATACCCTGCTCTCTCCACTGTTATATATTTTTGAAGGCCTGCCTCTCTGCTAATTTAGTTTACAATATCCTATCCTCCATCAATTGGAGGATATCCTGAATAATTATTCTTTTGGTTAGAGCAGGGGTTCTCAAAGTGGTGGGTCGCGACCCATTGCTTTTTCTGGAAGTGTCTGACTTACCTTTAAGGGGGGTGGCCAACCCGAATGTCAGCGGCAACGCTCCAGGATCGTGCCTGCCATCGACCCCCAAAAGCTATTTTTAATCATATCTGGTTGTCCTGCCAGCTCCCCGAAGGGTCTGGGGGGGGGGGACTGCAGACGCCTCAGCAGGCCTCCCCAAGGCTCAGAACAGCAGCAATTGTGTTCTGAAGCCCACTTCTAGTTTTCGGCAAAAACAGGAAGTGGGCATTTCGACACGATTGCCGCTGTTTGAGCCTTGGGGAGGCTTGCTGACATGCCCGCAGCCCCCCCCCCCGGGCCCTTCGGAGAGTTGGCAGGACAACCAGATATACTTAAAAATGGCTTTTGGGGGTTGGCAGCGGGCACAATCCTGGAGCACTGCCGCCGACATTGCCCTGCCCTCACAAAGACTTACAAGGGAGTAAATTTCCCTGTAGAATTTTGAGAAATGCTGGGTTAGAGCAACACTCTAAAAAACATCTTTGTCCTAAAAATCATCCACAGTTCAAATATACCACAGCAACAGCTGCCCTGCCGTGTGTGAAGTAGCAGGGGGTGCATTGCATGGTTAATGCCTTGCTGTTATGCGCATCTGTTTTCCTGCATGTACAGTAGACAGGATCTATTTATTCCCTACGCAGGCACACTTTCATGGGAGTAAATCCCACTGAACACAATGGGACCTACTTCTGAGTAAACATACATTGTCAGAGATTTAACTTTCAGAGACCTGGGCTTGAGAGGTGAGCACTACTATCAGCCTGACAGGAAAAAAAATTAATAAGGCTTCTTTAAAAGACAAGATTAGAGACAAAAGGAGGACAATGATTCCCCCCCCCCCAGGGCTAGGTTCTAGAAAATAGAGCCAGTAGGACTGTATCTGCTGATACTGTTTTAAAAGGATAAAAAAAAAAACCCAAGTTACTAAACCATGCAAATGTTCTCTACCCACTTTTAGAACATAAAGATTTGTTCTTTCTCATATATTGTACTTTGGACTTGTAGGATTGAAGGCAGTGGGGTCTGGGGTCAGGATCATGACAGCATTAAGATCTGGGTTTAAGCGGGTGGGGGGGAAGTATGGATTTTATAACCTCAGTTGTTGGCTTGAGTCAATGGTGTCGCTACCGTCAAGCGACGGTAGCGGGCCGCCACGGGGTGATGCGCGCAAGGGGTGACGTTCGCACGCGCGCACGTCACCTCTCCTGCGCGCATCGTCCCCGAAGACAAGAGGCTCTCGGAAGAGGCCGGGAGCCGGCTCCGGGGACGTCTTCCCCGGCCGACGCGCCAGGGCCTTCTAAGGAAGGCCCAGTGCGCGAACGTTATATATAACATTCTTTTGCACATGCACAGACTGTTGCTGAGGGAAAAGGGCAGCCCTTTTCCCTCAGCAACAGTCTGTGCATGTGCAAAAGAACGTTATAAATAACGTTCTGGCACCGGGCCTTCCTCAGAAGGCCCCGGACAGCCGGCCGGGGAAGACTTCCCCGAGCCGGCTGTCAAAATTGTCGGGCGTCCGGAGCGGCGCCCGTCGGGCGTCCGGAGCGGCGCCCGTCGGGCGTCCGGAGTGGGCATCCGTTGGGCGCCCCCCAAATCGCGGCGCGGCCTATGGCCGCGCCAAAGATTTATAACAGGGGGGGTAGGGGGGAGGCCGTCACTAGGGTGACGTGCACACCCTGCTATGGGGTGACGCGCACCCTAGAGATGCCTCTGGCTTGAGTGCTCCCTGTGGCATCTGGTGGGGCCACTGTGAGATACAGGAAGATGTACTAGATGGGCCCTTGGCCTGATCCAGCAGGGTTCCTCTTATGTTCTTAATTGAAAGACTGGGCTTGCTTGGAGACTCTCACAAGAGGGCAAGTGAGATATATTTTAATTACTTTGGTTTTTGAAGTCATTTAATATTATTAATTATTATTAGCAGTATTTATATACTGCTTTTCAACAAAAAGTTCACAAAGCGGTTTACAGACAAAAATCAAATGATTAAATGGCTCCCTGTCCCAAAAAGGTTCACAATCTAAAAAAGATGCAGAACTCCACCAGCAAACAGCCACCAGAAATACACTGTGCTGGCGTGAAAGGGGAGCAGTTACTCTCCCCCTGCTAAATATAAGAGGAGCACCAATTGAAAAAGTGCCTCTTGCCCAGTTAGCAGGGGTAATATCTAGGAAGTATTTAGGCAAAGCGCACAAGTTAGCACAAACTGCTATTGCTACTTCCCTTCAACTAAGGTCCTTAGGAGAACTACTGTAAAGCAGAGCTCTGGTGGATAAGAAGGCAGATTTATAGATCATAACATATATATTTTAATAACCAGACTCACAGACTCTTACTTCTTAGCTTCCTTGGAAACCTTTTTTCT
The DNA here is from genome assembly GCA_026170595.1 of Plestiodon gilberti rubricaudatus. NCBI lineage: Eukaryota > Metazoa > Chordata > Lepidosauria > Squamata > Scincidae > Plestiodon > Plestiodon gilberti. The sequence goes on along the minus strand of JANXHW010000005.1, from coordinate 75,053,613 downwards.
TTTTGTCTTCCCCATTAAATACAGAAGCAAAGATATTTGCTTTTTTTAAAACTCCAGAATAGGAATGAGAGCTGCCCACAGAATAGAACTGAGAAATTCAGGATCTTAGCATAGCTGTGATTGCGCAGCAGTATCTCCCCTCAAGGTAGCAACAAAGACAAGAGTTCGTGCTCTTTCTAATTCAGGTCTTATTTCATATCTTTAATGGGGTTTTTTAGTTTTTAAAAAAGTTTTTAAACATTTTGAAGTACAGTAATGTATAACATTTTAAGCAGTATATCTGCATGCAGGTAAGTGGAGCACAAGGCTTCTGCATGTCGCTGATTGCTAAATATGGCCTAGTAAATAATTGCATGCAGTTTACTTGTGCTCCACTTACCTGCATGCAGATATACTGCACCTTTAATGGTTTTTTTTTTTAAAGTCTCATTAAAAATTGTGATAAGACCTGAATTGGAAAGACCATGAAGTCCAGTCTTTGTTACTGTGGGGTTCGAGGAGAAAGACGGATAATGATGACCAGCCACATCTATGCTAAAATCCTTGATTTATCCATTGTATTATATGGGCAGCTCTCACTTTCTCTCCAGGGGAGAAAACAGCCCCAATAGCTTCATAAAGGAAACATTGAATTCCATCCTTAGGCTACTGACCTGTGACCATAGTTTTTTCCTACCTCTATGGACTCTGTGTGTGAGAAAGAATGAAAGCACATTAACCCTGTTTCCCTTATGTGTCAATCTTCTTTCCTTCATTAGTTAGAAGAATAGAAGTTTGTAACAGGCTTATAGAATAAAAATCAGTGGGGATTGTTGGCCATGGTCCATTAAAAGCATTGTTCTCTGACTTTCACCAGCATCTGTGGCTGGCATTTTCAAAGGTAAAAAGAGAGAGAGCACCAAAGTACTGTACTCTGGTATAGTTCTGGTCTTTGCAAAGCTTCCAGGCTCAGATATAGTCACAAGGTGTTAATAGTAACAGGCTTCTTTTTCAGATGATGGGGCTGAATACTGCCTGCACGTTTTGGCTCATGTCTCAGATTCTCAAGCACCTAGGAGCTAATGAGAGAGAGAGAGAGAGAGTGAGTCAGCAATTTGAATAAAATAGCAACCCTAGATTTATACCGTCTCTCCACCCAAAATTGGGCACTGGTGCATCATGGTCCTGGAGAGAATGGCTACCACTTAAAAGGGAAAAGTAAGGTGCTGCATTTGGGTACTGTATACTATGGCAGCTGAAGGAAAATCTGATCCACATCTCGAACACTAGATCTTTCCCAGGTTTTAGCCCCCTCACAGCAGTGGGCATTTTCCTAGTTGTAAAAATAATTACCTGTCCCATGGAGCTCTTGTGAGAACAACTGAATGAAGGATTGGTAGACATACAGAGTATGAATTAAATGATTTATCACACATGTAAAAAAAAAAATCGGTCTTTCCCACTTCATCTGATTTTAGCTGTTTATTTTTTCTTAGGAGTGCCGCTGGCTGATTAATGTCTAACTGTAAACAAGCATTTGAGACTGTTGATCAATAATCCCTTTACTATAAGCTTGTAACTTTTCAGCATCACTAGGAGTAGAAGGGAATAAATAAAGATTAAATACTGGGCTCTTTTTACAAAAAAATGATGGTTTTATATACAGTTGTCCCTTGGATACCGAGAAACCCGTGGATACTGAAATCTCCAATAACTTACTGTGATCCTGTGAGGGGGGCCTCCAGAGGCCACTTCTGTGTCACTCTGAGCCTGCAACCCCCTCTATAGGCCTTTGCAGGCCTCAGAACGCCACTCCAAAGTGACTGGAAGTGGCAGATGTGAAACTGGAAGTCACTTCTGGTTGCTTCAGACTGGTGTTCTGAGACCTGTGGAGGGGGTTGCAGGCCCGGTGCAATGCGGAAGTGGCCTCCGGAGACCTCTGGGCTTGGCATCTGAGGATGCCAAGACTGCTGATTCCCAGACTACACTATACCTTTTAAGAGGTACTGTAACTTTTAGAGAACTGTAACTTTACATACATCCTGGTCATTAAAATTATATACCGTATTTTACGCACTATAAGACGCACTTTTTCCCCCAAAAAACATAGGGGGAAAAAACGTGCGTCCTATGGTGTGAAGCCTGGGCTTGGGGGCGCTTCGGGGAGGCCTGTGGGGGCTTCGGGGAGGCCTGCACGAGCCTCTGCAGGCCTCCCCGATCTTCAGTTCGGCCGAAAATCGCTGTTTTCGGCCGAACTGAAGATCGGGGAGGCCTGCAGAGGCTCGCGCAGGCCTCCCCGAAGCCCCCACAGGCCTCCCTGAAGCGCCCCCAAGCCCAGGTAAGTAAAAACCTTTTTTTCTCTATTTTATGCTCCATAGGATGCAGGCGTCCTATGGACCGATGCGTCCTATGGAGCATAAAATACGGTACTTCAGAATTTTTTCTTCTAGAACCCTAGAACAATAATTCCTTTTCTTCGATTGCGCTTCTTTCTTCTAATATAACATTCAACACCTGATATTTTTATTTATTGTTCTTAAGGTATTCATTCATTCTTTTTAAGGTCCTGCATTAAAAAGTCTTGAACACTACATAGCAGGAATCGAACTCATTTGGCTGAATTGAAATGGCTGAATACTTTATCTAGCCAAGGAGGAGAGTGGGGTAGTGATGACCCCTTATGTATCGATGACTTGGGTAAATATAGATAACCATTTGCCAAATTGTCACTTATCATGGTGAGTGTATACTCACTGGTAAGCCAGTCATCTGCATTGCCCTGTCTTGCACTTGAGGACAGTTTTACTGCACTTCTGTACCACATCATCCAAGGCAATATGTGAAATTCAGCTATAAATGACTTGATTTCATCAAAGCAAAACATGACTGTAAAAGCTTCCTAAACTTAAGTCAGACCTGCAGCACCCAATTTTTTGACACAAGATAGTCTACTGTGTTAAGATTTTTGCCACATCTAAGACATACAAATAACACTTTCCCCAAAAATGTAGTCTAAAGCTGTATTTACATGAAAATGAAACCATTTTGAAAATAATTCCAGCAATTGAAATAAAAGAAGAATAGAATGGAAGAAACCAGGATAAAATAGGAAATCAGCTGTTGCGAATCAATTATTTATAGCTTTTTTTTTCCTGAAGCTTAAAACCTTCTGCTTAAAAAAAAGAACAAAATCCACTGACAGTTTGAGGTAGCTGATAAAACATCAAAGATAGAAAAGTATTCATATTCAACAGCTTTAAATACCAGATCTTTAAATATTGTGGTTATATTCAGCATTTGAGAGCATGTGATGGGGGAAGGGGAATGCTTGTATTCAGTGCAAGATGGGCTGTAGCCACTTTCTGTAATGAACCTTTTTTTTCTTAATTTACATTATTCATGGGCTAATGAGTGTATAAAAATAATTTCCCTGATGGGAAGTTTCAGTCTGTGTCTGATGTCAGGACAGTTGGTCCTTCGTCTAGTTTTTGTGCCTCCCATGTGTTGTGAGAGTTTGCCAGAAATTTCAAGAGCAGCACTAATGTTGCCCTGCCAAGTCCAAGTTGGCAGATAGCTTCTTGGAGACTTTAGGTTGTTGTAGCATGTGTCAAAGCTGTGGACACAGCCTGGAACTGTAGAAGGCAGTGAACCAGGGTGCTGTAAATGGATACCTGACAATTTATCCACCTGCCTCTCCCAGATATGTGCCAGGTTTCTGTTTTAAATTCGTCCCACTGGTTCTGGTCAGTCTGCTAAGAATATGTGTAAAATGGCAGGATAAATATTTGTGTGACCATAGCAAAGTCTGCTTTCTCCAGAAATGAGCACAGCTGGTATATAGCCTACGGCTGCAATCCTGAGAGTAAGGGCTCAATCCAACCCAACTTCCCTGGCTATTCTGGCCTAAGCTAGGCCATAGTTAGGCCGCTGCTATTCCTGAGTTATGTAGTCCAGAATATCTGTGGCCCAGCACCAGCCCAGGATCAAGGCAAAACTTACCTCTGAAACAGGCAGGCTCCTTCGGCTCGGCGTCTGTCTCGCGCATGCGCCACACCCTTCCGCACTTGTCAGTGCCGATCGACTGCACCTGCTGCAGCATCCTTGTCAGCCCGGTCGGCAAGGGCGCCGGCGCCGGCAGCCGCCCTGCGTCCCTAGCAACCCGGTTGCTAGGGGCCTGGGCGCCGGCGCCGGCACTCTGTTTGCACCTGTCACGTGACGGTCACAGGACAGTCGCCGGAGGGTTGTGAAGACTGTGCCAACCACCACAGGGCACCCTGTGCCTCAGCCACCTGCTGGAGGGGAGAGTGCCCGCTCCCCCACCTGCAGCAGGCGTTGCCAACCCCATGCCATGGTGGGTTGTACATAGGTGTCATATGGGGGGAGCGGGGAACCTAATGGCGGCCGCCACGGCGCATGCGCGACGGGTGCCATTCGTGTGACGCGGGTGAACCCCGGTTGCTGAACGGGTGTGACCTGGGTGCGGCTGCCGCAAGCGGTTCCGCTACGGGCGCCATAGCGGCTTTCAGTGTTTGGCAACCTGGAGTGCCCCCGACTCCCCCCCCTCCGTGGCTTGGCAGTCTAGCTGTCCTCCTGCTGCGTTCCCCCTGGGAAGGTATTGGCAGTCCCTGGATGGATGCAGGGGCTTGACTGGTGGGGGCTGTCTCTGTGTGTGTGGGGCAATGCTTGTGTAACGTGTAGCACATGTGTTTCAAGGGGGCTCTGCCCGAGGGGCGTCTTTATTGTTCTGGAACCAAAGCAGAGTTGGCCAGGCGAGGCTGGCATGGGTGGTCACAAGCCCAGCAGCCGATCTGAAAGCAGCAGCAGCCCAGGGACCTGGAGGCATGGGCTCTTCCCCTGTGGAACTGCAGCCTGCAGAACAAAAGGGAAACAAGTACGACAGCCAGGGGGTGGAGCATGTCTTGAGCCAACTTCTCCTCCTAGGAGCAAGTTTGTTCCCTTTAAATAATTAGACTTAGTTACCCCAGTCCGGGTACCAAAATGTCTTAAATTATTTCTAATTGGTCGTCACCCCCTCCCTTTTAATACAATTTCTATCTGAAAAGGTTTTCCCAATGTGCCGCTTCGACTGATAGCATCAGAGGAAAGGAGAGGTGCTATGTGTAAAAATGAAAGCTGAACTCGTCTGGACAATTAACAAAATTTATTGCTTTACAGCAACCCTAACACCATAAATTTTCCCAAAGCAGAAACCCTTCTGCTTAGCACAGTCCACACAACAGAAACAGTCTCCCTCCAAACTGGTCTCTTGGGCAGCAGAGCTTTCTCCTTTGGCTTCCTCCAGTCTCTGGTCCAAGGTCACCAGCTCAGCAGTCCTTCGGCTTTGCAGAGTGTCCAGCAGCTCCTCCAGCTCCTTCCTCCAGCGTGGCAGCAGCATCCAGTCCTCTGGCGAAGTCCTTCAGCAAGCTAGGATCAGACCGCAGTAGGAGAGAGCCCTCAGCAAGTCAGGATGAAAGAGAGAGTCCTGCTTCAATCTTGCTCCTTTTGTGCTCAAAGCCTTCATTAGTCCATCATGGATCACAGCTGGGGGCTGCAAGCCAAAGTTCTAATTATTTATAACACCTGTGGGGGCACACCCTGCATGGGCGGTAGGTGTGCCTCCACCCACGTAGTCCTGGGTGTTAACCCATTGCTGCCCAGTCCTGTCAAAGTCCTGTCAAAAGTCTTCATCTGTGGTGGCCCATCTTCTTTGTGGTGGCCCTGATCTGTCAACAAGGGTCCACTGCTGACACCACACTTGGCTCCTGCCAGTCTGCTGGATCTTCTTCCACTACAGAGCAGCAGCAGCAGCTGCTGCTGAGGAACGTTGCAGGGCTGGCTCCTTGGCATGTGGCAGCATCGAGGCAGGCAAACGTGGGGCTCCCTCCCTGCAGCCCCTGGGGTGCTCCCAGTAAGGTAGGTGGCGGAGGATGTTCCTGGGAAGACAAAAAACAAGGGGGAGTTTAAAGTCCGCTTGGTGTCTGGTTGCAATAGCCTTTGAGATCACACCAGCGTGTCAGTGGCCGGGCAAAAGCCTGCAGGGAGAGAAAAAAAAAACACAGCTGCTAAGGGTTACACTCATGGCCTGGTTTGAGCTGCTTACCTGGACATAAGGAGAGCATAATCCTGTAAGGGACAAAGGTCAGAGAGAGAGAACACAACACAACTGTGGAGCATTGAACATGGCACGGCAATACACAAACACTCACCTGTCAGTAGACCCTGTGGGGGCAAGGGGGAGAGAGAGTGAGACAGCTGTTGTCTACAGGCAAGTAACATTTCTACACACATGGAGGGTTCTGTTACCATGGCAAACAGGCAGATATCAGAGAACACAGTGGCTACAGGCAGAAATCCTACAACGCAGTTGCTAAGAGGCAGATATCCTATCACACATTTTTAAAAGTTTTTATTGAATTTTAAATCAATTTTACATGGCTTCAAAACCCGTGAATAAAGTTTGTTCGTTGTATAAAATAAGATATCTTATCTTATATGCGTACACACTTTGGTCCCACTTAAGTCTCAAGGTTCTGTTTCTAGTTGAGAGGGCATGTAAGCCCAAGGCTCAGTCTTACCTTTTGCCATGTGTACAATTTATACAGTATTCTTGTTTTCTTGAAGGAAGAGCCATTTTGAAAAGGTCAGCAGATGGGGGCCCTCTTGTGTGTTCCACCCCAGTGGCAGTGACGTGTGAGGGAGCTTTCTTTGTGGTGGCCAGCATGTAGAAGTCTTTGCCATTGGAGGTCAGATTCACTTCCTCATTGGCAACATTCTGTTGACAGCTGAAGACCCACTTATTTCGGTTAGCCCTTGGGGTTTACATTTACCTTGTTGATTTCTAGAGTTTTAACCACTACACCAGGATGGTGTAGTGGTTTGGGAGTCGGACTTAGACCTGGAAGATCCAGGTTCAAATCCCCGCTCAGCCATGAAGCTTCCTGGGTGACCTTGGGCCAGTCACTATCTCTCAGCCCCTCCTACCTCACAGGGTTGTTGTGAGGACAAAAAAAGGAGGGGAGGAAATATGTACACCACTCTGAGCTCCTTGGAGGAAGGGCGGTATAAAAATGTGAAAAATAAATAAACTGCTACGTTCTATGATGAAACCGCTATGTTTTGTTTTTCCTCACTGCCATGTGTGTTCGTTGTTTTAATTATTTTTTGTTGTTGTTGGGACTGATTGCATTTGACTGTTTCATTGCTGTTGCTTAAAAAAAGTTTATTTTTTTCTTATTGTTTTTATTTGGATTTTTAGTTGCCTTGGGCACCTCCTTATCAGGAGTGGAAAGTAGGGGTATCTGCTACTCACAGTGCGAAGTACTCTGGGGAATCTGCTCCTTTTGCACCAGGTACCTCCTGTGAGAAGCACCTCACACACCATTTACTTGTGACTTTGCTTCCAACTTTGCTTGTGACCCCTGAAAAACAAGAAGGTGCCACAGAAACCTCTGAAACAATATGCCCTCACATTTAATGCCAGGAAGGGGCAGGTTGGAAGTGAAGTTGTTCAAGGTGCTGTGCAGGTCCCGGGTTTTGAACCTGGAGTAGAGTGGGAAGAGGAGAAGGGACTAAAAGAATCAGGACACCATTCCTACATTAGACTGTTGGTCTTCAGCTCCCGGATCAACAACTGAGCTGTGGCTCAACCTATTGTGGGCAGCAACCGCAACAGAAATGGCAAAAATCTTGACTATGCTGTTGAAAATAATTTAATCCCAATACATTTTAAGCCAGAAGGGATATGAGTTTTAAGGGATGTGATACATAGTATTCTCTCTTGGTAAGTAACAGAAGGGGACATTTGCTCATGCCTCGAAGGTTATTTCAACAAGGTGTGTTGAGCATAAACCATCTTCAATACCTTTTGGTGCCTTTCTGTTTTTCCACTTGTTTTGTTGACTGGTGTGTGCAGCCCTGCCTTTTTTGTTCAACTAAAGGTGGGTCAGATCCACCAGAGGCATCTGGTGGGGCCACTGTGTGATACAGGAAGCTGGACTAGATGGGCCTTTGGCCTGATCCAGCAGGTCTCTTCTTGTATTCTTATGTTCTTATCAGATCATACCACTGCCATATTAATTATTCTATTTTGGTTGTGTGTGTTTTCTAAAGAAGCAGAAGAAATGACAGATAGTAAAAGTGAGCCTCATGTTGTAAGTGCATCCTGATCTGAAAAGATTGAAGACTACTTGCCTTTTTGAGCAGTGACAGGAAAGCTTCTGTATATGAGTGAAAAAATATTTGATTTTAAGTTTAGGTAAAAATATTTATAGCATTTAAAACTTAAATACTTAAATGAGCAGCAGGTCCCTGTGGCCTCCTGCTTGCATTTTTCATCCTAACGCTGATGTCAGCTGTAAAGTAACAAAGGCAGCATAACTAAATATTTCTAGTGTGCTTTTTCACATTTAAATCTATGCCAGAGTAGCTGAGACTGATGATGAACTGAGAAAGAAAAAGGCTGCATAAATGTCTGTCTTGAGTGGAATACTAAGTACGTTATTCCATATGTAATAATTGCTGCAGTGAATCAGTGGCTAAGGCTTGCACCTGTGAGGTTATGGGTTAAAACACCCGCTCCCATTGGTTGAAATAAAAGCCTTTATCTCTGAAAATTGTTTTGGGAGGAAGGGGATTGGAACTAGAGCTTAATGCTGAAGTAAATGCTTTTCACGGATGTCAGGTACACAGTGCAATCCTATGCATAAGTAAGCTCCATTGAGTTCAGTGGGACTCTCAGGTGAGAGTACATATAGGATTGCAGTCTCATGACTCAATCCTGCCTAAAGATACACGGCTGACCTAAAAGGCCGGCTGCTGTATCCTATGCCATTCCCGGGCTGCCCCGGGACAGCCCGGGAGCACTTCGGGAGAAGGGGACATTCGTCCCCTTCCCTGGGTGCAAGCCGGTCCTATGGACCTCCTCAAATGTACGCCAGCTATGAAGCTGACGTACATTTGGGGTGGAGGAGTAAGGTCATCCAGGCCTGGGAATGGGACAATATAAACTGATGCTGCAGAGGTGTCCCTGAACTTCCCGCTGCTCAGAAAATAGGAAGCATTCAATACATAGTTACTAGAAAGTCCATGGTTTTTTGTTTGTTTGTTTTTTAAACACAACACATTACCCATTTGAGACAGTGGCACTTTTGCTGCTAAAACCAGCACTATCACATCTGCACAAAATCATTGGAGCAGATGAATTGCGCCTGTGAAAGCACCAACGTGCTGTCTGTAAGTCAGATGTCCGTAACACGGGGACTACGCGTAGATGATATTTACACTGAGTTTATTCATTCACTGTATGTTCTCTGGAATCTGACTGCTTCCAGGGCCAGGTAGCTTACGGGCCTTTATGAGTTGCAATACAAACAAAAGCCAACCTAGTTTACAGGTAAGGGTGTAATTTCATCCAATTGATTAAAGTAATATGTTCGTCATTGCTAAGTGCTGTATTTGCTGGCAAGGGAAGGATATCTTGTGCTCTCGTAAACTTAAACCTGCCATAACTAGCAGTTGAAAACCTTGTGAAAAAGGACTTCAAATTTGCTTCACAGCATTGTAGCCCGATTAGGCTGCTGCATCGCCGAAACATGTGTGACACAGTGCACTTTTTGGCTGTTGCAAAAGGCAACGCGTGATAAAGCGCAGCCTGGGAGTCCTGATGCCGGTGTCAGCATGGGTGGGGGGTGGGAGGAACAGAGAGGGGAGGGGGCGGAACGGGGCAGAGTCCAGGGTGGGAGGGGTTGTTGAGGGTGCTGCCAATATCCTATCTCTCTTCATGGTCTCAATCCACCTACCCAGGTCCACATAGACTTGTGCCAGCTCAGTAGCTGGCGCAGGTCTGAGTAGACCTATTGAGGCAGTGCAAGCGTGACTGGGGCAAGGGAACAAATGTTCTCTTATTTCAAGGAGGCCTCCGAGACCTGAAAATTTGTTATGGGATGCAGCGTGTACCCTGTTGGTGTGGCTGTATCAGCCCTGGGGGAGTTAGGTAGGATTGGGATGTTAATTAAGTATGTTTACATCACCATCTAGACATTTTCTAAATGTTTTCGTGTATCTGACTTTTGATGCCTAGCACAAAATAATCCACACACTCTCCTTCCTATTTTCTTATGATTTTAAAGCTTCCTTGATTGGTCTTCAGGATCTGCAGAAGAATCATGTTTATAATTTGTTTTTAAGTGAAAATATACTCACTATATGAAGCACAACCCCCCACCTACAATCCAATATTTTCTTGCTTATTCATAGTCATAATTATTGTCCTGCATCCATATTATTTCCCTTTTTTAAAGAAGCTTGTTTAATTTACCATTATTTATTAATCATTTAGAAACAGCAGAGCAATGTGTGGTGATTCAGTTGCATTTTCTGGCACTGTTTTAACCAATTTAATTTCTGGTACCCTTTCTTTCAAAGAAATCTAATTTTATAAAATATCATATTCTAGATGTCCTTGAATAACCATAAACTTTCTTTTTGTCAGTTCAGATGTCTTATTTTCCTCTGCTTAAAACTTTCTGCTCTTTCTAAAGTCTGTTTTGTGTGGCACATAACACATTAAATTTTTCATGGTTTTTATCCATGAAAACAGCCCAATCCTATCTAGAAATAGACCAGCGGAGCGTGTGCTCTGCCGGTCTAGGGTAGCGCAAATGTGCCATAAAGCATGTTTAAGATACCCGGCGGGTAGGCAGCACAGGAGCCGAGGCCAGCACCGCTCTACCTGCCAGAGATCCGGAGCTGTGTCCACTGGGGAAGGTGAGTTCCCCACCTGGCAGCAGAGGGGCATGGGGAGGTCAGGTGTTTTGGGGAGGTGGGATTGGTCGGCAGGGCCTGGGAAGGAGGAGGGATCGGCGGCGGCCTCCTTCACCATATCCTATCCCCCTTTCTGGGCCTGGCCACCGTTACATGGGGCTCTCAGACTTGTGCCAGCAAAATAACTGGCGCACATCTGAGTAGCCCCATTGGGCAGCTGGCACATTACTCAGGATAAAGGGACAAATGTCCCTTTACCCCGAGGAGGCCTCCAACTGTGCCAGGGCAGGTCCCGTGATCCTGCTCAGGATGCAGCAGGCGCCTTATTTGCACCATTACGTCCTGCTAGACAGGATTCGGCTGTAAGCGTTTCAGAACCTTAAACATACTGTTAGTCATACTAACAGTTGAATTCTTATGATGTAACCAAAGACCCATTGAAAAGGGGCCAACAGCAACAGAAGCTGAATAGAGGAGCAAGTGCAAGATGGAAAAGAAGAGATATTTCTCAGTGCTGTAAGCTCCTCCTTTGTTTTCATTTTGTCCTTAGTTAATGAAATTAACAGGCCTTCTCCTTTAAGAAAACAATGCAGAGCCCTTCCTCATTGCGCTTCCCCCATGAAATACAGTATGGGGGGCCCTATCCACTGATCCGCTATCTGCTGATTCAGTTATCCGCAGATAGCGGATGGCCCCTGTGACACCCCCCCCCCCGGCACTTACTTTTGCGAAGAAACCTTCATTGTTTCTTCAAAGGGAACGCGATGAGCAGCCTCCTTGCAGGTGCTGCTAGAGCGTCTCTGCAACTTTTCAAAGCCTCTCTAGCATCTAGTCTAGTTGGTCGGGCTGCTCATCACATTCCCTTTGAAGAAACAACGAAGGTTTCTTCGCAAAAGTAAATGCCTGTGGGGGTCGCACCAGCCTGTGGGTGGTCGTGTGTGCCCGCAGGGGGCCTCAGAAAAACATGGAGCGTCCGCCCCTTTCCGCGGTTTCAAGTATCCACAGGAGGGCCAGGAATGTATCCCCCGTGGATACGGCAGCCCCCCTGTACTGTAAATTGTAAAACTGCTTTGTGTGGTGAAGCATAAAACCGGCAAACTGGTGTAATTGCAATTATGCAAACTTATTAATGTAATTAATAGCTTTAACTTGCAAAATTATTGCAAAATGCTGCTAGTTCTGAAATTAGAATATTTGGAAGGCTCCTCTGAACATTCACATTATGGGTCAACTCAAATGTAGAATCTGATAAAGTTATTTCTCCTGTTAACTAAATAATTTGTATCTGCTATGGAAGCTTATAAAAATTAGAAAAATATTCTTATAACCCCACAAACCAGCTTCAAAAAGAAAAAAGCCTTCAGTCAAACAGACATTAGTTCATACCTTTATCTTACCCCATTAACCTTAGGTGGTGCTAGCGGTCAGCCCAATCCTGCCTAGGGCTGCCGCAGTGTGCAAAAGCATGCTGTTCCGGATCCTAGGCAGGATCGAACCATCGCTGGCGAAGCTGAAGTACACCTCGAGGGAAAGGGACAAATGTCCCTTTCCCCTGGGGAGAGCCCCAGCGGACCCTATGGGCCTCCTTAGATGTGCACCGGCAAAATGGCCGGTGCAAATTCGAGGAGCCGGCGTGAGACATAAGGCCCAGGACAGGGGATAGGATTCGGCGTACTGCACCACCAATAATCCCTCTTCTGGCCCAGCAGGCCAGTCACCCCTCCTGGTCTGCCCTCCCCACACCCTTGCCCCGACAAACTCAGGATTTACCTGCATCCGCTGGTGCTTACTGCAGCCCTGTGCTGAGTGAGCGGCGCCAGTCTCTCCACTTACTCACCAGGTGCCGAAAACATGCCGTAAGGCACATTTATGGCACCCAGCGCCAGTGGAGCCACCGTTCCTCCGGCATATATTTAGTGTGGATTGCGCCATCAGACTGTTTGTAGCTTGTTAGCTCATAAAATTGTTCCCCAACATTCTGCTGCCAGTGACTGCCTTGGGTGGCCTCATGGATGGGCTGGCTCTTCCTGTGGCTATATTTCCAAATTAGGTTTTCCATGTTTCCAAATTACCTTTACAACCCAAACTTCCAAAAGAGCCCATTTCCTGTTCGGGCAGAAACGTAAGCAAGGATTCTTCAATGATTACTCCAAGTTATCCGCAAGTATCTTTGAAAAATATGGATCTTATTCTGAGGATACAACACGCAGAGAAACGCAGCTGTGAAAGGTGGCAATTTGGAGAGGGATGCATCACACTGGGGAGAAAGAATGCTCAATTCTTTCTTCATCTGCGGTCTCTGTATTTCAGATCTTACCACCATCACCACCCCAGCACCTTTCCCCATGTAGGTTCCAAATGCTTATTAAAGCTCCCCCCTCCCCTTTAGCACATGGTTCGGGCTTTAACACCCCCTCAAATTGACCAGTAATCTCTGTATGATACCTTTCTCCCACTGGGGCTAATAGCACCTTTGGTGGGGGGGGGGGAGGATTTTGATCAAGGAAAGAGTATGCAGAAAAAGTAAAACCTCACTCCCCAGCACCACTTTGTTGTTGTTCAGTCGTTAAGTCGTGTCCGACCCTTCGTGATCCCATGAACCATATCCCGCCAGGCCACTGCCCTGATCTAAAGTCGGATACCTGATCACAGGTCTTCCGCTTCATGAGTAGTTTGGCTTTCTTTCAACCATCTTTTTAGTATCTGAGATTTCAGCAGGAATTGCCCACACACTTTCACGCTTATTTTCATAGCCAGAAAGGCTAGAAACTTCATTTGAGAAAATAAAACTGAGTGTCTCAGGAGACTGAATTCTGTGTGCAGTGCCTCATTCTGCCTTTTTTCCCTGTAGAATCGCAGAATGCACACAGAGCATGCTCTCTTTTCAAAACTGATGTATTTTAAAAATAGCAAGTAGCTCACGTTTAAGAGGATGTCGTAATAGGAATCATTTGTAAATACATATCCCATTTAAAGAATAACACCAGTGAGGCAGAATCCTTTTAGAGGCTACATTTTCATTTCATTTCAAGGATTAAGAGATTCTGTTTCAGACCATCTGCTTCTTGTCTCACTGATTTCCATTGTACATACCAAGACTTGCCTACCCCTTGTAATTAGGCTTCTGTAACTGATTTTGTTTTCCATCCATAAAGACAGAGCCTGTCTAGAAATGATTTTGCTTCTTCAAGGGCATTCATACATTTTCTTTTGTAAAATGTAAAGGAATTCTATTAATATAAACTTTAGAGTCAGCCTGTTGGGCTTTTATAATGTCAGCTGTTTCTACAATCAAGATGCCTTTTTCTCTTGATCTGCTATGCTAAAAATACTGTGCTGTCATGCCAGCGGAAGCAATATGTGCATTCATATTTTGGAAACTTTTCGGGTTAGGCTAATTTTTTTTTTTAACCAGGGAGCTTGTGGTTCCCAAGCTTCCAAGGGCCCTAGGAAGCTGCCTTCTTTTCTCAATGCTGGCCATTAGTGGCTTTCCAGGGTTTCAGACGTGGGTCTTTTTCAGTCCTACTTGGAGATGCTGGGTATTGAACTTGGGACCTTCGGAAGCAAAGCATGTGCTGTACCACTGAGCTATGGCTCCTCCCCTTATTGTCTAATAAGTAGGCAGGCACTTGAAACATTTACAGCCCAATCCTATCAAAAGCCCCGCGCTGGGATGCAGCGGCGCCAGGTATCCAGTGCGGGGATGGAGGCTGATGGAGGCCTCCTCGAGGTTGAACCCCAGCAGCCTCTATTGGGCTACTCGGATGTGTGCCAGCAAAATTGCCGGCACAAATCTGAGCAGCTCCGTGTCAGGCTTCCAAGCCCGGGAAGGGGGATAAGATTTGACGGAGGCCTCCTCCGCTGAGCCTACCTCCTCCCGGGCCTGCCTACCTTTCTGCCCTCCTCTCGCTCCGGAACGCCCCCTTACCACCCCTGTTTCACCCTCCCCTGTCTCTCCGCCGCCTGGCAGCCTCTAGCAGGTACTGCTCCTTTGCCGGCAGAGGCCTGCCGGCACTGGCCTCCATGGTGGCGGGACTGGCTTCCGCAACATGCTTTATTACTGCACATTTGCAACAGCGCAGGGCCTAGTTACGCTGACAGAGGCCGGCATAGAATTGGACTGTTTGTTTCCGTTGTATGTCTGCCAATTTCACTTGTGTGTTTGGGCCCAAGCTCTTTGCTCAGTGAATTTGCAGAATTCATAGGTGAAAAAAGGAGTCTGCATCAAGCTCTTCACACTCCTACAAAGAGGTGAGAAAGTGTAATTTATTGCATCGATGAAGATTTTTTTTGTACAAAAATCCAAATGTTTTTGGAGAAATGTCATATTCTTAACAAAACCTTATCTCATTTGTTAATCTTATCTATCTGTCTATCTAATGCATTCACACTTAATTCCTGTGAATCATTTTTTAAAAAAAATTGTGAATGAGTACCTGGTTAGAAGATTTTTCCGTTTGTGTGAAGGTAGCTTTCTTTCTTTTTTTTTCTCCTAGTCATATCTTTTTTTAGTTATCTTATAGCAGGATAAATATAAAGGTCCAGAGTAGGTCTGAGGAAAAAGTTATTAATATAAAGACTTTGAGTGAGTAATACCGTATTTCTTCAAGTCTAAGGCGCCATCAATTCTAAGGTGCACCCTAATTTCAGGAACACCAGCAGGGGGGAAAAAAATTGATTGCAAGACACACCTCCTTCCTTCAAACTCTCCCCAGCTTGCCTGCTGCTCCATTTCGCAGATCCGATTTTACAGAGCTTGGGGAAGCTACCGGGGCTTGGGGGAGCTTCAGGGAGGCCTGCGCGACCCTCTGCAGGCCTCCCCAATCTTCAGTTCAGCAAAAAAAAGGCGATTTTCGGCCATTTCCGGTTTTCGCAAAAACCGGAAATGGAAATCGCCATTTTTTGCCAAACTGAAGATCGGGGAGGCCTGCAGAGGGTCGCGCAGGCCTCCCCGAAGCCTCCATAAGCCCCGGTAAGTAAGGCGGTGGCATTTTGGGGGTGCAATTTGACACCTTCGATTCTAAGACACCCCCTTTTTTGAATTGCTAAATTTGAAAAAAAAGTGCGTCTTAGAATCGAAGAAATACGGTAGTAGGTGTTTAGACTTTATGATGGTCTGCTTATAATTACTTGATCTTTTCAGGACGAATGTGCTCTGCAAATAGAAGGCTACACTTTTTGATTGGAAATTATGCTTTTTGTCATGTGTGCTGATTTCCCCCTCATTCCCCCCACAAATCAAACCATCAAAATGATCACATATCTGAAGCTGCGATTATGTGATCATAGTTTCACAACTCCTTCTAAGCACCTCCTTGTCCTTTGGATTCTTTTAAAGTGTAACACTGAAGAACCTAAGAAGGATTTCTTCATCTGATATGAAGCTGGTGTGGGTTGCCTTTAGAAAGCTTTCTTGTTCCCATAGTGAGGTCAGTCATAAGTCAGAGTACTCTAGTGACTCCTTAGATTGGCAAACATGTTCAGGCTTCTCTGCAATGTTGTGACTTTTAGCAGCCCCAAGCGCAGTGAAATGAAAAGTCCCATTTTGTTTCTCTTGTTTATTGTTGCAGACCGCTATGGCTTTTGTCCTTAGTCTTTTTGTGGCAGCCCCACACTGAGGCCCATACTGCCTCTTTTAAAATGCTTTTAGCAACCCTCTTTCCATCTGGAGAGATCAAGAGCACTTTAAATCACTTTTGATTTCCATTGTAAAGTGCAGTTTGTTCTCTGACAGATATCAGAGACTCAGGAGAATTTAGCAAAGTAATATTACATCCTCCTTGTCTCTGTCTAGCCACTGTTGGAAAGAAGGTGGTAGCAAAGAGATTAGAGCAACCATCTGCCCAGCATTGTGCTATGTAAATTTTATTTATTTATTTTATTTATTTTAGGAATTTGTAGCCCGCCTTTCTCCCGAGGGCACTCAAGGCGGCTTACAGCATATTAAAATACATAAACACATTAAAACAATTTAAAAACACATTAAAATAATTAAAACACTTAAGTTAAAAATAAACAATCCCAGTGGGTCACCAGCATTTACATATATTAAAACCATTTGTTAAAAGGTCAGCCCACCATGTCAGACATTAAAAGCAGTCCTGAATAAAAACATCTTAAGGCCGTTTTAATTTTAAAGCAAAAAACATCCAGACTACATCATACAAGCTTACAATCAAATATTAGTGTGAAATTTTTCTGTTAAAATGAAGTGGGATGTGAAAAGGGCTGCAAGCTTAACTGGTAGATTAATCAACTAGATCTAACTAAATCAATCCAAACCTTAGACGACAGATCTGTGAAGATCAGTTTTAATCAGTGGAGCTGCAAGTCAAGGGTGTGCTTGTTTATTTCTGTCTTGAGGTTAAGTTTTTGTGTGTTACTTTAACAGGGAATAAAAAAGATAAGATTAAATGGGTTTTCTTTCTAAAGGTAGTTTTCATTTATTACATTGTAAGTTATTTTACACACGTGCCAACTCTGTAATATTTACTGAATAAATCAAGATTGTGGCTCTGTTTCTCAGGGGTGAACTAGATGCTATGCTAAACATGTGCTATGGAAAATGACAATTGTGCATTTGGCTCCTTCTTCCTCAACATCTGATAGAAGTTATTTTGTCTTTGGATGTCGCAATGATCTGTGGTGTGTTTTTTTTCCTGACTGCAACTGGAGACAGTCAATGTGGAGCAGGAAAATAGAACATTGTGCTTGTGAGGGAAGCCAGAGGGCTGACCAAGTGCAGTGCCTAGCGGTAGCATATTTATTTATTTATTGCAGTATTTATATACCACCTTTCTCATAGACTCAAGGCGGTTTACATAGGCAGACTGACCATAAACCCTATTTTTTCAAATGGTTTTTTTACAAATGTTGTTCTATGACAGAACTTCATACAACCCCTTCATGTCTCCAGATGTTTCCTTTCATAGTGCAATCGTCGTCCTCACTACCAGCTCTTGCGCTTTCCAAGCTTCCACAGGCAGCTGCAAATCTCGTCTCACATTGGTTCTCAAGATGTTATCCACTTCTTGCCAGTTGACTCCTCCACACTCCACAGCCCTCCACGGAGATCCGCCAGCTGCTTCGAGTCACCCATCCAAGGCATAACCCAAGCTGATCCTGCTTAGCTTTTTCAGGCAAGGCAACAGCTCAACCTCCAGACCACACCTCCTGCCCTGCATTCAGCCCCTACCCCCTCACTTCATTTAGATTTATGGGGAGTAGCAGCGAGCACTAGTAGTTCACTTGCTGCCACCAGAAGCTAGGAAGCCCAGACAGAAAGGATCCACTTCGGAACATCTCCTCTTCCAGACGATAGAGAACCCCAAGGCAGCCAAGGGAATGGGCACAGCCCACACAGAGCATCTGATACTGGACCAGATACTGGACCAGAGCAACTTAACGCAGAGGGGGTTTATGGCCAGTAGGCGTTCTCATAGAAGCCAGGTACCCTCTGAGAGACTGGATATCTGGGAGGCGGGTTGTCACCTGGGATCCTGAATTTCCTGGGAGTCACATGGGCTTTTGCAACCACTGACTTGGCTGATAGTTTTCCTTTGTCTTTCAGTCAAGGGAAAGATGCTCTTGAGAAATGGAAAGTGAAGGATAATAGCATTTTGCATCTGGATGACTAAGCAGCATCCTTTAGATACTAAGGCATCATAAAACGCTTCTGGGAGGCTAAACCCAAAATAGATGAAAAATAAACAAAAATAGGGGATTTTCATCACAGTGATATTACAACATGAGGTAATTTCTGCAGAACTTATACTGGGGGAGGGAGAAGGGCAGCTAAATGCACAGCTGCCATTTTTGGTGACAACCACATGTTTACAGTAATGTGTACTTTAGGCCTTATATTCAAGCTCATTTCAGATCACATCTATTTACAGTTTTGTGTGCCAACCACACTAGGTCAGCGACACTAGGAGTTCCTGTAGTTTGCAAGAAATTCCTACTTAGTGATTTCAATTTAAAAGTGCAATTTTATATATATTCCAAATTCCCTCTTTTTACAATGGTTAAAGGTATAGGCACCCTGTCCCCCTTTGTATATGGTAAGCCTATATATATCTAAACTGGAAATGGCCCTCAGTCTTTCTCCTGGTTGCTCATTGAAAGCAGTTCTCAATAACTGTAACACAAAATCTTTTCTCACAAGGATAATTCTGGCATAGTGAATGATTTTTTAATAGTCTTATTTTTTGCATGATTTCCCCTTTTTAATATGAATGTTGAAAATGGAACCTCAATGCACTGATGCATAGGGATTGCAATCATGAGACCAGAATCTGCAATTAGCTACACATGCACTTCTTTAATGGGCAGCCCAATCATATCCTACGCTCTGCTCAGCGGTCCAGCTATGCCAACACTGGCAATGCTGAGCAGAGGAGGCAGGGCTGGAGGTCTCCTTGAGGCAAGGGAACTTTTTGTTCCCTTACCCCAGGGTAAAGCCCCAGTCCCCTCAACGGGCCTCCTCGGATCTACACCTGCTACTTTGGCAGCACAAATTAAGGCTGCCTGTGTCAGGAGAAACGGGCCTGAGAGAGGGGTAGGATATGGCGTACACCGCTGCCGCCGATCCCGCCCCCTCCCAGGCCCGATCTGCCCTCCTCCTGCCCTGAAATGCCCTGTGCGGCCTAGCCGCAGTTTACCTGGACTGCACACTGCCGGGATCTGGCTCGCAAGGGCTAGCGTAGACCTCTGCACTGGCCTGGGGCAGGAGCAACTGTCTTACGGCAGCTTTTGTAACAAACCTGGGTTGACTCAGAGGTCCTATGCCGGTCTAGCAGCGGGATAGGATTACACCCTAAATCCCTTTTGTTGTGTAGTTCAAGTTTGCAGCACAGGTTGCAATCTTCATTCTACATAATGACAGAATCCTGTTGATGTTTACAGTTGCATAATAGACTGAGCCAGGAAATGCCTGGCTTGAGCAGAAGGGTTTTGGCAGGAAATTGGGCTTTGAGAATAGCTGCTAGGCAGTGGAGTCTCCAGCCCATTGCCTTCGCCGCACTGAATAGCTCCGACAGTGAGGGGTGGGGCCACCTCATGCTGGAGACTAGGATGGTGCGGAACTTATACTACCGCCCCCACAATAGCGATGCCTCTGATCCTATCAAAGCCATTTCACCTCTGATCGTTTTTTCCTCAGTCCATTCTAGTGATGAGAAGCTCTGCAAACTAGAACAAAACAAAGCCGGTGCTGATTCACATACAGTTTGTTCACACACTAAACTATACCCATTGTTTAATTTTTTATTTGAGTCTCAACATGAGCTGCTTGGTCCAAAGCTAAAGCAATCTAGACCCTCAATTATAGGTTGCCTCTGTTTCATTTTTGCATGGACTAAAAGACAGGCAATAGGTTTTGTAGAGAATGGAAGGTGGTGAAATAAAGTCATTGTTTCCGATTGTGCTATCATCCATTCAAAGATTTTGTAGGGTTTCATAATCATTTTAAAAGCCTATAAAACTTGTGTAGCTAGACCTGAAAGTGAGACACAACAAATGAATGACCTCTCCACAGGAAGTAATGACTCTACCATATCTCCTGAAACTCTGCTAAAGACTATTGTCTGCTCCAACCAAAATAAAAGCATACTTATTATGGAACTCAGAATTAATTGAAAACATGATATCTTCTGAGAGTAATTCAATATAGCAAATACAGGTATATTATTGGTCAATGGCTGTTACAATAATCTCCATTTGTCTTCTCTAGAAAGGGCATTTTCTTCCTGTGTATGGAAGGAATTTCCCAGCTGTATGACTTTTAATTCCAGCGTTAGTGGTAAATCATAGAATAAGGTTGCAGTCCTATACACACTACCTAGTGTAGTGGACCTTCAGTATTGGCGGGGATTGGTTCCAGGAACCCCCACAGATACCAAAATCCGCAGATGTTGAAGTCGCGCCACAATGCCTTACCTACTGGATCAAGCGAGAAGTGCCTCTGGAGGCTGCTTCCATGTTACACTGGGCCTGCGATGCAATCCATTGGCCTCCACGGACGCATGGGGAAGCGACTGGAAGTTGTAGTCCGGCACAGTCTGGAAGCGGCCTCTGGAGGCACCGCTCACTCAATCTGAAATCTGCAGATACAGGACCCATGAATGCGGAGGGTTCACTGTATTAAGTTTCATTGAACTCAATGGGACATGCATAGGATTGTGCTGTAACATCACCAATTCAACATACCAATTCACTTTCCATTTTTGAGTTCAATTTATCTTCAAAAGCAATTTAATATCGATTTCAAATAGTGAGATAGTCTTATGCTATATTATGAAATCACATCTAAAAGCTTTGTGCATATTGTCATCAAAGTCTGGAGATGAGACAGGCTACAAATTGAAATAAACAGCAACAGAAAATCACAGTAGTATTAAATATCACTTTTCCATCAAATCAAGATGCTGATTGTGTTAGAGCATTCCGGTATCACTCTTGAATGCATTATCCACTGATTCCTCCTTAGCTTTGGTAAACCAACACAGCAGTCAGTTGATTTCTATTGCATTTTGTCTTTAAAAAAATTTATTGCTGGGAAGGAGGGAGGGAAAGAGAACGCCTAATTAAATCTAATGGACTTCTGGTACACGTTTATTGGAATATTGACATTTTATCGCCAATTAGACTGTGTTCCTCATCTCATTATCCTGTTAGCTTTGCTTTTTAAATCATTTTACCTTATTAGATGAGGAAGGCTTCTTCTCTGCATTTTAAATTCCATTTTGTGTATATGTGTCTGAGCAAATGCACAAAAGTATAACGTACAACCGAATGCTGTGCATGGGGGGTTATTTCAGAACATAACTGTATGGCCCAAAATGGTATGCACTCTGTTTACCATTTTGTGCATACCTCAGGTAGTAGCAGAATTCTTCTGTAATATAAGAGATGGTGTCAGGAAAGTGTGGCACATGTATACATCCCCTTTCTGCAACAGGAAAGCCTTGTGTAAACTGTTCATTTTGCTCAACTGTCTTGCAGATACGACAGTTTAGATCCAGGGTATACAAACAGCTGCTCACATGGTAAAAATGCACCTGAAGTAGGTTCTCTCTGTATGCCAGGTGCAAGGGAGTGGCGACAGGATACAGGTATCTTGTTCTCTTGTCTGTTCCCTGAGGCATCTGTGGGGGACACTGTGAGATACAGGAAGCTGGACTAGATGGGCCTTTGGCCTGATCCAGCAGGACTCTTCTTATGTTCTTATGAACCATATCACTTCAAGTTGCAGGTGAACATTAAAGAGCATACCATGTTGGGAAAAAAATCTCTTCCTGTTTATAGAAAAACAAATGTAAGAGAGAAGGGTCATAGCTCAGCCTTCTCCCTGACATGCTAGGTTGGAGAGAGGTTAATGGGGGAACAGTCAAACATGCCACCCCCCACTGCAGAGGCGTTTCTATGGTAGGGGACCTACCGTAAGTTGCGCCCCGTGCTAGTACCGTGTTTACAAACCGGAGCGAGGAGGCCCCGCCCCCTCGCTGTCGGAGCCATTCCGTGCAGAGAAGGTGAACCTTCACTGCGCCTTCGCTGTGTGGAATGGCTCCGACAGCGAGGGGGCGGGGCCTCCTCGCTCCGGTTTGTAAACACGGTACTAGCACGGGGTGCAACTTACAGTAGGGCCCCTACTGTAGAAATGCCTCTGCCCCACTGGTGCAGTCAGAAACAGTTTTACTGTCTGATCAGCTGTTTGTATAGCTGGCCTGAGTTAGGAATTGAAATCTGGAATGTCTTTACTTGGCTGCCTCTTCCTTATTTAGATTGTGATTATTTGTCTTTTGCTGTGACTGACACAGATTGAGTTGAATACTGTATATGCCAAAGAACGTCTTCCTGGCTTTGGTTAAAAAAATCCCACCAAACATTTATACTGATTAAGATGAATGTACAGTATAGTGAACTCCGTACAAGCAACAGGGCTTCTGAGCCTGCTCTTCTTCTTTAACAGAGAAGCCCCTTGTGTAGCGTTACGCAGATAATCTGTGAGCATGGCTCAAGATAAAAACAGAATACTCCCATGACCAGAACACAACGCTTTTTATGAAGTCTCCAGGAAAATTCCAGAATTTATCATGACTCTGCTAACGCTACCCTACAGTTTAGTTTTTCCTGTTAAGAAGCCAGAACCTTTTCCCTACTAATTCTCAGCTCTAAATTCCCCCTCCTGAACTTGATTTCCCTTAGAAAAAGCAGCCATCAGGCCTTTGTTACATGTGCTTGCCTGTAATATGTACCGTGTTTTCTTGAAAATAAGACAGTGTCTTATATTAATTTTGGCTCCAAAAAATGCAGTAGGTCTTATTTTCAGGGAGGTCTTATTTTCCCAACCTGTGGCGCGACCCCCCTACCGGCACCCCCCCTACCGGCACCCCCCCCGCGACCCCCCTGGCACTTACTTTAACCGATTAAAGCTTCATTCTTTCCCGAGGATGCAAGGCTCTGCAAGGCCTGGAAGGCCTGCACTTGAGTCCTCCACCATAGAGACGACGTGCTAGAGAGGCTAGCAAGGCCTGCAAGGAGGCTGCAACCTTGCAGAGTCTTCTAGCATGTCTCCATGGTGGAGGACTTGAAGGGGGGGGGGGGTCGCATCCATCTGGCTGATGATCCTAGCTAGGTCTTATTTTCAGGGGAGGTCTTATATTTATGAGTGCCAGCAAAAATCACGCCAAAAAATGACGGCAGGTCTTACTTTTGGGGGAGGTCTTATTTTCCGGAAAACAGGGTATGTAGGCTCTTAGAACATGTAGCATTCAAAATCAGCCTTAGGCTGCAATCCTATGCAGACATCGTCTCTGGTCCACTGCCTCTGCACTACAACAACCCCCCCCCCCAACCCTTACCATGCTCCTTGCGCACTGCTGTGAAACCCAGAAGTGCAGGATTTCCGGGTTTCATGGCAGCACACAAGGACCATGGCAAGGAGGGAAATGATCTGCTTCTCATTTAACTTACGTATTGCAACAGAAATTACCGTTTATCACTGTTTAAAAAATGAACATTTTTTTTATCAATGGCATTTCCTTACATCTTTAGAGTGTTTTAGGTTTTCCCCATTATTTCCATTACCTCTGATTTCCCTATCAGTAAAATTATCTCTGATGACATGAAATGAACATCCTAATGAGAGGAAGGAATGTTTTACCAAATGAGCTTCCCTTCATTCTAAATGGATGCTTACCAGAATACTGTTGAGCATTGCTGCTGTAGTGTCCTGCCAGTCTCTCTGTGGCAATGTTCCCAGGTAATTATGGCTTTCTGCAGGCCAGACTTCCATTGTGCCTGTCCAAGCTGGGAAGAGAAAATAAGGCAAAAGATATTGGATTTGACTTAAGAAAACTATAGTAAGATAGGTACTGTTTGCTTCTTTTGGTCGAATTTGTTTGGGATTATTAAAGTGCAGCAATAGAAATAGCCATACAATTCACAGTCACAAGCAGAAGGATTATTTAGGGTTATTGCAAAATACTGGAACTGTGTGAATGCATGTGCTTTTAGCAGATATGGGATCTTCATATACACTATTTTTGTGGAATGCTTTGTGGTCTTTTTGAGTATTGGATTTCAAATGCTCGCCCAATCTTTCCTTTTATTTTCATTCAATGCTCATGGAGTCTTTTATGTTAAATATTATTATCTCTGTGCCTATGCTTAATTTAAACATTATTATTAAACATAGTGTTTGTGTGTGTGTGTGATTTTAACACAAGTGTAGTTTTTAGATGCCAACCTACTCTGCCCCTATCCTCACTGGTCATGTGTCCAGTTAACAAATACTGTATAGTTATGTGCTCATGCCCCACTTCCCAGAGCAGTGAGAAGTTTCAGAGGTGCAGCATTAACTGGATTGTGGTTTCTTTGAGAGCAGAGATTACTGGAGGCTTATGGTGTTTTTGGTTTATTTACATATAATACAGTTGAGTGTTGGATGGAGTTAAGTAGCAGCACACCCCTGCAAGTAAAAACAACCTACATCCCAAGCTGGCAGCTCTGTACGACAAAAGGTGCCTTGGCCCTAGGCTGGTGTTCTCCCCTTGCTTCCATTCCAGCCTTTCACAGATCCAATCTGTCCCTGTCTAATTCAGAGTACACACTGCTCCAGAAACTGACCACCTAAGAAGGGAGGGTGGATTGGGTCACTTAACACTCATAACCTCAGCTCGTCCTCTCAGGTTGCTTGAGGTCAATGGAACCTCTCATTCTCATAAGGAGGTTTCCCATTAAGAATCATCCTGGATTGTCCAAGCCTCTGTCTGTGATTTCCTGACAGAAACAGCGCAATCCTACCCAGCTCTTCCACTGGTGCAGGCAGTGGTGGAGGGCAGGACCGGAGGCTTTGGGAGGGAAAGGGGATTTAAATCCCCTTTACAGGGGGATGTAAAGGGGATTTAAATCCTCTATCCCTTCCAAAGCCTCCCGTTCTGCCCTCCACCACTGGCTGCACCAGTGGAGGATCTGGATAGGATTGCACTGTTAGGCAGTATTCTGTGTGTAAGGAAAGCAGCTGGTCAGCCAGCACTGTGAACCCCCCAAAACAAATCACTGGTTGATATTTCTAATGATGACATCTTACTCATTAATTAATTTCATAATGCTATGAAATGTGTCTTTGATTTTTTTCCCCTAAGCTATCTCTTGGAGAAAGCTGATTCAATCTGCATCACTTATTAGTGCTCCCCTTCCAGCTTTTATTGACAGACAGCGAAAAGGCACTTGTTTTGTCCCTGTGTTTATTGTGATGTTGGAAGAGACAACTGAAAGGAGCATTGCCCATGTTCTCTGGAGCTGGTCCACTGGCTTGGAAGGGCTCTAGCCTGCCATTGCAACTGGCAAACTCAATCCCTCTCCCCCACAGTACTATTCTTGCATAAAGACTCTAACCTGATATATGTCCAAGCAGCTGATAAGACTGTAGAATGAGAGGAAAACATTTTGATTACAATTTTAACTCTATGTTTTCCTTGTAACCTGTTCTCTGTTAACTCCTGTTTTCTGTCTGTGTGTTATATCACTTGCTACATCATTACCAGTCTCTTTGAATACCTCTCTCTGTTAATCTTCCCTCCTTTTCTCTCTCTTTGCTCCTCTGTAGTTCTTTTTCTCTGCACACCACTACAGATCTGCAACCTCACCTCTCAGGGCTAAATTACACGTGATGTTGGAGATCCAGAACTCTCTGACAACATATTTTAGCCTTATAAGCAGACATGATGAATATGATTTAGATCAGTACTGCAACATGGGGGAAAGGAGGTTTAACCTTTCCTACCACACTGTTTTTCAGATGGAAAATAGCTATGGAAAAGAAAAAAGACAGGTGCTCATATTACATCTTGTCTCCCCACAACCACTCCCCATCACAACTAGTAGCATTTTGAAGCAGCTATTTTCATTGAGGAAATGATGTGTGTGGGTGGGTGGGTGGGTGTTACTGCCACTGGCCGATGCCTAATCCCCCCACCCCTGGTGGCTGCTTTTAGTCTTAAAATGCATTGGGAGATCTGCTGAGGGTTGCCCTGTGTCATGTGTAGTGTGACCCTGAATTTCCCCCTTTGTTTCAGTTTCCTAACTCAGAGATCTCTTTGAAGCCCCATGTCTGTTATTCCTCTCCTTTCCCATCCTTGACCCCCCATTTCTCAGTTTTCCCTTTCTGTTATTCCTCTGGGCTCTTTTTTTTTTTTTTTTTTACTCTCCCAGCAATTCATACATGGTTGGAACCTCCTGGCCCTGCCCCTCGTCCTCCATGCATGAACTGAACAAAGCCCATATGCATACAAAATATATACATGTGAGTTCTGTTCAGAGCTTCAGATCAATGTGTGTAGGGCAGGAGGAGGGCCAGTGTTTCCAGGCATTCATATATCCCCATACATGTCATCTGAACAGGACTTACAGTATGTATATCAGGCCCAGTTCTGAGGCACAACAGAACAGCCGCCTTGGGTCCTTTCGGGGAGAAAGGCGGGATATAAATATTGTAAATAAAATAAAATAACTAGGCTTCAGATATTGGGAATGGGCTGAGGGAATTAAAGCCTGAGCCAGCGGGTGGCGCAGTGGGTTAAACCACTGAACCATGAGCTGTCGATTGAAAGGTCGGCAGTTCGAATCCGTGTGACGGCTCCTGCCAACCTAGCAGTTCGAAAGCAAGAAATTGCAAGTAGATTAATAGGTACCGCGTCAGCGGGACGGTAACAGCGTTCCTTGCACCTCGGTGTTGAGTCATGCCGGCCACATGACCATGGAAACGTCTTCGGACAGCGCTGGCTCTTTGGCTTTGAAACGGAGATGAGCACCGCTCCCTAGAGTCGGACACGACTGGACTTGATTGTCAAGGGATACCTTTACCTTTACCTGAAGCTGGGTAGTCAAAGTAAATTTATGAACATCCCATTGGTAACCCAAGTTGGCAGTGGTCACATGTAATGTCAAAAATGGGTATTTGTATATTACGTTTTTATCCCTCCTCCAAATACCTCAAGATGCTATACATAGAGCACCCTTTTCTTTTCACAACAACCCTGTGAGGTAGCTTATGATAAGCGATAATGACTGGCCAAGCTTACCTAGTCAACTTTGTGGCTGACCAGGAATTTGAACCAGGGATCTAAATCTAACACTCTACCCACTGCATCACATGGGAGGGAGGAGCAAGGGCAATTTGAACATGGGGGAGATGGAAGGAAGCAGACAGTGCCGCATTCTTCTTCAAACCCTGGTTCTGTTGTACACCACATCTCAGCTTCTGTTTTACATCCATATGAGGTGAGTAAAATGTTGGGAAGTCTCTTTCATCTGTCATTACAGTAGTGTAGCAAGTCTAGCTCAGTTTCCTTATTAAACAAGGAGGAGTCTATGATCTCTGGAAGTTTGGAAGCATTGCTTTAGAGATGAACAGCTTATCACTTAAAGGCATGAGGTCCTGTTCTTAATGATAAATTGCTTCATTCATTTCAAGGCACTACACAACCATTCACATGCCATTGAGCTTGATGCTATTAAGGAGTAATTTCCCTTGTGGGAATTTCATTCACCACAACAGAATTCTACACAGCAAAGTCCTTTTATCATCTCAAAGCAGATAAAGGAATTTAAAATAAAAGGCTTCTTCCTGTTGCAATCACAATTGCACAAACTGCCCCTCATTCTGAAATGCCCACAAGCTGAAAAATGTAATCACATGCCTGAAAAACTAAAACATTTATACAAAATAGCCAAATCTAATTATGAAAGTCATACGTTTTTCACTCAGGCAAGGGAGATACAACCAGTTTTAATGCCAACAGAGAACTGTAATTATTATGGAAAACAGCTTTTTGCACTTTTAGCATTATCTGTAATAAAACCTAATGGAAACAATCCAGACACACATTTTGCCTTTGCTAGTTTGGACAATCTCATTGCTGCATTTGATTCTCTCAATTTCCTTTACTTTCTGTACTTCAGAAGTTAATTATGTTTAGTATTTGTTTTGTGGCATGCATTATAGTTTGGGTTACTTTGGAGTTTCTGTTCCAGTCCCCAATCACAATATAGTATATAATCCTGTCTCATTTATAGGCCTTTTGTATGAACTCCTATAACTAGCTTCATACAAGCTGGAAAGCATTTGAAACATATAGAGAAAAACAGCTGTTTAGAGCACAACCTTTCCCTGTGCAGTGTTGCAGCACCCACATGAGGAGGGGTCACCATAGGGCTTCTCAGAACTCTTTTTTCTTTCCTTCTCCTCATCTGTGCGTGGGAAGGACATTATAGATAATGAGCAATCTATAAGATTTCAAGTTTTCATGGCCAGCAATTATCCATTTTAAACAAATAAAATGTACGGGTTTAAAAGCCATGTCTGGGTTAAAAACAATTAAAAACTACAAACTGAAGTTTAAAATTTAACTTTTTAAAATGCGCAGAGGGGGAGGACTGGGCAATGCCCGCTGCAGCTAGGGCAATCCACAGGAAGGGCCCAGCTCGTGTCTGGAGCCACCGCCACGCCCTCTGGCACTGCGCCTGCTTGCTCTGGACGTGCTTGCGTCCTGCATGCATGCGTGCGTGCACAGGGGGGTGGTCGGCGCCTCTTCCAGCCACAGCTCGCGCCCAGTCCCGCTTCGCGCCCCAGCCCGACCGGCCCAGCCCTCAGAGCCAATCCTCAGAGTCGACCGTTGCCTGGCCCTCCCCCTCCACACAGTTTAAAAAGTTAAATTTTAAACTTCAGTTTGTAGTTTTTAATTGTTTTTAACCCAGACATGGCTTTTAAATCCATAAATTTTATTTGTTCAAAATGAGAGATCTGTTCATCCCCATACAGTTCTCTTTCTCTGTGTGTGTTGTTCAAGTTAATTGAGATGTACAGCACAAGCCTATAACTCAGCTCCATTGAGTTCAGTTGGCCATACTCCCAGGTAACTATGCATATCACACATACATATAACTATGATTATCTGGATCCATTCCAGTCTGGCTTCAGGCCGGGGTTCGGGACAGAGACGGCCTTGGTTGCCTTGGTGGATGACCTGCACCGGGGACTGGACGGGGAGTGCGTCCCTGTTGGTCCTGCTAGACCTCTTGGCGGCTTTTGACACCATTGACCATGGTGTCCTTCTGGGTCGGTTGGCTGGTTGGGTCTTGGAGGCACCATTCTAAGGTGGTTCTGCTCCTTCCTGGCTGATAGATCCCAGAAGGTGGTGCTGGGGGATGCTTGTTCGGCACCCTTGCCCTTGAGGTGTGGGGTGCCACAAGGGTCAATTCTATCCCCCATGCTGTTTAATATCTATATGAAGCCGCTGGGAGAGGTCATCCAGGGGGTTGGGGTAGGGAGTCATCAGTATGCTGATGACACCCAGCTCTTTCTCTCCTTTTCACCTGACTCCAAGGGGGTGGTCGATGTCCTGAATCGTTGTCTGGAGGCAGTTGGGAGTTGGATGGGGGCAAATAAGCTGAAATTAAATCCTGATAAGATAGAGGTTCTTCTGGTCCAGAAGTCTATGACTCAGGTATTGGATCATCGTTCTGCTCTGAATGGGGTTGTACTCCCTCTGAAGGAGCAGGTCCGCAGCTTGGGGGTTCTCCTGGATGCGCAGCTGCTCCTGGATTCTCAGGTGGCGGCTGTGGCCAGGGGGGCTTTTGTCCAGCTTCGGCTAGTGCGCCAGCTGCGACCGTACTTGGATCGTGCAGACCTGGCCCTAGTGACATCTAGACTAGATTACTGCAATGCGCTCTACGTGGGGCTGCCTTTGAAGACTGTTCGGAAACTGCAACTAGTACAGAATGCGGTGGCCTGGGTGGTTGCCGGGGCCTGTCGGTTCGACTCAGTCGGACCGTTGCTTCAGCGGCTACACTGGCTGCCGGTTCGTTTCCGGGCACAATTCAAAGTGCTAGTTTTGACTTTTAAAGCCCTATACGGCTCGGGTCCAGGGTATTTGAGGGACCGCCTCCTTCCCTATAATCCGATCCATATTCTGAGGTCATCAGGGGGGGGCTGTTAACCGTGACGCCATTGATGGAGGTGAGGGGGATGGCGGCACGGAATAGGGCCTTCTCGGCAGTGGCGCCCCAATTATGGAATCCCCTCCCCCTGGAATTAAGAACGGCTCCCTCTTTAGAGACCTTTCAGCGGGGCCTTAAGACGTTTTTATTTAGGTTAGCATTCGATGCCTGACATGGTAGACTGGCTTTTAAAAAAATCGCTTTTAACGAAGTAAATATAGGTGACCCACTGGGGCTGTTTGTTTTAATTGTTTTAATTATTTGTTTTTAATTATTTTAATGTATATACGTATTTTAATGTTTTATTGTAAGCCGCATTGAGTGCCCTTGCTGGGAGAAAGGCAGCGTATAAATTCTTTAAATAATAAGAATAAGAATAGGATTACAGCCCTAGAGCTTCAGTAACTTTGCAATAGGCAGAGGACAAGAATATGGCTGGGAATATGGGAAACATACACAGACTTCCCATACCCTGTAATGTCCTTCTGTACACTGCTTTTGCATTTGCCAAGGTAGTGTAGGGTGGTAACAGGACTCTGTTGTCCCTTGTGGGGATTCCTCCTTGCCTGGGCACTGTGCCCTCCTGCAGGCAGCAACACTGTGCCCTTTTCTTGATTAAACCCTTTAATGGTGATAATATGTATATAATCTTGATAACAGAAGATAATTTCATTTTTAGAAGTATATTTTATTTTATACATTTCTGCCCAATTAGCCTGCAAGGTGGCTTACAGTAAGAAAACATTGTGCAATTAAAATAATTAAATCTAAATACAGTTCCAATTTTTCAAAAAAAAAAATATGAAGGCGTTTTCTTCTCACTTTTGTTTCTTACTGTAGAGGACCCGTAGTATAAATGAAAAACAGGCTTATTAACCTTAGGCTGAAATTCTGTACACACTTTCTGGGGAGTAAGCCCCATTTAACATAATGGGACTTACTTCTGAGTAGTCACTCGTGGGTCATTCCATGTGAAATCAACCAATGAAAAATCCTTGACGTCATGGATTTTGTTCATTTTCGGTACATTTGTACCTTACCATGAGATGTTTAAAAATTATTTTTTTCAGATTTTTTTGTCCATCCATTTTTGAGATATTGAATGTTCAAAATTGCCAAAAAAGGCCAAAATTCACTTGTCACCATACCTTCAAACGCCAGTTACAAGATAACGAGGAACGCTACAGACATCTTTGTAGGTCCTTTTAATCTTCCCCATCTTTTCTTTGCACTTTAGATACTTTCTTCTTGACTCACCAAGGGAGGTCAAAGAGGCATTTAAGTGGCTTAAAGCTGTATCAGGGTCCAAATACTCAGACTCCTTTATATGACTAAGACCAGGAATCTCATAATTCTCAGGAGGAATTTCCTTTTCAAGTATATTGTTTTCCATCTGACAAGGCTTCTATTCATGTGTGGTTTGATTTCACTATTTAGTGAAACCATCCAATCAGTTACATTCCTCAAGTCTTTACTAACCCAGTGCCCCCTTTTTTTAAAAGGGCTGCAACAGTTTTTTGACTACTTATTCTCCTCCATATTTCAAATCATGTAATTATCAAACAGTTAATGAATTAAACTTAATAAAGACTAATAAAGCAGCTTCACAACAAAAATGTCCTAGAAAGCTTCACTAAAAACACACTGTCCAAACCCACTTAAATGCCTCTTTGACCTCCCTTGGTGAGTCTCCGCTGTGCAAGAAGAATGTATCTAAAGTGCAAAGAAAAGATGGGGAAGATTAAAAGGACCTACAAAGAATTATTTTTTTACTTCTGATTTAGATGAGGAAAAATGTCACTGTGCTGATTCAGAAATTATTCAGCAACTAAAGGAAAATTTTAAAACTACGAACAGAAGTAAAAAGCTCATGATTTTGATAGTTTTACCAAAAAGCTGATCCTGTAAAAGAATAGAAGGTGAATAAATCAATAAATCTATCTCTATAAATCTATCTCTATAAGTCCCGTTATAAATTTTTGGATTCATTTCAGTTTACCACATAATTTTATTAATGTAAACTGTAGAAAAATGGACTTGAGGGGTTTAATTCCTAGTCACTGCCAACAAGAAAATTTAATTTTTGTATGATACCATAGAGATACCATCTTGAAATTTTGACTGACTGACTACAAGACATATACCTTTCAGTGTGATGTTTTTGAAAAATTTTTAAAAAGTTCGATTTTCCAAAATTTCAAAATTAATATTATTTGAATATTTTTGAATTTCATGAAAATTTACAATTGGGTCATGGTGTACATCAAATGAAAGCCCTATTCATAAGCTTTAGAATGACACCTGTCCCATGTCTGTAGTGTTCCTCGTTATCTTGTAACTGCCGGTGACAAGTGAATTTTGGCCTTTGTTGGCAATTTTGAACATTCAATATCTCAAAAACGGATGGACAAAAAAATCTGAAAAAAAATAATTTTTAAACATCTCATGGTAAGGTACAAATGTACCAAAAATGAGCAAAATCCGTGACATCAAGTTCCAAAATGTATTTTTTATTGGTTGATTTGACATGGAATGATCCTCATACATAGGATTTGGCTGCTAATCTCTGTATAAAGTTGCAGTCCTGCTTCTTGGAGAGTCGTGTGTGGAGGTGCTCTCCTAGACCTTCATTCTAACCTTCCTCACCTGTCAGTAAGCCATTGCCATGCTGTCAGTAAGCCATTGCCAAGCCCAGAACACATCACTGATGTCTCAAGTGCAACTATGCAGCCCAGTATAATCAAGCAGTTCAAGTCAAGCAAGTCTCTCCCATGGATCTTCTGGCAGTTCTTTCCTAGATGCCTGATCAGCAAAGTACTATTAGGAAAACAAACCTAGGAGCATGCACAGTTGGCCTGAGGGAAGACTTGACGGGGACATCTGTGGGAGCCACTGGCATTCTGAGGGTGGTGCAGAACCATGTGGAGCAGGACACTGCTACGTGTGTGTAAATGGTCCCTCCCCCTCGCCGGTTGGAACCATTACCAGCGGGCAACGGCTACCGTGTGGGCGTCTCTGTTCTGCCGCGCAGTAGCCATCGCCCACTGGGGATTACTCCAACCGGCGAGGGGGAGGGACCACTTACACACATGTAGCGGCATCTTGCTCCACTTATGATTCCGCACCACCCTCGGAATGCCAGTGGTGGGAACCATGGCATACTCCTTTGTCTGCATGTCAGGGGTGCAGGATTGTTGCCTAAGACTTTATCAATACATGCATTACACTATTCTTAAATGAGATAGACTCAAATCCTGTTAGCACTTATTCATATGAGTGGAGCTTGGAGCCTTTGTAGTTAAACTAGACCAGTGTTTCCCAAACTTTTTTGACCCGCGACTCCCTTGACCATTGTTGACCCTTGGCTGCAGCTCTCCATTATATTATGTTGACGCCTGCCAATTGATGTTGCATTGTATTCAGAGAGGATTTCATGGCATTCCACGGCTCCCCTGACTGGTATCCGCGGCTCCCCTGGGAGCCACGCCTCCCACTTTGGGAACCACTGAACTAGACTTATGTGGACGTATGTTGTTTACAGTGCCTAATATAGAAATAAACAGACGTTGTGTGAGAAAATACATATTGAATTGTACTGCAGGTATGTGCCACCTCTTTAAAAAGACAGCCGCACATCTTCTTTTTATTTATTTATTTATTTATTTATTTATTTATTTATTTGCGGTATTTTTACCCCGCCTTTCTCCCCAAAGGGGCCCAAAGCGGCTTACAACAAAAAGAAAGTACAGTGCAGTACAATACAAAAAATAGTTACATTTTAAAACAGTAAAAACAATTAACGGAAATTAATAAAAACAGTATCTAAAAATCAGTTAAAGAAGATTACAATTAAAACAAGTACATAAAAGTTTCATTGGAGATAGTGGAGTCATCAGAGTGGAAGGAGGCAAAGTTTGTAACCTCGTTATGGTTTCAATACAATGAAACTACGGTATATTATTTGTGGGCTTGTACATGGGCATGAGTTTATGTATGTATAAAAAACAACCGTATTTGCTTAATTTATTGGCTGCTCACCATTTCCCCACTCCTTTTATTAGGACCGCCACAGAGAACAGTGTCTCCAAAACAAGAACATGAAGACAAGAAGCATGAAAAAGTTACAGACAAAGGAAGTGAGAGTGGAACTTCCTGCAATGAGTTGTCCACCTCTAGTTGTGACAGCCATTCTGAAGCAAGCACTCCCCAAGAAAACGCTGCTAGCACCCAGCAGTCCACGGGGCACCAGCCAAGTACGCTAACGTTGGATCGACCCTCTAAGAAGGCCCCAGTGCAGTGGATGCAGCCGCCAGACAAACGCAGAAACAGTGAACTTTTTCAAAGTCTCATCAGCAAGTCCAGAGAAACAAATCTGTCTAAAAGGAAGGTGTG
This sequence comes from Plestiodon gilberti rubricaudatus, assembly GCA_026170595.1. Taxonomy (NCBI): domain Eukaryota; kingdom Metazoa; phylum Chordata; class Lepidosauria; order Squamata; family Scincidae; genus Plestiodon; species Plestiodon gilberti. The sequence continues at coordinate 75,018,981 of JANXHW010000005.1, read as the reverse complement.
TGAGAAGCTGAGTGTCGAAGAAGAGATGAAAAAATGTATTCAGGATTTTAAAAACATCCATATCCCGGATTGTTTTCCTGAGCGCAAACGCCCATGGCAGTCTGACCTCTTACAAAAATATGGGCTATAGTTTTTCAGTATTTCATGACATGTCAATGGTGCATTAGATGTTTATTAAGTTGTCAGTTTCCTACTGATGTACTTCTTTCTGGTCTACCGTCGGAGTGATTCCTGCTGCTTATTTCTTTCTGTGAACAGTGGATGTGGGATAGGACATGGGTGGATTTTTTTCTTTCATTTTTTTAAAAAAGGAAATAATAAAATGCAACTAAAGTATTATGGATTATTTTATAATAGTTAAATATGCATGATAAAAACATTTTGATTTTCTGACTTCTCATTTGTGAAACAAATATATATATATCATGAGATCATTCCTCATTCTGTGTCCCACAATAGCAGTGATTCAAAACCCACTGGATGAAGAAGGGGACTTATGATAACAGAACTAAATCCAAACTTTTTTAAAGAGCTGTTAATGCAATAAAGCAAATGTCTATTTTGCATGAACACAAACGTGACAAGTAGTTCACATGAGAACAAGAGGTTTGTCTGCTGCTTGGATAAATATTTTGTTCAATACCAAGACTATAAGTGTAACATGTCTTTGGAATTGAACTTTGTGAGAATTTGTGCGTGGCTGTGTGTTGTTTCGTAAGGATGGTGTAAATATTCCTTATTCTGTTTTATGATTGCATCAACGTTCATCTACTAGTGTTCATCAGGACTATTTCTGTGAAATGCAAAACTATCAGCAGATTGTGAAAACTGGTTTGATGGTCCGAAAAATTTTGTTTTCATGTTAGTCAACAACGTGGGAAAAAAAATAAAAAAGACCTTAACATATTTGTTAAAAGGGGCCTACTGTTAGATGTTCTTGATTTATTACTCTTCTATTATTATTAGTCTTTGTCTTCAAGTAGGTTTTAGGAGAGTTTTTGCAGTGTTATTACTATGCTTCTACTCTGCTACCAAAGCATAAGCAACATGTTTCAGCAGAAAATGAATAATGCTTGGGGTATGTGAGTTTTAATTAAAATGTTCAATACAGATTCAACATGATGGAAAACAACAGTGTTATTGATTACTGCTTGGTGTAGTAGCGATAAAATTGCAGCTAAGAGTGCACAAAGAGTATTTTGGTTGACAAAGAAAGTAATACTTCTGACAACTGTTGGGAAATTACTGTTAAAATACTAAATTTAAGATGTGCTTAACAAGACACGCCAGACAAAAACCTGTTTTCCCAAGCACAAAAGCTAATATTTACTCATAATGACACAAAAATAATCTTGTTAATGCAGGCATGTTTGTGGATGAGTGACGAATTTGCAGAGGCTTGTGAAATATTGTTGTGTGTTAAATTTTTATATACAGCCAACCATTTTTGCCTTCTTAATTCTGTTGTCTGCTGCTTTTCTTTACAACAGTACCAGCATCTTTGCTGATCTGGCAAAGCTGGTCACATCTGCAAGTATTGCTTGCAGCCATAGGTCCAGCTAGAATTCTTTTAGAAAGAAAGAAAAGACCTTGTAATTCATTTCCACTGGATCAAAGTGTTTAAAACATACTTGTTCAGTCTTATACTCAGGAGTATGTGGGGCTGTGCTAGTTGTGATTTCCAGCTATCAATTATGGACCGCTTCTATCTAAACATGGTCTAGCTATAAGCATGCTGGCAGTTTGGTCCCAAGGTGGTGTGTGGGTCCACCATAATGTGTGAACAGGCCTATTGTTTTTCATAGTAAGAGAGAGAAAGCTTTGTGTCCTCAAGCTCCTTATTGGTGAAGATGGATGTAACTGATTGATTGGTGTGTAGGGAAGCAGGTATAACATGATAGAAAATATGTCTTTGTAATGTAAGAATAATAAGAAGCAAAGCAAACACAACTAGGGGAGCACCTTCAAGAAGCTATCTCTAATTATAGTGACTTGTGCTTTCTGCTACTTTTGACCCACTAAAGTCCCTCATGCCTCTTGACGACAGAATGCTTTGCTAGTTTTGGGTACATTGAAATATCATACCAATATCTCTAAGCCACCTGAAGCTTGCTGCTGCTAGTACAGAGAAGCGATGGTGATTGGTACAGTCAAGCTATGTTTGCTGTGAAAGACTGACCATGATGCCAAATCACCCTGATGGTAAGTATTTCTTCCTGAAGGTACTTTCTTGCCCTCTCCAACTTCCTGTTTGGTCCTACAACCACTGCCCTGATCACTAGGAGAAGCAGCATCTCAAAGTATCCTAAGATGAAAAAATGAGAGCACTGAATGTAAGAACTGGACCTATGATGAAGCATATCATTATTTTCTTTGGTTTGTCTTTCTGTTTTTTCTAATGGTTCACAGAATGTTTGTTCATTTAAAAAGGATTGTTTATTTAATAAACATATTTGTAGCTTTTCTACTAAATAAGTTTATTATTTATTTGTAAAACACTGCTTTTCAACAAAAAAGCTCACCAGCAGAGAAAAAAGCTTACATAGCAGAGAAGTGAAAAAAAGTTCCCTGTCCCAAAAACGTGAAGAAGAAGAAGAAGGCGGCGACGACGACGACGACGACATGAGGGAGATACCAGCAAATAGCCACTGGAAAGGACAGCACACTGGAATGAATATGGAAAGTTTCTCTTCCTCCACTACCACCACCACCACCCAAAAAATCAGGTGGTCACCATTTTTATAAGGTGCTTCTTTGTCCAGTTAACAGAGGTCTCAAACAGATTTATAACTATGCAAAAAAACCAAAACCCTATAAAATACCTATATTCTTATAGCTTTATATTGTAACTACAGTTGTAACTAGTAAAATAGCAGCAATATTGGTCATTTAATAGCTAGGAACAGGTCTTGTATATGGTGATATTTCATCCAGTGGCATAAAGGAACCAGATAGCTTGTCAGGTCTCCCTAGGTAGGGAATTCCAGTGGAGAGGTGCCACCAAAGGGGAAAAAAAGTTCTATATTCTATTCAAACCAATCTCACATCTGAGAGAGAGGGAATACATACAACAGTCTCTCCCTGTGCTCTGAGAGAGTGAAAAAAAATGACCAGGAAGCAGCATTCCCTAAGGCAGGGGTTCTCAACCAGTGGTATTTGTACCTCCAGTGCTACTTTGGCCGACTGCTGGTGGTACTTGGACTGCTGGACCACTGGAAACCTGCTCCAACACGGTGCTTTTGGCGGCACGTTTTCACTTCTGAGAGGCTCCTGCCTTTGGCTGAGCCTCTCAGGAACGCTGAGAAGGGGCCTCCCACCTGCCCAGAGACGTCTACCTGCATTTTCTGGCCTCTGAAAACCCAAAAGTAACTGGCGATTATGTCATTGCTAGTCACTTCCAGTGGTACGCAGGAGAGTAGCGCCGGATGTGTTCCTCAGCCGGGAAGGGGTTAAGAACCCCTGCCCTAAGGGATGGAGAGCTTTAAGAGTTCAAGGTGATAACCAGTACCTTGTACTGAGCCCAGAAGCTAACAGGCAGCAAGTGAGATATATCTGTTCTCTATGGTCTTTTGTCACAGTCTTCTGTAGAATGTAGAAATATTCACAATGTCTTCCACCAGTAAGAAGAAAATCTATCCTTTTGACACATAAAAATAATATAGAAGTACATGTTCTCTTTATTACACCCCTCTTAAAACAGCTAATGAGGGAGCTTGGCCTCAAAAGGAGATGAAAAGTCCGCCTCTGTATCACACTGTATTACCACCCATTGGTTGGTGAGGAGCCAAATGCAGGTCCTCTGAAGTGGCAGCTCTTGATCTGCTGATCCTCTCTGCTTTCCAGCAGTCTCTCTGTTGCTTTGAGCCTTTTGCTTCTAAATCATTTACGAACACACTTGGGATATTTATGGAAGTCTCTGGCATCAGTTATTATCATGGAGTAATTTTAAACAACAAGCCAGTGCACAGCTTTCCAAAATGCTACACGTCTCTTTATCAACCACTTCTCCTGTCCTGATGAAATTAGGTGTTTACAGCTAGAGGAAGGGGCCATTCCTATCCAATGGGAATAGCCCTCTGTTGTCAGGAGGCAGGGTCAGTCCAGATCATGTGGTCTCCGCGCGGGGTGCTTTCGTCTCCCAGACTGGCCCTGTCTTGCTGGCAAAAGGTCATGTCACTTGGTTCTCCCGTGTGTGTGGGGAGTTTTTTTCGCATTTTGGATCACTGGAGGTCTCCTTTTAAGTTCTTCGTCCGGCAGAACATCGACAGAACTCCACAGGGGGGTCGCGTCACAACCGGAGTTGTCTCTGGTGCAGATAGCGCCGTGGAACTTTATTGCCGTCTTTGCCTTTCCCCAAGTCTATTGACAGGAGAGCAGCGCGTCATTGTAGGTCCTCACCATAGCCGCGTAGGAGCGGCTTCTGTGTGTGCTGCATGTCACACCAACTATTTTTGGCAGCAACCTGGGCACAGGAAGCTGGCAGGCCTTCCCGGGGCTCACGCAACGCCACTATACTGCATTGGGAGCCCGGCAGGAAAACAAATTGGCCCACCATCCTGTCCAACACTCACGTTTTCGCTGCCCCAACCAACATTCTGAGGGGATAGCGATGGCACCATTCAGCTGTGCAGCAGAAAACTACAGTTGGTGAGACACCTGAACATTCTATTACCTCAGAGAGGCAGTTTAACTGCTGCAGTCACAAGTGGACTGTTTCTATGGGGACTCAGAGGTTGACCTTGGACATGTCTGAGCGAGAAGGGGCACCAGAACCTGTTAAGAGGCAGGTTTCCACTGTCATGGAAGATACCATGATAGAAGAGTGGAGGTGGCACTGAAGAGGGCATTTGAGGTATCCTCTTTAGCATTGCGGGCATCACCCCCTAACTCAGTACTGTCCAGGGCCACGTATCTTTGGGTGGAGGAGCTGAGTAGGTCAGATCCTACTTTGTCCAAAAATGCAAGAGATACTTTTAAAAAGATAGCGCTATCAGTAGTTTTTTTTCGGTGGATGCATCGCTGGACGCAATGCAACTGAATGCCAGGGCCATGGCAGCAATTGTAGTGGTCAGGTGCAACATTTGGTTGCGCAACTGGGAAGTTGACACAGGTTCCCAGTCCAGACTGGTTGCCATGTCTTTCCCAGGTGGAAAATCATTTGGGGAAGGCTTAGATAATATTTTGGTGGAGAATCGAGACAAACAAAAGGTTCTCCCAACCCTTAAAAGAGAGACTGTTAAGTCCAAGCAGCCTCACTCCTTTTGAGGGAACCGGCAGAGTTTCAAACCTAAGGATAGCCCCAAGTATAAACAGAAGTGGAACAAGTTTAGACCCTATAGTAAGCAGGAAAGAGGTTCCTCTGTGGGTGTAGGCGCATAGACTGCTAAGCCCAACAAAAGGAGTAACGCATGATGCCACCTTGGGGTCGGAGCCAGGGCAAATAGGGACCCGTCCCCCAAAAAGTCACCACAGACGTGTGGGTCAGAGAGACGGTCTCTCTAAGCTATGCCCTGGAGTTCAGAAAACGGCCAAAGGACCGCTTCTGGTCAGTTCCAATATCAAATCACCACAACAAGCACCAGGCAATGTTGGGAGCAATAACCTGCTTAATGGAAATAGGTGCAATAGAAGTGGTTCACCCGAGGGAGAGAAGCCAGGGAGTGTATTCGGTCTTCTTTTTGGTTCATATTAGACTTGAAATGGGTGAATCTGCACATGAAGGTGTGCAAATTCTGGATGGAAACAGTAAGGACGATCACAGCTGTGTTAGAGAAGGGAGAGTTTATGACTTCAATAAACTTGAAGGAAGCTTATCTCCACATTCCTATCCGGATAGTGCACCTTTAACAGCGGGGGATATGCATTCATCCCTACCTGGACAATGTCCTGGTCAGGGCGCCGTCCAGGGCACAAGCCATGAATGACCCCCAAACCACAATATGGTGCCTGGAATGGCATGGGTTTGTAGTGAATTACCAAAAGAGTTATCTGGCCCCAACCCAGAGTTTAGAACATCTGGGAGTCCTATTCAATACAAACTCATTCCGGGTGTCTCTGTCAACAGAGACACAGCACAGGTGTCTGGAACTGCTAAGGAGGGTGTGTTCAGCCAGGCAGGAGGACGTGATAGTATTAGCTCGCCTGCTAGGCATGATGGTATCCTGCCAGGACCTGGTGCAGTGGACTCAATTCCACACCAGACCCTTGCAGAGGTTCCTATGACCATATCAATGCAATGCAAAATAGAGCGCAGACAACATGCGATGGTCAAAATCACGCAGCCTCTAAAACATCAACTGCATTGGTGGTCAAAGAGAGGCCTTCTAGCCAAAGGGGTGGACCTACAGGTGCCAGCCAGAGTGATCCTTACAACAGACACGAGTCTGACAGGATGGGGGACACATACACAGGACCACCTTGCTCCGGGAACCTGGTCAAAAGCAGGAAGCTTCCCGGAGCATAAATTACCTGGAATTGAGGGCCGTTTTCCTACCTCTAAAACAGTTCAGTCACAAACTGCAAAACGAGCATGTCTTGGTGAGGACAGACTGTCTCCGCCAAGGCATACATAAACAAGCAGGGAGGAACAGAGGGGCTGGGCGGGAGCTCAGGCAAACACGCTGCTGGCCTGGGCGGAAGTCAACCTGAGGTCAATAAGGGCGGAACACCTTGTGGGTGTCCAGAACGTAGAGGCGGACTGGCTGAGTCGCTGCAAGGTGTTGGACTCACAGAGTGGAGACTTCATCTGCAATCCTTTCAGCAGGTGGTAAAGAAAATGGGACAACCAGTGCTAGATCTATTTGCCAACAGGGACAATGCTCAACTGCCACGCTTCTTTGCACGACTACAGGTAGAAGGCGCAGAAGAAGTGGATGCTCTCACCATTGACTGGCCTCCAGGGCTTCTGTATGCCTTCCCTCTCTTTGCATTAATACATCGAGTCCTGCAACGGATTCGACTAATATTAATTGCACCGAGATGGTCAAGGAGGTCGTGGTACCTGGACCTTCTTTGGCTGTCTGTTCAGGAACCATGGGACTTACCCATGCGAGACGACCTGTTGAGCCAGGGACCTCTTCTACACCCACAGCCAGAGTTATTCCGGCTGTCGGCGTGGAAGGATAGATCTGTCCGACCTGGGCTGTTCAGAAAAGGTTGTCAATACACTCCTAGCTTCTAGAAAGAAATCCACTATTAGAAGTTATGGGGCAACCTGGAAGACCTTTCTGTCATGATGCAAAAGGAAAGGCATTTTCCCTTCTAGACCCATGATATCACAGGTGTTAGAGTTTTTGCAAGACGGGCTAGATAAAGGCCTTAAGACAAGCACACTGCGTAGGCAGGTGGCAGCACTGCAAGGGACCTTGGGTGCTAGCCTCCAGTGGGAGATAACTACACACCCACATGTGAGGCAGTTTCTAAGAGGGGTTGCACTGATTAACCCCCCTAAAATACACAGAATGTCGACATGGGACCTAAATACGGTGCTTCAGGCACTCATGGGTCCTCCATTCGAGCCTCTAGCCACAGCTTCACTGAAGGAACTAACTTATAAGGTGCTATTTTTAGTAGCCATCACGTCAGCACGTAGAGTCTCAGAGCTGGGTGCCCTCTTGACGCACCCAGAGTTGTGTATTTTCCAGAAGGATGCAGTAGTCTTAAGAACCGACCCTGCATTTATTCCAAAAATAAACTCAGTTTTCCATAGGCAGCAAGAACGTATTCTGCTATCTTTTTGCACCAATCCTAGTCACCCCAGAGAGAAGGCATGGCGTTCGTTAGATGATAGAAGGGCACTCCATTTTTACACGGAGAGGACAAAGTCTTGGCGAAAAACTGATGCTTTGTTCATGGCTTTTCAGGGAAACTCTATGGGTCGGAAGGTGTCTTCCTCTACTCTAGCATGCTGGCTCAGAGAGCGTATTGTAGTCTGTTATAAAGCAGGGGGCCAGACTCCTCTAGAGGGTATTATGGCCCATTCAATTAGGTCAGCAGCTACCGCGGCCGCCTTCAACGGGGTACTTTCTCTACCAGAGATCTGTAGGGCAGCCACTTGGACATTGGTGCATAGTTTCACCAGGCACTATAAGGTGGATAGGGCAGCATCCACAGAAACCAAGTTTGGCAGAAGGGTCTTACAAAAGGTGATTAAGCAATTGTAAGGCGCTGCACCTACCCTCCGTACAGATAAACTGCTCTGGCATATCCCATTGGATAGGAATGGCCCCTTCCTCTAGCTGAGAAAAAGGGAGTTTACCTTGTGAATCCCTGTTCTTGATAGAGGAAGGGGACATTCCGCCCTCCCTGAGTAAGGTACAGTGCTCAAGGGACTGACCAGAGACAAGTCGGTGGACAAATGTTACAGTCCTCTCCTTCATGTTAAAGATAGATAGATAGATAGATAGATAGATAGATAGATAGATAGATAGAGAGAGAGAGAGAGAGAGAGAGAGAGAGAGAGAGTGAGTCACTGGAGTTTCGTCCAAGAGGCTGCTTAGGGTACCTACAAAAAGGGAGATATTTAACCGGCAGCCTGTTGAGAAAGTCAATGTTACTTGATCTTGAGAATGACTGGCTTAGATTTCTGAAAGTATCCAGTGATGTTTCAAGGAAGTGGAGGGGTTTCCAGCTCTTCTAGGCGATCTGGGAGATGGAAGCCCCCCGCATGTGATCTGGACTGACCTTGCCTCCTTGCCTCCTGAGGGCTATTCCCATTGGATAGGAATGTCTCCTTCCTCTATCAAGAACAGGGATTCACAAGGTAAGAACTCCCTTTATTCGTTCAGACATCACTTTCAGAAGTCAGTCTATATACAAAGATGAAACCTGCCCCATGATAGCATGCTAAGGTTTAATAAACCCATTTCCACCCTGATATGCTTTAGTGTGGTTCACACTAAACTACACACCCACAATTACTGTTTGATATGACAGACCTTCCTTTTGCTATTTGTGATGCACCCCTTTCTGGTCACAACCTCAAAGCTCAGAAATAACACCCTGGTTCTTGCCAACTTTGAGAGCTTGCTCGGCTCACAATTGGAAAACCGTCTCTATAATTAAGGATTGGTTTTAAAACTTGTATCTTTGCTCATTATTATGCACAGCAAGAGTGCACTCTGAACATTAGTATCCCATTACTGGCACAAAATGTGGTGCCATCCCTGTGTTCCAGCTCAAATTACCATTGTAATAGCTACTAGCTTCCAGTAGCCTAGACTTTTGCAAGTTTGCACAAGGGAGGCACCGTTTATGCACGGCAGCACTAAAAATCCCTCATAACAGGCATAAAACACCAAATTGTGCATAAAAGCTCTAACATACTCTGAATGCAAACTCTCTGCACTCTCTGCAACAGCTGTTTTCTTTCCTGATGGCCAGTGAGAAATTTGCTTGGGCACTGCCCAAGCATTCACACTGTATTGATCACGTAAATATCCCATGTGTCATATAAAGCAGCTGTGCTTTACTTCATTCAGGGCCAGCTCTCCTGTTTGGTGGCTCTTCGCCTAGGAGCCATGTCGGGGTGGAGAGCCCTGCAACTAAGAAGATGCCCCAGACTCTCCTGCACTTTGCAGGGAAAACTTGATAGCACCCTTATTTCACATAGGGCTTGGCAAGGTGTGAAGACAGTATGTGCCACCTGTGACCTGGCTAGACTCCATGAAGACAGTGACACTGGCTTCTATTTGGGAGGCTCCTTATTGAGTAAGGGGCAAACCCTGCTGGCAAACCCACCTATGCTTTTATTAGCCCTCTTTTGTATTTTCAGTTGTGCAGATTGTTACTTCATTGATTGAACTTGCATTGTCATTATTGGAGAACATCCTTGCGTGTCTTCTTGGTAATGTTCTTAGCCTCCCTTACACCATGTGGCTTCTCTAACAGGGTGTTCAGCACATCATGCAACCAATGTCCAGCCTCTTGGAAGATTTGTGGCTTGTGTGATATGATAAGCACACCATTAGAATAACCACATGGTCAGGAGCCTTTGCATGAACTGGTGTGAGATCAACCACAGAGAAGCTGGCAAGCCCTGTGCTCAGGGAAAGGGTAACTTCACCATACACTGCATACCACTACATCTTTTCATTGTTACATAGCTTATATGTAACCTAACTTGTTGTCCATTTGGAAGATTTTCTTTCAAAGACTGGGATTAGATCTGACATTTGACAGCCAAATGGGTCTTCTGGCGCCCGGGCAATCACTCCTCATGGCGCCCCCCTGAGCACCAGAAGACCTGGAAGTAATTAGTAGTTATTATGTCACCATCAATTATTTCCAGGTTGCGAGCTACTATGAGCGACTGACCACTTTTCTCTCTTTTTTTCTCCCTTCAGAGTGAAGGGGAAAAGTGGTTGGCTACTCAGAGCAACGTGAAACCCAACCGGTGGAGGCGGTGAGAAGGCGAGGAGGCGAAAAGGGTATGTCGCCCCAGCCTCCCCGGTTGCCCCCAGATCAAGCCGCCCCCTTGCTCCTCAGAGGAGGGACACTACCATTTTTGCCACCACCGCTTGTGTTGCGAAAACTTTTTTCTCTTTTTTTCACCCCCTGGAGTAAGGGGAAAAAATGGCACCCCCTTGGTGTTGCGCCAGGGCACGTGCCCCTCAGGCTCCACCATTGTTATGCCACTGTTGACAGCTATGAATTGATATCTGTTGGCTTCTAACCACATCACTTGTCAACTTGCTGCATTATTATTATTATTTGCACAATTCAGTATTTTAACAAAATGAACTGTTTTCTGTTCCACCTGCAGGAAGTCAAGGCAGTCTACTGCAGTAAAACAACAATTATATTTTGATACATGGAGCTGCTTCAGAGATTATGGAAGTTGCCACAGCTAAAATCAATGAGCTTCTAAACTAACGTGTTGCATTGCCCATATGAGGAGACAGTTCAGGGGAGGGAAAGACGTTGCCCAATGTTAACAGTTAAACTGGCTCTAAAGTTTTGTGTAGGGATATAGACAATTCATTCATATTTCATTCATGTAGCGATAAGCTCATCAAAAGCAAACATTCGACTTGAGGGTACTGCCAAGTCAAGCACTTCACTTGCCTGTTCATTCACAGATATTGCTTACACATGTCGTCAAAGCTCTTGCTAAGGGAGTCAGTGCATGATGAAAATTGCAAGCAACCCAGCCACCATTCATTGCATTTGCCATGTGATCCACCAAGCGGATCCACTATAAGAGGCCATGGGCATAAATGTGGAAAAGTACATTATCCTTCCTTTGACCATAGTTTCGCGCAAATAAATCTAAACAGTTTACTCTTTATATGCAAATGAAATAAAATAACATATTCACAAATCTTTACTCTGAAAAAGATTTCCAAAATCTGGAGTATTTCTGTATGGGCAGGTAGTTACAAAGAATAGCTTTGTTCCCTCTCCATGAATCTGGTACAACCTCCACTGAAATGGATGAAGTTGTCCAAAATCACTGCATTTGAGCAATTTCCATTCATTTCAGTTGTTGGGAAATTTGTTCCCATTAGGCCAGAGGAAGGGCCACAGCTCTGAGATAATTCTTCCACCTCCCTATTTTCACTTCCCCACCACCACCAGCATTCTCATATAAGAGAGCAAGGAAAGACTTTTCCTCCATGCAGAACCACAGTGTCAGACCAACTAAGGGATGTCTATAAGAAGAACAGGTCTCCTAGTTGATCAGACCAGTGAGTGAACAAGCATGATTAAGAATATTTTATAAGGTCAGGCCAGGGAGTATCACTTGACCTTATTTGATCTGTTGGTCCATACACAGACTTCATTGGCTAGAGTGGATGGTCTGCCTGCAGTTCCCGCCATTGGTGAGAGCTGAATCATGCAGGACAGCCACCCATGTCATTCCTCAGGTCATCCTTTCAAGGTTTGCTGGCTAGGGAGGGTTTGTGTCCACAAATAGATGGATTCTTTGTAGAAGAACCATCTGACCAGCAGTGATGTAGACTTGAGACTATTCACTCGGACTCAAGTCGGACTCAAGTCGCATCAAAGACTTGCCTCAGACTTGACTCGGTGATTGTAAAAGACTCGAAAGACTCGACTTGAGACTTGGAGCCTTTTATGACAAGTCGAATTTTATTCAGGTTCAAACCCGTTTCCCCCATTAAATAGATAGGGACTTGCAACTCACAGCCAAAGACTCGGGACTTGGGGGGGGGGGCAAAGACTTGGGACTTGACTTGAGACTTGGACCCAAGACATGGGACTTGACTCAAGACTTGGAGTCAGAGACTTGATCCCACATCCCTGCTGACCAGTGTTGTTGTTGTTCAGTCGTTAAGTCGTGTCCGACCCTTCGTGATCCCATGAACCATATCCCGCCAGGCCTTCCTGTCCTCCACTATCTTCCTGAGTTCGCTCATTTTCATGTTCGTTGCATCGGTGATGCTGTCTAACCATCTCATCCTTGGCCTTCCCCTTCTCCTTTTGCCTTCAATCTTTCCCAGCATCAGAGTCTTCTCCAGAGACTCCTCTCTTCGCATTAGGTGGCCAAAATATTTGAGTTTCAGCCTTAGTACCTGTCCTTCCAGGGAATAGTCAGGCTTGATTTCATTTAGAATTGACTGATTTGATCTCCTAGCAGTCCAAGGGACTCTCAGGAGTCTTCTCCAGCACCACAGTTCAAAAGCATCTATTCTTCGGCGCTCAGCCTTCTTTATGGTCCAACTCTCGCAACCATACATTGCTACTGGGAACACCATCGCCCTGACTATACGAACTTTTGTTGGCATGGTGATATCTCTGCTTTTTATTATGCTGTCTAAGTTTGCCATAGCTTTCCTTCCAAGGAGTAAGCGTCTTTTAATTTCATGGCTGCTGTCTCCGTCTGCAGTGATCTTGGAACCCAAAAAAGTAAAATCTGTTACTGCTTCCATTTCTGCCCCTTCTATTTGCCAGGAATTGATGGGACCAGATGCCATGATCTTAGTTTTATTAATGTTGAGTTTCAAGCCAACTTTTGCACTCTCCTCTTTCACTCTCATCAAGAGGCTCTTTAGTTCTTCTTCACTTTCTGCCATTAGGGTGGTATCGTCTGCATATCTGAGGTTGTTGATATTTCTCCCGGCAATCTTGATTCCGGCTTGTGATTCATTCAGCCCTGCATTTCTCATAATGTACTCTGCATATAAGTTAAATAAGCAGGGTGACAATATACAGCCTTGTCGTACTCCCTTCCCAATTTTGAACCAATCAGTTGTTCCATGGCCAGTTCGAACTGTTGCTTCTTGACCCGCATACAGGTTTCTCAGGAGACAGGTAAGGTGGTCTGGTACCCCCATCTCTTTAAGAATTTGCCACAGTTTGTTGTGATCCACACAATCAAAGGCTTTTGCGTAGTCAATGAAGCAGAAGTAGGTGTTTTTTTGGAACTCTCGTGCTTTCTCCATGATCCAGCGCATGTTGGCAATTTGATCTCTAGTTCCTCTGCCTCTTCGAAACCCAGCTTGTACGTCCGGTAGTTCTCGGTCCACGTACTGCTGAAGCCTAGCTTGTAGGATTTTGAGCATAACCTTGCTAGCATGCGAAATGAGTGCAATTGTACGGTAGTTTGAACACTCTTTGGCACTGCCCTTCTTTGGAATTGGAACGTAAACTGACCTTTTCCAATCCTTTGGCCACTGCTGAGTTTTCCAAATTTGTTGGCATATTGAGTGCAGCACTTTCACAGCATCATCATTTAGGATTTTAAGTAGCTCAGCTGGGATATCATCATCTCCACTAGCTTTGTTGTTAGTAATGCTACCTAAGGCCCACTTGACTTCACTCTCTAGGATGTCCGGCTCTGGGTCAGTGACCACACCAGCGTGGTCATCAGGAACATTAAGATCTTTCTTGTATAGTTCTTCTGTGTATTCTTGCCATCTCTTCTTAATCTCTTCTGCTTCTGTTAGGTCTCTGCCTTTTTTGTCCTTTATCATGCCCATCTTTGCACAAAACGTTCCCTTGATATCTCCAATTTTCTTGAAGAGATCTCTAGTCCTCCCCATTCTGTTGTTTTCCTCGATTTCCTTGCATTGTTCATTTAAGAAGGCCTTCTTATCTCTCCTTGCTATTCTCTGGAACTCTGCATTCAGTTGTTTATATCTTTCCCTTTCACCCTTGCTTTTTGCATTCCTTCTTTCCATAGCTATTTGTAAAGCCTCATCTGACAGCCACTTTGCTTTCTTGCATTTCTTTTTCTTTGGGATGGTTTTAGTTGCTGCCTCCTGTACAATGTTACGAACTTCCGTCCATAGTTCTTCAGGCACTCTGTCTACCAGGTCTAATGCCCTAAATCTATTCTTCACCTCCACTTTAAACTTCACCTCCACTTTAAACTTCACCTCCACTTTAAACTGAAGAATGTAGGAAACACCACTAGACCAGTCAGATATGACCTAAACCATATCCCTTATGAGTATACAGTGGAGGTGCTGACCAGTGACAAAGACTTTAAAAGAAGAGCATGATACTAAAAGAAATTATTCCATTCCTTAGCATGTACCCTCTACCATCAGAACTGGAATGTTTAGATATTATTACATTTCTGTCCTACCCTTCCTCCAAGGAGGTCAGCTTCCCCTCATTCTGTCCTTACAACAACCTAGTGAGTTTGGTTAGGTTGAGAGAGAATGACTAGCCTAAGGTCATCTCAGCCTGACACCAACTACTACACCACTGAGCAACCCATCTAATAGTTGCTAGTATGCCTGACTTGGATGTTTGATCTTTTTTGAAGCTCAAGCTACATTGTTAGCCGTATCACCTTCCGATGGCTTAGATTTTGATAAGACAACTGTGTGAAACATACCATATTGGTCTGAGTATAAGACTCACTTTTTTCTCCTAATTTAAGTTTTTAAACTAGGGGTGCGTCTTATAATCAGGCTGTTGCAATTTAATGCCAGTGATTTAATTAAATTTTTTTAATAGCACCAAACTTTAAGGGTGCGTCTTATAATCAGGTGCGTCTTATACTCGGGACAATATGGTATTTCCTTTTCTGACCTGGTTGTGCTGAGACAAGGGTTCATATGCTTTGTAGTTCACTACATTCATAGCTGGTAATAGTCTGTATTCATAGGACATTGGATGATGGATTAAATCCATACTAGCAAAACAAAGTGTGTAAATCTGTAATTTAGAGATATACACCTGATTTCCTACGTGATAATGGCATTGTAATGCTGGGAAGTGGGGGAGTTCATCTTGTCCTGCATGCACCATAGTGAAATACTCCAAACATATATTCTTATACCAGGACAAAAGATTTAAAGGTAAAAAAGCCATGTAAAAATATTTATCAAAGCCAAAAATGTATTAAAAACAATTTAAAAACACAAGTCTTTAGAATGCTACAAGGTGTTAAAATTAGCAAGCAAAGAGTAAAAATCATTTAAAAATACAGGCAGATGGACCGACGTTTCGTCCTAATTCATAGGACATTTACTAGGTCTTAAACAGTGTGGCTGTGGGTGTTAAGGCACTTTGTAACAAACACGGATATATAAATGCTCCAAGAGGGAAGCTGCAAAGTCAATCAACGCCAGAACTTTTTAATACGTTTTTGGCTTTGATAAATATTTTTACATGGCTTTTTTACCTTTAAATCCTTTGTCCTGGAATACTGTTTCTGGCCATGAAAGTTTTCGCTCAATATATATTCTTATACCTTTCAAGAATAACGACTGGAGCTAGATTACCAAAAAATGTACCATGTTAAAGACGTACCTGGTTCAGGTCTCTTTCTAAAGCAGTTACTAAAATAGTAAGATATCAGTACAAATTCTAAATCCATAACCTCTGTTTATTTCATTTGTGCCATCGCTTCTTCCAGGGGGCTGAGGATGGCATACATGGAAGTACTTCCATCTTTATCCTCACAACAACCCTGTGAAATGAATTAAGCTGAGCAAAAGCAACTAGCCTAAGAAGTCACCTAGTGGACTTCTTGCATTAGAAGTCCAAGTCCAACACTCAGTGGCGTTGCTGGAGGAGGTGCAACACCATAAGTGGTGCAAGGCACTTCACCACGCCTTGCAAACCAGTGCAAACCATTCCGTCAGCAAAGGCTCCGGGGCCGAGTGAGAGGGGCTACATTACACTGGTTTGCAAGGCGTGGTGCAACGCCTTGCACCACTTATGGTGCCGCACCCCCTCCAGCAATGCTTGTGCGTTTTATTACGCTACATTGGCCTTAAACTGCTAATTTATTATCATTTATAATTTATTGTAATGTATTATGCAAGGTATTCATAAAAAGAATTAAAGCTTAATGAAAGTAAAGTTTAAAAACTCTGTATATCAGTTTGGAAATCTCATTCAAGTGAGCATGAGGTTGGAAATAGTTACAGGATACAGGAGTTACAGTGCTTCCCTCCCCTTCCCCCATCATAAGAAGAAAGAATTGGGATCTGTTGTATCATTAAACATCACATTAAAGGGAGATGGCAGTACCCTTACAAGCTAAGAAGCTTTTTGAAGGCCAACTATGATGGCTGTGAGCTGTAAGAGAGAATTCAGATGTTCATGGCCCAAAGCTGAGTCAAATGCATGACTCGTCCATGGCTTCAATCTCGTTTTCATTTCAGGAACAACTGCACAGTAGTAGTGCTTTGAGGATCAGGGTGACTATTAAAAGGCAAAATATGCAGCTGTAAATTTTCCTTATACAAAGTATTTCTATAGGGTGTTTCTTTTTAAAATACCCCCCTCCCAGCTTTAAAGAGGTTCTTGCCAGTAGTTTCTCTTGACACATGCAATTATTTTAGCATGGAAAGCTATCTTAGCTTTCACATTTCCTACCATGTTATGCACTGAGAAACTGTCTGAAAGTGACCGTTTCCTTTTTCTCAGCCTAGTAATTAATTATTTTTTGGATTCAAATAACAATATCAGTGAAAAATTGCCCTGCTAGAATAATCAGAATGCAAAATGAAAATGACACTAACACAAGCAAAACACAAACCATTATATTTTTGTAAAAAACCAAATTATTGTTTCACAGAAGCTGTGATCTGGAATTTAAATTATATTTTAGATGAGATCTGCAACTCATTTACATGAGAACTAATCTTGACTGGATGTGTGTTCTGGATAAACAGGAGACCTCCTGGCTTCCTCTTTACCGTGGATGATTGAAAATCTTGTGTTAATTAATACACTTAATGATTGGGGATGAATCTGATCATTGGTTCACTCTGTCTTGGAAGTTTGATTGTATAGGCATTGCTATCTTGGCTGGCTGTCTTCTGTTCAGATCCAAATATAGTGGCATATGTGGGCGGCAGAAAAGGAGAAGCTACTACTTAGTGCAGTGGTTCCCAAACTGTGAGGCGCGGCTCCCAGGGGAGCCGTGGAAGCCAGCCAGGGGAGCCGTGGAAGGATGGCTTCAGGTTCCCTGTGGAGGGAAGACGGGGGTCCCCCAGTCAACATACCCCACATCACTTCTGATTGGACCTATAGAAGGGGGAGAAATGACCTTCACAGAAGTTATTCACAAAGAGGTGAAATTGGGGAGAAAGCTTCACTTGGTGGTTTTCTACCTGTCACATAACATAATGTAACGGGGAGCCGCGGCCAATAGTCTCCAATGGTCAAGGGAGCCGCAGGTCAAAAACGTTTGGGAAACACTGACTTAGTGCATTGTCCGAATGACACAAGAATCATAGGAAGCCTTGTTAATACATTAGGGGGGAAAAAACCAAAAGCCAAAGTATGGCTGGCTACTTCATTAGGATCAACTAAAATGTTGCAAAGTAGTGAGCAAGCTGTTAAGATCCGTTGGCCTGCTAATGAGCTGTAGTGGAATGACTGCCTCAACTGGCGAATTGACAGAGGTAGTCTGTGCCTAATGGCCACCCCATTACACTGACATTACTGGTCTTAGTTGCCCCTGCTGTCCTTTCCCTTGCGGCAGTTCTGCTTCTTTTCCTCCTGACCACCTCCATCTTCTTTCCTGTCTTTTTAAGACAGGATGCTGTGGAAAATGTGAGGAGGAGTAGAGTGGTGGTGGGGTCTAAAAATTGATCTCCTGCACTCCGCTGCAGATGACGCTGAGGAGGAGACAGATTCAGGAACGGGAATTCTCCCAACACAGACCCTGGCAGCCTTTACTTTAGAACCTCCTATGCAAGGACTCAGCACCCCCTCCACGGCAAGAGCTCTACCTCCTTTCTGACTCTGAAGACCGACCTGAGGAGCATGCAAACGCACCACGTTTCCCCCTGTGCTGCTGGAGTCAACATCTGCAGAACCAGATGAGCTCTCTTCAAACAACAGCAGGCTTCTCAGGAAAGAGGCAGAGTTGGCTACCTTGCAGGGACTTAAATCTTCAGTCAGCTTCACACCTCTGCTGGAAGAACATCCAAGGTTGGAATTCCAAACCCTGTTACAGGGGAATAAACCCCATTGAACAGAATGAGACTTCTGAGTTAAAATGCATATAGGCTTGCACTCCAAGTGTTGCTTTCTATGCCTTGTTTAGCTGCTGTCCATTGTCCTGTCTCCCTTCTAAACTGTTGGAAGCCTGGTTCCTGGGGCTACATTTGTGCTGTGGTCTGGACTCCCTGCACTGCCAACATCCCTGTAAGATGGACAAGAGCTGGTGGCCATAGTGAGCTGTGAGGTTCTCAATTCAAGCTCTGCCCTCAGCCATATCCATGGCTTCACTAACAGCACAAGCCTATGCATGTCTACTCAGAGGTCTGTCTCATTCAGTTCATTGGGGCTTACTCTCAGGAAAGTGTTATAGGAGTGGAGCCTAAGTGGCCTTCCGGGCCCACAGGTGTACACATTTAACTCCTGTTGCGTATAAACACCCATAGGAAGAAATGGTTTAAGCAAGTCACAATTTTTTTCAGACTCCCATTTACTAAATGGGGATGCTAATACTGACCAACCTTACACAATTGTTTTATGGATAATTGACAATGTTTATTAAGTGTTTGGAAAATTCAAAAAAATGTTTTTTTTTCCTAGTTTCCAATATGTTTACACATGCACAGCTTTTTCCTCCAGTATGAAATTTAAAATCTGGTATTCAGTACGCTTAGAGAAGGCTGCCAGACACCAGTTAAGCCTGAGCTAATCTCCTAGGCCTAGGGCATTAAATTAACTCTTTGCTGCTCTGCTTGGACTGACATGGCATTGTGCTTTTATTTGCATCAAAATAGGCCAACGATTAAATACCAAAGCAAAAAGGAAAAAAAATCTTACACAGCCCTTCCCACACTACATTATCACTTCACTAAGTCCTTCCCTGCAGAAGAAAGATAAATAAGAGAGTCAGAGAAAACAAAAGTAATTCAGGAAAAGGGCTCAGAAAGCTTAAGCATTATCTCGGCTGTGTTCAACAGTACTGGGGGTTGCAATCAATTCACAGAGCACCCCAAGGTATAACCTCTTGTAAAACCACACATGCTGTGAATAAGGTACGTGTAACAGTTTAACTTCTCTTTTCCCAAAACCTCTGCAAAGGCCACATATTATAAGAGGGCAAAACAGATAATATAAGAATATGGAGTCCACATTGATGCTTTTGAGAACGCTAACTTGAGCATTTTCAAATGTCTTCAGAGTGCTTCACATATATTGTAAATTTTATAACAACCCTCTAACATAGGTTAGTAATAATTTATTTCCACATTGCGGAAGGGATGCTGAAGCTGAGACAACAGGGCTTGCCTAATGGGCTCATTGTGAGAGAGGGTCATTATGGGAGTTGCTTCTGGTCACTTTCATAAGGTGTCCTGAGGCCCATGGAGGGCGATAGAGTGCATTGTTGTGGGCCCAGCACAACCCAGAAGCAGCCTCCAGAGGCACCTTTTGCTCAATCCAGTAAACTTGCAGTGGTTCCCAAACTGGGAGGCGTGGCTTCCAGGGGAGCCCCGGCTACCAGCCAGGGGAGCCATGGAGTGCCACAGAATCTTCTCAGAATACAGTGCAATGCCAACTGGCAGGCATCAACATACTGTAAGGGGGAGCTGCAACCAAGTGTCGCCAAGGGTCAAGGGAGCCGTGCATTGAAAACGTTTGGGAAACACTGCCTCAAGGTCAGGATAGGCCCACTTCGTAAGTCTTTTACAGTGATGGAGCAAAACAATGCTGCATGAGCAACAATGGTGAGGTGACACCCTTGTGCTGCACCAGTGGAGGAGCTGGGTAGAATTGTGCTGTAAGTCCACGTTTTCATGTGGGACTCCTTGCCTAAGGAAGAAGGTTCTTCTCATTTGCTGCTCTATTTTGGTTGAAATGTGAGAGCATGGAACATGAAATATTATCTCTAATAGGCAATCATATTCCCTAATGCAAATGAATTTAAATATTTGCTCTCTCTATATTCAATATATACACTTGCGCCACCCTTATTGAACAGGCAGAGTAGCAATTAGCTGTCCCACTGAAACGTTGAAATTTAAATTCATTAAATGCACGCGCACACACACACACACAGTATATATGCGTGTGCACACATGAAGTGGAAATGCAGAGGACATTATCCTGAGGAGATAACGGACTGGCTTACTGACTTTGACTTGGCTTATGGACCAGCTATTGGACTAGCTTGTGGACTCTGACTTGCCTTATGGGCTGACTTTTGACCTGGTTTAGGAACTCAGCTTATGGACTTGCTTACAGACTCTGACTGACAGACTTGTGAGTAGAAAAGGGGAACTAATTAGCAAAAAGGTAGGTCTTTACCTCTTAAAGGGGCAAATTGGGAATTTGATCTTTGTCCCCCCCCTCCGGTCTCGGAGGACCGAAGCCCGGGAGGGGGACAAAAGCTGGAGCGTGGGGCATGCACTTCAGCCAACCAACTGAAGTGCATCCCCCATGCTCCAGCTGACAAGCGGAAAGGCGCTCAGGGGCTGAGTGCCTTTGTGCTCGTCAGCAAGGGTGGGTGGGGCATGCTGCGGAGAGTTTGTCAGTTGAAGAGCATGCCTGCACATCACTGATGCTCAGAAAGGTGCTCAGGAGCTTAAGCGCCTTTCTGATCATCAGCTGGAGCGTGGGCAGGGCATGCACTTCAGCTGATGAACACCATGTCTTGACCCTAAGCTGGCTCTTTCCCTTGGCTTTCATTCTGGCCTCTGCCTCTTCCTGTCATTCTGAAAACACATACTGCCAGCCAAAAATGCTACCTTTTGTTCCTTCCAAAGACAGCAGGGAAGAGGTGAGTCAGTTGACACATTCAGGGCTCAACCCCTCCCCTCAGGGAGGTGTACATGAGGATCTGGAGGCTCTTAGTGAAGCCCCTCACCCAAAGATGCTTCCTGGATGATCAGTTAGTAATTTATTCAAGAAAAGCCTGGGCCACTGGGTAGCCTTTAAGAGCAGTTAAGAACCTGCTTAGTTCTTAGCTACTCAGGTAGTTCTGCAGCCCCTGGAACGCATTTGACACACCACTATGGAGAAGTTTTGTTGTTCCTTGGTTGGCAGTAAGAGAGCTTAGTGTAGAGATGGTTCTTTAGCAATGGCGCTTGCCATCCCAGAAGAGAAGGAGCCATAGCTCAGTGCTGAGCACCTGCTTTTCAGTCCAAAGGTCCCTGGCTGGCAGGTTGGGGGGAGGCCCCTGTCTGAAAACTGCTGCCAGTCAGAGTAGGCAGTGCTTAGCTAGATTGAGCAGCAGTCTGATTCAGGAGATGCAGTGGCAGAACATCGGTGGAGCGCGTGGAGCAGGAGCTCCAGACGCTTGGGGCGGGAGGGCGCGATCGGGGGAATGGCCGCCGGGGCTCAGGATTTGGCAGATAGCCCTCAGCTGCCTGCCGGATCCTTGCTCTGGATTGTGCTGACAGTAGTGAGACTTACTTCTGACTAACCATGCATAGAATTGTACTGACATATGAACATAAGAAGAGCCCTGCTGGATCAGGCCAAAGGTCCAGTTTCCTGTATCTCACCAGTGGCCCACCGGATGCCTCTGGGAGCAAAGAGACAAGATACCTGTATCCTGTTGCCACTGCCTTGCACCTAGGATTCAGAGATAAACTATATCTAAAACCTAGAGGTTACATGCAGACAGGGGTGTCACTAGGGTTGGTAATGCCCAGGGTGAGATCTCATGGTGTCACCCCCATGGACCTCCTCCCATACCAGACAACACGATGTGGAGGTGAGTTGCGAGTTGATTGGGAAAGAGCATTTTCTACCAATGATATATTTTTGCACTACTAGTAACAAATAGAATAGAAAGTCATTTTGATGTCCCCCCTCCCTGGGGTGTCACCCGGTGCGGTCTGCACCCCCTAGGTTGCATACAGAGGTTTTACATCTATCAATTTCAATATAAAGACTTTAGAACTTCTAAGTGTCACATTGTAATTATTCGGTATTTTTTTTATTCTTCCAGAGTTCCTGTTTTATTTCCCCACTGCACTGAATAAATTATTGAACTGAACTTTTACTGTGTTATTGAAGACTTTCCATTGCCTTGTGCTATTACTGTTTTTACTGTACATTTAGAGAAGTTCAATTTTCAATTTCTTTCTGGACAGTGATGGTTCCCTGGGATATATTGAGGGCCTTGTTCCTGTGACAGGAAAATACTTTTCAAAAATAAAAGTAGATAAGAAAACTCTTCTTTCCTGAAAGTTAGTTGGCTGCTTTGCATCAGTTGCTGTTGTATAATGAAACCAGGATCCAAAGAACGGTACAACTAGTTTTGCTTACCCAACGGAGCTGTTGGGTTTATGTTTCTCAAGCAGCAACCCCACCCCAAGCTCCATTCAATATGACAAACTGCCTTTGAATCTGAGACATCTTTCAAAGGTCGTTTTGTGAGATGACATGGTGTGTGTGTGTGTGTGTGTGTGTGTGTGTGTGTGTGTGTGTGTGTGTGTGTGTGTGTGTGAGTGAAAAGAAGTCCAAAGAAACAGTACCCTCTGCACCTGTACAGCAGCATTCCTCAAAGTTCTCCTGGAAAAAAGGGGAGAATTTTCAGTGCTTGCAGGGGTGGGGCCAGCAGCAGCAGCAGCGATCCCAGGGATTGCTGGTGCCGCAAAAAAAAAAAAATTAAAATGCAATTTTTGGACTTACTGGGTGTCCTGGAGCCCTTCGGAAGTTTCGGGAAGGCCTGCACTCTGTGGTGATTTATGACCATTTCTGGTTTTTGTGGAAACCGGAACTGGTCTTAAATCATCATGGAGCAGCGATCCGAAGCTCGGGGAGGCCTGCGGAGGGCAACACAGGCCTCCCCAAAACCTTCGGACCCCCAGTAATTCCAAAAATTGCATTTTAAAACTTTTTTGCCACCGTGGTGGGATCACCGCCGCCATGGTGTCTCTGCCCCTTAATGGATCATGCCATTAGGGTGCTATCTCTTTGGAATGGGGGAACCTCTCTTTTGATTATCAATGGGTTTTTGTTATGTTACTGTGCAAAGTGCCATTTTAATTGCTGGCACTGTGTAGTGGTGTAGAAAATGAAGGGCACAATCTAGCAAATTTAAGCATATTTCAGTCCCATTGGGCATGTGCTTAACTCCTCTCTCTCTCTCTCTCTCTCTCTCTCTCTCTCTCTCTCTCTCTCTCTCTGAACTTAAAAGTGCTTAACTTTGGATGGATCACATGCATAGTAGCAATCACACATTTCCAGAAGATAACTTTTGCAAACAAAGCAGATTTTAACTAGTTCTTAATGTTACCGAGGTCTTTCAAGTGTTGTTCCAAATTTCATATGAACTAATATAACAATTATCAGAAAAGATGTATCCACCTAGCTGGAAAACTTGATACCTTTTTTTTCAGGAAATTATCTACTTTGGGGGATGTATTTAAATATATCAGAGTAAAGGGATCATTACCTTGCCTGTGGCTCATTTACTATATAATCTCATTTTGGTCTCAGCCTTCGGTGAATAGTAATGGATATTGATCAGTTGTTTTAACAGTGGAATAACAGGTTCAGTTTAATGATGGTGTAATATCTTTATAATGGCTGGACTGTGAACAGAATACATTCATTATTCCACAGGCAGTACAAAGCTGTATTAGGGCAACTTATGCATTTGCTGGAGGATTCAATTACTGTAGTGAGTAGGGTTTTGAAACAGGCAACATCTATAATACACTAAGGATTCAATTAGTTTAAAATGCCATCTATGGTTCATTTTAGCAAGCATGTAAACATCCTTATGTCTAGCAACCTGGCGTCACATTTGAATTTTCTTCTTTTTATGATTAAAAATAATGTAATAGAGAGAGAGATAAAGATAAATATACAGCTAATCAGAACAGTTTACTAAAAAAATTGTCTGGATAGGATAATATGGAAGACAAGTTTATCAGGGTAGGTACTAGCCATGATAGTTAAGTGGAACCTTCAGGTCAGGTTCATGTGATCTTTTGAGAAATCCATTCCGTGATCCAGGCCTGTTATTTTAGAATGCCTTGGGTAACTCACAGGGGAGTTCTGTCTATCCCAGGATTTAGACTGCACTGGACGTTCTAGAAGGAGTGATATTAATCTGCTTGTTTGCTGCCTGCAAGAAAAGTCGCAGCATATTAAACCCTGCATGTTACAAATCATCCTGAGTGTATTTCCTAAGGATACGTGGCTCTCTAATCATTATAGTTCAGAGGCAGGCAGTAGTATGCCTCTGTATAAGGGTTGCAAAATGAAGTGAGCCAATAACAACATGTGAGATTTAGCCTAAATTTCACATTAGCCACTTTTTTTCCCCTAGAGAAAACTCCCAATGTACCAGGTCAATTAATGTGATGCACTGTTGCATTTTTCCTCTCTCCCGTTCCCAGTTAGTTAATTTTCTATCAGTACAGAAAGTGGTAACCAAATCCTTAACTTTTCATATCAGATTTTTGTTTTTTAGTATTCACTGAATTTCATCCTGTAGTTCTGGTGGGGGAAGCAAGTTATCCTGGGTTCTGAAGGCTTTTTGAAATAAGGAGGTCTTCAGGCCTCTCCAGAAGGATTCTAACAAAGGAGCCATTAACTCAAAAGGGAGGGAATTCCATAGAACAGGCACCACTACCAAGAAGGCCCTATTTCTGGCTACCATCCTCCAACCTCTCTCAATGGTGGCACATCCAAAAGGGCCCTTTCAGATGACAGAAGAGAGCAGACCAGATTATACGGAAGGAGGCAGTCTCTCAAATACACTGGTCCTGAGCTGTAAAGGGCTTTAAAATTCAAAACCAGCCCCATGAATTGGGCCCAGAACCAAACCAGTAGCCAGTGCTGCAGTGGTCCGACAGAGTCAAACCACCAACCTCCAGCAACCACACATTAATATTATTCGGATCAACTTGAAGCTAAGCCTGCATAACTTGGGATGCACCACACCAAATGCAGTCCATCAACCATGCATGGCAGATCACCATGGATCCATAAACCTCCCATTTTGCTACCGGCAAGGGAGGGGGCTGTTAAGCACACAATGGTTGCATCAGATAAAGTGGACTGTAGTCCATGAATGTTTGTGCTCTACATTGGTTAGTCTTTCAAGTGCCACAAGATACTTGTGTCAGTTGTTTTTACTGCAACAGATTAACATGGCTATCCCTTTGGAAGTGAATATAGGTCGCCCCTTGTTATTCACGGGTTCCACCCCTATATTACTATATCAAATGGATGGAATAATGCTGCTGTTTGGGGACTGGAGGGTGGAAGGAAATCAGCATGGGCCATGGAAGGATGAGTTATGCCCTTGGAGACTATAAAGGACATAGGGTCATTCCATGTGAAATCAACCAATGCATGAAACCTTCATGTCATGGAATTGGTTCATTTTTGGTACATTTGTACCTTACCATGAGATGTTTAAAAATTATTTTTTTAAAAAAAAAAATTCAAATTTTTTTGTCCACCCGTTTTTGAGATATTGAACTTTCAAAATTGCCTAAAAAGGCCAAAATTCACTTGTCACCATACCTTCAGGTGCCATTTACAGGTAAACTATGAAAGCTATATAAATGGGACAGGTGGCATTGCAAAGCTAACGAATAGGGCTTTCATTTGATATACACCATGACATAATTGTAAATTTTCAGGAAATTCAAAAATATTCAAATAATATTTATTTTGAATTTTTGGAAAAATGGGATTTTTAATTTTTTTTTAAAAAAAATCACACTTAAAGGTATATATCTTGTAACCAATCAGTCAAAATTTCAGGGTGGTATCTCAATGGTATCATACAAAAATTAAATGGTGACAAGTGAATTTTGGCCTTTTTAGGCAAATAATTTTTAAACATCTCATGGTAAGGTACAAATGTACCAAAAATGAACCAAATCCTGACATCAAGTTCCAAAATGGATTTTTCATTGGTTGATTTGACATGAAATGACCCCATAGAATAGGCCTATGTGCTTCCATTCAACTGGAAGATACAAAAACCAGTGTGGTGATGCCTTTTCCATTGTCATTTTTAATAGTGTAGCATCCAACCAACTCAATGAGTGTTAAAGTTGTAAAAACATTTAGGATTCTGACTCAAAGTTCTTACCTACTAATGGGACTATACAGGGAGGGCCCTGTAACCCCCCTCATAGCCATGCCTCATTAGACTATAACAACAATCATCTTTAAATCTTAGTGTTTTCTTTTCCTGCTTCTTATTTCTCCTTTGAAACTTATTATTATACTTCATTTAAAGATCTGGCTCATTTCATTCCAAAGTCTTGGAGAAGGCTGCAATAACTTAAACCAAATGTATAAACATTGCAAAATGAATTCCAGATCAATATAGCGGGTATATTACAGTGCTAGTCTAGGTATGTTTACTCAGAAATAGTGTCCACAGTGTCCAGTAAGAGTTACTCTCAGGTAAATTTGCATAGGATTGTAGTCTTGATGTTAACAACAGCTGCATATTGCCTCTCAGCCCTTGGGAAAGAAGATTATCTGGACCCCTAGGCAAAATTCTTAGTTTGACTCCTACTGAACTTAATGCTTCTGACTGGCACTTTTGGGAAAAGTTTCAAAGGCAGCACCTGAGCAGTTGTGCTGATGACATCACTACTACTGCTGTAGGAGAAGTTCTGGAGCTCTGCTCCACTCTCTCTTGACGATACACCTGGTAAAGAGCAGAACTTCCTCTGCTGATGCCCTGAGACTGTGGGATTATCTGCCACAAGAGAGGGCTGTTAGCATGCTTCTCTTCTCACCTTTATAAGGAGGAGTAACTCTTCCACAAGACTTTTGATTAGGCAAGATAAATATTTTATTTATTTTTCATATTTTTATAAAGGCCCTTCCTCCAAGGATTTTAGGGTGGTGTACATGGTTTCTTCCCTCTTTTTGTCCCCACAACAACCCTGTGAGGTAGGTTAGACTGAGTGTGACTGGCTCAAGCTCACCCAGGAAGCTTCATGGCAGAGTGGGGATTTGAACCCAGATCTTCCAGGTCTAACTCCACCACCACTACTACCCCATCCTGGCTCTCAAATGGGAGCCATAAACAGACTCCCATTTCCTGATGGTGCCACTGTTTAATAATTTTATCATTTATATTGCTGATGGTTTTGCTGTATTTGTGGACTTTGATTTAACCATGCTGTAAACCATTTTGAGCAACTATGGAAAGGCAGGGTAAAAAAAATGTTTCAAATAAATACATAAGCCCAAAGTGAGTGAATGAAGAAGTGGGTATGGGGGGAGGGCAGAAGACAAGGAGGGGGTATAGAGGAGAGAGGAAGATATCTGGACAGAGCCTAAGGAGCCAACAGATCTGTCAGAGGATGACTGTTTCTAAAGCAATGACCCAGGCCTGATCTGGATTTAAAACCACTCCAGGTATGGAGGAGCCAATGGACTAACAGGAGGAAGCAGCATCATGCTGGACCTGGGAGTTCACTATTGTCCCTTGTTCCTGCATTGCAAACCTCTAAGGCCCCAAAGTCCTACTAGGGCTTTGCACTGCCAGAACTAGTGCAAGGTATTTTATGAAAGCCAGGCCACTGACGCAAATGGTAAGAAGCATGGCGTACACCGCAGCAACTCCAGGAGGCTCCACAGGTGCCTGTAGGTTGGCAGTGGGGGTGGGCCATGGGTGGGAAGAAGGAGTAATGGGGCATGTTGGGGGAGGAACTGGGGGGTGTCATGGAGGGAGAGAGTGGATCCAGTGGCAGTTGAGCATGCTGGATCTTCTCCCCAATTTTTCTGTCCACCCTGCCCCCTGGCTCTTCTCAGATTTGTGCTAGCTATATAGCTGGCACAGGTCTGAGGAGAGCCATAGGCAAAAGGGGGGGGGTATCATGCTGTCTGATCTCCCCTAACCATAGCATATGGCGCACGCTCTGTTGGCATGGCTGCATGCTATATAACGTGGCGGGGGATAGGATTGGGCAGTAAGTGACTCATTCTAAGGGGCACCAGTGTACCAGTTGTGACCCCTGCATGATTTTTATTGCACCATATTGACCACTTGTTTGCTAGAACTAGAGCTATAAAGACTGAGCCAGTACTGACTCTTGCTCCCTCTTATGGATGCGTCATTCCAGACGTGTGCACTTTGCCAGTGAGTTGAATACATCAATGATCATTGTTGTGCATGTGGGGACTGCGATTAATGTGGCATACTCAGTCATGCCCAACACACGTACCTGTTGGTAAGCACATTTACCATTTAGAAAGGCATTCATAATTTCCATGACAGCTGTGATCCCTGGTTTTCACTTTAAGTTCTGTGCATTCACATTGGAGCATGTTCGCAGAAATGACGATAGCTGATGGATTTGATCAGAGCACCCTGGAGGATACTAGGCTGGGAGCATTAGTGTTGGAAAGAGATACAGAGCATCCATTTCTACAGGGAGTGCTGTCATTGATTTGTATAAGCTATTTCCTTTTGGCAGCCCTTACAACTTACTGAGCAAGGCAGACATACATTAGGCTATCATCCCTATAACCTCCTACAACTGTGTGCATCGCCCTTGGAGTAAGGTTATCTAAGGATTTATTGTGAGGAGCAAAGGCTAATATAGTAATAGAAATGGTTGCAGTTATCACAATAAGTGTTCGTTTCAGGCTGGATACATTTTATTTCCTTGGGTTGTAATGCAGAAACAAACAATGGGGTGAGTGTCACCACTACATTTGTCTTAATGACAGTAGATGTATTCTCCTGAAATGAGTGCGATATTGCAGGAGTAGTACTTGGTGGATGGTGCCAAGTACTGAAAGCATTGCCATTGCTGTCTATTATTGGTAGTAAAAGCATTGCTGTCTATTATTGGTTCAACAGCTATTGGGACAACAGATTCTGTAAAGAGCTGCAGTAGCCCATAAAAGAAGTGTTCTAAAGTAAGGAAGTGACATTATCTGCTGATTGCCCTAAAACAAACAACCTGATATGTGCAAAGGGGCATTTTCTCATTGGCTGCTATCAAGTGGCACTTTAATTAGGTTATTTTGAATGAGCTGGTTTTCTTCCAGCAAACTGAAGCAAAGGCTCAGGCAAATTTCAGTGAAGTATAATTGGGTTGTCGGGTTAACTTGTTTCCTTCCTGTGATAATTCCGAAAGCTGAGTCTGATGCCTGTACTGTACATATAAAAGCCAGTTCCCAACATTCTGTCACACTCTAATGTGACCAAGAAACAGAATGTGGCGACGCAGAGACAGAAGCAGGCTTGATTCTTAATGGTTGGTGTCACCAGGGGTAGGGGGCAGGTTTAGCCCCCAGTCTAATCATGTCCCTTAGTGATCACCCTTCTCCCATAAAACTCATAAGGTGCCATGTTGCCGCATCAAAAATAATCCAAGGGCCAGAGTTGGTAAACCTTTATAAGGACCCATCCAAATGACACAAAGTATGGAGTAGCAAGTTTTTCAGTTCTCTAGAATTCTTCATCAGGCTGCATGTTAAACAAAGCAAAACTGGGGGAGGGAATGAAGAGGCTGGACATGGTGTAAGTCAGAGGTTCTCAACCTGTGGTACGGGTACCCCTAGGGGTACGCGGACCTCTTGCTGGGGATATGCCAAGCACTGCCCCTTATCTGCCCCATCAGCAGCTAATTAAGTGTTAATTAACATGGGTTTTAAATTTTAATTATTTTCGGAGCCCTTCTGTCTCTCTGATGTTGGTTTTGGGCTTATTTTTGTACTTTGGAAAATGTACTTTGGTGGGGTGGGGGAGGGAGGAGCTGATTTTGTGAAGTATGACTTGGAGAAAAAAAGAGATCCTTGCATGTCTCTCTCTGTCTCTGTCTCTCTCTCACACACAGAGTTAAATAAGACATTTTTTCACATTTAAAATTGTTTTAGTACTTTTTATTTAACATCAGTCACGAAGCTTCCTGGGTGACCTTGGGCCAGTCACTATCTCTCAGCCCCACCTACCTCACAGGGTTGTTGTGAGGACAAAAAGGAGGGGAAGAAATATGTACACCACTCTGAGCTCCTTGGAGAAAGGGTGGTATAAAAATGTGAAAAATAAAAATAAAATAAAAATTAATCACCTAATTAATTAATTGATTAATTCAATTAATTAGCAGTTAATTAGCAGGGGGTACTTCAGAAAATTGGACCGTGATAGGGGGTACCCGGGGCTCCAAAGGTTGAGAACCTTTGGTGTAAGAGTTCCCAAGTCTGCAGTTTGTAACAGCCGTAATATGGAGCGCAGGAGGGGTTATGCAGACTGACGGCGCAATCCTGTGTAACTTTAGGCTGCTGGCCTAAAGCATCACAGAAGTCCCGCTGCTGCCAAACTCGCTCCCCTCCAGGACTTGATCCGCTCTCCTTCCCACCCCATCTCCTCCCTGTTCCACCTATCCCTGCCCTTCTGCCCCCTGTGCAGCCTTGCCTGCTACTGTGGGCGCCCCTGGTCTGCTGGAGCATGGACCTGGTCGTTTATCGCTAAAGGTGGCCAGGTCGCGTGTGCTGGCCTAGTCACGTTTGTAACTGCTGTAAAGCACATTATGCTGGCGGAACATGTGTTCCACCAGTATAATGGCTAGATAAGATTGGGCCATCAATCATATAAAGGCTCCATTTACTTATGGTTAATAGCCATGATTGATCAATCGTTCTTAAATTTGTCTAGTACACCAGAAGTGGCTGAAGCACATGTCCTCTAAGAGCCTTTGTTTTATTTTTATTGGGAAGCTCTACCTAATTTGCTCCGAACGCTCAGGTCCCAATCCTATCGATGGATTGTGCCGGTGGAACATTAGTTCCTCCAGCACATGCTTTCAAAAAAGCACCATAATGCACTTTGCAACAGCACAGGACCTTGTCATGCCAGCAGCTGCATGGACGCCTACCGGAGCAGGTAAGTCCATGCAGGGGGCAAAAGGGGACTGGAGAGGGGGCTGAATGGGGAGGGGGCAATGATAAGGTTGGGCGGATTTGGTCCAGGAGAGTGGCGAGTTCGCTGGTGGTGGCACACACCAAATTCCGACCCTGTTTCTGGGCCTAATTTGTCAACACAGATCAACATGGTCTTACGCCAGTGATATCGCTGGTGCAGGTCTAAGTTGACCCATTGTCACTTCTGGGGCTTATCCCGGGGCAAAAGAACAAATGCCCCCTTACCCCGAGGATACCTCCAGCATGCTAAATTCCCCCCCCCTCCGGATGGAGCGTAGCCCGAGCTGGTGCCGCTGCATTGCCGTGTGGGAATTTAGTTAGGATTTGGCTGTCATTCAGTTATACCCTCTGAGATTCAAGCATCGGTTTTATTAGATGGAGCTAATTTCCTCCCCCTCCACTTTGCAAACATATGTGGATCACTCTGTTTTCAATTCTTACTGACTACCCAAAATAAGATTTTGGATCAGGAGACTGACAATTAGCTAAACTAACAGAATTACATCAGTTGATGAGAAAGGAGTGTTCCCATTGTGATATGTGACATTTTGAGGATTCACAAACATCTGCTAGATTTTCTCCTGTCTCAATGGATGATCATACATTTTCTGCGAAGTCACTAAATACAGGATCAATCTAAAAATAAACAGTGCCGTAGTCCACGTTATGAAGCAAGCAGCGAATTGTCCGCAGTGGGTTTAGTGGTGGCCAACCTGCAGCATGCCACGTGCCACTTTTAACATAAGAACATAAGAAGAGCCCTGCTGGATCAGGCCAAAAGCCCATCTAGTCCAGCTTCCTGTATCACACAGTGGCCCCACCAGATGCCTCAGGGAGCACAAGACAACAAGATAACCTGTTTCCCGTTGACACTCCCTTGCACCTGGCACAGAGAAAACCCACTTCTAATACTAGGAGGTTGCTTATGGCTTGTAACCTGTGATGGTCTTTTCCTCCATGAATCTGTCCAAACCCCTTTTAAAGGCATCTAGGCCAGGTGCCATCACCACATCCTGTGGCAAGGAGTTCCACAGATGAATTACACGCTGGGTAAAGAAATATTTTCTTTTGTCTGTTCTAACTCTCCCTCCACTCAATTTTAGTGCATGTCCCCTGGTTCTGGTGTTGTGCGAGAGGGAGAAGAATTTCCCTCTATCCACTCTCTCCATCCCGTGCATAATTTTATACATCTCAATCATGTCCCCCCTCAGGCGCCTTTTTTCTAGGCTGAAAAGCCCCAGACGCTGTAGCCTTTCCTCATAAGGGAGGTGCTTCAGCCCACAAATCATTCTGGTCGCTCTTTTCTGCACCTTTTCCAATTCAACTATATCCTTTTTGAGGTGTGGTGACCAGAACTGGACACAATACACCAGATGTGGCCTTACCATCGATTTGTACAAAGGCATAATGATATTGGCCGTTTTATTCTCAATCCCTTTTTTTAATGATCCCGAGCATGGAATTGGCCTTCTTCACAGCCGCCGCACACTGGGTCGACACTTTCATCGACCTGTCCACCAGCACCCCAAGATCTCTCTTTTTGTGTAGATAATCTTGAGTGTGCCACTAAATTAAATAAATAAACGGTTCTTCGGTAAAATATTTAAATATATTTAAATATCTGCACTTCTGCCCCAGTGTCCTTATGAAATTTGCCCATCCGGTCTCTTAGAGCAGCCAGAACGCCCCACGCAGCCAATCACATAGCCAATCTGCACAACAGCCCTTCCATGGCAGCCTTTCTACAGCGTTTGGCTCAGCTCCAGGTAATTTTGCATCTTGGGCAGGAATGCCAACACGTGCCACTTCAGAAGGCTCGTTGTGCCACTAAGTGGCACGCGTGCCGCAGGTTGGACACCTATGGTTTAGAGGTACAGGTGTAATGCTATTATTTACAAAATTCTATTGAAGCAAAGGCAACAAATTTGTCACAACTAACTTAAACTGGATCAGGGCCTGTATGTATTTGCATAGTTGTTTCTTAGTTCTTGCTAAGTTAAATGTGTTTTATAGTAGATCTGAATTTAATTTAAACCATCGCTGCATGGAAAGAAACCCAATATTAGCAGGATTTTCAGAAACTGCAGACCTTTGCTACAAAGACCTTGTGTCTGTGTTGCAAGAACATAAAAGGTAGTGAAATTGCCGGAAGTTTAGACACCCAGAAGGCTTAAGATTCAAATTAATTTGTACTTTTATTGACATGGAGTTGATTTGTGGTGTAGATAGTTCGGCTTAGGAAGGTGATCTAATTACTTTGGCAGATGCAATGTGGATCTAATCAGGTGTTTTTTTAAATTAGCAAATTCACTTTGCTAACTGGTCAAAGAGGCACATTTTAAAGTAGTGCTCATATTATATTTATTCGGGGAGGAGAGTAACTGTCCTGATTCACCACAACAGAGTGTCTTTTTTGGTAGCTCTTTGCGGTGTTTCTTATTATTTTACATTATTTATTATTTCACTCTTTTTTTTATACCACCCTTCCTCCAAGGAGCTCAGGGTGGTGTACATGGTTCTTTCCCTCTTTTTGTCCTCACAGCAACCCTGTGAGGTAGGTAAGGCTGAGAGATAATGACTGGCCCAAGGTTGCCGAGACATGGCTGAGCAGGGATTTGAACCTGGATCTTCCAGGTCCAAGTCCCAAAGCATTACATTATCATGGCTCTCAATCTGGTTTCTTTGGAATCTTTCTGTAGATTCTGAACTCTTTTGGGACATAGGATCATTTATTTATTTATTAATTATTTTGTCATGTAAACTGCTTTGTGATTTTTTGTTGTTGTTGAAAAGTGGCATGTAAATATTCGTAACCATCATTATATAAAAAATAATAGTATCTAGAACAAATGCAAAGCTGTACTCAGCAACTGAACTTAAGAAAAATCCACTCAAATTATAACCACGACATGATCCTTCTTTGCTTTCTTATGGCTTAGGGCAGTGGTTCCCAAACTGGGAGACGCGGCTCCCAGGGGAGCTGCGGAAACCAGCCTGGGGAACCGCGGAGTGCCACAGAATCCTCTCGGAAAACAGTGCAATGCCAATTGGCAGGCATCAACATAATGTAATGGGGAGCCACGGCCAATAGTCGCCAATGGTCAAGGGAGCCGCAGGTCAAAAAAGTTTGGGAAACACTGGCTTAGGGGCCTGAACCAGAGAAACGTTAAATGGCATCCATAATCAGATCGCTTAGTAATTTTCTCACATCTCAGTAAAAATGACCAATGGAGTGAAAAGGAAACAAAGTGAGGCCCGGTATAGTTCTTTATCCTAAATGAGAGAAATCTAGATGCCATTTTAAATGCCGTCATGGTCATATATCATGGCTGCAGACCTCAGATGATTACTTTTGCTAAACAGAATAGATATACACAATGCTGAAATACCCTCCTTAGAGTTTTGAAGCTGCACACTGAATCGAGATATGTCACCATAGGAAAAAATGCTCTATTTGTCTTCCTCGATAAAACAACAAGCCTGATTTATTTCGATTCTGCAATAGTTCCTCTTCATTGACGTCCCTCTTGGATAGACAACTGCTCTCTTGGGCCCTTGCCTCTTTTTGCCTTGGTGTAAACTTCCTCGCAATCCAAACTCTTTGACACAGGCAAGCAAGCAGTTATTGCTGCAAATCAAGACAAACTTAATCTGTTGCCTTGCATAGAAGTGCGTGTTAGGGACTCCCACAATAGCTGTTTGCTACAGGCAATGTTTTATTGTCTTAATTATATCACCGTTGGAAAAATCAGTGGCTGTGTGTCTAAATTCATTTATTCACATTAGTGAGTTTTTTCCCATCCCTGAGGAGTAATATGGTAAATAACTATATCTGAAACCTAAAACACTATGATTGATGGTCTGTGGAGGATTTTAGCTGTAAAATTGACTTCCAACAAGCAGTCCAATACCTTGTAAAAAGGCTGTGATCAGGCAGGGTTATCCTGTCATTATACTAAAGGCTGAAGATTTTTTCCTCCTTCCTACTTATTTAAGGGACTTGAAAGAACTGGTTAACCGGAGCTGAAATGACCTGCCAGTGACAAGTGTCAGTATGCTAGTCAGGTCTGTCAGTGACTCTCCTCATTAGTGAAACTGAGCAAAAGAAAATGAATCACACATCCATTTGTCCCTTGAACGCAGGCAGACTGAGAAAGTCCCATTAAAGAAATGGAACCGGCACTGAAGTGGAGAGAATTGTTCTAGGGCTGTTCTCCAGGTGCAACAGGACTTCCTTTGTATTCTTTAGGAAAGCCCCTCCCAGGAATTATGAACTGGGAGTACTTCCCCCTCCTGAGATATATTTATTCAATTCAATTCAATAACCTTTATTAGGCATAAGAACCATAAACATATACAATATCAGGGACATTGGTGGTGACGTAGCGGGGCGGGGGGGCGGACTGCCGTAGGGTGACACGTGCAGAAGGGTGATGCGCATCACCCTACGGAGGCTCCGAGGCCGGGAGAAGGCCTCGGAGCGTCTGCCCTGTCCGACTGTCCGGGGCCTTCTGACAAGGCCCAATGCGGAAATACGTGAACTTTTACTTTTTTCGCGTATGCGCAGACTGTTTCTGAGGGCAAAAGGGCAGCCCTTGCCCTCAGAAACGATCTGCGCATGCGTGAAAAAGGTAAATGTTTACGTATTTCTGCATTGGGCCTCATCAGAAGGTCCCAGACTGCCAGAGGAGGACGACGCTTGGAGCCAGCAGCAGCGGGGGTAAGGCCTTCTTTGGCGGCATGAAATTTTGTGGGGAGGTGCACCGGGGGGTCACTAGGGTGATGCATGCGCCCCCACTCTGGGTGGCGCACACCCTAGTGCCTCTGATTGTGGATCATGTCTCTGACTCCAAGTTTCGAGTCAAATCCCAAGTCTCTGGGTCCAAGTCTCAAGACGGGTCCCAAGTCTTTGCCCCCAAATCCTGAGTCTTTGGTTGTGAGTTGCAAGTCCCTATCTATTTAATGGGGAAAATGGGTTTGTTTTGACTTGTCATAAAAGGCTCCAAGTCTCAAGTCGAGTCTTTTGAGTTTTTTACAAATGCCAAGTGAAGTTCGAGTCAAGTCATTAGCGTGACTTGAGTCCAACTCGAGGCCGAGTCAATAGACTCAAGTCTACATCATCGTACAATATCATCCAGTGATGTATCCACTGAAAACAGTCAAGACAGTCAATTAAAAAGAGAGGATGGAAATATTCCAACAAATAACCAGCCCCAGTTAAAAAAGAACTCTACAAACTCACTTAAAAAAACCTCACTAAAAGTACCAGAGATTATAATTAGATATATTTATTTCACTTTAAGGTTGGAGTTGAGAAGGGGATGGGGAAAGGTAATGCAAATTGGCTGTTGATTACATCCTGGGTGACCGAGGTTTTATTATTGACCGATCTGGCATTCAGCAGCAACACCTTGTTTTGCTTTGCCCTTCTGCTTTTCACTAAACTAAAAGGTGAACTTGAATAGATTAAATATGTTTGAGATTGTAAGATGAATCTTAAAGAAAACATATATGAAATGATGTATAGATGGTATATAACCCCAAGCAAATTGGTGAAAATGTATGGGAGGGTGTCTAATGGTTGTTGGAAATGTAAAAAGCAGGAAGGAACCTTTTACCATATATGGTGGACATGTACTCATGCAAAGAAATATTGGGTTCAGATTCATATACAATCAATTTTAAAGATTAATGTACAAATGGAACCAGGAGTTTTTTTGTTGGGTATGAGAGATAATAATGTAGAGACAAAAATTGAAACTTTCTTTTTATATATGATAAGTGCGGCAGGAATATTATATACACAATATTGGAAGAATGCAGAAATACCTTCACTAGAAGATTGGTGGATGAAAGTTTTGGATTATGCTGAAATGGACAAACTTACAATTTTAATTAAGGAAAAGTCAGTCAATCTCTTTTTGAATAATTGGAAACCTCTTATTGACTTTGAGAGAGACAGACAGACAGACAGACAGACAGACAGACAGACAGACAGACAGAAATGAAGTGATGATTTGTGGTTTTAATGAATAGAATCTTAGAGTTATTTTGGCTCAGTTGGATATTATAAGTAGATAATAGAGAATAATGTGCTAGTAAGATTTATTGCTTCACACTTGCTGTAACCTTTCGATATGATATATTGTTTTGTTTTAATATTATACTAATAAAATATAAATATATAACACCAAAAGATTGTAAGAAGAATCATATTTTCTGGGAAATAAGTTCCATTGATCCATGTGATCCACTTGCTCGCAAAGCACACATAGGATCAGGATGTGAGTTTAGATGCAGGATAATAATTTGGAACAGAGCATTTCCAAATTGCAACTTTCCCTGTTGAATTTCTGCCCATCAAGAGTCTTTCAGAAGCACAAGAGTCCTGCTGAGAAACAAGGTAGGCTGTCTGGTTTACTCTGTTATTCTTTTAATTGCCACAAGTAAACTGAACTGGGCTTTGCTACCCCAGTTTACATAGGTACAGCTTAATCACATGAATATTGCCACCAATCAGCTCGCCAAATGGCTGTAAGTCTTCAGCAGATTCTGGGTCTCCCCTGACACTGTGAAAATGAAAGGTAGCCTATGTTAAAGGACACCGCATGGTGATGGTTCAACTGGACTATACCACTTCAGATTGCAAGTTGGAGACTGTATTATCAAATGCAGGGCCAGACCAAGACCACCTGATGCCTGTGGCAGCATGCCAAATGCTGCCCCCTTAGCTGATGATGTGCCAGCCATTGATCCCCCAGTCTCCAATTTTCTAGCTCAGCATTCCCCTCCCCTCCACATTTCCTCTTCTTCTCTGTTCCCCTCTTCCTTTTCCAAGGTAAGGAGTGGAAGGAGGAGGAGGAGCAGTGGAGGCAAGTAGGCAGAGATGGATGATGCCTCCCCACCAATATCCTGTCTGAGACAACCACTTCAGTTGGCCTCATGGATGGGCTGGCCCCAAGTGCTCCCCCCCTTTTCTTTTTTTCTTTTTAAAAAAATAACCAAATAGTAAACAAGATCAGGGACAAGAGTTTGAGCCTAGACTTCTAGACTCTGCTAGTTTTCTGTGTTTTGAGATTTTTTTTTTCTCATATTCAAACACATGACCTCTCCATTTGCAGTCTGAAGTGGTATAGTCCCAAGCACAGTTCTGCTATGTGACTTGCTATCTGTGTGAATCAGTTCTCGGGAGGCAACTCATGCTCACGAAGGCACATCTGAAAAAGAAAAGACAGGATAGCAAAACGGTTCCGTTTCCATGCAGTTATCAAAATTAACATGGTTGTACTGAGAGAGGTGCATCGTGTTCTCTCGTCTCTGTCAACTCTAGAAATAAAGTCAGGGTGGGGGAGAGAGTGAACTGGGATTAGGAAAGCAAAGTGAGCAAGTGGGGGGCAGGGGGGGTGAAGTGACAGAAGTGTTACGAGTGAAGAATTTGGAAGCCAGAAGAGTAATTTAAATTCAGTTCTGAAACACCAAAGCAAGGAAGCACGTAAAGGGGAGAGAGGATAATTACATGTTCTTGCCAATGACTTGGTTAAATGCTTAGTAAGTCCAAGAGTAATTACTATGTAACCCACACTACTTTTAAAAGACAGAAATAATCCTCAGTTTACATTTCATCATCATGTCTATTATCATATAATTAAACTGTCACTACCTGTATTTACTGTGTAATTAAGTGACAAGCGTAATCTTGAAGAGCGTTGAAATAAAAATGAGAAACATGGCACCTTTGCTCTGCTCTGTATCAAGCCACCATTCACTGAAAAGGGGACAAACGGGAGGAGGTGGGGAAGGTATAAGTGACAATGGTGGATCATTTGCTCAATCCTGACCAAAGAAGAACTTTGACAATGTGACGAGTAGGTTCATGTGACACATGAAGTCAATGGTGAGGAGTGCATTTTGCCTGGGTTTCGATATATGCTCCAGAAAGAACCTTCAATGTTTTTGTAAGCTCCCCAGAAGCATTTGACTGGCCACTAATGAAAACTGAATGCTGGGTTTGAAGGGTCTTCAGTCAGATCCATCAGGGCTCTTCTTACATTCTTATGTTATATTTGTATGCTGACCCCTGACCCCTGCCCGGTGTGGAGCTTACCTTGTGGAGGCTTGCTGTTCTGGAAGTAGGTTGGCAGTGACGTGATGATGTCATCACATCACCGCCAATTGCTTTCGGAGTGCCACTATTCGAACCCAACCGGAGCCAAAGGCAGGCAGGAGGGCCCTTCCAGTGTGCGAAGATCAAGTGAGCTGCGAGCACGGAGTTCCGTTCACCACTCTGACCTCTGGGGGTGGGCCAAAAACGTGGTGGTTGTTGGCATCACCCCCCATGGAGCACCGTGTCCAGTGTGGCCCGCACTGGTGGCACCCCCATAGCGACGCCACTGCACCATGGTCAGACTATTTATGTCCAGGAGGGTCTGCAGTCAGCTTCCTGAATTGGTGGAAGGCACTTCATGTCATCGATGTTACTTGTCATCCAACATTAAGGCCAGTTTTCATAGCATACCTTAGAAAGTGCAGCGCTGCCCAGAACAGGTTGAACATCACTGCCAGCCCAAACCACTGTAACTCCCTGTGTGGAGATGCAGTGGTGCCAGTGCACCCTCCACTGCATCCTGTGGGGAGTTTTCAGCCTGCAGAGGCTCCTTGGGGTAAGGGAACATTTGTTCCCTTGCCCCAGGGTAAGGTGGGTCAACTCAGACCTGTACCAGCTCAATAGCTGGAGCAAGTTTGAGTTGACCCATGAGGGTGTATCAGGCCCGGGAAGGGGGGTAAGTTTGAGTTGACCCATGAGGGTGTATCAGGCCCGGGAAGGGGGGTAAGGATTTGATGTGCCCCGCCGAACCCCAGGCCTGATCTGCCCTCCTTCCCGCCCCATCACTGTCCAGTTCCCCATTGTATATTTGTAAATAAAGTAAACATTATAAAAACATTGTAAGTCTCATGTAAAGGAAGGCCAAATCTGGGTTGTGCTGCAGCTCCTGCAACTTCTCCCTGCTGGGGGAAGTGGGACCTAAGCAGTAGTTTCAGTTCCAACCTCAGCTGGCTGCCAGATTGAGATGGATCTCAATATTTAGTGTCATCCCGGGGTGTCTGGAACCAAACAGCCACCATCCTTGCCCCCAACTGGAAGGTTGATGTCCAGCTAATAGCATAACTGTGAGGGTCCAAGGAGAGTTTCTTTTGGAGTGATCCTCTAAGCTGAATGCAGCCCACTAGTCCTGTATGGTGATCCACTAAGAGTTTGATAATTATCCTGTATGGAAGGTGGCAATACGTGGCTGGAGGGCAGCCAAGTTGCGCAGGCGTTGTTCAGAACGTTAACACACACACACACACACACACACACACACACACACACACACACACACACACACCTAGATTCACCTTCAGACCGTTTCTGCTTTCTAATTCTTATTCACACTCTATCCTCCATCACATGAGGGGAAAAATAATGTGCCATTTTTAATTTTTTAATCTTCTTTTAACTTTTTCAATGACTAGTGTGGTCTTTAATCAGAGAAAGATGGAAGCTCCAGCCATGCAAGCTGGTGAATATTGAAAAGGTCAACATAGGACAATGCACAACTTGAATTTATGGTGTCTCTCCAATATTCTAAAGATTAGCACACCTTTGCAAAAAATTGTTAAAAATTAACTCTTTCTCCAAAAGGCACGTCATATTATACTGCTAACTTTCAACAGTGTTCAGAATGTTATTTGATTGCTTTTCTTTTTAAGCTTAATATACTTGTATCTATAAATGCCACTAAAGTTCATAATTAGCTCATTCTGAAAATGAAGTTGTCCAGCTTGTAATGCTTGGATGTGTTACGAATCGAAACTCATTTCACCAAAAAGTTGTTCTCCAGTTTGGAATATAAAACAAGATTCTGCGCATCTACAATCAGCATTCAGGCTGCTCTGTAGGCCAGTGGCGTTGCTAGTACTCCCCAGGTCGGTGGGGTGATGATGGATTTTGTGTCATCATCCCACCCCCTGCACTCCCAGAATGCTTCATTTGAAACCTTCTAGGACCTGGGGTGGGTGGGAGGGCCTGGTAAAAGCACCAAAAAGGTGCAAAAAACGCTCCGCAGCTGCAAACGCAACCACTCTGACTGCAAAAAAGCAGCTGCGGAGCAAAAAAGCTGCCGCCATGGCTCCTCCTCTCGAGGAGACCACAGCTGACACCCAGGGCACAGCACCCCCTCCCCACCCCAGTCTAGCTACACTACTGCTGTAGGCTCCCATGTAAAAATACTTCAGTGTTAATCCCTTGCTCTAGCCGAAACTCTTGCTGGTCTTTTTGAACTATGTAACCAGACCACCCAACCAAGTTGTCTTTTGTTTCATGAGTTGTGTATCTTTTCTATTTGGGTCAATTCTCTTGTTCATGTCTCTCAAAACTTTTGTGTGATGGTTGTCCCCCATCTAAAACCCATGTTGGTTCCCATGTGTGTTTACAGGAGGTGGGGATGAGAGGGGAACTTGAATTTCCAAGCAGCAGTCCGTCAGAGTTGATGGCGTACACTAAAATGCCCAGGGAAAAATTTCATAAGGGGCATTCATATGGCACCATCATGTGCCAATGTTACAAGCCATGAAAACAGGTTTGTGACTCAACTCTCACAGGGAATGCTTGCAATTACTAAGCCAATATTGAACTGGCCTGACAGAAATCTACCTATTCCTACTTATCCTAGCTGAAAATTTAAAAATGAGTATGATACTCAATGAGCATTATGATACTCAAAATGTTTACAAAATTGGTGTGTGTGTGCACGCGCATGTGCATGCGCATATGCATGTGTGTAACAGAACCTCTAGCATTAAGTCCTTTTGTGCCACTGGTACAACTTACAAAGGGAAGCACTGGCTGGCCTGAGCATCACTGCTTCAAAGTGATTCCCTTACAGTGGCAGCAAAGAAATCTACAGCCAGTCAGCCAAAGAGGAGTCAATAGGGACCCTGCTGGTTGTATACAAGAACTCTTTTAGGCTTAACTTCCCTGTCTGAGCAACTCATCAT
This sequence comes from Plestiodon gilberti rubricaudatus, assembly GCA_026170595.1. NCBI lineage: Eukaryota > Metazoa > Chordata > Lepidosauria > Squamata > Scincidae > Plestiodon > Plestiodon gilberti. The sequence continues at coordinate 74,976,675 of JANXHW010000005.1, read as the reverse complement.
AGAGAGTAGTCGCGCAACTCCCTTGCCTCACCTTGCCCTGCCTTCGCTTGCCTCACCAGAACCTGACCACGCACCCATCTTCAACCACGTCTTCCACCTCTGGCTCTTTTGATTCTTTGCCTTCCTGCTCCAGCACTTGACCTGTCTCAACTATGCACAGAGGACAGCAATATCACTTAGCAGGGACATGCGGTGAGAATGCGGTAGGTGAGGCAGCCCTGCCCCATTGTAGTCCATGGAACAAAGCCACAGCCGAACTCTGAGATTGCATGTGTGCACTACCTGCTTGCACCTGAGTAAGCAGGTAGCATGCACATGCGCAATGTCAGAGTTCGGCTGCGGCTTTGTTCCATGGACAGTGACGGGGTGGGGCTGCCTCATCTACCACACCCACACCGCACGTCTCTGATTTCTAACCATGCTGGCTATGTGCTACCTCTAGCAACAGTCTGCCTCTGAATACCAGTTGCAAGGGAACAAAAGGCCAAACAGAAGTCTGTCTTTCGCTCCTGCTTGTAGGCCTCCTGGAGGTAGCTGGTGGGCCACTGTGGGAAACAGGATGTTGGACTAGATGGACTTTTCTTATGTTCTCTTTTGGCTTCTTTTGATTCTCATCGGCCTGTGCCAGATTGAACCACCCTACCAGCTGCAGCCTGCCTGTGACATTTGTTGGGGTCCAACAAAATGTTGTTTTTATTACCGTTATTTATAGAGCACCATCAAAACTATTTGGCATAAGAACTGGTGAGCTGGACGCTCACCCCCACTTTCTGTTGTTAATTGATGACCTTTGGTAGTATCAGCTGTGATGCCAAATGGAAGTCTGAGGTTGACCTTCTTCTGCTGAACTACACAAACGTGTGATAGAGACATGAACGTGGATTTTATTAAACTCCTGTATTGCTGCTACAGGAGGAAAAGAATCCATTTCTTCTAAAAACACAATTCATTAATTTCAATCTAGGTAAAACAACTTAGTACCTGCAGAGATAATATCTAACAGAGCAGCTCAGTCATATTAATTTAAAAACTCAGCAGCAGTTGATCAAAAGCAATAAGCATTCATTTTTAAGCTCAGAGAATTTGAATTTGATTATCAGCCAAAAAAAAAACCAAACCATCCCACCAACAAAAACAAAAACCATTATTGCATGATTCTCATCAGCATAATTGATTGAAAAACTCTGCCAGACGTTCCCAGTTTGTATGTAAATCTCATCAACTGGAATTTAATGTAAGACACATTCTGCAAAGAAAAAAGAGGCACCCCCCCGCCACTGTCAGTTGTAAAATGTCATTCTCATCATTCTTGCAGAATTGGATGTGGACACGTCACTTGAAATAGCCAGGAGAGAAGTTCAAAGATAATGCAAATGTAAAGGGATAGAGAGCCATATGCTCATTCTGGTTCTGACATGAGTGAAATAGTGAGAAGTTAGAAAACTGTTCAGAAAATGAGCATTTTAATGTTGAGATTTTGCAAAAGTAATTTACTAAATTCGTCCACCCACAGACCCCAGGGATTCAACTGAGTCATGCCTGTAATGTACGTCATGGACACAGGAGCGGGCAGGCAGGTAGTCGCTGCCCACAGATAGGTTTTATTGAAACTGGCCCAATACAAGCTGGTAATGTTGATGTATGGCTTCCAGAATTTGTCATGACTGCCTTGCCAGGCCCAACCTATGAAGAATGATCAAGGGACTACTGAAACCTGAACTTGATGTGAAAGTAGGCTTCTTCGAGCACAGATATAATGAATGACCCTTGTATCTGCAGCACTTGAGAAGTTTGACTAGACTGAAAGTTGAGGCAGGGAGTGAGGAAGATCTGGGTATGCCAGAGGAACACGGCCTGGTCCTGGTCCATGGAGGTCCTTTGTGCCCCTTTAGTGGGGGAGGGGCAGCTGTGCTGGTGGTCACCGTATGTTTTAATCTAAATTGCAATGCCCCCACCAGTATCACTGGACACGCAGGGGAGGGATTGCATTATAGCGAAAGGAAGATGATGGCTTACCAGTATGGGTGCTAAGGAGCAATCTAAGCCAGCACCATGCTGCTGCTGAGGTACGTCCCCACAAGGTTTCGGGGATGCTTACTTTGGCCACATTGACACCAGCTAAGGGAAGACCTCTTGGCTGCCATCTTGTTTCACAAGAGCCTCAGGGGTTGGCCCTGGGCCCTGGACTATTGGCAAGTGTCCAAGGTGGCCAACCCCAGTCCTTCAAAGGATCAGAGAGAACAATTTTGCTTTCCCAATTTTATTAGCAGTTGAGCATAGCAACTATCCATTTAATCCCTTTAGTGCAGGGGTTCTCATCCAGTGGTACTAGTACCATCAGTGGTTCTTTGGCCGACTGTTGGTGGTACTCGGACTGCCGGACCCCCGCTTCAACATGGTGCTTTCAGCAATGCATTTTTTGCCCTCGAGAGGCTCCTGCCTTTGACCGAGCCTCTCGGGAATGCTGAGAAAGGCCCTGAGAAGGGGCCTCAGGAATGCTGAGAAGGGCCCACCCGCCTCCTACTTGCATTTTCTGGCCTCTGAAAACCTGAAAACCCAGAAGCCAGTCACTTCCGGTTGTACGCAGCAGGAAAGTAGCATTGAAGGTGGTACTCGGCTGGGAAGGGGTTGATAACCCCTGATTTAGTGTATAAATTAGGACTGTTCATAAACTGGAGGTTTTTCTGCAGATTGAACTGATTGTTGTTGTAGGACTACAAGAGTCATCAGAGCATCTTGGAGAAGGTCCTCAGGTACTAGCACAGCACAGCCTTGCACTTGTCCTTTCACTGTTGCTAAGGCTTAAGGACATGATGGGATGACAGCCAGAAGTAAAGCACTTGCCTCTGGAAACATTCCATGTAGAAACAGACTTATCATGTGAATCAGCCCAGTTGCACGCAGAGTTAGCATGCTGGTAGTCACTGACACAGGAGGATGCACTTCTGACATACTAACTACATGTGAATTGGATGACGTCATGGTAAATGTGCATGGAATACTTACAAAGGCAAAAAAGCACTTTGCATGGCTGCCATGATATCTATTTTAGCTCTCCATCTGAACCAGGGTTCATCAGCAGAATATATTTCCAGGGCAAAAATTCGGCCCAGCCAAGTGTAAGGTAATCATAGGGCACAACTAGGTGACCCATGGAAAATCAGGAACTTGTATTAAGAAAAAGTTGCTAGCATGTGCAGGAAGCCTGATTTGGATCAGGACCATAGTGCTGAGGAAAGAGGCTGTTTCTCCCATGCTGGTTTCCTAAGATCAATCATCTGCAGGACATCATGGATCTCTGTTGTCACATATAGCTGGGCCCATAGACAGCCCCTCTTGAACATACACAGAATTGTGTGATGGATGTTCAGAGTATGAGGATGCTGCTTGTGTTAAAATATGCCTTTACTGTCACAGCAGAATGGTTGATATCTTTCAGGATCCCCATGACGATGTTGACTTTGGGTGTCATCCATGGGGACGTTCCCCCTGCCTGAACTCCAGGGAAATGAGTGGGAGCTCTACAGCATCCACTATCTGGTGTTGGATTGTGTCCTTTATTTTTTTCTTGGCAATTGATGCAATGGAATAGCCCCCCCCCCCCGGGACCATTCTGCTTAAGTGCTTCACATACAAGCTCTACATCAAATAGCAAACAATCTGTGAATCTCTAAGTGGCTCCCAATCGTTTTAGCACCAGGACCCCCTTTTGCAGAATGGCAATCTGTTGGGACGCCACCCCCACCCCCAAGACCTAGGGCCGGAAGTGATGTCAGGAAGCAGAAATTACACTGTTTAATAAATCATACTTTAAAAAAATAAATCACATTTTTAAAGTTGTACTCATAAGCAGCCACATTGGGGGGGGGAGGAGTGAGCTAATATTAACAGAGACGCTAAAGGGCAAGCAGAAAGTAACACAAGGTGAGCAAACAAGCTCCAAGGGAGCAACAGACACTTCTTTCTCTGCAGTGGGGGGGTGGCCATCCAACTGACATCCCGCAACCCCCTTGGGGGTCACGACCCCCAGGTTGGGAACCACTGCTCTAAAACATTCAAGAACCAAACAACAAAATTTGTCCCTACCACGCTTTTCCAGCTTTAATGGGATAAATGGTGTTTCTCACATGTATACATCAAATTGGAATATTGCCTCCTTTGGCATACATGCAACTAGAAATTCACAACAGTATGAACCCATGCCACTGGTCAAATTTGATGTTCATGGCAAATATTCATTCCAGCACTCATTTTTTGACATTGTATTTACCTAATTCGACATGCAGCAGCAGGCAGAAGGATTATAATCAATATTGTGCCACTTCAACTACAATTCCATTTAACATTTTAAATGTGTAGACCCCCATGGGAGTACTATCAAGAGCCGTGGCTGATTAGCAGATGCCATAAATGGTTCTCCTTTGCAGCTTATGTTGCTTTTTTATTCCATTGTCTTGTCAGGACCTTTTTCAAAAACAAGGGGGATTTGGACTTTCAGCTGGTAAAACACATAACAATGAACATGAAAAAAAGCAGAAATAAGTGTTTCATTTGAACCAGGACTCAGCTGCAGAGAATGTTATGTAAAAGAATGCCTCTGAGCATGTAGTGAGTGCTTTCCTTTCACCACACAGTAACAGAGCAATCCTGCCTAACTATCCAGCGGGCGGCCCAGGCCACCCGCCGGATCCTATCCTCACTCCGGGCTGATCAAGATCGGCCCGGAGGTCTACTTGGGGGAAGGGAACTATTTAGCTGGCGGAAGTAAGAGGAGGCCGTGTTAAGGCTGCGCCGGCTGGAACGGGAATGGGGATATGGCGGCCGCTATCCCCGCCCCCTCCCAGGCAGTCCCTGCCAATGGCCCCCCTCCCTTGCTGCCCAGTCCGCCCCTGCGCCCGTCGGGGGATCTCTCACCTCCTCCGGTGGCCACAGGGGCAATCTGGCAGTTAAGTAAGGGTTGCCAGCCCCGTGCCGGTGGCCCTTACTCTAAAGTCATCGCGAACATGCTTTATGGCATGTTCGCAACAGCTTTTGGCAGAGGAGCACTCGCTCAGCCACCGGAGGTTTGCGCAGGATTGCACTGTAAAAAGAGTTCATCTTCATGCAGCTGGGGAATAGTTTGTGTGCATAGGTGAACTTCAGGTTAGCTAGTGCAGTTTTTAGATATTAAGCATTGCAAAGCTGATATCACATTGTTGTCTTTCACTTTTTATTTGTAACTCTATGTCTTATCAACTCCAAGAATACATGAAACGGGAAAAAATGCAACTGACAAGTTACAGAGTTGAATTTACTATCAAAACTGAAACACAAAAGAGCAGCTAGAGAATGCCAAAGCCCTCAAAGAACCCAGAGGAAAAAATGTCATCAGAATCTCCTGGCATATACTAATTCACTGAAGAATAAAGATTGATTTTAATTTCAGGGCATGCTCATGATGATTTTGAGAAGCTGAAAAGGGCAGCTAGCTTTCAAAAAAAGAAAGAAAAGAAAAAGGTCCTTATCAGTTGGGTTGCAGGAACTCTTTAACTGTGTGGATTTTGTCCTGTATGAGAATATTCCACACTCTATCAAACCATACCTGGGTGGGCAGGGGCTTCAAATGCTTTTCCCTGTTGTCAAAGAGATTCTCCCAGCTCTGGTGAAAGGAGTTATAGACATGGACTAGCCCAAGACCTCTAGGGGCCTGAGACAGTGTGCCAGATGCTGCCCCCCTTACCTGGTGATTTGCTCCTCTGCTCTACACCTCTCACTCCCTGAGTTGGAAATGGAAGAGAAATATAACCACCACCACCACCAGTATTTATATACCGTCTTTTCTTTGGTCATCAGATTTCTCCTCTGACTTTAATTCAAAGGCAGTTTACACAGGCAGGCTTTCTAAACCCCAAGGTTTTTTTTTTACAATACAGTATGTTCTAGTTTTGCATAGAACCCTTCATTTGGTGGTTTACTTCACAATCCAGCCTCTCTCTGGCATCTGCCTCACCACGCTTCGACCGACATCATGACTACCTTGACTCCCACTCAAAGTGCAGCTGCACTCTCTGCAGCTTATCAGTGGCATGCCGACAGCTCTCTGACAGACACAGATACTTCCAGCCATCCCTAACTGCCATCCTTGAGATCTTCAGGCATATGAGATGGCCGCTCTACCAACTGAGCCAGACCTCCTGCACAGGAGGAGATGGAGTGGAAGAGGAAGTGTGGAAGAGAGGTTGTCTCCAACACTCTAGCCCACTTCCCCTCCACATGTCCTCTTCCACTCTGTCTCCCCCCACTCAATGCAGAAAGTGGGAGGAAACGGGGAGATGACTGAGTGGATGGAGGTGAGTGCCCCCTACCAATCTGCTGCCTGAGGCACCTGTTTCCTTTGGCCTCATGGTTTGGCTGGTCCTGACTATAGATAAGCCAACCAGATTAGCGTAGGATTCTTCAGAGAGGAAGAAGTCAGTATTCATAGCACTGAACAACTTGGGTGCAATAAGAATTTAGAGAGAGGTCTAGCAGAATCTTTCATTACTGCCAGATCAGGTCTAGCTTGGGTGGAGTGACATGCATTGAGTCCTGGATAAAACCTGGGTTGGGACTTTTCTAGATTCTAGTCTATTGGAGCTGTAGAAAAACGTGGAGTGGACTTCTAAGCATTACAATCAGGAAATTGCCTCTTAGAAGCAGGAGGCCAGAGAAAGTCATAGACCTGACCTCTATAAAGGCTTCCAGGTCACATTTGCTCAATCCTCACTAGTTCGAGCAATAAGGTGATTCTGATGCACCTCTATACTATTAACCTGACTTTGCTTCACCTTGTCCTCATCTGTCCCTTGGTAGAAGTTGGATCTGATGACAGTGAAGCCAAGTCACTGTAGTGACTTCTTGATATTTTTGTAACATTGGCTTTGCAATCTGCTGGCATCCTATGAAGATGGACACAATGTCAGCATCCAGTAAAGTCACACCAGGGAGGCTGCTAAATGCAGGGCAGCAAATGTATCTCTTTTGACCTCCTGGACATCTTCAATCAGGGAATTATCTGTGATTAACATACCCACTTAAAGCCCTGTGGTTCCCAAACAAATTTAGGTTAATGTGCATGTAGGATGGGATAATTTGACTCTGGGTAATCATAGTAGACAGCTGTGAGTGATGCATGATGTGAAAATGAAGAATCCCCCCCCCTGCCTTGATTGCTGAGCACAGTTGTTAGACTTACTGCACTGACAGATATTAAAGAGACCAGGACCAAATGATGCATTATTGCTAACAATATTTTTAATTTTCCTGATCACATAGTAAAATATAATGGGGGGGGGGGAGAATGTGTTTCTTCTACTTATTTCACATTTCCATGTTTCTATATTGCTTTCAGTGAACTTAGGCTGCAATCCTATGCATACTTTCCTGAGATCAAGCCCCACTGGATACAAGAGGATTTACTTCTGAGTAAACATGCCTAGGCTTGTGCTCAGGGCTGGGCTGCAGATTTGAGTGGCTGGACCAGGAACAAGAGATGGCATCACTGGCGTCACTGCAGGGGGCAGAGCTCTAAGTTCCGCCGTGACCCGACCCTCCGTTAAGCCCGACCCACACCGCACGAATTCCGACACATCACAGACGCACTAGGCGCTTTGCTGAGCTGTGTGGAGGTGTCTGGTTACCATTGCGGAGGCAAGCTGAGCTGATGCGATCTCCCGATTTCTGGCGCGTACATAAAGTCCTTTGCCCAAGTTTTGAGGGGGTTGCTTTGCGGAGCTACTGCAGCCAACCAATCCAATGAGAGGGCGGGATGAAAGGGGCTGTCAATCAATCGGAACTCACCCGAGTCTCCGATTTCTCATGGATCAATTTCTCTTTCTCACAAAAGTTAGCAAGATGAATTCTATTCCCGGCACAAATTGTTATGTTAGTTTTCTCTCCTTCCTGCCCCTCTCTCTCTTCTCTCATGTATTGGACCGCATTTGTGCTTAACCAATCACTGCTGCGCTTTCCAAGAAGGCGGGATAACAGGAGGGACAACAGGCGGGAAGACACTCCTTCCGACCAGCTCTGCGCGCGGAGGCAGATGCAGAGGCAGAGGCCTCCGTGCCAGAGCTCGTGCAGTGTGGGTCGGGCTTTACACCGGTGCATGAAGCGGCCCCGCCCCTCGCCTTCGGAGCCATTCAAGGTGGTGAAAGCAATGCGCAGGGAGCTCCGCCCCCCTGCAGCGACGCCAGTGGATGGCATGCATGCCCCCTAGCCTGGAGTTCCAGCTGGGGCCAAGCAGCTCCTGGGATATGGTAGGCTAGAGATTCTGCTGTATTCAACAGGCAAGGGCAGAAGGCCAGCCCAGAAGGCCAGTCTGGCTTGGTCAATCCAGGGGCACATACTGCCTGTCTATTGCAGGGGTTGATATGCCACACCCCTGTTACTCTATGTTTGACAGGCATTGAGGATTGAGAGCACACAGCCCATGGTAGTCTGCTAGGCTACTGGTAGGTCTCACACCAGGCTTGACCAAAGCTCTGCTTCACCTCTGCCTTCCTCCACCCCTAGGTGGGCAGGAGCTGAGCCTGAAGAGGGGTGGCATATGAATTACAAACTCTCATGAGATTATGTGATGGACAGTGCAGAATAGGAGTATTTGCTGTACAGCCTGCAGGCCGCAAACCTGATACTTTTAAGTGTCAATATATCCGGTCATGAAAGGAGTCGAACTACAGCGGCAGCAAGAGGGCAGGGGCTCTGCTAAATATATGAAATAATAGGGTTTGTTTGGCTTTGGCTTTTCACAAGGCAAACAAATGACACATCTAGTTGTGTCTGACACATTCCAAGCCTCACAGATTCTCTCAGCCTCTCCAGGGACTGTCAGCTCAATGAGATGGAAATTTCAGTCAGCAAAATCCTTCATCACCGAAAGGCAACAGACAGGCACAGATTGCCCACATGCCAACTCATTCGCAGACTATGTTTAAATGGAAATCACCATTAATAAAGGAATCATTGCATTATACAAGGCAAAACGTAAGAATCTAAAATGATTCTTTAACCTCTTTTAATTTCTGTCATCTCTTTTCTTTCGGTCCTACATGAGTACAAGTATAAAGTTTCTGATTCACATTTCGCCATCTCATATTGATTTTCAGGCAGAAAATCATATTGCCTGTCCGTTGCAGATTTTCATAGTATTTACTATTTACGCACTGCAAAGGTCACCTCTAACACCCTGAGTTTCAACTTGCTGTCGTCATTTACAGTTTGTTTTTGTATTCACCAGATTTTAAAGACCATTCCTTCCTTTGCTTTTCCTCGGATGTACCCGAGTATAATCTGTAGCACAATTATGGACGTGGTGGGCTCAGCCAGCCCAGTCACGAAGCAAACATGGAGGCTTGCATCAGGAGCAGGGGGGGAGTTGCAAATTCTGGGTGCCCTTCACCCCTGGTCTTCCACTGCCTTCCTCTAGTCCGCCATGGACAGAGCTGCATCAATCCATTTCAGGGAGCAGGAAGCAAGCCCCTACCCTCTCACATTGGTCCTTCCTTGCATGATCCCGGTAAAGTGACCACACAAGGAAGGGGCAAAGTGAGGGGGTAGGGAAGCCAGTCGCCACTGCCTGCACTGAAAAAACTGCGCAAGCCGCAGCAAGCCACTTCATTCACTTTGCTCCTTCCTCTCATAGTCCCGTTAAGTTTAAAGGGACCACGCAAAGAAGAAACAATTTGAATGGGTAGGGAAACAGCCACCTACCTGGCTCCTTCTTTGCAGCTCCTTTAAGTGAAACAGAAAGTGTGGGGCATGCTGGTAGTTCCCAGCATCACCTGCAGTTCCTGTTCTGTCAAGAGGATCGTGCAGGAAAGAGTGAAGTAAATAGCTCTGTTGTTTTTCTGTATTGGTGAGAATGGAGTGGCAGCGGCATCAAGTAGTGGCTTCTGTCAGAGGCATCGCTGGAGAGGGGGCGGTACTATAAGTTCTGCACCGTTCCACTCCCCGTTTACTCCCCGGTACGAGGTGGCCCCGCCCCCTCGCCGTCGGAGCCATTCAGTGCGGCGACGGCAACAGGCAGGGAGTCTCCTGCCCTTTGCTTTTGCTGCAGTGGCTGCACTGAATGGCTCCAACGGCGAGGGGGCGGAGCCCCCTCGTACCGGGGAGTAAACGGGGAGTGGAACGGGGGCGGAGTGAACAGGAAGTGGAACGGTGCAGAACTTACAGTACTGTCCCCCTCCAGGGACGCCTCTGGCTTCTGTTCAGCATCTCAACCCCCTGTCCCAGGCCTGACGCCTCCTGCAGCGTTTCAGTAGGGATGTCCTCCTACTCTAGGAAGGCAGGGTCGCTTTAAGACTAAGTCTCCTCCCACGTAGGAGGGCACCCCGCCCCCAGTTTGGAACTGATGAGCTGGAGCATCCTCCTTGGAACAAATGCCTGGATCCTTGCATGGCTCAGCCGGAAAACAGTGCAGACAGGAATCCAGGCGCACAGTGAACTATAATTTCTATGAACTATAAAAAACAGCAGAACAGCATAACAAGAGAAAACAGAGAAACTCAAGGTATGAGGTTCCGAGAAAAAACAAGCAGTAAGGGAAAGAGGGCGTCCCCCACGCTACTCCCCTTTGGCACATGTCCTGCACCCCTAAAGAACCGTGTCTGCGTAGAGGTGGGACGGAATGCCCCCCTTACTCTTCCCAGAACAGGAATTCTCGAAAGGTAAGAAATTCCGTTTTCTCTGGAAGGAGTAAGGGGGGGGGCTTGCAGCAGGCCTATATCCTCCCCCGCGCCTCAGCAACTGATGTTGCTGTGAGGTAAAAGGCTGCGTCAAGGCCAGTAGGCCTGAGTTGCCTCAGATGCTGCTGTGAGATAAAAGACTGCGTCAAGGCCTGTAGGCCTGAGTTGCCTCAGACGCTGCTGTAAGATAAAAGGCTGCATCAAGGCCAGATCTATGTCAGCAAAAGAGCTGGCATAGATCTGAGCAGAGGCGTCACTCCGGTAGGGGCGGGGCTGTAACTTTCGCTCCGTCGGAGTCCCTTTACCGAGCGAGCAGGAGGTGGCTCCGCCCCCTCACTGTCGGAGCCTGTCCCCTGCGGAGAAAGCAGCAGGAAGGGTCTCTTGCCTGCTGCTTTCTCCGCAGGGGACAGGCTCCGACAGTGAGGGGGCGGGGCCACCTCCTGCTCGCTCGGTAAAGGGACTCCGACGGAGCGAAACTTACAGCCCCGCCCCTACCGGAGCGACTCCTCTGGATCTGAGGTGTCCCACAGGAGACTAGGCAGTGGCTGGGGAGGTAAGTAAAGTTTTTTTTTTCTTACCGGCTTGGTCCCTGATTGGTGCACAGGACACCGTGGAGGTTGAACCGGCAGCCCTGCATTATGTGCACTGACGGGGGATAGGATTGGGCTGTTAGTGTACTTTACTAGGTTGTTTTCAATCTGATGTAACTGCTCTTCCTTCAATCTAGTACGAACACACAAATTGAGGACAACACTAATGCATATGAAGATCAAGGTAACACATGAGACAAAATTGAGATTAGGTAATAGATAAAAACTACATACCACCCAAAATGAAAAAGGCTATAACAGTGGGCATGAGTTACCTCTGACCAAATGTTTTTCCTCCCTAGAGGATTTTGTCTCTTCCCCAAACTCATTTACAATTATTTTACCATAATTCATTCATAGATTCACACCAGGTGGTCTTCTTTAAGTCCCCCGGGAAGATACTTTTATCAATATTTATCAATATTTTAAGCTGGTGGAAACTCTAGATGCTCAACAGGTGAGTCTTCTATAAACAGAATACTGGATCCAAAAATATGTGTCGCCATATACTTGCAATAATATAGTGCTGGTTAAGAGCATCAGCAAAATAGGATGAATTTTAGAACTGTAATATAGGTGTAATGGTACAGTTTATCTTTGAAATCACCAAAGAGAATCAATATATAGCGGTAATTGCTTCCACTAGTTATAAAGAGAAAATGGGAAACTTTGTACAACCCAGTGAAAGAGAATAGTAGGGAAATATGCCATCCATTAACAAAAGTAGCAAATTAATGCTACTTTATTACAAACTAGTAGAAAAAACAAATCCCAGAGCAAGAACATTGAGGGTGCAACCCTGTGTAAGGAACCGGCCGACGGCCCAGGGCCGCCCGCCGGATCCTGCGCCCAAGGGTGCCTGCCAAGTGGCAGGTCGGAGGTCTACTCAGGGAAGGGGATGCTCGTCCCCTTCCCTGGGTGTAAACCAAGGCCGGCCCGATGGACCTCCTCAGATTTCCACCAGCTATTTTGCTGGCAGAAGTTGGAGGAGGCCATGTAATGGCCTAGTCACCCAGCGGAGACAGGGATATGGCGGGCGCCATCCACTGCCCCCTCCCAGGCCGGCTAGGTCAATGGCCCCCTCCCTCACCTGCCGAACCGCCCAAGCAGCCAATGGGGGAGCGCTTACCTTCCTCCAGCGGCTGCGTCCTCAGTCCGGCATTGGAGTGAGGGTGGCCGGCCTTGATCCGGCCTCCCTTACTCCCAAGTAGAATGGCGGAGCGCACACTCCACCATTCTAAAGTTGCCCAGGATTGCGCTGTCAATCTCATGCACTTATGCAAGTACATATATGTCCAAAGACTTAAAAAAATGGAGTGGTCAATTTGGGTTATCTTTGAAAAAAGAAGTTTCTTTAGTAATTCATATCTGTGTTAGCCAAATAGTAGGAATTTCTCAGCAAGAAATGGGCCTCAACAGGTCCTATGAAATGTTTTCCGTTCTGTCACAACGTATTCCATTGCCGTTGGCTGTTTAGGAGAACTGAATACATTTTATTGCTCATGAAGAACGGTTTCAACCTGAAAGATGGTGGGTTACAGCATTTCTTCATAATAAACTGTTTCCAGCACCTCTCTTCTTATTCCCATATTCCACCAGGTAACCATCAAAGGAAGAGGCCTTGCTTGGGTTGGGGGGGGGGAAGGCATCAGGGGTTGATCAGAGTTGACCCACCTGGACAGGCCAATCTTGAACCCAGAGTACTGGTGGCAGTGGTACCCATTTATACACGTGAGACTATTATTAAAATGCAATAAACTGCTAAATACACCTTATATGTGATACTGTGGAGTAATGGCAGAATATTCACCAGAAAAATAAACTGTGCATATCTTGGAAGATCAGTTCAGGCAACTTGGGAAGAGAGTTACTATGAAGTTCAGTAGGCAGGGCTGTCAGTGATCTATTAAGAGGTAACCAAGGAGGAAACCAAAATGCAACACAATAGAAAGGTCACTGCTCTCCATAATAAGCTAGCACATGTTCAGAAAGGCCATGCATTAAGATGATGATTGTGAGATCCACGGTATATTCCATGGCTGAGTGGTGAGGCTATGAAGTTTCATTAAAACCACAGTGATGTTATTAAACTTTTCTAATTTGACCAAGACATATAGAGCAGATTTTTCACTAGCTTAAGTCTGTGAGGGATGGAGTTGGGAAAACCAATAAGTAGAGTATTACAATAATCAATATGTGAAATGACAGAAACATTAATCTAGGTTGCTGCAGCATCCTGACCTAAGGAGGAAAAGATGAGTCTTATATAGATCACAAATGCTAAATAAAAAGATGTATTGGGCCATAATGCTGCTGGTATGACTCAACTGCAGTGAATGATGGAGCTGGCTTGTTAGGGATTTTACACAGAACCAGGTTGAGCTGAGGAAACAACTTCAGTGACAGTGTGTGCAATCGAGTTCCACTTGGAATTCCACTAGGATTCCAATGGGAGGTGAATTGCACCCATTGTGTATGGAGGAGAGCAGTTTATATACCCCGCCTTTTCCTATGCCGAAGGCAAATGCCCAAGGCGGTACTAAAGCGGTACTAATATATAAGTACTAAAACAATTTTAAATGTGAAAAAAGTCTTACTTAATTATTTTACGTGGTGGAAACGAGAAAGAGAGAGAGAGAGAGAGAGAGAGAGAGAGAGAGAGAGAGAGAGAGAGAGAGAGAGAGAGAATTAAGTAAGACATTTTTCACATTTAAAATTGTTTTAGTACTTGTGTGTGTGTGTGTTGTGTGTTGTGTGTTGTATGTGTGTGTAATTAATTATTTCTGTACCTCAGCGTGTTGTTAATGGACAGTACAGGAGCCAACCTGTTCAGATTATTTTCAGTCTGTTGGCAACCTGTTCACTGAGAGCGAATGAGTCATATCTTCTCTGATCAGGATAAGAAATCCGGAATTGCTTCCAAGCTTGTTTTTAGCATAATAAAGGATCAAGCCATTCTTTGTCTTTATACTTCCATAAGTGTCTCTTGGAGTTCTGTTGTTGCCATTTTTATTGTGCAATTTCCACCTCAACCCTCACCTCCAGGTCCATTTTTGGAAAACAAATGAATGAGAGCTTCTTTACTAAGGAAAAAAAACCCAGCAAGGAGACATTCTTTGGCAAATTCTGTGAATGGTTTTCTCCAGGATTTAGAGAAAGCTGGTCTCATTTATAAAGTGCAAGTTCACACTGTGATAGGAATACATTAATATTTTTGAATCTGACATTTCATGACTAGCTAAGCATGACACCTACACAGTTTGAAATAAGAGTGCCTGTCCTGGAAATTGTTTTATGATGTTAGAGAAAGCAATAATCTTTTAGGCAGACATGCCTAAAACTCAAAACCAATTATTTATATTAATTTGATTCTCAGGACTAATTTCTGCAATATGAACAAAATATTTCCGTACTTTTTTCACGTTTCCACCACATAAAATAATATTTTCATATGAATTACTTTGCCCGCATTTATGATATATTTGATAAATCTGATAATTTTGCTTGTTGTTAGTCAGGGAAACTACTTCTCCTGCAGCACAATCCTAGCGGTGGGGCTGCCGGCGGACCAAGTGGTCCGCTGGCTGAAGCCACTGTAAAAGTGCCATAAGGCACTTTTACGACGACTCGTGAGCAGGTAAGGCCGGCCTCCCCTGCTCCGCTGCCGCACAAGCGCCCGGAGGATCGCCGCCGGACGCAGGTAATGATCCAGTGGGTGGGTGGGTGGTTCGGAGGAAAATGGAGGGTGACCTTAGGCCCAGCTGCTCCGGGAGGGGGCGGGGGACGGCTTCGGCAGAACCCTGTCCCCCACCGCGTGGCTGGGCTGTTACATGGCCTCCTCCAACTTCCGCCAGCAAAATAGCTGGCAGAATTCTAAGGAGGCCCATCGTCCCCAGCGCCCTTTACACTCGGGGAAGGGGACGAGTGTCCCCGTCCCCGAGGAGACTTTCCGCCGGGCGGGTGACTGCCCGCAGTGGAGCACGGAATCCGGCGGGCAGCCTCAGCCGCCCGGCGGATCCTTAGGCAGGATTGGGCTCAGGAGGGCTTTGGATTTTCTTTGCTGTGATTGGCACATACATATACATTGCTGAATGGATGAAGCATCAAATGGCAACTAAGTTGTGTGAGTGGGTCATCACAGATAATGAAGAGATAGAACATTTATATCTCTCTATATTAGCATTTCTCATAACTGTGGGTTAATACCCACATGGTGGGTGGTGACCCGATTTCTGGTGGGCTCTGCAGAGCCTCCAATGAAAACACGGGTGATGTAAGGATCAGATAACTAATTGCCTCAAGCCTGGAGGCTATTCAAAAATCAGAAAGCTAATTGCCCTGCAAACAGCTGAGCTCCTGCATTTTGTAAGTTTGTGTAAATATAGGGAGATAAATGTTTGAGCGTCTTTTTCTGGTGTTTTTTTTTCAAGTCAATGACAGGTAGTAGGGGGCAGGTGAAGGCTGGGTCACATAACTAAGTTTCTCAAGCCTTGAGGCTATTCATTAGGGCTGCCTCATTCTGAGAAATGGATTGAAGGTTTTTTTGCAAATAAATAAATAAAATGTTACTTGTAAATAAATAAAAATATTTTTCCTAGATCACCCTTTTTAAAGTCTCATAAAGCTAGGTGGGTCCTAATAGAGTGTCATTTTAAAACGTGGGTCCTGGTGCTAAAAACTTTGGGAGCCCCCTGCTCTACACCATCTCAGATTGTGCTTGTCAATGTGGACACACTGAGAATCAATGGTTCAACTGAGAATCAAGTGTGGAATAAGGGGGATCATGCCTGCAAACTCCTATGTGAAGCACAGTATAGAACAAGAAAATTTTCCCTAATGACCTGTGCAGTGAAAATTACATTTTACCATAAGCTATATCAAGCATTTCCAAGATTGGTTGTTCACCTTTCAATGCCAGGAATTCATTTGTTTGTAAGTTTCATCCTTCAGAGATCTTTAATCGGAATCTCCTTTCCCATCTTGCAACTTCAGTATGTATAATGTTGCTTCATTATTTTCTGACATTTTGCCTTAAAGTGAGCAGGTGTAACTTGAAAATGACATATAAAAGCAATTTCTAATGCTGTTTTCAACCCCTGAAAAGTAATCTCTTCTCTTCTTCGGTGAGTCATTGCAATGACTGTAGAGGCTGACTCTGAAGAAGCTTAAAAACAAAACACTCCTGCAATGTTCTAAGAAAAATATTTGGCACATAATGCTCAAGAAATCTTTCAGATTGCTTTAGGGCTGGGGCAGAAATTAAACCTTGCTCTTCAATTTCCCTGTGCAACATTTTCCATTCCAATTTGTAAAAATGGTAATGACAATCTTCTCAGCAGCAAGAGAAAAGTTAATTAGTCGATTAAATATTTTCTTTTCATTAGCTACACAAACCTCTCTTAAAAAAAAAAAGGAAATAGAAAGTGCACTCTTCAAGTAGCAGTTAGCATGATATTTACTGGATGATATTTATCCAGTAAATATTTATCCAGTAAATATATTTACTGGATATTTACTAGCATGATATAGACTGGATATAGACATCAAAGGATTGGAGATGGGCTGGGAAAACACTTCAAGGAGAATACTTGAGCGCAGATGCCTCGTAGTGACAGTGCTGAAGTAATAATTAGTATTGTGCCTATAAATATGTACTTAGAACAAAAGGATTATTTATATCTGTCACTTAGTAGACTGTGGGCACAATCCGCCAGAGGTCACTGACATGTTTACCATAGAGACAAAAGTTAAAGAGCTTCATTGCCACACCCACCATGCAGATGCTCTGTAAGGCTGAGCTTCACACATCATTCTTGCAAAAATATTTAGTCTCAACTCCAAGCTCCCATAGGTATACAGTATACACATGATTATGACCAGAGAAGGGATTGCTCTTTAGGGTGAGTTTACAGGAATACAGAAGAGCATCGAGAGGAGAATGCAGAAACTGATGTCAAGGAAGAAGGTTGATATCAAAGTGGCTCAATCCCATGGTTGAATGACATGGTCAAAAGCTACCCAGAATCAAATGTACTGTAAGCAAAGATTTGGTGACCCCTCTGACAGCTGTCACTTTTGCCATCTTTTGGGGCTGGTGTCTCTTTAGCTCAGGGGTGGCCAACCTTCCACCATTAGGGCCTCTGTGTTTTTCAAGAGTTGTGTAGAAGACAGAATCTTGGCAGCTGCAAGTGCTGATGGTACTGCTAAAGCAGCTGCACCTGCTGAAATGCCCTCACCTGTACATCCATTTAAAGGGCCAGGAGCATTCATGTTGAAAGGTTGGCCACCACTACTTTAGCTGATGCAAGGTCCTCCAAGTGACTACTGCTGTTCTGCCTCCATGATCGATTCAGATGGACACTTCTACCAAATTGCCCATTCTTAACTACAACTTCAACAATCTAATTTTTTTTTCCACCCATGATATCATTTTTCATGAAAGAACATTTCCTTTAATACGGGAATAGTTTTTCCTAACTGGAAGGGTCAGGATTGTTAACCTAACTGTTTGATTTCATGCATATCGGTTGCATCTTTGCCAGCCATGAAACAGAAAAAAAACTTTGCTCTCTCAACATGATGAGTCACTTTCAGCCCAATCCTAACTAAAGGAAGCGCTGATTGCTGCAAAAGCACCGTAAAAAGCTCTTTGTGGAAGCATAGGGAGCCGGGGCACCGGTGGGAAAGCCGGTGCCTTTCTGTGTTTATCAGCAGAGTGACAGAGGCCCGCTGGAGCAGGTAAGCCTGGTGCAGGTGGAAGAACGGGGTGGGGGAGAGTGGGGAGGGGATGCACGGGGTGGGGCAAGGTGGTTGAATGGGGAAGAGATGGGGATGGGGGGTGGATCAGGTCCAGGAGGGAGGCGGTTCGGCGGTGGTGACACACACCAAATCCCTGATCCAACTGCATGGATCAATGCAGACTTATGCCAGCAATATTGCAGGTCCGAGTTGACCCATTGCAGTGCTGGGTCTTACCCTGGGGCAAGGGGATAAATGTCTCGTTACCCCAAGGAAACCTCCAGCAGTCAGAAATCTTATTTTTGTTCAATGGCTTCTTAGTTTTGTCCTTAGCTTCTTTGAAAAAGATAAGCAGAAATTAAAAGCATGGGAAAAAACAAAAAAAAAGTCTTTTGTAACACAGAGGGGCAGTAAGTGGCCATTTGGAAAGCTAGTCCTATTAAATCCAAAAGGTGTGCATAGAATGATGTCAGCTGTACTCTTGACTGGTCTGGATCTCTAGAAACCCCTATCTACCAAGAGTATAAAGAAAAGGCTTGAGTGGTAGCAACTGCATGATTTAAGCACTAGTATGAAATCCGGTTGGCCCAGGAATGCTTGCAAATGTAAAGGTCACTTCACAGCAGTGCTAAATACCCGCCTAGAGCAGGCCCTGAATTCATCACAAAGATTAATAGTGGTGAAACCTTCCCCGGACTTTGCAAGGATGAATGAGATACTGAAATGGTATGTCCCAGACTGTATTTTAGTGACAAAATATGCTATAAATAACACATATTTTAATTCACTTTTGAAACTATTCTTATACCCCAGTCCTATGCTCCAGAACCTGATGTACACCAATGCAACGACAACAATGTACAACAATGCAACAACACCCTATGTACACCAATGCAACGACAGCCTCGCCAGCATAGAAGCCCGCCTGCTGACAGACATGCCATGGACACCAGCGCAATGCTGGAAAAATGCCATAGCTGAGATGTCACTCAGAAACTGGTGCAACTTTGCCGGCAGAGAGGCCAAAAACAGGGAGGAGATAGGAAGGATGTGGGAGGGACCAGGAGAAGTTGATGTATGCCATGTTCTAACCCCTTGTCAGAAGATGGACATGTCCCTTATGCTAGAAAAAGGCTATGCCAATGACAGAGCTGGCGTATATAGGAATAATCCCATAAGGAAGAACGGGGAAGGAGAAGAGAGCAGCATGGATTCTGGGGCTGTTACTGGGAAGGGCTGCACCATAGCTGCTTTCCCAGGCCAGGTTTGGTATATGACCAAACTGTTCATGTTCATGCCACTGTTCATGCAACCATCAGCACAGCATCTGAATAGCATTGGACCATTAGACACTTATCTGTCATCTCAAAGCAGTGGCATCGCTATGGGTGAGGGTGGGGGATGCAATGCACCCAGGTGACAACCGTGGTCTCCTCGGAAGAAGGAGCCGCGGCAGGATTTTTTTTTGCTCTGCGGCTGCTTTTTTGTAGCCAGAGGGCTGCATTTGCAACCGCGGAGCTGAAACGCGCCAACACCAGAGCGTTTTGGGGGCCCTCCCACCCACCCCTGGTACTAGAAGGCTTCAAACGAAGCCTTCCAGGAGTGGAAGGAGTGGGGCAGGGCCTGTTATCAATGCAACTGTCAGTGCAATCCTGTTGATAGATCGGGCGGAGGAACGCTCCGCCACCTGAAGCTGTTGTAAAAGTGCTGTAAGGCACTTTTTTGATGACTCAAGAGCAAGGAAGGCCGGCGCAAGGCCGGCCTCCCCTGCTCCATTGACGGAGTCATTGCCCCCACTGCCAGACCCATGTAAGGATCCAGCTGACGGGGGGCGGTTTGGCGGGGGAGGGAGGGTGGCCATAAGCCCAGCCATCCTGGGACGTGTGGGGGACAGCCTCGGCCGTATCCCGGTCCCCACCGGGTGACTGGGCCATTACGTGGCCTCCTCTTACTTCCGCCAGCGATTTCGCTGGCAGAAATCCGAGGAAGCCAATTGGCCAAGCCTGCATTTACACTTGGGGAAGGGGATGAGTGTCCCCTTCCCTGAGTGTACCTCCGGCCGAGCGGGAGCCTGCCCACGGTGGAGCACGATGGAGCCTGCCCCTTAAAGACAAAAGACAAGGTCTTGATCCACCACTTACAAAAATAAAATACCCAGACCTACTCAGAGGAGGCAATAACCATAGCAAGTTTCAATGTGATTTTAAAATCTAAATGTGCTGGAAGAATAAGAACTTTGGCGTAATCATATGTGGCTGGAAGATTACTAATTATTGATTTTGGTTTTGAGTTTTTATCCCCCCTCCCCCCCTCCACACACATTTTCATTGGGTAATGTAATGATGCATGATTCCCAGAAATTGCTTTTCTGTATCTGATTTAACTGGCAACACATATCTTTAAACCACATTTAGTTGCCTCTTGAAGCAATTAAATGCACATTTTCAATGCTTATAAAAGCATCGAAAATGTTCCATTTTTGTCTCCACATCCTCTTGTTGGACTTGCAACCCCCTTCCCCCCAAATGTTTTCTGCAATAAAAGAGAGAGAACCACAAAGAGCAGGAAAAGCTAGCCTTATATGGGATGTTTGAGAGAGAGAGAGAGAGAGAGAGAGAGAGAGAGAGAGAGAGAGAGAGAGAGAGAGAGTTATCATTTTGGCGCCGGTGCCTCAAGTAGATGTGAAAATTTAGCTGAAATAAGAAGCAGTTTGAACTGGACTGCTTTGAATGTTTGATGCACAACTTTGAAGTTCTTTGTGAAGCTGTTTGGAACAGCAGGAGCCAGACACCTGGATCCACCAACTGATCCGTCCTGCGATTGACCCTAAACAGGGAACCAAGTAGTCTTTCTCAATGAAGGTCATCTTGAGAGAAGATGATGGAGAACCATGCTTCACAGTTGCACGCCAGATCTGGGGACAAGGAACCCAGTGCAAGTTTTCCTTTCCAGCCTTTCTTAAGTCCACTGTCAATGTTTATGATTATGACACATTGGGCATGTTCATTGGGCATGTTCATTACGTTGCCTCAAATTAAAAAAAAAAAAAAAAAGATTGTCCATGAAAATAATCCAGTATTCCTGGTGAGCTGCTGCACATGTTAACCATGTGGTAAGAGCTACCAAACAGAACTATTCAAAAAATGTTGGAAGTAGCTTGGCTTATTTTCTAACCGAGCCACATTGACTTCAGAAGTCACCTGGCAGTTCATCTAGTGTTCCTAATCCCAAAACACTTTCCCCCCTTCCCTTTAAAACTGAGGCTAACCTGACTGGGCCACTCATGGTAGAGCAGCAGTGGTACTCCCACTGGCGTTGCTGCAGGAAGCTCTAAGTTCCGCCGTGGTCCAACCCTCTGTTACACGGGTACACGAAGTGGCCCTGCCCCCTCGCGTTGCTGTGTGTTACTTTCACTGCCTTGAATGGTTCCGAAGGCGAGGGGGCAGGGCCACTTCTTGCACCGGTGTAACGGAGGGTCAGACCGCGGCGGAACTTAGAGCTCCACCCCCCTGCAGCGATGCCAGTGAGTACTCCCATCCTGCTGTAGGGAGAGGGAAGGAGGAGGGTGTCTTCCCTCCTCTGGTGCCCTGGTGAATTGCATAGCAGTGCACTAGGACAAAAGGCCCAGGAGAGAATTCCCTCTAGAGAGAGATGGAAGGCAGAGGGTAAACTGGAAATTCATCTCCAGCTCAGTTTATAATTCAAGCTGTGAAAAGATTCCATGACCTTGCAATGCTTGCTTGCCTCTTCTTTGATGCAAGCATTGTGACCCCTCGAAAACTCATATCTGGGCCGGAGTTTAGCGAGCTTCACTGACATCTCTGCTTGCACACAATGCTCAGATGGAGTAGTAGACAACAGCAGACCAACAAAACAATAGGCTGCATTTATATAGCATTTTCCCGTCTTTAAAATGCTTCACATAGATTATTTCAGGAATCCTTGAAACAATTCTGTGAGGTGACTACGGGTATCCCAACATTGGAGATGGAGGACTGAGGCTGCAAGAGACTGGCTTGGCCAAGAGCACCCAGTAAGTTCGCATTAGAGTTGAGTTTGAGCGAGAGACTTTCTGAGGCACAACTCCATGTTGTAGCGATTACACGACACTGGTTGCATGAAGGGCTGAACACTGTTGTATGATATGTAACCCTCTTGTTAGAATCTCAAATCTCTTTACTTTTTTAATCGAATGGCAGAACTACAAGTTACACAGAACATGCATCTACTGAATTTCCCAGGACCGTAGCTTGCGTGGAGTGGCCAGTGTGGGCCACTCTGGGCTCCAGGCAAGGGGGTGCAGCCTCTGCATGTCTTCTAATGTTTTCGGCAGCGATCACCGCTGAAAACACTGTGAGGGAGGTGCAAAAGTGCTCCCTCCCGCCCACCCTTGGTACCGTTTGGCTCCAAAATTGAGCCTTTTGGCAGCAAGGGGGCGTAATGCACTGACACCGGGGGTGTCAGCAATCAGCATCATTGCATTGTGCACTCCACCCCGGGGGTGGGGGGCGTGCACCACGATACTGTTTCCCTCTCCCACCAGAACACATTGTAACAGTTCATTCTGACATGATGGCAGTGTATATTTCTCATTTGGCAGCAAATGATGTGGAGAAGGGGGCAGTGATGACACCATGACCTTTTTTTTTGACAGGGCACAAGGGAGAAGATTTTCACACACAGGGATGCCATTTTCAGTGGCAGTCAAATGTCTCCTGAAATGTAAATATGTCTTAAGGATCTAAAAACAAAAACAACAACATCTGGTGCTCCCAATGTTGAGCTGTAACTTATTCTGGGTTAAGCACTCACAGCCAATACGTTCACAATACTTTACTTTTCTTCTTCCATAAGTCAGTGCATGAGGACAGACAAATGAAGCGGGAGCCAGTCTGAAAGTAGGGCACCAATCATTATTGCAAAAATAATTGTTGTCTCTCTGAAGTTCCAGTGTCTGCATTCGAAAACATTTTTGACAGCTTTAATGCAGCAGATCTAAACTCTTGAAACAGTTCTAAGATGATTAACCTGTGAATAAACTGTATCTTGGCTTCAAGGGGATTTCATTGATCAAAGCTATTCTGTGTTGACTCCATTTTCACCTCACCCCCTTCAACAGCAACTATCTCACATGCATCAAGTGAGATTGTGCACCTTTTTATGGGTGCAAAGTAAACACAGTGTGCAAGCAGCCAACGTGTCAGGGTGTTTTTAAATTATGTTTACGCTGTTTGCATTAGTTTAGCTTTGAAACCCTCTGGAGAACTGAAGGGGAATTAACACACACACCCCGACTATTTAGGCATATTAACAAAATTGAAACATCCGTCATATTTGAAAAAAAGAAAAAGAAACAATCAATTGAACGTTCCAGTTTGCAGAGAAAATGCACAGCTCAGTATGAGCTGGCCTCTTGCCAAGACAGCTTTTCAAAAGTACAGAAGGAATCATTGCTTTCAAACGTCAAAGCAAATACAATATTCAAGCTTATGAAGGAAATTTCAACAAAAACCAAGTGCACATATACCCGAAATCAGGGCTGACAAAGTAAAGGAACAGGGACTGTGTGGCTGACTCTTCTGGGTCCCCAGTGTGACCTGTGGGACACCTACCATACACCAAATAAACTGTAGATTCATCATTGGGGCTAGAAAATAATACCCACACAGCTTACAAACCACACACCACACAGCTTACAAGTCATGATGGGGATAAGCAACCTCCTGGTTGTAGGAGTAGGTTTTCTTTGTGCCAGGTGCAAGGGAGTGGCGACAGGATACAGGTATCTTGTTGTCTTGTGTGCTCCCTGAGGCATCTGGTGGGGCCACTGTGTGATACAGGAAGCTGGACTAGATGGGCCTTTGGCCTGATCCAGCAGGGCTCTTCTTATGTTCTTATGTTCACAATCCTATCCAACTTACACCACTGGTGTAACCAGCGGTGCAGCGAGAACGGGAGGCCCCAGAATGGAAAGGGGATTCAAATCCCCTCCAAAGGGGGATTCAATGGGGATTTAAATCTCCCCTCCCCTCCAAAGCCTCCCACCCTGCCCTCCCCTGCTGGTTACACTGGTGGTGTAAGTTGGATAGGATTGTGCTGTTAGTCGGGCAAAGGGACTGACTCATCAACGATTATTCCTGCATGCCAAAGCATGAATTTTCCCCCCATTTCATTTGCATTAGCAGCACCATACCGGCAGTTGGAGACATAGAAGAACAGTATGTAGAGAAGCAGCCTGTGGCTCAAAGAGGGCTTGGATGACTAGGAGGAGGAGGGGGCAGCTGTGTCGGCAAATGAGAGGATTTTGAAGGTCAACCATTGGCACATAGGAAGAGGGCTTCAATGGAGTGGATTTGGGAGCTACAGGTGGATTTGGGAGCTCAGAGCCTCAGCAGCTGCGGAACATGAAATCACATTCTGGCAAGTAAGGCTGACACATGGAAATTAGGTGGTGGTGGTTTGTTTGTTTGTTTGTTTGTTTGGAAAGCTAGCCATGGGTCATATTATAGCCCCCCTTCCACATCATCATTTTTTGTTTCGTGACTAAAATAGCAAAATAAGTTCTTCCTTTTTTTTAATACAAGTCAGTCAGCTCTCAGCTAGTCGCTGACCCGCAAGAGCCCACTTGTGAGGGAATTGTTGCTTTCTTAAAAGCATCAGCAAGTCATAGGGGCAGGCCCCATCAAGAAATCAGCTAATTAGTGACATCCAATCTCATTTGAAGGCCCTGCACCTGACAGCTTGTAATCACTCACAAGTGCATTATTGTAAAATGGGAAAATCAAAGGAAGCAATTGATGGAATGATCTGGCAATAAAGCAAGAGTGACAGAACGGTGCACACATCGAGATGCGAGGCCCCAAGTGGCACCAGAGATGGAGCAATGCCTGAAGGCTCTTTTCCATGTTACAACAAGCAGCACAAGAAGACAAAATTACTCACATTTCCTCTATTCATGGTGTGTGTGTGTGTGTGTGTGTGTGTGTGTGTGTGTACACAAAGAGAGAGAGAGAGAGAAAGAGAGAGAGAGAGAAGTCACACATATATGCATAGACATATATCACACAAAGAACAGGTAGGAGACACATTTTAAGAGAATGGATCCACTTCATTCATACCAGATTAGTTATTCATTTTTAGTAGCCCATTCAAAAAAAAAAAATAGCAGAAAACACCTTGGGGACCTAAAAGTATTGATGAAGGACTCCATCATATACCTTTCCCCCCAAAGACTGACAACTCTGCATTTTGTTTCAGGACCACCTGAATTCCAAAACCTATCCCTTTTTCTGAAACTTGTAATAAACGCTCCAGCCATTGTTATTGACCCTTGGAGCTATAGCAACTCTTCTCTCATTTCCATTTCTGAACCAAAAGTAGTGATTTTAGGGGGTGGAGTTGTAAATAAGGGGCCCCCAGAACCAGTTCCTAGAGGCTTCTTGGCTGGGAACCCCTTCTCCATTGGTTTGTAAAGTCAATCTCAAAGGCTTGGTAGCTTGGGGAGGGTATCGCAATCCAAATCTTCCTCAAGCCCCCTTTAAATCGTTTTCGGGGGTGGAGTTCTAGTTTTCTTAGGACCTCTGCAAGTCGTTGTATTTGATCAATAAATTGTGGCTCTTTTTAACCCAATCTCATTTGTCCTGTGCTGTGCCAAGGGCGGTGGAGGCAGTGATATTTTCTGAGAGTTGGAGATGGAATGATCATCATCATTGTCCATGTGATGTATACCTTTTCTTTTCTTTTTTAAAGTCCAATTGTCATTTCTGGACAGATTGGTAGGCTTTTAAAGCACTACACCAGTTTGACTGGAGACGACAGGGGGGCAGGAAAAAATGAGGACGCATACCATGAGAAACGATGGCTCCAGTCTCTTAAAACAATCTTCCATTTCCAGCCTAAGGCAACCTTGTCAAAACCATGGTCCCTGGACTGCATGTAGCATGCCCAATGGGTTCGCAAGCGCTTGGAAGACGATAGTACAAGAGACATAGCTGGTGTTCAGCATATGGCCTCGATGCCACAGTTTGACAGGCCTGGCTTAAGAAATATAGTGAACATTTCCCCAAATGATCGACTGTGGTCAGCATCAAAGAGACAGGATAATGCAGTATGTGGACTGTTGCTCTAATTAGGCATGGAGAATCCTAGGATTTCTGCAGAGCTCTTCTTCACAAAAGCTGTGAATTTAATAAATGATGACTGAACAGCTGGAAATTCATCTCAAGCAGTGGATATTACAGCCACCTATGAAGTGAGCTTGAGAGTCTGTTTTGCTTCAGACAGGGCAGCAATTTGAAAAGCCTAATTACACTAATTACAATAAGTGGTTTGTAAATGTTTCATCAAAAACACTGACCTGAGCTGCATTGCAGGTGCTCATTAAATCTTGAAGATTTGCTATTAATAGTCATTTACCCCCTCCTGAAATTGCCACAGCCAGTATAATAAAGACAGAAATTTAACTTCCCTGGCAAGCTAACCAAGCAAACAACAATCTTTTTTTTCTGCTTTTAAAAAAAGCTCTTCTAAGCTTTTCATCATTGCTCCCGACCTGCTTGCATTCGAGAGAGAATAAATTGTAGGTTTTACATACTGTTGATCTTTCATACTCAAAATATTGATTCACAGTCAGAGCCTTTTACAGAGAAGGAGGTTAAATACTTCAGTGGTTCTGTAGATGGGTATGGGAGACTTGAGGAATTCACCAGTAGCCAGAAATGACCTTGGCCATTTGTAGCCATCATTTGAGAATTCTGAAAAGATTCAAATATGACATTGTTGATCTTTTCATTAAAATGTGCAGCTTATTACTAATATTAACCTCTTCATCAGAGCAGTGGAAGGTTTTTAAAACAAGAGCCACTGAGGATCTGGAAAATAATAGAACTGTCTGACTACCTCCTTTAGAAAACATAAGAATTGACATATTAACATACAGAAGACTGAGCCATAGCATGGGATACCCAGCGTTGCTTCAGGAATAACAAGTCTGGCCTCACCAAGGTTTTAGAAGGGTGTCTTAGAGCACAATCCTAAGCAGGTCTACTTGGAAGTAAGTCTACATAGTATTGCACAGTAAAAAAAGACTGTATATGGGAAATTATTAGGAAAGGGGATGAAACAGAGCAGAGATACTTTGCAATACAGTGTTCAGTTCTGGCCAACGTTTCCAAAGATGAATATCACAGAGCTGAAAAATAATAATATAATATAATATATTTATATACTGCCTTTCTTGGTCATTGGATTTCTCCTCTGACTTTAATCCATGGTGGTTTACATGGGCAGGCTTTCTCAACCCCCCTAATGGTTTTTTTTTTTTACAATCATATATATAAATGTTCAATCTTTCATTAACAACTGCATTCCAGATGGTATCCCTTGCAGTCTGGCCTCTTTCTGTCCCTGGAAAAAGCCCATTGAGCTGAATGACACTTACTCCCAGGTGTGTATAGGATTATAACCAAAATGATGAACAATTTGGAAGATCTCCCCAACAAGGAAAGCCTACAGCATTTGGCACTTTTGTAGTTTTTGTAGTTAGAAAAAGGATGACTGGGACGAAACATGATATTGATTTACCAAATTATGAACAGTACGGATAACAGGAACAGAGGGAATTGTTTCATTCTCTCTCACACACACAGACTTACCCAGGGAAGCTGATTATTCAAGGTACCACTTCTTCACACAATGTGTCATTAATTTCATTCACTCTTGCAAGCCACTAGCTCAGATGGCTTTTAAAAAAAAAAGGATTAGACAAATTACTAGAGGAGACGTCTATAAATGACTATCTAAATGAAATGGAACCTTTATGTTCAGTGTACAAACGCTGGGAGTCAAACACAGGGCAGCGCTATTGCCATCATTCCTGCTTGTGAACCTTCCAGAGACTTCTGGCTAGCCACTGTTGGAAAAGGAAGACTGGGCATCAGAGGCGTAACAAGGGTGGAGCGAAGGCAAGTAGTTCTGCAAGACTCCGTTACACTGGAGTCACCGGCCCCTCCCCCTTGCTGTTGGAGCCATTCTGGCAGCAAAGGCAACACGCAGGACACTCCCCTGTTGCTGCTGGAATGGCTCCAACAGCAAGGGGGAGGGGCCGCTGACTCCAGTGTAACGGAGTCTTGCAGAACTACTTGCCTTTGCTCCACCCTTGTTTCACTACTGCTGGGCATCAAGATTCTGCTCTCAGCACCAGGTCAAGCCTCTCGCTGTTCCTTGCTTGTATCTTCCAGCCAGCACCAGCAGCCACCTTGTTTCCTAGCATGTATAATTTGTGGCATGACTTCGACGTCGACTCCTCCTTGCTTCCCATTTTCCCTTCCTGCAAAATGATTTTTCCAGCAAGAGCCCATCCGCGGGTGAGGTCAGGTTACTGCAGGAATGGGAGGAGCGGTAGCATTGTAGATTTGATTTGCAATTCTGTAAATTGACTTTTTCACCTGTAACACTTCAGCATGATTCGTTGGACCGTCTCTCAGTAAAAAGGAGAGAATACGCTCCTCCAAAGGGCCCTAATACCCGTTCTTACGGTGCGCAGGCATTTCAAGGTAACCATGCATCGCGCCTGTTGCGCTGGAGCAGATAACTATCAGGGAACTTTTAGGGGCACAGAGAGCACTTCTCCTAATTGCCAGGAGCTCGGGCAGCTTACAACCAATTGTCTCATGCCTTGGCTCCTTCATGGCTGTTAGCGTACCTGTAGCTAAAATGTGATTGCTGTCAGGATTGATCTATCAAAGCATTTTTCCCACCCCCCTGCAGACATTCACCACAGGTTTGCTGAACATTTTTGAGTCATTTTGCCTTCTGGATCCAGAGTCACTGAAGTTATGTCAGTGCATGTTAGCGTAATAAGGCTGCCTGGGCCACTCAGCCTCTGCTCTTTGAGAAGAGTCAGGCTTGTTGTCTTTCCTGGCCTGTCACTGGAAAGCAGCTCCATGTTTTCGGTGGCTGCAGAGAAGAAGGGAGCAAATGGTTTCCATCTGCTGCAGGCTTTTTGAGAACAGATGTCAATTAGGCATTAAAACAGTTGGCTGAGCTGGGTTTACCTTGCGCAAGGCATCCCTGGGCTGTTCAGTACCTTCACTTCTGCGTTTCTGTATTCTAGACTTCTAGTGCAATCCTAGACATGCTTACTCAGAAATAAATTCCATTGTTCTCAAAGGTGCTTATGTGGCTTTTTTTTTTTTTTGCTCTTCATTGGTAGCTACTGCTTTGTTGTGAGTTGCCTTGTGATGTCAGGACACTTCCAAGTAGCCTTGTAGCCCCAGCCAGTTGTGACTTTTCTGCTTACAGCTACATTCTGAATTGTAATGGTGCTATCCTATTGCAGGAGATAGACAGCACAACCCTATGCTTGTCTACTGAAAAGTAAGCCCCACCGTGTTCAACAGGGCTTACTCTCAGGAAAGCGTGCATAGGATTGCAACCATAGTGTGGTGTTTGGGGGAATCGGGGATAGGAGACTGACCTCTCCTCTTTTCCCCCTCCTGTTTCTGTTGTGGTATGCTGTATCTGGAGATGCACCTTTCAGAGAGAAAAACACTAACCACAATCCACACCTGAGATCTTTGTGCTATAGTACAGCTGTTTAAATTTAAAACAGTCTGATTTTCTGTGTTAATAAATGTGATGATGGAAGCATGAGGAAAATACATACAATGAATGGATGATGATGTCATGTGAACTACCCATAAAAAGTGATATTTCTGGTTCCATAAGGTGAGAGTTGCCATCAAACTTCACCTGAAGTTTCAAGGTGATCTTGGAGGTACCTTCAGAAGTGAAACCCACAGGAATTTCAAATGAAGCACAAAAGAGAAGACCAGTAACATTTTCCAGGGCTTATTTGCATATCCCTGAGATGCCCCTGAATTTTGCCTAAAGATGCCCCTAAATTTTGCCTCATTTCAGAGCTTCCTGTTCAGATGAATATCTGAAACTGTACCTGGGACCAACAGGCCCATCACCCTGCATTCTCCCTCCAAGTCAGCCTTATAATGGGCTAGGGCGAGTGAGCAGCCCTATAGGTAAACAATATAGATTCGCAATGCACTTTTTGTTATTCATGTCCATGACAAAGTTCATGGATGATTAAGCCGCCCACTTTCTTAATTCAAGTGGCTGAGCACTCAATGGAAAGAGAAGCCATTTAGGGGCCACTCCTGGAGAGAAGAGCCAGCATGTCTGACGAAATGGATGGCGATGGAGGGATAGCTGAGATGTCTGATGAAATGTTAATGACTTTCCAGCATGAGGCATCCCTGGTGCACGTCTTTCCCTGGATAGCTTTACCGTCAGTGGAAGTTGGCCTCAGAAAGAATATGTCTTCCATTTGATTCAAAAGTCCTATCTATATTCCGCAATTTGTCATTGCTGACAACACCACCGTCCTCCCTCGGGCCTGCAGCTGACGCATCTTATTTCACAGAAACATCCCTGAGCTCATTCCTCCTTTCTAGACAGCCAACACTGATGCTATCCGTCCTGTCATCTTTTTGCGGCTCCCAAATTATGGCAGTCTTTTGAACACACAGGCTCTAGCAAGATTCCAACTTCATTTCCTTAGCTGCTCAGACAATACATCTGATGGCCAACGTTTCTCTTAAGCTGTGTGACCATGCAGCTCGAAACTTAGCCAAACTTCATGCAGCTCAGAACTCTGCATTCCTGAATGTCTGGAAATGCCGCCAACCTACTGTGCAGCCAGCGATGGGGTCCGGGCAGCTTAGGGGGAATATTGCCAATGGCCCTCTATGCCTCTCAAATGCATGGGGGAGGAGCAGGGGTGTGCATGTCTTCCCTCCCAATCTGGAGTGCTAGTGCCTAAACCTCGCAGGGCTGATGAATCACCCTTCTGCATGTGCAATTAGATGACGGTGGTACCATATGCCAGGTGATGGTGGTGGAGAGAGGTACACACGCACCATCCTCTCCCATGCTATTAGATTGGGAGGCTTAAGGCCCAGTCCTAACCAGGGAAATGATAACCTACCACCATGTACCACCATGTTGTAAGGCACATAGAAAGCCCCCTTCCACCAGCGGGCACTACACAGATGCCAGTGCAGCAGCCAGAAAGCCGCGCACAACTGTTAATGGGGCATAGACCTCCTGCATAGGCTTACCAGATCTCCAACCGGGACAGAGTGCTAGACCTTTAGGAGAAGGAACGTGGGCAGGTGTAGCTTGTTAAACCTTAGAGCACAACCTTAGGCATGTCTACTCAGAAGCAAGCCCCATTGTGTTCAGTGGGGCTTGCTTCTGAGTAGACATGCCTAGGAGTGTGCTCCAAGGTTTAATGAGCTACACCTGCCCACATTCCTTCTCCTAAATGTCTAGCACTCTGTCCTGGTTGGAGATCTGGTAAGCCTACGCCTGCAGGCATAACCCCACCAATGGAGAGGCTGAAACAGGGAGGAGAGTGGGGTGGGATGGGGCAGAGTCCATGGATGATGGATCCAGAACCCCCTTCCTGAGCTGGACATCACCTACCCCCAGGTGCTGCACACACAGCGCCAGCACAGAGCTGGTGTAGCTCAGAGGAGTCCCAAAGGGAGCTATGGGGCAGCCAGAACAAGCGTGTAAGCACCACACCACTCACTTCCCGTGACCAGGAGCTGAGCTCCTGCAGTTTGCAAGCTTGTGTAAATATTGGGAGATAAATGTTTGAGGGTCTTTTTTCTGGTGTTTTCCCCCCCCAAGTCTGTCAATCACAGATAGTGGGGGGCTGGTGAAGGCTGGGTCCCCATAACTAAGCCCCTCAAGCCTTGAGACTATTCATTAGGGTTGCCTCATTATAAGAAGTGGATTGAAAATGGATAAATTCAATTTATGTGACACAAACTGCAAGAGTATTAGTGAATGGTGAGCTGACTAAGACATCTGAAATTCAAAAAGGTACGCGACAAGGATGTCCGTTATCACCATTGCTGTTTATATTGGTGTTAGAAGTTTTGAATAGAAATATTAGACAAGATGAAAGAATATATGGTGTGAAGATTAAGAAAGAAACATTCAAGTTAAGAGCCTTTGCAGATGACTTGGTACTAATGCTGGAAAATCCGTTAAAAGATATAGAGTTGTTGATGAGTAAATTAAAAGAATTTGGATCTCTTGCAGGATTTAAAGTTAATAAACAGAAGACAAAAATAGTGACTAAAAATATGAAGATTCAAGATCAGCTGAAACTGATGAATAAAACAGGATTTAAGGTGGAAAAAAAAGTTAAATATCTTGGAATTGTATTGACGAGTATGAACTGTACATTATTTCAAAATAATTATGTTAAAGTATGGAATGAAATTAAGAAAGATCTGTTACGATGGGAAAGATTGAAATTGTCCTTACTAGGAAGGATATCGGTGATTAAGATGAATGTATTGCCAAAAATGATGTTCTTATTTCAAACGATACCAGTGATTATATCTGATGCACCATTTAAAGAATGGCAGAAAGACATTTCTAAATTTATTTGGCAAGGGAAAAAACCAAGGGTGAAATATAAGATTCTTCAAGATGCAAAAGAGAGAGGAGGATTAGGACTACCAGATCTGAAAGTATATTATGCAGCATGTTGTTTTGTGTGGTTGAAAGAGTGGGTGTATTTACAAAATAGAAGATTATTGGAGTTAGAAGGCTCTGACTTGAGATTTGGTTGGCATGGGTATTTGTGGTATGATAAAGTAAAAGCAAATTTAGAATTTAAAAATCATTATGTTAGACATGCATTATGGAGAATTTGGAATAGATATAAAATGAGATTTTATGAGAAAGTACCATTATGGGTTGCACCATATGAAGCACACTTTGGTGGAAGTAGCGTGCCAAAAGAGAAAGGACTACTGTACAGAAATTTATTAATTTTTTCACAAGGAGACTGTATAATGAAGTCAAGAGAAAAACTAATTGAAGAAGACTTTAATTGTCAATGGTTTGTATATGCTCAAATTTTGGAGAGATTTAAAGTGGACAAGAAGGCATATGGATTTGTAGAAGAAGAATCAATATTGGAGGCACAATTAAAATCTGAAGACCAGATAATTTCAAAAATGTATAAATTGCTTTTGAAGTTTGAAACAGAAGAAGAACAGGTTAAAGAATGTACGATTCATTGGGCGAAAAATGTAGGTCATGTTATTTTAATGGACCAATGGGAACAACTATGGTTAAAACAGTTGAAATTTACATTAAATGTTAATATTAAAGAAAATATGTATAAAATGATATATAGATGGTATATAACCCCAAGCAAATTAGCAAAAATGTATGAGAAGGTGACGAATAGATGTTGGAAATGTAAAATGCAAGAAGGAACTTTTTACCATATGTGGTGGACATGCCCTCAAGCAAAGAAGTATTGGACTCAGATTCACAAACAGATTGAGTTGATTTTAAAGATTAAGATCCAAATGAAACCGGAAACATTTTTGTTGGGTATGTGGGAGGATCATGTAGGCGAAAAATTTCAAACTTTGTTTTTATATATGACAGCTGCGGCAAGAATTTTATATGCACAATATTGGAAGAACTCGGAGATACCTTCGCTGGAAGATTGGTGGCTGAAAGTTTTGGACTATGCTGAAATGGATAAACTTACAATTTTAATTAAGGAAAAGTCAGTTAACTTTTTTGTGAATAATTGGAAACCATTTATTGACTTTTTAAGAGAGAGAGAGAGGAATGATGTGATGATATGCGGATTTAATGAATAGAATGTGGGGGTTGTTTTGGCTTAGTTGGAAATTGTATGTAGAAAATAGTGAATAGTATGCTAGTAGGATGTATCGCTTCGCGCTTGCTATAACTTTATGAAATATGTATTGGTTTTTTTATGTTTCAATATATCAATAAAATATAAATATATAAAAAAAAAAAGAAGTGGATTGAAATTTTTGAAAATAAATAAATAAAATATTACTTGTAAATAAAAATATGACAGAGCACCAGATCGACTGGACATTGTGCTGGCATCATAGTGTGTTTTTATCGCAGTGTCTGCATAGGATTGGGCTGTTAGAGAATCATCCAAACCAGGCCTCAGCCTTAGCTCACATATGTAATTTTGGGGTAATGAGATGGACCTTGCACGGCTGTTGTAAGGTTTACCAAAAAAAAAAAAAAATGTATGTAAAGGATGTTGAACACTCTAAATCAGTGTTTCCCAAACTTTTTCGACCTGCGGCTCCCTTGACCATTGGCGACCATTGGCCGCGGCTTCCCATTACAGCATATTGCTGCCTGCCAATTGGCATTGCATTGTTTTCCATGAGGATTCTGTGGCGCTCCATGGCTCCCCTGGCTCCCAGTTTGGGAGCCACTGCTCTAAATCATTGGAACTCTCACCTACTTGAATTAAGAACTGCAACCTTCCTGTAAGCCTTCCGGCAGGGATTAAAAACCTTCCTATTTCACCTTGCCTTTTCACTTAGTTCTCCATTGCTGTTTTATTGATTTTTCCTCTCTTGCTACTATCTTGATTATAGGTTTGTTTGTCTGTTTTTGTAGCTGCTATTATGCTGATGATTTTATTCTAATTTATGTTTTTATTCAGTTGCTGTTAGCCACCCTGAATGCCTTGGGGAAAGACGGGATAAAAATATTTTTACGTAACTAAATACAGTACTCACTATACAGGGTTGTTGTAAAGATTACAACCAGGTAATACATGTGAAGGCCAGCGGGTGGCGCAGTGGGTTAAACCGCTGAACCATGAGATGTCGATCGAAAGGTCGGCAGTTCGAATCCGCGACAGGGTGAGCTCTCGTTGCTTGGCCAGCTCCTGCCAACCTAGCAGTTCCAAAGCATGTTAATGTGAGTAGATAAATAGGTACCGCTTGCGGGAAGGTAAACAGCGCTCCATGTTCCATTCGCATGATACGCGCTGCGTCACGGAGAGTCATGCCGGCCACATGACCACGGAGGTGTCTTCGGACAACGCTGCCTCTTCGGCTTTGAAATGGGGATGAGCACCACACCCTAGAGTCGGACACACACGACTGGACGTAATTGTCAGGGGTCACCTTTACCTTAATACATGTGAAGTGCTTTGAACACTTGAAAGTGCTATACAAATGCTAAGTATTATAAAATGGTAAGTCTCAAATGCTCTCAGTATTCCTATTTCCATGAAAAGCCCACCTGGGACATGATGACACAAGGTGTGTGGGATCTGGAGCTGAGCTGGGCAGCAGCCGGAAACATGCAGGTATCTGCCCCGAGATGCTTACATTCTAAATGTTGATAGTTGTAAGGAGGCAATAGAAGTTGATGGAGGAGGAAGAAGCAGGGGAATCTACAACAGAAATAGAGGAGGAGTGGACATAAGACGGGTTTGAGCAAATGGACAGGTACTGAGGCTGAAACTCAAATATTTTGGCCACCTAATGCGAAGAGAGGACTCTCTGGAGAAGACTCTGATGCTGGGAAAGATTGAAGGCAAAAGGAGAAGGGGAAGGCAAAGGATGAGATGGTTAGACAGCATCACCGATGCAACGAACATGAAACTGAGCGAACTCAGGAAGATAGTGGAGGACAGGAAGGCCTGGCGGGATATGGTTCATGGGATCACGAAGGGTCGGACACGACTTAACGACTGAACAACAACAACAAAATCTTAGGCCTTGCAACATGTGTTGAACTTCTGCTTCTTTCTGAAGTGTGCATCAGCACGAGGGATGGGGTTGGAGGAGAGACCTGTTGTCCGGGAAGGTGGGAAGGAGCTGCTGTCTGAATGCAAGTATTAAAGCGTCCTGCCCCCGGCCACAGTTTCACCCCATTTCAAGTGTCCCCCGCAATATTATTTAAAAATTATTACACATTATTGCATAACATGAAATTTGGCCCGAAAAACCTCACAGTCGACGACGTCTTGTTCAAATGTCCTGATGGTGAACCTACTCAGTCAGGTGATCCCTTTTGCCCATTTCTACAACACGTGCATTGAGTACATAGACTCAGACATTCCTCCCTTTTTGCGGAGGAAACTGAAGCTCTTTCTTTTCAAAAGTTCTCATCTGCTGATAGGGATTGAGCTGGTCCATTTAATCATGACCTAAATCTTTTTAGCGTCTTAGCTCTGGAGAGAGAGCAAATTTGCATTACCAAGGAAAAAAGGGAAAGAAGAGGAATGAAGGCAGGAGATTATATTAAAAAAAAAGTACATGATGGAATTAGAGAGCTATTCCCGGATGCAAATGAAGCTAGTGAATACACCTCCAGTGTTTCTTCCTTTTCTTTCAGTGCTGTTCATTCTGCATGGATATTGTAGGTGGCTGTTGATTTGGGGGAGGGAACCCAGCCTCATCGGCAATCTCAATCCTTTGTTCCATAAGTGATTCTTTTTAAAAGCGATGAAAGTTCTGCTTCAGAGGATTAGATGGATTTAAATGGTGTTTTTGCAAACAGACTCTTGAAAAACAGAACAAGTGCTCGATGATGCCTCCAAGCAGGACATAGGAATCCATCACCCAGTTTTCCAGTCTTGCTCCATTTGTTTGAAAACAGTGGGGTTTTGTTTTGTTTCTTTTGGCCACACACAATTGTGAGAGCCAATTTCTTTACTGTTTCTTTGGGGCTGTTTTAACTGTTACTCTAAGGCCCCAATCCTATTGTGGCCATCTCCAGCTATTCAAATGTCTAGTGGTATATACTATGTTTTCTCCATTCACATATGTTTCTCACAATCACTCTCTTCTTTAGTAGCAGATCTATTACAGATTTATTAGATTTCCCATTTCCGTGCAAAAAGCTATGTCAGTACAGCCCCCCCGGTATCCGCGGGGATATATTCCATGCCCCCCGCGGATACCATAGAAAGGCAAATGCGCCCTCTACAGCCTCCTCCCACGGCCCCTCCACACCCCACTGGCCATTAATTTACATTAGGAGCTGGTGTGTGTCTTCCTTTAAACAAACGCTATAATAAGCAGCATCGTGCTGCTTATAACACTGGAGACAACTGAGTGTTAGAGAGGCTAAGCCGAAGAACAGGAAGGAGAAACTGGAACTGCTTCCTGTTCCTCGGCTAGCCTCTCTAGCACTCAGTCAGCTCCAGTGCTATTAGCAGCTTATAGCGTTTGTTTAAAGGAAGACGCACACCAGCTCCTAATGTAAATTAATGGCCGGTGGGACACGTGGGAGGGGCGCGGGGGGCCTCCTACTATCTGCGGATAAGTGAATCCACAGATACTGGATCTATGGATATTCCCCCCCTCCTGTAATATACTACATGAGATTGTAATCAATACAAGAACAACTTAGTCCACTGTGTGTTTCGGACCAGTGAAGCCCTTCTGCACGTGTTGAGGTCTTTTGCTTACAAGACCTTCCCCTTCCTGTTGTCAGAAGGGCAGATTCCATCAACATAAAGCAAGGCATCGGAAGAGTAACCTCTTCCACCCATGCCTCTTCCATTGAGGTCTGTTCAAACAGTAGTTGTATGGATTCAATGCACTGCCAAACTCAATGGGAATTTTGCTACTGACCTCAGCAGGACGTGGATCCAACTCAAAGTTAAAAGTCAGGGTTTGGAGAAAATTGATGAACTAGTTGCCATATGGTTGAGTATCTATGAACAAAACAATAACCAACCAAAGAAATATAACACATTGTAGGAAAGTAATTCATTTGCAAGGAAACAGAAACTATAAGTAGATGAAGGAATTCCATGAGTCAGCAGTTATTTTTTCATGATGCACAGCTATTGTTTTAAGAGCGTATTAGTTAGTGATAAACTTTTACAGACTCTGTAATGTCCATCTAGAACTTTCCATGAAAGTTTTCTATGAAAATTCTATAGCCTTGATTCTATAGAATCATATATAGAAATTCTATGGCCTTGATTCTATAGCCTTGATTCTATCCAAAATCTTTGGTATTCCTTCACGGCCCTGCTTTATAGCTGACTGCTAAAAATTCAATCTTCATTTGTAGATATTTCTCTGGAAGTGAGCCTGCTTCTGTAGTATGCTAATTGAGATGAGCTAAATGTCTAAAAGTAGAGATATTCTCAACTTTATGGGCTACGTAGAAAATCCATCTGTAGATATTCATTTTTAATTGTTCAAGTTTTTTTCTGCATAGATCCAAGGTAGGATTAAGAGCACTATGGGGCTTTCCGGATCTTGATTAATCTGTAAGTAGACATGTATCCAATACTTGTACCCCCTGGCTCATTATTTTATTACAAAAATCTGATCAATGTAAAAACTCTCTAGTGTGTGTGAGGCATGTGGGAATCCATGGCTGTAGTTCTTATTAGTCTTTCCTTCAAAAAATTGCTTGGTGGCAAAAAATGATAGCCAATTTATTAGACACATTTTGGGGATAGTGCAGCTGATAGTGCTGTCATCAGAAAGCAACTCTAAATTAACTTTGAGCATGATCCAGTGTTTCTCAAACTGTGGGTCAGGACCCACTTGGTGGGTCGCGACCCAACTTCTGGTGGGTCCCACAGAGCCTCCAATAAAAACAGGGGTGATGGAAAAACCAGTTAACTAATTGCCTCAAGTCCCGAGGCTATTCAAAAATCAGATAGCTGCTAATTACCCTTCAAAGAGCTGAGCTCCTGCAGTTTGCAAGCTTGTGTAAATATTGGGAGATAAATGTTTGAGGGTCTTTTTTCTGGTGTTTTTCCCCCAAGTCTGTCAATCACAGATAGTGGGGGGCTGGTGAAGGCTGGGTCCCCATAACTAAGCCCCTCAAGCCTTGAGGCTATTCATTAGGGTTGCCTCATTATAAGAAGTGGATTGAATTTTTCGAAAATAAATAAATAAAATATTACT
The DNA here is from genome assembly GCA_026170595.1 of Plestiodon gilberti rubricaudatus. Taxonomy (NCBI): domain Eukaryota; kingdom Metazoa; phylum Chordata; class Lepidosauria; order Squamata; family Scincidae; genus Plestiodon; species Plestiodon gilberti. Next base: position 74,937,855 of record JANXHW010000005.1, on the reverse strand, counting down.
TGTAAATAAAAAAATTTCTTTCTAGATCAATTTTTCTTTAAGCTTCATAAAGCTAGGTGGTGGGTCCTGATAGAGTGTCATTTTAAAAAGTGGGTCCCTGTGCTAAAAAGTTTGGGAACGACTAATCCAGAGAAAATGAAGCACATCCTTATTTCTCCCACTGAAATAAATTGAACTTAAAATACAGGGTTATTCAAAAAGGATGTGGCAAAAAAGAAAGGCCTGTAGCAAGAGTGGTAAGATGGTAACCAAGCGGTCATGGAATGAAATGAAGGAGAAAGGACTCAAGTTCTTCAGGTAACCACTAGTGGTGCCTAGTTGTACAAGATGGCGACATTGAAGCAGGAAAAAGCATATTATTGTGTGATGGAATTCGTATGAACAGGGGCTGTTGTGACAGTGCAGTGACACTTTCAGACCAAATTGGGCAAGTGTTCCAGGCCCTAGCTGTGGGCTCGGGGATGTTCTTTTGAGTTCCGAGGAAGCAAACATGTGAGGCTCCAAGTAGGCACATAAAGAGCTTTGTTTCTAAGGTTTCAAGAATAAAGCACTTACAAAGGCATTTCCAACCAGCACCTTGGACACCTAGGTCCAAGAGGGCCATGGCACCTCCAAGAGGCAGTCAGGCTAAGCTAAAGCACGACTTATATAGGTTTAACAAAACGTAGCTATAGGCAGTCGGCAACAATACAACAAGTATAGCTACTTCTCATAACAATTGACACTGTTTCCCATAACAAGAATAAATCAGTTGGCTCATGTAACATATTCTCATCACTGGCGCCGCTGCAGGGGGGGCAGAGCTCTAAGTTCCACCGAGGCTCCGACCCTCCGTTACACCGGATCACGAAGCGGCACCGCCCCCTCGCCTTTGGAACCATTCAAGGTGGTGAAAGCAGCTGCAGCTGGTCATTGCCTTTAGCCCATCATGGGAACAAGCTCAGCATGGAAAGCTGCCAGGTTCCAGGGCATGAAACACACAGAGAAGATGCTAACAGGCCTCCTAAGAAGGCTGTTAAATATTTACAATATTTACAAAATATTTACAATATTTTTTTCCCACCTTTCTCCCCAAAGAGACCCAAGGCGGCTTTCAAAAACAGGAAAACACAATTACAAAAAACAACCACCTTTAAAAGCAATAAAACGATTAATTAAAAACTCATAAACAATCTAAAAACAATAAAAAAGACCATTATTACATTTTAAAAGGCAAGAGTACAAGAATAAATCAGCTTTACTTTTGCATCATCCTTTTGAATAACCCTGTACTCAATGTTGGCTGAATTATGCACATTGTATTATGGCAGGTTTCTAAAACAGCCACTTACATTCACCTAGAATTCACCTATAGCACACATAAATCACATCCAGATAATGAAGCAGAAATACTATTGGATATATACTGGTCAGCGGTTAGTTCTGCTTCTTTCCTCGTTCAGGTTGTTGATGTGTAAAAAATGACTAACATGAACAGGGTAGGCGAACAGGCTAGTAAAACATTTTTGTGGGCCAGTAACTTTTGTGGACTTATTTGCAAGCCTGTGTTAATGGCATATGTCATTTAGCCAGTAGAAATCCTTTACCTTCCTCTGATGCTGATGATAAAAGAACTGTAGTTAAGATTGTGCCCTTGTATTTTCTTGCTGTGAGATAGAAACAATACATCACAACCACCAAGCAGAAAGTCTGTAAATGAGCATCAGGGTTAACAGTCACATTCATGCATAGGAAGACAGGGTAAAATAATAAACAATTGTTAAAGCAACTTTTAAGACCATTTGGGTGGATGAGAGCAATTTGCTGTCGATAGCAAACAGCCTCACCTGCCCATAACTCAGACTCATAAAATTCACGAGTTACTGAAACCAGGCGTAAAAGTGCATTTCAGTTTCATTTACTTTTGTACTTGGCATGACATAAAGAACCTTCATAAAAGGAACTTGTAGGTGCAAGGTAATTACGCCATACGATCTGTGGTTTTCAAATGTTCTACCTTCGGAGAACACTTTCCATACTGATTTGCCTGCTGCAGAATCCCTAAGCTTTGGCCATGCATGCCCTGTGCATTGTCCAGGATTCCGAGGGCAGGAGGACGGCTTGAGGCACCCACTAAATTCATAGTACAGTTGGCCCTTGCTATCTGTGGGGACCTGTTCCGGACCCCCTGTGGATAGTGAGGATCCGAGTAAAGTGAAATCGCTTTTGCACGGAAATGGAGGTCACTGTAAAAAGTTGAATTTTTTTTAAAAAAGGTTTAAAATGGTGTTTCTTCTCTTTTTGCATCCAAACAGAGCCCTTATCAGGGCTGTAGAGAGCGAAATCACGCTCCTGCAGCCTCTTCTGGGTTGCTGGACTTTCCCCCTCCCTTCCCCAGGCTTGCCCCATTCTGGGGCAACCGTGGGGAAGGGAGGGGAGAAGTCCAGCGACCCAAAAGAGGCTGTAGGAGCGTGATTTCGCTCTCTATAGCCCTGATAAGGGCTCGGTTTGTATGCAAAAAGATAAGAAGCACCATTTTAAACCTTTTTATTTTTTTCCAACTTTTTTCCAACGTCTCCACTCTCTACAGGCCTGAAAACGGAGCAGTTTGCATACAGAAAGGTAAGGAATGCCGTTTTAAACCTTTTTCTTTTCTTTTTCTTTTTCAATTTTTTACAGTGGACCCTCGCGGGTCCAGGATCCGCGGTGAGGCAGGTCCCAAACCTGCAGTTAGAAAGGGTCCACTGTATACTTGTAAGGCTGTCCTTTAAAAGTTGTCCAACACTTCTCTGTGGCTGTATATTTTAGAGGAAGAGCAGTAGTGAGAAGGCTTTCAGGGAAGCTTCCTCTAAGTCTAAACAGTCTGAGTGGGGCCAGGATACCAGGTGGATCACTTCCTCCTGTATGAGCCTGACTGCCTGTTAAGATCAGCAGGGGAGACCTTCTTGTGTGTCCTGCCAATATTTCCCATCCTCTTGGCTGGGATTTGGAGACAGCCTCCTCTGCAGTTGTGCCCAGACTTTGGAAGTCCCTCCCTAGGGAGAGCCGTTTGACCCCGTACCTGCTGACTTTCCACTGAGCTGCCAAAACGTTTTATTCCAGTCAGCTTTTAATTTATGATTGTGGGTATTGCTATTTGACTCCTGCTAATTATGCCTCTTTTGTCTGCCGCATTATATGTATTTTGATACTTTTATTGCTACCTAATTTGGGTTCGATATTGCTTTTAATTGCTGTGAACCTCCTTGGGAATCACTGGCATTCTTTTTTAAAGAACCCATTTGGGCATTCTGTTTTAATGGAAGGATAGGACATGCATTTCTTTTATATAAATAACCGATCTTCTAATTGAGGAACTCCTCAATTTTTCTAGGAAACATAAGGGTTCCCTAGAATATAGCTGTGGTGGGTTAACCAACATCAGTGGTTTTTCTGGAATATTACTACTACTACTAACAGTGGTGTCACTAGGATGCGTGTCACCCCAAGGCGGGGGGCGCGCGTCACCCTAGCGAGGCTCTTTGGGGGGGCGACCCGGTTGCACCCGGCCTCAGGTGCCTCCCCCCGTCCCGCGTCGCCCTCCGGACGCTCCGAGGCCAGCCCGGGAGCCGGCCTCGGAGCGTCCGGCCCGGCATCTTGCCCTCAAAACAGTCTGCGCATGCGCAAAAATTGTAAAAATACCCGTATTAACATGCTGCATGGGCCTTCTTTCAGAAGGCCCTGGAGCGCCGGCGGGGTCGGATGCTCCGAGGCCGGGTCCCGGGCCGGCCTCGGAGCGTCCGGAGGGCGACGGAGGTGGCGCGTGTCACGGAGGTGACGCACGCGGGGGGTGCGTGCGTCACCCCTTTGTGCGCATCACCCCGTAGAGGCCCGCTCCCGTCGCCTCACGGGAGTGACGCCACTGACTAATAATAATATCTGTATTTATATACCACCTTTCTATGTCATCAGATTTCTCCATGGACTTTATTCAAGGAGGTTTACACAGGCAGACTTTTCTAACCCCCTGTAGGGATTTTTACAATAAATGTTCTATTTGCATAGAACCTATCTTCTCCAGCTGTTCCCTTTCAATGATGTGGTATCTCACTGGCTGAACATGGCTTCGAGCTTCCGAGCTTGTCCGACAGTGACTCCTCTCTCACAGAGGGTCAGTGCAGGCTATCTCAGCTTGTCAGCTGAGATATCGCAACTTGTTGGCAGCTTGCTGGCAACTTCTGGCTGTCTTGAACCAATCCTGTCCTAGTTGTCCTTCAGGCAAGATGGCAGCTCAAGCACTAGACCACACCTCCTGCAAAGTTAAATCAAGTCTAAGCTTTCATGTATGCCTCAGCTTGTTTATTCTAATAGTCAAGATTCATTGCAACCTCCAAACTATGAATCCCTACAGTAATCACAACACTGCAAAGTTGCAAAGAATCTGCAAAGATGAGAAACATCAAATCCTGAATACTGGCCTCCGTCAATTGCTTGAGAAAACAGGTTCTTGGAGGAGACCAAGGAGCACACAACAAAACTGCTTGCGATCATCAAACATATGGAGCTGTCTTATAAAAAGTCAGATGAGTTATGGAGAATGCAATTTTAAACTACAGGAGCTCATCAGGACACCCCCACAGCCACTCCTCCATAGCCACACCTCATGAAGATTATAAAACAAACAATTTCTATTTTTTTTTCTTTAGAGTTTTCTTCTCCTGCCTCTTATTTCAATTTTGAAACTCACTCTACTTCATCTAAAGATCTGGCTCATTTCATCTCAAACTCTTGAATGGGTTGCAATAGTTTAAAACATTGGTTCTCAAACTGGTAGGTTGCGAGTGACCCACCATGTTGTAAGCACCACAGGTGGGACAAGAGATTTCAGCTCGTTTTGATTCGGTGAGCAGACACCAGGCTCCGTTGCTGAAAGCAGCACCCAGGAGAGAGAGAGAGAGAGAGAGAAAGAGAGAGAGAGAGAGAGAGAGAGAGAAGGATAGAAAGGTCCGCGGTCTGCGGAGGCGCCAAAAATAGAGCTCTGACAGTCCTGCGCTGGGGCAAAAAGAAGATCTTTACTTTGCTAGCAAAGGACACAGAATGCAGGGCAAAATGTGTAACATACATAATGGATACAAAGGTTTATATACATTTCATTATTTCATTTAGGACCATGGAGTACATTGTTCAAAGAATACATAAGAAAGAGGCACCAATACAAAGCAGGATCCAAGAAAATACACTTCAATACAGCCAATCAGATGTTGGATTCAAACTTCCCGCGAATGAGATGCAGCAGCAACAGTTGTAAACAGCAAACCAATAAAAAGACAGATTTTATTAAGAAACCAATGAAATGTGTGATGCTTTGTGTTACTGGGAACCAATGGGTTGGTGGGTCTTGGGTATTGTGTGGCAGAGGTAATAGGATTAGGTCCCCACCCAAGACATCCTGCCTAAGGTGAAGTGAGGTTTTCCGGTGTTTATGAATGGGAACTTTTGTGAAGCCAGCTTGACACAAAAGCAGTGATTTCCAGCTAGATAGCCCATGGGTGCCTGACAAAAGGGACCCGTCCCAGTGGCTCCATGGCCAGGAGGTAGCACATTGACAGACATTTGAACAACTGAAAAGGCGAAGCAGGAACAATGATTCTAGGGTGGGGGGAGATGGCGGTGATTGAGAGAGAAGGCACACAGAGAGATAGATTTAAAATCAAGGGACTGGTAGTAGTCTGAGTCTACACTGCGCTTCTGGAATTCCCCGTTTTCCCTGCCCCCAGCTGGCTCCCCAGGTAGAAGTCAGCCATTTGGGACCAGCACAGAATAGGAGCCGTTGTTAACTGGCACGAGTTATGTTCTTAAAATGGTCGTTCCCCTACTCCCTGCAGCACAGATTTTGGCAGGAGGCGCACCCCCGGTGCCTTTCGCACCCCCGGTTCCCGCCTTCGTTCAACCTCTTTTGTCCTGGCCGAAGGGGGGGGTGAAGGGGCCGTACCCGCACTCACCCCAAGCTTCCCAAGACCCCAAGTAGGATGCCGGGACTCTAACCCGGCTTTTTACCAGCTGCAAAATATGTTGCACTGCTTCCAGGAGCTTCTCTGCTCAGTGGAAGGCTAGCCTTGGCCGAGCGGGAGGATCGGGACCCTTCCATGTAGGGACCCGTCCCTAGAGAGACCCCGATGATCCTCAATGGGGATCCGGTGACATAACTCTTAAGGGAACCCCAGGAGCACAGTGATTTTCCAGAAAACCCCATCTTTCCCGAATAAGGTTACTGTTCCTTTAAAGCTGTCAGTGAGAAGAAGGCAGAAGGTTCAGAGCCGGGTCAGTAATCCTCTTAATAGGAGCCATGCGTTGTCTAGTGATTCTTGGCTGTACGCCCAGAAAGAGGATTAAAGGCGTAGAGAGCTAAGCGACTTAAAGGATTAAATAGGTACAGAGTGAACTTTACTGCCTGCTGCTTCTCTTGGACCTCGGGAGGGCTTGTGGCAGGTGCGTGCCTGTGAACTCTTGCCCTCTGCTGGCACGCGCCGGCCCTTAGAGTGCGCGCAAACCAGAAAGGAGGCTGAATTCTTAATGCGGTTTGCTTGAAATGGCTGTATCTCAGTGGTTCCTTGACGGATTTGGATGGGGTAAAAGGTAGGGGGTTCAGGGGAGGGTGCTCTATGAAATAAAAATATTTTGGGGGGCCCACCTACAACAACCAGGAGAACCGGATGCTGTCCCCTGCCACCTTAAGGGGTGGGGACAGCATGACGATGGCAGCAATCTCGGAGATCACCACCACTGGGAAAAAGGTACTCTTTGCACTTACCAGGGGGTCCTGCGTCCCTACGGAGGGTGCGGAGAGGTCCACGGCCCCCTCTACGGGCCTTCCCATGTTGTAGACCACCGCTCCGCTTTAAAACATTTCAAAAGGAGCACCTGAGTGCTTCTACTAATGTTATCACCACTCCTGCTGTAGAAGAAATCCTTGAGCTCCACTCCTCAACTACACCCCTGAGTAGGACCATTAGTCCATCTAGTCCAATATTATCTGCTCTGATTGGTAGGCTTACCATCGTCCCAGAATCGAGGCTGGCTTCAGCCTAGAGCGAACCCGAGCCACTCCCAAGAGTGCACCGTGGCTGCCCTATGCGGTTGCCTTGTTTACCGGAAGCATGGCCCGCATTGGGCAGCCGCGGTGCACTCTTGGGAGCGGCTCGGGTCCACTCTAGGCTGAAGCCAGTCTCGATTCCGGGACGATGGTAAGCCTACTGATTGGCAGCAACTCTCCAGGGTCTGAGGCAGAGATTTCCTTCAGCTCATACTTTTAATTGTAGAGGCCAGGGATTGAACCTGGAATCTTGAGCATGTAAAGCATTTACTCTGCCACTGAGCTATGGCCTCTTCCAGTATCTTAATGGTCATTGCATCAAAACAAGTTTGATTAAATGGTGGAGTTGTGGTGGCTAGTTGCACAACAACTCAATAGTTGGGTTATCTCAGGAGATGAAGGGGATGCAGGTAACAGCAGTTGTCTGTATTGCTCCAGAATGTCTTATATGCAAAGTACCTCTCTCATGGTATGATCCTATGCCTGTATCATGCTGGCTGGCAGGGCCATGGCATCAGGGGTAGGCCAGCTCATGAACTGGTGGAGGGCTCATACCTATCAGATGCTCACTTGGCTGGACCAGCAGGGGTCAGGGGTCAGTGACATTGGGCTTTGGCCAAGGGCCCATGGCCATGAGAGGGCCACCTGGCTGGGCCATCCCCTGAACCTTCCATATTGGTGGTAGTGGTATTACCCAGTGGGTAGGTGGGATACACTATGGGTAGGACAGTGCATGGCTTTCCTTGAAGGTTCCCAAAGACCCAGCACCTGCTCTGCTCAGTACCAGTGGTATGGGAAGTGCCCAGTGTGTCATCAGGGAGTGGGCAGGAGGTGCCATGGTGGGCTCACTGCAGGACAGTGCAGGCCCATTCCCAGCCCCCCAGCAATCTGGTGCCAGAAGAACCACTAACTGGAGAGAGATAGGTTCACAACCAAATCCACAGCATTATATCAGCAAATAACCAATTGGCCTACCTTAAATTATTTAAGGGCTGCGTTCTCTCTATTACCGTCTGGCACCAAGATAACAAGAACCCTCTAAACAGAATGTTGAGGCAAGCTTATTTTCTTAGGTAAATGAGCCAAGATGCTAGTGCTCACGGAAAATGAACATGATGAATAACATTTTACTCACAGAAGCCAGGAGATGCAATGAGTTTCCACTAACAATGATGCAGGAGAGACCCAGATGTGGAACTTCATTTAATGAAGACAAAACTTTTAGGGATTCAGGGCTTAAGATGAGACATGGATGGAATGTCCATTTTGCAGTAAATAAGGATGTGGCAACAGATTCAAAGTACTGATGAAAGAGAAATAAGCAGCAATGCATGAGAGATTCCAACAGATGTTAATGGAAGCAAGATTTGCAGTTTGTCGTTGAAGGGAAGGAAACAGCAGAAAAGTACTGCATACAAGTAAAGACAATCAGAACTATTATTCATCAGTAAAAACTGTGAATCGTGTACTACCATCTTGGACCAGTTATGTATGAGTCTATTTGGGAAGATTGTAATGCAGATTGATTTTATGTTTTGGTTACCGGTAATTAATTTTTCCAGGTGAAACAGTCTTAGAATTGCTTTCCGAGGGATGACCTCACTGAAGATCCAAAGCCCAAGAGAACACCTTGGCCACGGGATCGGGTCCGCCGACACCATCAAACCCGCTCCCTTCTTGGAGCCAATCTGCCCTCCCCTATCCCTGTTGCTGCTCCATTCTGCCCTCCATCCCCCCCCCCCGTACCAATTTACCTGGCTTGGCAAGTCCTAACAGAGCCACTGCTGCACTCGGGATTGTTGCGGCCTCCCCACTGGCACTCCAGTAGCGCACATCTCCGCGTGCTCTTGGAGGTCCTTTTACAATTGCCGTAAGGCAGTTGCTGCTGGCAGAACGCTCGTTCCACCAGCATTCAAGCTCGATAGAATTGGGCTGTTAGTTGCTTTGTTATTAAAAAGGGGGGGGGGGTAAAAAAAAAAAAACCCTTGTTGAGCTGCTGCAAATCACTCAGATTTCTAACAGTAGATCTTGATCTACCTTCGGCTCACCAGTTCAAGTATCGAGCATGAGCTATGAGCTCAGAACTTTGACTGGTGGATCAAGACAGGGAATGGTGCTACAGCAATCGTTGTGGATGTGTGGTTCTGCATCTAGATAGGGATGCATGTGCAAAATGTGTGCCTGGCCCCTAGAAGTGAATGCAGAACTTAGACAATATGTAGCTTTTTTGGCTGTTACCCCAGATTGTAAACCTCTCACAAGTTTAGCTGCAGGCATTTAATGGTCCAAATTCAGTTCTTTGCAGTGCCTTTTGCCTTCGAAAGTGATGTTTCATAGAAATGGCCCAAGGAATTCATTAATACAGATGTTCCTTGTCTACTTCCATGATCTCTTCTCCCCTTCAAAATTAATTTCTACCTGTTCCCTACTGTGTAAAACATCCCTACTGTTAATTAGTTTATTTATTTTATCGTGAGAGACTTAATTGGGTTCTCCCTGTGACCTAATGGAGGCAACTTTTATTAATAATTTCAAAATGATGTTATTTAATTAATCACCTTCAGGAATTCATATGAAGGAGCACATATTAAGTAATCATTTCTTGCATGTTTAATCTTTGGTGTCTGCTGGGAAGACCACAGACATAATGAAATTAAATTTAAAAGTGTATTTAATCTAACTTTTATAAATAATTTTTATGGAGTTCTTCTGATGCTGGTACAAAACTATAGCTTTCTTTTTTCTTTCTTTCTTTTTTTAGGATAACAGGATGTAATGGGAGATGGTGTTGGGTCAAACAACCTGCAGAGTTACTTGCCACTGAAATGACAGCAGGAGCCAAACTGGCAGCGCAATCCTGCGGAGCGGAGGAGCGCCATTCCAAGACATCGCGAACATGCTATAAAGCACATTCGTGATGCTTTGGGAGTAAGGGAGGCCGGCGTAAGGCCGGACACTCTTTCTCCACCACCGGGACATCCCCACGGCCGCCAGAGGAAGGTAAGAGATCCCCCGGCAGGCATGGGGGGGCGGTCTGGGCAGCGAGGGAGGGGGGCCATTGGCTGAGCTGGCCCAGGATGGGCCGGGGATGTCATCCACCATATCCCCGTCTCTCGCCGGGCCAGCTTGGCCATTACACGGCCTCCTCCTACTTCCGCCAGCTATTTAGCTGGTGGAAATCCAAGGAGGCTCCCTGGTTTACACTGAGGGAAGGGGATGAATGTCCCCTTTCCCTGAGTAGACCTAAGGGCCGTGCCAGCATGGCCCAGAACGTGGATAGGTAATCTGCTAATAATTCTGGGGGGTGTCCTGGTTTAGAGCCAGGAAAATATGGTAAGTCTACCAATGGGTCTACTCGGATCTATGCCAGCTCTTTTGCTGGAGTTAATCTGAATGGGTCCAAGGGTGTGTGCAAAACCCATGTGGGGGGCAGAGAACAGCAATGCTGCCGCTGTCGCCGATATCCACCCTCAACCTGTCCTTGACACACACACCCCATCCAGTCCTGATCCCTGCCCCAATCCTCCCCCAGAATGTCCTAGAATGCCCCCTCCGCTGATTTGCCTGCTCCGGCAGGGGCTGAGGAAGTTGTTGCCAGTGAATTGTGCTGGTGTTCCTGACCTACACACTGTCACAGTGGCTGCTGCATCAATGACCTGGGCCTTTCGCTGGCAGAACACAAGTTCCATCAGTGCAAGGCCTCGATAGGATTGGGCCGTTTGGCTGCAATCCTATACAGCTCAGTGAGACTTACTTCTGAGTAAATAGGCATAGGATTGCTTTAACACAGGGGTTCTCAACCCATCCACACTGATATCACAGTGCAAAAGTATTCATTTTCTAAACTTTTTTTCTTATCATCGACAAAGATTCTGAAAGCGATCTAGGAGACAAGATTCACAACTTTTCCAAACATCAGGAACAGTTTTCCAAGTCTCCCGTTATTTCTTCCCTGTCAACTTTTTTGCAATCATTCTACCCAATTATATAGCTCTGTCATTAGTCACAGTTTACAAAAAACTGAAAATGAGTTGCAAAGGGGAACGACTGTTTTGCTGACAGCTAATTCAACCCCGGATCATCACAGTGTTGTTTTCCTGCAGTGTGCCTGTTTTGCTGGCACTTTCTCTGTTTGCTGATCTGTTCCATTTTGTTGTCCAAGCTGGAACTGATGGCAGAATCCTACACGTTAATACTTGCGTGTGAGGGTTAGTGTGCCTGGAAAACCGACATGATCCAATGTTTAATAAATGACTCCATGCTATCTCTACACAATGCTAAAAGAATTACTTTGCTGGATCAGTCCAGCATTCCATTTCCAAATGCTTCTAGAGCTCAGAGGGGATCGTGGGGATAAACGTTCCCTGTTCTTTGCTCTCAGCATCTGCTAATCAGAGATATACTGTCAATGAACATGAAATGAAGGAGCTGAAACAAAACAGATTAGGAAGGAAGTAGTGAGTGATATGGAATGTGTTTAAAGGTACAGAATTCTTTGACATATGCAGGCCTGATGAGTGTGGGGCATTATTGCCCCCTCACCTCTTTTCCTATGGCACATTACAGGGAGCATGGGAGAAAGAGGGACAATCTTTTGTTGGCAATGCACTTTTAGGGAGTCAGGTTTATCTCTGAAAGTGTTTGAAAATGGTGCTATTTTTTAATGTTGAATTAAAATGCAAAATGTGCTGTTTTGTGTTTTTATTCACAAGTGCAAATTCTTAAGCACCAATCTCAGGTTTCCAGCGCAATCCTAACCAACTTTCCAGCACTAGTGCCATGCAATGCAGCCCCAAGGTAAGGGAACAAATGTTCTCTTATCTTGAAGAGACTGGCCCTGCACTGCAAAATGCAGTATGCACCCTGTTGGCACAGCTACAACGGTGCTGGAAATTTGGTTACTAGTTGCACTAATCTTACACCCCAGTCCTATCTGGGCCTTGTGCTGCCGGAACTCGCATTCCAGCAACACAAGACCATTTGCGGCAGCCTGAAAGCCAGACCACTGTCGCAGGTTTCTGGGCTGCTGCTGCAAATGGCAGAGGTGTGGCGTGTGCATTAGTAGCTCCCAGAAGCTCTGCCACTCTTGGTAAGTTGGCACAGGGATGTGTTGTGGGCAAGGAACAGGAGGGAGGGGGTGGATCCTGGCAGCACCAGCATGCACCAGGATCCTATCCCCTCTTTTAGAACCTGCCCCACCCCTTTGCTCTCATCGGACTTACACCAGATATATAGCTTGCGACTCCCTTCCCAGGCCTGATCCGCTGGTATGGATAGGGGGGACATGATTGAGACATCTAAAATTATGCATGGGATGGAGAGAGTGGATAGAGAGAAATTCTTCTCCCTCTCGCACAACACCAGAACCAGGGGACATGCACTAAAATTGAGTGGAGGGAGAGTTAGAACGGACAAAAGAAAATATTTCTTTACCCAGCGTGTAATTCATCTGTGGAACTCCTTGCCACAGGATGTGGTGATGGCACCTGGCCTAGATGCCTTTAAAAGGGGTTTGGACAGATTCATGGAGGAAAAGACCATCACAGGTTACAAGCCATAAGCAACCTCCTGGTTTTGGAAGTGGGTTTTCTCTGTGCCAGGTGCAGGGGAGTGACAACGGGAAACAGGTTATCTTGTTGTCTTGTGCTAGATGGGCCTTTGGCCTAATCCAGCAGGGCTCTTCTTATGTTCTTATGTTCTTATGCACCAGTGATATTGCTGGTGCAGGTCTGAGTTGTCCCATTGCAGCCACTGGGGCTTACCCTGGGGCAAGGGGACAAATGTTCCCTTACGCCGAGGAGACCTCCAGCAGCCAAAAATCTCCCATAGGATGTAGCACAGCCCACACCAGCGCCGCTGCATTGCCATGCGGGGATTTATGCTGGATTGGGCTGTTAGAGTCCTTATAATTTCTACAAAGACAGGTTCTAGAGGTGAAACTTGACGGGCAGTGCAATCCTGTGTAAGGATCCAGTTGGTGGCCCACAGCCGCCCGCCAGATCCTGAGCCCCGGTGGCTGGTCTGCCGCCGGGCCGGAGGTCTACTCAGGGAAGGGAACGCTCGTCCCCTTCCCTGGGTGTAACTCCAGGCTGGCCCGATCGGCCTCCTCGGATTTCTGGCAGATAAATAGCTGACGGAAATAAAGGAGGCCATGTAACGGCCTAACTGGCCCGGCGGGGATGGGGATGTGGCTGAGGCCATTCCCTGCCCCCTCCTAGGCCAGCTAGGCCAATGGCCCCCTCCCTTGCCTGCCGAACTGCCCCCGCGACCGCTGGATCCTTACCTGCCTTCTCCGGCGGCCACTCGGGTGATCCGGCGATGGAGCAAGGGAGGCCAACCTCTGCACCGGCCTCCCTTGCTCCAGAGTAGTTGCGAACGTGCTTTACGGCACGTTCGCGACTGGTTCTGGCGACGGAATGTTTGTTCCATCGCCGACGCAATCCTCAGGATTTCACTGTAAAACTGTTACCACTTGCTCTGAAATTCCTGTCCTCAAAACTTGTGCAAGGAGACGATGCAAATTAGTGGCAATGGGAGTTTTGTTAGATTTTCTGGTAGCGATAATGGATGTTGAAGACCATTGTTCTCAACAGTGATGACTCTCCCCACAACAGCTACTAAGGAAAAGGCAACAATAATGCCCCATTAATAAATAAACCGTATTAATAAATTAGAAGTGTACTCTGTGTCAGAGTAAATTTCTCCACAGGTTTCTGTTGATATGTTGACATATCCAGTAATGACTTTTTGATAACTGTCTGCATCATACTTATAGCCACTCACACATTAGAGTGTTTTGCAAAAACCTGACTGCAATATTCTCTTTCTTCACCACTGAACAATTTTGTATTTGGCCCAGGACTGATAACAGATGCTACAAGAATGTTTGATCCATTTTCTACAATTGGCGTATTTCATTCCAACATAACTTTTTGTCTTGGGCTGATTTGCAATGGCTGCAATCTTTCAGAAAACAGGGCCACAGAAGTCATATCTAGACTTGTTTAAATAGTGTAGTCTTAACTGAGTCCTGTTTTTTGCAGAATCGGTCTTCCAAACCTCAATGCATCTGCTCTCTCCTACTGAATATTTAACACAATGCTGCAATACAATCTGAAAACCCAAAATGTAATGGATTTTATCTATTTTTTTTTTACAGTTTTAAAACTTCTGGGTGCAGTGGTACAGAAGCAAAACATCTCAGCCCAAGCCTATTTAGCAATGTAATCTGTTAGCAAGTTCTGCTTCTCAATAGCTGTCACCACCAATTGTTAATGCTCTCTTGGACACTCCCAAATAAACACTGACCATGGGAAAGAATTTCTTTAAGGCCTGGGACCAGATCTGTCTGACCCCCAAAAGCTCTGGGTTTACCTTGCTAGCCTATCTCCATCGTAGAGATGCAAGAATTCATAATAATCTCTATTTACAAGCATTCCAGACAAACACAAGAGTAAAATGCTGTTTCGTAATCAGGCCATCTATTCGTCTTCCAGTTTCCTGTCTCTTTTGATGACAATGCTGTCAACCAGGGATGTGGACAGATCCATGTCACATGGTTTGTTCAGCTTTACAAATGTTAATGAAATATGTCACTTGCAAGCACATGAGACAAGGAGATCAAAAAGTCTTTCCTGTCAGATACTTTAAGGGCAGAAATTGGCTTTTTGCTTTTCAAGGCAAAAGAAGCAATTTCAAGATATCAAGACACCTAAGGTCAAAATCATCATGGCTATGAAACCATCGCTGATTACTAATGAGGGACATTTAAAACTAAAATTGTTCGTAATGGCGTTCACAACCCTTATGTTGGTACAAGGCTAAATAAATTACTAATGAGATATCTTCTGAATTGGCCCACTGAGATGGATGTTGAAATGTCCCAATTAAATATTTGTCAATATAATCAAACAGACAAAGGCTGATGAGGGAATTATGGGCCTGACTCTCTCTTAAGCACTAGGAATCTAATGGTGCAAAGCAGATTTACTATAGTAGTTTTGAGGTGGGCGTGTATCCATGCCTTGGTTCTCAAACTTGGAAGCCATATCTGCTTGATTAAAGACTTAGGCATGGTTGCTCGGAGAGGTGAATGGCAGATGAGGTCCTAGATCCCTGTATGTCTAGAATATTTCAGTCGGTAGAGTGCCAGTCCCTCTTGTCCGTTGGGGAGATGCTGATGGACAGATGGAGTAGGGACCAATAGAAGAAACTTTGGTTTTCACAGGTTGTTTCCTAGTTCCTCATAAGCCCTATATTGAGGTTATGAAAACTGGTTACACCTTACCCAGATAGATACAGCTTGTCCAGATAGTGCACATGCAAGTGCGTCAGTGTGCTCTGTAGGCATGTCCCCCAGTTCTCCCTGGACACAGCATTTGTTTGCAGAGGCAAATGTTGTACCTGAGGAGAGTTCCTTCCCATAGCATGTGTGATCCTATTTATGCCGTATTTGGGTACCCTGTGCCCAGTTTTCATAATAGCTAAGCAGGCATCAACTTTTGACCTCATCTAGTGATGCATGGCCACCGCAGTGTTCGACTTGATGTGGCGGCTGGCTTTTGTGCACCTCCCAAATGAATGTGTGAGAAAGCTTGAGCCTTTGAGAGCAGCTGAGTCAAATTCGCACAAAAGCTGCAAAATGTTTACAAGTGCCTCTGACTCAGGGGCCCTCTCCCAGGTGGAAGAGATGCAAAAGAGCATCAACATTCTGCTAGGGATTCTAGGAATCATAGGAAAGGATGACACGAGATCCCAGGAAGTCCCCACTGCCTTCCCCACCCCAAAGCGTTGCCATTTTGCTTTGACAAAAGACAAACAGGGAGGAGGCAGTGACAGTGGTGGGCGACACTTTACGTTTGAGTAGGCTTACCAGATCTCCAACCGGGACAGAGTGCTAGACCTTTAGGAGAAGGAATGTGGGCAGGTGTAGCTTGTTAAACTTCAGAGCACAATCCTAGGCATGTCTACTCAGAAGCAAACCCCATTGTGTTCAGTGGGACTTGCTTCTGAGTAGACATGCCTAGGATTGTGCTCCTAGGCTTAACAAGCTACACCTGCCCACATTCCTTCTCCTAAAGGTCTAGCACTCTGTCCCGGTTGGAAATCTGGTAAGCCTACATTTGAGCCTTTGAGAGCAGTTGGTTGGGCTGAACAGAGAGCTTGAGCCAAGCCAGACGGAAGCTTTGGGGGTGGGGATGCCTGATGTGGGCTCTAGCATCGCTGCAGGGGGGCGGAGCTCTAAGTTCCGACACGGCTCTGACCCTCCGTTACACCAGAGCATGAAGCGGCCCTGCCCCCTCGCCTTTGGAAACATTCAAGGTTGTGAAAGCACTGCTTTCACCGCCTTGAATGGTTCCAAAGGCGAGGGGGCGGGGCCGCTTTGTGCTCCGGTGTAATGGAGGGTCGGAGCCTCGGCAGAACTTAGAGCTCCGCCCCCCTGCAGCGACGCCAGTGGATGTGGGGCTTCTGCTGCTGCCATTTCAGCTGTCTGGCTGCTTGGCAAAGCAACTGGGTAGTCAGGGAGAGGCTGAGCATGGCAATCCCACCCCTTAACCTGCAGCCCTCTGGAGTGGCCACCCTTCTTAGGACTTGCATGGGATTGATGCACTCCACTGCTTCCTGACTACCCAGCTGCTTTGCCAAGCAGCCAGATGTTGAGGTGGTGGCAGCATGAGGTTTTTGGTGTCCCCCCCTTCTTCCTCTAGCAGCACTGGAGGAAGGAGGGGGCTATCACTGGCCTGATCCTCTTCTCATTTGCTCTCAGGGAGCAGGAATAGGATCAGAGAGTCAACTGAAGTGGCTTAGTGAGCAGTGAGCCGCAGGGGGTGGCACTCAGATGCAGGGTGCAGAGCATCCCTCGTCATTTCACCACACCCCTCCCCAACTCAATGTAAGCATTTCATTTCTTCATGGATGGGCTAGCCCTGGCTTGAAGACATGTCTTTGTCTCAATTCTGCTCACAAGCATTGAAACCAGGGTATTTGCTTTTTCGAACGTCCTAACCAAACGTTCATGACATGTCTAATGTCCTCTCTTGGTGTGCCAGTGATCACCTAGGTTTACTAGGATAAATGGGTGTACTGATGCCAGACAAGCAGTGCCTCTTGTTTTGTCTTAGACCCACTTCACATGTGTACTGGGCAGCAGTCCTTGTGTGATGAAGGAGTGAACATATGTAAAGACTCAGTAGCATGGCGTAGCGGTTAAAGTGTTAGAATAGGCCCAGGGAAACCGGCTCAAAGGCCCACACAATGATGAAGCCCAATTGGAAACCTTGAGCCAATCACACACACTCTCTCAGTCTGGCTTACCATACAGGGCTGTTCTGAGGATAAAATAGAGTGGAGAACCATGTACACTAGTCTGAGCTCTTTAGAGAAAGGATGGGTCACAGTAATACATATACAGTATCTTTCTCCTCTGTTGAGCACATCATCATCATCATCTGTATTTATATACCACCTTTCTTGTCGTCAGATTTCTCCTCAGACTTTATTCCAGGTGGTTTACATAGGTAGGCTTTTCTAACCACCATAGCGGTTTTTACAATAATGTTCTACTCACCTAGAACCTTTTCATTCTCCAGATGTTTCCCTTCAATGGTGTGGTTATCTCTCTGGCTGCACAGCACATGCCTTCCAGATGTTTCCCTTCAATGGTGTGGTTATCTCTCTGACTTGACTGCACAGCACATGCCTTCCGAGCTTGCTTGACAGCGACTGCTCTCTCACACAGAGGGTTAACAGGTTATCTCAGCTTGTTGGCAACTTCCGGTTGCCTCCCATCGGGCACGACCAAGCTGGTCTCGTTTTATCTTTCTTCAGGCAGGTTGGCAGCTCAACCAACAGACCACACCTCCTGACCATAATGGAAGATACAAGGTAGGGATCACCCAGAAGCCTGAATCATGCAACCCCTTCTTGAAGGGTAGAGAGAATAGCACACATTGGGTCTCTACACTTTCTGCATGAGCTGCCTCTGCTAAACTGTATAATTAAACTTAATGATAGATATTAAAAGCTCACTAATAATGAAGATTTTCTGAACTGGGTCTCTGAGTTCAGTATTATAATAAATCTCTTATGTAAGAGGGTAATGCAAGTTAATAACTGAGAGAAATTCAAAAATACTCTGTTGTCGGGCAAAATTCTGTTGCACGTCCGTAATTATTGGCCAGAGCTTTAAATGGTGGGTAAAGTTTAATGGGAAATAAAATGGAAGTCTAAAACCAAGTTTGACATGGTGCAAGAGCCGTGACCCAGAGCATTAAAGATGGAATAAAAACCTGATGTCAATAACATAAAAAGTTTTCAGTATCAAGGCATTTTAAAAGGTCATTTAACATAACACTGCGCAGCAATTTCATCCAAAATGCTTTCATAAACACAAATTAATACTCCAGAGGACATATATTAATCAAAGGTGAAAGCTCTGACAACCCAACAAGTTCAAAATTCTGAGATGAATGGAAGAGCCATACTAAGTTTGTTGATGCTTTTTATCGGACCAGCTTCCGTTCAATGATGAATGGCTCTTAAAAAAGAAATATGCCTTGGAAATGGGACAGCAGCATCGTTAGATAGATTTCCCAGGTAATAGATTTGGTGTTGTCAAAGTATTGTCTTGGCTCAAGCTAGATAAGTAAAGAGGGCAAACAAGGAGGGCTCCTGCTTGCGGGCTTCCTGGGGTCCTCTGCTGAGCTGCCACCAGAAACGGTATGCTGGACTAGATGGAACTTCTGCTTGGTCCAGAAAGGCTGTTTTCTAATACTGGTTAATTACCCCTTATCCGGACATCCAAAATTGGATATCCGGATATCCAAAAGATTTTGGACTAAAAAAAAAACACATTTTCTAGCACCTGGCTGGCATAGTGCAAGGCATGCTGGGCACAAGATTATTTTAAAAATTGTATAAAAATTACCTTCAAGCTACGTGTTTAAGGTGTATATGAGACATAAATGAATTTCGTGTTTAGACGTGGGCCCCATACCCAAGATATCTTGTTATATTTATGCAAATATTCCAAAATCCAGACAACTTTCTGTCCCAAGCAGTCTGGATAAGGGATACTCAATCTGTAAAAGCAGTTGAATTTTCTGTAAACACAGACAATTACAGGCAGTTGAAACTTGTCCCTTTCTTTTCAGAGTTTTCTGCTTTGCTTCTCCAAACTCTCAGGATAGCCATGGAAAGTCTATTTCAGATATCCTTTTTCTCAATGCAAGAACCAGGTTGCTGGAGGCTCTGAGGCAAAGCCCTGCATGAGCCCCGCCCCCTCCAGAACATTGAGTGAAGTCTATTAGCTGGTGGGGAGAGTTGGAGAACGAGCTCCTCTTCTCCCGCGCTCCTCCATTGGCCAATGGGAACATCCAATGAAGGACTTGCAAAGATGCATGAGCCTCTGAGTGATGTTCCCATTTATAGATGGAGATCCAGGGCACACTGATGGTACAAGTCTCTTGCAGTGTCAGTCCAATTAGGTGTCACTCGAACCAGGTGGGTCCTGTGATGGTTATGGGCCCTTGGCCAATGGCCAATCTGGCTGATTCCTGATCACTACAGTTTCTGCACCTATGGGATTCTTGTATTTTCAACTGAAAACCTGATGCACAAACTGTTACACAAACTGATGTGCCTGCTCATTGCTATAATGTGCATGCCTGGGCTAGGAATAATTCAGAGCTGGCAGATGTATGTCTGAATGTGCATTGCCATAGGCTTTAAGACTCAATTTTCTCCCTTCTCTGCCTACCTTGTACAAGATCTCGGGTATCAAGACACCAGTTTCATTTCCTGATGAAAGTAAATGTGTGACGCCATCAGGCATAAGAAAGGTTTGCGGTAATTGTTCAGACTTGTGGAACAACAATATCAATGTTGTAAATTGAACCAGGGTAAATGCTTGTAAAAGTTCCTACATAAAATCACAGAACTATTCTCTCTCTCTCTCTCTCTCTCTCTCTCTCTCTCTCTCTCTCTCTCTCTCTCTCTCTGTGTGTGTGTGTGTGTGTGTGTGTGTGTGTGTGTGTGTTTGAAATTAGGTTTAGTATCTTCAATCTTTTGTGCTGTGTTTGTGAAGCAAAGTGTCAATGTAGGCAAAGCCTTTTTTCCTAAAGAAATCTAAGGAACAGACACAACACAGAATGCTGATGCTGTAGTCAGACTTCAAAGACTTTCAAGAACATAAAGGGCTGCAGTGACATTAATGAGTTTAGTGTTCCCCAAACCCAACAGTTGAAAAAGATCAACTAAAATATGCATGAATAAATATTTAGGGCAGTTCCTTTATTATATTATATTTTATTTTATTGTTGCTTGCTTTTTTAAAAATATATTACGATCACAACATACATATTTGAAGTGCTTCAAGGAGTCAACGCTTCTGTTGGCACCTTCATTTACTGAGCAGGTTGATTATGAATTCAACCTCTTGAACTTCTGAAAGTGGTTCTCGCTGCAGGCTGGGGTTAATGTGAAGGCACACATCAGAGTTTTTTGGTGGTTTTTTTTTTTAAATACAAATGTAAAATTGGATTTTAATGAGCATCAAGTCATGAATTTATTTCGCTCCTTGGCACATTGGCGCTAGTTTCCAAATCCAATCTAGAGCAAAAACGATGAGAAAATGTAGCATTTACAAAGCCTGCAGCATAAAGATAAAAGGTAGAGGATGAGAAGTTGGTCTTTATTTATCCCAAGGTAGTGATTTCCAGGTAATGAGAGCAAATATATCCAAACCATCTGCAGATTATGGCGACTCTGTTTTTAACAGATTAGGCATATCCTCTGTATGGCACATTTCTTCCACTTGCAACAAAAAGTTGTTACGATGCCATATTGAATAGAGATGGACAAGGGGATTGACTTTTCTGAGATGAAACCAGGAGTCTAAGGGCTCAGTCCAGCCTAACTCAGGCACAGTTGAGGCCCAATTGTGGCCCAATTGTGGCCCAAACTAGGACCGAGTTAGGCTGCAACTGTGCCTGAGTTAGGCTGGAGGCAACAGCATTGGGCCAGGATCGCGGCAAAACTTACCGCAGAGGCAGGCAGGCTCCTGTGGGGAGCTGTCAGTCTTGTGGAAGCGAAGAGCCCCCTCCTCAGCTCGTCTGTGTGCACCTACCGCAGCTGCTGCAAAGTTCGCAGCAGATGGGCAGCCACAGTCAGGCCTGCAGGCACTGGGCGTGCGACAGTCAGCGGAAGGGCAGAGGTTGTGCCAGTGCCAGCTGCCCCAGGGCACCCTGGGCATCAGCCACCTGCCGCAGGTGGGAGTGCAACTGCCCTCCCTCCTGCAGACTGCGATGCCACCCCCAAGCCACGGTGAGGCTGCACGTGGGAGTCATGAGGGGGTGAGTGGGGGAGAGAAGGAAAGGAGGGGGTGGGAACGGCACGCACAAGGGGGGGGGTCTCATGAGGTCTGGAACCGCCTCCGCCAGGACATGCCCGTGCGCTGCCTGAAGCCCTGGGCCTCAAGGGCCGTGGCAATGCCCACAAAGAAGGCATCCCAGCATGCCTTCTGCTCCGTGCCCCGGCCAAGACCGAGAGATGCCTTGGGCTTGTCTGCTGCGAGCGGGAAGGGCTCACGCAGCTCATCACACCCCCAGATGGGGCAACGTCGGCACCTTGCGGCAGGCGCTCTGGCGGCATGGGGGGTGCCAGCGTCCATCATCAGGGAGTGGGAGGGGAGGCAGGCACACTGACAGGGGGTGCTGGGGAGGGGCACGGGTGGGTCAGAAACAGACAGACAACATGGCTGGTGGGAGAGGGATACAGGGAGAGGGGTCTGCAGAGACCGATAGGGGCACAGGGGGCACTTCGCAGATGGAGGCAATGCAGGAATGGGCGCCTCTCATGCAGACGGACCGAGGGCGGACACGGACGCCGTTGATGGGCGGACACGGACGCCGGTGATGGGCGGACCGAGGGTGGGTGAGAGCCCCGGTTGCTGAAAGGGCTCTTCACGGACGTGGCGGACGTGCGCCACAGTGCCCGTCAGTGTTTGCCTGCCTGACAGGCCCCCCAACTCCCCCCTCCCCTCTGGTCCCAGAGGGTCCGGCAGCCCCCCTGCTGTGTTCTCCCAGGGATGGCTGTGGCGGACCCTGGCTGGGATTCATGCAGAGGCTTGTGTGCTGGGGCCTGCCTGTGTGGGTGTGTGGGGCAGTGCTTGTGCAACATTGGGGACATGTGTTTCCAGGGGCATCTTTATTGTTCTGGAACAGTGGCAGAGATGGCCGGGCGTGGCTGCCAGGGGTAGGCACAGCAGCCTCTAGGACCACAGCAGCAGCATCAGGCGAGCCCCATGGACCTGGAGATGCGGGCTCTTCCCCTGTGGAACCACGGCCTGCTCCATAGAAAGGGGAGGGACAGCAAGTAGGCAGCCAGGGCGGTGGGGCAGCAGCAGCAGCTGAGGTGGGTTGCAGGGCAGGCTCCCAGACCTCTCTGGCAGCATCAAGGCAGGTGACCGTGGGGCAACCAGACTGCAGGCCCAGGGGTGCTCCCCGGACGGTTTGTGGTAGTGGGCATTCCTGGGGGGACGAACAACATGGGGGTGTTCCATGGCAGCTGCTGCGTGGTAGCAATCGCCATTGAAGAGGAGCCAGTGTGCCAGTTGCAAAGGTCTGCAGGGAGAGAAATCAAACACAGCTGAGTGGTGTGAGACACATAGCCTGGTCTGCGCTCCTTCCCTGGGTGTACGGTGAGCATGATCCTGTAAGGGAAAGGGGTCAAAGAGAGAGACAACAACACAACTTGGGGGTCACAACCATGGCAATCCTAGCAATACTGACCTGTCGGTAGACCCTGTGGAGAAAAGAGGGGGGGGGGAACAGCTGGTGTCTACATACGGGTTACAGTTCCACACTCATGGCATTGTGTGCTCACATTAATACAGGCAGCTATGAGACAAGACATTGGTATAGAGGCATATCATGGCAGGCTATGCAGGCAGCTATGAGACAAGACATTGGTATAGAGGCATATCATGGCAGGCTATGCAGGCAGCTATGAGACAAGACATTGGTATAGAGGCATATCATGGCAGGCTATGCAGGCAGCTATGAGACAAGACATTGGTATAGAGGCATATCATGGCAGGCTACGCAGGCAGCTATGAGACAAGACATTGGTATAGAGGCATGTATCCTACCTATATTTCTCTATGCAAAGAGGCAGACGTCAGACCACATGTCAGCACAAACCCTGCACTTACCTGCTGGTGTTGTTGCCTGTATGGGGGGGGGGGAGAGGGGCTGGGAGAAAGACATGGGTTAGCAAACACTTGCATGGAGACAGCTGCCCAGGCACAGCAGTAAACAGTTTGGCCACAGGCAGAACAGCCCTCTCTGCCCTAGAGGGGGGCAGAGAGGAGAAGAGAGAAGTGGGGTGTTAGAAAAGTTTTCAAAGTCCCACTTTGTGGCTGCTGGGGGACAGAACCCCACACCACGTGCTCAGAGAGAGAGAGAGAGAGAGTGGAGGGCTGGGGCTGGGCTTTTGTGGGAAAGAGGCTGGGTGGGGCTGGGTGCTGATAGGGTAACTATTTGGGTCCATGTCCAGAGTTAGGCCACACCTGTTCGGTCCTAACTCAGGCCCAACTCGGGCCCAGGGTGTTAGAACTTTTCAGGAGAGGGCTGGTGTGGGTAAGGTAAAATGGCTCCTATGGGTCTCCTCACATTTGGGTCCACCCTTTTTGCTGGCCCAAATTTTGGGCCTGAGTTGGGCTCGAGGGGGCGTGTCAGTGGCTCTCCAGTGTCTGGAACCGGACCAAAATTCGTAACCGCCCCGTCACACCCCCGACACGCCCCCAACACACCCACTTTTAGGCTGCAATTGTGCCTGAATTGTGCAATTGTGCCTGAATTGTACCGCAGTTGCCTTGGGCTGGACCGGGCTGCAATTCAGTCACAATTGCAGCCCAACTCAGGCACAATTCAGGCACAACTCGGGCCTAAAGCACTTGGGCTGCAATTGTGCCTGAATTGTACCGCAGTTGCCTTGGGCTGGACCGGGCTGAAAGGGTACCAAGAAAGGCTCTCACTCAGCATGGGCCCCAGGGGACATCCCATTTTGTATTGCTCTCTGAAGTGCTACTTCTAGCTAGGACGCTTGACCAGGATTGTTTTGGTTCTTTTTTTAAATTAAGCATCAAGGAAGATCTTTCCTTCCATCTTCATAAATATTTCAATGAATATTTAAAGAAATGGAAGTGAATTCCCTGCTGTTTTGCCTTCTCCTCAATTCTAGACACATGAAGTCATTAAAGATGGCTTCCACCAACCAATAATTATTCCTAAAGGGGGGTTGGTGGACTCTCTCTCCAACTCTCCAAAGTTGGGTAAGATTTAAAGGAACAGCACATCGCAGACAAATGGCCTACTTGTTTCAGGAATGGTTATCTGAATAATATGACTGAGAACCCAATCCTATCCTTATCACCCCCCACCGAGGCAAGGGGTCATGGGGAAAACAGTGGGCACCCCATACTCACTACTTATTTCTTTAAATTGCACTTTGCCACTTTGTAAAATAAATGAAGACTGCCCACCTGTGCCCAGATCCTGACCCTAATGAGGGTTCCTCTGAAGGGGAGGAAGGGGAGGAACAGGAACTTACTGAGGTCCCTAGCATGGACTGAAACAATGGGGATTGAACACCCCCAAGTGACAGAAAGACTCATAGGCTTACCATCCATCCCGGAAAACCAGGACTGCTCCGGTTTCCAGAGCCTGGTCCAGGCCACCAGACCTGGAACCAGGGCAGTCCCGGTTTTCCAGGTCCGCCGCCACCGCTGCTGCTTCCAGGATTTTAAAAGTGTTAAAAGTTTTCCTGTGCAATGCCATCTCGGATCTCACGAAATCTCACGAGATCCGAGATGGCGGTGCCCAAATCTCATGAGGGCACATGAGGCAGTAGCACCTTTAAAATCCTGGAAGCTGCAGCAGCTGTGGTGGCAGCAGGAGGGGGTACTTGACCCCAAGGGGGAGACCCCATGGCAGCTGGCCAGCCAGGAATTGGACTCGGGCGGCGGCAGCAGCACGAAGGACTAGAGGGAAGCAAATAAGTAGGCAAAAATGGTGGGGGTGAAAAGCAGCAAAGGGGGCAAAATAATTAATTAATTGGAAACATTTTGAGTATCTACGGTAGCCATAAATCCTGTGTCCCTGTTGTCTTTGTAGACCAGGTCAAATGGCTTATGATTCAGCAGATGATCCTCATTACTGATGATATGACAAACTAAGCAAGTGTCTGCTGGTGCCATTCAGGGGCTCCACTTCAGATTTCCATGGCAGCAGTGGCGGGTAGAAGAGTTTTCAATGCCAGAGAGGGGTCACAGAAAGGTTCAAAGGCTCTAGTTAAGATCAAATTGCAAAAGAACCCCCATCGGCATATGCAAAATGAAATTTGCAGAAGAACAGATCTGGTGAACCCTTTCACACTACCCCATAATCAGAGTCGTCGCTACGGTGGGGTCGGTACCGTAAGTTTCGCCCTGTCCTAGTCCCATTTACAAGCCAGCACGAGGTGGTCTTGCCCCCTCGGGATCAGAGCCATTCCATGCCCTCTGCCTTCTCCGCACGGAATGGCTCTGACGGCGAGGGGGTGGGGCCGCCTCGTGCCGGCTTGTAAATGGGACTAGGACAGGGTGCAACTTACGGTACCGCCCCCACCATAGCGACGCCTCTGCCCATAATCCCTCACTCGTACTGCAACTGACCCTACTTTTATGCAGAATCCTTAGTAATGTTTTTGTACTACTTTTACTTGTAAATCATAATTCTCATATATCACTGAATGTAATGGCAATAGTAGTGACATAAACCCTGTAAGCCTCCAAAGAGATTATCTATCTATCTATCTATCTATCTATCTATCTATCTATCTATCTATCTATCTATCTATCTATCTATCTATCATCTATCTATCTATCATCAACTTACTAAATTACCGACTTACATACTAGTAATCTATTCACACTTTACCCAGTAGTGGTACCTATTTATATCTCTGTGCTAATGAGAGTCAAAGCCTTTGATTGTGTGGATCACAACAAACTGTGGCAAATTCTTAAAGAGATGGGGGTACCAGACCACCTTACCTGTCTCCTGAGAAACCTGTATGCGGGTCAAGAAGCAACAGTTCGGACCGGCCATGGAACAACTGATTGGTTCAAAATTGGGAAGGGAGTACGGCAAGGCTGTATATTGTCACCCTGCTTATTTAACTTATATGCAGAGTACATTATGAGAAATGCAGGGCTGAATGAATCACAAGCCGGAATCAAGATTGCCGGGAGAAATATCAACAACCTCAGATATGCAGACGATACCACCCTAATGGCAGAAAGTGAAGAAGAACTAAAGAGCCTCTTGATGAGAGTGAAAGAGGAGAGTGCAAAAGTTGGCTTGAAACTCAACATTAATAAAACTAAGATCATGGCATCGGGTCCCATCAATTCCTGGCAAATAGAAGGGGCAGAAATGGAAGCAGTAACAGATTTTACTTTTCTGGGTTCCAAGATCACTGCAGACGGAGACAGCAGCCATGAAATTAAAAGACGCTTACTCCTTGGAAGGAAAGCTATGGCAAACTTAGACAGCATAATAAAAAGCAGAGATATCACCATGCCAACAAAAGTTCGTATAGTCAGGGCGATGGTGTTCCCAGTAGCAATGTATGGTTGCGAGAGTTGGACCATAAGGAAGGCTGAGCGCCGAAGAATAGATGCTTTTGAACTGTGGTGCTGGAGAAGACTCCTGAGAGTCCCTTGGACTGCTAGGAGATCAAATCAGTCAATCCTAAAGGAAATCAACCCTAACTGTTCCCTGGAAGGACAGGTACTAAGGCTGAAACTCAAATATTTTGGCCACCTAATGCGAAGAGAGGACTCTCTGGAGAAGACTCTGATGCTGGGAAAGATTGAAGGCAAAAGGAGAAGGGGGCGGCCAAGGATGAGATGGTTAGACAGCATCACCGATGCAACGAACATGAAAATGAGCGAACTCAGGAAGATTGTGGAGGATAGGAAGGCCTGGCGGGATATGGTTCATGGGATCACGAAGGGTCGGACACGACTTAACGACTGAACAACAACAACAACAATGAGAGTCACATTAATCCCTCTTTCGTATGGCGTTAAACAACCTGTAGTAACAAAGCTACAAAGGGACTCTCCTGCGCGTTGCCTTCGATCCACCAACAGGCTCCAACGACGAGGGGGCGGGGCACCTCGTACTGGAGAGTAACGGTGGGGCGGAACGCTGCAGAACTTAGCTTTCCGCCCCACCTAGAGCAACACCAGTGTACAGAAGTTTATACGATTTGGCGGAAACTGTGAGCATTGACTAGGATAGTGCATTTTGCAGCTGTGGGACGATCTGCTTCTCCATGTGAACCTTCTCCTGTTGCAGTTCATTAGGGTAGCAGACAGACACGAATCGCAGCAAGCACAGGCCTAGGAACCTGGGTCATTGCTTTTCTGCTGCAAACTGGCAGAGGCAGCTGGAAAGGAAACCTCCAAGGAGCACTAGAAATGTCCGCTATTGTTAAGCCCAATGTGTAGAGAGAGGGTGGATACTCTTCTTTAGAAACACTGGTAAAGCAAAACTGCCTTCTCAGTTTGTCTCAGAGTACTGGTTTGCTTTGTTAGTGCCCCCTGAAGAAGAGTATCCACTCAAAACTCTCTTGTTTCTACACTGGCACCCTCTCTGCCTACCCCAAGCTGTACAAGGGGGGAATTCAAATGTTGGAATGTCTAGAAGAGCTCAGAACTGTCCAACAGGGTCAGGGCAGAGTAGAGATTCAGGCTGCGTTTGTTTTTCACCTTTCAGCTCTAGGAGCGCTGGAGAACTGTTTTCCCCCCTCCCTCCAGCACGCTCAGGTCACTATTTTTAGCTTCTAGCATGCTCGTCACGCTAGCAGTTTGAACTGCAAGCTCGAAGCTAGAACAGATAGTGGCCTCATGCACCAATAGGAAGACAGCTTAGCTGCATTGGAGCTTGGGAGACGAAGTACAAGGGATGAGGAAATAAAGATGGCAGCCTCATGCACCAATAGGAAGGCTGCTTGGCTACAAGGGGGTTTGGGAGATGTAGTGCGAGGGATGAAGAGCAACAGCAGCCATTTTGATTTCCGTTCATTTCCGTTCTTGTGGGGAGCCACGCTAGGAGCATGCTACAAGCATGCTAGGAACGTCACTTTCTGCTATCTCTGAGGTGAAAAACAAACACAGCCTCAGCTGGAGGCCTAGTCTAGCAGGGGAGCTGTCCAGCAGAGTCTGGTTCGTAGGAGGTAGGTAAGGAAACCTCCCCCCAAAGACCTGCTATACAGAACCCTCACTTTGAGGGAGAAGATTTGTTCAAGTTCAGCCTTTTCCCTGAGATGCTAATTTTATATGTGCAGGGAATTTTTGCACAGGGCAGTATTTGGCCATGTGGTCCCCAAATTTACAGTCCAAACTGATACAAGCCAGGAACAGTTTTATAATCTCATCTGTGTGAACTAGGCCTCTGTTTTGATATCCCTGAATCATTTGCCATGACCTACCTGCATTTTTGCTCTTGGTATTTCTAGCGTGCGTAACTAGGCAGGGCAGTCAGTTGAACTTCCCAAACTGTTCAATGCATCTTTAGCAGAACTTTCTTTTTATGGTCTTAATTGCTCTGACTTATTCTTAATCATTCTGTGGATCAAAGCTCCTTAGCCTCACATCTTTAATCATACTCATAACACTGCGTGAAACCTTTTCTGTGTACAAAACGTTGAAACCATTCCATCTTTTATGCATTACTTGGCTTTTTCTTTTCCCTGCTGAGTTCCATTTTTTTTATCAGGCTGCTTAATCATGAATGGCATCTCTTGAGGTAGTTCAGATTTTACCTCGGTCACAAATTCTCTCCTACATTACATTTTCAGCCCATTCCAACCCAAGGGCCAAGCAGCCCAAGTCAGACCTAAAGTCAGCCTAAGTCGTTTAGGGCGACTTTAGGTCTGGAACACAACCATTTAGGTCTGGAACGCAACCATGGGACAGAGGGGAGGGGGAGTTGGGGGGGGCCTCTCAGGCAGGCAAACAGTGACAGGCGCCACGGAGCCCATAGAGGGGCCGCTTGTGGCTGCTGCATCTGTGTAGTGGCCGCTCAGCAACCGGTCTCGCCAGCCAGGGCGTCCGCCCGTAATGCAGCCACTTCCGTCGAAGGTCCGCCCGTAATGCAGCCGCTTCCGTCGAAGGTCTGCCCGTAATGCAGCCGCTTCCGTCGAAGGTCCGCCCGTAATGCAGCCGCTTTCGCCCACAGTCCGTCTGCATAAGAGGCGTCTGTTTCTGCATTGCCTTCATCTGCGGAGCAACCCCTGTGTCCCTATTGGTCTCTGCAGACCCCTCTCTCGGAATCTCTCTCCCACCAGCCTTGTTGTCTGTCTGTCTGTCTCTGACCCACCCATGCCCCTACCCAGCACCCACTGCCTGCCTGCCTGCCTGTGTGTCTGCCTCCCCTCCCACTCCCTGATGATGGCTGCTGGCCACCCCCCACCCTGCCAGAGCGCCTGCCGCGAGGCGCCATCGTTGCCCCATCTGGGGGCGTGATGAGCTGCGTGAGCCCTTCACGCTCGCAGCAGACAAGCCCAGGGCATCTCTCGGTCTTGGCTGGGGCACAGAGCAGAACGCAGGCCGGGATGCCTTCTTTGTGGGCATTGCCATGGCCCTGGAGGTCCAGGGCTTCAGGCAGCGCACGGGCAAGTCATGTCAGAGGCAGTTCCAGACCTCATGAGACCCCCCCTTGTGTGTGACGTTCCCACCCCCTCCTTCCCTTCCCTCCCCCGCTCCCCCCCATGACTCCCACGTGCAGCCTCAATGTGGCATGGGTGGCATTGCCTTCTGCAGGAGGGGGGACGGCCACTCTCCCCTGCAGCAGGTGGCTGATGCACAGGGTGCCCTGTGGCAGCTGGCTTGGGCACCTCGCTCACCTGTCACCTGCCCTGTGTCCACCACATGACTGGCGCAACCCCCCTGCCTGCGGTCAGCCCCTTTGCGACCGGGCTGAGACAGACACTGCAGCAGCTGCCATGGATGGACGCTGACACGTGCAGATGCACAGGCCTGCACATGCCCGAGCCAGACACCGAGCCTGGAGAGCCTGCCTGCCTGGGAGGTAAGTGTTGCCTGGATCCTGGGGTGGTGCTGGGCCACAGAAACTGCAGCCTGCCTAACTCAGGCATACCTCTGACCTAACTCAGACATAACTTCTGCCTAACTTAGGCTGCACTTAGGCCACACTTATGCCTGACTTGGAGAGGAGTTGGGTTGGAATGGGCTGTTATACACCTTGTCTTCCACCATGGAACTTCCACCATGGCAACGTATGTGGGTTCCTTCTTTGGAGGTCACTAGGCACATCACTATACTCGCAGACATGGCTCCCTCCCGTTTGATGGTGCAATCCTACCCCCCAGGGGTGCTGGCGCTGAGGCCACAGCACCGGGTGTTGCAAACATGCCATAAGGCACGTTTTGACACCCTGTGAGTAAGCAGCGCTGGCAGGAAGGCCTGTGCTGAGCTGCTAGCGCTGAATCCAGGCCCCACGTGCGCCAGAGCAAGTATGGCCACTCCAAGCGGCACAGAGGCTGGGGAAGGGCAGGGAAGGGGCTTAACTCAGTCGGACCGTTGCTTCGGAGGCTACACTGGCTGCCGGTTCATTTCCGGGCACAATTCAAAGTGCTAGTTTTGACTTTTAAAGCCCTTAATGGCTCGGGTCCAGGGTATTTGAGGGACCGCCTCCTTCCTTATAATCCGACCCGTACTCTGAGGTCATCAGGGGGGGCCCTGTTAACCGTGCCGCCATTGACAGAAGTGAGGGGGATGGTGGCGCGGAATAGGGCCTTCTTGGCGGTGGCGCCCCAATTGTGGAATAACCTCCCCTTGGAATTAAGAATGACTCCCTCTTTAGAGGCCTTTCGGCGGGGCCTTAAGACGTTTTTATTCAGGACTGCTTTTAATGTCTGACATGGTGGGCTGGCCTTTTAACAAATGGTTTTAATATATGTAAATGCAGGTGACCCACTGGGGTTGTTTATTTTTAACTTAAGTGTTTTAACTAATTATTTTAATGTGTTTATTAATTGTTTTAATGTGTTTATATGTATTTTAATATGTTGTAAGCCGCCTTGAGTGACTTCGGAAGAAAGGCGGGCTACAAATTCCTAAATAAATAAATTAATAAATAAATAATGGGCAGGGGGAGGGTGGATCAGACCTGGGAGGGGAGGGATCAGCGTCCTTGTCAGATGCCGTATCCTATCCCCCCCTCCCAGGCCCTTGCAGCTGACACGGGGCTGCTTGATCTGAGTAGCTCCATTGCAGCAGCTGGGGGTTCACCCAGGGTAAGCAGACAAATGTCCGCTTACCCCGAGTACATGTCTAGCCAGGGCCTCCCCCGAGTAGAATTTAGCATGGGCTGTGTGGCCCACGCTGAAGAGCCTACGCCGGGGGAGGATAGGATTGGGTTGTAAAATATTGACTTATTATATAGAGATGTTGTTGGAAATATTGTGTATGAACCACATACATTTGAAAGAGCCACATAATTTGAACATTTGAAAGAGCCACATAATTGCTAAGCATTATTATAATAATTCGTTCAATAAAAGCTGGGGAGTTTGTCTATGTACTCTCACTCTAAAATGTAGCTTGGGGCTCTGCAAAAAGATATTCATTAGTACAATCTGCATTCATTTAATTAAACTGGCTGTTAAAAACATTGTGTAACCCTTATTAAAGGGCTATTTAAGTATGGAATATTATTTAAGCATTTCAAAATTGCAATTCTTTAAGTGAACTTTAAGCTCATGAAATTAACTTGCCAGCTCTTATAGCACTTACAGTGCAATCCTAACCAACTTTCCAGCACTGGTGCAGCCACAATGCAGCCCCGAGGTAAGAGAACAAATGTTCCCACACCTTGAAGAGGCCTCAATGACTGTCCCTGCACTGCAAAATGCAGTGTGCACCCTGTTGTCACGGCTACACCGGCGTGGGAAAGTTGGTTAGGATTGCGCTGTTAGCTATGGAAGGTCCGATGGTTTTAATAGGGCTCTCGGCTCTTGAAACACTCGCAGCAGCCCCTCTCTCACATCAACCCCCCTCTCTCATGCAAACAGAGCTGGGTGAACAAGTCACCAAACTAACCTGCATGTTGATTCAACCTTGCCTAGCTTTCACCTTTGCCATTGGCCTACTAGTGCTATCAGCAGCCTGGGCTACAGCTCAAAACCTCTTCATCAGCTGGCTTCATGCCACTGCTCACTACCTGCCACTCACTCACCCTCAACTCGTCCTCTGTGGCTACAGCCAGTGGTTCCTCCTGCCCACAATATCCTTTGCTGTGGGTTGGTGCAGATGTTGCGCTAACCATTGCTGGTGACTCAGATTGGTAAGTGACTTGGAGACTTGCACGCCAACTTCTTTCCTCTCATGTATCCCCCCAATTAAAGTTTCAGAGCTAACTACAGCTAGCCTTATGTGCAGGCTTACCAGATCGCCGACCGGGACGCTCCGTTTTGCCCTTAAGGGGCGGGGCGGGGTGATAGGAGCCCGCGCTCTGGTTCCTATCGCCCCGCCCCGCCCCTTAAGGGCAAAATGGAGCGTCCCGGTCAGCAATCTGGTAAGCCTGCTTATGTGTGAACTGGTGTTAAGCCTAACCATAGTTAGACACCAAACCACTGTTTGTAACCATGGCTAGAATTAGGTTTGCTCTACCCTGCTCAGTTGTAAACTGTCTTGAAAATGTTACAGGCTCTTAGAAAATGAAGGGAATTTCCAATACTCAACAATACAAGTTACAATTATCTGTATCTCTGGGATTTTATTACAGCTTCTAGTACTCTAAGATAGTACTCAAAGATTCTTATAAATGCCTTTAAAAGGGGATTGGACAGATTTATGGAGGAAAAGTCCATCACAGGGTACAAGCCATGATGAGTATAAGCAACCTCCTGGTTTTAGTAGTAGGCTATCTCTTAATGTCAGATGCAAGGGAGTGGTGACAGGATACAGGTATATTGTTGTCTTGTGTGCTCCCTGAGGCATGTGCTTGGGCCACTGTGAGATACAGGAAGCTGGACTAGATGGGCCTTTGACCTGATCCAGCAGGGCTCTTCTTATGTTCTTACGAAGAGTATATCTCACAGATTTTATAGCTAATGCTAAACTTACATGAGTCTTTTGGCTTCACTACATTGCTTACAAAAAACCAAGTGTAATATTCTGAATTCCAACCCTGGTCATACGCATTTAAACATAAGTACCCTCTATGAGGGGGAGCACATTTCACTGAATTTCCTTGTGAAGTAAGAGTTCCAAAATTTAGAGAAGAACATGTAAACCTTGACTAGGTAAGGGGGGTTTTAAAAAGAAGGAAAAAGCACACTGATTTCCGTATCACACCATTAATGAAACTTATATACTGCCTAGAGATCACCTTTACTGTATCTGTGCCTTAATGGTTAAGCACTTAAATTGTGGGCTACATGCATCATTAGTAGAGTAGTCTAACTCTGAAAGGCAGCTTTGGTATCGTGTAAACCCCATGAGGGACAGAATGAAGTACCTTTCTGTTTACAAGGAGATGCACTGAAGGAAATTCAATTCTGGTTTGATTCCACTGCATGAACTGGTATAGTTTTAGCAGTTAAAATACCCTCTGGTAATATTCTGCATGTATAGAGAATTTCACTTGGTCTCGATGTTTTATATTTTTTTATTATGTTTGTTGCAGTTAATAAGATTTATAGATGACTTTTCAACAAAAAAGTTCAGAGCAAAAGAAATGAAAAAAAAAATAGTTCCTTGTCCCAAAGGGACTCACAGCCTAAAAAAGAGACACACAAAAAGAGACACCAGCAAACAGCCACTGGTGAAGATGCTGTGCTTGGGTGAACTGGGACAGTTGGGTGAACTGGGACAGTCCTGCTAAGTATAAGAGAATTGCCACTTTAAAAGGTGCCACTTTGTCCAGTTAGCAGAGTTAAAAATAGAGTTAAAAATAGCTAAAGGTGTGATGGTCATGAGTCAGTGTGGTCCAATGAACTTAGAGCTAGCTTGGAAAGTGGGAGCCCTGGAGTCCAAATTCTATGGCTCCCAATTCTAAGCCCCAAAGTAGCATTCTACCGTACCTAATACTCTACATCGAGTCTTAGATACGCTTACCAGATCGCCGACCGGGACGGAGCTGCTTGCCCTTAAGGGGCGGGGCGCGGGGAGGGGGCCAGAACACACGCGTTCTGGCCCCCTCCCCGTGCCGCGCCCCTTAAGGGCAAGCAGCTCCGTCCCGGTCGGCGATCTGGTAAGCGTAGTCTTAGAGCAGAATGTGATATAACAATGCCATCCCCAGGTCAAATTCCCCTTCCTCTCTCTGTAATGTACTGTATAGTTAGGCTTACCAGATCTCCAACTGGGACAGAGTGCTAGACCTTTAGGCAGGCTTACTAGATCATCGCTGGGACGGGAGCGGTCTACCCTTAAGGGGGCGGGGCATGGGGGGGCCAGAATTGCTCACACATTATGACGATGTTGATGATTTACCCTGATCTTCCTTTGAAGAGCTCAGAGCAGCTTGCTTATGGTTCTCAGGCAGTCTCTCCTTCATGCAGCTCATAGGTTCAGACCAATTTGAATTCAGCAGAAGTGCATCATGTGCCTTCAGACCATTATCTGGGCCACTGGCTATATATGCAGCTAGATAGTGCTACACTTGAATATTATATATTAGATGACTGACACCTAAGTGAAAAGCCCTGCATTTGAAGTGATGTGAGGAGGTATGAAAGTTCTGTCTGGGTGTTGCATCTTTGATGGCCCCTTCCTTTAGTGTTAATGTGATGGTGATGAATGTGGGTGACGGAACCAGCCCTTCCATGAACAAATCAGGTGGGATATTGGCAACAACCAATAGCCTGCCTGGGAAAAATAACAATCACCCTAGTGTGATGGTAAACACATGAGAGACAGTCAAGCACAATGCAGATTAAAATGACAAACAATGGTAGAAGTTACAACAATGCCAAGAAGATAGAAAGAGAAGACATGGGGCCATCATATTGTAAGCATGGGAAGAAGATTTAGGCTGCGGTCCTAAACACATTTACTGGGGAGTACACATCCTGTTGGACGAAATGGGGCATAGTTCTAAGTATACACACTTCGGGTTGTGCTGTAAGGGGTATCTGACAATGGCATAAGAAATCAATCAGTAATAAGAAAACATACTGCTTGATCCTACCCCCAACACACCAACAGAGATTGTGCTGCATGCTATGGTGGTGGTGGTGGTGGTGTGATTGGACAGCCTGCAGGAAGTAAGTAAAAATATTTACCTACATTTTTTACTATTTTTAAAGTACAATTAGTTATGGTAGGGTAGGCTGCCCGATCATCTATTGTTCTCCTTGGACCTACGCCAGGTATATAGCTGGTGCAAGTCCAGGGAGGCGTGCAGAAAAAATGTGAAATAAGATACGGTGTGCACGTCTGCGGTCATGTTTACAGCTACTATGCTAGCAGACCTCTGATGCTTTAAAAAAGTAACATGGTTGGTTCAACACATACTTGTATTTCATATATATGGCACACACACGCCCTAATATGGTAACTTTAAGGCATCTGATCTTCCTTTATGTTAAAGAATCCTGAGTAAAATATAGGAAATAAAATTTGCCTTCACACAGACTCCCAAATCAGCAACTTTCTGTCTTACCCAGTTCATTGCCCTGGTGAATGCAGATTTGAATATAATGACCATGGATTGCTCCTTCCCTTTGCGAGTGTTTTCCCATTTGATGTGTGTCAGTGCCAAAATGTGACTCACTTGGCTATACAGATCCCAAACTATTTACCTTAATGGCAAAACCATTCAGTTGATCATTTCCCTTAACAGCTGTTTGGTACCTATGTACAAAAGCATAGTAAAAATTGCCCTTCATTTTGCCGGAAAAGGAAGTTATATGTGTCACTCTAAAACTTACATAGCACCAAAAATATATACTGACTCACTCATCCTAGGCCTCTGATCCTGAGGACTAAGACAAGCACTAACAGTTGGATCTTGTTTGCGATGCCTTTCCGATCAGGCTGTAAGTCTTCTTCTCAAGATGCTGCTTTGGCACATTTAGGGCTTAATCCAACCCAACTTCCCTGGCTATTCTGGCCTAAGCTAGGCCATAGTTAGGCTGCTGCTATTCCTGAGTTAGGTAGTCTGGAATATCTGTGGCCCAGCACCAGCCCAGGATCAAGGCAAAACTTACCTCCAAAGCAGGCAGGCTCCCGCGGCTCGGCATCCATCTCGCGCATGCGCCACACCCTTCCCGCACTTGTCAGTGCTGATCGACTGCAGCTGCTGCAGCGTCCTTGGCAGCCTGGTCGGCAAGGGCCCGGGCGCAGGCGCCGGCAGCCACCCCGCGTCCGTAGCAACCCGGTTGCTAGGGGCCTGGGCGCCGGCGCTGGCACTCTGTTCACACCTGTCACGGGACAGTCACAGGACAAATGCCGGAGGGTCGCGAAGACTGTGCCAACCGCCACAGGGCACCCTGTGCCTCAGCCACCTGCTGGAGGGGAGAGTGCCCGCCCCCCGACCTGCAGCAGGCGTTGCCAACCC
The DNA here is from genome assembly GCA_026170595.1 of Plestiodon gilberti rubricaudatus. Lineage (NCBI taxonomy): Eukaryota > Metazoa > Chordata > Lepidosauria > Squamata > Scincidae > Plestiodon > Plestiodon gilberti. Next base: position 74,901,168 of record JANXHW010000005.1, on the reverse strand, counting down.
CATGCCATGGTGGGTTGCACATGGGTGTCATATGGGGGGAGCGGGGAACCTAATGGCGGCCGCCACGGCGCATGTGCGACGGGTGCCATTTGTGTGGCGCATGGGTAAACCCCGGCTGCCGAACAGGTGTGACCCGGGTGCGGCTGCCGCGAGCGGCTCTGCTACGGGCGCCATAGCAGATTCCAGTGTTTGCCTGCCCGGGCCGCCCCCCCGACTCCCCCCCTCCGTGGCTTGGGGGTCTAGCTGACCTCCTGCTGCAATCTCCCTGGGAAGGTATTGGCAGTCCCTGGATGGGATTCGTGCAGGGACTTGACTGGTGGGGGCTGTCTGTATGTGTGGGGCAATGCTTGTGTAACGTTTGGCACATGTGTTTCAAGGGGGCTCTGCCCGAGGGGCGTTTTTATTGTTCTAGAACCAGAGCAGAGTTGGCCAGGCGAGGCTGGCATGGGTGGTCACAGGCTCAGCAGCCAATCTCAAAGCAGCAGCAGCAGCAGCCCAGGGACCTGGAGGCATGGGCTCTTCCCCTGTGGAACTGCAGCCTGCAGAACAAAAGGGGAAGGGAAACAAGTACGACAGCCAGGGGGTGGAGCAGCTGCTGCTGAGGAACGTTGCAGGGCTGGCTCCTTGGCATGTGGCAGCATCGAGGCAGGCAAACGTGGGGCTCCCTCCCTGCAGCCCCTGGGGTGCTCCCAGTAAGGTAGGTGGCAGAGGATGTTCCTGGGAAGACAAAAAACAAGGGGGAGTTTAAAGTCTGCTTGGCATCTGGTTGCAATAGCCTTTGAGATCACACCAGCGTGTCGGTGGCCGGGCAAAAGCCTGCAGGGAGAGAAAAAAACACAGCTGCTAAGGGTTACACTCATGGCCTGGTTTGAGGTGCTTACCTGGACATAAGGAGAGCATAATCCTGTAAGGGACAAAGGTCAGAGAGAGAGAACACAACACAACTGTGGAGCATTGAACATGGCACGGCAATACACAAACACTCACCTGTCAGTAGACCCTGTGGGGGCAAGGGGGAGAGAGAGTGAGACAGCTGTTGTCTACAGGCAAGTAACATTTCCACACACATGGAGGGTTCTGTTACCATGGCAAACAGGCAGATATCATAGAACACAGTGGCTACAGGCAGAAATCCTATAATGCAGTTGCTAACAGGCAGAAATCCTATCACGCAGTTGCTAACAGGCAGATATCCTATCACACATTTGCTTACAGGCAGATATCAGAGAACATTTCAGCACAGACCCCCCTGCTCTTACCTGCTGATGTTGTGGCCATAGCCAGGGGTTGCCTGTGGGGGGGGGAGAAGCTGGGAGAGAAACATTGGTTAGCAAGAGCTTGCATGGGGACAGCTGCCCAGGCACAACTGTTAACAGTTTGGCCGCAGCCAGAGAAGCTCTCTCTGCCCTTGAGGGGAGCAGAGAAGGGAAGTCCAGAGAAAACAGAGAAGAGAAGTGAGGTGTTTGTGAATTTTGGAGCCAAGTGCTCCCCTCCACCACCAAAGTCCCACTTTGTGGCTGTGGGGGACAGAGCCCCATGCCACGTGCTCTGAGAGAGAGGGAGAATGGAGGCCTGGGACTGGGCTTTTGTGGGAAAGAGGCTAGGTGGGGCTGGGTGCTGATTGGGTGCCTATCTTCGGCCATATCCAGACATTGCTGCTGCTATTCCGGCCTAACTGTGGCCCAACTCGGGAGTGGGGTGTTTGAAATTTTCGGGAGAGGGCTGGAGTGTGTAAGGTAAAATGGCACCTATGGGTCTCCTCAAATTTAGGACCACCTTTTTGGTCGACCTAAATTTTAGGTCCATTTCAGAGCTCAAGGGGGCGTGTCGGAGCTCGCCAATGTCTGGATATGGACCTAAAATCAGGAATGTCCCCGTTACGCCCCCGACACGCCCACTCTTAGGCTGAACTTAGGTCCACTCATCCTAAACACGTCCTACGTCCATCACAAACTCGGCGTAAATTCGGCCTAAATGGCGCTATTCCGTCCTAAATCGCCCTAGGCTGAGTTTAGGACGGAATAGCGCTGTTTAGGCCAAAATAAGACTTAGGTTGGATTGGGCTGTTATTTTGGGAATTCCCCCCTTTTCCAAACAATTTAGCAGTGGGTGGGTCTGCTTGTTTCATGCCATTGATTTCAGTGGAAAGGCTGTCTGAAAAGGGGCCCTACATACTGGAGAGTCAAATCCTTTGCCTTTCGTTCATCCACATCTGGCCTGTTATCCATGCTATTCTCTTTTTCATTAAGTCATAGGGATTTGCATGTTAAACTAGCAGCAGGGGACTTCTTAATGTTTGCTGAATTGGCAGGAAACATCATGACAAAAAAAAACTATTCTAAGAAGGTTCTTTTTGAATTAATTAAATATAAAATCCACAGAGCCCTCTCTTTTCCCCCTGGTTTGTATCGAGATAAAATGGACATGCTGCTGCCTCAGACATAATAATGGGCTTTTTGGTTATCACGCACAGCTGGAGCTCCGTAGTGCTGATCCTAATATATTGAACCATATATTTCCTTTTCTGTGCTTGTTAAATGGCAACATGGGCCAGGGACTTACTTAAGACCACTTCACTCATCCCTTTTGCGATAAGAGGAAGCAAACTGAAATACAGGTGGGCCCCTATATCCACGGATTCGCTATCCATGGTTTCAGTTATCCATGGATTGTGGGGGACCCCCCCAGCTTTTATGTTTTCCCCAGTAAGCTTCATTTCTTCCTTAAACCAACAGGAGAAGTCCTAGAGAGACTCTGCAAGTTTAACAGAAACCTTGCAGAGCCTCTCTAGGACTTAGTCTCATTCTACTTTCCTGCAATGGAGGCTGCTTCTCTGTTTGTTTTAAGGAAGAAATAAAGCTTGCTGAAAGAAAAATAAGAGCTGGGGGGCTTGCACGCCTGCCCACAGGGGAGGCAGAGTGGGGGGTCCTCAGGAAACCATGGAGGGGTTGTTTGCTCTTATCCACGGTTTCAAGTATCCACAGAGAGGCCTGCAACATATCCCCAGAGGATATGGGGGGAGTACTGTTCTCCAAGGTTCATATTGCTTGCGGTGAAAGTGATTGTCTGAGTTAGGAATCTGCAGTTGACAGTCCCTAGGCCAAATCTAGTCCCCAGAGAGATACCATCTGCCCCGTCTCATTTGCCAGGAAAGAGGTGTATAGAAGTGATAGTTGTGGCCATGGGACTTGCCAACAGGCTATGCTGGATGGTGGTGGTAGGACTTCTGCTCAGTAACTTCCATCTTCTCAAACTAGCTGCCCAGTAAAATTAATTTTTGACAAGGGGTTTGTGAGCTATGGCCCGTGGAGGCACCATGGCTCGCCATGACAGGGTGAGGCTTCCAGGTTTCTCACCTGGCCTTGTGAGAAGTCGAGGCCTTGCAAGAGCAAGCTGTCAATGCAGCCAGCTGGGATGACAGGGGTGGAGACCAGGAAAGCAGAGTGGGAGGCTTAAGGGCAGGAGATAGTGGGGCAAAGGGGGGAGAGAACAAGGAGGGAGATGAGACGGAGACATAGGTCAGTGGAAGAGAATGGCACATGAAAGAGACAGAGACAAGAGACTAGGAAAAAGAACCCATGGGAGGAATGAAAGTCAGGAAAGAGGGTAGAGATGACAAAGGTGGAGGAAGAGGCAGGGTGAATAGAGGAGGGGAAGATGGAAGGGGAGGTGCCACCCTACGAGGCGGAGGATGAAGGTGGAGGAGAAGGTGTGAGCTGACATGTCCAAAGCAGGTTGAGGACAGGGGTGTCTAGGGTGAGGAAGACCATCAAGACAGATGGAGAAGACTGGAGGGACAGGGCAGAGAACCTGTTGGCTGAGAAAGGCAGCCAGGGATTGAAGAAAGGCCCACTGTGTGCCACAGCTGCAAGGAGTATGTATGCCCAGAATACTCTACCCCTGCATAGATTACTCTGTACAAGTGGCTGCAGCAGGCGCCCAATCTGGTATCTCTGGTGGGTCATGCTAATATCCAGCAGGGTTTAGTGTGATCAAGTAAAAACACCCCTGTTTTTCCTTGGCTACCTCTGCAGTGAACTGTAGCACATGTCTTGGTGTGGTGGTGGACAAACCCTTAAATAACTCCCCTCAGCATTTGACTTTGCCTCCCTTTCCACCAGCCTTGACCCTGCCCATGTCTTAGCCTTCCCCCTTCAACATGGAGCTACCTCCTTGGGATAGTGCGTGGGTCACAGGGTCTAAATAAGCGACCACAACTTTAATTTATCAAAGGACTGCATCTGACCCAGGTGTGCCCACAATGGGGAAGCCATGCTCGGAGCTGACTGGGCCCGAACTCCCCCAGTCCAGAGATGCCCCCAGACAGTAACGAAAAGCATCTTTTTTGAGTCAGAGTGTAAGTGTAAGAAAGGGCAACTGGAGAGAGACTACTTTAATGATTTCCCCTTTTCTAGCTCAAAGCTACTCTCATCAAGTTCCTTTTCTACCCATAGGGGAAAAGAAAAGGGGTGCCTGGCTGAAAAAGGAGATTGGGAACTTTTTGAGCAGAAAAGTACCCAGAAGGGAAATAGTTAACTGTCCATCGTCCCGTCCCCGTCCCCCCGTCCCCCGTCATCGTGGTCCCCTTGACATTATCCTTGTCCCAACCTTGGAACTCAAACCAGAAAAGGAAGAAACAGGTCAGAAGAACCATCTGCCTTATCCTCCATCTGAGCCAGCAAGCCAGGAATCCCCTAAGCCAGAGACACTGTTGTGAGGCCCCAAAACAGGAGACCACAGAACCAGCATGCTTTGTGCCAGAACTCCTTGAGAAACCAGCCTCACCCACACCCCAAACATCGTGCTCCTCTGACCCTCCACCTCACCAGGCAACCGGCCAGGAGTACTGCAACGGAGAGAAAGAGGAGTGCAATACTCCAAACCGTAGGGCTGCCTTCTTAAAATCTCTCCACTCTCCTGATAGGGTATTGCCTGGAGGCATTTAAGACTTTGTTTCTCCTCTGTCCTTCCTTGCAGCAAACTGTGTACACGGAGCTCTCCAAGGTCCTGCAATCCCAACCAGCCTCGCCTTATGGAGATCACAGCTCAAGTCACTTTTCTTTATGCAGACTGTTGTTGCTGTCTGGTGGGCTTCGGGCTAGACCTCAGGTGGGCTTTAGGAATATGGAATCACTACTGTCCTACATCATTCTGTATATAGGCATTGTCTACCTCCGAGTCAGTGTCTGAGTTGTTGTTGGAGGCCTTGTGCACAACACACTCACTATTCTCGTTTTTCACCCAAGACTGTGGTGAGGATGGGAGCTGATCATCATGGCCATTACTTCAGAGTAGTCTCAATTATCTCCACTGCCAGCACCAGGTTGCTAGAGGCCCTGGGACAATCCCTGCACTGTGCCCCCACAGCACCCCCTCCTGTCCCTGATGATGCATTGGGCGCTACCATCACTCAATGGTATTGTGGGTTCAGGGGTTGGCCCAGCCACATGGACCCTCCGTTGGGTGTGGGCCCTTGGCCAGAACCCCACCCAGCCAACCCCTGACACCACCCCAGCAGATGTCATTGAGTTCATCCCAGAGTAAGCAGCTTGAGTGAGAATCACGACTCTTCCTTGCAAATATTCATGACATGGACAAACTTTCCAGTCTTTATGATGAAAAGTAGAACAGTCTCCCTTCTGCTGACATTCCACATTTTTTGTTATTGTTTGCAACTCACTCTTTGCAGCATCATTATTTTGTATCTGATGTTTCTGCTAATGCCATTCACCTGGTCTGAGTCATTATACGTTTGATCTCCTAGTTTTCTCCTTTATTATCATCTTCTAGAAAGCAGCTTTCATTGGCTCTGGTTCAGGTGCCCATTGGAGCTGCGGAAATCCTTTAATGTTGTGCCCATTGTGTTTCCTCAGGTTAGCAAAATTCGATTTGGCTTTCTGTCAAGAACACTGATGGAAGAAAGAAATGGTCCACATCAGCCCAGCTCCCCATGGCCCTCTTAAACGTTGCAAGCCCAAGAAATGTTGTGGAGGCTGTCATTTCCACCACAAATGCCATGTTATTATTAGAGTGTTAAGATGCTCAGAACAAAAGGCGCATGAAAAAAGCTCCAGTGACCCTCAAAGGACGAAAAAAAATTGCACCATCCACAATTTTTCAGTGACTCACGTGCTGACCATTGCGAAAGCTTCTAGGAGAATAAGCATTATTTTTGCTATGTTCACAGTACGCCACTGTTTCAAAAGAACATTGCTGATAACAAAAGGGGAGGCTCAGGTTGGTCACAACTGATTGCAGTGGGGACGCATTGCCATTCTGAATGCTTGTGGTCTTCCTGATGAACAGTAACCACATCTTTCCATAGTCAGACGTGCATGCATTCGACCTTAGAAGCTCAATTGACTAACAATGGATGTTGTGGGAGTTTATACAAGGGAAGATAAAGAATCTCTTACAATGGGTTCCTTTTGGACTCTACACTGAAGACTCACTTACGTTTCAGGCTACTGTCATGGCTGCCCTCCAAGAAACCTGGGGATTCTAATTTGGTGATGCTGAGAATGATCTGTTGCAAATCTTTAGCCCTCCCATAGAACTCTGGCTCTCAGGGTGCCGTAGGAAGAAGGAATGGTGGCTCCAGCACTTTATGCCTGTCCTGTGGACATGCTCTCAGCTCCTGTGGGAGTGCATGATGAGAGCAAATGTACTTTTTAATGGTTTTTGTTTGGTTTTGATGGCCAGTACAGCACCAGAGCCTCTGATTGTGTGAAAGAGATGTCATTTGAAGTTGTTTTGGAGATCACAGTAGGTGAGGAAAGTAGGACGCTCAACTGACTAAATGCAAGTGTGCAGTGACCTCTCTTTTTGCTTAATGAAGGAAATAAGACCAGAGAAGAATCAAACCACCTGCTCCAATTTCATCCCACATTCTTTTAAAAGGGTTAGAGAGGATTATGCAGTGTAAATTAGTCAGGTCAACAAAACCATTCTGGAGTAAGGCCAGGATTCAAAGAAGGAACATAGATGTGTATGAGAGACCCATGCTCCCAGCTGGAACAAAACAGAGAGCTGTTTTGGCTGTAACAGCTGAAGACACAAGTTGATGGTCCATTTGAAAAGACTTGCTTCTTTGGCAAATGAACAAAGAAAATAGCTAGCAAGCATCCAGCTGTATGCTGGGATTTCTCCTGTGCGAACATCAAGGCCCTGTCTTTGAATCCCAGCTCATCACTTACTTGAGTGTAGACTCACTGAAATAAATTGAATAACCTCATTGTAAGAATGCAATGACTTTCATATTGAGTATACTAAATTAAGGCCCCAGTCCTATTGGGGCCATGTGCTGCTGGAGCTAGCATTCTGGTAGTGCAAGGTCCTAAGCAGCACCAAAGCTGGGCTGCCATTGCACCCTTTTGGGCAACTGCTGCAAATGGGCAGCAGTGTGGGGCTGTGTGGGGGTGTGTAGTGGGCAGGGAGGGGGAGGGAAGGGGCAGGGAGGGGGAGGGACGGGGTGGATCTCAGTGGCACCGGCATGCACCAGATCTTATCCTTTTTTGAAACCTCCCCGCCCCTTTTCTCTCCTTGGACATATGCCAGCAAAATGGCTGGCATATGTCCAAGGAGACCCATATGTGATAAGACAGCCTACCGGGGGGTAAGTAAAAAAAAAACCCTCCTGTAGGCTGTCCGATTGCCCTCCCCACCATAGCATGCAGCTCACGCTCCGTTGATGCGGCTGCATGCTACAACATAGCAGGGGGTAGGATTGGGCAGTAATTTGATGTACTTGTGCTGCACCAAGGAGATTATTTCCTTGTAGATCATTTTTTTCTGCATTACATGATTGAACCCATATTTGAAAAATCTATAATTGTCCCTTGCATGACTATTTCCCCCCCTATAAAGTTAATAGCATTATCATTTACCTAGGCTAAATCCTGCAGCTAAAATCCTACAGTAATGTAGATTACATTCATTTGCTACAAATTACTGCCCCGTAACTGCTCAAATCCTTCAATAATCTCTGCTGTTTATTGTTAATAAAAGCTATTACTACATAAAAGAAAGCAATTCATTTCAATTCCTTTATATGTTTGCCATGAAAAAAGTGATTAATTGGTATTAGGGACAATGAATCAACATTATTTGAAGTAATCCAATGTTTTCTAGGCATTTAACATTAAGTAATTTTCACTTCACTACTACATATTTCAACTCCTTTAGGGGTTTGTTCTTTCATTAATTTGCACACACATAACTACAGAAGAACATAACTCCCCTTAATGTTAACAGTGGCTAAAGGAGTAATATATTAATAACCAAGCTGCCTCTTTGTAAGCTGGTTATCCATCTTTTCTATTCAGGTTTTAATGTAAAATATCAGTTGTTTCTGTACTAAGTGTATTTCTGCTTCTGTTGAGTGCAGAATTCAGATAATTTTCCTGAGCAAAACAGGAAAGCATCTTTAATGATTCGGAGTTTGCTTATGTTGTTAACATACTCTGAAATATCAAACTGTTGCCTCAGCCACTTTTTTCCTTTCTCCTTAACGTTATTAACAGCCCAGCAGAAACGCTGTGCCACCATCCTGTATGACCGAGCCGCTGGCAGGAACAGCCAGCAGCTCCGTGTGTGTGCTAGACTCAGCTAGACTCTCCACCAGTGCCAGTAACTTGGCGGTAGGGTCAGGCTGTGGTTGAGGAGGGAAGGATCAAGGCATTTCGAGGGAGGAACTGGGTGTGTGTCAGGGGAGGGGGTATGAATCTGGCAGTAGTCATGCACACTAGATCCTACTCCCGTAACCTCACCCCGGAACACTCCCTGGCTGTCCTTGGATTTGCGCCAGTTCTATAGCTGGCATGGGTCTAAGGAGACCCATAGGCAGCCAGAAGGCCTACATGGGGGTAAGTAAAAAGTTTTTTTAAGTAAAAAGTTTTTACTTACCTCTTGTTTGCCTTCTGGTCACCCCTCCCCCAGCATGCAGTGCAACCTCCACTGGCCCAGTTGCATGCTACGATGCAGCGGGGGATAGGATTGGACTATAAGGTGTGTATCCAATATTCAAGTTGTTGGAGTATGCAACAATGCGGTACTATTCATCTGTACCAGCAGGGGGCAGTAAAGCTGGGTAGATAGTGGTAGGGGGACAAGATGCTCTCGCTCTCTTTTCTATCCTCAAGTAGTGCATGCTCTTTGGTTTCCCAGAGTGCAATTCTCAGTCCTTGCTTTAATTCAGCTCTTGCTCTCCCTATGAAGAGAAGACATTTGCTAGACAGACTAGCTGAAGGATCTACATCATTCTGTCCTCTCTAATAGAAATGTATTTTCCTTTTAAAAAAAGTAATATTTGACTTTTGAACACAAGTCTCATGCATTCACTTTTGAAAATTCACTTTTTACCTATTCTGCTTCTCTCCCTTTTACCCTTCAAAACCATAGCTATTTGAAAAACGGTATGCTCTGTCTTAGAAGAGTAAGCATGAGACTGAGCATCAATGAGAGTAAACATCAATGGGATGTAACGTTTTCTTGAATCAGGCCCACAAAAGCAAATAAACCTCTTTTGACACCAAATAATGGTGTTTAGTGGCCCAAATGAAAATAAAACCCCGAGACCCCAACCACACTGCAAGCCAGGGATGGCTGACCAGATGGTAAATGACAATGTGCGTTTTATCAGCAACCTGCCATTCGTTGACTGGAGGCCAATAAAACGTACTTGGGCTATTCTAGGTGTAATGGGAAAAGAAAGGCATTGTGCCAATGAAAAAGTGCCAAGGCAAGCATCATCCCAGCTGGGAAAGAGGCAAGAGAAGAATACAAGAAATGCTGAACTCTTTCTTTTGAAAATCTGACATATTTTGAAGAATATGACGCTTTTTTAGAGCAGCAGCTCCTGCAGGTCAGATGAACGGGAAGGTTATTGTATAAGCATGGTACAGTAGTTGCACTTTCAGTATGTTTTTAGTCCTAAAATGGTTTCCCTCCTTCTAAGGGCAGGATTCAGAGATCCCCATGGAAGAGTGAAATGCACATCCGCAAAGGCGAGGTCTCAATTTTCCACTGGTCTTCCCCCCTGCTGGAGAACCACACACATGCCACATTCTGTACCGTTCTAGAGGGTCCTCTGACCATCAGGAATAGCTTTTGGAGGACACAAGGGTTGTCAGCAGGAAGGAGTAGGCAGGAAAGTACTGTTGTGCAAGTGGGATTCCATTCATATCATTCTTAAGCCTTAAGCGAATAAGACAGAGCGCACTAGGATTACCATATTGGTCTGAGTACAAGACTCACTTTTTTCTCCTCATTTAAGTTTTTAAACTAGGGGTGTGTCTTATAATCAGGCTGTTGCAATTTGGGTTTGCAGCCGCCCCTCCCCCAGGCTCAGCAGAGAAAGGGCAGCAAAATACTCACTGCTGCTGGTCAGCTGAGGGCCTTTGAATGGCATGGGACATTTCTGGAAGCAGCAGCAAAGCTAAGAGGAGATTTCGGAGCATGTTTTTGTTTTTAGTGGAGATAATGGCAGAGATACAGTGTGCTCCTTCTCTGCCCTGCAGGGCTTATGGTATGTCCTTTTCCTTTGTTAAAACAAGAGCACACATACCTCTCCCCTTTCCAGGCTTTAATCAGTTATTAATTTTCGTTCTCTGGTCTGCTGGGTTTTGTATCCTTTTGTAAAGCAAGATCACATACACTTTCATCCCCCCTCCCCAGGCAATTAATGGTTTAGGCTGCAATCCTGTGCACACTTTCCTGAGAGTAAGTTCCATTGAGAACAGTGGGACATGCTTCTGAGTAGACATGCACATGATTGCACTGTTCATTAAATCACTGGTATAAATTTAATGCCAGTGATTTAATTACATTTTTAATAGCACCAAACTTTAAGGGTGCGTCTTATAATCAGGTGCGTCTTATACTCGGGACAATACGATATTTGAGCCATGTGTGTGTGTGTGTGTGAATGAATGTACAGCATCCAAGTAATAATGATGCTTAGGCTACTATTGCCCCTTAGAGTGATCAAAGTCCTTCAAGTTATCTCAGAATCTTTACAACTCTGAATTTTCATAAATAACAATGTGTGCTTCTGCAGCAACCCGCTTTTTCTTGATGGGTCAGTATTGCTACCAGTTTTTCAGATGGGGCACAGAGGTTGGTGTCAGAGGCAAGGCAGGAACCAGAGACTTCGTGACTCTCTGCTCAGACTCTTAGTTCAGAAAAGCTCAGGTACAAGCTGGGAGGGGGGGAGAGATAAAAAAAAAACTAGATGCCATAGAAACAGCAGATAAAAGCGGAGTTAAGTGATCGGAAAAAAATACAATTGCAAAATACAATTGCATCAAGAAATGGCTTAGAAAGAGTAGGAGAAAATTCAAGAGAGAAAATGAAAGTCAGTGTGGTGGAAGAAGAGAGAGGAGGGGAGGCTAGAGGGAAAATGAGTGAAGCACCTATTGGTGAAGTCTGACCCTTTCTCCCTTGCTCTGTTCATCCTACTGGTACGAATGGGATTTACTGGAGAAAATGATAACTTTTGCTGCCACAACCTAGACCAGGGATCCCAGGCAGAGGCAGGTTTCCTTGGGGAGCCTCCCTCCCTGATGAACAGAGAATCCCCCAAATACGGGGAGTCTCCTTTCTTCTAGGAATTAAGCAGCCATGGAATGTAATGGTCAGACAGATGTGCCAAACCCACTCCTTCCTGAAAGAACTTGGACCAAACAGGTAAATCCATTAAAAAAAATCAAAGAGTTTATTAAAGGGCTGAAGGAACACAGCAACACAAGGAGGGAATTTGCAAAGGGATCAAAACAAGCCACGTAACAAAATCATACAGGTATGTTCCATAGGAGAGGTGGTTGGCAAAGGGCTGGCACAGGGATTAAAAGGCAAGCAGCAAAATAAAACAAAATCTCCATAATATTGTTCCTGTTCTCAGTAGCGTAGCTAGAGGGGGGCGGCACAGTAAGTGATGTACAGTGCTACATGGGCGGTGCAAAGTGGCCCCTCCCTGTTGCCTTTATTGCCAGAATGGCTCTGATGGTGAGTGGGAGGGGCCACTTTGCACCACCGTGGAACCATGCAGCACTTACCACACCACCCCCTCTCTAGCTACACTATTGCCTGTTCTACGTTACTCATGCTATTCCAAAAGTTTGGGTCCTTCATTCACTAAGAGCCCAATCTTATCAAGCCGCAGCAACATTGGAACTCACGTTCTGGTGGTACAGCAACCTTTCTGGCATCGTAAAATGTGACAAGCTGTCATGTGCAATTGGACTACCACTGGAATCGGCGAGTGCTGGTGACTGCACAACAGTAGCCTTTGAAAATGGCACGACAGCAGCCTTCAGTGCCGGTAAGTTGGAGCGGGTGGTGTGCAGAATGGGGGGGGGGAATGGGGGGGGAACCGCTGATACCCTATCCCCCTTCCTGGCCTCGATACACCTCCCTGGAATGAACAGGGTATGTTTGGGAGCCGCTGGCTTAGAAGCTAGAATTCACAGAAGCACAACTGACTGATGATGAAGTACTTGAAACACCCATGCAGAAGTAGCAGATTGCTCTTATTCCTGTAGACACCTCCACACCACCAACCATCTTCTCAGCCAACACAGAGAGAGGCCCCAATCTGCTTCTCCTTTAGACTTTTATCCTGCTCCATCTCAGAGGTTCAGACCATTTTGCACAAAATCTGAACATATACTGTACAGTAGCATTGCAACAAAAACTAAACAACCAAAAAAACCAGGCCTCAGTCTGAGCCATGCGGCCAACTTATCACAATGCCTGCAACATTATAGTTAGACTGAGCAGCTTTGATTGAGGAAACGTTCTTTAAAAGCCCTTAAAGGTCAACAATGTCAACCCTGTCCATGGAGACATCTATTATCGTCACTTGTTATTAGCAATGCTGTCACAAACAGTGACAAATGAGGAGGAGAAAGTCCAGAAGGATGAAGAGTAACGCACAAGATCATTTTATGTGGCCATTTGACACAAAATTTCTGAGTTGGAGGAAAATTTGATGGAATTTCGTCATTATGACTTGGACAAAACCTTCATAGAACAACCCACTTGCCTTTGACAAAGCTTTTTGATTTCACTTTTCATCCCTTCTTCAGGGACCTCTGTCTGTAGGTCCACCTGTTAGCCACAGTTTCCTACCCTGCTGACAAACCCACAAAGGAGGCATACTTCAGTTGATAGATGTAGGCTAGTGTTTCGCAAACCTTTTCAACCTGCGGCTCCCTTGACCATGGGCGACCATTGGCCGCGGCTCCCCATTACATGATGTTGATGCCTTCCAATTGGCATGGCACTGTTTTTCAAGAGGATTCCGTGGCACTCTGCGGCTCCCGTGGTTGGTTTCTGCGGCTCCCCTGGGAGCCACACCTCTCAGTTTGGGAACCACTGTAGGCTGTGTCCCTCGACCTCTTTCTAGGCTGCTGCCTTGCCATGACTCTGTCACTTCCACTCTGTGAGATGTGGCACTGGCCACTGCCATGATTGCTGCTCCTCTAAGAGGAGTGGTGGGTAGCAGCAGCCACAGCTGGAGGACAAGAGGAGGCAGCCCTCCTCCCAGTCTTGTCTCTGCAGCTGTGGTTAGCCTGGCAGTGGCTGCTCTTGCTCCGCCCAGAAGAGCAGCAGCATAGCAGTCACTGCTGCCTAGCAAGGGGCCATCCTCTTCTGTAACAACCTCATCTTGCTCCCACAGGCGGCAGGCTGTGGGAGGTATGAACCAGTGGGAGGAGTCCTATACAGACCCCACACCTGCCTGTTACCCCCCCCCCCCCCAGGCTGCCTCACCACAACTCTGCTGCCCTGTTACCCAGTGTCAGTTGCTACTTGGACCACTCCTCTTAGAGGAACATTAGTGGGAGGCGGTGGACTGATGGGGGTGGCCCCCCACACACCTCGCACCTGCCTGCTCCCTTGACACAACTCCGCCATCTCATTACCCAGAATCAGCTCTCAGGTGAGCATCAGTGGCAAGGGAGCTGTTGGGCTGGGGGGGGGGGATGGTCCTTTTCCTCCCTGACCTGCCTCTGCAGTGGCCCTGCTACCTGGTGACGGTGGCTTCCAGCACGATCACCACTGCTTTGCCCTGATGAGCAGCAGCCTAGTTGCTGCTGCTGCTGCCGCTGCCGCCGCCTGGTAAGAGGCCATCCTCCTTCGCTACTAGGGTCTCATCAGGGAGCAGACTGTGGGCAGTTGTGGACTGGTGGGGTGATGCCCGACTCACACAGCATGCTGGCCGAGGCCTCTGCCAGCCATCCACCCACTCGCCTGACCTCAGCTGGTGGCAGCTGGCACCTTCGTTACTCAGGCAGCCACCACAGCTTGCTCTGCAGGCTCTGGGGAAGTGGAGATGACGGCAGGGTCTGCATTCTCTGGCAGCCACAAGCTAGCAGGAGCAGCGGCCATGGAGCCGTCAGAAGAAAGAAGGAAAAGTGGCGGGTGGCTGCTCTGTGGCTGCTGCTCCTGCCAGCTCTCAGCTAGCAGAAGCTTTAGTTGCTATGACACTCTCCTTTCGTTCACTCCCTAGTACCTAAACATAGGAAGCGGCGTTTTGTTTTCTGTAACTTTTGATTTTGCACTCTTTCTATGCCCTGGACCTAGTTTTGTCTCCTCAACCTGTGTTCAAGTCTGGAAAGCTGACTTAGATTCAGGTGGGCTCATGTCTACCGGAAGCCCAGACTGAAAGACTCCGGGCCCCCTACAGTACTAGCCACTTTGCTTCTTCTCATGGACAATATGGGCTCCCCTCAGAACCATGATATAACGTTATGAAACCCAAGTAACTAGTAACTAATGAGGGAACTAGAATTTGAACTGGTATTTGACAAGGAACCTGGATGGCCAAGTTGTTTCACAGTCTAGGAACTGATTTGGCCTTTTTAACAGACCAGGATTGGGCCTAGTGAGGAGCCACAAAAAAAAAAAACAAAAAAAAAAAACCAGCTCCCCACAATTAGAAGAAATTCACCACCTCAGAGAAGGGCTTACTGGTCCATTGCAGGCATTTGTTCTATGTGCCACTTCATTAATACAATCCTTCCTCTCCACAAATTAAAAAAATAATAATAAAGGTGTTCCAGCATGATCGATGTGTGACACAGTGCTAAACCTAATAGCCTGTAGATCAACCTCTAAATCATTTCAGGGAATTTAAGCTGATTCCCTGAGTCATATGTATGTCCTTCTGTCAGGGAACTCAGCTTTCTTTAGGCTGGCAATCAGGCTATTCGCTGGTTCAGCATCTCATTGTGTTCAGGGAGTATTAACTAAGAACAAACTACTGTATTCTGGAGCCCTCACTAGCAAAGACTCACAAAGCAAATTAGCCTGCATATCTGTGGTCAATTTTTTGCCTACTCTTCTTCACCCACAGATCATTTAAACCCCAATTTCCATACTATTCCCTCCTTCCATTCTTCATATTATTTTTTTTGCAAAAACAAACAACAACACCTATCCCCCCCCCCCCAAAAAAAAAATCCCTTCTGCAAAATTGAAAATCTCTACCTTGGAAGAGAAATTAATTATGCAAAAATAAAAGCAATCAGTTTAAATGCAGTTAATTTGCATGATTGGCATGAATGAGGCCTTTGGATTAACTGGATTCTTTGGCTTTCCCTGTTTAATTAGAAAGCAATATCTGCCTGGATCATATTGGAATGAAATTTGGTGTGCATGTTCAGGTCACAATTCTGTGTTTCAAATTCAAATACTAGTTTGACCTCTATCATCATTTTCCAAGGAGGAAGGAAAATGCAAAATATGCAATAATTCTCTGTTTGAAATCTGAATACCTGCTCAAATTCTGCACCTGTTTTCAAGGGGAGGAGGGCAGATTCATGTAACGTTTTGTAACGTGATATCTGCCTTGAAGGTGGAGAACTTAAGCATGACCTCTGCATCTATTATCAAAGACACCAGGAATGATGCTTTTTTAAAAAAAAACTGTGGCAGTGCACTTTTTCCTTTTAGCACTGAGACACTGGTGTCGCTCGAAATGGGGCGGAACGGTAAGTTCCGCACTGTGCTAACCTCCGTTTACTCCCTGGCACGAGGCGGCCCCGCCCCCTCGCCGTCAGAGCCACTCAGTGTGGCGAAGGCAACGTGCAGGGAGTCTACTGTGCATTGCCTTCACCGCACTGAATGGCTCTGACGGCGAGGGGGCGGGGCCGCCTCGTGCCAGGGAGTAAACGGAGGTTAGCACAGTGCGGAACTTACTGTTCTGCCCCACCACGAGCAATGCCACTGCACTGAGAATTCTTTGTTTGAAAGTTGAACATCACTGAATGCATTTTAAAGAAGAAAGGAAAGGTGCAAAATACATAGGACTGACAACTAAAGTGACTAGGGATGTGCAGCACCAAGACCTGTATTTCTGCCTTGCCTTCCCATGCTCTTGATTATCTACCAAAACTCCACCAAATGTCTTGGATAGCCTAGCTTACTGAAAGCTTACTGCACATGCTGGGCTCTTAGTTATTTCCTCCTGAGGAAACACATGATGCAGATGAATGTGTGCTATTTCAACGGGCACCTGCTTGCTTGTTTGTTTATTTAAAAAAAAACCCTTTTTATCCCACTTTTCCACCTTTGCTAAAAATACCCAAGGCGGGTTGCAACATTTTATAAAGTAATAAAGCAGCATTTTAAGAGGCTATAAACTTAAGCAGAGGGCAGTAAAAAGATCATACCAGTAACTGAGTTAGACACATCATTCATCAGCCCAATGCAAATGTCTTCCAAAACAGAAAGGTCTTCAACTGGCATCTAAAGTGTGATAAAGAAAGGAGTCAGATGGATGTCCTTTTTCCATTGAAATCCCCCCACCACCAGAAGCTGCTTATTTGTTGTTGTTTTTTTAAAGAGCGTCAGGGGTGATTCTCAGTAAGAAAATAGCATGGGAGGAAGGGGTTAAAAACTATTCCCTCTCCATGCCATGTCTCAGTTTGGATCAGGCCACTTTGCATTTGGTTCAACAATGGGCATCCAACATATAGGATTCACCCAAAACATAAAGTTACATCAACTAGGTAGCCAGTGTGGAATAGTGGTTTGAGTGATGGGCTAGGAGTGGAGAGACCTGAGTTCATGAAGCTTCCTGGGTGACCTTGGGCCAGTCACCATCTCTCAGCCTAACCTACCACACAAGGTTGTAAGGATAAAAGAAGAGGGAGGGGCCATGTCGACACCATCCTGCGCTTCCTGGAAGAAGCGTGGTACGTAAATGTGAAACGCAATAAAAATAAATAATACAGTAGTTTGTTCCTCAGTCAGTGTAAAGCATCAATTAACAAGCGAGACTTACTTTTAAGATCGTCATCTTCCATCTAGTTGATTGCTACATTTGCCACAATGGTTTATGTTACATGACCTATAACAGATGCCTCCATTGCTCTAATTAGGCTCTGCAAAGGACTCCATTTCATGCTCTCTGTATTGTGTCTTCAGAATGCACATGTGTTTATAATTCAGAAGCTGACTCATAGGGGCTTATTATTAATTTAGTTAGTAGGAAAAAAAACTGGTGGGGGTGTCAATTTATTCTGAGCAGTCTGGAGGCTTTTTTTGCTTCCCGTTGTAAAAATGTGCTGACAAACACTAGAACTACTTCCTAGTAAAATAAACATTGCGGAGCCCATTTTTCACAGACTGTCTACATGCCAGATTGTCAGATTTGGCTAAGGCCCCAATCCTACTGGAGCCTACTGTTCTGGCAGCGCAAAGCCCTTTACGGTGGCACAAAAGTCAAACTGCCATCAAGCACTTCCGGCCCGCTGCTGCAAATGGGCTGTGGTATGGCCCACACGCAGCAGCAGCTCCCGAAGCCTCTGCCAGCTCTGATAAGTTGGCAGTAGAGGTGTGTCATGGGCCGGAAGGGCAGGAGAAGTTTCATGAAAGATCCGGGGAGGGCTGGGGGCGGGGAGGGAGGGGGAGGATCATGGCAGCACCAGCATGCACCAGATCCTATTCCTTCTTTCCCAAGCTGCCCCACTCCTTTTCCCTCTTTGGACTTACGCTAGCAAAATAACTGGCATAAGTCCAAGGAGACCCTTAGGCTATTGGGTAGCCTACTAGGGGGTAAGTAAAATGTTTTTACTTAAATTAAAAAAATAATGTATGTACCTCCTGAAACAAACACACACACACACACACACACACACACACACACACACACACACATACATACACACACACACACAATTAGATGTGATATGCACTCCATCAAAGCAGCTGCCTCTGTGCCAATGGTGGGGGATAGGATTGGACAGTATGGGCTCAGTCCAGCCCAACTCAGGCACAGTTGAGGCCCAATTGTGGCACAATTGGGGCCCAAAATAGTTAGGCTGCAACCGAGTTAGGCTGCAACTGTGCCTGAGTTAGGCAGGAGGCAAGAGCAGAGGGCCAGGATCGAGGCAAAACTTACCGCAGAGGCAGGCAGGCCCCTGTGGGGAGCTGTCAGTCTTGTGGAAGCGAAGAGCCCCCTCCTCAGCCCGTCTGCGTGCACCTACCACAGCTGCTGCAGCGGTCGCAGCAGATGGGCAGCCACAGGTGGGCCTGCAGGCACTGGGCGTGCGACAGTCAGCTGAAGGGCAGAGGTTGTGCCAGTGCCAGCTGCCCCAGGGCACCCTGGGCATTAGCCACCTGCCGCAGGGGGGAGAGCCACTGCCCTCCCTCCTGCAGACTGCGATGCCACCCCCAAGCCACGGTGAGGCTGCACATGGGAGTCAGGGGGGGGGTGAGCGGGGGAGAGAAGGGAAGGAGGGGGTGGGAACGGCACGCACAAGGGGGGTCTCATGAGGTCTGGAACCGCCTCCGCCATGACATGCCCGTGCGCTGCCTGAAGCCCTGGGCCACCAGGGCCGTGGCTATGCCCACAAAGAAGGCATCCCGGTAAGCCTTCTGCTCCGTGCCCCGGCCAAGACCGAGAGATGCCTTGGGCTTGTCTGCTGTGAGCGGGAAGGGCTCACGCAGCTCATCACACCCCCAGATGGAGCAACGTAGGCGCCTCGCGGCAGGAGCTCTGGCGGGGTGGGGGGTGCCAGCGTCCATCATCAGGGAGTGGGAGGGGAGGCAGGCACACAGGCAGGCGGACAGGGGGTGCTGGGGAGGGACACGGGTGGGTCAGAAACAGACAGACAACAAGGCTGGTGGGAGAGGAATACAGGGAGAGGGGTCTGCAGAGACCAATAGGGACACAGGGGTCACTTCGCAGATTGAGGCAATGCAGGAACGGGCGCCTCTCATGCAGACGGACCGAGGGCAGAAACGGACGCTGTTGACGGGCGGACTGAGGACGGAAACGGACGCCGTTGACGGGCGGACTGAGGGCGGAAACGGACACCGTTAACGGGCGGACACGGACGCCGTTGACGGGCGGACCGAGGGTGGGTGAGAGCCCGGGTTGCTGAAAGGGCTCTTCACGGACGTGGGGGACGTGCGCCATGTCACCTGTCACTGTTTGCGTGCCTGAGAGGCCCCCCAACTCCCCCCTCCCCTCTGAGCCCTGAGGGTCTGGCAGCCCCCCTGCTGTGTTCTCCCTGGGCTGGCTGTGGCAGGCCCTGGCTGGGATTCATGCAGGGCCTTGTGTGGTGGGCGCTGTCTCTCTGCGTGTGGGGCAGTGCTTGTGTAACATTGGGGTCATGGTGTTCAAGGGGCCTTTGCCCAAGGGGCATCTTTATTGTTCTGGAACATTGGCAGGGATGGCCAGGCAAGGCTGCCAGGGGTAGGCACAGCAGCCACTCAGAATGTAGCAGCAGCAGCTAAGGAGGGTTGCAGGGCAGGCTCCCAGACCTCTGGCAGCATCGAGGCAGACGACCATGAGGCAACCAGACTGCGGGCCCAGGGGTGCTCCCCAGAAGGTAGGTGGTGGTGGACATTCCTGGGGAGACATAAATCACAGGGGTGTTCCATGGCAGCTGCTGTGTGGTAGCAATCCCCATTGAAGAAATGCCAGTGTGCCGGTTGCAAAGGCCTGCAGGGAGAGAAATCAAACACAGCTGAGTAGTGTGACACACATAGCCTGGTCTGCGCTCCTTCCCTGGGTGTAAGGTGAGCATGATCCTGTAAGGGAAAGGGGTCAAAGAGAGAGACAACAACACAACTTGGGGGTCACAACCATGGCAATCCTAGCAATACTGACCTGTCAGTAGACCCTGTGGAGAAAAGGGGGGGGGGAACAGCTGGTGTCTACATATGGGTTACAGTTCCACACTCATGGCATTGTGTGCTCACATTCATACAGGCAGCTATGAGACAAGACATTGGTATAGAGGCATATCATGGCAGGCATTGCAGGCAGCTATGAGACAAGACATTGGTATAGAGGCATATCATGGCAGGCATTGCAGGCAGCTATGAGACAAGACATTGGTATAGAGGCATATCATGGTAGGTATTGCAGGCAGCTATGAGACAAGACATTGGTAAAGAGGCATATCATGGCAGGCATTGCAGGCAGCTATGAGACAAGACATTGGTATAGAGGCATATCATGGTAGGCATTGCAGGCAGCAATGAGACAAGACATTGGTATAGAGGCATATCATGGTAGGTATTGCAGGCAGCTATGAGACAAGACATTGGTAAAGAGGCATATCATGGCAGGCATTGCAGGCAGCTATGAGACAAGACATTGGTATAGAGGCATATCATGGCAGGCATTGCAGGCAGCAATGAGACAAGACATTGGTAAAGAGGCATATCATGGCAGGCATTGCAGGCAGCTATGAGACAACACATTGGTATAGAGGCATGTATCCTACCTATATTTCTCTATGCAAAGAGGCAGATGTCAGACCACATGTCAGCATGAACCCTGCACTTACCTGCTGGTGTTGTTGCCTGTGGGGGGGGAGGGGCTGGGAGAAATACATGGGTTAGCAAACACTTGCATGGAGACAGCTGCCCAGGCACAGGAGTACACAGTTTGGCCACAGGCAGAACAGCCCTCTCTGCCGTAGAGGGGGGCAGAGAGGAGAGAGGAGAAGAGAAGACAGAAGTGGGGTGTTAGAAAAGTTTTCAAAGTCCCACTTTGTGGCTGCTGGGGGACAGAACCCCATGCCACGTGCTCAGAGAGAGAGAGAGAGAGAGAGAGAGAGTGGAGGGCTGGGGCTGGGCTTTTGTGGGAAAGAGGCTGGGTGGGGCTGGGTGCTGATAGGGTAACTATTTGTGTCCGTGTCCAGAGTTTGGCCACAACTGTTCGGTCCTAACTCAGGCCCAACTCGGGCCCAGGGTGTTAGAACTTTTCAGGAGAGGGCTGGTGTGGGTAAGGTAAAATGGCTCCTATGGGTCTCCTCACATTTGGGTCCACCCTTTTTGCTGGCCCAAATTTTGGGCCTGAGTTGGGCTCGAGGGGGCGTGTCAGGGGCTCTCCAGCGTCTGGAACCGGACCAAATTTCGTAACCGCCCCCGTCACACCCCCAACACGCCCCCGACACGCCCACTTTTAGGCTGCAATTGTGCCTGAATTGTGCAGTTGTGCCTGAATTGTGCCTGAACCCAATTCAGTGCCAATTGCAGCCCAACTCAGGCACAATTCAGGCACAACTCGGGCCTAAAGCACTTGGGCTGCAATTGTGCCTGAATTGTACCGCAGTTGCCTTGGGCTGGACCGGGCTGTCAGTTTCCTAAAGAGAGTAATTTCTTTGTCAGTGCCAGTGGGAAAGGAAATTTAAATATTAAACCACTGTTTTAGCCAAGGTTTTAACAACAAGTGTGCTAAATCTTGGTAGTGCTAGTCCAGAAAATACCACAGAATGTATGGACCTGTCCCCACCGACCCCCACACCATCACCATTGAACACAATGGGGCTTGCTTCTGAGTAGACATGCCTAGGATTGTGTTCTAAGGTTTAACAAGCTACACCTGCCCACATTCCTTCTCCTAAAGGTCTAGCACTCTGTCCTGGTTGGAGATCTGGTAAGCCTAACAAGGATGTAGACCTGATTATACCATAGCAGGCTCATGGGCCTTCATAATCCTGTTCAGGAGTTCCACAAGTCCCCAAGGCAGTTCATCAGCCCCACCTACCTCACAGGGTTGTTGTGAGGACAAAAGGAGGGGAGGAAATATGTACACCACTCTGAGTTCCTTGGAGGAAGGGCGGTATAAAAATGTGAAAAATAAATAAATAAATAAATAAATAAATAAAATGATGAACATGTATGTGTGAATCAGACCCATGTCTCTTTTAGTCCAATGGGAATAGGAAGCATGAAAAACTATGCGTCAGATTGTGTCCATAATTTGTATTTAATTCGTATGATACTGGTGGTCTGCAGGCCATCAATGTCTCAGATACAGAAATCAAATGAACTGTTAAAAGCTCTGTGCAAGTCTGCTTGCTTCTGAGGTTTTAGCAGATACTGCCACGGTGTTTTGAGACATATCTCTGCCGCTCTGAAGAACAGGAAATGTATTATATTTACCGAAAAGGAACATTGGCAGTTTCAAAAAATGTTGTGAATCCTCAGTTGAGCTGGCATGGCTGATAAGCAGTATCAGTGGGCTCATGTATTGCCACACTTAGAACTTAAGAGACTTAGCTGTGTCCTCATCTATAAAAGAGTGACATATCTCTGTATAGTTTCAACGACATACTCTTCTCATGTTTGTGAATGTTTCTGTGGATGCATATTGGAAATTATAACATTGCTCTGACATATGCATTTCCATGTTGTCTTGCTTTGTCTTTCACTGCATTCAATACTTATTGGTTCATTTTAGATGTACAGCAAACCATGATTGGTTGTTACAATGACAAGCCTTGGGGATGAGTATTCTTTCCTCTTCTTATCCCATTTCTTTGTGTCCAAGGACAAGAGATGAGATTAGAACCTTTTATTTCTAGTCCACAACAAACTGCAGTTCATGGTTGGGTCCAAATGCGGAAAACTTTGTTTTGTGCAAGCCATAGATTATTTTCAGACCAGGATCTGAAACCAGAGCTTGATCCTAGTTTCAAATCGTGGTTTAAGAAGGAACTGTGGTTTCAACAAACCATGGTTTAGTTTGATGCACTTAGATTAAATGACAAAGGACACTTTGTTGCAAACTAGAAGCTTTTAATCTCTTGCCCTCGAAGAAGAAGGAACTGGGGAGAAGGAGTATGCAATTCCAAGGCTCACCATGGCTTGTCCTTGTGTTCCATTGATTAAGAACTAATGTAGATGTTAACTTATAATGTCTTCTTTTCTCACATTATGTTTTGATCATTTACAAGCCTTGCCAGAAGCATGTGGACTCTCTTGCTTTCCATTTCAGGAATTCACATCATGGATTCCATGATGATCTGGCATGTGAGGAGTCTCTGCTGACATTCTGATAATTTGTATTACAGAAAGGTTGCATCTCCATGATCAATTTCTGCAACTAGCAAAGTTGCTGATCTTGCAGAGAATATCTAGGCATTGCATTGCATACGGTATGGTGTCTCCTTATCTGGCTACGCAGTGAATACAACAATGCCATTTTGGAAAAGGGCAGAGACTAACAGCCCGATGCTATTTAAGGTTCTAAAGGGCCAGTCGTGGTACCCTTTCAGCCCAGGAACACCTCAGGAGAAGGGAAAGCTCATCCTCTTCCCCAGGTGTTGGCACACCTGGGGCCTATGGGCCTACTCGAATGTATGCCAGCTCGGAAGCTGATGTACATTCGAGGCCAGGGTGTAAAGGTGAACCGGGCTGGGAGAGGGCTGGGGATATCAGCAGAGCTTGCTGCCAATAACCCCACCCTCTCCTCACCCAGTTTGGTCAATGGCCGCCCTCCCTTGCCACCTGGTCTTCCCTTCCTCTGCCCCTGCACCAGCTGGTGCAGGGCTTACCTTGCCCGGTGGGTGCAGGGATGGTTCCCTGGTGGAGTGAGAGTTGCCCTTACTTGCTGGGACTCACAAAAGCTTTACGGCATTTGCAACGTCTTTGAGCGGCGGAGCGCATGCTCCGCTGCTCGAACATTACCCAGAATCGTGCTGTAAACAAGCACTTAGTGTATGCCCCCCTAAATAACAAGCAATGCATCACAGGATACATTAAGGCCATAGAGGATCCGCGGATGCCAAATCAGAGCCACTCAGTGCGGTGAAGGCAACGGGCAGGAAACTCCCTGCCCGTTGCCCTTGCCGCATGGAATGGCTGCAATGGCGAGGGGGCGGGGCCACCTCGTACAGGAGAGTTAGCAGGGATTAGCATGGTGCGAAACATACGGTACCACCCCCACTGTAGTGACGCCTCTGGTCTGGATTCCATTTAAGGCAGCTTCCTATGAACCTCTGTGTGCACTTCAAGTGATGACATGCATTAATTTATTTAGCCAAAGTTAAACCCGTTTTTCAGTTAAGACTGAGAACCTCAAGAGTAGAGTACAAAATTGAAAATAAAAACACATCACATTAAGGTTAAAAAAGAGCCAGTCAGCACTATTTTTTAAAAAAGCCAACTAACTATAAAAGCCTACCTCGAAAAGAACTACCTTAACTGCCCAGTTTGAAAGGAATTCTCTCGCCAATGACAGAACTCTCCTATCATCCAGTATCAGCCAAACACAACACTTTTCAATGTTAATGGTTCACATAGTTGGCTTAGAGTCGTCATGTTCTTAATAATTCTGCAGTGAGAGAGGAAGTTATATGCATGCTTGTGTCAACCAGTCATCTTTGGGTGCCAAATTAGACTTAACAATGGCTTGCCATATGCTATAAAAACATATACAGTTTGAGAGAACATCGACTCCCCTAGCGCTATCACTCAGAATTTCTCAGCGGGAACAAACCCAACAGCAAGCTGGGCTTTGCAGGTTTTCCTTTTTTCCCTCTTTCAAAAGAAAACGAGAGAGACAGACATGATAGAAAGAAATTAGCCTTCTGCAGTGGGAAGAAATCATTTAATTAATTAAGAGCTCTTTTAATCCAATTAAGAGTCCTTGTATCTAAATTAATCATAATTTACTTCCCAAGAAAAGCACTTCAATCAAGAGACTGAAGGGATTATGGGGATAGACTATATCTTCAAAAATTCTTCCAAGGGCAAGGAAGTTATAGTGACACATTTTCAATAATAACTAAAATATTGGTTTGAAGATGTATATACCACCCCAAAGACACGGAGGTAAGATTTCTAACTATTTACTGCAAGTTTTTCAAAAGAATAAAATAATTACAGTAGGGCCCCATATCTGCAGAGGACATGCTCCACCCCCCCACCCCCCGGTGGATATGTGAAAACTGCAGATAGGGACAAATGACCCCTCCATGGTTTTCTGAGGGCCCGCCCACCCCCTGCGCATGTCTGCGCACGTGGAGGTGGGTGCGGGGCAAATAATCCGTGGATAAGTGAATCCGCGGATGCCAAATCAGCGGATACACCCCCCATATAGTTGAAGATTGCTCCCTGTCCCCTCCACAAGACTCCTTGCCTGCCCTTCCCTCAGGTTTCTCTCAGTCTCCCAGAACTGCTTCCCAATCCTCAACCTGCCCCGCAAAGCTGCTACTGACCCCAAATTCTGTGTGAGGTTTTACTCCCCAATAAAAAAAAACTCAAAGTTTCCCTCTCCCTACAGAAGCTTGCTTGCAAATATTCGGAGAACTTTGTTTCAGTCAGAATGTTTATGGAATTAGGGCAAAGTGAGGCAAAAGCAAAGGTGAAGGCTGAAGGTGAAGCACAAGCACGTCTCTCTCAGCCCAATCTGATGGGCCTGCTGCATTGCAAGAATTTGTGTTCCCGTGGTGCAGCTCGCTTTATGGCCACCGCAAAATGGGATGCACCATAGAGCGCTGCCTGGCCGCCGCCACAGATGGTGAGTGGTGGCAGCCAGGTGAGAACAGCGTCTGCGGGAGCCCCAGTGCCGGTAAGTTGGCATGGGAGGGTGGGAAGCGGGCAGAATGGGGTGGGGTGTGATCCTTTATCAGAAGTGCTGGAACTTGAGCTCAGCCATTTGCATGCAAAGCCTGTATTCTGCCAGTGAGTGAGGGCCCTACCCTTCCCCTGCCTTGTCTCTGTTTCCATCTTAACTAGCGATTGAAATAAGGCTTCTTTTGTTCTCTCTCCACATACTGGTTCTAAATAAAATGTATGCATCTTTCAGTGGCTTCTGAGATTACTACAATAACTATGTTATGAAACTATTGATATTTGCAGAATAATGTAAATTTTATTTATCCTGTATTGATTACATTAT
This sequence comes from Plestiodon gilberti rubricaudatus, assembly GCA_026170595.1. Lineage (NCBI taxonomy): Eukaryota > Metazoa > Chordata > Lepidosauria > Squamata > Scincidae > Plestiodon > Plestiodon gilberti. Next base: position 74,875,016 of record JANXHW010000005.1, on the reverse strand, counting down.
CACTGCAAATAGCTTTGCAATGGTTCTCTGGAATCACAACAGCATTTTTCTATTAACTTTTAACAGAAGTTCTTTTAGCTTCTAAGGGGCCAATCCAAACAATTTAAGCCAAATTCAAGGACTTCACCTAACTTGTTTGTGTATGATAGCCTTTTTTCTGTATAACTATATAACAAATTGTGACCCTATGCCGGCCTCCGCCGGTGGGAATGGGCTCTGCAATGTCATAAAGCACGTTGCGACAGCGCGACGGCCTGTCCCACTGGTGTGGAGGCTAGTACTGCAGGCTACCGGTGGCAGGTAAGCTCTCCACCAGCCGGTGAGGAGGCAGGGGGAAGGCTGTGGGGAGGAGGTGTTCTGGGGTAGGGAGAGGGCGGGGAGGAGGGCGGTTCAGACCGAGGAAGGGGGCGGGCTTGGTGGAGGAGGCCTCCGCTGAATCTTATCTCCTGTCCCGTGCCTGAAAGCCCGACACAGGTCTTCTCGGAGCTGTGCCAGCCATCTTGCTAGCGTGCCCCTGGGTAGCCCCATAGAGGTTGCTGGGGCTCGACACGGGGGAAGGGAACAATTGTCCCCTTCCCTCGAGGAGACTTCCGGCCCTGCACTGGATGCAGCGGAGCCTACCCTGGCACTGCTGCATCCAAGCGCGGGACTTTTAATAGGATTGGGCTGTGAATTGAATAACTTTAAAACATTATTTTGCATTTCCTTTTATGTATAATAAACTATCAGTGTATGCATTTTACTTCAAACAAAAACTGAGTTGTTTCAGTAGCCAACGATCAAATCAAATGAATCTTGTTTAGACTTCTTAATCTAATACTGGTCAGCAAAAAAGACCTTGCTCTTTGCTTCTAAATCTTCCATCTGGGAATGTATCCTGATAGGTCTGATCTGCCAGGAGACTTAATTAGAAGATTTGCTGGTGTGAGTGTTAACAAAGGCCCCAATCCAGAGAGAGTATTATTCCATTGGGAATGTGAATGTATTTATTCATTATATATTTCACACTAGTTTTTTAAAAATTGTATCTACAAAAAGCAACAATGCAACAATACAAATATGCATATTATCTGCACCGCATGAATGAATGGGAGACCCTGCAATGTAGACACAGCTCTTATTGGATTATTCATTTTGGATGTGTGTTGCACTGTGTTTGGGTTCTATTCTTTCTGAAAATGAATGCCCTCTTCCATGGGATTGGGTATATATCTCCCCTTTAATTACATAGGGATGTGCCCCCATAACTTAATCTATAATCCAAGCCAGTTTAACTGATGGCCCAATCCTACCAAGGGCCAATGGCAGCAGATCTTGTGATTCACTGCCATAGGCCCCATTAAAAAGGTAAAGGTGACCCCTGACAATTAAGTCCAGTCGTGTCCGACTCTAGGGTGTGGTGCTCATCCCCATTTCAAAGCCGAAGAGCCAGTGTTGTCCGAAGACGCCTCCGTGGTCATGTGGCCGGCATGACTCTCCTTGCCGCAGCGCGTAGCATGCAGCTGGAACACGGAGCGCTGTTTACCTTCCCGCAAGCGGTACCTATTTATCTACTCGTATTAACATGCTTTGGAACTGCTAGGTTGGCATTAGCTGGCCAAGCAACGAGAGCTCACCCCGTCGCGGATTCGAACTGCTGACCTTTCGATCGACAGCTCATGGTTCAGCGGTTTAACCCACTGCGCTACCCGCTGGCCCCATTGGAGTGGGGCAAAAGCCATTTGTGCTTTGGAGCCACAAGAGCAAATGGCCAATGGCTCTGTGTGCATGCCATAACCACCAGGGCACTCTTGAAGGTAAGGTGGCAGAGATGGCAGTTCATGGGACAATCGGGGCTGGGATTGGGCTGGGCTAGGTCACGTAGAAGGTGGGCTGGGGGTGGATCTCGGTGGCAGTGACAACACTGACATGCCCTAGGTCCAGGCCCAAGATGCCCCCTTGGACCTACTCAGATTTATACCGGCAAAAGAGCTGGTGTGGATCCAGGTAGTCGTATTGGGGGCCATGAAGTGGCAGACTAGGTAAGTTCTGTACTTGTCTCTCCGCCACTGCCTGGTCCCCAGCTGGACCCTAGCATGCAGCAGAGTTTGTATTAGTGCCACTGCATGCTTTGGGCCAGCCCAGGATAGGATTGGGGCATCACACAAACAACTCAAAAAGTTGTTTGGGTCAGCAATATTTTTATTGGCACCAGGAGGATCGTTTCCGTGCCAGTGCTGTGGTCCAGGATAATTTGTAATCTTGAGTGGGGCAAGCCACTAACTTGCTGACATTCCAGCATACACAGTGTGTCCGTTTCCAAATCTAGAAAAGGTAACTTTTTTTTCCATTGCAACTGAAATGAGAAGTGAAAATGAGACCAGGCAACTATTTTTTTTCTTTTTCTTTTTTTGCAGCAAGTGAACTGTCACTAGCTAATTCTCAAAGAATCCACCACACACAAGTCATTATACATTTTCATCCGGTAACAGTATGAATGTATCTGGATTTATGTTCCATTGCTTGGAGGAAGAAAATAAAAGACTGGGATGTATTTACAGTAAGTTGGACGTGAATAACAAGTAGTAGATTTAGATAGTGACAATGCTATGAATATTTAAGTTCTATTTGAACATAAGTGCTTTTGGCAGCCCGTCTTTGTTTTGCTATCTTACCATGCAAGATGAACTGGTATCAATTTGTCTTTATTAACTTTAGAATGAGTTGACTTGTTTTTCATTGAGTTGGAATGGGATGGTTGGCTGTGGAATGGAGCATTCCTGGCATGGACTGATGTTATTGTATTCCCAGCCCTATAAGAATATGATCCATAGTAATGATTGGATAAAACCGACAGATTAAGGCAGATGTGTTGTAGGGTCAATGTTCACAAATAGCATTCTGCCCCCCCCCCATGATGTGAATCAGTAATGGTCGTCATGACTGCCAACTCCATGGTCAGAGCTTCCAATTAGAATGCACTGAGCCATTTGACCGGAGTCTTCTCCCATATATTTCTTCCTCACACCTTGAGACCAATGAATGAGGACCCTGTTTTCTGTCCTGAAATCAGAACAAAGCCTTTTCCCTCCATAGCTGCTGTTGGGCTAAAAAAGAAAAAAAGAGGAGTAGCCTTCAAAGATGTTTAAAGTCATGACTAGTTTGGCCTGAAAAGGGCCTTTATGGTTGTGTCGTCCACTTGTGTAAATATGGCAATGCCAAATTGTCATGCATGATTACTTTTGGCATGAAAACTGAATCTACAGTGGGCCAACAATGTTTTCTGAAAGACCCCCACAGAGCTTATCATCTTCATGCCAGTTCAGTACTTCTCACTGTCCCTCTTAGCAAGTGCTGTGGCCACTGTTATTATTTTTGGAATAGGCATTCCTCTTGCTAGCTATGTAAGCCAGCCAATCAGGGATCACATGGGAAGTAGATGACATGACACCACATAGCCATTTATATTTGGCTATGTTATAATGTTATAAAGCCAGAATCAGAGTGAGGACACTGTGTTTTGCTTGGGAATCGCCCCACTCCAGGGACCAAAATGTCTTGATCCAACTTCTCCTTCTAGGAGCAAGTTTGTTCCCTTTAAATAATTTCAATCTGAAATACTCCCTTAAATGTCCGCTTCAACTGATTCAATACCTTTCCCTCCTCAAATAGTTATCAAGCTATGTGCAAAAAGGAAACTAAACTCCAAACAAGCAATTAACAAAATTTATTGCTTTACAGCAGAGGTTCCCTAACTCCTGGGAAGGTCCTACGCTGCTCTAAGTGGCAGCGGGGCCTTCCCAGGGATCACGCCGCCGCCGCCACCGCCGTGGACGAAAAGGTCCAATATACCTGCATTGGTGGGCAGTGGGTGTCCGGCTGGTGTGTGGGGAGCCTGCGGACCCCTCCGCAGGCCTCCCCAAGCATTGGAGCAGCGCTCCGACGCGATCGCAACTCACTTCTGGTTTCGCGTAAAACCGGAAATGAGTTGCGATCGCGTCGGAGCATTGCTCTGACGCTTGGGGAGGCCTGCGGAGGGGTCCACAGTCTCCCCACATACCCCGCCGGACACCCACTGCAGGTAAATCAGACCTTATCATCCACGGCGGTGGCAGCGGCGGCGCGATCCTGGACGCGCCGTCGTCGTCACCGAGGGTTGCCACGCCCCTTAAGGGTGCAGCAACCCTTTCTTCCCAGCTGGGGCATCACGACGCCCCAGTTTAGGTAGCACTGCTTTACAGCAACCCTAACATCATAAATCTCCTAAAAGCAAAGCAATCCTTCTGTAACTCAGTCCACAGAAAGAAGACAGCCCCTGCTGTCTGCCTTCTCCCAATAAGTCACTCTTAAAACGGTCTCTTGGGCAGCAGAGCTTTCTCCTTTCTCTGTCGGATTTCTCCAGTCTCTGGTCCAAGGTCACCAGTCGGCTTCGCAGAGTGTCCAGCAGCTCCTCCAGCTCCTTTTTCCCTTGGCGTGGCAGCAGCATCCCCTCCTCTGGCAAGATGAGAGAAGTCCTTCAGCTTAGAGACCAGTACTCAGCAATCCAGGATGAGAGAGAGAGAATCCTCAGCAAGAGCTCAGGATGAGAGAAAGAGAGTCCTACTGCAATCTTGCTGCTTTTATATCCTTATGCCTTCATTAGTCCATCATGGATCACAGCTGGGGCCTGCAATCCAAAGTCCTAATTATTGGTAACACCTGTGGGGGCACACCCTGCGTGGGCGGTAGGTGTGCCTCCACCCACGCACTCCTGGGTGTTAACCCCTTGCTGCTCAGTCCTGTCAAAGTCCTGGCAAAGTCCAAGTCTTCATCTGTTAACTCCTTGCTGCCCGGATCTGTCAACAAGGGTCCACTGCTAACACCACACTTGGCTCCTGCCAGTCTTCTGGATCTTCTTCCACTGTGCCCAACTTCAAATAAGTAAGTATTTCTGTTCCATTTTGGAGGTCTCCTCACTAGTTATTAAAATGGGGGGGAGGCACTTTTGCTGGATGCTCTTTTTTAAAATGCAGGGGGCCCCCGTTTAGACTCAGTCCTCATAAATAAGTCATCTAATGTGACGGAGAAAGCATTTGTGTTGATTACATACTCCACAGTGTTTTGAAGCCCCACCGTCTAGCAGTTTAACGCTATAAGGATTTAAAATATTAATAATAATTCTTTGAATACAGTCAGGAAATGAGGTGCTCCTGACATGGTGTACATTAAAGATGATCCTTACAATTTACGAAAAATAAAACCATAAATAAATTATTTAAATTGGGTCCGCTCAATGAATAATTCAAGGTGGAATGGCATACTTCAGCATTTCTATGACAGCTATTTTAAAGGAGAAAATAAAAATTGGTCACCGCTTATAGATCTTTGTAGACATATTAAAATCCAAATTGGCAGCTCATGTTCTTTCATTTTTACATACACCTTTGCACATATGGGTGTTTCCAGTTGTAAAACAGCTGTTGAAGATACTGAAGAGACAGAAGCAATTACAAGAACATGCACAGAGTTCATGTTCCCTAGCAGTGTCCTTCATTTTGCATCCCAGTATATCACCTTCTAAAAGACAAAGATAAAAAATAGACATTTGCTAAATATTCTCCTGATAAATAAATAGGAAAAGAACAGAGATCATGATGAGGGCTTGCAGGTCTCATTAATGGAGACGTATCCATTACCTTCAACTTCCATTGTCAATATACTTCCAATAATGTCATCAGAAGTGCAAGGGTTACAAACTGGGGAAATGGGGGGGGGATAGCTTGTGGTACAAATCCTATCTAAGGGTTGCTCCAATGGAATGTGCATTCCGCCAGCGTTCACTGTCACAAAAGTGCCGTACAGTGCTTTGTGACAGCGTTAGTTCCAGGTGTGCCAGCAGGAAGGCCAGAGCCTTCCTGCTGGTGCCAGAGGTGGCAGGGACGCCCACCGGAGATGGTATGTCCAGTGCAGGGGTGGGGAGGGGTGGGGGAGGGCTGGGAGGGAGAGGCGGAGATGGGGAGAATTGGGGCAGGGGAAGGATCGGGCCTGGGAGGGGGTGGGATCAGCGGTGCCAGCGCACACCACATCCAAACTCAATTCCTGGACCCAATTCACCTGCACAGATCAATGCAGACTTGTGCCAGTTGTATCGCTGCTGCAGGTCCAAGTTGACCTGTTGCACCTGCTGGGGCTTGTCCCAGGGTGGAGGCACACCTGGGCTTGTCCCAGGGCATTGTCCCAGGGCAAGGGGACAAATGTCTCCTCTTTGGCAAGGGAATAAATGTCTCATCCTCAAGGAGACCTCCACCAGGTTAAAAAACAAAACCAGCGGGACATAGTGCAGCCCACGCCAGTGCCGCAGCACCGCTGCACTGGAATTTAGTTAGATTGGGCTGTTGGTTTTCCAATTCCAATTCCAAATTTTACTGGGGTGGCCGTGCCCATCACTACTTCCCTTCCCTCTCAGCTTTCAGATTTCCCTTCTTATATATATAAGAAATTGCTGGTACAGGTCCAAGGGGACCCATTTCAGGGCAGGAGGCATACAGAGGGGAAAGAGGATTTAAATCCCCTTTCCCTTCTGAAGCCTCCTGCTCTGCCCGCTCCCCCACTGGATACAGCACACACCTTTTCAGCACGGCTGCACCAGTCGGGGGGTGGGGGTGGAGGATAGGACTGGGCTGTAAGTATTGTGGCAAATCTTTCCCAAGGTATTATAGAGATTTCCTACTGTAAGCATTCAGGCTCAGTCTATCTAGATTTTCCAATCAAGTTTATGTTTTAAGAAAGTAAGCTGAATAAACTGTCACACGGCTCAGTCTTAATCCCAGGTTGATTGTTAAATAAATGTATTTTCTTATTAGATCATTGCTTGCAATACCTGTTTCCTGTCTTGCTTTAAAGTTTCATTTGCCAATCTTTTCACACCATTAATTTGCATTGCATAACATTAAAATGAATCAATGTTGTTGTTTTCTCTCCCATATATTGCAATATTCTTTCTTTAGTTCTACTAACTTTATTGTGGAAATAATGTATCAGGCTTTCCCAGACCATCAGTTAACAGTGAGTGCTGCTGCACTTTTACATTCAAGAATGTAATTTATGTTCTAGACCTTTGCGTACAAGCCCCAAACTGTGCGGAACAAAATGCAGAACAATTTGCTAAGGGACTTCCGTCAGCACTTTTCTGATTATCATTGTAATCTGGCTAGCAATGAAGAGCTGTCGTTAACCTTGCTATACTGCTTGCGCTCGGACAATCCACTTCTGTATTAATAATTCCCATCTACTCCACACTATTCAATATGGGGAAAGGGGCCATAAAACATGGCAAGAAGATCCTAGAATTTATGACCTTTGCAAAGACAGTTCATAAAATATACCCAAAAAGTCTTCATGTATATTGAACATTTGTGCAATTGTTGTGGCACATCATTATTGAACATTTGTGCAATTGTTGTGGCACATCATTATTGCCTGCTGTTAAACACTTACGTTATTATATTTGCAGAAAAATACAGTTTATTCTTCCTGTATTTCCTTGCAAGAAGCCTTTCAGATGCCTCTCCAAAACTCTAGGCAGATAATTCCTAACACAGCATTGTATAGTGCAGTGTTTCTCAAAGTCTTACAGTGGACTAAGTCTTTGCGGGGGCCAGACAATGTCGGAGGCAGCACTCCAGGATCACACCCCTAGACACTGAAATGCTGATTTTAACATACCTGGTTGTCCTGTCAGCTCTCCGGAAGGTCCGGGTGGGGTAGGGGGCTGTTGCCTCCTCTGCAGGCCTCCCCAAGACTCTAAACGGCGTCAGTCATGTTCCAAAACCCACTTCCGGTTTTTGCTACACCAGAATGCAGGTTATAGTTAACTATTAGTGGGGCTATTTGAAGGATCAAATCATAATGACCATAGGAGGGTGGAAACTCACCATAGCTCCCACTAAACTATCTCCAAAAAGGAAATTGGAACTGATTTGGGGGTTTCTTCTCAGGCAATGCATCTCAAACAGTGAGGTCAACCAATAAGTTTCAATTGGATTAGTGAATGGGTGTGTGTGTGTGTGTGTGTGTGTGTGTGTGTGTGTGTGTGTGTGTGTGTGTGTGTGTGTGTGTGTGACTGACATATCCCTAAGTCATAACCAGATTTCACCTAAAGTAGAATTAGAAGCAATATGCAAATATCAAGTAATATTTTGCCCCGGTCTGCATATCCTCAGCAACTGCCCCAATATTGTCAGTGAAAGCTTCTCAAGGCAAAATTCAGTGTTGTGAAGGTCTGTATAGTGGAAGGCTTTGTGCATTAATAACCTTTGAACTATAGAACATCTACTGTACTAATAGCACGATTATTAAATGATGGATTTTCTAGGAAGCTACTAAAGGAAAAAATTGAAGAGTGACCCCCAGGGAAAAGATGAGACAAAGAGGTACAGCATCTGTCATTTTGCTACCAACTCAGTTTTTGCATTAATAGAGATGGACAGGAACCTTTCCACCTCTGAATTATTAAAGGAAAACCCACACACACACATCAGTGCTTCTGCTTTGGAACAAACCTGGAATCAGATTGTTTTCAGTAACTGAATGATTGCCCTATTTTTTTTTTTATTCACTTGGTTAGAGAAAAATCAGCTCCAAGTTTTCTAGAAAGCATCATCTACAAAAAAAAGGGGGGGAAAGTTTGGAAAAGGAAAAAAAAAAAAACCACACAAGGCCAGCAGCCCTTACTCCTGGATAGAGTGGATAGAGGGAAATTCTTCTCCCTCTCGCACAACACCAGAATCAGGGGACATGCACTAAAATTGAGTGAAGGGAGAGTTAGAACAGACAAAAGAAAATATTTCTTTACCCAGCGTGTAATTCATCTGTGGAACTCCTTGCCACAGGATGTGGTGATGGCACCTGGCCTAGATGCCTTTAAAAGGGGTTTGGACAGATTCATGGAGGAAAAGACCATCACAGGTTACAAGCCATAAGCAACCTCCTGGTTTTAGAAGTAGGTTTTCTCTGTGCCAGGTGCATGGGAGTGTCAACGGGAAACAGGTTATCTTGTTGTCTTGTGCTCCCTGAGGCATCTGGTGGGGCCACTGTGTGATGCAGGAAGCTGGACTAGATGGGCTTTTGGCCTGATCCAGCAGGGCTCTTCTTATGTTCTTATGTACTCCGCCAATGGATCACCCCTGCGGCCGCCGGAGTCAGGTAAGAGATCCCCTAGCGGGCGCAGGGGCAAATCCCCCATTGGCCGAGCCATATCCCTGTCCCTGTTCCGGCCGCTGCAGTCGTTGCACGGCCTTTTCTTATTTCCGCCAGCTAAATAGCTGGCGGAAATCCAAGAAGGCCCATTGTGGCTGGGCCACACCAGGGGAAGTGGATGAACGTAGACCATCGAGATTGGCCCAGAATGAGAATAGGATGGGCCACCCACCGGATAGTCAGGATTGGGCTGTGGGTCATGTAATTTTTTTACAGGCATGCCTAACATAGGCCTTAGGATGTTTTTTGAAGATCCCCTCAAATTTATGTTTGCTTATGACTGAGATTGCTTAATTAAAATAATAAAAACAATATAAAAAGACAACATTCATTTAAACACACACACACACACGCACACACACACACACATATATGCGTGTGTGTTTGTGTGTATTGATGTAGATATATCAGTGTGTGCGCATGTGTGCGTGCGTGCGTGCGTGCGTGCGTGCGTGTGTGTGTGTGTGTGTGTGAGTGAGTGTACCAATGATGTCTTGACAAGAATAAGTCCTCTTCTTAACTTTGCATATGTTATAGCCACTATGTGATTTATCAGACTACTTTTTCTCCACATGGGAATGATTAGCTCATTTGTACTCTACAGGGGATACAATTCCAACAGCGACCAAGTCAACTGAGACGTTAAAGGAATGGGGAGAATGGCATATTTACATGCTATTTTAATCAACAAAATACAACCATTTTAAAGCTGAAAATGGGAACTAATTAGGAGAATTAACACAGGGTTACCACAAGCAGTGCAGAGACAGTGGCATAAAGCTTAGAGTGCTGGCTGACTTAAATAGAGAAATTAGTCAATTATAACTTTTATTTCCAAAGCCCTCTGCTACTGACTATTATTATTATTATTATTATTATTATTATTATTATTATTATTATTATTATTATTACCATCATCATCATCATCATCATCATCACTATTACTATTAGCAGGAACATGCAGCAGGGTGGTGCTGTATGCAGACAGACTGTACCACCTTGGAGTATTCCATTGTCGGTGGAGGCAGGATTGTCTAGGGCAGTGGAGAGGTTTTGCCTCCACTGCAACTACTGTATGTTGCCAAATGGATTGCTTTCCTTGTAAGAGATTACCAGTAATCTCTGCCCGCCTGCCCATTGCCCAAATACACCAGAATTATTCGAGGGTTCTAGCTGAACACACACTAAATCTTCATGGCTTTTTTTGAGCATTTAGTAGAATGCCTGAATCAACACAAACTGGGCTCCCATCATTTACAGTGGGGACTCTCTCCGCAACCGCACAGAGCTTCCGTTGCAGCCAGAGCCTGTGGGGCTTAAACTCAAGCCTGATGATCTCTGGATGCAGTTCTCTGGAAACCCCACTTCTAACACCTCAAGGGGGCTTACCTGTCTTGGATTGGAGCTGTCCCCTCAGAAATCAGAGCTCCCTATTGTTGAACAGTTGCTGTATCCTTAGAATTGTAGCCATTGGGGGGGGGGGGCAGAAACAGAAAGCTATTTTTTTTCCCTTACCCAAGGTCAGAGTCTCAGGCAGGAAGCACTGTTTGGATTCCCTCAACTACCGTATTGTCCCGAGTATAAGACGCATCTGATTATAAGACGCACCCTTAAAGTTTGGTGCTATTAAAAATTTTTAATTAAATCACTGGCATTATTGCAACAGCCTGATTATAAGACACACCCCTAGTTTAAATACTTAAATTAGGAGAAAAAAGTGAGTCTTATACTCAGACCAATATGGTATATCTCTAAATGCTGTTGGTTTACGTTGTCCCAAATAACTTGGTGGCAGCCTTTTCTTTGTCTAGATCTGCCCCATCTGCATTACCCCATCCCAGAGTCTCAATCATGCTACAATACAATAAAAGGAGAGGAATTAGTATCTAGTTCCTACAGGTACTTGGACGACAATGAAGAGTATGGAGTCACTTTGTCCTTAGGCTGTCCATCCGTCTAGGATTGGCCTGGAGTCTCCAGGAAGTCTCCAGAAAAGTTCTGAAGCAATCCTGAAGATTTTAACAGAGCCTCCCTGGCTAACAGTGCAATCCTATCAAACTTACACCACCGGTGTAATCAGCGGGGAAGGGTAGGGTGGGAGGCTTTGGAGGGGAGGGGGGATTTAAATCCCCTTTGAATCCACCTTTGGAGGGGATTTGAATCCCCTTTCTGTTCTGGGGCCTCCCGTTCTTGCTGCACCGCTGGTTAGGATTGCACTGTAAATGACATTATGTCACGTGGGGGGGGGGAACCCTCCAGGAATAGCTTCAGTATGAAATTGGCAACCCTATCTGGCCTACAGCCTGGCAGGCCACTGCCTACTCTCAAGTCAAGTATGCGCTGAGAAAAGGAGGAGACCATTTGCCACCCAGCACCATTTCCACAGTTCCACCTCCCAACTGCATGGAGGAGTACATAGAAAATACACCCCTCGAACTCTGATTACCAGTCAAGAGCTGGTAATAAATATGAATTTTGTATGTACCATGGTAAAGTCTAGGATGTGTTTGTTTGCTTATCTAACAGTACTCCTATCCCACTTTTCAGGCAAAATCTCTGTTTGGTATATCATAACAGTCAACAGGAGCAGTCAACAGGAGCATATCGTGGCAGTCAATAGGAGCACTAGTCCATCAACCAGCCCAAGGGCAGAGCCATTTACCCCAAAGATCAGCCCCTGTGCAACCCAGCTGCAGATGTTCTTCAATTTTTCATAGGCATAGATCCCTATATTTGACTCCAAATTGGAAGGTTTTGCCTGTTTTAAAAAATTCATTTTGAGCGATTCAAAAGGAATACAAAAACACCAGCAGCATTAGGCCAACGGGGACGTTACTGATTTCAGACTCTGTACCAGCTTCAAAGCAAAAAAAGTGCTAAGTTCAAAAGAAAATCGTCTTTGTGTACAAAATCTGAAGGAACACAAAATCAAAGTAGATTTAGCAGAATAACACGCATAAAAGGCAAAAGATTTAAGAGGAATTCTGTCTTTCATGCCTAGTACAGAGAACAAGAACTTTTAAGGTCACTTTTCCTGTCCCTCTGTATTTATAACTTAACATGTTTTTAAGTAATTTGTTATTTATTAAAGTAGTAATATACTCATACTCTCCTTTTCTGTCAAAGCACTCCAAGATGGCTGAGATATATTTATAGAAACACACAAACCTGTTTCAACATTTAAAAATAGTCCTCTCTATTTGAGCTAAAACAGCTTCAGAGAGAGAGAGAGAGAGAGAGAGAGAGAGAGAGAGAGAGAGAGAGAGAGAGAGAGAGAGAGAGAGATGTACATATTCCTGGTTTGGATTGGTGTCTTATTGTGATAGAGAATGCAACAAAAGGAAAACGTTTTGTACTCAGGCACAGTGAAATTAGTGTGTGAACTGTACACACAAGCACTTACAGCTCAGTCTTCCAGTAGTCCCCTCCCTCTCTTCCCTTGTCTTAGGATAAACTTTGCTGTAGGCCAGTATTAAGAGCTTTGCCAGGGAACTATATACTGTATAACTCTGTGCGATACAGCTATTACTTACCAAAACCTGTGTGCAGCCTGAATGCAATAATCAACATAGGAATAAAGAGGAATTGCTCAGAATGCAACACAGGCAGGGCTGGAAACTTCACCTCAGGACCTCAGGCGGCAGGCCGGAGGAGGTGGCAAGTCGGTGGGAGGTGCCCCATGCCCTGCGCCCACCTGCCACCAACCCCAGCCTACTGCCTGCCAGATGTGAAGAGGCTGGGGAGGGCTTACGTCTTCCTTGTACTCCAATGTCTAGCTCTGCCAGTGCTGCTTCTAGTGGCTGGCGGAAGGAATGCAGGGAGTGAAGCTGAATAGTTCTTCATGAGAAAAAACAGCATCAGAGCTAAATGTCAGAGGAGAAGGTAAGTGGAGGTCAGGGGAGTGGATGTGGTTTTCTTCCGCCAATGTCCCAGGGAATCCTGGGCACACCCCCTTTGCTGGACATGAGAAGAAATGGTGATAGTGCAACTTCGTTATTGGACATCGGGGGAGGAGGTAAGCTCTCCTCATCCTCCTCACGTACTCTCTCACAAGAAGAGGATGGGACCGCAAGAGTCTCAATTCCCATATTCTCCTACATGTCCGAAGCAGTAATGCCCCCATACCATAGGGAAACATTAGCATGAACTACTAGATGGTGCCAGCTGCAATGTATAGAAGCAAGACCACGTTTGCCATCACAGCACTGTCCCCAGTCGTCATAAACCTGGGAATAGCTGCAGGGGCGTCGACAAGGAGAAGTGCGCGGGGCGGGCCGCCCGGGGGTGACGCGCGCACAGGGGTGACGCGCGTCCCCCCGGCACTTACAGTTTGTTGCTGGAGCTGGGCCCGCCTGCCCACCCTCGCGTCCGTTTGGCTCCGAAACGGCGCGGGGGTGTGTGTGTGCTCTGCGCCTGTGCGTGACGTCATGCGCGGGGGCGGAGCCATGTCCTTAAAGGTGATGCGTGCGCCCCGCTCTGGGGTGACGCACGTCCCTGTGACGCGACTGAATAGCTGAGTGTTGTTTGTCTACAGTTCCATTTGGTGGAGGGAAGAGGCTGATCTGGATTGGAACCAATATAGGGGGAGGGTGCTTTAAACCTTTGCTCCACCATCATCCTGATCTGGATTGAGGCCCCTGTTCCCCATGGCTTCTATTTTCCCCACAAATGGGAGCGTTTCTTCATTGTCAAACATCACCAGATGGGGGGAGAGATCCAGATCAGGACTGCAACATGGGCAAAGGTCTAAAGCTCCCTACCACAGTTCCAGTTTAAATCCCCTTCTCTGCAGCAGCTGTTCTTGAGAGAACATAAGAGGAGCCCTGCTGGATCAGGCCAAAGGCCCATCTAGTCTAGCTTCCTGTATCTCACAGTGGCCCCAGCAGATGCCTCAGGGAGCACACAAGATAATTGTTCAACTCATCCATGCTTATGGCAGGCTTAATGGGACCTGTAGTCAGGCAAGTTTAAAGGCAGTGATGTGTACTCAGTCTCCCTCCCCCCCACCCACTTGCCTCCCCTCCCCTGAGCTTCTCCATTCTTTTCAAAGGAAAGTGCAGATCGTCATATGCATTCCTTTGCATGTGTACAGCAACTATCCCCATAGAGAAGCGTGGGGAATCCCACATGTGCAGGAGTGCCATATGCATTGACTGTCTGGACAGGAGTCTGGACTGGAGCAGGTGTTCGCATCTTCAGCACCATGCAAGGTACAGATTTTTTTTAAGAGCAAACCTGCAAAGAAATTAACAATTTCAATCAAATTGATTGGATACATAATCAGTTACAAGCGCAAAGTCTTATTCAATCAGGTAACGGCTTCCTAATCACTGGCAACACGCCACACCATCCTTCGACGTAATTTTTTTTTCCCAGACGTTGAATTAATTATTGAAATGCTAGCAATTAAAACATACCAGTTGCAGGCGCGATTCATTTGAAAAACAAAATAATTATGCAAGCTTTCCACAGGTCTGCAGATCTATAAATAGGAGCTAGAATGTGTTCTGCATAGCTAATAGAACACATCTTAATTGCTCAGTGACATTACCCAGGTAGCCACAATGTTCTGCATGCAAAATACGCCTCGTAAATAGTCTTATGGGAACCTCATTTCTGTTGCTAGAAGGGCTAACTTTAGTGTGTGAATTTTTCTACGTTCATTGAAGTCCTTGAAACAGAGCCTTAGGAAGAACTCACGGCTCCCAGATGCCTTTGATAGCCCCTTTAGTTCCTGCTACTGCCGCCACACTTTTGCTGAGAAAAATTAAAACTTTGAGACAGAGATCTCTCTCTCAGAAACGTTTCAGACAGTGGCAGTTGCAAGACAGTTAAATGAAGGGAGCTTCCAGTTTGCCGTTGAAGAGACCATTCATCAGCAGCATGTTTGATGCCGTCTTGTGTAGCGGTACCAGTTCAACGTCCATCTAAAATAATGGATCCACTGAGCTGATTGTGCTCATGCATTTTCCCCCGTGTGAGGGAGCAATTAATTCGCACTGGCATCTCAGGAAAAGTGGAATGAATGGGGGTGGGGGAGGCTTCCAATTGCCATTGTGCATTCTGGTACTGTTGCCTTGTTTCAGCGAAGCAACAAATTGTCTCTATTACGCTTCTTATGTTTGGCTTCTATTTGGCTTCTTATGTTAACTTATGGCCCAATTCTAATGGGCCCGGGGTGGCAGCAGAACCCGTGTTCCACTGGCGTTGACTGCCATAAAGCTGACTGCCATAAAGCAGTCAGTCGTAAACGGTGCTCTGGCAGTGCGCTGAGTAGCGCATTGTCTGGAAATAGGGCCAAGAGGCTGAACTGATAGCGGGACGTCAACAAACTTTGGTCATGTATCCCCTTGTGTCTGGACTGCCTATGGAGACTGGTGGGATTGATTGTGATGCTGCTGCCCTCATCACCCCGAGGGGGCAAGGGAAAGATCTCAGGGGGAATGTTGTTGTTGTTGTTGTTGTGGTTGTTGTTCAGTCGGTTTAATTTCATGGCTGCTATCTCCGTCTGCAGTGATCTTGGAGCCCAAAAAAGTAAAATCTGTTACTGCTTCCATTTCTGCCCCTTCTATTTGCCAGGAATTGATGGGACCAGATGCCATGATCTTAGTTTTATTAATGTTGAGTTTCAAGCCAACTTTTGCACGCTCCTCTTTCACTCTCATCAAGAGGCTCTTTAGTTCTTCTTCACTTTCTGCCATTAGGGTGGTATCGTCTGCATATCTGAGGTTGTTGATATTTCTCCCGCCGATCTTGATTCCGGCTTGCGATTCATTCAGCCCTGCATTTCTCATAATGTACTCTGCATATAAGTTAAATAAGCAGAGTGACAATATACAGCCTTGCCGTACTCCCTTCCCAATTTTGAACCAGTTGGTTGTTCCGTGGCCGGTTCGAACTGTTGCTTCTTGACCCGCATACAGGTTTCTCAGGAGGTAGGTAAGGTGGTCTGGGACCCCCATATCTTTAAGAATTTGCTACAGTTTGTTGTGATCCACACAATCAAAGTGTTTTGCGTAGTCAATGAAGCAGAAGTAGGTGTTTTTTTGGAACTCTCATGCTTTCTCCATGATCCAGCGCATGTTAGCAATTTGATCTCTAGTTCCTTCCCTACATTCTTCAATTTAAGCCTGAATTTTGCAATAAGAAGCTCATGATCTGAGCCACAGTCAGCTCCAGGTCTTGTTTTTACTGACTGTATAGAGCTTCTCCATCTTTGGCTCAGGGGGAATCCAGCCCCTCAAATGGGGGCTGACATGGATGGTGGTACGTGGTAGGAGGGTTGCCAACATTTTGTGAGAGTTGAAATGTTAAGCCTTATACTGCCAGAACAAATTAGGTGCTGGGGAAGAAAGACTGCGGAGAAATGGCGGTCCCTCATGGGAGGTAGTTAAAACTTCTATGCAGAATTGTGTATGCAATAACTTCCTCCCATTTCCAATTTCGAGGCATCCAGGGATGGAGAGAGTTCAGGAGCTCACACCATGAATAGAATGAAATCACTAACATTGTGGAGAAGGTTTGTCTCCACCTTCTCCTACCTCTGATCAATGGAAATAGAGTATTAATTGATCAACAAAAAAGCACAATGCAGATCCTCGGGGGGGGTGTTCTTAAGAATGCAATCCCCTCCTCTCCCCTTCCAACTTCTCCTCCTCTTTCTCTCATAGAATCATAGAGTTGCATTGCAAGGGATCTATAATAGGGTGCCCATATCCCAAAAAGGGACAGGGTGCCTATTCCTTTAACTATTGGAATTTGGGCAGGTGCAGCTCATCATGGAAGGGTGCAACAAGCTACATCTGCCCAAATTCCCTCTTCTTACAATGGTTAAAGTCATAGGCACCCTGTCCCTTTTTGGATATGGGCAACCTATCTATAAGATCATCAAGTCCAACCCTGATTCGTGAGTTGATACGCTTTGAGGCTGCAATCCTATACACACTTACCTGGGAGTAAGTTCCATTGAACACAATGGAGCTTGCTTCTGAGTAGACATGCCTAGGATTGTGCTCTAAGGTTTAACAAGCTACACCTGCCCACAATCTGGTAAGAGTAAGACCCATGGAACTTAATAGAATCATGCAATTCTTCTGAATTAATGGGACTATGGATGCCAACCACAGAAGCACACCACCTTTCAGGTGGGCTGGATTTGATCCAAGCTTCCAGTTGTTGAGAAATGCACTCTGGAGCTGCTCAGGAGTCCTTTTATTCAGTCTTTGTTTATATGTTCCAAGGTTGAGTGATGACAACAGATACAGCAAGTTCTCACTTAGTTGTTGATAGGTACTTGGAAACTGCAACCGTGAAACGACTTATAGTGAAACCAATTTTACTGTAGGCTAATTGATATACATAATAAACAAGAGTTTACAGCATATTTCTGCTCACATAAACATCACCAAACGTCTAAATAAAGACCTCCAAACACTTCTAATGTTAAACATTGAAATAAATGTGAGCTTTCTGAGCTGGAGAAAACCCACCCAGACATGAGGAGAATGTTCACACCCCACACAGACAGTGGCCCTGGCTGGGAATCGATTTTTTTTTCTCAATCACTTTAAAATGAAACAACTTGTAACAAAACAACTTTAAGTGAGGAATTGCTGTACTGTGGTTGAGCCTCGGCAGGGCCAAATCCTGCACTCCCTTACCTGATGATGTGCCAGCCTCTTCTGCTCCCATTCTCCAATGTTCTAGCTCAGCATTCTCTTCCCTCCACATTCCCTCTTCCTCTTCTGTCCCCATTTTCCTTTTACAGTCCTGGGAGTGGAGGAGCAGCAGCGGAGGCAAGTTGATGGACAGAGATGGCGACCACTGCTGCCTGAGGCAACCACCTCAGTTGGCCTCATGGATGGGCCGGCCCTGAGTCTTGGCACAAGATCAGCTCTGCCACGACTGCAAGATGGTGTAGTGGTTTGGGAGTCGGACTTAGACCTGGAAGATCCAGGTTCAAATCCCCGCTCAGCCATGAAGCTTCCTGGGTGACCTTGGGCCAGTCATTATCTCTCAGCCCCACCTACCTCACAGGGTTGTTGTGAGGACAAAAAGAGGGGAGGAAATATGTACACCACTCTGAGCTCCTTGGAGGAAGGGTGGTATAAAAATGTGAAAAATAAATAAAATAAATAAACAGATTTCCTGGTATCGTCACCAAACTTCAATCCCCAGAATTCTTGGGGGATAAAACCACAGCATTGAAAGTAAACTGGTATAAATCTGATATTGGTTTTTAGTGTGGATGTGCTCCTAGGTGAGCACCACCAAGATAAATGCTCTCTACAGAAAATTACTGCAGTACATTGATGAAAATCATACATTAGGGGGAAAAACAAGCTTTCTTTTATGTCCCTCCTCTTATGATACTGCGGGGTCAAAACGACACTTGTGAATAGCTACTGCAGATTTCGGTCCTTCCCTTGAAGCTTTGTCAGTGACAGGAGAGATTCCATTTTCTTGCTAAACTAGAGAGGAAAAATAGACTATAGACATTTGGATTTCTTCCTATACATCACTTGTCATTGCACATTATCTCCCAGTAACAGCTGGTGACAGAGACATTGTGCCTCTAGGAAAGTTCTTTTTCCCCTCTTTCATCTGTTTCAGTTCATTTACCTCCAAGATAAAAGACTGTTTTGGTTGGTCTGTTTGCAACATCTTCTCCAGATCATAATTTTAATCCATTCGTCTGGGGATATAGATCATGCCTTCCCTGCCCCAGCTCTTTTTAAACATTTCCTTTAAAATCAGCTGAAAATGATGGATCCTGCAGTATAGTCCCATCGTCCTTGCTTGCTGTTGAAATATCTCCAATATATCTTACCTATATATGCACAATTTTGAGACACTGTGTTACCCTTTGGTAGACCCTCTGGGTTGATTTTTTTTTAAAACAGGATTTTCGTCTCTGGCTATATAATTTCTCTGTTATGCCCTTTGCTAAATCTCACTGCATACCTATATAGCAAACAAACCTTTTTTAAATCAGTCCCCTAAGAACATTTGAATATATTATCCTAATAGCATCCTTTGATATTATCATAAAAAGCAGCCATTAAATATTTATGGTAAATAAATATTTCAGACTACCTGCCTCTTCTGACTGTGTGTGTGTGGGGGGGGGTGTTGCTTATTTTGGTGGGGTTGTGCTGAATTTTGGCTGCAATCCTGAATCCAGTTACTCACAAGTATATTCCACTGCTGCACTACTCTATACTCCATTGAAATCAAAATGACTGGTGGACTTGTAACATTGCAGGATCACATCATTTAATTGTGATGCTTTATTATGAGCAGATGCTCCAACTGTCACTATTTTAGATTGTGAGCCCTTTGGGGACAGAGAACCATTTATTGATTTATTTTACTGTGTAAACTGCTTTGTGAGCTACTCCTGCTGAAAAGCAGTATATAAATATCATCACCATCATTATTGTTAATAACAATAACATTAATAATAACAATATTAATATCAGGGAATTTGAAGTGGGGTGCCACCAATATGCGGATGACACCCAACCCTATCTCTCTTTTCATAAGAACATAAAGAAGAGCTCTGCTGGATCAGGCCAAAGGCCCCCCATCTAGTCCAGCTTCATGTATCACACAGTGGCCCCACCAGATGCCTCAGGAAGAATTTCCCTCTATCCACTCGCTCCATCCCATGCATAATTTTATACGTCTCAATCATGTCCCCCCTCAGGCGCCTTTTTTCTAGACTGAAAAGCCACCAGTTTTCAAGGGGGCTGTCGAAGTTCCGGGGCGCTGTCTGGAAGCGATTGGGGCCTGGATGAGGGTTAATAAACTGAAATTAAATCTGGACAAGACAGAGGTCGTCCTGATCCGGAAGGCTGCTATGCAGGTATTAGATTCGCAACTTGCTCTGTATGGGGTAGCACTCCCTCTGAAAGAGCAGGTTCACAGCCTGGGAGTCCTTCTGGATCCTCAACTGTCCCTGTAGGCTCAGGTGGCATCTTTGGCCAGGGGGCCTCTGCCCAGCTTTGTCTGGTATGCCTGCTGAGGCCGTACCTGGATTGGTCAGATCTGGCAATGGTGGTCCATACCCTAGTGACATCTCATTTAGATTACTGTAACACACTCTACATGGGTGTGTAACACACCTTGAAAATGGTTTGGAACTTGCTGTTGGTGCAGAATGCGGTGGCCCGTGTGGTCACCGGGGTTCAGTGTGCAGAACTGCTGTGCCGTTGCTCCGGCGGCTACATTGGCTGCCCATTTAAATGATGACATTTAAAGCCCTATACAGCATAGGACCAGGATACTTCAAGGACCACCTTCTCCCATACAATCAGAGGCGTCGCTCCGGTAGGGACGGTACCATAAGTTGCGCCCCATCCTAGTCCTGTTTACCAAGCCGGCAGGAAGCGGCCCCACCCCCTCGCCATTGGAGCCATTCTGTGCGGAGAAAGCAGCAGGCAAGAGACTCCCTGCCCTTTGCTTTCTCTGCACAGGAATGGCTCCGACAGTGAGGGGGCGGGGCCGCCTCCTGCTGCCTTGGTAAACGGGACTAGGACGGGGCGCAACTTACGGTACCACCCCCAGTGGCATTTCTGAGGTTGGGGCCCGACCATAAGTCGTGCCCTGTCCTAGTACCGCGTTCAGGAACCGGAGCGAGGAGGCCCCACCCCCTCGCCGATGGAGCCATTCTTGCAGCGAAGCCGAACGGGCAGGGAGTCCTCCTGCATTTGAGGAGGTGAAAAAGTAGAACAACTACTGAATCTGCATTTGACTTGTTGGTATGTATATGTACAAAGCCAGTTATGAAATCCAGTGAAGTTAGGCTCACATCGCTGGTGAAGAAACCAACCACGACCATTGTGAAAATGTTACATCTGTCTAACAGACAGGCAGAATCTAATTGCCATTAGCAGCCAATAGATGCATGTAATGTTACTGAAAGCATATTTTTACATTTCCAGGATTAAAATAATTCTCAGGTGGCATGGCATGTGCGTGACAACAGTCCAAGACAACCGGGGAATTATTTCCCTGCTTTATTAGAAAATTTCATAACTTGCGGAAAGTAGGTGTCTGTGATCTTGCCCCCTACACACAATCCTTCTAGTATTGTAAGCTGGAGCTATTCCCCATAGGAATTTCAGTTTGCCTGAGATCTTATTGAAACAACAACATGAGGCAAGGAAAGGAACATAGTACAGCATCCAATCATTTGGGGGTAATATCAGAGAAAGCCACATTATAGCACTGGCCAAGGAAATATGTGATGGCAAATTGCAGTACTGTATTGTAAAGGGCAGGTTGATAAGACATAATAAGAATGAGTCATATGGGAAAGATGGATGTGGTGTGAGTGCTTGTTTTTTTATGGACAGGCGGAGGGTGGGCCTGGACTCTCTAGGAATTGGCATCAATCTCGAGGTGACAACTGTTGCCAATGAGCTCTCCTTCCAAAAATGTGTGCAGGTTCTCCTAGCTCCATCTTGGTTTTTAGCTGACATTCTTAGGAGACAGCCTGGACTTTGCCCTGGAGGGGGTGAGGTTAGGCTTATTAAGGAGAGCAGAGGGTTGCTGCTCTGCGGGGCATTCATGTGTCTCCTTTTCGCTAAGGTCTTGCAAATTTGGGTGCTTCACATTGACATCATTTCATTGCAAGCATAAGTCCTGCTGCATAATAAATGGTTCCAATTGCCTAGTGGCCAGGTCGCCTGGACAGTCTTTTCAGATTCCTTCACCAGGAAGCCTCTCCCACCAACAATCTGAGCATGGGTGCAACACACACCCAGCCATACCTTGTTTTGTCCCTCAGGCACCTCTCTGATTGGGGTGCAATCAAGCCGTGTGTTTTAACTCCATCAAGCCCAAGAAACTCCTAGCTGTGTACCCAGCAGCAGCTCCAGATACTTTTGTCCATCCAGAAATGCTTTTGTTTGCTTTGTGCAAAGTCCTGTATGTACCTACCCCTGCTCTGGAAACAGAACTTTGTGTCAGTTTGTCATTTGCCAAGATGCCCATGCTGCTGTGCATTTGGTGGTCTCCTCCCCCATAGAGACCTCCAGCATTTTGGGTTACTTTTCAACTTTTGACAGTGTTGCTGCTGCTGCTGTCTGTTTTGGTGATCTCTCTTCCCACAGAGACTCTCACCATTTTCGGAAGCTTTCTTCCCCACTGAATGTTTCCACGCTATCTGCTTTGGCAAGACCTGTCCCACTCTGGAAAGCCTCTTTCTTCAGTAGTTGCTCTCATGCTTGGAAGAGCTACTTTCCTTGCCCAGCAAAGGGGCATCTTTTTCAGTGGCGAGCGTACCCCCCCATGGGGTGGGGGCCACCGCCACGACACACCCACCCACAGATGCCACACAGCCCACCCCTGGGATGTATGATGTCATCGTTGCACACCGTCGCGACGCGGAAACACCCCCCCCACACCGCTTTAGGCTCCTTTTTGGAGCCAAACGGCACCAGGAAGGGTGGGAGGGCCGAACTTGCAGCTGAGAATGACTGCGAAGAGGAGGAGGAGGGGCAGCAGGGGTTGGGGCCAGTGCTCCAACTGTAACTGTAACTCTGATCTTTTTTGCTGCATCTTTCCTCAGAACCTGAAACCATTCAGCCCAGCCTCATTGCATAGAACATTGTACAGTAGTCTACCCAGCAGATTAAGGATCAGTAATCTCTCTCTTCTCTTCTCGTTTGATCCTCATAACAACTCTCCCCCTCTTCTAAAAAGCCTCCATTCTCAGTACAGGTTGATTACCTCTTATATCCGGACATCCGAAATCCAGACGCTTTTGGGGCTATGACTTTTTTTAAAAAAGCTGTTTCCAGCACCTGGCCAACATAGCGCAATGCATGCTGGGGCACAAAATTAGTAAACATATTGTATAAAATTACCTTCAAGCTATGTGTAAAAGGTGTATATGATGAGACATAAAATGAATTTCATGTTTAGACTTGGATCCCATCCCCAAGATATCTCATTATATTTATGCAAATATTCCAAAATCCAGACAACATCCCGTCCCAAGCAGTCCAGATAAGGGATAACCTGTATTTATAGCCTCCCAGTAACATTCTCCTTTTCACTCATTGGGTCATCTCTGGCTGAGGGGAGAACTGCAGCTTGACATTCACTCTCACTCCTTTTTTCCTTCATCTGATTCCGTGTGTGTCCAAAATGGAGCTATTCCCCAATATTTCTGTGTAACTGATCTCTCAAGCAAAGGCTGTTTTCCTTGCTTGCCTATATTACTTAATAAGCAGCCCAGTCCTGTGGCAGCCTCTCGGTCAGCCTGATCATGTGCAGACTGCTGCTAGCATGGCAGCCGGAAAGCCACACGTCGCTAGCAGTGCAGTGCAGACCAACTGGTGGCGGGATTCTGTTGGCAGAGGTGTGGGAATCAGGCTGGGATGGGGGTGCATTGAAGTAGGATGTGGCGGGTCATGCTGGCACTGGCATCCATCATATCCCAAACCTCCGTCCCATCCTGGACATGCCTCCCCATCAGGCTCCTCGGAGCTACACCAGCAAAAGAGCTGGTGTAGATATGAAGAGTCTCATCGGGGACTATGTGGCAGCCGGGAAGGTAAAGTTTTTCAAAGTAGTATGGAGATTTTCATGGCTTGTTACAATTTGTAGGGAAATAGGATGTATGGGATTGTCAGCCATGTAACTTTTTAACTAAAGAAATAAAGTTTTTCAAACTTGTACCCAACTTGTCTGGAGAAATTCCTTATTAACAGTAACTTCAGCCAATGGTAGTAACGTCTAAGGATTATCCAGAGCAGACAAGTCTCTTTTTTGTCTGCTGATTAAAGTCTCTTTCTTGTCTGCTCTGGATAATCCTTAGACGTTACTACCATTGGCTGAAGTTACTGTTAATAAGGAATTTCTCCAGACAAGTTGGGTACAAGTTTGAAAAACTTTATTTCTTCAATTAAAAAGTTACATGGCTGACAATCCCATACATCCTATTTCTCTACATAAAGTTTTTCATTTCTTACCTCTCCCAATCAGCCTGGTCCCCAATTGGCATGGTGGATGCAATAGACACTGCACTGGCGAATCTACATCCAGTGTACTGGCTCAGGATAGGATTGGGCCGAAACTCTATCTTCTTCGGAAAACTCAGTCTCATGGTTATTGGAAGTCTAATTGGAGACACTTTGAAGTTGTTTGCACTGCTGTCCACATCAATGTTCCCAAAACTGTCAGATACTGCTAAAAATATTGCTAATTCCTGCAATTTGAGTCGAACTGTGCAATCTTGTGTAGTCTGGCGCTGGGGCAGTCCCCTTCTCCCAAGCTGTTCCTGGGCTGCCCTGGGGCAGCCCGGGAACTCGATAGGATACGGCAGCTAGCCCTTTAGTGGAAGGGAAAGGGGATTCAAATCCCCTTTAAAGGGGGATGTAAAGAAGATTTAAATCCCCTTTCCCTTCCAAAGTCTCCCGTTCTGCCCTCCCCCACTGGCTGCACCGGTGGGGGAGAAGGATAGAATTGGGCTGTGTTTGAACAGACACATCTGTATGTGAATGAGCAGTGTTGTCAACACTACCAAAAACAATCCTGGAGATTTTTTTTCAGAGCTTTCAGAAATTCTCAACGTTGCATCAGGATGGAAAAAGAATCTTCAGGCAGAGTTGGCAACCCTAGACATATGGCATGGATCTTTCTCAAAGAAGCCTTTGGGAATAACTGAGTAAGTTGGACTGATATTCAAAGAGACCTTCGAAATGGCTGATTAGAGCAGTGGAGAGACGTAAAAGAAAATCTATGAAGCTCTCAGGTCTAGTCATTTTTGGAAGGGTGAAAATTAAGATTATATTGCGAAACATGAATGGAAAATACAGAAGGAAGCGGGTGAGTTGGGGGAGAGAAAAGTATTACCAACTCTGCTCCTGTAACTTTTGCCAGAGTGAACACATTCATGTTTTTTCAAATTTCATGGACCGCCAGTGGTTCCAGCAGATTCTCTGTCTTCCAGTGCACCACCTTTTTATGACATCTCTCTATTCTTCGACGTGCTGTATTTCTGCATGATGGCTCTTTTTATAGACAAATCAGGAGCTGAAAGGGAAAACAGTCCTCTCCTTCCCTGACAAGAACAAAAACCCTACCGCTAATATCTTGCCTTTATTACTAGAACAGTCATATAATTGTTTAATATCTCAGCCTGATAAAGATGCAGCATTTAGTGGTGTGTAGAAACGGCACAGTGTGAAACAAATGTCTCTAATAACATTATAGATTTCATCTGAATGGATGATATAATAGTAAGATATTGATTTCCATCTGAATGGATGATATAATAGTAAGATATTGATTTCCAAAGGATAAGTGCTAGTAAAACCAGCAAAAGGGGTCTATTGATCACTAGCAACTAAATGAACGTGACCTGGGATAAAGATAACAGAGTGGGGGACCAGGGGAGGACTCCCAGAATGCCGGGCTCCGTCTCTGAGAAAAATGGTGTTTAAAAGAGACTTTGTATAACAACATGAGGATTTTATGGCTGTAATGCACATTTGTAATTTGTGTGTGTGTGTGTGTGTGTGGGGTCATTTGCAAAGAAAAACAGATACCCTCCGCTTATTCATCCACAGAAAACAAGTAATCGAAGTGACCAAAAGGCACAAGCAACTCATACAAAATTGCAACTGATAATGACAAAAATAAAGTAGCTTTCCAGATAAACAGCAAATAGATCCTTTTTGACATTTTAATTACAGAAACTTGGAAAGGGTGCTGCTGTTGCGTATGATAAATAGGCAATCTTCGGTTTACATCTCTCTCCCTGTTTTTTTCCTAGGAAAACATTGGTCAGATTCTTTGGACGTGGGCTGTTGCATTATTTTTAGGAAGCAATTTTTCCATAGGAGAGTTTTTAGACATAGAAACTATCTTCTAGAGGCTTCCGGCCGACCACATACTGTAAAAGAAAAGGGTCATCAGAAAGAATCAGTGCTGGGTTTAGAACTGTACTTTGGGCCTCTCTGATGTGTACATGATGCCAATAATCGTCAAATGGGACATGGTGATGTCCTACTACAGAAGCTACCGGTAAGCAGATCTGGCTGCAAACTGCTTGGAGGTGAACCATATGTAAGCTGCCTGAGCTCAACTGAAAGATCACAGTATGGACATGAAAGAAATGGCGCATTTTCTTCTTTGCCTGTGCACCATATATGTAGATGCCCTCATGGTTGCCATTTCTCAGCCACGTCAATCTGAGTAGCATCCTTTTCATATTTCAGCCATGATGAATGAATATGAAATTTTATCTGTGCTAAAGTTAGGGCTGAACTGAAAGAGACTCAAGTAATTTTATTGCCCTGTTCACAGACCACAGAAAGACACACACACACCCTGTTGGCCCCTCCCTCCCTGAGAGGCTTGCAAAGTTAGGAACAGCATAAAGAGATACATTAGTCAGTCTCTATCATAGTGGTTTTCAACTCGTATGCCACAACACATTGCTTTGCCACGAAAGTCCGTAGGTGTGCTGCGAGAGTTTGGAGCACAGCAGTTGAAAATAGCTGAAAAACTCTTCCCGGTTCTGCGGGCAGAGGCGTTGCTCCAGTAGGGGCGGGGCCGTAAGTTTCACTCCGTCCTAGTCCCGTTTACCAAGCGAGCAGGAGGCGGCTCCGCCCCCTCACTGTCGGAGCCATTCCCGTGCGGAGAAAGCAACGGGCAGGGAGTCACTTGCCTGCTGCTTTCTCCGCACTGGAATGGCTCCGACAGTGAGAGGGCAGGGCCGCCTCCTGCTCGCTTGGTAAACGGGACTAGGACGGAGCGAAACTTATGGCTCCGCCCCTACCGGAGCAACGCCTGTATCTGTAGGTTTGTTTCTAGGGCAACTGTACTAACAAATTGTCTGTCCCTCTTCCTCTGCCGGCTCTTTAGAGAGGGACAGATAAGTCTCAGAACCCAGAAGAGTCTCCCAAAAGCTGGAAGTGACATCACAAGTGACAAAGACCATAGAGGTCAGTGTGCCGTGACAAGAAAAATGTTGAAAAT
Source organism: Plestiodon gilberti rubricaudatus (assembly GCA_026170595.1). Lineage (NCBI taxonomy): Eukaryota > Metazoa > Chordata > Lepidosauria > Squamata > Scincidae > Plestiodon > Plestiodon gilberti. The sequence goes on along the minus strand of JANXHW010000005.1, from coordinate 74,847,803 downwards.
TGCTGCTCTATCAGAATACTTTTCTCTCTGCCATTTTATATATTCTGGAAAATAAGCCGGCAGTAAGACAAGGTTAAACAATGGAGTACTCTTGAATTTCCAGGTGAATTAGCAATGCTTTATTAAAAAAATATTAGAAAATAGTTCACATGCAAAATAATTAAAACATGCATGCACACACATGTTAAAATATACCTACATATTGGTTGCAGAGATCTGGCACACGTAGCTTGCTCAGATTAACAATATCAGCTAGAACGTACTCATCAAGTTACACATCAAAGCGAAAGACTCTTAGGAAAACTGCTTCTCTTTTTAATGAGACACACGCACCTGTTATTTACATTAGGGTAACAGAGACCACAGGATGTCAGAAAAGGAAAGGATTTGAGCTTGCCTTTTGAGACACTGAGTTACTGCCAGTTACTGGCAGAGTAAGCTTCTGCATTAATTTGCCATAACTGAAATGTAGTTTGCTATTTGCTGTATTAGCAATCGAGCTTGCCAATATCTATCTATAGTGATATGGTTTGCTAATGCTTAGCTTTGTGATAGAATTGGAACTCGGCGGCTTCAATATTTAATGAGAGAGGTGCCCCTGGGGAGCAAACGTGGTACATGGAGAAAGGATGCTTTTGCTGCGCTGGGAGTTGTTTGCTGGAGCCACTGCTGTGGATGATCGACTGTGAAGTCACCCTTGTGCCTTTGAGAAAACGAAAAGGAAGTTATTTTGTGGTGTATTTAGTTTCTGTTACCAAAGTGATGAGAAGGAGAAAAATCTGGACTTCAGAACAGTTTTATGGTCCGATACTAAGGGCCACGCACGTCGCCATAGAGGCATGCACGACAACGTACACGCCTTAATGACATCGTGTGCAGCGTGACGCTGGCGGCATTTTAGAACCACTGCTGCAGCCAGCAACTTGCTCCAATGCAGGAAAGCCAGTGCAGGAGGCGGGTGATGGGCGGGGGGGGGGCAGAACAAGGAGGGTGATGGGTGGAACGGGGGAGGGTAGAAGGCAGATGGGGGAGGGAGAGGGTGGTTTCCAGCAGCACAGGCATGCACGGGATCCTATCCCCATTCCCTCTCCCCTCTTCGTTAATCTCGTTGGATTTACACCAGCAAAATAGCTGGCGTAGAGCTGAGGAGACCCACTGAGGAAGAGGAGGCTTACCCCAAGGTAAGTAGGTCTCCGTGACTGCCCTCCCTCCAACTGAAGGATGCAGTGTACACTCTGTTGGTGCACCTACATCAGTGCTGGGGCATTTAGTTAGGATTGATGGCTTAGGTTTCAGAGACATTGTACTATTATTGGGCCATAGATAAATCATTGTAATTGATATTCACAGCCTCACTTCGGAAAACTCTCTACACACAAATAGAACTAAACATTCTAATGCTGTTATGGACCTTTTAAATACTGGACAATAGTGTGTTGCCCAATTGAGGCCTCTAACACCCCAGTACTGTAACAGGTACATAATGGGCTCATTTGTAAATGATTGTTATTTCAGTGTACATTGGAGGTGGGTCCCAGGCAACGGGCCGCTCTTACCTGCCACTCCCTCTTCCTCCTCGCAGCCAAGAGCGGCTGCATTTCGGCCCTCCCACCCTGCTTTGCGCCTGTTTGGCTCCAAAAAGGAGCCAAAAAGCACCGGGAGGGGTGTGTCTGCACGCGCGGGGGTGCGCTACGCTGCCGTTACATGCCCCAGGGGCGAGGCGTGTTGGCGGCGGCCCCCACCCACGGGGAGCGTGGCTCCGTCACTGGGTGTGTTGTGTTGCATTGTGATACGTCGGCTACTCTAGCAATGCAGCACTGCGACGCAGGTGGAGTGTCATGGGCTTTAGTCCATTGAGGTCAGTGAAGTTTACTCTTCCTGCAAGCAACTCCCCAGAGTTTCGGACAGTGGTTTTCAAAGCTGCCTGGGAAGGCAACCACGGATCTTCAGGCGCCTACTCATAGGCTAACTAGGGCCCAGTTTGTACATACAGCCAAACCAATTACACATTTCTGTGTAAAGTAGCGAAGTCTCCATCCTTACATACATTACCATTTGGGAGCAATGTGTGATCAGCCCAAGAATAAAGTTTCATCAGGGACGGGAGAATTTTCCCTGGAAAAAAATAATGCCTGTATTTACTTCCAACTCACTTCGATGCAGATATTAAATCACATCACTTGTGATTCAGTTCCTCATCTCTGTCTTCAACAAGCACATATTATGTTTCGTGGAGCAGATTTGAATACCTATGCCTCATTGCAATCATAAACCATATTTTGCTGTCCTTAATTAGGCATCATTGGAAAGAAAATAACATGAGGGCAATAAACACCACAAGCTTTTGGTTGTAAATTCAGCACAACTGCTTCCCCTCCTTCAGTCTCGTGTTGCATCTGAGATGGTCTGAAATCTTATTTAAATATAAATATTAGTGATGAGTGAACTCCCTTTGGCTTGCTCTTTGCAGTATTTCCATTTGAGAACTTGGGGGGGGGGAGAACTCAAATCTTTTTGAGCACTTACAAAGGATTGTAAAAAGCAAGTAGATTAGACAATCCTCCTCCCCCAACCCCCTGTGAACCCCTCTGATCCCCACTTCTCTTTCTCTCAAATGTATCTAGTAGGGGGTTAACACCTCCAGCAAGGTCTCTCTCCCTCTCGCCTCTTTCCAGAACCTAGAATGCTCTCATTGTAGCACTATAGGTCAGAGGCATCGTTATGGTGGGGGTGGTGGGCCCCAAGTGGCGGGTCACGGGGGCGCATCTTCCGCCGGATCCATTCCTCCCCACCACCACCAGCTCCTCTTCGCAGCCGTTCCTGGCTGCAAGTTCGGCCCTCCCACCCTCCCTGGTGCCATTTGGCTCCAAAAAGGAGCCAAAAACTGCTGGGGTGTGTGTTTCCGCACTGCGGCGGCACACAACGATGACATCACCCCCCCGGGGCGGGCCGCGTGGTGTCCATGCAGGGGTGTCACGGTGGCTCCCCCCTCCCACGGTGGTGTATAGGGCCGCTTCTGCTGTATTAGAAGGGAGAACGAGAGAGGCCTTGCTGTCACTACTGCCCCTTTTACACCAGAAAACTGGCAGAAGGAAGAGAAGGGGCTAGCAAAAGAGGGGGTACTGACTGCTGGTGGTAGTAAGTGACTGTAATTGGCAAATGCCAATATGAGGCAAAGAGGCTGACTCAGTTTTGTCATTCCTTGGGTCACAAGTCAGCAATTCATAGTTCTCACGTCAGATAGCTGGCATAGGTCAGAGGAGACCCATTGATGGCCAGGCGGCCTATGGAGAGATAAGTTAATTTTTACTTACCTCTCCCAGACTGTTTGGTAACCCCCACCCCACCCCCACCCCCACCCTAGAATGCAGTGCGTGCTCTGTTAGCTGCACTGTATGCTATGGACTGGCGAGAGATAGGATTAGGCCCTAACTGAACACCTCCAGCTTGCTTCCAACCCAGCTTTCCCATGCAGTCATTGGGTGACCATTCGTCCCTCCCATACATCTGCTTCCCTTGCTGTTGCTTCAGAGTCTCCAGCTCTAGTGGTAGTAGCAGGGAAGAAGGGAGAGCTTCCCCCCCCCCCAGTTCTCCTTGTATTGGTTCATAATAAGCTGAACTATTTCCATCCACAATTATTTTTTAGGTGTACACTGGAGGAAACAGCTCAGGTGGCTGAGACTCTCCTTCAACGCTCTCATCTCTGTATGGTGTACCAGAGGTTATACACATAAAAGGTAGTTGACTGAGAATTTCTTTAGTCCTCTTCGGATGTTATCTCCTCTGTGCAGAGCCAGTGTGTGTGTGTGTGTGGGGGGGAGGAATGGAAGCACAGCAGCTAGTCATTTTGGCAGCCATGCCAAAGCACTGACCAGTCATGCCCCAGGAAAGACTGAATAAGCTGCACTTCCCAGGGAGCAAGGCCAGCTGGCATGGCAAGCCTGCTCATGTTTTCACCTCTCATGTGTTGGTTGTCCAGGGGAGGGGATCTCTGAAGAGGGCTTCTGTATAGCAAAGATCTGGACCTAGGAAAGGATGCAGTGGTCAATAAGGGCTCAGTCCAGCCCAACTCAGCCCAACTCAGGCACAGTTGAGGCCCAATTGTGGCCCAAAATAGGACCGAGTTAGGCTGCAACTGTGCCTGAGTTAGGCAGGAGGCAAGAGCAGTGGGCCAGGATCGAGGCAACACTTACCACAGAGGCAGGCAGGCACCTGTGGGGAGCTGTCAGTCTTGTGGAAGCAAAGAGCCCCCTCTTGAGCTCGTCTGTGTGCACCTACCACAGCTGCTGCAGCGTTCGCAGCAGATGGGCAGCCACAGATGGGCCTGCAGGCACTGGGCGTGCGACAGTCTGCGGAAGTGCAGAGGTTGTGCCAGTGCCAGCTGCCCCAGGGCACCCTGGGCATTAGCCACCTGCCGCAGGGGGGAGTTAGCCCTCCTGCAGAAAGCGATGCCACCCGCAAGCCACGTTGAGGCTGCACGTGGGAGTCATGGGGGGAGGGGGTGGGAACGTCACACACAAGGGGGGTCTCATGAAGTCTGGAACCGCCTCTGCCAGGACATGCCCGTGCGCTGCCTGAAGCCCTGGGCCTCCAGGGCCGTGGCTATGCCCACAAAGAAGGCATCCCGGCATGCCTTCTGCTCTGTGCCCCGGCCAAGACCGAGAGATGCCTTGGGCTTGTCTGCTGCGAGCGTGAAGGGCTCACGCAGCTCATCACACCCCCAGATGGGGCAACGTCGGCGCCTCGCGGCAGGCGCTCCAGCGGGGTGGGGGGTGCCAGCGTCCATCATCAGGGAGTGGGAGGGGAGGCAGGCACACAGACAGGGGGTGCTGGGTAGGGGCATGGGTGGGTCAGAGACAGACAGACAGACAACAAGGCTGGTGGGAGAGGGATACAGGGAAGAGGGGTCTGCAGAGACCAATAGGGACACAGGGGTCACTTCGCAGATGGAGGCAATGCAGGAACGGCCGCCTCTCATGCAGACGGACCGAGGGCGGTAACGGACGCCGTTGACGGGCGGAAACGGACGACGTTGACGGGCAGACTGAGGGCGGAAACGGACGCCGTTGACGGGCGGAAACGGACGCCGTTGACGGGCGGACCGAGGGTGGGTGAGAGCCCCGGTTGCTGAAAGGGCTCTTCACGGACGTGGCAGACGTGCGCCATGGCGCCTGTCAGTGGTTGCCTGCCTGAGAGGCCCCCCCAACTCCCCCCTCCACTCTGAGCCCGGAGGGTCTGGCAGCCCCCCTGCTGTGTTCTCCCTGGGCTGGCTGTGGCAGGCCCTGGCTGGGATTCCTGCAGGGCCTTTTGTGCTGGGCGCTGTCTCTGTGTGTGTGGGGCAGTGCTTGTGTAACATTGGGGTCATGTTGTTCAAGGGGCCTTTGCCCAAGGGGCATCTTTATTGTTCTGGAACATTGGCAGAGATGGCCAGGCGAGGCTGCCAGGGGTAGGCACAGCAGCCACTCAGAACATAGCAGCAGCAGCAGGCGTGCCCCATGGACCTGGAGACGTAGGCTCTTCCCCTGTGGAACCACAGCCTGCTCCATAGAAAGGGGAGGGACAGCAAGTAGGCAGCCAGGGAGGTGGAGCAGCAGCAGCAGCTGAGGAGGGTTGCAGGGCAGGCTCCCAGACCTCTGGCAGCATTGAGGCAGACGACCATGGGGCAACCAGACTGCGGGCCCAGGGGTGCTCCCCAGAAGGTAGGTGGTGGTGGACATTCCTGGGGAGACATAAATCACGGGAGTGTTCCATGGTAGCTGGTGTGTGGTAGCAATCGCCATTGAAGGAATGCCAGTGTGCAGGTTGCAAAGGCCTGCAGGGAGAGAAATCAAACACAGCTGAGTGGTGTGAGACACATAGCATGGTCTGCGCTCCTTCCCTGGGTGTAAGGTGAGCATGATCCTGTAAGGGAAAGGGGTCAAAGAGAGAGACAACAACACAACTTGGGGGTCACAACCATGGCAATCCTAGCAATACTGACCTGTCAGTAGACCCTGTGGAGAAAAGAGGGGGGGGACAGCTGGTGTCTACATATGGGTTACAGTTCCACACTCATGGCATTGTGTGCTCACATTAATACAGGCAGACATGAGACAAGACATTGGTATAGAGGCATATCATGGCAGGCTATGCAGGCAGCTATGAGACAAGACATTGGTAAAGAGGCATATCATGGCAGGCATTGCAGGCAGCTATGAGACAAGACATTGGTATAGAGGCATGTATCCTACCTATATTTTTCTATGCAAAGAGGCAGAAGTCAGACCACATGTCAGCACGAACCCTGCTCTTACCTGCACTTACCTGCTGGTGTTGTTGCCTGTGGGGGGGGGGGGGGGCTGGGAGAAAGACATGGGTTAGCAAACACTTGCATGGAGACAGCTGCCCAGGCACAGCAGTAAACAGTTTGGCCACAGGCAGAACAGCCCTCTCTGCCCTAGAGGGGGGCAGAGAGGAGAAGAGAAGAGAAGAGAGAAGTGGGGTGTTTGAAAAGTTTTCAAAGTCCCACTTTGTGGCTGCTGGGGGACAGAACCCCACGCCACATGCTCAGAGAGAGAGAGAGAGAGAGAGTGGAGGGCTGGGGCTGGGCTTTTGTGGGAAAGAGGCTGGGTGGGGCTGGGTGCTGATAGGGTAACTATTTGGTCCGGTTCCAGAGTTAGGCCACAACTGTTCCGTCCTAACTCAGGCACAACTCGGGCCCAGGGTGTTAGTACTTTTCAGGAGAGGGCTGGTGTGGGTAAGGTAAAATGGCTCCTATGGGTCTCCTCACATTTGGGTCCACACTTTTTGTTGACCCAAATTTTGTGCCTGAGTTGGGCTCGAGGTGGCGTGTCAGGGGCTCTCCAGCGTCTGGAACCGGACCAAATTTGTAACCGCCCCCGTCACTCCCCCGACACGCCCCCAACACGCCCACTTTTAGGCTGCAATTGTGCCTGAATTGTGCAGTTGTGCCTGAATTGTGCCGGAACCCAATTCAGTCACAATTGCAGCACAAATTTGGCCTCTGCGGCACAATTCAGGCACAACTCGGGCCTAAAGCACTTAGGCTGCAATTGTGCCTGAATTGTGTCGCTGAGGCCTTGGGCTGGACTGGGCTGTAAGAGTCCAAAGAAAGAAAGGTTTTTTGCATAAGGGTGGTTGGATACTAAGCAATAGAGTCCAGTCTAGTTCACGTATATACTGTATTTGCTGAACATTTCATCACTGCAGGATCAAAAGGTGAGTTGCATGTGTTTATGAGGAATCATAGTTCAAATACCACAGCTACAACTGCCATCGCTCTTCACATCAGGCAAATTTCTAAAAGCAAACAAAAAACACACAACCCATTGTCCACCCTTCCAAATCCCATCAGCACCCTTGAATCTCACTGAATAAGATTTATTATTCTGACTAAAAAATGCTATTTAAAAAATTTGGGAGGGACAGCTTAAGTGCAAAGTAATATTTTTACAATTGCATATTGTAGTTGAGATGGGAATTGTTTTCTACCGTGTAACAACAGGGTTGTGACGGTTGGTGGCATCAAGGATATATTCTGAAATGGTTCATAACAATAAATCTCATTTCACAGCCCCACTTGACCAAGTCACACTGAACCGAACTGCTGAATCAATGATGTGCAGATAAGTAAATACAGAACAGTGCAAGTCTCGAAAGCTGCTGACAGGGCCAGCTAGCACTTCTAACAAGCAATTCATGTTCACTCCTAGATGATGACCCTACCCTTGCAGTTTATAGGAACTGCAATTAATTTAACCCAGGGGTACAAATCAGCCTTTTGGTACTGTTCATGGGATTTTCTTGGCAAGGTTACTGGAGTGGGTTGCCATTTAGTGGCAAATTTAGGTAGCATAATAAAAAGCAGAGATATCACCATGCCAACAAAAGTTCGCATAGTCAGGGCGATGGTGTTCCCAGTAGCAATGTATGGTTGCGAGAGTTGGACCATAAGGAAGGCTGAGCACCGAAGAATAGATGCTTTCGAACTGTGGTGCTGGAGAAGACTCCTGAGTCCCTTGGACTGCTAGGAGATCAAATCAGTCAATCCTAAATGAAATCAACCCTGACTGTTCCCTGGAAGGACAGATACTAAGGCTGAAACTCAAATATTTTGGCCACCTAATGCGAAGAGAGGACTCTCTGGAGAAGACTCTGATGCTGGGAAAGATTGAAGGCAAAAGGAGAAGGGGAAGGCAAAGGATGAGATGGTTAGACAGCATCACCGATGCAACAAACATGAAAATGAGCGAACTCAGGAAGATAGTGGAGGACAGGAAGGCCTGGCGGGATATGGTTCATGGGATCACGAAAGGTCGGACACGACTTAACGACTGAACAACAACAACACAATTGGGGACACCGGGGGGCAGTACTGAATCTAGTGGGACAATACCGAGGTCAACATTAGGCACAGTTAAATGTTCTCAGTGCTGTGTTGACTCTGGCTCTGATCACGTTTATGACCACGCTTATGGGAGGGAAATGCTAGAGGAAGGAGTGATGGGATATGCATGGGGTAGCATTCCAAAATAACACACACATCCAATTTGATACCATCCAGATTTATACCACCTCAGGCCACAACCCTATACACATTTACCCACCCTTGGCCCAGCTATGATGATACCCAAAGTAGCCCTCAAAGTTTGCCCCCCCCTTTTTGGGCATGCATGAGTCTGTGCACACTGCCACAACCTCCTCCACCTCCTCCTCCTCAGCTCCATTTTCTGCCATTTCTTCAAAACTGGCCTGGCAGGAAAGAACTTGGGATCTTTCCACTCAACCAGTGGAGGCATGGAGGACAGAAGGCAAAGGGAGAGGCGATCCTCTTCCCGATCACTGGAGAGTGACAGGATCTCAGCAGCCACCACTACCTCCTCCTCCTCCAACTCTGCCATTGCATTTCTCAGCAACGGAGCTGGAGGAGCTGGAGCCCCCCCACCCCGTCCCCCTTGTCACCCTCTCTACAAGGAGAATGAGCAAGAAGAAGATGCCAGGTGGAGCAGGCAACAGATGGGTGCAGGTGCAGAGCGTCCTCTGCCTTTTTGCTGCCTCACCCAGTCTGCCCCTTGAAGTGGGAAATTCATTTCACTGAGTAAGCATACAGAGGATTGCATCGAGGTGATACGCAATCGCCTCACTCTTCATGCTGTGCAAGACAATCGCCTCACTCTTCATGCTGTGCAGATTCCTCACTCTTCGTAATGTGTAGGTGGGCTCTATGTGTGAGTGCCATAATCAAAAACTTATTGGTTTAAATGTGATAGCTGTATGGTCATATGAGTGGCTGGGACACGGATGTTAGGCATTGTGTCTCCATCTGGGTTTGGTGTTGTGCAAAAAGAAAAGAAAGCTGGGGGTACAGGTAAGGCCCAAAATTGGGCACTAAGTTCCTAAGTACTTTCCCAAAGCTGAGAGCTATTCAACCCACAATGCTGACTTAGGTTTGTCTTTGACATGTGTGAACTTTTTTTAGAGTGGGCTGGGTTTTTCATTGTGAAATATTGACAGAACGTTCCTGATCTGGCTGCTGCTCTGCAGATAAGGATATTAAGGGCTGCTTTAATGGCTAGAAGTTTAATTCTTCAAAAGGGGAAAGCGCCTTTGCTGCTTCAGTCAATCAGAGTGATTAACTGCTTTAGAAGTGATCTTCTTTAAATGACGAAAGAAAAGATTTGGAGGCTTCTATGATACCTGGCTCTCTTATCATGGCTCCTGTAATTAACTGAAGTTCTCCTAAACACTATAAGGATTCAGATGACTGATTTGTATATGTAAAGGTTATATGAATTTTGAAGTTTTGTGGTTTTTGTTTTTTTTAAGAATTTCATCTTTATATAACTCTGTTTTCCACAAACTGCTTAGTTTAGTCCAATTGACAACCATTGGACTCTGGTGAGCTGAAAGACAGATGGGCAGCACAATCCTGACTAAGGCCCAGGGCTGCCCGCCGGATCCTGAGCTCAGGGTGCCCATCAGCAGGCTGGAGGTCTACGCGGGGAAGGGGACGCTCATCCCCTTCCCCGGGTGTAAACTGGGGTCGGTCCTATCGGCCTCCTCCTAAATAGCTGGCAGAAGCAGAGGAGGTCGTGTAACGGCATAGCTGGCTCGGTGGGGATGGGGATATGGTGGGAGCCATCCCCTGCCCCCTCCCGGGCCGACTGGGCCAATGGCCCCCTCCTTTGCCCACCGGACCACCCATGCAGCCGCCAGCGGGAGAGTTTACCTTCCTCCGGCGGCTGCTTGCTGGTCCAGTGACAGAGGGAGGGAGGACGGACTTGCGCCGGCCTCCCTTACTCTAAAGTAGTCACAAACGTGCTTTATGGCATGTTTGCGACACTTTAGAACGGTGGAGCATGCGCTCCGCCATTCTAATGTTACCCAGGATTGCGCCCTAAGCTTCCAGCCCCCATTGAAATAAATGGCTAAACACTAATTAAGTTTAGTGTGCAGATTGTGCCCAATGCAGATTCAAGATTGCAATATTGCACTTGGTTTTTTTAAATTTTATTGAACAGCTAATGGATACTCGATACGTTTAAAAAATAAAAGAAACAAGCGTAATACTGTATGGCAATTGTAAATCTACATGGGTGCAATCTGCAGACACTAAACAAATGCAAAAAAATTATATAAAGTACACTAGCTGCTTGTAAAAACTTTAAAATCCGTGTAACTTTTGCATATCAAAATCAGACATCTGAATCTTCATAATGTTAAGAGGAAAGAAAACAGTAATGTTTAATAAATAATACAAAGCTTATTAAAAATGTATAAATAGGTATTGGAAAGACAACTTGCTGAAGTCAATACTTTCACATTTTATAATTAGAAAATTCATTTTTTCTGACATTGAATTGGACCGTTTAATATTTCTCACGGTGCAATCCTATGCATGACTACTCAGAAGTAAGTCTGGGACTTACTCCCATGTAAGAGTTATATAACAAATTAACAGCCCAATCCTGTGTAACTTTAAGTGGCTGGCCTAAAGGGCCGACCGCTGTATCCTATGCCCATTGTGGCCTGCACCGGCGTGGCCTGGGCTTTCCTCGAGGGAAGAGGATGTTTGTGTGTGCCCCCCCAGTGTAAGCTGCACGGGCTGCAATGGGCCTCCTCGATGCACACCAGCTCTGAAGCTGGCGTGCATCCCTGCCCCCTCTCAGCCTGGGCTGGCCAATAGCCCCCTTCCCTTGCCACCCCAGCCCGCCTGCCCCTCCAGCAAGTGGCCTAGGTCTTACCTGGGTTGTCCGGTTTACGTCCGGTCTGTTGGGGGAGTGAGCAGCGCCGGCCTCCACGCTGGTGCCGCTTACTCTCCGGGTGCCAAAAACATGCTTCACGGCACGTATACAGCAGCCTAGACCAGAAGAGTGCTAGCTCCGTCAGCCTATAGTTGCGCAGGATTGAGCTGTAAGAAATATTAAACGGTCCAATTAAGTCAGAAAAAAGTCTAATTACAAGATGTAAAAGTATTGAATTTATCAAGCTGACAGAACACCCTTATTTAAAATTAATCAATGAGAATTAAGATTTATGTTTTTAATAGTACCTATCAAAGCCAAGGTTCAGAAGTGAATTGCTGAAAATGTTCTATTTCCACAAAGCTCATTATAATGTTCCATGTACTGTTTTCACAAAGCTCAGCCTGAGTTCTGAAATTTTGCCATCCATATTTTGGGTGATGTTTAATTCCAACTTTAATGTCGGTATCCGTCACTTAAGGGATGGTTATCTTATGATAACTAATTTTATGAAGAAATTGCCTTATTCTAGGTCAGATTATTTATTTATTTATTTATTTAAAGAATTTGTAGCCTTTCTCCCGAGGGCACTCAAGGCAGCTTACAACATATTAAAATACATATGAACACATTAAAATAATAATAAACACATTAAAATAATTAATTAAAACAATTTAAGTTAAAATAAACAACCCCAGTGGATCACCTGCATTTAGATGTTAAAAACCACTTGTTAAAAGGTCAGCCCACCATGTCAGACATTAAAAGCAGTCCTAAATAAAAACGTCTTAAGGCCCCGCCGAAAGGCCTCTAAAGAGGGAGTCATTCTTAATTCCAGGGGGAGGGAATTCCATAATTGGGGCGCCACAGCCGAGAAGGCCCTATTCCGCGCCGCCATCCCCCTCACTTCTGTCAATGGTGGCACGGTTAACAGGGCCCCCCTGATGAACTCAGAGTACGGGTCGGATTATAAGGAAGGAGGCGATCCCTCAAATACCCTGGACCCGAGCCGTTAAGGGCTTTAAAAGTCAAAACTAGCACTTTGAATTGTGCCTGGAAACGAACCGGCAGCCAGTGTAGCCGCTGAAGCAACGGTCTGACTGAGTCAAACCGACAGGTCCCGGCAACCACCCGGGCCGCTGCATTCTGCACTAGTTGCAGTTTCCGAACAGTCTTCAAAGGCAGCCCCACGTAGAGCACATTGCAGTAATCTAGTCTAGATGTCACTAGGGCATGGGTCACTGTGACCAGGTCTGCACGATCCAAGTACGGTCGCAGCTGGCCCACCAGCCGAAGCTAGGCAAAAGCCCCCCTGGCCACAGCCGCTACCTGGGAATTATTGGTTCCACTACCTGTTATTGGTTATCTAAGATGAGGTCCTGTGGAGATTTACATAAGAGCCTTCAACTTATGAATAAGCAAGTACTGGGCTACAGTGTTTACTTGGAAATGTTTTCTTTCTGAGGCAGTTGTTCTCCAGGTTCTCAGCCAAGGGTTTTTCCAAAGTTTCCTGCTTGAGGCTGTAGGACGGCGAGTCCAAAACACGCAAGCAACCGATGTGTCAGAATTCAGATTGTTTTATTCAGGCATATGCATGGTCGCTCAATGGGACCTTTGGAGTCACATATCAGAGAGCGCACCCTGGCACTGTGTGCATGTACTTTTATACTTCGCAAAGCTGTTACAAAAAGCAAGGAAGCGTGTCACACTATGTCCAAAAGGCATTCTATCCTTACATTGGCTGGTTACATATGTCACAAGGCTACGAGACTGTTGCTAGGTACAGAGAAGAAGGAAAAAGGTCTTTTAAAGTTTCACTTCGCATTAAGCATTTTAGGTTTCTTTTCTGCCTTCTGAGCTGTCTAGAGTGAAGGAAATGTGGGTTTTGCGGTTAAGCTACATCCTCTGGCAAAGGTTGTTGCTAGTGCGAAGATCAGTTTAATATGCCGAGTTAAACAAGCATCATTCTCTAGGTCACAGCTGAACACATATTGCTAATGGGAAAACATTCAACCGGTAGAGCATTCTTGGGAGCTGGTGCACCTCTTCAAGGCCTTTTAGCTGGAGAGCCTGAGACCCACTGTTGACCTTTGAAGCACAGAGCTCCGCCCCCCCCTGCAGTGACGCTGCTGCTCAGGGGCAGCCCCAAATGATGCTGGCTGGATCCCCTTAGCCTGGCAAGGAGGAAAGGAGGAAGATGGGGCATGGCCAGTTCCCTCCTGGCCTGGAGAACAGGCAAGGTGGTGGTGGGAACCCCAGCCAGCACTGACAACCTCTTTCAGGCCCCTCTGCCACAATCTTTGACAGCAGTCAGGAGGCAGGCCCGCACCCTACCCCACCCACTGTTTTTCTTTACCTGTCACCTCCGTGGTCATCACTCTGTGTTTTCAAATAGAGCAGCAGAACTGTCAGGAAAAGGAAGTTGGGAGAAGCACCGCCACACTCCCCTCCCCTGGAAAATCACTTCCTGTTTGGGAAATGGGGCAGCGCTTCTCTTGACTTCCTTTTGCCAGCCTCTCTGCTGCTCTATTTGAAAACACAGAGCAGACCACAGAGGTGACAGGTAAGCGGAAGCAAGGAGAGGCAGCTCTGGAGGTGGCTGATTGGCTCAGGCTAGGGTGCTTCCTGTGCCCATCCGCTGCTCAAGCCTCACCTTGCCTCATGACTGGCGGCCCTGCATATCCTCTACCTACCAGCAAGGAATGGCAGCGCTTATGAAATCAAAGATGCTCTCTCTGTCCATCCAACAGGCACTGAACGCCAGGCCTCCGCCTCCCCCTCTCATAAAATCACGTCTTGTACCCAACTGATATATGCAATAGTTTGGCCTTGTGTATAGGACAGGAATTGATCCAGTAACAGAAGAAAGAATTTCATTAATTTTCGACTTCGTAAAGCTGAGCAGAAGTGAGTCACACTGTTAGGGAGTTTCAAAGAAATGCAGGAGTGTTTTTTTTTCCTTGTGTGGCTGGAGAGCCTCCTCAAAATTGCCAGCCCTATTTCAGATGGAATATGAATGAATGATTAAAAGTTGTCAAAAAAGCAAAACTGCTGACATAATAAGCTGAGATTTATGTGAAAAGGATTTTCCCCCCCTCTCCGTCTCCAGAGTATTGGAGTACTTCATCCATTTTCATAGACTGCATTTTCAACTCAAAAATACGTAGTTCAAAAGACTAGAAAGCTTTTAAAATCACTGACAACTTATGCGGGGGGGGGGGGGGGAGTGAAGAAACATTTTAATCTTCTTCCCACCTGCTTCCAAGGGGGTCTGTGTAGTGCTTCAGCTGCACAGCTGTTTTGCCTTGTAAGACATGTATAAATTAAAACTCAAAATGTTCAACATTCACAATTGGTTTGACCTCTTCCTCTCCCCAAGCATACGCGTGAGCAGAGACATACCACATTTTTTTCTTTCCAAATCAGTTATCTTTTCTCATTTATTCAAAGCTGCCTTTTCTGAAGCATTGAGGTGTGGGGGGAAGAGAAGCGTTTTAATTAACACTTGAAAGTCGACAATTGCATTCACCATTTTGTGGCTAGCGACTGAACTACGTGGGTAGCCATTGCATCCCCTTTGGAAGCGAAGGTTTTAGGGGTATGACCGTATGAGCCTTCTGCCTGCAGGGCTTGAAAAATATATATTTTCCAGGACAAAGGATTTATAGGTAAAAAAGCCATGTATTTATCAAAAAGTCTATAACTTGCATTAAAATATTTCCTTGAAGGCACATAATGTGACAGAATTGCCTTTGGGATAAATAGGCGACGTGGGGGGGGGGAGGAGGCATGTAACACAAACAGTGGATTAAAGGCAGAAGCACAATTGTTTGCAGAACTGGACCCAAGGGGGGAGAATTTCATTTACCTTTCGAATCTGTTTGGTGTCCTAGTTGACATAAAACTCATTATAAATGGCCTGCAGGGAATTATCTTGCACTGGTGGACCAACGACCATGCCCCCAGTGGAGAGGAAAACTCATAGTGCTAATTCATATCTTACCGTTTCCTCACTGAAAGAATTTCTAGTAGATTCAGGCTGTGCATTTTCCATAATTGCACAAAAACAGTATCGGCCACTAAACTCCACGTACAGAGAAACTCAACTGTCAGGCCAAGTGATTGAACATAGTGCCTTAAATCAGTGAAACACAACAAATACCAGACAATGCACACAGGTTTGTTTGTTTGTTTAAAGCAAATAGAAGTTGTTGACTGGGGGTTCCAATCTAGATGCTAAACACATTTGCCGAAGTGTATAAGACAAAACTTAGGTGAAATTTAATTATTCCTGCCCACTTCCCCTTCCCTTTCCTAATCAAGCTTATCAGGTAATGATGGCAGAATGGAACCATATCAGGAATTTCCATTAGGGTAGAGGCTGGTGCTCAACATCTAGGACTTCCTAGAAGAACCATGGAATATGAAGTTTTCATGTGGAACCATAGGAACTAGTGTATCTCCCATGGTTCCCAACATCATTGGAGCTTGTATGTCATCTGGCATCCAGGGCCTAGTGAAGGCACCCTGCCACCCACTAGCCTCTATATGTTGGGTGGGAAAGGGCTCCTGAGTGGGGGTGTAAGCTGGCATTCCATGGGACCCATCTGAATTGGGCTGAACATAAGCGAGTTAATTCAAGGCATGATCCAAATCAAGTGGAAATTTACTCGTTCAAATTGAGCACATTCCAAATCAAGCCCAGGAGGGTTCCTCCATCACTAAACCATACCCATTTCATTATTAATTTCAAAGCAGGACTGTCAATAATAAGAATTTCAATTGATTTTTTGGATGCCATGCTGAGGTAAGAACCTGAATGTTTGCCCTGAAGGAATATAACCATAAGCTGTCGATCGAACGGTCGGCAGTTCGATTTCCGTGACGGGGTGAGCGCTTGTTGCTTGGCCAGCCAGCTCCTGCCAACCTAGCAGTTCCAAAGCATGTTAATGCGAGTAGATAAATAGGTACCGCTTGCGGGAAGGTAAACAGCGCTCCGTGTTCCAGCTGCATGCTACGCGCTGCGGCAAGGAGAGTCACACCGGCCACATGACCACAGAGGCGTCTTCGGACAACGCTGGCTCTTCGGCTTTGAAATGGAGATGAGCACCACACCCTAGAGTCGGACACGACTGGACTTAATTGTCAGGGGATACCTTTACCTTTAGCACAGACACATGAGATTACGCTGATGATTTGTAATCTTTTTTTTTTTAGGAACTGTTTTAAAATTGTATAAGATAACGAGGCTACCATTCCAGTGCTGAAAACTTTTGCTGATATTTTGAAGGAAATTCATGGCTTATATTTGTTAAGGATGTTTTTCAAACAGACTTGGGTTACTGGAGTCCTTCCAATGCATTCAAGCTTCTGAAAAATGCAAACTGCACTTAGTGCAGTGGCAGCACTAGGAGGGTGCAGGGGGCGTGCGGACTACACTGGGTGACACCATCGGGGGAGGGGTGACACCACTAGTGGCCAAAAAAATTGTGGAAACCTTTTGGAAAATTTGCATTTATGAACAATACCGTAAAGTTATATATCATTGGAAAAGTAATTTAATGCAGAATGTAATGAAACGAACCATGCCGAACTATCTGTATTCTATTAAACATTATGGCCAGAAAACCTGAAGAAGGCACAATTACCTTATGTAACAAAAAGTGAATTTCCTTAACTTGGTTGTTATGAGAGTCAATGAGGTATTATTATGAGACAGCATGAAACCAATAAGGTGTTAGTAGGAGTCAGCTCTCATTTCTACATATCAGAGCTAATCCTAGAACTCAGTTGTGTGAGTGTCAAGTTGGCCACTGGTTTGTTGTTGGTTACTGATTTGTTGGGTGACTTCTACTGTTATATATTAAAATAATATAACCCAAACCTAATGACACCACTGACTCAGCACATACAGTGATGTTGCATACAAGGTTACCTTCCACAACGTTGAGTGGCAGATTTTAAGAAATTCATAAGAAGGTAACTTTGACAATGTTGCTAGTTTCATTCTTTTCACAGCGTATGCATTAAACATCAACTCTTTACATAGTACCCTAATTCTGAAGACCTTTTGTTCCCTGTATGCAATTGTAAGTCAACATATTAAGAGTCTACTGCAGCGATTTTCAGCCTTTTTCATCTCCCAGCTTACTAACAAAGCGCTAAAATTGTCAAGGCATATCATCGGTTTTTTTATAATTGACAAGGCACACCACACTGCCGGCTGGGGGCTCACATCCCCCAATCATCCTACTAAGAAATGACCTTCCCCCAAACGTCAGCGGCACACCTGTGGACCATTCACAGCACACCAATGTGCCACAGCACAGTGGCTGAAAATCGCTGGTCTAGTGTATAAAACTACGTAAAATTGTGCGTACAATTTTACGCACTCCTACGTAACTCCTGTAAACCTTGATGCTCCTTGCCTAGATTTGCAGACATAATCAACTGATAATGAGCTGGAATCACTGCATGGCTCCATGCATAATCTACCCAATATCCTGATCTCTATAGAGAACCTTTGGCTCAAAATTGGGGGGGTCACGGGCTCCTGGATCACCTTTTTCTTTTCTCTCCACTGCTGCCATCTGTTTTACAGTGGTGGGGGCACTCTTTCCAGTGGTGGCATCTACCTTCCCTGCTGTGCCTGGTAGCAGTCATTTTTTTTACCCATGACTTCCCCCAGAATGATGCCAAGTAAGAGCTTGAAGAGACTTATGGGTAAAAACAGGCAGCTGCCTGACAGTCCCTGTATGGAATACCGTCATCAGTACGTTTTTGTCCCTTGTTGGTCCCCAGCTCCTCAGGATTGCCAAAATGACTTGCACATTTGGTGGTGAAACTGTGCCACATTTTGACTCAGCACTACCAATAACTTGTTCCTTTCCTTTTTTTCAGGATCCACTCTGACTCCAAGGACCTAGGTCTCAAAGCAGCTACACAAGTGACAATTGCAAAATTCAAGGTACTGCTGCCAAAGACGCCCAGAAGAACACACTGAAAGATCTTTGCATTTTGCACACATCCTCCTCCAGGAGGAGAGATAAGAGCTTCCAGCTGCATTGGTCGAGTGTGGGAGGCGCCAGCCAGCAGAAAAAAGTCAGACTGTAAAAGGATACCACCTGGAAAGTAGCTGTTCATGAGAGATTGGACATTTATATATATTGTAAAAAAAAAAACCAAGGGGGGTTAGGACAGCCTGCCCATGCCTGCCCTTGGATTAAAGTCGGAGGAGAAATCCAATGACCGAGAAAGGCGGTATATACATACTGTATATTATATTATTATATTATTCTGTGTATTATTATTATTATTATTATTATTAACAACAGTATTTATATACCGCTTTTCAACAAAAAGTTCACAAAGCGGTTTACAGACAAAATCAAATGATTAAATGGCTCTTTCCATTTAATCATTGATTAATCAAAGATTAAATGGCTCTTATTACTCTTCAATCTACCAATTACTATCAATCTTTGATTAAATGGCTCTATTACTCTTTCCCTCTGTTGTGCACCCTATGCTTGGGGCACAGCAGGCCTTAGGAGGACTGTTAAAATTCAACTTGTGTATCTATGACAATTTAACATTTCTTGCTCTCTAGAGACCTACAATGGGCACGTCAGCAAATAATGATCAAAACAGGTCTGGTTTTTTTTCCAGAAGAAAGTGAAGCGACTGCTAGCTGCTGCCAAGATCAAGGATCACTGGCTGCCTTTCTTCCAGACTTAGCGCTTTCCTTCCCTCCATCATCTGGGTCATTTTGTTTTAGCTGTTATTCCAGGAGGCTGCAGCTGGCACTCCAATATCTTGTTTTTCAGCTTCAGTGTCACTCACAGCCTCTCTATTCAACGTGGACTCTTCAGTTTAGGAAGAGTCATCCTGGGCAAATGTAAGCGCAAGTTCAACATGACTAATTGGAGTCTCTTGTGCCAAGAAGAAACCAGGTGCAACCCTATCAGCTTCGTGACTCAATTTCTTAAACCTGTCTCTGGTCAGCTTTTTTCTAGCCACCCTTAGGATGTTCCTATTCAAACAGCCCTTCTTTTTGTAACCAAAGGGAATCAATACTGGACTATAGGGGTGTGCCACATTTGTGGCCTTGTGGGGCCTGGGCTTATGTTCATTCTGGTTCATTCAGCTGCTGTGATTTGGACTGCAGGCAATGGTGGACATGCTTGCTCAGAAGTAAGCCCCATCATAGTCAGGCTTACCAGATCGTCGCCGGGACGGGAGCGGTCTACCCTTAAGGGGGTGGGGCGTGGGGGCCCCAGAACGCGTCGCGTCACATTCTGGGGCCCCCCACGCCACGCCCCCTTAAGGGTAGACCGCTCCCGTTCCGGCGACGATCTGGTAAGCCTGACCATAGTCATGGAACTTACTTCCAGACAAATGTGCGCAGGAGCCTCAGATAATTTACTCTAACTGGAAAATCAAATGAATAATTTCTTTGTGAAAAACTTCCAAGCCTGGCACACGCAACAAGCCAATTTTTGGGAAATTTGGAAACGCCTTTCTGTGGCATCAAAAGAAAATTAGACTGGCAAGAACAAAAAGGCTATTTTTGGATTATCAACTAACCGTGTGTCATGGTGCCCATGTCATGTCGTGGAATGAGCCAACAGAAAGACAATAAATGCAGCTAGCAAAAGCTTTCTTCCTGGGACAATTTTTCATAACTGAAGACACAAGAAGTAAATAGAGGAAGCCAAAATGCACAAATATTTTCCAGCCCATCAGTGGAATTATCTGTATTAGATGAGACAAAGGGGATCTGCCAAATTTCCAGGAATTTCAATTTTTGTGTCAAGGTGTGTTGTTTTAAAAAATAGGAATATAGATTACATGCTCTGGACTAGTTCATATACCTTTCTTTAAATCTTTGAAGGTAATAAAGGAGATCAGTTTCTCCAAAAATGTATCTATATTTGGTATTCACATTGCATTTAAGTTTAGTTGAAATGTTAGCTGACAAGTACCATAGTCTCCTGGATTTTTTCAAGTCTTGTTGTTGTTCAGTCGTTAAGTCGTGTCCGACCCTTCGTGATCCCATGAACCATATCCCGCCAGGCCTTCCTACCCTCCACTATCTTCCTGAGTTCGCTCATTTTCATGTTCGTTGCATCGGTGATGCTGTCTAACCATCTCATACATTGCCTTCCCCTTCTCCTTTTGCCTTCAATTTTTCATCATCTCATTTTTGACCACATCCAGCTTGCCTTGATTCATAGACCTCACATTCCATGTTCCTAAGCAGTATTGCTCCTTGCAGCATTGGATTTTCCTTTCAACCTCAGACACATCCACAGCTGGACGTCCTATTGGCTTTGGCCCAACCGCTTCATTCTTTCTGGGTCTACTTGGAATAGTCCTCCGCTCTTCCTCAGTAGCGTATTGGACACCTTCCGACCTGAGGGTCTCATCTTCCGGCGTCATATCTTTTAGCCTTTTGGTACTGTTCATGGGATTTTCTTGGCAAGGTTAGTGGAGTGGGTTGCCATTTCCTTCTCCAGTGGATCACTTTTAGTCAGAACTCTCTGCTACGACCTGTCCGTCTTGGGTGTCCCTGCACGGCATAGCTCATGGCTTCATTGAGTTACGCAAGCCCCTTCGCCACGACAAGGCAATGATCCATGAAGGGGTTTTTTCAAGTCTAGCTGCCACTAGAAAGAAAAACGAACTGGTTCTTCTTACAGATGAGACAAATTCCTTGTCAAACTGCAATCCTATGCATGTCTACTCAGAAGTAAGCACCACTGAGTTCAATGAAACTGGCAGCCCAATCCTGTGTAACTTCTGCACCGGTGTAACAGTAGATCCCCCGGTGTAAGAGCACTTATGCCAGTGTAACTTGCCATACGCCAACGGACGCAGGATGGACACCGGCACCGCGCAAGCCCCCTCAGACACCTCACGTGTGCAGTTCGGACACGGAACGGACACTGGTGCAACTCTGCCGGCACAGGGGGCATTCTGGGGGGCATTCAGGCACCCTGGAATGCCCCCTGCACTAGCGGCGTTGTGCCGACATCCGTTCTGTGTCCGAACTGCACATGTGAGGTGTCCGAGGGGGGTTGCGCGAGTGTCCCTCCTACGTCCGTTGGTGTACGGCAAGTTACACTGACATATGTGCTCTTACACTGGGGGGATCTACTGTTACACCGGTGCAGGAGTTACACAGGATTGCGCCTTTATTCCTAGATAAGTGTGTATAGGATTTCAGCCTAAGGCTGTAATCCTGTACACACTTACTTGAAATAAGTCCCATTGAACACAGTGGGACTTACTTCCGAGTAAACATGTACAGGATTGTGCTGAAAATTATTTAAGAGAACTTTCATTGGATCCAATAGTGTATCCAGTAACAGCCTTTACAAACTAATAATCTGAGCTAAAAATAATTCAAGTTTTGATTTTCACATAATTTGACATGGAAGAATAATGATGTCCAGGATAGACTCAGCAGGAGAGGAGGAACTGGCCTCCTCCAGCCCGATCCTGGACCCAATGCTGCCGCGAGAAACAACAGGAGCCATGGCAGGGACAGCACTCGCGGCTGGCTAACAATGATACCATAAATAGAAAACTCTTCAGGAAGTACAATATACAGAGATCAATGAACAAAGAGGCATTTTCCTCTGTCTGATCTGCATGCTTGAATTCCTCTGAAGTGGTAATTGGCCAGGGGTTTTTCTTCCCCTTTATGATTTTTAACCTGAGATTGTTGATCTCAGAACCAGAGAAACTTTGCATGGCGCAGTTCTCAGGCTGGGGTTTCAATTCACTTTCCCTGTGCTGCCAAAAGTGTTCCTAAGCAATGTTTTAGGGCAAGATGTGCCAAGTTGGCATAAGAAGCCTCACTTATCCTATTGAGCTTTTCAACGTCAATTGAAATTCCTCACAAGTGGAATCTTCCAGATTCACATGAAGATTTTGCTTGAGGGGCAATCCTGCCTGGGTCAAACCAGCTTTTCAGAGCTGGAATGGCCTTGATCAGAGCATTGTAGCCAGTGGCGTAGCTAGACTGGAGTGGAGGCAAGTAGTTCTGCAAGACTCTGTTACACCGGAGTCAGCGGCCCCTCCCCCTTGCTGTTGGAGCCATTCTGTCGGCAATGGCAACACGCAGGACACTCCCCTGTCACTGCCGGAATGGCTCCAACAGCAAAGGGGAGGGGTCGCTGACTCCGGTGTAACGGAGTCTTGCAGAACTACTTGCCTCCGCTCCAGTCTAGTTTCACCTCTGATTGTAGCCAAGCTTCCAGACCAAAGCAAGGAACGCTGTACTGGTTGTAGTACTGATCAAAAGGACAAGTTGAAAAGCCAATACAGGTATATACCCTTTTTATTTGCGGGTTCGGAACCCATGGATTTGTTACAGGTCACTCGGCCCCGTGAATATCTGCGATAAAAAGCCTTTTAAAAGAAAAAAAAAGCCCCCCCAGCACCATTTTACCTTTTAAAAGCCAAACCGCTGTGTTTTCAAGCCTCCATGAGGCTTCTTGAAACTTCTTGACCCACTTCCAGGTTGCACAAAGGCTCATCCCCCTTCACAGCCTTTTACCAGAATATACCCTGGGACAAGGTTGGAAGGGGGGGGGGAGAGCCTCCGCGCGATCCAGAAGTGGGTCAGAAAGCTTTAAGTATCGTAGAGGCTTGAAAACGCAGCGGTTTGGCTTTTAAAAAGGTAAAACGGCACTTTGGGGGCTTTTTTTTAAAGGCTTTTTAAGGCAGACCCAGTATACATGTATCTTTGCTTTCGGCGGGGGGGGGGGGTGTGAGTCCGGAATGGATCCCCTGTGGACAGTGAGGTCCGACTGTATGTCTTGAAGTTCTAAGTAGCCTATACTATCCTGCAAACTCAGGAGACTTAGATGTACTTACTCAAGGGAGATCTTTAATGGCCATGAATTTCCATTCTATGGAGCCTGCCAAGCAACTGAGAGCAAACTGCTTCACAGTTACTTTGGCACTTCAAAGCAATCCCAAGGCTTCCTTGGGAACATTACACATATGTTTGGAATGGATAGCAAAACACCGAGAAGAAATGTCGCATCAGCATCAGCGCTAAGAGCGTTGGGCCACCCCTGGGAACCCATTTCAAGTAACATTTTACTAGTGACCTGAAACCACGCTACTTAGAACTTCCTAATATCACAGCAAATTATGACTCTTGCTCAGCAGTGACTGGAGGCAAAGACAATTCATATATGTCTCCAGTAAGCCTGGAAGGCAGTTCTCTAGCGCAGTCGTTTTCAAACTGTGTTCTGGGAAACCCTGGGGTTACTCGGAAGCTAATCAGGGTCCACAGTGAGAAGATCAGTAATAATGATCTTCACAAAGAAAGATAGCGATTGAGGCTTTTTCAGCATAGAAAAATGAGAGTTAAAGGAAGGGTAGAGGGTTTCGAAACTTTGCATGGTGCAGAGAGATGTTTTTCTCCCTATCTCAAAATCCTGGAGCACAATGAATGTCTTGACCACCCAGTGAAACTGACGGACGGTACAATTAGGATAGGTGGTTGTGTTCCATGTTAATTTAAATGGCCCCGTTCTTTATGATTGCTTGCAAATAATTATTTTGTTCAATTTTTTCACATTTTACTGGTTTCTTTTTCTACTTTGCACACCACCTTGAATGCTCCATTTATTGCACCTTGCACATGCTCCATTTATTCAGGGGGAAAGGCATATGTACATATATAATGTACATATATAATTCTGGGGATTCACTGCCACAAAATATGGTGACGGTCACTAGTTTAGATGATTTTAAAGGGGGAGTAAGTAAATTCATGGAGAAGAGGGCCATCAACAGCTACTCATCACAGTAGTGTAGCTGGGTTGGCTGGTACCCAAGGCTGCCCTGCGCTCACATCATTGCCCCACCTCTGCTCCCAGAATGGCTCCGATTTGGAGCCAAATGGGAGCATAGGGGAGGGCGGGAGGCCCGAACCTTGCTCCACTTGCAGCTCTGACTGCTTGGAGCAGCGAGCGCTGCATGTGCCCCCCCCTGCAGAGAGCGCTTCCTGCTACAACTGGGGGGGGGGCTGTCGTGATGCCTCTGGGTTGCTGCCCGGGTGGTGGACCCCCCGCCCCCCCGCTACACCACCGGCTCATCATAAGGACTAAGTGAAAACTCCCTGCTTAAACGGAAGACCAGTTGTGTTGGGGAATGATCAGGGAAAGCTATTGTGTTTATGCCCTGCTTCGGGGCTTCCCAGAGGTACCCGCTTCACCACTGCACAAAGAAGTACGGTATGCTGGACCAGATGGACCAGCGTATTGGATTGATACAACAGGGCTCTGTTGATGTTTTTGTACCAGGAGTAATCTACCATGAGTAATCTTCCCCTGAAATCTGGAGTTGCAGAGAGGATCAGGTATGTTCCACAGCACAACCCCATTACATGCAGGTCAATGGTTACATCCAGCACGAACTGAGTAAGCACATAAGAACATAAGAAGAGCCCTGCTGGATCAGGCCAAAAGCCCATCTAGTCCAGCTTCCTGTGTCACACAGTGGCCCCACCAGATGCCTCAGGGAGCACACAAGACAACAAGATACCTGTGTCCAATCGCCACTCCCTTGCACCTGGCACAGAGAAAACCCACTTCTAAAACCAGGAGGTTGCTTATGGCTTGTAACCTGTGATGGTCTTTTCCTCCATGAATCTGTCCAAAACCCTTTTAAAGGCATCTAGGCCAGATGCCATCACCACATCCTGTGGCAAGGAGTTCCACAGATGAA
The DNA here is from genome assembly GCA_026170595.1 of Plestiodon gilberti rubricaudatus. Taxonomy (NCBI): domain Eukaryota; kingdom Metazoa; phylum Chordata; class Lepidosauria; order Squamata; family Scincidae; genus Plestiodon; species Plestiodon gilberti. The sequence goes on along the minus strand of JANXHW010000005.1, from coordinate 74,822,808 downwards.
TTACACGCTGGGTAAAGAAATATTTTCTTTTGTCTGTTCTAACTCTCCCTCCACTCAATTTTAGTGCATGTCCCCTGGTTCTGGTGTTGTGCGAGAGGGAGAAGAATTTCCCTCTATCCACTCTCTCCATCCCATGCATAATTTTATAAGTCTCAATCATGTCCCCCCTCAGGCGCCTTTTTTCTAGGCTGAAAAGCCCCAGACACTGTAGCCTTTCCTCATAAGGGAGGTGTTCCAGCCCATGAATCATTTTGGTCGCTCTTTTCTGCACCTTTTCCAATTCAACTATATCCTTTTTGAGGTGTGGTGACCAGAAGTGGACACAATACTCCAGATGTGGCCTTACCATCGATTTGTACAAGGGCAGAATGATATTGGCCATTTTATTCTCAATCAAACACCCTAAAATATGACCCAGAATCCTCTGAAGCAGGCAGGGGTTCCTTAGCAGAAAAGCTGAAACACTCTGGGAAGTACAGACAATTTTTTTAAAAGACCTTTGGATGGAAATGTACCTGAGGAAGCCCCCCCCACACACACACACACACACTTTTTTTTGTAAGATTTGACAATGTCTATATTGCAGGAGATTGTGGGCAGATATTACATGAAGACAGGCATGGCATCTGTAGGAGTAATGAAGTTAAAGCACTTGATCATTATCTGCTATTTTGTCTTTTCAACTTGCCAAAGTAGACCAAAATGGTTGGTTATCACTTTTTATTGACAGAATGAACCACTGGCATCCCAGTCGAACGCTAAATTTTTAATCAGTGGGGATGATATATCTGTTGCTTTAAATGAGTATCTTATGCATATAGGGGCACCTAAGGCAAGCATTGATTTTATCAGAACAAATGCTGCATGCTGTGAATATGATATTCCCAAAGGCATTTTGCCTCTATAGTTTTATATGATCTTTTTTACTGCTGGATTACTGTTATTCTTTTAGGTTGGCTCTTATATTGCTTTTTTATGTGTTATGTATGTTGTCAAAGCAATTTTCCAAGTCAACTGTAAACTTGACATGACTACTTAGAGCTACATTTTTTTAAGGAATTCATGAGTGTATTCTCCAACCATTATGGATACCATGACACCAGGAAAAAGTGGTTAGCTATCTGAAAAAGATCATCAGTGCCATTGCAATCTCTGTTCTCACTCCATGCAAGCTAGCAACCCATCATCCCATCATCGATCCCCTTTTCTTTTCAAATAATGCATTACAATTTCTTCTTCCCATTCCCTGTAAGTTCTCAAGTGGTTTAGTGTAAAAGGCTGCAATCCTATCCACACGTATCCAGAAGTAAACCACATTGACTATAATGGAACTTACTTCTAAGTAGACATGCCTAGGATTGGGTGAGGCCACTAAAAGCCTGACATCCAAAGCTGTTCCCCTTGAACCCATTGGAAAATGACTACACTCAACCTTTATTGGATTATCAGCGCAATCCTGTGTAAGGATCCGGCCGGTGGCCAAGGGCCCCCTGCCGGATCCTGTGCCCAGGCTGCCCAGCGACCGGTGGGCCGGAGGTCTACTCAGGGAAGGGGATGCTTGTCCCCTTCCCCAGGTGTAAACCGGGGCAGGCCTGATAGGCCTCCTCGGATTTCCGCCAGCTAAATAGCTGGTGGAAGTAAAAGAGGCCATGTAACGGCCTAGCCATCCCGGCAGGATGGGGATATGGTGGGAGCCATCCCCCGCCCCCTCCCAGGCTGGCTAGGCCAATGGCCCCCTCTGACAGCCGCCCGGGCATTCTGGCGACAGAGTGAGGGAGGCTGGCCTCTGCGCCAGCCTCCGAAGTAGTTGCAAATGTGCTTTCCGGCACGTTTGCGACTGCTTCCGGCGCCAGAGCACTTGCTCCGGCAACGGGAGCTTAGACGGGATTGCACCCTATGCCTGGGAAATGGTAGCTTGAAACTTTGTCTCTATACATTTTTTTGATACTGATTTATAAAGGGAAATACACAACACATAATTTAACAATATGCAACTAATAAATCCTGTAACATCTCTTTGAAATACAATCTTCCCCTGCAGTGTTTTTGTTTCATATGTTGTAGAATCAGAACTTTTTACTTTTCTGTTAAGCACTCGAAGAATAGCTAAAAACCAACTCCCTCCTCTCCCAGAGCCAAAGTACACATGACCACTAGCGTCGACGGGGGGAAGCGGGGGGGGCGGACCGCCGGGGGGCGTCGCGCGTATAGGGGTGACGCGCGATGCCCCTCACTTACATTTTTGCGGTGGAGGTGGGCCCGCCCGTCCTCCCCTGGGTCCGTTTGGCTCTAAAATGAGCCAAAAACGGAGCGGGGAGGGCGCTCCGCTCCTGCGCGTGACGTCACGCGTGGGGGCGGATTCTCCCCCTTAAGGGTGACGCGCGTCCCCGCTCAGGGGTGTCGCGCGTCGTCGCGACGCCCCTGCACATGACTTTAAACTCATCATTAGAAGCCCCTTTATCCATAAAAATTAGCCACCGAGGGAGGCCCAGCCAAAGAGTGCAACATGCACTGAGTCGATAGTGCATTTCTCTGTGTAGTGCATTTCTCTGTCGATAGTGCATTTCTCTGTTTTAACACTTTCTCTCTGTGTCATTTTCACCCTGAAAATTGCAGCTCCAAGTGGTGGTTTTCCGCCAAAACAGCTGTTTGCAGCAAGTAGTCACTTGAGTATCAAATCACTGCTTTTCAGGGAGGGGGATTTTTGGTGTAAAAATGGCACAGAGAATCAACATCATCATCATGATAACCAGTATTTATATACCGCCTTTTATTTGGTCATCGGATTTCTCCTCTGACTTTAATTCAAAGGCTATTTACACATGCAGGCTTTCTAACCCGCAATGGGTTTTTACAATACAATATGTTATAATCTTAAATAGAACCCTTCATTCTTGGTCAGGGGTTCTCAACCAGTGGTACTAGTACCACCAGTGGTACTTCGGCCGACTGCTGGTGGTACTCGGACTGCCAGACCACCAGAACCCCGCTCCGATGCGGCATTTTCAGTGGCGTATTTTCACTCCTGAGAGGCTCCTGCCTTTGGCCGAGTCTCTCAGGAACACTGAGAAGGTCCCTCCCATTTGCCCAGAGCCTCATACCTGCGTTTTCTGGCCTTCAAAAACCTGAAAACCCAGAACTGCCGATGATGTCATTGCCAGTCACTTTCGGTGGTACACAGCAGGAGAGTGGCGCTGGAGGTGGCACTCGGCCGGGAAGGGGTTGAGAACCCTTGTTCTAATCTAGGTGGTTTCCTTCACAGTCCGCCTCATCACGCTTCAACTGACAGGTGACCTTGACTCTCACTCAAAGTGCAGCTGTAGCTTCTCTCCCTCACAGAGGCTCTGTGTTAATGTTAAGAAAATGTTACTCCCTCCTCACTGCACGCTACACTTCTGGGCTTTATTGAACCCTAAAAGTTTTGCAACTAAAAGGGCCAATTTCTACATTAAGCTCCCTTCCAATGACAGGTCTAATGTCAATTATTTCCAGCACAGGCAAGTAATATCTTCATATTTTTATGTTCAAATGAAGAGAAAGGGCTTTATCACAGAATGCTGCTTAAGTACCTCAACAAGAAAATCTCTGATCACCCCTGGAGAACAGGAAGTAGAGGATATTAAATTATTCATGCAATGCTCCTGGTCTGGGTTGAAGAAGAAAATGTTTAAACTGAATATGCTATGAAGCACCCCCAATATCCAGAAGCAGCCTCATTTATTTTATCAGGTTTACACCTAACAAAATGATTTCCCCCCCCCCCATATGCTCCTTTGTACATGCTACGCCACTTCTGTCAGTGCTAAGCAGGGGGGAAAAAAACATTCACTTTCTTAAATGGAAAATCATTATATAGCTCAACTCTTTCAGCCCTGAGATTCTGCAAACACTGAAATCCATATTCAATTTCCTTCCCGGGATCCTCTTTGCCAGTTTTATGCAGAAAGTAAATAAATTTACATTTCAAGCTCAACATGGACCAATTTTGCCGATTTCAGCGACTATTCACACACAGACAAAGAATTAAGGATGCCTCTTTAATAATTCTGCAGTTCAATTCAAACTCAGATGGTAAAGTCTGTACTTAAAAAGTTCTTGCACTAGCAAAACCAGCCTGCTTTAAATAAGGCTTACTGGCTGCTTTGCAGTGATGTAGACTTGAGTCTATTGACTCATACTAGAGACAGACTCAAGTCGTGTCAATGACTCGACTCGGACTTGACTCTGCGATTGTAAAAGACTCGAAAGACTCGACTCAAGACTTGGAGCCTTTTACAAGAAGTTTTTATTCAGGTTTGAACCTGTTTCCCCCATTAAATAGATAGAGACTCGCAACTCGCAACCAAAGACTCGGGACTTCGGGGCAAAGACTTGGGACTTGACTTGAGACTTGGACCCAGAGACCTGAGACTTGACTCAAGACTTGGAGACTTGATCCACATCCCTGCTGCTTTGCCAGTGGAAGAGTAAACCTGATGCTATCCTATGGCACCTTAGCACAAGGAAATTCACTTAGATGATAGTCTGATACGGTCCTTTATTCTGACCAAATTAATAGGCTGTATGCCTCAGGCAAGGGATGCTCTAGCCCTTGGCTACTTAGGTAAGGTTTCTATATAAAAGCAGAGGATGAGGATTTAGAGGGATTAGGGGAAAACACTTGACTAAGGTGCCCTTAGGCAGCTTTATGTGTCTAGTTATACCTATACTAAAGATTTAAATTGGTTGAACAGTAACCCCTCTTCCCAAAGGACTGTCATTCTTTGGTGTGTGTAGGTGGGTGAACTACAGATCGCAAACAGAGGGAGCATTATCCTTAAATTCACCATTGCCCACTATGAGATATTCCCCATGATATCACAAAATTGATCTAAATAAGCAGCACAGATAGAACTACAGAGGCGATTGTGGAGGAATGTCAGTCTCCCAGAATTTTTTTGTGGTTTTGCCGTCTATTCCTGCAATAGGCTCTGTTTTCTACACCCTCAGCTTCTCTAGAGCTGGAAGCAGTTTTTTTCTCTACTTCCTGGCTGATTTCCCTGAGTCTAAAGTCATCTCCATACTCCCTAAGAAAGAACCTTCTCTGAAACTGTAACGGGTTTCCTCGTGGCATTTTGATTACCAGATGCTTAGAAAAAAACAACTGAGGATGTTTGTTTCTATCTTGCCCTACTTGTAATATTTGCTGCCACAAACTTTATAAATTATAAACTTCATAAACTAGATAAATGATGGAAGGAGACTCAAGCGTGCATCAAAGGGATTTAATACTCTGCAGCTCTTGCAATGATATCTGGAAAGGCTGTTGCTGTAGGTTTCTATTCTGTCTTGGCGTTCCCCAGGCCCAGAACAAAAACTTGCAGAATGCTCAGGTTCTACTCTCAAGGTCAAACTACAAATGAGGAGCTAAGTCATGGAGCATGTGATTTCTTTCATTAAAGGCATTAAAGGGGCGGGGGTGTCACATTACCTACTTTTCAACACCCTTGACGCAGCATTCTTTGTTGGACTGCTAGCCAGGGCTGCCAAATTCCTTTCATAACCCCCACTCATGGAGCATGTACTTGTGCACATGACATGTTGAAGGTTATGTCATGGTAAGTATACTGTGGGCCCCTTCCACGCAATCTCTTCCATTCTAATGTTATTAAATCAGCATCGTAAAACAGCTCCCACCCTACTAAGGGAAGTGTAAGAACAAACCTTGCAAAAAGCATCCAGGAGTAAACAACTGCAAATGAACATATTGTTGGAAAAGTTGGTTCTGGGGTTTTTAGCAAGCTAAGTGAATACTAAGTAAGGAACCCTTATTGGCATAAAAACAAAACAAAAACAAACAAACAAACATAACATAACACTTAACACATAATATTTATATTACAAACATCTGCAAACACAACAAAATTACAGCTTAAACATCATAGGGAATACTATCAGCTTTACGTGCTATAATGATTGTATCAACAAAGGCTGCCAATCTTTCCATTACGCCATCTATCTCCGTCGATAAAAGGTAACGTACTACCTCCTGATCTGCCCAGCCCTGGAGCTTGACTAACATAGGGCCTAAATGTTGCTTACGAGGGGCCTCGTGGAGTGGGCAATACAAAAAGATATGTAGCAATGTTTCTACACAACCCACTCCACAAGGACAATACCTCTCACAGACTGGAATTCCACTATATCTGCTAAGTAACAGAGCAGTCGGGAGAGTGTTGCACCTAGCTAAAGAAAGGGCTCTGCGCGACTGGGGGCACTTAAGATTACAAAGATAAGGTGCCATCTTCCCAAAGCTGATAGGGATGTGAAATTGTAGTGGGGAACAGGTCATACGCACCGCACTATGCAACTCCTGATTTTCAATATCTAGAATTCTGGCCTTGATTTTGCGGTAGGCCGCCGCCTGGCTCAACATACCCAACCTCTCCACATCGGGGCCCAAGGAGTTTAATTTCTGTTGTAATTCTATTGCCCCAATAGGTGGAACAGGTTCTGAAAAAAGTTGGAGCAGCAGACTATCTTGATTACAATTGTAATAGAGTCTAAGTTTTAGCAAGCAGAGCAATCAGCAGAACCCTTTTCTGGTGGGAAACTCCACCACCCAGCCAGTTTGCCACTATCAATAAAAACACACTGGACCAGAGGCAGTAGAGGCTCCAAAAGGAATACTATACTCACAGTTTTACAGTTGTACACATCTTTTGAAGAATCAGAGGCTTCTACTACTTATGGAACAACAGAGAACCCTACAGCTGTTCTCTTTGTGTAAGTGTGAGGAGATGTTCATCAGTAATGGCAGCTCGTCATTCAGAGAGAAGGCCAAGAAAGCTGCATCCTTCTCTTTTGACAGTCAGGAAGAGAGAGAGAGACATGTGGGAGGAGGAAGGAAGATGCACAAAGGGGCACACCTCCTACACAGATATCATAGAGGGCAGGTAAGAGGTTGGAGGTGTCTGGACAATACACTGCCCTCCAGAGTTCTGCAGGCAGCATTGCACCTAAATTCAAACACATATTATTGTTAATAATATGTGTACTATTACGTATGCGTGTTGTGAAAATCCCTGATTTTCACCTAGTTTGCGCCTTCCTGTAACCTGGGGAAGCTCCTATAGTGCATCACCATTCTCCAGGCACACCTGAGTCATTCAGATGCAGTCACTACTGTTCCCTTGTTGTTGTTGTTGTTGTTGTTGTTGCTGACCTTTTTCTTTGAACCAGCAGACAATTTCTGCATTAAGCCAGTTCATTGGATTATGATGCCCTCCTGATTTCCAAGAGTGGGAAAATAAACATCTTAGGTCTCCCGCCTTCCCATATCCAATCCCACGTGTAAAACCTGATTAGTGCCCACAGGTTATAAAAAGGGGGTCATGCATCCCCTCTTTTTTGCATTTGCTCTGTTCCAACTTTGGGAACGTCTGCTGCTTCATGGGAGGTGTGGAGGAACAAACTGTAAACCTACTAGTGTGTGTACTTAGAGCAGAGAAAGTGAAACCAAGAATGCAATCCTACGTACACTTACCTGGGAGTAAGCCTCATTGAACACAATGGGACTTACCCCTGGGTAGCCATGCATAGGATTGCGCTGCTAGAAAAGTGTTAGTGCAGCAGTTCTCAAACATTTAGGTCTCCGGAGCCAGGGCCTCTGAGAGGGGGGTTAAGGGGGTAATTTGTACCCGGGCCCAGGGTGAAAAATTATTATTATTATTATTATTATTATTATTATTATTATTATTATTATTAATTAACAGTATCTATATACCGCTTTTCAACAAAAGTTCACAAAGCAGTTTACAGACAAAATCAAATAATTAAATGGCTCCCTGTCCCAAAAGGGCTCACAGTCTAAAAAAGATACAGAGCACCACCAGCAAACAGCAACCCTGGAGCAAAAAGGGGGGCCCAGGAGCCAAATTCATATGTAGGGAAGGGGTCCAAAAGAAACGTTGTACCCCCTGATAAAATACCTCTGAATGGCCCTGTCCAGAGCCCTTTACGCTCCTGAATGGAGTCTCAGGGAGCTCTGTCGGTGCCTGTGTGGAGTCTTGGGAAGCCCCAGAGTGCCGGTGCCTGCATGGAGTGGCGCAGCACCAAGCAGATGGTTGCCAGGCACTTACGGTGTGCTTGTGGAGCCCCTGAAGGGGTCTCAGGCAGCCCCAGGGCTCCTAGGACCGCACTTCAAGAAACGCTGTGTTAGTGGCTTGTTTTCAGTTTGTTTTTTAACCTCCATGCTATCTCCATTCACCCAACCCATCTTCCAGGAGCCTTCCTTTACCTCTCTGTGATCCTTCAAGTGCCTTATGTTTTGCCTTGTTACCTTATTCCTGAGCTGCGGTGGCTTCGTGGTTAAGACGCTGAACTGCAGACCGGAAGGTCGGTAGGCCAGCAGTTTGAGACCCGAGTGCCGCAGCTTCTGCCAACCTAGCAGTTCAAAAGCAAGAAATTCCAAGTAGATAAATAGATACCGCTGTGATGGGAAGGTAACAGTGGTGGGAAGGTAACCCTAGAGTTGGACACGACTGGCTTTCAAGCAGGGGATACCTTTACCTACCTAATAATTCATTATTTTGCTGTTCTCATTCCTCTAATAAACTTCCTATATCTTACCTGTCTGGTCTCAGTTCACTTTGGAGGGAGTCAGTTGCCTTGTCTTCCCAGACCACCAGCCTTCACTACTGTCCCCCTTTTATGTTATAGAATAACGTAAAGATGTTCTCACATGTGTACCGAACATGTGAATCCACCCTAAATCTCAATCCAATTCGGGTGGCTCTTCCATTTTCCTCTTCTCTTACTGACCAGCCACTGTTTAAATTTTCATGGCCCCCGCTTTCTGCAAAATGTGTTTGAGGCACAAACATTTGCTGATATAAATTTCTCTCTGATCAGCCAACAAGGATTCTCTCTACACAAGGGAGCCACAATTGATTCTGATTCACACAAACTGCAGGTTCCACTTATCGACCAGTGTGCAGTGTAAATGAGAGTTCAGTTTCTCCACCAGGGTACATTTCTTTATTATTGAGCCTGTGCGCTAAGAAGAAAAGTGATTTATTTCCTCTCCCCACAGCCTCACTCTTGGGTTTCGGTGGCGCAGAAACAACACCTAGAGGGTGCCGTGGTGAATGTCAGAGGCTGTCATTTTATCTTAACAATGAAATCTAAATTTTTTACAAGTCCCTTGACTTCCATTGACTTGCTATTAATAAGCAGTCATCAGCCCCAGCAGCTGGTATTCTTCGTTCCCCTGCGATTGCGTTCAAGTGATAAATTGTTTAACCTTGATGGAACGTAGCATGCATCAGCTACACATGAAATAATAAATTAATGAGTTTCATTTCTTCAATTAATGTTGGTTATTGCTTCAGTGGTGTCCTTAGGTGCGGCTTTGGCTGTTCTTCCAGCAACCGTGCCAGTTTTGCACTGATCTAAGTGCCGTGCATTAGACGTTCTGCCCAGAGAAAAACGGAGCCAAAAAAATATATGAGGGACTGGCAGCATATCTAACCTCATTTGCTTTAAAATGCCATTTAGCACAGGAGCTGCTCAAAGTCACATTCTACTGACGCTGTAATTTCGAAAAGTGTTACTTTTTTAATCATGTTAGGATTTCTTTTCTTTCTTTTTTCGTTCTTGTGGCTGCCACGTGAACTGGGATTTTCTCTGTTCCAAAGCTGATATCCTTACTGTGAACTTACAAAAATCATTCAGGCCAACAAGCCTGTTTAGTCGGATACAGTGATCCCTCGAGATAAAATCCATAGAAAGGACAGGGAAGGGCAGACGGGGGGAGGTGTTGCTCTATATATGTCAAAGAGGGCATTGAGTCCAATAAACTAGAACAATTCAGATTAACTCCTCCACATAATCACTGTGGGTGGAACCACCAGGCCTGAAAAGCAATTTAGCACTTAGGATGTTCTATTGCCCTCCCCCCCCCACCGAAATTCTGATAATGATCTTGAGGTAGAGGAAGAAAAGAGAGAGGCAGCCCAAGGAGAAATGTTGTGGTATGTGATGATTGTACAACCACCCTAAATACTGAGTGGGTAAGTGGACGTTCAGATTGAAACAAAGAAAACAAAAATCTAGAGATGATAAAGGACTGTATCTTGGAACAATTAACAAGTGTTCTAGTAAAGCTGACTAGATAGAAGGTGACCCTTGTCTTAATCCTGAGTGGTGCCCAGGACTTGGGAGGCAGGGCTGGCCCAGACATGAAGCGAATGATGTGGCTTGAATCAGCAGCACATGGCAGGGGAGCGGTGGATTCTGAGTACCCTATACCCCAAGTCTGCTGCCACCCACCTCCAACCCACCGTAGACATGAGCTGCATTCCAGTAGCGGAGTGCCGACTGCCCCCCCCCCCAGTGCTGGAAGTGACGTAATGGCTGCAGCCGTTATGGACAATACTGAGACGCAAGGCGGGCGGGAGGGCCAAACCTACTGCCGCTTGCACCGCCAAACTGCATGAGTCACGCTGCCGCCAGCCGCCCTGACACCCCCTGCCTGCCTGCCACCCAGGGGCCAATCCCGCCACCCGGGGGACTGCCACCCCATTGCCCTCCCCCCGTATGACGCCTCTGCTGCATTCATCCACTTCTTTGCAGTGCTCTGTCATGCAATTTTCCCAAACAAAGAAGTGTGAGACTTCTAATTTTATTTAAAAAGACGGTGTGAATGAAGGAGCTCTTTCATTTGCCTGTCTCTTTAAATAAAACCGGAAGTCCTGCACTTCCTAGTTTGGAAAAATTGTATGACTGAGCACTGTAAAGGGCATTTTTTTAACACACCGTGGCAGAGGCAGCAGTGGCAGACCCGAGGAAGCATCAGGAAGCAGACCTGGCTGTGCCATCACTAGAGGTATTTATTTTACTCAGAAGTAAGCCCATTGTGTTCAGTAAGACTTAGGCTGTAATCCTCTCACATTCAACAAAAACAAACACCTCTAGCCATCACTGTTGGGATGGGATGTAACTGTTCCTAAGCCACCCAGGAACAGTGATCACAGCACTTTCAAATGGAACATGAAATTCAACACATTCAAATGTACATGGGGAAGATGCCCAGAAAGTTCTACAACATGATCACATTTGATTTCAAGAGAGGAAACTTCACAGAAAGGAGGGGTTTCGTTAAAAGGAAGCCAGAAGGGAGAAGGAGCAGGAGAATCAAATATCTTCCTATTGTTTGGAAGCTATTTAAAACCACTATAGCAAAAGCTTAGATGGAAATGTACACCACAGATTAAGAAGCATACAAGAAATTCTCAGAAGCCTGGTTTACAAGCAGAGTCCAGGAAGTGATACAAGGCAAGATAGCATCTGTCTAACAGCTGAAGAGTAAAATTAGGTGTTGTTGGAGAGGGGAGAGTAATGTAGAGAGTAAACCCCTCCCTCCCCATTACACCGCTCCTCCCACCCACCCTCATTCCTTCCACCATGCGCCCCTATGCCGGTTTACCTGGACTCCTACGGGTAGCCAGTAGCAGCAGCGAGCTGGCAATACTGCTGCCATTTGCGGCAGCAGTACCAAAATGTCTTCTGCCAGCATGCGCAACACACCACTGTATGGCCATTTACAACAACGGCACCTCTGTTCCGCTGTCATAAATGTTAGTTTGGATTGGGCTGCAATTCTTTGAGGCTACTTATAGTGATTCTAGGCATTTATGTACATCCTACATTTTCTTGATGGTTGTTCTTTGTTGCCTTTGATTAGCTACCTGGCACACAAAAATTTAGTACATGGCATTTTTCATGTCAGGCTGTTGGTAACGCCACAGGAGCAGTAAAAAAATAAATACTTGGCAACCCTGTCCATCTTTTTCTGCCACATTACAGAACTAGTTGCTGCCTGATCTCATTTGTGACCTAATAGTGTTCGCACTGGTAAACAAATGTTGCTTTCCGCCCCTCGGGGCCAAAGCAACAGAACCCTCATGATTATGGCACTCATTTAACAAGAAGCATCATCAAGCCAGAAAATGAAATACAGGAAAGCTCAGGGAGTCAGTGGGACTCCAGGGAGTTTATCCTTCATCTCGGGGAGGCTGAGAAAAGGACAGCTGGATCCTGCTGGCGCCGACATTGCATTTGACAGCTGCATCTCATTTGCAATCAAGGCCCTTCCTTATATGGAAAGGGCAGGCTGTCAAGAAGAAAGTTGCTGGGAGTCCTCTAGGGAAGGAGAGCTACCTGGGCGGGGGAGAGTGGGGGACGCGACTGATGGATTCAGGAAGCAGCACAAGACAGAGGATGCTTGGTGCACGACTTCTGTTTACAAGTGATGAATGGATTCACCAAAACAAAGGGTTCGGGGAGGTCCAGAAGTTCATCGTGATCACGCTTCGATGTGACGGAACCCGTTGTAAAAAGCATGACAGCTTCAAGGAGGACTGATGCTTTTTTATTGCTCCTGTAATAAGATTCCTATCTACAGCATTTACAAAGAGACTCTTTTGAATGCCCCCCCCCCCAGCTTTATTGAAAGCTGACATCCAGTGACAAGGCTGCATATTTGAGATGGAAGACAGGAATGCAAAGCAGCACAAAGAAGAAGCTGCCTTTCCCATTACTGGGCCAGGACCCAGGGCCAGCCCCTCCATGAGGCCAACTGAAGCAGTCGCCTCAGGCAGCAGATTGGTGCGGGGCTCCTGTCTCTGTCTGCCCACCTGCCTCCACTGCTCCTTCTTCTCCTTCCATTCCCTGGACTGGAAAAGGAAGAGGGGGACAGAGAGGACATGGGGAGGGGAGGGGAGTGCTGAGCTAGAACATTAGAGAGTGGAAGGAGCCAAGGCTGGCACATCATCGGGTAAGGGGGAGCAGCCTTTTGCATACCACCTTAGGCATCAGGAGGTCTTGGCCAGCTCTGGCTGCACCAGTGATACATCTCTAAAATGGTAAGCACTGGAGCCTGCCTGGAAGTCAAACTCACTGGACTAGATTGCATTTTCCTTTGCCCGTGATGTGTAGGCATATTTGGACTGATTCTACAATATCATTGATCAACCACAGTTGTGTGAAGTGGTGTATGTGTGCACAAGTCTCCCTGCCCACCTGGCGTGCCATTCTACTGCCGCATAAGCACATGGAAGGCATGATTTAAGTAAATTGCACGATGAGGGCTAGTTCAGATGTTCTACCTCCCCCTCCCATGTTGTGGTTATGTGGCAGCAGAAGCAGATATACCCATCATGCAATGGGGCAGGCCAGTTGGGATGTATCATGTGGCCCAATGATAATCCTTCCCAATTGATTTAGATATGCTGTGCCTGAGTTTTGCAAAACCAACCCCCCCCCCCCCTCCAGAAAACCTGCTCATGCAAGCAGTCTATTTGGGCCAACAGAGGAACTCTGGAGCTGCCAACAAATGCAAGCTTGCAGATCCTGTTCCATGAGCTGAAAACTGCAAGATGGAATTTTCCAGTTTGTGGAAGAGATGGAGGAATTTTGCTTGAGTTTATTTGTTACACTTCTCACTGAGTAAATCACAGGCATGAGCAGATTTTCACGTGCAAGTCGGCAGCTTGCATTTTGGCAGCTCTCAATGATTGGGGCTGCAATCCAAGACACATTTTCCTGGGACGAAGCCCCATTGAACACAATGGGACTTACTTCTGAGTAGATATGCACAAGATTGTGCTGTAAGTGACACACTGTACTCAGGGCTGGCCCAGCTATGAGGCTGACTGAAATGGCCACTTGGAGAGGCAGGCTGAAGGAGGCATAAAACTGATGCGAGGTGCAGCCCTCTGTCTACCCAGCCACTTCAACCAGGCCTCTGATCCTCTTCTTACACACTGAGAGTGAGTGAGAGGAAGGAAGGAAGGTCGGGGTGGCAACAGTCCATCATTTTCTCCAGCACCGTGGCCTCAAGCAACTGTAGCAATGGCACTGCTGGAAGCAGCAGCAGGACAATCCAGTTCTAATCACTCCACTTTCATGCAAGTGAGCAAAAACAGGATCGATTTGCCTCCACCTCCTGGCCCCGCAAGAAGGCCAGGCAGCTAAGAAGGAGAAGGAAGTGGAGCACCCTCACCTCCTCATTACCTTTATGCGCAGCCTCCTGCTTGTTCTTCCCTGGCCACAGGGCCAGCCCGAGACTTCTTGATGCCCGAGGCGGCATGTCAAATGCTGCCCCCCTTACCCGATAACATGCCAGCCTCTGCTCCTCCCATCCTCCCATGTTCTAGCTCAGCACTCTCCTCCCCTTCACATTTCCTCTTCCCCTCTGTCTCCTCTTCCTTTTCCAATCCAAGGAGTGGAAGGAGAAGGAAGGGAGTGGAGTTAAGTAGGCACGGCAGAGATGCCTCCCCCACTGCTGCCTGAGGCCTGTGCTACAGTTGGCCTCATGGATGGACCAGCCCTGCCTGGCCATGTTCAAACAAACAAGATGAGCAGAGTATGCTGGGAGTGGAAGAGGGCTCTGCATGTTCTGCCCAGCCTGTTTCTTTCGATGCAGCTATGTATGTAACAACAAATGGACAGTTGCAAAGAGTGTGTCTGTGTGTGTGTGTGTGTGGGTGTGTGTGTGTGGGTGTGCTCCGGGATTGTTCTACTGCATTGTGCTCCCCTCTCTTGCCTTGCCTGACCAGCTGCAGGCACAGAGGACACAGGGTGGCAGCAGCTGCAGCAGCAGCAGGGGCGGGGGGAGTGATTACAGGGAGAGCACACAAACCGGCCAGAGGACTTGCACTGTTTCAGGCAGCAGATTGGCTTGGACCACTCCTGACTGTACTTTGTCAAGTGACATTTTTGGTGAGGGTATGGAGACTGGTCTGTTAAAGACCCTCTCCATACAGTCCCTGGGGTTGCATACGATTCCTAGGTGGTTCCTCCTGCCCAGGAAGAGAAGGGGAGGGTCATTTGCTAAAGGCCTTCCGTCGTCCTTCCAAGTAGTCCTGCCCACTCCCAGCTCCTCTAGCAGGTCATCGAGTTGGAAGACAGTGGGCAAAGTGGTCATACTGGACCGAGTCAGCATATCCACAAAGAACAAAGTGTGAGAAAGTGTCCTTTCAGTGTGTGTCAGGGTTGGCACCTGCGGCATGCTGAGGAGGAAGCCAGGGGCAGTTTGCAGCATAGAGTGCCCTGCATATATATGTATTTATTTATCCCGCCTTTCTCCCCGATGGGACTCAAGGCGGCTTACAACAGAAAAAAAAATACATACAAAAAACACAGTATAAAAAATATCACATTTTAAAACAGTAAAAACAATTAATGAAAATCAATAAAAACAGTGTCTAAAAAACAATTAAAAAGATCATGGCTACAATCAGAGCAGGAGCATAAAAACAGCAGGACCCCCACCTGTACCAGCGATGTTAAAAAAGGCAGGGGCTCAGAAGGCTTCTTTGAACAAGAAGGTTTTTAGGCCTCGCCGGAAAGTGTCCAAGGAGGGAGCAGTTCGTAGGTCAAAGGGGAGGGAATTCCAGAGGTTGGTGCCACTACTGAGAAGGCCCTGTTTCTGGCCGCCACCCCTCGCGCCTCCTTGGGCGACAGCACCCGCAAAATGTGTGTGTGTGTGTGTGTGTGTGTGTGTGTGTGTGTGTGTGTGTATATGTATATGTATATGTATATGTATATGTATATGTATATGTATATATATATGATTCCCTGGGGAGGGAACATGATAGTTAAATCGCTTGAAGCCTATAATGAGATATAGTGAGATAAGCCTATAGTGAGCAGAGTGCTGTATGTAGGAAGCTGCCTTATACTGAGGCAAAGCACAGTACAGTATATTGAAGATACTCGCTCAATAGTGTCAACGCAGACTGGCTGTGCCTCTCCAAGGTTTCAGACAGGGATCTTTCCCAGGTCGACCTGGAGATTGGGGGATTGAACCTGGGACCCTCTGCATGCAAAGTGGGTGTTCTACTACTATCCCTTCCTAGTAATAGCTATCAGTAATAATTTAAGTAAGCCTCTTCTAACCTATACAGTACTCATTAGAGAAGCAACTGTAGCATCATCTCTGCAAGCACTGCCCATGCTGGCAAGTCATTGATTCCCAACAGTAACTTACTCACATACTGAGTGGTTTAGCAAGTGCAACTATGCCCCATGCATGCTCTACTGTTGCACAGTGTCACAGTTCCCTTTTATGGACATACAAGGCTGTCTTATTCTAAGATTGGACCTTGGTCCACCTAATCCCATACAGTCTGCGCTCTCCAGACCATTCAGCAGCTCTTTGGGGTTTTAGACAGGAGATCTTTCCCAACCTGGGAAGCTGTAACTTTCTGCATGGGCAGCACTGGTTCATCCACTGAGCAACGGCCTCTCTGCTTTAAAACATAGTGTTATTTATTTTATTTTATTTTATTTTATTTTCTGTATTTATATACCGCCTTTCTCATCATCAGATTTCTCATCAGATTCATTCAAGGTGGTTTACACAGGCAGGCTATCCTAGACCCGATAAGGGTCTTTACAATATTGTTCTATTCATATATAGAACCTTTCATACTCAAGATGTTTCCCTTCCGAGTGCAGCCCTCCTTCTGGCTTGTGCTCTGCACTTCCAAGCTTCACAGTTTACCGCAGTTCGCCCTCAGATGGTTGTCAAGATGTTCTCTCTCTAGCAGCTGACTCCTCCGCATTCCATGCTCTCACACTGCCTTCTCGGTGTCTTTGTGAGGTCTATCAGCAGCTTCCGTCCCCCATCCAAGCGAGAACTGAGGTCAACCATAGCTTCTTCAGGCAGGGCACTGGCTCAGCCTCCAGGCCACACCTCCTGTGGAGGGAGAGAGATCTAAGTTTTCCCACTGATATGGCTGGACACAGTGAATTTACCTTTAAAGAAGACTGAAAACCAGATTACATTTTGCACCCTTGCTGCTATTTTCTTCCTCCCTGTCCATGAATAATACAACTCCGTAAACTGTTGAGAAAGACATTCTGAGCTTCTGTCTCACTAATTTATCTCCAAGGACAAAAGCAGCTTGCTCCAAATCCCTCAAAATGCTGCTTTTCAGCAAAGCAGCAACCCTATAATAGTCAACTTTCTCCATTTATTTTCTTATTTATGTCATTCACCTTCATGAGCAACAGAACTAGAGTAAGAAAACATTATTCTTCCGGTTTTCAGAGACGAGCTTGCAAGCAGCTCATACATTCAAAATACGGAAGCAATTCCCAAGCCAGAGCAATCTTTGCTTCTTGTTACCCATGAAGCAGTGTCATAATTAAAGGGTACATTTGGCTCAATAGGCCGCATAGTTCAGTGCAGAAGGTCGGCTACGAGCATTTGTTGAAATAACTAGGAAAAGAAAAACATGGGTAGGGAGCTGATGGAACCAATGTGTAAGATGCAGGACTGCAGTGCCACCACACTTTGAACAAGGATTCTTAGCTTTATCTCAGTTACCATGGCAATTTCACAGAGGGAATCCAAAGGTTTTTGAAAGGCCAAACAATACAGTAAATTATTCCTCACTGGAACACCTGAAACATCAATTTTCAGCATCCGGATGACAATATTTAGTTGGAAGAGTTCATCGCTGTAGGGCTAGCCATGAATAAATTATGAATACACACACACACACACACACACACACACACACACACAGAGGAAACACTAAATGAACAGCAAAGAAAAACATTTCGATGGAACGGCTTGCATAGTCCTTCCATTTTCAGGTAAGGTGTGAGTCATTTAAAATTATTATTAACAGTATTAACAGTATTTATTAACAGTATTTATATACCACTTTTCAACAAAAAGTTCACAAAGCGGTTTACAGACAAAAATGAAATGATAAAATGACTGTCTTTGTCATTGGGGTGGCATCATGAAACTTTTAAACTCAAGGTTGAAACAATCTTCTTTGCTTGGTTAGCTCTCCACCGGGCTCAGTGACAGATCT
This sequence comes from Plestiodon gilberti rubricaudatus, assembly GCA_026170595.1. NCBI lineage: Eukaryota > Metazoa > Chordata > Lepidosauria > Squamata > Scincidae > Plestiodon > Plestiodon gilberti. Next base: position 74,804,932 of record JANXHW010000005.1, on the reverse strand, counting down.
AGCATGAAAACTCTACCGCGATCCATTTTATGAACCATGTGAAGGTCTGTGGTGTGTTGTCAACAGCAACTGTTGTGAAACCAAGACACAACTGCGCATTCTTCATCAACAAGCCCACGTTTTGCAAGAATGATACTTGATTCTGTTGTTGCTTTCCAGGTCTTCTATAATGTGATACTCTCTTAAAAAATAGGGAGGTGAAGAAGAAGAAGAAGAAGAAGAAGAAGAAGAAGAAGAAGAAGAAGAAGAAGAAGAAGAAGAAGAAAGACTGTGTCTACATTCAAGGTTACTTGCAGGGGGTGGGGAAAGGAAGTGGAATATAGGAACCATGTAGGTCAGACATTAGAAAACAGCAATCTATTTTTTATTTAAAATGTTCATATCATATGCTGTCTTTCTGTTCTACTTAAGGGACCACTGACAAGGCTTGAAATAGACAATAAAAAAGGATTTAAAACAAATTCAGCAACAATAAACAATCAGCCAGTCAACAAAAGAGGCAGAAAGAAGCATGAAACAAATAAAATTAGGCACAGTAAAATAACTTGTTCAAAGGGAAGGCCAAACAGAACAAATAGGTTTTCACTATCTCCTTAAAAGCTGACAGAGTAGGAGCCAACCACGCCTCATGGGAGAGGAAATTCCAGTTTCGGAGCCGCCACTGAGAAGGGCCTCTCATTTCCCCTCCACATTTCCCCTCCAACTGAACCTCAGCAGGCATTGAGGCATGGAGCAGGGGCTCTAATGATGAACATAGTGTGCAAGTAGGTTCATACAGGAGGAGGTGTATAACTTTATCATGATACCCACATCTCAAGCCAATGGGCAACTTCTCCCTGGTTCACACTGTATTAACTTAGAAAATAAGCCACCATATTGGAAAGAGCTCAACTTATTTTCCAAGGTGCCCACCAGCCTCTGTCCTTAATGTAGATGGAAATTCTGGACTGACTTGGACACAGCCAGTCATTGCTCAAGGAATCCACTAGGGTGGGGTTTTGACCTGTGACATGATAGGCCAGGGGTGGCCAACCTTTCAACATCAATGCTCCTGGCCCTTTAATGGTTGTCGAGGTGAGGGCATTTCAGCAGGTGCAGCTGCTTTAGCAGCACCATCAAGCAACTGCAGCTGCCAAGATTTTGTCTTCTACTACACAACTCTTAAGAACGCAGAGGTCCTAATGGTGGAAGGTTGGCCACCCCAGTGATAGAGCATCAGAAGCACAGAAGGTTGCTAAATATTGCTGGAAAACTTCTGGCTGTCGTAGGTGTGGGAAGAGAAAGCCTAGTATGCTGAAATGGGAAGAAAAATGAGGCCAGAGATGATAATAACATGAGAAAGAGAGAAAAATTGAATATTAAAAATCAAGCTAGACAAGTAAATTGCAGGACTCTAAAAGGCAGAGGTAAAAGATTGAAAGACAATCTGTCCAAACACCTAGTGATGATGTTCAGGGGCTTGTTTATTTATAACAGCAAGTGGAAAGGAAGGAACTGCTCTTTTTAGAATGAAAAATGAATCATTCAAACTTCCATAGGTTGTATGAGGAACTTTTTAAAACTATGAACATATATTACTAATGGGGTGTCTGTGATGTCATTCGCATGGAAGTCTCTTAAAATCCAGAGGCTGGCCCAGCCAGACTCTGCTTTTCCCAGCTTCAGAGGGTAGCAGAGCCAGACCACAATGTACTGTATGTCAGAAGGAGTAAGATTTATTGACATGCTGCACAAGCAAGAAAGCGCTTAATTACAGAGAGTGCAATACGTAAAAGAGAGCATATACATGGAATCGGAATTGGGCAAGCAAAAGCTGCCAACAATGACCCTTCCTCTTGCTGGGGATTCTTGAACAGCAGTGGACAGACTCCAATGGGGCACATTCCAGGGCATGCAGGTGACCCGCATGTGGCCACCTGCAAGACTGCATGGAACTGCTGGAGGCATGATGGGAAATATCTGGTGACACTGATTGTATGAACAGCTACATGAAAACAGCACATGGGGCTTCTGTGACAAGTCCAGTTATGACCACCCTTTTCAATCAGTCGTAATTGTGTGAATGGGCTACGTCAATAGCCCCCACATGCAAGCACAGCTTCATAGAATTAGTAAAAAAGGTAAAGGTGACCCCTGACAATTAAGTCCAGTCGTGTCCGACTCTAGGGTGTGGTGCTCATTGAAATGGGGATGACTCATCCCCATTTCAAAGCCGAAGAGCCAGCGTTGTCCGAAGACGCCTCCATGGTCATGTGGCCGGCATGACTCTCCTTGCCGCAGCGCGTAGCATGCAGCTGGAACATGGAGCGCTGTTTACCTTCCCACAAGCGGTACCTATTTATCTACTCGCATTAACATGCTTTGGAACTGCTAGGTTGACAGGAGCTGGCCAAGCAACAAGAGCTCACCCCATCGCGGATTCGAACTGCCGACCTTTCGATGACAGCTCATGGTTCAGAGGTTTAACCCACAGCGCCACCCACTGGTGATAGAATTAGTACCTCCATGCAATTCCTGCCAGGCCATGAGATCACCTGCAGCCCCGTATATTCCCATATCATCTGGGGCTCAGATGCTATGACAGGGGTAAGCTGACCAACCCCCTTTTCCCAAGCATACAGGATACTTGCATTATATACATTGTCTATTTGTGAACGATATTAATTTGTCTTCATTTTGCTTCCTGATGCTGGACCAATCAAGTTGTGTAGGATTTAAAGTTTCACTACTATACATTTCTTCATCTGTAATAGAGAATTAATTATAAATACTTGTCTTTCAAATACTTCCAATGAACAGCATGCATTCCCATCTATCATTCATATCAACCAAGACCTATGTTATACTGTATACATGAATTCTTCTAGCATTATCTTTTAGAAGCATTTTAATGAAAAAGGAGAGCATTCTATAATTAAGCGGAATGTATGAAGGCATGACTCATTTCCTTTCCTTTACAAGTATTGACTAGGAATACATTATTAAAAACATGGGTGTCTTTCTTCTTCAAAATGTTGCTAAATGAAGAATCGAGTGACAGCACAGATAGGAAATTTCAATTAACTTACCACCCAGGTCACCCCCACAGCAGTTCCTCTTCTATCAACCCTTCAAGCACTGACTTCCCCCTACTCCCTACTTCCCCCCTGCTCCCCCAAAGAAAGAAAAATCCCTGTTTTGATTCAGTCTGATCCTCTCTCCTCTCTGGCTCCTTCACAGAGGCAACACAAGAGGTGGGAGGAGCAGCTGCTGCCCAATCAGTGCCCAGGCAGCCTGCCACTGTCCAATCAGTGCCCAGCCAGGCAGCCTGCCTCAAAGTGCCCCCTCCACCAGACTAAAACACGGGTAACACTGTGCACCTCTGTAGGGGTAGTTGGGGAGAAAGAAACCCTGTCAACCTCCAGAAACTTCAGCAAAAAAGAAAAATGGAAGAAAGGTTTTCAAAACTGACCTGGTTACATGCACGTACATTGATTTACATGCACGTTTTTCCTTTTTCAGTACTGCAAGTGTGTTCTGATAACTTCATGGTGAACCACTACATGCATGATCATCACACCTGGTAATCCACACATTTACTCAACCATCTACTTGCATTCCAATCCATGTGCAAGTTCAGGTCTTTGGAGTGATGGCCAATGACTCACCTAATGGATATTGGTGTTTTACAAAGGATCAAGAAACAGGTTTCAATTCACACATCATGATATTTATTGGGGGAACACAAATGTACACTAAATAGAAAGGGAGAGAGAAATGGTCAGATCACTAGCTCTGTGGAGGAAATGTAGTAGTGTCTTCAGGAAGGGAAAGTGGGGGGAGAGTGGAAGAAAGATTGGTGGGGTGGGGAGAAAGATGTTCGCTTCTTTTATGCAAATAGTTTGTCTTTCCAAAGGGCCAGGGGCTTGAAAAGGGAGTTATAGGCTCTCTCTCTCTCTCTCTCTCTCTCTCTCTCACACACACACACACACACACACACACACACACACACACACACAGAGAGAGAGAGAGAGAGAGAGAGAGAGAGAGAGAGAGAGAGAGAGAGAGAGAGAGAGAGAGGAAAGAAAGGCACAAGTGCACTGCCAATTTGGCCGCAGGAAAAATAGGAAGTGGGGGCAACAGCCAAGGTTACCATTGAGGAAGTTGATAGATGAGGTATTGGTGCTGCATCTTGGATTTAGGGTGCCTAGCAAGCTCACAGGAAAGAAGGGAAAGTCTGCAGTGAAGGCAAGGGGTTCTAGGGTGAGGCTTGTCCAAGTTTTTCAGGGAAGAGTTGGAGAGAAGGAGGGGGGAGACATGGAGAAGGGAACAAAGACAAGTTACCTGTCCTAGTTGCCTAATGCCACAGAGCAAAGTTGAAGATGGGGGCAAGTGCATAATGCAGCACAGCAGGTACAGTTTCAACATGTAGCCTTGAGGACTGCAGGTTGAGGACTGAGAACAATTTGGAGCCTGTGGCCACACCCTTTATAGAGCTTTGGTCATAGACTAACATTGGCCCTTCTGTGGGATGAGTTCATCCTAGGTGAATGGGCCGTCTTTGATGGGCCGTCCTCGGTTCTCAGGGGCAGTTGTGGTTTCTTTTATGCCCAGTTCTAGAGGGACTTGGGTGTACACCTTTCTGAATGCCCAGGGAGCCTGACACTCCATTAACACACAGCGCTGATTGGATTGGAAATGGTGTTGATGTGGAAGAGCCAGAGATACTGTCAATGGCCATGTTTGTCTCTAGGACACCATGTTCCAACGATCGTGCCATTGTCTTGAAAGCTCGAATGGAATGGCAAGGCAAGATGTGGTTGCTGTGGAATGTTCTTATAGGCAAAATGAAGTGGGGGAGGGGGGATATGTGTCAATCAATTCATAAGAAAAGTTTGCCTTTTACAAGAGACTCCTGGGACGGATGCTGTCTTAGCACCATCCCTGGTCAATGAGGACCCGCATTCTGGTCTGGGTCACATGCCCTCCTAAGCATTTGCTCTTTGCCACATACAACTGTCAGCACATATTTAGTAACAGCTGTGGGCTTTGCGCAGTTTTGCTGCATGGCAGTGCTTTCCAGGTATGCATGTCATGCTTGAATTGTGAATGAAAATATGTCATGCTTGAAGTAGATTTGAAGCAATGGATCAGTTCATACAACTTCTGCATACTTGCACAGCTGTGGAGAGTGGTTTTTTTATAGAACCAGATAGAATTATCTGAACCAAATTCCATGAGCCATGCCCAGGGTTGGCCCAAGACCTCCTGACACCTGAGGCGGTATGCCAAATGCTGCCCCCCTTACCAGAAGATGTGCCAGCCTCTGCTCCTCCCACACTCCAATGTTCTAGCTCAGCACTCTCAAGCCTTCCATATTTCCTCTTATTTTCTGTTCCCTCTTTGTTTTCCAATCCAGGGAGTGGAAGAAGAAGGTGAAGCAGTGGAGACAAGTAGGCAAACAGAGATGAGCACGCGCGCCCCCCACCAATCCGCTGCCTGAGGCAAACACCTCAGTTGGCCTCATGGATGGGCCAGCCCTGGGCACACCTAAACTAATAAATAGTTCAGATGATTGGTTTACCTTGAGCAGGGCTGTGTTTGAGCTAGAAGCGACATTGAATTTTCCCTAAAGCAACATTTTGAGATAGATATTGAGGCTACCGCTGAGATACAAAATCCAAGGCACTTTGAGAAACTAGCAATGTTTCTCAGAGGGGTTCTGCACATCCTTAATATGAGCTTTCAAAACATGCTGGCCAACCACACATGCAGCAGTTGTGAGAACAGCCCTAAGGCAAACTCCAGGGCTCCACAAAGGATTTTGCCTGAAACCAGAACTTCTTTTTTTTTTCTTTTTTAAAGCTTTGTCATGCAAATTACCATCATCCTGGTACAGGCTGAATGCAAAATGCATTTTTATGTTCTCATGAGCTTGCAGCAGACATGGAACTGAAACATTAATCCGCATAATTTTTCCAGCAGAAAATGTACGGTATTTAGAATTTAGCCAGTTCTCTGAACTTTTCTTCTGATCACATTTAAGGACGAGGCGAGGAAAGCGTTCGGACTTATTTGAACAGATTTGGATTTGCCTATCCTCCCCATTGTCTTCTACCCCTTGCTGTGAGAGGATGATTGATAATGCTGGCATTAACCAAAAGATGAAGAGAGCTCTGACAGCTGTTAGATTTATTTTTGGCACTATATAAGAGACAGTGATAAAACAGAGCAAATAGGAATCCAAGCTGAAGCAGTAATAAAAGGTCCCTAGTGCAGATAACGATTTTGTTCTGCATGAAAAGGGACTGTCTTATTGACTAGTGGCCCGATTCTAACTAAATCCCCCCACACTAATGCAGCCACGCCAACAGACCACGTGCTGTATCCTGTGGGGGTGCAGTCCAGAGGCCTCCTCGAGGTAAGGGAACTTTTGTTCCCTTACCTCAGGGCAAGCCTCCCCTGCCCCAATGGGTCTCCTCAGATCTGTGCCAGTTATTTTGTTGGCACAAGTTCGAGGAGAGTAAGGGAGCGGGAAGGGTAGAGGGAACGGAGTTAGGATGCTGGTGCATGCCGGTGCAACTGGGATCTATTCCCTTCCCCACCCAGAAACTCCCCCATTGCGCTCACTCCCTGCCTCAGCTGTTAGCTCACCTTTGCTGCTGGATGTAGCTGGCTGCAGCAGCAGCAGGCCTCCAGCACTGCCACCAATTGCAGCAGTGGCCCTAAAATGGCTGCCAGTGCCAGCAGCACTCTCTGTGCGCCTCCATATAGCTTTTTATGACAGCGGAACTGTGTCCCACTTTTGTAAAGACCCGCGTAGGCTTAGTTAGGATTGCGCTGTTCAATTAAGACCGCAGTCACTCAGAGGCTTCAAAATGTGTGTGTCAGTGTTTCGAAAATAATATTACCTTCATCAGACCCAGGAATGGCTAAGCTACACATGGGCCAAGAGCCCACATCCATCAGAGGGTCTACTTGACCGGACCAACCCCTGAACCCTCAGTACCAGTGACAGTGGTGGTACCCAGCTCTCCATCGGGGTGCAAAGCCAGGGAGGAGAGCCACTCCCATTAAGGAGAAAGAGAGTAGTGTGCCTGGGAGGAAAATGGAGAAGAAGGTGTGAGCCCAGGATTGATAGTGAGGTGAGGTAGAAAAAGGACAAGTCAGAAAAGAGCCTGCTTTTAATCAAGAAGAAAGGAACAGGAGAGAGGGCCAGCAATGCAGAGCCCAGCAATGAAAGAGAGGAGGAAGCCACATAAGTAATCACTGAAGTCATCACAGGACCAAATCTGACCTCACCAGCATCCTAAGCTAACAGAATTGCATACTTCCCAACTGGGAAGACTTCCTGTGGGAGATAGGGAGCCAGTCTCTTGTGATATTAGTGCTTTAGAGCAGGGGTTCTCAGCCAGTGGTACTAGTACCACCAGTGGTACTTCAGCTGATTGCTGGTGATACTCGGACCGCTGGACCACCGGAACCCAACTCAGACGCTGTGCTTTTAGCAGCACGTTTTCACTCCCGAGAGGCTCCTGCCTTTTGCTGAGTCTCTCAGGAATGCTGAGAAGGGCCCTCCCACCTGCCCAGAGCCTCCTACCTGCGTTTTCTGGCCTCTGAAACCCCGGAAGTAACTGGCAATGACGGGGCCTTTTCAATATAGCTGCATGAAACAAGGACCTGAAGGAGCATTTTGGGAGACTCTTTCTGCACCTGGCCAACCAACTCACATTGGAACAATAGCAATTAATTTATTTTAGATCTGAGGCTTTCATGGCCTGCTATAATCTTATGAGATTTAGGATATACAGGTAAGGAAGTCATGTATACATAAAGTCCAGCTAGAATAAAAATCGTCCAATACTGTATGTAGTCTCCTACCATTTAGGCACTACGCTACAGACAAGAATTCATTAAAATCTAAGGCTGACAAGTCGAAACGAAACGTCGGACTACTTGTCAGCCTTAGATTTTAATGAATTCTTGTCTGTAGCGTAGTGCCTAAATGGTAGGAGACTACATACAGTATTGGACGATTTTTATTCTAGCTGGACTTTATATATACATGGCTTCCTTACCCGTATATCCTAAATCTCATAAGGCAATTAATTTAAAATGTGGTTGCTGTTTTGGACAACTAGCAATAGCAATAGGCTTATTGCTGTCATACCTAGTCTGTGAACCTCCATTCTAGGTGGCCTTTGTTGGAAACAGGATGCCAGACTAGATGAACGCTGGATCAGCAGGGTCACTGCAGGGGGGGGAGCTCCAAGTTCCGCCAGGCTCTGAGCCTCCATTACACAATGGGAGAAAGCGGCCCCGCCCCCTTGCCTTTGGAGCCATTCCGGCCGACCAAAGCACAAGCCCGGTGGAACTTGGAGCTCCGCCCCCCCTGCAGTGGCGCTGCTGTGCTGGATTTTGGTTTCATTTATAATAAAAAAAATGAATTACAGTATTCCAACAACCCATTTCCTCCGAGCCCACAGGTGTATGCATTTAACTCATGTTGCGTATATACACACTTGAGTAAAAATGGTTTACATCCATGGGATAATTAGTAAAAAAACAATTAAGATCTCCTATCACCTTGTTGTAATGAAAGTTCTTCTCCTGGTCAGAGGTCACAGAATTGGATTAACTATGATCTTACCAGATTCAAAAGTTTAATTCAAGTTGGTGAGTCTCTAACAAATAATCAAATTAAAAGATCAAAAGAATAATGAAAACCATCAATGGTTTCAGTATTTTTAATTAAGAGATTTTATTTCATTAAATTAGGGGATGGTACTTTGAAACAGAGTTGAGCGCCTTTGAATAATTGATTTTAAATAACGAAAGGTACTACGGGATTTCCTTCAAAGATATACTAGTTTATATTAAGCTTAAATAAATCTCTTTGTGCTAACTTTAAGTATGCACAGGAAAAATTGTCGGTGTCACTGTAATAGAACCAGCTTGGATTAAGATCTGGACAGGGGCCCAGCAAATGTTTCAATATACAAGCATACCATTATAAAGTGTTGTACTGTTGGTGTCTAACTTCACATAAATCAAACAAGATCTGTACAATGCACAGGAAGGATGCTGAAGAAGTGGTCTTTGTAAAGCTTCTCTCTTATCTTGTGGGACTGACTAAAATTAAAGGGGGTTGAGGAGGGAAACCATTGTTAAAATGAATTACATTGCAGCCCTCTTCATACCTTAGGGCCCCAAGGAGCACCAATACATGAGGGCAATGAATGGAAGCATGATGGCTACCTACACACCTTGCACCAATGAGCTTTTTGGGATGGGCAGGGGAACTAGATAGCCCAGGAGAAGTAAGTAAAGATCTTTTTTACTTACCTCTCCATAGGCTGCTTGGTCTCCAATGGGTCTCCTCTGACCTACACCATCTCTTTTGCTGGCGTAAGTCTAAGGAGATGCCTGGAGGTGGGTTCAGTCTGGGAAGAGGGGATAGGATCTCGGTATGCGCAGCTGAGATCTCCCAGTCCCACTGCCCCCGGCCTCAGCTGCTCCCTGCCCTGATTTGCATTGATCTTCCCCCGATTTGCCCCCACTGCCGAACAACCTGCTCCAGCAGAGGTTCAGCAGCCTGCCGTTGCTGGCGTGGGACTTTCAAGCTCCCGCACCATTGGTAGTGAGCCATCTTCTGTCAGAGTGGCTCATGTGATGGTGGCTCTGGCCTTATGCTGACAGATCCTCATTAGGGGGGTTAGGAAAGCCTGCCCACGTACATCACCTTGAATTAAAGTCGGAGGAGAAATCCAATGACCAAGAAAGGCGGTATATAAATACTGTATATTATATTATATTATATTATATTATATTATATTATATTATATTATCTGTCGGTGTAAGGCCCTGATAGAATTGGGGCATAAGTAATCACCACTTCCTTCCATAGTATCTAATCCTATGGTTAAAAAAAAAATGTCTTGAATTCAGATTTGAGCTCCAGCACAGTTTTTATGTCTTATTATGAAGCACTGCCAACATTCCTGCTATCAGAGTCACCCATGTAAAACCCCAACACAGAGGGCCGCAGAGTAAAAGAGATGCTGGGTGCCACGCCAAAGGCGACAAACCTTTTCCTAAGGGGCTCTAGCCATTTGGATTTTAATTTCCTAGGCTTCATTGCCAGATCCGTACCACCAGAACATGGCACTTCATTTTCCCTGCCTACTTAATTTGACATAGGGATGTTCATGAGCTGTTCGGAATTGTATAATAATTCAAAAAAAAAAATCCATTGTACAATACTTGCAAAAGGAAAACTGGGGTAATAAATCAAAACATCAAGCAAAAAGCTGCCGTTGCTAAAGAAAACCATCTCCAGCAGTGCCAACGATGGTGTGTTAGCTGGTACCAGAGATGACAAAGGGCCATATGGCTGTCCTCCCAGTCCCAGATACTGTAGATACAAATGTTCCATTTTCTGTCAAGTCCTGTTGTGCTGAGGCAGCACCTTCCTGTCATTCAGAGTCAATTCCTGCACCAACGGGAGCCCCATTTGGCACAGTTCTCTCTAAGTGCAACTTTGGTCACCTAAATTCAAAGAGCAGGGCCCCAGTGTGGTGTCATGTCATCCTTTGATGTAATGACCAAGCTGAATTGGAGCATAAGCATGGATAATGTATACAAAAAGGTCTGTACATACAGAGTACAGAACACAGAATACACACACACACACACACACACACACACACACACACACACACACACACACACACACACACACCTGGGACATGCGGTGCTTGCAGACGGATGTGTGGTATGGGCGTGGGCACAGGCGTGACAGGTGAGGCAACCCTGCCCCCTCGTAGTTCCCAGTAAAGTTCTGCAGCGTAATCAAGGGATTGCATATGCACGCTGCTTGCTTGCACTCAAGTAAACGGGTAGTACGCACACACAATCCCCCGATTAGGCTGCAGCGCTTTACCGGGAACTGAGGGGGCGGGGTTGCTTCACCTGCTGCACCCACACCGCACGTCCCTGACACACGCCCCTTACATGACTGGGTGCCGCAATACCCAATCCAGCACAAGACATTTGAGATTCACATTATGCTTGATCTGTGGATGCTGACAAAATTCAGTAGCCCGAAGCCAGAGACAGTTATACATAACAGAGTGTTGCACTTGATTAGTGGCCAGAGGCAGCAGGGGATCATAGTCCCACCCACACTGCAGAATTGATGGAGTGTTAATCCCTATGCAATGTACCTGGATCCGCATTAGATGACATGGGTCTGGGTCTGTAATTCGATGAGAATGAAGTCTTGGATTTGCATGAACTCCCTGATCCAGCAAAGAGAACCCTATTGGAAGTCAATTTCTATATGTAGCTGCCTCATGGTGGACCAAGCTGATTATGGGTAAGATTATGCCATACCATGTATCAGAAAAACTCAACATTTTTGTGTGTACACCTAAACATATACAGTGTGAACACACAACAAACAGGTGCTGAAAAATCCAGATATCAGACAGGTATGCTTGTCAGGGAGCCAGAGGGCATCAGGCAGTGATTCTAGAGGAGAGGTGACCTCTGAGGATACAGAAGTGTTTTGTATAGGGACCATGTTCCTGAAGAAGTACTCTGCAGATCATAGAGGTTTGAGCACTTATTAGGCCCACTAAGCTATATAAGTGCTTCACGGACCAATCCTATGGGCTGTTTACAACAGTGGAATGAACGTTCCGGTGCTGTTACACCAGTGCATCTACTGTTACACTGGTGCAAGGTTACACAGGATTGCACTGAAACAGCCACATGTGGCTCACGAGCCGCAGTTTGGCCACCCCTGATATTTTATAACCATTGGCTATTTTCAGGCCACCAAAATGGCCCAATGAAAAGCTCCCACATCCTCTTTTCTTGCAGAATTGCTATCCTGAGGTTAAGTCACCAAAGATCAGGATTCAAGCGTTGTCCTGCCACTGTTCCTTTCCTCTTTTCTGTCAGCATCATCTTCATTTTCACTTATCAAAGAGAAACGATCTTTATAATAGTATATTCATTAGCATTAACAATAATTCAGGCTATAATAGTTTGTGCCTTTGATGTAAGATGTGTCACGATGCGCTATTAGACAAGAAGAATGGGGGCTCCTTGCCACTATTCTTCCCCACATCAGTCATCCCTGAATTTGCGTTGCGTTCAGACTATGTGATTCCTTTCATGGAACAATGTGAAATATGGGCCAGTCAGTTTTCCTTTTACCTTGGCATCATTATTAGATGAAGTTTGCTCTCCCCCCCCCCCCCATTTCAGAATTCGGGTGAGTGAGTCTGATTAATGCAAAGCACAATGCCAGCTTTCCTAAGCATATAATTATTTTGGATAATTATGATCGATGCCTAGAGTTGAAATGATCAGTGGCAGATTTTGGATTTCAGATGGGAACAGATGAGCTATTACTACACCACTTCAGGTCAGCATTACACAGTGTTGCAGAACTGGGGGTGGGGTGGGGGACGGGGGCAAAAATCTCAGATTGGTATCCTGCTTGGAAGCAAGCAAAAATAGAGGAGCTACAACGTCAGAACTTCTAAACAAAAGATGAGTAGACAGATTGGCTAGAGAAACAGTAACAATAGACAGCACAGTGAAACAATAAGAGTAATTTTGTAATCTTTAAGAACATAACAAGATTCCTGCTGGATCAGGCCAAAGGCCCACCTAGTCCAGTTTCCTGTATCTCACAGTGGCCCCACCAGATACCTCAGGAAGCACACAAGACGACAAGATACAGTACCTGCATCTTGTCGCTATTAAGAGATAGCCTACTACTAAAACCAAGAGGTTGCATATAGCCATCATCATGGCTTGTAACCTGTAATGGACATTTCCTCCATAAATCTGTCTAATCCCCTTTTAAAGGCATCCAGGCCAGGTGCCATCATCACCACCACATCCTGTGGCAAGGAGTTCCACAGATTAATTACACCTTTAAATTTCATCTCATTATATTCCTTCTTAAAAGCTTGTTGTCAGATTTCAAGACCAGCACGAGGGGTCAGCACTGTTGGGCAGCAGCCAAGGGCCCAGGTCCTCAGGAGGACCAGCTGCTGGTTCCTGAGACCACCCCTGTACCCATGGCCTTCATGTAGTAGTGGCAGAGTGACTTTCTTGGAGCCCAGCTAGGTAGGAGGAGACCCATGAAAGGCAGTTTACTAAAGACCTCCTGAAATCTGGATCTGGCCCTGGCATTAGTCGTTCCTTTCCCCTTCCACATTCGCTGAATGTGTGGAGACTGACCAGGATCCTGTCCATCAGCCCTGGCCCCAGCCCTGTCCTCTTACCTCCGCATATTTGGATGAAGGTCTGCAAAATACATTTGTTTGTTTGTTTGTTTGTTTGTTTGTTTGTTTGTTTACAATATTTTTATCCCGCCTTTCTCCCCGAAGGGACCCAAGGCGGCTTACAGGAACAAAAAATACAAATGCAAAAAACAAACAAACCCACAATCACATTTAAAAGCAATAAAAACATTCACAAAAACTCATAAATAATCTAAAATGATAAAAGAGACCACTATTACAATTAGAAGACAAGAAGGAGCAGCAGCACCACACCTGTAACAGCTAGATGTTAAAAAGATGTTTAAAAAAAGGCCAGACTCAGAAGGCTTCTCTAAACAAAAAGGTTTTCAGGCCTCGCCGGAAAGTCTCCAAGGAGGGAGCAGTTCTTAAGTCAAAAGAGAGGGAATTCCATAAAGTTGGTGCCACTACTGAGAAGGCCCTATTTCTAGCCGCCCTCGCCCCTCCCTAGGCGACGGCACCCGCAAGAGGGCCTTCTCTGATAACCTAAGGGGGACGTGCCTGACTGTATGGAAGTAGGCGGTCTCTCAAATACCCTGGCCCCAAGCCAAGTATATAGGCTTCTCACACATTCAGGGAGCCCGATCACGCATGGATCTCACAGTTGTACTCATGTCAGCTTCTCCTGCAGCACTTCCCCCAAATTCATGGCAGTAAAGGGATGGGCCCAACAGGTGCGATCTTGGCAACAGGTGCGAGAAGCCAGAAGATTGTACTGCCAGGATATCCACGGTGGCAAAGAAAATGTACAGCAATGGAGAAACCGTCATTGGTGCTTTGTTGGGAGTCGCATGTTAAAGTGCATCGCAGAGTAAATTGATCATGCACATATGCTCCTTTCACTCTGTTGGTACTCCAGGCTAAGGGCTGTTTTTCATGTTCTGTAGAAGCAGCAAGACAGGAGGAATCTTTCTCTTTCCACATTTCCAAAGTGTGGCTGGAGTTAATACCACTTATTTACTAAGTAAGCAAACATGACGCGATTGCTCTCCCTGAAACTTGGGTGTCTATCTGAGTAACATGTGTGATCACATGTCAGCTAGCATGAGACAAAGACAGAGAATGTTGAGAGAATAATTTGCTGTTGTCTAGATCAGGGGTTCCCAACCTGTGGTACGTTACGGTGTACCACTAGTGGTATACAGTCCGCCATTTGGTGGTACACTGGCGGCCGCACCAGAGCCCTGAAAACAATAGTAAGTGACCCTGGTCAACCAGCATAGCTTGAGCACATGTGTTTCCTGTGCTAGGAAATGCCCTCCTGCTCGCCCTGACCCTCTTACCATCGTTTTCAGGGCTCCGTTGCAGCCGAAAACCCGGAAGTAAGTGATGATGACATCATTGTCACTTCTGATGGTACGCAGCACAACGGCAGCCCTGGAGGTGGTACTCCGTGCCGAAGAGGTTGGGAACCTCTGGTCAAGATGGACTGGCAAAATGTCTGGCACTACAATGAGCAGAAGAAGTGGCTGGCTTGGTTGCAAAGTCCCTGGAAAACACACACACACACACACACACACACACACACACACACACACACACACACACACACACAGAGAGAGAGAGAGAGAGAGAGAGAGAGAGAGAGAGAGAGAGAGAGAGAGAGAGAGAGAGAGATGAGAATCCACTGTCAAGTATCATGGGCAGCCTTTGCCTTCTTCACTATAACACTGTCCCCAAATTCAGAGCTATACGTTTTCCCATAGAAGTGAATGGCAGGCATTCAGAAGAGGGAGCCATCCAGTTACCCTCCAGACAGCAATAATCTGGTCTGAATTTCAAATCAGCAGAATGAGCAATGGCTATACTTATTTCAGCTCTTGTAACGTCTTCCCTATGCCATGCTGCAGCACCTAGACTTTGTTGTATCTTGCAAATTGACTCTTCATATTTTGTGGGACTTCTGCTTGTGAATCTTCATAAGCAACAGATTAGGATGTGATTTATTGCTCTTAAGCAGTACATCTACAATACAAATTGAATAAATATACATTAAGCACAATAATAATTGGTTGGCATTCCTCTGGGCTCACTCTTTGGCCTTCTGTTCTATGCAGTTCACAAAATTCCTATCTGTTAGACTCCTATGATATACAATTGGTGTTACTATATCATGGCTAGATATAGTGATTCAGTTGCCATCACCATTTTTCAACTTCTATTGTCAATGGTGTTCTGTGCCTGAAATAAATGACTGCAAATCCATAAACCACCTGTGCTTTAAAGCAGTTAAGTGAAATGTTTTTAATAGCTACGGTGTCCAACTATTTAAAAAAACTAAAATGGAATTATTTGGAGGTTGAATGACAGGCTTAGCATTAAAGATGCTATTTGTCCTTCATATAACAGAAGGGACTTCTTTTGTCCCTGAAACAAAAGGGAAAAATAAATAAGGAGAGACATGAATGAGACAAGATGTTCTTTTAATGTTTTTTCCCCCTCAAACACTGCTCCTCTGTACATTTCTCCCAAAAAATAACAAAAAAGAACCCTAATTAGTCCTCATTTCTTGCATTTAAAAGTTATCTGTGTGTGTGTGTGTCCCATGTTTCTCATTAAGTAGTCTTTATACTCTTTGAAAAGTTACTCGTTACATTGGGGAGTTGTATGTTAGAAATGGAATTCCATATGGAGCTTATAATTAAAATAAGGAAAACCTCAAATTCTCAGCCTAGCCTAGAAGGAGGACCCCTGCCGAACAATGTTTGGTTTTATCACATGCATTTACCATTGGCCAAATACTGTACAATGGTTGGGAAGGTCTTGAGAGATCATGGGGTACTGATGGACAAGTCGATGAAAGTGTCGACCCAGTGTGCGGCAGCTGTGAAGAAGGCCAATTCCATGCTCGGGATCATTAAAAAGGGGATTGAGAATAAAATGGCCAATATTGTTATGCTGTTGTACAAATCGATGGTAAGACCACACCTGGAGTATTGCATCCAGTTCTGGTCGCCGCATCTCAAAAAGGATATAGTGGAACTGGAAAAGGTGTAGAAGAGAGCAACCAAAATGACTAGTGGGCTGGGGCATCTCCCTTATGAGGAAAGGCTACAGCGTTTGGGGCTCTTCAGTCTAGAAAGAAAGCACCTTAGGGGCGACATGATTGAGATGTATAAAATTATGCACGGGATGGAGAGAGTGGATAGAGAGAAGTTCTTTTCCCTCTCACACAACACTAGAACTAGGGGACATCCACTAAAATTGAGTGGAGGGAGTATTAAAACAGACAAAAGAAAATATTTCTTTACCCAGCGTGTAATTAGTTTGTGGAACTCTTTGCCACAGAATGTGGTGATGGCCCCTGGCCTAGATGCCTTTAAAAGGGGATTGGACAGGTTTATGGAGGAAAATTCCATCACAGGTTACAAGCCATGATGGGGATAAGCAACTTCCTGATCTTAGTAATAGGCTATCTTTTAATGCCAGATGCAAGGGAGTGGCAACACGATTCAGGTATCTTGTTGTCTTGTGTGCTCCCTGAGGCATCCAGTGTGGCCACTGTGAGATACAGGAAGCTGGACTAGCTGGACCTTTGGCCTGATCCAGCAGGGTTCTTATGTTCTTAAGGTGTTACTAAATGGATGTTTTGCCTTTTTAATATCATAAAACATTATTTAAAGAACAAACATTCTCCCCCCATTCTCCCTGCACACAGAAAATCAGCATGTCAGGGAGTAGGGATCAACCTATGTTTCACCCTGACGTGTGCACAGAGATTTCTTGTTTTCACAAGGAAGCATTCAAACATGTAGAAGATTTACTACATGATTCCACTGGTTGTATAAACTGGCTATAAGCAGAAATAACTGGTAGACCAATGGGTTGCATTCCTATGCACACTTTCCTGGGAGTAAGCCCCATTGAACTCAATTGGACGTCGTGCATCTGAATAGACAAGCATAGGATTGGACTGCGAGTCTTCTTGCTAATATAAGATAAGGCAAATGCCTAGAAAGAAGGAAAAATGGTCTCCAGAGAAGTGAACACCTAGAAACAGTTGGAGATTATTCATTACCATTCAGCACCAGGAGTCAATAGAACAAGGCTGCAATCTTATACACACTTACCTGGAAGTAAGTCCCATTTAATCCAGTGGGATTTATTCCTGAGTAGACATGCCTAGCATTGTGCTTGTAAGAAAGGTACACAGCTGCTCAGACTACACCTATGAGGGAATGGAAGCAATAAGCACAGTCCACCCTTGGCCTAATCTCATTATCTCCAGACCCAGAACCCACATTTAACCCCAGTCTATAAGAAGAAACTATTTCTAATCTCTTTTTTGGTACCATTCAATTTCTGTCAATTTCTTTACCCTTCCCCATTTTCCTTCCTTCTTTTTTTCTCTGTGTCAACATGTCTACCTCTTCCTATTTCTCCCTCTCTTACATTCCATTAAAAACTAATGGGCTAATCAACATAAATGCACCTGTATGCAGGTGCTTAGAAAAGAGAGCAGTTCCCTTAGAAATTGCTTATGCCATCCTCTGAAGGCTCAGTCATGATGCTTGGAAAATGCGAGTCCTAAGAACGAAGAGAAGGAGCCGAAAAAGTAAATGGGATTGTTGCAAGATGAAAAATAGACTGAGGGCTTTTGAGTAGATGACTGCTACTTTCTTTTTCTTTTTTTTTACATGATCACTTGTCCTGAGATTCAACTCAAGCAAATTAAGGGCCCCTAATTATTCAGGGGCTCTTTTCCTTATTTTCTGCTGACTTTAGCTTTTGGTTACTCACTGACCACATAAAAAATTAAGTACTGAAGTTAATGTAAGGGCAGTTATTTTGAATCACCATAACAAACTACTCCCAGAATGCCTTCTGAATTCCTGTGCTGTCTCATAAAGGATGCCTTACTTTAAAGGCCAGGTAGGCTTCAAATTCTTTATTCTTATTACTCAATTACTTTTGCAAGGTTTTTAACATGAGGAACTGTTGCTATTTATAGCACAAGCTGTGCCAGCAAACTGTTTAATTTCACACTGTCATTTGTTAATCTTTCATTGGCATGAGGTAAATTGTGTCATGTTGGAATGCTGATTTTTTTTTACTAACATTAGAGTCAACCCTTCCCCATTTATTAATCTTTTGTGTTGTACCCCGTCAACATGAGGTATCGCCTAGCAACCTCAAAGATGGAGATGAAAGTCTCTCTAATTAATTACAGTGTGTACAGCCCTTTGAAGATGTAAAGCAATGTAGAAATTGAGGTGGCAAGCTGCTTAAATGGGTTTTGACATCCTGTAGGTTAGTTGAAGTGCTCAATTTCTAAGAAAAGAGATGCCAGGGCTCGGCTCAGCCTGGAAACACTGCCTTCTGATCTGAAAGCCTTTCCCTCAGTTGCAGATATCTAGGGACTCTCTGTAGTTATTCAATAGTACGAAAAATGTACCCTACCCTGTATCTTCTCAGGGGAACTTCAGCCTTACTGTTCGTGCTTCGGGGTTGAGAACTGGCATTGGAAACAGATGCTGGGGCTCATCTGACACAAATTAAACCTGACTTCCTTTGTGCATAAAGTGCTGTCATGAGGGGCCATCCAGGCAGGTTCAGCGTCTCCATCCATCCCATTCCCGTATTCAAGTAGTTGACCTCGGAATACACTTGTGAGAAGGGAAAATATTGCATACCCCCTCCTGCAAGGTCCAAGCAAAGCTTGCTTTCTCATCTAGTTGCTTTCAGATGTTTTCACACCAACATTTTCTCCAATGTCTATTCTCAACCAGTGGTACTAGAACCACCAGTGGTACTTCAGCCGACTGCTGGTGGTACTTGGACTGCCGGACCGCCAGAACCCTGCTCCGACATGGCACTTTCGGTGGCACGTTTTCACTCCCAAGAAGGTCCTGCCTTTGGCCGAGCCTCTTGGGAATGCTGAGAAGGGGACTCCCACCAAGCCAGAGCCTCCTATATACATTTTCTGGCCTCTGAAAACCCGGAAGTAACTGGTCATTGCCAGTCACTTCTGGTGGTACGCAGCAGGAGAATGGTGCTGGAGGTGGTACTCAGCTGGGAAGGGGTTGAGAACCCCTGGTCTAAAATATTCCAGTGTTAGCAGAGATGGAAATCATGAGTGCTGGGTATCTTATTTATTTCTTTATCACATTTTTATACTGCCCTTCCTCCAAGGAGCTCAGGTAGTGTACATTGTCCCTGCCCTCCTTTTATCCTTGCAACAACCCTGTGAGGTAGCTGAGTCTGAGAGAGAGAGTGACTGGCCCAACATCACCCAGGAAGCTTCATGGCTGAGTGGGGATTTGAACCTGGATCTTCCAGGTCTAAGTCCAACTCCCAAACCAGTACACCATCCTGGCTTTCTCTGCCCATGATTACCCCCATTGCTATTTTGTCTGGAGACAGAAACATTAAAAAGTGCTTAATTTTCACCAGCTTTTTGGGATTGTAGGGCCAGGAGCTTCACGACCTGAGGCTGGGATCTACAGTAACTAACAGGACAATCCTATACATGTCTACTCAGAAGTAAGTCTCATTGAATTCAGTGTAATTTACTCCCATGAAAATGTGTATAGGATTGCTGCCTTAGTGAGCTTACCTGGTGGCCTCAGGTCCCGGAGCCCTTTTCAAATCTAAAAAGAGAAAGGGTGACTTCTGCTTCCTAACAATAGGAAGCAACATGCAATATGAAACCTCTAGATTATCCAGGTCTGATACTATTAACAATTTTATCCCACCCTTCCCCCAAGGAGCTCAATATTCTTCCTCCCCCCTTTTATCCTAACAACAACCCTGTGCGGTAGGCTAGGCTGACAGATAGTAACTGGCCTAGGGCTACCCAATAAGCTTCATGGCTGAGCAAGGGGCCCAGACCAAACATGTAATACATTTACAGGGAAGTCAAATCTGTGAGTGTTAACCCTTGTGGGATTTGCAACTACATATTCATTCCAATCCAAGGGTTTATCTGTGGAAAAAGCCATGCTAGTCACTCCTCTGACATTGTCAATCATCCTTCGGCTGTCTCCATGTGTCTGCACGTATCCCAGAATCACGTGGCCACCAAAGAGTTTGCCCTTCTGGGACAGTAAACGTCCTGGTCCTTCAAACCCTGCCCAGGATACAGTCTAGGATGCCGTCTCACCTCTTCTGAGGACTCAAAACCCACAGATATTGGACAACCACCCATACAGTACATTCAAAATCCATGTGGAAGATTCCGAACTCCTGGATTAAGAAGGGGGAAAATATTTGGCTTATTCCATGGGATAAGGATGAAATTCACAGTTAAGGAAACCCACATGGATTTTGCATTCAAATGTCCACTACATCTGTGGAAAATGCTGGTTTCCATGTGAGTTTTTGCATGCGTGTTCTGGGTCTTGAACCCAGATCTTCCTAGTTTCAGATCAGCACTCTAACCACTACACTACACCATGCTGGCTCTCCATTGGTGGGCCTATAAATATAGTACTAGGAATCGTGGCTTCTGATTTTGATGGGTCAACGCAGGATTTTTGCCCGCTGAACTTCTGCTTCCAACTCCAGCAACTGACGTCGGGGACCCTTGGCTGGAGTCCACACATTCCAGGTCTAGACTGAGGCACAACTACCCATAATTCCTCCCAGACCCTGACAGTGTGGTCCACCTGTGTGAGACCCCATTTCTATACCCTCCAACCTATGCCCTCCCCCTTGATCTGAGCAAATATGCAGGGGTGAGATGTTTCAGGAAACAGACTGACTTGTGTTCCCCAGCCACCTCGGGGAACATGAGCAACATGGAAGTATTTGTGCCAAAGGCCATTTTTCTTGACATGCTCCTTTCCCCTATAAATCAGTTAAGTGTTAAGAACTGGCACTTGGGAGCTATATATTATTATTGATCGTCTGGCAGCACTCTCATTAATGCCAATGTGAATCCCACATATTCACTAACGACTTGTGAAGCTCCCGTTTTCCTGTGCCTCTAATAAACTGTCTCTTTTAATTTGACACCAAATCCCTGCCCATTTGCAGATCCTTCCATTAGTTATGACGCCTCTGTTTTGGATCACGTTTGCTCTGATAATGGTGAATAATTAGGTGGAGAGGAATAAAGTTTTGTTGATTATGACATCCGGCAAACACTGTAAAGTAGACTCTGTCTTTATTAAAAAGTTGCAAAAAGTTTCAGCTTACTAGGAAAACAGCTCATTTTCTCCCCATTTTTAATGCATATCTTCTAGTTCCAGTCCCTCCTTCGTTGGTATCCCAGCTGTTTATTAATCCAGGAGAATGAAATATATATATAAAAATCTACTCTACATTACTGGAGTGAAATTTCTGGTGTGTCTAGAGGCAACATTTGAGTGACATAATTAAACTGTGGTGCCGAGACCATTTTAATTATATTAATTTTAATTATGCACAGTACATTTTAATTACATCGTCTGAGAATGAGTGTCTCCCATCTATTAAAAACCTCTGTGATGCATTTGCATAATGGACCCCCGTTTTTATTTCTGTGTGCAAGGTTACATTACTTGATAGCTTCATTAGTCATAACGGTAGAATTTTAATTTCATTTTTGTTTGCGTTTCGAGCAAATGGGGGGATGGAAATGGGTTCATAATGCCCCCACATTAAAAAAATAAAATAAAAAAGTGGGCTCAAAATGATCAAGCATTTTACACAGTCTCCTGGCTAGATGGGATAAATAGTATTAATATGGGGAGTCCACTGACTTCAGAGTGACAATGGTGTGTGGGCTCATTAAGAACAATGGCCTCAGAAGAATCGCCCTAAAGCTTCAATGATTCTGCAGGCCTGTCGTGAGCAAATTGACTGATGCCAAAGGTTTGCGTCCCAAGTTATCCTTTCACACACGTATCGGGGCTTGTGCACGCAGACATGATCATGTGAGGTGATTGCACACAGCAATACAAATGGGATCCTGACTTAGCTCTGCACACTCACAACAACTTGTGCCAGCCATTGCATAGGACAGTGTTTCCCAAACTTTTTTGACCTGCGGCTCCCTTGACCATTGGAGACTATTGGCCGCGGCTCCCTATTACATTATGCTATGTGACAGGTAGAAAACCACCAGGTGAAGCTTTCTCCCCAATTTCACCTCTTTGTGAATAACTTCTGTGAAGGTCATTTCTCCCCCTTCTATAGATCTAATCAGAAGTGATGTGGGGTATGTTGACTGGGGGACCCCCTTCTTCCCTCCACAGGGAACCTGAAGCCATCCTTCCGCAGCTCCCCTGGCTGGCTTCCACGGCTCCCCTGGGAGCCGCGCCTCACAGTTTGGGAACCACTGGCATAGGATGTCACATGTAAAATTATAAACCCCTCATTTTTTGTGCAATTTCTCCCACAAGTGCTTGTGCAATGACACACATGGCACAATGCAAACTACCACCTTATTTCGACAGAAGCTCCTCAGCTTGCAGACTAATAACTCAATCTTAACTCTTCCCCCCCCCCTGCAGATATAGCCACGCCAAAAAGGTGCATGCTGTATCCAGCGGGGAGGGGGGCGGCTTGGGAGGGGAAATGGAAATTATTTCCCCTTACTCCTCCATAAGCCTTCCGCTCACCAAGGGGTCGTCTTGGACCTGCACCAGTTCTTTAGCTGTCCTATGCAGCTTACATCAGGTTGCAGCATGGACAGGCTAACCCTGGCAATGAGGCTTTGGAGCAAAGCTCTGCTCAGTTGGAAAGGCCTCTTTTTCCAGACAGGGCTTCTGGGGCTTGGGTGTAATCCTGCACTGCCATCTTCCTAACTGCTGTCAGAGGTACAGAGGAACTTTGTGTCTCCCTGATTCCACTGGTAGAGAAGGGAGGGGTTCAGCATCACAATCTCATGCTTTCATCCCCGGGCTAGCAGATATTGGATTGGATTTGAAGATGTGCACATAGCATGCAAAAGAGGCTGTGAAGTTTGAGGCTTCCCGTAAGGAGCCATCTGCTCTTCCCCTCGTGCCCTTTACTGATGCTCTCCTATCAATGCACTTTCACTGTCTCTCCCTTTTATGGCTTTCCTTCTGCCACAACCAAGTTCATTAAAAAAAGGCCATATTCTTAAGTCAAATATGAGGTTCAAAAAGATGCCGATTCAGCAACCTCATTCCGAACCGGGACTTCATATAACTGACTTGTAATGGTGTCATGTGTCCCGTCCCACCCCAGTACAAGGCAGAATGTCAACAGTGGGGCAAGTCTTTCTTTGACTCTGACCCCTGGAGCAGGGGTATGCTGACTTCAGTCTTGTGTGTCCTACTTATTTTTTTGTACGTGGTCCACTGATGTGTTTTAAACATATAAAGCAAGATAAAATAATTGGGCTCCGGTTATCCTGAAGGCATAATTAATATGTGTTAAGTGATCCTGATCATGCACTCTTGCTTAAGAATATGAAACATTAAAAAATTACTTTACTGAACCAAAACATTGCTTGGCCAAGTTGGCCAATATAATTTTGTTGTTGTTGTTAATTTGACCAAAATCAGTGCTGACAAGAAGCTCTTCTAGATAAAGGTAAAGGTATCCCCTAACAATTAAGTCCAGTCGTGTCCGACTCTAGGGTGTGGTGCTCAACTCCATTTCAAAGCCGAAGAGCCAGTGTTATCCGAAGATGCCTCCATGGCCATGTGGCCGGCATGACTCTCCTTGCCGCAGCGCGTAGCATGCAGCTGGAACACGGAGCGCTGTTTACCTTCCCGCAAGCGGTACCTATTTATCTACTCGCATTGACATGCTTTGGAACTGCTAGGTTGGCAGGAGCTGGCCTAGCAATGAGCGCTCACCCCGTCGCGGGAATCGAACTGCCGACCTTTCGATTGACAGCTTATTGTTCAGCGGTTTAACCCGCTGCGCCACCTTACTTCTTTACATATAGGCCAACTCAGGGTAGGACCAAGGATTTTATTTTGTTTGCTCTGAAGTGATCACTTCCATGTTCAAAGGCAGCATCGGCAGCCTAAGATCTCCTGTCCTTGGCAGTGTGCTAAGAGCGCCCCCCCCCCTTTGCCTGGTGATGTGTCAGCTTCTGCCCCTCCTACCCCAAGAATTAGAAAAGGAAGTTTGGAGTAGAGGAGCCTGGCAGGCTAGAGTGTTCACACTTCTGTTCCATCCCCCTCTTCCTTTTCCAAACCAGGGAGTAGGAAGAGGAGCAGTGGAGGCAAGTTGGTGGGTGGAGGCGAGTGTCGTTTCCCCCCCCCCCCAATTCTGCTGCCTGAGGTGACTGCTTCAATCTGCCTCATAGACAGGCTGAATCTGAAAGCAGTATAACTCTTGTGCCAGCCTGACATTAGGGAAAATAAAGTCCCGAGGCTCTGTTTGTGAGCTCCCAAATGCATCTGTCTGGCTGCTACACTTAAAGGACCTTGGCTTGATCCAGCAAAGCAGTTCTCATGTTCTATGGCACCTAGGCTGCTTGAACAGCATCAGAGATGGAGAACTAGGACATATTGTTTGTGTGGCAAATGTAGCATCACCGTCAAACACCGGGGGGGGGGGAAACACAGTGGTTTTCACACATTTCTATGTGTCCCACGGATGTTAGCACACAGCAAGATTTGTAGATCAAAACATTCAAGACAGTGCTCATATTTTTATAGTCTTCACTGATGCTGTATACCTCTCACTCAGTTCATTCACTTCATCTTGACTTTTCTGTCCTCGGTCTCCGCATGGGGCCTCATCCTTCCACATGGTTCATTCAGTGTTCTCTGTTCCGTGATTGATGCCCCTTTTCATGCATTGCCTGATGCCAGAACCACAAGAGAATTCGCAGATGAGATTCGGAAATCACACTGGGACCGTTCTCCTTAGATTTACTCTCACTGCACTCTCTCTTTCTTCCAGCCTGTTCAACAACAGACTTGCAAGATAATGCATGAATTTGAAATTCGATCTTGGAAGGGGGAAAGGTATTATAGTACAGGAGTAAAGACGGAGGAGAACACCTGTGATGTCCGGAGGCAGAATGTGAAGAGCGAGATGACCCAAAACCAAAAACCATTGTGATTGGTTAGAAGTTCAGGACTGGTAAGGAAGGTGCAAGGACATAGATGGACATACCTGAGTATTCCATTGACACCCACACTCAGGAGGAGGCAAGCTGTTCAGAGACATGTATGATGTTTGAAATGTTTACCCTTGCCTCCCCTTCCTTTGTTGTTTCCCTTATCTCTGTCTAGAGCAGTGATTTTCAACAGTTTTCTTCTTATGGCACACTGACGTCTATGGTCTTCTCTATGGCCTTTGCCTTTTGTGATGTCACTTCCGGGAGACTCTTCCGGGTTCTGTGGCTCTCTTTCTAGAGCAACTGACTGTAGTAACGAATTGTCTGTCCCTCTTCCTCCACCGGCTCCTTAGAGATTTTCAACCACTGTGCTCAAAACTCTCCACGGCACACCTGCGGATCTTTTGCGGCATGCCAACGTGCCATGGCACACCGGTTGAAAATCACTGGTCTAGAGCAGGGGTCCTCAACCACTGGGCCACGGCCCGGTACCAGTCCGCGGCCCGTCCCCGGGCCAAGCCTCCACGGGGAGCCGCGGGAGGCAGTAGCATTGGGGTTGGGGCGTACTTGCCCTCGCGATGCATCGCCTCCTCTTTGGCCGTCTTCTTTTTGGCCCTCCCGCCCTCCCTGGAGCTCAAACGGCTCCAAAATGGTAACGAAACTGGCGGGGGGGATCGGAGCCACGCTGGATGCGCAAAGCTGACATCACGCCCGGGTCACGTGGGGGCGTGACGTCGGCGCCCCCCACCGGTCCATGGGAAGAAATTCCGAACGGATACCGGTCCCTGACGCCGGAAAGGATGGGGGCCGCTGGTCTAGAGTGTAAATGCCATAGGGCAAGGACCTGACTGTTCTTTGTCAAATGCTATATACATAGATAGTACTGAATGAATGAATGGACAGACGGACAGATGGATTGATGGACGTAGACATGCCAGCAAAAGACCTCCTATTATTGGGCTGTTTATAGACTTCCTTTATCAGCCAGGAAGTTTATGAGGTGGGGAGCTAGTCAGAGTATGTGTTTCCCTGCTGGTTGTGCTTGACGTCTTAGTAACTTTCAATACCATGGTATCCTTTTGTATCATCTTGCCAAGATGGGGCTTGGTGGCACTGTTTTGCAGTGGCTTTCAGGCCTCTCTGAAGAGCAGATTCCACAAAGCGGTGCTGGGGGAACTTCTGCTAGAATCCTTAGCCTTTGACCTATGATGATCTTCAGGTCTTAAATGTTGTCCTTTCTGCTACGTAGCATCTAGTGAAACTGCTGGGGGAGATTATCCAGGGGCTGGGAGTTGGTTGTGATTAATGTGCAGATTACATGCATAACATTTCAGTTCGGAGAGGCGGTGAAGGTTCTGAACCATTGTCTGAGGTCAGTACTGGGTCGGAAACAATCTGGACAAGACAAATATGTTCCTGGTCAGGAGGTCAACTAACCCAATGAGAGGTTGTCGGGTTTCCACTCCCCTTGCAGGATCAGTTTTGCAGATTGAATGTGCTCCTGGTCCTAACTTTATTCCTGGATGTCGAGGTGGCAGAGCTGGCTTTTGTTCAAATTCAGCTGGTGGTGCACCAACCTGGTGTCTGTTCTTGGAGCAGTCAGACCTGTCCACAGTCATTTATTTTATTTTTAATTTATTTAAAGAATTTATACTCCGCCTTTCTCCCACAGTCAGGGCAGTCAAGGTGGCTCACAACATTAAAAACAAAAACAAGTATGTATAGGCTGCAATCCTATACATACTTACCTGGGAGCAAGTCCCATTGAACCGTATGTCCCTTCATTGTATGTAGTAGGCATACATAGGATTGGCATTGTGCTATTTCATTTAGATCAGCTTGCAGCAATAAACGCTATGCAAGTCTGTCCTTGAAACTATTTGAAAACTTCAGTTAATACAGAGTGCTAAATTCTATTATTATTGATACATTTGTAGACTGTCACGACGTGCCCAAATCTCCGAGTTACAAATCCACATATTTCCGGGTAAACTACGTCATTAATAAATACTATTATTTACATAAACCAGATGTTAAGAACAACTTTACGTTTCACCCCATTCATTAGGGGCATCATCAGAAGTCATTTCTATTCATAAAAACTTCTGATGATGCCCCTAATGAATGGGGTGAAACGTAAAGTTGTTTTTAACATCTGGTTTATGTAAATAAATAAAAGTATTTATTAAAAACGTAGTTTACCCGGAAATATGTGGATTTGTAACTCGGAGATCTATTATTATTCTTTTCTGTTGTTCTGTTATTGATTATTGCTTGCATGCTTTTGTGCTCTTCCAGTGTAAAAGGGTTTGAAACAGAGAAACAGTAGGCAGGGAAAGGGTTAAGCACTCCCCATTGCTCCTTCTGTGCTTCAGATTCCCCTATCCCAATGCCTATTTCTCTTTTCTTAAAAATAGTGCCGTGATACCAAATAGCTTGTTCAAAATAAGTGAAAATGCTTTTCTCATGTTATAATAAGTATGCTAATGGGCAGATGAAGATAAAACCATTTATCAAATTTATTGCCATGCCCATAAAGAAAAAACTTTAAAATGACTTTTTAAATCAACCCAATAACAAATGAAACTTGAAACCCCATATAGCATGACTGTTTCAGAGTAGGCATTTCCATGACCTCCCCCCCCTAAAATTATACCTATGTCTTCCACTGCAAACAGTTCAAAATCAATAAATCAGTTTTTAATCTTATTAATCTTGAAACGCAAGTGGATGGAGTTTTTCTATGGATAAGACATCACAAATGAATTTCTATGGATAAGACATCACAAATGAATTCTAAAGGGGTTTAATTTTGACACTGTCTTTGTTTTCATTGTGTGTATGCGTCATGCTACTTCCTTTGAGTCTAAGTGATCAGGTGGAACATAGCCAGGAATTGCCAGTTTTAGAGTTTTATGTATTTGCAGTGGTGTGTGTGTCACACACACACACACACACACACACACACACACACACACACACACACACACACACACCACTGCAAATACATAAAACTCTAAAACAGGCAATTCCTGGCTATGTTCCACCTGATCAGGTGTGTGTGTGTGTGTGTGTGTGTGTGTGTGTGTGTGTGTGTGTGTGTGTGTGATCCCAGCACAGTGTCTTTTCTGGTGGATGTTTGCTGGTAGTGTTCTGCATCTTTTTTAGATTGTGAGCCCTTTGGGGACAGGAAGCCATTTAATCATTTGATTTTGTCTGTAAACCGCTTTGTGAACCTTTGTTGAAAAGCGGTATATAAATACTGTTAATAATAATAATAATAATAATAATAATAATATTTGCAAGACAGATAGTCCTCATCTTTGTACTGTATATCTCTGTCACTGGACTGAACCTTAAGCAGCCAAAAACATTAGAGACATTTTCAGTTTAATTTTATAATCTCAATTAGAACTCGGCAATACTGATCAATTAAACAATGAGTAGAAACATGCTGACAGGTTTGGCAAATCAATGGGCCCTGGCAGTGAAGAACATTTTTGAGGTTATGGACACAGCAGTGCTTCATATCTGTCCTTGAGTAACTAAGCCACAAAATACAGGAATTAGATCTATGCTGTCCAACTTGAAAACAGACATACCAGCTAAACCATGAAGAATTCATGCTGCAATCTCTTGCCACAGTTAAGCCAAAGAAGCAATACGCAATCCTCCCCATACACTGTCCATCTAACTATGGTGCTAGAAGGTTCCAGCCATCATTGGCAGCCAATGACTCTGGGTACATTTCACTTTCAGAGTGGGAAATATGTTAGTTGGTTGAAGGAAAACAATATTGTGGTGTCTTAAAAACGAGAACGTTTGTGCCCCACTCCTATACTCCACCAGTTTATGTGATGCAGCTGCACCATGGAGGCATGGTGAATGGGGGGGGGGAATCAGGAGGTCTCCTTGACTCGCTGAGGGAACTTTTTTTCTCTTACCCTGGAGCAAGGCTACGCTGCCCCAATGGGTCTCCTCAGATCCGCCCCAGTCTTGGAGTCTCGTCTTCAGTACACAAATATGTCTATATATGAGCAAAGAGGGGGGGGGGGGGAATGTTAAAAAAATAAATAAAACTGGCCCAAATAGCTATGAATTGCCAGAGGTACAATCTGTAATGTTTCTCAGTAAAGCCTGAAGCACAGAAGGAGCGATGGGAAGTGCTTAACCCTCAAGAACGTTCCTTTGTTGAAGAATGGTGGCTTTCAGCAGCAGAGTCCCTTGGGAAACTGAAATGTTCTTCCACTGACAGACAACAGAAGAGCACTGTTGGCAAGTGAGGGCATGTAACACATAGGGAAGTGACCAGGTTAATTAGTGCCTGATGGTATGGGTGGCATCATTACATTCTATAATAACCTTGACTGAGTGGATATGGGGATTCTCTTGTTCTGGGGTGATTGAGAGTAATCGGTGACTCACCAGTGTAGACAGGCCTATCTGTAGTCGATCTATCATCTCGTTTTAGTCTCTGGAACCCTCCTGTGACTTTGTAAAACCTTGCGTTTATTGGTGCGTTACAGCCCTTTGGGCAGTAAAGAAATGTCAGAAATAAATAAATAAAATGCACAGCCTTTCTGAGGAAAATGTTCTCTGAGTGGAGCTTTGCTTTATCCTTCTCTTGGGTGAGGGCAGCATCTTGTGAAAGATGCTGTTGACTCTTCCCAATAGATAAGCCTGTGGGATACTCTCTAAAGCCCAATACCTGTCTGTCTACTGCCAGCATTGGCAGATAATCTCTGGCTTGACGATTTTGATTTGGAAAAGGGGGAAAAAAAGGCTGAGGGTATTTTAAAGTTATATATAAAGAATTTCATTTTGATTTATGGTTCACTTATTCACAGCCCCATTTGCACTTGCATCCACAGCCTTCTATTATCAAGAAATCCACAATTTACTAAAAGCCATCCTACACATTCCATTCAATATGTCATTTTCTCCTGTGTATATATTTATTTCCAGTGGTAAATACCAGATGGCTCAATCACAATCGGGACTCTGGTGTGTTCAAGGAGTGGTTAACCCTTGCCCCTCCTATCATGATCCTGATAAAAATCACCCCTGGAAGCTGCTTTGCACTTCAAGAGGGAAGCTGCCATTGGCGCCAAAGCTGTTGTTTCTGCTAAATGGACATTTTTATTCCTTATCCCTTTTCTCAGGGTCAACATACACATTCCATGAAGTTTGCATTTAATACTTCCATTCATTTTTTTACAGTAAATCACAGTATTCCTGCCCCCCCCCCATGGCTCAGGACTACAACACATACCCACACACACATTTTCTGTTTCTTAAGGAAAAAAGTTCCCCTTTTTATAAATAGCAAGCCGGGGGGGGGGGGGGGGATGGGAAACGTCACAAACTCATGACAAGGAGTAGAGGGGTTTCAGAATTTTGCCCCTGCCACGTTTCCAGTCCAAATTGTGTGTGCTCCCCCCCCATACTACTTCAATGGGGGGGGGAATCCATTGACTTTCAATGGATCTGAATGGTATCAAAACTGTGGCGGGAGCAATATCCTAAGCCCCTTTACCCCTTCTTGTGGTTTCACTCCGTTTCAGGCCCCTAGCAGGCTGTTTAACAAAAACAAAAAACCAAACACCCCAGCACACTTACATGTTCCAAATCACATTTACTTTCTCAGCCCCAAAATATTCTTCAGTTCTCTTGCTGAAGTTGCATAGAAATGACTTGTGCAGCAGGCACCAATGGGTCTCTCCAGAATAGATCAGTCTATGGAAGTCTAAATCAGAAGACAGAGTGAGGTAAAAGTGGGAGTCATAATAAACACTTAGAAAGGAGCTTTTAAAAAAGCAACTCACTTCACAATATTTCATCCAAGTGTGCTTTAAAAAATTAAAAAGAGCCCCATAACACCCTGTAGGCCCCCCGTCTTCATTCAAAATGGAATCCTGACTCATATAACTAACAGTAAAAGATTTTATTCCATGCTTGTGGAATTCTTTTTACCACTTTTTACCAGTTTAGCATGGAGTAATACTGAGGTCTATGTTTTCCAGTCAATCCAAAATCTCAGATGTGTATATCTCAGCAGACTTGTTTTTATTTCACTTGAATTCTTTTGCTGGATATACAACATTGGTTTAATTGCAATGCCTAGTATGAGCCTTCTAGAACAGGTATTACCATTTCTATCCTGTAGCAAAAGTGTCCAGAATTGCAAGGGTATTTCTTGGTTCTTTTGACCGGAGGATGAGTAGAAGGAAGGAGAAATAGGATCTCGCGATCCACTGATGCAGAAGGCCCAGAGATGGCGGAAACATCATGCCACCATCGCACGTGATGGAGCTGCTGGCAGACTGGATGTTCCACCAGTGTAAGTAAGTTGGTGGCGGGAGTGGGCCATGGGTGGGGAAGGGGAGGATCAGGCACTTTGGGGGAGAAACCGGGGGTATGTCATGGGAGAAAGGGGGTGAATACTGTGGCAGTTGTACATGCCAGATCCTATCCCCCATAGCCCTGCCTGGAACACCCCCTGGCTCTCCTCAGACTTACACCAGTCTGCTCCATAGCTGGCATGGGTCCAAGGAGACCCATAGGTGGCCAGAAGGCCTACGTAGAGGTACATCGTTTACTTCCGGTTTGCATTCTGGTTGCCCCCCATAGCATGCAGCACAGCCTCCATTGGAGCGGCTGCATGCTATGGTACAGCAGGGGACGGAATTGGGCTGTAATTGTCCTAGTTCTCTTCCTCTCCAGAAACTGATATCCAGAAACTGATATTATGTTTCTCATTTCAAAGTAAATTTCCCTTGACTTTGAAAGCACATCTCAAAGTCAAGGGTTGAGAAGGTATTATTAGTGCCACAAAGCCACAGTTCCATACTTAAAACTTCATTTCCTTTAGCATGTTTAAAATGTCTTGCTTTTCTTTGTATATTTATACATATATAAAACTTCCTAATGGGTTTCTGAGGGATGCTGAATTTATTTTGTTTTGAGAAATGGATGTTTCAGAAATTCAAATAAATTACAGTTATGGCATCTAGAACTTATGAGACTCCCTCGTAAAATAAACTAATTTCCATACTGTGTATTTAAAATACAAACCACCAGTCTGTAGCGCTTTGAGCCTAGCCTACAAATAGCTAGAATCCATTTCCCTTGATATATATATTTAATAAACAAAAGAGAGTAAGCAGAAATACAAATACTTGGTTGGAAGTAACCACAGTTGGGGAAATGACAATGCTATGTGCATGAAAGTATCTCGTTTTTAGAAATCCATTTTGAAACTCCTAGCATTTTGTAAATAGATGACAGGAAAGTTTAACTCCCAGGTGCACTGTGCCTTTCAATCTCCATATATATATGCAGCCCAACTAGAACTGGGTTGTCAACTATGGCTGATGGGCTGCATCTAGAATACTTGGTGGGTTTGATTTGCTTGTGGATCAGCAAACTCGCTGGCAACAAAAAGGTTAATATTAGTGCTGACTCAAACATTCTCATATGCCTTTTTGTATGATGAATTCAAGAATCTGTCATGGCTAAAAGACTCCACCTTTTCCGGTTTTTCTGCCTTCTGTTTTCTCCAAATTCGTATGCATGTCTACTCAGAAGTAAGTCCCATTGTATTTAATGGGACGTACTCCCAGGAAAGTGTTATAGGATTGCAGCCCTACAGCTCAATCCTATGCATGATTGGGCTGCCATGTGTAAGGGTATATGACAGCAGAACAGAGCTTCGCTATTGTAAAATGGCTGCTGACGGAGTGCACAGTGCTCTTTCAGTGTCCATTTTGCAACTGCTGCCGCTATAGGAGCCAGTGCTGCAACCCTGCCGATGGACCCTGCTGCACCTGCTGGAAAATGAAAGGCAGGGGCGGGGGCAGGGAGAGGGCGTGGAGGTGCGAAACTGGGCGGGGAGGGGGAGGAACGGGGCAAGGTTGTTTTTTAGTTGTTCGTTTTAATTGTTTTTACTAACTTGTTTTTAATGTTTAATGTATATGTATTTTAATGTTGTAAGCTGCCTTGAGTGCCCTCGCTGGGAGAAAGGCGGGATATAAATTCTTTAAATAAATAAATAAATAAATAAATAAATAAGGAGGCAGCAGGAGCAGGTGGATCCGGCGGCAATGGCAAGTGCCGTATCCTATCCCCTCTTTTTCAAACCTCCCAGCCCCTTTCCTCTCCTTGGACTTGCACCAGCTAAAGAGCTGGCGCAGGTCTGAGGAGACCCATTGCGGAGCAAGAGACTTATGGAGGGGTAAGGGAAAATGTACAGGAGGCAGCAACGAAAACCATCCCAAAGAAAAAGAAATTCAAGAAAGCAAAGTGGCTGTCAGATGAGGCTTTACAAATAGCTGTGGAAAGAAGGAATGCGAAAAGCAAGGGCGAAAGGGAAAGATATAAACAACTGAATGCAGATTTCCAGAGAACAGCAAGGAGAGATAGGAAGGCCTTCTTAAATGAACAATGCAAGGAAATCGAGGAAAACAACAGAATGGGGAGGACTAGAGATCTCTTCAAGAAAATTGGAGATATCAAGGGAACGTTTTGTGCAAAGATGGGCATGATAAAGGACAAAAAAGGCAGAGACCTAACAGAAGCAGAAGAGATTAAGAAGAGATGGCAAGAATACACAGAAGAACTATACAAGAAAGAACTTAATGTTCCTGATGACCACGCTGGTGTGGTCACTGACCCAGAGCCGGACATTCTAGAGCACGGTGGTCCAACACGCGGCCCGCGGGCCACCAGCGGCCCCCGGAGGCTTCTCCTGCGGCCCCCGGAGGCTTCTCCCTCCCCCCATCCTCCCCCCAGCAAAGGTGCTCAGCGCTGAGCGAAACTGACCTTGGAGAAGCGCTTTGCTTCCGAGCGCTTCTCCAAGCGTCAGCAAGGGCGCGCGAGGCATGCCGGGGACAGTTCGTCGACTGAAGCGCTTGCCCCGCGCTCCAGCTGATGATCGGAAAAGCGTGGGGCAAGCGCTTCAGTCGACGAACTCTCCCAGGCATGCCCCGCGCGCCCTCGCTAACGCTCGGAGAAGCGCTCGGGAACAAAGCGCTTCTCCGAGGTCAGTGGAGCGCGAGGCATGTTTGGGGCGTCCTGTTCTGAGGCAGCCAGCCCCACCGGCTCTCTTCCTGAGGTTCAGGAAGACTTTCAGGGCTGCCTGCCTGCCGAAACCTCACAAGTTCACCCTGGGACTCCCCCTCCCCCAGACTTCTGTTGCACTCTGCAGCTCTTGAAACCCCCTCCCTCCCCCAAGCCACAAAAACACTCACTGGCTCGTTCCTCCGATGCTCGGCCCCTGGAGGCTCCCCCCTCCCTTCCCCCAGCAAAGGCGCAACCTGCCGAAACCTCACAAGTTCACCCCGGGACTCCCCCTCCCCCAGATTTCTGTTGCACTCTGCAGCTCTTGAAGCCCCCTCCCTCCCCCAAGCCACAAAAACACTCACTGTCTCGTTCCTCCGATGCTCGGCTCCTGCGCCTTTGCTGGGGGAAGGGAGGGGGGAGCCTCCAGGGGCCGCAGGGACCAAGCATCGGAGCCGAGCTCATTCGTGGAAGGCTGCAAGAGGAGAAGCCCCAAAGATCGTGGTCACTTCAACTGTTCTGTCGTTGCTGCTGCCGCTGCCGCCTTTCTTCTATGGAGGTGTTGTTTTTCTCCTGCCTTCTGCTAAGCCTGGCTTGGCTTTTTAATGGGCTCTGTGGATTCGCTGCCCCTCCTCTTGTCCTCTGGAGTTCCCTCTGTGCAACACTCGCCATAAGCAAAGGGAGCAGCGTGTCCTGCAAAATTATGACCTCTCTTGTTGCCCACCCCTGAAATACCCAGCTGTTCTTATTTCTTTCTCCACTTCTCCAAGAATTCCTCTGTGCTGTGGATGAGAAGGAATATTCTGTCTTGTTTTGTTAGTTTTGTTTGTTAGTTTTGGGGGGAGGTGGGAGGGAAAGGAGTCTGGGTGTCAGTGAATCACTGTCACTCCTATTTATATTGGGGGAGGGTAGATGAGATGCATCGTGTGAAAGGAGTGTTGCATTGGAGAGGTTGTCTTTTTTTTAAAAAAAAAGAACAGACCCTTTGGGGGTGTCAAAGGGAGAATGGCGGGGAGAATGGCGGGGACAACATCTTGCACTTCTGCTTTGAAGAGAATTATTTATATTTATATTATTAATTAATTAATTAATAATTATTTATTAATTTAATTAATTGTGCGGCCCCCGGGTTTCGTGTCGAAGTCAGCATGTGGCCCTCGAGGTACGAGAAGTTGGACCACCCTGTTCTAGAGAGTGAAGTCAAGTGGGCCTTAGGTAGCATTGCTAACAACAAAGCTAGCGGAGATGATAATATCCCAGCTGAGCTACTTAAAATCCTAAATGATGATGCTGTGAAAGTCCTGCACTCAATATGCCAACAAATTTGGAAAACTCAGCAGTGGCCAAAGGATTGGAAAAGGTCAGTTTACGTTCCAATTCCAAAGAAGGGCAGTGCCAAAGAGTGTTCAAACTACCGTACAATTGCACTCATTTCACATGCTAGCAAGGTTATGCTCAAAATCCTACAAGCTAGGCTTCAGCAGTACGTGGACAGATGGAGACAGCAGCCATGAAATTAAAAGACGCTTACTCCTTGGAAGGAAAGCTATGGCAAACGTAG
The DNA here is from genome assembly GCA_026170595.1 of Plestiodon gilberti rubricaudatus. Taxonomy (NCBI): domain Eukaryota; kingdom Metazoa; phylum Chordata; class Lepidosauria; order Squamata; family Scincidae; genus Plestiodon; species Plestiodon gilberti. Next base: position 74,769,036 of record JANXHW010000005.1, on the reverse strand, counting down.
ACAGCAATAATAAAAAGCAGAGATATCACCATGCCAACAAAAGTTCGCATAGTCAGGGCGATGGTGTTCCCAGTAGCAATGTATGGTTGCGAGAGTTGGACCATAAGGAAGGCTGAGCGCCGAAGAATAGATGCTTTTGAACTGTGGTGCTGGAGAAGACTCCTGAGAGTCCCTTGGACTGCTAGGAGATCAAATCAGTCAATCCTAAATGAAATCAACCCTGACTGTTCCCTGGAAGGACAGGTACTGAGGCTGAAGCACAAATATTTTGGCCACCTAATGCGAAGAGAGGGCTCTCTGGAGAAGACTCTGATGCTGGGAAAGATTGAAGGCAAAAGGAGAAGGGGAAGGCAAAGGATGAGATGGTTAGACAGCATCACCAATGCAACGAACATGAAAATGAGCGAACTCAGGAAGATAGTGGAGGACAGGAAAGCCTGGCGGGATATGGTTCATGGGATCACGAAGGGTCGGACACGACTTAACGACTGAACAACAACAAGGGAAAATGATTATACTTTCCCCTCCAGTGCCTCCTGATCTCCCCCCCCCCCCGCGCTGGATACAGTGCATGCCTTTTTGCCTCCGCTGCATCGGCGGGGGAGGGGAGGAAGGATAGGATTGGGCTCTTAGTCTAGTGACAAACATCAGTATATGGGATCAGTATGGTGACAATCCACAATTGGAAACATCGAGAAACCGGACAAACGTTTTGAGATTGGCCAAAACTACGTGAGAGCTTGAAATTGGCCTCATCCACAGGGTGATTACTAGTTCAATGAACATAAAGAAATTAGTTTCACAGTACTTCTCATTAACATGTCTTCCCAGTACTGCAGTTCAGCAGTAGGTAGGTCTTGTCTTAGAACTTATTTGATGGGTAGCATTTTTTAGGACTCGCTGAGGCCAGAACGGGGAGCCCATAGTGCTTCTGCCTCGTGTGGAGGGCCAGTGGAATTGCAGTTGGATTGTGCCCTGGGCTGTGAAGTGCTCTTAGGCTCTTCAGTGACCCCATCATGTGCCCAGACTAGCCACTGGTTCCCCTTGACCTGGGAGCTCTACAAAGCATTCCAGCTGAGGATGGGACCTTACCCAGGTATCTGATGGCTTCAGACTCCTGGCTCCAGATTCTTGGTTCCTGGCCCTCATTCAGTGGCTGCCCAAGGCCCAGAGCTGCCACAGCATTAGCTTCTTGGGTTCGTTCGCTCACAATCCATTCCAGGGTGAGAACTGAGAAACATCCGGCTAATGAGACATCTCTATTTTAGTCTCTTGTATTACACTGACAGCAATTCTGTCAGGTGCTAAAGAATGGCGGTCGTTCTTTGTCAGTATGCATGCTGGGAGCTGTACCTCAAAGCGACAGAACTGCATGACTAATGCAATAATGCCCCATGGCAATTCCGAGTGCAGAAAGATTGACATCAGGACAAAAGCAGGGTTCAAACACTTATCTCATCAAAGAGGATTGTAGCAGAACATCTCAAAAATTTACCCCACTTAGAGAAAACGTTTTGATGAGGTCTGGAATCATTTTCTGTTGGTTTAGAACTAGTCTCTTGTTTCTGTCCAACCTAATCAGGCTTAGATGGACACACACACACACACACACACACACACACACACACACACACACACACACACACACACCGTGTTCCACCAATGTCATTGTAGAAGTCATGTTGTTCTTACATATTTCCCATCACATTTTTTCTTATTAATGACAACATGCAAAATAACTTTCAATTAACATGTAGAGCCTCTCTCCCTCACTTTCTCTCCTCCCTTCCCTTTGCTGTGTCTCCCGATTATGAAATTTTAGATTGTAAGCTCCTTCAGGCAGAGAGCTGTCTTCTTAGAAATCTTGTAAATCTTATGTTTAGTTGAATAATTCAACAGAGTCTTCAACTTAAAGGGTGCCGAAATAAAACCACAGGCCATTCCAGCTCTGTAGACCTATTATATTCACACTATTGTCAAGCTCAAGTTTTACGCACCAGCACATGATGGGTTTTTTTTTTCCTTACATGGAGGCAGGAAAAAATCTTATTGTGAACTATGCCACAAATGGTTCTTCTGCTCCAAGCACATGGGTTGGATGCCAGGAGCAGTGATTATCCCCATGCATACAGATAGCTAGCTAGATAGATCATGTGCCTAATGAATTAAGGAGAGCAAAAACTGGGAAAGAGACAATCCTTTGATCATGCCATCTGCTGAAGTTGGCCTTGCCGTTGCCTGTGCAAGTTCATGCTGCAGTAAATCTGCCAGGCTTTAAGGTGCCACAGGAGTCTTGTGTGTTTGCTGGGCTTGAAACCTCGCACAGGCTCTAGGGACAGGAGTGGCATTGTAGGGCATAATTGGAACTGGAACAGCAACAGCTACGGATCAAACTTTTATTATTTCTTTTTAATTAATGCCTAGATCATGTTCTTATAAATGCCAGTATAGATGTTGCTGCCAGGTAACACAAGCACCAGCTTTCTGTGTTAACATATACAGATGGCAGCATGACATGATGAACTACAGGAACCCCCCGTATCCATGGGGGATACATTTCCAGACCTACCGCGGATACCTGAAACTACGGATAGTAGCAAACCCCCATATACATACCCTCAGAATGGCTCGGGTGGCTCTTCTACCACTGGTGCATTTTACAGCACCAGTAAAAAATTAAAATGGCCACTGTAAGATTCAAAATGGCTGTGCAAAGCATTCTAGGGGACTAATTTTGATCCGCGGATAACTGAAAATGCAGGTACAGGAGCCACGGATGGAGGGGACACCTGTATTTAACCCGAACTCATACTCACAAAATGGACACTAGGACACTGCCTTTCTGAGCCACAGGCTAAGTTCCTGAAGAACTCTGGTCAAGCCTCAGTCTTGCTGTTCCAGCAACAGGGTTGCTGTTCCAGTCACATCCTGGAAGGAAGAAGATAATCCAGTGTGCGTGACCTTCTGTCTGTATTATACCCACTGAATGTAACCTCCTTTTTTCCCCTGAATCACCACCTGCTTGAATTTGCAAAGCCCCCCATCTCCGTATTTTGCCTGTCTTACTGTAAAACAGCGTTTCTCAAAGTTTAGAGTGCTTGATGGGGGCAGGGCCAGCTGGGGCGGCGATCCTGTGAATCGCTGCCAGCACCGAGAAAAAGGCACCAGAAAACTGCATTTTTCAACTCACCACGGGTTGGGGGGGTTCGGGGAGGCCTGCGCGACCCTCTGCAGGCCTTCCCGATGTTTAAATTGCCGTTTTTTTGCGATCTAAACGTAGGCAATCAGGAGGACTGCGAGAGGTAAAGGAAAATATTTTTCCCTTACCTCTCTGTAGGCCCCCTGATGGTCTATGGAGGAATATTTGATAAGAAAAGGAGATATACCATTACATCAAAAGGAGATATGATGAAAAGGAATTTCAAAGGAAATTTCAGAGTGACCCTTTTTCCATTAGAATATAGCTGCCTTATGCCAAGATTATGCAATATCTACGGATCTTACAATGTGATTAAATCAACAAAAATCGTTTTTAGAGTTTATTGAACACTACAACGCCTTCATATTAAGGGGTTGACTAACAGCTTGATCCTAACTAGGATCAGGCCACCACGTGGAGGGATCAGAAAAATCAGAAAAAGTGGTGCAGAATAAAAAGGTGTTCAGACACTGTAGTAGCAGCACAAAAAAAGCTCTCCACTGCATCACCAGCAACTGAACTTCAGATTGTGGGTGCCAAGTGTTGGATTCCCCCCCCCAGTCAATCTTAAAGGGAGGTAGTCCAGACCAGGGATGAGCAGTGTGGGTATGACAGGTGAGGCAACCCCCCCCCCCCGCGCCTCATGGTTCACAGAAAAGCTCTGTTGGCTTGGCGGCTCACAAGTTGTGCAGGCCTTTCACAGTCAAAATCTAACCACTCTTCTAGAAGCGTATTTTCTTGTGCGGATGCTATAAAAGGGGGTACATGAGTCCATAGTGGAGGGGTAGTGAGAGCAGTGAGGACAGGGCTTCAGGGGCACATCAGTGCAGGGAAGGGCTTGCTAGTACACTCTTCCTGTATACATAGTTTGTATAATGTCTTCACAGAGCTATTGTTTCACCAGTTCTTACCCCTCCAGGGTCTTTGGGGTACTTCACACATGACATTTTACAGGTGTGACATTATCTATACAAAAAACTTTATAGGAGGCAATGTGAAAATTATGCAAGATTTTCTCCCCCCCCCCCTTTCCCTGTGATTATGTGAGCTTGGAAGCAGCACGTAATATAGCAACAATGTGCAGATCAAAGCCCAATATCCATTAGTAATTTGAGAAACCCAAATAATGTATAATGGGTAGAGATGGTGTCCAGCTACAGCCACTTTGCAATCACGAGAATTCAAAATGCTTATGCACAGGAAGTCTCAGTGATTTCCAAGTAAATATCATTTATGATCAAGCCATAATGGTTTTTATTTATTTATTTTCAGTAACTATTTACATGCCCTTTAGAGGGGAAAAAAAATCCCAGAGTGCATGGCATGCACTGTATTTCCTTTATAAAATAGTTTTATAAACAATCTTGCTATCCTTCTTTCGGAGTTCACATTGCAAAGGTGATAATTGTTATTGATTGTCTCTAAGGTGAGTGCAGGAAGGTGTGTAATAGTATCGCTATGGTCTATCTACCTTACATGCATTGCCTGTGAGAAAGTAAACAAAAGCAGCAGTGCTGTCACATTTATGCATGCTTGAATCATGAGGACATGTTTGTTGGACAGGAGCCTTTTAAATGGGCTGAGCACCTTGTCTTGAAATTGCTATATTTAACCAAATTTTACTCTCTGGTGCAAGGAAGTATAACAGGAGCTGTTGTGATGGGGGGGGGGGGTCTTGGTGCTGGAGCCTCCCTCCTTTCCCTTGATCTGCCCCTGTGCAAGGGCCAACACTGATAAACTCCACTATTACCATGAGGACAAAGCTGGACAGACTTTGAGATGGTCCTCATAGCCTCCCTTCCAGTTACATGGAGAATTCCCCTAAAAGTTAGACTGTACTAGGTAGCCCAGGGGCAAGGAAGATTCATTGGGGCAAAGCACTGGCTGACTTCAACTGATAAGAGCACGTGACAAGTTAAAACAGAAAAAAAGAGTTTATTAAAACACAAAGGGGGCTATGTGGATAATGTAAAGGAGGAACGTATGGAATACATAGGCTTGGAAAATAGGTTGCGTAATGGAAGTGTACAAGTGCGGATCGTAGCAAAAATAAAAGCAGGCGATTATTATAGGCAAACTTTAAAACATAATTTCGTGGTGCACCTTAAGGGTATTTATCTGTACTTATGCAGGGCCTTAGCTTTCCGGATGTCATGACATCTCTCTGACTCCCGATGATGAGGTGAATGGAACTGGCCGGGCACAGATTCACTCTAAGACAGCCAGATCAAAACACACACAAGGCCTTAGGTAACCTAAGGGTCATAAGTCTGTCCAATTGAATGGTCTACAACCACCTTGGCATCCCAACCTGCCCTCTGACCTTGGATGCCCAGGTGACATGGATACTCATCCCAGCAGGGGAGCTGGCTAGGGGCCTTTGTTCCTGTTGGACCCAATTGATGAAGGCCAATATAAGTCATTAACCACTTGACTGCTTGGCTATGCAGACCTTCTGCAATGATGCTATTTCAAAATGTCAAAGGAAAACAGGTGGAGAAAAAGAAGGGAGTGAGGGGAGCTTAGTCATCACAGGAGCCCACATAGGCTAGTAGTTAGAGCCGGATGAATCTGGACTTGGCAGTAGACTGGATGGATGGTCTCTAGGGCATGTACCTATGTCTTCACCTCAGTTTTCCTAGCTAATTTATTTGAGGCATTTGGAGCTATTTTTAGCACCTTGTTCCCTTTTGCTGTCAATTTATAACATGCTGCAGTCTGGATCATCATGATGCTCTATCTATACAGAGAAGTATGGTACTTCATTTTGTCCATCTTAAATGTCCTGCCAATCAGTTTCTGAGGGTGACTGCTGGGTCTGTAAAGAAAAACACCTCCACACACCATGTATGTCACCTTGTAGTCAACCTTTTTTCCAAAGCTACAAAGGGTATTGCAGCTCTTCCTCATAAGGAAAGAGGCTCTATTTTCCTAATTTTCCAGCTCTCTGGCAGAAAGTTTATTTCTTGAAGTAACTTACACAAAAGGAGAAAAATTGAGTAAAAAAGGTTGTGCGTGCTTGCATGTGTGCACATGCTGGAATCTTTTATTCTGTTTGATATATTTAATTTTGTATAGTGTATATGTCTCTTTAGATGTTTAAGTGTGTGTATATGAAGGAAAGGGTGGCACAGTGGGTTAAACCGCTGAACCATGAGCTGTCGATCGAAAGGTCGGCAGTTCGAATCCGCAACGGGGTGAGCTCTCGTTGCTTGGCCAGCTCCTGCCATCCTAGCAGTTCCAAAGCATGTCAATGCGAGTAGATAAATAGGTACCGCTTGCGGGAAGGTAAACAGCGCTCCATGTTCCAGCCGCATGCTACGCGCTGCGGCAAGGAGAGTCATGCCGGCCACATGACCATGGAGGCGTCTTCGGACAACGCTGGCTCTTCGGCTTTGAAACGGAGATGAGCACCACACCCTAGAGTCGGACACGACTGGACTTAATTGTCAGGGGATACCTTTACCTTTATATGAAGGAAAAAAGAGATTTTGAGAGAGGGGAGGTTTGAAATGGTTTTCTGATCGGGGGGGGGGAACGGGCATTGAAATCTCGCCTTTCTGTGCTGAGGTTTCCATAGGTATCTTTTGGAAATATATCAAATCCCAGCCCAACCCCTGGTTATGGAACAACCAGCAAGGGTTTCACTTCACTGACCTCCAAAATGTTCAGAATCCCCTTGGCTTTCTGTTCACACCTCTTCCCTAAGGAGGATGAACATGTGTAGAGTCTTAATTGAATGTCTGAACAAAGTTTTCTTTGTATTGATACAGGCATCCCAGTGGCCTGACGCTGACTTGGCCTGGAAGAATCCCCTATTTAGCAGAAGTGTAGAGCAGCTCCCGGCTGTAATAATCCCTCCAGAGGAATTTAATTTTTAATTAAGTGAAGCCGTGTGTTTACTCTTGTTCTATAGCTGATTAATCAGGGCATTGCTATTCGTGCAGGCAAAAGGGGCCGGGTAAAATAGACTGTACCTTTAATTAGATGAAGGAGAATTGGCATTCACCGTCATCTAGAGGATAATGTAGAAATGTAACCTATCGGAAGGAGCACTACACAGTGTAGTAGACAAGGTACTGTTGAAAGCATTCATAAACGAATGGTATGCTGGTAGGAATGGGAATCTATATTTTTTTCCTAGGAGTTCTTTGAACAGTAATTTGTGAATTGTGTGCTGTGAAAGATCTACTAATTCAGTGCTGCAAAAAATGAGTTACGTACTTTATTTAAAGGCACCTGTGAGTACCCACCTACAGAGGAGGCTGCTGGGTCTCTGCATGAATTAGTGCTCTAGGGGCCAAATCCTATCCAACGTTCCAGCACTGATGCAGTCGTGCCAACAGGGTGTGCGCTGCATCCTGGGGCGGGGGCAGTCATGGAGGTCTCCTCAAAGTAAGGGAACATTTGTTCCCTTACCTTGGGGGCTGGACTGCATAGTGGCTGCATCAGCACTGGAAAGTTGGATAGGATTGGGCCCCAAGCTTGCCTTCCTTCCCATGTAGTTGCCCTTGGAAATATTCCTTTGAGGTCTTTAGGAGAGGGTCATAACTTAGTAGATGAACATACAGTAAGCTTTGTGTGCAGTAGTAGGCCCTATATTCAGTCCCTGGCATCTCCAGCTGGGAGTGCTGGAAAAGACTCCAAGAGGAAAACTGCTGCCCGTCAGACAGTATAGACAGTTCAGAGTTGGATGGACCAATGGTCTCAGGATACGGCAGGTTCCTATGTTCCTACCTCCCAAAGGCCACTGTTCCATTTCTTCCTGACGTGCTGCTGCTGGACGATGAAGGGAGGAGGTGGAAAAGTCTCTTTGTTCCACTACTCCTTGTGTACTACTCTGCAGTATGCCAGGGAGACAGGAAGAAAACAACCCTCTCCACTTCCCATCTGCTAACATCAACTGGGTGAGCAAAGGGCTGGAGGTCGTGTGTTTGGTGGGGGAGGAGTGGAGGTGGTGAGTTACCTGTGAATATTTCTGAACTTAATTGTGGAGAAGAAAGGCAGACTTCTCCAAAGTTCTTCTCCAAGCCCAAACTTGTAGGAGATCACCAACTTCTCTAGTTGCTGCTATTCCTTAACTCTCACAGGTAGGGTGAGTCCCACACTATATAGAAACAATCTGGATTCAAGATTGAACAAGAATTCAGTCTTTTAGTAAAGTCACCCCAGACCACCATAAGTGCTCCATCATACATTGGAATTTTCTGAAACCATCACGTAATTGTTTCTCTTGACCCCACCAGCTAGGAGCCATTCATGGAGACAAATTACCTTGTTGCTACAGTATGGAACTCTGGATGGTTATTCATGGTCTTCCGTGCTCTATGTGGTACCACTTTGGAAGCCCCTGTCAAAGTGAACCAGCTCAAAATAGAATCAGTTCACACATCCAGCTATGACTCCTCAAGTGGTATACATATACAGTTGTGTGTGAACAAGTTCTAAAGGTGGGCCTGCTGAAAGCTATGCCCTTTTCTGAAGTATTTTCTTTACATCTCAAGTGGCCATTCTACGATGGTCCTCTTTTACCCCCTGAGAATGCCAAAGGAGTACCCTCTACATCTCTTTCAGATGACAGTGCTTTTACAGCTCCCCAGATGCTACTCTAGGGATGCAGCCAGGAGCTAATTATTGACTCCATGGGGAAGAGAAGTTAATGAACTGGAAAGCAGTATTTGAACATGGCCTTTAGTAACTCATATATGCATTCTTAGTTCTGTCAGGAAGTGACCTTGGGAAAGTTATACAAATGTGAATCTATTTTCATACGCAGCGTCTTTACCCGATATTGTGTCAGCCTTGCAAAAGGAGATATAGACCCTGACATTTCTAGGGGCTAGCTTCTCTGTTTTCCTCAGTATCACAAGATGCACGTCAACTTATTATGAAATTATGTGTACTGTATATCCAAATATTTCGGTGACGGTGAAACAACACAGGATGAAGCTGAGCAAATAGGACTACTAGACAATTCTTAATGGCTAAGAGTGCTAGGAGTAGATTTGGCCATCTTGGCAGCCAGGAGCCTATGTGCCACCAACCGGCAGTCCACATACAACTAGTGGTACGTGTACCACCTGTTGAGAACCCCTGATATAGAGCACATCTGGCAACCCCAGGGGTGTCATGGGAAGTATAGTGCAGGCGCTTACCCCACAGACACAAGCAACCTGGTGCTGGAAATGCAGTCAGGTATTGGGGGAGGACGATTTAGCATGAGAAGAGGGTTGGGGGATAGAGAAAAGAGCCGGTGAGAGAAATAGCCATAAAGGCAGGAAAGGAGAAATGGAGTGAAGAGGGGTAGGGAGAAGAGATGGAGTGGGAAGGGATGGGGCAAGGGGCTAGAGGGGGCCCTCCCTCTTCACACCAGCCTCCTCTCCTGCTCACAAACTATTGGGCCTTTCACAAGTAATAAACCACTTGTTGGGTCCACCCATGCTCCTTTTCAATTTTGTGATATTGGAAAATTAAGTCATTAAAAGCTAATTTATGCACAATATTTTTTCCTACAAGAAGATAAGTGTGAGAGTTATGTGTGGACCCCTACTAGACCTATAGCTATGGAAGCAAAGAACAGGGGATAACTGTCAGACTCATGTCTTGCTTGTGAGCTTCTAGGAGCATGTGGCTGGCCACTGCTGGAACAAGAAGACTAGACTCTTCAGTACGATCCAGTGAACAGTTCTTATTGTTGGGCAGCCCAATCCTGCAAAAGCACACTGCACCGGATCCTAGGCTGATGCAGCTGGAGCACACCTCGGGGGGGGGGGGGGAAAGGGACATTAGTCCCTTTCCCTCAGGTAATTCCCCAACGGCCCCTATGTGTATCCTTGGATGTGCACCAGCAAAATGGTTAGTGCAAATTCAAGGAACTGGTGTAACGTCTGCCAGGCCGGGGACTGGGGATAAGATTCAGTGGAACACGTCACAGAGGATCCCTCCCCTGTTCCTGGCCTGGCCAGCCAATCACCCTTTCCCTTTCCACCCCTTTCCACCCCTTTCCACCCTCCCTACACACACCCATACCGCTTGGTGCAAGTCATGCCTCCGTCTGCCAGTGGTGGCTGCAGTCGGGCGGAGAGTGAGCGGCACCGGCCTCTCCACCAGCGCCGCTTACTCGCCGAGTGTTTAAAATGTGCCTTATGGCACATTTACAACAACCAGCGCCAGCAGAACTGTTGCTCCGCCGGTGGATTTTTACACAGGATTGCGCTGTTAAGCTCACACTTTTTCAATACCATTACATAAAGAAGAGTTAGGGAAAGAACTAAGGTGGGTCCCTGTTTGTGCAGCAGAAACTCTGGGTGGTGGGGATATTGGCAGTTATGCTAAGGAAGCAAGTACTAAGGAGGAGGATAGAATGTAAGTGTTAAGAGAGAAAAGAAAATTCCACAGCATGCTCTATGGCAATGTTTCTCAAACTGTGAGTCGGGACCCACTTGGTGGGTTGCGACCTGATTTCTGGTGGATTCCACAGAGCCTCCAATGAAAATACAGGTGATGGAAAGATCAGATAAGTAAGTCCTGAGGCTATCCAAAAATGAGATAGCTGCTAATTGCCCTACAAAGAGCTGGGCTCCTGCATTTTGCAAGATAGCTGCTAATTGCCCTGCAAACAACTGAGCTCCTGCAATTTCCAAGCTTGTGTAAATATACGGAGATAAATGTTTGAGCATCTTTTTCTGGTGTGTGTTTTTCCCTCCAAATCTGTCAATGACAGGTAGTGGGGACAGGTGAATGCTGAGTCACATAAATAGTCTTGAAGCTATTCATTAGGACTGCCTCATTACGAGAAATAGATTGAGGTGTTTGCAAATAAATAAATCTTACTTATAAATAAATCAATATATTATTTCTTTCTAGACCACCATTTTTAAAAAAAAAGTTTCATAAAGCTAGGTGGGTCCTGATAGAGTGCCATTTTAAAAACTGGGTCCTGGTGCTAAAAGGTTTGGGAACCACTGCTGTATGGGAGTCGTCGTCAACATCCTTAGCTGTTGATACAGATGAAGTCACAGAACATTCATGATGGTCCCAGCCATATGCCATATAAATCAATGGAGCAAACCATTATCTCAGTGGCCACATCAAAAGGCCCTGATGAACACATTTGGGAGAAAAAAACAGATGCTGCAAATTCTCATATGGGATGGGAGGAGGGGACAAATCTGACCCTAGGACTGCCCCTAGCCCATACGGCACCTTGGTGCATGTTAGAAAAGGGCACTTTTGTACCAGTAGAAAAAAGTGACCCTTCCTTCCATAAGTGACATTCCACCAGCATTCCTCCTCCTTCCTGTGTGAATGGTGCCCCCTTATATGTGGCGCGCCCTTGTGCAGTGCACAACCATACGGGACGGCCCTGACTAGCCCCATTTTGCAAGCTCTCCCACATCATTTCTACCCAAAGAGGTTCTAGCAGATTGCTTGCACCAAGCTCAGTCGATTTTGATGGAACTAGCTCTGGCTTCTGAGGATCTGAAGGTGGCATTCATTTCCATGAAGAAAAGAAGCCGAGAAATACACTTGGATAATTTTCATGCATGGCAGCAGCCACCTTTCAAAGCGACTCTGTGTATCACACCTTGGCATCAGTTTCGTACACAGCTTTTCTGTGTTTGTCCATGAAAAGTACAAAGACATCCATCACTTCACAAGGCATGGCCAACTTGAAAGTGTCATGTTTGTACTTTTCCAATGGGTAATTTATAATTTCCCTGTTTGGGGCTTTAAAGGCTTCATCCTTAATCCCTTATCTTTAATTTGGACAACTAATTGCTGCAGACAAATTACACCATTCACTTCCATATTTCCCTATATGCTAAACACTGATAAGTAACTTCCATTTATCAATGATATTCAGCTCCACATTAATTATATTTGCAGGGTACACAGAATTCATTCTGCTCTGGAGTTTCTTTGGTGCTGCACAAATGAGCCATATATTTAACTGCAAACTGGTATAAAGACTTCAGCTGAAGCCGAGTTGAAATATTAAAGTCTTAGCCACGGTAATATGAATACATTCAAGCTGATTTGGATGGGTTTGAGAGCGACGTCATTTTCTTTCTTTTTTAAAAAAAAAATCAATTTAGACTCAACATTGTTTGCTCTGTAGCAACCAAGATTAAGAATTGAAATCTGATGTCTACCTGAAGCCTCTTAGAATGTGTTACCTGAAGCCACCATAGTTTTAAGATTTGTAATGTTCTTATCACCCCCTCTTATCAGAACTACCTATGCAGGATAAAACCAAAGGTCTATCTAGTCCAGAGGTTCCCAACCTGTGGTACGCGTACTAGTAGTGATACGTGGACTGGGGGCTGGTGGTATACCAGCTCTTGGCTGGCAAGCTGTCAGGCGCTATTGCGGCCGTGCCATGCCAGAGCCCTGAAAAGGACGGTAAACAGCCCCAAGCAGTCAGCAGAGCTCGAGCGTGCGTATTTTCCGTGCTTGGAAAAGCCCTCCCACTCGCCCTTACCCTCTTACCGTCGTCTTCAGGGCTCTGGTGCAGCCAAAAACTCAGAAGTAAGCAGCGATAACGTCATTGCCACTTACTTCCGGTGGTGTGTGGCAGCGGCCCCAGAGGCTGAGAACCTCTGAAACCCGAAAAGGTTGGGAACCTCTGATCTAGTTCATCAACCTGTCTCCAGGAACAGCCAATCAGGACCAGATGACACATCATGTTAAGCGCATTATTATTATTATTATTATTATTATTATTATTATTATTATTATTATTATTACTATTACTATTACTATTACTATTACTATTACTATTACTATTAACATATTTATATACTGCTTTTCAACAAAAAGTTCACAAAGCGGTTTACAGACAAAATCAAATGATTAAATGACTCACTGTCCCAAAAGTCTCCCTGCATCTAAAAAGATGTAGAACACCACCAGCAAACAGCCACCAGAAAAACACTGTGCTGGGGTGAAAGGGGGGCAGCTACTCTCCCCCTACTAAATATAAGAGGAGCACCAATTGAAAAAGTGCCTCTTGCCCAGTTAGCAGGGGAATGTTTCTCTTTCTCTTTATGGATGCTTTCTCTGCATGTTGTCTTCTATGCAACATGCATAGCTACCTTCTATGCAACATGCTTTTATTCATGTTGTCTTCTATGCAACATGTCTTCCATGGAGGGGGTGCGGCACCGTAAGTGGTGCAAGGCGCTGCACTGCACCTTGCAGCCCCTCCTTGTAATGCGGCCCCTCCCACACACACCCCAGAGCCATTTCAGGGGCAAAGGCAATATGTTCCAGGGGTGAGTGGGAGGGACCACATTACACCGGTTTGCAAGGTGCAATGCAGCGCCTTGCGCCACTTATGATGCCGCAACCACTCCAGCCAGAGGCGTGGAAAGAGTGGAGCTTACAGAGCAGCATTTCTGGGCAGCTCCGTGGCTCGGGCGGCATCGGGCCTCCTTCCTCCGGAGCGCGCGCCCGCCCAGTGACGCGGGCGGGCGCTCCAAGGCCTTCCCGGCCGCGGAGCCGGAGAAAGCCCTGGAGCGTCCATCACGACCAGCGCCTTCTGAGAAGGCCCACTGCGTCGCCGCGCTATTTATCTTTTTTTGCGCATGCGCAGAATGTTTTGCGCATGCGCGAAAAAAGGATAAATAGCGCGGCGACGCAGTGGGCCTTCTCAGAAGGCCCTGGCCGCCGGTTGTGGTGGACGCTCCGGGGCTTTCTCCAGCTCCAAGGCCGGGAAGTCCTTGGAGCGCCCGCCCGCATCACTGAGCGGGCGCGCAGGTAAGCCGGGTCGCCCCCCCAAGCGGCAGCGCCCCCCAGCAGCGGTGCTCCGGGCGGCGGGACCTCTAGCTACGCCGCTGACTCCAGCAATGCCACCCCTCCATAGAAATGAATGGTGACGCACCCCTTCATAGAAGCGCCACTGCTTCTATGTGAGCAGTGGAGTGCCATCCATACATCAACAGCCCAACATATCCAGATGTATGATGAAGCCACTGGGCTTACCAATGGACCAGGGGAAAAATGATTTGTCCTGCATTTGTTCCGTTTAACAGCATTTAGCAAGAGAAAATGCTATGAAATGGGGGGGGGGGTTTTACAACCGACTAATTTCTGCAGATCAAAACACTGTTAAAGCTATAGGAATCAATTGAAAACTTGGCATACCTACAAGTCACCCATACTGAGACATAAAATGGCATGTAAAAACCAGGAAAATGCTAATTAACAATTAATAATTTTTTTTAAGGCATCAACTTCATAAACAAAGGACTTGTTTGCAATAAGGGGGCAATGAGAGCAAACTTCAGATGTTGCCAAGTAGAACCATAGTCGGCTCCAGCAGAGACAGGTTACCTGAGGCAGCAAATTGACAGCAAGGCTCTATCCCCACCTAGGGTTGGCTTTGATTTGCAGTCCCAAGATTAAAACCTACATCTGCTGGGTCTCTCTCAGCCCTTTTCATTTTCTAACAAGCATCCTTATCAGAGACTACAATACCGCCCCCCTCCAACAACTCTTACATACTGGCAAAAGCCACAGTCAAACATTTTGTGAGCTTAGCAGAGCTATTTCCTGGCGGATTTCTGGCTTTCTCAATACCAGTAGCTTTACTGCTGCCAATGCCATTTGTCTTTATTTTTCCTTTATTTTAAAACATTTCTAGTCCAGCTTTCTTGCTGGGGCAATTCAAAGCAGCGGATAAAAACAGAGCATAAGAATAAAAGTGGTAGTCAGTGAATGGAATACTTTTACTTCATAAAAGTATAGTTTGTGACAGGGAGAGGCTTCAAATGCTACTGTGATGTATACAATTATGCATGGGATGGATAGAGGGATGTTTCTTTCCCTCTCACACAACACCACAACTAGAGGACATGCACTAAAATTGAGTGGTGGGAGAGTTAGAACAGACAAAAGAAAATACTGTATTTCTTTATTCAGCGTGTAATGAATCTGTGGAACTCCTTGCCACAGGATGTGGTGATGGCATCTGGCCTGGATCCGTTTAAAAGGGGATTGGACAGATTTATGGAGGAAAAGTCCATCAAAGGTTTACAAGCCATGATGGGTATAAGCAACCTCCTGGTTTTAGAAGTAGGCCATCTCTGAATGCCAGGTGCAAGGGAGTGACAACAGGAAACAGGTTATCTTGTTGTCTTGTGTGCTCCCTGAGGCATCTAGGGGGGCCACTGTGAGATACAGGAAGCTGGACTAGATGGGCCTTTGGCCTGATCCAGCAGGGCTCTTCTTTTGTTCTTATATTCTTATGAAACAGAGAGTGTAAGCTGTACAGTCAGACGGTCCCAGTTCAAATCTCACCTCAACCTGCAATCTGGGCTGTGCTAAAACGGACCTTCCATACAGAGCTGTTGTTGTAAGCACTATACTGTGTGGTATATAAATGCTAAGTATTATTATTCTAATTCACTTGAGCAAAATGTTTACCTTCATTTTTTTGTCGCTGTAGCTTACAGACACTGGGGGCCCAATCCTAACCATGCACTACGCTGGTGGAATGCACATTCCGCTGGCATAGCGCGCTTTGTGGCTGACACAAATGCGATTCCACTCGCGAGTGTGGCCTGGTTGCCACAGGAAGCAGTGAGTGGCTGGGTTCACACAGCGAAGGACACCGGATGTCCACCTCCTCAGGTAAGGCTGCAGAGGGGCCAGGAGGGAGGTAAGGAGGGGTGGAATGGGGCAGGGGGTGGGCAGAATGGGGTGGCAATGGGGGTGGGGAGGAGGGCAGATCAGGCCCAGGGAGGCGGGTTCGGTGGCAGCTGTGCCCACCAAATCCTGACCTCCTTCCCGAGCCTGATCCACCTTCATGGGTCAATGTGGACTTGCGCCAGCGATTTTGCTGACACAGGTCCAAGTTGACCCAGCGGGGCCACAGGGGCTTACCCTGGGGCAAGGAAACAAATGTTCCCCCGCGAGGTTCAGCAGATGCAGACTTGAGATTTGGTGGTCATGGGTATTTGTGATATGACAAAGTGAAAGCAAATTTAGAATTTAGAAATCATTATGTTAGACATGCATTACGGAGAATTTGGAACCGATATAAAACCAGGATTTTATGAGAAAATACCATTATGGGTTGCACCATATGAAGCGCATTTTGGTGGGAGTAACTTGCCGAAAGAGAAAGGACTATTATACAGAAATGTATTAATTTTTATGCAAGGAGAATGTACAATAAAGTCAAGAGAAAAATTAATGGAAGAAGACTTTAATTGCCAATGGTTTGGGCGAAAAATGTTGTTGTTCAGTCGTTAAGTCGTGTCCGACCCTTCGTGATTCCATGAACCACATCCTGCCAGGCTTTCCTGTCCTCCACTATCTTCTTGAGTTCGCTCATTTTCATGTTCGTTGCATCGGTGATGCTGTCTAACCATCTCATCCTTTGCCTTCCCCTTCTCCTTTTGCCTTCAGTCTTTCCCAGCATCAGAGTCTTCTAGAGAGAGTCCTCTCTTCGCATTAGGTGGCCAAAATATTTGAGCTTCAGCCTCAGTACCTGTCCTTCCAGGGAACAGTCAGGGTTGATTTCATTTAGGATTGACTGATTTGATCTCCTAGCAGTCCAAGGGACTCTCAGGAGTCTTCTCCAGCACCACAGTTCGAAAGCATCTATTCTTCGGCACTCAGCCTTCCTTATGGTCCAACTCTCGCAACCATACATTGCTACTGGGAACACCATGGCCCTGACTATACGAACTTTTGTTGGCATGGTGATATCTCTATTTTTTATTATGCTGTCTACGTTTGCCATAGCTTTCCTTCCAAGGAGTAAGCGTCTTTTAATTTCATTGCTGCTGTCTCCATCTGCAGTGATCTTGGAACCCAAAAAAGTGAAATCTGTTACTGCTTCCATTTCTGCCCCTTCTATTTGCCAGGAAATGATGGGACCAGATGCCATGATCTTAGTTTTATTAATGTTGAGTTTCAAGCCAACTTTTGCACTCTCCTCTTTCACTCTCATCAAGAGGCTCTTTAGTTCTTCTTCACTTTCTGCCATTAGGGTGGTATCGTCTGCATATCTGAGGTTGTTGCTATTTCTCCCGGCAATCTTGATTCCGGCTTGCGATTCATTCAGCGCTGCATTTCTCATAATGTACTCTGCATATAAGTTAAATAAGCAGGGTGACAAGATACAGCCTTGCCGTACTCCCCAACTTTGAACCAATCGGTTGTTCCATGGCCAGTTCGAACTGTTGCTTCTTGACCCGCATACAGGTTTCTCAGGAGGCAGGTAAGGTGGTCTGGTACCCCCATCTCTTTAAGAATTTGCCACAGTTTGTTGTGATCCACACAATCAAAGGCTTTTGCGTAGTCAATGAAGCAGAAGTAGATTTTTTTTTTGGAACTCTCGTGCTTTCTCCATGATCCACCGCATGTTGGCAATTTGATCTCTAGTTCCTCTGCCTCTTGTATGTAGGTCCTGTTATTTTAATGGAGCAATGGGAACAATTATGGTTAAAACAGTTGATGTTTATGTTAAATGTTGATATTAAGGAAAATATGTATAAAATAATGTATAGATGGTATATAACCCCAAGCAAATTAGCAAAATGTATGAGAAGGTGACAAATACCTGTTGGAAATGTAAAAAGCAAGAGGGAACTTTTTATCATATGTGATGGACATGTTCTCAAGCAAAGAAGTATTGAATTCAGATTCATAAACACAGTTGATTTTAAAGATTAAGGTTCAAATGAAACCGGCAAACTTTATATTGGGTATGAGGGATAAACCTGTAGGTTAAAAATTTCAAACTTTGTTTTTATATATGATAAGTGCGGCAATAATTTTATATGTACAATATTGGAAGAATTCAGAGATACCTTCGCTGGAAGATTGGTGGTTGAAAGTTTTGGATTATGCTGAAATGGATAAACTTACAATTTTAATTAAGGAAAAGTCAGTTAACCTTTTTGTGAATAATTGGAAACCATTTATTTTTAAGAGAGAGAGAGAGAGAAGACAGATGTGATATCCGGATTTAATGAATAGAATGTGATATTTTGGCTTAGTTGGATATGTATTTAGAAAATAGTGAATAGTACGCTAGTAGGATGTATTGCTTCGCGCTTGCTATAACCTTACGAAATATGTATTGTTTTTATGTTGCAATATTATATTAATAAAATACAAATATATACCCCTAAAAAAGAGATTCCGCAGATGCTGCATTGGTGAGGATGCATCGTCGTACGGGGAGTTGTGGTGGATTGGGCTATAAGGCTGCAGATCCTGTGCACACCTACCTGGGAGTAGGTCCCTGTCACATCCATGGTGGGCCCTGTGCTGAGGGGGGGGGGGCACCCCTGCCCAAACCTCTCTGGAGGTCCTTAGGACGTACCTGCCCGGTAAATAAACGTGAAGACTTATGGTTTGCCGAGTCTAGATGCTTTAATCGTGTACACTCATGGGGTCCGTGTTGCCTCACAGGTCCCCAAGCAATAGTCCATACTAACACCGCAACGGGTTTCTCCATCTCTGAACTTCATTGTCCCAAGTCCACATGGGGGTCCATAGGTTTATGGAATACAATTTAGCATTTCAATACCTGCTTTGAGTTCTAGAGATCACAGGGATAGTCAAGCTCCTTTCCTAATGTTAGCAAAGAAAGCAGATTCAGATAACTTCAGAGCAAATGTACGAAGTCAGGTATTAATTACTGTGACAGACAGAGACTTGTTTCTCATGTTTGTGAATGTGCCACTAATCTACCTTAATCACTCAGAAAGGCTGAGAGCCGAGTCTCTCAAAGAACTGATCATTCTTTATTCTTATAAAGAAAAAAGCCAGGAGTTAAAAGCCAAGCAGTTATCAAACGTGGGATTTGTTACTTGGCTGACAAATAGAAAAAGCAGAAGAGGTTAAAAAAAAAAAGGGAATAGGAGGAGAATGAGGCCAAGCACATTACACAAGCCCTAAGCAGATGTTTGAGGCAGTGTATGGTGCCCTTGGCGCTTACGTAAAGACGCTTACTCCTTGGAAGGAAAGCTATGGCAAACTTAGACAGCATAATAAAAAGCAGAGATATCACCATGCCAACAAAAGTTCGCATAGTCAGGGCGATGGTGTTCCCAGTAGCAATGTATGGTTGCGAGAGTTGGACCATAAGGAAGGCTGAGCGCCGAAGAATAGATGCTTTCGAATTGTGGTGCTGGAGAAGACTCCTGAGAGTCCCTTGGACTGCTAGGAGATCAAATCAGTCAATCCTAAATGAAATCAACCCTGACTGTTCCCTGGAAGGACAGATACTAAGGCTGAAGCTCAAATATTTTGGCCACCTAATGCGAAGAGAGGACTCTCTGGAGAAGACTCTGATGCTGGGAAAAATTGAAGGCAAAAGGAGAAGGGGAAGGCAAAGGATGAGATGGTTAGACAGCATCACCGATGCAACGAACATGAAAATGAGCGAACTCAGGAAGATAGTGGAGGACAGGAAGGCCTGGCGGGATATGGTTCATGGGATCACGAAGGGTCGGACACGACTTAACGACTGAACAACAACAACAACATGGTGCCCTTGTCCTGGGGAAAGCCCCAGCCTGTGCAACGGGTCTACTCAGACCCGGAAGTCTGCATGCACCTATGTCAGCGAATCAGGCCTGAAAAGGAGATTAGGATATGGCATGCGCCAGTGCCACTGATTCTATCCTCCTCCCAGGCCCGATCCACCCACCCCCGTCTCCACCCTCTTTTATTTATTTATTTATTTATTTTTATTGTATAAAATTACATTCAGTGTATGTGTATAAAGTGTATATAGTATGTGTATAAAGTGTATAAAGTATATATGAGACATAAATGAATTTCATGTTTGACTTGGGTCCCATCCCCAAGATATCTCAATATATTTATGCAAATATTCCAAAATTCAAATAAATCTGAAATCCAGTCAACTTCCCATCCCAAGCAGTCTGGATAAGGGATACTCAACCTGTATCTGAACTTCCTTGATTTTAAGAAAACCAAATTTTACAAATTTGTGTTAATAGTACTATAATTATTTTAATTCCTACATTTAAACAAGACCCCTCCAATTTCACCGTAAATGGCACTTTAAGGCACAATTTGGTGCCATAGGTAGGTTAACTTTTCTCAAAATTCTTACATATGTTTTCCCTCAACAAGTCAATGGAACCTTCCAGATCAGTCTATGATGACCAGTATTTTCAGCAGATATGGGAACAAACCGCTTGCGATGTGAGTGGAGTCAGTTCCATAGATTCAGGTGAGAATCTATTTAAAGACTCTATTTAGGCCCAAGGAAATGCCCCCTCTGACTTCAGTGGATTTGGGTTTCAGACATTCATCCATAAATATTAATGCAAATGTATCAAGTAAGTGGGAGATTTGCATTGTCTCTCTGGATGTTTAATATACGGTTATGAAAACTAAAAGCCCTTTCATAATTCCCTCATAAATTCAGCCTCAATACCAGACAGAAGTCACACTTCACAAGACTTCCTGAAATTAGACTAATAGAAAATAAGACCTTCAGGTATTTCCTCAGTGAATGAAAATACTTTCCATGAAGAAACGGGAAGAGTAGCGACTTCTTAGAGCTGTCATGCTAGCAAACATATGGCCAAACTTTATGGTATGTTAAATGCATAATTAGAGCTACAAAGTGTGTGGGGTTTTGCTGGCTAGATAGGAGCCAGGGAGGACCATGGCAAGGGGGTGGGAGTTTAACCCTTTCCCCCACAACAGCTCCAATCTGGATCAGCCCTCCCCCCCCCCCCCCCGCTATTTCAAGATAGCAATCCCCCATGGCTAATTCACAAGTGCTTAACAGAGAAAGTTAATGGGGAATGTTCTTGGCATGAAGTGCCATTTTCATGCGAAGGCCAGTTTTAAACCAATCGCTGCCAATGTGAAAACTGAAGGAATGACCTTCTCTCTCATGATGAGGACTTTACCACTTCAGTTAAGCACAGCTGGAATTTATCCTAACCAGAAGCTCTATGATAGATTTTTGCCAAGAGGAGGGGCAGAAAATGGAGGGAGGGAGCCAGGCATCTATGCCACAGCTTGGTGTCACTGCAAGGGCTGAATGGGGACAAAATGCTCCAACTCTTTACTTCTTCCAGTTCCATCCCACCCAGCCTGCAACACAGAAGGTATTTTTAGTTTAATGTTGTCCTTTAGGGCAGGCAGGGGGGGAGGGAGGAGAAAGTGGATGGATTTTTGCTTGTAGGGGAAGAAATGGATGGATTTTTGCTGCAGGGGGAAGAGGGAAAATTTATGGATTGAATGTCCGTACAGCTTTTAAAGTAGAAATGTAGCGTATATGTGTGCGTGTGTGCCCGCATTTTGTAACTGGTTGAGGGTAAAAAGACCTAGATGGATTGCTAATTTAATTAAGAGAGGGAAATAAATGGAATTGTTAAAACTTGATTGTTAAAGTTGATTTTTTTTCTGGAGCGTGGCTGTGGGGGGCAGCATGAAGAGCTCTTGCATTTTAACATTTACTACTAAATCCCTGCCAGGAAACCTGTCCTAACTTTCTACTACTTATCCCTAGTCAACCACTCTCCCTATTTGCTCTTTTGCGGTTAGAGAGAGAGAGAGAGAGAGAGAGAGAGAGAGAGAGAGAGAGAGAGAGAGAGAGAGAGAGAGAGAGAGCTTTTTTCAAACAAACTGAGTGAAAAGGTAAATGAGAGGCCCGTGCTGAAGGCACATCAGGATGACCAGCCTCTGTGCTCTGGTGAGTTCCAGAAGCCGCAATGACACTTGGCATCAGTAACCAAGGGGTTAACAGAGCAGGTATGAAGGCTTCAAAGGGTGGGGCACAAGGAAAAAAATCAAAAAAATGGAGAGAAACAGGCTTTAAGGCTTCACGCTGGTAGGTCTCACAGCTCGGACTTTGCCACAACACACCGATTCCAAGTCTAGCTCTAATCTTTCCATCTTTTCCTTAGGATTCTCCACTCAGGCTCTCACTGGGCCATCACCAGCCCTTTGCAGCCCCCAACCCAGCTGCAATCCTCAGCCTCTCCACTCTGAATGCCGTGCCAGACCGCACGAATTCCTGCGCGTTACAGACGCCCGAGAAGCTTTGTCGAGCTGTGCGGAGGTGTCTGGTTACCATAGCGGAAGCGAGTGGAGCAGATGTGATCTCTCAATTTCCGACAGGATCGAAAATGTTTCTGGCCCATGTTTGAGGGGCCGGCTTCGCAGAGCTACTGCAGCCACCAATCAGATGAAAGGGGAAGGAGAGTGGCTATCTGCCAATCGGAAGTTAACTTTAGTGTTAGCCAATCACCGTGGAGGTTTATTCCAAGAAGGCGGGACAAAAGGAGGAACTATTTGTGGGAAGACACTCCTACAGACAAGCTCAGAGCGCGGAGGAGAGCGGTCAGCCTCGCTCACTCACCTCGGCGCCAGGATTCACCAGAATTCGTGTGGTCTGTCACGGCCTTTAGTGTAGCTCCAGTTCCCTCTCACCTCCAACACCTCTGCCCCCCTGCCCACAGGTCACAGCAGGGGGCTGCTGGGAAGTGTAGTCCCATTATAAAACAAAAAGCGTTAATGTGAATTGTGTGTTGGCAGGTATTGGAAATGACAGGAATTGGAAACAATTGTGTTTGTTTCTTTTCTTTTTCTCCCCCACCCTTCCTCTAAAGTACCCCAGAGCAGTGTACACTTTCCCCCACCATTTTAGCCTCACCACAACCCTGCGGGTAATTCAGGCTGAGAGATTATTATGACTGAACCAAGGTCACCCAATGAGCTTCTGAACAGGCCTTTGAACCTGGGTTTCCGTAGTCCATGTCAAGTGTTCTTCTATCCATTACACCACAATGCTTCCCAATCCTAGCAATCAGCGCTGATGGATTAAGAAAAGCCAATGTTTTTAATTTTTGTTGTTAATTCTTGTACCGTGCCTAGATATAGTCAGCCCTCCTACACATTAGTGTGTGACATAATCTTGGTGATTTTTCTGTATTTAATGGATAACACACAGTGCCACATTCTCTCTTTACAGTACTGTATTCCCATGGTAGTAATACCATTTCTTCTAATTAGGTTCAGTACTAAGGATTCGAAGCACATGACCGCCATCTGCTGACAGCATCTGAGCAAAGCTGCTTCCGATCTAAGTTGTACTGAAGTTAAACTGAACTGATTGTGCTGTTAAATTAATGATGCAAAGATCACATCACACTGACAAGTTTTCTTTGCGATATGCTAGTGAAAAGATTTGGAACCCAACTGTAAGATGCCTTGGAACCATTATTAATTTATTTGGTATCTAATGGATATAATTTGTGATGGGCTAACAATATATCATTTGTTTTAATACCTCTTCGGTAGCTTGGGATTTTGTTATTTTTTCTCTTGTCAGCATAATGCTGATTTTTGCAAAGAGAAGTTAAATTGCGCATGAAAACATAAATGTGTGTTAACTCACAATGCATTAAACTTCTTAAACTAATCCGATGAGACCAGAGCCAGGAATTGCAAATAGACTTGTTCTTAATTCTCAAGTAAAATTCAACAAATCATTTCAGGCGAATATGTAGGGCAAATGAACCTAAACGTGTAAGGCTGTAACCCTATACATAGTTTCTTGGGAGTAAGCTCTACTGAACACAATGGGACTTACTTCTGAGTAGGCATGTGTTCGATTGTGCTGTAAGAGATTTCTCATAGCAATAGATTCAGTCATTGTCCAGGAATGAAAAGCTGCACCAACAGATGTTGTCTAGCAATTATTATATTGATTACAGTTGTAGTAGATGCAAATATTTAAAATGACATTTCAGTCCAAATCTTTGAATTCACTCAAAACGGCCCATAGAGATAATATGCCCAAAATGAGATTTGGACAGGGCAGTTAAGAGCTCTCCATGCTTGGTGCTCTTGTTTTCTTTTCTTCGTACGTAAGAGCTGTGGCGGGGCCAATTTGGATCTTGGTGGATCAGCAGGAGGGAGTTTAACTTTCTGCCCCAGTCACAGCCCAATCTGGATCATGCGTTCATGCTCCCATAGCTACCATTTCAAGATAGCAATCCTCTATGATCAATTAAATAAATTTTTAACACAGAAAGTAACATAATTATGCAAGGACAGTACTACTTTAGTTTTTCTGTTTCACTAACAGTCCAATCCTAACTAAATCTCCACGTGGCAATGCAGTGGCACTGGCGCAATCCTGTGGAAAATCCTGTGGGGGGGGGTTTCAGCTGCTGAAGGTCTCCTCAGGGTAAAGGGACACTTGTCCCCCCCCTGGGTAAGCCCCAGCAGCAGCTATGGGTCAACTTGGACTTGCGCTAGCTTGATCACTGGTGCAAGTCCACATTGACCAGGGAAGTTGGATCAGGCCCAGGAAGGGAGTCAGGATTCGGCATGCGCCGCCACTACTGATCTTGCCTCTCTCCCAGTTCTGATCCGTGCTTCTTCCTGCCCCATCACCGCCCCGTTCCATCCACCCCTTCCCCATTCCGCCCACCCCTCCCCCATTCCACCCTGTTCAACCCTCCTGCCTTCCTCCAACCCCCTGCAGGGCTTACCTGCTCCAACGGGTCTCCATGGGTCCGCCAGCATGCGGGAGGCCGCTCTGCCCTCCCTGCAGGCCCCGCTGCATGTGTCGGCGGAGGCTGCTTTGCGACCTCCACCAGCGCCACGCAGTTACACCGACAGGGAGGGAGATAGGATTGGGCTGTAAGATTACTGAAATGTCTAGAGGGGTTTCCCACACACCTCTATGGCAGCAAATGATGCCTGAAGTGAACCTGGAAGTGATTTTGGAGGCTCTTGCACCAGGAACATAAGCTGCAATAGAATTCAGTGAAACAAATACCAACAAGATTTGTGAATTTTGGGGTTTCTGCTGGAGCCTTTTCTAAAAGGCAAAGTTCTTTTCAATTTCAGGCTTGCCTGTTCAGCCCTATGAGTGGCTGCAGTGGAAACATCAAGGACATCTCTGGCTGCCCAAGTGGTTCCCCTTCATGCACACAGGCTTTGCATTTCCCAGTAAGCAAAGACATAAGAAGCATCATATGAATGTACAGTAAGCCAGGAATTTTAGTTCCTTAGCTCAAGCTGCAGCAGTACATAAGAAAACCAAGGAAATCTGAATGATTCAAAAGAGTGATTCGCAACCCCTTCCTGGCCAAGTACCACCTCCGGAGCCATTCTCCTGCTGCGTACCACTGGAAGTGACTGGTGATGACATCATCGCCAGTTACTTCTGGGTTTTCAGGTTTTTGGAGGCCAGAAAATGCAGGTAGGAGGCTCTGGGCAGGTAGGAGGGCCCTTTTCACCATTCCCGAGAGGCGCGGCCAAAGGCAGGAGCCTCTCGGGAGCGAAAATGTGCCACTGAAAGCACCGCGGCAGAGTGGGGTTCCGGTGCTCTGAGTACCACCAGCAGTCAGCCAAAGTACCACTGGTGGTACTAGCACCACTGGTTGAGAACCCCTGATTTAAAAACAAATCACTACATCATTCAATCCATTACTTATTACTGCGACAGCTGCATCTATAAGTCCCAAAGGCCACATTCTGATGCCTGCTTCAACAGGTATTTGCAAAGTTGCAAGCCACTTTTCCTAGCTTCTTGGTCACAAGCTAGCAATGTAGCACTGCCTAATATGAAGGTATTTCCCCATCAGTGCCAGTGAATGATGAAAGAGGGGAGAGAGGAAAATGCTCTGTGTTGTGTCAGAGCTCCTCACACAAATGGTACCATGTAAACCCAGTTAGGGCTGGAGCACCTTTTCCTGTCTGTAAGTCCCAAGTCAATCCTGGGGGCAGCAGCCTCATATCAAAACTAGCCCCAAGAGACAGCTTCCAATAAGCCATTCTCAACCTTTTTTTGGCTACGGCACCATAGAGGTTCTTCTCGGGTTCCTTGTTTGTATCCTGTCAAACAAGGATACAACACAAACAGATAAACATAAAATCCCTTTCTCACAGTTTTTATTCTGTGGCCCCCTTCAAATGTGCCAGGGCTCCCCTCCATTGAGAATGGCAAACAACCCTCTATATGACTTGACTAGTTTATGTCAACAAAATTTGGTTTCCTTTCCTAAATAGAACCAAGGCTTTTTAAACGTTCCAGGCATTCTACTGGCAGTTAACATCTACTGGCTAGTGCCAGGTTCTTTGCTCTGAAGAAACCCTAAGTGCAGGGTGAAACGTCAGCAGGACTAATGTTTTAGTATTAAAACTTTATTCTTCAACTAATTACATGGCTGAGAAACCCATACTTCCAATTTCTTTACAAGTAATAGCTGGCCATGAGAACCTTCATACCAAGAACCCTCTATATGATCGTGGTAAGGTGCGCACCCTGGTTTTTCCCTGCTACAGCATTCACAGTAAGTGCTGTGTGGCTCCAGCTTGCAAATCCCACCAATTTCAGTCAGATCAGCCACCTACCATTGTTAGTAGCGAGGGACTAAGGTCCTTGAGCTCCACTTTTTCTGCAGTTAACATTTAATAATGCAATAGGTAACGTCACAGCTAAGCAGCAAGTACATTTCTATTCCTGACGGCGTCAGCAGCTTTGTTTCCTGTTCCCTTTAATTAAGTTTCCAAATATATAAAACACACCAGCAGGAAATTTCTACTAGGGCAAAGAGCATTGCTGGAATGTGACCAGCTATCCTGGAGCCCTGTTTTCCTCCGAAACCTTGCCGAGTCAGATTAAATTCTGTACCAGCAGATGGTCTCACTGTGGTGACATACTGACAAGGAAGTGGGATGACAAATGCTTTCTCTCCTTCGACAGGGTAGAGATTAAAACTAATCTTTCTTTCCTTCCTTTTTTTTTTTACAGTTTAGTGGTTTGTTTAGCGTTATTTATTATATATTTATGCAAGCACGTGATCACATGAAGATTCTTTTTGGGGGGGGGCATGATTTCATTGGTGCGCATATGCGCCAACAAAGCAGGGTGGCAACCTGGGAAGAAAAAGACACAGCATAGAAACTGAAACACATGCCTGTATTCTAAAATTGTGAAAATTCTCCAAGCGAAATCAGAAGGCAAAAAGAGTGGAATGTGGGGCAAAGTAGACGCACTGAACAATAAGAGAACTGAACTGGGGAAATCCCTGTTTTCTCCACATTTTTTTTTCTTTAAGACATTGCTTGAGTACCCTTGAGCACATTGCTTGAGTGAAGCAATGTGCCTTTTGCATCCATTAACTGGCTCATGAGAAGTCTCTAAGGAATATGAGGGCTGTCAATGTATTTCACAAACACATATGGGGAGGACTTACAGTGCAATCCTGCACAACTATAGGCGGCGGAGCTAGTGCTCCACTGAACTTTGGTGTCGTAAATGTGCCGTAAGGTATGTTTTCAACACATGGAGAGTAAGCGGCGCCAACGTGGAGGCCGGCAACGCTCATTCCGCTGCCATCCCGAACGTGTGCTGGCTGATGCAGGTGAGTGCTGCACCGGACAGTGCAGGGGACATGGGGAGGACGGGCAGGGCTGGTGAGGGAGGAGGGTCATTGGCCGGCCCAGCCTGGGAAGGGAGTATTGACGCTGAGATGCGCCAATATTCTGAGCCATGTTGCAGCCCAGGTCAGCCTTATACGGCCTCTCTGGAAGCACACCAGCTTCAGAGTTAACGTGCATCTGAGGAGGCCCATTGCGGCCCACGTGGCTTACACTGAGGTGCGCCTGGGCCGCACCAGGGCAAGCTGCAATGGGTCTAGGATACAGCGGCTGGCTCTTTTTTTGCCTTTCCTTAATGGGCAACAATGCTCCTAAGCATGCTTAAGGATATCATTTCCTGCCAGGGAGCATGGGATTTGTAGTGTCTTCCCTCAAATTGAGTTGGGAGGCAGAGGAAACTACAATCCCATCCTCCCTGGCAGGAAGTTACAGCAGAGGAGCACCAAATTTGTAGTTTCCTCTGCTCCAGAGAAAACTATTGCCTACCTTGCAGTGTGGGTGGTGAATGTTATTATGAGCCAGGCACACATTTGGAGGGCTCTGGCCCTGGTTCATAATGGGATAAGATTTTTCAAACTCTGAAAGTCCATATTCCTCAACTCTGAATTTGCCGTCACTGAAATGAAAGGATGAGAAAGCAGATTGAAGGCACAGTGAAGGAAGTCTAAGTAACAGCTGGTAACTAATGTGCCCAGCAGTGCCTACCTACTTCCTCTCACATGGGCTAGTGGAGGGCTACATCCCTCTCACATGGGATGCTGGAGCCAAGGAAATATGGGAAACTCGTGACCTCGGATGAAACTGCATTCCAAGGGAGGAGCAGGAATTAAGGAGCAATTAGTTCTAATATTCTTTCTATGCCCATATCTCACAGGCAACATTACTTTCAACAGCAACACATTCATTTGCATTGAAGTCATGTCCACATTCTGATTAATGCCATTGACAGAGAAAAGTAAGTGAATTTTGGCTTACCATAACAGGAAGCTGTTAAAAGGTAAATGGTCTCCAAGTCATCCCTGCAGACCAGCAGATTTCAAACTTGACAGCTTTGCTTTATTTAGTGTGGTTTCAGTAGGGATTACAGTACCTGAGGTTTTCATCTGGCAATTCTTTTATTTAATCAGTTGAGAAATTTTGCTCAGCCAGTGTTTGATGGAGAGAATGCTAACAAGAATACATGAGAAAGTGTAAGAACCTTTAGATACAAAAATGGATTAAATGGATGTACCTATTTCTGAATTAAATACACATCATATCCCTCTAGAATATCTAGACTTCTCTAACTGGTT
This sequence comes from Plestiodon gilberti rubricaudatus, assembly GCA_026170595.1. NCBI lineage: Eukaryota > Metazoa > Chordata > Lepidosauria > Squamata > Scincidae > Plestiodon > Plestiodon gilberti. The sequence continues at coordinate 74,740,131 of JANXHW010000005.1, read as the reverse complement.
TAGAATGAATGATGTAGTCTAGACGTTCTGAAGACATCAGTTCCATAAAGGGAAAAGTTGGGCGGGATGGAGAACTGAAAAAGAAAAATAATTTTGGTAGGTTGTTTTTTTTCTCTTTAACTTTCAGCTTGACAATATCATTTCCTGCCAAGAAGCACAGGAGTTATAATGTCTTCCCTCAAGTTTCTTGGAGAATTACTTCATGCATCTGTGAGTAATTCATGGAATATGTTCCTTCCTCTGCTTTGTTAAAAATACTTGCTAATAAGACCCTCCCTTCCCACCCCCACAGCTGCCTTGTCCTCTCTGGTGTTGGACTCAGCGAGGTCCGGGGAGCTCTGCCTCCTCTTGCGGAAGTGCTCCCAAAATAGCTGCAAATGGAGCACTGTGCATTTTACACATCAGCAGCCATTTTACAACAACAGAAGGCTCTTCTGCTGTAGTAACACAGCAGGATTCAGTGGAGCATACCGCCAAGGAACCCTCCACCCTCCCAGGCCCAGCGGGCCAATCTGGCCCACTGGGCCCAGGCGGGGGGAGAGATCCTCCGCAGCATGCTCCACCAGATCCTATCCCCCATCCTGGGCCTGGCCAGCATTAAATTGGCTCCTCGGATTTGCACTGGCCATTTTGCGAGCGCACATCTGAGGAGACCCATAGGGGTGGCTGGGGCATTACCCATGGGAAGGGGACAAATGTCCCTTTCCGCCGAAGTAACCTCCCGCTGCAGCAGCGCTGGCCTGATCCTGCCCAGGATCCGGTGCAGCATGCTTTTGCACGCTACAGTGGCCCTGGACAGGATTGGGCTGTAAGAAGAAGTCTGTTATGTGCTGCTGTTTTTACATATTCTGTAGATTAAGTGGATAATTTTCAAAATAAACTATTTCTGCTCTCCTTTAGGAAATGGTAATCCAGTCTTGTCTGAAGAGAATAATAGTATACAGGAGAGGCTCCCAACCTGTGCTATGCGTACCCGGACGTAAGTGCCAATGACATCAACGTCAATTGTGTGCAGAGGGCCAGAGGTCTGCCAAGGTGGTACACCGAAGAAAAAGGTTGGGAACCTCTGGTATACAGTGTATAAATCTTACCATCAGTGGCGTCCTATAATGGGGGGATCTGGTGTGCTGCACCCCAGGCACCGAGTGGGCGTGGTGCTTCCGGGGGGCGTGGGGCTGCATGGCATGGCACCGGAGACCAGCTGCCGCGCCCCCCGGAAGCACCGCGCCCACTCAGCATGTCACCGGCTTCTGGAGGCTCTGCTCCGAGGCCGGGACAAGGCCTCAGAGCGACCGCCCAGTTCGGCAGTCCGGGGCTTTCTGAGAAGGCCCAATGCGTCGACGCGGCTTTTATTCATTTTTTCGCGCATGCGCAGAACCTTTCTGAGGGCAAATGGGCAGCCCGTTTGCCCTCAGAAATGTTCTGCGCATGAACGAAAAAATGAATAAAAGCCACGTCGACGCATTGGGCCTTCTCAGAAAGCCCCGGACTGCCAAACTAGGCGGTCGCTCTAAGGCCTTGTCCCAGCCTTGGAGTGGAGCCTCCAGAAGCCGGTGACATGCCGAGTGGGCGCGCTGCTTCCCGGGGGCGCGGCAGATGGGGCAGATGCTGCGACGGGGGCACTCGGCCAACCCCTGCCCCCCCAAGCGCCGGGAGGGCTCACAACGCCACTGCTTACCATGTCTTTGCTGTGTTTCTGATTAATCTAGGCGAGAAATTACTCCGATATACTAAGATACTGGAATCAATTAAGCTACGTCAAACAGCAGCCTTGTAATGTGCTGTTAATAGATACTTCCATCTGTATTTAATTCATAAGTTCCACCTCTATTAGTATGTCAGAAATTTGTCTCTAATTACTTAGGCTTTGGGAGCAATTTCTCAATTGCAATTGGACAATAGTATCATAAAATAATTTATAATGTGTAAGCAGGAGTGCATGAAACCCCCTTGAGAAATGTTTACTCATCTGATTGAACATTTTTAGATTCCTTCAAAATTCCCCAGATATTTTGCCTGAGGAGGAACCTTCAAAATAGCTTTGAATTAAACTTTAGGGGGGAAATAATGTGACAACCTACATATAGTAAGAATCCCTCTGAGAAATTTCAGAAGTGTCATTTTGCTTTCTTTCTTTCTTTGGTATTTTATCTAAAGAGCAATTCAAATTTCTTTGAATTTCACTTGAGGTGAAATTTTATTGGCATCCCTAGTTGAAAAGAATTGTTTCTTACCTATCCATCAAAATGTCTTCAACCCTCATCTCTAAGTAATAGCACACTTAAGAAGTTTTTTTTAAAAAAAAATTGTGACTATAACTGGATATGAATATTCTTCTGCTTTGCCCAATCGTGCTATTTACATTATGTGGGTTAAGAATACGTTGTAATAGATGACTTTTGGATCTTCTTCAGCTCTTCAATTCTGTGATGCTAGTGATGATTTATGCTGGGTTTGCTCCAAAGTTCTCTCCCTCCAGAAGATCTGTCCCTTCCTCTGAAGGATGGGGTCCTTCTGTCAGAGGAAGATTCCTTCCTCCAGAGAAAGCTCTTTCCATTGGAGGAAGGAAACCTTTGGATTCAACCCAATGTCAGAAAGCATTGTTGCTTATACACAAAACTTTGTCTCAGTCTACAGAGAGAACGATGAAGAAAAATTATTGTCAAGGAAGAAAGAAATATAGGTTCAATAGCCATGTATTCAATATAGACGAAGAAATAAAAATACTTTGAAACTTGCGTTTGTAGTTTGGAGGTTTCTTTAAAAGCACATATCAGATGACATATACAGAGGAAAAGATTCCAACCAAGGCAAACAAGATCCTTATTTCTCATGCCAACGTTTCACTCTTAGAAGCTTTTTTCATCTAACAGTGTTTACTGTGTTTGCCTTGAGAAAGCTCCAAGTGGAGAGTGAAACGTTGGCATGAGAAATAAGGATCTTGTTTGCCTTGGTTGGAATCTTTTCCTCTGTATATGTCATCTGATATGTGCTTTTAAAGAAACCTCCAAACTACAAACGCAAGTTTCAAAGTATTTTTATTTCTTCGTCTATATTGAATACATGGCTATTGAACCTATATTTCTTTCTTCCTTGACAATTGTATCGGGCCATGAAAGTCTACATGCAACAAGAAAAATTATGTTCATGCATTTCACTAAGTTAAAGTTCCTCTGGATAATGCAGAAGGAATACAACCAGGATATTTTCAACCTGACTTTTATCATTCACCTAGGGATGCAGAAGAAACGTCCTTAGCTTCCTTTAGTAGTTTTTCAAGACTGTTAAAAGAGCAGCTTAATTTCATTGCCTAGACTAACTGGTGCCATATTATCTCAGGCGACAAGAAGCCAGCCAAATGTCTGATCAAGCTTGAAATGCCCTTGCATGCTCACATTTTTGTACTAGATGCATGCAAACAGTGCCAAGATAACTTCCTCCTCGTAATACGGTTTGTAGGCTCTAATCACTCCGCCTTCCTCCTCATTTCTTTCAGTTGGCCTCCAAACTCCCATACATAATACATTGCTCAGGGGTTACATACTTTCCTTCTGTTTTGTGTGACTCCTCACAGAGGGTTGCATAATAAGGTACTGCCAGCTACAGCTGCAGCTAGTAGGCCTTAACATAACACATCACTGCATGTCAAAAATGTAAACAGACCCTGTTTTCTCTCAGATCAGGTCTCCTTGGCCAACGATGGTGCTACCTAATTGGCCTGATGACCTATCGGGTGTCAAGGGTCTGCCTATGCATGTGATTGCAGTCAGTTTGATTACATAGGAAAGTCAAGCGTTGTGTGCCTCCACAGAGGCAAAAGAAGAATAATCACTAGACTAACAAACTACAGTTGTCCCTCGCCATCCGCAGGTCTAGCCAGCTGCGGATTTGACCATCCACAGATCCGCGGATGGTGGAGTCCACTTTTAAAATGTTCCCAAAACAAATTAAATTAGTTTTTTTTAACCTTTCGCATGGCAAACCGTGCTGACTGCAGGGCTGGAGGGCAGTCTGTACTCGTGGGGGGGGAGGGGTGAAGGTAGGGGACAAATCACTTAAGAAGGTATCAGAAAAAGGTTCTCTTCAGAAGAAAACCTCAGAACATACATAAATGTCATCTTTATTAAAATTACCAAGACAGGAACCCGGAAGCCTTTGTTTTTGTTTCTCTCTTTCAAATTATTTAATAATAATAATAATAATAATAATAATAATAATAATAATAATAATAATAATTCCAGTACAGTATTTATATACCGCCTTTCTTGTCATTGGATTTCTCCTTTACCTTTAATTCAAGGCAGTTTACAACAGGCAGGCAATTCTAAACCAAACGTTTTTACAATGCAATAAATGTCCTAATCTTTCATAGGACGCTTCTTTCCAGGTGTTTCATTTCATAGTCTGGCCTCTTTGCTGGCATTCACCTCCCACACATTGACTGACAGGCAACTCCCTCTCACGGAGCACCAGCTGCAGCTTCCTCTCTCTCTCTCTCTCTCTCTCTCTCTCACAGAGAGGTTTTGAAGCTTTGTCAGCGGCAACGGAGTCTCGAACTGCCATCCTTGACCTTGATCTTCAGGCATGTAAGGCTGCAGCTCTCCCGACTGAGCCAGACTTCCTGCCTCAAATTAAGTTGATGTGTCAGTCACTCAAGGCCAAATTAAGCAAAAATCCAAATGACAAGGGAAGTATCTTAAAGATTTAAAGTATTTTGAAACGTGCTTGAAACCAGTTTAACAGTGATGACTCCCTGTTTGTGGGTTGCTGAGAACTGCTTGTTAGAGATCCCTGGTCCATGCCTTGGTAATTTGACAGAAGTCATGAGAATGAAAACACGTTTAAATGTGCATGATGCCAACAGCCATTCTATTCCTAACTGCACTGTTGGAGTACATATATTATTTTGTAACTGCAAAGGGAAATTCCTGGTGACTTTGTTTCTCATAGGACTATTTCTCTTACGTCCCTTCAAACAGAGAGGTAGTTTCTCTGTGACAGCTCCAAAAGCCTTGCTCGCTACCTTCTTTGCTCTTTTAATTTATATTGAAATCCACTGTTGGGATATAGCTCTTTTTTACGTTCCTTTCCTCATATTCGTAGGTATAGTGCTTTGCCATTTGTCACGGTATCTCTCAGGGTTCTGTGACCTTTTCCCACTGCCATAAAAATAGCACTGTGACTTGACGTCTCCCAGATCGAATATCTCCGGAGTCATCAAGCCAAGTTACACAGAGAGAGAGAGAGAGAGAGAGAGAGAGAGAGAGAGAGAGAGAGAGAGAGAGAGAGAGAGAGAGCTACGGTAGTGTTGAACTTGGGCTCTTGCTCCCTGCTACAGTCCTTGAAGTAAGAAATCAAAAATTCTTCAAAAGATGAAAAGGGATAGACATCACATTATCCGATCCTCATTTTCTTTAAAACGTTGGAGCATCTTAACAGCCCAATCCTATTGTCCTCCCCCCCCCCCCCGGCCGATGTAGCAGTGATAAAATGGCTACTGCTGCATCCTGTGATGGGAGGGCAGTTGCGGAGTTTTCCTCTAGGTAAGGGAACAATTGTTCCCTTACCCAGGGGTAAGCCTCCACGGCGCGAGGTTGAACCTGCGCTAGTTAAATAGCTGACACAGGTCTGCGTGGACCCACGCTGTGGGATCGGGTCCGGGAAGGGGGTTAGGATTCAGCCACTGAATCTGCCCCCTTCCCGAACCCGATGCACAGTGGCATAGCTAGACTGGAGCAGAGACAAGTAGTTCTGCAAGACTCCGTTACACCAGAGTCAACGGCCCCTCCCCCTTGCTGTTGGAGCCATTCTGGCGGCAATGGCAACACGCAGGACACTCCCCTGTCGCTGCCGGAATGGCTCCAACAGCAAAGGGGAGGGGCCGCTGACTCTGGTGTAACGGAGTCTTGCAGAACTACTTGCCTCCGCTCCAGTCTAGTTTCACCTCTGCCGATGCATCCATCCCTGTAACCACCGCGTTCTGCCCTCCCCGCCCCCTCCCGCCTCCCCCGCCATCTTACCTGGATCGGCAGGTCCTGGGGGATCCACTGCTGCTGGCAGGAAGGCACAAGTCTTTCCACCAGCATCCCCAGCAGCATGCTGAGCGGCAGTGCGCTGCCAGAGCGCCTTTTCTGACTGACGCTGACTGATTTACGGCAGTCCGCGCCAGCAGGAGAGGAACGCTGCCAACGGGAGGTAAGTGTAGGATTGGGCCCCAAAACTAGGTGGTTTGATCAACACTATTGTGACAAGACAAGTGCTGTAAATCACAACTAGATTTCAATTAGCACTGCAGTAATTTTTTGTTTGGCTTTAAATGAAAAATTTGCTGTTTTTAAGGGCACAAAAAGTCTGCAGGGAAAAAAAACACCCTTTCTTCTCTTTGGCGGTTTTTACCACGCCTGTTCACATGCAGCCATTGTTCCTCCATCTGCTGCCGAGTCTATGTCATTTTTTTAACGTTTGAAAAGATATTGCCTGCATGCTAATTTCAGCCCTACTGCTGTAAGCTGATATGCATGTAATGCACATTAAAAGGCTCTTTATAAAAAAAAGCTGTGCATTTATGTGCATGCTCATGCACATAAGAGTCTTTTTAAGCCCATTGCTGTGCACTAACATGCATTAAGAACCTTTTAAGTTCTGTAGTTGTGCATTCATGTACATAAATGCCTGTATATATATATATACAGAAATGCTCCTGCAAACATTTTCATGCCTTTTGTTGGACGATCATGAAACTTGGCCCTTTGGATTAGCTTAGCACTCATTTCAATCAGTTTGATAACTGAGCTAACTGGCTAGTTTGAAAGAATTATATCACAGTGCACTATTGTTAGATATGAAACTATTTTTTTATTTAAATGTATTCAAAGGCATAGCTTTGTTAAAAGGTATTAATTAGGAGGAATGGAGATCCGAATTCTGTGTATGAGTAGAATAAGCCTGAAGCATTTCAGCCTTAGATTTCTGATAGCCCAATCCTTTCCCATGCCAGCATGCAGGATGCAGGGCCTGTGTGCCGGCAGGGGACTTGAAGAACCTGAGCACTGGGACAGGAGATCACTGGCATTCCGAGGGTGGTGCAGAACCGTAAGTGGAGCAGGAAGCCGCTACGTCTGTGTCAGTGGCCCCTCCCCCTTGCCGGTTGGAGTCATTCCCAGCAGGCGACGACTACTGCACAGGCGGAACAGAGCCGTCCTCATGTTAGCCGTTGCCAACTGAGAATGACTCGGACCAGCAAGGGGGAGGAGCTGCTTACATGCATGTAGCGCCTTCCTGCTCCACTTACGGTTCCGCACCATCCTTGGAACGCCAGTGCAGGAGATCAGGACAGCAAGGGCAGCAGGAGAGGAAGGGGGCTGAAGCAGAAGCACTAGAACAATGGAAGGACTAGGAGTGGGGAGGACCAGTTTCACGCAAAGCCCCAGGCCTGAGATTCTTCAAGCTTGGGAGGGACAGAGGGCTATTCCTGCACGCACCCCCTCACCCCATAGAGCCTGTCACCTCCACCTTGAGGGGGATTCCTTGGTGAGCACAATCTTTCCTCCTGGGCAACCCTAGCCCCCCCCCCAGTCAGGAAGAGCTCAGTGTAAGGTGCACCCGAACGAGACCCCCCAGTGAGGATAACTAGGGGGCTTAAAGAATTAAGCGACTTGACAGATGGGGCAGTTCGTACAAGGTGCTTGCAAATAAATCCCCTTTCCTGTAGTATTTTGATTGTGTGGTATGCTCCTTGGGTAACTTCAAGATGGAGCCCAACCTACCATTCCTTGCCCGGTCCCCTTTGATGTAGAGCTCGCACCTTCAGAGGGAGTGGAAGGGGCCAGGGCCAGTGGTTGGCCTGGCTGATCCCTGACTGACACCAGTCCTGGAATGAACGTCAGTGTGAAACTTGCTCACACACGTCCTTTCTGAAATTTAGCCTATAAACAAATGCCCCCTTACCCCGAGGAGCCGGGAGCCCCTTACCTCCAGTAGCTGAAACTCCCCCATAGGGTGCATCGTAGCAGAGGTGTCATCTGATGTGGGGCAGGGGGTGGGCCCCAGGTCGTAGGGCGCTGAGGCTTCGGGGGGGAGCGGGCCTCCTTAGGTTTCGGTTTCGAAACCTAAAATTTGCGCTTTTTTTACAGTTTTCTACTGTTTTCCGGGCTAAAGGGGCATCTGTGTGTGTGTGTGCGCGCTTTCCCCCCCCACTTATCTTGTGTATACAGCCGAATCCAGCGCCCTTCTTCTGCCTGCACCGGGCGCGAACTCTGTAAAGCGCCCAGCAGCGCTTTCTACAGCTCGCGCAGGCGCAGAACGTCGTTTGTTCTGCGCCTGCGCGAACTGGCTCGGCGCTTTCCAGAGTCCGTGCCGGGTGCAGACAGAAGAAGGGCGCTGGATTCAATCAGCAGTGCTTTCTACAGCTTGCGCTGGCGTAGAACAAGCGACGTTCTGCGCCTGCGCGAGCTGTAGAAAGCACTGCTAGGCACTTTACGGACTAGTTCATTCGGCTCCATACACAAGATAAGTGGGGGGGAAAGCACACACACACACACACACACACACACACACACACACACACACACACACACAGATCAGATGCCCCTTTAACACTAACCTTCCCCCCCCCCCCCCGGAAAACAGTAAAAAAAAACAGTAAAAAAGCGCAAATTTTAGGTTTCGAAACCGAAACCTAAGATTTTTGACAGTTTCATTGGGGGGCTCCGGGGGGGGGGCCGCCCAACCTGCTCCGGGCGCAGCGACGCCTCTGCATCGTAGCCTGCGCTGGTGCCACTGCATTGCTGCTTGGGGAGTTAGGTTTGGGCTTACAGTTACAGTTGAACTTCAGTGCTCTCCCTGTGAAGTTCTGTCTCTTCATTCAACATATAACTTGCAGCCAGATCACGGCTTGTAATCACTTGACATGATCTGCTTTGCTAGAGTAGAATACAAGGCAATCTTCTTTTCATTGCACATTTGGTTGCTGCTAATTGGTTAATAAGAGACGTTCCTTTACCAGGAGACAGGCTGTCTCCTTCTGAAGGCAAAGTGTGGAGTCTGGCTGAAGAAACAAGGAGTCTGTCTGTGTCAGTCTTCTGTGAATCGTTGCAAAGTGGCATGGCTTTGCGGAGAACGTATTGGATTCCATAAATCTTTTAACTTGTTTGAAAGCCATTTTCACAACAGCGCTGATAAGCCAGAAGCATTTTACACCACATTGCTCTTTTCATAACCTTTTCCTTTGAAACATCATCATTTCCCCGACTCAATACCCTCAAGAGACAATGCAGATCAGAAGGAAGAGCAGGATGAGAAACATAAAGAATTATTTCCCTGAATTTTCATGCTGCAAATTGCAGCTGGATTACAATACTCCGTCGTATCACCCCTGAATTATTTAAAGTAAGCTGAGCAATCTAAATTCTCCCACCACTTCAATTATTTAGGGCATAAATGTTTCCTGTTGAACGCTTTTGTGGTCACATTATGTGTCTTACTCCTAAGTGAATAAAATTAGCTTTAATGCCATAATACAAAGCACAGTTAGAAATAATATCTGTTGCTTCTGCCAGTCTCTTTTTAACCATGGGGATGAAGCACAGTTCATCAACATCATCCATTGACTAGTTTTCTTTAAAATCCAGCACCTCTGAGAAATGGGTCTGCCGTTTACCATGGTGGAAGATGAAAGTACAATGCAGTTAGGTTTTATTTCAACATCTGGCATAACCAAAGAATTGGGGAGGGGGGAGTACAGTATATGGATCAGATCTAACTGGCACAAGGGAGAAAATCTTTGAAATGGAGTATTTTTTTTTATTATGTTTAGTGCAACAAATCACGTTCTCGTTGCGTGCATTGACTGCGCAATCCTGCGCAAGTTAAGACTGGCGGAGTGAGTACTTTGCCAGCCTAGGGTGTTGCAAAAGTGCTGTAAAGTACTTTTGTGACACCCTTGAAGTAAGTACCAGTAATTTAACGGGTGGAGGGAGGGCTGGGGTGGCAGGGGAAAGGACGATTGGCCGGCCGGGCCAGTGAGGGGAGCAAGGATATTGGCAGCACGCTCCACCAATATCCTAACCCCTTCCCTGACCTGGCCAGCCTTACACGGCGTCCCGAGATGTGCACCTGCTACTTTGCTGCCGCACATCCAAGGGGGCCCATTGGGCCTGCTGGGGATTACACCGGGGGAAGGAAGGAATGTCCCTTTCCCCTGAGGTGTGCCCCAGCCCTGCCGGCGCAGGCCACATCCTGCTTAGGGTACATCCTATGCAGAATTGGGCTGTGATTGTGCAACTCTTAAGGATGACAGCACAATTGTAAACCTGTTTACTCAGATATAAGTCTCACCAGTCAGTGCTCACCAGTCTCATCAGTCAAATCTCACCAGTCAGTGTTGCAGGGCAATTACAGTATAGTTCGAGACCGCTGAGCTTCAGGAACAGCAGGTAAGCAAGACACAACTCATCTAAGCCCAGAGCTCAGCATGCGCGGCGTGCTATTGTGTCAAATGGGGTTTATTCACTGCCCTGCTATTCCTTGTGTGTGCCCTGTTTGTTCCTTCAAATAATGACCTTGATGGTCCTGTGCCTATCAGCTGGGCAGTAAAACAGAGACTCCCATAGACAACAGGGGTTTCTGCATATTCAGGCAACTAACCAGAAATGCAGAAAGATGGCTTTGAAAACTGAAACCGGGTTCAGAGGTACTATGCCCTGAATCACAGTTGCAGAGGAGCAATGACAGGAGGAAAATATTCATTCCCAACTTGTGGGTTCCCCAGAGCCATTTGTGGGTTCCCCAGAGGTCACCATGGGAAAAACGGTGCTGGATTAGAAGGACCCTTTACTTGATCCAGCGGGGCGCTTCTTATGGGAAAGGGAACAACTCCCCAGAATGGCCCATCAAAGCCTGAGCATGTGCATTGCTCTCCAGGAGGCATGGAAGGTGGAGGGAAGCTGAAGAAAAGGAAAATGCAGGGGGAGGTTGTGCTGATGAAGCCTGATGATCAGCAAACATTTTCAGCGCAATCCTGTGTAACCATTTTACACCAACCAATGAATTGCACTTACACTGGTGCATCTGCTGTTACACCGGTGCAAGACTACACAGGATTGCGCTGTTTGTCTAGTAACAAATCCATCTTCTCTATAACTGTTGTCCAGCTTAACTCTGCTCAGATTATATAAAGACACATTTTGGGATTTGTTCATCAGGTGGTGTAAAATGCATGTTAAAACACATGGTGTAAAATCCAAGGTTTTATCCTCAAGGCTTGAAAAGCTGAGCCATCCTGGACCAGGGCAGTCATCACAGTAGCACAAAGCATGCTATTAATTTAGCCTATTATTGGACATGACAGAAGCTCGGCTATTATATATCTCTTCAAGCTATAAAGCAGCCAAACACATCAGAGCTGATGGAAATCAATTTCCAGAGGCACTATTTCTCATCAGAAAAAAAATGACTGAATATTTCTCAAAGCAATAGAAAAGTAACCTCTTCCTATACACTGCATATTTTTATCAATCCTTTTTTTTTAACCAATTCTGTACATCAAGAACTTTACTAAGAACTATGGGATTAAAAGGAAGATATTGACTACCATAATAAAGGTACAGAAGGAAAGAATGGAGCACGTGGTAAACTGGTGTTTTGTTTTGTTTTTCCCCACACTGCATTTACTAAAATCTTACAAGATCTTTCAAATGAAGCAGGAAAGCTTTCCTGGTCTCCTGCAACTACTGACAGCCCAATCCTATTGGAGTAATCCACTGGATTAGGCTAAACCCTCCAATGAGTGACTAGGATGCAACAGGTTATACAGTGGCCACAGATGAACAGAAATGCTAAATAGATGGGAAGGAAGTGTGTAATGTGTGCAATGAGATCAGATTACCTTGAGGATTACTCTCCTCCTATTCAGGTTGCCAGGTTGCCCAAAATGACTCTGTTTCTACATCTTTTTTCCCTTTTGTTTCAAGTGGATAGGCAGCAAAGGTTAACCCTAGGACATTGGGGGAAGCTTCTAGCAATTTCAGCCATGAAGCTTCCTGGGTGACCTTGGGCCTGTCACTATCTCTCAGCCTAACCTACCTCACAGGGTTGCTGTGAGGACAAAAGGAAGAAACCATGTACACCACCCTGAGCTCTTTGGAGGAAGGGTGGTATAAAAATGTGAAAAATAAAATTGTTTTTACAATTTTTTTCAAGGTAGGCAGTCTTGTGACTTCACCAGACCCCACCTCAGAAATCTCCAGTTTTGGGATGTATCTGACCTGGCAACCTTTCCTCCATTATGTACCTACCCACAAACTTAGATCAAATCAGATGGCTTGCTTACTCCTTGTCCAGTGCTGGCTGAAGTTTGGCAGATGGACGTGTAAGAGAACGTGCATGTTTGTCTCAACTCCCCTGTTGTAGAATACCCTTGGTATGGAATCCTGCCTGGCTCAATAACTGCTTGCCTTCTGCTACATTGCCCAAACCTGGCTTTTTCAGGTGACTTTTGGGGGGATGTTATGCTCTGATGCTCAAATTTATTGATTTTATATAGCGATGATCGTTTTATTGAAAGTGTTGTTAGTTGGTGGGATATACTGTACATATATGTTTGAGAATGAGAAATTGATAAAGGTTTCCAAAGGAGGGAAAAAAGCACAATATCACAGGAACAACTAGCAAATCCTTGGGATAAAGTTGGAATTGATTTTTTTTCCCCAAAGGACGGTTGGCAGAGCATGAAATGTGTTATTAATGGGCTATGTCACAAATTTTTCAACCGAAAATCTGTGCAAGAAAAGGCACTAAGGAAACTCTCAGTTATCTAGTATCTTATGTTTGGAGAAGTAGTTGAAAATCATAATGTGTTAGCAGATGGAGCAAAACTAGGACAGGTAAGCCCTGTTCAAAACTGAGCACTGTGTTTTTGCAGACATTCTAGATCCCTTCCATATTCCATCTAAATGTGATGGTAATAGGAATGACTAGCCAGGTCTCCAGCAGGTCTCTCTGATGCAGTGGGGACCACACTAGACCAAAGTCCTTCTTGGCAATGGTGGTGGACAGTGTTGGTGCCAAGTTGCCAGGGTCTCTGGGACAAAGCCCTGCATTGGGCATTTTCACTGTCACCAGTACTGAAGATTCAGGGATTGGCCTGGCCAAGTAGGCCCAGTGATGGACATTTGGACATTTTACCAGTGCCCAACCTAGATGCTACCCCAGCTGAGGAAGGTCCACACTTGTGCTACATAAGCTGCAGGTTGGGAAACGACCACTAGGTGTTGGCACAGCTCAGAGTCACCACTGAGTCGCAACAGTGAGGACCAGAACATTGGGGACTTATGAGAACCCACAAGAATCTAACACCTGGGGGGGGGGGGAAACTCAATTACTCTGTAAGTAGAACGTTGAAATGTAGTCCATAATCCACCTTGAGTGACATTTAGCAGCAATGCTAGAATTCACTGCTAGAATCCAGATGTTTTTTATCTTTGTTAGAATATCAAAATAGTAGTATCAAAATACAGTCAGTTCTCAGTATCCACGGCGGTTAGGTTCCTGGAAACCCCCATGGGTCCTGAATTCACGGGTAGAGAAACATTGATCCTATGGGATCAATGGACTTGGGTTCAGGGGGTACCTTACCTGAAGCTTTCTGGCCATTTCAGGAAGCCACCATTCAGGAAGCCATCAGAAACCTTCCAGAGTCAGAGGGACCTTCAAAATGGAGCCCGCGACCAGCACGGAGTCCATTGAAATGGCCGTGGGAAGCTTCTGAAGCTTCCCACAGGCATTTCAAAGGGCTCCGCGCAAGTCGCGGGTGCCATTTTGAAGGTCCCTGCTGCCTCTGGAAGATCTCTGCTGCATTCAGGAAGCCAGCAGAGACTTTCCGGAGGCAGTAGAGATTGCAGATAGTGAGACACACCTCACGAATGGCGCAAGGTGGTGTCAATCCTGCTGCTCGCAAATAAGCAAATTTTGGGGTAGCGGGAATTGACTATGTGCTTTGGAGATTATAATCTCCAAAGTTTTTCTGTGCATTTACTATATTGGCTTACATCAAGTCACAGGTAACTGCTAGATCTCATTGCAGAAAGGACTATAGCAGTCATGTTTTTGGAGGGTTTTTTTTTACAAATGAACTTTATTGATTGAATTAGGTAAACATGATGGTTTTTCTTCATATAAAAGAGTATAACAAACTGCTGCATTGACATAATAAAATGAGGTTGTCGTGTGTATCAAAGCGCCATCCTTAGCTCAGGCAGCTCTTACAGCGTTGCAACCCATTCTCATTGCAAGCGGTGCACTTGAGGGCCTTGAATGAGTCTGTGAAACAGTTCCGAAATACTGACATCTTGCTCCCATGGCACGCTGAGCATGGAACAAAGCCAAAGCCCCCACATGAGCGACATTCGTGGGGGTGTTGAACTCTCTGCAAGAAAGAAAACCATTATCCATTCATTTCCATTATACTCTGGATCCTGAAGCAGACCACAAATGTCAGTGCCAGCTCGGTAAATCAGCAAAACCTTTGGCTTTTCTACTGTCTTTTATTTATTGGCTATTGGAGCATTGTCCAAGTGCTGGCTAAGTTCATTACGCTTTAGGAACAAAACGTCCCAGATTTGCTTTCCCAGTTGACTACAGCTGCCACTGACTGACATTTCAACTAAAGTGATATTGGAAGTTCTTTAGGAGGTTCCCATTGATGAGAAGCATCTAAAGAATTTCAACAGGAACCAACAGGAACCATCCCATGCAACTCCCCACACAGTGATGCAGCCGTGCCGACAGGGCGTACGCTGTATCCCACAGGGAGGTTTCAGGCTTGTAGGCCTCCTCAGGGTATGGGGATATTTGTTCCATGCTCCAGGGTAAGCCCTCACCAGCCTGTAGGGTCTACTCAGACCTGCGCCAGTGATTTCGGTGGCGCAAGTGACAGTCCGCCTGGATCCAGGTTGAGGGATCAAGGCTAGGAAGTGGGATAAGATATCAGTGGCACTGCTGTCGCCAATACCGCCCACCTCCCCAGCCTCGATCCGCCCTCCTCCCGGCCCTATCTCTGCCCTATTCCTTCCCCTCCCCACCCCATTCTGCTTCCTCCCCACATTTTCCTTTTTAAAAAAACATTATTGTTTTATTATAATACATAAAAACAAACAATACATAGAAAGAAAAAAAGAAGAAAGAAAAAATACAGATTAACAGAAAAAGAAAAGATCCAGATTAGCCACTAACATTTATACTTAAATCAATTCTTATATTTACTTATAACCTGTCTAATTGCAGAGTAACCTGTTTTTCATATACTCTTACATCAACTAACCTAATATAATGTACCCTTAACTAAAAATGACCTCAATTTCTTACCTCCCCACCTTCTTCCCATGCCCTTGTGTTGACTTACTGGCACCAGCAGGCATCCTCCGGCCACTGGCGCACCGCACGGCCACTCGCCACTTGCAGTGGCGACCCGGCTGCACTGAATGGCGTGTTGCATTTTGCGGCAGCCATAAAGCATCTTATGCCACCAGAACGCTCATTCCGGCAGCATAAGGCCCTAATAGGATTGGGCCAAAAGAAGAGTTTTGACGTCACTGGATGAGCAACATTGCTCCTGCACATCCAGGGATCCACAGACAATAGACACTCAGAGTGTCCATCAGGCTCAGTTGTGGGTGGATTGCCTCTCACCACCACTGCTGGGAGTCCAGGGCATGATAAGAAATACTCCACACAGTGGGCAAAGTTCATCAGACCTGGAGCGAGACTCAGAGGCGGAAGGAGGATGGAGCGTGCGGAGCAGACACGCCGGGCGGGGGCGGGAACGCGGGGGCGGGGGGCGCAGTCAGCGTGTGGGGGACTTACCCGCGTAATGGTTCGGCCCTCCCACCCTCCCTGGAGCTCGTTCGGCTCCAAAAAGGTGCTGAAACCAGTGGGGGGGGCATGTTCGTTGTCGCGCTGGGCGCGACGACGTCACGTCACTTAGGCCCCGCCCCCTTGGACCAGGCGCCGGGAGGGCTAGTGGCATTACTGGCTAGACTTGCCACTGAATTTCACTTTAAGCATATTTTTGAGGTGAATTTGGAGATCCATGCTTAACAAAAAGAAGAACATCTGATGTGAAGCCAAAGGGCTAGCAAGATTTTTGAGGAGAGGTTCAGGTTCATGCATCCCTAAAAACTGATTTACCAAAATACTCAAGTACAATTGTAACTATTTTATGGCCTTTGGCTTACCAAGTATTCTAATCTTGTAACAGGTCTGCTGTGTTAATAATGTTTTTATCAAGGAATTCGATACATTTAAATTTCAAAAAATCAAGACGCATCCAAATAAAGCAGATGCTTAAATTATAACACTGAGAGACCAGCAAATGTTTCACATGCGGAGTAGATATGGTCAGAAAGTCAGCTTCGTCTCCACCTGTTCCTAAGGAGTAAACCATTTCCAGTCACCTGGAGTCGATTTTCCATGCTGCATGGAGAATCAGACCCCTTCTTATGGCATGTCTCAGATGTCAGTAGCATTCTTCCTTTGCACTCATTTGTTGCTTACATATAGAAGATAGAAGACAAATTTTTATCATTTGGCATGGTGCAAACATCTCTTTGGATGAAAACATTGCTCACTTATTTGGCAAATCTTCAGGAGTCCTATACTGGGAAAAAAAACTAAACTGACAAAAAGAGTGTGCAGCAGAATAAAGGGACGAGACCAGAATAGCCCAATCCGAACTAACTTTCCAGTGCCAAATGCAGCCATGCGCACTGCATCCTGATGTGGGGGGGGGGGGTAACAATTATATCCTTGTTAATTACCTCAATTTTTGTTAAGAGATCCTGCAGTTCCCCCGATTCATTCATTGACAAAATTTTCTCAGCACCCTGTGAGGAAAGAGACAAAATCTGTTAATGGTGAGGGACATACATTGCTGGGAGTTTGGGTCTTGAACATTTAGCTGAAAGAGAAAGGATTCAGGAAAAAAAATAGTTAACTGTAGTAGAAGCATAGCTTTCAATTGCCCAAGCCTTGACAGGTGAGCCTAGGACCACTTGTCTCATAAATACTGTACAGGGGGGCCCCGTATCCGTGGATACGGTACCTGTGGATTCACTTATCTGCGGATTGCAGATCTACGCCCCCTACACCTATTACATTCGTGAACTGAATTGGTCTTCCATTCGCGCTGAATTGGTCTTCCTTAAACAAAACGCTATAAGCAGCAGCGTGCTGCTTATAGCACAGCATCTGAATGCTTATAGCAAGGAGCCTCAGTGCTAGAGAGGCTCCGAACGTTAACAGGAAGTGCTTCCTGTTAACGTTTGGAAGTGCTTCCTGTTTACATTCGGAGCCTTTCTAGCACTGAGGCTGCTTGCTATAAGTATTCAAATACTGTGCAATAAGCAGCATGTTGCTGCTTATAGTGTTTTGTTTAAGGAAGACCTGCGCTGGCTTAGCACCAGCGCTGCACACACAAAGGTAATGAGTGCAGGGGATGCGGGCATAGTGTTTGCTCTTTTCCACGGTTTCAATTAACCGTGGAAAGAGCGGGAACCTATCCCCTGCAGATACTGTGCCCTACTTTACTACGTGAACACTGACAGTTTTATTCACAATACATGATTTCTTGTTATTTTTAAAAGGAAAGAGGTTGCTTGTTAAAAAACAAAGAGGCACTTTCTTAAATATATAGTGCATCAAAGTATGTAGGTAATAAGTGAACATGAAAACACAGTATTTCAACTATCCAAGCATTCCCTGCACTGAACTCATATATAGCATATTGAGAATATAATTGCAGGGGGAGAAAAGCTGATGAAAAATGTTATAATGACGCTAAAATCAAAGTTCAGCAGTGAATAATAAAAATAATTTAGGTTGAGTACATTGGACCTGGGGGAATTTCTGCACTCTGAAGCAAGACAGTAATGAAGAGATTCTTCTTTTTTCTTTCTTTTCAAAAGCACAAAAAGTTACTGTAAAGAAAATGAAACTGCCAAGGAAGATATAAAACTGCTCATCAGAGATGATGGATTGAAGAACTGAGAAGTGCTACTGAGTGTTTGTCTCTAATGTGCATGTTATTGTAAGAGTGATATCAACCAGTAGCTGAGAAGCGAAACTACTTCACATTTTGGCAATTTGTTTAGCACTCCATGTGAAAATGTCTACACATTTGTTCCCATGGATTCTACTTGTACTCAGTAGTAATGGGCAGCCCAATCCTGTCTAGGCACGCTGCACTGGATCCTAAGCAGGATCAGGCCAACACCGGTGCAGCTGGAGTATACCTCGGGGGGAGAGGGACATTTGTACCTTTCCCTGGGTAATGCCCCAGTTGCACCTATGGGTCTCCTCGGATATGCGCCGGCAAAATGGCTGGCGCAAATCCAAGGAGCTGGTGTAACACTAGCCAAACCTGGGATGGGGGATAGGATTCAGTGGAGCGCGCCACCAAGAATTTCTCCCCTGTCCCTGCCCTGACTGCCCAATCGCCCCCTCTCTTTCCACTGCAGTCCGCCCTCCCCACACACACCCCACTGCCCGGCGCCTCCGTCACCTCCATCTGCCGGTGGTGGCTGCAGTCCAGCCTCTCTGCTAGTGCAGCTTACTCACCAGGTGTCGAAAATGTGCCATATGGCACGTTTATGACACCCAGCGCTGGCAGAGCCGTCACTCTGCCAGTGGATATTTAGACAGGATTGCACCACTAATTAATCATCACAGAGTCAAATCTGATTGGCCAAAAAGCATTTTGACATCATTTTGTTGACTACATGCTTTCTGATTGGGTGAAATCATGCATGTGATTAACAGCATAATCTTAGCCAACTTTCCAGCACCAGTGTAGCCGTGCCAACAGGACACACACTACATTTTGCGGGGCAGGCTCAGTCAAGGAGGCCTCTTCAAGGTGGGGGAACATTTGTTACCTTACCTCAGGGCTGCATTGCAGCTGCACCGGCACTGGAAAGTTGGTTAGGATTGTGCTGTAATTGAGGGAGAAGAAAGAAGCAGCCAGGGGAAGAATTATGCTGAAGAAGGGGGCAGCCACAGGTGATTGTTTTTAGGCAGGAACTACACCAAATCCATTTGCGTTTGGGGGGTTGCGAGCATAGGGGTCAGGATGCCCCACCCCAAGATGCTGCCCTGGCTCCACCAGATATTTTCCCCTCCTAGTGTCCCTGTGTGTCCCTCCTGATTGGTCGCACATGTGTACTCTGATTGGCTGAAAGCCCCCCTCTCCTCACATTGGTGAACACGTCGCTCTATGTCCCACCCACATGGCCAGACATCAGTATGCTCCATGTCTGAACGCGCCGGAACTCGGGAGAGCGTTCCATTGCGATCAGTTAATATAGAAGGCACACCACTCTGCAAGTGCCTGGGACGCGCCAGAATCCGTGTGGTGTAGCTCAGCCTTTACACATGCACAAAAAAGGCATTTTTCAGGAAACTTCTCAACCCTGATGAGCATCAAAGTAAGTATGATGGAGCAACGTGTCTATTTGATCTATATGCCTGCCCTGTTGAGATCTAATGGGATGGGGGGGGGTCTGTTTCCATAAAAAAGAATGCAGCATTCACCTACTCCCACACCTTACCTCACTATGCTCTGTTGCTTTAAGTGGCTTTCTGATTCACTTCCAATATTGGAGCAGGACTGGAAGACAGCAATGGAACACACAGGGCTGGCCCAGGACCTCCTGACACCTGAGGTGGCGTGCCAAATGCTGCCCCCCTTACCTGATTACATGCCGCCCTCTGCTCCTCCCATCCTCAAAAGGATGTTCTAACTCAGCACTCTCTCCCCTTCACATTTCCTCTTCATCTTTGTCTCCTCTTCCTTTTCCAATCCAGGGAGTGGAAGGTGAAGGAGGCACAATGAAGGCAAGTAGGCAGACAGAGATGGGCACCTCCCACCACCAGTCTGTTGCCTGAGGCGACCACTTCAGTTGGCCACATGGATGGGCCAGCCCTAGGAACACAGTAAGATCAGGCAGGGAAGGAGGTTGGTTTTGCTCCCCTCCTCCATGTACTCCCATTCATGAAAAGCACAGAACCTTCCCCCTTCCTGCTTCACATATCAACAGAGCATCAGACAACTGGATAATGTTCGTGTAACTGCCCTATCATGTCTAGTTTGACCCTCAAATTGATAATTTTTAGCTGGAAATTGAAACACAAAACTACTCAGTGCAGGTCGAGATTCGGCCATTTTTAACATCTCAGTTACTCCAAGCACTGTGTCTTTTATAGCTCCTGATATGGCAGTCCCCCCCCCCATTTCAGTGTTTCTCAATTGTTTTTGAATTCGAGTCCTCTTTTCAATTTAGGCTACATTCTGGGGACTCTGCCCCAGCAATCTGTTTTGCAGCTGAACGTGCAAAGATCCTTCCGTACAGTTGTATGCATAGAGCAGGGGTGGCCAAACTGCAGCTCCTGAGCCACAGCTGGTGACTCCAAACTGCAGCTCCTGAGCTCTTTGACGTATAATGTGGGGGTCGGAAATAAATTGGCTGAGCTCCTTTTTCCATCACAATTAATAGAAAAAGGGAAATAAGAAATTTTCAAACTTTATAATTATTTACCAGGTATAAACCGAGAGTCCACTGGATTAAAACATAAGTTTAATGTTCATGGTGAGTAAATATACCGTATTGTCCTGAGTATAGGACGCTCCTGATTATAAGCTGCACCCTTAAAGTTTGGTGCTATTTTTTTAAAAAAAATACATTTTAACTTTTTTTAACTTAAAGAAAATATACACATTAGTAGAACAGTAAAACAGTACAGCTTTAGTACAGTTAAAGGCATAGGCACCCTGTCCCTTATTGAATCTGGGCACCCTATAAGTAGCCTTCCCAGATCCAAAGGGGGACAGAGTGCCTACCTTTAACCTTTGGAATTTGGGCAGGTGCAGCTTGTTGTACCCTTCCATGATGATGAGCTGCACCTGCCCAAATTTCAATGGTTAACAGCACAATCCTATGCATGTCTACTCAGAAGTAAGTCCCAATGCATTCAATGGGGCTTACTCCCAGGAAAGTGTGCATAGGATTGCAGCCTAAAGGTTGGCACTCTGTCCCCCTTTGGATATGGTAAGCCTATGCAGGAGCTCTTGCTTTCAACTTTCAAACTGCACTCTCAACTTTCAAACTGCAGGCTCAATAAATATCTTAGTTTCCAGAGTCCTGGGGCTGGAGCTTAAGGGTTAATTTTTTTCAAATGCTTCCATCCTGAGGCTAGAGGCTGCTAGAGACATCATTGTTCGGCCATTTAGCAAGTGATTAAGAGCTGAAAGAAAAAGAAAAAAAAGCCCTGTTTTACCTTTGAAAGAGACTTGGAGAGGCTTGAAAACAGAACACGCAGAAAACGCTAGGCGAAAACGCTAGGCTTTGATTGTAGGCCGCACCCCTACTTTAAAGACTTGCCTTAGGGGGGAAAAGTGAGTCTTATACTCAGGCCAATACGGTATTTAAGAATTTAAATGCTTCTTAAATATTGTGGCTCTCAAACACCTGAAGTTTATCATATGTGGCTCTTACATGAAGCACGTTTGGCCAACCCTGGCATTGAGCCTGTTGCTGTGTGCAAGAATGAATGGACCAGGATAGAAATCCTACAGTGGCATTCAAAGGATAGGAATAAGCGAGTTCTGTCCCCTTCGTAAAGCCAAGCATAGACCAACATAAGCATAAGAACAAAGTACCAGCTCTTTTCGAATTCCTTCTCACATCACAATGAGTTGATGGGGCAATAAGGGTGACGTTCACCGCCACAAGGTAAATGTGTGGTCAATATATGTAAATGTGTGGTCAATTTACCATGCCTATTGAACAAGTTATACAGCCCAATCCTAACTATCCGGCGGGCAGCCCAGGGCCACCCACCGGATCCTATTCTCATCCCGGACTGATCTCGATCGGCCCGGAGGTCTACTCGGGGGAAGGGGACGTTCATCCCTTTCCCCCTGTGTAGCGCAGCCCAATGGGCCTCCTCAGATTTCTGCCAGCTAGCTGGCGGAAGTAAGAGGAGGGCGTGTAACGACTGCGCTGGCCAGAATGGGGACGGGATATGGTGGCCACCATCCCCGCCCTCTCCCAGTCTGGCTCAGCCAATGGCCCCCCTCCCTCGCCTCCCAGACCACCCCCGCCGCGGGTCTCTTACCTGACTCCGGCGGCCACAGGGGAGATCTGACGGCGGAGTAAGGGCTGCCAGCCTTGCACCAGTGGCCCTTACTCTAGAGTCATCGTGAACGTGCTTTACGGCACGTTCGCAATGGCTTCCGGTGGTGGAGCACTTGCCCCACTGCCATCGAGTTTGTCAGGAGTGCGCTGATAATCATGCCAGCAAGCTTGTGATTCCCTTTTCTTCATCATTTGCTGTTTTGTAATACTTTTAAATATCTTAATATGATAAATGCCCAACGGCATAGCACAATCCTATGCATGTTTGCTTGGCAGTAGCTCCCACTGATCAATAGGGCTTACTCCTAAGTAAGTGTGCATATGATTGCAGCTCAAGTTCCTTTTCAGGCAGCCTTCTAGCTGGAATAGTTTCATTAGATATGCTTCATCATTAGCCCAGCAGAGGGCATGATTCATTTTCGGATATAGGCATCCTGGAGTAAAATGTTACAGATGGAGATGACTAAATTGAACCAAATTATATGTAGGCTTATGCCATGACCCTATGTATGTTTATTTGAATGTAACCAAAATGGGGCTGTCAAATACTTGACACATTTTAGCTTGTTAATTTCTGCCTTTTGATGGATTAATCAATTGATGGATAGGAAGTACATGTTCATATTAACAAAACCTCAATATAGGTGCATCTGAGATATAAAGGGTGGAATGAGCCAGGATGGTGTAGTGGTTTGGGAGTCGGACTTAGACCTGGAAGATCCAGGTTCAAATCCCCGCTCAGCCACGAAGCTTCCTGGGTGACCTTGGGCCAGTCACTATCTCTCAGCCCCACCTACCTCACAGGGTTGTTGTGAGGACAAAAAGGAGGGGAGGAAATATGTACACCACTCTGAGCTCCTTGGAGGAAGGGCGGTATAAAAAAATGTGAAAAATAAATAAATAAATAAATAAATAAATAAATAAATAAACTGTGTTTCTTTGCAAGGGCAGTTGGGGAGACAACAGTGAATCCTGCCCTTTGTGAGACCACTGGGAATGAGGAAATTACAGCAAGCTACAGAATCAGATGCCCAGACTCGCATATAGTGTTTTGTGTTTTTATTCAGTTATCAACAAAAACAAACACCTCTTCCCATCAGTCATACACTGGCTCACCCTGCATAGGTAAAGGTATCCCCTGCTCAAAAGCCAGTCATATCCGACTCTAGGGTGCAGTGCTCATCTCTATTTCTAAGGCCATAGAGCCAGCGCTGTCCGAAGATGCTTCCATGGTCATGTGGGCGGCATGACTAACAGAACGCTGTTACCTTGTTCAGCACAGCAGGCTTTCCACAAAACAGAGACAATAAACATATTTCATGGATGACATTAATGCTCACAAGGAGGTTCACAGACTTTATTTTTAGCTTGCATTTTTTTCTAATGTGCTGACATCACACTGTCAGCGCGGCAGGGGCATGTGAGCATTCACACATGTGCTCCCTGATGCAGAGCCAGCACCTGCATCTTCCCCTTGGGGAAAATGCACAAGCTCTTCTTTCAAACATTGCACAAGAATCATGAGCCAAGAATGCATGATTTACAGCCCAGTCCTATGCTGGCTTGGTGGATCTTGCGATCTGCCAGCGTAAAGCTGAGGCCACTGGCGCCACTGCCACTCCATCATTCTGCAGCCTGATACTGATGGCATGGAAGACGGTAAGCCCCACACCGGCAGGGATGGACAGCAGAACCTCCACTAGAGCAGGTAGGTCAGCAATAGGGGTGGTTCGGGGGCAGACTGAGGCAGGGTTTGGAGCAGGGTGGGGTGGATCTCAGTGGCAACCACACATGCTGGATCCGATCCTGCCTTCCCAGTCTGGACCCGCCCCCTGAGTCTCCTCAGACATATACCAGCTAAAAAGCCAGCATTGGTCTGAGGTGACCCATTGGGAACCAGGAGGCCTTCAGGGAGGTATGTAAAACTGTTCTTTACCCCTCCTGGGCTGTCTGGTCCCCTGCTTACTCTGTCGGTGGGAGCTGCAAGCTCTGGGCCGGTGGCAGGTAGGACTGGGCTGCTGCGCTTCCTGAATCAAGCCTCCCTCTCTGTAACATGCAAAGCACTCTTGGTCTTCGTGAACCGTCACCACCCCAAAAAGAGCCTCTTTTCCAACTGCATTTTTTCCACTTATTCACTGGGCTATTCTTTTCGGCACCTCTTATTCGACTGATTGCTTTGATTGTCCTTTGTTGCCTTATTTTCTGCTGACCAGTTGGCATTGCTTTTGCTGCCTTCGTATTTTTAGTTGAGCTTCAGTTGTATTGATTCTGCGATTGTTTTATTCCCTTGGTTCTCTTGTTCTTAAAGAAAAGCGGGATATAAGTTTAAAAAAAGCAAAGAGGACAGAGGAAATGCTGCTACCCAGTTGCATCTATGTACTGTATAATAAATGGGCAACTGCACTGTCTTCACACAAGATGGATTAAAAGGGTGCCAATATTTTCCACTGCACTTGGGTAGGGAAAGCATTGTTATTCACAGTCTCCCATGTGTTGAGACGTTCTAGGGCAGAGCTACCGGGTCTGGTTTCTTATGGCTAAGAGCGCACCGGAGATGTGTGGCACCTTACTGTACGCACAAAGCCCTGATGGGTATTTCAGGACCAAACAACATACAAAAAACCACAAAACATTTGAGAGAAACTCAGAGAGAGAGAGAGAGAGAGAGAGAGAGAGAGAGAGAGAGAGAGAGAGAGAGAGAGTTTAAAAGTGTCCGTCTTTTGAGCAATCCTAAGCATGTGTACTTAGAAGAAAGGTCCCACTGAGTTCAGTGGGAACTCCGAGCCCAGGTAACTGTGCATAGGATTGCACCTTCAGCTTAGGACAAAAACCTATTTCCATGCTCAGATACATCAAAGCAAATAAGGGCGGGGAGGAAGGAGCACATAAATTTTTCAAAGGGAGCAAGAGAATGTATGTACATCTACTCAGAAGTAGTCTATTGCCAGTCAGTGTAAACCAGGGGTTCTCAACCGGTGGTACACGTACCACCAGTGGTGCTCTGGCTGACCAGAGGTGGTACAAGGATCACTGGTCTGCCAGAACCCCACTCCACATTTTCGCACCATGTTTTCGCTCTCAAGGGGCTCCTGCCTTTGGCCGAGCCTCTTGTCTTGGGAGCACTGGGAAGGGCCCACCCACCTGCCCTGACCCTTTTACCTGCGTTTTATGGCTCCGAAAATGTGAAAACCCAGAAGTAACTGGCAATGACGTCAACACCAGTCACTTCCGGTGGCACGCAAAGGACAAGCGGCAGCGGAGGTGGTACGTGGCCGGTCAGTCTATACTGAGATAGATGAACCATGTTTCTGATTCAGCATTGCTAATGAATTAAGCACGAAGATATTCTAGAAAACAAATGTACCCATTTTACATATGGGGAGCACTGAGGCCAAGAGTTCCTAGTCCAAAGGACAATCAGAGATTGTAAACCCCAAAGCCCATGCAAAAACGCAACCAACAAGGAAGTGAACCAAACCAAAAACCAGGGAATCCATGGCAGAAAGCATTCAGAACCCGAGCAAAACAGAACAAACCTGTAACCCCCAACTTGAAACATGGGATCAATTTTCATACCATTCAATGACGCTTAATGGTGCAAATAATACATTAGATGAATCTTTTAAAAAATCTTATTGGTTGGATAAAATTAGGTACCCCTGGAGCACTACACCAAATAGTTCATAATTTTCAAACTAGTAACTGCCAACAGGTAGGAAACATTTAGGCTGCATGATTCAAGGTTAAAACATATTCAAGATAAAAGAACCATGTGGGCTCATCCTCCCAAAATTAGCCCACAGGCAGAGAGTCAAATATGATCTGCGAAGGTTCAGCAGTGTTTCAACAGACATTCAGGTGTTTTGTCATTGCAAATAAACATATATCCCAGTAGTCTCAATTAAGGTACAGTTGCCAGCATGGCAAAACACACAAGTAAAACTAGTCGGACAAACAGGCACATCCTGCACTGGAAATCTACAGCAATCATTCTCCTTTAACCTCATGTGAAGTCCAACCCTATGCACTTTACTCAAAATACAGTCCCACTGTGTTCAAGGGGGCTTACACTCGGATTCACAGGCAGTGGCGTAGGAATGGGGGGGTCCATCCCCAGGCGGCGCGCCGGAGGCCTCTGCCCTTGGCGGCAAATGGGGCATGCAGCAAAATCGGCGGCAGCGACTTTTTGCAAATTTCCCCCAACGCCGCGTCACCAAGGACTCGCCCACCTACCCGGCCTCATAGTGGCCTTTCCCGGCCGAAAAAACGCGGGGTGGTGGTGGTAGTGGTTTGGGAGTCGGACTTAGACCTGGAAGATCCAGGTTCAAATCCCCGCTCAGCCACGAAGCTTCCTGGGTGACCTTGGGCCGGTCACTCTCTCTCAGCCCCACCTACCTCACAGGGTTGTTGTGAGGACAAAAAAGGAGGGGAGGAAATATGTACACCACTCTGAGCACCTTGGAGGAAGGGCGGTATAAAAATGTGAAAAATAAATAAATAAATAAAGTGACATCGTCCCCGGAAGAGGCATGGCTAATGACGGGGGTGCGTCACGGGCTACCACCCCCAGCGGCATGCACTGCCGCCCCCACCCTGCCCACGGCTGGCTATGCCACTGTTCACAGGGATTGCAGCCTCACAGCACAAGCCTGTCTACGTTTACACAGAGTTGGGAGGGACAGTGTACCCGCTGCAACATAATGGCCCCCCTAATAAATTAAATGAATGCAAAACACACACACACACACACACACACACACACACACACACACACATTATTCTTGAAGTGAAAGTCTGAACACCATTCTGTCTTATCTATGACCTGGTTTGTCCCATGCTGAAGTGCAGGCCAGGCTTCTTCCCAGGCATATTTCATGCCCCAAGTGTTGAGAAAGAAAGGTTAAAATGGTGAGTTCTGGCTAGTTCTCGCTCTCGGGGCACGTTGGCTTGGATGCTTGATGAAATTCTGGTCTTCTTCCCTCTCTCATGCTAATAGATGACAATGTGCATTGTTGGGGTCTGGCTGACACGCATTTTGTACTTACCCCTAGATACTGGCCTTCAATAAACACAACTGGCAGCGATGGGGTTTCACCCACTTTTCTGCATCTCTCATCTAGTTCTTTTCCATAGTCACTGTTCAGGGCAATGTTCTTCTCCTGAAATTTCACTCTGTGGTTTTGGAAGATCTTTCGAACCAACTCACATCTTTCAAAAGTTGTTCTCACCACTCGAAGGCCAGTTGTGTAAATTACTATGCGGCCATATTCCAGAACGGACGATACCTGTGGAGAAAAAACACCCATTACTCTTTCATACTATCATTCAAGGGCTTTGACTTTAAACATCATTACTACCTTTAATAGTTTAAGATAATTGTGTG
This sequence comes from Plestiodon gilberti rubricaudatus, assembly GCA_026170595.1. NCBI lineage: Eukaryota > Metazoa > Chordata > Lepidosauria > Squamata > Scincidae > Plestiodon > Plestiodon gilberti. The sequence continues at coordinate 74,712,564 of JANXHW010000005.1, read as the reverse complement.
AAAAATTAAAAATGGATTTTAAAACGTCCCAGATAAATAGAAAAGGTATATTGGAAACTGATCCCAGATTAATAGAAATCCCAGATAATCCCAGAAAAATAGAAAAGGTATAGTATATGTGCTAACAAATCCATGTTTATTCAAAATGGAATTGCACTGTATTCCACAGACAAACTCCCAGATAAATTTTTTGTAATCCTATCCACACTTACCTGGGAGTAAGTCCCATTGACTATAATGGGACTTACTCCTGAGTATAGATGCGTATGACTGGGCTCTTAATGTAACATGAACTACATACTGTTCTTCTGGCAGCCCTTGGGAAAGATTATGATTGAGACATAAACATATGCTCCCAGGCAAATTTCTCAGTTTGCCTCCTGCTGAGCCTGATGCTCCTTCTCAGCTAAGGTCCTTTTGAGAAAAAAAAAAAAAAGTTCCAAAAGCAGCACCTGATTACATCACTGTATCTGCTGTAGAAGAAGTCCCAGAGCTCCACTCTACCTCCCCTGACTAGACGGCATCCTTGCCCATACCGCTGCAATCAAGAAATGCCTTCCAGTAAGAGCAAGCCTCCTTCCTCCTTGGTCACTACACAGTGGCCGCAGCTGGACTATGTGCATTCAAACCACCCACCCCTGCGGCATTCAACCCTCCTCCCCCTCCTGCCACTCCTGACTGCCACTTCTAAATAATCACGGGATTAATTCTACTTTCTTTTTTAAAAAATCCATATTTTGTCTCCTGCTGTCCTGAATATTCGCTCTTTAAAAACACACGTACGCAGACTTGGCCCTGTGTAATTAATATTTAGCAATATAGTTTTGCAGTCCACGTCGCTTAGCAGGACAGAGCTCCTTCATGCGCCAAGTTCAGAGTGTCTTGTCGCTAGATCATTGCCAGCCTCCCTGAACATAATTCACAACAATGCATATCTCTAGGAGCAGAATATCATATATTGTTTGTTGTCTTAGGCAGGGGCAGATCTAATATGAAACTAATGAAGCTTAAGCGTCAAGGCCTCTAATCTTGGAAGGGCCCCAGTAGCAAAAACAACTTTAGTCCATATTGCTTAAAATATTTGGGTCTACTGTATGAGAAGGGTTGTTTATTATTATTATTATTATTAACAATAACAATAACAATAACAATAACAATAACAATAACAATAACAATAATAATAATAATAAAAATATTGAATAATACATATATTGACTGTGGTTGTTTTTATGTTTTATTGCATCATTCTATGATGCATCATACATGTATATAACATTTCCCCAATTTTCATCCCCCCATCACTCATAGGACATTTTTATTCACACCAGTGATATTGACATGTGAGATAATCCAGTACAGCAATTTTAATCAAAATCATCTGAGATGTAGTGGTTCATTAATAAAAAAAAAAATTGTGGTGATCTGTCGTGGAACATAAGAACATAAGAAGAGCCCTGCTGGATCAGGCCAAAGGCCCATCTAGTCCAGCTTCCTGTATCACACAGTGGCCCCACCAGATGCCTCAGGGAGCACACAGCCAACAAGATAACCTATTTCCTGCTGCCACTCCCCTGCACCTGGCACAGAGAAAACCTCCTTCTAAAACCAGGAGGTTGCTTATGGCTTGTAACCTGTGATGGTCTTTTCCTCCATGAATCTGTCCAAACCCCTTTTAAAGGCATCTAGGCCAGGTGCCATCACCACATCCTGTGGCAAGGAGTTCCACAGATGAATTACACGCTGGGTAAAGAAATATTTTCTTTTGTCCGTTCTAACTCTCCCTCCACTCAACTTTAGTGTATGTCCCCTGGTTCTGGTGTTGTGCGAGAGGGAGAAGAATTTCCCTCTATCCACTCTCTCCATCCCATGCATAATTTTATACGTCTCAATCATGTCCCCCCCTCAAGCGCCTTTTTTCTAGACTGAAAAGCCCCAAACGCTGTAGGAGGATAGGAGGATAGGATGGGGTTGCAACTTTGCCTCTACTGCTGGTTTGTTCCCAATTGCAGCCCTCATCCTAGAGCCCTCATCAACAAGGGCTCACAGTGGTGCTCTCTGTCTTGGAGTTGAGGCAGACCAACCCAAATGTTCACACAGAACATGCCTATGCAGAAGTGGTGCCCATGCCACAAAGATCACATACATAGCAACCCTCATTCTCTCTTAGATCTACTCCAGGTCTCCAGGCAGTGTCACCCCTACTCTCCCCAACCAAACACTTGTGAAAGTGAAGCAGAAGCCACCTGTTGTGGGAGCAGTGAATTTCCTTTGGAAAGCAGCTGTTTGAAGGGTCCTATGGGTTACAAATGGAGTTGCTATGAAACAGCTGGTTCTCAAAATAATATAACCCCTGCTGCACTATGATTTAGCTTCTCAGTGCTTGGGGCAAACAGACAGTGGGGTTTGCAGAATCGCACCATCTCTCCTGTTCATGTTAATAACATGTGATGGTCAAGTGCAGAATGGTATTATCATGGTATTATCTGTTTTGCTGCAAGTTGTCCCCTCTTGCCAATGTAGCCATCAGGCTTAGCTCTGCCACAACCAATTGTGTATAGTGTTTTACTTGCACGTTGAAATATATACCATCAGTCACACACAAAAGTAGAAATTGCCACAAGCAAGGATGTCAGGATGTGCCCTAGAACTATTGATTTCAGAGCAGCAGCCTACAGCACATATATATGCAATGTGCCTCTGGGGATTTTCCTGCTGCATCTCCATTATGTTGGCATAAATAACTTCAAATCCTTTCACACAATGTGTGCAGTTGTTGCAGGCACAACCATCGAACACAGGGCAGAATCCAGAGGGACAGTCATGTTACAAAAACAATAAGAGTCTTGTAGCACCTTAAAGGCCACCTTAAGGCCAGCGGGTGGCGCAGCGGGTTAAACCGCTGAACCATAAGCTGTCGATCGAAAGGTCGGCAGTTCGATTCCTGCGACAGGGTGAGCACTCGTTGCTTGGCCAGCTCCTGCCAATCTAGCAGTTCCAAAGCATGTTAATGCGAGTAGATAAATAGGTACCGCTTGCGGGAAGGTAAACAGCGCTCCGTGTTCCAGCCGCATGCTACGCGCTGCGGCAAGGGGAGTCATGCCGGCCACATGACCACGGAGGCATCTTCGGACAATGCTGGCTCTTCGGCTTTGAAATGGAGATGAGCACCACACCCTAGAGTCGGACACGACTAGACTTAATTGTCAGGGGATACCTTTACCTTTACCTTTAGCACCAATTACCAAAAAGCACCAAAAAGGCTAACCAATTTGTTTCATTTGGTAAGCTTTAATAGACTACCTGAAATCCTCAGGTGCATTTGAGCATGCATGAGGATCAGGAAACATCAAAAAAGCTGTATCATAGTAGTAGTACATGGGCCACCAATTGGTAGTAGTCGAACCCCCAGCTGGCAACTACCATTGCGGCCGCTCTGCACCATGGCGGATCCCTTAAATTGGCAGCTCGAGCTCTGGAAAGGCAGCAGAGCTGGAACGTGTGGGCTTCCCATGATGGGAAGGACCCTCCCACCCATCCTTGTCCCCTTGCCACTTGATTTCTGGGCTCCGGTGCGGCGAAACCCCAAAATTAAGTGGCGATGACATCATTGCCACATACTTCTGGTGGTACTCGACGCAGCGAGAGGTGGTACGTACCGAGAGGGTTAAGAACCCCTGTTCTAGTGGAAGCTGGAAGCATGATTGTATTGCTTTCAGTGGATACTAAATGGCCCACAAAACACTGCTAAAAGCAAGTGTTTTGCACTACATGTTTTGAAAGAGCCTTCTATACTGCATTTCTTAGTCATCACTAAGTGGTTTAGCATTCTCCAAGCAGCAAACACAATAATTCAAATGATAATGCAACCAAAATAAAATCCCACTAACAATTTAAAACAGCAAGCACAACCATAATCAGGACTATCGCTAACCATACACTTGCCTGCCTGCCTGCCTGCCTGCCTGCCTGCCTGCCTGCCTGCCCATTTGTTCCCAGTAATGCTGTTTATTCTGGCCACCAATTGCCAGCCAAACAAAGTCATACTTCACTTATGGAAAATGAATACAGAGCATCTGAAACTATTGTGACCAAGCTGGACACAGGCTGAATACAGAGTAAATGGGGATGAGCTTAGATATGAATGGAGGATGTCGGTCCATTCATTTATTTGAGTGCCTGCTAAACTTTCATTGTTGCCCTCGCATCAACTCTGCCTCTTTCTGAAATGGATTTTTGTATCCAGTGTTGGCAGAAACCATAACGTGCTGCTCATCTTGAATGAAATATTTAATTACATCTCCAATTTCCTTCGACATCCTGCTTCCAAGTAAACATAACTAGGACTGTGATATCAATTTTAAATAGAGGGGTTGGTGTTTGGGAAGATTCTAATCTGCAAGGCAGATCTTTCCACTCACTAACAAAATTATGGTGCCCCCTCTTTGCCCCACCTCTGAATCTTTTTTTTTTCCTGCAGCTGCCGCTGGGCACAATAAACAATCCATTAAACTAAGAGACTATTACCTAATTTACTGGAATCTCTCAGTTTTCTCCAAACACTCTGTCAGGGTCCAGAGAGGGGCTGCCAGCGACCGCACGCTGATCCAGGGCAGTAGCGCCTAGTGTTTAGCATGCTCACTTCTTTTCCTGCTCCCCTGTTTGGACATGCAGCTTAACAGGGAAAAAGCCATCAACCCAGGAGATCAAGCCAGCCGGAAGGGCTCCCTGGATAGAATCGCCCTCTTAGAATAATACTGAACCTCGGGGGTCTCTATCAAAATCACTCTCACAGTAGCACCTGCCGAGCAAGGAGACATGACCATCCACTGAATTTCCCTTATTCGGCAGATTCTAAGTACATATGTTTATTTTTTAAAAGTACAAACTTTTATTAAAAGTCTAATAAGTGGAAATGAGATAACAAAACCAAATGAGCAAAAAAAAAAAGAGAATGAAATTTGGCGAAACAAAGGTTCCTTAATTATTTCACCAATTATTCAACCTGCAGTAATGCCACTCACCAGCAGATGGCGCTGAAGCACTGCAGAATCTCATGCATGCCTTGTAACTCAGAGCTAATTGGCCAAGAGTTTTGAATGAGCTTGAAAGGCACAGAGAAGCCAAACTAAAATAACATAAAATCCTTACGGTTTTCCTAACTAAATATTGGTTCCTATCTTTGTATCTGGATGCTGGAACCACCGGCTTGTTCCACTCGCAGTCACAGTGAGTGGGTTGCTGGTGTGCTCCCCTCTCAATGGCTGGAGGAAGAAAGAGAACGACTTTCGTCTGCTTGGGAGTTTATCGTTCAACTGGAATGACGTCCACCTGCCCTCTGATTGGAGGAGCGTCAGCTGCCTGGTCACTTGATCAGTCCCCTTGAAACATGATCTCTACCTTTTCTCTGCCTGGGAGGGGGGACTGGCAGGAAGAGCCATGCAAATGAAATTGCAGCAGACAAAGGATCTTTGAAATACTCTGCTAGCAGTATGCATGGGGAGGGGGGATACCCAGAACCATGAGACACACAGAGAATTCCACAGAGAAACAGGCAAGCCCCACAGAAAAAGGAATAAAACACACACAAAATATATCTACTTCATGACACACTTATTTGCATAAAACAAGCTTAACCATTTTCCTGAACATCTGGAAAGAACTGACCAGGCATAGGTCCTTTGAAATTAAAAGGAAGGCCTTCTGTATTAATAATTGCAAAGCACAGAGGGAGGAAGTCAATGGGAGAAAGTGCTCCTTCAAACCCAAGCCAATTAAGGACCTTGAAAATTAATGGCAACATTTTGAATTGAGCCTCAAAACAAATAACCATAGTGCAATTCCTTGCTGAGCTATGAGATCTCCAGCTAGTCTCAGACAAGAAGTTCACCAGTTCTTAACTGAAGTTTCCTGGATGTGCCTCAACAATAGTGTCAGCACACATTGCAGCAAGCCATCCAGGAGTTTACCACAGCACAATAGCGTAGCTAGAGGGGAGCCTGCAGGCAGGGCAATATGTCATCACCCCTCCCCTGCCTCCAGAATGGCTCAGGATCAGGGCCATCCAAGCCATTCCAGAGGCAGGGGCGGGGCGATGATGTGTTGCCCCATTCGTGGGGGCCCCTCTAGCAGCACAGCAGCATCTATGGCAACATACACTTCTGGCCTCTGGGCTGCTATCAAGAGAACAGAATAGTCCGTAAGAATGGTGCAATGTAAATGTGAAGTAATGTGAACTTTTGTGTCAACTTCTTAGACGACTGCACTACAACAGAATTCAATAGTCAGTTCCAAACTTTTTTCAGACAATATAAACAACTAGCAAGATCTCCATTACATGATGAGGATGACAGAAATCCACAGTAGAGATAAACCCAGCATTGTGATCTCAGCATTTGGAAACATGCAAACAGGAGAGAGGTCAGAGGGAGAAGATTGGTGTCCTGACTGCTGATGGCACAACTGTCCAAATATGCAAATTACTGAAAGACGGTGACAGTCGGTCTATTGACTGCTAGTATCACAATGCTTCTTTTCTTTCTCCTTCTTCTTATTGGGCAGCAGCATATTATTGGGGCATCTGTCCCAGATGAAAGGTCACAGGTTTCCTATAGGCTTTTCAAAATCTAGATGCATGGACACTTTTTGTAGCTCAGGCTTTGCTTTTTCAAGTCAGAAAAGAAGTCTGCTTTGACAAGAAATATACAATGCTAGCAGTCTGGCTAAAAGAAGAATGAAGCATTATCATTCTCTATCTTGGCTTGGGCCATCTTTTGTATGAAAGAAAGGTAAATGGTCAAATAATTTGATCATCTTTGTCTTAATAATAAGCAGAATTTATACAACACTTTAGAGCAGTGGTTCTCAAACTGGTGGGTTGCGACCCACCAGGAGAACCAGAAATGGCTGCTGCCTCCCCACATCCTCCGGAGGGCCGGAGCAACCCCCGTGAGTTAAAAAAAGACCTTTTCCCCCAGCGGCAGCGCAATCCAAGGAGCACCACCGCCACTGCCGCCCTGCCCCCACCAACACTTACAACTTCTCCACCTCGTGGGGAGAACTTTAAGAAACGCTACTTTAGAGTGTTCAAAATGCTTCACGTATATTATCCTGTTGTAATCTTTACAGCAGCCCTGTCGGATAGATGACTATTATTATCCCCATATTGCAGATGAGGGGTCTGAGGCTGATAGCGAGTGGCTTGCTTACCTATAGGGCCAACTAGTGACAGAGGTGCGATCCAAAGCAAGGGTTTTGTAATTCAGCTCAGGCTGCAGTCTTATACACAGTTTCCTGGGAGTAAACCCCATTGTACATAATGAGACTTACTTCTGAGTAGACATGCCTAGCCTTGCACTGTTAGTCTGTTGGCCATTACGCTACACCAGCCCACCCGCTGCAGCTCACATATCCAGGCAGAGGGCAGATGAAATCCTCTTTTAGGCAACTGAGACAGAAATTGTGGGGTATTCAATATGTAGGCTACAATCCAACACCCTAACAACCTAACAGGAGTTGTCATGTGGATCAAGTCTCTGACTCCAAGTCTCGAGTCAAGTCCCAAGTCTCTGGGTCCAAGTCTCAAGTCAAGTTCCAAGTCTTTGCCCCCAAGTCCCAAGTGTTTGTTTGCGAGTCCCTATCTATTTAATGGAGAAAAAAACACTTCTAGTGGGAGGGTGAGATTCTGCAAAGTACGAAGGGCTGCTCTTGGATAATACATTAATTTATTAACAGTGCAATCTGACTTAACTTTTGTGCCGGTTTAACCAGCGGCGCAGCAAGAACAGGAGCCCCCAGAACGGAAAAGGGATTCAAATCCCCTCCAAAAGAGGAATTCAAAGGGGATTTGAATCCCTTTTCTGTTCTGGGGCCTCCCGTTCTTGCTGCGCCGCTGGTTAAACCAGCACAAACGTTAAGTCAGATTGCGCTGTAATTATGACTATGTATTAATTCGCAAAGGCAGAGAAATAGATACAATGTAACTTAAGATAATCTGCCGCGATCGTTTTTTAGCAGCATTATCAACAAAGGATTAAAAAGTCATACCTTCTTCTGAAGCAAAATGATTTGTGCCCATTGTGCCCATAGTTAAAACTGCCTTAATTATGTAACAAAAAGTGGATTTCCTTAACTCAAAACTGACCAATGAGACTGAGGGCGCAATCCTATCCAGCCACTAGGCTGGCATGGAACCTCTGCGCTGTCCTAGGATCATTGCAAAAGCTGCTATAAGGCAGTTGTGCCAGGCCAATGCAGAGGCCTGCTCTAGCCCCTGCAGGCCAGATTTCGATGGCGTGCTGCCAGGTAAGCTACAGCTGGGCCACGCAGCGCAGGGGTGGGGGAGAGTGTTCTGGGGCCATTTCGGGGCAGGGCGGGATCAGCAGCAGCAGCAGTGTACGCTGTATCCTATCCCCCTCTCAGGTCCTTTTCACCCAACACGGGCAGCCTTGATTTGCGCCGCCAAAATGGCAGGCGCAGATCCAAGGAGGCCTATTGCAGGGCCGGTGGCTTTACCCGGGATAAGGGAAGAACTGTTCCCTTACCCCAAGGAGACTTCCAACCCTGCCTACTCTGCTCAGAATACAGCATTGCCGGCACAGCTGGATCGCAGAGTAGAGCATAGGATAGGATTGAGCTGTGATTGTTCTGAGAGCCAATGAGGTGTTATTATGACACAGCATGGAACCAATAAGGTGTTAGTATGAGTCAGCTCTCATTTCCATGTATCAGAACTAATACTAGAATTCTTATTCCGTTGTGTGTGTCATCAAATTGGCCACTGTTTTTGTCTTGGTTACTGATTTGTTGGGTGACCTGTACTGTGATATCTTAAAATAAATTAAGTTAATGGGAGTGACACCAAGAGTTACTGCACCGGGTGACGCCAACCCTAGTGAAACTACTGGAGTGACGCGATGAGTTCTCACAATGGGTGATGCAAACCCTAGTGATATCTCTGGCAGATAGTCCTATGTCTGTCTGCATATGGAAAGATGGGTCCCACGTGAAATACATTCATTCTTCTATGTGCTCTTATTCCTGATGCTCTCTGATACATCAGTGCGGAATTCCCTATATCTATTTAAAACATGATTTGTACAAAAGCGAATGATCCCCAGGGAAGAAAGTTAATTCTAATATTGTTTAATTACCTACTCGATAACAAATGGCTTTTCAGCAAGGCAATTTACATCCAATTACAGAAGTAAAGATGTTTTCTTTGTTGTAGTTAATCATTGGGTGCACTAGAAGATAAAATTACTATATACTCAGAAGGCTAAATTCATTCACTCCACCATAGTTTACCACAGAGCTATAGAATGATGGTCTACATAGGCAGGACACTGTCCAACAGTGAATAAGAGATAGGGAGGTGGGAGGTGTCAAATGCAACAGAATTATCCTTATTCGCGGATCACTTATACAACCATTCCACTGGTATGAGCAGACCATGTGGTATGGGAATGCCTATTGGGAGAAGAACCATACAGTCCCACCAGGAGATATTGTGCCGAAGGGTGCAGACTTGATAGGTAGGCCTGAAGTGAAGCTATGCCAATGAGAAAGTGGATGCTGGGAACAATGGAGGAACACAGTGACTAACAGCCCAATCCTATTGGGCTAACACTGGCAGAACACATGTTCTGCCAGCATTAACTACCTTACGGCAGTCACGAAACACACTCTGATAGCATGCGAAGGCACACGCTGCCAGAACACTGGCGGGAAGGCTACAGCTGCGCCGCACATGGCAACGTCCCTGTTGGGACCCGCTGAAGCAGGTAAGTGGGTGGGGGAGGTGGAACAGGGTGGGGGAGGTAGAATGGGGGCAAGGATGGGCGGGTGGAATGGGGAGGCAACAGGGGCAGGGGATGGGTGGATTGGCTTCAGGAAGGGGGTGGATTTGGCACTGGCAGCAGCAGTGGCTGCCGAATTCTAGCCTCCTTTCCAGATCTGATCCTGCAGCCCATGTCCTGATCTCCTGGACTGCCTGATCTCAATGGATCTTTCCTTACATTTTCTCTGTGCTTTGCAGATCAAAGACTCAAACCCAGTTATTAATAATTTTCAAGACAAGGTGCAAAATTGGTAAAATTTGCTCTAGTTGCTCAAGGTGTGTGTGTGTGGGGGGGGGGTGTTTCACTCTACTCCAGTTACAGTTCTAATAGTTCCTCTTATGTACTAACTCCACCTGGGAATCCCAATGCCTTTTTGCACAGAGGAATGAATACAATCTCAGCAGCAGCCACGGCTTGATGGCTCGGTGGGAAAAGAAGCCCAGCTCACACACTTCCTTGCCTTTTGCTTTCTCATGTCTTCCGTCTTCAGCCTGAAATGAATCACAAATTCCATGCAGCAGAGGGAACCGTTGTGCCGACTGCTGATACCCTGTGACTTAGTGGAACATTTCACACTGTAAGCGTGGCTCACTGGAGAATTCCTTGCGATAATGAAAGCTACAGGCAGTGAACAGCAATCTGGGTCAGGGTCACAATCCGTGAATAGCAATTGTCAAAATGCAGTAGTGACTACTTCATGAGTCAATGGGGCCTAGTGGCTAGACTGCAAGGGCTAGTATTGATACTCAGTAGTAGATTCCTACTACTGGTAAAGAACTTCCTGAATTGTTAAAACTCATGCTGCGTGTGTGTGTGTGTGTGTGTGTGTGTGTGTGTGTGTGTGTGTGTGTGTGAGAGAGAGAGAGAGAGAGAGAGAGAGAGAGAGAGAGAGAGAGAGAGAGAGAGAGAATGTTTGATTTCTTTCTCTCTCTCTCAGAAAAAGAAAGGAACTTCCCTGTGCATAGAAAACAAAGTCAGGGAGAGAGTTAGATTATATTTCCTGACTTGCTAGATTTCTATGTACACGGACTGCTTTTCATGGGAGAGCATTGAAACATACAATTCCTATGTGCAGCATGATGTGGTACAGCCTAGGGTGAGTTTGCTGACTGGCTCTTAGACTTTAATCTGAGGTGCCTGGATTCAAATTCCAGCTCAGCCCTGGACTCCGTTTCCAAAGCTGATTCCTCACCTGTCAAACTGGTATAATTACACTCCACATCATGTGGGATCATTGTGATGAGAAATGTTGTGACTTGCCCTGGTTCTTACAAATATAAATATAATTAAGTCACTATGCCCACACATTTATTTTGCCACTGCCTTGAAAAACCCGTTTGCCATCCTCAAGCCTCCGGCTCAAATTACACAGTTTTCCTGGCACCTTTAAGGGCTGCTTCAAAAGTAACAAATACTCTGCTCAGATAAATAATAGTTCTGTGTAGGAGAAAACATAGAAACAGCATGCAGGATGATATACATGATAAAGATTGTCTGGTTCATTGTGAGCATGTGGTCTAAGAGGAGATGCAATTGGCCTCTGCTTTCCAGCTGTTGGTGAGTGGCAGGCAAGGAGAGAGCAGATGGGCCCAGCAAAAACCCTCTTCCTGGGTCCCATCTAGCTCACCTCTCATAAGAACATAAGAAGAGTCCTGCTGGATCAGGCCAAAGGCCCATCTAGTCCAGCTTCCTGTATCTCACAGTGGCCCCACCAGATGCCGCAGGGGGAGCACACAAGACAACAAGATACCTGTATCCTGTTGCCACTCCCTTGCACCTGGCACAGAGAAAACCCACTTCTAAAACCAGGAGGTTGCTGGAAAAGCCACCACTCCTCCTCTTAAGGCAGGGAATCTCACAGGCCCCACTGCATTTGGTGCTCACTCTAGGCACAGCATGCCCGGGATGCTGCATGCCCCAAAGAGAGAAACCAAATGCCTTAGGTAGCCATGCTGTGGTGCATTGGTATGAAACAATGAATCCGACACAATGGGAGTCTACATAATAATGTGTCCTCTGCATACGGAGAAGGAGAGTTCTACCCACAGTTTGATGGTTCTTTCCTTCAAGGATATGCTGTTGTTCCATCGCATGCAGACCTTCTTCGCCATTCCATTCTGCCTTGCAAAAGAGCATAAGCCAGACAGAAGTAAAGTCATATGTAGAACTGCTCAGCACTTTTCATTTCTGTGTGTCTGTGTGTGTGAAAGGTATTGTTCAACTCAATCAATAATCTCCTTACAGATCTCAGAGCAGCAGCCATGTTCCCTTTAATTAAAAGGCATTACTGTGCGCTGAACCTCAAGTCCAAGTGCCGCAAAGCCTGCTGCCATTATGTGCTGCCGAGGCAGAGACATTGATCCCAAAAATTATATTACACCCGACTTCTTCTCTGCCTTGTGTTTTGCATTTATAGCTCTCGGCGGATTTCCTTTTCATAGCAGAGAAATGCAAGACGCTCCTCTGGGTGTGTGGCACTCCCTAACTCCATCCGTGATTTACCAACCCTTTGAGAGAGCTGATATGAATTAAAACTTGTGTCACTGCTTCTAATAGTAAACCTCTTAGTATCATAGATTGCAATCAGCGAGCAACTAGCAGTTGCTGGTAAAGCTGATATCGGAGAGTCTGAGCTCTGTTGAAAATTTACAGCATTTTTCCTTGGCAGCTGAGCTGACCTTTCATCCCAGATTAATTACACTCCAACATCCAGTCTGCCTAACACAATAAAACCATTTTTTCCCCTCTCTTCCAGTAGGCATACAAACTCTGATATTACTGAAAGAGGCTATCAATCCAGATTGCCATACGTAAACCAGTGAGGGAAATGGAAATTTATTGATTTTACTGTTAGCAACTCATTCCAGGCAATAAAACCAGAGAATCTAATTAATTAGTGAGTCTTAATTTACAGGCGTTATACTCTTTAGTCTTAGATGATATGTTTGGAATACAGTTTGAAACCAATTCACCCTTTTTAATTGGGTGATGCAGCTGGTGAGGTGGGAGGTAGTCCTTGGCTCCTGTTGAGAGGTGAGTGAGAAGGAAGGGGTGCCCACATTCTCCCCAGCAGGCATCGAGAAATGGAGTTGGAGGGAGATGGGAGCAGAACAGTGCAGATGCCTGGTTGCTAATTCACCAGCTGCATCCTGCATGAGTATGGGGCACAGGTGTCAGTAAGCTATCCAGAAAACTGCCTATCTTCTCCCTGTTTCCAATGCTGCCTCTTGAAACCCATTCATTAGGATGTGGGGGGGGCCCTTCTTCCATTGCCATTCAGGGGTAGTGGCCAAGAACTACTTACTGCCCCACATCTCACTGACTGCAATGGCTAATTTAAAGGAAAGAAGAATTTCTGCCTGGTTTTCTCCAGCACTAAAGGCAGTGCTGTAGCTTAGGCTGCAATTCTAATCTATACAGGGGATACGTTCCAGCCCCCCACCCCCGTGGATAAGTGAAATGCCCCCTCCGCAGTTTTCTGAATCCCCCCCCATGCGCACAACCACCACCACCCCAGGCTCTTACTTTTCATGAAGCAACTTTGTTTCTTCCTTCAACAAATGCGATAAGCAGCCTTCAGCTGCTTATTGCAGGCAAGCAGAGCGAGACGAAGTGCTAGATAGGCTCTCAGAGCCTGCTCTGAGAGCCTATCTAGCACTTCGTCTTGCTCTGCTTGCCTGCAATAAGCAGCTGAAGGCTGCTCATCGCATTTGTTGAAGGAAGAAACAAAGTTGCTTCACAAAAAGTAAGAGCCTGGGTTGGGTCGCGTACGCGGGAGGGGGGCACCATCCGCTATCCGTGAATAAGTGAATCCATGGATAGCAGATCAGCAGATATGGGGGGCCCTGTACACACTTTCTTGGGACTAAGCCCCATTGAACAGAATGGAACTTATTTCTGAGTAAAAATGTGTAGGATTGCACTGTAAGAACACAACAGGCAGAGCTTTTATATATCCTCAAGTACAATGCTTTCAAACTGAAGTAAGTTGAATATTCCAGGTGATGCAGACATTCATCTAAGAGATTTTCTAGAGAAACAGGTCATCCAGAGGCGTCGCTGGGGGGGAGGGGGCCCACTCCCACCCTGCCCTCCTTCCAGGAGTGTTTTTGCACCACGTGACGTCACTCGGGGGTGGTGCGAGTGATGTCCTGCCCCTCAAGTGACATCACAGGGGTGTCACAGGGGTGCGGGCGCCCCCTGGAGGGTGTAGCTATGCCACTGAGGCCATCAAACAGTAACATTATTCCTCAACTGTATCACTTCAAAAGAAAATGACTTCTTCATATATTAACGGTATTTGTTTAAAATATTTGTTTGCCCTTTAGAGTTTTGTTTGTCCCTTTCCTACCCCATTAAAGGGATAATCAAGGTGGCTTACAGAATAAAAACAATTACAACTCTCTCTCAATAACAGGAAAAGGGGCTCACTTATTTTTTTCCTGACCTGCTAGCTTTCTTTGTGTAGGATTTTGTTTCATGGAGGAGTATCCAGTCATGCAATTCCTCATGTGCAATTTGGTGCTACAGTTCACAAGCTGTTTTAACATCAGATGACCTATCAGTCATATTGGTTTCCAAATCAACCCTCACAATTCTGTGTCAGATACATATAGCACTGCTGAAACTGCGCCCAGTTGCTTGATAGAGCAAAAAAAATGTTTTCCTTTTCATCCTAAAAATTTTTCGCAAACTCTAGGCAGATATCAGTGACTGCCCTGCTGACGCATTAATGGAGTAAAAGATCTCCACTTTGGGGGCCACATTAGGCTAGCAAAGTGCTGATGAAGTGTTGACTCAGTCCAGAGGCTGTAGCGCTACTGCTGTGTCTTTGAGCAATCTCACAACTAAAAGGGCCACTCACACTTTTAAATCCTATTCTAATACATAGGGCTGCCCCACAGTTAACCATCAGAAAACTCAAGAACATGCTGTCTCCTTGCAACTTAATTAACAAAATTGGAACCATACTTCCCAACTGTTCCTCATTATTTAATCATGTCTAGAACAAGGATAGGACTTTTCATGTTTAAATTGCTCTACAGGCATTAATAAATTAAATAACCTGGACCATCTTTATTTTTTTCCCTAATTACATTTACTACTCTATCATAGAGTATATATACAGTACATGTACTGGGAAATGCCCTCTTCTTTCTTTAAAATTTACTACTGAAAAATAAAGGATTGACCTTGAAGAGGATTTTCTAAGACAGGGTTTCTCAAAGTGGTGGGTAGCGACCCACCACTCTGAGAAGGGGCAGGTTGCTAACCTCTTAAGGGGGATGGTGACATGCGGTGAAGTCAGCGACCTTCCACTGCCGGCGGGGACAAAGGGGGCCTTTTTCTACTTACTGGGGGTCGTGCTGCCCTCCGGAGGGTGTGGAGAGGTCGTGGCCAGCCCCGTGGGCCTCCCCAAGCCTTAGATCAGCTGGAGACGATTGAAGCCCACTTCCGATTTACTTCCTGGTTTTGCCCTACTCTTGGGGAGAACTTTGAGAAATGCTGTGCTAAGAGTAATAAAGCCAAATACATAAAGTTTAGTCAAAGTCTCATCAGATGTTCATTGAAATGGAGTGGATTTAGGTTGGGCTGGTACTTGGATGGGAGATCACATTGGACCCCTCTGTATACCACTGACAGCCCAGTCCAGCCTAAGGCCTCAGCGGCACAATTCAGGCACAACTGCAGCCTAAGCGCCTTAGGGCTCAGTCCAGCCCAACTCAGCCCAACTCAGGCAGAGTTGAGGCCCAATTGTGGCACAATTGGGGCCCAAAACAGGACCGAGTTAGGCTGCAACGGTGCCTGAGTTAGGCAGGAGGCAAGAGCAGTGGGCCAGGATCGAGGCAAAACTTACCACAGAGGCAGGCAGGCACCCGTGGGGAGCTGTCAGTCTTGTGGAAGTGAAGAGCCCTCTCCTCAGCTCGTCTGTGTGCACCTACCACAGCTGCTGCAGCGTTCGCAGCAGATGGGCAGCCACAGGTGGGCCTGCAGGCACTGGGCGTGCGACAGTCAGCGGAAGGGCAGAGGTTGTGCCAGTGCCAGCTGCCCCAGGGCACCCTGGGCATTAGCCACCTGCCACAGGGGGGAGTGCCACTGCCCTCCCTCCTGCAGAAGGCGATGCCACCCCCAAGCCACGTTGAGGCTGCACGTGGGAGACATGGGGGGAGGGGTGGGAACATCACACACAAGGGGGTCTGAAGTCTGGAACCGCCTCTGCCAGGACAGCTATGTCTTGTCTCATAGCTGCCTGCAATGCCTGTCATGATATGACTCTTTACCAATGTTGTGTCTCATAGCTGCCTGCAATGCCTGCCATGATATGCCTCTTTACCAATGTTGTGTCTCATAGCTGCCTGCAATGCCTGCCATGATATGCCTCTTTACCAATGTTGTGTCTGATTGCTGCCTGTAGTAATGTGAGCACACAATGCCACAAGTGTGGAACTGTTAGCCTTATGTAGACACCAGCTGTTCTCCCCCCCCCCTTTTCTCCACAGGGTCTACTCACAGGTCAGTATTGGTAGGTTTGCCATGGTTGTGACCCACACGTTGTGTTGTTGTCTTCTCTCTCTTTGACCCTTTTCCCTTACAGGATCATGTTCTCCTGACACCCAGGGAAGGAGCGCAGACCATGCTATGTGTCTCACACCTCTCAGCTGTGTTTAATTTCTCTCCCTGCAGGCCTTTGCAACTGGCACACTGGCATTTCTTCAATGGCGATTGCTACCACACAGCAGCTGCCATGGAACACCCCCGTGTTTTTTGCCTCCCCAGGAACGTCCACTACCACCTACCTTCCTGGGAGCACCCCTGGGCCTGCAGTCTGGTTGCCCCATGGTCGTCTGCTTCGCTGCTGCCAGAGGTCCTGGAGCCTGCCCTGCAACCCTCCTCAGCTGCCGGCGCTGCTGCTGCTCCACCTCCCTGGCTGCCTACTTGCTGTCCCTCCCCTTTCCATGGTGCAGGCTGTGGTTCCACAGGGGAAGGGCCTGCATCCCCTGGTCCATGGGGCACGCCTGCTGCTGCTGCTGCTGATGATGTGGTCCGAGTGGCTGCTGTGACTACCCCAGGCAGCCTCGCCTGGTCATCTCTGCCACTGTTCCAGAACAATAAAGATGCCCCTGGAAACACGTGTCCCCAATGTTACACAAGCACTGCCCCCCACACACAGAGACAGTCCCCAGCACACAAGCCCCTGCATGACTCCCAGCCAGGGCCTGCCACAGCCTGCCACAGCCAGCCCAGGGAGACCACAGCAGGGGGGCTGCCAGACCCTCAGGGCTCAGAGGGGAGTGGGGAGTTGGGGGGCCTCTCAGGCAGGCAAACACTGACAGGCGACATGGCGCATGTCCGCCACATCCGTGAAGAGCCCTTTCGGCAACCGGGGCTCTCACCTGCCCTCGGTCCGCCCGTCAACGGCGTCCGTTTCCGCCCTCGGTCCGCCCGTCAACGGCGTCCGTTTCCACCCGTCACCGGCGCCCAAGGTCCGTCTGCATAAGAGGCGCCCGTTCCTGCATTGCCTCCATCTGCGAAGTGACCCCTGTGTCCCTATTGGTCTCTGCAGACCCCTCTCCCTGTATCCCTCTCCCACCAGCCTTGTTGTCTGTCTGTTTCTGACCCACCCGTGCCCCTCCCCAGCACCCACTGTCTGCCTGTCTGTCTGCCTCCCCTCCCACTCCCTGATGATGGAAGCTGGCCACCCCCCACCCCGCCAGAGCGCCTGCCGCGACGTGCTGACGTTGCCCCATCTGGGGGCGTAATGAGCTGCGTGAGCCCTTCCCGCTCGCAGCAGACAAGCCCAAGGCATCTCTCGGTCTTGGCCGGGGCACGGAGCAGAAGGCATGCCGGGATACCTTCTTTGTGGGCATTGCCACGGCCCTGGAGGCCCAGGGCTTCAGGCAGCGCACGGGCATCTCATGGCAGAGGCGGTTCCAGACTTCATGAGACCCCCCTTGTGCGTGCCGTTCCCACCCCCTCCTTCCCTTCTCTCCCCCGCTCACCCTCCCATGACTCCCACGTGTAGCCTCACCGTGGCTTGGGGGTGGCATCGCCTTCTGCAGGAGGGAGGGCAGTGGCACTCCCCCCTGCAGCAGGTGGCTAATGCCCAAGGTGCCCTGGGGCAGCTGGCACTGGCACAACCTCTGCCCTTCAGCTGACTGTCGCACGCCCAGTGCCTGCAGGCCCACCTGTGGCTGCCCATCTGCTGGGAACGCTAAAGCAGCTGTGGTAGGTACACACAGACGAGCTCAGGAGGGGGCTCTTAGCTTCCACAAGACTGACACCTCCCCACAGGGGCCTGCCTGCCTCTGTGGTAAGTGTTGCCTTGATCCTGGCCCACTGCTCTTGCCTCCTCCTGCCTAACTCAGGCACAGTTGCAGCCTAACTCAACCCTATTTTGGGCCTCAACTGTGCCTCAATTGTGCCTGTGTTGGGCTGGACTGAGGCCTGAGAATCCCATTGACTCTCCATGCGATTCAAGTTGCTGGTGGTTACCTTTAAAGCCCTACATGGCTTAGGACCATGATACTTGAAGGGCCAGAACTGTATCTTGTGTGCAGTTCAAAGTTTGGCAGTGGCACACAAGAGGGTCTTCTCAGTAGTGGCCCCCATAATGTAGAATTCCCTGCCCTCTACTGTGCATCTATCTTCCTCCTTGCCAGCATTCCATTGGAGCCTGAAAACCTGGCTCTTGTCACAGGTGTTTTCCAAGTTTTTATCGGATCTTACTTCCTTTGATGTTTTGTTGCTTATGCCCTTGGGCTTGTTTTAATTGTAGTTGTTGGTTTTTTTTAATTATGCTTTTTATTGGCTTGTTTTTAATCGCATTGTAAGCCATCTTCAGTCCTTAAAGGGAATAGGGCAGGAGAGAACCTTCAGTTGCAAGAAGGCAGGATAGAAACGTAGTAAACAATAAAGTTGAGGAATACCTATGCATTAAGTAGAAATGAGCAAGAAGTGGCAGTATAGAAAGTTACACGATGGTTATGCTTTTGCCAAGATATCTGGGGAGAAGGATAAGTTTCTCCCAAGTTACAATGCTTAAGCTGGTGCAATAATTAGAAGGGTGGTGGACAGATTCTAACAGGCAACATTGATATGATAGCATTATTGAAGAATTCTCCCCATAGAGATGCATCCTTAAGCCTCATTTCAAATTGGCCCTTCAAGGTGGAATCTCTCACTCTCACTCTCTCACACACACACACACAATCTTGAACACTTACAGGAAGCAAGTGCCTCTAATTTCAATGAAATCTGTTTATTCCAACACGATTTATACCCAAACCTTTATACCAGGTTTGGGGCTGGAGAACAAACGTTCCATTTAATCCTCTTGTTTTTTGGTGGCTCTTCTCCTCACCATTTTAAATAATTTGTTTCATGGCAATGGGCTTTTGAATTATTTGTTGCATCAGATGGGAAGTTGATTGTTGTTCATATTATTTATGTACTTGTTTGTTACTTTAGCACCATCACTCTACAGTCTACATGATGACATTATACAGGGTGACCTTGGCAAAAGAAATAGGCCATGGTCCTGAGAAAAGGGAGCTCATTTGGAAGTATGAATCTACAAGATATCTCAAAAAGAATCTTTCCAAAAGGGAATAAAGAAGAACTTAAAAATACACATCTATCTATTATTTTATATCAGGCTTTTGTTAGTGCCAGGCTGCGGGGTGGCACAGTGGGTTAAACCACTGAACCATGAGCTGTCAATCAAAAGGTTGACAGTTCGAATCCACGTGACAGGGTGAGCTCTCGCCACTTGGCCCAGCTTTCGCGAAAACCGGAAATAGCCGAAAATAGCCATTTATCGCCGAGCTGAAGATTGGGGAGTCCTGCAGAGGGTCGCACAGGCCTCCCCGAAGCCCCCACAAGCCCCAGTAAGTAAAAATATTTTTCCCTATTTTTAGCTCCATAGTACGTATGCGTCCTATGGTCCGATGCGTCCTATGGAGCGAAAAATACGGTAAGTGTAAACAATGGGTGATTAATACCTGTAGCTATCTGTCTACAGAACAGAGCCTATTGATCGTGCTTCAGAGAGAGGGTTACTGTAATCTGGAATCTCAGGCAAACATGTTGTGTGAATGGCAAAGGTAAGGAAGCTGCTCAATGTTTTCACATGGTGTGTTCTGAGCCTTGTACGTAGGTTTTAATGGCAATTTGTTCTAGAGTTGTCACGTTAGCCTAGATGCCTTTAAAAGGGGTTTGGACAGATTCATGGAGGAAAAGACCATCACAGGTTACAAGCCATAAGCAACCTCCTGGTTTTGGAGGTGGGGTTTCTCTGTGCCAGGTGCAAGGGAGTGTCAACGGGAAACAGGTTATCTTGTTGTCTTGTGTGCTCCCTGAGGCACCTGGTGGGGCCACTTTGTGACACAGGAAGCTGGACTAGATGGGCTTTTGGCCTGATCCAGCAGGGCTCTTCTTATGTTCTTATGTATGTTTTTCCTGACCGGGCTCCTGGATCTTTAGCAGTTGTATGATTGACAGAAATCCAACAGGTATTCCAGCATGTAGATGCAATGATGAGGAATGTATGCCTTTCATTCAACTGTTAGATCACTACCAGGAAAACAGAGAGAGTGCAATCTAGCAGTACAACTGTATGCTTAACACCTTGGAAAGAAGTCCCATTTTGCTCAATGGAGCTTACATACATGTGTACACAGAATTGCACTGTTAATCTATTCGTGCGCTAGCTGTGTGAATGAGACCTTATTCAAGTCACAGATGAGAGCGCGCTTCTACATTCTAATGGGTTTTTTATGGTATGGCTGACATTTCTCTGAAAATACTGAGGGATGGTTTCCTTTTAGTTTCCACAGCAATGCTGCAAAGAGTTTTTCACTGTGTAGGCAAGCTATCCAGATGGCTCTCCATCATCTTGCTTGTCAGGTGTGAAATTAGTATCTACATCACTAGGTTTTTCAATGACCTCTGGGGTTGATTTGGGGGAGAGGGAAACTATGAAGATTTCTGTGGCTCCTGTTCTTGAATCAACTGCTTATGACTCAGAAAATGAATAGAATGGGTTCCATTTGGAAGGGATATTTTTCCTTGAATTTTGCCCTATTTTATCTGAAGGCATTGAGACTTAAAATAGGAGGAAATAGTATAAAAGCAGTGAATGCCCCACCACAGCAGAGTTGGACTTGTCCTTGTATCCAGAACTGGCCCATGAATGAGGCCAGGTGAAGCAGCTGCATTGGGCAGCAGGGCTGGGAGAAGTGGCAAACTGACTGAGGAATTTTATCAGGGGGTACAAAGTTTATTTTGGGCCCCTTCTCAAAGGGGAAGGGGGCAAAACAGGACTGGGGAGGGAAAATGGATATGGTCAGCCTAGGCAGACTTCACTTGGGAGGCTATTCCAGATGTTGAGATTCCTGTCTCAGGTAACCACCTGCCATAGTTCAGACATTGGGGAGACCTGAGTCAGAGCCTCAGAAGATAAACAGTGTTATTGGGCAGGGGTTGTTGTTGCTGTTAATATTTATACACTGCTTTTCTACAACAACAACAACAAAATGTAACAAAGTGATTTACATAGCACAAGGGATGAGAAAATATCCAAGTGGAGAAAGAAAGGTAATTCTTGAGATAGTCTGGTTCCAGACCATTTAAGGTTTTATAAGTCAAAACCAGCACTTTAATTGACAGAGCAATCCTATCCAACTTACGCTACTGGTGTAACCAGTGGGGGAGGGCAGGGCGAGAGGCTTTGGAGGGGAGGGGAGATTTAAATCCCCTTTGAATCACCCTTCGAAGGGGATTTGATTCCTCTTTCTGTTCTGGGGCCTCCCATTCTCGCTGCACCGCTGGTTACACCGGTGGTGTAAGTTGGATAGGATTGCGCTGTGAGTCTGGAAATGAACTGGCAACCAGCGAAGTTAGTATAAGATCAGTGAAATATGATCCGATTGACTGGTTCCTGACAAAATTGTGACAATCGCAATTTGAAAGGATTGAAGCTTCCAGACTGTCTACAAGGACAGCCTCTTATTCAGTGTATTCTGCTAGTCGAATCTGACTATAGCTTGAAGGTCAGGTCTGGTTGCTCAAAAAAAGGTTGCCATTGGATGAAGTGGATAGAAAGGACTCCTGGTAACCACTACCAGCAGGCAGTAGAAGTAGAGTCAGAACCAAGAGTATTCCCAAACTGTAAACTGTCTGCTTTTGGGAAGGGCAACTCCATCCAAATGGGTTGTACTCCTGGCTCATCAGAATCCTCAACCAACTGTATGCCCATCTTGTCTAGATGAAGCTTCAGTTTGTTCACCTTAATTCAGACAAAAAACAGCCACTGCACCACCAGTTCAGGACTTTCACAGCTTCCCCAGGAGTGGAAGAGGGAAATGAAAGATAGAGCTGGATGTCGTATACATATTGATGACACATCCAAGTCATCAAGAACTCTACCAGCATTTTCATGTAGGTGTTAAAAAGTATGGGAGACAATATTGCAGCTTTTGGCACCCCGTATGCCAAAGGCTACGGGGCAAAGTAGCATTTTCCCAGCACCATCTTCTGCTACCTACTCACCAGGAAGTAATGGACCATCAAAATGATGTCATGCAAAACCATCCTCGCTAGGTAGCCCAGAAGGGTACTATGGGTAATGTTATTGAAAGCCACTGAAAAGTCCAAGAGATTCAACCGGGGGGAGGGGGGCACAGTTCCCCTGTCAATCTATCAGCCATTCAACAAGGCCACCAAAGCAGTTACATCCAGCAGGCTGGAAATGGGATTGGAAAGGATAGAAAACATGGAGCTGGTTCACCAATACACATTCAACTATCTTGCCTAAATATTTGAAAAAAGGCAGTAGTTTAACTCAGTTGAGACAAGTGGTGCTTTTTAAGAACAGATTTCATCGCAGCCTTCGTCAGAGGTACCAGAACCAAACCTTTCCTGAAAAAGACATTTACTACCTCCACAAACCAGCTTCCCAACCCTGACTTAGCACATTTAATAAGCCAGGATGAGCAAGGACTCAGAATGCATGTGGTGGACTTCACCCGTTTTATACAGATGGTCTTACCCACATCCTCAGATTGTACACAATAAAAGCACCCCTTTAACACTAACAAGATCGAGCCCTAGTCGCCACCAAAACCAACCCTAACACAACGATAGGGTCCAAGTCAAAACAGATGCAAACAATTTTATTTACAAAATAAACAGCAAATTAGTCACGATAAGCTTCTAAGGCATTTATCACACCCTGTTGTCCAGATTATAATGGCCTCACACCATGCTAGAAGATCTCCACAATTACACTGAGCAAACACAACAGTGGTTGATGGCAAGTAACCAGTCAGGAGTGTAAAGCACATTAAGGCTGCAGTCCTAATACACTTACCTGAAAGTAAGTCCCACTGAACATAGTGGACTTAAAAGGTAAAGGTAAAGGTGACCCCTGACAATTAAGTCCAGTCGTGTTCGACTCTAGGGTGTGGTATATATAGGACTGCACTGTAAAAATGTTATCTACCGTATATGCGACCGGCCTAAAGGGATGGCTACTGTATCCTATGGTCATTGCAGCCTGCCCCGGCACAGGCGGGCACACCTCAGGAGAAGGAAACATTCATCCCCTTCCTCCAATGTAAGTGATCCGGGCCTCAATGGGCCTCCTCGGATGCACGTCAGGTCTGAATCTGACATACAACCAGGGAGGCCATGTAACGCCGGCACAGGCTGCGACAGGGCTCAGAATATTGGCGCCAATATCCCCACCCCCTCCCAGCCCGGTCTGGCCAATGGCCCCCTCCCTCGCCACTCCTGCCCGCCCTTCCTACGCCCCTGCACCAAGTGGCGTGAGACACACTTGCGGCGGCCAACGCAGGTCCAGGTAGGTGGCAGAGTAAGCGGTCTTGGCCTCAACACCGGTGCCGCTTACTCTCTGGGTGTCGAAAACATGCTTTCCGGCACTTTTACAACACCCTAGGCCAGAGGTTCCCAAACTGGGGCAACTCCCAAGTGCGTCATGGAAAGCAGGCAGGGGTGTCCTGTTATTCTTTTAATTACCACATATTCTTGCTTGCAAGAGAGAGAGAGCAAAAACAAAGACCAGGAAAAGCTGCCTCTTCATATTGGGAGTTCAAAGTTCAAAGTTCACTTCAAAAGACCAGGTTTGTAGGCAGCTTTTCCACATCTTCTTTTTAAACACAGTGTGAGCGAAGCCCTGCTTATCTTATGTCAAAGAACAATTAACAACTCAATAGATAAGCTAAGTACTTTGCACAGAGCTGGGAGACAGCATCTCGTTTCTCTCCAAATCCTGAGACATTGCAGGTTTGAAAATAAAGTATTTTCTTTCTGTTGAATGTTTTTAAGAAAGCAAATGTTTTTAAGAAAGCACTCTATTTGCTGGTACAAACCTCCCCCCCCCCTTTGGAGACTGCCAGGCAGTATAAGAATCTGTTTTTCATCTTGCAAAGATGCTACCTAAAGGAGCTTTCCCTCTCATGCAACTGGGGTGGGGCATGACCAATGAAAAAAAAGACCTCCCTCCCATGCTTTGATGTTTCTCTTGCCACGAATAGGATTAACGCAGACGACATCAGTGCCCTCTACCAGGTAGGCACCCCAGGCCTGCCAATGGAGGGAGGGCAGCATCCCAAACCCACCCTGCGCACTCCTGGCTTAGCTGCTGCTCAGCATAAGCATGGAAAATCCACTTTAGGGCTCGTTTTGGAAATATACACATGCATCTTAGGAAGGGTGCCTCTGAGCATGTAAAGAGTGCCTGTCTCTTCAGTGCACTGTAATGGGGAGTCATGGCTATTGGCGAGGGAGGTCAAGGGAGCCGCGAGTCAAAAAAGTTTGGGAACCACTGCCCTAGGCTGACAGAGCGCTAGGCCCACCGGCCTATAGTTATGCAGGATTGGGCTCAATGTTACTGAAAACTAAGTCTCGCTGTGTTCAGTATGGCTTACTCCCAGGTACATTTGCATGGGGTTGTAGCCTTAATGTACCACCAACTGTCTCTCAGGCAGCCCTTAGGAAACATGATGGCCTAGACATTAACATACATTCCTTGGCAAATTTCTGTTTGCCTCCTGCTATTGCTTCTTCGCAGCTCAGGTCCTTTCAAAAACAATGTCAACGGCAGCATCTGAGAGCTCCTCCTGACAATATCACCACTCCTGCTGTAGGAGTCCTGGAGTTCCACGCCCCGCACCCATTCTCCCTTGAATACACCCAGGTAACAGAGACAAACAGTTACATGTGCAACCAGAGGCGTCTTAAGGGGGTGGGGGGCCCTGGCACAGGGCGCTGAACCTGGTGGTGGGGGCGGAAGCCTCCTCTTTTTTGGGGTTTATTTTCGGTTTTTTGGTTTCATTTTATCTACAGTATTTCTATCCCGCCTTTCTCCCCGAAGGGACCCAAGGCGGTTTTTGGGGGGGTTCCTCTTTTTTTCTCATTTCGCGGGCAGCTGCTGCCCCCCCGCTGCATCCCCAGGGCGGCAGCTGCCTCGTGTGCGCCACCACGGGTACTTAGCTGGTCTGGCTGGCAGCTCTGGGGCGCAGGCAGCATTTTCCGATCCGGGTGGCATCCATTTTGAATGGGCGGGACTCTCTAGGACTTTCATCTCGTTGGTCTTGCTGGTCAGTCCTCCAGAGCCCTAGAGAGGACTGGAGGACCGACGGACCAGCGAGACTCGGAGGAGAGTCCTAGAGAGTCCCGCCCATTCAAGATGGATGCTGCCCAGATTGGGCCCAGATCACAGATCGCAGGCAGGAAAATGCCCAGATTGCAGGCAGGAAAATGCTGCCTGTGCCCCGGAGGAAACTGCGTACCAGCTAAGTACCCATGCCCCGCGCCCCGCCCCGTACCAGCTAAGTACCCATGCCCTGCACCCCGCCGAGAATGTCCCGGAACTAGCCTAAAATTGAAAAAAAACCACCCCCAAAACCGTGGAAATTTTTGCACCCCCCAAACGTTTTGCTACACGGCCTTACGGCCACACCACGGTGTGTTTTGGGCAATAGGGGGTGCAAAAATGGAGGAATGGGGGGACCATATCGCATTTGGTTACCATATCGCTGGAAAACTCTCCCCATCAAGATGCACAAGGTTTCAGTGTTCTGGTGATGAGGGATAGATGCTTATTTTGCAGTACAATGACATGAAAACTTAGTTCCTTATTTTGGCTGCACTTGCAGCTTTTTCTCTCTGTGACGAATTGGGAACTGGATACTAGAAACCAACACTGGCATCATTGATCCAAGAATCTATGTGTACTCTGTTAACCCATCCCACTCACTTTCAGTGAAGAGGAATCACTTCCCAACCACAGCATATCCCAAGATCCTAGTACCCATTTAAACATTTATTTTATTTTATTTTATTTATTTATTTATTTAAAACATTGTTTTCCGTGCCACCTTTCCAAAACTTAATGCAGTTGGAAAAAACTGTTAAAACAGATTAACACAATATAGAATCAAACAGATGATAAAACAGTTACTGAGCAAAAAGAAAAAAGAAACTGACAAAAAAACTAACTAGCTAATCAGAAAACAAGAAGGGAAAAAAACCAGACTAGTCAACTCAATTTTTAAAAAGGACCAACCAATTCCTCCTAAAAACCAGCAAGGAAAGGAAACTAGACCAAAAACCTTTCATTTCGAAGCAGTATTGTTGATACAGTGAATCTGATCTAAATCTAGAGTAATATTGTAATATTAGAGAATCTAATGTAATATTAGAGAACCTGTTGCTAAACAATGGAATAATGGTATTCAGATTCACTGTTGACTGGTCACAATATTTATTGTTAATACAACCTGGATTTCCACAAAGATGCAATGATAACACAACCCAAAGTTAGACCTATTCTTGGGTATATTGGGGGGGAGGTGATTCCAAAAATGGCATCAGTTTTGCCCAATCAGCTCTAGTTTTGGAGATACAGCATAGCCACCTCATATGCTGATTCGAGCAGCTTCCTCCTGAGGAAGCCAACGCCATGGCTTCCTCACTAGGATGTTGCTTGAATCAGCGTATGAGATGGCTATGTTGTATCTCTAAAACTAGAGCTGATTGGGCAAAACTGATGCCATTTTTGGAATCACCTCCCCCCCCCCAATATACCCAAGAATAGGACTAACTTCCAAAGCACCAGGGAAAAAAAATTTTTTGTTGGGTTGTATAATTCTTATACCCCTGCCATGTTCTTTCACTGCCCAACCCTGGTTTTCAAACAAAAGTCTAATTTTCCTTTCCTTATTCCTTAGATTCCCTATACTAACTGTTCCTGTTTGCTTAGCCTTTATATACTTCCCATAATAATGCCCTCTAGCTATACAAAGAATCAAAATAATTCATTAATAACACAACTCTCTTCCTCTGAATGACAACAGAGAAATCTCACTTACTACTACTGTATTACTAGCTGAACATTTATTTAGGGTTGAAAAATAAGCTAGGTACTATTTACATCACAAAAGCAATACAGCCCTGTCTAGTGTACTTACCATTTTCAAAGCAATTTTTCAAAGAAACAGATCAGAAGAAACAGATGCTACTGATTTTTGATCTCTCCATTTATTCATCAACATGCTAGTCACAAATATATTGATATGGAAAACAGTCATGTTTTAGGTATAATAAAGTTCATTCTTGATATCTATAAAGCCACCTTAAGAGTGTCAACAAAATCCATTGGTCTATAATGAGGCATGTACTTTAGAAAATTTGTAGACAGAGGCGTAGCTAGCCTCTCTGGCACACACACCCCGCATGTAACGGCACAAGCCCTGCCCCCGCTGGTGGCATCCCTGCCCCCGGCACGTTGCAGTGAGAAACGCCCCACGCCCCCGGCATTTTTTCCAGTAGAATAGAGCTCCTAGGAGCCCGGGCAGGCGGGCCAATCATGCAAGCTGCACAGCCATTTTTTGAATGCCATGGCAACTTACTTTTCACCACCACCCCCGCGTGCCACCCGGGGGGCCTGCCCCCCTGCCCCAGGCAGCCCTCCGCTGTGGTTTGTGGACATCCCTGGTATCTGCATTAGTAAGAGCGCTAAGCTCCTAATACAGTCAGCAGACACTTTTATAACTTTAGGTTTTGAATGAACAATTATATCTAGGGGTAAAGTTCCAGAGTCCCTGCTGATAGCTGGCAAACTTACATTGGCCAGTTGATTCAGTTTCAGTTATAGAAGTCAGCTCAGGTTAGCTACACTGAGCTCACAGAAGATCTGATATCGGGATGCTTGAATCATGAGCTCCCAGAGAGGATGCTGACATTTCACGCCCGGTTCTGAGTGTCCTGCAAGGGTCACAGGAAGATCCACAAGAGTGCCTATGGGAATAACAGACTTAACAGTCTAGTCCAGTGGTTCCGAACTTCCCAAACTGGGAGGAGCGACTCCCAGGGGAGCTGTGGAAACCAGCCAGAGGAGCCGCGGAGTGCCACGGAATCCTCTCGGAAAACAGTGCAATGCCAATTAGCAGGCATCAACATAATGGAATGGGGAGCCGCAGCCAATGATCGCCAATGGTCAAGGGAGCCGCAGGTCAAAAAAGTTTGGGAAACACAGGTTTAGTCTTATGCATGTTTACAGGAGACTTATTTGGCGCTTATTTCCAAGTAATGGGGTATTAGGATTGCATTGTAAATGCTTACTTTTGAGTATGAATGGTGATAGGGTTCCGGTCTGGTCTTCCGTATCAGCCGAAATCAATAGTATGATCAGGGGTGCCATCATGGAAGGTCTGGGAGAGGAGTTTCCTGTCCCTCCTTTCCATGTTTCAGATCACCTGTGATGGTGTCACAATCATTATACCTCTGCCCATCTCATTGCTTCTACAGACTGATGATTGTTATAAGCAATGATGTGGGATTATGTCCTAGGTTTGCATGCCAAAAACCAAAAACCCCTTTGCTCCAGAACTTTTTTCTTAAAGAATGCTTGCTTCTTCTGTGTTTGACAAAAATGCTCTTGTTATGAAGCATTTACAAAATCTTCTGAATCTAAGCTGTCGTCCTTCAACCTGATCACATTTTACAGCACAAGCCTAGGCATGTCTACTCAGAAACTGAGGGTACTATGAGTTTCTCTCATAGAACAACACTTGTAAAAAACCCATTTGAAAATGGGGTTTATGATCTGCCTGCCTATGTAAACCGCCTTGAGTCTGTGAGAAAGGCAGTATATAAATACTGTATAATAAATAAATTAAATTCAGTCCCATTAAGTTCAATGGAACCTACTCCCAGGAAAGGGTGTATAAGATTGCAACGTAACTATCTGACAGAGTCACCAATGGGGTTACATCTTCGTTCTGAATACCATACAATCTTTTCTATATTAAGTTGCTCCATATTTATTTCTTTGGATGATTTAGATAAAATTTACTTGCTTTCTTGAGCACACAGTCTGATGTGAGCAAGTTTACATTCCCAGGTGACAGAAGATGAACACAGATTAAAGACAGGATTTGCCTAAGGCTGACCAATTAAATCCAACTCAGCTGAAACATTTGCATTTAGAGCTCCCAGTTCCAAGTATAGCACTTCATGCACTATAAGAGAATATCGTTCAGGGTCTAAGAAGAGAAAAACAACACTATTAACTGTATCAAGCTTCCTCTGGCATTGCAAGATGGGCCATAATTATAGCTCCTCATTCTCCATTCCAGGTCTTAAATGCATGCAGAAAGGACCACCTAGGAATTGTTACGTCACCTTCTTTTCTGGCTGCTGCAGAACACCAAGAGGATGTGAAAGACGTTGTCATAGCAACTGCATTTCCCTCCTCACTGAAGCAAGCAAAAGAAGATGGGGGGGAGGCGTTGCCATAACAACCTTTCCCACTCCAGACACCAACAGTAATCAAAAGGGAAGTCTAAAGGGAAAAATCACACTCCTGTTGGGGTATCAAGTAGAGCTGTTTTCTTGAAAGCTTGAATAACCCAGTTTTGGTACAACAACAGCCATGTGTAAACTGGTGATACACCAAATATTTGTGGTGACTGGTTGTTGTTTTTAGGCAAAACTTGCCATTTTGAAGGCCATGAAAGAGTCTGCAAAAAAAAAAGCCATGAAAAGGCCATTTTCTTCTTTTTTTACTTGAAAGGGTTTCCTCAGACATCACATATCGGGCATGGTGATATCATGGACTGGTGTTGCTAGACTCGGTGATAGCAGGAGTCTTGTTCAGCTAGTCTTTCTCCCATGGAGAGCAAACACCTATGAGGCTTCCCACTAGCCCTGCCCCACCAATGATGCAGACACTACTTAGCAGGAGGGCAGGAGGTCTGGCTCAGTTGGTAGAGTTGCCGCCTTGTAATCCTGAACATCTGTGAACAAAAAGCTGTGAAAGCCTCTGTGAGGAGAGATAAGAGCTGTCAGCTATGTTGGCCGAGCGTGGGAGGCAACGATCAGGGAGAGGCTAGACTCCAAAGGATACCATCTGGAATGCAGTTGTTCATGAAAGATTGAACATTTATATATATATATATATATATATATATATATATATATATATATATATATATATATATATATATGATTGTACAAAAAAAATAGGGGAGTTGGGAAAGCCTGCCCATGTAAACCGTTTACATGTACAGGCTAGTAAACTGCCTTGGATTAAAGTCAGAGGAGAAATCCAATGACCAAGAAAGGCAGTATATAAATAATGTATGTTGTTGTTGTTGTTGTTGTTGTTGTTGTTGTTGTTGTTGTTGTTGTTGTTGCTGCTGCTGCTGCTGCTGCTGCTGCTGCTGCTGCTGTTAGCCCAACCCCTGCTATTTGCATGTTCAGCATTAGTCTGCAGGGACAAACAGTGAATACAGGAAGAACTTCTTCCCATGATTGTCTTGCCCTGGGATGGCAATCATAGGGAGAAGCTCTCCCCGTATTCAGCATTTGTTTGTGTAGACCCAGGGTGGCCAACCTTCCACCATTAGGACCTCTGCGTTCTTAAGAGTTGTGTAGAAGGCAGCTGCACCTGCTGAAATGCCCTCACCTAGACAACCATTAAAGGGCCAGGAGCATTCATGTTGAAAGGTTGGCCACCCCTGGTGTAGACAAACACTGTACACTGTACATGGGCATGGCACTGTACATGGGGCCGCAGATAGTACAAGCACATTCATGGGAAGCCCCTCATATGTTTGCTCTCCACAGGAGAGTGAACACCTGAATACAGCTAGTGAGGACCAAGCTATGGCAATGGTTCCCAACCTGAGGGTCATGACCCCCCAAGCCAGCGAGAACCACTGTCTACCCCCTTAAGGGGCATGGTGACCTGGTGGGCGGGCAGGGCAGCAGCACTTCTGGTTTCCCGCTGCTGCAAGAAAAAAAGGGGCTTGAACTCACCCATGTGTGGCGGTGGCTGGGAACGCTTCAAAGCCGGGGTTCTCGCCACCACTACAGACGGGTGAGTTCAAAACCCCTTTTTTCTTGTGGTGGTGGTGGTGGGAACCTAAAAGTGCCATTGCCACACACACACACACACACACACACACACACACACACACACACACACACACACACACACAACACCGCAAGCATTTACCTTGTGTAAAGGTTGGGAATCACTGGGCTATGTGGATATGACTATAGGGCGTGTGTGTCATGATGACCCATGACATTAAAATTTACCACTACAATTGGTTAGGACAAAGCCACATTGCCTATAGTCTTTTTTTTTTTAGCCCAGTTCCTGAGTGCTGATGCTCAGAAACACCAGAATTTAAAAAACTATATGCTGAAGCACATTTTCAGAGGCGTAGCTAGCCTCTGCTACACCCCTGTGACGTCGCTAGTCTCGCCTCCACTAGCGACATCACCCCGGAAGCATTACGGCCGCAACCACACCCCCTGTGGGAAAGATGATGGCAAAGGACTACTGACAGCCCGGGCAGGCCAATCTTTCCAGCCACCGCAAACCGCGCGGTCATTTTTCGGCCACCGATGCAGCAGCTTGTACATACACACACACACACACACACACACACACACACACACACACACACACACATGTGCCACCTGGGAGCAGGCTGCCCTCGCCCCATCGCTGCCACCATCTCTGCACATTTTAAAACAATTCCAGAACTTCCTTGGTTTCAAATACTGTAGTGCAATTTAATTTTTTCTTCACATGTATAAGAAGCAGCCTAGGGAGAGAGCTCAATTACCATTTTTACTCCCACTCTTCCATAATGCATTTGTGTGGAAATCATCACTAGCATCATTCCATAATGTTCATATCAGGACAAGCCAGTGGACATCCATAAGCTCATCTTTTTACATAAGGAGGATATAATATAATCTGGATAAGTCTGGTAAAAGTTATATAATATGACTGACTAGAAAGGTGATAGGGCCGCATATTTCCATTCTTAATTCCATGTCTTTAGATATTGAAAATTAACACTTCACATATGTAATCATCCCAAGATTTAACATGAAGTGCAAACAGCATTTATAATTTTCAGTTTGCTAATCACAAGAAGGAAAGACTACTAAGAGAGATTCATAATTTATTTGAAATGGAAGCTTGGTGCATATTGCCAGGAATTGCAGTCTCCTTCATCAAGAAGGATGGACATAATCCAACCAAAGTCAAGCATATGTCCTATGCACACTTACCTGGGAGTAGGTTCATTTGGGCTTACTTCTGAGTAGACATGCATAGGATTACACAGTAACTCTTGTGGATTTCAAAGGGAGAAAGTCATCTATGAACCCAACTCTTCCACTGAAATCAGTGAATCAAAAAAATATATATGCTGAAATGAGACTGGGTTATGTCTCCTGTGGTTGTATATAAACCAACATCAATTTCTAGGGGTTAATCTGAGCCAGATCTCACTTGGGCCTAGAACTGCAAGGGCTGAAACCAGGAAAATATTAAGAATAAGAAAGAAAATGCTTTTGGTCATCTACAGAGTGCTTTTTCCTCACCACTTAGGGCCCCTTCAAACATTAACTATTTTCCACATGTATGAAAAAGGCTTGCAAGTCACATGTGCTCTTTTCCACTTAAAAAGTAGTGCAACATGGTATAGAAAAGAATGAGTTGCATGGGGAGGTTCCATCACTAGCAGAGCACGTCTTGCATGCACAAGGTCCCAGGCTCACTCCCATCCGTAGTTAAAAGAAGAGACTGAGCTGTGACTCAGGAAGAACACTACTATTTTGACTTTGCTATGAACCACCTGGGTAGCCTTAGACCAGAGGTGGCCAACCTTTCAACATGAATGCTCCTGGACCTTTAATGGTTGTATAGGTGAGGGCACTTCAGCAGGTGCACCTGCCAGCAGTGTCACAAGCCGGCGCGTCACCCCGGGCGAGGGGTTGGCCGGCTCGGTGCGTCACCCCCACCCACCCCAGCCGTGTCACCAAACACCACCACTCCCGTGTCACACACCCCCACTGCCGCGTCAAACACACACACACCCCGGTACTCACCCCATGCACCGGGAGAGGGTGACACATCAGCAGGCTGAGCTGCGTCTTCTTTGGCAGCTCGGATGCTCCTAAGTAGGCCAGGCAAGGCTGAAAGCAGCGCATGTGTGCAATGCTTCTCAAAGCCTTGCCCTCAGAAGGGCCTCCCGGCGCATCACCCCTGGTGTCCCGCCTTCCCCACCACGTGGTAGCGATGCCACTAGCACCTGCTTTAGCAGCACCATCAACAATTGCAGCTGCCAAAATTTTGTCTTCTACACACAACTCTTTAAGAACGCAAAGGCCCTAATGGTGGAAGGTTGGCCACCCCTGCCTTAGACAACTCACCATCTCAGAGCCTTTTTTCTGTAAAATGGGGATAATGCTGATCTGCTTTACAAAATTACAAAGTTTCCTGAAATTAGGTATGTGAAACTCATTATATACAGTATATATACCGTATTTATATACCGCCTTTCTTGGTCATTGGATTTCTCCTCTGACTTTAAACAATCTGAAGTGCTATATGATATCAATACCTATTATTTTGGGGAGACCAATATTACCTACCGGTAAACTTCCCCACGGCAATGCAGCAGCACTGACATGGGCTATGCTGAATCCCACCCGGGGGGGGGGAGGGTTAGCAGGTGGAAAGTCTCCTGGGGATAAAGGGAAACCCCAGCCTATGCAACGGGTCAACTTGGACCCAGGCCAGTGATATCGCTGGCACAAGTCCACGTTGATCCAAGTCAGTGGATCAGGCCCCGGAAGGGGGATAGGATATGGCGTGTGCCGATCCCACCAATCTCCCCCTGGGTCAGATCCGCCCACCCCCTCCCCGTCACCACCTTCTCCCCTGCACAGCGCATAACATACCTGCTCCGGCAGCATCCTCTGCTGTGCCAGCGTGCGTGGGAAGGCTCTGGCCTTACCACCAGTGCACCTAACTGTAACGCTGTCGCAAAATGCTTTACAGCACTTTTGTGATGGCTAATGCGCGCAGGAGCCGGTTAGGATTGTGCCAGTTAGGATTCTGCCATAGTTTTTTTTACTGCAAAGAAACTGGTCAGTTTTGGAGTGGTCTTGAGTTACCACTATACATTTAGGATTAAGAAGTGTTTCCAACAAGATGAAGTTTGTTATAAGATGGTATAAAATAGTCCATTTTGGATGACAGACTTCCAAAGAGAGTGCCATTTTGAACTCTCCATCTTTATGGTGTTAGTTCCGTCAACATAGTACACACAATGAAGTGATAGGTGATAGGATTTGATACTCACCCCCCACTTCCCCAGGTATACAATAATTGACATTAAAAAAAATCACCCAACTCGTTCCATATGCCCAAGGAGAGACTGAGCTTGTGTTTTCTTGAACCCCAGGTCCCTATGTCATATGGCAAGCCACTTTTGAAAATGAGAAGACTTTCAAAAGAAGTTGATGTGATATTGCATAGGGACAATATCACACTGTTGAAATTAAAGGGGGGTCAAAAATCCCAGTATACATGTCCAAGCCCTTGGGCGAGCTTAGCTTAGGCCAGGAATGGTCAACCTTCCACCATTAGGGCTACTATGTTCTTAAGAGTTGTGTAGAAGACAGAATCTTGGCAGCTGCAAGTGCTGATGGTGCTGCTAAATCAGCTGCACCAGCTGAAATGCCCTCACCTATGCAACCTATTTAAAGGGCCAGCATTCATGTTGAAAGGTTGGCCACCACTGGCCTAGGCCAATGGATGTACTTGCAATGGAGGTACTTGTACTTGCATATGCCAATTCTCACAATTTTCCCACCACCACCACCACATTCCATCTGCACTAGGGATTGCAGGTCCCAGGCATACAATGCTAATGTGTACAAGTCAAGTCACAGTGTGAGTGGAAAGACGCACATTTCCTACCTCCATCACATCTGTGGCCACATGGGTTCAGAGTGTATGAACTGGCCTTTCAGTTTGCCTCGGCACTTGCAACACCTCCCCCCAGCAGCAGTGATATAATTGTAGACAAGTGGGATGAAATTATTGTTCGGATACTGACAAAATGTTTATTTATTTAAATAATTTAAATCCCACCTTGGCACTAGAGTTGGAGGCCATAAATATGTGTTGGAACAAACAGAAACAAAGAGAGAGGCCAAAAAAAAAAATACAATAAACCCAAATCCAAAAGGGAACAACCCTAAAGTGCTTGAATATATTTTTCATGCAACATTTTATATTAAAAACATTTTCAGGAGCCTTTCTCATCACTTTTGAGCTGCCAGATATAGCCTACAGACTGCCAGTTGGCTGTTCATGATGTAAAATAGTAAGCAGTATTCAAGAGCAAAGGATGTCAATTTTATGTTTTGCTTCAGTTTCTGCAAAGCTATCAAGGTTGACACTGATCACAGGCCATGAGCCCCTGAACTAAGCACGAGCCCCAGAACCTCTCATTTTAGGAAATAATCTGTGGAGTGTTGTTATTTTGAGCAGGCACAACCAAACCTGTCCTACCAAGAAATAAGAAGTGCTTTTGGAGTTCACAAAGGAAAGTGGTTGTAGACGAGGAACAAAGCAACTTCACTTACCTCGAACACTTTTGATAGATTGTCAAAGAGGACTTGACCAGCACTGACTTTGTGCTTGACTCCTCTAACAGTACCATTTTTGCTGAGGATGTTGACCCTTTTTGTTGCAAACCCCCTCTCTTTGGCGGCTCTCACGAAAATGAGCATATCGTCTGACTCATTCTCATTTTCATCACATTCAGATCCGAGGTTTCCATTATGTTGTCCATCAGATTCGCTCAGTCTGCTGCTGTTTGGGTCGGTTTCTGAGCTACTTGTGCATTCGGAATCCAGAGAATCAGACGTTTCTCCATCTGCGTACACTTCCTTTAGCACTCTTCCGCTATGAGAAGATGCAATTCGAAATCGGACTTTCCTTGGCTGCCTCTCACCCTCGCCCTTGGTGTCACTCTTAAACATTGTCCCATCCGTTGATATCAGCTGCTTACATTGTCCTGGTCTAGGTTGTCATTGCATTTGCCAGTTTCTGACACTTACAACAATATCAAAGTTGTTTTCCAGTGACAGCAGCGCTGCTCATATGAAGTGAACATCTAAAGGAAAGAGGATTCCCAAGAAGCTACAGTGCTGTTCAGCAATTAATAATGAATGCATGTGTGTGCTATGGTTACCTTTAAACTAAAACCTGTAAACGGAGATCATCAATGAAATATTAACGAACAACCCATTGTGTACTTTTTTTTCAGTGGTGGAAGGGGGAAAAAAAGGAAAGATGGGAAGATTCTATGATTTATTTTATTTTATTTTTAAACAGCAACAACCTGAAGCTATCTCTAAGACATATCTGTTGGTATGCATGGATTGAATAGAGAAGTAAAAGATATATAACATGGACATCGAATCCTTTGGAGCTCTGGTTTCTAGAGAACTGGTGGTGAATCCCAAAATGGACCTATCAGAAAGTTGATGTCCTCAAATGACATGTTCTGGAGCAAATCTTAAGCAAGTCACATGTTGCACCTGCCAAGCTAAGTCTTCTCAGTTGCTAACCTTGCTAACTGGGCAAAGAGACACCTTTCAAAGTGGAATCCTCTTATATTTAGCAGGGGGAGAGCAACTGTCACTCTTCACCTCAGCATGGTGTCTTTTCCAGTGGTGGCTGCTGGTGTCTCTTCTGTATTTTTTAGATTGTGAGCCCTTTGGGGACAGGGAACCATTTAACTGGTTTATTTTACTGTGTAAACCGTTTTGTGAACTACTGTTGAAAAGCGGTATATTCATCATCATCACACAACCATTAAAGGGCCAGGAACATTCATGTTGAAAGGTTGGCCACCCCTAATCTTGAGCAATCTCATGCCAGCCTACATTAGATCTGCTCAGTGGCAGTTTCTAGTATACTGACTTGCCGTGTAGTTTGACTGCAATCCCACAGCTTTTAAATATGAAAACTTCAGGATTACGAGCACACAGCTTACAGGAAAACTTCACATGTTTTTGTGATGAACTAATCCTGAGTTGCTACCAAAACTTTATCTAATGCTAGAGTCCCAGGAAATTTGGAAGTTCCTTCTCCGGCAAGGAACATATCAGAGGAAGCAATGACGGGATTAAAAACCATGACGCAGAAATATTAAAATCGCAAGTCAAAACACAATTAAAAACTCTGTTTAAAACTTTATGAATTTTAAAATTAATCTAAAAGCAATGTTTCCGTCATCTATCGATGACCTTCATCAGGCAAAAACAAAGCTACAGCCTGATGAAGGTCATTGATAGATGACAGAAA
Source organism: Plestiodon gilberti rubricaudatus (assembly GCA_026170595.1). Classification (NCBI taxonomy): domain Eukaryota; kingdom Metazoa; phylum Chordata; class Lepidosauria; order Squamata; family Scincidae; genus Plestiodon; species Plestiodon gilberti. Next base: position 74,675,007 of record JANXHW010000005.1, on the reverse strand, counting down.
CGTTGCTTTTAGATTAATTTTAATATTCATAAAGTTTTAAACAGAGTTTTTAATTGTGTTTTGACTTGCGATTTTACTATTTCTGCATCATGGTTTTTAATCCCATCATTGCTTCTGTGAGAATAATTGCTGGCCATGAAAACCTAAACACATAGTTATATCAGAGGAAATTTGGGAAAAGCCACGTGTTTCAACAGGACTAGTGCAATGTCTCAGAAGTTGTGTCTCTGTTGCATATCTCTATGACAAATGCAATCTTTTAAAATGTATACCAACTCTTTTCCTGCTCTTCAGATTCTCATTTTTAAGGCTTGAATCTTTCAGTTAAAATAAAATTCAAATTACAGTTTTCAGTTAATCTAAACACAAAGTGTTTTTAACGTGATTTTGCATATATCCACTCCTGGACATCTTTCCCGTATTTTATTGCTTTTCCATGTTCATGCATGTGATGACATGGACACACTAAAGCTGATGTCATTAGAAACCTGTTAGGCTTTAAGGTGCCTTTCCTAGGGAAGATAATTGGCACTTCGGAGTGCTAATTATTTCCATTCTTGGTAAGAAAATGTGATTGGAAAAACCATGGCACAAGAGCAGAGGTGTAGCGAGCCTCTGCTGTACACACACCCTGTGACGTCGCTAGCCCCGCTCCACCCCTGCTAGCGACGTTACCCCGGCGGAGTTACGGCCGCAACCCCTCCCCCACGGGAAAGATGGCAGCAAAAGGCTACTGACGGCCCGGGTGGGCAGGCAGGCCAATCCTTCCAGCTGCTGCAAACCGTGTGGCCGTTTTTCAGCCACCGATGCGGCAGCTTGTGCAACCCCCCAGCGGGCCGCCCCCCGCACCATCGCTGCCTCCATCTCTGCACAAGAGAGCCAACCTGAAATAGGCTCTACTATAGGTACTGGAAGGGAACTGTGCCTGACCACTTTTTCAGTTCAGGGTTGCTTCACTGCAACTGCAAGCCAGGTTGTTCCCTGTACCATTGCTGTGACCCAAGCAGTCACTTGCTTCAGCTCTAAAGACCTGTGGGTTCCTCAAATGTCTCCATATGTTCTTGCCACATTGGGTCTTGCTTCCTGGCATACCTGTCATCTCTTGTGTAAGTCTTCCTGCTCGGTCTCTGTCAAAATATGAACAGATATTCATCAGAAGTCAGTGGCAAATCTTGCAGGATTGGCACAGACAAAACTAGAAGCTGCTCTCGCTTTGGCAGTACTGTATATGGTATGTTGCCTTATGTAGTGTGAGATCCTTGGTCTATCTAGCACACAATACCATTCAACCGCAGTTTTCCAGGGTTTCATGGGGGGGGGGGTGTTCTTTCCCAGCCCAGGGATCCAATGACCAAGGAGCAAAGCATATTCACAACCACTAAGCTACAGCCTCTCCTCAAACAGAAATTTGCTTGGAGAGAAAGCAGTTGAAATATTACAGTATATATTCTACCTTTAATACTGCCCAGCTAGTATTTTTTTGGTCACAATCCAGTGAAATCCCTTCCATTCACTAGCTGGAAATCACCCAGAATGTAACATTTGTATAGCACTTTCCAAGAATGATTTCAGCCATTTGTACAAAAACCCTGTAACGTAGGCCATATTTATCTCCATGTGTAGGAGAAGAGGAGGTGGGGGTTGAGACTGACATGATTGGCCAGCCTAAGTCCACTTGTGAGTAAACGGCTGGAGTGAGATTTAAACTAGGGATTTCCTAGCACTTTGTCTTCATCAATAGACTAACAGCGCAATCCTATCCAACTTACACCACCAATGTAACCAGCGGTGCAGCGAGAACGGGAGGCCCCAGAACAGAAAGGGAATTCAAATCCCCTCCAAAGGGGGATTCAAAGGGGATTTAAATCTCCCCTCCCCTCCAAAGTCTATCACCCTGCCCTCCCCCACTGGTTACACTGGTGGGGGAAGTTGGATAGGATTGTGCTATAGTTCTCTGAGTTCTTCTTGTACAGGCATGCTATTTGAGAATTCTGGTTGTGTTGCTGTGCTGTTTTATTTTATTTTATTTTGCCTTGAGCTTCCTGACAGCACTGTTCTGTGGTCCACAAGATATCTTGCTCCATCAGGGTGTTGAAACACAGTACTATTTCACAGACTAAGGAAGAACAAAACAAAAAAAATGTTTTTCTGCTACAAGAGGCCTACAACAGTAATTTTGAGAGTGAGAGAGATAACAAAGGAAGGAGGGGAGAAGTAAAGGTAACAAGAGTTATGTGTGAGCAAATGCAGTTACTCATACCTTTGCTATATTGCAGTTACGGATGAAGACGCTGGCCAGATATTCATGTTACCCCATGGTTGCCAACCCTCTGTGACTGACCTGGAGTCTCAATCTCCAGGTAACAAATCCAAGCAATCCTGGAGATTTTAACAGGGCTTCTAGAAATTTCCAATATTACATTATGTTGGAAACATCATCTCCAGGAATAGCTTTAGTCAGAGTTGGCAACCCTTGCAGTGCCACATGTTTCTGGGGTCAATTGAGAAGCACCAGACCTTTCAGGAGGAGGAGCTCCATCTGGTTGGTTTCAGACTTCTCACGGTATTCAGTTTATGACAGTGCAGGAGGGAAAATGCTGCTGCACAGTGGTGTAGCTAGACTGGAGCGGAGGCAAGTAGTTCTGCAAGACTCCGTTACACCGGAGTCAGCGGCCCCTCCCCTTGCTGTTGGAGCCATTCTGGCGGCAATGGCAACACGCAGGACACTCCCCTGTCGTTGCCGGAATGGCTCCAACAGCAAAGGGGAGGGGCCGCTGACTCCGGGGTAACAGAGTCTTGCAGAACTACTTGCCTCCACTCCAGTCTAGTTTCACCTCTGCTGCTGCAGCTTCCTCACCAGAGTAACTTTTTAAATATAATCATATTTATTTACTTAAAAAAATTATATCCTGCCTTTCTAGTTTTTGTTGGTTTGTTACAACTGCACAAGGTGTCTAACAGTCTAAAAACAATTACAATAAACATAACATAAACTAAAACTCAACGTACTTGTCTGATGGGAGAATTAAAAAAAACACCATACGAAATAACACGATAGCAGGTTAAAAATTGATTTACATTTTTTTTTACAACATTAGAAAATAAAATTCAAGCATAAAGGCAGGCAGACCAATAGAATAGCAGCAATAAAAGTGGCAAAACAAAGCAAATACAACAGAAAGCAAAGGCAAAAATGGCTAAGCACCATAAAAATCCTACCCTACCCACCTCATCTTTTATTTCGCCTTTTTTAACACAGGGTCACCCAAGGCAGTTTAAAAAACAAAATCAAACCACAATAAAATTAAACAAGAAGTTAAAAAAAATGAAAAGTAACTTCACCGAAATGGTGGGTTTTGAGAAGGGGCTCTAAGGTGTAGGCCTCAACCTTTCCAGATAACAGCTGCAAGCACCGATGTCTGTATTAGTTCACATGGATGCTCTGAGCTTCCTCATAGAAGGAAGATGAGATTTAAATCTCTTAAATCATGAGATTTGTCCTTCCTCATAGAAGCTCCCTCCATCTGCAGCAACCCCATGTATTTGATCTGGTTTCTCCCTTATTTCCCGTTATTCTCAGTTGTTTCTGCGCTACACCCTACACCTTCGTAGTTCACACACTCAAAGAACAGCTTGCAAGAACAAGAAGAGACTCTTTCCAAGAGGTGTGATGGTGTTCTTACTTTTGAGTAAACTTGCTTGCTACTCTTCCTTTCTCAGGTGCATACTTCAGAGTAGTTTTTTGTTACATAAGGCAGTTGTTTTATTTTTCCGGTTATTTGGCCATTTGATAGAATGCAGATAATTCAAAACGGGTTGTTTCATCGCATTCTATATGCAAGTACTCATCGAATGATATATAACATGATGGTATTATTCATAAATACAAAGTTTCACAATTTTGGCCGCTAGTGGTGTCACACACACAGAGGCTGTCACCTGGGGCGGTCCACCCCATGCACCCCCCTAGTGATGCCACTGCCTGTTGGCACAGCTGCATCAGCCCTGGAAAGATGGATAGGATTGGGCCCTTGGTCTACCATATATTCTGTCGAGGTCAAGATTCTCATTTCACATAATTTAGTGTAAAGTAGAAAGTGTTGTGTAAGAGAGATCAGAGTAAGGTCTCAAAAGATTACTCCATTGCTTCAATCACCAGAAACTCCAATGATTAATGACATTTCATAGTCTCAGTATCTGGTTGTCAGACTTGTTTTCCTGATCAAAATAGATGATTTATGCCTTATCAGATTCTATTTACACAGATGATGTGAGCTAAGAGTAATAAATGACAAGAGTCTCAATGTGTTATTATAGAAAAATAGTATTACTGAAGGAAAATGAAAAGCTTATATCTAATGCTTCTTGGAAACAACATGTAGATGTTTTGCTTTGTCTAATAACATAATTGCTGGATTTCTACATGAGCTGTGACAAAATTCTTCACTGTTTGTTAGGGAACTGTGGAGAAGGAATCAGCATTATTTTATGGCTTGCTTAAAAAAAAATCAGGGTTTGTACACAACTGTGTAATGATTTCAAGACATGATAGACCTCCATTCATATCTGGGACCCTTTGGGTCCCTTTGGGAGAAAGGCGGGATAGAAATATTGTAAATAAAATAAAATAAATAAAATCTGAGAAATCAAACACAACAAAGTATCAACCAGGGCCTCTGAAACCCCACTGTGATATTTCACTGTGATATTTCTCCCCACTGTGATATTTCTTGGAACATTTCACAGCAAGTAATATATCCATAAACACATAGTCCCCACTCTCATGCAACCCATTCTCTGTGAAAAATAGGTACATGGAGCTGAACCGATTCAAATCTGTGTGTGAGGTTTGGTCTGCCTGGTTCCCTAAAAAAGATATGTCCAAGACTTACTCCTATGCCCCACTGTGAATATAATGTACAGATCTGAGCCACATGTGAACCAATTCAAAACTTATCTAAAGAATTCATTTGGCTATATTATGCAAAAGAAACATATGCAGAAATTATTTCAGTCCCTTGACAATATCCCTTTGATCTTAATGTAGTACAAATTAGTAAAAATAAGATGTTTCTTACCCAGTAAAATTATTATTTTTCACATATTTTGGCTTGTGTGAAGCAGAAAGATGAGGAAATATTCACACAATATACACCATTGTCAGTGGAGGGTTTTTATTATTATTATTAAATGATACATTTCTCATACTTATCCCCCTATTCGTGGGCTTTCAATTATTGTGCTCAGTGACTTCATTGCAAGTTGCACCATTTACCATTTAAGAATGCATAAAGTAACATTTCCTAGTCAATTTAATAAAGAAACATCTAATAAAACATAGGCACACACACGCACACGCACAAACACGCACGCACACTTGTCTTAACTGTAAATGCGCTTTATGTTCCCAGGTAACTTCCCCCACATATTCCTGAACTCAGCCCCTACTCGGGCATTCTAAAACTATAGGCTGTAGTAGTGGAGTGTGTCTGCAAGTCCCACTCTCAGCCACTGGTGTTGCTGAAGGTGGGGCAGAGCTCTAAGTTCTGCACCACTCTGACCCTCCGTTACTCCGGTGCACGAGGCATCCCCACCTCCTCACCTTCGGAGCCATTCAAGGTGGTGAAAGCAATGCGCAGGAGACTCCCTGCACGTTGCTTTCACCGCCTTGAATGGCTCCGAAGGCGAGGGGGCAGGGCTGCCTCGTGCACCGGAGTAACGGAGGGTCAGAGTGGTGCGGAACTTAGAGCTCCGCCCCACCTTCAGCAACGCTACTGCTCTCAGCACTGATGGGCTCCATAGCCCAACACACCAGTCCTCCATGGTTCCAGCATTCATATGCAGAGACAAAGCTGTACTCAGGAAGAGATCCTCTCTGGGATATGGCATGCTGAACACTCAACGCAAGGTTGTCCCATATCTCCATATCTTCTGACGCAGCATGCCAAATGTTGCCCCCTCTTATCAGATACCCTGCCAGCCTCTTCTCCTCCCACTCTCCAATATTCTAGCTCAGCACTCTCCTACCTCCACATTTCCCCTTCCTTTCTGACCTCTTCCTTTTCCAATTCAGGGAGTGAGAGGAAGAGGAGCAGTGCAGGTAAGCGGATGGACAGAGATGGGCACGCCCAACCAATCCACTGCCTAAGGCAACTGCTTTAGATGGCCTCATGGATGGGCCAGCCCTGCCCAGAATTCCTTATGATGAGGAGGCTCTCTCCCTGGGTTCTGTGTTTGTCTCTGCAGACAAATATTGCAATGGTGGAGGGTGAGGCTATGGAGCGCATGAATGCTGAAACGGAGCTTCCCAGCATACTCCTGTAGGCGTGCTAGGCCTGAATAGAGCTTCGGTCTTGCTTTATAAATAGATTCCAGGGTTTCTCCCATTGTTGTTGTTGTTGTTCAGTCGTTAAGTCCGTGAACCATATCCCGCCAGGCCTTCCTGTCCTCCACTATCTTCTTGAGTTCGCTCATTTTCATGTTCGTTGCATCGGTGATGCTGTCTAACCATCTCATCCTTTGCCTTCCCCTTCTCCTTTTGCCTTCAATCTTTCCCAGCATCAGATTCTTCTCCAGAGAGTCCTCTCTTCGCATTAGGTGGCCAAAATAACCTAGTTAATGGGATTCTGTGGTGAATCACTACCCTCCATCTGTAAGCACGTGGCTTTTGTCACTGTCTGTACAGTCCACCAACCATTTCTCCTGACAACCTTCCCAGTTTGCAATGTTCTTAAAACCTGCTGCTATGTAGGTCACAAAGGCATGGAGGTTCCTACAGTGCCTTCTGCCCCCACAGCTAAAATAACAGGCAGCTTGGCAGAGTTAACTCCATCCTTCCAGACTGCCACACTGGCAAACTATTTTCATGAGGTAACTATCCAGGAAAAGCAACCCAAACCCACAAAAAGCACATTGTTTCCTTGCAGTTTTAAAGAAAACAGCATCTCCCTGCTGCTCAACGTTGCCTCACCTAAAACCAGACAAACAGTGCAATCCACCAGAGACTTTGGGTGGTGGACTTCGGGTGGTGGAACAAGCATGGTGGAAATCCGAAGAGGTCCATCAGGCCGGCCCCAGTTTACACCTAGGGAAGGGGACGAACGTCCCCCCCCCCCGAGTAGCCCTCCGGGCTGCAGCAGCGCGGCCCAGAACAGGGATAGGATCTGGCCAGCGCAGGGCCGCCGGCCGGATCCTTATGGTGGATTGCGCTGAAAGATTGCTTACCTTAAGCAATTCCCATGAAAGATCTAGTGCCTAGTTTGTGCCTTGAGAAATTAATTAAACGATGAAAGGCTCCTCTGAGCCCAAATTCCACAGAGGAGGCAGCCTCTCAAGTCCCTGAGTGAGTCACTGCTCCAGCCTTGCCTCCTCTCAACCAGCATCTCCTGAGGACAGAGAATTCTACTAGGTCTCCAGTTCTGGCTGAATTATTCCATCACCCCCAATGCAAAGACGTAGCAGAATGACCCACTCACAAAGGAACTATCTGCTGTCTTTCTGAATAAGCCTGTACGCTAAGCTTGCCTACTTTAAATCCTGTAAAAGACCCCCCATGGATTAGCTCCTCCAAGGGCAAGTATTTCTTTTAGATGCTTTTATACTGTTTTTTTTTTCTTTTTTGTCGTCTAAGAGAGATGTGTGCCTCCAGCTTCAGCATATGAAACGACAGCCTGCACCCGGTGGTGCCTCAGGGCCAAACTACATATGACCATAAGTGCATCAAGTGCTGTTGTTGTCGTCATCTTCAGCGGACACCGCCGCCACTACTGTGGTCTTCATCTTTGTCTTCGGCGGCAGCTGCTGCCGCCATAGTTGTTGTCATCTTTGGTGGCGCTGCCACTGCCGCCACCGCCACCGCCGCCACTGCAGCCACCACCACCACCACCACTGTTGTCTTTGTCTTTGGCGGCAGAAGCTGTAGTACTGCCTCATGTGCCCTCACGAGATTTGGGTGCCGCCATCTTGGATCTCGTGAGATCCATGATGGCGGCGCTGGGGGGAAAAGTGCCTTTTTGGCACTTTGCAAGCAGTGGCGGCGGTGGCTTCCCTAGGCCCAGAAAGCCTGGGCCCGACCCGGGACCAGAGCCCAGATACCAGGATCGTCCCGGGTTTTCTGGGATGGATGGTAAGCCTAGTTAAAGGTATAGGCACTTTGTCCTCCATTGTATCTAGTCACTCTGAACACCCAGACGCTTTTCGAGACAGGATTGCAGTGTTAGTCTGCATTTCAAGTAACCTCATCTTCATTTCTAAGCTCTCAGCCTTTGTAGAGACCTTGTAAGGTTTTATTTATTTTTCCAGCTTTGCAAGCTAGCAGACATCTTGCAAATCGATAGAGTTTACATTTCAAATAAATGGCACACACTGCCTCTAACAAAGCCACAGCTCAGGGCAAACAAGGGCTTCTTTTGGCAGGATTGCTCAGTCTGTTCAGTCCTAGGAGGCCAAATTTTGTCAGTTTCTCAGGAGGAAGCCTTTTGCATGAGGATAGTGTTAAATCTGTGAGTCTTTGGTGTTTGTTTCAGAAATAACAAACTGTCTCTGCATAAAATGTATGCAGCTTTGTTTACTGAGTGGCAAGAGTACTCTGTAGTTTTAAAAAAAGTTCCTGTATTGTGTTATCTCATTTGTGTGTGTGGGGGGGGGGGGGTGTCAGTATAAGAAAAAGGTAAAATTTTAATCTACATCTTTTTCCTGCTCAGGTCTTCTCAGAGTCAGTGCCTTAACAAAACTATAATCTTGACTCCGGGGTGATTTTCCTTCATCATTTTTTGTATAAAAAAATAAAAAAATAAAAAATGGGGTTGTAAAAACACCCCAAAGCCATTTTTGCGATTTCTCCTTTCAAAGGAGAAGTTACGCATTAAATCTTAGGGCCAATTCATACATGTGTTTCCAAGATGGTAGAGGCCTCTTACAGGAGCTGCACCATCTCAGATCAGTCGCATATGTACCGTATTGTCCTGAGTATAAAACGCACTCCCCCCCCTAATTTAACTTTTTAAACTAGGGGTGCATTGTATACTTGCACCATTGCAAAAATAATAAAATAAAATGGTGAGAACAGCATGAGACATTGCTGGAAGAAGCCAAGGCTAAGAGGAGACGCGTTGTCTTATTATCGGGTGATTATCTTTCGCTACTGACTGAGACGTGGGCTCCTTTTCTTTGTGAAAACAAGAGGGCACACACACACACACACACACACACACACACACACACACACACACACACACACACACACACACACACACCTCCCCTACAGGCTGTAACCCTTTCCAGGCTGCAATAAGTAAGTTGTTAATTTTCATTCTCTGCTCTGCTGGGTTTTGTATCCTCTTGTAAAGCAAGATCACATACACCTTCATCCCCACTCCCCAGGCAATGAATGGTTTAAGGCTGAAGCACACCGGCTCCGTTCTCCGTGTGTGCAGTCCGCTGCAACTGGCGTGTTGCCAGACGTGCTGTATGTGATGGAACATAAGACAACGAAAGCCTAGCACACCGGAGCTCTCAGCCCGTTGTCGCAGCCAATGCTGGTCCACTGTGATTGGTTGCTGGGACAAGGAGGTGGGGAGTGCTGAGTGAGCTTGCGAGGAAAACTGAGCAGTTCTGCAATGAAATTGTATTGGTTCCCATGCTATTCCATGTCCCGCCCCCAGGGTTCATGAAAAGGGTTGTGATTGGGTGCACAGAAAACGCAATGGAGAAAATGCAGCAAAAGCTGGGATTTGGCCAGGGGATGCGTCTCCCAGACCTCTCTGTGGCTCCTGGTGGCCCGGCCAGAGGCAAAGCACACCGATAGAACGTTGACGCAGCCGGCTGCAACGGACTGCACACACGAAGAACGGAGCCGGTGTGCTTCAGCATTTAGGCCGCAATCCTGTGCACACTTTCCCGGGAGTAAGCTCCATTTAGAACAGTGGGACTTGCTTCTGAGTAGACATGCACAGGATTGCACTGTTCGTTTAAATCACTGGCATATATTTAATGCCAGTGATTTAATTAAAGTTTTTTAATAGCACCAAACTTTAAGGGTGTGACTTATAATCAGGTGTGTCTTATACTTGGGACAATACGGTATCTCAGGGTTGTGTTTCTTCCACATGGTGTGCTCCGACACCACAGTGGTAGTGTCTGAAATAATGACTGGTTCCAAGTGGATACAGTGGGCAGATAAAGTGATTTCTTCTTATGTGGGTTGTCCAAATCACATGGCTTTTTAGTGTGTACAGCTAAGTGTGTATAGGATTGCAGCCTTACTTGGGGTATGGATGTACCTTGACTCTTGTACATGAGTACAAGACATGTACATGCATGTAATTATAAATGCACTTTCCAGGAATTGCAGGGTGAGCCCTAACTGGAAAATGAAGGTAGTTAAACCACCCATTGCTGAATCTATTAAAGTAATAATTTCCTCATTCGTGTGTTTATATTTAATGAACTATAGCACTTAAATGACAATGTGCTTTGTGCACAGAACATACATTCTCACATTTCACATTTTAAATGGCAGCTCTTTAACTACGTAATCAGCTATGTGCCATGACTGTATCCATATTTTTTTCCATCGCACTACACCCTGTAAACCAGGGGTTCTCAACCAGTGGTACAGGTACCCCTAGGGGTACGCGGATCTCTTGTTGGGGGTACGCCAAGCCCTGCCCCTTATCTGCCCCATCAGCAGCTAATTAAGTGTTAATTAAGATGGATTTTAAATTGTAATTATTTTCGGAGCCCTTCTGTCTCTCTGATCACTAGCGTCGCTCCGGTAGGGGCGGGGCTGTAAGTATCGCTGCGGTCATAGTCTCTTTACCGAGCGAGGAGGAGGCAGCCCCGCCCCCTCACTGTCCGAGCCAGTCCCCTACGGAGAAAGCAGCAGGCAGGGTCTCTTCCCTGCCGGTTTCTCCGTAGGGGACTGGCTCGGACAGTGAGGGGGCGGGGCTGCCTCCTCCTCGCTAGGTAAAGAGACTATGACCACAGCGATACTTACAGCCCCGCCCCTACCGGAGCGACGCCTCTGTCTCTGATTTCGGTTTTGGGCTTATTTTTGTACTTTGGAAAATGTACTTTGGTGGGGTGGGGGAGGGAGGAGCTGATTTTGGGAAGTGTGACTTGGAGAAAAAAGAGATCCTTGCATCTCTCTCTCTCTCTCTCTCTCTCTCTCTCTCTCTCTCTCTCTCTCTCTCTCTCACACACACACACACACACACACGCACACACACACAAACACACACAGAGTTAAATAAGACATTTTTTCACATTTAAAATTGTTTTAGTACTGATTAATTACCTAATTGATTGATTAATCCAATTAATGAGCAGTTAATTAGCAGTTAATTAGCAGTTAATTAGCAGGGGGTACTTCAGAAAATTGGACCCTGATAGAGGATACCCGGGCCTCCAAAGGTTGAGAACCCCTGCTGTAAACCATATAAAGACTATATGAGAATATTTTGACCGTAACGCTTTTCAGGATACATCCAGCAATCCAGTGGGGATTTCATTAATTGTTAACATTTTCTCTAGCAGCTGGCAACCATCAGAAAGGCGGAGCAGCTGCTAGTCTGCAGTGTTTTGTTCTTATCTTGCCTGCTTGTTTATATTCGAGATGTCTGTTCCCTGTAATTGCATAGGTACTCTGCAAAAGGATAGGGGTCGTCACAAGTACCTGTACTTCTGCTTTCGGACTCTTGCAAGTGTTCATTTTACTTTCTATGTTCCTTCTATACAACTGATGTAAGAAAATGATGCATTTTCACCCCCATTTATTTCAGTGGGAAAGTGAAGCATGTGCTCAACTCTGTCCCATTATAGTAAAAACGTCAGAAGAGACTTGCTGGATCAGACTGAAGTTCCATCTAGTCTAGGGGTGGCCAACCTTTCAACATGAATGCTCTTGACCCTTTAATGGTTGTATAGGTGAGGGTTTTGCTATTTCAGCATGTGCAGCAGCTTGGCTCAGCATGGCTCAGCATGGCTCAGCATGGCTCAGATGTCCATCACCCACCCAGAAGGCCAAAGGTCAGCTATTGGGATATATATCCATCATCCTGGATGAGGGCACCCCCGGACCAAAGTTTTCCAACAAGAAAGCCACTTCTACCCTTCCACTTATTTTATTGTAAAATCAATTTTCCTGAGTGTCTAGCAAAACTGCCAGCATTTCTAAATGAGACTGTACATCGTTTTTAAATGCTGGAGCAGGTTTTTTCTTGTTTTATTTCCAGTTATTGGAAGGCTTGTCGGGACAACTATTTAATGATTGACTTGGAATAAAGGGAAATATTTTATTTCCTTGTTAAGTGTAATCTAAAAAGATTTGTGAGACTAGGAAGCTGCACTGACCTCAAGTATGACCGACTCAAGGAAAGGCCTAAGGGAGCGAGAAGGTTCTATATGGTCGCAGTTACATCTGATGTTTGTGCAACAAGAACTGCAGAGGGAAATTATCAGAATGAGAGCTGATTGGACATGATGCAGCAACATTATTGAAGCTAAGCAGGTCTGACTCTGATCAGTGCTTAGATGGGAGACTACTTAAACAACATGTGTATGCTCCTCTAAGATCTATCATGGAAGAGAAGCATGTTTCTTCAAGTTCTAGGCATGGTAGCAGGCAAGGCCAGTGTTCCTGGTAGCCAGTAAGACCATTGGACCAGTAGCATTGTTTATGCAAGTGACTGGTGCAGGCTGCTTCAGGTACTAATTACACAGCGTGTGGAATTCCACAGTATGCCAAAAGATGTGGTGATGGCCACTAGCTTGGGTCATGTTAAAAGGGGATTGGGCAAATTCACAGAGGACAAGTCTATCAGTGGCGACTAGGCATGATGGCCATAAACTACCTCCTGGTTCCAGAGGCGTCGCTCCGGTAGGGGCGGGGCTGTAAGTATCGCTGCGGTTACAGTCGCTTTACCGAGCGAGGAGGAGGCAGCCCCGCCCCCTCACTGTCCGAGCCATTCGCCTACGGAGAAAGCAGCAGGCAAGAGACCCTGCCTGCTGCTTTCTCCGTAGGCGAATGGCTCGGACAGTGAGGGGGCGGGGCTGCCTCCTCCTCGCTCGGTAAAGCGACTGTAACCGCAGCGATACTTACAGCCCCGCCCCTACCGGAGCGACGCCTCTGCCTGGTTCACCAACAGTATGCCTCTGAATAACAGTTCCAGGAGAGAATGGTGGGAGAAAAGTCTTCTTCAAGTTTTCCCTCCAGCTTCAGGACTTCCCAGAGGCAGCTGGTGGACCACTGTGGGTAACTGGATGCTGGACTATGGACCTTCGACTTGAACCAGCAGGGTTTTTCTTATGCTATTGCGACACTAAAAGAATACACACTATGCATGATAGAAGGAAGGAAAACTCTGTGTGTTTGATGGGTCATCCATGATCTTCCTCCCCTACCCACTACCAAGCTTGGTGTGGGAAGAAGAAAAAGGAAGGCTAGGCCCCACCGGACTGTATTGTTGCCATGAGCCCACCTTCAAAAAAGGCTGGGTAGGCAACTGGAAAATGTGTCTGCCAAATGTTGAGGGGCATCAGTGGCATAGCTAGACCAGGGCGGAGGCAAGTAGTTCTGCAAGACTCCATTACACTGGAGTCAGCGGCCCCTCCCCCTTGCTGTTGGAGCCATTCCGGCGGTGACGATAACACGTGGGACACTCCCCCATCACCGCCGAAATGGTTCTGACGGCAAGGGGGAGTGGCCTCTGACTCCGGTGTAACAGAGTCTTTCAGAACTACTTGCCTCCGCCCAGGTCTAGCTACGCCACTGAGAGGGCATCAACTAGTTGTATCTAATTATAAGTTTATCCTGTGCAAACGTGGATTCCAGTTAGTTTCCTGGCTCATGGTTTCTAATTATTTAATTATGACGTATCTTTTTTTAGCTTTACAGTTCTTTGGAACAGCAGAGTTTGTGCCTATTGCAGAACCCGGAGGAAGGGTTAATCCAGGTTGAGAATTAAAATATTTGATAATTGATGGTGTAACATTTCAAAAGGAGAAGATATGTGACAGCCAGGATTATAATGAGCACAGTCAGTAGCTGGGCAACTGCTATCATGCCAGGGATCTGAAATCTTGACCAGGTAATGAATTGCTGCAGATGGACTTTGAGATCCTTCCAGTCTGCATTTTAATATACTGTTGAGGGACTTGAAGTAACATAATTTAAAATCCTTTTGGCTTCCCTTACATTGGTAAACTCCATGAGGGGTGCTACTGACTGTATTTTTAGTAGTGGCCTGTCCAGTTTTACAAAATGCAGACGAGCTTCTGTTTCATGCCATGAATAAAAGTACTGTATTTGTACTGTTACTTCTGGATGAAGATAAAAATCTGGATGCTTTTTGCCTTACCAACCATAAGATTATTTTTTTTCTGTGAGAGCAGATCTGCTGAGCAGGGCAGAAACAGGGGCTATATAGTGGACTGATTTTCAGCACTGCCTCCCCCCCCCCCAACATTGGATCTAACCCTAGGAGATAAGGGGTGCTTTTATAGCCCATCGGCCATTTGAGACTTGGCAGCATAGAGGCAGCACTGTCACATCATCTGTTAGGAGATGACTCCCCAGCAGTGTCAGGCCAATGGTGGCAAACCAACTTAGAAGATCTAGCAAGTGACATGTGTAAACAGAAACTGATTCCCTTAAGTCGGGGAAAGTCATATTCTCTGTATTTCTCAGAACCACTGTGTCCTTGTGGCTTCCTTTAAGGGGGGGGGGTGTTGTAAGCACCCAAGGGTGCAAGTGATTTCAGCTCGTTTGATTCGGTGAGCAGACACCACACTCTGCGGACGGAGAGGGTACCCCAAAAGAGAAAAAGAGAGGGAAGGAGGAAGAGATCCGCAGTTTGCGGAGGTGCCAAAATAGAGCTCAAAATAGACCAGCGCTGGGTAAAAAAGGAAGATCTTTACTTAGCTAGCCAAGGACACAGAATGCAGGGCACAATGTGTAATATACAAAATCATTACAAAAGCTTATATACATTTCATTATTTCATACAGAATCATGGAGTTCATTGTTTAAAGAATACATAATAAAGGATAACCGATACAGAGGAGGATCCAAGAAGTTACACTTTGACACAGCCAATAAGATGTTGGATTCAAACTTTCCCTCCAATAAGATGCAGCAGCAACGGTTGTAAACTTTCAACCAATAAAAAGACAAACTTTATTAAGAAACCAATGAAAAGTGTGGTGCTTTGTGTTACTGGGAACCAATGGGTTGATGGGTCTGGGGTATGGTGTGGCAGAGGTAATAGGATTAGACCCCCACTTCAGGTGAAGTAAGGTTTTCCGGGGTTTTATGAATGGGTCCTTTTGAGAAGCCTGCTTGACACAAAAGGCAGTGTTTCCAGTTAGATACCCCGGGGGTGCCAAACAATAGGTCCCTGCCCCATGGCACCATGTATCCCAAAGTATACAGTTGAGGATATTTGAATTATTGTAGCAAAGCAGGATGAGGACAATGCAGGTAGTTGAAAGGCATTTGAATAATTGTAGCAAGGCAAAACAGGATCAATGGGAGAGGAGATAGTGGTGGTGAAGATAGAGAGGAGCATGCACAGAGAGACAAGTTTGAGATACAGGAAATGGTAGCAGGAGATTGACATTTGAATGACAGCAACAAAGGAAGGCAGAGACAATGGCTTCAGGGTGAGGGAGATGGTGGTGATTGACAGAGAGAAGGCACACAAAGAGATAGGTTTTGGAGTCCAGGAAATGTTGGCAATCTGAGTTCTCACAGTGCCTCAGGAGTTCCCTGGATTCCCTGCCCCCAGCTAGCTCCCCAGGTAGAAGGCAGCCATTTGAGAGCAACACAGAATAGGAACAATGAGTCTTAGGTTATGTGTTTTAAAATGGTCTCTCCTACTCCCTGCAGTACAGATTCTTGGCAGGAGGCACACCCCCGGTGCGCCTACGTTCGATCTCTTGTGTTCTCGCTGGAGGGGGGTAGAGGGCCTCGAACCGCTCTCCTTGTTCCCATGCTCCCCGGAACCCCAAGTAGGACGTCCAGCCTCGAACTGGACTCTTTAATGGCTGCAAACCTATTGTACCGCTTCCAGGAGCCTCTCCGCTCAGCGTGAGGCTAGCCCCAGCTAGGCGGGAGGATCGGGACCATTCTGCATAGGATCCCATCCCTAGAGAGACCCCGATGACCTCCGAGAAGATCTGGACACATAACCCTCAAGGGAACCCCCAAATAACCAATAATTACTTCAGAAAGCTTTTATTCCTGTGAAATGGATCACTGCGGCTTTAAGAGTGAGAAAGCTGGACTTAGTGCAGAAAGGCGAGAGGTGATAGTCGGGTCAGTTAACAAGCAGCACGCTCCGTCTGCTAGTTTTGGCTGAACGCCCAGAAAGGGGATTATAGGCTTAGTGGGTTAAGAGGCTTAAAAGATTAAAAAGGTACAGAGTGAACTTTTGCTGCTGCTGCTTCTCTTAAGGTTCGGGAGGGCTTGTGTCAGGCGCGTGCCGGTGAACTTTTGCCCTCAGCTGGCACACGCCGGCTGTCAAATTGTGCGCAAAGCGGAAAGGAGCCGAATTTTAAATGTGCTTGGCTTTAAATGGCTGTATCTCCGAGATTCCTTGACGGATTTGGATGGGGTAAAAGGCAGGGGGTTCAGGGGAAGGTGGCCGATGAAATAAAAATATTTGGGGAGGGGTCAGATCCTTACATCAGGGGAAAAATCCAAAACTGTTTTCCCCTCTTGGGGAAAGGCACTCTGCCCAGGATGCTGAATTGTTTTCAATAAAATATTGGCAAGTTTGGTTCTACCGTTACCCTGTTACATATTGTCTGTGAATAAATCTTCCATTTCCTTGAGGTAGAAGCACCCCATATCTGCTATAGCACTGGGATCAGTAAAACATACAAAGGTCTGTTGGGCGTGGACAGTGACATCCTAGCTGCTTCAGAATCACGGACCGCTTCCTTCTGCATCTTTTCATCCACTGGACAGCCCTAATCTCCAGCTTAGTTTATCTTACATGTTAGAAAGCAAAAAGTATAACCCAGTGTCCAATATGGACAAAATCTCATAGTTCCACCAATTTGGGGGTTGAGGTGTGTGTGTACGCGTGTGTACACATGTGTGTGATGTGAATCTCAAACAAAAAGTGATGTTGCACACCATTTTTTCTACTCATTGATTAATTCCTCTTTAGAAAGCAGCTCTTCAGCTGGTACAAATATGCATGAAGAAGCACCTGCATGTACCTAATTAAAGCAGGCAGTAATGGATTTCTCCATTCGGAAGCTATTAGCATTGTACAAGAAAAATGGAACATTTCTTTGTTTGAAAGTCATCGTTGGGCTCCTGTGTTGTAAATCAGCATCATTTAATTTCAGCAGAACAATGTTATTCCTCCTGCTGCTGGTATTTTCAGGTGTTGCAATGCTTGCTTTGCCTTTACTCAGTTTGGGTAAATAAACAGACTTACCGGTATTTTCACTTTAGTGCTTGTGCAGGGTGAAGGTCTACATGATGTTTCAGATTTAGTCAAGGGAGAACCAGGATCAAATCCCCACAAAGCTCACGGGATGACCCTGGGGCAATCTATCAGCCCTAACCTACCTCGCGGGGTTGTTGTGAGGATAAAATGGGTCAAGGCTATGTTTACTAACTTGAACTCCTTGAAGTAAGGGTAGGATTAAAAGGTAATAAAATAAGAGAGTTGAAATAATCCTATGGAGTCCACACATGCCTGATCCATCGCTCTTCAACTGCAGCATCAACAAACAACTTGTGTACATGAATGAGTTCCACAGATTAGTCACCACCATAGATAGAACTTTCATGTCAACATGGCACTTTTCAACAAAGATGGTTCAATCATTTGGCAGGAGGTCTGGCTCAGTTGGTAGAGTTGCTGCCTCATAAGCCTGAAGATCGGTGAACTGCCAGTTCGAGACACGTTGTTGACAAAAAGCTGTGAAAGCCTCTGTGAAGAGAGATAAGAGCTGCCAGCTGTGTCAGCTGAGCATGGGAGGCAACGGCCAGGAAGAGGCCAGACTGCAAAGGATACCATCTGGAATGCAGTTGTTCATGAAGGATTGAACATTTATATATATGATTGTAAAAAACCCAATTAAGGGGGTTGGGAAAGCCTACCCATGTAAACCACCTTGGATTAAAGTCAGAGGAGAAATCCAATGACCAAGAAAGGCGGTATATAAATACTGTAGAATGCTATTAATAATAATAATAATAATAATAATAATAATAATAATAATAATAATAATAATAATATTAGGCTGTGAGTCATCAACTGTTGACTGAAGGCATATGTGAACAAAACCTTACAATGAAGTAATCCCACTGCTTTAAATAATTTGAGGCCTCAAATTGTGGTTCCCCTGTAAATGGTATGAAGGCTATGGACAACAGTGGTCCATGCAGAATGCTTAATACTGTTTCAGTGAACAGTGGCCCAGGAAGGAGGAAAGCCTATACATTTACTAGATGCAGCCACCACATGATGATCAAGGTGTGGCTACACATTGAAAGCACTGCTGTGTTTTGGCAATGCTGAGGCCCAGAGAATCCTCCACTGACACGAACTGATTGACAATAGATCTATTAGCGCCCAATCCTATCCTTCCCCTCTCCCGACCAATGCAGCCACGCCAAAAAGGCATGTGCTGTATCCGGGGGGGGGGGGGAGATCAGGAGGTTTCAGAGGGAAAAGGGGAATGATTTTCCCTTATTCCTCCGTAAGCCTCTCGTTCTATAATGGGTCTGTCCTGCACCAGCTCTGTAGCTGGTGCAAGTCAGAGGAAAAGAAAGGAGCAGGGAGGTTGTTAAAAGAGGGGATAGGATCCGGCGCACACCATCACTGCCAGATCTATCCCTTCCACAGCCTCCCCATCCCTTGTTCCTTCCCCTACCCACCTAGTTTTGCCCCCCTCCTCACCCCTACCGCTACCTTACCTTCTCTGGCAGGTGTGGAGGGGTACGTAGGTAGGGTTGGAGAACTGTCACCTCTTGCGGCAGCACTTGGAAAATTGCCATTTTATGACAGCGAAAGACTTTCGCGCTGTTGTAAAGTCCTGCCCCCAACACCCCAATCCTGGATAGGATTGGGCTGTTAGGCAGCAATCCTATGCACACTTTCTTGGAAATGAGCTCCAATGAACATAATAGGACTTACTTCTGAGTAGACATGCCTAGGATTGTGCTATGTGTGAGGATAGTACACAATGAACTGGTGTAATTTACTGTGTGATCCTAGGCATGTCTACTCAGAAATAAGTCCCATTGTTTTCAATGGAGCTGACTTGCAGGAAAGTATGTATAGGATTGCTGCCAATTTGTGATTAACAAACTGAACTGAAAATCACAACTTCTCTGTTACAAATCTTGCCTCTGCCAAGATTACCAAGCAGAATGTCTGTGAGCTCTTAAAAAATAATGGGGGGATTTATGAACAAGGACTTGGGTATCACGGGCAACATAGCCATGTATATAAAATAAACTGACTTGAATAAAAACAAAGTTACCAAACTGCTTGTGTCTTTCGTTGTTAAGAAATACAGGCAGGCAAAATTACAAACTGCTTGCACTTTTCATTGATAAAACCCACAGGCAGGCAAATACTGTTAAAATCCAAAGTCCAGTAGTTAAAACTCCAACGTTTCGTTTCCTCCTTCCGGAAACATTGTCAAGGAAAACAATCAAAAAGATTGGTAGCTGTTGAATGGTAAGAGTAGCACTAATCCCTTTATCATCAAAAGCAGAGGAATGGACCGAAGAGCAGCTGAAATGTTCAATTAGCTCACTTCAAAATGGGGGGATTTCTAAGAACCATCATGGATTTGTCAAGAACAAGTTGTGCCAGACTAATCTCATCTCCTTTTTGAATAGAGTGTCTGGTCTAGTAAATCATGGAATGCCATGGACATAGTGTACCTAGATTTCAGCAAAGCATTTGACAAATTCTATCGTTCTGTCTTTTGTTGATAAAATGGTAAAATGTGGGCTACATGTTGCTATTTTTAGGTGGGTTCGAAGCTGGTAGAATAACTGTTCCAAACAAGTGCTAATAAAAAGTTTGGATCAACCTAGAGGGAGAGATGAAGTGGAGTGCCACAGTACTCTGTTTTGGGTCCTGTCCTGTTCAACAGTATTATAAATGACCTGGATTAGGCAGAGGCATTTCTACAGTGGGGGCAGTACTGTAAGTTTTGCCCCGTCCTAGTCCCCATTTACAACCTGGAATGAGGAGGGGCCCCCCTCGCCATCGGAGCCATTCAGTGCGGCGAAGGCAACAGGCGGGGCCTTCTCGTTCCGGGATGTAAACAGGGACTAGGACGGGGTGAAACTTACAGTACCGTCCCCACCATAGAAACGCCTCTGGGATTAAGGGTAGAGGGGATGCTTATCAAATAATCTGCAGATGTCACAAATCTGGGGGAGGGGGGAATAGCTAGTGCCCCAATAAGCCAGAATCAGGCTTCAAAATGATGTTGACAGGCTTCATCATTGGGCCCATATCAACAAGATGAAGTTCAACAGACACAAATGTAAAGTCTTGCATGTAGACAAAAAAAATAATCAGAGGCACAAGTACAGGATGGGGAAGACCTGACTTGGCAGCAGCATGTATGAAAAGGGCCTAGGTGTCTTGCAGCCCAATCCTACCTAAATCCCCATGTGGTGATGCAGCAGTGCTGGTGTGGGCTGCACAGCATCCTGCAGGAGATTTTTGCATACTGGAGGGCTCCTTGGGGTAAGGGGACATTTGTCCCCTTGCCCTGGGGTAAACCTCAATAGCCACAATGGGTCAACTCAGACCTGTGCCAGTGATATTGCTTATGCAAGTCCGCATTGATCTGTGCAAGTGGATTGGGCCCAGGAAGGGGGATTGGATATGGTGTATGCCGGCACCATCGATCTCACCCTTCCTGGGTTCAATCCATGAACCCCTACTCCCAAATGTGACAGAGAAGCACATCTTCAAAGCTTTGCCAGTGCATGGTTCTAAAGCAGAGGTTCTTAACCTTTTGTGCCTCAGGTACCCTCAAGAGAATTTCGAATTGCTCACACACACATTTCAAAAAACATTATTGTTTGCTTTTTTCCTTAAACTGCATTGAACATATGTGGCAAAAAGTGAAACTTCAAAAGACAGCATTAAATTTCAATCTTTTGTGTCAAAGCAATGTTTTTTGTTCATGCTGGGAGCACCTCACACACACCCCTGAACCCCATTCACGCACCGCAAGGGTGCAGGCCCCATAGGTTATAAACTAAAGTGTAAATATACCCAGAGAAACACACACATATTGTCAATGGTGACCAATAAAAGGGCATTTTTGTATGCACAATGCTATCAGTGTTTTTGTTTGCTATACAAACATGGGAGTGGTAAGAGTGATTCATAGTATTTGGTCAAGGATTAAACAAGCTGCATGGGATTTTAAGGTACTGACCTACCCATTGCTTATCTGAGTGTCCCTAACAACCCCAACAATCATCCAAATACACTATATTGTGAAAGAGAATGATAGATGCGCTCAGTCTCCTGCTGGAATGCGCTAATGAATCAATCATCAAAGAATCAGTGGTTCTGCAACAATCAGCTTCTATCCTGCCATTCTTAGCTCTGACATCCTGCTGAAGTCATAAAGCAAATAGGAGCCATAAAACTGAATATAAAATGGTCTGGCAGTTTCAAAATGCTTCAGACAGACAGCAAAACCTAATCTTTTTGTGGACGGAATCATTAAATACTCTCCTATTTGCCACAATAAATACCGGTACATTCATGAAAGTTTCCTCTTTTGAGCCCAAAGGACAGAGGATGCCTGTAGCATCTCTGCATGATTTACTACTATGTTCTTGCCTAGTTCCAAACGGTTTTCCCAATGGGGAGGTAATTCTGCCCTGTGTCTGCTTTGGGGGTGATTGGAGCATTCAATCACTCCCAAAACTGAGGTGGAGCCAGTGGCGTTGCTCTAGGTGGGGCAGAACGCTAAGTTCTGCACCGCTCCGACCCTTCATTACTCACCAGCACGAGGTGGCCCCTCCCCCTCGTCTTTGGGGCCACCTCGTGCCGGTGAGTAACAAAGGGTCAGAGTGGTGCGGAACTTAGCTTCCCGCCCCACCTAGAGCGACACCACTGGGTGAAGCTGAATTATTTGCCCTCAAAGAAGGCTGCCTATTTCATCTCTGCATGAGTGCCTGCTCTAGATGTGCTTCCTTCCAACTAGAAGGCATGCCCAGAACGGTGATGTACTGGTCATGTACACCGGGGATGGGCTCCTCTAAGTGCTGGTCATTTTGATTCTTATAAGTTCTTAAAGTAAACCCAGGACAGGGGTGCAGAGATGTGCCTACAATTCTAATAGGAGGGGAGAGAGTGTGCTTCAGCTGTCTGATGTTTATTCCCATCAAACATCTGGGAAACAGAACAGTGATAGGAAGCCATAGAGATATAACTGTTTATTGCTTTGTGGAAGTTGCTTTGCCAACCCATTTTTTTTCAAATAGCTTGGGACACACTATCACTACTGCATTTGTTTCTGTCAAGATGGAGCTTTTATGTAACTTCGATGGATTGCCCAGGCTGGACAACTACATTTATAACATAGGATGTCTTAACTAATGAGTAATGAGAGTTCTCGTATATTTTCCCCCCTAAGATTAAATAGTACAATACAGCATTTATAACTGATAGCCCTTCTGCTCAGATGTAGTACTTTCATACAGCCACATGAGGGTCTGCATGCCAGTATATTAATAAATGCATTGAAAAGACCACTGACTGTCTCTAGGTGCACCTCCTCTGAAATTCAGGATGGCTACTTTCTTGCAGTGCTAATGCTTTCCGCCTAATGCGAAAAGTAAGCCGCAATGAAACAGCCAACGTTATGCAAAACCGTTATTAGAATTTAGCAAACTAAGAAAGAGCTGTCCTGCACCTGCTGAGTCTCCTAAGCAAGCCTTCCTGCCCTCCTGCCAATTTTCTCATTTCTACAGTTAGCTTTATTGCAGTTCGGAACCCAGCTTTGGAGAAAAAGATTTTCAAAATAGCCAGGCTGGGTATTTGCAAGAGAGAAACAACAGGAATAGGAAGGGTTAGGCATCCACCAGTTCTCTGCTGCAAAATCCATGCCCACTTCCACATTTATCATCATCATCATCATCAACAGCCCAATCCTATTCTTCCCCCTTCTCCGGCCACCAATGGACCCCAACCTTTTTTCAGAGCACTAAGATAGTTTGGCCAAGTTGGCCCATGTCAGCACCTCTGAGTTGTAGGGCCAGGAAAATTTCTCTTTAGTTTGACACATACTTCTGCAACAGCATGGGGCTAGACATTTCAGCTATGCTGGTTTGGTCACAGGAATATCTGCCTTGTGGGTTAGAGGCTGCAAGTCGCGTGGTCCTGGGGCGGCCCACCCTCCATTTCTGCTGCCCATAACATGCATTTCACTAGCAATTTAATAGGCTCTCCCAGCTTTGGGGAATGTGATCTGTTGAAAGCTTTTTTTTTTCTTTTTCCCGATACATTTTTTCTGCATTAATGTAATTTGAATTTCAGCACAATAAGCAAATTTTACTTTTTTCGCCTTTGACAGCACTGAGTTAAAAACAAACCAGGATTTACTTGACATCTGGATGCCTGTCAAATGAAAACAAAAATTGTTCCAGAAGAACCAGGCTGGCTGGTGCAAATGCACCCTACCAGCCAGAGATATAGATGGAGCCTGGAATGTGATGCTGTGGGTAAGGAAAGCTGTACCAACTATAGATAGGTCTATCTTCTACTCAAGACAGAAGTGTAGAAGCCTTCATATGGCCAGCTTTTTATGGGACAATGCTGCTGAAGGTAAACCAGAGGGAAGTAGGCTAATGTAGGTACAGCTTTCCTTGCCTCTGCCTCACAATCTGCAACCACCTGTTTCCCTGTCTCCATCTGTCTACCTGGATGGCAATGAATAACTGGAATATTTTTAGCTGAGCAAAGGCTCAAGGCTCAAGCATGGACTCTACCATGGTCCCAATGTCTCTTTCCTGGTTCATCACTGATGATTTTAATACTTGATATTGAATAGCAAGCTGACATTGGATAGTATTTCATTGTTGACATCATAGCATTTGATATTTCACAGTCATTGATAGCTGCCATGAATTTATATGTTCTAGTATTACAGTATGTGATTGTCTACAATATTATTCAGCATTTGATTCTATTCGATTGTTGACATGCAATGGATATAATATTTGACAGGTGACATGCAATTGCATTTTGACTGATAGATTTTACACAATGGTATTTTGTACTTCGAAATATTTTATAAATGGTAGCTTGTGAGATTTTCTGTTTGACACCTGCCAAAACAATCTAGAAGTTCCAGCAATCATAAAAGTCTTGAATTTTAAAATGTCATGCTCAAGTTGCTAATTCCAATTTTGAATACAATATTTTTCAATCACCATTTGCATGGCAGAATTGGAAACAGCAGGAACTTTCAAAAAAAATATTTGCAAACATTTGCTGTAGCTATACCTTCTGCTCAGGTGGGTAGGATTTTCATCCTCAATTTTCAGCCCTCCTTTTCGTTTTCATTTTTTCGTCTTTGCTCATTATTTCTTTGTCACCCACACAGGTAGTAGGGAGCATTTTCCCCATTTGTCTCTCTTCACCAGCACATTTGAAAGTTCTGATGTATGGTAATGACAGAATTATGTCAAAACGCATTTCGGCTTTTCTTTCTACCAGGACCAAATTACATTCATTTTGAATTACCTGATTAGTCAAGCTCTTTTCACAAAGCATTGAAGACTTTTCTTATTACGATTATCCATAATAATTAGGCCTTTCTTCAGGAACATCTATAAATAATTCACTCGAATTAATTAGCAGATGGAAACAGTAAATCCATCATTGGTGTCACAGTTTAGTAAGTTATGGGCTCCAGTATGTTCTCAAGAGAACAGGGTACGAGTAAGCCAGCATAATCAATAAAGATTCCTCAAAATTTGCTTCACTGATAATAAACAAATTGAAAAAACAACAACACACACCTTGCTCTTCTATTTGACTCAGCAATATTAAACAACAATTGCCCTTGGCAAGTAGTAGTATACTGAGAAATAAAATAGTGGAACTGAAAAAAATGGGGGATGGGGGAAAATCTATTGTCTTCAATATTTACTCCCCTTCTCCTCGGACATTTACAGAAAGTCTGTGCCAGTTACAGAAGTTGGCGCAGGTCCGAGGAGACCCATTGTGGAGTGAGAGGCTTATGGAGGGGTAAGGGGAAATAATTCCCCTTTCCCTCCCTCCAAAACCTCCTGATCTGCCCCCCACCCCACCCGCTGGATATAGCACATGCCCTTTTTGGCTCAGCTGCATCGGCAGGGGGAGAGGGATGGATAGGATTGAGCTCTAGATAGATAGGGATAGATAGACCTTTATTGGCATAAAAAGTCAACTCCCAATGAATAGCCCTCCTAGATCAGTCCAAAGGCCCATCTAGTCCAGCTTCCTGTATCTCACAGTGGCCAACCAGATGCCTCAGGGAGCACTCAGGACAACAAGATACCTGTATCCTGTTGCCACTCCCTTGCATCTGGCATTCAGAGATAGGCTACCTCTAAAATTCAGAGGATGCATATAGTCATCATGGCTTGTAACCTGTCTGCATAATATATAGTCAGTGCAGGTGCCAGGTGCCTGAGGCCCCTGAGTTCAAGCCCTGAATTACCTTGATGGTGCATTGGGTGCTACCACTGCCACAGGTATTGAGGCTTCAGTAGTTGGCCTGACCAGGTAGGCTCTGTGATGGGTGTGTGGGCATCTGGCCGTCCCTGTGCATATTTCTTACCTTTTTTAATCAGGTGTTGCTTGCAATATACAGTATATTGTTGGTACACTGAGGCCTCTTGCATTCACATCAGTAAATTCCATTGAAGTAATTCAAAGTAGTGCCTCTAGGATCTTGGGACTTTCCAGGCACTATACTTGAAATATATGTTATTTTTCTTCTGTGCCTAGAATAAAACACAGTTTTATTGTTATTTACTCGCCTTCCTAGGCTATGAATCTTCAGGGGAGCATCTGCAGAGGCTTCCAGGATATGTGTGTGTGTGTGTGTGTGTGTGTGTGTGTGTGTGTGTGTGTGTGTGTGTGTGTGTGTGTGTGTGTGTGTGTGTGTGTTTAATAATAGCAGCCCATGAGACCTCAGGGATGCTGCTGGTCAGCAGATGACACCCAAGCAAGACTCAAAAGTACATTCATCTTTATAAAACCAATGCATAATTCTTCTTCAGTTCATGATATCAGTATTTTCAGAACTCTCCTCTCTGAGCCAGGACAATAACACAGCATCAATATCTTTTTCAAGAAAAACACTCCAGAGTTAATGGGCTGGAATATTTTTCAGTCCTGAAGTGAATTGCAGAAGGCTGGATTTCTGAACCAGCACACAGCTGCATTAATTTTAGGACTAAGCACAAGCTAGAAACATTCATTTGAGCAAGAGGAAACATGTGCCCCCCTGAGGCTCCCCCCCCCCCGGGCAGCCTTGGATTCTTGATAGAAGTCTGAGATTTTCCAGCTATATAAAATAAATTATCTATAATTATTGGATGCAGAAAAGTGACAGTCCAAAGCCTCCAAAAACTAAAGGCACTTCAGAAAAACATCCTAATATGTATTTGAGAAAAGATAAACATTAGCTCATATTTGTAACATTTTAGATCTTAAAGCCACAGACTGGTAATATCTTTATCCAAAATGAAATAAAGACTTTTGCAGAAAAAGCTTTTGTGTTCTCCAGAACATTCCATCTGTGAATATTTACCAAAGCAAGGGATAAGAAAGGAAAGGAAACTGCATGCCCAAAGCCCTGAATATAAGTAGTTTCATTTATTTATTTTATTCTACCCATGAAATATGTCCCAGGACTAACCCACATCCCATCCTTGCTCCTATCAGAGCCATGCAAGCATACTTTTTATGTTAATGATATGTATTATGCATAATTTTATCACAGAAATAAACTGTAGCTTCCAGCCAATAATATATTTCCCATTCCTACACATATCCTTTTTTTAAAAAAAGTATGATGAGAATCTTCAACTGCCATGTAAGCTTAAAAGGGAAACACTATGTGAAAAATGGGGGGGGGGAATGCTAGCAGATTCTTCGGTTATTAAGGTCCAAATCTATCGGAGCCTCACATTCCAGCAGTGTTCTGACAACGGTGTGAAAGCCGCTCTGCTGTTGCGCACTGCCAACCCGCTGCTGCAAACAGCAAGAGGCATGGTATCTGCAGCAGCAGTTCCAGGAGGCCCTGTAGGCACCAATAATCTGGTTGCGGGGAAGGGAGTAATGGGGCATGTTGGGGGAGGAATTGGGGGGTGTCAGGGGAAGGAGAGGGTGGATCCGGCAGCATGCATGCATCTTATCCCCCATTTTTTCTGCCCATGTCACCCCCTGGCTTTCCAGTCAGACTTGTGCAGGCAACATGGCTGGTCTAGGTCTGAGGAGCCCGTAGACAATCTTGCAGCCTACCAGGGGTTTATCTCCTGCAGGCTGTCCAATAGCCGCCACCCCCAGCATGCATTGCAGCCTCCATTGGTGCAGCTGCATGCTATATCATGGCAGGGATAGGATTGGGCAGTAAGGCTGCAATCCTATGCATACTTTCCTGGAAGCAAGCCC
This sequence comes from Plestiodon gilberti rubricaudatus, assembly GCA_026170595.1. Classification (NCBI taxonomy): domain Eukaryota; kingdom Metazoa; phylum Chordata; class Lepidosauria; order Squamata; family Scincidae; genus Plestiodon; species Plestiodon gilberti. Next base: position 74,647,321 of record JANXHW010000005.1, on the reverse strand, counting down.
TATTGAAAACAACGGGACCTACTTCTGAATAGACATGCCTAGGATTGTGCTGTAAACTGTATAAAAAATAATCAGTAAAACCCATTTGGGATTTTCAATTTTTGTTTCATCATACTTCACATTGCTTTTAGTTCTTTCCCTAATCTTCTCCAGATAAATCAGTTGGCAGCAACTAAAACTCCAACTCAAAAGACTAACTTTGATGTTCCTTGGAGACTTTGCACATATATTATCTATCTATAGTTGCAGTGGCGTTCCTACACACCCTGTGGGGGGCTGCCGACGCGACACCCCCACGTGACACCACAAGCCACGCCCCTGGGGGCATGACATCATTTTTGCGCACCACTGCCAAATTTCAGCTGCAGTGCGATGCAAAAGCACACACCCCTGTCGCTTTTCGAAGCATTTTGGAACCAAACGGCTCCAGGGCGGGCGGGAGGGCCGATCTCGCCGCCGTTGTGAAGACGGTGTGAAGACGAAGAGGAAAAAAGCGGCGGAGGGGGCAACCCGGCGACAACGACTGTGGGGGCAAGTACAGCCCCTGTTGCATGGCACCCCACTGCCCTAGGACCCCCCGTCCCCCCTAACGACGCCTCTGCATAGTTTATGTTCCATGTACTGTTCTCAGGATGAAAACCTTTATTCTCTTTCCTGTTGGGAAAAGTGACCAGTTTGGTGGCTGCTCGATGTTATTGCCCCCTATTGAATGCTGGGGTCTCTTAGGGGGTTGATGGGGTTTATGTCACTACTATTGCCATTACATTCAGTGATATACAGGAATTATGATTTACAAGTAACAGTACAAAAAACATTACTGAGGATTCTATATGGTCTGGTACAGGAGGAGCAGTGGTGTTGCTACCACTGGGGGTAACGTGCCAGGAGGGGGTGATGCACCAGGAGGGTGATGTGCCGGTACTCGCCGCCGAAGTAGATGTGGCTCGGCCTGCTGGAGCGTTACCCTCTCCCGGCATGCGGGGCAAGTACCGGGGGCGTGAAGCGAAAGTGGGGGGTGACGTGGCAGTGGGGGTTGCACGGCTGGGGGGTGGGGTGACGTGCCGAGCCGGCCGTCCCCTCGCCCAAGGAGACGCGCCGGCTCATGACGCCACTCAGGAGGAGGAATGGGAGTGACACCATGAGTTCTCACACGGGTGTGCCAAACCCTAGTGACACCTCTGACTAGCAGAGAATAGATGCTCCTGAGGCATAATCACATGGGTTGAACATGAAACAGGGAGCAGACTGCCTCCTCCTGCAATGGTGGCCCTAACTGAAACTCCATTAACATTTTCCTGTTCTTATGCAAGCTTGATTCCATCCTCCAGGGAGTTGAGGCTGCTTTTTTTAATTCCCACTTACAGTCTCTCTTTTTGTAAAGTCCAAGACACAATTAGAGCTATAAAAGTAATCAATTTGCTGTAAATCTCATTACTGCAGATCCATTAAGGAGTCTGTAAAGAAAAAACAAATCAATGCAACTGTTATTTAAACTCATTGCCTTTTCAGATTTATGATATATTGTCTTTTTCACACTATGTTTTCCATTTCAAGACAGAGGTAGAGGAGGACACACTTATATGTAATATACATCACATGAATAATTATGCTACTAGGACACGATTCACACTTTTTCCCTTTAAATATCCAATGGGGGAGGGCTGCAGTGTGTGAGTGCGTGCATGCGTGCGTGCGTGCGAGCTAATAAAACATGCAAGAGGCAAAATAATCAATCTTGCTATTGAATATACAGAACCAACAAATTCAGCATATATGGTTTTTAAAAAGGACTATTTGTGGGAGTTATTTAAAGCAGCTAGTTAAAAAGGTAATACGGTGCATTTCATTAAGACATTATGTTATTTCTTGTTTTCCTATATAACGCATATGCAGTGGAATTTCATATGTAGGCTAGACAGGTTAGCTGTAAGAACACTAGGGTTATCAAACCACGATTGGACATTGGAACTCAGATTTTCTTTCTCCCAGGACATTTAAGGACACTTTCTGTTAATTGCATGGGGGATGGTTGAGCCAAGCCACCCCTCTGCATGTGCTGATAAAACAGCACTCCTCACAGGATTAAAGGAAAGTGCTCCAAACTCTTGCAGAAGGGAGTGGGGCCACAACATGCACACATTGTGATCATGTATGCCCTTTATTGCATGGGGCCAGTCCAGGTAATAAAGTACTGTATCATCCGAACTAGCCCAAAGAGACAGAACGTTGGGAACTGGCTATACAATATGATTTCTATACAGTATGGAGGAAGCATAAATCCCCCACGTAAAAAGATAACTGTATTTGATTAGAACTAGATATGTCATTTTTATATTCATGGCTCATTTTTGTGGGTTTGAAATATAAACGTACATTGTATTAAAAGCTGAAATTACGATATTGTGACAAGTTGAATTGTTAGAATAAAAAGCCTAATCTTGCGTTTGTACCATGAAATGTTATTAGATTACTTTAGCTTAAACCTAATATTAGAAAACATGCTATGCATAAAAAATCTGCTCCATTCTGACAATGAACAGGGGGTTTCATAAAGTTAGATATAAGAAACAGCTCGCTGTAGTTAGCCATAACACCTGTCAGGAGATAGGTGTAAGATTTGCAAAAGGAGCTCGGCTGCATGGTCTGTCCTCCAGGAGAGCGAACTGAGCTCCCAGGTCAAAGTACTCATGCTGAGTCATTATTTATCTATCCCATTTGCATCGCACCCTTTCTCTAAAGACAGGAAAGTACGTGGAGTTAATCCCATTTTATTCTGACAACAAGCCTGTGAAGTAGGTTAGGCTGAAGGAGAATGACTGGTTCAAGTTCCCCCAGTGAGCTTCATGGCAAGGAGGTGATTTGAACCCTGGTCTGCTTGGTCCAAGTCTAGTCTAGCATTCTATCCACTTGATCATACTGGCCATAACCCAAACATATCTGCAAATCATATGCATAGCTGCAGGAACATACAGAGTCACATGTACTGATGCAGCTCCAGCCGTCTCCTGTACAAGGCAAAGGGACAAAAGGTCTATGTTGCTTGTCAGTTGTCATCCCAATCTAGCAGCTAATTACTGAATAAAGTGCACATGGGTTTGAGTGACCCATTTGACTCTGTGGGAGTTGAAATGCCCTTGGGCTGCATAGGCAACTTTTTATTATGAGAGGAGAGACGAACAGTTACAGGAGATGAAAAACACAGATTTTAAACCTCATGTGTATTGCTAAATGTTTAGCTCTTAAGAGTAATATGTTGGTGCAACAGAAGCATAAGGCCAAGCATGGTACATCAGTGAATCTAAAGTCACTGAGACTCTTGCCCCCACTGTCTGCTACTAACAAGTTCATGTTCAGACTGAGTGTCATGACCCCAGCCCTGAAAAGCAATTCTTCTTCATTGCACCAACACTCTCAGTCCCTCCCTTGGGGTAGAACTAAGCAAGCAATGTGACTTTACATGAGGATGAAATGATGGGGAGGAGTGATCATGTACCCTGAGCTCCTTGGAGGACGGGTGGTATATAAATGTGCTAAAATACATAAATAAAACATAATTTAAATATTTATTTATTTATTTATTTATTTATTTAAAAATTTATACCCCGCCGTATCCTATGCCGAGGCAAATGCCCAAGGTGGCTTACAACAAAATTAAAATACATAGTTTAAAATAATACAGAAAATAAGTTTAAACAATACATAACAATTTAAAAACAATAAAATCCACTGGGTGGGGACAGTATGGAGCACAAAAGCAGCATGGCAGAGCATCTTGAGACACAGGAGGCAGACCACAACCCATCACCCAAACGCTAGACGAAACAAAAACATTTTGAGCCCTCGCCGAAAAGTCATGAGGGAAGGGGTGGTTCTCAGATCGCCTGGCAGGGCCTTCCACAGTTGTGGCGCCACAGCAGAGAAGGCTCGCCCACGTGGATATTTTCCACCTCTGGTTGGCCTCTCTCAAGAACGATTAGTCCAAATGTCTCCAATCAAACTCATGCATAGCAAGCATAATATTCATTGGAATGATGAGCAACTGGCTATATTTGCTTCTGCTGTGGAGAAGGTTATATAACACTTCATTATGACAAGATGATAAGTTTTACTAGAGAGTTTCATAATGAAGTTCAAATACATTAGTCTGTGCTGAAGTGTGAAGAAGGATCGTGCTGTTGCCATAGCAGCACGGAAAATTTGGGTAGGTCTCAAGGTCTTTCCTTTCTTCCTTTTGTTATTTTGGTTGCCAAGTACCTGGAAGGAGAAATAAGGAAGGAAGATGAAGTTCTGGAAGCTTAAAAGGCTTGTAAGTGAGAAATAAAACGAAGGGTCCCATTTAGACAGCTCTCATTTTGAAGACTCGAAATGCTATTTCGGTATTCCAGACCTGCAAGCCAACATGGGTCCTTCTCAGTCCATATAGCTGAGAGGGGCAGGTGTTGGAGCAGCTCAGCCTGTGCAACCGGCAATATGTACCTACAGGAAAGGGACTTATGCAACTCCTTAGGGGCATCTAAGGGACATTTTAAATCATAACAAGGCTCCCTTGAAGAAGAGCTGAATGAGCTCAAAATGCCTTGGGACTCATTGATGTAGCTGTAACAAAGAATTATTTCTTGTATCCATTGGAATAGTTTTCATCCACATGCCGAAAAAGTAAAACATATTGTAACTCAGAGCCCCTTTGAACATGATGAAATGAGGGGACAGGATGCACAATTTGTGCTCGATGCTCTCCACGCACTTCAGCCTTATCCAAGATTAATCTTACCAGTTCCCCCAGTGGGAACTGACTGATGTTGTACCAGCCAGAGGATCCTGGGGAACACGAAGTATAGAACCTCCTTATAGCGTCCAGGGGGATGCTGTGCTCCCGGGTGCCACCCGCAGTCTCCTTGTGAGAAGCGGACGCAGTGGCAGCTTCCGTGGCCCTGGCAGTTTCTTTTGCAGCCGCAGTGGCTGTGGAGGCCAGTCAGGTGGTTTTCGGGGCGGGAGAATGGCCCTCCCACCCTCTCTTGCTCCTTGAAGGCTCCAACGTTGTAACACGGGGGCGGGGCGATGATGCAAAATGTGTCATCGCCCCGCCCCTGGCCCCCCTCCAGCAATGCCACTAGAACCTCCCTTGCTAACTGGTCAAAACAAGGTTAGCCCAAGATCTTCTGGTGCCTGAGACTGTGTCAGCCCAATCCTAACCAACTTTCCAGCGCCAATGCAGCCGCAATGCAGCCCCGAAGTAAGGGAACAAACATTGCTTTACCTTGAGGAGGTCTCCACAACTGCCCTCCCACCACAGAATGCAGCACGCACGCACCCCTTTGGCACAGCTGCATCAGCACTGGAAATTTGGTTAGGATTGGGATCTGTGCCAGATGCTGCCCCCCTTTCCCTAGTGGTATACCAGAATCTGCCTCTGCCATTCCTCTTCATCTTTCTGCTGCCTGGATTTGAAAGGGAAAAGGTCAATTGAGCAGAAGAGGATGTGTGGAGGAGAGGAGATTGATGATGTCAGAGACACTCTAGCCCACCACGCTCCTTCACATTTCCTCCACTGAGCCATTAAAAGGTAAAGGTGACCCCTGACAATTAAGTCCAGTCGTGTCCGACTCTAGGGTGTGGTGTTCATCTCTATTTCAAAGCCGAAGAGCCAGCGTTGTCCGAAGATGCCTCCGTGGTCATGTGGCCGGCATGACTCTCCTTGCCGCAGCACGTAGCATGCAGCTGGAACACGGAGCACTGTTTACCTTCCCGCAAGCGGTACCTATCTACTCACATTAACATGCTTTGGAACTGCTAGGTTGGCAGGAGCTGGCCAAGCAATGAGAGCTCACCCCGTCGCGGGAATCGAACTGCCAACCTTTTGATCGACAGCTTATTGAATCTAGGAAGGAGGAGGATGTGGAGCAGGCAGACAGACTGAGGTGGGTGCTTCCCACCAGTCCTCTGCCTGAGGCAACAGCTTCAGTTGGCCTCGTGGACAGGCTGGTCAAGGGGCAAAGAGGTACCATATAAAGTGGTGTCAGAGAGCGAACAACTATCCCTATTCATCCTAGCAGAACATATGTCCCAGTGGTTGTTGCTGGTGTTTCCCTTGTGTCTTTTTCTAGTTTATGAGCCTCTTGTGGAACAGGGAACAATTCTTTTTTTCCATTCATTTTTCATTGCTTTGGTAAACAGTAATGTGAACTGTTTTGTGGAGGCTATATACCAGGGGTGGCCAAACTTGCTTGATGCAAGAGCCACATATAAACTTCAGATGTTTGAGAGCCACAATATTTAAGAAGCATTTAAATGCTTAAATATGTTTACTCACCATGAACATTAAACTTATCTTTTAATCCAGTGGACTCTCAGTTTATATCTGGTAAATAATTATAAAGCTTGAAAAATTCTTATTTACCTTTTATATTACCGTATTGGTCTGAGTATAAGACTCACTTTTTTCTCCTAATTTAAGTTTTTAAACTAGGGGTGTGTCTTATAATCAGGCAGTTGCAATTTAATGCCAGTGATTTAATAGCACCAAACTTTAAGGGTGCATCTTATAATCAGGTGCGTCTTATACTCGGGACAATACGGGTAATTGTGATGCAAAAAGGAGCTCAGCCAACATACTTCCGAGAGCCACACATTGTATGTCAAAGAGCTGCATGTGGCTCAGGAGCCGCAGTTTGGTCACCCCCTGCTATATATAAATATTCTAAATTCATAAATTAAATTGTGCTTCCTGTTTCCTCTGAATTTGTCACTTCTGTCTGAAACAACCTTAGCTACATGAAGTTCTCATCCCTAAGCCAGGAGTAAAATCAAATAAGTCAAACCATCATCTTATCCGGCGCTCTTTATTACCTTTTCTTCTTTTTTTGTCCTAAACTTCATTATTTAGTCCTTGATAGTTCTAAACTTTATTTCTATGTCTCAATAAATAAAAGATCTTTGAAGTTGTTTTATGTTTGTGTCAATGATGTGTTTCATCCAGATAAATCTTTTCTATCTCTTTGATGGTAAACAGCAGGTTGCACAATAATCAGAGCAAGGAAATACATTTACAACTCAAGCCTCAGAGGCAGTTCTTGCATTCCCATCTCCCACTAAGGGCACCCAAAATCAATGTGATGAGTCACTGACACATTCGCTGTGCTGAATGAAATGAAAAAAAAATACTGCAACCACTGTACTAAAAAAAAAACAGTAACAAAATTAATTGGATCAATTGCAAGATCAAAGAGTTCATATTTTCATGAGCTTTCGGGGGGGGGGGGAATCCAGTTTAAATTAATTTAAGATTTTGCTTCTTTTCACCTGAGCAGAAATAAAACTTTATTGTACTGTACTGTAATCTGAAAATGATGAGTGCTTTCTATGAATTAATAATCCCTGGAGGTATCTATATATGCTTCCCACAAAATCCGGGGTGTCCCGTTATCCAATTCCATTTCATTCATATGTATCCAATCTGCTGAACACAATTTTAGGTGCCTTAAATCGAATGTATGATTCATTGGGCGAAAAATATAGGTCATGTTATTTTAATGGAGCAATGGGAACAACTATGGTTAAAACAGTTGAAATTTACGTTAAATGTTAATATTAAAGAAAATATGTATAAAATGATGTATGGATGGTATATAACCCCAAGTAAATTAGCAAAAATGTATGAGAAGGTGACAACTAGCTGTTGGAAATGTAAAAAGCAAGAGGGAACTTTTTATCATATGTGGTGGACATGTTCTCAAGCAAAGAAGTCCTGGATTCAGATTCATAAACAGATACAGTTGATTAAGGATTAAGGTTCAAATGAAACCGGAAACCTTCTTGTTGGGTATGAAGGATGATCATGTAGGCGAAAAATTTCAAACTTTGTTTTTATATACTATATGATAAGTGCGGCAAGAATTTTATACGCACAATATTGGAAGAATTCAGAGATACCTTCGCTGGAAGATTGGTGGTTGAAAGTTTTGGATTATGCCGAAATGGATAAACTTACAATTTTAATTAAGGAAAAGTCACTTAACCTTTTTGTGAATAACTGGAAACCATTTATTGATTTTTTAAGAGAGAGAGAGAAGAACGAAGTGATAATTTGCGGATTTAATAAATAGAATGTGGGTGTTAATTTGGCTTAGTTGGATATTATATGTAGAAAACAGTGAATAGTATGCTAGTAGGATGTATTGCTTCGTGCTTGTTATAATTTTATGAAATCTGTATTGTTTTTATGTTTTAATATATTAATAAAATATAAATATATACTAAAAAAAAATAGGTGCCTTAAATCAATCGATTCTGCTGATAACAATGTGTGCCTCTAGCTATACATAGTACAGCATGTGTACTGCCTGAGTCTCTCCCCTGAAAAAAATAGTCATCATAATAAACAATATATCACCTAATTAGGGTCAAACTACATGTGACTCTAATGTGTTGTTACATATAGGCTAAGTATTATTCATGTGTAAGAGCTGTGCACGGCCATGATTTGGATCAGGACCACATCTTTGCCACATCACATCATTTGGGTCAAGAGGTCAGCACATCATTTGCTGACCTCTTCACCCAAATATGCAACTTGTCCCTTAAAACGGCCACTGTGCCAGAGGATTGGAGGATAGCTAATGTCACGCCAATCTTTAAAAAAGGAGGGAGGGGGGACCCGGGAAACTATAGGCCGGTCAGCCTAACATCTGTTCCAGGGAAGATGGTGGAAAGTCTCATTAAAGATAAAATCTTAAAACTCCAAAATGTATCGGATATACGGGCAAAGACGCCATGTCAAAAAAGAAAAAAACTCTTTGAAGTTCAACGAACCTGCAAAACCGAGCGCGGGTTTCCTGTACAGGCAGCCGCGCACGGGCTGAAACGTTGGGGTGCTACTTTATCTTTGGATTTTAATGTTTCAGCCCGTGCGCGGCTGCCTGTACAGGAAACCCGCGCTCGGTTTTGCAGGTTCGTTGAACTTCAAAGAGTTTTTTTCTTTTTTGACATGGCGTCTTTGCCCGTATATCCGATACATTTTGGAGTGACTGCTGGCCATGAAACATTTCGCAACAAATCTTAAAACACATAGAAGAAGAAGCTTTGCTGAGGGAGAGTCAGCATGGCTTCTGCAAGGGGAAGTCTTGCCTCACACACCTTTTAGAATTTTTTGAAAAGGTCAACAGGCATGTGGATGCGAGCGAACCCGTGGATATTATATATCTGGATTTTCAGAAGGCGTTTGACACGGTCCCTCATGAAAGGCACCTGAGAAAACTCCACAGTCAGGGAATAAGAGGGCTGGTCCTCTTGTGGATTAGGAACTGGCTGAAGACCAGGAAACAGAGAGTGGGTGTCAATGGGCAATTTTCACAATGGCGAGAGGTGAAAAGCGGTGTGCCCCAAGGATCGGTCTTGGGACCGGTGCTTTTCAACTTATTCATAAATGACCTGGAGTTGGGGATAAGCAGCGAGGTGGCCAAGTTTGCGGATGACACTAAAATTTTCCTGGTGGTGAAGACCAGCAGGGATTGTGAAGAGCTCCAGAAGGATCTCTCCAAACTGGGAGAATGGGCAGCAAAATGGCAGATGCGCTTCAATGTAAATAAGTGCAAAGTGATGCACATTGGGGCAAGAAACCAAAATTTCACATATACGCTAATGGGTTCTGAGTTGTCTGTGATGGATCAAGAGAGAGATCTTGGGGTGCTGGTGGACAGGTCGATGAAAGTGTCGACCCAGTGTGCGGCGGCTGTGAAGAAGGCCAATTCCATGCTCGGGATCATTAAAAAAGGGATTGAGAATAAAACGGCCAATATCATTATGCCTTTGTACAAATCGATGGTAAGGCCACATCTGGATTATTGTGTCCAGTTCTGGTCACCACACCTCAAAAAGGATATAGTTGAATTGGAAAAGGTGCAGAAAAGAGCAACCAGAATGATTCATGGGCTGGAGCACCTCCCTTATGAGGAAAGGCTACAGCATTTGGGGCTTTTCAGTCTAGAAAAAAGGCGCCTGAGGGGGGACATGATTGAGACGTATAAAATTATGCATGGGATGGAGAGAGTGGATAGAGGGAAATTCTTCTCCCTCTCGCACAACTCCAGAACCAGGGGACATACACTAAAGTTGAGTGGAGGGAGAGTTAGAACGGACAAAAGAAAATATTTCTTTACCCAGCGTGTAATTCATCTGTGGAACTCCTTGCCACAGGATGTGGTGATGGCACCTGGCCTAGATGCCTTTAAAAGGGGTTTGGACAGATTCATGGAGGAAAAGACCATCTCAGGTTACAAGCCATAAGCAACCTCCTGGTTTTAGAAGGAGGTTTTCTCTGTGCCAGGTGCAGGGGAGTGGCAGCAGGAAACAGGTTATCTTGTTGGCTGTGTGCTCCCTGAGGCATCTGGTGGGGCCACTGTGTGATACAGGAAGCTGGACTAGATGGGCCTTTGGCCTGATCCAGCAGGGCTCTTCTTATGTTCTTATCATGGAGATAGAGAGTATTTAGCTCTTGGTCTCCCTGCCATTTTCCCGCAACTACAAAGCAGCAAGGTAAATCTAAAAATGCCATTTGCTACAATAGCATCTTTAGGATCAAATTACCTCTTTGCAGTGGTAATTTGGATCAGGAGCCCAGTATGGAGGCCAGGAGTTACTATAAATACTGACTACCTCTGCACTGTGGATCCAATCCAAATCGTAGCCCTGTATGGTTCCAACACATGAGTAAAACATAGCCTGTAAGTACACAATCATTCTTTGAGAATATAAGGAAGGAAGGAATTCTGATGATAAGGTATTGTAAAAGAGTATGAGAAGTGCCAGAGGGGCAAAAGGTTTTGACAAGTAGGCTAGAACCAACAGAGCAAAGAAAATTTAAAAAAGAACACAGAAAGGGCTGTGTATACTCCACACCAAGCAATAAAAAAATCTGCACTGATATATCTAAAACTATGCTGAATTATGTGACCCAAATACATTATTCAAAATAGACAAATGTGCATGACTGTCTCTTACTTTGCATGTTTGGTCTGCACTGTTACTATCTGATATAATTTATTCCACTGTTGCTGGTATGGAGAGGTGCAAGGAACCTTTTGCTTGGGACATTGGTTATGCAGCGTCTAGCTCCCCCACCGCAAGCGGATGAAGTGATTTCATGGCTTGCCTATAGGCTCACCCCTTGCCTGTAGCCCTTGGTTCCGGTTTCACAGAGCCATTCTCTAGCCACAGCCTTTCCCTCTGTTCCAAACCGCAGCAAACCTTCCCTGTGCTTTTTCACTAACCTCCCCAACTTCCCTTCCTCCTCCTTCCTTCACTGCACCCCAAAACCCAGGTCTTTCTGGGAAACCCACCTATTCTCCCTGCATCCCTTCTCTCCCTTCACACTCTGCCCTCTTTGCCCTCCTAGGACTTCGTCTCTCCTCCCTCTTCCTTCTCTTTCCCTTCTGAACAGCAGTTTACATGTAGGATCTTCTCATGAGTGAATGGTCAGGTATAGTTTCCCCCCCCCCTATCTAATATAGTGAATAATAAGTGAGCAGATTTAGTTAGGCCCCATTTTTAATTCCTTTTTTTTAATCACTAAAAAATATCTTGTGCACCTTTGATCTACACCTCTCTCTTCCTTTCCCTGCCAAATCACATAACTGTGTCTTTGGCCACTGCACAGGAACCCTACACATGAAGTGTTTTTCTGTGTGTGCATGTTACACATGTTTGAAAAAAAGCATTGCTGGTCACACAGCAGACTTACATAGAGTTGCATCCTAGTACAGCGTTTCTCAACCAATGGTACGCGTATCACCCGTGGTACTTGAACTGTTGGTCGGTGGTACGCGAATGCTCCAACCTTTGCCAAGTTGCTGGCAAGAACAGAATGCAGCTACTCAGCAAAGGTTGGAGCAGTCACTCCGCAAATTCTTCTGGCTGCACAAAAGGCAGGCAGAACGTGCCTCCAATCTAACAGGGAGCACTGTGGGAACATGAACTGATACTCTCCCATCCACCTCGCCTTGTCCCCTCTGGCGATTTACAACTTGAGAGGGTTCCTGCGCCTTTCCTAGTTGAGTAGAAGGGAAAATGCGCACTTGCAGCTTCTCCTATCATTACAGCACTAGCCAGGGTGGATAGAGGCATCTGGCAATGGTAGGCACCACTGTGTTCGGGTCAGCGTTGTCAGAAAGAACATGCCATAGTTGATGAGCGAAATGAGTTGTTAGCCTGAGCAAAACTCCGCCCGAAATCAAGAAACTGGCTTCAATGATGCAAGCTCAAGTATCTCGTTAATAATATTTTTGTCATCTCCGTTCTATTCACCTTTTAAAAATCCAATATGCATGGCTTGCTTTTAGTCATTAAGCAGGAATATATTATTTTTCACAATATGATTCAGTCATTAAAAAAGTATTTACCCCTGATAGCCTTTGGAATTTTAGGTATTGGTGGTACCTAAGACAATTATAACATGAGAAGTGGTAGATCGGGAGATAAAGATTGAGAAATGCTGGCCTAGTATATTTGGGGCTGCAAACAGCAATGACAATCCATGGCAAGACAAGCCAAAAGCAGATATAGACAAGCCAAAAGCAGATACAGCCATCTTTTCTAGCTGAATTGTTAAAAGTCTAAGGTTGTTATGCTATAGCTGCCACATTGTAAAATATAAAGCTTTTTAAAAAATAATTGAGTCATTAAAGAAAGTAACAGCAAAGGCATCTGTAATTGCTTTGTTAGAAACTTGGTTCCATAATGCTTTTTTACTAACTATTAGGCAATCTTTCAAAGTGATTGGTAGGGAAGAATTAATTTTTCAAAACTTATTTATAGCGGCATTCATTTTGACAGCACACTGCCTCCCAGCTCTTGCTTTACTTTTCACAGACTCTTGGCGATGTCTGAGAATGGGAGTGGCTCCAAAGGGATGCATTTGTAGCAAAGACAAATGCCATCTGGCCAGAACTGCAGTGCAGTACTAGTAGAGCAGCTTGGAGGAACAGAGCCAATGCACAGCCCAGCTATAAGACAGGAGATGTGTGTGTGTAGAGAAGTGAAGTCAAGGCAGTGCCAAAAGGCAGCTCATCTTGCTTACTCATAAATGCCTGTGTCTCCTCCTTCCCCCTCTCAACATTTAACAAGCAAAAAGAATACAGCGGAGTCGAGACCACAGTACCACCAGTGGTACTTCGGCTGACAGCTGGTGGTACTCAGACTGCTGGACCACCGACGTGGTGCTTTTGGCAACACCAATGTGGTGCTTTTGGCAACACGTTTTCACTCCCAAGAGGCTCCTGCCTTTGGCCGAGCCTCTCAGGAATGCTGAGAAGTTTCGTCCCACCCGCCCAGAGCCTCCTACCTGCATTTTCTGCTCCAAAAACCTGAAAACCCAGAAGTAACTGGTAATGATGTCATCGCCAGTCACTTCTGGTGGTACGCAGCAGGAGAGTGGCACTAGAGGTGGTACGCAGCCGGGAAGGGGTTGAGAACCCCTGAGCTAGATTAATGCTATTAAGATATTGTTTCCCTAAAACATACTCTAGAAGGGGGTGGTGATGAGTCATCCTTTTTTAAACTTCAAATACCAAACAGAGTGCCACTTCACATGTACTCGGGATTTGCAAAGTGGCTGCTTTATATTCTGTAGTCCACAATGCAAATTACTAGGAGTGAGGAAAGAGCACTTTGTGAGCTGACCTGGCTGCAGATAGGCTACCTGTTGATTTAGGACTGTATAGTGCTGACTCACTGATAGTGGCATCACTAGGGGGATGTGGACCACATCGGGTGACACCCTCGGGGGGGGGGGTTACACTACCAAAATGGTGGAAACCTTGTATTTATGAATACCATAAAGTTATACAGCAGAGGCGTTTCTGCAGTAGGGGCGGTACAGTAAGTTGTGCCCCGTCCTAGTACCATGTTTACAAACTGGAACGAGGAGGCCCCGCCCGTCGCCTGCCCGTGGAAGTCTCCTGCCCGTCGCCTTCGCAGTGCGGAATGGCTCCGATGGGGAGGCCTCCTCGTTCCGGTTTGTAAACATGGTACTAGGACGGGGCGCAACTTACGGTACCGCCCCTACCGAAGAAACGCCTCTGTTATACAGTCAGTCCTTTGTATCCATGGTGTTTCAGTTCCCAAACTCCCAGCGGATACAAAAAACCTCGTTGTGAGAAATCTGCTGCGGGGGAGGCGGGCGCCAGGTGGCATCGCAGTACCTTAATTTAACAGCGCATCAGCGCGCTGGCCTGCCACCCACTCCTGGGCTCCCATGCAGCTTCCAAGTCCTTCAAACTGCTGTAAAGAGTTTTTTTAAAAAACAGCAACTTCCGGTCGCGATGCAAAACCGGAAGTCGCTGTGAATCATTTTTCACAGGAGCGGGCAGCGGGGCACTGCTAAAATACGGTACTGTGATGCCGTGCCTGGCCCCCAGTCAGCCTTTTATTCCCGGGGTAGCCATCCGCATTGGGTGACCTGTACTGTTACATATTAAAATAAATAAAGTTAACGAGAGTGACACCATGAGTTACCGCTCCAGGTGACACCAACCCTAGTGACACCACTGTTCTTTGAAATACCGTATTGGTCTGAGTATAAGACTCACTTTTTTTCTCCTAATTTAAGTTTTTAAACTAGAGGTGCGTCTTATAATCAGGCTGTTGCAATGTAATGCCAGTGATTTAATTATTATTTTTTAATAGCACCAAACTTTAAGGGTGCGTCTTATAATCAGGTGCGTCTTATACTTGCGACAATACGGTATGTTATGGACCTGCCTCAACCTTGCTCCCATTTGGAGGAAGTTATTTTGTCCTCCTGTAGCTACAGCCTCTTCTTCGAGCCTGGGTATCTAACTTCCAGCTTTTCTGAGTCCCAGATCCTTAAAGGGGAACAATCCTGGTCTTCAAAGGCCTGTAACAATCCCATAGGGTCCAACATTTTCTAAGGCAACCAGTGTGTGAAAATAGCCACTGGTTAGAATCCAGAGCAGACAGATGGTATTCCATAGGGCCAAAGACAGATGGCATGATCTAAGACAAGTTGGAGATCAGATTCCAGTTTGGACAAACCGAGATCCAAGAACCACAGGCTTGATTGAGGCCAGGCTGGTAGTCATGTTTTGGAGAATAGGGTAAGAGCACAGTCAATCTGGCTCCTTCTCTTTCCAAGATGAAGCCCAGACAGGGGACCCAAAGTCCTGTAGGGTTGCCAACCCTCCAGAATTGGCCTGGAGTATCCAGGAATCAGCATCAATCTCCAGATGGTGACTGAAAGCAATCCCAAAGATTTTAACAGCGCCTTTGGGAAATTCTAATATGACACCATTTTGGGAAAACCATCCAGGAATATCTTTAGTCAGCACTGGCATTAAGCCCATGGAAATTCTTGTCCAGGACCAACTGAGACCCTCTTGGTTCCTCAGGTCACCTGATTTCTCCTGGGCTTAGTAGCCGGCGTTTCCCTTCTGGTCATTGTCAGAGGAGTATTGTGTAGCTGCAAGGCTCACATCAGCCAGTCCCTCTTCCTGCAAGCTATCTAGGCAGTGTAGAGAGTAAGATGCCTGAAGCCAGAATTCCTGGTTTGAGGCTCCTGGAATCTTACAAACCCTCCCTTATAGAGTACATGATTCTGACCCTTGAGAAACTGGATGCTAATTGTGTATGGTCTGCTAACAGTGTATAAAGCCATTTGTGCTGTAAAGAATCCATTATGGAAGTATATTACTACTGAGTAACTATAATCAATGGATTAAGTTTGGCTCCCTTTTAGCTTTGTCCAGCTGGTTTGCAGGGAGATTAGCAGAATTCAGAACAAGTTTTATTCCTTTTCGGATTGGACTCAAACACAGATGAAGCAAGGCTTAAGTATTCAGGTGATGAACTACAGAGCAAAGTCAAGCAGAAAAAACCAATCCAGTAGGTTGGGGTTGCTGAATATTTGTTGGTTCTCTGGTGTAAGTTTTGGGAGACCAATGTACAGGTTTTGGGCTCTGGGGCACCCCAGGTGGTATCATTACATACTTGCTTAGACCAACTGCTCAGGTGTAACATGAAGTTCTGGATTGGGGTACAGTATTAATTTCATAGAGAAAAAAATAAAAAACACAAACATATCAGTACATTTTCATTCGAAAGCTTTCATGGCCAGCAGATATAGTTAGAGAAACAGGTAGTACGGGTAACGCAGCCATATCTATGTAAAAAACACAGCAATCCGACTGAGGTTTAAAAACAATGACGATTTTATCTGGGTTTAACGATGTATTCCTGAACAAACAGAAATTATTTAGAAAACACGGCTCGACAAGTGAGCCCAATGTTTCATGTCCTAATCTGGATACATCTGGGGCAATCCAAAAAGGAATGAAAGATGTTATAGTTCTCGGCGTCTCGCTTCGTTGTTTTGAACCTCAGAAGCTAGGGAAACACGCTGTCAGTTGAACGGAAACCATTCCGGAACTGCTCTGTCAATCAAAGAGATCAATCCTGCAAAAACTAACAGTGATAGCTTGCAATTTTGTCCTTTAGACCTGGTGGATCAATAACAGTTGCATGTCAGTTCATGTTTAAACTGCGGTTATTGCGAAAACTCCGCAGGAAACCCTGCTGTCAGGCGAAGGGGTTCAATCTGGAAACAGCTTGATGTTTTGGTCACCAGGAGAGAAGACTTGACGTTTACTCACTCAGTATATAGAAAACTGACCAATACAGGAAGGTATTTGAATTTTGGTACTGTTCCAAAATTCAAATACCTTCCTGTATTGGTCAGTATTGTATTGGCTGGAGAAGATTGGCTGTATTGGCTGGAGAAGACTCCTGAGAGTCCCTTGGACTGCTAGGAGATCAAATCAGTCAATTCTAAATGAAATCAAGCCTGACTGTTCCCTGGAAGGACAGGTACTAAGGCTGAAACTCAAATATTTTGGCCACCTAATGCTAAGAGAGGACTCTCTGGAGAAGACTCTGATGCTGGGAAAGATTGAAGGCAAAAGGAGAAGGGGAAGGCCAAGGATGAGATGGTTAGACAGCATCACCGATGCAACACCGATGCAACAAACATGAAAATGAGCGAACTCAGGAAGATAGTGGAGGACAGGAAGGCCTGGCAGGATATGGTTCATGGGATCACGAAGGGTCGGACACGACTTAACGACTGAACAACAATTTGAATTTTGATTCGAATCACCATCCTGCCCAGAAAAGCTCCCTAATTAATTCATTGGCTTATAGAGCCATTAAAATCTGTGATAAAGAGTCAATAGATAAAGAGAAACAGGTTGTGTTCGATACCTTGAGAGCCAATGGCTACCCGGTCGCACAAATTAACAAAGGCTGGATATCACAAAGTAAAAAAATCAAGACAGCTAGGGAAGGAAGAAGCAATATTCCAATAAATACAGAAGACACCAATGAGATACAAAAAGTTGACAAAGAACAAGAAATTTGGACTTTTTTTACCATTTATTAAAGGGGTAACTGATAAAATCGCAAGAATTCTCAGGCAGGGTAACATCAGGACAATCTTTAAGCCAACCAGGAAGATTGAGCAACTTTTAAACAACCCCAAGGACAAGAGACCACCCCTTTCCAACCCAGGCGTTTACAGCATTCCCTGTGGTACATGTGGAAAGGAGTATATTGGATTGACTCAGAGGTCCATCAGCACTAGATTAAAAGAACATGAAGGTTCGGTAAGACTGGAACACCCAGAACAATCTGCGGTGGCTGAACATGTTCTTACCACAGGACACTCTATACTGTTCAAGGAAACCTGCTCTATAAGAACAGAAAACAAGGGAATGATTTTGAAGAACTTGGAAGCTCTTGAGATTAGCAAAAAACTACCTCACCTACTGATGAATAGGCAGCAAGAATTGAATCTTGCCAATCGCATTTGGCTCCCTGTCATACGTAAACATCCTATGAAGGGACAGGCTCGCAATAATATAACAGAAAATGCGAGTTGATACTATGTGACTGATAGACACCGGGTCTCAAAGTGAACAACAGCCCCTTGGAAATATACAGAATTCCATGCTAATAAGTGCAGAATCAACCTAGTAACTGCAGGATCAACTGCAGTCTCAACCTCTATGTTGGCAAGCTGTTTCCAGATTGAACCCCTTCACCTGACAGCAGGGTTTCCTGCGGAGTTTTTGCAATAATCACAGTTTAAACATGAACTGACATGCAACTGTTATTGATCCACCAGGTCTAAAGGACAAAATTGCAAGCTATCACTGTTAGTTTTTGCAGGATCGATCTCTTTGATTGACAGAGGAGTTCCGGAATGGTTTCCGTTCAACTGACAGCGTGTTTCCCTAGCTTCTGAAGTTCAAAACAATGAAGCGAGACGCCGAGAACTATAACATCTTTCATTCCTTTTTGGATTGCCCCAGATGTATCCAGATTAGGACATGAAACATTGGGCTCACTTGTCGAGCCGTGTTTTCTAAATAATGTGTCCAGATTAGGACACGAAACGTTGGGCTCACTTGTCCAGCCGTGGTTTCTAAATAATTTCTGTTTGTCCGGGAATACATCGTTAAACCCAGATAAAATCATCATTGTTTTTAAACCTCAGTCGGATTGCTGTGTTTTTTACATAGATATGGCTGCGTTACCCGTACTACCTGTTTAACTATATCAGTACATGGTGTGATCAACATGAAATCAACACAGTTTGAGCATTAACACAAATAACACAGCATCCAGGCTCTACAGAGAGAGAGCGGGAGAGAGAAAAATCATTAAACAGTCAGACTGAAAATAAAAAGATACTTAACAGATAAACAGGGCTCAGCCCTGGGCATATTTCTCCCTAATGAAGAACAGAGGAGCCAATTTCCTGAAGCTGCAGGAGGAAACAATTGTAAGATACTGTCAGGCTTTTTGCAATATATATACAAAGTTTGGAGTAGAATGATAAACAGGAGGGGGAAAGAGCCCTTTATCTCTTTTGAATGACTATATTTTATTGTTATCATGAAATCATAATGCCAATATGTAACACATCAGTGTGCAGTCTTGAAGGGCCCAGCACAAGTCACTGTGATTATATATATATATATATATATATATATATATATATATATATATATATATATATATATATATATATATATATATATATATATATATATATATATATATATATATATATATATATATATATATATTTAATGAAATCAATGACTTGTTCTAGTTCACAAGACAGATACATGCAAACCTTTTTTGCAAGGTCTGTGTGACAAGGAAATTCCATTGTGTGTCCCACCCACCCAAGGGCCAGGGCTCCAGAAAGTAAGCCTGGAGGGGCTAAGATAAACGTGCCACTCTGACTGGACAAAGCTATTTATAAGTACGCGATTGAGTTCTAAAGTACTTCAGGGCAGGTTTGAATTATCTCAGGTGAGTTTCAAAGACCTAGCACTACTTGAAGGTACCCAAAAGGGTTCTCAACCCCTTCCTGGTCGTGTACCACCTCTGGTGCCTCTCTCCTGCTGCGTACCACCGGACGTGACTGCCGATGGCATCATTGCCAGTTATTTCTGGGTTTTCAGGTTTTCGGAGGCCAGAAAACGCAGGCTCTGGGCAGCACGAAATAGCACGAGAAAGATACATGGCTCTAGGGCAGCGGTTCTCACAGTGGTGGGTCACGACCCACCGTTGAGAACCGAAGCTGTCCCCTGCCCCCTTAAGGGGCCGGGACACCATGGCGGTGGCGGCGGCGATCCGGGGAATCTCCACCGCTGCAAAAGTGCCCGAAACAGGGGGCCCCACACTTACTGGGGCTTTGGGGAGCAATGGGGAGGCCTGCGTGACCCTCTGCAGGCCTCCCCAATCTTTAGATCGCCGTTTTGCGGCGATCTTCGGGCGCTTCCGGTTTTCGCAAAAACCGGAAGTGCCCGAAGATCGCTGCAAAACGGTGAACCAAAGATCAGGGAGGCCTGCAGAGGGACACGCAGGCCTCCCCATTGCTCCCCCAAGCCCCGGTAAGTGCGGGGGGCATTTCAGGGGCGGTTGTGGTGGTGGTGGCGGCAGCGATCCCCTGGATTGCCACCGCTGCTGGCTCTCCCCCCGCACATACTCAAAGTTTTCCCCGCCTCGCAGGAAGAACTTTGAGAAACGCTGCTCTAGAGTTCTCTAAGTGTAAATGTCCTCTGTAGTACTATGGCTGGGCCAAAATCTACTGAGTATGTTTTTTAAACTGGAAATGTATGTTCTTGACTATGTATCAAGATTCATTTCAAATTGCCACTCAGTCCCACAGGTTGTCAGGGCTACTACATTTCTCAAAGGTCACACATAACCAAGCTGTTTTCTTCAGCTTGTGAGGAGCGGGTTGTGTGACTCCACCACCACACACAGGATTTGGCTTTTGCTTTGCTACTGCAAATGTAATGTTTCAAGCACAACCATAAAGACTTTTCCCAGAACCACTATGAACCAACGTCAATGTGCGCATAGATTCTCAAGAAAGCAATGCCCCAGGCCATCTGACAACTGTGTCATAATGATGAGTCTCCATGTGGCATGCATTTAGTGCTTCTGTAATTACATGCCACCAAAAGATGGCATCTGCATTTAAAAATGCAAAACATAATACAATCTAGAATTATTCTGATTAATATAATATACAATATAATATTATAGTGTTATAAATGAAA
The DNA here is from genome assembly GCA_026170595.1 of Plestiodon gilberti rubricaudatus. Taxonomy (NCBI): domain Eukaryota; kingdom Metazoa; phylum Chordata; class Lepidosauria; order Squamata; family Scincidae; genus Plestiodon; species Plestiodon gilberti. The sequence continues at coordinate 74,626,676 of JANXHW010000005.1, read as the reverse complement.
AGAGGTGGATTCTGTGTAAATAATTGGGTGGGGAATTATAGGAAATGCATTGTCATCATGGGACATTCACATTTATCACATATGACATTCACATATCAGCTGATATTTCTGAGAGCAAAAAGTACATGAAGACAAAGATGGATTAGTGTGTGGTCAGAATAACTAACATACAGCGTATTAAATCAATACAAAGGCTGCACTTCTTAATACAATGCTTTATTGGTTAATATGGAAGCAAAGGGGAAAAAAAGTATTTCCTCCAGCATTTCACAGATGAAAATAGGTTCCTCTGTACAAGCTGCCAGGGTTGGAATTTGGAGGACCCAAGACCATGATCTGGCAAGGGGGGGCGGGGTTGTCAGTGGGTGTAGCTCAGTAGGTCGATGGGGACATGCACGGAGGAGATAGGAGTCGGGCGGGGGGGGGGGGGGGAAATCACAACCTTAACCACAGAACATAGCTGGTAGTTTGCATTCAGGTCAGTGGATCAGAAGTTGTACTAGTCTGGCACAAGCTTATGCTCCCAAACCATTTTTGAGCGCCTTTTAATCCTGGGATTCTCATGCAACTGTTTGCCACGTTGTCAAATTAGAAAATGAGACAGAATTTGGAGCACATCGTGCATGCCAGTTGGTAGCCATGTGTCTGGTGAATGTGACTGTGATTCTAAAGCCTGCCAGAGCCATTTTCTTGGGTGCACATAGCTCCCACTTATTTTAGTTAGCAGAAGGTCTGAGGGTGGATAGACTGCAAGAAGACTGGGTGGCGTGGAGAAAATGGGTAGAGATGTTTCTCCCCAGACCAAAGAAAAGCAGTTCTTCACCCAACGGTGTAATTAGCTGGTGGAATGTGCTGTCTGAAGATGGTGTGATGTCCCCTGGCTCAGATTACTTTAAAGGAGAATGAGGAAAATTCATGGAAGAGTTCAATGGGGACAATAAAAAAAGTACTGTATGAGTTTCTGGGGAGCAAACAACTGGGAAGGCTGATGCTTTTATGTCCTGCTTGTGTGCCCAGAAGCATCTGATTGCTGGTGGGGGGGGGGAGCTGCTGGACTGAACTATATTTTTAATGCTAAGAAAAGCTTAAAGCTATCAAGGTGCCAGTAATTCAATATATGAATGAACTGTATGTACTGAAAACAAGGCTTTCCCATGAATTGGTAGCTTCAAAAAACAATCATAGAAATATACCATTCTAGATCAGACTTGCTCTTTGGTCTGAACACCACAGCAACTTCTAGTTGGGTGCTGTGTAGGTCCATGAGCGTCCCTTAGCATTTGGCATTTCTCTCCTAACCATGGCGTGCAAACCTGCCATTGTTTCCTGCTTGTGTCTCAAACCAAATCTGATGTCCTTGCACTGGTCTGTTTAATTCTCCGTAAGCCAGTACAAAATGCCATAGGAACGTTTATGTTTATCAATTAGCCTATGGTAAAATCGGTTTCATTATAAGTCGTTTCACTTAAAGTCGCAGTTTCCAAGAAAAACCTATCAACAACTTTAAGTGAGGTCTTGCTGTATAGTACAATGAAGCCATGGTAAGAAGCAGTGAGCACTTTTCAGTTGTGTGTGTTTGTGTGTTGACCCCAAACATGATTTCCATTTGTCATCTGGTTTCAAGCACTGCAAGATATTTCAACAGAGCATAACCTTAATTATTTGGCCCACTTCGTGTGTGTTTGCTGTGTTGTGAATGGTTCCTTCAGATAACAGAAAGCACGTACAGAATATAAGAATGTACCGGTACATCTTAATTGAATTCCCAGACCAATGACAGATAGACAACCAAGCAAAATGTGAGGGGACATTAAATTGTTGAGGTCTCAAACATATAATGAAAGCCAGAATGTGCCAAAAATACTTGTTTAAAATTAATTAATTAACACAGAAGTTATGTCAAGTGCAACATTAAAAGAATAAAAAGTAAACGACAGATCGTAGATGGGGTCATAAGAATATAAGGAGCCCTGCAGGATCAGACCACGAGTCTAGAATCAGATCATGAGGATCAGACCACCAAATCTAAGTATGCTATTTCTGGCTGAGGCTAGTGAGGTATCTCAGAGAAGCTTCAAGAAACAGGACACAATGGCAACAAGTCTCCCCTATTGATCACCCCAAGTGATCAGGTATTCCAGGTATGCTACCTCTGAACGTTCAGGTTCCACTGGGCAATCACTGCTAATAGCCATTGATAGACCTATCCTCCATGTATTGATCTATGAAACTCAGAGAGAGTTGTTGTTTTTTAATGGCAACAAATCTGAGAGATATATTATTTAGCATTCTGATTTCAACAGGACTCAAAATGCAAGAGGTTCAGGACAAACAAAACAAAGTAGCTCTTTATGCAATACACTAAATTATAGGATGCATTGTCAGAAAATGTGCTGTGTCCCTAACGTAGATGCCATTAAAAACAGTTAAGAGTCTAAATGTTAGACAATAAGCTTGCGACCGGCTGTTAGATATAACAATCTGTTTGCTTTTTGCAAGTCAGAATTCTCAGAGGAAAAAGAGGGGGGGAAATCAGTGCCGGTCCTTGCTTGGATCCCAGAATTGCTAGAGTCTTACTTAGATACTCAAAGACACAATATTTATGGGATTTCCAGCCATGTAATTTCAGCTCTTAGAATGAAGAAGTAAAGATTAATCTTATGCTTGTCAGTTGAAATTCCTCAGTTCTACCGCGATGCAGAGTGATGCAGAGCAGGCAAAAGGATTATCCAAAGCTGACAGGACGATAAAAAGTCTTGAAATCTTCCCGCTTGACGTTTCTTCCCAGTCAGTTGGGGTTTCTTCAGAAGCAAAAGAGACTCAGCCACAGGCTGAAAGATGTCCATAACCTTGTCTTGCATGCACTCAGTTTAAATAGAAGCAGGCTTTAGAGGCTGATTGCTTAATTGAATGCAGAAGCTGTCAATTCCTCAATGACCTTGAGGAGACCTCAACGTTGCCTTCGCTGCCAGACTGGCTCCAACGGCGACTGGGAGGGGCCACTTTGCATCTCCGTGTAATGCCGTGCAGCACTTACCACACCACCACCCCTCTGGCTACGCTACCGCTCCCACCACACATTCCTTCTACATGGAAAGGGAGTGTATGAAGAAGGTTTGAGTCTATCCAATGAGCAAAGAGGAAAGACTGTAAACACTACAATGTTGAAGATAGTGGCCTAGTTCATATGTCACACAGAACCATGCTTCAATCCTGGTTCCACAAAACATCCCCTAGCCTTGGCTACAAGCATCCCCCCCCCTTATCTTCACGTGTAAAGGGATTATTCTACTTTCAATCACGGCTTCACATAAGACAGGATTTGACATGATCTCCAAACCTGGCAAATCCTGACTTGTTCTAAACGAAGTTTGAAAACAAGCCAGGATTATAGGTTAGGATTTATCAACATCCCAACATGAAGTTAGGACCAATTGCTCCCAATTGGGCTCAGCGCCTAAGGGGGCCCTGTGCTAGGGTAATCTACTCTAGTCTGCCTTCAACGCTGCCTTCACTGCCGGACTGGCTCCGACAGCGAGTGGGAGTGGCCACTTTGCATTGCCCTGTAGCGCCGTGCAGCATTTACTGCACCACACCACACACCCCAGGCTACACTACTGAGTTAGGATTATATCAACATCTTTGAGACAAAAATATCAAAAGCAAAAAATTACTGCATTACAATTTAGAAGAACTATGCTTTCCTGAGAGCAAGACTGAAACCAATCAAAGCTAACGCTTAAAAAAAAAAACAGTTTGCAAGGGCACCACCCTAAATACTTCTGGACAAGTTACATTTAATATTTAATAATTAACATTCTATAAATGAGACTAATGACATTCATATCCCAGAATTATTCAGTGCTACCCCGTATCTTACGCTCCATAGGACGCATCGGACCATAGGACGCATGCATCCTATGGAGCATAAAATAGAGAAAAAATAGTTTGTACTTACCTGGGCTTGGGGGCGCTTCGGGGAAGCCTGTGGGGGCTTCGAGGAGGCCTGCGCGAGCCTCTACAGACCTCCCCGATGTTTACTTCGGCCCCAAACAGCGATTTTCGGCCATTTCCGGAAATGGCCGAAAATCGCTGTTTGGGGCCGAAGTAAACATTGGGGAGGCCTGCAGAGGCTCGCGCAGGCCTGCGCGAGCCTCTGCAGGCCTCCCCGATGTTCACTTCGGGAGAAAACAGCGATTTTCTGCCATTTCCAGAAATCGCTGTTTTCTCCCGAACTGAACATCGGGGAGGCCTGTGGGGGCTTCGGGGAGGCCTGCGCGAGCCTCTGCAGGCCTCCCCGAAGCGCCCCCAAGCCCAGGCTTCGCACCATAGGACGCACGCTTTTTTCCCCCTATGTTTTTTGGGGGGGAAAGTGCGTCTTATAGTGTGAAAAATATGGTAATTTCCTGAATGGTTTATTTCTAATAACTTCTAGAATCACCATATTCTAATGACTGTCAAGTCAACACTGCTGATCTGTTACTTCCTACCAAGAGTTTCTACTATTCTTTCAGGAACACGGGTCCTAAATGTAAGACCTTTTGAAATCAATTAAGTTGACAGCCACACAGTCTAGAAATGAGTTAGGCAAGTCCTTTTAAAGCAAGGAGGCAACCAACTCTTGCTCAAGCAAAGGACGACAAGCTTGGTTTTGCAGGATTTCTTACTGTGCAATCCTGCACAGAATTAGGCCGAAGGAGCGAGTGTTCCGGCAACCCAAGGTGTCACAAAAGTGCTGTAAGGCACTTTTGCGACTCCTCTAGTGTAAGCGGCACTGGCGCGGAGGTCGGCACCGCTTACAAGGCCATTGTACCAGACCCGCGCTGGCCAACTCAGGTAAGTCCTACGCCAGTCGGCAGGAGGGCATGGGGAGGGAGGGCCGGGATGGCGGGTTAGGAGGGGGCGGGGATATCGGCTCCAGCAGGCAGGACATTCATATTCTAATAGGTCTCACAGATGATGCATTGTTGGTGTCTGATCATAATTGCCGAATTCCTTCCTCATTCCCTAATCCAGAAGTGTTGTATGACTTTACTAGAATGACTTTTGGGTATTTGGTCTTAAGACGTTATTAGAAGGAAGAGATGGGAAATCTCAGGTGGATCGTCTCCAGCCTACAACCCTTTCCTTCTAGTGACATGGAAGGAAGTCACATGGAAAAAATCTTGCATTCCTCTCCACCCACATGGCTGTGATAGTCATACGCTCCTCAGCTGCTGAGGAGATCACAATATGGAAGCAGATCCCTTGCCATTGTGGAGGGAGGGGGGGGTTAATGGTGGTTCCTACACTCTTTTTTAGTTAAAGTGGGTTTACTTCATGCATGAATTGTATCCTGGCGGGTGACTAGTGCAAAGCCATTTCTCAGAGAGAACAAACTCTAACCCATTACCATAAAAAAGCCAGCAGGAATCCATGTGACAGTAAGTGCCAGACTGTCTCCCAACACTCAGGTATTCATTCCACAGCTTCTACCGTTTTTGCACAGCTCTCCTTATGTGGGTCATGGGCCATTTCATGTAAGTCTCTGTCCGTGACAGCATGTTTCCAGGGCAACCAGAGGTGACACCGTCATGAATGCTACGGCTGACCCATAAAAAAATCCAGCTACCAGAGTGAGAGAAGCTGGGGAATGGTGTGCTCTCAGGAAGAGCCTGGTTAATAGATTGCCCCAGTACATACAGTGTGTGGGGCTGCAACTTGATTAATCAATTTACTGTGGTTTTATGAGCGCCTCGGAATGTTCACCCTACAAATTATCCTTCCATATCAAAGTTTTATCTTTGTGCCATTCTCCCAGTGTATCAGGAAAGACATATGGTATATCCTCCTCACGTACTCATGTTTTCACTCGAAGAATCTCATCTTTCTGCAGGCCCATGTACTCTTCATCACAATCTTGTTGTGCTAGAAAACTACCATACTTATCCCACCATAGTCATTTGATGCAGTCTTCATTCTCTTCTGATTGGGTTTCTCTATTAACTCCTTTGTGGGGGATTTTAACAATATTTTTAGTTTGTTGTTCAACAGCCCAATCCGCTGTAACTCTCCGCACGGTGATGCAGCAGCAGCACAAACGTGGTGTCTGCTGAATCCCGCAGGGGAGTTTCAGCATGTTGAGGCCTCCTCAGGGTAAATGAGCATTTGTTTCCTTGCCCTGGGGTAACCCCTGCTGCTGCCATGGGTCAACTCAGACCTGCGCCAGCAGTATCGCTGGCATGAGTCCATGTTGATCCATGAAGGTGAATCAGGCACAGGAAGGGGGTTAGGATTTGGCAGGCGCCCCTGCCACTGAACATGTCCCCCTTCCGGGCCCAATACGCCCTTCACCGCCCACCCCATTCTCCCTCCCCACCTCTCTCCGACCTCCTGTGCAGTCTTACATGCACTGGTGGGCGTCCTCAGCCCATCTTTGCATGGACCCTTCTGCTTGCCACTTGCGGCGACCAGGACATGCGCTCCGGCAGTATCGCATTTGAGACAGCCGTTCCACCGGCATAATGTGCCCATAGGCTTGGGCCATAAATGCAGTAACCCATAATGAGTTTTGGAAAAGGAAACTACCAATAGTTGTATACTGATGCATCCCAGGAGGACCCAACTCTTGAATATCTTGCTGCTTTCATTTTGAAAGTAGCGAAGAATAAACGGACCAGCCCTGGTCTCACTCTGTAGGTGCTGGGAAATTTTAGACATTGACACAAATTTGCCAGATTGCACAGAGCTTTGAAGAGTGAAGATTGTATAAAGATGCTAATCAGGGTAGACTTATAATCTGTAGTACATAAAGTGAAATTACTACCAAGAGCCTGGCAGTAATCCAAATTTTATTTATAAAAATGTGCACCCAGTGCCTGGCCATCTGTTTGTATTCATAGCAGTAACATAATGAGAATCCAAATGCAGACTGCCATTAAACTGAACAGCAACCTCCAAATTTAATCATCGTCACTGCTCCATATATATACAGTATATATGGGCTTATCTGCTGAGTGCTGTGATAACCCCTGGGGCTGTTTGTTTTAATTATTTTAATTGTTTTAATTCTGGATTTTAAATGTATATATGTATTTTAATGTTTTTATTGTAAGCCGCCTTGGTTGCCCTTGTGGGAGAAAGGCGGGGTATAAATTCTATAAATAAATAAATAAAATAACACACACACACACACACACACACACACACACACACACACACACACACACACACACATATATATATATATATATATATATATATATATATATATATATATATATATATATATATATATATATCACAGCACTCAGCAGATAAGCCCATCACTACTTTCTAAGGCAACAACCAGCTAGTTCCAAGCAATGACCTCCTTGAGCTGATGCTCTTTGCATTTATATTTTGAAACTTAGGGCCGAATTACATGTTTGAGAAGAATGTCATTTGACTGGCGGGGGTGTGTGTGTTGTCATTAAAAAGGGAGGCACAGGGGGCAAAACCGCAGTAGGGTGTAGAGGGAGCTTTAGCACTTTACCCCCACCATGGTTCCAATTTCAATAACACACCCCACCACATGCTATTTTATTTAGGAAAAAAGCTTCTATTGACTTAACTTGGATTACATGTTCAAATGTTCCCCCATATATTTAAAACAAACAACCCAACATACCATAGTACATAGAATATTACGGTATGCCAATGAGTACGTTTCAATCTAGCCTTCTCCTGAAATGCTAGTTTTCTGGATAGAGATTTTTTTTTTTATTGAAGACATGGACAGCCTGAAGTGGTATAGTCCAGAAAAAAATGTTACTATTTTGTGGTTTGTTTGTTTTTTTTTGTTGCAGAACCTGTCCCTAATTCATGAGCTGCGGGAAGAAAGATAAGCAGAAGCTTCAGGCTGTTCTGCTGCCTGAGCTCACATGTTTGTTGAGGGGAGGGCTCATCACATTGTCATTTTAAGCTACTTGCCTGTGATGTGATGTGATTGCCTGTGATGTGATTTTTTTTTTTGCGGGGGCCCAGGTTCACAGTCATATAGGCCTGTAATATATAAACCTCCAATGTGGTGTTATGTGTACAGCTGTATGTTGCAATGTGTTGTCATGTGTATTATTTGACAAGACTAGAGTAGATTACCCTAGCACAGCGCCCCCTTAGGCGCTGAGCCCAATTGGGAGCAATTGGTCCAACTGGCTTAAAAAGCAGTACTAATCATGTAAACATATGACGTATTGACTTTATAAGTTGTTGTGCTAGCGTCATGATACAGATATGCTCTAACCTTATTTAGATGTTTTCTGAGCCTTGGTGTTCATTGCATTCATGATATTTGAACAGCTTTTCTAGATTAGCCCTTGTAAATATAATTACTAAATATAATTTAGGAAGAACCTTCTCATGCATAATAACAGGAAGAAGCCACTCTCATTCATACTGTGTGCCCTACTTTTGTTTCACAGAATACTACTTATGACAGCTCCTCACTGCAAGCTCTGTTTTTGTTTGTTTGTTTGTTTTTGTTTGTTTGTTTGAAATTCCACCCCTAAGGGAGAGAAAAGGGGTGCAATGCGTTTTCAGAGATTTCTTGATATCTCTCAGACCCGATGAGATATCCGCTTGGTTTTGGCTTACAAAAGTTACCCGTCCAAATGCTGAAAAACATATTTTGGGATTTTGCCCTAATCGACCCAGAAAGGGGCGAATCTTGATTCGGGGGGGGGGGTCAATGTTAGAACCCTTCGTAACTGCTGTATTTGTGGAGCTATAACATTCCTTTTTGGCAGGCAGGTGTCTTTGGATAATCTTTAGAAACAGTTTTCACGTTTTTTTGAAATTTCACCCCTAAAGGGGTAAAAAGCGGTAAAAGAAAAAAGGGGTGACATTACCGCCCAGTCCCAACCCCTGGGCCTAGAAACGTGAAATTCAGGGAGTACATTCCTTCCATGATGTAAGCGCCCCCTACGTAGGGATTTTTAGAAATTCCACCCCTAAGGGGGTAAAAAGGGGTGCGGTGATCATATTCTTTGACTAGAACAGTACTGAGTAGACACGCCTAGGCTTGGGCTCACCATGCGTTTTCACAGATTCCTCAAGATCTCTTAGGCCCGACGAGAGATCAACTTGGGTTTTGCTCACAAAGGTTACCCATAAAAATACTTAAAAACATATTTTAGGACTTTGCCCTAATCGACCCCTAACGGGGCAAATCTAGGTTTGGGGGTCAATTACAGAACCCTTGGTATCTCCTATGTTTGTGGAGTTCTAACATGCTTGGGGGGGCATATGGGTGTCTTCAGAAACTGTTTTAATGGTTTCTTTAAATTTCACTCCTAAAGGGGTAAAAGTTAAAAGGGTTTGTTGTTTTTTGATAGAGGACACTTTATTTGTTCTTGGGACTACTTTGTGTTTCAATTCTTACCTGTGAAACCCCCTATAAACACGCTAGACAGAGACTTGGATAAAGAGTCAATATTAAAGTCTAATAAACTTATAAAATCTGCAGTGGGGAGAAAATTATAGCATCCCGCAGCGTGTGGGCACTAGGTGAGGTAAAAATGGTGCTGCCCATATGTTCCCCCTGCTACCCTTGGGCGTAACACTCTGACTCCAAGCTCTGCCCATTCATAGTCTGGAAAAGTCTATCACAGCCAACCCCAAAGGGTTTGAGGCAGCTGGGCAGCGCAGACTCCCCTTAGGCAAGCCATGTGGTGGTCTTTGCTTACCCAGCCAAAGGGGCTTGCCAGCCAGCCTCACCGACCCGGGTAAGTATCCTTTGAGCATCCCTGGCTCACCCCCTTGATCTTGCTACCTCAGAATGCACGCAAATGAAGATGTCTACCTACCCATCCTGCACGCAACCTGCCACATGGTGGGGTTAGCCTAGCGCTAGATCCCAACCACCCCACAACCAGCCAGAAGGCTCAAAGGTCCCTGCTGCAGGTCCCTGAAGAAAATGCCGGCACCAGCCATAGAGAGGTGGACGCCATCACCCCTAAACAGGGCTGGTGAAATATAAACAATACCAGGTTTGTGACAGTTTAGACTGGCGGAGCGCGCGCTCCACCGGTCTAAAGTTATTGTGTATTGCAAAGTTAGTGTCTATTGCTTTTTAAGTTTGTATGGCCATTGAGTTTTTAAATGTTAATGGGGAGATGGTGCCTCAGACAACTGTCCCCATCACTGGAGATGGAGTCTGCCTGTTTTGGTTCCTCTCCTATCTCATGTATGACACTCACCTCATGGCTAGGGAGGTGCATGAGCTAATCGTGAGGTACGTGGTGGACAATTGGGAGGAGTTCTCCATCATGTCCCACGACAGCGAGGGGGACAATTATCATTCGATGGAACCATGATGTTTAATCATTGCAGGGTGTTGCCTGACATGGGGTAGTTGTGCTACATTTAATTGGTTCATTGCAATCAAAGGAAAGTTTATTTGGAACAAAATGGATTTAAAGTACTTACATCCTGTAGCGAAGCACGGGCATCACACTAGTAAAACATAAAAGCAGAAACACAATAAAACATCCAGCAGCCACTAATTATCAGACATCAAAGCCCCCCTGAAAAGATGAGGCTTTCAGGGTTTCTTAAGTGCTTCGGAGATGGGCTTTTTCCTACGAAGCTATTCTCCAAAGGTTGTTGCTGAAAATGCCCTGCTTCTTACAGAAGCTACCCTTATATCTTGCAACGTTACTACATGGCACACAACACCCGATGCTGAAAACTGGCAAATGGGAGATGTTTACATATGGGGAGAGGTGGTCTCAAGACATATTATGTAGGTCTCAAGCCATAAAAGAATCCTGTTTTTCTTTATGATATGTAAGAGCCGCTGCTATATTGATTATTTTTGCTTGACAGGTATTGATGGGTTTGTCCTAATAGATTGTCCCAGTGGTAAAGTTATCATTCTCTTAAACTAGATAAAGCATGTATTATTTGTGATATAGAGTGACCTAGTAGGAAGTGGTCCATACTGTACTGCTTGGGGCAGGTGTACAAATTGTGAAGGTTGATTGTGCTGTGACATATAATCAAAATTTGCCAGGGCATTACCCTTAGCATAACATTACCCTTATGTTTCTGTTGTTGCTGCTGCTCAGTGGCGCCACTATAATGGGGCAGGGGGGAGCAAATGCCCCTGGGTGACAACCGCGGTCTCCTCACAAGGAGGAGCCGCAGAGGAATCTTTTACCTCCCTGCTTTTTTTGTAGCCAGAGGGCTGCATGAGCAGCCGCGGAGCACAAACACGCTGAAATTGGCGCGTTTGTGGGGCCCTTCCACCCTTCCTGAGTCTTGAAAGGCTTCAAATGAAGCCTTCCAGGAGTGCAGGGGGCAGGGCGATGACGCGAAATGCATCATCGCCCCCCATGTGACCCCCCTAGCAATGCAACTGTTGCTGCTGTTGTTTTGTTGTTATTTTCCAGCACTCTGTCCACAGCATCAAAATAGCATGCAGTGGGTTAAACCGCTGAACCATGAGCTGTCGATCGAAAGGTCGGCAGTTTGAATCTGCGATGGGGTGAGCTCTCGTTGCTTGGCCAGCTCCTGTCAACCTAGCAGTTCCAAAGCATGTTAATGCTCTCCCTGTTCCAGCCGCATGCTACGCGCTGCAGAAAGGAGAGTCATGCCGGCCACATGACCACGGAGGTGTCTTCGGACAACGCTGGCTCTTCGGCTTTGAAATGGGGATGAGCACCACACCCTAGAGTCGGACACAACTGGACTTAATTGTCAGGGGTCACCTTTACTATTAAATTCTTAACTACCTAATGAAATTAATTATCAGTGAGGTTGAGAAGTATAAAATACTGTACATATTTTATGTGTTGGTGAAGAGATAGATAAATGAAACAAGAATAATTTTAAAAGGTGGGTGTCTGTTACTACAAGGTATTTCTTTTCTCAAAAACCGACCTATAATGGGGGGGGGGGCGGATTCCTTTCAGGAAAAAAAATGCCCATCAAAAGGCATCTATTCAAGCCCCCTTTTTCCCTGATCAACAGTCTACAGAGAAGATATGTTCGTTGAAGAATCCTTTTTACAAAATGCAAATCATGATCTTCCATTAAAATCCACTCTGCACAGAGTGTGTGTTTTTAGTGTTCCATTTATTTCCAGATCACTGTGCCCTTTGGGTTATAACTGTTCTGCAAAAAATGTACTTTAAATTTTACACAAATACAAATAGATTTGCTGTCTCGGTGGCACTGCCGGTGGCAGTATAACAAATATTAAGAGATAGCACATAATCTTGGCTACATCTGTCCATTTTAATTAAGCTCTTTATGTTTACAGAAAGGGAGATTTCTCTCTTGTGTATTAGAAGGGAACAAGAAACAATCATGTTTCAGAACACCAGCTAAAGCTGTATTTCACAAAATCTTGACAATCGATAAAATGCATGCATGCTGCCCCCTCTTACCTGGTGCTGTGCCACTCTGCTTCTCCCATCCCCTGAATTGAGTTTCTCCAGTGCTGTAACCCACCACCCTCCTCTCCTCCACACTTCCTCTTCTGCTCTGTCCTCCTCTTCCTTTTCCAATCGAGTGGGTAGAAGGAGGAGGAGCAATGGAGGTGAGTAGGCGAATGGAGGTGGCCAACCCCCCCACACACACACACGCTAATCTGCTGCCTGAGGTGATCACCTCATTCAGTCTCATAAATGGGCTGCCCTAAGAGAGAAGGAAAGCATTTAGTACTGTATAGGCCAGGGGTGGTCAAACTGTGGCTCCTGAGCCACATGTGGCTCTTTCTTGTGTGGCACTTGGAAATATGTTGGCTGAGCTCCTTTTTGCATCTCAATTAATATAAAAGGTAAATAAGAAGTTTTCAAGCTTTATAATTATTTACCGGGTATAAACTGAGAGTCCACTGGATCAAAACATAAGTTTAATGTTCATGGTGAGTAAATATATTTAAGAATTTAAATGCTTCTTAAATATTGCGGCTCTCAAAACATCTGAAGTTTATCATACAGTATGTGGCTCTTACATTACGCACATTTGGCCACTCCTGGTATATGCAAAGGCAGCACTATATTGCTCTAAAGCAGAGCCTCTGAGAGGGAGGTTAAGGGGGTACAATTGTACCTGGGCCCAGGGCCAAAAATGGGTCAAAAAGGGGGGCCCAGGAGCCAAATTCACATGAAAGGAAAGTGCCAAAAGAAACTTTGTACCCCCTGATAAAATTCCTCTGAGTGGCCCTGCTCTAAAGATTAATATCTTTATATTAATCTTTATAATTATAAAGACCCCTTTAGATCACTTGTAGCACAAATACGCTCTGGCCATAAGATGCATGTCCTGTGGCAGCGATACTGTACTTTTGTGTTTTCCTTTTACACACTGAAAAAGTAGTAGACTGTATTCACTGTATACTTTTGACCAGATCTGCACAGCTTGACTCGGTGAGCTGTATGCAGACGAATGGCCATGAATGGTGCTATCAGAGCCTTAAGAACATAAGAAGAGCCCTGCTGGATTAGGCTAATTTAAAGGCCCATCTAATCCAGCTTCCTGTATCTCACAGTGGCCCACCAGATGCTTCAGAGAGCACACAAGACACAAGATACCTGTATCCTGTCGCCACTCCCTTGCAGCTAGCATTCAGAGATAGCCTACGACTAAAACCAGGCCCATCATGTCTGTAGCTTGTGATGGACTTTTCCTCCATAAATCTGTCTAATCCCCTGTAGGCCAGGTGCCATCACCACATCCTGTTGCAAGGAGTTCCACAGATTAATTGCACACTGGGTAAAGAAATGTTTTCTTTTGTCTGTTCTGATTCTCCGGCCACTCAATTTTAGTGGATGTCCTCTAGTTCTGATGTTGTGCGAGAGGGAAGAGAACTCTCTATCCACTCTCTCCATCCCATGCATAATTTTATACATCTCAGTCATGTCCCCCTCAGGCGGTTTTTGTCTAGCCTTGATACTGTGTGCTGCCTGGCCTGGGATCGCAAAAATTAGGTGATTGCCATGCACCTAGCAGAGTTGTGTCCAGCTTGGTGGGTTCCTTGTGCAGGCATGTTTCAAATACTGTGGTGTTGTTTTAAAAGGATGTCCGTAAAAGAGACTATTCACTGTGTGACTTAACAGTTGCAACTGATAAATGTGAAAAAGGGTTTTCAACTCCTTCCCATTCAGCCCCTGCCCATTCACATGAACTTGATGTGCTAGAAACCCTGAACACCTAATATTTCATTTATCACTTACCAGACCCTTTTGTATCCTGAGTATGCACACTTTATATTCTCGTTAGCTACCCGTTCTTCAAATGGATTAAGTTCAGTGGAGATGTTTTCTTAGAAATACATTAGAATAAGATACAGAGCACAGGTCAACATAGCATAGGTTCCATCATAACTAGGTTTCAAACTGCTCCGGGGATCTATCCCTGCAGCAGCTGTTGCAGCCTTTGTAATGTGATTAGCCCCATGACTCAGAGAGGGATTTTTGCATTAGCAGATTCTGGCACATAGTGCAGCCCCAGTGATTTCCACAACCAGGGAAATTGCTCCCACTAAAGAGATGAGGAGGTACAGATGAATCTGCCAGACAGAAGATAGTTTGGAATGCATACTGCACAAGCCATTTTACAAGATTAGTGTCATTTTCAGAGCTGCAGACGCATGCACTGCAGGAGTGAGTTTTTGTACATCTAGGCAGCCACTCTTGGTTGCAGTGAAGAGACTGCAGACACAACTGGTCTGAACTGTTTAGAAGGGTGATGTTTGTCTCTACAACATATTTACATAACTGTGTGAAAGCAGGAATGCTTATCACACAGCTTTGTCTGCAAAATTAAGAGTGAGGACAAGCCTGCATCCAGAAGAATAGAATTGCAACCTATTGGGGGGAGGTACTGTAACTCTAGAATGAATAATCCTCTCTCTCTCTCTCTCTCTCTCTCTCTCACACACACACACACACACACACACACACACTAGATAGATAGATAGATAGATAGATAGATAGATAGATAGATAGATGATAGATAGATAGATAGATAGATAGATAGATAGATAGATAGATAGATAGATAGATAGATAGAGTTGTTGTTTTTGTTGTTGTTTTTTAATCATAAAGGTCTTTTTCACATAGTGAAAAAGGGGAAACACAGAGTCATCACCGTTTCCCAGATTAATAGTGCCCGCACGACTGGGAGGGAGTGTTAGTGCTCTGCTGCAGTTTTAATTAATTGTTATGTATTAATAAAGGTGGCCCAGTCATCCAAGCCTCTCTATGTGTGTGGTTATTTGGGGAGGGTGCAAGAGGGTAATTGGCTCTTTAAAGCTAACTTGACCCAGCTCAGGCAAGTTTGGAAACAGAGCAAGGAACAGATATAAATGGGCAAAAATGCCACCTTCACACAGGCCATTTTCTGCTGGAATATCTTGTCCACTTACCCCTCTTTAGGTTTCCCCTTTATGGCAACAGAGGTTGCCCCTTTATGCTCAACTACCTTTGCATCACTCACAGATGAATCTAGGGGAATAATGCTGTCTAAAGTCCAGTCTGATATGGATTCCGCAACCAGCAGACCTCAAACTTACACCATTCTAGCTTGTGGAAACCCCAGCGGTCTCTCGATAATCTTTTTCCCCTCCTATGTATCACTAAAGGGGGCGGCACGTTGTAACATAAGACCATAAGAAGAGCTTTGCTGGATCAGATCAAAGGTCTAGTTTAGCTTCCTATATCTCACAGTGGCCCCATCAGATGCCTCAGGGTGGGAGCACACAAGACAACAAGATATCTGTATCCTGTCACCACTCCCTTGCATCTGGCATTCAGAGATAGCCTACTTCTAAAACCAGGAGGTAGCATATACCCATTGTTGCTTATAACCTGTAACCTGTGAAGGGCTTTTCCTCCATAATGTCTGTTCTGGTCTCTGTTTGTATTTGTCTGTGCATTTCTTCTAGCCTTTGTATGTGTGTTTATTATTCATGGTGATACATGAGTAGAAGTACACTGTTGCTCTGCTGCTTTCACAGGTCTGTAGGGAATGTAAATCACAGGTACTAGAACAGATGCTAAACGTGTCAATTTTGAAAGGATTAACTGAACTCAAAACATATCTCTATAGTCACATGAGCCACCATTCATTCAGTTAGTCTCCAAGCATGTTGTCTCACCCAGCTCTTTCCTCTCTTTTAAGACACATCCCCTTTCAATAGCACCTCCATTAATTCTTCGCCCCTTACCCAGTGACAGCTGGCAAGATGGGTGGAGGGTTGTAGGCAATGGATGGCCACTGACCAGCAACCAAGGAGAGGGGCCCTTATTGGCACACAGGGTCAGCCTAAGACCTCCGGGCTCTTATGATGATGCTCCAAATGCTGACCCCCTTACCCAGTGGCACATATGCCCCCTCCACTCCTGGTCTCACTCCCTAAATTTGAAAAGAAAGAGGGGGATGGCATGGAAGAAATGGAGAGGAGAGGAGAGTGGTAGGCTAGATCATCAGACATTCTAGTCCACCACTCTCCTCTCCTCCACATTTCTTATTTCACTCTGTCCCTTTCTTCCTTTTCAAATCCAAGGATCATGAGGGGTAGTAAGAAGGGGTGAGTTGATGGAGGCAGGCACCCCTGCCAATCCACCATCTGAGGTGATCACCTTAGTCAGTCTCAGGGATGGTTGGGCCCTGCTGGCAGGCATTACATGGTGGCAGAAGCTGGGATGATTGGGTCAGCACTGACTGGCTAGCGGTGTCCATCATGAACCAATGACACCACTGACCTATGCCCAGGCTGACTGTTGTAGGCCAATCAGCAGTTATACACATAGTACACAGTGCTAACCTAGTTGCCCCATGCCTTTACCACCATTGCACAACGCTTGTCAGTAAGGACAATCTTCCCCCTAATCTGGTTGCTACTAAGTGGTGGTTGCTTACGCTCTTTCATCATTCTTTAACAGCCGCTGCTGCCTTTACCCCTAACTCTGGCCTAGTTCTCTACTGAAATCTGAAATGGAACCCCTGGTGACATGTCCAGCTGTGAACACTTTCTATAAATCTTTGTGCATCAGTAAAGCTGGACTCATGCTAGTAAAAGTAAAAGTAAAATGGAGAGACGCTCTTCTCTCCATTACAGAACAATAAGGCAAATGCTGTGAGATGCTGTCATCACACACTGCTTAGGATCTCAGCAGTTATTTCCACTAGCCCATCTCCTCACAGTACTGGTTTCCCCCCCTAAAATGTTAGATTTACGTTAAATTTCACATTTCATTACAGCTACTCTGTTAGACAGATGATACTAGCAACTTATGGATACCATAAATCACATTTGCAGCTACCTAGCTCAATAAATGTAATGGTAACTTTCTTTTAAACATATATCTTGCGAAAGGCAGATATGTCACATTAGGAGAAAAGTGGTTCCATGCATCTTTTATTTATGTACAATATAAATTTGATCTGACCTGTTTTTACAGTCCAATTCTATCCTTTTCCCTGCCATAGCATGCAGCCATGCAACAGGCAGCACTGCATACTATGGTGGGGAGGGCAATGGAGGGGTAGGGAAAAAAATCTTCCCTACCCCTCCATAAGCCCTTTAGCCGCCAGTGAGTCACCTCAGACCTACGCCAGCTCTAGTTCCATCAACACTAGTTCCAGCGACAGTACGGCCAGATCAGATTGGGTCATTAGTCTCTTACAGGATGCTTTAAATTAAAACATGCTGAGTTTACCAGCTCAGCCTTAGAACCGTATTTTAAGCCATGGTCATATTATATATTTCATAATTTTTAGTTCAATTCTAGCCATGTTTAATCAGAATAACTTTCATTTAGTGCAATGGGGTTTTCTTCCAGGTAAGTTTAAGACTGCAGCCCTAGTAATTCCAAAAACGCTGTCTACCGCAATGTGCTGGTGTACACCAATGCACATTACAGTAGTGATGGTTCCCAGCCCCCGTTCATTCAATATTTCCTCTGTGTTATCTTTTTAATCCTGTTTGAGAAACTCACTATGAGTATCTAGCATACGTATTGTCTCTCTTATAGGCATATGTCTATTTTCCTTGCCCAAAATTGTCGTGGAGGGCATGAGAGACCACACATATTTTGAAATAAACTTCTCAAGACAGAGTAGCATTCAGGCGACAAATCAGGGATAAGATTGCAGTTCCCTGCTGACATCTGGGTATTCTCCCCTTCTGCAACTCCCTCGCACCACTTATCATTCCGCTGCCATGGATCACCTGGTCTTCAGCAGCGGCTTTTCAGGAGGCTTGCAGGCATCAGTAGGGAGAAGGGGGTGGGTAAGATGAAGTCTAGCACTGTTGCTTCCATGAGTGCAGTGCTCTTGATACAACCCATAATTTGGTCCTATGTATTGATTTTTTTTAACATTATAATCAGCAATCATAGGGTGGGAATTAAAATGGGGATCATGACACATGGGGGATTTAACCTCAGTGACCCAAAAGAACCATGGTTCAAAAGAAAATCCCCTCCCCCCACACACTATTTTGCTCCAGTGGGAAATGCACAGCGACTCCAACAGGGTTCCTGGTGAACCACATAACTTGCAGATAAGGTCCGGCATCGATATCAATCCCGTTTATTATATTTGGTTTGTTTGACATCTGTTTTACATACTTCTTCCCAGTGTTTCTCTTCTGAACACTCTGCCATATATTAGACAGACAGACATTTTTTAAAAATGCAATATTTAGGAAAAAATATTTCCTATAAAAGTTTACAGAATGGAAATGCAAGGAAACCTCCCCATTTGTTACAAGATACATGAAACTTGGTCTGTCAGGAATGTATTCAGGATAAACAGGGGGAAAGTGATTACGTAGAAATTTTTCAGAGAAACAAAGGGACAGATTACTGTCTCTATCAGTTTTACTGAAGAATTGTGGAAAGATCTTATCCAACTTGTGCAACCGTACCAACAGGGCATGCACTGCATCCTACGGTGGGGGGGCAGTCACAGAGGCCTCCTCAAGGTAAGGAAATGTTTGTTGCCTTACCTTGGGGCTGCATTGGGCAAAGTAAACCTACGTGCTGCACATTGACACTTTTGTTTGTTTGTTTATTATGCTGGTCCACAGCAAATCAGGGGGGGGGGAATACCAGTCCATGACAGCGGACCCTTTGAGAAGCACTTAACTAGGGAAAGCTGATGAGATGTGCTTAGATCACTGCATTTCATACAATATTTGGCTTCAATTTTTATACTTTAAAAAAATGATAGAAACAAATGCAGACTACAATGTATCCATTTTGTAAGTCCCTAGAATACATCGTTGTGGATATATTTAGATACCCAGAAATTAGCTTTTCTGTTTCACTATTAAGCATGGAAATAGAATTTGAATTTGGCATATACATGACGCTTAGTATTACCGTGATTAAATTAATGGAACATGTGAATATGCTAACAAAGAGCCATGTTTAACGTAGGATGCATGTAGCCAACCTAACACTTTGCATGCTTGTAATAATGATCAATCTTCAGGGATAAGATCGACCTTAGCTGAACTGGGAAATTAGTCTGTTCAGTAGTTTCTCTAAACAGCTGCCACTGGTGAGGTTTTCAATTTAGACATGAAAAATGTTCTCCTCCATGTGTGACCCAGCTGTCACTCAGATACATCACTTGAGCCTGTACAAGGGTGGTTGTTGTTTTTAATCAGAGAGTTGAAAGGAACCAAAAGGCCATCTATTGGCATCATTAGAAGGGTAGTAGTGTGTTTTGTGAACACAACAATGGAGCCCTGTTGCTACCTCATCCAGGCATCCCCCCCCCTCCACAAATGAAAGCTTTCTCCTGGGGGTCCTCCCATGATGCAAGGGTCTCTGGGAGAAAGTTCCCATTGCAATTGGGCAGAAGAGAAGTGATGACAAAATGACTCTCAACCAAAAGACTCGCTGTATTGCCATGAAGGCTATGGCCACAGGGGATCAGGGATCTGCAGTGGACCCTTCCACAGGGCTTGCAGCTCTTAGCATTTCCAGCTCTGACACCAGCCCTGCATTCACACACATGCACATACACACCCTATATGCAAGATGGGGATAATATGAACCTACCATAGTTGTAAAGATTACTGAGATAACGTACGTAAAGCACTTTGTACATTCTAAAGCACTATATAAATATAAATGTATTTATTACACTCTTGAATAATCTTATGAATTACACTTGTCCTAGCTGCCAAAAAATTGGTGAATGCTGATATTTGCATGTGATAATCCCAGACAAATTATGGGACTGTCCCCAAAAAACAAACTGATGAATTCTGACAGTTGCCGAGATGTAACTTTTAGGAGTCACTGTCCTAGGTATGACTGAAAAGCGGTTGTATACCTACATACATACATATCTCCCCACTTTTCAGTCATACCTAGGACGGTGACTCCTAAAAGTTACATCTCAGGCAATTTCTCTCTCTCTCTCTCTCTCTCTCTCTCTCTCTCTCTCTCTCTCTCTCTCTCACACACACACACACACACACAATATTTGCCAAATGTTAGACATTTACTGTTTTTAGAATTTTTTCTATTACAAAGAATATATGCTGATGTACTCTTCTTTTACTGTCTGATATCCTTTTCCTATTTCCAATTAAGACCTGGAACAAATAATAATCACATACAATGTTAAAGTATGTGGACTGGCTAGACACAGAACACTGAATACTGCACAGTAATGATGCAGAGAAGAACATATTCTTTTTTGACAATAGGCTACCAGCAGCTTTTCTGGCCCAAAGCCTGGAAGGAATTCACTTTTATTTCAAAACCTTAAACCTACATTTCACAAAATTCTCCTTTCGTGACAACTAGGATTTTTTGTTTAAACAATTCTTGATCCTTGAATCAGATGCAGTGTTATCTTTCCCGTTGTACAGCATATGGAATCAACTGCTTAAAAAAAATGCAAATATTAAAAGGTATTCATCACACCAGTTAAAAAGAACATACAAGGATATATCTCTTATCTGTTATACTGCAGCTGAGTTTCCTTCACAAAGTGCACCCAGTATACCTGAGTGAACAAAACATGTTCTTTTGTTTAGAAACAATGTGTGCTTCCAATATTAATTTCTGAAGGTCAAAATGTTAGCCTATGCTGGACATTGTGACTTTTGTGTGCAGTTAGGTTCTCTGGAACAACGGCAGATTTATTTGCCTGCCTTATATATTTAGTTTCACCCAGGTAATCCACACAGTTTGTGCCTTACTGCTAGGATGCTAAAGGCCACCGCACCAAGCAGTTCTGCAGTACCAAGAAATCTGCATCAGGCTCGAAAATATCCCTGCATGCCCAAATTAGAAATGTTTTATTTTACACATCTGACATTGTGAATCTGTCTTTCTTTGCCTGCTAACCATTGTGCAAATTGTCAATGCTAGTGTCAAAATACATCAGGAAGTGAAATGCTGCTGCTGCTTCTCCCTGGAGGAAAGTTGAAGCACCTTTTTAATCAACCCACATGGGAGCGGGTCTTGATTTCACACAGAGACAGAATTGTCAAGCTGTGACAATCCGGATGAGTAATGCTTTTAAGAAGCAACTGAAAAGTCTAAGTGAAAGAAGGTACTGAAGAAATGCTTCTTCCCACAAACCGTGTACTTCGCTTAAAGGTAGGCTTACCATACGTCCCGGAATGGCCGGGACCCTCCCGGATTTTCGGGGTCTCATCCAGGCATCCCAAGGCATGTGGTAGCCATCCCAGTTTCCCGGAAAATCCAGGGGTGCCGGTGCTGTCGCCATTTTTCCTTGCAAGGCTCACGAGCCTCGCGCACAACACGGCCTGGAAGCCCTTCGTTCATAAGGGCTTCCAGGCTGCTTGTGTGCATGCATGCGGCATTTTTCACACCAAAAAAAAGGGGGTGTCTTGGTTTGGGCACCTCAAACTATGGTAAGCCTACACTTGGTCTGCAATTCTAGACACACTTATCTGGAAGTAAGTGCCATGAAATTCAATAGGATTTACTTCTGAGCAGACTTGACTAGGATTATGCTGTTATCCACAATGAATCTGTCACATTGGTTTCAATGGAGCTTTGGAACAAAATTGAAACTGCAATCCTATGTACATTTTCCTGGAAGTAAGTCCCACTGAACACAATGGGACTTCTGAGTAAACATACATAGGAGTGTGCTGTGACTTTCATTAGAAATCTGTCTATGGTTTCAGTTGGTGGATATTTAGATTCAGACCCGATGTTCTGACACTCTCCTCAGTATCCATTCCTCCAAAACAATTGTTTAAAATGTGATATGTTACATACTGATTGTATATTAGAAGGCTTACAGTGCATACATCACAGGAACACATTTTTATTTTTGGCCTTTTGAAATCCAGTTGAAGCAAGGCGCTACAAAAAAAATCTGTCAAAGAATTATCCCTGGTCTTCTCTAAGGAAGTCGTCTGTTGATAAACTTATTTAAACGTTAACTGGAACAGTACAGGAAATACAATAGTCATTTTCTTTAATAGATTAGCCGTTGGTTAAAAACTGCAGCAGCAACAGCAGCAGAAATATTCAAAACAGAATATTCAAATATAAAACAAAAACAAAAATAGGCAGGCTTATAATGACCATTCTCTAAATGGAAATAGTGCAGCTTCCCAAATATCTGTGCCAGAAACCATGCAATTTAATGTAAGTCTTGGGAAAGGGCATCAACCATGAAGGGCAAGATTTAAATCTAAAGAAGACAACAAGAACTTGCTCCTGTCACTTGAAAAAAAAGAGAGGACAAAATGGCATATGAAATGAAATATGAATAAGTGCAATGTGACGCACACTGGAAAATCAATTTTGTTTACACAGTGCTGAACTCTACTTTGACACAATGACCCCCAGAAGATGAATCATTGTGGCAAATTGTATAGCCTGGTAGCCATGTCACCGGCCTGGGAGCCATTTTAAGAGGCCTGTTAGCATCTTCTCTGTGTCTTCCATGGCCTGAAAATTGTCAACTTCCTTGTTGAGCTGCTTTTACTGTTTCCCATGAGAAGGTGGGCCTGAGCCAATGACCTCAGACTGCAGCTGGCCGTTATCAGGGTGAGAAGGTGGTTATCAGAATGGAATAATGAGAAGGTGCATTCTGTAGTGCGTTTCCCAAAACATGTTTATTCTTTATGAATTGGCACACCTGCTCATTAGCCCTTTTAATGATGAGAATACGTTATACGTGCCAATTGATTTATCCTTGTTACGGGAAGCGATATCAATTGTTATGAGAAGTAGATATACTCGCTGTATTGTTGTCAATCTATTTTTTGCTAATCTTTGCTAAAAGTATATATTCTATGCGTGTTGGCCCATATTTTGCTCCCGGACTCCGAATTGCAGGCTGCGTATGTCCGTTCGAGTCACCCGATACTGCTCTGTAAGCGATGTATGCTCAGACAATAAAGTTCTTTGAATGCTGGCTTTGGGCTGGGCATATTTCTTCCTCAGAACCTATTTGAACCACCCCCAAGCCCACGGCCAGGGCTCAGGGCCAGACACAAATGAACACTAAATAGTAAGAAAAAGGAACAAATAATAGAAGTATTGGACTGCTATGGATAAGATGGAGTACATCTTCAATTCTGGTAACACCATGCTCCCCAACAAATAAAAAACAAAAACTACAACCTAACAAAGGCTTTAATCCTGTGCATACTTACATGGGAGTAAGTCCCATGGAGTACAGTGAGACTTACTTCTTCTGAGTAGACATGCATAGAATTGTGCTGAAAGTATACTATGAAAGCTAGCCTAAAACTATTCTCCCAGGCGTCTAGTTTTCTACATCGAAGACTTCTTTGTATTGGGAAGCATTCACAGTGCAATCCTATCCAGCTCCCCCACTGGTGCAGCCAGTGGGGGAGGGCAGAACGGAAGGCTTTGGAAGAGAAAGGGAAAGGCTTTGGAAGGGAAAGTCTCCTTTCCCTTCCAAAGCCTCCTGTTCTTCCCTCCCCCACTGACTGCACCAGTGGGGGAGCTGGATAGGATTACGCTGTCAATTTTGTGAGTTCCAAACCTGTACTTGTTCTCAGTGAGAACTAGTTTTTGTGAGTGCATAATCCATAACGATTATATGACCACATGCTCATTGCTCTTACTTAATTGTATAAAAAGCTGCTGTGGAGAGTAAGGCACACATCTGGAATGCTTTTACCACCTTTGACAGTGCTGATGGAGGGGCTCATCAGCACAGCAACTAGCACACAGCCTAGTTCTGAGCCTATGGTTCAATAGATCAGGGCTCACAATTCTATGAACAGGGTGAGAATAAAAGAAGCAGAATGATCAGGCACATGAAATTACTTTCATAAGACAAAAAAATTAACATATGTGGAATCTTCTACTTCTCGTATATTCGAGCCATATATATATGATTTACAAAAGAAAATACATAACATTTACCATTTCATATAATGCTGGAACTGGAAAGCTATCCTATGCACATCTAACTAAAACAAACAACAAAAATAGTTTTCCATGTATATACAACTGATTCTTTCAGTCTGAAGCTATGGCCTACCTCTTACTTGGAAGGTGGAGGTATTCATGAAATAAATGTGCTTACTGCAAACTAAATATGCCTAAACAGAATGAAACAGAAAATTCAGAGTGAGCTTTCGTGTAATTCCTGTGTTACGTCTTGCACAAATGAGGCAGGATGTTGGCTAAACTAGCTAAAATGTCCGGTTGTAACTTTTTAACAACAAGCCCAGTCACACCACAATAAGCATCCTTTCAGAAAACAGTACTAGAAACTAATTAAACCCATTTTCCAAAACAGAATACAAAAAGGATATCTGCAAGATGCACCTGCAGATAATGCGGTTCCGCATGGCAGTACTCCACATGACAGCTATGAATAATTTTCCTAGGTTAGTTCAAATCTCAAGGACTGAACCTTGTCAGTGCAGAATGCTCAGCAGAGGTGATTTAGCTGGCATGGGGCTTAGACCTGTTACACAGACTGGGGCTTTCCCTAGGGCAAGGGGACGAATGTCCCCTTACTTTGAGGAGACCTCCAACCTGCTCCTTCCCAGTGCAGGATACGGGGTCTTTTCCAGCTACGCAGCCCCACTGCGTTGGCATTGGTTAGGATTGGGCTGCCCACTTATGCATTATGTACCATCTGATAGTCTGGCAAATCTGATAGTCCAGCAATACCTAGGTCCCAACAATACCAGATTATCAGAATTTTACTGCATTTGTATTTATGTACAATATTATCAAACCACTTTTGAACTAGTAACCACTTTCTTGTGTTTAGCGGCTCAGTTGCAATTCAGCTTCAAGGCAACTAACAGCACAATCCTATCCAACGTACACCAGTAGTGTAACCAGCGGTGCAGCGAGAACGGGAGGCCCCAGAACAGAAAGGGGATTCAAATCCCCTCCAAAGGGGGATTCAAAGGGGATTTAAATCTCCCCTCCAAAGCCTCCCGCCCTGCCCTCCCCCACTGGTTACATCAGTGGTGTAAGTTGGATAGGATTGTGCTGAAAGACACTTGCTGTAAAAATGCAAGAGGCTTTAGAAAGAATGAAAAGCATAAGCTAAAACTGTATTAGCCTCCAACTTTTTATCTTCTGCTTTTCATTCCTTTCTAAAACCTCTCACACTTTCAGAGCAGGTGTCACTTTTCTGAGAATTCTCTCCATCCTCAGCATTCTTAGAACGGTCACCTCCGCTTCCAGTGCCTGGTCAACACATCTATCTGTGTTGCAGCACAATTCTAGGCATGTTAGTCTACTCAGAAGTAAGTCCCATTATGTTCAAGGGGCTTACTCCCAGGAACCTGTTATAGGATTGCAGCTTTAGCACCTCCCCCTCCTCTCAACTGAGGGTGCTTGGATGGGACCATCACCATCATTTCACCGTCCGTTTCAGCTAGTTAACTGTCAAAAGAACAGCCCTGAGTCGAGCCTGAAGATGGGTCAACAATCCTAGCAGGAATACGGAAACGGCTGTGGTCATCATGCTGACAGACCACCTGCTTGTAACTGGCATGAGACTCCGTGACAAATGAGCCGACTGCACTGTATGGTTCCTATGAAGCGGGTCGACACTCGGGCACATTTCGCTGGCGCTTTAGTAAGCAAGCCCGCTGCAGGCAAAAAGCTCCCACCTCAGGACCGCTGTTCAACTTTTGAACACGATGACCCACGGCTTGATCATGGTTTCCAAGGCCACTGCGGTCGCCCTGAGGGAGACAGCCTCTTGGCCCCCGAGAAACAGAACAGTAGCAAGCAACGTGTCCCCGCCGCCGCTTCCCCTTCTCTACCCACCTTCCTCCTCCGCTGCTACTAAGGAGATTACGGCATCTCCCCTTTCCCCCCCTCCTATTGTCAGGCAAAGACCCGCCCAAGTCGTGGCATGGTCCATTGTAACTCAGTCTCTTTACATGGGAGGGGGAGGATGATCTGAGGCTCAAGAAGCATGAGGGCAGAAAGAGACCATCCATTTTAGCTAGCGCTCATCAATAACAACAGCAACGACCACGAAAAATTAAAGAAAAGATTCGAGGTGCTGCGAACAATAGGTTCTCTAACGAGGAGGGCGTGCGGGGGTGTTTGTAGTTGGTACGTCCCAGGGTGGCTCGGAAGGAGGAGGCGGAGGGAGAGGGGTTGCGCGCGAGCCGCAAGCGCTCTGGTGCCTCCTGTCAGTTGGCCCGAGTGGCGGTGGCCGTCAGAGCGCCACTTGCGTCTGTGTGTTCGCAGCTCACGAGCGGATATTCCGGGACGTCTCCGGCTGTGACAGGGCAGAACGCAGCAGCCTTTTCTGTCTTCTCTTTTCTCTCACTCCCTCCCCTCCCCACCCCCGCAAAGGAGGGAAGCCTCTGGCAGGAGCCGGCACAGCTGAGAGACTCCGACTAAGTCCAGGCGGGGCGGAGAAGCCGCCCAGCTGCAGGTTGCTTCGCCTGTCTCCACCTGCTTTCCAGACAACGGCGAGATGCCCCGGCCTCGGGTGCAGAAAACCGTGTCCGACCTGCGCTCCCGGGCGGAGGGTAAGTGGCGGCGGACGGAGTGCGCGTGTCTGTGTGGAAAGCGCCGTTCGCTCTCGGGGGTGTCGTGGGCGGGTATGTGTATGAGGAGGAGAGAGCCGGTGCTGCTGCTGCTGTCGCCTGGTTGTTCTCTCTAGTCTCGCTGATGGGGAAGGAGGAGCCCTGGGCAGCGGGGGCGCCCCACGCCCGCAGTCCCTTCCTTGGAGCCTTGTCTGTCTATTTGCTGAGGGTGGGAGACGCTCCACGTCCAGGCGGTTTGTATTGCCCTCCTTTCGGAGCCTGCTTCTCCAGCGGCTGCTTGGCGCGTTCAGCCTACCAAGGACTCTCATCTGCCCCTGGCGATGCTCGGGGTCACTCTCCGTCCCTTCGGGCCAGGAAGGAGAGGCTTGACTAGGAAGGGAGGAGTTGTAGAAAGGGGGAGTGTCCCCCTCTGTCGCCCTCCTCCCCCTCGGATGTCCATTTAACTCCAGCACTTATGCTACTCCTCCCATCTCCTCTTCCTACCACCTGTGCCTGATACACACACACACACACACACACACACACACTTTATTGCTAGGTGTCACAGGTAGGGGCATCTGCCTGAGACCCTTGAACGTCAGGATGGGCAACCAGGATGAACCTATGACCAGAGGAGCAGCCACTGCTGGCAGGCAGGAGGGAGAGCTCCTTGGGATGTGGGGATCCCCTTGTCTCGTCACCATTTTATGGGACCACCTTTTCTCCCCTTTCTCTCCCCACCTCAGTACAAGGGAAGCAACATAGGCATCTCTGACTCGCTCACCTGCCAAAGCAGAGGAGCTAGTGGGAGTTGAAAGGAGCAGCCACCTCTGGTCAGTCATCTTCCCTCTCCCACTGGGCAGTGGTGGGAATAAGGCCAAGCCCCGTCACCCAGAAACGGCTGCTCATTTGGCTGCCTGAGGGAGCCAGCAACAATGGCAAGAAACAGCCACTGCTTCTCCTCAGTTGCTTACCTGCAAGGCAGCATGTCATTTGGGATCAGGCAGCGGCCTCCTGGGACATACTCCCAGGTACGCCTTGGGAGGTAGCCCTGCTGAACCCAATCACCTCCTTGCCCAGTCCTCTCTCAGTATCCACTGCTGTCAGAGGTAGGGGGTGAGCACCAGCTCTGCTCTTGCACCTGCTTTCTTCTTCTGGACAGTGCAGTGGTTGGAGGCACTTCTTGCCACGTTATCCAGGGAGAGAACTCTGCAGCTTCTTGCTGTGCCAGCCAAGGGGAGAGAACAAATGGAGGTAGCTCCACTCATTTATCATCTGCTCACTACCTAACCTCTCTGGGCAGTGCAATAGTTGGGATTAGACACAACAGGATAATCTTTGTTTCTCTGCCGGTCAAAGAGAGACAGAGTGCAGGTAAGAAAGTGGCTCCTCCTTGCATCTTCCACCTCTGCTCACTTGCTTTACCTGTCCTCTCCTCCTAGGTGGTGCATTAGCCTGCCATCCCACCTAGAAGAGAGAACAGTCAAGCAAGTGGTGGTAGTAGCAGCAGCAAGGTGCCACCTCAGTTTGCTCATCTGTCCGTTGCTTCTCCTTGGGTACCTATTTCTAACATTGTGCCTCTCCCCCCAAGGGAGAGGACAGGCAAGCAGTTGAGGGGATACAGAGCTGCAGGAAGAAGCCACTGCTTCTGCCAGCTTGCTTATGCTTACCTTCTCTCTAGATTGTGTGATGAGGATTGGGGCCTTTGTGCTGTCAAGAGACCACCACCCCAAACTATCTACTTTTTTGCTTCCCAAAGAGAAAGAGAACACAGACAGACAAGCTGACAAGGCAGCTTCTTGCAGCCATTTCCAGTCACTCATCTGCCCTCTAGGACGTGTGGAAGTGGATTTTTATTTATTTATTTATTTATTTATTTATTTATTTATTTATTTATTTTGCTGAGCCTCATCCTAAATGCTGAACTGCAGAGAGAGTGAGTTCAAGTAAGTAAATGAGGTTATGGTGGCTGCACTGAGCTACTTCTGCTTTCTCACTCACTCTGGGTGGTATGATGGGAAGCTGCAGCATTGCAAAACGAATACTCTTAACAGTTGCAGCAGCACCCAGGGAGGTGAGGTGTTGGAGGCAGTGGCTGCTTCTTTCTGCCATCTCTGCTTCTTGCTTGCTTTGGTGGGCAAGCAGTGACAGCATTGCAAGAGCAACTGCTGCCCTACTAACTCGCCTCTGTTCTTTTTCTGGGCAGCCCAACAGTTGGGCTTGGGGGAGAGGTAGGGGTCCCACCAAGGATATGTAACCAACAGCACCATGAAATGGAATTGCCCATTCTAAGAATCTTTTTCTATTCTCTTCCATACCTTTGCATTTTCTCAGAACTTCTACATCTCGTTTGCGTTCTCTTCTCCATTCTTCTTAAGTGGCCAAAATTGTTTGACACACATACCCTAACAAAACACTGAGTATACAACTATTATTTTCTCCAACACATCATTTAACATCACATTACCTCTATAACTTTTTACTGTTTGATATACTGTATATCTTTTGGTATTCAAGGCATGCTGTTTAATGTAATTTAATTATTTTGGAATCTGCTTTGAGATTATTGAAAAGTTGGATAGTAGTCTTATAAACAGACTACAGAAATAGAGGGCATCTCAGGTGAGCATCAGTTGAACAAAAACAAAAAGGAAAGGTGGGGGAGGGACACTGGCCTGCTCAAGCCCCTGAATAGTGTCTTGAAGGAAAGTTTAGGATCAGAGGAGGTCTGTCTTGCAAAGCACATCTACTGAAATTATTTTTCTTCCCCTCCCAAATCCAGGATGTTACAAGCTGTTAGGGGCTCCAAATCAAAGAGTCTTCAGAGGGAGGCTTTAGTAGGATTGGAGGAAAAGGGCTTCCTTGGATCCTAGTTAATCACCCCCAAGGATGCTTTCAGCTACAAAGAGGGCAGAGCTCTAAGTAAAATGTCTTTGAATAGAGGGTGAAAATTAAGTCGGAATGCGATCTGTGAGGTCTACATCTCTTAGCCGCAGTTCCTTTCTTTCAGTTCTGTAGCAGTACATCATAGTGTGATGGAAAAGTAAAAATACAACCTTTTCATCCTGTATCACTCAGGTTTGGAGCTATATGAACCACTTCCTTTTCACTAGCAGGAAACTTTAAACCTCTGCAATCAGCACTATAGGGCAGTTGTGCTACAGCTCTTAATTTGGTTCAGTCCTAAGTGAGTAGGAAGCTGCTCAGCAGTCTCGCACTACAGTAGAGCACCCGTATCTGTGGGGGATAGTTTCCAGCTCTTACCACAATTAATTGAAACCATGGAAAACAGTGAGCGCTACCCCCCCCCCCCCGCGCCCATTATTGGGAAATCCCCCTTAATAACACAGTACAATAGGGCCCCTGTATCTGCGGATCCAGTATCCGCAGATTCACTTACCTGCAGTTCTCGTAGCAGCCCCGAAGTTGCGAAGTGATACCTTGGCAGAAGTGCTAAAAAGTTGGCCTGCATGATAATTGGGCACTCCCATATCTTGGAAATATGATCAAGATTTGTGTATTTTCTCTTGTCATTTGCGGCTTATAAATTCCTAAGTGAGAAAAAGTGCTTATTTCTGGGCATCACTTCCTGCTTAATGACATTGCTTCTGGCCTTCAGCAGGTGCCATGAATGCTATTCGGCCCATTGTATGAAACAAGTTTGACACCCCTGATTTAGACTGTGCTCTTTGTGATTATGACGTGTTTTAAAATTACATTTACTTGTATGTTCCTTTTTCTAATATCTGGAGCAAGAAAGGCAACATTTCACAGATCAGTAATTGTTCGTTGATAAGAAAAAGAATCTGATACTTGTAAGCAGGGCTGGGCCTGGGGCGACTCAACAAGGCCCCCTGTGTGTGTGTGTGTGTGTGTGTGTGTGTGTGTGTGTGTGTGTGTAAAAGTAAAAATAAGGCGTAAAAATAAGTGTTTAAATTAAGATGTACCCCAAAATTCAAATTTACAATAAATTTGAGCTCATTAATTCCCTAATAATAATAGAAACACTCTTTCCTTTATTGAAAATTTAAATATACAGTAGATTCAAGTAACTAACGCAGATAATAAAACGGACAAAATAACACGCTCCTCCAAAAGGGGGATCCCTCTTTCCTTCTCTCACCGGAAGACGTCATGAACGTAAAGCACGTTTGTGCCGACTCGTGGGTAAGGGAGGCCGGCAAAAGGCCGGCCACCCTCACTCTGGTGCCGGATCTCCACTCAGACGGCGCCGGAAGGTAAGCGCTCTGATGCCAGCCGCATGGGCGGTCTGGACGAGTGAAGGAGGGGGGCCATTGGCCTAGCCGGCCTGGGAGGGGGATGGCGTTGGCCATATCCCCGTTGGGCCGGCTATGCCGTTACACAGCCTCCTCTACTTCCGCCAGCTATTTAGCTGGCGGAAATCCGAGGAGGCCAATAGGGCCAGCCCGTGTTTGCACTCGGGGAAGTGGACGAGCGTCCCCTTCCCCGAGTAGACCTCCGGCCCGGCATGTGCAGGGCAGCCCATGCACAGGATCCGGTTGGCGACCCTGGGCAGCCAGCCGGATCCTTACTCAGGATTGCGTTGCCCATATAGTTAGCGTTTCCATGTTCATATTATGATCAGTGAGTTACTACAGTCGGTACAACTTTAACTGTATGACTACGTTTTCCCTTTCATTTTTTTGTGGGTATGGTTGGATATTGTACTTAGAAACACTGTTTATAAATAATTTTGTACTAGCCTCTGCTTGGCCATTCAGCTGTGAAAGGAAGCTAAACTTCCTATCAAAAATAAAGCACATAAAGAAATTGCTTTACATTGCTTCATTTAAAAAAAGGCTGCTCAAGATAGCTGCTCTCCTAATAATGATTTGCCTGTCTTCAAGAGCAATGAGGCTGATTGAGTTTGTTTCCTCCTGCACTCACCTGCACTCATTAATCACATGAGGCTTCCCCCCTCCCCAAGTTTTACAGTGACCCCCGTACCCGCATTGAGACAAATCCATGGATAGCAGGGGTCCACTGTATAACCACATTTCAAATTTTGTTCATGCACTTTCCTCTTTCGTCCGATTTCATCCAATATCGCAAAGGGTAAGGAATTGGATCAGTCATAATAATCAAGGAGTCAAGTTAATTTTGAGCCCAGGGAAAGACAATGTTGGGGGGGGGGGAATCGACCACTCTAGCATCAACCGGATATGCCTGAACGGAGGGATGGATTGCAACTGCCTGGCGGCAGAAGGTGTGTAGAGCAATAGAGTGCAAGGGCCCGGCCTAGGAGAGCACACAGCTCTACCAGTTTATCCACGCAGCTGAAGTAGGTAGTCTCGTGCTGCCTGGAGACTGCTGCTGTTCTATGTGCCTATATGAGTGCTTGCTCTCAGCTGCCTTTCATAATGGTGTCTGATAGAAGCTTGTGCAGGAAGGATTCCACCAGGCTCTGAGTGCCTTCTGGCTGCAAAAAAACAGCCGCGTAGCAAAAAAAAATTTCTGCTGCGGCTCCTCCTCACGAGGAGACCGCAGTTGTCACCCAGGGGCATTGCATCCCCTCCCCCCCCATAGTGATGCCACTGCGTGTAGGCATTACACTGAACTGCTCTTTTCTGCACGTTAAGTCACTCCTTAGAATGGACAGCCTAGACATTTTTAATTTGTCCATTTTTTACTTTTGTCCATGCGATGGTCCCTAACCAGAGTTAATGCAAGGGGTGTGTGTGTGTGTGTGTGTGTGTGTGTGTGTGTGTGTGTGTGTGTGTGTGTGTGTGTGTGTGTGTGTGTGACTGCAGCCTGGCATCTTTTCCAGTGGCTGTTGCTGGTGTCTTTTCTGCACCTCTTTTTAGACTGTGAGCCCTTTGTGGACAAGGAAGCATTTAGTGATTTATTTTGCTATGTAAACTGCTTTATGAACTCCTTTTTGTTGAAAAGCAGTACAGTACAGTGGACGTTTTCTATCCATGGATTCAGGACCTGCGGATTTGTCTCACCGTGGGGGTCCGTTGTAAAAAGTAAAAAAACGCATGTTTTAAAAAAACCTTTTAGCAGCAAACTGTGCTGTTCTGAAACTGCGCTTCTGGAAGCTTAACTTCTGGGTCGCATGAAGGCGTTCCCCCCCCCCCCAGCCTTGTCCCAGAATGCATCCTGAGGCAAGGCTGGGAAGAGCCTTTACGGTACCCGGAAGAGGGTCGTTAATCTTCAAGAAGCCCTGCAGAGGCTTGAAAACAACGCAGTTTGCTTCTAAAAGATTTTTTAAAAGTGTGTTTTTTCCTTTTTCCTTTTTACAGTGTTTTAAGTGGGACTCCGGTATCCACAGATCCTTGCTATTGGTGTGTGGGGGGGGGGGGTCGGGTCCGGAACGGATGCCCGTGGATAGTCAGGGCCAACTGTATATAAATATTCTTAATATATAAATGTTCCTGTTTGTGAACTGCCTTGGAGGCTCTACAAGTAAATACATTTTTAGATTTTAATAATTGACAGATTAAAAAACTAATAAGTCACTGGGTAAGT
This sequence comes from Plestiodon gilberti rubricaudatus, assembly GCA_026170595.1. NCBI lineage: Eukaryota > Metazoa > Chordata > Lepidosauria > Squamata > Scincidae > Plestiodon > Plestiodon gilberti. Next base: position 74,593,204 of record JANXHW010000005.1, on the reverse strand, counting down.
GACTACCAATAAATGAATGGTACTCACTTAAGAATTCTTTATGAATTTGTTGATCTTTTGAGTAAAATAAGTTCAGTGCTGGTGTCAGCTTGCTTGGGTTCTTCAGGCAAAATCCTGTGCTGAGCCATCCATGAACAGCTAGGTGAAGTACAGACTGCTAGAACCAGGGGAAAAACAGTTCTACAAGACCTTTGTTTTTTGTTGTGACTAATGGAGGCATAATCAACATGGAGGCATAATCAACGTTTCTCGTGACAAACTGGAGGTCTCAATCAATTTAGAATAGGAGGTGCTCACAGCTCCACTTGATTGGAATGGATCCTGGCAATACACTGGTTTCAGGTTTATTGCCAATCTCTTATAATTTCCTTTTTATTATTTAATAATTTAATTTTTTAAATTCTTTTAAGGTATTTCTTAAAATAATTCCCTCTCTGCTTTGGCACCCACACCCTTATTATGCTTCTGTGCATGTTTTGTTTTTTTATAGCCATAACAACTATATATAGCCCTGCTAACTGGGCAAGAGGCACTTTTTCAATTGGTGCTTCTCATATATTTAGCAGGGGGAGAGTAACTGCTCCTCTTTCACCCCAGCACAGTCTCTTTTCTGGTGGCTGTTTGCTGGTGGTGTTCTGCATCTTTTTTAGATTACGAGCCCTTTTGGGACAGGGAGCCATTTAATCATTTGATTTTGTCTGTAAACCGCTTTGTGAACTTTTTGTTGAAAAGTGGTATATAAATACTGTTAATGATAATTAATAATAGAACTACTCAGCTTTTTCATAAAATGGTGAGTAAGCTATAAAACAGGTGCTATTGCAACTATGTCTGCAGTTTTCCTCTTCAAGCTATAACAGAAGTTCTAATTACCGTTGCTTCCCCTTCCTTTGTTGCTCAGTTCTCTGGGTTAGGTCAAAACAACTGCACACTGAAACGTTAAAGTACTGCCCTGCTTAACCATATTAATATTTGAATGAGCGTCTGTCAAGTTACCTTGGTTTGTTCCTGTCAAGTTACCTTGGTTTAAATATGGTTTTAAGTGAAGAAATTCTGCTGCTTCATATTAGACTAGAAGACCCAGGAGAACTGTTTCAATACAGTAATAAAACAACCAGAGCAGTCATGTGGTGTCACTCTTGTTGAGTGTACCATTTCAGGCCCTACTTTGGGAACTGTTTGAAGATTGCACCATATTCAAAAACCAATCTACACATACAAAACTAGCACATTCACAGATGCGGTTATAGCCTAGCCTTTTCCCTGACATGCTAACTTTTCTATGTGCAGGAAATGGTTCTCGCTTAGTACAGGTATTGTGTTCAGTGGGGCTTGCTTCTGAGTAGACATGCCTAGAATTGTGCTCTAAGGTTTCACAAGCTACACCTGCCCACATTCCTTCTCCTAACGGTCTAGCACTCTGTCCTGGTTGGAGATCTGGTAACCCTAGTTATATAAAAAGACATTTCCAGGTGAATAATGGTTTCTGGAACACCTCCTGGGTGTGCAGCCAGGAGTTTCCTAGACTTCATTGAGAAGGTGTGTCCAATGGCGTCGCCAGGTGCACATCACCCTGGGGCAGGCGCGCGTCACCTGGGGGTCACGGAGGCGCACATCACCCGCCACCGCGCGCCACCTACTGGGTCTCCGGAGGCGCTGCACAGCTCGGCCTCTTCGGCCAGCGGCTCGTTGTGCACACACGTGCATTTTCGCACATGTGCACAATGCCGCTGAGGCCAAGAGGTTGCCCTCTTGCCCTCAGTGGCGTTTTTGCCATTTTCGCGTGTGCGCACAACGCCGCTGAGGCCAAGAGGCTGCCCTCTTGCCATCAGTGGTGTTTTCGCCATTTTTGCGCATGCGCACAACACCGCTGAGGGCAAGAGGCTGCCCTCCTGCCCTCATCGGCGTTGTACACATGCGCGAAAACGCCACTGAGGGCCTAGTCGAAAGAGGCCGAGCCACCGGCCGAAGAGGATGCGTCAGGGCCCTCTCTGGACCTGGCTTGGCAGCAGGGGTGACGCACGTCACCCTCTGACGCTCATCACCCCCGGTGGCCTGCCACCCCCGCCACGGCCCAGTGTGTCTGGGTGTGTCCTTCCAGGAGGGCACAAAGAATTAATTGCACTCCCAATTGCAGAGGTTCTGAAGGGACTAAAGGTGCGGGCTGCACTCATGCTTAGGTCATTGGTGGGAGAGACATCCTGGAGAAGGAGTCTGAAAAGTCTGTCCAGGTGGCCTGGCCACTGGGCAGTTGAGCTTAGTTTATTATTCAGGAAGACTTGTGCTTGCAAATGAGATTGTGCCAAGACTTAAATTTGCAAGACCTTTAGACGCACAGATGCCCGGCAGTGCTGCAGCCTTCCGTTTGATCAATGGCCCTTATTTAGCATGGTCTTGATTAGAGGGACAGCTGTGCTTCCACCTCTTCCAGGACCAAGTCCTGGCTAACTCTCACAACTGTCAGCTAAGAAACTAAGGTAGAGTTAGGAGAGACTGTGCATGTTTTGAAAAGTGAGGTCATTGGCAACACAGGGGTCAAGTCTAATTTGTGGTCTGAAATGGTACAGTTCAGGAAGAAATGCATCGTATGAGTCTAACTGTAATCCAGCTGTATACATATGAAATGATTGGGGGTACACATCTAAAAGCCTCTTTAAAAACACTAATATGATAAGCAGCTGTTCAGAGGGAGGGTGAAGCAAGGAGGAATGAAATCCAACTCCCCCTTCAGGTCAGCTGATAGGTGCAGTTATTGGTTTTTGAAGAGGGGTCTGTGTGTTCATCTGCCTCAGTGAGATGGATTGGGAAGAGGAAACCCATGCACAGTGCCTGTGTTGTACACACAATTCCTCATACAGTGGATAAAAGCATGGAAGTCTGTTCCACACCAGTCTGGTTGATAGATTGGGACTTGTGTTCTGCCTCTGAGATAGTGATAAATTGTGAATTGTATCTCTGCAGTATGATATGGCACAAGTTCTTAATACTGTATTTCTTCAATTCTAAGACGCATGTTTTTTCCCAATTAAGCATTTCAAAAAATGGGGTGCGCCTTAGAATCGAAGGTCTCCAAAAAGCACCCCAAAATGCTATCTTCTTACTTACTGGGGCTTGGGGGAGCTTCAGGGAGACCTGCACGACCCTCTGCAGGCCTCCCCAATCTTCAGTTCAGCAAAACCCGGTGATTTTCAGCCATTTCCGGTTTTCGCGAAAACCAGAAATGGACAAAAATCGCTGTTTTTCGCCAAACTGAAGATCAGGGAGGCCTGCAGATGGTTGCGCAGGCCTCCCTGAAGCTCCCCCAAGCCCAGGTAACGGAAATGGCACTTTCTGGCAGGGCCAGAAATGCTATGCAAAGGCAGTGCACTCAGTCATCCTCAGCTACAGGAGACATGCTGGGGAGAGTTGGTGCTGAGCGGGATAGATTCAGTGTAGGGAAGTGAGTCTTACAATCGATGGATTTTTTTTTCCCTGCTGGTGGTGCTGAAAGTAAAGGTGCGCCTTAGAATCGATGGCGCCTTAGACTCGAAGAAATACGGTATATGCACCTATAACATTGGAGTCTGTAGTCATACATTTTAACAAATCCCAGCTAAATATGGGGCATACAGGCTTAATTGTCTTCAGAGTATTGTACAAAGTTTCTAATGTTCACCTGGACATAGAAAGAATTCCTACAGAGAAGGCAGGAAAGAAAAAAGCTGATGGAAATATTGATTGAGAAGTGTTTTTTTGGGGGGGGGGAGGGTTAATTAAATAAAGGTACACGGAGAATGCCTCCTGCCAACCTAGCAGTTCCAAAGCATGTTAATGTGAATAGATAAATAGGTACCACTTGCGGGAAGGTAAAAAGCGCTCTGTGTTCCAGCCGCATGCTACATGCTGCGGCAAGGAGAGTCATGCCGGCCACATGACCATGGAGGCGTCTTCAGACAACGCTGGCTCTTCGGCTTTGAAATGGGGCCACACCCTAGAGTCGGACACGACTGGACTTAATTGTCAGGGGTCACCGTTACCTTTTTACACAGAGAATGCTCGGGATGCAGGTACAGGTTGAGTATCCCTATCCAGACTAATTGGGATGGGAAGTTGTCTGGATTTTGGATTTGTCTGGATTTTGGAATATTTGCATAAATATAATGAAATATCTTGGGGATGGAACCCAAGTCTAAACATGAAATTCATTTGTCTCACATACACTTTATACACATAGCCTGAAGGTAATTTTGTACAATATTTTGAATAATTTTGTGCCCCAGCATGCCTTGTGCTATGCCGGCCAGGTGCTGGGAAAAGTTTTTAAAACAAAAAGTCATATCCCCCAAAATGTCTGGATTTCAAAAGAGTCTGGATTTTGGATAAGGGATAATTCGCCTGTACTGTCAATTACCCACTTTTTATTCTGTGCAAAATAAGTGGAAGGATAACGTGGACTTGTAGTCAGGCAAATTATACCCCATGAAAATATCCTAATTTTCAAAGCATCATTAATATGTATGTTACATTGAATATTCAACACTTGGTGCACATTAGTATTCACATGTGAATGCTGATAATTGTGAGTATACCAAATATATAATGCACAAGTTGAATGCTGATTATCACAATTAGGTGACTACAGTACTAACATACACATTTACTGGTGTATCTCTGAGTTTGGGACACTCACAAAATTGATCTGGGATTGTCAGTAGCTAGGTAATAACAGTATTGCATTGTTTTGCTCCTTCCCTCCCTGATCTTTGGATTTCTTCACCATAGTTGCGGACTATTTCTACCACTTTATAGTATGACTAAGATTTGTGGCACTGCCTTTGAAGAGGGAAATCTTCAAAGTCTTGCTCAATTTGATTAGCCCTCTTAAATGTTTCTTGATGCCAAATGTTCCATTCTGAACAATTGCTCAGTTGATGAAGAACTACAGTACTACTAACCAAATCTGTGCTTCAGTTCTAAAACAAGGGGTGCTGGTGTTAATGCTTTTGAGAGAGCATTACTGTCTGTCCTTGAAATCTTTCTGCTAAAACAAGATCTAGAGAGGTTGATTAGTGAAGAAAGAATATTCTCTTCATTATTCAAAAGTATTGTTTGATTATCATTTTATAATTTGAAGACCTGGGCCCTGATACTGAAAAGATACGGAGCCAAACCCTAGTGGAGCAAATATAATCATATTCTACTGCTCTCTATGTGTAAATTGTGTAAATGTGTGTATCTTGACTGAGATCTGTTGTTTTTCTTAATACTGTTGGTCATATGTATTACAACTTCTGTCTCTCAGAAATGCATAGCAATGATTGAACAGAGTTTTGAAATGGCTCCAACAGATTTTAGAGACTGGTGTTGGAGCATTTGCTTTTGAGCAGATGCACTGGATAAGTACACTTCTGCTCATCTTTAAAATATTTAAAATATTTTAATGAGTTTCTAAAGTAGAGGCATCTAGCAGTGCAATCCTATACATATCTAGTCAGAAATAAGCCCCATTGAATTCAGTGGGACTTACTCGCAAGTAAGTGTGTATAGGATTGCTACCTTAATCTGTGAAGTACCACAGTCTCAATAAGAGAGAGGTATATTTAATGGCTAAAGAGAGAACCTGAAGATAGCTAAAACTGTACCTGATGGGATAAATATTAGTGTACTGAATGTCATGTAAGGATTAGCATAAGTTTGACTGTCAACCTTTTATAAAGCAGACTGTCAAATAGATTCATATTCTGGCTGGTTTATTGGATTTCATGTTGCTATCTTTATTTACTGTTTTCTCATTTTGAAAAACTCTTAAAAAGCAAGTTCACAGGAGTTTCCATTTGATCTTATTACATGCATTGAAATCTCACATCCATACAACTCTGATCTGGATATTTCCTGAATCGGAATATGTTTCGCACTGCTATAATTTATATCCCTCTGATTTTCCTTTATTCTTTATTGTTCCTGTACCCATCCTGATTTAGAATATCTCATGTTCCTTAAAGTATCACCACATACCTCACCTTAGCTAACAAGAAAGGACAAGTACAAATATTATTTATTTATGGAACATTTATATATTGCTTTTCCACAAAAAAGTTCACAAAGCAGTTTACATAGCAAAATAAATGTTAAAAAATGAAAAACAGGTACTCTTTAATAGGAAAACTGTTTTAATGTTGTGTAATAGTAGTTCTTTTTAAACTTAAAGAATAAGATCACTTACGGCACAATCCTGTCTGCGGCTGCTCTGCCGCTCTTGGGTGTCGCAAACGTCCTCTACTGGACCAGCAGCTGAATATAGAAGAAGCTTGTTGGTTTTTAATCACTCGCACCAACCTAGTCTACACAGACCAGGCAGAGCAGGGCCATCTGGGAAAACCCTCCTCCCAGGAGAGCACCTCAGGGATTTTATTAAAAAATAATAATAGTGTCTGCAGGGCAAAGAGCTGTGGCAACCCACTGAATTACCTGTGAACAGAAACTAGGTAGGCAAAGTGTCGAAATATAACTAGTTGATTAAAAGTCCAAAAGAAACTGAATTAAACAAAAAAAAAGGGGGGGGGAGAGTGGGTAGAAAAAGTACAGTACTCCCCCCATATCCGCTGGGAATATGTTCCAGGCCCCTCTGTGGATACTTGAAACCGTGGATAGGAGCGAACCCCCCCTCCATGGTTTCCTGAGGGGGCCCCCTTCCCTGCCTCCCCTGCGGGCAGGCGTGCACCCCCCCAGCTCTTAATTTTCTTTCAGCAAGCTTTGTTCTTCCTTAAAATAAACAGAAGCAGCCTCCATTGCAGGCAAGTAGACTAAGTCCTAGAGAGGCTTTACAAAGTTTCTGTTAACCTTGCAGAGCCTCTCTAGGACTTAGTCTCGTTCTACTTGCCTGCAATAAGCAGCCAGAGGCTGCTTCTCCTGTTTGTTTAAAGGAAGAAACGAAGCTTACTGGGGAAAAAGTAAAAGCGGGGGGGGGGGGGTCCCCATGATCCATGGATAACTGAAACCGTGGATAGCGAATCCGTGGATATGGGGGCCCACCTGTACAAGCAGGCTTATGGGAAATGCGTAAACTTACCAGTTGGATGAACACACAGCAGAAGCATGATCAAATGGATACAGTAACCAGTAAGATCCAGCAGATGGATTTGGGATTACACTGGAACAAATCCCACAAACTCCTCTCTCCATTTGCAAGCGGACTTGGAGTGAAAAAAGCAAACTGAGAAAATTAAAAATTATCTGACGCTCTAGCTAGTATTACAGTCCCTATCATTAGCTACTTACATTGTCCCAGGAATCCTAGTCTCTGCAGTTACTGGAGAGCAAGTGAGTGTGCCTTCCATAAATCAGCGCCAGATATCTTGGGCAGCACTTGTTGGACCACACAGAGCTTCCTTGTGCTTGGGCTTAAGTAACCAAAGTTTGATGATGCTCTCAAGATAGCTGATTGGATAGACAGGTTTGCTGCCCAATTAGTTGGGCATGTCTGTCTCTAGGTAGACTAGCTGCTCCAGGCAGCATAGAATTTCTCTGAATCTACACCTACATATGGCTGGTGGATAATGGAGTTACAAACACAGGACAAGGAAAAAGGCTGCTGAACCTACACAGGAGCTTCTGGGAATTAAAAGTGCTCAAAAATAGACAAAACATAGGAGGAAAGATTGAGCATTCATCACACTGAGGAATGTTTCTTTTTCAGTAAGTACTTTATAAAAAGCACATTAGTGGGGGTTAAAGGAGAAGGCACTATTTTTTTTAAAAAATGGAATATGAACCTAAGGGCTGCTTTGTTGAGTCAAGACTAAAGTTAATCTAGTCTGTAATACAGGACAGTATATGCCTGTGTTTCCAACCTTAACCAGCCTAATGCCTTTGGATTCTTTCATGAGGATGAAAATGAAGCCATCCGAACTTTAATCTATGGGCTCATAATGATTCAGTTTAATAGTTATGATAATTTGGGGCATGAGTGGGAAAGACATTAAAATGTCCCAAATAAAAATAAAGGAGTTTGTTTTCCCTTTTAAAAATAGAGTTGCTCTATGTATTCTCAGAGGAATTGCAACATACATAATGTTCCTGTTGTGTTATTGTATAGAAAAGGAATCAGGTCACTGACATGGGGTTACTTTAAAAGCATACCTTTTATATTTATCTTGTTATGTAAAGCAGGTTTTCATTTAGGCTGTTGTGTTGTGAGTGTGTTTTTGTTGGTTAATATATTAAGCAATTCTATTTTACAGGCTACGAGAAGACAGATGATGTTTCAGAAAAGACCTCACTAGCTGATCAGGAGGAAGTGAGAACTATATTTATCAATCAACCACAGTTCTCTAAATTTTGTAACAATCATGTCAGGTATTTATACCCCACTTATCATTTTTAATAATTACAATTTTATGCTATGATATTCTGAGCCAGCCTTAGGAGCTGTGGGGCCCAATTGGAAACATTTTTTGCGGGGCCTCAGGTTCACAGCAAAGGTCTGTATAATCTTGAGATATAAAAAAAAATTATTATAGACTTTATATTTCTATGGTAAAATGGGAAGCAATCAAAATGTGCACTTAAAAAGTGCATGTGAGTTAATGGACCAAATGGATCTCAGCACATTTTACTATAAAATTGTGTACATGTAAGCCTACAAGTAAACAAACAAAATGTGTAGATTGCCTTTGAAAAGTAAATAGTTATGAAACTACTTGTTTTAGTGACTGTGGAATGATTTAGTAAAGCATACTGTACTTAATATCTACTTCATATCTGTCATAAAAAATTCAGCAATCACATTATTACTGTCAAAAAGTAACAAACTTGACTTGTATCATATCATTTTTGTGAGTGCAGGGTATACCGCATCTAATATGTCTGTATTCATAGGTCCTAATTATCTTGATCAGCGTTTCTCAAAGTGGTGGGTTGCGACCTACCACTTTTTTCGGGCATGGCCTACAGCAGCGGTGGGGAACCTCCGGCCTGCGGGACGATTCGACCCGCAGGAGACCGGACCGATTCGGCCCGCGCGAGACCGGACCGGAGGCTCCGCGCGCCGCCGCGCGCCTCCTCCTTTTGAAAGCGGCCTTCCTGTACCTGCGCAGATCACCACTGAGGCCGAGAGGGCAATCTCTAGGCCTCAGCAGCGATCTGCGCAGGTACAGGAAGGCCGCTTTCAAAAGGAGGAGGCGCGGGAAGCCGGCGGCGGCCCGGAGCCAAGGAGCCTGCGGTAAGGAGAGCGAGTGGGTGGGGGTTCGGAGAGCTGTGGGTGGGTGGGTGGGAGGGAGGGAGAGCGGTAGGTGGGAGGGAGAGCGGTAAATTCGCGGGGGGGTCAAATTTGCGGGGGGGGAGTTCGGCCGGCCTCACGGCTGGCCCACAGCAAATTTTCCTCATGGGAAAATGGCCCTCCACCGCAAATAAGTTCCCCACCCCTGGCCTACAGTATTACCCCTTAAGGAGGGTGGCCAGCCCGAATGTCGGAGACAGTGCTCCAGGATCATGCCTGCCCCTACCCAGAAATGTTGTGTTAAACATACCTGGTTGTCCTGCCAGCTCCCAGAAGGGTCTGGAGGGGGGCTGCTGCCGCCTCTGCAGGCCTCCCCAAGGCTCTAAATGGCGCAGATTGCATTCCGAAGCCCACTTCTGGTTTTCAGCAAAAACAGGAAGTGGGCTTCGGAACTCAATCGTTGCTGTTTGGAGCCTTGGGGAGGCCTGCAGAGGCGTTGGCAGGCCCTCCTAGACCCTTCGGGGAGCTGGCAGGGCAACCAGGAATGTTTAACACAGCGTTTCGGGGACAGGTGTGAACCTGGAGAGCTGCCTCCAACGTCACCCAGGGGACAGGGGAGTAAACTAAGAATCAGTAAACTCCCCTGTAAGACTCTGAGAAATGCTGATTTAGATTTATGTATGTAAAACTTAAATGCTTAGTTTGAATATATCTCAAGATACATTGAGTCTGAGCCTAAAATATAAACCTGCAGTATAGTGTTGCAATGTTTTGTCGTGTGTATTTGACAAGACTAGATTACCCTAGCGTTGGGGGGCCCTTAGGTGCTGGGCCCAACTGGGAGCAATTGGTCCAATTGGCTTAAAGCCTGGCCCTGATGATATTTTATGGGAAATGGTTTCCCACTTTAGCTTCTGAGAAAAATCTGGCAGGAATTGTTACATACTAAGAAACAGTAAATTCCTTTGTATAGAAACATGTAAAAAAAGACACCCTACAATTCAGAAGTGGCAGTTAAGAATCATTAAAACGTGAAAAGAGATGAGATGAATGAATAAATTGATCTTTGGGGGTTTTAGGGCTTGATAGTTTTTGTCAGAGGGACGAATGTTTCAATCTGCATAGCCTAAAAGACAGTATTGTCTCAAAGGGAACAATGTCCCAGATTGTTCCGGCCAACAAAAATGAAGAGTATATGATATGTTAGCACCCTCTACTGGGTATTGAAGAAGGTAGCAGAATAAAGATTTTGAGATAAACATTTGGCCAGGAGCCAATGACAAAATGTGGCAGATCTCCTCCACTACTTTGAAATGAAGATTCAAGCCTCACTTGAAAGCTTTGGAGATTATAAAGTAACATTACCTTTTTCTATACAGGCCTTCTGTATGCTGTAATGTTGCTATTTTTGCTGCTACTTCTTTTACAGCGCAATCGACTTTGTGCCGGTGTAACCAGTGGCGCAGCGAGAAAGGGAGGCCCCAGAACGGAAGAGGGATTCAAATCCCCTCCAAAAGAGGAATTCAAAGGGGATTTGAATCCCTTTTCCGTTCTGGGGCCTCCTGTTCTCGCTGCACCACTGGTTACACCGGCACAAAAGTTAAGTCGGATTGCGCTGTTAGAATCCTTATTTTGACTGTATTTTATATTGTTGTAGTTTAACTTATTTTAATTAACTGCTCTGAATTTTTTTAGAAAGGCAGTACAAAAATATAGAAATAAATACTGTACAGAGAGTAGCAACACCCTGAGGTCTTCCTGAAAAAATATAAATACAATTTTTCTGTTACTTTTAAGTTCTTCTAAAACTAAAAATAAACCCTAAGAAGAATTTAAATTACATGTATACAAGTTGTTCCAGCATCAATCTATTATGGAACATATGTATTTTGGAAATACTTACACATTCTACACATTCTAGATTTATGCAAGTATTCTGTATTTGAAATACGGTTTAATGGACTGTTTTGTATTTTTAATTCAAATTACTTAAATATGTGCATTCTACTCAGTTCTAGTTACATTACGTATATGTAGACAAGCATCCATTCTTTTATGCACTAAAAAAAATAGGCGTCTCTGACATTCACATCTAAACATACATATGGCTATGGCAGCAGCAATAGATATATTTGTGAGATGAGTTTTGGCTTTTCCATGCTACAGTTTGAAGCATTTTGGTAAAATGCAAAATTAGTTTAACCAGTCAATAGTGGAATAAATAACTACATATGTACTGTGGGTAGTGACAGCTTTGCAATACCTTTTAAAAGACTTGGAGGCAGTATCATGTGTGCATAGCTCAAGAGAGTTGAATTTACATTCCCTCAAACTACATGTATATGCTGTTCAGTGAATTCAAGGTGCTATATGATTTTTATCTCTACCTCTTAACTACATACAGTTTTAATCTCTGTCTCTTAGCACTGCAAAATACAACTTAATCACATTCCTGCCGAGGTTCCTCTATTCCCAGTTCAGAAGAGCTGCTAATTCCTTTTTTCTTTTCATTGCATTGCTTCAGGTAAGCTAGATGAGGTAAATATATATTTAATAACATCTAGTTGCTAGAGGTAATACATTAAATTGCTTGGAATGTCTTGAAGTGCCATGACCTCCATTTGATTTGTGTGATGCAGTACAACTTCAGAGAACATTTCTTTCTTTGGGACTCATATTCTTGCATTGGACAATTGGTCAATTGAAAAATGGTCATTTTTTATAAACACAGCTATGCTCTCACAAACATACGCTGTTATAGTAAAACAACAACAACACTAAACCTAAACTCAATTTAAGATTTATACCACCCATAGTCTGTGTATAAAGAATGAATAAGGGAAAAATAACTACTGTACTTCTGAAGTTGATGCATCTATTCATTTTATTAATTATGACCTTTGTCATGGTTTCTAGGATACCTCAGGAGATTAACATTGTCTCTCTAGGAAACTATTCTCATTGCAGTTGCTTCTGATGTAAGGGAAAGGTGTGTGCATGGAAAAGAAATGGTTAAACACCCAAGGACAAAGTGGGACAAGAGGGTATCAGGGAAGGTGGGCTGGCTAAGATATTCCTTAGATATGGGATTTTGGGAGGACAGAGGAAGAAGGATGGAGGGGTGACAGGAATATCTGAGAGCAGTAGGACAGTGACAAACAATTAAAGAGGATTGGACAGTCACATCTGTTCCGTTGGATGTATCTCAGGCTGCTGTTTGGGTCAACTGTCTCAAGATGCGTCTCGTAATGGGAAGTAGAAGGAAGTGGATATTGAAGAATAATAAAGGAGATGCCAGCAGCAAAGGGCCAGAACTGGCTGGGTCTGGATCCCAAGGCTCAGGAACCTTAGACTAGACTGTCTTAGGGACTGTCTTAGCAAGGTTTTTGTGAGAAAGAAGCCTGGAGAAAATGGATAGTAAGGGATGCATCCTTAAATAGTGGGTAGTTGGAGGCAATAGCAACTTGTCTCAAGGCTCAGGGTGCCATTTGAAAGTGAAATACTGCTCTCTTTTATTGAGACACTCAGCCATTTATTTGAGGAATTGTCCTCTCTTCCACAGGGTTCTACTGAATTCATTTTTATTTTGTATTTCTGTTTATAATTACATAGCATTTTTAGCTATAAAATTTTCCTTTTTTCCCCTTAGCAAATTCCTGATGTTTCACCAACAGGACGTTATACAACCTTGGTTCCTCTCTTATTTATTTTAGTTGTAGCAGCACTTAAGGAAATAATCGAAGATATTGTAAGTATTTAATGGTATTTGAACATATTTTATTTATCTACAGTATGCATGATCAAGTAATTTTAAAATTGTATTGGGGCATGTGGAACTTCTAGAAAAATGGCTGATTATTATTAAAACAGCCAGAAGAAAACATTGGGTGATGGAGAGATACTGTATATATTAGATAGATTTGTAAAGACTGTTTCACACCATGAATAATGTGTGGGTATGTGCACGCGTGTGGGTGTGTGAACGTGCTTAGTGACTAAGGGCCCAATCCTATCCAATGCATATCCAATGCAGCTTTGCCTGTGGTGGAGGGACAGCCACAGAGGACTCCTTAAGGTAAGGGAACGTTTTTTTTCCCCTTTACCTTGGGAAAAACTGCCTTGGAGGCCCTGTTTGACAGTGCAGGGTCCTAATATAGGTAGGAAAGTATCAAAGGTAACCATCTCTAGATGGTTTAGGGATTGCATTCATCCCATTTACAGGGTGTTGGGATTAGAACTGCAGGGGGGGTTCAGGCCCATTCCTTGAAGGGTGCTGCGACTTCTGCCGCTTTTGATGGGGTAACATCTTTACCTGACATTTGTATGGCGGCGACATGGTCATCGATCCACTCATTTATAAAGCACTATAGGGTGGATACAATGGTGTCATCAGACGCTTCGTTTGGTAGAAGGATTTTGCAGCACGTGCTGGGACATAGGTCTTAGACGCTTCCAGATCCCACACTGTAGCGAAAAGTTACTGCTCTTGTAAGACCCATTCAGTTGGAATGCCCCTTGTTCTCCAGGGAAAGACCGGAATTTTTACTTACCGGTGAATTCCTGTTCCTGGAGAGCAAGGGGGCATTCCACCCATCCATTTAACTGTCAGTGCTGGAGAATGCAACCAGCGGGACAAGGAGGGGGTGGTAGATAGAGACTAGAGACGAATAATTCTAACCTTTAGAGGAGGAGCTTCTACGTACCTTGACCACATAGATTAAACAGCCAGGCCTTGGTCAGCCTGAAATGAAATGAGAAAAACAGGAAGATGGAGGGAGTTGGAACAGTTCTACAATCTGGACTGGGTCCAACGGTCAACCCTCCTGCGTGGAGGAGACGTTGTTCAGCTGACCCTACCTCATGCTGGTATTAGGGCAATTCCCAGGCAGTTGGAATGCCCCCTTGCTCTCCAGGAACAGGAATTCACCGGTAAGTAAAAATTCCCGTCTTTCCCTTACCTTGGGACTGCATTGCAGCTGCATCGGCACTGGAAAGTTGGATAGGATTGGGCCCATCAGTAAGTTAGGGCTATGATTTCGCCTTCAACAGAATGGCTGCACGGCTCACGCTAGCCCTTTAACAACTCTGCAGTGTCAGTTAACAACTCTGCAGCGTTAGTTACAGCGTTATTACATCTGTTGAGGTCCATGGTGAATGGACAAAACGTGGTCTGACAACTTTAAACGTTAATATAATTTTTTTATGTAACATGGCTTCTAAACCTGTTAATATTAAATCAGCATGCATTATAGCTGGCCATGGGAGCTTCAGATCTTATCTAAAGTTAGGGCTACTTACTTGTTATTAAGGAGATGGCTTCTTACCTTCTGATCGGAAAAGCATATAAGGACCAGCATGCCGCGTGCCACCAGCAGTCACACAAAGTACCACCGCCCAATCGCTTGCCCTGCTGCCGCCCGGCACAGGTCTTACCGGCAGCACGGTCTGGGTCCAGCGGCGGAGTGAGTGGCACTGACCTCTGCACCAGCGCCGTTTACTCCACAGGTGCCACGACACCCTAGACCGGCGGAGCACTTCCTCCGCCAGTCTACTGTTATGCAGGATTGTACTATACGTTTGTGAGGGTGGAAAGTGGGGGTCATGTTTTAGGCAGAAGTTATGTACAGGTTTTTACAAATGACTACTGAAACAGAGGCCAGTCATGCCCTTGCTGTGGAGAAAAATATACAGTAGGAACGGCTGTTAGCAGTGCTTCTCAAACTGTGGGTTCTGACCCGATGTTTGTGGGTCGCAAACCAATGCTTTTGAGTCGTGAGTTGGGCCCACCTGCTCTTGCCTTCATTTGGCTTCAAATTGGAAGCAACTGTAAGCTGCGACTCATCTTGTCCAGCTGCGCCTGCATCACGCCGGGCCTAGGACAGCTTCTGGTTTACTTCTGGTTACTTTCTGAGGCCTGCAGAGGCCCATGCCAGGAGGACGAGGTGGATCGTGGGGCCCTCCACTGGAAAGCAGGTGGGTCGTGGCAGGGAAGGGTTTGAGAACCGCTGGCTGTTAGGATTCTCTATCCATCAGCTGTCTCATGCACGATTAGTGTGTGTGGATGTTTAAAACTGTGACTTGGGGTGGGGGTACTTGTTGCTATGCAGTCAACTGGGAGAACAACTCGGCTGGATATGTGGTGATGTAAAGCTTCCCTTTGTCAGGATTTCATTGTACCACTGGGCTGTCAGGTGGGAATCAGGAGTATGCTGTCTGGGGAAGTTGTAGAGGGCATAAAGCTGCTATAGTAATGGAGTCAAGAATCTAGTGGTAGTTCTCTTGATGGTCCTTACAGATGGGCCAGTGTGTGAGGAGGATGCAGAGCCCTCCCCCAATGCAGAGTCCTCAGTGAATAACATGTTGTGACATTTAATTATGGTAGTCTAACACACATTCACTTTTGTTTCAGAAAAGGCATAAAGCTGATAATGCAGTGAACAAGAAACAAACACAAGGTAAGCATTCAAACTATATTCAGATAGCATTTTTCAAATGTGCAGGGAAGGAAAAGGAAGTAATATGAATCTTTCTGGCTACCGTTGTTTTCATTAATGCTCTTTGATTGCAGCTGTGTGATGTAGATTTGAATTCACAAGTTGCACCAATACATTAACAAGTTATATTTTGTGAAATGCATGCCCGTTCGCTTCTGTTCTATACCTCAAAAGCTAAGGAGCTTTAAGCCACCCGTGTCCTCTCCAACATGTAGTTGAAGACATTTAGCACCATCTGTGGAGCTGTTATTAGCTTCATTTTTGAAAGAGAGAGAACTTTGAGAGCCCAATCCTATCAAACTTTCACTGCTGATGCAGCCATGCCAACAGGGCATGCGCTGCAACCTGTGGGGGGGGGGAGTCACAGAGGACTCCTTGGGGCTGCACTGCAGCTGCATTGACACTGGAAAGTTGGATAGGATTAGGCCCTAAATGAGACCGTTGTTGACAACATTTACTGATAAATTCTAATGCAAAGTTTTTCTGTTTAACAAGAATGATTTCTGTTTGCACACATTTTAGATAAATGTCTCATGACACAATCCTATACTATCAGCCATCATCTTTACGCGTCTCCTGCTGGCGCTGACTGCCATAAAGCAGTCAGCGCCAGTTGTAAAAGGTACTCTGGCAGCATGCTATTGAGTGCGCTGCTGTGGACACTGGCGGGAAGGCCAGAGCCTTTCTGCCATCTTACCTGGATCTAGAGCGCCCACCGATCGAGGTAAGATGACAGGGGGGGCAACAAGGCAGGGGATTGGTGGATTGGGTTTGCGAAGTGGGCAGGTTTGGCAGCAGTGGCGGCCACCGAATCCAACCCCCCCTTCCCGATCTCGTGACATGGATCCATATAGACCTGCACCAGCTATCTAGCTAGCGCAGGTCTGAATAGGGCTCCACACACCATGCAGGCTTACCTCCAGGTATGGTAACAATTGTTCCCTTACCCAGAGGAGACCTAGACATACCCCCCCCCCTGGGCACCGCAGGATGCAGTGGTACCCATTGTGGCGCTGCTGCATCGGCGGCAGGGGAGGGGGAATAGTAGGGATTGGGCTCTATTATAACAGTTAATTTTATGTTCCCCTGTAGTTTTCTAGTTATTTATATAGGTTTGATAGTTTTTCTGTAATTTTCTGCAAATGTGGAAAAAACCATAAAGATTTTTATTGTTGGTTTTTTATTTTGTAGTGCTAAGAAATGGAGCTTGGGAAATTGTCCACTGGGAAAAGGTATGTGATCTATTTGTTTATTGTTTAGAATACAGTTTGAAATATTTGGTTGGATCCAGAGACCCATGAGTTGAAGAAAAATACCCACTACCAGTGTTCTGAAACGCTTGCAGAAGCACTACAGGAGACTTTGTGAAGTGCTGTCATAGGTACATTCTATAGCAATTCTCATTGTGCAAGGCCTTATGTGACACAAGATCTTGCACAAATGGAAGGGCATCCCTGGATTTAGTTTTGCTCTTGCATATTGATGTAGTGTGAGGTATAACATAGCCCTTCCATTACTCAACACAGAAGGGCATCCTTGGATTAAGCCAATTATGTTTGTCAGACTGATTTACGGTGCAATCCTATCCAGCTCCCCTACTGGTGCAGCCAGTGGGGGAGGGAGGAACGGGAGGCTTTGGAAGTGAAAGGGGATTTCAATTCCCTTTCGCTTCCAAAGCTCCCGTTCTGCCCTCCCCCACTGGCTGCACCAGTAGGGAGCTGGATAGGATTGCGCTGTTACTTTGATTAAACTTTGTTTAGTTTGATTACTTTGTTTAGTTGAAAGTTCTAATTTGAAAGTTCTAATTTTTCATATAACATTCTGATACAAATATGATGATGGAAGTATAATTAAACAAGAAAAAGCTACTTTTATTTGTGAAAATTAGCTGCAGTTTCTCACATGATACTATGCAGAGTAAATGGAATATGAGATGTGGTGCACAGGTCCCATTGCCGGTTTGGTTGGTGCTGTGAGCTAGGCCTGGTCCCTGGGTAGAGGCAACAGAGGCCATCAGAACTGCTCTGCCAGAATTCCATAAAAGCCTTTGTACAATGTTCCTCTACCACACAGAAGAACGTGGGATAGAAGAATGGTTTGCCAACAGCAACTTTTCTCAATCTAAAGAATGACAGAATAACCTCATCCCCTTAGCATTAGTGCAACATTTTCCTTACTTTGTTAGCATAGGATCCTGAGTGCAAATGGATATCATAGTTATTTCAGAACTGAAATGACAGTTCTAGAGCACGTGCTTTGCATTCACAAGGTTTCAGATTCATTCCCACCATCTTCAGTTAAAAGGATCACGTGTGTTAAAGCTGGGAAATACTGAGGGACTGAGCTAGTCTGTCTTTTCCTGTCATAAAATTAGGGTCGTAAAAGAGTCAGTGAATTAAGTGTAGGGAGAAAATAAGCAGAAGAAACGTCACCTCCACACAATTGGAGTGGAATTGAGTACCTTTTTAAATCCTCTGTGCAACTGCTATCCTAAATAGTTTATAATTGTATTAGATAATTGATATTTAAGTACAGTGATAGGGTTGTTCTGCTAGCTGCAGAGTATTAACCAATTCCTAGTTTTCTTCCAGGTAGATGTTGGAGATATAATTTTAATAAAAGGCAAAGAATATATTCCTGCTGACACTGTACTTCTCTCATCAAGGTAGAGATGCCCATCAACACTTGTAATATAAAGGCTGGTTTCTCTACCCTGCATTGACTTTATAACTGCTCCAAGGAAATAAAGAATAAGCAGAAATATTCTTTAGCACTGAACAAATGAGTTTATGATCTGAAATGTTGCTTTACAGTGTAAAGAAAAGTACTTTGAATCCATAAAGGATCAAGTCTTCTAGTGTATTTAGTGCTATTCCCTTATTTTGCATAATTATGAGGTTTGGTATCTGAAGTAGATACATACTTTCTGCCCTTAAGATTCAATTTGTCACATGAATTCTTTCTTTAACAATAAATTGTTAATTTGTTGCACAAAAATTGTTTAATATTTGTATTTTTATTATTTGAACTAGAAAACAGGCCCTTGAAATTATCTCCATTGATTATTTTCTTACATAAAAACAATTTGCTCATAAACTCAACATGGAAAATATTACATTTAATAATTTAAGATTTATTCTTAGATGTTTATCTGTATTTCCTTGGACAACTATATTTACAAGTCCACATTGAATTTGTGGAAGATGAACTTTTTTCAAAATCTGTTTGATTGAGCCATTTGATGTTTTCACTGTATAAATTACTAGACTATTTTAAGAATTTTTAAAAAATTAAGTTGGGTGAATATTTTATTATGTTTCATTATTTTTGGTTAAAATTGGGCATCTACTATTTTTGAACCTCTGTTTTTGTAGGATTGTAATAAAAATATGACAGAATGCACAAGGCTTCCTGTCTTGATGGATATTCAGTAAAGTTCCAATATTCATATTGTACAGTACGTAATAACAAGTTACAGCCAGTATTTCATTATGGCAATTTCAAATTAAACAAAAAGAGAGAATACGTGCCTTAATTGTAGGCCTATATTTTAAAAACAAGAAATATGTAACTGAATAAGAAATATAACAATGAAGGCTTGTACACAGAGCACACAGCAATAATACCTTAATTCTAAATTTCAGAATTTCTTTCTGTACAATTTACCCATGCAGTTCCTATGCAGATTTTCCATTCTTTTCAGCAGGAAATCATTCAAGATGCCAGTGAAACTCTCTGGATTTCTACCCTAAATGATTTTTAGGATTCTTGCAATGCTCCCCTCAAAGGAGAGACGAGCATCAGATGCTTTGAAATGGTTTTCAGCTCAGATTAAAATCAAAGCAGGAGAAATTCCTGACTTGCAGCCGCTGAAGACCCCAATTTATCATCCTATCTCCGTTTCTCTTTCAATAACACTTACCTGTCTTGCATAGTAGTGGCACTCCAGCCATGGTAAGAAGGGCAGCCCCTGAAGACCCCAATTTATCCTCCTATCTCCACTTCTCTTTCAATAACACTTACCTGTCTTGCATAGTAGTGGCACTCCAGCCATGGTAAGAAGGGCAATCTGACATCCCTCTCCTCTCTGACAAGCTGGTAATGCACCAGAAAGGAAAGGCCCAGTTGATCTTGGGACATGGAGTTTTTTTTGGAAGTCTATCACTATTTGTAGACTTGGTGCCTAATGCTGCACCCATGTAGTGCCCATCCCACACATAGTGTATGATCAGTACATGCTAGGTAGCTGAGGGGAAACGGGCACCAAACCAAAGTATGCTACACACGTAGCAGACAATCAGCATTGTCAGTAGCAGTTAAATTACCTGCTAGGTGATGTGTATGTAGTTACTGGTGGTAGTTTTTGCTTTATTGATGTGTAGATCTGTATTTAAAGCATAAGAGCACTTGTTCAGAATATCATGTTGCAGTTATGTAGCTATAGTGAGGCCAGGGGGATGCTGTGCCCCCCCAGATGCTGCTTGACATCTACGCGTGAGTAGCAGCCGTGGCAGCAACTTCCCCGGCTCCGCAGCTTCTTCCACAGCCGCAGTGGCTGTGGAGGCCAGTCGGGTGGTTTTGGGGCAGGGGAATGGCCCTCCCGCCATCCCTCGGTCCAAATGGAGCCTTTCCAGGAGCGACGTTGTGACACGGGGGTGGGGCGATGACGCAAAACTCATCATCACCTCATGTCATGGCTGAACCAGCCTTTTGCCCCTTCCACTATGTTAATGTTTTTTGTTTTTTTTTAACTTCTTATAACATTCTGGAAATATACCTGTGGGAGTCCAGAAGAACCAAGGAGTGGATTCACAGAGTGATTGGATCCACTCAAGTAAACCTTTTTGGTAGTGTAGAAGCCCAATATCCAGGATTTAATTTTGACCAAATATAATTTCCAATATTACTGTCTCAGATTTTCCAATTTTGACAAGGTTCTTAACTGTATGGGTTCTGCAGCCATGTCAATATAAAAGTAGAGAAATAAAATCCTTTACCGCTTTTGTTGTTTGTTTAGATTTCTTATATTGTGCAGGTGTCACATACACAGAAAAGGTTTTCTTACAATAACAACAACACGGGATCCTACTTCCCAAGCCGACGTTTCACTCCATTCACGGAGCTTTCTCAAGGCAATTTGGCAGTAAAAAACTGCTGGGTGAAAAAGAATGTTACGGAGTGGTGACAGTTAAACATCAGTCTGTTGCTCAAAGTTAAAGGGACCCACTACTTTTGTCCTCAGAGTTATTCAACACTTATTACTTGGGTTATTTAAAATTGGCATCCATATCCTATTAGCATATGTCATTTCCTGCTGGCGGTTCAGTAACTTTGAAGATTTCGTCTGGGAAATCATTAGAGCCTCCAAATTTAATCTATGTTTTAATCTGGGTTCATGAAACAAGGCTCGTGCATGCTCAAACATTATCCTGTGTCCTGATTCTTTCGCGTGCAAAGCTACTGCTGATTTTTCTTCTTGCTTTGCATCTGTTGCTCTTTGATGTTCCCGGACCCGGACCCCTATTGGTCTTTTAGTTTGTCCCAGATAAACTTTCCCACATTCACAGCCAATTTCATATACTCCGGGGTTAGATAACGCTGGTCTGGGGTCAAATTGCCAAATTGCCTTGAGAAAGCTCCGTGAATGGAGTGAAACGTCGGCTTGGGAAGTAGGATCCCGTGTTGTTGTTATTGTAAGAAAACCTTTTCTGTGTATGTGACACCTGCACAATATAAGAAATCTAAACAAACAACAAAAGCGGTAAAGGATTTTATTTCTCTACTTTTATATTGACATGGCTGCAGAACCCATACAGTTAAGAACCTTGTCAGTTACCCACAGCCATGAAAATCTGCATGCAACATTTTCCAATTTTGTTCCTTAAATAACTAGATGCTTACATTTTGACTATTTTTCAGCCTCTTTATTGCTTAGATAAAATAAATAGAAACATATTATTTAAATTCTGCTGTGTAAATATTGTAGCCATTTTATCTCTGTACTAATTTAAATAGATTTTGAGAAAAGTCATCAAGCTTTTATTAACATGCTTTATATAGTAATTTCCAACTTTCTATCTATTTTTGTTTTCTGTCCATTTGATTTTTTTTTCACCATTACTTGTTCTGTTACAATCATTTTTAAACTGGGATATATAGGTTGCAGTAGGGGAAATAGTGAAAGTGACCAATGGGGAACATCTCCCAGCTGATCTCATCAGTCTGTCATCAAGGTTAGAATGAAGCGGTTCCACAAAAAAATGTGTATGTGGGTCCTCATACAGCAAATTAGGAGATATGAAGAAGAGTTTCTGCCATGATACATTTCACAGCATATTACTTGCCTGTAGAAATTTACATAAAGAATACAGCATTAAAATGAAATGGAAGTGCAAAGGAGTTTTGCTGGACTGAAGGAAAGGCAGTGCACTACCTCTGGTTCTTTAGAGCTTGTTTAGACAGTTAAAGCATATGAAGCATTCAAGCATGTTTGAATAAGTATAAAGCATATTCAAACATCCAAAATTGCTTTTCTTGCTTTCCTGTTATGTATTTACACTATATTTAATATAATATAGTATTATAAACGAAACTGTTTAATTGAAACAGTTTTATATACATTCATTTTAATAATGTATATATGTACTACCAAGACTCTCTTGTTTCATATAGCACCAAATTATTAGCAATTGACAGATTTAGACTTGTAGAGGACCCTCAACACAAACCTGAATGTTGCAGACTCTTACTGCATGCAATTTTAAAAATAGTCACATGTTTGTTCATATAAAAAACTGCATGATCCTTTTGGTATACTTCAGATTTTATGTAATGTCTGTACTGTGATTGCATCTTTGATTTGACTAATCAAAAAGCCCTGTTTGATCTAACAGAGAATGCCCTTACTATATCCAAGAATGTCTGTAATGTAGCATGTTTCCTTTATTTTTGCTTGCTTTTGTTTTCAAAATATGCAGGGCAATCCTATGCATATTTGCTTAGCCCACTAACATCCGTGATACTTGCTCTTAAGTGTGCATAGGATTGCAACCTTAGGGTTAAAATATGTATTACTATAAACTGGCGTCAGCGTACTGAAATAGTCTAGACTCTAAGCAATAGTCAGTCATTTACATTCACAGAAAAAATACCCAGAAAAAGAAATGTGAAAATACTGTATATTACAGTTCTCCAAAATAATATTCAAATAATAGAACTGTCAAAAAATAAAATAAACAGTATTACACATACTTCGAGGTTGTACTTTTTTTTGTTATGATATAGTTAATGACAATTCTGTAGTTCACTTTTATGTAAAAGGTTTCTAAGTTTATTTAATATTGATGTTAAAATTCAAATTAAAAATATTTATTTTAGAAGGTCCACAAACTTTAATAACTGGAAATTGTGTTCAGCCCTCCTGTCACTTCCAAGATTTTATCAGGCATTGCCCACATGTTTACAAGCGTATCTTCCTGGGGACTAGAAACCTTTTTGTAAAACTGTATTCAGTGGCAGAATCGCCCTGTCTGTGTAATCACTCTTGTTATGGCAGAATACCCTTGCATAGGCTCACAGCGCAATCCTGCGCATCTTTGGGCCGGCGGAGCGCATTGTGAGGCCGCTGACACATGACTGCAGCTGCTCACTGCTTGCAATAGTGGCCTAACTGCAGAACGGCATGTCATCTTTTGAGACAGCTGTAAAGGACCTTGCGCTGCCCGAATGCTAGTTCTGGCAGGGCCCCTAGTTATTCCTTTACTTTGCACAATCGCATAACTCTCTGAAGTGGTTTTTGTTGTACAGTCCTGTGGGCCTTGCCTTACATTTCATCACATGTTTTTATTTGGCTAGCATACTTCCTCTAACGCAGCAATTCTCAAACTGCCCACAGCCACGCCCCACCTGCCCCCTGGCGGAGGACACCATGACCCACTTCCTGTGGTGGGCCTCAGAAGACCTCTGGAAGCAACTGAAAGTTAACTCCGCAAACCTGGAAGTAAACTGGAAGTCACTTTCTGGTTGCTTCCAGAGGCCTTCTGAGACCTTCGAAGGCCAATGAATGCCCTTGATGGCCCAGCGCAGCCTGGGAGCAGCCTCCAATTGCATCCAGAGGGCTCCAATTCAGAGCCAACTGGTCGCAAGGAGGGGTGGGAAGGCCCGATCAGAAACTGGGCCACAACCCACCAAGTGGGTTGCGGCCCACAGTTTGAGAAGCGCTGGTCTAATGCTTTGCAAGGGAACTCTATCTGGAATATCTTACCGTATTTATCGGCGTATAAAACGCACCGGCGTATAAGACGCACCTTCCTTTTGGCCCTGGGTTTCAAGAAAAAAAGATTTAAAGCATTTTTGGGCCACTTGGCCACTTACTGCTTGGCTGCTTAATTAGCTAATTTACATAAATTGCAGAAAAATACCAGGGTCTCTTCTAAAACACACAGCAATAAGACACATGAAATTACCAGAACATAAATCCCAAGTACAAAAAAAAACCCAGACTCAACTCTTTCCCCCCAACCCACCCATGCACAGTTTCCAAAGTAAAACATTTACCCCAAGTAAAAAAAAAACCCAGACTCAACTCTTTTCCCCCACCCCACCCATGCACAGTTTCCAAAGTAAACAACATAAAAGTACAAAAAAACCAAACCCAGACTCAACTCTTACCCCACCCCACCTATGCAGTTTCCAAAGCCTCCCCAACTAGGCCCAGTTCAGAAGCTTACCCTTCCGAGGAGAGCTGGGAAGACCACACCCTCTGCAGCTCAGCTGAACTTAACTGAGGAGCACAGCGCCCTCTGCTGGCTGCTGAGAAGCTCAACTCATGCACGTGCATAAATTAAACCCGACAAACAGCTGTAGATCGGATAGATTAGTTAGGGAAGAAAGCACAAGGGAGCTCTCTGGCTCTGGAAAAACGTGGTAACCCCGAAAATGCTTTAAAATGGGCAAGGGGGGAAAAGGGATTTTTTAGTATTGGCGTATAAAACGCAGCCTACTATTTTGGGTCACAAATGTAGACAAAAAAGTGTGTCTTATATGCCAATAAATACTGTAGTTGTTTACTTAAAACAGTGTTTCTCAAACTGTGGGTCAGAACCCACTTGATGGGTTGCAACGTGATTTCTGGTGGGTCCCACAGAGCCTCCAATGAAAACATGGCTGATGGAAAGATCAGATAAGTAATAGCCCTGAGGCTATTCAAACATCGGATAGCTGCTAATTTCCCTTCAAAGAGCTGAGCTCTTGCTGTTTGCAAGATAGCTGCTAATTACCCTGCAAACAGCTGAGCTCCTGCAGTTTTCAAGCTTGTGTAAATATAGGGAGATAAATGTTTGAGCATCTTTTTTTCTGGGTTTTTTTCCCCCTCCAAATCTGTCAATGACAGGTAGTGGGGGTAGGTGAAGGCTGGGTCACGTAACTAAGCCCCTCAAGCCTTGAGGCTATTCATTAGGGCTGCCTCATTGCGAGAAATGGATTGAATTTTTTGCAAATAAATAAATTACGTCTCACTTAAAGTATTTCAGTGAAGGCAATATAAATCAATTTATTTTTCTGCTTACTTTAGAATATATATTTGAACTATAAAAGACAATATTTTGATGGTTATTTTCTGGAAATGTGAATGACTTATTACACATGTACGCTTTTTAAGAGAAGCAATATTATGCAAAGAATGATGCTATTCAATTCATGTATGTTTTAATGTGATTAACTTATAAAAAATCTTCTGTTTTCATTAAGTGAGCCACAAGCGATGTGCTACATTGAAACATCAAATTTAGACGGTGAGACTAACCTAAAAATACGACAGGTAAGGAATAAGTTGTTCCCTGTAATTTTTTTACATTTTTGTTGGTGTACAGAATTGTTTCTATATTGCTCCCAGATAATGGATAGTGTATAGGAGGAATGATGATCCAGTATGTCAAAGGGAGATAAGTACAGTCAGACCTTGCTATCAGTGGATCTGGCATCCGTGGATTTGTCTCACCATGAATTCTGAACCCGCTGGGGTCCGCTTTAAAAACGCTTACAAAAAATTTCTAAAGGTTGAAAATAGCATTCCTTACCTTTTTGGCTGGTAAACTACTCCATTTGCAGAATTGTAGACAGCAAAATGGTGCTCCTACAGCCTCTTCTGGGTCGCTGGACGGCCCCCCTCTCTTCCCCAAGGTCGCCCCGGAATGCAAATCGAGCAGTTTGCCAGCCAAAAGATAAGGAATGCTATTTTAACCTTTTTCCCCCCTTTTTTAAAGTGTTTTTAAAGTGACCCCTGTATCAGCGCTAAAGCTATTTCACTTTACGTGGATTTCAGTATCCGCGGGGGGTCCTGGAACGGAACCCCCACAGAT
The DNA here is from genome assembly GCA_026170595.1 of Plestiodon gilberti rubricaudatus. NCBI lineage: Eukaryota > Metazoa > Chordata > Lepidosauria > Squamata > Scincidae > Plestiodon > Plestiodon gilberti. The sequence goes on along the minus strand of JANXHW010000005.1, from coordinate 74,567,156 downwards.
ACAGGGGTCCGACAGTATGAATGGGAAGTGGGGTAAATCACCCAGGGATGTCTATGGAATGATGATCTACCAGAGATGTCTATGGAATGATCCTGAACTACTTGTGGACTACTGAACAGATGTTAAGGGCTAGCGTTTTGATTTTGTTAACTCAGTTTTGGGGAATAGGGAGACAGATATCAATTACCCTTTCCCCCCCTTGTACTGTTACCCTTGTCCCCTCTTGAAACATTGAGGGTGCTGGCCATAAGATCAGGAAGATCTTTGTTTAAAATATCATGTGCACTCCCAGCTGTTGCCATGCATCTGGCATTGTACATTTTCTTTTACCATCTGCTGGTGATGAAAAAGGCTGTAAATGTCAAGCCTGCTAGGATTCTTCCTTCCATGTAGAAATCTTAGTTTAGAATCTGTTTAAATGTATTTGTTCCAAACTGCAAGTAGGAAAAAGTAATCATGGAATCATATTTGTTATCGTAGTTAATACATCATATCAAAAGGCTTAACCTATCATAGTGGTTGGTGATTCTGTCTAGAGCAGGGGTTCCCAACCTTTGTTGCCATTTATACTCCCTGTCACCGTCCAAGTACCCCCTGAATTTAATTAGCTAATTAATTGGATTATGTGATTTTTTCTTAAATTTAAATAATTTAAAAATCGTGGTGTTTTGCTAGATGGGTGTGTGGGGCATGCATAAGAGCTGGGCAGAAATTTCCCTCCCCAGAGCTACAGCAAAAGCTTTGGGAGGATCAGCAGAAAAAGGAGGGGCACAGAATTTGGCTACAAATTATAATGCATCTGAGTGCTACATTTTCAAGTCTATCCACAACCAAAGCATATCCTTTTAATAATAAATCCAACACAAAATCAGAGAGACTGAAAGGGGGGAGTGCATTTTCTCAACTACAAAAATAATAAGCCCAACATCTACTGGTGTCTTCAGTGAAGAAGAAAAAGAGGCAAAAGATGGACAAATTAAGGATGAAAAGCTTGGCACCCTTCCAACGTTACTCTTGTCATCTGCATTCTGATTTTGCCACTAATGCACACATATGCTGGACTTATCTGTGCCTTCTTGTCTTTCCTTCGGCTCAAGTTCTGCTGCTCTAAAGTGAAAATGAAAGTAACTGCAGAGCAGTTTGAATTTAAAAATACTGGCTCGCCGACACTCAGCTTATAGAGGGAGATAAGGGGCAGCCTCTCGCATACCCCCGCTTGTCGGTCCATGTACCCCAAGGGGTACGCGTTACCACAGGTTGGGAACGACTGGTCTAGAGCATGGGCCTCCAAACCCTGACCCGCAGGCCGGATTTCTAGCTTTGAGCTCTCAGTTGAAACTTCTAGCGTGGTGAGCGGGCTGGAAGGAGAAATGCGACCCGAGCACGCTAGAAGCAGATTAAAAAACAGCTCTCAAGCGCTCCTAGCGCTAGAAGCTGAATAACAAACGCAGCCCTTGTGTACTATCTCCATCTGATTTGTTCTGTCTTGGATGCACTTCCTGCAGTTGTCCATTTTGTACAGCTTTCTATTTTGTACTCAACATTTGGTAACTTAGTAGTGTAGGTTTTATTATCTCAGTGGCAGAGCGTAAGATTATACATTATGATGCAGGTCTAAAATATGTACATTTTGGCCACTTTAATGAGTTATAACACCGGAAGCAAAGATATGTTGGATCAGAAATGGAAAATCCTAATTTGATGCTACAGGAATGATCCTTGTACTTTCTCCTCTCCTTTTCATTTGCCCATATACAAATCACATAATTAGCTACTTATTGTTTGAGCTATCATAGTTTGCTGTTATATTTGAATCGTCAAATTATGGTTTGCACTTACACTCCAAACCAGGATTTTAAATATCATTTTGAAACTGGTTTCTAATCTTGGTTTGGAGGGCAAGCACAAACTATAGTTTGCCTACCATATTTCCCCGATAAGACACCCCCTGAAAAATAAGACACCCCCCTCACTCTTCATCCCGGCTGGCTGTTCTTTGTGGCCGGCCAGAACTGCCCCCCGTGTCCTGCTCTGCTCAGTGCACTTTCAGTGCACAGTACCTTTTCCACTTAGCCGCCTGGCCTCCTGCCGCTTGCCCTTGCAGCTTCTGTCCTGTGGGAACGCCTAGGAACGCCCCCCCAAGCTCTCCGGGCGCCAGGCTGGATGCTGAACACAGCCGCAAGCCCGCTAGGAACACACACACACCACTCAGCATTGCTCTTGGCCTCTCGCTGAACGCAGCCGTCACTTGTTAAATAAGACATCCCCCGAAAATAAGACATTCTGCGTTTTTGGTGCAAAAAATTAATATAAGACATGCCTTATTTTCGGGAAAACACAGTATGAACTTTGGCTTCCTACAAACTAGGAAATAATTAAGGGAAGGAGAGGGCATATAAGCCTGAGGCAGGCTGTCCATATAATGCCAAACTCTATGAAAGCAATAGAAAACCGGGGGGGGGGGGGGTTAGATATTGTTATATTTTAAAATGATAAGTTATTCAAAGATGGTCAGTGAGAAAATAAGACTGAATGGGGAGAGGGTGACATAATAAAAAGAGGCATTGACATAGAAACTCATATGTGAGCAATCTTGTTCTCTTGACTATTGTTTACTGTGTTAGTTATTGTTATTTATTGCATTTGTTTTTATAGGGTTTGCCAGTGACATCGGATATAAAGGATGCTGACAGCTTGGTGATACTTTCTGGCAGAATTGAATGTGAAGGTCCTAACAGACATCTCTATGATTTTGTTGGAAATATCAGAATAGATGGCCATGGGTATGTAAGCATCTAAGTAAGAACTGTATATCTGATTATATCTTTTAAAACTGAATAAACGTGAGAGACATGAATTTCAGTGCACATAATAAGCAATGGTAATGTTTCAATAAATCATCTACAAATATCTCAAAAACGCAGAGGCGTCGCCAGAAGGGGGCGGGGGCTCGCCGCCCCACCCCCCGCCCGGCACCCCCCTTATTTTTCCCCCTTCTTTCCGTTTTTTTCTGTTTTTTTAAACTATTTCCGTGTTTTTTAAGTCTTAACGGGTTTTTAAAGTCTTAATGTATGCTTTCGCCCACTTATCTTGAGTGTGTGTATGTATCTTATCCAGCGACGATCTTCTTCCACCTCCCGGGCGCTTCTTCTCCCCCCTGCGCCTGGGGCTCGCGCGAGCTCCTTAAAGGCGCAGAAGGTCACTGGAACAGCTTCGTTGTTCTGTGAAGACTTGCGCATGTGCAGAACAACGAAGCTGTTCCAGTGACCTTCTGCGCCTTTAAGGAGCTTGCGCGAGCCCCGGGCGCAGGGAGAAGAAGCGCCCGGGAGGTGGAAGAAGATCGTCGCTGGATAAGATACATACACACACTCAAGATAAGTGGGCGAAAGCATACATTAAGACTTTAAAAACCCGTTAAGACTTAAAAAACACTGAAATAGTTTAAAAAAACAGAAAAAAATGGGAAAAGAAACCGAAACCAGGGGGAGCCCCACCCCACCCCCTGAGCCCTCCGCCCTCGCCCTGGGGCCCACCGCACCACCACCCCATATCAGACGACGCCTCTGCAAAAACGTGTTCATCTTTCCAAGGGTTTTGAATTTTTCTACACACAGTCTGGTTTCCAGTTTCCAAATGGTGACCAGTTTCCAGACTTTTCTATGAAAATGAAATATTCTGATTCCTCAAGTCGCCTGGGCTGAAGAGTTACAGTCCTAGTTGCAATAGTAATATGGGTGGCACTACACTGCAGTAGAAAGCAGACCTTCCCTGGGAACTACTGTGATCGCACAGATCGTAAGTCACTGGTCATAAGGCACCTGAACCCTGTTGACAGAGTCCTTGCTCAAGATGCATGCCGACCCACCAGTTGAAATGCTTTGTTAAGGTGGCTAGAATGGACACGATCAGATAGACTAGCAACACATCCTTATTTTTCTTATCATCCTCCATCTCCTGGTGCTTGGCCAGTTGTCTATCTGGCTTATGTTTGGGGGAAATAATTTACTTTGGCACCCTTTTTGGTAGTGCATCTGTTCTCTGTTCATGGAGATTGTGTAGCTTCTATGGAGATATGGTAGAGTATTTTGTTTTATGGTAAGATTACATTGTCCTTTGGTCTCTGATTCTTGCACATTCAGACTGTGTTTGATATAAAAGTTATGAAGATTTTTTCAGAATAGATAATTTCTTGTGGATTCCCTATCTGAAAAGGGAATATATGTTTTCCTTTATTGCATTCTGACATCTCAAGATGAGAAAGATATCAGAAGTTGAACCAAAATAAATATTAATGCTTTTCTGAGCATTTTACTTTAAACACAATCTGACCTCATCCTATTCTTTTGTAGCACTATTCCACTGGGACCTGATCAAATTCTTCTTCGTGGAGCTCAGCTAAGAAATACACAATGGGTTCATGGAATAGTTGTCTATACAGGGCATGATACAAAACTCATGCAGGTATGTATTATAATGATGGATTTTTTTTATTTGTTAACCTGTAGCAACAAGCAGTGGGCACATGGCACACCTAGACATGATTGTTATTAGAAAGTACTATACAGGTGTTGTGGTATTTTTGAAAACAGGTAATCATACTTGTAGGCTAGGCCATATGTAGTTGTACTTCAATTGTCTTCAATACTTAAGCTCTATAGAAGACAGGGAAATGTAGTTGGAAATCACAAAATCAAAATCACACGTGCATTTCTTTCCTTACTTATGTAAGGAACCTCTCTTTATTTCATCCACAGAACTCAACAAGCCCACCTCTTAAACTATCCAATGTGGAAAGAATTACAAATATCCAAATTCTTTTTTTGTTCTGCATTCTTATTGGTATATCTTTGATTTGTTCCATTGGTTCAGCAGTATGGAATAAAACACATGAAGAGAAGCACTGGTATATCGACCTAAATTGTAAGCACTAAAAATCTTGTATAATTTTGTGGTCACAGTTATACATAAATCAATTTGTATTCTCAAAATAAAATCAACAATACATGTTACCGTTGTGTTTATAATGCTTTAAAGAAGATGTTCCCAACCTGTGGTCCTCGTACCCCTTGGGGTACGTGGACCGCAGGATGGGGGTACGTGAGATGCTGCCCATTATCAGCTGCTGCAATCAGCAGCTGATAACGGGCAGCTGTTAATGGGATTTTTTCCAGGTTGCGGTGCAGGCGGGTCCTCCCGCTCGCACCACAACCCGGAAAAACCACTTTAACGGGGTACGCGGGGGCAGCCAGTCCGGGGGTACACGGGGCAAACGGAGGCCAGCGTAGGGGGTACACCAGCCTCTAAAGGTTGGGAATCCCTGCTTTAAAGTATAGTGCATTGTGTCATAAGAATATGACTTAATACCAACAAGACAAGTTAGTTGTGACTAACTTACAGCCCATTAATTTCAATAGGTTCAATCATGACAACTTCCTTAGGATATATTCCCTTTATTTTCATTCTTATCAACTAAGATCTCATATCAAAATACTTTATCATTGGCATATTAAGGTATGTTATGTACATCAATGAACCCTTGATTTAACAGTCCAGTGGAGGAAGGGGTGTCCCTTAATGCCAAAAGCTGTTAAATCCGGACATTCTCCGCCCACCCATTAGACTGTTAACCCCCTACCTTCGATAGTTCCCTCAACACTACCACTCTAATCCACTCTCTACCAGGGTGCTCTAGAAATGAAGGCACATCTACGTTCCTAGAGTGTCCTGATGGAGAGAGGAGCGGCAGACCTAACGGAGCTCTCTAAGGTAGGTAAATGTGGGAGGGTACTTGAGGACAGGCTTACGCTTACCTACCTTCCAGGATTCCCTTGGTGCTGGCAGAGCCACCCTCGTTTGCACCCTCGAACAGGACACTCTAGGTACAGAGATTTTTCCACTAGCTCTGCCTGAAGAATGGGGAAACATCTCCATTTCTAGAGCGCCTTGCTTGAGGGCAGAAAGTAGAGCGGCAACCCTAGCACACAGTGGTGTAGCTACTCCCTGTGACATCACTCGCCCTGTCCCCGAGTGACATAATGCGGTGCAAAAACGTTCCTGGAGGCTGGGCGGAGGGGGGGGGCATTTCTCACCGCCGGCCTAAACAGAGCACGTTTTTCACATTGCAAAAACTTGCTGACGCCGTTTTGCCACTGATGTGGGGGCTTTGTCAACCCCCTGGCGACCCGCCCCACTACCACCAGCAACGCCACTGCTAGCACAGAGGGAGTCCTGGAAAGTAGGTTACTTATAACGGACCTCTGCAGACATCGGAAATTGTCCATTATATCCAAAGTGTGTTGAAATGAGATCCATTAAATCAAGGGTTCATTGTACTAGCACTAGCTTAAAAACAGGTTAGTTGAGACAACCCAGTACACAGCAGAAGATACTTAATGTAGGGAGTTCTACAGCCAGCACAATAAGATCTCCTTTCTGGTTTTTGATCTCCCCACAACCCCAACCCAGTTTGGAAATATGGGTGCCATTTTCACCAGGGCAATAACATATGCAAAAAATATGCAATGTTACAATGCTTGCTTATTGTGAGCATATTTTAAATTGTGAATGAACAGATTACTAAAAAAAAAATGAAAAGTGTCTTTTAATGATAAGGAATAAATTATGTTTTGCATCTGTTAATTGTTTCTTAAATAAATGTAAGAGCCAAAAATGCTTGCTGTGTGTGTTTACATATTACTCACTATTCAAAGTTGTGTTTTCTCTAAATGCTAATATAGTACTTAATTACTGAATGAAGTATTAAGGGTGTTGTTTGTACAGTATTTGTAAAGTTCTTTAGCATCTGAAAAAGAGAGAACTTTTTTTTTTCCTTTTCAAAGTATGAAATTGATTTGCTGGAAACTGTTTCTCGGTGTTGTGCTCTGCTTTTATTCTGGTCTTTTGTGCTGCTAAATTTGTGTTTCTGTAATTTGAAAATACAACCTTAACACATTTTGGTACCTTTAAAAGTTAGACCTATTCTTGGGTATATTTGGGGTGCTGATTCAAAAAATTGCATCAGTTTTTCCCTATCAGCTCTAGTTATGGAGATACAGCATAACTAGGCTTACCAGATCTCCAACACAATGGGGCTTGCTTCTGAGTAGACATGCCTAGGATTGTGCTCTAAGGTTTAACAAGCTACACCTGCCTGCATTCCTTCTCTTAAAGGTCTAGCACTCTGTCCCAGTTGGAGATCTGGTAAGCCTATGCCATGGCCTCCTCACAAGGAAACTGCTTAAATAAGCATATAAGGTGGCTATGCCATATCTCCAAAACTCTGTGTGTGTGTGTGTGTGTGTGTGTGTGTGTGTGTGTGTGTGTGTGTGTGTGTGTGTGTGTGTGTGTGTGCCCACTAACCTTGCCTTTTCGTTCTCTTTTTTTAACAGATGGTGGAGCTACTAATTTTGGACTGAATTTCCTGACCTTTATAATTCTCTTCAATAATCTCATTCCAATCAGTTTGTTAGTCACACTAGAAGTGGTTAAATTTATCCAAGCATATTTCATAAATTGGGTAACTATGAATGTTCTTGTGTTTTAACAAATGATTTTGAGAATAAATGTTATATCTGTCTTGTATTCTTGCGCTCTCCTTTTATTCCTCCTCCAGTGCCACTGCCAAAGATGGCAGTGGTGAAGCTGGAAGAGGAGGTAGTGCCCACTGTGCTCCTGATAGGTCTCCTTTCCAAGAGAGCAATCGGGAAGAAGGTCATCATCGCCACCGCTGCCACCTCCGCTTCTCCTCTGTCACCCACTGTTTCTACAAAACAGTCTGGACTAGGAGAATCCTGGTTTTGAGGTGACGGTGGAAGAGGAAGTGGTAATGCGGGATGGGGCCTGTGCCAAGAAAAGGGGGTGGTGGAATTTGGGTGCCTGTTGAACTTTGGTCGAGTCTGTAGAGAACATGTGGCATTTGTATATCAATCACAACATGAACCTATTTAAGACGATATAACAGACCAGAAATGTGTTGGATTTTACAGAAATTTAAATTGTGAACAAGCAGGCAAACCCATGCATTTTTTCCTCCCTTCTCAGGATCCATGAGTCCAACTTGAGGCAGTTGCACCAGGCAGCAGCGCCCACCTCTGTTGGCCCCCCTCACCTTCACTGTTCCTCCTCCTGCTCTTTGGTTTGGAAAAGGAAGAGGGGAATGGAGCGGAAGAGGAAGTGTGGGAGAGAGGAGAGCACCACACCACTTCACCCCTGTCTTCCTTTCCAATCTGAGGAGCAGAGACTAGTGCGCATCACCAGACAAGGAGGGGGCAGCATTTGTCATGCTGCCTCAGGCACCAAGAGATCTTGTACTAGTCCTGTCTCCTAGCATGCCTCCCTGAATCAAAAGCTTTCTGGTTTCTTAAATCATATTTTACTATGACATCAAAATTGAGGAACTGTGGTTGAAGCAATCCCAATAAAGCCAGAATATGAAACCACAGTTTGATCCTCGTTTGATATTTTGATGGGATCACTGTCACTGGAAACTGTGGTTTGAGAAAGCAGGAAGTGTTTGATTCATCTAGGTCAGTAATTTTCAAAGTGGTGGTTAGCAACACACCATTGGAACCACAAGCTGCCCCCTGCCCCCTTAAGTGCAAAACCCAGAAGTGGTCGTAAATTGCCGCAGAGCGGCGACCTGAAGTTTGGAGAGGCCTGCGGAGGGGTCCGCAGGCTTTCCCGTACCCCCGGAGGCCGCGGTATATTTAAAAAAAACCCATTTTCAGGTGCTTTTTCCCAAGTGGTGATCCCCGGGGCCGCCGACACTGCTGGCACTCAAAGTTCTCCCCACCTCGCAGTGAGAACTCTGGGAACCACTGATCTAGGTATACAAGAAGAAGAGGAAAGGGAAGAGGAGCATGCATGGGCTTGTTGGCACTTTCACAATCCAACAGACTAAGGTTTGTTGGGTCATCTACAGTGGGTCATCTACAGTGGTTGATAGTAAGGAAGGGGGTAAGAATCGGCTTCGAATAATAGAACATTATGTAATATATAGCATCTGTAATAAGGCTTGCATCCAGACTACAATACAACTAATATCACATGCCTATGGGAACTCTAGGCTTGTGTTCATGAACAACAACTTCATTTCCCCCCCCCCATTCCACATCACAAAACATTTTTGAAATTGCGGGGAGTTTCAAAAGTAGTTTCTTTCCAATATGGAAATGCTGTGTACCATTGAAAGGAAAACATTAAAAAGATTTAGGCAAGGTTCCAAGCAGCTGCTTTTTATGCACTCAAGGACTTGGGCATGTCCAGTGGCCTTTTTTTACTAAGTGATATCAATACACATGGAATTCTAGCATTCTCACAGAAGTGACAGCAATTTCTCTGACACCAGTGCTCCATTGCTCCAACAGCAGTGAAAGTGTGTTCATCTAATGTGCATAAAAGCAGAATTAACCCTTATTGTTGGGCCATCAACTGCTTTTAAAATCTGGCTTTTTTCTTTTGTTAGGATATTGACATGCATTATGAACCTACAGGCACAGCTGCCATGGCACGTACATCCAATCTCAATGAAGAACTCGGCCAGGTAGATTGTCTCCCATAGTTTCTTACTGTGTAAATTATTCACTGTTTTGGATTTATAGAGGCTTTTCTGTAGCTATTAAATGAGCAACTAATTGGTTCTTTTATTTAAATAATATACCAGGGGTGGCCAAACTTGCTTAATGTAAGAGCCACATACGATAAACTTCAGATGTTTGAGAGCTGCAATATTTAAGAAGCATTAAATTCTTAAATATATTTACTCACCATGAACATTAAACTTACGTTTTAATCCAGTGGACTCTCAGTTTATACCTGGTACATGATTATAAAGCTTGAAAATTTCTTATTTACCTTTCACATGTAATTGTGATGCAAAAAGGAGCTCAGTCGACATATTTCTGAGAGCCGTACATTATACTATAAGTCAAAGAGCCGCAGTTTGGCCACCCCTGTAATATACAATACTTTGCTTAGAAGTCAGACAGCCTGATCCTTTCCTCTGGGTTAGCATGCATATATATGTCTGTGTGTGTATATATATATGTCTCTGTGTGTGTTTTAAAAAGCAACTAGGACTTGGCTCCACACACACACACTTTTGTTAATGCAAGATGTGCACTCCCACACACACACACACACACACACACACACACACACACACACACACTTTTGTTAATGCAAGATGTGCACTCCCTAGTAGCAAAAACAAGTAGCAAAACAAATGCTACTTTGTTTTGAAGAAAAAGTCATCTTCAAAATGTAGCTGAATTCTGTGCTCCCATCCCATAAAGGAATTTCTCCTAATATTCATGAGAATACCAAATGTTTAAGCCCCCTTGCCACGCACTGTAGTTCCAATCTTGATTATGTGTGGGTGGGTATATTTTCCTTTTAAAAGAACAGTTTGAAACACTCAAGTAACGGGCCAAACTACACATTACGTGAAGTCTTCAATCCAAGAGTAGCAAAATGGTACTACCATACCCATACTTGGGAACAACTATGCAAGGAACACACCATTCTGAAATATTATTCTAGTTCAACTCCTGTTCTGACATGTTTTGTGTGGAAACGGTAAACCTATATGAAGCATGTAATAATTACATATATCCAGTATGTTTTAGTTGCTTTGGCCTATTTTTAAAAGAGCTTTAAATTTAGGAATAAATCTTATTCTAATGTAACAGTATCATATAGAAGATCATTAAACTTGTAATTGCAGGCAATAATGCTCTTGCAACTTTATGTTACAAATAAAATGAAGGCATGTCACAATTAATGGTTCTTTGATTCTTTTTTAAGTCTAAGGAAGTTTATTTATAAAATCATAGTAAAAGGTAATAGTCAGTGAAAATATTTTTCTTGTTTAGGTTGTTAAACATGTTGAAAATTTTATACATTTATACATAAATTATGTATAAATTTATACAACTTGATAAAGCATGTACTGCTTTTACTAGTGCAAATACCTAAAAATAAAATAAATGTATAATATAAATGTATATTTAATGAATAATAATAATGAGCTTTAACATTCATTTAGGTCAAATACATATTTTCTGACAAAACTGGTACCCTGACATGCAATGTAATGCAATTTAAGAAGTGTACTATTGCAGGAATAGCCTACGGGTAAGTTTTTTCCTTAAATTGTTGACTTTAAACTCTTTGGTACTTGGATGAAAACAAGTTTGTTGTTTAATAGTTTTATGTTTTGGACTGCAATAAAGTCAGAACCTTAAACATCAATTCACTTTGGAGCATCACCACTTTTTCCGGAAGTTGCTGATTTAACTGGGGGGGGGGGGGCAGCCCGAATGTTGCTCCAGGATCGCGCCTGCCCCGACCCAAAAACGCTTTTTTCAACGTACCTTGTCCTACCAGCTTCCCCGAAAGGTCCGGGGGGGGCTGCTGCCGCCTCCGCAGGACTCCCCAAGGTTCTAAACAGCGATGATTGTGTTATGAAGTCCACTTCCGGTTTTACTGGAAGTGGACTTTGGAACGTGATCGCCACTGTTTAGAGCCTTGGGGAGGCCTGTGGAGGTGGCAGCAGGCCCCACGGACCCTTTGGGGTTGGGGCAGGCGCAATCCTGGAGCGCTGTGTCCGACATCACCCCGTCCCCGCAAAGACTTACAGGGGAGTAAACTGTTGCAAACGCGCGTTTGCGACAACTTGGGAGTAAGGGCCGCCGGCGCTGATACAGGTGGTGGATGCTAATATAGGTAAGCCCTGCACCGACTGGTGCGGGGGAAGAACGGGCTGGACCATTGATCGAACCGGGCAGGGAGAGGGCGGGGATATTGGCGACGCGCTTCGTAGATATCCTCGGCCTTACCCTGCCGCCTCGGATGTACGTCAGCTTCAGTCCCATAGGCCCCGGGCAGCCCTACACTTGGGGAAGGGGACAAATGTAAAAATTCTCCTAATTTTAAGAGATAATCTTTAATATGAACTATTATTGCTTTGAGTAAATGTACAGTGAACTCTAGATTTAACAGACCTCAGTTTAACTGACTTTGGAAATAATGGATATTGACTGCTTCATTGAAAAATAGTCATATATGTTGTGCACGCATTTGGATTTAAAGGACTTTGGGCATTAATGAATGCCTCTTTCCCCTTTATTAGTTCATTAAGGACCCAATACTATCCTTACCTTACGATGTTGCGCATCATCCTGCACTTGTGCTAACTGCAAAGCAGTCAGCACCAGTTGCAAAAGGCGCTCCAACAGTGTGCTATATAGCAAATGCCTCGGGTGACAGCTGCGGTCTGTTTGCCCCCCCTTGCCCCATTGTAGCTATGCAAGTGCCCACATCGAACATTTGTAATGTGCATGTGAGATTTGCACAGTTTTTCTGTCTTTTCATGTCATGACGGTTGTGGTATGTCAGTTCATTTAAGAATAAATCAGCTTTACTTTTGCACTATCCTTTTTGAATAACCCTGTACTTCCGTAATTAAGAATAGCCATGATTTATTTTTTGTTTGTGCATGAGAGAGAGAGAGAGAGAGAGAGAGAGATCAGTTGTTTGAATGTCTGTTATTCACAATCATTAAATAAAAATGAAGAGAAACATTCAATACCGTAGCTTCATGCTTAGCTTAGCTTAGTTTCTGAGCATCCATTTATTACATTATATTGCAGTGGTTCTCAAACAGGTGGGTCGTGACCTACCAGGAAAACCTGATGCAGTTGCTACCCCCTTATGGGGGGTGGTGATGTGCGGTGACACTGGTGTGACCCCTGGTTGTTAAAAAAAAAAAACCCTCCCCCCCCGCCAGGTGCACGATCCCGGGAGCGCAGAGCGCTGCCGTCGGCCCACCCCTGCAAGGACTTACAGCTTTCCCAACTCGTAGGGACAACTTTGAGAACCGATGATATAGAAGGAGAAAAAAGAGACACTGATAGTGGAGCCAGATGATATCTCAACAAAGTGTATTCCCAACCCCCAACCCCCCATTTGCTAAAATAGAAAGAATGCAGGGGCCAGACACTTTCAGAGGAGAGTTGGTGTAAAAGACCACAACATTATAGAACTGTACAAAATTACAGGACACGTCTGGACTTAAATGTCAAGGGATACCTTTACCTTTATGGAGAAAATGGGTAGAGTGATTTTTTTCCTCTCATAATGCTAAAACTCAGGGTCATCTGGTGAAGTGAATTGGCAGTATATTCTGGACAGACAAAAGAGAATACACCATCTTGGATAACTATTGGTAGACCTATTATCTATGAATTGGTTGAATACCGTATTTTTCGCTCCATAGGACGCATCGGACCATAGGACACATGCATCCTATGGAGCAAAAAATAGGGCAAAAAAGGTTTTTTTAAATAAAAATAAAAATAAAAAAATGTAAGCAAAATACACTTACCGGGGCTTCAGGGAGATCTGCAGAGGCTCCTGCAGGCCTCCCCGATCTTCATTTCGTCAAAAAATGGCCATTTTCGGCCACTTCCTGTTTTGACGAAAACCGGAAGTGGCCGAAAATGGCCGGTTTTTGATGAAATGAAGATCGGGAAGGCCTGCAGAGGCTCGTGCAGGCCTCCCCAATCTTCATTTCGGCAAAAAACTGCCATTTTCGGCCACTTCCGGTTTTCGTCAAAACAGGAAGTGGCCGAAAATGGCCGTTTTTTTGACGAAATGAAGATCAGGGAGGCCTGCACGAGCCTCTGCAGGCCTCCCTGAAGCCCCAGTAAGTATTTTTTTCTTTACTTTTTTATTATTCGCTCCATAAGACGCAGGCCTTTTTCCTCCTATTGTTTGGGGGGGGAAAAGTGCGTCTTATGGAGCGAAAAATAAGGTGCTTTTTTTTTGCCCAAAGGTATTAGCAAAATAGGGTTTCCAAATGTCCTGTTTCCATGCTTCCCAGAGGCAACTGGCTGGCTGCTGTTGGAAACTGAATGCAGATTAATCTGATCTAGCAAGGCAGTTCATACTTCAGTCCTTATCTATCATCTGATCTTGGCAACACCTCTGAGAAGTGAGTCATTGTCCACATGTCACATATTAGGCATTGTTACTGACAGAGAGTGACATTCCCTTATATATCCTTTTCCTGAAGCTACTTGCGTGACTGTTATTCTATGGACATTGGGTAAACTGTACAAATAAGTGCTCAAATCATTACACTATAGCTCACCTGGGATATGATCTCAAGTCTTTCAAACTCTCTATCCACTGTCAATAAACTATCCACTGAACCAGACTTGCTGTCAGTAGGCTTACACCGTTTGTTTCATACTACAATCTTTCATTTTGCATTCTGTGTTCATTTGGCAACAACCTTTTTTTCATTTCTTTCATTTAAGTTCTTCTTTATGTGCCATCTAAACTGCCATCTAAACTTTTAGCCTTTAACCATCTAAACTTTTAGCCATCTAAACTTCTGAGTTACTTTCCTGTACCTCCTTTGTTTTCCTTACAGCCATTCTCCTGAATCTGAGGATTATGGCTATTCTTCAGATGATTGGTAAGCAGTAACCTTCATGTAATAATAGCTGTTTTTATTTAAAATGCATGATTATGTATCATTACTATTAACTATGGAAGATGTTTTTTAATTGCATGATGCAATTGAAAGAGACCAACATCAAAAACGAGTGTATTTAGGTGTACACAAGCAGCTTCTAATGCAGTGTGAAAGTTTGATCATCAGGAGCCACAGGTGTCTGCAGGCAGATGTGGAAACTTTACTAAGCACATGGGTATTTAGAACATGACTAAAATGTTTATTTTTTCAAACTGGTTTAGCTTTTGAACATATGAATATTCCTTGTAGAAGCAGATATCACGGGTAGCGCGATCATAGTTAAAAGTGAAAGTAGCGAACCAGCCGATAAAAACACTGACGATTTTGTCCTGGATAGACTGTAGCAGCCCAACCACAGACAAACAGAAATGTTTAAAATCGAAAAACTGGAAGCCAAGGACCCGATGTTTCGTGTCTAAATCCAGACACCTCTTCTGGGGTATTCCAAAGTAAATTGGGAGATGTTGCAGTATTTACTTTGGAATACCCCAGAAGAGGTGCCTGGATTTAGACACGAAACGTCGGGTCCTTGGCTTCCAGTTTTTCGATTTTAAACATTTCTGTTTGTCCGTGGTTGGGCTGCTACGGTCTATCCAGGACAAAATCGTCAGTGTTTTTATCGGCTGGTTCACTACTTTCACTTTTAACTATGATCGCGCTACCCGTGATATCTGCTTCTACAAGGATTATTGCCGGTCATAATAGCTTCCGATCGAAAATATGAATATTCTGTCATCATTTGGTACTCAAGTGTAAATAGTTAGCCTGACTTTGTAATTTCCTTATTAGCAAAAGCATTTGTTGTTTTGTTTGTTGTAGTGCCGTCAGTGTACATGCCTCTTTACATAGAGTAAAAAGACATGTTGGTGCCCCAAGGAGCTAACAATCTAGGAATTGGCACAAGGGAGACAACAGAGGGAGGGAAGGGGGAATGGAATGAGGGGGTACTCAAAGGAAGCATATACAGTTGTTTTGATTGCACATACTGTACTTAGTTGCAACAGGGATAGAGGACTATGGCATTGTGCCAGAGGCTTTATTGAAAAGGTGGGTTTTCAGAAGGGATATGAAGGTTGTGAACAAGGGAACATCCTGCAGCTGTTCTGGGAAGTGGTTCCAGGCATAAGGAGCAGCAAGGGAGAAAAGATGGAGTCATTCAGGAAAGCAGGAGGGTCATTCCGTGTCAAATCAACCAATGAAAAATCCTTGACGTCATGGATTTTGTTCATTTTCGGTACATTTGTAGCTTACCATGAGATGTTTAAAAAAAAAATCAGATTTTTTTGTCCATCCGTTTTGGAGATATTGAAAGTTCAAAATTGCCAAAAAAGGCCAAAACCCACTTGTCACCATACATTCAAACGCCAGTTACAGGATAACGATGAACGCTACAGACATGGAACAGGTGTCGTTTTAAAGCTTATGAATAGGGCTTGTTTACAATTGAAATTTACAATTTCAATTTACAATTGAATTTACAATTTCAATTTACAATTGAAAATTTACAATTTCAATTTACAATTGAAAATTTACAATTTTCAAGAAATTCAAAAATATTCAAATAATATTAATTTTGAAATTTTGAAAAATTGAACTTTTTTAAAATTTTCAAAAAAATCACACTTAAAGGTATATGTCTTGTAGTCAATCAGTCAAAATTTCAAGATGGTATCTCAATGGTATCATACAAAAATTAAATTTTCTTGTTGGCAGTGACCAGGAATTAAACCCCTCAAGTCCATTTTTCTACAGTTTACATTGATAAAATTAGGTGGTAAACTGAAATGAATCCAAAAATTTATAACAGGACTTATAGAGATAGATTTATAGAGCATGAATTCACTTTCTATTCTTTTACAGGATCAGCTTTTTGGTAAAACATCAAAATCATGAGCTTTTTACTTCTGTTCGTAGTTTTAAAATTTTCCTTTAGTTGCTGAATAATTTCTGAATCAGCACAGTGATATTTTTCCTCATCTAAATCATCTTCAGAAGTAAAAAAATAATTATTTGTAGGTCCTTTTAATCTTCCCCATCTTTTCTTTGCACTTTAGATACTTTCTTCTTGACTCACCAAGGGAGGTCAAAGAGGCATTTAAGTGGCTTAAAGCTGTATCAGGGTCCAAATACTCAGACTCCTTTATATGACTAAGACCAGGAATCTCATAATTCTCAGGAAGAATTTCCTTTTCAAGTATATTGTTTTCCATCTGACAAGGCTTCTATTCATGTGTGGTTTGATTTCACTATTTAGTGAAACCATCCAATCAGTTACATTCCTCAAGTCTTTACTAACCCAGTGCCCCCCTTTTTTTAAAAGGGCTGCAACAGTTTTTTGACCACTTATTCTCCTCCATATTTCAAATCATGTAATTATCAAAAGTTAATGAATTAAACTTAATAAAGACTAATAAAGCAGCTTCACAACAAAAATGTCCTAGAAACCTTCACTAAAAACACACTGTCCAAACCCACTTAAATGCCTCTTTGACCTCCCTTGGTGAGTCTCCGGTGTGCAAGAAGAAAGTATCTAAAGTGCAAAGAAAAGATGGGGAAGATTAAAAGGACCTACAAAGAATTATTTTTTTACTTCTGAAGATGATTTAGATGAGGAAAAATGTCACTGTGCTGATTCAGAAATTATTCAGCAACTAAAGGAAAATTTTAAAACTATGAACAGAAGTAAAAAGCTCATGATTTTGATAGTTTTACCAAATAGCTGATCCTGTAAAAGAATAGAAAGTGAATTCATGCTCAATAAATCTATCTCTATAAGTCCTGTTATAAATTTTTGGATTCATTTCAGTTTACCACCTAATTTTATCAATGTAAACTGTAGAAAAATGGACTTGAGGGGTTTAATTCCTGGTCACTGCCAACAAGAAAATTTAATTTTTGTATGATACCATTGAGATACCATCTTGAAATTTTGACTGACTACAAGGACTGATTCCCTTTAAGTGTGTTTTTT
Source organism: Plestiodon gilberti rubricaudatus (assembly GCA_026170595.1). NCBI lineage: Eukaryota > Metazoa > Chordata > Lepidosauria > Squamata > Scincidae > Plestiodon > Plestiodon gilberti. The sequence goes on along the minus strand of JANXHW010000005.1, from coordinate 74,549,643 downwards.
TTGAAAATTTTAAAACAATTCAATTTTTCAAAATTTCAAAATTAATATTCGAATATTTTTGAATTTCTTGAAAATTTACAAAGCCCTATTCATAAGCTTAAACGACACCTGTCCCATGTCTGTAGCGTTCATCGTTATCCTGTAACTGGCGTTTGAATGTATGGTGACAAGTGGATTTTGGCCTTTTTTGGCAATTTTGAACATTCAATATCTCCAAAACGGATGGACAAAAAAATCCGAAAAAAATAATTTTTAAACATCTCATGGTAAGCTACAAATGTACCGAAAATGAGCAAAATCCATGACATCAAGTTCCAAAATGTATTTTTTATTGGTTGATTTGACACGGAATGACCCAGGAGACTTTCAAATGGTTGAAGGTGGTGGAGTTGGAAGAGCAGAGGTCTTAGGGGATAAAATCTACATTTCAACAAAGCTATATGCGTGCATGGATTGTGAAAACCTGAAACTTTATCAGAGGTTGACTTGTGGTCGCTCATTCACAAATACCCTTATATGCATTTATAATTTACCCGTTGGTGACAAGACTGTCGTTGATTTGTATTTGTTTGCATATCAAGCAAACATCCTTCTCCTGAACCAACAAATGAGCATGTTAGTCAAAGTACAAAAGAAAGGTATTCTGTAGAGTGCCTAATTCGGTTCATTGGTGAATAGTGTTGGGCAAAGATTGAAGAAGGCCTTATGGAAATCACATTACATGTTCAACCTAGTCATTGTCCTAGGAACTCTATAGTTTTTCGAGAAAGGCATGGGAAATATGAGAAAACATGAACAAGTATTATGTGCTTTCCTTAGACATTGTACGTTATTCCTAGGCATTCTATGAATTGGAGCTTGCAATGTTCACTAATAAAAGACAAGAAAAAAGAAACATTTTGTATTTTGTGTGATTAGATATTATTTGAATAAAAGAGTGATTTATTTGTATTTACAACTGAAGCAAATATTATTCCTAGGCATTCTATGAATTGGAGCTTGCAATGTTCACTAATAAAAGACAAGAAAAAAGAAACATTTTGTATTTTGTGTGATTAGATATTATTTGAATAAAAGAGCGATTTATTTGTATTTACAACTGAAGCAAATATTAATGCATAAACAATCTATTCAGCAGTAGTGTTGCTAGCGTGACCCGGGGGGGGGGGAAGATGTATTTTACGTCACCGCTCTGCACTCTTGGAAGTCTTCATTTGAAGCAGGAAGGTGGGCCCATCCAAAGTGCCAAAAATGGCGCGAAAACCCTCCGCTGCTGCAAATGCAGCCACTCCGACTGCAAAAAAGCAACCACGGAGCAGAAAGCTGCCACTGCGGCTCCTCAGTGGCGTCACTGTGACGCGCGTCACCCCCCCACTCACCCCCCCGAATCACACACCCCCAACCTACAGAAACTTACCTTTTCCGGCGCTCGTCACCGGCCCGGCCGGCGCTCCAGGGCCTTCTGAAAAGAAGAGGCCCTGGAGCGCTTGCGTTAAAACGCGAATTTTGCCGATTTTTGCGCATGCGCAAACCCTTTTCTGAGGGCAAGGGCCTGCCCTCTTTCCCTCAGGAGGGTCTGTGCATGCGCGAAAATCGGCAAAATTCGCGTTTTAATGCAAGCGCTCCAGGGCCTCTTCTTTTCAGAAGGCCCTGGAGCGCCGGCCGGGCCGGACGCTCCCCGGCCTCGGAGCGTCCGGCCTCCGGAGGGTGACGCGCGTCACCCCCCGGCGGCCCGCCCCGCCCGCCACGCTACAGTGACGCCAGTGCGGCTCCTCACAAGGAGACCACGGCTGTCACCCAGGGCTCAGCACACACACACACACCAGCCCTGGCCTGACTATGCTACTGCTATTCAGAATGCACCAGACATACAACATAGTTAGTTTACTTAATTGCACAGGCCTGAGCACATTTTGCTTTCTTAAAAGTGAGACCTATTCTTGGGTATATTTGGGGCACTGATTCCAAAAATGGCATCATTTTTGCCCTATCACATCTAGTTTTGGGGGTATGTGGCATCGCCACCTCATGAGAGTCAAGCAGCTTCCTCATGTGGAATCCAACGCCATGGCTTCCACATGAGGAAGATGCTTGTCTCGCATTATGAGGTGGCAATGCCATACCCTCCAAACTACGCATGATAGGGCAAAACCAATGCCGTTTTTTGAATTGGCGCCCCAAATTCATATCAAAACCACCATAAATTTTGAAAACCGTTATTTTGACCCTCAGATTCGCAGGACTGTGTTGTTACAACATGACAAACCTGACAAATGGCCAAATCCTATCCAACTTTCCGGCACTGATGCAACCTCTAAGTAAGGGAACAAACATTACCTTAAGGAAGCATCCATGAATCACACACACACACCCCGCAGAATGCAGCGCATGCCTCTTTGGCATAGGATAGTTGGAAAGTTGGATAGGATTGGGCCCTGACACTTAGGTTACCACAGAACATTGTTTTAAACATAAAAACATCTTTGACTTGATGTGAAGATACCTTTTGGTACTTATTTGCACTTTACTTGTTTGCACTGTATGCTCTAAGAACTATTAAGAATAACTATTATTCTCTAAGAATAACTATTATTCTGCACATTGCCAAATCAACTTTAGGTACCGTATTTTACGCTCCATAGGACGCATCGGTCCATAGGACACATGCATCCTATGGAGCATAAAATAGAAAAAAAAATTTTTACTTACCTGGGCTTGGGGGCGCTTCGGGGAGGCCTGTGGGGGCTTCGGGGAGGCCTGCGCAAGCCTCTGCAGGCCTCCCCGATCTTCAGTTCGGCCGAAAACAGCGATTTTCGGCCATTTCTGGAATGGTACTTTAGGTACCGTATTTTACGCTCCATATGACGCATCGGTCCATTGGACGCATGCATCCTATGGAGCATAAAATAGAGAAAAAAAGGTTTTTACTTACCTGGGCTTGGGAGCGCTTCGGGGAGGCCTGCGCAATTTCCGGAAATGGCCGAAAATCGCTGTTTTAATAATACAGTATTCTGTGGAATGCCCCCTAAGCAATGTGTGGGAGAATAGATATTAAACATTCCCAGTATTTGGAGGTGTGGCTTAGAATTCCTAGATATACTTTAGATCAGAGGTTCTCAACTTGTGGTACGTGTACCCCTGGGGGTACGCAAACCAACGGGCGGGGGTTCGCGGCTTGTTGTGTCTTATCAGCTGCAATCAACTGTGAGTCAGCATCAGACTTTAGTTTTGTAAATTTAAACTCCTGACTCACAGCTGACTTACAGCTGATAGGTACAGATTCGCAACTCCCATATTAAAAAAAAATCTGCCAAATCTCTATATAAACCCCTTTCTAGCATTTACATCCAAGTTAGGGTGAGTAAGTTATCTGACTAAATAGTCCCTAATTTATTACTAAAAAGAGAAACTTCATTGACAGTGAACATAAGAGATTCTTGTGCAACAAAACCACCCCTTCTCTCCCCCCAGACTGTGTTCCCAAGTGGAATGCAAATTAAGTGCTTTCCTTCTGGCTAATTCAATTTATATGCTGGGTTTTAGAATACGTTGTTTCTTCCATTTAAAGAAGGCAGCTCTTATGGCAGATTGAGGTGGTTCTCTGCCTTCTTAAGGAAGCTTAGACGAAATTGCCTTGGTTTGTTTTTGGATGGGAGACCTGTGGTGATATTTTCTTTAAAAAAAAAAAAAAAGTGGCAAAATTGAAAAATATGGGTGGCTAACAGTGTAAGCTGAGTAATTTTAATGATTAAATTTTACATTTTAATAATTTAATTAATTAATGCTAATAATTAATTGGCACAGAGGGTACTTCAAAAATTTGACTGTGCCAGGGGGTACACTTGGTGAAAAATGTGGAGAACCCCTGCTTTAGATTACTGAATTGAAACTTTTCCTGTAACATACATATTATTCTGTGGAAGTTTGTCGTGACTATCAGTAAGTGTTCAAATGAAGAATAATTACCATTTTGGGATATCTTAAATACAGAGTTGAGTTGCATTTTGTAACAATAGTTAGAAGTAGTACTTGCTATAAAGTGTGTGAGTCTGTTATAGATGTTAAATGTGTATTATTATTATTATTATTATTATTATTATTATTATTATTATTAATGCTTTCATTTCTGTTTCTTTTTTAGGCAGTCTTCACAAGCCAAAGAAGAAATATTTAGTGATTCCTCATTGCTGGAAAATCTTCAAAACAAACATGTAAGATACAGAAATAAATATTACTGTTGCATAATCTCAGATACCCTCTGGGCCCAATCGTAAAGGTGCGTTATGCCGGTGGAAGGTGCGTTCCGCCAGCATAACGTGCTTTGTGACTGTTGCAAAAGTGACTCACGCGGAGAGCGCATCCTTGCCACCGCTGGAAGCGGCAAGCGACCATGTCCGCACAGTGACGGATGCTGGACATCCACTACCTCAGGTAAGGCTGCACAGTGCGGGGAGGAGGGAGGATCGAGCCCAGGAAGTGGGCGGGTTTGGTGGCAACAGCACCTGCCAACGCCATACCAGCTTCCTGGCCTAATCTGCTTTCAGTCAACACAGACTGGAGTATATCCAAGTAGTCCCCTCAGGCCAGCATGGGCCTTCCCCGAGGCAAGAGAAAAATGTTCCCTTATCTCTAGGAGGCTTCAACATGCCAAAATTCCCCCGCAGGATATAGCAGACGGCACGTTGGTACCGCTGCATCACTGCGTAGAGAGTTACAGTGGATTGGGCTGTCAGTAAAACAAATATAATAAATCACTTTCAGAAAACTAACTTATATCCCAATCGCACTTTACTTGAAACTGAGACCCATTTGTTTAAATAAAACTGATTTCCAGTTAAGGACCTAACTAAACATTGCATGCAAACAAGTATTAAAAAAAACTTGAATAGCTGCAGGAGAAAGTAAATCGGATCAGAGAACCCATAACATTTTTGTACAATCCCTCACTCCCAAGTTATTTTTTCCATTCAGGGTTCCAGATATGTTTACCCAGTAGCAGGGGGGGGGCAGCACGTGGGAGGGTGACAAGCACTGTGTGGCAATTTGGTGGCCGATAAATGGTTGCGTGGCTTGCGGCGCCACAAACGTTTTGCCCGCCTGGGCTCCTACCTATCTTTTGCTGGCATCGTTCCCACTGGGGGGCATTTTCGCGGCCATAACGCTGCCAGGGTGACGTTGGTAGCAGGGGCGGGGCTAGTGGTATCACGGGGGTGCAGCAGCGGCTAGCTACATTACTGTTTACCCTTGCAGGCACACATCTTGAGCAAGGGGCAGGGGAGTTGGAGCAACTAGAGATAAGAGTTGCAGTGGAAAAATGGCGCATGGGAAAAGGATTAAGCACTTCCATTGTCATTTCTCTGCTCCAAAGGGCCCCCTCCCAAGGCCAGTCATATACTCAGCCCATCTGGTGCGCAAGGTGGTGACTCTTGGCGTCACACCCGAGTGCACAGACATAGAAGTAATTGGCGGTGACGTGATGACTTCCAATTACGTCCGGGTTGCAGCCGGAAGCAGGAGAGGATGGCGGGGCTTTGCAATCTCTCTGTGGCCCCATTTCGGCTTCTTCTTTTGGAAAGGGGAAAGCCAGAACAGCATGGCAGCAAGATCACAAAGTCGTGGAAGCAAGAGAAGGCGGCAGGGCTGAGCAATCTCACTGCAGCCCCATTCTGGTTTTTCCTTTCCAAAGGAGAAGCCAGAATGGGGTGGCAGCGAGATTGCAAAGCTCCGCCCCCTGCCTCCTCCTGATTCAGCAGTGTGCTGGAGGAAGGGGGTGGAAGAAGTCACTCGGCCCAACGAGGCCGCCGTTTCTTCGCACACACCCTTCTGGCACGATTCAGTCAGAATGGGGTGTGCTGATCGCTCTGAGCTGGGCTGAGTGGCTTCTTTCGAGGACGAGGCCGTCATCTTAGCTAGTCTGCCCAGGCCCCCCCCCCCACGTGATGCTGTTGGGTGGTACCTGGTGCCCCCCACCCACCCCATGCTAGGTATGCCACTGCCCAAGGCAGCTTTTCTGTAACAAAAATGTAACATCTTCTAGGTGTGTCTTCCTCCTCTCACTTTGCATAATGCTTCTGTTTTTCCTTTTATCTATGTAAAGAACAGTTCTCTTTAGTTCTTTTTTCAATTACTGCAAAAATGTGGTGTTTTGAACTATCAAATATCACTAAAGTTTTTTTTCTCTGCTAAACCATTACCTCGTTATCTTCCCTCATGACTATTATCTGTTCTTTGTGATTTCTTTCTCACCTTCATTTTCACTCCATTAAGTCCTAATTGTGCCCACATCTCTTTTATTATGTTCTCTTCATTCTATCTCCTTACCAGATTCATGCAAATTACTATTTTTTAAAATCTCTTTACCTTGGCCCCTTATCTATTTTTCTCTATCAACCATATCATCATAGCTCTGCTGATTCTTTTATCTTGGTCAAACCTCATGTTACTTCTTCTGTTTGACATCTTCATTAACAGTGTTTATTAACAGTATTAATAAATACTTTCTTTCTTGCTGCTCCTCCTTTTTGGACTCCTTGCCAACAGAAATCTGCACATCTCCTTCCTTGCAAGAATATAAACAGCATTTGAAAATGCATCTCTTATCCTAATCCTGTGACCTCTAATTTCTGCCTGATCTTTTGCTTTCTCCTTTTTGTGTCCCTTCTTTCTTCCTAAAGTTCTGGACTTCCTTAAATTGTAAGCCAGGGAGAAGGATCTGTTTATTTTCAACTCAATTTCAGTTCAGCCCCTCCGCTGTTTTTCCCATTATTTGTTGATGATGATGATTCTTATTAGAAATTCCTTGACTGTATACCAGTGGTTCTCAAAGTGGTGGGTCACGACCCACCATTGGAACCAAAAGCTGTCCCCTGCCCCCTTAAGGGGTGGGGACAGCATGGTGGTGGCGGCAGCGATCCCAGGGATCGTCGCCACAAAAGTTTTAAAATGGAATTTTCTGACTTACCGGGGGGTCCTGGAGCCCTCCGGAGGGTTCGGGGAACCCTGCGCTATCCTCCTCAGCCCCCCCCCCGAGCTTCAGATCGCCACTCTGTGGTGTTTTACAACCACTTCTGAGTTTTGCAAAAAATGGTTGTAAATTGCTACAGGGTGGCGATATGAAGCTGGGGGGGGGGGAGCTGCGGAGGGTAGGCCTCCCTGACCCCCGGTAAGTCCAAAAATTGCATTTTAAAACTTTTCCATGGTGGCAGCAATCCCCAGGATCGCCACCGCTGCTGGCCCTGCCCCTGCAACCACTCAATGTTCTTCCTGCCTCACGGAGAGAACTTTGAGAAACGCTGCTGTATATTGACTCTTCCTTGGAGCATCTGGCTCCTGTGCTGCCTTTATGGTGGTATAGCTTGATACCTGGAATTGCAAAAGCATATGCACCAAGGTGACAAATCAAGTATTTGCCATGTGCTGCTCATACCCTAGGTCAGTGGTCTTCAGCTTGTCAAGAGCTGGGATCTACTTCAAACCCCAACCTGCAAAATGGGACCCACCTTCAAAAGCCCAGCTGGCAAAGATGGTTGGGTGAGTGAGTGACTCCTACTGGTGATCCATCAGCAAGCAGTGTTACCACATCATTCTGCCCCTTCTTTCCTTTTAGTCCAAGTGGAAGGAGAGAAGAGGGGCAAAGAGTGACATGACAACAGCATGCACTCAATTTTGAAAAGTGGAGGGAGAAAATGAGGTCAGGAGAGAGAGTGCTGCAGGAGGGAACAATAGGCAGGTGGGTGGGACACTGAGGGACATACTGAATATTGGGGACTTGGCTAAAGCATGCCCTCCAAAGCAAAAATCTCCAGTGGGATTTACTTCATCTAAGGCCCCTAATCGTGGCTACTGTTCAAACTGTGGAAATGGAAGCTACAGAACAAAATGATGGCAGCAGCACTGCAGCGACCTGAGATCAGGTCACAACACACTTCAGGGTCCTGACCCATCTGTTGAAGACCTCTGCCCTAGGTGACCTCCTAGGCCTGGCTAAAAGTTGAAGCATCCTTGATTTCAATAAAATCTACTATTTTAATATACTCTCACTATTTCTGATCTATTCGTATATACTTAAAAGCTTTAATGTTGGAATGGAGCATAATTCATTCTACTATTCTTTGTTGTAGCCCACTGCTCCTATAATTTGTGAGTTTCTAACTATGATGGCAGTGTGCCATACAGCAGTTCCAGAAAAAGAGGGCGATAAGATAATTTATCAAGCAGCATCTCCAGGTGAGGGTTATATATACATTAAAATCTGTAAAAATATTATGTTCTTTTTGTGCAGATTGTCCAGGTGCATGACTGATATGTATCTTAAGACTTTATTTTAGAATGTTATGAGATTTTTTAAAAAATGGCATGATGAAAACAATGTTATCTACGTTTTATTTAGGTTGTGGGCATTAGATTTGGGAGGGAGAAAAAGAAAGCAGCATATGTATTCATCATTAGGAATACAGTAGTAGTATGCATTTGCTTTGGGGTAAATTGAACTGAATCAAGCCCATTTAATTCCATTTTTCTTCGTATTGAAACAAATACCCTTGTAACGCATGGGTACAACTGAGATTTAGAAACTTCGTTGTTATACTTTTGTTCATGGGGGTCTTATCTTCTACCACCAGCAGCAACTTTCTATGCTGCCACTTCCTGAACAGGCACATTTTTATTTTTCCCCAATGTCCCATGTGCAGCATTGTTCTGAGACACTGCAGTTGGGGTGATGGTGGAGGTAATCAGTGGAGGCTGCCATTAAAAAAAATAAATGCCATTTATTTCTCAGTTTCCTGGATGCAGTTCAGGAAGAGGCTGCAAAAGATTAACTATGAATATTAAGGACATACACATAAGACAGACTTGAAATATACGCACTTGTTTGTCCTTATTACTTACTTTGAGGCATGTACAGAGAGACGGGCAGCGCAATCCTGCTCAACTATAGGGCGGCGGAGCGAGCGCTCTGCCGCCCTAAGCTGTCAACTCTAAGGGCCGCCGGCACTAGGCTGGCAGCCCTTCCTCTGCCTCTGGATCTCCATGCGGTCACCGTAAAAATGTAAGGGATCCCCCAGCAGCCGCATGGGCAGTGAGGGAGGGGGGCTATTGGCCATGCCGGCCCGGGAGGAAGGGGACGAATGTTCCCTTCCCCCAAGTAGACCTCCAGGCCACTGCAGAGCAGCCCGGAACAGGGAAAGGATGCGGCAGACGACCCTGGGGCGCCCGCCGGATAGTTAGGTAGAATTGCGCTCTAAGTCACTGAAGTGAAAAGTCTGGATTTTGATGTTTCATTTATCTATCAGTGAAATAACAGAAGATTATTTGTTGTAGATGAAGGAGCATTGGTTAGAGCCGCCAGACATCTTCATTTTGTTTTCACTGGAAGGACGCCAGACTCAGTAATTATAGAATCTGTAAGTACATTTAAAATAGTAGTACATGAGCTAGTTGTTGTCACTAAGACATTACCATAATATAGAACATGGTGGTCCAACGCGTGGCCCGCAGGCCGCATGCGGCCCCCGAAGGCCTCTGCTGCGGCCCCCGGAGCTCCCCTCCCTCCCCCGCAGTCACCCACGCTCCCCTGCTGATCGGAAAGACGGTCGGAAGCCGACCGCCTTTTCGATCAGCAGGGGAGCGTGGGCGGGGCATGCTGGGGAGGGGGATGCTGAAGCCGACGGACGCTTCTAGCATGCCCCGCCCACGCTCCCTTGATTATCAAAAAGGCGATCGGCTCCTGACCGCCTTTCTGATCAGCAGGGGAGCGTGGGCGGGGCATGCTAGCGTCCGTCGGCTTCAGCGTCTGTCTCCCCCCCCCCCGCAGCGGCCTTTGAGCTCATTGGCAAGGGCGGGCGGGGCATGCTGGCCCCTGGGGAGAGGCTCAAGATGACCATCGCGGCAGTCAATGGAAGGTTCCCTTCCCTTTCCCAGGGACACGAAGCGGATTGTTCCTAGCACGATGCCTGCTTTTTACTGTTTTCAAAGTAAGACTCAGCTCCCCAGAGAGGTAGGGATCCTTGTCACCTCCTCGTAATTTTTTTCGGACCAGTGAACAGCCGCACAAAGAAGCCACACAAAGGAACACCACAGCTACGTTCATACGTGGGATCCTGATTGCTTTTCACTCTGTGAAGCCTGTGGTCTTCTTGCTTCCCTCCTCCTAGCTTCCACACTTTCGCGCTCATTTCTCTCCTCCCCCCCCCCTTTAGCTCCATCTTTTTCTCCCTGCCCCAGTAAGGCTCAGCAATCCGAATCCCTTTCCTCCCTCTCCTGCGCACACACTTCAGGAGCCACTTTTCGTGCTTGTTTTTCTCTCTCTCTCTCTCCCCCCCCTTTTAGTTCTCCTCCAGCATCTTTCCTTCCCTGCCCCAGTAAGGTTCAGCGATTCCCTTCTCTCTTGTGCACGTGCTTCAGGAGCAATGTTCCATTTATCTTCCGCCCTCCCTCTTCCCCGTCAAGGACTCTACTTGCAACTGCTGTGTAGAAGCGAGAATTAATAACTTAGGTATGGGGGGCTGGAAATATGGGGGGTTAGACTTTTTGGGATTGGAGGGAAATAGGGGGGAGCAAATTTGGGGGTATTAAGGTAATTATGTGTGTGTGGAACTTAGGACTGATATGACCCCAGAACCTGGGGGTGGGTTGGAGAGAGGGACATGTGGGGGCTAAGACTGGGGGGGGGCATGGAAAGTTCTTATGTTGGAAGGAGGGAGATGACTATGAGGGTAATGGGTGGAAGGGTTGATTTTGGGGGTGGTAGGGTAAATATTTGTGATTATTAAGTGAATTGTGGTGGCAATGAGGACTTGGAAAAGGAGGAGGGGGTTAGAAGTTAATGTGGGGCTGGCAGGAGGTTTGGGTGTTGGAGGGAGAGGGGGAATAAGTGGGGAGAAAGAGAGAAGTGCCACTTAATTTTTTATTTTTTTTATTACCCAAATTATTATTATTATTATTATTATTGTTATTATTATTATTATTATCATCAATATTAATAATAATAATAATAATAATAATAATAATAATATGTACCACGTGTCACCAGATGACACAAAATGTATTTAGGATCATGGTCAAAAAGGTTTGGGAACCACTGCGTTAAATCCTGTGCTATAAATATTGCCAAAGCTTGTGCATTGGTCATTATTATTAATTAATTAATTAATAATTTAATTCATTGTGCGGTCCCCGGGTTCCACGTCGAAGTCTGCATGCGGCCCTCGAGGTATGAAAAGTTGGACCACCCTGATATAGAAACTACCTTGAACCATATTCTAAAAGAATACATTAATCAAGATCTCACTTATTTTCCAGCTTGGACAGGAAGAAAAATATAAATTGCTAAATGTGCTAGAATTTACAAGGTAATTAAACATAAAAGTTTATTTAGTTTGATTTGATTTTTTTTAAAAAAAAAACCTATTGTTTCCTTGGTAAACTTTTCTCCTTCATGTAAGTTATTGTCTGAGAATATATGCATTTAATAAAGGTTCCTGTGTTCAAGTTTTTAAGTACAATAATGTGTAGCAAAATTAGCGCACTGAGCAATACAACACCATTATTTTGATGGTGCCATGTGGGGAGGGGAATTAGTTGTCTTGAGAGAATATTTCTCTGAAGTACAGTACTTCTGTCCAGTAAACATTCTTTTATTTCAAGGTATGCTTGAACCAATACATGCTTTACATTTCTTCAGGAAAGGTATAGATCATGTAACTAGTAATGTAAGCCTATGCATGTTTACTCAAAAGATTCCTGTTGTGTTTACTTATTTACTAACTTATTCCCTAGTTACATAATGCACTCCTAATCTGCAATCCTGTGATGCTTACTTGGGAAGAAGCCCCATTAATTTAATAGTACTTACTTCCAAGTTAACATACTGTACAAAGGATTGCACTGTACGCTTAAAACCTATTTGAAATTAAACCTCTCTTTCAGTTCTAGGAAAAGAATGTCTGTGATTGTCCGCACACCTGCTGGAAAATTAAGGATCTACTGCAAAGGAGCTGTAAGTTGTTAGCATGTTTTTAAATTGAAATGTTCATGTATTCTTATCAGGGATAAGTTGTAATGAAGTACAGTCGGACCTTTTTATCTACTGGGGTCCTGTTCCCAGAACCCCAGTGGATTAAAAAAAAAAACCAGTGTTATATGAAAACTGGGGTGGGAAGCGGTTCCACATTACCTTTTTCCAAGCATCTTTGCCGCTTCCCTCCTCCTGAGTTCGTTTAAATTGACTAAAAAAAAAAAACACACTACCGGAAGCAACCTGTAGATGGCGTCAGAGACTCCCAGTTGCATTTTTTCTTTTTTCAGCAGTTTAAACACGCTGGGAAGAAGCTGGCAGGCACCTGACAGATTCCCGGTTGCGGTTTATTTTCTTCTTTCTGTAGTTTGGATGTGCACAGGAGGTGGGAAACAGCCGGCAGGCCCCCAACAATGCTGAAAAAAGAGGTAATGTGGCACAGTCGAACTCCCTCTTCCACAGTTTTGCCACCCATGTTGAGTCAAAAACATGGATGGAAAAACCGTGGATAAAAAGATCCAACTGTATGCTATTCAGGGGTGATGCCGCATGTTGGGTCTTGTGAGGAATGGGCCACCCTCTCCCACCATCTTATCTGCCTCTGCAGGCCTGGTGACATGCGCAGAAAGGCCCAGGCCTTCCCACCAGCACTCTGGCAGTGTGCTACTCAGCACAATGCTGGAAAGTGCTTTAGAGCTGCTTTTCTTCAGCCACCGCCAGTAGAACACATGTTCCCCTGGTGGCTGAAGCCCATAGGATTGGGCTGTCAGAATCACATACAGAGTTAAGAATTGAACTTAGATGGAATTGAGCTTGCTCACAAAGCCCATCTTCAGGAAACTAGATTGTCATCAACTGATTATTTATTCCACTTGCATTTTAGAAAACAAACTAATGCCCACTTAAAAAGACATACATTTTGAATGCCAGAGTTATAAAAATTACTCCAGTTGATTTTTAACAATACTTGCGAATATTCATTGAGGCAAATGTGTATATAATTTGTAGTTATTGTTTTCTACCTAAAATTACAACTCCTTTAGTGTTGCAGGTGTGCTCTAAGACAGCGTTTCCCTATTTTTTAGCCCGCACACCATGTACGCGGGCCTCTGGCTTGGCGCATACCACTGGAGGAAAGTGCCAATGACATCATCGGCACTTTTTCTGGGTTTGCGGCCAGCCGGAGCTCGGAAAAGGAAAGAAAAGGCAAGGTAAGATGCAGAGGGCCATCCCTGGCACTTACAGCCTGCGTGCTCAAGCTCTGCCTACTCGCGCCCACCGGATCCTTACCTGCCTCCTCCAGCGGCCGCTCGTGTGCTCCGGCGACGGAGCAACTTGCTTTATGACGCGTTTGCGACTGCTTCCGGCAACGGAACACTTGTTCCATCGCCTATGCAATCCTCAGGATTGCACTGATGATCTGTTTACTGTCAAAGATTCTCCCTGCACTAGGTCATGGTTAAAGTTTGCCTATCTGTCAACCATGATATTAGGAAAAATGTGCTAGTTTATTATGTACTCCTGTGATAACAGAGCAGTTCAATAAAGCACTAAATACAGTGTACGAGCAGAAAAGTGGTCAAGGGAAGGCAAAGATCACATGCAACAATGACATTGCAGGCTTTAGCTGTGTCTGCACTGATGCCAGTATACGCACTGTTGTGGGTTGAGTTGTCCCTCAGTAGAATTAAAGAGAATCCATGTGGCCTAGGACAACCAAGCAGCAATACTCTTAATTCTTAATAAGAAGAATATTACTGATTAATAATAATCTTAATAATAATATGGTGCCTGCTACAAACATTAATAGTACAATAGCAGAAGTGTATGCAAATTCTCACATGACATCACATGGATCAGTTGCACATCAGATATGCAACTGAACCATAGTTCAGTAAATACTATAAGGGTTACATGTTTATCAAGCATTCAGTTGGCCTGTGTGCGCTAGTGCAGGGGTTCTCAACCCCTTTCCAGCTGAGTACCACCTCCGGCGCCACTTTTCTGCTGTGTACCACCGGAAGTGACTGGCAATGACATCAGTTACAAAAGCCAGTTACTTTCAGGTTCTGGAGGCCAGAAAATGCAGGTAGGAGGCTCTCGGCGGGTGGGAGGGCCCCTCCTCAGTATTTCCGAGAGACTCGGCCAAAGGCAGGAGCCTGTCAGGAGTGGAAACGTGCCACTGAAAGTGCCAGGTCGGGCCGAAGTACAACTGGTGGTACTAGTACTACTGGTTGAGAACCCCTGCACTAGTGCATAGGAGGCTGCTCCAGAATTTGTTGAAGGTGATCAGAAGCTCACCTTTGTTTCTCCTTTTGAGAAAAAACCTTTATATTACTTGTAGTTGAAATTTATTTCAATACTATAAATTCATAATAGATTAAATAGAAGTTTATTTCTGTAGTACAGAAATAAATGCCTGCCATGCGCGTCACCGGACCGTGGCGGGGGTGGCGGGCCGCCGCGGGGTGATGTGCGTTTTGGGGTGACGCGTGCATCACCCTGCGGCCCACACGTCACCGCTGCCGTCGGCTCCGTGCGTCACCCGGCCGGTCGTCGGATGCTCCGAGGCCTTCTCCCGGGGCCGAGGCGGGAAGAAGGCCTTGGAGCGTCCGACCTGGCCGGCGGTCCGGCCGCTTCTGGCGAGGCCCTATGCTATGGGGCTTGTTTACGCATTTCCACGCATGCCCTCAGAAGAGTCCTGGGCATGTACGGAAATGCGTAAACAAGCCCCATAGCATAGGGCTTCGCCAGAAGCAGCCGGACCATCCAACGACCCGGCCAGAGTTGTGGGCATGAGCAAAAATCTGGGAGGCCCCGCCCTCAGAGCGAGGCTTCCCTCAGCGCAGGCGCAACGTGGACAGTAGTCGCTCGCGGCAAAGGCAGCCATTTTTCACAACCTCGCCCCAGCGCCCGTCGTCTGCACGGGAGGAGCCTATCATGGGGGTGACGCGCGCACCTCTCGATTCAGGGTGACGCGCGCCCTAGTGACGTCTGGTCTTCTGGCCAGTTTCTTCACTTAATTTTTTTATGTGTTGTATAAAATAAATCTTTTTTCAGTATGTCATATGTTGTTACAGGACACAGTAATTTATGAACGGTTGGCTGAAAATTCAAAATATAAGGAAATTACCTTGAAACACTTAGAGTTATTTGCTACAGAAGGTGAGTATTATTGACGTAATATTAAACTGTAAATAAAACCATTAAGTTGGCAATAGTGTCGCAACTTTGTAACAATTGGAGGTTACTGTACCACACTTTCTCTGGTAGAGGAAGGGTCATTTCCTACAGAATGGAAAATGCCCGCGTGCCAGCTTTTTCAATACAATTAGTATAGTGTGATTGATGGCCCTGATCTCTAAGAACTGCTTCACATGTCTACATTACTTGCTTTATCTCCTAGCAGAGGAGAGCATCCATGGACACATTGCTTCCCTCACTGCCCCAATCAGACAAAGCCATAAAAAAACCCAGGTCTTAAGTCTCTTGGAAAGAGCTGCTCCTCCTGTTTGGTGTATAAGCTTAACTGCGCAATCCTGCACAACTTTGCGCCGGTGGAGCGTGCTTTCTGCCAGCGCCGGGTGTCATAAACGCGCTGTAAAGCGCTTTATGGCACCCGGAGAGTAAGGCCGGTAGCCCTCCACTGTCCTCCGGACCCAGCACCCACCGTTTGTTGCACTCCAGTCAGTGCAGGGGCGGAGGGGGGGAGTCCTACACCAGTCGGTGCAGGGGCGAGGGGAGGGCGGTGAGGGAGGGGGACAATGGGCTGGGAGGGAACGAGGATATTGACGGCACGCTCCACCGATATCCTGAGCCCGTTTCCAGCTTGGGCCGCCCTTACCCCGCCACCCCGGATGTACACTGATTCCAGAGCTGGTGTACATCTGAGGAGGCCCATTGGGCCCGGACAGTCCTACACCTGGAGAAGGGGACGAATGTCCCCTTCTCCCGAGGTGTTCCGGGCCATGCTGATGTGGCCCGGGAAGGGCATTGGATACAGCGGCCATCCCTTTAGGCCAGCTGCGTATCTTTACTTAAGGAATAAGGAACTTACAGTACAAGCCTATGCATGTCTACCCAGAAGTGAGCCGGAACCCCATTGAATTTAATGAAACTTATTCTCAGGTGTGTATAAGATTGCAGCCTCTGTCTCTGATGAAAACTAATGTGTTTGTGGTTTTGTAACTGTCAGCTGCCAAACTTTCTTAGAGGTGGCAATGGGTCAACTGGTAATTTAATTGGATGAACTAGTGTAGTTGAAACATTGAGAGCCTCTGTATCCAATGTAAATGAAGAATGCTCCATCCTCTCAGGTGGATAAGATGCTGTCTGTCCACTGCAGATAATATGACAACAAAGGCACATGTCATCCACCAGAGAGAAAACGGGTCTCTTGCTCACATGAGAGAGCCGAGCATGCTCTTCATCTAGGCCCAGACACACCTGAAGTGCATCATGGAAGAACACCTAAGGGAAGAGAAACTTGAACCCATGCTCGGCTGGCTGAGTTGTCACCATTTGGATCAAGTGGAATGGAGCTTCCTCCCAGAAGCCTGCCAGCAGATCATGTACCATTTCAGGATTCCAACGGTGTTTGTCACCCAAGTGAACATCAAGCTTTCCAGGTAAGTCACCTGGTTGAGATGTCAGAGAGTGGAGGGCTCTTTCACAAAAAATAGCACTTGAGGGACGTACCAACACTGTCACAGCTTTTGGAAATTCCATCCAAGAATGCTCTCTTCCGTTGAGAGAGAAAGGAACATTGGACTTACCGTGATACGTTCTTTATTTGTAGTGGACTTGCAGCATCCTACCCATCCAAGAGGATGAAACATTCTTCACTTATTTTGGATACATAGACTCTCAATGCTTTGGCTATGCAAATTTATCCTATTACGTTAAGAGTTGGCCCGTTGCCTACCTCTAAGGAAGTTTGACAGTAGATAGTTACAAAACCACCAGCATGATAGTTTTCATCAGAGGCTGACAGCACAATCCTATGCTTCTACTCAGAAGTAAGTCTCAGTGTATTCAACAGAACTTACTCCCGGGAAAGTGTGAACTGTAGCCCTAGTTCCTTAAGCTTATGTACAAAATTGAGGGAAGAACTCCCAAGAGACTTAAGATCTGTTTTATTTGCATTGCCCTGTCTGATTGGAGAATCTGGGAGAAGCAACCCATCCAAGGATGTCATCCATCCATTCTGAAGGAACAACTTATCATGATAAGACCAACTTTTTTTCTCTACCCTTGGATATGTGAAATGAAACCATTGAGAAGCATTGTATTAGAGTCAATTTGCGATGACATGAACATTCTGGCTGTAGTATATGACAAGTATGACTAAATCACCACAGATATAAGTTTCCGTTTTAATGCAGCAGTCAAGCAACATATATCTTGTTCAGCTTGAAATGTAACCAATATATTTTTGATTGAATGTATCAGATGATTTTGAACCAGTCATTACCTGAAACTGAGTTTTTCTGCCATGAAAGGATGTGTGATTTTTTTGCTTGGAGAAGAATCACCCACATCATGGGTGACATTTATGATGAAGTGGTGGCAGCTTTAGTGGCTTTTTTAATATATTGGGGAAACATTTATTTATTTATTGGATTTATATCCCGCTTTCTCCCCAAAGCGGCTTACAGGGGCGTCACTAGACGCGCGTCACCCTAGTGCGGGGACGCGCGTCACCCCCCCTAGGGGCGCGACGTTATAGGCGCGGGGGGAGGGGGCCACCCGGCTCCCCCCCCCGCATCGCGTCGCCCCCTCCGGACGCTCTGAGGCCGGCCCGGGAGCCGGCCTCGGAGCGTCCGAACCCTTCGGCGCTCCAGGGCCTTCTGAAAGAAGGCCCAGGCAGCGCGTCAATCCGGGTATTTTCCGGATTTTCGCGCATGCGCAGACCCGTTTTGAGGGCTTTTTGCCCTCAAAACGGGTCTGGGCATGCGCGAAAATCCGGGAAATACCCGGATTGACGCGCTGCCTGGGCCTTCAGAAGGCCCTGGAGCGTCGACGGGGTCGGACGCTCCGAGGCCGGCTCCCGGGCCGGCCTCGGAGCGTCCGGAGGGCGACGCGTGTCACATAAGTGACGCGCGAGGGGGTGCGCGCGTCACCCCCTGGCGGCCCGCCCCCCCCGCCACGCTCCAGTGACGCCAGTGGCGGCTTATTTGTTTGTCCATGTTCTAAGTCCTACTACACATTCAAAGACGAAAAAAGATGTTTTGTTGGTAGAAGTTGCCATACAATGTTTTGAAAATTATAAAGGCATAAATGATTGAGCACTGGATGACCATTTATTTCCTTAGGCTTGAGAACACTTTGTTTTGCTGTTGCTGAGATTTCAGAAAGTGACTATCAAGAGTGGCTAAATGTCTATCAAAGAGCTGCAACATCTGTACAAAACAGAGCACTAAAACTTGAAGAAAGTTATGAACTAATTGAAAAAGTAGGTGATGTGTATTGCTTTATGAACTTTTTATGTGGCTTGTCATGAATCTTTTCTTGAAGTTTTAGTTTTATAAGATAGTTAACCTTTCTTATATTTACTATCACAATTTATCAAACAATTTTGAAAGAGGGGTCAGATTGAATAAAGCATTCCTATTTTATTTTACAAAAACGGAAACAAAAATGCCAAAATGTTGATTTGCTACAAATTATTTTTCAGTTTAAAATCTTACGTGTGATGGAATACAGCTGATAGATATTGTTTCATGATGTAATATTGCTGCAATTGCTATCATAGAATTACTTCTTTTGTTTATGACATCTCTGGCCTATGTTCTGAACACTTTTGTATGCTCTGGGCCTGGGTATTTTATTGTTTTGGCCTTGGTCTTCATCTGCACATCTACTACAGGCTGTGCCCTTGTTCCTTGTCCAAGTCCTCAAACAGATCATTGCTAGTGCCAGGCCTAATGCCTAGTTGTTACCTGAGAAGTAGGTAATGCTTAGTTGTTACCTGAGAATGTATGGCTAGCCGCTAGAATGTGTGACTGGCTTCAGGAATTATGACAAGATCAGAAAGGGCCAGGTAGTACTCCCTTTCTCCTCTTCCTGCTAATGTTACTACAGAAAAAAATAAATAAATGCAAGAATAAATAAATGCTCTTCGGAGCCAGATATTTTAGACTGAAAGATGTGCAAATCATGCATATGATCTATGCATTTCTCCCCAATCATAAGCAAACTTGGTTGCAAATACGTGCCACAGAGAAATATATCGAACATACGGTACTTCTAAATAAATGAGTGTTTAATTTCAGGTTAATTTTCTTAGCCTCATCCTAGATATTATTTTGGGGAGCCCAATCCTATCCCCCACCAGCCTGTGCAGTGCAGCGGTGCTGATGGAGAGCATGCTGCATCATAGGGGGGGGGGCACCAGACAGTCCGGGAGAGGTAAGTAAAAATATTTTTTACTTACCTCCCCATAAGCCACTTGGCCTCTAATGGGTCTCATCGGACCTATGTGAGCTATTTAGCTGGTGTAGGTCTGAGGAGAGTCAGGGGTGTGCTGGGCTGGGAAAAGGAGGATTGGATCTTGGCATGTGCAACTGCCACTGAGAACCAACCCCTCTTGCCCTCAAGATGCCCCCTGTCCACCCTGTTTCCTGCCCCACTCCTTCCCAGAACCACCCTCGCCACTACCTTACCTGCTGTGACGCAGCCTGGGTGAGCCTTTGATGCATGCACTCTGTCTATTTGTGCCAGCAGTCTTACAGTGCACTACAGCGGCTCGCCTTTTGTAGTGCTACACCAGGACCTATGGCAATGGATCACAACAGTTACTTCCATAAGTCCCCAATAGGATTGGAGCATTATTTACAACATTCAGTGGTTTATTTGGGATTTTTTAAAAAAAATATTTAACTGATAATTCTCTGATATGTTCTTTACCAAGAATCTTCAATTACTTGGAGCTACAGCCATAGAAGATAAGTTACAACACCAAGTGCCTGAAACAATAGAAACTCTAATGAAAGCGGATATCAAAATCTGGATCCTTACTGGGGATAAGCAAGAGACTGCTATTAACATTGGTAATGTGTTAGACTTAAAAATCTCTAAAAATTTCAAAAATAGTGGAAAAAAAATGAAAAAGAGTGCACTTTATCTTTGGAAACACTTTATATTTGGGAACAATTAAGTGCTGCTTTGGATGTTGATTTTTCTGAAAAAAATATTTTAAAAAATAAATAGCAACTGCAGGAGTGACTAAGCAGAATTGGGATCACAGTGCATGGAAATGGGGTATTTATTTCCTTCCCTCTATGTGGCAGTCCCAGCAAAAATATCACTACCCCCCCCCCAAATCCTCTTGCATTCCTCCTAGGGGAGGAATCTTTGGGGAAAGTGACTTTTGTTGGCATCACAATGCAGAATGGTTAGCGGCCCATCCTCATTCACCATAGTCCTGATCCTTATTCCCCTTCACAGCTGCTGCTATAATTTTTTTTTTTTTTGGGGGGGGGGTTGCTCAAAGCCTAATGACACATTTCCATAATATGTGGTTTGACCCTAAGGTTTACATTTCTTGCAAGGTGCCGGGGGATTCAGTTGTCACATCCTGGAAAAATCTTTTGTCATATCTTCTTTTAGCTGAAGCTGGATAAAGTTGCTAGGATACCAAGGTAAGGGGCTACACAACTGCCCATAATGGCCCTGCCTGGCTAGCATGTCATAAGATACATTTGACGCTCATAGTGGCTCAACTCGCTATACAAAACAAATTTTTAAAACAATCAACTTTTTTTCTCTTGATCTTTTCTTAGTCTCAAAGGGCTCGAGAAAGAAGAAAGTCTCCAAATCCCCTCACAACCCCCCACTTTCTGTTTATAATTAAATCTAAGCCCTAATTATGTCAAGTTGCACAATTAAATGTACATGTAACTACACAGTGGCAAACCTTGGCTTGCAAGATATGACTCTTTTTTCCTCTATCCAAGCAATGCTCTCGCCTACCCAGAGAAGGGTAAGAGACAGACATTCAGACTTGATTTGCCTGCCTCAGGAACCACAGCTTCAGTTCCATCTTGGCAAAGAACGTTCTTAAGCATTATGTTTTTCTGGCAAAAAGTGACTGGTTCAGATTTCACATGGGCATTTCGAGACTTTCTAGCTTGAAGTCACAGAGCTAATGGGCCTGGAAGTAAAGCCATGAAGAATGTTTAACGATCACTGCATTCATGGCTGTTCTCAACCAGTGCCATACCCAGCATACGTGGATGCTGGGACAGCCAATGCTGGACATGCCACTTTCTCCCTCTCACTCCCTCTCCTCCTGTCTCTCGTGCAGTTGGCACAGCATGGGTTCAGAACAAGGCAGGGGAGAAGCAATCCTTCTTTATTCTCCTTCCATTCATGGATTCTCTTCACAGGACTCGAAAAGGATTCTGTCACTTTGATACAACCTCCTTTGGCTTCTATGAAGGATCTCACTCTCAAAAACTGTTTCTGGTAGCTATTGCTTCTACCTGTAGGTGTTTGAGCCAATATGGACTTTCCATAAGCAAAATTGATGTTGCAATCTGGCCCTTCCTTTATGCTGAAAGTAAATTTGTTTTATAGATCCCAGGAGGTGCTGTTTCTCATTTCTCTCCTAACCCACTTTAATCCCATAGAGCAGTGGTCTTCAACCTTTTCCATGCCATGACCCCAGTAAATAAA
Source organism: Plestiodon gilberti rubricaudatus (assembly GCA_026170595.1). NCBI lineage: Eukaryota > Metazoa > Chordata > Lepidosauria > Squamata > Scincidae > Plestiodon > Plestiodon gilberti. The sequence continues at coordinate 74,527,949 of JANXHW010000005.1, read as the reverse complement.
GTACGAGGCTAGGGGCCCACCATTGATCCCACCCCCCCTCCCAGGACCTGATCCGCCCACCCCTGCACCTGTTGCCACCCCCTGCCTCAGAACCGGCAGCCTCATCCTGCCGAGCTCGCCCAGCCTACACCACTTGTGGCGGGGTCATTCCAGAAAAGGAGAACCGAGCCACTGTTCACCACCACCACCCCTAAGTGAATTGAAAGAGGGAGCGGGAGGAGGGGGATAAAATCCCTGTGGAAGCCCCCCTAGCAGGTTCCCCACCGCCCCCCAGCATTAGCCCCCAGCAGCCATTTTGGTTCCCGTAAGTTCCCACAAACCCACAAATGAGGATTCGCGACCTCATTGGGGTCCCGACCCCAAGGTTGAAGAACAGTGCCATAGAGCAACACAATCTGAGATTCTGTATGGACGCAGGTGGGAAATCTTGCTTTCTTTTAAGCCCTTAAGAGAAAGGCACAAGCAAAAATCTACCATTTGCAGATGTTTAATAGCATACATAATACTACCCTATCAATCGTTAGCACATATTGCTTATCAGGATCATTGCCCACTTGTTAGGGGAGTGGTTGCCTTTAGATTTGGGAAATTAATTACGCTCTGAGGAATGCCTGTCGGGCATTTGCACATACCTTTACAATCATATAAAGATACAGTATCTCCTTGACTAAAGCAGCATTTGATAGACGGTTGTGGCAGAGAACGACGCCCAAATTGCCTGTGAGCTGCTGGTATGGAACCCACCCTAAAGGGACCTCTGCTTTGGTACATCCCAGATGTGACAACTGTTCCTGGGAGAAAGGGAAACATTTCTTGCTTTTAAATTCCTGTTTTCTGAGATGGCAGTTAGGCAGCCACTTTGTTCTACTTCCTGAACCATGAAGTTTAATTCTAAGCTCCAGGAGATTAGAGAATGTTAACTCCTAGGGAAGTTCTTCTATCCTTTCCTCTTTAATATTAACTCCTAAGTTTTTTGTTCCAGAAAGCTATCATATTGAAGAAGTCGAGAGACCTTAGCTTGCGTGACACTTTGAGAAGCTGGGTAGCTACTCCTCAGGGTATCCTAGCAACTTGATCCTCCCTGTACTTTCCTGAATGTGACAGCTACCTCCCCTACTCTTTACAAAATGTGAATTTACAGATAATGTTAATAAAATATGCCTTCATGCCTATTTTACTTGGAAAACCTGGTTCCTGACATTGGTGCCACACCTGTAAACAACCACTGGTTTTAAGCATTAGGGTAAAACTATTCTACAGTGATATAAGCTTGGTATTGAATCAGTAGAAATGTAGGGCCTTTCTGCATAATAAATGAAAGCATGCCACAGGTACATTTTAGCCATTGCACAGTACTCTTGTAGATAATGTTGAGTATCAACAGTGTGATATCTCACTAGGTTTATATTTTCATAAATTATAGTTATGATATTGAATAATCTTAATACAAGGTCATTTTTTATCTAATAGGGCATTCTTGTAAACTCTTGAGAAAGAACATGGGGCTAATTCTCATAAATGAAGGTTCTCTTGATGTAAGTATAACCTGAAATTTCTTATAATGTCTATATGCCATCATTTTGTGATGTATAGATACCGGTATCTGGAAAACTTGTGGAAGAATTAATGTACATTACCTATTTGCAACCAATTGTTCAAGATACCTATAACTGAAATGCATTTTTTTCTCATTTGGCCTAAATATGTCATCTCCACCTCCAGGGGGGTTGCAAAGGGCACTGACATATCACTTCAGACACTAGGACTAGGGTGCACTTCCAGTAACTTTATTTGGTCCAACAACAGATGAACATAAATAGGAGAAAGGGGTGCCCCTCTTCCTTGGGTTGACTTCACCCTTTCATACTGCCCACATTCTATATGGGACTTACTGGGCCACTTAGGCGGAGGCTCTTCTCCTATAGTGCACCCCAGGATACAGTCTTTGCAGGCCCCAAGCCACCTATTGGCTCAATGGTTTCCAGGTCCCTCTCTGGGATGGGTGCCTGATCTCTGGGCACCCTGCCCCTGCCTCTCCCCTGAGTGGGTACAGGTCTAGACAGGCTACCTCTTTCCATACCCCTGGCTTCTCACCAAGTACCTATAGTTAGTGTGCCTTCTCCTTACCCAGCTCCTCTCCACTTCTCCTTCCTCCACTCTTCCTCTACCAGGACCGTCGCACTTCCCCTTATCTGTTCCCTCCTTTCCTTTTCAGTGCCCAGCCTTCCCTACAAGGCTTTGTCTTCATCCCCTCTCTTACCCTCCTTCAGAGGGTTCCCCTTCACTATCCCTGCCTCTGCCCCGATGTTGCCTCTGCTCTCACTCTGTTTTTACTGCTTTCCTCACTTTGGTTTGGTTCCTTGTTCTTTTTTCTCCTCCTCATTCTGTTGTCCACCTTTCCTCCCAACTCTCGCCTCTTTCTCCCCCTCCCTCAGCTGTATTAAAGCCCTCTTAAAGAACCAGCCTCACCCTTTCCTGCCAGGAGCTGCCTATCCACCCTCACACCCATCAGTTACAGCAGGTGACAGCCAGTAAATCAGCTGTTGCTTCACTGTCAGCTGATCAGTGAGGCTGCATCTTCTCCCTGCTGGCTTGTCACACCCCACCAGGGCTCACAATATATTTCTATAAATTATGCACCAGGCACGTTAACAATAAAATGGTATGAAACACAAAACAGGAAGATACATGAGAAGATACCGTGTAGCAGAGACGAACGGAAATCTTTGTGGGGTGCGGGCTACCGTCGCCCTGCCCCCATGCCCCGCCCCGATGTAGCGCGCCTCCGCGATACGGAAACGCCCCCCAGGTGCTTTTTGGCTCCTTTTTGGAGCCAAGCAGCGCAAGGGCGGGCCAAAACCGCAGCTGTTCTCGGCTGTGAAGAGGAAACAGCGGAGCAGCAGGTAAGAGCAGCCTGCGCCCTGGGGCCCACCGCACCAATCACCCCCAGTGGTGCGACACCTCTGCCATGTAGCTAAATAAGGCAGTTTTGACTAAGGTAGCCATAAAACTAAAAAACAATTTGGCTGCCACCCAGCTAGCCACCAGTTCCAGAAAGAAACCAGGCACATCCCAGTAGATACTATCTCCACAGCAGGACCATGTTAACAGCATTATAGCCCCCTAGGCAAAGCAGTGCACTGGACCCTGCCCAGTAAATTCCTGTGCACTCACAGGAATAAAAATGTAAATTATCGATAAAATAAACTTATATTTATTGGTACCTCCAACAAAATCAGAATTCTTGGAATACAAACAGCGGAGGCTCTGCTAATATTGTAACGGATTTCTGCGGGGGCAATTAACGCTGGGGATAACAATTGCTGACAGAGTCTGCTTCCGATAATGGAAATGCACACTATCAGCAATTGATGTCCCCAGCTGTTAATTGCCTCCTGTGCGAATCCGTTACAATATTCTACTTCCATAACATTGCAAGCAATAAGAACGGCAAAATTTCTTTCGCAAATACAGACATGTCAACTCTCTGCTACAAGTCGTAATTTTTCTCCTTCTACTGAGTTAGCGGGAGATTTGAATGTTGAGGCGGGTGATTGGAAAATTAGTGTTAAATTCAAGTCTGTGCAGATTAGCATGGGGCCCCTATGCTCGTGGGGCAACTGCCCAGCATGCCCATGCGTTAAGATGGCACTGCTCCACAGCCATTAAGAAAAACCCTAGCAAAGTCATCTGTGTTATGAACCATAATACATGAAGCAAGGACTCGCATGTTAGTCAAGATTGTCTCCATATCCCCGGTAAGTTTCATCCCAGCCAGTTAAAATAAGAGAAAATGACTGAAGAACAACAGAGACAAATGTCCCCAAACAAGTGTTTGTTCACAAACAATAATTTGTTTTCTCTTGTAGGGTATAGTTTACAAGAGTATGAGGTTTCAACTTTCATTGAAGCATAATCCCCTCATACACCTTGCTGTGGAGCTGCCCTACATTAAGGGTTTAGCTAGATGTTACAGCAGGGGTGGGGAACCTATTTACGGTGGAGGGCCATTTCCCCATGGGGGAAATGGGTCGCGGGCCGTGTCCCCTCCACCGCAAACAGGTGCCCCCCCAACCGCACGCTCACGCGCGCGCACCCCCACCCCCCCAAGCTCTCCTCCTCCCACCCACCCCCAGCTCTCCTCCTTACCTTCTCTTCAGCCGCCGCCGCCGCCAATGGCTGTAATAGACATGCGCAGAACCCGGCTGTAATAGACATGTGCAGAAACAGCCGGGTTGAGAAGAAGTCGCGCGATCTTGCGTGACCCTCTTCTCAACCCAGCTGTTTCTGCGCATGTCTATAACAGCCGGGTTGAGAGTAAGTCTGGCGATGTGAGCGTGCGCGGGGCCATCCCGAGGCTCCGGAGGCTCCGCTCCGAGCGCACACGGGCCGGACCGGATCTCTCCGGGGGCCAGATTCGGCCCGCAGGCCACCGGTTCTCCATCCCTGTGTTACAGGGAAGCATGGCTGACACTGACTCGTATCACACAGTACCATCATGTTCAGTGTTTCCTGGCTGCTCCATTATTTTGTTTCACACTTGCAAATACTAAACCCGATGTCCTTGCATCACATGTTTTTTTTAAAAAAAATGAAGAAGACATGGTTGCATCATATCATCCTTACAACTTCAGCAGAGGCACCCAAATGTTTCCTAGTTTGGGACTGGGACTACATGTGGCTGAACCTTTACATGGCCACCAGAGGGCACTATGTCCTATAAACAATCAGCCTGGAACTTCACAGCCATATAAAAAGAACGAATCTAAGATATCTCTCTCTCTCTCTCTCTCTCTCTCTCTCTCTCTCTCTCTCTCTCTCTCTCTCTCTCTCTCAATATAATAATATTTTAAAAACTGTTAAGTTATACCATCTGCAATATGGGGATAATAATATTAGCCTGCCTTACTGATAAGGTTTATTGAGATGATGTATGTGAATTACTTAAAATATTTAGAACTCTTAAAATACTCTGTTACTGATAAGCATTCTTTTTCAATAAGATAAACATGTAAAGAAAGGGAAAAATATAGTCACCTAGTACCATTGATTAATATGGATTAGTAAATTCTTCTGACACATCAGCTACTCTTACAGCCCAATCCTGTGCATGTTTACTCACTTAGAAGTAAGTCCCATTGTAGTCAATAGGGCTTACTCCCAGGAAAGCATGTACCAGTATAGGATTGCAGCCTTCAGGTCATGCACTGTTTAAAAAAATGGTTAAAAGATTCACTTTTCTACACTTCAACATAGTGCTTAAAGACCAGTCATTTTGAGGTTTTTTCATAATTACAAGAGTAATTAATTTATAATAAAATTAAGTAATTTAATTTATTTATAATATATAATTTTAAAACAAGTAATTTATAATAGATACAAATACAGATGCAATCCCGTTGAATTTGTATACCTGTGTAAGTAATAAATAAATCTTCCACTAAACAATATGTGAACATTAGACAAACTTTCAAATTATCAAACAGAATGGAAGTAATGTATATCTTTTGGTGGTAATATTTAACAGGGAACAAGAGAAACATTAAGTCATCATTGCAGCACTCTTGGTGATTCTTTGAGGAAGGAAAATGATTTTGCTCTTATTATTGATGGTAAAACACTGAAGTATGCCTTGACATTTGGTGTAAGGCAATATTTTCTGGATTTGGCTCTGTCATGTAAAGCTGTTATTTGTTGCAGGTAAGAGTTTTTGTCTAATTATAAAATATTCATACAAATTTGTTTGAAATGTTCCTTTAAAAAAAAAAAGATAATTTTCTACTTCTAGTTGAGTGTATAATCTTAATTAGTTGGGGGGGGGGGTTATTGCAAAAACAAACAAACATAAAATTACAGAAAGTCAGAGTAACAGTATGGAAGAAAAGCATATTTTCACAAGTGGTTACACCTGTAAATCCAGTTGGAGGAAACATTTGGTGTCTGCCTTTTGCATTACATGTGATGTGGTAGTCAATATCAAAATGTATACAACCAGATGTGGCAATATAAGCTTTCCTAAAGCCTTTCAGATTAGCAGAATGGATTGAGAGGCTGCTGGAACCAAACCATCATTTTAGAATAAGGCTTATCCTTGCCCCTGTTAAAGTGGTGTCCTCTTATATTTAGCAGGGGGAGAGCAACTGTCCCTCTTCACCCCAGCATGGCATCTTTTCCAGTGGCTGTTGCTGGTGTCTTTTCTGTATTTTTTTTAAGATAGTGAGCTCTTTGGGGACAGGGAACCATTATTTATTTGACTATGTAAACTGCTTTTTGAACTACTCTTGTCAAAAAGTGGTGTATAAGTACAGTGGTGGTGTTGTTATTACAAGCTAAGTAGGCATCATGTAATGATGCTTGCTAAGGGTGAAACCCTAGAAAAGCCCAGTTATGTTTATTACTGTATGTCACTAGATTTGACACCTCAGCTTCCCTCCAAATGTAGAATTACTTACGTTACTATAAGTTACCATAAACAGATTCTGTATCTCAGTACATTTATAACACAAGTGAGTTCAGCTGTATTCACATGAAAGAGTAAACAGCTTGTATTTTTTTCCTACAGGAATTATTCCAGTGGATGTGCCTTAATTCCATACTGTTCACACATTTCTAAGGACATTAAATAATCCCTCTTTTCCCCTAGGGGAACTGCTTTCCATGAAATCATGTAGCGATTCCCTAAAGTTCTTTCTGACTTTGCTTCCTATGGGAAATAACCATTTTCACAGTGGAGAGAGATGAAAAGCGGTGTGCTCCAAGGATCGGTCTTGGGACTAGCACTTTTCAATTTGTGCATAAATTACCTGGAGTTGGGGATAAGCAGCAAGGTGGCCAAGTTTACAGACGACACTAAACTTTATTGTTAAAGTTTTCATTGGATCTTCTGGCCCTGGTCCACTAGCAAGATAAAAACAAAATCCTACGTTTTGCCCCAATCACATAGGGCTTCCTCAGAGTAGCAGAATGTCCATGCTAGGGCCAAAGATGAAAGAAAAAGCTCTGGAGAGCTTTCACTGAAATGAAACGTGCTGTTAACATTTCACAGACTTATAGACAGGCAGATGAGTGTGCAAACGTTATTTCTTTGTGATTTTGATTTTATTGTTTGTAAACCTCCCTAGGAACATTTGTTGAAGTGCAATATGAAAATTTTTACAATAAATAAATAAGCACGAACTTCTGACATGTTTACAAGTTCTGTTTTGCTGTTTCCTCCTGTGTTCAGTTGTTCACCACATAGCTTAGGTCAGGCGTTCCCAACACCAGGGGTACGCGGACCACAGGCAGGGGGTACATGAGACACTGCCCGTTATCAGCTGCTGCGATCAGCAGATGATGACAGGGAGCGGATCCGTTTTTCCCGGGTCGCAGCGCAAGCAACAGGACCCGCCTGCCCATGCAGCAACCTGAGAGAAACTGCTACAGCCCTCCCAATGTCCCCATAGCTCCCCTACCTGTTCTCCTGTCCGCCGCTATCTTGGATCTTGCGAAATCTCACAAGATCCAAGATGGCGGTGCCCAAATCTCATGAGGGCACATGGAGCACTCGTGAGATTTGGGTGCCACCATCTTGGATCTCACGAGATCCAAGATGGCAGCGGCCGGGAGAACAGGTAGGGGGAGCTATGGGGGAGATCAGGAGGGCTATAGCCATTTTTCTTGGGTTGCGACACAGGCAGGCGGGTCGTCCCGCCCATGCTGCAACCCGGAAAAAAAAGCTACAGCCCTGCTGATTCAGCAGGGCTATAGCCTTTCTCTCTGGGTTACGGCACAGGCGGGAGGACCCACCCTCCCACGCCGCAACCTGTGAAAAATAATTTTAAGGGGGGTACGTGAGGAGGTTCTTGGGGTACGTTGGGGTGGTACGTCTGGGGGTATGTGGGGCAACCAGAAGCCTGCGTAGGGGTACGCGGGCCTCCAAAGTTTGGGAACCCCGGCTTAGGTCATGATCCAGTGAACCCCTTTCAGCCTGTGCAGGATTATGGTGCGCACAATGTAGAAAGCTGTTGACATTTTTAAAAGCTACATCTGAAGTATTCACACTAGTGAAATTGTGACCAAGCATTTACTAAAATAGACTGCAGTCACAAGATGCATGCAGACAACAGCTTCTTTCAAACTCGGGCTTTAAACATAAATTCTATAGTGTGTTTTCTCAGTACAAGCTGAAAATCCTGGTAGGTAGTTGCATAAACACACGCACACACATTTCTTTCCTCATATGTGAATCTTTGCTAATATTAGGGATTTCAGAAGTCTGTGATTATAGACATAGCCCTCAGTAGTACTTGTTACTTTTTGTTGCCTTTTGAAAACATAAAATATGATGATGATGATGATCTTCTTAAAATGTTTTTATTTTTATTTTAAGGGTCTCACCTCTTCAGAAATCTGAAGTTGTAGAAATGGTTAAAAAACAGGTAAAAGTAGTAACACTGGCAATTGGTGATGGAGCAAACGATGTTAGTATGATACAAACAGCACATGTTGGTGTTGGCATCAGTGGAAATGAAGGGCTACAAGCAGCTAATTCTTCAGATTATTCAATAGCTCAGGTAAATTTTTCCAATGATTAAGAACGTATAATGTTCTGTTAAGTGATACATAATAACACTGTGCACGTGTATCTGAGTTTTTTTTATTATCATTTGTAGTTCAAGTATCTGAAGAACTTACTCTTGGTCCATGGTGCCTGGAATTACAGCAGGATTGCTAAATGCATCTTATACTGCTTCTACAAGAATATCGTCCTTTATATTATTGAGGTAATAATGGCACACCATGCCAGAATACATTTTTCAAGCTCTTCTTCCAAATTAGAGCAGTTTGTGAACCTTTTTAGTATCAGTTCTAGAAGGGTAGCCATGCCAGTCTGTAACAGCAAAAACAACAGAGTCTTGGGGCACCTTAAATACTAACAAATTAATTGTAGCACAAGCTTTTGTGGCTTACAATCTGTGTGTTTGTGGAACAATGAAAGTTTATGCTACCGTCAATTTGTTAGTCTGTAAGGTACTATAAAACTCTTTTCTTTTTAAAATTGCCACTAAAGTGAAAATTCCTTTGGTGTATAATTATGTTTTTGTGCCTTTATCATATTTTCATTTGATTTGTAAAACTAAAATCTAAGTAGTAAGTAATATTACTGGTTGCTACTATGAGAAATGTAGACTTTTATAACATAATTGATGTCTTTGCATTATTGATTGCCAAACATAAGACAATAAAAACATTGCAAATGCCTGTCGCAAATAAAATAAAAATCAGAATAAAATATATACTACATAATGGTTCCCCGTTCCTATGATAGCTATAATTCAGTAGGAAAGGAGAATATCACTTGAAATTTATTTATTTATTTTTCACATTTTTATACCACCCTTCCTCCAAGGAGCTCAGAGTGGTGTACATATTTCCTCCCCTCCTTTTTGTCCTCACAACAACCCTGTGAGGTAGGTGGGGCTGAGAGATAGTGACTGGCCCAAGGTCACCCAGGAATCTTCGTGGCTGAGCGGGGATTTGAACCTGGATCTTCCAGGTCTAAGTCCAACTCCCAAACCACTACACCATCCTGGCTCAATATTTAATAAATCAATATTTAATCATATTGATTATATGGTTCCTGAGGTCAGAAACAAATTACATTCCTTCATTCTCTCTCATTCTTGAATTGTATCATGAATAAGCATATTTTATTTTCCATATTCTGCTTAGAAGCAATTTCAGTTTCCTCCTGTGATTAACATGCTGGTCACCAATGTGAATTGAATCCTCAGTTTTTATTTTACTGGTATTTATGTATTTATTTAAAACATATATACCCCACTTTTCCATCCATGACAGAAAGTGTGAGGGAGAGGGAGGGGGGGTCCTTGTGAGAGTGCAGTTCTTCTGTTCGTGGGATGAACTTCTGATGACAGAACGCCACATGCACATGTGTGTAGAGAAAGTTATAAACAAGTAGGGCCATAAAATATGTAATAGTTCTATGTAAAGGTTAAATGTATGCAAGATAAGCACACTGACCATTTACAACAGATGATCTTGTACACACTTAAACTTTACAAAGAATTGTCACAGACTGAAACTCTTGGATTTCATTGGGTCCCACAGTTTACAGCTTTTTCTATGTACCAGAGTGCGTGTGTGCATGCATGAATATCTGCGCAGACGAGTGCATCCACACAGAGGTAAACTGAGGATAACCTTCATGCATCTGATGAAGTCACTTCTAGTCACAAGCGCTTATGTCACAATAAATGTATTAGTCATGGCTACCCCCTGTGATGTTTTACATCTGTGATGATAGTCACCCATGCAAGTCAGCGATGATGAACATGTATATGTGAACCAGGCCAAGAAAGATTAACTCTATGTTTTGCTTGAATATCAATAGTCTGGTCTGCTTAATGATAGAAATCTTTTCTGAATTGGAAATAGAAGGCCTGTGAAAATGCTGTGACATCAAATTGCTAACAGTAGTGTCACTGTATAGGAACTCCCCTATAACAGGGAGCAACCTGGGAAATAGTAAGGTACAGGCAAGATAGAAGGCGATTTGAGAGGTTTTATTCAAAGCAGCAAACAAGATGGTGTACAGGCATCCCATAACTTTTATACCTTAGGACAGTGGTTCCCAAACTGGGAGGCACGGCTCCCAAGGGAGCCGCAGAGACCAGCCAGGGGAGCCGTGGAGTGCCACGGAATCCTCTCGGAAAATAGTGCAATGCCAATTGGCAGGTGTCAACAAAATGTAATGGGGAGCCACGGCTAGTGGTCACCAGTAGTCAAGGGAGCCACAGGTCAAAAAAGTTTGGGAAACTCTGCCTTAGGAAAAACCTCTGATAATACAACACAGGAGCTAGAGCTAGATGGCAAAGGTAAATGATTTTTCCTCCTATCCTTTCCTTCTGTCCCCTTTTTCTCCCTTCCCTCACACCCCAACTGTCACCTGCCACTCCCACTCTCCCCCAGTTAAACATTTGGAAACATTCTAAAGATTAACTCTTACAACTCTGAACCAAAACTTTTCCATTTTCCAACAGTAGGAATTAATAATACATGGCAACCAAAATGTCAGAATTTGGTGAATATTGACATTTAGACCTTAACATTTTAGGAGGCCAGTGGTGTATAGCAATTGTTTTTTTTCCTAATTATAAATTTTCATCCTCATTTTAATTATTTATTAGTAAAGGATATTTTAAATGTCAGGTTAGTAAATGTGACACAATCCTTCCAGCAGTTACCAGAAAATCTCAAAATGATCCTAGTGCAACAACCAAATTTCATACATGTTTTGGAGTTATATCTATGCTTTATGTTGATGTAATGGTAGTTCTTTTGGTGTATTTGGATGTTTTGGACATTTACCAATTTGCCACGATAAGTGTTGACCTACTGGTAACTGATGGAAATTTTGATTATTAGCAATAAGACTGTTGATAGATATCAGTAGATGGCAATTTTTTCCTAGCTCCCAGAGCATTTCAGTCCTTTGAGATATCACCTCGGGGACAACAGACATGATCAACCTCTCGCAGTACCTTCTCTGAGGGCATCTTTAATTCAGGCCCTGAGCTGCATGGCAACTTTGGTGTGCAACAAGCTATTGACAGAGATAAGATGCCCACCCATATTTTATTTTATTTTATTTTATTTACTTCTTCCCCCCCCCCTTGTGTGAGTCACAAACATTCAAGGTGACTCACAACAATTTTAAAAACAACAATGAAAGATATCAGAGGCAGTAGGTCAACAATTTCTACACACATCAGGAGCTCAATAAAATTTAGACATTTGGCAAATCACACCTGCCAGAACAAAAGAATTTTAAAAATCATTAAGTTGTCACTAGGGAGGAAGCCAGATGGATCTCTCTGAGGAGGAAGTTCCACAGCTTAGTCAAAGCTACAGAAAATACCCTCTTACTAGTTGCCGCCAATCAAAGCTCTGGTGGTGGCAGGACTTGCAGCAGGATCTCACCAGCCAGTATGTGTGAGTACATACGGAAAGTCCTAATGGATCAGGTCAAAGGCTTATCTAGTCCCACAGAGATTCTGTTTCCCACATTCTGTTCCCCATTCTGTTTCCCACAGTGGCCCACCAGCTCCTTCTGGAATACCCACAAGTGGGAAAGAAAGGCATACTTTTCTCCAACCATTGCTCCACTGCAATAGGTAATTCAGAGGCATATTGTCATTGAACCTGGATGTAGTAAAGTGTATAACCATCATAATAGTAGCCAGTGATAGACCTTGTCCGTTAATTCACAAATTAATGAATTTGTCCAATCCCCCTTTAAAGCAATTCAAAATATGTGTCCATCTTGTGGTAGCAGATTCCATAGAGCCTCTTGCCTGCTTGCATTGTCGGAGGAATTCGAAGAGCGCAAGCAGGACTGATTTTCGTTTTTATTCTAGCTGGACTGTGCTTTTACATGGCTCTTTTACCCGTACTTCCTGTTTCTCTAAAAAATATTATTACCTCTGGCAGACATCCTAATTGCCCCACACACACATACCATTGGATGCAATGCACTTTTCATCAGTGCAGCTTCATCATAGTTAATGGTGGTGGATAGAATTGGGCTGTCAATCATTTCCCTCCTTACTCGTCTTTTCTCCAAGCTGAAAAGCCACAAACGGTATAGCCTTACCTCATAGGGAACGTTTTCCAGCTCTCTGATCACTTGGTGGTGTCTTTTGCTTTTTTTCCCAGTTTTATAATATATTTCTTGAAGTGTGGCAACTAGAATTGGATTCCAAACTTGCATTATAAACTTGTATAGGGACAATAAAAGTTGTATTAGCATTGTATAGCATATTAGTTGTATTAGCATATTAGTTGTATTAGTATTAGCAATCTTACTCTTATCAGACCAGGAGGTGCATGTAGAGGAGACAGACTTTAGGAGAAGGCTCCAGCCCCAATACTTCCAAGATAGCAACAGACGTACTTGAGGCATAGCAGAGGGTGAGTCACCCAGCAGTGGTGTCACTGGCTGGCGCGTCACCCCTGGCGGGAGGTCGGCGTGTCACACACACCCTGCTGCCGCGTCAACCCCCCTCACCCCCCCCTGCTGCCGTGTCAATCCCCGGTACGAACCACTCACCATCTTCTTCGGCAGCTTGGCTGCTTCTAACTAGGCCAAAAGCGGCGTTCTTCGCACATGCGCACAATGCCGCTTGAAGCCTTGCCCTCAGAAGGGCCGAATTGGGTCTTCGTTTGACCCTTCTGAGGGCAAGGCTTCAAGCGGCGTTGAGCCCATGCGAAGAATGCCGCTTGAAGCCTTGCTCTGGCTTAGTTAGAAGCGGCCAAGCGGAGCCGCCGAAGACGCGAGCGGTGTGTCACCCCCAACAAGCGGTCGTCGGGCGCGTCACCCCCTCCTGGTGCATCGCCACATCACGCCCTAGCGACGCCACTGTCACCCAGGGTTCCTCAGAATTCCACCTCCTTTTCCAGACCTTTGTGAGGATTGGGTTCACCTGGAGTTTTTGAAATGGGGGTGGGTAGGTGCTGGATGCTCTTGTATCAGAAGTCAGGGGAAAGATAAAACTTGCAGTCAGTCCCTCCCCAGGTCTCATATAGAAGGGCCCATAAAGGGAAAATTAGTTCCAGGCACCATTGCCACTTGGGAGTCAGTCTGAATTTCAGTACGAGGCGGTGCAGCTCATGCTCCATCAGCCAGAAGGATAGGATCTACTGTCACAAAAAAAAATGGCCTTAAGCAGACAAATGCAGAATGAATTTGTGCACACACGTGGGCCTCTCCATATTCTGTCCTTAAATTAGTACGTTATATTAAACACCAAAAAGTGGCATATTAATGACTAGCACTTTTGTCTTAATGTGTTACAGTGATATTTTTATTATTTTACGTTACAATGCAAACTTTTTTAGGGCATGAAAGAAGTTGAGAGTTCCTCAAATGTTTAAAACATATCTGGGAAATAAAACCAGCAGGCCAATTAACATATATCCAATGTTTGCAGCTTATGCAGCTGTTAATGGCTCATGTCAATACTGTGAATGAATAGACAGAATATACATCACTGAATGTCTCTAGCAGGGACAACTGCCAGTCCTGAATCTCTTTTCAGTTTTTGTAGTGATCAAGCGTGGGAGCAGGGAACTCATTGAGTATTTGTAAGCTGCTATTTAAAATGCAGAAATCCTATATAAGGCAAATGTGTGCAAAGCATTTTTGCCACCTCTCTTCTCAGAATTTAGAAAGTAACACTGAAAGATATCTCATCCAAATTTGATGTCTTATCTGAAAATATTAAAGTAAAATATAAAATAGTATTATAAACAATATTAAAGGATGTAAATTACCCAAGCAACTGAAATGCAGAATTATATGCTTACCTTCAACAGTTTGATTGTGTGTTGAATAAGATGGGGAAATCACCTTTTTTAAAGGGTAGCATATGTTAACTGCCTTTCTTGAATATCAGTCTGTAGCTTAACTTTTGTTTGTAGAATATGAAAGTTATGCTCTATTTAGATCTCTGATGAAACCCTATGTGAAGAATCCCATTCTCAGTGTGGCTCTTAGCATGGATGATCTATTTAGCCATATGCTTTAATAAACCCTAGATCTGTACTTTACAGTTAAATGTACATCTGGTCCACTTACACAGAATACTAGCTTCTCAGTTTATCAAGATTCATCCACATACAGATTGTCCTCTGGATTGGGTCTGCACATCCTAAATGTGCAGAGCAGGGAAAACAACCCAAGTCTAGCACCAGTTGATTCTATCACCATCATCTAATAGATGTTCATTGCTATCAGTTTTGACAAAACCAACGACATAATCCTGTCTAGAATATAGACCGGTGGAGCACCGCTCCACTGTTCTAGGGTGTTGCAAATGTGCCGCAAAGCACATTTGCGGCAAAGATGAGTAGACAGCGCTGGTGTCAAGGCTGGTGCTGCTCTACTCACCCCAGATAAAGTGGAGTGCTCGCTCGCCAAGGAAGGTAGGTTCCCCGCCAGGTGGCGGAGGGAGCTGGTGCACATTCGAGTAGACCCATCGGGGCAGCTGGGGCTCTACTCAAGGTAAGGGGGCAAACGTCCACTTCCTCCGAGGAGTGCTCCAGCCTCATCGGCTCTACACCCATGCTGCAGCCTAGCTAGACAGGATTGGTCTGCCCATCACCTGTTCTGGGCAGTAAGATGACTGATTTCAGCCATCTCTGCTTCCCCCTCCCTGATTATTAGTTGCAGTGCCAGCCATCTGTTCAGTGAAGATGATCCTTATTAATACAAGCATGCATGCAGTCTCTTCCTGTACACTTGGATCACTGGATTGAGGCCATTGTCTCTACCCTGTTTCCCTGAAAATAAGACCTACCGTCATTTTTTTCCATGATTTTTGCTGGCACTCATAAATATAAGACCTCCCCTGAAAATAAGACCTAGCTAGGATCATCAGCCAGACGGACTCGACCCCCCAAGCAACCCCCGCAACCCCCTCAGCACTTACTTTGACCGATTAAAGCTTCATTCTTTCCCGAGGGTGCAAGGCCTAGAAAGCCTGCACTTGAGTCCTCCACCATAGAGATGACGTGCTAGAGCAGCCAGCAAGGCCTGCAAGGAGGCTGCAACATTGCAGAATCTCTTTAACACATCGTCTCCATGGTGGAGGACTCAAGTGCAGGCCTTGCAGAGCCTTGCACCCTCGGGAAAGAATGAAACTTTAATCGGTCAAAGTAAGTGCCGGGGGGGGGGGTCGTGCCACAACCTGGGAAAATAAGACCTCCCTGAAAATAAGACCTACTGCTTTTTTTTTGAGCCAAAATTAATATAAGACACTGTCTTATTTTCGGGGAAACGCGGTATCTGCCGGAGTTGCCACATCTAAGTATTTATATTGGCAGTGGTCAGGGGAGCAGGTTAGACACTAAGCCAGTTTCCTATGTAACCGAGATGTCACTCATTCTCAATAATGCAATCTTTAATTACATAAGCATATGACATTTGGTTCATAGCAAATTCACCAAGTAGAATGCGTTTGTTGTAAAAGAAGATGCAGTGGCCCTGCGGTCTCGACATCCGCAGATTTCACCATCTGTGGATGCCAAGCCAGAGGCCTCCTCCATGTCACAGCGGGCCCGGAACCGCCTCCACGGGCCTCAGAATGCAGAACTGGCACAACACATATGAAGCCTCCGGAGGCCCTCCCCCAAGGATCCAGTACGTTATTGTGGCATCAGGTGCTGAGTTTCAGCACCTGCGGATTTGTGGTATCCGTGGACTTTGATTTTGCAAAATCTGGCGGCACCCAAATCTCGTGAGATTTTGGCGACGCCACCTTGGATCTCGCGAGTTTTTGCAAGATCCAAAATGCCGGCGTCCAGGAGAACAGGTAGGAGGAGCCACCGGGGACATCTCACGACACCCCTGTGACTGTGCTGTGACACCCTAAGGCATCGCGACGCACAGTTTGGGAACCCCTACACTAAACCATGATTAAACTGTAGTTTGATTATGTCTAAACTAGGCTACTTAAGTTTTTGATTCAGTGAAATTTGCAATGAAATAAAATTGAACTTGGTATGGTTGATGGTGGTTCTGCAGAACTCCCCTGTAGAAGAGTTCCTGAAACTCAAACTTAGAAAAACAGTGAAGTCAAATGTAGTCAGATTGGATAACATTTCTAGCATTTAGGGTCTCATCAAAGATATATCAACATCCAAAGTTATCAAAATATTAAGCGTGCAATTTAATTTGCATATATACAACTGCCATACTAGATGGCGCACATCTGAGTAGCCCCATCGGGGTAACTGGGATTTTACCTGGGGAAAGGGAACAACCCTTCCCCTGTGTTGACCACCCAGGCAGCCTTTTTTGTGCCCTGGGTGCAGTGCAGGCTGCACCGACCTTGTTACATCGCAGGGCACAAAATTAGACAGGATTGCGCCGTAAGGCTGCAATTCTGTACATGCTTACCAGGGAGTAAGTCCCATTGAACTCAGCAGAACATACTTCTGAGTATAGACATGACTTGCAGTGTAATCCTTAATAAGGATATACAAGTAATGTGACATCCTTACTTTTTTTTTTACTTTTAGCTATTTTAATTAATACATAAGGATTGGGAATTTAAAAAAATGGAAGCTAGGCTCTCTGTGTCCTAATAAAGGCTATGAGGTATTTCGCACTAATAATAGTAACAGTAAACATTGTGCTTCATTGGATACATAAACGTTTTGTAATGGCAAAAGTATGCATCTAGTGAAAATTAACTGTAAGGATACTCTGGTCAGGGTACCTGTCCTGTTATATTTCAGGTGCCAGGTCAAATTCACCCAGATATTTTAGTTAATTTTATGGCAGAACTCCAGAAGTTTTTAAAATGAGTGATTTTATTCTAATGCTTTTGAATTTGGTTTTTATTCTGCTTCTGTGTTTTACATTTCTTGTTGTTGTTTTTAACATGCATTTTTAAACAATGTTTTTCTTAATTATTTGCTGTTAAATTGCTTTTTACTTCATTACTTGCTTTGAGAATTTGTTTAGCAATTGAGAACTGGACTAAAAATATCATAAATAAATAATATACCAAATGCCTTTGAACTCTCTTCAGCCTACCTCCTGTGGCTGTTGTAAAGGGGGGGGGGGGCTTATACAACGCTGAGCTTCTCAAATGAACAGTGGAATAAAAATACATGTGCAGCGCAATTCTATTTAAGCTTACTTGAAAGAGTCCTATTGTATTCAGTGGGGCTTACTCCTAGGTAACAGTGCACAGGATTGCACCCTCAATCAATTAAGCAGTAGTGGAAAAAAAATAGTAGATGTACATATTCCTCTTTTGAAGAGTCTGTTCAATAATGTTTGAAAAACAGCAATTTATTTATTTACAATATTTTTATCCCGCCTTTCTCCCCAAATAAATCCAAGGCGGCTTACAAAAACAGGAAAAAACAATTACAAAAAACCACCTTTAAAAGCAATAAAACAGTTAATTAAAAACTCATAAACACAATCTAAAAACGATAAAGACCATTATTACATTTTAAAAGACAAGAGTACAAGAACAGCAGCACCACACCTGTAACCGTTGGATGTTAAAAAAGGCCAAGACTCAGAAGGCTTTTTTGAACAAGAACGTTTTCATTGCTAGTAGCAATGTCTTGCTACTAGCACATTTGCCCAGCTTATGTTTGTATTGTTAAGAAAACTAAGTTTAAATATGTTTAATTCTATTAACAAATGCAAAGATATTGAGTGTAAGATCAGAATCATTTCTCTCATATTTATTGTGAGGTTTCTTAAGCTAGTTTTTTTCAATATTTAGGTAGTATTGAGAAAACAGATTGTAGATAAGATATTAAGCCTGCAATCCTATGCACGTTTTCCTAGGAGCAAGCCTCATTGAACAGAATGGGGTTTACTACTGAGTAAAACACGCATAAGATTGCACTATTAGTCACTTTTCTCACACTGCTTTTATTTCAAATTGGCTTGTTTCAAATTGGCAAAACAAAAGGGTTATTATGAGGAGAGTTAATAACTAAATGGTTGTCTTCTTTTTTGGTGGGGGTGCATGAATGACCCTGTGAGCTTTTATTGATGAGAAGTATATAAATTTAGAAAAATAAAATAAAATTGACTATTGAATATTGGTTTTGCAGTTTCTCTGTGTCTTATTTTTCTGCCCTATAAACAAAATAAAACAACTAAGCAGACACTTGTTTTCACTTATGGTCAAACATTTAATGGTATGTTAAAAGACTAGATTGTTCACAGGAACCAGTCATCTGGAGACCAGCCTGAACTCATCCCTATAAATGGAGAATTTGTAACAATTCATGCTCCTATAATGAGGTTAAATGAAACGTGAACTGTGGCCAAGTCTGTGTCACGTTGATTTTCAATATCGTTTGACTAGCAGATCAAACTTGCTCTCTTTTACTTTAATAGTGTTGCTCATCCATATTTGGTTCTACCTCTGAGAACTTTTAAATTAAATGTAACGTATTCAGAAAAAAATATCCTTCAAACAATTAGTTTGTTTAGTTTTGAGCAGAAGTGACATTTCTGTGTTGTATTTGAAATTGATAAAGGGAGCTGAATACCGTAGTTTAGAGGGGTTTTTATTTAGAGACTGTGATTTGTTATGTTTTAAAGAATGTGGAATACAGGATATTACTAGTATGAGGAAAATATTCAATACTTTCTAAATAGACTCCATAGCTGTGTTTTACAGAAGTCTAGTTGTATAATGAATTCCCAATTTATATATATATATATATAATTATAATTTTACATAATGAATTATATGAATTCCCAATTATTCGTCACTATTTTGTTGAAATACAACCTGTGTTCAGATTTTGTAACATTTTAAGACTTAAGTTGTGTACAATATTTTTTTTTCCTTTCAGATATGGTTTGCTTTTGTTAATGGATTTTCTGGACAAATACTGTTTGAAAGATGGTGCATAGGACTTTACAATGTGGTAAGATTTCTGTATGCATTTTAATATTTTTAAACTACAATTATTAAAATTATACTGATTCTTTATTAAGCTGAATTCATGGTACATTTGGTTTGTACATTAGATGTTTACTGCTTTGCCTCCACTGACAATTGGAATATTTGAGAGATCCTGCCAGAAAGAAAATATGCTGAAATATCCTGAATTATATAAGACTTCTCAAAATGCCCTAGATTTCAACTCAAAGGTAAACAAAATAATCTTCATGCTGGCATTTGAAGATATGTTTGGTTTTATTTTAGATTGGTGTGATTTAAAAGGGATGAAAATATATTAATAATGAAACTATTCTACATTACCATCAGGCTGCCACAACTGAAGAGAATTGTACATGATGGTTGGGATTCAAATGGCTGGGTGTGTCTGGCTGGGTGTGACATGCACCCTGTGGCTTTTCCAGCCCTCTTTTTCAACTGCAGCCCCTCACTCCCCCAAAAAAGGTGCTACTGAAGGTTGGGGGAATCCTGATGTGAGGAGGTGTACTGTATGGGAAAATGAGCACCCCACCCTAAGTGTGTGCAGAAGTACTTTCTGCTTATGCAAAGGGTTATTTGAATTTCAACTATTGCAAAAAAAGTATTTTGTTATTTGGAAAACATTAATTGGGCAGGTGTTGTTGGTGGCATTCATTTATGTAAATGTTTTCTTGCAAAGGAAACTCAGTAAAGCTCTAGGTACACTCTCGGTACTGTCTAAATAAATAATAATTCTCATTGTAAACGTAAAGAATCTGTATTTGCATGTATGATTCTGACAGGCAGCCCACAAGCTTATCCTGTGTAAGATAAGCTTACCGGATCTTACATGGGTTTGGGCCCGTGCCGGCAGAGCTGGGGCATACCTTGGGGGGGAGGGACGTTTGTCCCTTTCCCCCGGGGAGAGCCCCAGCGGGCCTCCTCGGATGTGTGCCGGCAAAATGGCCAAAGCAAATCCGGAGAGGCCATGTAAGGCTGGCCAGGCCCGGGACGGGGTTTAGGATATCGGCAGAGCATACCATCGATATCCCTGCCCCTGTCCCTAAATAAATAATAATTTATTATTGTACTGGCTGGCCAATTCTCCCGCCGTCTGGCATAGGTCTTAACTGTATCCGGCGGTTACCAACACTGATGTTGACAGTTTATGTAATATATGTCGTACTTAAAATGAATGTGACAGATGTTTGTATTGCTGGTTAGAGGCTATAGTGTTTTTGTTGTTTGCATTGATTTTTTCCTCAACTGTCAGTTGCTGGTAGACCATATCAATCAAATAGATCAAGTCTGCTCCAAATACTTGAACCAAATATTTAACAATTATTGTGACAGCTAAATAATTTTTAAAAAAAATTTCAGTGAATTCAAATTAGGTGACTATTTGTGTATGGAATACAGTATTTTGTAAGATAATTGAAGTTTTGTTTTAGCTGTATGAACATTTCAGTTGTAAATCTTTTAATTTTTGTTTTTTCATGAACATATTTGGCATCTGTTTTTTACTGGATTAGTTGTGTGTGTGTGTTTAGTTTAGTTAGCCTTTATTGGCATCAAATACTAGATTAGTTATGATGAGTACATGCTATGAATAAATGGCTACAAACTACCTGTGAAGACAGAATAGTTGATGGAGGTTTGGTGTGTAGAAGATTTGGTATCATTGTTGCTCTGAATGATGATGCTTAGATTTGTTATGGTAAAAAGGGTCAGAGGTCATGGGGCCATGACAGAGGTTAAAGGATTAGCATGTGACAATAAGTATTGGTCAGGAAAATGGAAAAGTAGGTCTGATTTTCTTGCACCCACCTGTGCTTTCTGTCAAATAAAACTTGTGGTAATGACATAGCAAGAAGGAGAGACAAAGGTTAATGAGTAACACAAGTTCAAATGTGCAGAGTATTGTGGCGTAAATTGGATCATACAACCTTACATAGTTGAATAAAGTAACAAAGAACTTAGAGACATGGTGGAACATTTTTTGAGGCAGGCAACTTAATTTCTGTTGTGTGAACAATTGGAAACTATTAATGCATGTCAGTGTAACACAACAAAGATGATTTCATAAAAAGTGTGTCTAATTATCAAACATGATTATCTTTGTCGCATAGAAGTGCTGTTTTCTTACTTAGTTTTCATACAGACATCATATACTGTAGAAAGCATCGGGTTTACATATTTGAAAATATTTAGGACATGCTATTTTTACAGGTGTTTTGTAACATGTATATAAAACTAGTTCCTTTTTGTTTTATATTTGAAATTGTTATCTGTCCCCATTCTATGTTGAAGAAAGTAGAGTTAAAACCCCAAATGCTTAATGATCTCATTTGTGCATAATCAGTTAAATGCAGAAAGAATATATTTTATATTTTATTTTGACTTACTATAATAAAAAGTAGGCAGCTGTACAGCACCTTTTGAGAAACATAAAAATAAATAAATGACCCATGAAGATCTGTGAGGCAGAAAGGGCTTCTCACTTATATTAGTTCTTAGAGGTGGCCTTTTGAAAAACACATTTTCTGAACCTAACTAAAAGATAAAAAGAAAGGGTCAGAGTTCACAGAGTTAGTTTTATCACAAATGGTTCTCATGAATGTTTGTTTTCCCTTAGGTTTTCTGGGTTCATTGTTTAAATGGCCTCTTCCACTCAGTAATTCTGTTTTGGTTTCCACTAAAAGCTGTGCAGTATGGTAAGTGAATAAAATACAGAATTTGAAACATCTATGTTACAGTTTTAAATTATAATATCCAGGGTTAAACTAAATCAAAGTCTATAATCTAAAGACTGTAATACTAATTATATTAAAATGTGGCTTTTTAAATAACTATACATTTTATTTTATTTTTCAGCTTGAGGACCTAAAACTTAATTCTCAGTCACCGGTGTAATATAATATGCTTCGTTGTCTAATATCTATGGATTGTATACTAGGTTTAGTTAGTCATGACTAAGTAAGTTGATCATAACTTGTTCATAACTAACAGCCCAATCCTATGCAGAATTGGGCTGTCGTGCGGAGCCTCGTACAACAGCGGAAGAAATTTCTGCTGTTGTAAAATGCCTGCCTGCAGCACTCCGTTGTCAGCCATTTTGCGAGAGCTACCACAACAGGTGGCAGCACCGCAACTCCACCATTAGACCTCGCCAGACCAAGTAAAGTAGTGGCGGGGGAGGGCAGAATGGGACAGGGGGTCATCGTGGAGGCGGGAGGGGTTGTACTTGGGCACACAACCTGTGCCGGTATACTATCCCCCTCCTCGCCTCCTGACACGCCCCCTCTCTCTCCTTAGACTTGCACCAGCTCAAGAGTTGGTGCAAGTCTGAGGAGACCCATTGGCAAGCAGGTGGCTTACCCAGAGGTAAGGGAAAATACTTCCCTTACCGCTCCCAATCTCCTGCCTCGCAGGATGCAGCACAAGGCTTTTTGGCGCAGCTGCATCAACAGGGGGAAGGATAGGATTGAGCTGTAACTCCTATCAGTGTAATGGTTCTATTCCTACAACAGCTAATAGTGTAACAGTCATCATAATAATACAGGGTTATTCAAAAAGGATGGTGCAAAAATAAAGCTGGCTTATTCTTTTAAATGAACTGACATACCACAACCGTCATGACATGAAAAGACAGAAAAACTGTCATTTCACATGCACATTACAAAAGTTCGATGTGGGCACTTGTGTAGCTTCAATGGGGCAAAGGGAGGGGCAAACAGCTACGTTCCCCATTGTAGCTATGCAAGTGCCCACATCAAACATTTGTAATGTGCATGTGAAACTTGGGCAGTTTTTTACTTTTTAAAACATTTTTAAAAGGGTCCCCCATATCCGCAGTCTCCGCAGATACTGAAATCCGTGGATGCCGGACCCGCCACCTGTACTTTTTAATTCAGAATTTTAAAATAACATAGTTAGAGCCAAATTGGAGTAACCTCTGCTGACTGGGCAAAGGGGCACCTTTTAAAGTAGTGTCCTCTTATATTTAGCACAGGGAGAGCAACTGACCCTCTTCACCCCAGCGTGGTGTATTGTCCAGTGACTGTTATTAGTGTCTCTTCTGCACCTTTTTTAGGTTGTGAGCCGTTTGGGGACATGGAGCCATTTATTGATTTATTTTGCTATTTAAACTGCTTTGTTGAAAAGCAGTATATAAAGATTGTTGTTATAAATAATAATAATAATTCACAGTACTGCTAGTCTCTTTAATCTTAGATTCAAGGGTGGTAATGTTAGTGATAACGTTACTACTGCATTTGACTGGATTACTAAACAAGCTATAGTCTTAAGACTTTGAACTGGAAAAGTATGTTCAAATGTTGCATAATCTTTACGTATATGGCCCCATACCCTAGGTGAAAAAGTAAAGTGATTGGCAGTTGGGAGTATTACGGAGATGGGAACAACTGTAGTGAGGTGACCTGTGAATGTTTGTTCTCTGAACTCCACTTACACCATGCTTTGCAGGAGGCACTTCATTGGATATCTCTGGGCTCATGCTGCTTCAAAGAAGAAATGCTGTAGTTTTGTCCAGGGGGAGGAACCCCCCAGAAAAGTTCTTTAGCAATTTTTAATTAGGAGGTCTTATCCATTTTGCTCTAAGAGTACAAATTCAGTTATGTAAGTTCTGTCCATTAATAAATCCAACTTTAATGTTCCCCATTCTCTTATCTTACAGATACTGTATTTGCCAATGGTAAAACATCAGACTATTTGCTTTTGGGAAACATAGTGTATACAGTAAGTATTGCTAATGTTGCATCAGATTGCTTCTTAAGGAAAAGAGAGAGAGTGATGGAAATTTGAGAGTTTCCCCTCGATTTTGGCCTGGTTCATGATTAGTTGAATTGAGAACATGAGCTGAAGGAAAGCCAACTCCTTCCTCTTTCCTTCTCACCTGCAAGCAAAGGAATCTGGCATGTTAAATCACCGTTCTACATGTCACCTGAACTTGGAAGCTGTGATTTAACTGTAATTTACAAACCAGGATATGAAGCCAGGATATGGTGTGTAAACCACAGTAAAATCACAGTTCCTGGGTTGAGACAACACATGGAGCTGTGGTTTAACATGCTAAGACTCCATCAAAACTCTGCACCTGAGCTGAGGAGGAAAGGGACAGGGGAGGATGAAGCATGCAGGTTCAGCACTCCAGTTCTCTTTCTTAGCCATCAAATCATGGCTTGTTAGATCATCTGAGCAGAGTCTTTGTTCATTCAATTTTAAGATGACACTTTTGGGCCTGTCAGGAATTTCCATAAAAGGCAATTCCTAGGGAACATTGTTGAACTTGACCTGGGCCGAATTCCTGCACCAGGTGAGCAGGGTGTAGAGCAGCTTCTTATAAGAAACCAGTGTAGCCTCCCCTCCCCCATCTCAGTACTTGGTGTGCCACACTCATGCTGGGTGTGGTACATTTCTGCAGACCTAGCTCTCTAAAGGGAGAGCAATCCATACCTTCATCGTAGGGCAGCCTGAAGCCTCTCATCCTCCAGGTCCTGCTGCACAGACACAGAACTTCACACAACAGCATGAACAAAAGTGGGTTCTTGGAAGCTTGTGTAGCGTTTACTTACCATAGCCTCAATTCTTGAATGATTCTTCTTGGTTAAATTATGGTCTGGATCTTTTACATTTGAACTCGTGCTGTCTCATAGCAGAAAAAGTTCTTCTGGTTTCGAGGTAGCATCAAAAAGCTTTCTGTGCTCTTTTGCAAAGGGCTTCGTTTTCTTGCACAAAAGGCTTCGTTTCTTGCTGGCACCCAAAGAGCTACTTCAGGCTTGCCCAAGTGCTTTGGCACACAGAGTGGTTACTTAATTTCTTTAAACAGTTCATACCTTTGTGCACACACACACACACACACACACACACACACACACACACACACACACACTGTCATACAACAGTATGAACATCTACTTCAAAAACAAAAACAGCTTGCCGTAGAGGAGTGTGTGTGGGGGGGGGAAGCGTGTGCGCGCAAGAAAGCTATATGTCAGCTGCCCCATAGTGGCTGCCTCCTCCGTCTGCTTAGGCTAGTAGCACAACCCAGCACTCTTCCAGGCGCACACCAGCCGAGTGCCCTCCACCCCTACACACTCGCATAACCTGGAGAGCTGGAGAAATATGACTAGAACCTCCCTCCCCCCAAAGGGAACTTTACTTCAGTGGTTGCTTAAAATGATAGCCTGCCACTACTCTCTCGATAACTAGGAGTCCCTTCTTGAGAGAGCTAGAAAGGATCTTATACGTAGTGGAGGATACATTAAGTGCCCGATATCTCTATTAACCCTATCTAATCTACTTCACAGGGAGGTGCTGCTGTTTGAGAAAAACAACTCTAAGACCTCCTTAGACTCATATAACTATTTCCGCAGTTCTTTGGATCACGGCTATAACCTCTGAAATTGTTAAGTTGTAATATGGAATAATGTTAAACATGTCCTTTTATTTTGAAACTTGATATTACACAGTGTCGCATTGGCTAAAAAATAATTCATTTCTCCTTTTTTCAGTTTGTGGTCATAACTGTGTGCTTAAAAGCAGGACTAGAGACTTCATATTGGACTTTGGTAAGAAAATCCTTATAAAATAATGTTTTAACATGCAATAAAGTGTTTGATAAATATGGATTTTCACTAACAGCGCAATCCTATCCAACTACCCCCACCGGTGCAGTGAGAACGGGAGGCCCTAGAACGGAAAGGGGATTTAAATCCCCCCTCCCCTCCAGAGCCTCCCGCCCTGCACTTCCCCATTGGTTACACCAGTGGGGGAAGTTGGATAGGATTGCACTATAATTCAGGTAACAGAATAGTTTCTATACACAAGGAGACAATGTTTATGGGATTTCCAGTCATGTGTGACAGCTCTTTTAAATTGAAGAAATAAAGAGTATTCTTACACTTGTCTGTAGAAATTCCTTTTCTTGGTCCTACCACGATGAATACAAATGCGGGCAACCGAAATGGATTATCCAAGTCAGACGAAGCGGTAAAAAAGCCTTAGATCTTCTTTGCTTGACGTTTCTTCCCAGACACTCGGGATTTTTTCAAAAGCAGGTAGAGAACTCAGCAACGTGCTGATCGGTGTTTCTAACCTAGTCCTGAGGACACCAGGTACTTATAGGAGACGAACATTAAGAGCGCGGTGAACACTGATTGTTTAATTGGGAGCAGGAGCCGCAGGTCATCCAGGAACCTGCGGCTCCTGCTCCCAATTAAACAATCAGTGTTCACCGCGCTCTTAATGTTCGTCTCCTATAAGTACCTGGTGTCCTCAGGACTAGGTTAGAAACACCGATCAGCACGTTGCTGAGTTCTCTACCTGCTTTTGAAAAAATCCCGAGTGTCTGGGAAGAAACGTCAAGCAAAGAAGATCTAAGGCTTTTTTACCGCTTCGTCTGACTTGGATAATCCATTTCGGTTGCCCGCATTTGTATTCATCGCGGTAGGACCAAGAAAAGGAATTTCTACAGACAAGTGTAAGAATACTCTTTATTTCTTCAATTTAAAAGAGCTGTCACACATGGCTGGAAATCCCATAAACATTGTCTCCTTGTGTATAGTAACGAGCCATGAAAATCTACATGTGTATCTAGAATGGTTTCTGGTCAGTACTTTGTTTCTTTGTTCATATTTTGGACCCAAATAGACACGCCATTTTCTATATGCTTTCTACAAATTCTGACAGTCAAAAGCAAAGGAAAAGAATCAATGGATAGAGTTAGGACTAAGAACGGTAGTCAGAATGTAAAGAGATGCTTTAGATAACCACAAGGACTTATAAATGCCCAATGTGATCTTTTTCCTCCATGCCATATTGTAAACTACTTTTGAAACTCTCCTCAGTACAACAATGGTCTGCTCTGTGGCCATTTTGTGAGAAAGCAGTCCAAAGCTCCCTTGGGTGCACAAAACCTTGAAGCCTAACCAGTATATTTAATAATTATAACTGAGAAGCATTTTGACTAATTTGAGTAAATGAAAACCATATACTGTATTTTGGGCTATAGAACGGTGACAAATTTTGGAATGAGACTGAAAGCAAATGATACTATATAGATACTGTAAAAGAATATCACAAAGTTGGAAAAGGTACAAAACAGAGCAGCTAAAATGATCGAAGCATTGGGGCATTATCCTAGTAAAGAATGGCTAAAATCAATGAAGATTGTATGTCCATAACGGGATTAAAAACCATGACGAATTTGTTCAGTTTAAAAACGAAGTTAAAACATGCCAAAAATATTGTAAAAACACAACTTTAAAAACTTCAATTTTAAAAGCTTCAACATTAAAAACACAGCAACGTTTTGTTCATACTTCAAAGAACCTCATCAGGCTGATAAACGCAACAGTTGCAATCAGATGGTGAAATGTGAGCCAGGCAGCATGTACTTTACACACAACACAGTCCGCCGGTCAGCTGGCGAAGATTAGAGGTGGGAGAAGCAATTCCTGACGCAGCTGAACTAAGCAGACACCTTTCTGCTGTGAATGACGGCAGATAACCCCATCTGAGCACTCAAGCTGTTGACGTACCTTGTTTCATCTGGGTTTCAACCGGTGGACTGTGTTGTATGTAAAGTGCGTGCCGTTTGGCTCGCATTTCACCATCCAATTGCAACTGCTGCGGTTATCAGCCTGATGAGGTTCGACAAAGTACGAACGAAATGTTGCTGTGTTTTTAATGTTGAACTTTTTAAAACCTTTACATGTTTTTAATTTTGTTTTTAACGCTGGGTTTTTAACGTTGTGTTTTTACAATATTTTTGGCATGTTTTAACTTCGTTTTTAAACTGAACAAATTTGTCATGGTTTTTAATCCCGTAATGTACGTACAATCTTTGTTGATCATCGCTGGCCATGAAAATCTCAAAACCTATCCAATGGCTAAAATGTTGGGATTTTTAAGTTAGAAAGAGAGACAACAAAGAGGGGAAATTATGATGGTGTGAAGAATGTAAGTACAGTAGAAAGAATTCTAATCATAGTCCAGCCAAAGTTAGACACATGGGGAAAAAAGTGCCTAACAGAGTTGGCTTCAGCTAATGGAGGACCCTGGGGCAAGAGCCTTATGAGAACTAATGCACTCCCCCATGCTTTAGAAAGCATGTTTCTGTGCCAGCTGCCCCCCAGTCCATGGTGCCCAGGAACCAGGCAACAGACAGGCAACAGTCCTCCTTCACTGCTACGCTCTAGTTATGGGTGATGGTGAGAAGGAAACCTCAGTCTACTGCTGCAACGTGATCCCTACTGCCTTCTGGTAAGCCTCCGCATTGGGCCTTAGGCCCCTAGCTCGTTTACCAGGAGATGATATCCACTGCTGCCACCTGCTCCTCACTGCCTCCCGATAAGTCAGCAGGGGTCCAGAGCCCTATGGAGAGGCTTTCCGGGAGACGGTAGGGAGCAAGTCCCCTTTCTTTCTCTGGTGCTATTATTTAACAATTCCCAGATGTCCCAGCCCCTGACACAGCATTGGGGGACAAGACATCTCAGAATTGTAAAATGACGATGGAGGAAGAAAAGATTGTGCTGCTAACGCTGTTTCCCCACAATTACCCAGTAAGCACCCTTATGGGCCTTATGGAAGCAGTGCCTCAAAGCTTGCCTATGCACCAAGCCCAGCCCAAGTTAATCCAGTACCCTAAGAAGCACCAAATTCCACTCCCTACCCACTCCCAGTTCATTTGCACCTCCCCATTGTAAGTGCTACTATTGCCTCACCTCCATTGCTGCCATTTTTTGTAAACTGACTGGGCAGGGAGGGTCCTGGAAGTGGAATCTCTCCACTCCCAGCATCTTCCCAATGCAGTTAGTTTACAAGAAGCAGTGGGGGAGGAACAGAAGCCCCAAAGCTGGCAGCAGTCCACAAGAGGTAGGGCCGCTGGAGGAGGAAGTAAACCATACCCCCCAGCCTCCCCTCATGCACTCTTGAAGAAAAGCGCATGAGAAGATAGAACAGTGGCTGGGCAGGTGGTGGACGTCGGATGCAGGGCAACCCCGTACCAGTTTGTCAGCTCCCCCAGCACACCACTCGATGCCGCTATTTCAGTTGGCCTCCTGGTTGAGTCAACTAGGCATAGGTGTTCACCGTTGTGTGGACGTGGGCCCCTGGTATGTGCCCCACTAGGCCCCAACTGTGGAGCCAACTCTGGAACCTCAGTTCTGTTGTAATAGAATACTGCTGTATGGAATTTGCTTATGTAAGAGCCATTGAATAGGGCCTGTGATATCAATAGTAATCAGTGACACAACTGCTATGCCTGTACCATTTTGTGGCTTTAAAAAAAACAATCTTTTTGAAGGGTCTATACCTTTTCTAGTATGGGAACACTTGTCAATATTTAAAAAAATATATATGAATAAAAATGAATGATAGACAGGTTACCCTTTTCTTCTGTAGTTACAAAGTATACAAATAAAGCACTCCTATATATTAGTTTCAGGAAGCTCCCTTAATGCATCCAGTATGACATTTCAGTAGAATTAGGTGAAAACTAATGTTTACTTCAGTATGAATAAAGTGGCACCATTATTGAGACTTCTTAAAATACCCATTTATAAGTAATAACTACAGTGGGCCCTCCTTATCCGCGGAATTGACTATCTGCGGATGTCTATCCACAGAGGGAGTGAACCCACAGGGGGCGGGGGGCACCACTGTACCTTATTGAAGAGCTGAGCGGGCCCACCGCCCACTCCTTCCCTCTGGCATCGCATTGTAATAGTGTAAAATGCCTGTTAGAAGGGAAAAAATGATCAGAAGTAGCTTCCTGGCATTTTACACTATTACAACGTGGCACCAGAGGAAAGGAACGGGTATTGGGCTTGCGCAGCTCTTCAGTAAGTTACAGTGGCACCCCCTCAATCCCCCCACCCAACAGAACCCCCACAGATACGAAGGGCCAACTGTATATCGTTTCTTTATAATAACAACTTAAAACATCTTGGAACAAATATTTTATCTGACATTCACCTGATAACTTTTTTTCATTCTTTTTTTCCAGTTTAGCCATATAGCTATATGGGGAAGCATTGCACTGTGGATAGTATTTTTTGGAATCTACTCTTCAGTGTGGCCTCTCCTTCCTATAGCTCCTGATATGTCTGGGGAGGTAACGTCTACCTTTAAACTAATTTTCAAATCTGTACATATAACTGTATTCTAGTTTTTATTTCAGTCCAGATTGATCCAAGATTACTGCCTTACAACCAATTACATAAAAACAAGGAGATACAAGCAAGAGATTACTGAAAGCTTGTTAACTGCACCAATTAAAGCAAAAAAAACCTGATACGAAAACTTGCAGAGAAAAAAATATATTCAGGAAATGTACTACTTCTAAAACAGTGATTTCAATTTTTAGAATTCTTAAAAATTAGCTACTTTTTAACAATCTAATGTAGAGTATTCAGTGTGAATCTCTTGATTACTTGATGTCGATTATTTTGATGTCAATATAGTTCAACTTCTTTCTCCCTTAGTTTTTAGAAAGATGCACTCTAATCCCAAAATGTATGTGTATTTATTTTTCCCCCCTGATATTCTGAACTTTTTTTTGTAATTAACTTGTATGCAAATAGCTGGCGCACATCCGAGTAGCCCCATTGCTGGTGCGTTACTCCGGGTAAAGGGACAAATATCCCTTTACTTCGAGGCCTCTGGCTGCGCCCAATCCTGCTTAGGATGTGGCGGGTGCCCTATTTGCGCTACTGCGTCCTACTAGACAGGATTGGGCTGTAATTTATGTCTAAATTAGACATAAGTGAAGAAAAATTGTCAACGTATCAAAAATCACTCAACTCAGTTTTGGATAACACAAATTTACTTTAACACAAATTTACTTCAGGATTAGTGAGAGGTACAGTACCACTCCCCCTGGCTTTCCTGGCTGCTTCTCGCTGTGAGGATTGAGCCTTTGTCCAACCCTCCACTTCATGCTCAGCCAGCCTCATACTGGACTGCAGCCAAGTTTTAAAACTTCAGGTTGCATTCTGTACATGCTCCCTTCTCCAGCCCCTTATTTATTTCTGTATTTTATATACTGCCTTTCTTATCCTCGGATTGCTCTTCGGATGTTACTCGAGGCGGTTTACATAGGCAGGCTTATCTAGATCCGAAAGGATCTTTACTGCTGAACAGGGAAACTTTTTTTCAGTTATTGCTCTGTCACTGACATTCTCAGCATTCCAGTCTGTACTCTCACCATGGCACACAACACCGATGCCTCTCTGCCACCAAGGGTCGTAACAGCTTATCAGTGATTTCCAGTTTGTCTCCCTTCTAACATGAACAGGCTGCTCCTGCTTTGCTTCCGGAAGTCCTCAGGCAGTTTATTTGGTGTTCACATCACTATGGAAGGGGGACGCCGTTTTCTGCATTGCAGAATTGCTCAGGAAGTTCTGAGGGAAGGCTGTAGTTTGGAGACCCCTGGCTTAGATGAACTAAAATAGCTTTTGAAACCATCTGAACTCTGGAGCTACTTCTTCCATCATTATTGTTTGGCTTTTTTTAAATACATTCTCATACACGAAAATGATGCTTTAATTATCTCTTTAAAAATTGTCAAAAGTATATATTTCAATTTGATGTTGGTGTCATTCACTAATGATCCATTTCAACATTTTTATCAAGTTCATGTGTTAAATACAGTATTTATATTCTTCTGAGCCTGTGTAGCTTTTCCTTAAAAGGATGTGATTTTGATTTGAAAGGTTTCAAAACTTGGCAACTTCTAAGAAAGTCTTTTGTTTTTGCGTGTCTTTTTAAAATCAATTAATTGGAATTTGTCTTTTTCATGTATGGCTATATATCCTTGGGAGCTACTTTTGCAGCAGATTCCATTTGGTTTCACAAGGCCAAAAGGGGTTAGGGCACAGGAGACTTGGCATAGACCACAGATCTCATATATTAGGAAAAATTTGTAGACCAGAAACAGAGGCAGACACAATCCATCCCCAAAACAGGCTGCCCCTGTTAGCGTCATTGTCTAAAACGGATCAGTTTGCCATTTCTCAGCTGACCTTCCTCTGTGCAGAGAGATGTGAAAAGTTAGGGACAAAAATTGTTTCTACAGAGTAAGGAGGGAGCTTTCTTGTACAGAAAGGAAGGAAATACCTCAGTGGGATTTTATTTTTTTTCCCTCTTCATCCAAATATACAAAGAAGTCTTCTGTCCTTAATACGAATGTCAGCTTTAAATCTTTTAGTTTTGGATTAACTCTGCAAAAGAAAAAAAAATCTGACAGGCTTTCAAATATGACGCAGAAAAACGTTTTTCCCCCTCAATTCATGTTGCTCATTTGTAAAGCCAAAGGCTGGATTGACTGAATAGTAGGCGCCAGTTGTTCCTTCATTCATAGTTAGCATTACAATAGTCAGAATTAACATCCTAAGACCTACATTATCGCTTCTGCTGTTTCACCAAGGAAGGTTTAATACAAGGTGGCTGACTGAAGGATAGCTCTTTACTCTGTCAGTCTAACCTTAAAAAGTCATTAATAATAGTTTTAAAAGGAGACATTGCTACTTTCCATCTCTTTCCATTTTTACTTTTTCTGTTTATTCAGGAATCAACTTGTTTATAAATAGCTTATTGTACAGCTTCTGCCACATGGTATTTGCCTAGGAGTAGTGGCTTTAAAAATATCTGTATGGTTAATCATGTCAAAACCCATGTTTTCCATTCTATCCTTTAACTTAAACACTGTTTTCTTAATTTTTGAACGAAAACTATTGTTTCACTATCAAACATGACCGGGTTACCCGTGATACTTAATTCCTCAAACTGTTTTCTTACCTTGCTTGTAGATTCTTTTTTTCTTTCTGAAGCTATACACCTGATCTATAATTGTACTTTAGTATTTAAACAATATATATTTTCTATTTGTTAAATTCTCACTTCAGAATTCATCATGACGTTAAATAAGTCTTACTGTTCTTTTCATATATTTGACCCCACTGCCTTGACTCTTCTTGCATGAGTGTGCATAGTAGCGAGTACATGCAAACTTTTTTAAAATTGCCAAACACCAGCTCCCCAACAGAATCACAAGCTGCTCTTTTTATATTTGGTAGAGTTTTCATTTGGGTAGAATAATTAGCATATTGTTGCTCGCCCTAAGCCCTAGGGACAGAGCTATAGGTCCAATGAATAAACATTGGCTTGGATCCCAAGGTCTCCTCAATGCACTCAAGGTCTCCTCAACTTTTTCATGCATGTGGGGGTATCACTGATTTCTCCCCCCCCCAGCAACTGAAGTCCCCCTTGCTCTGCTTTGCACACTGCTCCATCAGATTGGCTTCTGGGGTAACAGCTTGGGGAAACTGATAGCTTCCCCATGTGTGGACAAGAGAGCTTTCCACTCATACAAGGGAATCTTTGTTTCAAGCTAATGCATCATAGGGTATTGCCATTCAAACGTTTTTAAAAACAAAGATCCACAGGCAGATCTATTGCTTATTGTTCTCTGGATTCGGGTCCTATTTAACCGAAACTCATTTCATTTTTCAAATCAGCATTTTTTTTAAAAAAATGTTAGAGTACTTCCAAATCAATTAGAATTTGGTACACTGTACTTCAGTGGCCAAACAGGTACCTGTCTTGCCCTGTCCATAGCTAATAGCATGTTTGTGGGGCAATTTAACTCCGGAAAATAGCATAAGGGGGAAGGGGAAACCCCCCTCCCCCAGTGCTCCTACCTGGATTCATACCTGGTGTCCCTCAGAACTGCTTTTAGTAATAGCAAAATGTCAGACAATCTGGTCCAGGATCTTCTGCATCATGGATAGATTGCCCCCAAGAAATTTTAAATACTTGAAACTCCTAAAAATGGGGCATTGGTAAGTCTCTGCTTCAAAATAGGAATATGAAGTGTACTTCCAAAGGCTATGGTACAATTACAATAGCTGTCTTCCCTGGTGGAAGGCGAGGAAGGCATCGTGAAATTTGAAATTGTAATTGCCAATCAACCACCAACTAGTAGTGCCCAAACAGATGGACTGTGTCTAGGTGTAGACTGGGATGCTTGGAAAGAACATTGCCAGGCAGCCTTCTAAATCCTTAAAAGGAGATAACCCTACAACTGGCATAGTTCATTAGTCATCTTTCATTCTTTTCTACTGGGAAAATTTTGTAGATAACCATTGTTCAGCCATATTGCTTAGCATCATCTTAAATGTTTGGGTCATTCCATGTGAAATCAACCAATGAAAAATCCTTGATGTCATGGATTTTGTTCATTATCGGTACATTTGTAGCTTATCATGAGATGTTTAAAAATTATTTTTTTCAGATTTTTTTGTCCATCCGTTTTTGAGATATTGAATGTTCAAAATTGCCAAAAAAAAAAGGCCAAAATTCACTTGTCACTTAAAAAAATAATAATTATTTGTAGGTCCTTTTAATCTTCCCCATCTTTTCTTTGCACTTGACCTCCCTTGGTGAGTCAAGTAGAAAGTATATAAAGTGCAAAGAAAAGATGGGGAAGATTAAAAGGACCTACAAATAATTACTATTTTTTTTACTTCTGAAGATGATTTAGATGAGGAAAAATGTCACTGTGCTGATTCAGAAATTATTCAGCAACTAAAGGAAAATTTTAAAACTACGAACAGAAGTAAAAAGCTCATTATTTTGATAGTTTTACCAAAAAGCTAATCCTGTAAAAGAATAGAAAGTGAATTCATTCTCTATAAATCTATCTCTATAAGTCCTGTTATAAATTTTTGGATTCATTTCAGTTTACCACATAATTTTATCAATGTAAACTGTAGAAAAATGGACTTGAGGGGTTTAATTCCTGGTCACTGCCAACAAGAAAATTTAATTTTTGTATGATACCATTGAGATACCATCTTGACATTTTGACTGATTGACTACAAGACATATACCTTTAAGTGTGAGTTTTTTGAAAATTTTAAAAAAGTTCAATTTTCCAAAATTTCAAAATTAATATTATTTCAATATTTTTGAATTTCTTGAAAATTTACAATTTTGTCATGTTGTATATCAAATGAAAGCCCTATTCATAAGCTTTAAGACGACACCTGTCCTATGTCAGTAGCGTTCGTTATCCTGTAACTGGCGTTTGAAGGTATGGTGACAAGTGAATTTTGGCCTTTTTTGGCAATTTTGAACATTCAATATCTCCAAAACGGATGGACAAAAAAATCTGAAAAAAATAGTTTTTAAACATCTCATGGTAAGGTACAAATGTACCAAACATGAGCAAAATCCGTGACATCAAGTTCCAAAATGTATTTTTTATTGGTTGATTTCACATGGAATGACCCGTTTCATAGTTCTTGTCTTTCAATAACACCTTTGTTTATATCCATATAGGCAGTTATGATGTTCAGCTCTGGTGTCTTCTGGATGGGCTTACTCAGTATTCCTCTGACAGCTCTGATCTTTGATGTAGTATATAAAGTGTAAGTGTAAAGCTATTAATTCAAAGACTCTAAAGAATTGTGATTTAAATGTAATCAGTTATTTTTAAAAACAAACTAAGGCTTTATGTTCAGATCCTATAACACCTATCTGAAAGTATGTTCCATTGAAACTCAATGCGACTTACTTCTAAGTTATGACCTGCCTTTATATTACAATGTTTGTACAAATTATGAGGATTTTAACTACTGTATTGTGAAAATAAACAATTTTAACATAAAATGTAATTGATAACAGTTCATATAAAATGTAAACACAAAGGAAATAGGTGAACAAAATTGATTTTCACATAGAAGAATTCTGTTTTTGTTTCTCACAAATCTAAGGACATAGAATTCTACATTTAAAATAAATTATCTGAATGCATTTTTCATTGCAGAGTCAAAAGAGCAGCATTCAAGACACTTGTAGATGAAGTTCAGGAGTTAGAAGCAAAATTTCAAGATCCAGGAGCTGTTGTTCATGGGAAGAGGTACTGTTATACCCGTGGACTATTTTTAAATTTTTCCACTTTATGATTAGAGTCCCACCATATAACAATTTACCAAAATAAGGTCTTGAATGTGAAGTTAAGAAGCATAGAGGCACCCTTCTACCTCTGACAACCTCAGTGCTTTACTGCCCAATCCTGCGTAAGGATCCACGGCCGGTCCATAGAACCTGCAGCAGCATCCTCAGCCCTTCCCGGGCCGCTCTGGCGCAGCCTGGGGACTCCTCAGGATAAGGGGACATTCGTCCCCTTCCCCTGGTGTAGGGCTGCCCGGCCCCAATGGGCCTCCTCAGGTGTATGTCCGCTCTCGAGCTGATGTACATTCGAGGCGGTGGGGAAAGGGCTGCTGAGCCCGGGAACAGGAGCAGGATATCGGCACTCACCACTGATATCCCTGCCCCCTCCCGGGGCAGCTAGCCCAATGGCTACCCTCCCTTGCCCGGCCTGCTCACCACCACCACCCCTGCACCCACCGGTGCAACCCTTACCTGTTCCAGTGGCTGCAGGGTCAGTTGCGCGGCGGAGAGAGGCCTACCGGCCTCTATGCCGACAGGCCTTGCTCCAAGGGTGCCGAAAATGTGCTTTACGGTGTGTTTACGACACCCTTTGCCTGCGGAGCGCACATTCTACAGGCGGATAGTTAAGGAGGATTGTGCCATTAGTGATGGAACTAATTTTATTTACAAAAGTGTTTTGCTACTGAGTTCATTTTATTAATTATGATTTATATCCTGCCTGTCCCTCCAGATAAATGGAATGCTCTGTATCAGATTCTAGTGTAGTTAAGCTGACTGTTGCAGATGAAATTAAGTTCTTCTAGAAAAAAAGTTCAGCTTTGTTCTAGATTGGTCCACTGATCTCATTTGCAATGGTCAGATTTGAAAGAACCATGCAGCTAGTTCTGCATGCTCAGAAAACTTTGGGCTTGTGTTAATTAAAGAGTGTGCCTTCCTCCCCTCCCCCCAATATGGCAAACCACTTTTGACATTCAAGGGGCTTTCAGAAGTGGATTGATGTAGGGTGTCACAAATGTGCCAAAAGGCACATTTGTGGCACCTGGTGAGTAGGCAGTGCTGGCGCAGAGGCCTGCACCACCCACCTGCCAAACAGGAAAAGGACCAACGTAGGTCCTGCCCCGTGCAGCACAGGGTTGGGGGGAGGGCGGAGAAGGGGACAGTTCGGGCCTGGGAGGAGGGTTGGACTGGTGTCCTCGGCAGACGCTGAATCCTATCCTCCCTTCTGGGCTTGAAAGCCCAACACAGGGCTTCCTGGCTCTTCCCCACCTACAGAGGTGGCAGAGATCCAAGTAGCCCCATTGGGCAGGCTGAAACATATCCCAGGGTAAGCGGACAAATGTCCGCTTACCCCAAGGAGTCATTCAGCCTGTCCCTATCCAGCGCTGGATACAGCATGTGCCTGGCATACATGCTGTGCCAGCACTGGATAGGATTGGGCTATAAGTCACATTCTTGCCAGATGCTTTTCTCTGAATCTGCATGTGGACAATTCATGAGGAATTAAATTAAGCAAAATCACACTTTTTAGAAACATAGAAACATCCTATACAAGCCACCTTTTAATCCGTCTCACCTAATCCAGTGGTTTCGTAGTTCAAATTGCTAGGACTCTTGTGATGATGAACTACATACCGATATATTGCACAATTAAATACTAATGGTCATTTGAACACTTTAATCCACGTGCATTCCCAAAAACAACCATATCACCCTGGTCTTACTGTATAGGTTTATATCAAAACATGACATTGCATTAGTTAGGGGCTGCTAAATATTATATGGCTATGCATTGGGCACTAAATATATGGATTTAAAGTGTCCACTGCCCACTTCCATTTACATATATCCTACAAATTGAAGTACTTGCCAGTTTGTCATATGTTGATTACTCAGTTGATTACTCAGTTATCTTGTACATTTGATTCCTTTTCCATCACATACAAGTGGAACAAGATAAATTCTTGCCGTATTTCTAGAGCCTCTTGTAGATTTGTTTTATCTAGTTGTACGAAAGATTTATTTCGTCTGGTCACCTTACTTTCCAGAGTTTCACTGAGCTTATGGGCAGGACTGGCCACCAATGAAACGGGGTGAGGCTGCCACTTCAAGCAGCACCCCTGCCACCCTGCACTGTCCCACCAACCACCTCTGCCAGCTGCCTCACCTCCACCAGCCAGCCTTGCCTCTGCCTGACAGCACCCAGCACAACAGCCAGCCCCAGCACAAGGCACCTTCCAAAGACAGACATACTCCAGACTTGCATCTCACAGAGAGGGAGCTGGATGGTTGGTCACCCACGCAGTAGGGATTTGGGAACACTGCTGTTCTCCCATCCCAAGCAGAGGAAATTGTGATTACTGTCAGGGCAGCTAGATTGGCTTGACAGCACGCTGAAAAACACACACACACAGAGCATTCTACTGAGAAGGGGCAAATGTGGATTATTTTGGATGACTTCGAATGATTAATGGGTATCTTCTGGATGTGTAAAATTGTAATGCTTCTATTTGCATTTTGCAAATATTCCATAAGAACATTTGAAACTGATGTAGCATAGTGGCTATAAGACTAAGGGGGGGGGGGGGATCGTGAACTCCCAGGTTTGAACTTTGGCTCTGCCATGAACTTACTAGGTGGTCTTGGGCAAGCCACTACCTCTCAGTCTCAGCTGCAAGTTGGGGGATATTTGCTTACTTTACAGGGTTGTTGGAAGGATAACAAGATAATATACATGTGAACACTTAAAAGCACTACACACTTAAAAGAACTACACAAATGCAAAATATTATTATTCACAAGCAGGCTAGTAAAATAATTTGCATAATTTTGTGGCCTTAATGACAAGGCTGAGTCTAAACAGTTGGTGACTTATACTACAGTCCTGTCTAACCATGGAGGGCAGCTCTGAAAAAGGAATAGGCATTTGGAAAGAATTTTTGCTCAGGGCAAGCTCTCACACCTACAACTCAAGTCAGAGCACTTCTGTCCACTATAGAAATCGCCACTCAGGGGACCAAATGCCTAGAATTGAGCGGGGGTGGGGGAGAATCTTGCCCTTCACCCCAGGCAGCAAAATGTCTAAGGTCAGCCCTGCTTATGGGGATATAGCCCTCACTATGCTAATGCAGGTTTGTCCACTTTTGTTCTCTTTTTGAATTGTCACTTTAGCATAACATAGGGACAGATAGGATGAAGCCATCTCCTAATGCAGGAATTTTAATGCATGTTTCTGATTCACCTCTCTTACCCT
This sequence comes from Plestiodon gilberti rubricaudatus, assembly GCA_026170595.1. Classification (NCBI taxonomy): domain Eukaryota; kingdom Metazoa; phylum Chordata; class Lepidosauria; order Squamata; family Scincidae; genus Plestiodon; species Plestiodon gilberti. Next base: position 74,488,247 of record JANXHW010000005.1, on the reverse strand, counting down.
GCAGACCTGATAATCAAAGTCATGCAATTTATCCCTTAGAGAATAAGAAGAGGTATATTTTTATGAAAAAGTTATTTTGACCTTCATGCTAAAGCTGTTCTGTTCATTGCTATTTGTGAGCTATTAGAGTCACAAATATGAAAGTAGGGAGCCACTTCAATGAGCAGTGGTTACTGGCAGCCATTTGATGGTTATGTATGTTTTTGCTTCTGTGATATACAGTCAGCCCTCTGTATCCGCGGATTCAACCAACCGCGGATCGAAAATATTTTTGGACGGGACTCCTATACTGACCCTCTGCCCCCCGTTTCCTCACCGACCATTGTTGCATAAGCATTGCCTGACCACCTAGCCATAAATCTTTGGGAGTAAGCACCGGGGAGACGTGCCTTGGATCACTCTGCTAGTCACCTGCCTCAGGCAGTTTCATGACGCCCAGCCACCATGCCCCCCATCCAGGGGCCATGGGTTTTGCTTCGAGGAAAGGCTGCCCACCCAAGGAAGTGAAGGCAAGGGGTGCACCTGGCGCCCCAGCATCCACCTTCAATTGGTGAGCGCAGCCGGCCAGCCCCCGAGCACCGTGGAGGAGCTCGGTGCCCACCCTGCCCACAGTGGCTCTTATGCAGGAATGAGCATCCGCGGATTTTGGTATCTGCGGGGAGTCCTGGAACCAATCCCCCATGGATATGAAGGGCCAACTGTATCTTGTATAAGTAGGAATGTACAGAGTCTGTCTTGAAGAAGTACAGTATCAGTATCAGTAATTTTTTTAATTTTGCACCTTCAGGACAGAGACCTGTCACTTCAGTCTTTGTAAAGCACCATATACTGTATGTGAATGGTGCTATGTAAACAATGTATTATAATCTCTTTTAGCTAATTTTTCAGACCCCCCCTGCTTTAGTCCCTATAGCAAATTTAATGCTGTTCAAGTATTAATGTATTTGACAATTTCCTCATTTTTCTTTCTAGCTTAACTGAAAGAGCTCAGCTGCTGAAAAATGTCTTTAAGAAAAACCATTTGTACCATTCTGAGTCGGTGCAACAAAACTTGCTTCGTAAGTATTTAGGGACTTGCATGAATCAAACACACATTACAAAAAATACCAGTAGAATTGCAGAGTTGGAAGTTGAAACGTTTTTTGTATGTGTTGTTATATTTTACCAATGGCCCAATCCTAGTGTTCTGGCAGTGTAAGATTCTTTACAGCTGTTGCAAAATATAACACACCGTTTCACGCAGCTGAGCCGCTGCTGCAATTGGTTGCGGTGGCACACCAGCAGTCCGTCCACATCCCCTGGCGCTGGTAAGTCAGCAGAGGAGGTGGGTGGAACAGGACAAGGTCAGGGAGGAGGATGGATTAAGGCCAGGAAGGGGGTAGTATTGGTGGTGGTGGCACCGCTGATATATTGTCCCCCTTTCCCAACCTTGATCCACCTTCCCAGGTCCACTCAGACTTGTGCTAGCAAAATTGCTGGCACAGGTCCAAGTACAGGTGTCCCCTACTTAACGATGGGGATACGTTCTGGAAAACCCGTCATATAGTGAAACCGTCTTTAAGCAAGTCCTCAATGTAACAGTGGAATTGTAATAGGGAATGAATGGCAAACGCAGTGTACATTATGAGTGTAACACAAAGCACAAGATTTCTACCTGTCAGTGGAGGTAGAAACGCACACACAAACACAGAGAGTTAAAGACAACATATATTTTTTTTGCATTTAAAATACAGTACTGTAGCTTTAATTCTTTGTTTACACTTTGGGAACATTAAAGGGGGGGGGACACCTGTAGACCCATGCAGGCAGTGGAAACGTATCCCCGGGCAAGGGAACAAATGTTTCCTTACCCAGAGGAGACCTCTAGGACGACAGACGGACAGACAGAGAACGAATGCAGCGCATACACTAGCTGCATCAGCGAGGGGGGGTATTTGACAGGATTGGGCTATTAGTTAAATTATTTTATTCCATTGTATTAATCATGTGAACCATGACTATTGCTTTTGACTTTATTACTCAACGTTATTGGGTTTATTGTGCACTGTTTTGAAGGCTTCAAACTGGGTTCTGATATTTAGAATAAATAAAGTAACTAATGTGGTCAAACTAGTTTGTATCAGTTCTAGGAGGTTGAGAAATATGTCTACCTCACCTTGCTCAAGTGTAAACACAAAAAATAAATGGGAAAGTGAAGAAAACCATGATTGAAGTCATCGTCAACAGGCAAAAATGTAATGGAATCTTCATCCAGTCTTGAAACTTTGTTTTGAAAGAGGAACATGCATTTAATTATTTATTTCAATTGTTTTAATCACATTCAACAATTCCATGAAACTGTAACATGCATTACAGCAGAGTACATTATAGTATGAACACCTAATATTCATTATTTGAATAACAGCTCTTTTTCTACTAGCTTTTTCTCTGTAAAATGAAAGTCTCTACTCTGTAAAATGTTAATGCTACCCCAACAAAATGTTTCTTAGTATTTTGGTATTTAAACTGAGTACTTTTTTAAAAAGTTAAGTAAAACTAGAACTATAGATATTAGGCCCTGATTCTCATTTCAGTTTGGCTTTATACTTGCAGATGGTTATGCTTTTTCTCAAGATGAAAATGGGATTGTTTCACAATCGGAAGTAATAAGAGCCTACGATACTACAAAGCAGAGACCTGATGAATGGTGAAAGAGAACATCGCAGAGCTCTCGTATTTGCCATAGTAAGGCAAACTAATATATCTTTTCTGGGTCTGCTAACAAGGTCCAGTAACAGAGATTAGAGGAAGATGTATGTTGTTGCTCTTATTCCCTGAAGTTTGAGTTCATGTATTGAGTAGACATAAGCACTGTGCAACTATACTGTAATACACCATCTCTAAATTTTTCAAAACGTTTGCTCGTGGATTTTGTAACCAGAAATTGAAAATTACCTTCAATCTTTCTAGACTGCTTATCTACAGTGAGGCTGAATAAGTTTGGTTCCTACATTATATCTGGAACATAATGAACAGTCAGATTACCCATCATAGCATACACTGACAACCGGAGCCTTTGCAAAGGTCTATAATGATGAAGTATTTAAAGTACAGTTTAGCAAGCCTTGATTTCAACAAGTGCTAAATAACCATTTTAAAAGACATTAACTCATGTGATGAAGTAAGATTTCAAAGCAAGGCATTTATAAGAAAATGTGTCAAACTAGCCTAAAAAAGTTTGCCAAAGAAGTTCCATAATATGTATTTCTTATTTTAATAAAGATTTGCAGAAATGTTAAAGGATGGCATTGGCAATGTTAACTGTGATTTCAGAACTGCATGCTTGATATTCTGTACTTGAAAAGTTTTACAATAATGTAAACCTAATAACAGGTTGCTTTTTATTGCATTTGTTTTCAGATCTGTGATCACTCACACCTTTGGCCTTATATAAGCCTTTCTTTTATTCTTCATGTTTATTTAACAGAATTGTGTACATTTTAATACAGCAGCCATTTTCTATGTAAGGAGCATATGTCTTTGAGACGTCTTTGAATTATAGATAAATACTGCTTTGCCTTATATCCCTACCTTGTGCTTAAGAAACTGTGATCCAGAGACACTTCCACAGAGAAAGGGGCTGGGTACAAAGATGTTCCTCTGCCACCACACCTAAAGATATGATGAGCACTGTCATTTCTGATGGCACTGATTTCCTGTCAAGGAAAGAGAGGAGAAGGGGGTGCCTTGATTCAGTTTCCCTTCCTTATGCTGATGATAAACAGAAACAACAAAGCCAAACATGTCTTTGACTGTGCATACATACTGCAGGAACACTGGGTATGTATGCCGTGAAGGTTTTTTCTCCCTGTTGCAAATCTAGGATGTAAATCGGAATGATGTACCATGCATCGAAACCTGTGTCCAAGCATAGATTGCCCTTACTGTACTGGGGCACAAGTGTTTGAAACTGCTTCTTTTTATTTAAAATTTGTTAGCAGAGTGCTTTATTTGCAACTTGCTTAAAACAAAGTGAAACTTTGGTGATTTTCACATTCTGAAACAATGTGGAACAGGTGCCATCAGTTTAACACCATGTTATATATTCTGTTTGCACTAAAAGAGAATTGTTTATTATTACTGTCAAATATATTCACTATCTACAGACCCAAACTTGATTTAAATTAGGCTATGGTGAAGTTTGAGGATTGCAGCCAATGAATTGTTCTGTTTTCTGTAGATATAAACCTCAGATATAGGATGCTGATGAATTCAACTGACAAACTAACAAAACTTCATATTCTAATCAGAAATGTAGGCCCTCCTTCTCACAACACAATATTTTAAATTGTTTTTAAATGTCACTGTGTAAAAATCAAGATGAGAGAGACATAATCTAATCCTACAAATTAATTTTCACTCTGTTTTGGCTTTTAAATGCCATTGCAAATACATCAATTTTTAAAATACACTATATTTTTATATAGAAGGTTCCACCTCTGACTTGAGTGCACTGTATAACTGTTCTACCTATCTAAAGACATGTATTAGTATTCTGGTAAATGCAATACTGATGTGTCATGGTTCCCACATTTGATCCAAGTTAAAAAGCCATGTATAGCAGAAACATTGCATTTATTAAATGAGCTAGAATGTTTCATATATGTGGGATGTACTGCTTATACTGGCAAAGGCACTGTTATTTTCTTTTCATCAATAATTGTTAAAGGGAAGATAAAACAGAAGAAACACACACACACAAACACACTCCGCAAAGATCTATCGCTAATATAACCGCCCTACTTACCAGTCTTGCAGCCACAAATTGCCTTCAGACAAGCTATTGTAGGCATAGATAATGAATGAAAACAAGGAGGGCCAAATCACTTGACGTGTAACGCAAGGGAAAAAATCAGGGCATGCAGTTTCTAAAACTTTGTCCATGGGATGCAGTCACTTTAACAGATTTTTCAAGTGAACAATTAAAAATTCTCTTCTTACATACTTCTAAGCAATGTATATTTCTTTTTAGAATAAATGAATAAAAAGAGTCAGTAGAAAAATAATTCAAGAAAAACAATGTGTTTGTTTATATATCCTGTTTTTCCCTCCTGGGGCCTCTAATGGCCTTGGGTGGAAGTGATCATCTAATAAAGGGGCAAGGGGTATCCTCAACTCAGCTCTTACAACTCAGACAAATTGTCAGAGTTCACAAGCATCATGTACACCACACCAATTATGGGAGCTGGATGCAGGTGTATACCCCTACTCCTTTCCCTGTGCATGAAACAGTTGTTTGCATGCAAATGACCCAGAAGAATGATCTGCATGTAATAACCTCACAGAGATTGTCCTTGCTGGATCAAGGTGAAAGCGTAAACATTGTATTATCAGGAAATGGAAGTTCCATGACTGATCACATTTAGTGAAAAAATGGCACACAATAGTTATTCATTTTATCTCTATCTTTGCTGCCAATTGGGCAACTATTAGCACATTTCCTTGAGCACAGGATTTTAAATTGGCTGCGATACTGTTATATCTATTATTGTATTTTTTCAAAGAAGGGTAACCTCATCACAGTGCAGCTTATTCAGTATGACCTTATTACACATTTAAAGCAGAGTCCCACGTTTTAATTTCACACACATACACCCATACCATTTCCTAACTCAAGTTTGCTTTTATACATTTTTCCACACACTAGATGTAATTCTGTCTAATAGCAGTCAGTATTAGGATACACGTGCTTTATAAAAACAATGTGGTGATTGCGTATATGTACTGCCTTGAATAGTTCAAACGTTTTCTGATATTTTAGAATTCAATTTTAATCTTTTGAGCTTCTAAAGAATAAATGCCCAAATAAACCAGATTCATTAAAAAAAAACAGTTTGGATAGGTCAATAATACACGGTATTTGCAAACATACATTTAATAATAAAAGACTATAGAAGTGGTTTATTACATTATAATATAGACTATTTGGAGCCATTGGTTGGTATGCATATATTTAACTATAACTATTTTACTCAAATTATAGTAATTGACTATAATGTACTTGTTTTGACATTTTAAACTTTTACAATTCTCTTAATTAAATCCAGAAAGGAAGTTGTATGATTTGTATGTATTACGTGTATTGTATAGCAATTTCAAGCTAATGTCAAAAGATTATTTCTTCAGTTGATTGAAAATGGTGCCATTCAGAAATCAATTGAATTAACACATCTGTATTTTTAATTATTTGTGAGAATGTAATACCTAATTGAAACATCAGCTAATTGAAAACACTTTGAGAAGCCATAAGTGGACTTGTTTTTCTTAGTGTTAGATTTATTTTTGCAAACAAATTTTGACAGATTTCTAGTTAAACAACTTTATAGTTGTATAAAAATAGAGGAAATATTTAAAGACATAAGGAAAGATTCTTATTGCACAGTCTCACATGGAAGACATCTTTTTCATCATTTAATTTTAAAATTACTTGTTATAGAATTGAACCATATATTTAGCCTGCCTCCCCTCCTCTTTTCTCTACTGATTTACGTATTGTGCAAAAACAGGTGTTGTTTGGGTAAGTTTATTAATCTGTCTGCATGAGTTACTACATCACAGTGTGACTCCAAACTGATGCATGCCTATGCTATAGAGCTCTTTTTCCCCCTTTGTTTAGAAACAAGCATCGGATTATGTGTATCAAATAAGCGAAAGTGTTGGGTAAACAACTGAGTTGACCAGCTTTTTTACTAGTACTGAATGTAAACCAGAACAGTAATTGGTGTTAGCATTCCAAAATGTGTACAAGATCCAGGAATTAGGGCTGCAATCCTATACATACTTTCTTGGGAATAAGTCCCATTGAACCCAATGGGACTTGCTTCTGAGAGGACAGACATAGGATTGTACTGTAGCTTACTCAGTCAGTATGACTACAGAGAAAATTGGTCAGGTTGGGTCGTCTTGTGTCTTATAGGTTGTTTCAACACACACTTTTGCATCCATTCAATATTTTGTAATTGCAAAACTGTGACCCAAATGTGTAAAAGTTAAATCATGTTTCAATGTTGGTTGTTTTTCTTGTCCTACAATTGAAGCCATAATGCATTAATATTGGTTTTCTACTGCAACTTGACTTTCATGCTGCTGCAAAAGGCAGGCGCTATATAAAAGTAAAGACTGCATTCAAGGTAAAGTGGGGCTTTCCAGCGCCACTGAACCATTACTGCTGAAACTACTGTGGAAATTGTGAAGCTGCATGAATGGAGAGATTTTGACTCGGTGTTTATGGTAGTTTTCCTCAGGTTTAGTTTTAACTGGATGTTAAATGCACTGTTTTATAACGTTATTAAATTTTAGTAATATATTCAGTTCTATGCAGTGTTACATGTCATTGGCATTTTGTGAATGTGCATGTTCTAAACTGCAAATTTTAAATGTTTTGTCTTTTAATTGTTAAAATAAATCTTGCCATTAAATAAATTCTGGTGTTGTCTGAATCTCCAAGGGAAGCATTTCTCAAAAGCCCACTCCATTATTCCAACTCTGAGTCGAATTAATTCTGTAGATCATAGTGTGATGCCATAACATCATAGTGTGATGCCATTTTGCTAACTCTGAGTCGAGTATTGCTTTGAGTATTGCTAACTCTGAGTCGAGTATTAAAACCAAAGTATTGCTTTGGTTTTAAGTCTGCTAGAATGCTAAGGTTCAGCACAACCAAAAGTGCATCTTTCAAGCAACAAAAGGTTTTTTTTCCCAAAAAAAATTCTACTCTGAGGTCCACCGCCATCATTGATTGGTTCAGAAAGTTCTATCCCAATAGGTCAGACTCAATCTTCTTCTTTTTTTTGAGGCAGGATAGTCTTTCGCAGCCTCTGTCATATCTGAATGCCTCTTTGCCCTGCCCCACTATTCAGTTGACTAGAGTCCAGAACCCTCTCTATCCCCACTGCACAACAGATGAACATTCTAAGAGACTTCTTAATGAAGCACCTCAAAACTACACTCTGCTGCTGGGGGTTGAATCCCAAGATGCCTTTCCACATGCAAAACAGCATTCTTTGCTCTCACAGAACAGCCAATCTCACAATACAGCATTATGTAAGAAAAAAACACATCCAAATGTTTGCGCAAAGCTTGTGAAAGTTCTGCATAAGCATGAAAACTACTATTACGGAACGCAAACGTGTCTGCCAGTGCTCCTTCAAGCATTTGCAGAAACCACTGCCCTTCCACTGACATTTCTTGGGATCCAACCCTTAGTATCTCCCCTGCTCAGCAATGCAAGAGACACAGACCAGTAGATAGTGTTGCTTCTCAGGTGTAGCCTTTTGCAGCCCACTACAGCCATTTCATACATGGAAACCTATTCTGTATACAAATTGCTATCATTGGATTGGGGGAGGGTACTTTAAAATAGGAAAAACTTCTCAGTTTAACCAGGAAAAAGGAGTAAACAGAAATGATCACATAATGAATAGGTGCATCTCTACAAATGGCTAATGTTCATAGTAACTTTATTAGCAAACATATTTTTTTAAAAATCACTGTTGTCCAAATGCTTGACTTCCTATGTAAAGCTATAAAAAATGGAAAATAAGCATGTCGAAAACAAATGGTTGTATTTTGAGACAAGTCCCATAAAATTAATGGGACTTAAGTTAGTCATGACAAGCTTATCTCATGGATTTTAATGGCCTTTATTCATGACTAAGAGCGCAATCCTGCGCAAGTTACAGGCAGCGGACCTAGCGTCCGCCGCCTGGAATAGTCGCAAACATGCCATAAGGCACGTTTGACAACTACTTTAGAGCCAGGAAGGCCGGCCTTCCCAGTTCTGCCGCCAGAGCCCTCTGACCGCTGCCGGACCCAGGCAAGGTAGGATCCGGCGGACGGCTCAGAGGGTCGGGGGGAGGAACGGCAGAGCCAGGAGGGCGGCCATAGGTCCAGCCGTCCCGGGTGGGGGCAGGGACATGGCACCCGCCATATCCCAGTCCCCGCTGGGCCGTTACATGGCCTCCTCCGACTTCCACCAGCAAAAGAACTGGTGGAAATCCGAGGAGACCTACCGGCCCCAGCCGCCATTACACTCGGGGAAGGGGACAAGCGTCCCTTTCCTCGAGTAGACTTTCCACCACGGGCTGCCTGCTGAGGGCTGCCCGCGGCAGAGCACTGGATCAGGCGGATGGCCTCAGCCGTCCGCCCTATCTTTAGGTAGGATTGGGCTGCCCCTCTGTTTCAGTACAATCCCAAATATGTTTGGAGAGATATTTATCTTTAAATATTAGACTGGTGGATGAAGAAGATTCATGGTCTGATCCTAAAGAATCACTACAACATTACAGAATGTGGTACATTACTCTCACAATATTAAATAAAACTTTTAGAACCAGGACCAGTTCTAACACGCTAGTATTTTTATACGTTAGACATGACATACCATTCAAGCCAATTCTTATTCGAGAACCCTGCATTCAGTTTGATTGGTAAGGGTTATTTTGCAAAGAACTTGTAAAGCTAACATGTGATCACTAATGTTACTTTGGAGCTGTCCAAGCCCCATGTCAAAATTAAGCCCTGGTTAGGACTCCTTGGCATAAATCAGCCACAAAGTCCATTATATTTGCAATATCAAGTAAGAAGTATTTTACTATCTATATAGGCTTGGATCCATAGGATACTTGTACAAGTATACGGCACTTCCACAGGCTGTGGAGACTGCCTAAATGTTGCAGATCCTGCTCCCCTACTACACCCCCCGCACCCACATATTGCACGCTAATTTGGAGGGTTACCGGACCCCTCAAGAGCAACTTTTCAAGGAAATTCCAGGAGCATAAGCAGAATTCCCATTATGGTTCTCCTAATTCAAGTCATTGAGTGGTTTTTTTTTTCTTTCACACTAAATCCTCATTCTGGGAGGTGGAAATGCCACACTATTTCAGCACTATGTTCAATGTGTGTTCACAGAACAAATTCAATGTTGAACCTAGAATCCAAACAATGATGGTGTAAGGAGAGCGATTCCGGGCTAGCGCTGCACGGAACCGCTGACGAGGGCTGCGGAGCAAAGCGGCGACGGTCCCTAGGGGATCTGCTCTTCTGCTCGCGAGCCCGGGCCTTTTCGCCGCTCTCCCGCCCTTTTTTACCTCAGAGCTCTGAGGTGGATGGAAGGCCGAAGCCGGGCCTGCTGGTATGAGGCGGGCTGATTGTCCTGACGCCGGGAGTGGGCGCCTTTCCTCCCCACACAGACAGCAAGGCAGAAAACGGGGGGAGGAGAGAGGGAGAAAGGCGGAGAGGGCTAACAGAGAAAAAAGACGTAACTGTAGAAGAAAAAGGGAGAAGACAAAACTTGAGCCTGAGAGCTCTGCTAAAAGCGAACCTGCCTCAAGGAAGGCAGGGCCAGAACTGGGGCGGGGCGCCCTCCTACGTGGGAGGAGACTCAAGTTTTAAAGTGACCCTGCCTTCCCAGGAGTAGGAGGACATCCCATTGGTCCGGAATGCCCCCCTTACTCCTTCCAGAGAATAAGTTATCTGCACAAATGTGTATGCTTCAATTCCTTTCTTACTATATTTTTTTGCCAACACAGGAATAAAAGCAGAAAAATATTATTTTAATTGGGCACATTTTTAACAGATGCAGCCACTATCCTGTTATGTGTCTATTCAGAAAATGTCCCACTCAGTTTAATAGCAATTAGTTCCAAGTAAAGTGGCATACAATTTGGAAGAATGCCAGTCCCATTTGTTCTAATGGAACTTGCTTCCACATAAACACTTAAAATTAGGGTGCAAGTTGTTTATATAGCTGTTTAAACTTGATTTCTGACCACTGCAGTACTTTCATAAACTTTAATGTAATCTGAGCCGTGAAGTGAATTTAGCATTCCTACAGACAACTTTGTAACTTTAGAAATGTAAAAATAGTAAAAGGTACTGTAAAAATAGTTGGTACTGTAACTATGTGCTTTAATAAGACACAGTTCTGTCCACCTAGTCCTTAAAAAAAGGTACTATAACTATACTTTTATTAATTAAAATATAACTTGTCTTGAAACTATCTAATTTATGGTAAACATATTTAAGATAAAAATATACACACTTCATAACCAAAATATTGTTTCAAACACAAAGTTTTTATTCAAAGAAAATCTGTGATCACTAAAAGGGTATTAATGTTGTCAATACAGTTTAAATTACAGGGTTTTTTAACGTATGTAGTGCTAATTTGACAAATAAAAAACTTAAGACCACTTTGCCGAACTTGCATTTTCCAAGCCACAGATCTCAGCACTCACAATAAATACATTCTTGAAAAAAAATGCTTAAGGCTAATACTACTTTAGCATTTTAATAGTTTACATTGGCAATCTGTGAAATCACGGTACAGTTGATAAGTTTTATTACATCTTGTATTTCTGGTCAGAAACGTTTCCGTGTTCCTAGGTAAAACTTGCTTAGTATTAAAATATTCTTCTCTCTTTTCTTAATACACTACTAGCAGCCCAGTTTTAAAGAACTGCACTATCACAACTGGCTGCAGACCCAGCAATCTGTGGATGTTGTACCAGTATGGTTGTCCATACAGACACATATTCAGAACAACCAATCTAAAACCCTTTTTCCTGGCAGAGATTTTTAGGACCGGACTGTTAGTATCCATATTTCAATGTTATATAACTTTTTTTTTAAGTTTCTGGGACTTATAACCATTAACCACCTCTAAAGCTTGCAATTTTAATGCCCCCAGCTTTCAATTCCTGTTTATAAAACTATTCCCGTTATAATTAGCAATACTAATTCTGTGGAAGTTGCTTAGATAAGCCTCCACATTATTTGTAACAACTGGAGTAATCAGGGATAAATAAATGATCCAGTCAAGATAAACACTTTAATGCTACAATACTAGATACACTTACGTGGGAGCAACTCTCATTGAAACAAATAGAACTTCCTTCTGAGTAGACATGCCTAGGATTGCACAGTAAGTTTCATTGACTGAAACGGAAGAAAACACATTCATATAAATGAAGTTAGCATATGTCTAACTTTCCCATTGAAATCAGTAATACCTGCAGTGCAATCCTAAGCATGTTCACTCAAAAGCAGTCCCATGCATTCAATGAGACATACTCTCTAGGACAGGGGTTCTCAATCCCTAACCGGCCGCATACCACCTCTGGCGCCACTCGTCCTTTGCATACCACTGGAAGTGACTGGTGATGATGTCATTGCCAATTACATCTGGGTTTTCGGAGGCAGAAAATGCAGGTAAGAGGGTCAGGGTGAGCAGGAGGGCCCTTCCCAGCGCTCCTGAGAGGGTCAGTCAAAGGCAGGAGGCTCCCTGGAGCGAAAATGTGGTGCAGAACACAGCCGAAAACTCCATGTCGGAGCAGGGTTTCAGTGGACCGGCAGTCCGCATACCACCTCCAGTCGGCCGGAGTAACACTAGTGGTACACACGTACCACTGGTTGAGAACTCCTGCTCTAGGAAGAGTGCATAAGATTGAGATTGTAGGAGTGTTCAGCTTTGGCTAGACTCTGCCTATAATCAGTAATACTACCTAACCTCTAAATATACTCTCCCAACAATTTGAATGCTTTAATGCTTTATTTTATCTATGTCTGCAAGAGCTCTGCTCACATTAGATGTGCAGCATTATATGCATACACTGACGAGACGTTAGTATTATTGGTTTTAATTGGCAATGGCTTAGAGAATATATTGTACTTCCAGCTCCAAGCTGAACACAGATGTTTAAAACAACACTGTTCTTGATGTTTTTTTAAAACAATTTGGACCTTGAAAAAGGCCAACTCACCCATTCACATGATTTTCAATCCCACAGCCAGAGAATACATCAATGAAAACTACATAAAGCAGGAGTTAATTGTGCTTCTGCATGACGCCATTTTGAAAACTTTCAGCTCTGGCTAAAATCTGGAACATTCTTCCCCATCAGTGATGGCTCCGCGTGCAGAGGATAGGAGAAATAAGGAGCAGACACCAAAAATCCAGATGGTTGGGAGAGATGGACAGAATGGCCTGTTTGTAAGCAGCCTGCCGTATATGGTGGAGGTGAAGATGCCACTACACACCCAGACTCTTGTCTAGCAAATGAAAGCCTGCGGATGGAGCCAGCAGTAGAACTTGAGCTAGTTGCAGTACTGGATTGTCTTGATGGAGTCCTCAAGCTGGTAGAGGTCAAGATCATTGGTAAAGTCTCCATCTGGTAGCTTCGAAGAGAGAATCTTATTGGCTGCTGCAACGTGTGCTTCGGCCTTAAACACGTACAACAATAAACGGCAACCAAGGAGCCCACGAAAATGAAGGCGATAAATATTGACCCAACAATAAGAAATGGTACATAGATTGGTTCTGCATTAAAAAAAGAAAGAAAAAGTCACCATTTCAAAACAAAACTACCAGTTACACTTTCCTATGAAAAGTTTGTGATCAGCCAAATTATTATTATTCTGTTGTCTTCAGGATACAAGGCATTTCACAAACATTGTGAATTGTCATGATCGGTATTAAGGGGTTTTATTGTGCAACCATGTATCTCATGCATTTTGGTTGCAAACCTGCAGCTAATTACAAGTACATAAATTCTCCTGAAGTCACTGAAATCCAGCTGCACCTAACCAGCCACAGGACTGAGCCTTTTGCTTCTGTACATGTGGAACAGAAATCTCTCAAGGGTAGTTTTTAAAGACAGGTTGAACAACCCGGCTCTCCACTAGAATTCTAAGTCCGTCAAATCCACTCTAGCTCTTAATTTCCCATCTGGAAAGTTTCCACTTGTTGACTCTACTCTGTGGTTAGAAGAGGAACTATTTTCAACAATCTTCTGCACTGGGAATTCCGAGTAACCTGATGGGAATTCCTGAGCTTCCTAAATTACTGTTGCAAGACCATAACCATATTGCAGTGGGCCTCTACCACACCACAACAACTTTTCCTTCTCCCCACCTCTTGTAACATTGAGTCAAAAACAAAATAAGTGTAACCCAGAAGCTAGCTCACTGCTTTGTGATTTTTTTAACTGATTCTTAATGAAGTTATTGAGCTATTATCCTATCTGGGTTTTTTCTCTCTAATGGATCCAATACAGTTACATACATTTTGTTTTGTTTCCAACATCTTTCTTTTTCAGAACTTGTGAAAGGTTCCCAAACTGGAGTAACAGTAAACCCTCAATTTAACAAAGGGGGGGGGGGGGGAGGAGTTCCGTTAATGCCAAAAGTCCATTAAATCCAAATGTATTTATGACAATGAACATGTGCAAATCATACAATTCATTTTTAATGAAGCAAATGACATCCATTATTTCCAAAGTCTGTTAAATCGGGGTTTTGGTGTACTGGAAAACAATAAAACGGCTCCAATTCCTACATTCTATTGTACTTGATGGGACTCTGCGGAGATAAGTTAGGCTGTAATTCTATGCACACTTAGGAGTAAACCTGATTTAATTCAGAGAGACCTGTATGTAAAAATGCATAGGACTGGCCTATGAATATTAGACTGTATGGATTTGCAAACTTGCTGAAGGCTTCTTAAAGCCTTAAAGTTTAGGAGTAGGAGTGGTCTCTGGTTTAGAAGGCATTGGCACTTGTCTTGTGCTGTGTTTGCTCAGGTTTGCAACTCAAGAACCTTGAGGTATATATCACTGAGATGCAAATATAATACGAAAACGGGAAATAGCACATGCTTAGTGGTGTCTAACTTGTACTCTCTTGTAGGCTGAAAACTCTCTCATTTCCCCAGATTGATTCTTAAAGTGCAGAAAACGAAGCCCAAAGCAATCGCCGTAATGTGTCGTCTTTTCATGATTAACTGCCCCCAAATAATTTATTAAAGTTCAGTGTGCCTTGTTCCCAGGTTTCATTTTATAAGTATGCATTGCTCCATATGTCAAGAAGTAGTTTTGAAAGGACGCCTTTAAAAGACCAAGCTATTTTCTTTAATAAGACACGGTTCTTCTGTCCACCTATTCCTTTAAAAAAAAAAGTCTAGGCTAGGGAGTTAGTAAAGTCCTCAGAAGCTCTGCTATTTATGTACAATGTTATGGTCCCTTTTCTCAGTCGATTAAAAGCATGAAATCGTCAACAGGCTTTCAGGACTTCATATTTCACTCTTACCAAACTGCCTGCTTGACGAGTGAATTACATTTTCAGGCTAGTGCGTGTTTACTCTGAAGGAAGTTTCACTGACTTAGTAGGGCTTACTCCCAAGTAAGTCTGCACAAGATTGCAGCCCAAGAGTTAGCGGCCCTTACTTCCGAGTAAACACGAGTTGGTGCACTTGCAACAACTGGTACAAGGGCAAAGAGGACCAATCGTACCGCGACGCGCGATCCGACTCGGGCCTGTTCCGAGACAAATCCTCCTGCACCCAGATCCCCCGGTGGCTCAGAAATTCCTCGCTCTTGGGGACAGAGTTTCAAAGAGAAATCTTTTCCTTCATTGTTCACAAGGGAGTCAATTTGTTAAATAGCGCCATGCGAGAATTTTTTCCAGAGCCATCTTCTTCGGCATGACTTCTCAGTTCAATGGAACTTACTCCCATCGCATGCAAGTGCGTATAAAGCTGCTGCACTTCTTAGGCTGCAGTCCTTACCAGGGAGTAAGTCCCTTTGAACTCAATGGCTCTTACTTCTGAGTAGACCGGCGTGCCCAGGATTGTACTGTTTAATAAAGCACACCTAAAAGGTAGCGAGCTCTGCAGTACAGCGTCATCATTATTTCTGAAACTTTACATCGGACAAGCTTGCTGACTCTGGAAAAAGCGTAAACTTTATCTAGATTTTCTTAGGAGGACAATTGCTATCCAAGAGCCGAGATGATCTGGCTGCGGGTTTCAGGGAAATCCACGGAAAGATCTTCAATGCAAGAGGCACGCTCTCTTAGGAAGAAAAGCCCGTGACGCGCTCAGAACTTAATTCTGATAATTAAGAACAACTTAATTCAGAACTTGGCCGAAAATCGGTTGAGAATTCTGGAAGTGCGGGATTGCCAACAACTTCCGTCCTCGTCCAGAAAAAAGGGTGTCCTAAATCCAGCACATGAAGGAATAAAGCTCAAGGGGATTTACGTCCCACGAAATGTGCAGGCGATCGGCAAACGTAGTCCGACCAGGGCGATGGTTCCCGTGGTATCCCGGCAGGGAAGGAAACAAGTCTCAAGAAAGCAGCATGAACCTGCACTAACTCTCGGCCCGCGGCCCCGCCAGGTATCCGCCTTTCTCAATGGGGCCCCCTTCCCTCTGTTTTTTCGGGTCGGCTCTCACGTCTTGGCGCGCCCCCCGCCCGGCATCCTCCCGTCCGCCACTCACGGGCGCTCCCAGCCGGCTGCTCCGGCTCCCGGTCGTTGGTGCAGCCGCCTTGCTCCAGGCGCGCCTCGGCCGCGGCGCAGCAGTAGCGGAGGGCGCACGAGCCGCAGCAGATAGTGGCGTCGGGCGTGTCGAAGCGCTCGGGGCAAGGGAAGCCCTCGGAGTACCTGCCGTGCGCGTCCACCCAGCCGTGGCAGTACTCGCCGCCGCCACCTCCCAGCCCCACCGCCGGCGGCTTCTGCGCGCTGCTGCTGCCCCAGCGCCACGCCAGGCAGCAGCCCAGCAGGAGGCAGCGCAGCCACTCGGCACTCATGGCGGCCCGCCGCCGCACTGCCTTCTGCTCTGGCGGCTGGGCAGGAGGCTCAGGCGCCCCGCGACTCAGCGAGCATTCCGCTTGTGGCAGCTCGGCGGCGCCCACATGGGGAAGGAAGGGAAAGGCTGGGCGGGGACCCCTTGGAGGAGGAAGAGAACGAGAAGGCCGTGACGCCAGGCGAGGGCTCCGCCGACGGCTCCTCCTCTCCAGGGTTCTCCCAGCCCAGGGCGCTGGGTCGTCGTCAGGCCTGCCTGTGTTCTCCCCCTCCCCAGGTCTGTCTGGAAAAAATACCCCTCTGCCAAAAAGAATCCCGGGACAAGAGGCAAGCGCGCGCGCCCCGCTTCGTTGTTCTCGTCGCAGTATCTGGCTTCCCTTAGCCTTAGTAGGTCGCCACCTTTCTTTATGCGCAGGCTCCTGTGGTTTCCTCTCTGTGTTCCATGCGTGGCCGTGGGATTGAAGTCCCAGGTTGCAGGCACAGGAGCCGGTAATGGAACAAAGCATTAGCTCTCCACCCCCCACCCCCCAACAATAAAAGTCCCAAGCAAAGAGGTGTGTGGATCATGAAGGCTGGCTCCAGAGGGTGACAAGGCATTTTCCCCAGGCCCCCAAACAACCAAAGCACCCAAGAGGGTATGAGAGAAGTATCACCTTGTACAGATAAAGGAGGGTGCCTGCACTGACAGGACCTACCTGTGGCGGCCGGCGCAGGTCTGGGACGCTGGCAGAGTAAGCAGTGCCGTGCCAGCCTCTGCGCCAGCACCGCTTACTCTAGGAGCCGCGATGTGCTTTACCGCACATTTGTGACTCCTTAGGCTGGCAAAGCACACACTCCGCCAGCCTATTGTTAGGCAGGATTGCGGCGCAAGGCTACAATCCTATACACACTTTCCTGGGAGTAAGTCCCATTAAATACAATGGGACTTACTTCTGAGTAGACATGCATAGGATTGTGCTGTAACTCTGTGCCATACCCACAGGCCTGCCTGCTCTTGTCCTGATATATGCCACAAACCACCACTGTATTGTGGCACCTATATTGGTCACCTATGCTGTATTTGCTCAGAGGTGTCTTATATAATATCCATTGGTATTTTTGTTTTTACTAGAAGAGGCATGACCAAAAGTGGAATGGGGTGATGTTAAATGAGTTGGGTTAGATGGGGAGGGGTGGAACTACAAGACCAACTGTGTACTGTACCTAAAATAAGTTGTTTGTTTGTTTGTTTTTAATCTGTACAGGTTAGCTGAATTAGATACGTGTACATGTGCCAAATACCTAGGACTGACTGCATCTGCCTCCCATGTACTGTATACACACTGGCAAATTTGTGTTGGTTTTCAAGTACTGTAATGTGTGAAATAGCCACTAATGGGGGGGGAGTAGAAACCAAGTGGCCAGAAGAGATGACGAACTGAAGAGTCATCTATTCTGACGTAACTTACCGTACTACCCTACTTTCTCATTGTTTGTCAGTGACTAAAGACACGCTACTGAGAGCCTTATAGCCCAATCCTGTCTAGCTAGGCTGCGGCATGGATGTACAGCCTGTGCTGCATCCTAGCCAGATAGGACCCTGCACCGGTGCAGCTGGAGGACTGGAGCAAAGTATGATAATTTGCGGATTTAATGAATAGAATGTGGGTGTTAATTTGGCTTAGTTGGATATTATATGTAGAAAACAGTGAATAGTATGCTAGTAGGATGTATTGCTTTGTGCTTGCTATAATTTTATGAAATCTGTATTGTTTTTATGTTTTAATATATTAATAAAATATAAATATATACTAAAAAAAATAGGTGCCTTAAATCAATCGGTTCTGCTGGGCACAATGTGTGCCTCTAGCTATACATAGTACAGGATGTGTACTGCCTGAGTCTCTCCCCTGAAAAAAATAGTCATCATAATAAACAATATATCACCTAATTAGGGTCAAACTACATGTGACTCTAATGTGTTGTTACATACAGGCTAAGTATTATTCATGTGTAAGAGCTGTGCACGGCCATGATTTGGATCAGGACCACATCATTGCCACATCACATCATTTGGGTCAAGAGGTCAGCACATCATTTGCTGACCTCTTCACCCAAATATGCAACTTGTCCCTTAAAACGGCCACTGTGCCAGAGGATTGGAGGATAGCTAATGTCACGCCAATCTTTTAAAAAGGAAGGAGGGGGGACCCGGGAAACTATAGGCCGGTCAGCCTAACATCTGTTCCAGGGAAGATGGTGGAAAGTCTCATTAAAGATAAAATCTTAAAACACATAGAAGAACAAGCTCTGCTGAGGGAGAGTCAGCATGGCTTCTGCAAGGGGAAGTCTTGCCTCACACACCTTTTAGAATTTTTTGAAAAGGTCAACAGGCATGTGGATGCGAGCGAACCCGTGGATATTATATATCTGGATTTTCAGAAGGCGTTTGACACGGTCCCTCATGAAAGGCTCCTGAGAAAACTCCACAGTCAGGGAATAAGAGGGCTGGTCCCCTTGTGGATTAGGAACTGGTTGAAGACCAAGAAACAGAGAGTGGGTGTCAATGGGCAATTTTCACAATGGCGAGAGGTGAAAAGCGGTGTGCCCCAAGGATCGGTCTTGGGACCGGTGCTTTTCAACTTATTCATAAATGACCTAGAGTTGGGGATAAGCAGCAAGGTGGCCAAGTTTGCGGATGACACTAAAATTTTCCTGGTGGTGAAGACCAGCAGGGATTGTGAAGAGCTCCAGAAGGATCTCTCCAAACTGGGAGAATGGGCAGCAAAATGGCAGATGCGCTTCAATGTAACTAAGTGCAAAGTGATGCACATTGGGGCAAGAAACCAAAATTTCACATATAAGCTAATGGGTTCTGAGTTGTCTGTGACGGATCAAGAGAGAGATCTTGGGGTGCTGGTGGACAGGTCGATGAAAGTGTCGACCCAGTGTGCGGCGGCTGTGAAGAAGGCCAATTCCATGCTCGGGATCATTAAAAAAGGGATTGAGAATAAAACGGCCAATATCATTATGCCTTTGTACAAATTGATGGTAAGGCCACATCTGGAGTATTGTGTCCAGTTCTGGTCACCACACCTCAAAAACGATATAGTTGAATTGGAAAAGGTGTAGAAAAGAGCGACCAGAATGATTCGTGGACTGGAGCACCTCCCTTATGAGGAAAGGCTACAGCGTCTGGGGCTTTTCAGCCTAGAAAAAAGGCACCTGAGGGGGGACATGATTGAGACGTATAAAATTATGCATGGGATGGAGAGAGTGGATAGAGGGAAATTCTTCTCCCTCTCGCACAACACCAGAACCAGGGGACATGCACTAAAATTGAGTGGAGGGAGAGTTAGAACAGACAAAAGAAAATATTTCTTTACCCAGCGTGTAATTCATCTGTGGAACTCCTTGCCACAGGATGTGGTGATGGCACCTAGCCTAGATGCCTTTAAAAGGGGTTTGGACAGATTCATGGAGGAAAAGACCATCACAGGTTACAAGCCATAAGCAACCTCCTGGTTTTAGAAGTGGGTTTTCTCTGTGCCAGGTGCAAGGGAGTGTCAAGGGGAAACAGGTTATCTTGTTGTCTTGTGTGCTCCCTGAGGCATCTGGTGGGGCCACTGTGTGATACAGGAAGCTGGATTAGATGGGCTTTTGGCCTGATCCAGCAGGGCTCTTCTTATGTTCTTATGTAGGGTTCCATCAAGAAAAGCAAAAAGGGAAGGAGGGTGAACATTGTGGGTTAATACACGTGCATGTGAAGATGAAAGTGAAACCGTGTGGGCACTGGCTTAGCCTCCCTGATTCCGTCAACAGCAATAATAGAACTGGGCAGGCTCACATCTGCCCTTTTCTCTAGCTGCCTAAAAGTTTTCTGCAGGTAGATAGGGTGCCTGGCATGTGTATATATGTAGGAAAATAAGACAAATCAGGAATTCTTAACCATGGGTATCCTTTCCCTTGGTGGTATGGGAACCAAATGATGGGGATATGGGACTCGATCTCTGAACAATTAAAAAAAATGTTGTTAGATTATTAGAGTATTAACTATGACCATTATCAATATGAATTGAGGTGTTCTGTTCCTAGCTATCCACATGTAAAGTAAAACCAAGCTATTGACATCTATTGAAGTCATACTGGTACCTACAAGTAGGTACTGGTACATAGGACTGGTGATGATGATGATGATTTCAACAGTCTGGCGAAGGGGGCATGAGACATATTGGGAAATCTATTGGGGCTCTGTAATCGTAAAAAGGTTCAGATCCCCTAAGATAGATAATGAAAATTTAAGGAGAACGCTGGTGGTTATTTTTGTAGTTATATGATTCCCGCCCCTCAGCCCCGGTGAAGATTGGTCTGTGAGATATGTTCCTTCCAACAGACTTGTATTCGAGAATTGTTCTTTGAAAATCTGTCAAGAAAAAATTGTAGTGGAGGAAAGGAACCACAAAGAAAAGTAGGACATAAGGGAAAGAAGAAATATTTTAAAAAGGGGTGCAAGGACAAACGGAGTCGTACAAGAAGAGGTAAAATATTTGTACGTCTATTTGCAATTCAAAACTTTCAGTAGATTATAAATGTCTGTCAAAAATGGTAGTCACTACTCTGGTCCAGATAATTAATGGGAAAATCCAATTTTGAGGGTGGAATTCAGGTTGCCGAAATTCTCCTTAAGAGATTAGGATTTTTTCCTTACGTTACCTAAAAAATTCACAGACTGTAGGATTCAATGCCTCTTAAGCCAACCCACCGCCCCCCAAAAGACAATTCTCTAGGAGTTTACGATCTATGTGGGGAAGTTCACCCTTTTTGAGTTATGACATGCCTACTGTCAGATCCAGCCTGAAAGTTGCTCAAGAAACGAAGGGCTACAACTATTCCAGTTTTCCAAAATGTGTTCTCCCCCTCCTGTTTGGCTGTCCAGAGTCATTGTCACATACAGCTGTCATACAATGAGCAGTGTTGTTAACTGGGCAGGCTCCAAGTCACTTCCTATTTGTAATGCTCTGATGCTTACATTGCTAGGCGCTCTTGTCACAGTATTTCTTATGTCGTTGTGTCTCCATAGATAAGCCTTTTGTCATAATGACTTAAGGGCTACTTGTCTCTTTCCAAGGCTCAGCGCTAGTGATCCTGTTAAAGCATTGAGAGGAGTATTGCAATATTAACAAAGCCAAACATTTGCATCAGCTAATTTCCCCCTTTCCAACCATTTTTAAAGCATTTTTGAAAGATGTTTGTCTTTCCTAGTTTGGGTACTAGCTAGTCTGCCAATCCATTTTGAAGGCATGTCTAGTGTCTGAACTGATACTAAATCCATTATGACTTATTTGTTAGTATATATAATGGATTGATAGCCTAGCCCATCCCAAAAGCTCTGGAATGAAACAAAATCCAGCAAAACTGACAGCCCAATCCTATCCCCCACCACCAGCACCGTGGCAGCCACTCCAGAAAGGCGTGTGCTGCATCCTATGGTGGGAGGGGGCCATTGGACAGCTTGCAGGAGGTAAGTGGAAACATTTTGCACTTACCTCCTGGTAGGCTGCTTAATTGCCGATGGGTCTCCTCCAATATGCGCCAACTATTTTTGAGGTGTTATGTCCAAGGAGAGAAAAGGGGCAGGGTGTTTTTAAAAATAGGGATAAGAATCCAGCATGCACCATTGCCACCGGATCCACCCCCTGCCACCTCCTCCTCTCCCCTGGTTCCTTCCCCTCCCTGCCCAGAAACACCCCTGATCCTCCTACTCCTTCCCCACCCACGGCCTGCCCCTGCTGCTGCCTTATCACCACCAGGGGTTCCAGGGAGGCTGCTGTTGCCTTACTGTTGCCGTTCACTGTTTGTAGCAGTGGCCTGGCAACAAATAGCAGGTCGCATTTTGCGACTGCCATAAGCACACTGCTGCGTCTCTGGAACACACATTCCAAGGTGCAGTGGTTCAGTAGGATTGGGCCCAGATGAAATTTCTTCAAAGTCACAGAAATTTCAATAGCCCTATTAGGTAAGCCTTCCAACATTTTTGAAAAATGCTCAAGCCTGGAAGTCCGTCATGGGAGCAAGTTCCATAATTTGGACAAGAAGTGCCAAAAATGCCTCTCTTTGTGCCTTAACTGGCCAGACCCCGATGCATAATTTATTCATGCAAAATGTTCCAGACTAGAAAACCTTGACGTACAGTTTTAACATAACAATAACTCAATTTGCAATATAATTGATAAAATACAAATAAGATGTGTTTTCTTTTAAACAACATTGTATCCATAGCATTGGCCCCAAACGTCTATGTGGGGTGGGTGAAAAGAGGAAGAGTTTCTTTTTTAATGAAGGTGCAGGGGGAATGAGGTTAAGAAGGAGCAACATGTCTCTTCCATGATCCTTTTTGATCCTTTTGATCCTTTTTCTGCTAAGAAAATATTAGCAAGCACCAGGAATAAGAAAAATCACAATGGGAATGACAGATTTCTTCATCCTTTCATTATGCTTATGTTGTTAATTGAAGCAAGCAAGTTGAACTTCTCGTCCAAAGCCAGTACAGTCTGTACCACGGTCTGTGATCTGTCAATATTCCCTGCTTTCTGGAGGCACTGTATGTGTTTGTCCAATGGTTGCACCTTATTACACAAGTGCAGACCGTTGCATGTTCGATCTGGATAGAAGCCTTGTACTGACCCTCTTCCTAGCTATTGTGGCTCCTACACCTCCTCTTTCATTATTGCAGGCACTGCCTTCTCTCTTCTTCTCCTTTCAAACGGTTTGTGCAGTTGCTTGCGTCCACCACAAACACCCTGGTTTCATGTGCCAGTTTCTTTTAACAGAAGCTGGACTTTGCCTACATCTCCATTTGGTCTCAAAGATCGAGGAAACTGTGTAGAGGGGTATACCATCTCTACCCCACCCCACTCCCATGCTTCAGACCGCATGAAACAACATGTTGCACACAAAGGTACGTAATGGTAGCTCCATGGGCCCCTTTTGTTACTGGAAAAAGAAATTGAGCAGCATCATGCTTTAAATATGAGTCTTTGGTGAGGGAGAAAGGGGGGAGTTTATTTTTACTGCCTCTTAAATTTCCTCATATCATTTCTTGGAGGGGATATGAATATAGATATCTCAGTTGGACCATTTGTCAAACATTTCAAACGCTGTGTCTCTAATTTGAGCCACCGGCAGGTTGAGGGAAACAAAAAGAACAAAGTGTGCTGTGTACCAGCAATAAAACTCTAGACTAGCAGAGTTTTTTGTCAAAAAACTTCAGCTTCTTTCCCAAGCAGGTCCCCCCACAGGAGAGCTACTCCCCCCACCCCGAAATAAGGAAAAGTTTGCTTTTTTTCCCTCAGATATCTTCACAGCTCAAAAAGAGCTGTTATCATACTGATTGCCATCGTCTCTCTATACAAAGATAAGCACAAAGATGGATATCTGACTCACAAGTAGCTTGGACAAAAAGGCAGTCTTATGATAATTAAAGCCTAATTAATTCCTGACCCTTTTAGCAGTAGCCGAGGAGGGTGTATAGAACCCTCATGAGAAATGTTGCCAGTGTGGCCGGATCTCTTTTCGCTTCTCTCAGACTTCCCCTGATGCTTCAAAACGCCTGTGGAGGAATATCCAGATTTGTCCTGAAATTTCACTTTCAGTGCAGTTTGGTGGTAACTGTATTGCAATAACTGAATTTGAAATTATATTTAAGATATTGCAATAATTGAAATAACAATGGCAAACCATTCTTGGCAGGAGGCATCAAAATTATGCTGGCTTGGGCCCCTGAGGCAAGAATCGTAGAGCAAATATGACTGACTGCTATTCTTTGGCCAACTAGTCTTTTAAATTGGTACAAGCAGACTTTTGAGTTTTACATAGCTCCTCTTCTTCAGCTCTTTTTGGGAACTGGTGAGGTACAGTGGCTAAGAATATGAGCTGTGAGCCATAAAGACTTCAGTTTAAATGTTACCTTCATCAAGAACTGATTCCATGGCATTTGACCAACCACTGTACTTCAGCCTCAGCCCCACATCTGCAGTGCCAAGATAATAACAGTGGACCACTTTACTGGGGTCTTGCAAGGATTAACTAATTAGTGCATGAGCCAACTAATTGGGGGTGTGGGGTGTGATCAGGCTGTGTCGAGCATTTTGAACATTCTAGAGAAGAGGTTCCCAACTTGTTCGGGTGGCATACCACCTCCGAGGCCACCATTGCACTGCGTACCATCGGAAGTAAGTCATTGCCACTTACTTCCAGGTTTTCGGCTGCGCCAGAGCTCTGAGAATGACGGTAAGGGGGTCAGAGCGAGCAGAAGGGCATTTCCCAGCGTGGAAAACCTAACTGCTTGAGCTCTGCCAGCTGGCCGGGACCAGTTGCCATCATTTTCAGGGCTCCAGCGTGGTGTGGCTGCAATGGCGGCCGCCATCTTGCCACCCCAATACCGGTGTACCACCAACCAGCGGTCCGCGTACCACTAGTGGTACGCATACCACAGGTTGGGAACCTCTTTTTTTAGAGCCCTGTATAAAGATGTATTATCCAGCCTTTCATTCGCAGAGCAAAACTAATATGTTTGCAATCCTAGACGCACTGATTTGCGAGTACGCACACCAAGCACAGTCAGTGGGATCTACTTCTGGATGCATAGGGTTATGCTTAAAAGTAATCCTAAGCATCCTGGTTTGTAGAAGCAAGTCCCATAAAAATCCATGAGGCAGCAGGGTTAGGAACTAGATACGTTTTTGTTGTAGGTTCGATCAACAGGAGGTGGGTGCTGCCGCAGTCACGGCGGTGCTTCGAATGCCCAAACTCCTGCATTAAATTGATGCTTGCTTCTGCTACTGTATTGCTGAAGTGGCTTGAATTAAAGATGAATTATCAGCCGTTGTAGGCAGAAGTGTTGTGCAGCTGTTAGAAAAACAACAATGCAGTTTGGATATTAGCCTAAGGGCTGATTTCAAGCACACAGTGCCTGCATAGAAACACTGCATGTTTGTTTTGAGAAATGCTCCCAGTTTCACTAAAGTAAATAGGAGCCCTTTTGCTGGTCACAATTTTAAAAGCCGAGAGCCATATTCTAAAGTCTCCTATATGGTATTTGCGGATCCAGAGCTCAGCGCTAAGCTAGCAACTGGAATGCCTTCATCAATCCCGCTTGCTATGCTAAGAGCCGCTAAGCCACAAAGCAGCCACAATGATTCTAATGACTGCCCTCCTGAATGGGGTAAGAAAAGGCATTAGGCACATAGTTCAAGGCACAGGCTCATTTGACTGCCAAAAAACAGCTGGGAAAGCTTAGGCACTCTCAGCGAAAAGAAGCTGGGCTAAGGCAAGATACCAAATCAGTATCACACCATAGCAACAACATTTAAAACGAAGGGCAGCCAGTTGAAGCCCATATCACCCTTTCCAATAATAAACTGTTCTGGAAACTCTGGAAGCAACATAGTATAGATCTTTCAATGAATTGGATAATTGCCTTTTCCTGAAGCATTTTGAGTGACAGCCCTGGCTGCTTGGAAGGCTGTTGGCCCAGCCGAAAATAATGCCATTGGCTTAACTCGCCTCTGCAACGTTAGTTTGTGCTTGTTACACTAGGCACTTGTTACATCAGCATGAAATCTGGCCTCATGTTCTGGACACAGTTCCACATTTGGAATTTGTACACCACTGTTTCTACCCGTCAACCCCTCTTTGCTTAATTAGGGGAAGAGGATGAATGCACAAAATACAGTACACTGTAGTGCAATATCTGCTTTGAAGATTGAGATTTCTGAATGAATGCTGGTGTCCATGTCCAAGACACCGTTAGAATTCTCAAGACCCAGACCATTCCGGGCTTGAAATGTCAAAGCAGCATCTTGAATTATGCCCAGAAACTAACTGGTAACCAGTGCAGATTGTCCAAATCCAGGAGGAGATGCATTGCTCCCCATGATCAACCCCAGTCAGCGATCGGGCTGTTGTTGCTGCTGCATTCTGACAGCGCAATCCTGTGTAACTCTTGCACCGGTGTAACAGTAGATCCACCGGTGTAAGTGCACTTATCCCAGTGTAACTTGCCGTACGTCGATGAACGCAGGACGGACACCAGGGTAACCCCTCTCAGACGCAGGACAGATGTCAGCGCAACTCCGCCAGTGCAGGGTGCATTCTGGGGGCGTTCAGACTCCCTTGGAATGCCCCCTGCGCACCAGCAGAGTTGTGCTGGTGTCCGTCCTGCATCCGAACTATGCATGCACAGCGTCTGAGAGGGTTTACGCTGGTTTCCGTTTTGCGTTCATCAGCGTACACCAAGTTACACTGGAATAAGTGCACTTACACCAGTGGATCTACTGTTACACCGGTGTAAGAGTTACACAGGATTGCGCTGTGAGACAACTAAAGTTTCAAAACTATCTTCAAGGGCAGCCCTACATAGAGCAGATTACAGCAAGCTTATTTTGGGAACAGACTCATTCATCAGTATCAAACTTTTAAAACTTCAATTAGCATTGAGGCAGCATTCTTACACAGATCCTGTATTGTTAATACTGCAATTCAGCTTTCAGTTGTTACTTTCACGATGGGACTTATGAAGCTACAGTTCTATCTCTATATATATAATGGGTGTGTGTGTGTGTGTGTGTGTGTGTGTGTGTGTGTGTGTGTGTGTGTGTGTGTGTGTGTGTGTGTGTGTGTGTGTTATTGGTGTATTACATGTTAAAATGCCTTTGGATGTCACAAGTTTTAAGTTCAAGAGTAACCTGGCAAAGGTAGCCAAATAGTGCCATCTAGTGCTCAGACAGTGGAATTATAAGTGTTGTTTAATAAAATTACTAGGTTAGTTTTTCAGAATAATTCTTTCCAATCATTTTACAATACTATCAGCACAATTCTATGCATGTTTACTCAGAAGTAAATCCCTCTCTGTCCAATGGATCTTACTCCCAGGTAAGTATGCATAGGATTGCAGGCTTACAGCCCAATCCTATAGATTTCCCCACCATAGCATGCAGCCGTGCCAAAACAGACTGCGCATACTAGGGGGGGGGGGGATCGAGAGGCTTGGGAGAGGCAACGGAAAATATATTCCCTTACCTCCCTGATTGCCAATGGGTCTCCTTGAACCTGCGTGCTAATCCAAGGAGAGAAAGGAGGCGTGACGGGTGGCAAGGAAGGGAATTGCATCCGGTGTGTTAACTGCACCAGGTGCCCCCCTCTCTCCTGCCTCTGGAACACCCTGCCCCCCGTTCCACCCCACCATTCCAGCCACCCTGATGACTCACCTCCATCAGTAGGCCTTCTTAATGTTGTGTCGTTTCGTCTCCGGCGGTGGTCCAGAAGTGCGTGGCTACGCATGCTTCCAGATTGCTGTTTATTAAGACGGCTGGAAATTACATTCCACCACCGGAATGCTTGTTCCGGCGACAGCAATGCACTTCCCGTCCCAAGCAGTCTGGATAAGCGATACTCAGCCTGTGTTATCCCCAAATTCTGGACTGGCCTTCTGATTGGCCCGGAACACAGGTCCGGGAAGCAAGTCTGCAGAATGGGGAAGCG
The DNA here is from genome assembly GCA_026170595.1 of Plestiodon gilberti rubricaudatus. Classification (NCBI taxonomy): domain Eukaryota; kingdom Metazoa; phylum Chordata; class Lepidosauria; order Squamata; family Scincidae; genus Plestiodon; species Plestiodon gilberti. The sequence goes on along the minus strand of JANXHW010000005.1, from coordinate 74,460,104 downwards.
AGTCTGGGCGAGGGAGGAGTGGAGTGGCATCTGCCACACCCGCTCCTTTCACACTCACTCATTCCTCCTTTCCTATTACCTTTGTCACTGCCACCCCGCTTCTCCCCCGCTTCTCCCTGCCATTCTTTCCAAATGGCCAGAGCAGGGTGACATGGGCAGCTGGAGCAGGAGGCAGCAGCAGAGGCGTGATGTGGTGACAGTAGCGGCAGGTGAAGCACAGTTGCCAGGGTTATGGGCTTTTCATGTCTTTTTTTTTTTTAACCGGGGTGGGGGGCAGAATCAGACCTACTTGGTCCCAGGCACCAGAGGGGCTGGGGCCAGGCCCAATTGAAGATTGGAGTGAGGACAATCTTTTAGTATACCAATTGGCTTCATGGCAGACGCAAGATTTCAATCAGGAATTTCCTGATTCACAGCTCAGTCTCTTAACCACTAAAGAGTTTGTGTATCACAGTGGCTAAGGCTGAAATCCTACACACACATTCCTAGGACCACATCCCATAGAATTTAATGGGGCTTTCTTCTCAGTAGTTCTACCATAACAGCCCAATCCTAATCAACTTCCCAGTGCCAGTGCAGCCCTGTGGTAAGAAGGGAACAAGCATTCTCTGACCTTGAGGAGGCCCCACCAGTGGCGTTCTTGGGGGGGGGGGGCGAGACCACAGGGCCCCCAGGCGCCATCTTCTGGGGGCGCCATCTTCAGCCAGGGCACTGCCGCCGCCGCCGCCCCCGCGCTCACCTCGGCGCAGCTGTTTAAAAGTCGCGCCGCGGTGAGTCCGGGGACGGCGGCGGCGGCGGCGAGGAGGCTGAAGAAGGTAAGGAGAGTGGTGGGGGTGGGCGCGGGGGCCGGGTGGGAGCACTCTTCTGGGGGGAGCACTCTTCTGGGGGGTGGGGGTGCTCGGGCCCTTCTGGGGGGGCGCCACTGGGCCCCACCACCCCCACAGGATGCAGCGCACATCCCGTTGGCACAGCTGCATCAACGCTGGAAAATTAGGATTGGGAGAGACTGAGTTGTGTGTCAGAACTGCTGCCCAGTTCAAATCTCACCACTGCGAGAATTCTCCCAGAGTGGCCTTAAGCAAACCATTTCCTCTCTGCCTCAGCAAGCCAGCTGATAGTAATATTCACAGGGTTGTAGTAAGGACTGCAACAAGAACTAGATAATAGTGCAAAGTACCTCACATATTCGGAGACAGCTATATAAAATGCTAAGTATTATTATTGTTGTTGTTATTACCAGTAGAGCTGAATAATGCCTCTGTACAATTTTTTTTTTAAAAGAGTACAATGCTTATTTTTATTTTTCGTATTGAACACAATAAGTAGACAAGAGGCAGGAGGTGTGGTCTGATGGTTGAGCTGCCATACTGCCTGAAGAGCTAAGCAGGAATCTATGCCCTGGATGGGGACACGAATGCTGGACTGACAAGCTGCAGTTACCTGTTGTGGCAGAACGGAGTCACTGCTGAGTTGATGAGCCCTGCAGTGGGAGTGTGCAGTGGAGTCAGTAGGGTGCGCGTCACTCTGGGGCGGGGGCGCGCGTCACCCTGGGGGCGGGGGTCGCCGTGTCGCCCCCCCTGCTGCTGCGCGTCACCCACCTGGGTCTCCTCCAGCTCCGTGTCACCCACCAGGTCTCCGAAGGCTCTGCGCATCACCCTCTGAGGCCGCCGCTGGCTCCGCGTCACCCCCTGAGGCCGCCCGGTACGAGCCAGGAGAGGGTCTTGATGCGTCCTCTTTGGCCAGCGGCTCGGCCTACATAAGAACACAAGAACATAAGAAGAGCCCCGCTCGATCAGGCCAAAGGCCCATCTAGTCCAGCTTCCTGTATCACACAGTGGCCCCACCAAACATCCACAGAACAATATTGTAAAACCCCATTGAAAAAATGGTGGTTTGGATAAGCCTGCCTGTGTAAAACCGCCTTGAATACTGTGTAAAAACGAAGAAAGGCAGTACATAAATACTTACTTACTTACTTAAATAAATTAAATAAGTATTCAACGTGTTTGCTTTCATGTGAAGTCAGGATCCAGAGTGGAACTAATAGTTCATGTGTATTCTTAAGTTTAGGTCCCAGACTCCTCAAAGCAGGCATAATTCTTCTTTCATTCAATTCATTGCCAAGTACTTCAAGTCACTCTTCTGTTAATCAGTATTTAGTTCAGCAAACAGTCACCCTTCATTTTTCACTGATCTGTTTTGTTTTAGCTTGTAATCAAAGCTTCCGTTGTGCTGTCTCTAAAAGCCAATTACCAACTAACGAGGGAGCACTTATGAATTATTTTATTGTCAAAAGCAATTTGCTTTCGATTTAACACCAACCTAGTTTGAATTGGAGGACTCTTTTCTGCCACAAACTTTTCTTCTGCGCATCGACCAGAAACATGTAATTGGAAGATCAGTTTTGGATTCTTCTCTGACCCATGGCCAGGCAGTAGTCCCCAGCATCACCTTCTGGGGCTGACCAGGTTACAAGTCATGATGACTATATGCAACCTCTGGGTTTTAAAGGTAACCGATCTCTTAATGCCAGATGCAAGGGAGTGGCAACGGGATACAGGTATCTTGTTGTCTTGTGTGCTCCCTGAGGCATCTGGTGGGGCCACTGTGAGATACAAGAAGCTGGACCAGATGGGCCTTTGGCCTGATCCAGCAGGGCTCTTCTTATGTTCTTATGACACTCCAGGAAGGACTGGAAGCATTACGATGCACTGCCCCTTTGTCCCACTGTTAAAAGGTAGCCCAGGAGGATACTGTGGTCAATGCTATCAAAAGCCTCTGAGAAGTCCAGGAGAATCAAAAGGTTGACGCTTGCCCTGTCAGTTCCCTGGCAAAGGTCATCCACCAGGGAGATCAAGATCAAAGGATGAAAAAGGTTTCCTTCAGCATACAGCTGAAGCTGAGATGTCACTATGTGGCTGTACCAGTTCACTACCACCAGACATTTATAAGCTAATTCTCCTCTAAGGATAGTGAAGTTCTTAGACAGATTGCTTAGGAGGGTATACAATATAGGCAGGTCTGTCATCCTCTAGAAATTGAGTCCTTCTGACCTAATCCAATATTCACTCCTTTAAGATCAGTAACATTACTCAAACATCAAGGCATGCAGTTTCAGCTCAGCACACACAATAACACTAGTTCAGAGCACATAACCCAAAAAGTATGTTTTGAGAGGGTCGTCAACAAATACAAATATAACTGAAATATGAACATGTTGATAACTTTTGTACCCCACCTTGATGGAAGTGTTGCTTTTTGAGATGGAATCTTGCATTGGGACTCTTAGCCAATCAGACTTGAGGGCCAGGATTTTGTGTCACTTGCAAGTGGAGAAGTTAACTTTCATCCTACGCCCTTCCAGGAGTTTTGAACTATCTCTTCAGGCAGTATGTCTCTGAATACCAGTTTCAGGGAAACAATGGTGAGAGAGAAGTTCAGTGGGCCCGTGGATACCCCAAACTGCATTAAATCAAATCCACGGTGGGGGCGGGGTTGGGGGCGGCACCACAGTACCTTATTAACTGCAGCACTTTGGACTACTTAGAAGGTGTGTGGGAGTCGAGAAACAGACAGTGGGCCCGGCGCAGCTGAAGGTACTGTGATGCCCAGTGGCGTCGCTCTAGGTGGGGCGGAACGCTAAGTGCCGTCCCACTTTGAACCTCCGTTACAGCTCCGCAAGAGGCGGCCCCGCCCCCTTGCCTTTGGAGCCATTCGAGGCAGCGAAAGCAACGCGCAGGAGACTCCCTGCACGCTGCTTTCGCTGCCTCAAATGGCTCCAAAGGCGAGGGGGCGGGGCCGCCTCTTGCGGAGCTGTAACGGAGGTACAGAGTGGGGTGACACTTAGCGTTCCACCCCACCTAGAGCGATGCCACTGGTGATGCCACCCCACACCCCAGTGGGACTCTACTTCCATGGTTAGCCATCCGCGTTGAGTCAAATCCAGAGGAGGAAGGCCCACTGTATGTCTTTTCTCCTCTTTCTGGGCTTCCCAGAGGTAGCTGGTGGGCCACTGTGAGAAACACGATGCTAGAATGGCCTTTAGCCTGATCCAGCAGGACTTTTCTTGTCTTCTTAAGATAGAGATTTTTTTTAACTGTCACCACTTAACTGGAATTTTATCCCTTATTATAGCGTCACTGAGTTGCCAGGTTGTGTGTTAAATTGGAAGAGGCATGGATACAAGACACTCTTTGGGGCACTTCTGCTATTTCCTAGAATGTGACTAATCCAGCACTTTTCATGACATCTGGTGGTTATTTTTGATTTATAGTACTTAGCTGGGATCTCAAGATGCCTTAAAAAAAGGGTTTCTGTATCACAGAGGTAAGAATAACTGAAGTGTGAAAAGCAGATATTGTGGGCAAGGAGAAAATCCACAAATTGATATGACTATTATTAAAAAAAAATACTCCCATTTCAGTTATTTATGTGTAGTATTTGAAGAAAAACATGTTATTTGGGGCATCCATCCATCAGAAAGTTCTTCTGTGCAAACCCCGTTGAAATTAATTCTAGCTGCACAAAACCATTTTCTTTCCCATGAGGCTTATGTAGGAGAACTTTTCACTGTTGTTCTCATACAAAATAAAGCCTCAAATTACTGCTTTAGTGGGAAACGTTTAAGCAAGAGAACTAACCTCTTTCTCCTAGAGTCTGTATTTCTTTGTTTCTGGTACACACAGTATATTTGAGACAACACCTATGGGTCAGTCCAGCTGTGGCGTTGTGCACATGGAGGAAGATTATAAGTAGCTTTCCTTGCTAGGTGAAACAGTTCTCAGGTGGGGCTTGAAAGAAATGCATGGAAAACTTCTTCATAAGGAATAAAAACAAATATAACCCTGTAACCAAGACCAACTATGTATGTATACAGTCGTCCTCCTGTATCCGCGGGTCACAAAAAAAAAAGTCACAAAAAAACCCGTTGCACTTCGTCGCCCCCATCATGACTCATCTGTCTTTGTTCATCTGTCCCCATTTGCAGTTCTCCTGTTGCTGTCTCCTGTGCTGTCAGCATGCTTACTTAAAGCATGCTTACTTGAAGGCTATGCTTTCAAGCCTCCCCTCTGATTGCGCCAAGTAGAATAGCAAGTAGCTTCCTTGCGGCTTCCGGTCACACCCCAGAATGCCTTATAGAATGCCTTGTGGCAACACAATAAGTGGGATTCGCTACTATCCACAGTTTCAGGTATCCGCTGTGGCAGTGGGAACATATCCCCCACGGATATGGGGGGGGCACCTGTATTTTAGTGTCTGTGAATTGTTGGCATCAAAAATACATGGCTCTCCAACTTATGGACATCCAACTTATGGGTGTCCGAGTTACGGACCGCTGCATCAGCACTTTTTCTTAGGCACAGTACAATCTTTGTGGTGTTTTTGCACAGGCGCAATAGCACTGGGCTGGCACAGGTCTGCTGTTTGGAGGTACTTACATTCCAACGTCTGGACAGACATCCAGAACAGAACCGGTACGTATGTTGGGAACAGTGTAACTTGAAGAAGAACTGTTATTTTTCAACTCAGAAGTTTTTATCTACTTATAATGAAATTCCTTAGAGATAAATAATACTTTCCTTAAGTTATATCTTACCCCCTTTAAGCTCACAATTATAATAGCTATAGCTATTTATATAGCTATATAAATAGCTATAGCTATTATAATGGTGAGCTTAAAGGGAGTAAAATATAACTTAAGGGAAGTATTAAGGGAAGCTATAGCTATAGTGTGTGTGTGCGTGCGTGCGTGCGTACGTGCGTGCGTGCGTGTGTGTGTGTGTGTGTGTGTGTGTGTGTGTAACAACACAGAGATCCTCCTGGAGCATGATTTCACTTTGTAAAGAAAAGAAAATGCAGCGGTTTGGTGCACGAAGGTCACAAGAGGTAAAAACAAGAATTTTAAAAACTTTTTTTTAACTTCCTATCACCCCCTGGCCGGTAAGGTAAGTCCCATAGTGACTCCATGCAGATGGAAACATTGGGGGGGGGGGAGATTACAACCCTCCCACACACCCCACCACCACCCTTCCTTTTTTCTTTTAAAATAGATAGGGACTTGAAATGAGACTCGAGACTTAGACTCGAGAATTTTGGGCAAAGACTTGAGACTCGACTCGAGTCTTGAAGCCAGAGACTTATCCACATCACTGGCCTTCCCACTCCACCAAAACCATTTCACTTGGGATTTCTCATCATCACTAAAGACCAGTGATATAGACTTGAGTCTATTGCAGTGGTTCCCAAACTGGGGCGTCGCAACTCCCCAGCTGGGAACAAAGGGTTGCTACACCCTTAAGGGGCGTGGCAACCTGCGGAGACAACGACGGCACGTCCAGGATTGCGGTGGCACCGCCACCGCTGCAGACAAAAGGTCCGTTTTACCTGCATTGGTGGCAGTGGATGTCCGGCGGGGTGTGTGGGGAGCCTGCGGACACCTCCACAGGTCTGCCCAAGCATCGGAGCAGCGCTCCGACGTGATCGCAACCCACTTCCAGTTTTACAGCGAAACTGAAAGTGGGGTGCGATCATGTCGGAGCGCCGCTCCAACGCTTGGGGAGGCCTGCGGAGGGGTCCACAGGCTCCCCACACACCCCGCCAGACATCCACTGCAACCAATGCAGGTAAAACAAACCTTTTTGTCCACAGCGGTGGCAGTGCCACCACAATCCTGGACGTGCTGTCGTTGTCACCGCAGGTTGCCACGCCCCTTAAGGGTGTAGCAACCCTTTGTTCCCAGCTGGGGAGTTGCAACGCCTCAGTTTGGGAACCACTGCAATAGACTCAAGCTATCCTGTACGCACCATCGCAACCCCTGGGAAGGCCCCGCTGCTACTTAAGGCAGCGAAGGGCCTTCCCAGGAGTTAGAGAACCTCTAGTGTATTGACTCGGACTTGAGTCGGACCCAAGTCGCATCAAAGCTTGACTCGGACTTGAGTCGAACTTGACTTGGCGATTGTAAAAGAGTCAAAAAACTTGACTCGAGACTTGGATCCTTTTATGACAAGTCCAATTTTATTCAGGTTTAAACCCATTTTCCCCATTAAATAGATAGGGACTCGCAACCAAAGACTCGGAACTTGAGGGCAAAGACTTGGAACTTGACTTGAGACTTGGACCCAGAGACTTGGGACTTGGCTGAAGGCTTGGAGTCAGAGACTTGATCCACATCCCTGCTAAAGACCATCTCCTCTCCAAACTATACTCCTCTATCCCATTCCTTATGTCTACTTATGGCCCCTTGGAAATTCGCCTGAGTCTGTCAGTCCGTCCAAGAGTTGCTTTTCAGGAGAGATTCGATGTTTGCTCAGGATTAGAGGTGTGATCCGTAACGAACATCTTTGAACCCGTCCTGAGTTCTTTAGCTGCATCGGGGTGCATAGCTGTGATTCAGAATCCTGTTTGCCCAAGTGACGGGGCCCACTCCGCACAGAAGCTGTTCAGCACTGAACACAAGGAAAAGTCTTGTGATCCAGCGTTATGAAACTGAAATCCTTCAATGTCAACACAAGCATATAAAATGATGGATCATGAAAGACAAAACTTTGGCTCAGTTATCAGACATTTGCCTCGCGAGTTATGGCTGAACAAGTCATTATTTTTCTTGACATTTGCTCAGTGGTCTCTGGGTTTGCTCTTGTTACCAGGGGAAAACGACAACATGGCCTGATCTGGCACCCTCAAACTAGCATAACTCAAACACTTAGTTTTCCATTCCAAATAGATTTTAATCCAAAGGAAGCCATGATTTATGTGGAAGAAATGCTACCTAGAGCCAGTCAGTCTGTAGTCCTTATTTTTGCCCAGATTCCTTTAAAAACCTCAAATAATGTTTATGAAGTTGAATAAAAGAGCTGACATGCATAGCAGCAAATCAATCAAGTGCGGAGGAAGTTAGATTCCAAAAGTTAAAATGCTTGGAGTTATTATTAATATTGCCTGTAGCAATACTTAAATAGTCAGTGGATGACATGACCACATGATAAGAAAGCACTTATTTAATAATGGTCTTCAGTAAAAGAAAAACTATGGGCCAGCCCAGCCACATTACCTATTGATTTCAAGGGAGAATTAGGCACATGCCTACACATCTCCTGTTGAAATCAGCAGCATTTAAAAGTGCTTAAAAGAAACTGGGTGATGCCAGGCAGCACAATCCTGTGTAACCTTGCACCAGTGTAACAGTAGATGCACCGGTGTAAGTGCACTTATGCCAGTGTAAGTGCAATTACACTGGCATAAGTGCACTTACACCGGTGCATCTACTGTTACACTGGTGCAAGGTTACACAGTGACAGGATTGCGCTGTAAATCACGTAGCCAGAATGATGATGGGAGTTGTTATCTGCAGCCAGGCTTGCCCCCTCCTAAGGTCAGATCATTGATTTCTTGAGCTCAACATCCTATCTGCTGACAATGATCAGACGTATGCTACAGGGAGGTTCATAAGTAATGGTGATAATAGCCATCTTTTGTTCTCTGCCACCTCTGAAAGGGAGCTTTCACTTTTGGCTGCCTCAGCCAGTAGCCTCTTACCATATTATAATATTACAATACTTATAATTAGATTTGTTGTTGTTGTTCAGTCGTTAAGTCGTGTCCGACCCTTCGTGATCCCATGAACCATATCCCGCCAGGCCTTCCTGTCCTCCACTATCTTCCTGAGTTCGCTCATTTTCATGTTCGTTGCATCGGTGATGCTGTCTAACCATCTCATCCTTTGCCTTCCCCTTCTCCTTTTGCCTTCAATTTTTCCCAGCATCAGAGTCTTCTCCAGAGAGTCCTGTCTTCGCATTAGGTGGCCAAAATATTTGAGTTTCAGCCTTAGTATCTGTCCTTCCAGGGAACAGTCAGGGTTGATTTCATTTAGGATTGACTGATTTGATCTCCTAGCAGTCCAAGGGACTCTCAGGAGTCTTCTCCAGCACCACAGTTCGAAAGCATCTATTCTTCGGCGCTCAGCCTTCCTTATGGTCCAACTCTCGCAACCATACATTGCTACTGGGAACACCATCGCCCTGACTATACGAACTTTTGTTGGCATGGTGATAATTAGATTACTTTCACACATATGTCCAAAAGCCACAATGAAGTGTAACAACCAGATCCAGTACCCCTATGTTCTGCTGACACATTTCTATTACTCCCTGAACATAAGAACATAAGAAGAGCCCTGCTGGATCAGGCCAAAGGCACCTCTAGTCCAGCTTCCTGTATCACACAGTGGCCCCACTAGATGCCTGAGGGAGCACACAGCCAACAAGATAACCTGTTTCCCGTTGTCACTCCCTTGCACCTGGCACAGAGAAAACCCACTTCTAAAACCTCCAAAACCAGGAGGTTGCTTATGGCTTGTAACCTGTGATGGTCTTTTCCTCCATGTATCTGTCCAAACCCCTTTTAAAGGCATCCAGGCCAGGTGCCATCACCACATCCCGTGGCAAGGAGTTCCACAGATGAATTACACGCTGGGTAAAGAAATATTTTCTTTTGTCTGTTCTAACTCTCCCTCCACTCAATTTTAGTGCATGTCCCCTGGTTCTGGTGTTGTGCGAGAGGGAGAAGAATTTCCCTCTATCCACTCTCTCCATCCCATGCATAATTTTATACGTCTCAATCATGTCCCCCCTCAGGCGCCTTTTTCTAGACTGAAAAGCCCCAAACGCTGATATAACTAGAATTCTGCTGTGTCCTATTATTATGTATTTTGTCATCACACCAAAATGCAAATGGTTGTGTGTGTTTTTATAATGATGTGCAAAATTGTTAAATAATATTAAAGCATCATCCATCCTGTACACAGTCACTTTGGAGTAAATTCCATTGAACTCACTGGGATTTATCTCCTTGCACTTATTCCTACTTTGAAACCTATCATACTTCATTTAAAGATCTAGTTCATTTCATGTCAAGACTCTTGGAGTGGATGGCAATAGTTAATCAAATGTATAAAAATTGAAACATGGAATTAGAAAATATCTCAGATAAATATAAAAAGTATATTTAGAGTGTGCCTCACTGTGTTGAGTAGGACTTACTCCCAGGTAAATTTGCGTTCGATGCTTTCGAACTGTGGTGCTGGAGAAGACTCCTGAGAGTCCCTTGGACTGCTAGGAGATCAAATCAGTCAATCCTAAATGAAATCAACCCTGACTGTTCCCTGGAAGGACAGGTACTGAGGCTGAAGCTCCAATATTTTGGCCACCTAATGCGAAGAGAGGACTCTCTGGAGAAGACTCTGATGCTGAGAAAGATTGAAGGCAAAAGGAGAAGTGGAAGGCAAAGGATGAGATGGTTAGACAGCATCACCGATGCAACGAACATGAAAATGAGCGAACTCAGGAAGATAGTGGAGGACAGGAAGGCCTGGCAGGATATGGTTCATGGGATCACGAAGGGTCGGACACGACTTAATGACTGAACAACAACAACAAAAATTTGCGTTGGATTGTAGCCGTAATGTAACATGAGCTATACAGTTGCCTCTCATCTTACACAAGGATTACATTCCAGAGTCAGCACACAAAGTTAAAATCACTTATACTTAAAATTACCTTGAAATCCGTTACATCCAGAAAATACATATTGTCTCTTTAAAAATTACGAGAGACAGGCGGGAACTGAAACCAACAGAAGGAACAGCAGCTTCATTCTCCAATCTCACACTCGCTCTCGGGCATTTATTTAGCAAGTGGAATGGCAGGAGGAATCTTCTGCACTATTTTAAGCTGCTGGCTTTTTGTTTTTGGTTTGCCGACTGTGTGAAGTTGAACTTGCACAAATCACCTGTGCCTAAGACAAGGAGTGACTGTATGCTGTCTCTCAGGCAGCCTTTTCAAAAGATATTAGCATGTGCCCCTAGGCAAATGTCTCAGTTTGCCTCCTGCTGAGCCTGATGCTTCTTTTAAGCTAAGGTTCTTTGAAAACAGTTTCAAAAACAGCACCTGAGCACTCGTGCTTAAGGCATCCTGTTCCTGCTTTAGGAGAAGTTCCAGAGCGCCACACTCCCTCAACTGCACCCCTGCTGGTATAAATACATGCACAGAACAAAAACGAATAAATAGGGTGAAGCCAGAAAAGGGGGGGCGGGCTAGTTTTCCATATTAAAGCTGACAAACCAAAACAAAAACCTCATCTGGCAGGCAGCCACAAAACAATGCTGGGCTGGTCAAAAACAGGCCAGTTGGCGACTTGAGGTCAAATTAGATACATCTATGCAATTCCCGCATTTCAATCCCTTTCTGGGTCCTTAAAAAGCATCGACTCGGCACAAGGTACCTGTGTGCTGTAGATACCTTAAAATCCATTAGGGTTGTTCTTAATACTGCCCACATCCTCCTAGTGTCTGAGATCCTTATAGGCCTTTCCATTCAAAGAGAAGTTTAATCACTGCAAGGCAGGGACTCATTGATTAAAAATGTCACAAGTGATGAGAATGTAAAAGATTGCTTCCACGCTTGATGAATTACACATGCAAGTTCGCATACGCTGCAAAATGAATAAAAAATGAAATGAATTAGAATCTTGTGATGAAACGAACAAGCCCATATTTGCATGCAAAACGTATTAGGTGGGGCGGGGGGAGGAGAGATGTGCTTATTTTTAGGAGAAACAGCATGTGCAAATCTTGGAATTTGCTAAAACGACCTGCACTTATAGCTCATTAGAGCACACCGTCTGCACTGTCAGTGTGTGCAAACAATTCCAACTTGTGTTTTGAGAAAACTAAACAGCTCTGGCAGATTCAAGAAGATATTAGCAGTTCTTCAAATATATTTACCTCACACCTTTTGGTATCATGTCATTTTTCAAAGTATTCTTCAAGTTAGCCACCTGGCAGCCATTGCTTGCAACCCAGCAGGGCCAGACCAGGGCCATTCAGAGGAATTTTATCAGGGGGTACAAAGTTTATCAGGGTAATTCCAAATTACCCCCTTAACACCCCTCTCAGAGGCCCTGGGCCGGACCATACCTTGAGGCCACCTGAGGTGGTTGCCTTATACAGAGGATTGGCGCGGGGGGGGGCGCCCACCCACTTCCCACCACCACTCCTTCCACTCCCTCCATTCAGAAAGAAATGGAGGGACAGAGCGGAGGAGGAAGTGTGGAAGACTGCTTCCTTTCCGTTCCCCTCATCCTTTTCAAATCCAGAAATTGGGAGGAGGAGTCGTGGAAGTGGCAGCAGGCGGAGGGAGCCTCAGACATTGGGAAGTCTTGGTGGCAGGACTGCCAAGAGTGGGTTTGGGCCCTGGTGACCCCCCCCCCTTGCAAGGGCGGACAGGCTAAAAATATTTTCACAAGACAAAAACATATGCAACATATAGTCAAGCCCTGGGCCCTCTTCCCAGACTGCCAGGCTCCTGTAATTTTGTACCAGCTCTCCCCCCCCCCCCCCCGGTCAGCCCTGCTTTGTCTGGCCCTACAGCCCAGAACTCTGTGTGATCTCCAATATGTACATGGAGGAGGTCTCACATGGGATCTGGCAAGAAGCTATGCCAAAACATGCCTGTGAAGCTTCAGGGAAGGATAGAGTCTGGGGTGAAAACATCAAATCCTCAAATCTGACATCCCAACCCAGGATTTCCAGAATTCAGTGCCAACTCTACTCTCAGGCAGTTCAGGACGTTAGTAAATAGAAGTTAATATTGACTCCACCAGTGTGCCCTTAAGCAAGGGGTGCCCTAGGGCAGTAGTTCCCAAACTAGGAGGCGTGGCTCCCAGGGGAGCCGCGGAAACCAGCCAGAGAAGCTGTGGAGTGCCACAGAATCCTCTCAGAAAACAGTGTGATGCCAATTGGCAGGCATCAACATCATGTAATGGTCGGGGAGCTGCGGCCAATGGCCACTAATGGTCTAGGGAGCTGTAGGTCGAAAAAGTTTGGGAAATGCTGCCTTAGGGAGTTGTCTTTTCTCCCCTTCTCTCAGCCACATGCTGGACCAGGGCCAAAGAGAGTAGTCTGAGGAGGGCTCGAGAAAATGGCAGGAAGGAGAAGTGCTAGGAGTCTTAGGAGTGCCAAGGAAGATTACAAGGCCATGGGGGAGGGGGACTCAGAAGGACTCTTTGGGCAGATACAGGGTGGTGGGGAGAAGCAGCAGTTTGCAGGAAGAAGGGATGCAATAATGACAGTGGCTGTCATGTGTCATTACAGAAGATGATAACTCTCTATCTTAATATCGAGTTGGTTCAGACGGCACTTTATCACTCGGACTGGCCCCATGCATTAATCGCCCTCTGAAACACTCCTCTGCACATACTAATTATATGTGCAGCATGAGCAGAGAGGCAGTTCGCAATAGCCCCCTCCCCATTGTAAGAAAAGTCTCAAATTCCCCAGATGTGAAGGGATTACAGTAATTAATGTGTGGGGCCAGTTCAGGCAATAAAAGTATTGTCTGAACCGGCCCACAGTAAAGATTATTTTAAGAAACTTTAACTTGAAAGCTCCATATTGTTCTCTGGCTCAAATAATGTTCTTGAATAAATAACTGTCGCTTGTCTATACATCTCATCAAACTGCTAAGTGGTGTGGGTTGCCCAGCACACATGCACACCTTCCTGCATAATTCCAGTTATGCTGCACTGATGTTTCAATTACAGCACCCAAACTTCAAGCTGATGTTTGCCACTAGATTGACTTTCTACCCGGCAGAAGAGTCTGGCGTAGTGGGGAAAGCTGCTGCCTTCAAAGCCCGAAGACCGGTGAACTTGACAAGTTCGAGACATGCCGCTGACAAAAAGCTGTAAAAGCCTCCAGGAAGAGAGATCAGAGCTCCCAGCTGCGTTGGTCGAGTGTGGGAGGCGCCAGCCAGCAGAAAAAAAGCCAGGCTGCAAAAGGATACCACCTGGAATGTAGCCGTACATGAAAGATTGGACATGAAAGATTGGATTATATATTGTAAAAAAAAACAACAAGGGGGGTTAGGACAGCCTGCCCATGTACACCGCCTTGGATTAAAGTCGGAGGAGAAATCCAATGAGCAAGAAAGGCGGTATATAAATACTGTATATTATTATTATTATTATTATTATTATTATTATTATTATTATTATATTACCCTGGTGTCTTGCGTGTCTTTCAACCAGTAAGTTATTTGTTTATTTGATTGTTTGTTTATCACAGTCTTATTTATATACCACCTTTCTCATAGTCTCAAGGCGGTTTACACAGACTGGCTGAACATAAACCCCATTTTTCAAGGAGGTTTTTATGTAATGTTCCATGAGAAAATCTCATTGAACCTTCCATTTCCCCAGGTGTTTCCCTTCATAGTGCAGTCGTGATCCTGGCTTCCGACCCTTGTGCCCTTCAAGCTCTTGCAGGCAGCTGCAAGCCAAGCTTCAGGCCGGGTCCCAAGATGTTATCCAGGTTTTTTCTTGCCAGCTGACTCCTCCACACTCCTCTCCAGAGATACGCCAGCGGCTTCTCACACTCTCTCTTACAGTCTCTCTTCCAAGCAGCTGATCCTGCTTAGCAAAATCAAGGCGACAGCTCAACCTCCAGACCACACCTCCTGCCCTATCATACTACATCGTTTGGCTTCTACTGATTTTGTACCTTATGTATCTCCTAAGATCTATCTCCGGGTTTTCTAATATAAGGACTACCATTTTTACCTGTGCTCTCAGGTGCTGTGAATTCCAAATAGTGTAGAGCCAGAGCTAAAGAGCTGCTTTTTTATATATTTTTCAAAGTTAGGACTACCTTTCCCAGAATGCCTTGCTGCATGAGCTTCCATGCTGGGATTTGCTTATAAAGCGCTTCCTGGATCATCATCTTAACAGCAACATCTTACAGATGGAGCTTCCACCCAGTGGCGTCGCTACACCCCCCAGGGGAGTCGGTCGCTGTGACACCCCTGTGACATCACAAGCCCCATCCCGAGGGTGTGATGTCACAAGCCACGCCCTTTCGGCGGTAATTCGGCGGCGGTGCATCAAAAATGCACACTTTTTGGCCGATTTTAGGCCAAAAGCGGCTGGGGCGGACGGGCTAATCCTGTCGCCGAAAGCGGCTGAAAAAATGCCCAGGGGGTGCATTTTCAGCGCATCACTGTCAAATCTGCCAGCAAGTACACCCCCCAGCACGTTGCCCCCGCCGCCCGGGGGCCCACCACCCCCACTAACGACGCTTCTGCTTCCACCATGATCTGTGTACCAGCAGTGTGTTGTTTGTCATCTCCTCCCTTCTCCTTGTTTGCATTTTTTCTGTAATATCAACCCTGAAGGGCAAACTTGCCATGACAGTAGCAGACCTGTATGTCAGAATAGGGCCAATACCAATTTCCTATAAAGCAGGTGGATGGAGCAGCAATTTTAAACACTGTTTGGGCAGGTGGTAGGGGGTTGCTGAATCCTCCCCTTGATCTTGATTCTCACCCCAAAAGTGAGAATCTCCCCAGCTGTTTTTCTCCCAATGCTGTTCCAAGTCTAGAAGTAGCCTCCCCCAGGAGAAAAACAACTTGAAAGAAGGAGTTTTAGGTGAGAAAGTGCCCACCCATGATGCTCTTGAAGTTGCCCCCTCCTCACTTCTCCTTTATAGAAAATCTACATGACTCACATTCTGACACATGGATCATATTGCCATAATTTCTAGTTTAACCCTGAGTGAAACTTGTCTCAGGTGAGTTCAGTGAGACTTGAAAATTAGCTCGTCGCTTTGTAGTTTTTAGCTGGACCTCATCTAGGTAGTTTTTTTTTTTTTCTCCCTGACAGCTGCCTGGATATTTGGCGAATTTCAAGAGGAATCTAATAGTGCCCTCTAGAGGAATTTAATTATTTTATCGACCATAAGAACAAGGACTCTCATAATCTGAATTAGGACAATATTTTCAAAAACTGCTACCCTTCTGTGGCCATTTCCCAAGGAAACCTCTACTTCATTTCTTGAAATCGCTAATCAAGAACCAGAATGCTTTCTCTTTAGCAACAAGCTTGTATTATCCCCCCATGGTTTGGCCTTCGACATTATCCTTCCGTCCATTTTTCTTTCTTTGTTGACGTTTCAGCTGCTTTTAATATCTGCTTTCAGCCGATTTTAAATGTGTAAGTGCGCTGTATTCAATTTTTGTTTTGAACTAAAGTCCAAAATAAGTAGGATAAAACGCTCTTTGTTACTGCCAGCTCTTCAAAATTGTTTGTTTGGTTTTTTTCCTTATCACTGAAATAATGACGAAGATTCATTATTTTAGCAAATAAATTTCACTTCAACTGAAGGAAACTCTGGATATTTTTCATTCAGTGGGCAGTAATTGTCATATTCCTATATGTCTGCACGCACACAGAGCTAAGCTAATATCAGCCATAAAAACTGTAACGTTGCCGTCTTCAGTAGATTTCGAAGCAGAAGGGGGAGGGGGATTCTAAAATGACACCCCAGTCTTAAACTAGACATTACTTGAAGCACATAATTGGAGCTAACATGCTTGAATTTTTGTTCAGTAAATGGCAGCCAGACTGGGCCCCTTGCAAATCAGGGGGCAGTGTCCCCCACCATGATCCTAAGCCAGATGGGGTCCCCCTCAAAACTGCAATTTGCCCTGGAAAGAAATACATGTTGGCACAATAGTTCCAGGGCAACTAGCAGTCACAGTGGGAGAGATTATAACCATAACAGGGGCAGAAGGTGTCAACTCCCCTACATCCTCACGCCTGCTAGCCCCAATCATATGCTTAGTTAAAATGACATTAAGTTTGACCTTAAGGACATACCATAGTTGTCTCTCTGTATCTCACTCCCAGACCTCAAAAAAAGCTGTCAAAGAAACAAGGGAAAGGATATATTGGCAAATGTGTCAAAAATGACTCTCTCTCTCTCTCTCTCTCTCTCTCTCTCTCTCTCTCTCTCTCTCTCTCTCTCTCTCTCTCTCTCTCTGACCATTTTGAATCCAAATGTAATAAGCATTGACTTTTCCCACTTCTTTTGATTTAGTTCAAAATCCTCTCAAGCCTTTGTTACCATCTGCTTGTGTGCATTCCCCCCAAAACCATTCACATCTTCATTCATCTTGGTTATATTTTCTTTTGTCTGAATTTACTTGGGTGCCCATGGTGATATTTTATTCATGACCTCCTTGTGTTTGCTTTTCTTTAATAGATTTATCCACCTTTTTAAATATAGATTTATGAATAGGCAGCCGAACGGGGAGGGGGAAGGGAAACCCACCACACTGATGATCATGCAGTCTAAAGCAATGCTGTATCACGCAATAGGGGGCCCTGTTATGAATAAAAATGCAAAGGAAGGAACCAGTCCATCGAGTGATAATAAGAGTCTGCCTTGAATCCAGGATGGTGGACCTTTGCAACAATTGAGGGCAGTTCAGGTTCTGTCCAACATTGCAAGGTAACTACCACCGCCAGGCAAAAGTTTAAAATACCTTTTTTTGGGGGGGGGGGTCTTACGGCAACAGACAGGCAGGCGGTCTGATGGCCTCTCCCATCAGTAGCATGTTGCTCAGACTGAAGAAAATCAGAGGATTAGGAGCTTTATAGAGAGCTCTGACGATCAGGAGCTGTAGAGGCTCACTGCGGTAGCATAGGGGCTAAGAGACTAGCAGCCTAATCCTATGATTTCCCCCCCCCCATGCAGTGATGCCAAAATGGCTACCGCTGCATCTTGCGGGGGGGGGGGCAATTGCAGAGGTCTCCTCGTAAGGGAACATTTGTTCCCTTACCCAGGGCAGGGTAAGCCTCCACAGTGCAGAGGAGTTTACTTGGACCTGCACTGGCAAATTTCTGTGTGGCAGAACTGCAGCTGTACACACCAATGCCAGATGCATGACTAATGGCTCCTTTATCTTGAGGTGGCCTCCGGGACTTGTCCGTCCGTCCCCCCCCCCACAGGATACAGCACGCACTCCGTTGGCGCGGCTACATTGGTGGGAGGACATTAGGTAGGATTGGGCTGTGAAATATTTAAGGCTCTGGACTGGTTCTGTTCTAGTTCGCTGGAGGGCGGAGTTACACATTTTTACAGTCATGGCAACATTTAACATGTAACCTTGGTTCAAAATTCAGTGTCGGATTTCAAAAGCCAACATTTGAAATCAAGCTGAGCCTTGACAAAACCATTTCACCCTGTGCACTGTTCTGCACAGTCTTTCTTACTACAGCCTGCTCCTTCATGCAGCAGTATATAAAAATTGAGAATAATTTTGCAAATGAGGTAATGACACCCCAACGGATAACATTTTTATAACTGCAATCTTCTGTCCTTAAAATACTTTCTAAGTTTATAGGTCCATTATGAGCGAATACCTTCTTTTCAAAACACATTATTGACCAGATTTATCCTTTGTGAGCATCTGCAAAAAGTAAATCCAATAAAGAATTTGAGGTTATTAACTAATGTGTTGGGGGGGGGGACACCCTGTGCACTGCCTCCACATTCATGAGCTATCCTTTGTAGGAGTGTGACAAGGTAGTCTGAAGGTTAAGAAAAATCTGCAAAGACCTGCCTTTCTAATGAATCCAGCACTTTGAGTGTGCAGTGAGTACAGCGTCCCTTTGAAAATCAATCTTTAAGAGACCAAAAGGAAATACTATTTCCTAGCCAATATTCAGGCAACTAGACAAGTCTCCTGTCAGAAACCCAGATAAGTAGCTTGATAGGATAAAAAAAAAAAGTATTAGGTGATCTTCTGTCCTGTATTTGTATAGGCCATTTTTCAGAAATCCTGTTTTGATTAAAACAAATACAGAATAGTTTTCATAGAACGTACTCTTAACAGAACAAATAAGAAGGCGGAGAGCTGTGCCCTGCAATCTGAATCAACAGCATTTAGCCATGTAAGAATATCTTTTGCAAATGCTCCCTGTAGTTAGCAAGCACCCCCTGTGCATAGATGAATTTAATTTATAATAGTATTGATTAAATCAAACCTTTATTTCAAGCTGATACTGTTAAGGTAAACAAGTCTGAGCTTCTCAAATGTCTAATTTTTCAGCATCTTTGGAGAAATCAAAATATATATTGACTTTTGCTTTCTTCCATCTTGTATAGGCAATCATTACGGAAGGAGGGCATGTATTACCACTCTAGCTCCTTCAGGTTTATTCATGTGTTATGTGCAGATGATGTGCTTTGTATAAAGGGAACTCTAGGGGGCACATCAGCACCATAGACCTAAACTGTTTAACAGTCCTTTCCTCTCCCCAGAGAACCTTGTTGGTAACTATAGTTCTTTCTGGGTGCAGGAGGTGGGGCTAGAGATATAAGCAATAGACACAGCTGGAACACCACCCCCACCAAACTACATGAACCAATATAAATGTATAGTTTAGATCGGCCCTAACTTAAGGCCAGCGGGTGGCGCAGTGGGTTAAACCGCTGAACCATAAGCTGTCGATCGAAAGGTCGGCAGTTCGATTCCCGCAACGGGGTGAGCGCTCGTTGCTTGGTCAGCTCCTGCCAACCTAGCAGTTCCAAAGCATGTCAATGCGAGTAGATAAATAGGTACCGCTTGCGGGAAGGTAAACAGTGCTCTGTGTTCCAGCTGCGTGCGACGCGCTGCGGCAAGGAGAGTCATGCCGGCCACATGACCACGGAGGCGTCTTCGGACAATGCTGGCTCTTCGGCTTTGAAATGGGGATGAGCACCACACCCTAGAGTCGGACACGACTGGACTTAATTGTCAGGGGATACCGTTACCTTTTTAATTTAAGGGTGCTTTTACACAAATAGGTTTGTGGGTGATCAAAGTGCCCTCCACCCCCCAAAACTGGACATTCAAAGGAGCACTTCATCCCCATTCCAATTGCTGCTAGTCTCCATGGACCAGAAGGGTCTGTACAAGAGGTGTAGTGGTTTGGGAGTCGGACTTAGACCTGGAAGATCCAGATTCAAATCCCTGCTCAGCCATGAAGCTTCCTGGGTGACCTTGGGCCAGTCACTATCTCTCAGCCCCTCCTACCTCACAGGGTTGTTGTGAGGACAAAAAGGAGGGGAGGAAATATGTACACCACTCTGAGCTCCTTGGAGGAAGGGCGGTATAAAAATGTGAAAAATAAAATAAATAAAATAAATAATACTGAAATAGTTATGGCTGTTCTAAACTCCTGCGGTAGGAAATACCTATTCAGTGGGGGCTCTTGGCAGGCAGATGCTTGATATTTCTCTATCCATAGATTAATTTTACTGTGCCCACCTTTTGTATCATACATTTTACATCAGTCTTGGAGAGTCTCTGTCTGTTTTTTTTTAATGCACACATCCTCTCAGATGGTTAAAAATCTGTGAAGGAAAATATTATTGTGCACATCCCAGATAGCAAAATCACCACTGCCTCGTCTTCGTACTAAGAATTCAGCGAGACACAGTAAGAAATCAATAAAAACACAAATTGCTCCATCAATACGTGCATTCATTTATACTCTTCAAGGTTATCTTTGCAATGCTGGTGCAGAGGCGCATTTTCTGTGTCATGCATATTAAACCAGGCAAAGAGTTATGGAAAGGAAATCTAACCTATCAGTACAAATCTAGTCTAGCATAATCTGTGCTTTGGGTTTCATTCCCTCACTCACCCAGCAGCCACACATTGCCCTTCTAAGTTGGGTGTAGCTAATATGAGGAGCAGGGTGTTTTATCAGTGCTTCTTACCCATCTTCTTCTACATAAATAATCAATATGCCCCAAGCTTGACACACTATTAGCATGCAACAGGGTCCATATTCATCTTGTCCACTTACCATGCTCATTACCATAAGATCTAATCTACTGTTGTGAATGATTTTTTCCCAACAGCTCACTTTTGTGCTAGAGATTTCCCTCTACTCAAAGGAAAAGCAAGCAACATGTTTCTGGTATACAGCATCTACATTTTTAAACTTTTGGCAAATACATGAAAGCCTGGAAATCAAGTTCATACTCTTTACTTGGGTCCCAATCCACCAAAATAACACACAACCACAACCACAACCACAACCACAACCACAACCACACAGAGAGAGAGAGAGAGAGAGAGAGAGGATTACTAAAAAAGGAAATGAGGAAAAATCAATTCTTTGAAGTAAATAATTCTTTACTACTTTTCCTCTCCGGATCTCAGCTTTTAAAGGAAGAAAAGATGTCACGTTCTCACATATTAAGACCAGTTTAGGGTTGGAGCTTAATGTCATTGGGCTGGTTCATTGACGCAGCAGCTCCCACAAAATTGCCTCCAGGAGGAGTATGCACTGAGGGAAGTCCTGAATGATGTCATTACAAGACTCAGACTCAGGACGCTACTGACAAGGGGGGGGGGTGCTCCCATATCTTGCAAAAATCCTCTTCACCCCCTTTTTTAAAAAGGTCAAAAATGCACCAGAGGCTTTCAGGGTGACTAGGACCACCTAGTCCTAGTCACCATGAAAATGACTAGGTGACTAGGACACCTATAATAAAGGCTAGGTGACTTTATTTATGCAACAAGCAAAAAAGACAATGTCGACAAAATGCATCAGAAACCTAATCACAAAGCCTCAGGCAGTTGATTTACATGAAGAATAGGAGGTTACGCCTACAAGAACCCCAAGAAGCCACCAATGCTAGGCTTTCTGGCCATTTCCAGATAGCTTGTCTGCAAGGTGTCTTGGGATTGGCAAGGCATGATTTTGCAAACCTCTCAGGAAGTGAATAGATCAACAGAGGCCAGGCAAACACCAGTCATCGTTCAGGCCCACTGTTCTCTACTTTACAGTTTGGCTTTTAAATAAGAGAATTTCCTCACACCTTGAAGAGGTTAACCCACCCAGTCACTGACATGTTATGTTACGCATCCGTGGTGCATCCATCGGTGGGGGGGGGCCTTCTACGTCGATGGACGTGTCATTGAACTGACATTCACATAGCGGTGTGCTAACATATCTCGAGGATAGGATTGGGCCTTTAGGCTCATTATCGTTTCAATCAGTTCTAAGGTTGGCATTGTTTAGAAAGAGGGCACTGTCAGTCAATTTTAGGGTCACGCTTTCTAAGGTATTTTTTTTGGACCTAAGCCCATTGTTGAGTGCTTGGGGCTTGAACCAGGAGTCTTCAAGGTCCGGCAGTTCCGTACTGCCTGAACTTCCCTACTGAGACTTCTTGGCTACTGACAGTTTAAGCTGGGACACTAACACCACAACCCAGAATCCTTCTGGTCCAAGGAATCAGATCACATCAGAGGGTGGATCCGGTGCTATAGGCTGTATAAAGCTTCTAGATCTGCTGCGTGTTCTCAATTTAAGCAACTTGTTGCTGAAAAAGGCTAGTAGCTTTTCCTTGTATAATGGCTGCCTGCCTGCTTATCCATCTGTCTGCCTCTCTTCTTCGAGGTACATTCTGGGCCTTGAGCTGAGTAGAAAGGTGGCCAGATCAGGCACCAGCCAAAATGGACTCCTGAACCCTCCACACCGATGGCAGTGGTAGCACCACATGTGCCATCTGGTGTAAGCAGGGGGTACCATGGGGGCCTAAAGCAGGCCTTTGTCCTGGGGCCCAAGCAGTCTGGTGCCAACCCTGCCTGATAGTCATTATGTACCATATTGTCCCGAGTATAAGACACACCTGATTATAAGACGCACCCTTAAAGTTTGGTGCTAGTAAAAAAATTAATTAAATCACTGGCATTAAATTGCAACAGTCTGATTATAAGACGCACCCCTAGTTTAAAAACTTAAATTAGGAGAAAAAAGTGAGTCTTATACTCAGACCAATACGGTATTTTATAGGTCAAGTCCAGCTCCTTGAATTGTGCCTGGATGACAATCGGAAGCTCAAGGAACCATTGCTGTGTAATACACTCTCAGTAACCCACCCCATTTGTTGGCTGTGCATGAAAAATCAACTTATGGTCCTTGATTAGCACAATGTTATAAGTAGTTACTCAGCTACTATAGATTGTGTGTGGGCACAAGAAATGTTTCGTTGTTAGACAATGAGAGTGATTGGCATGTTTGCTTCTATGTACTGAATGCAGAAGTCAGAGATGTTTTTCCCCATCAAAGGCTATCTTAATAATGCAACTGTTGTTATTTTTGAGCGTTTGATGTTCAATATGGAAATGGTAGTCTTGCGATTTCTGTAATCATCTAGCAGTCTCTCTCCTTCGGATTTCAAGTTTTAAGCAGGCAGTGGAACCATAAAGCAATGTGATTAACTCTGATTGTGAAACGCCTTCCATATAATAATGATAATGATTCCCTTAACAATTGCAAATTGTTCGTATCTAACAGCGTTGCAGTCTCTCCTTCTGTGGTTTGACTGTCATGGGCTATTATTATCAGTCTGACCCTGTATGTGCAACACCATTGCTCTGTTCCCCCAACAGTGTGCATTCTCCCACTGCTAGCCTGATCCTCCATGTGTTATTGGGGGGTTTTTTAACCAGCACCCTCGGTACCTGCTACCGAAGAATCCCGATCAGTTAACTGGAGTTTAAAGAAACTATGTGTGACAGGGTGGAGGTGAGGTGAGGATGCTGCACGAGGGCATTGTTTTTCTGAAGTAGTGTCCGATTTGAAAGAGTCGGTTCACTTTTTAAGCTGGAAGGGCCATGCGCCTCTTTGGCTGTGGGAATGGCTGCAGTGGAAATGGCACATGCAGAATTCCAGCTGCGCTCTTAGGATGAGGTTTTGAGGTGGGGTGAAGTGGCTACCTCAGGCCATGGGCTGGGAGGAGGAGCACTGGTGGGGGTGCCCCAAATGCAGGGCCGGCCTTATGATGATGCGAGTTGAAACTGCCATGTGGAGCAGTGCCCTTGCCAAAGTGGCAACATCTCCCCTCTTCCTGACCCGCAGCTTCTCTGTAGCAGAAACTCTAACACTGCCCCGCCCCCACTGCCTGCCCGTCCTGTGGGCAGCTCTGCGCGTGTCTGAGCAGGTCAGCTGAGCGGCAGCAGAACAGAGAGGCTGCAGGACCAGTATGTGCCTCCTGAGCATGTGCCTGATGGTCCCCTCAGCAGCATTCTCCTTCTCCCCAGGCGGCAGCCTCCAGCTCCCCCATTTTCCTCCTCGCCCATGAGAGCAGGTCCATAGGCACAAGCTCCTCTCACACAACAAGCTTTATTCTCCTTTTCTTGGGTCTTCCTTCAGTCGCCTCCCCTCCACACTAGCCTGTGTGTGGCAGGAGGTTCAGATTCTGGGAGGAGATTAGCAGTTCTTTCCTCGCACTATATTTTTTTACCTGCTTTATTTCTTCAACATTCTTCCTCACCTCAAGTGGCAGCACTAATTAAGTACAAAAATCCCATGTTGTGTGTGCATGTGTGTTTTGTTGCTGGCTGGCTTTCCTCCCCTCTCCCCCCCCCCCCCCGCCCTCCTCTCAGAGATAGCCTTTTTCAAACATTTCTGGTTTGTTTCTGGAGACAACATTCCTTGGATCAGGTATGTGCTTGTAGCTTGCTTGTTTGCCTGCTTCTTTCTTTCCTTTATTCCTCCAAGTCAAACGGCTAGAAAGGAGGGTGGGATATGGGATGTGAACTGGAAACTCTCTTAACTCGACTTCTTGTGCTTTCATTCTCTTTCTACCTCTGCTTTACTTTTTAATGAGGGAAGGGGGAATTTAACTTTCTTTTCTTCACAAGGAAGCTTTACCCCCCCCCCTTAAAAAACATAGAAAATACACATACAAGTAATGTTATCCTCAAAGTGCCTCGCAAATTGGTCACAGTAGGCTATCAACAGCCCATTCCAACCCAACTCCTCTCCAAGTCAGGCATAAGTGTGGCCTAAAGGCTGATCTACACGACAGCGTCGCGGCTCCGCCGTCGCCTCTGCCTGGCGCCTCCGCGCTGGAAGCGGGGGGGGGAGTGTCTTCAAGCCTGTTACCCCTCATGTTGTCCCACCTTCCTAAGAAAGCGCAGTTGTGATTGGTTAAACTCTTCCCCCCTCTCTGTGATTGGTAGGCTGCAGCAGCTCTGCGAGCCACCTCCAAGCTCTGCCGTACGCCCCCTAAAAAATAGAGCACTCGACTTGGAGTACGCGGCAGTGGGGCGGAGGTCCGGCGGCTCCGCCGGATTAAAAAACGCTCCGCGACGCTGTCGTGTAGATCAGCCTTAAGTGCAGCCTAAGTTAGGCAGAACTTATGCCTGAGGTAGGTCAGAGTTATGCCTGAGGTAGGCAGGCTGCAGTTTCTGTGGCCCAGCACCACCCCAGGATCCAGGCAACACTTACCTCCCAGGCAGGCAGGCTCTTCTCCAGGCTCCGTGTCTGGCTCGGGCATGTGCAGGCCTCTGTCTGCATGTGTCAGCGTCCATCCATGGCAGCTGCCGCAGGGTCTGTCGCAGCCCGGTCGCAAAGGGGCTGACCGCAGGCATGGGGATTGTGCCAGTCATGTGGTGGGCGCAGGGCAGTTGACAGGTGAGCGAGGTGCCTGAGCCCAGCCGCCACAGGGCACCCTGTGCATCAGCCACCTGCTGCAGGGGAAAGTGGCCGTCCCCTCCCTCCTGCAGAAGGCGATGCCACCCCCAAGCCACGTTGAGGCTGCACGCGGGGGTCATGGGGGGTGAGCGGGGGAGGAAAGGGAAGGAGGGGGTGGGAACATCACACACAAGGGGGGTCTCATGAGGTCTGGAACTGCCTCTGACATGACTTGCCCGTGCGCTGCCTGAAGCCCAGGGCCTCCAGGGCCGGGGCAATGCCCACAAAGAAGGCAGCCCGGCGTGTCTTCTGCTCTGTGCCCCGGCCAAGACCGAGAGATGCCTCGGGCTTGTCTGCTGCGAGCGTGAAGGGCTGACGCAGCTCATCACACACCCAGATGGGGCGACGACGGCACCTCGCGGCAGGCGCTCTGGCAGGGTGGGGGGTGGCCAGCAGCCATCATCAGGGAGTGGGAGGGGAGGCAGACACACAGGCAGGCAGACAGGGGGTGCTGGGGAGGGGCACGGGTGGGTCAGAGACAGACAGACAGACAACAAGGCTGGTGGGAGACAGATTCCGAGAGAGGGGTCTGCAGAGACCGATAGGGACACAGGGGGCGCTCCGCAGATGAAGGTGATGCATAAACAGGCGCCTCTTATGCAAACGGAACTTCGACGGAGGCGCCTGCATTACGGGCGGACCTTCGACGGAAGCGCCTTCATTACGGGCGAACCTTCAACGGAGGCGCCTGCATTACGGGCGGACGCCCTGGCTGTCACTGTTTGCCTGCCCGAGAGGCCCCCCCAACTCCCCCCTCCCCTCTGTGCCATGGGGGTCTGGCAGCGCCCCTGCTGTGTTCTCCCAGGGAAGGCCGTGGCAGTCCCTGGATGGGACTCATGTAGGGGCTTCAGTGCTGGGGGCTGTCTGTGTGTGTGGGGCAATACTTGTGTAAACACTGGGCACATATGTTTCACTGGGGCTCTGCCCGAGGGGCGTCTTTATTGTTCTGGAACGTTAGCAGAGATGGCCAGGCGAGGCTGTC
This sequence comes from Plestiodon gilberti rubricaudatus, assembly GCA_026170595.1. NCBI lineage: Eukaryota > Metazoa > Chordata > Lepidosauria > Squamata > Scincidae > Plestiodon > Plestiodon gilberti. Next base: position 74,433,748 of record JANXHW010000005.1, on the reverse strand, counting down.
AGGGGTAGTCACAGCAGCCAATCTGAAAGCAGCAGCAGCAGCAGCACACCTGCCCCATGGACCTGGAGATGCAGGCTCTTCCCCTGTGGAAGCACAGCCTGCTCCATAGAAAGGGGAGGAATAGCAAGTACGACAGCCAGGGAGGTGCAGCAGCAGCAGCAGTGCCAGCAGCTGAGGAGGGTTGCAGGGCTGGCTCCCTGACCTCTGGCAGCATCAAGGCAGACGACAGTGGGGCAACCAGACTGCAGCCCCAGGGGTGTTCCCAGGAAGGTAGGTGGTAGTGGACATTCCTGGGGAGACAAAAAACAAGGGGGAGTTACATGTCAGCTGGTGTGTGGAAGCAGTCACCATTGAAGACAAGCCAGTGTGTGGTTGCAAAAGCCTGCAGGGAGAGAAATAAAACACAGCTGATAGGTGTGGCACACATAGCATGGTCTGGGCTGCTTACCTGGGTGTAAGGAGAGCATGATCCTGTAAGGGGAAAGGGTCAAAGAGAGAGACAACAACACAACTTGGGGGTCACTACCATGGCAAACCTAGCACTACTGACCTGTCAGTTGATCCTGTGGAGAAAAGGGGGGGGGACAGCTGGTGTCTACATAAGGCTAACAGTTCCACACTTGTGGCATTGTCTGCTCACATGACTACAGGCAACAATCAGACACAACAGTGGTACAGAGGCATGTATCCTATATATCATAGCAGGCTAAGCAGGCAGTTATCATACAACACAGTGGTAAAGAGGCATATCATAGCAGGCTAAGCAGGCAGTTATCAGACAACACATTGGTAAAGAGGCATATAGCAGGCAAAGCAGGCAGTTATCAGACAACACATTGGTAAAGAGGCATATCATAGCAGGCAAAGCAGGCAGGCATGAGAGGGCACATTGGTAAAGAGGCATGTATCATATATTTCTATATGCAAAGAGGCAGAAGTCAGAACACATGTCAGCACGAACCCTGCTCTTACCTGCTGGTGTTGTTGCCTGTGGGGGGGGAGAGAGGGGCTGGGAGAAAGGCATGGGTTAGCAAATGGTAGCATGGAGGCAGCTGCCCAGGCACAGCTGTAAACTGGTTGGCCACAGCCAGAACAGCCCTCTCTGCCCTTGAGGGGGGGAGAGAGGAGAAGAGAAGAGAGAAGTGGGGTGTTTGTGAATTTTGCCCTCCACCGACAAAGTCTCACTTTGTGGCTGTGGGGGACAGAGCCCCACGCCACATGCTCAGAGAGAGAGAGAGAGAGAGTGGAGGTCTGGGGCTGGGTGCTGATAGGCTCCCTATCTTAGGCATAACTCTGTCGGTTTCCAGACCCAGCAGGCCCAACTCCGACCTAACTCTGACCTAACTGAGGAGTAGGGTGTTAGAAATTTTCAGGAGAGGGCTGGCGTGGGTAAGGTAAAATAGTTCCTATGGATCTCCTCGAATTTGTGTCCACGTTTTTGGTTGACCTAAATTTTGTGTCAGCATTTGTGTTGGAGGGGGCGTGTCTGTGCTCGCCAGGGTCTGGAATCCGATGTTAATTGGTTTCCGCCCCCGTTACGCCCACGGTCCGCCCACTTTTAGGTTGACTTTAGGGCCGACTTGTGCCGGCGTCGGTGGTGCGCATGCGTGGTCCGTTCTTAGTCCATCGGTCGTAAGTTCGCCCTAACTTCGCCCTAACTTCGCCCTAAATGGTCGCATTCCAGACCTAAAGTCGTCCTAAACGACTTAGGCTGACTTTAGGTCTGACTTGGGCTGCTTAGCCCTTGGGTTGGAATGGGCTGCAAGTAGTCCTCCACAACAGAGGCATCATTATGGGGATCAATGGTGCAGTTTGCACCACCCTCAACGCTCCAGGGGGGTGTAGCAGTCACCAGTTGTACTCACCGTTTGACTGTGGATGGGTCTTCCTCCCTCACCTTCATTTGGCTCCAAATGGAGCTATTCCAGTAGTAGGGGGTGACATCATGACACGGGGGGTGACGCAGGGATGATGACGTCATCACGTCGCCTGCCCCGGATGTTGGCTGGCCTAGCACCACCACTGCTCCACAATGCCTGTGGCCATGATATAACAGGCCTTTAACTTTGTGGAGCAGCTCCACTGCCCAATTTTGAGCATTTGTAGTGATGATGGGAAAAGTCAAATTTATTTGCTGCCAATTTTGCCACAGTCTCTAGAATAGGTTCTAGCTTGTGTTTGATTAGATTGATTTTCCTCCACAAGTGCTGTAACTGCCATCCCAGCAGGTTCATCACCTTCAGGCCTACAGGAAGCCAAACAGGTGACAGAAGATGCTCAGGGACAATCAGCTCAATGGCCTGGGCCATTTCCCCATTTCAGAGATCAGCCAAGATCGACAGAGTTGTCAACTGTTGCAGCAGGCAAATTGCCCTTCAGGATCCATAAGCTTCCACGAAAGACTATTCATTTCTAACAGACGGGCTACATAACACAACACAAAGTAATAAAGCAATCTTGTGGCTGATATGATGGTATAATATCAAACACGGAGACAAAATTGCAGTGGTAAGTATTGAATCTTGAAACTCTTATTGGCTTCTTTGTTTCCTATAACTTATGTGCTCCACAGCTTAAAATTATTTTTGCACCCTACTTCTAACAGAGCTGTTTGTTCCCTTCTGCTGTGAGATGCACCCGAACCTCTTTTCCAAATTAACATCAGCAAAAGGGGGGAAATTGTCATACACAACTCTTAACTTTGTATATGGATATTTTGAACTGAATACTTACTAGTAGCACTGACATTACAGCAGAAATGAGGGGCCTCTTAGAACCAGGATCTTGCTCCTTATGGCCATGTAAACCTAGTAAGGAACTCACGCCCCATTTCAAAGCCTTGAGTGAGCCGATGTGGTACAAACACAGAGCTGTAAATATCTCATGGATGGAAGTTAATCTCCCACTGATTTTATATCTCATGGAAGTCAATCTCCCACTGATTTTAATCGCTGTGGACCGTCCTCAGAGGACATACAGGTGGGCCCCCCTATCCGCTGGGGATATGTTCCAGGCCCCTCCTTGGATACTTGAAACCGTGGATAAGAGCGAACACCCCCTCCATGGTTTCCTGAGGGCCCCCCCCCACCCTGCCTCCCCTGCAGGCAGGCATGCTTGCCCCCCCCCAGCTCTTATTTTTCTTTCAGCAAGTTTTGTTTCTTCCTTAAAACAAACAGAGAAGCAGCCTCCATTGCAGGCAAGTAGAATGAGACTAAGTCCTAGAGAGGCTCTGCAAGGTTTCTGTTAACCTTGCAGAGCCTCTCTAGTACTTAATCTCGTTCTACTTGCCTGTAATAAGCAGCCAGAGGCAGCTTCTCCTGTTTCTTTAAGGAAGAAACAGAGCTTACTGGGGAAAAAGTAAAAGCCTGGGGGGGTCCCCACAATCCGTGGATAACTGAAACCGTGGATAGCGAATCAGTGGATATGGGGGCCCACCTGTATATGCATGCTACAAATATGTATTGGTTTTATACCAGTTTAACTGGTATAAAATCCCCACCTACCTCCAAGGAAGTCTGGGAATTGTAGTTTGGTGGGGAAACTGAGAATGAGAAACCCCCAGCCTCCCCACAGAACTACAGTGCCCTGGGAGGAGGGAATGACCCACAAAACCAGTTCTAAACCTGATGTAGACACGCCCCAAACACACAACAAAGGAAATACTGGTGACAGACAGACAAATGTATCAACAGCTTGGACATCGGCAAGCATAATTCAAAGCTGGAACTATGTGGCTCACTTCTTAGCCTCTCTTTCAAAGCACAGAGCCAAACTTCATCCCAATCAACACGAAAAATGACATTTCAGAGGCAATGAATGACCCAGTAGATCCGTTTTCAAGGACATTTCCTAGTATCAATTTGCTTGCCTTGGTATCGCATCAGAGAAGCCAAAGAAATAGAATTGCTGATGATCAAGCCAGGCAGCAGCCATCAATCTCCATACATTTGTTTGCATAGCATTTTCGATACCTTCAAACTGGGCCACCTGGTTTAAATTCTGAGCAGAGTCCTAATAATAAGAATGGCACTTCGCATTTATATAGCACATTTCAAATGTCCCATGTCGTTCACATACATTATATGAGTGGTTCTTACAGTAACCCTAGAAGGTAGGCCATTTTCGCACTTTCCCTCTAGGGATCTCTCCTGCATGGAAGGAAATGACAGGAGGTATTTCCTGCATCCTGGGAAGACCCTTTAGATATGCAAGAAGATATTTTGGAAAAAATGCTCCCTCCACCCAAAACTAGGGACCATCCAGGCCTGTGCATGTGTGCTGCCCTCACACTGAAGTGGCGCACAGGCACAAGCCCAGAACTTTGGGACGTTGCTATTTAGGCTGGAAAAACCCCTAAGAAGCCTTGCTTCACTTCCGTTTGGATCCCAAAACAGAACATGCCGCAGGCATGCCCAATTCCCTTTCCCTACGGGATTTGTTAAGCTGCAAGACAGATGCTTGCGTTGCTGTTTAAAGGTGTACGCATTTAACTCCTGTTGCGTATATACACCCTTGGATAAAAATGCTTTTAAAGGAGAAGGGGAATTGTATTGGCTGAGGCAGGTCACCCCACCTTCGCCAACAACAACCCTGCTGGGTCCACTTGTCCATGCAACTGCCATGCAAAATAAGTCTCTGCCAGGCAGGCAGCAATTCTGTCCCAAACTCTCAGGGCCCAGTTGCCCCCTGGTCCATGCAGCCACCAAGCAAGAAGAGAGGGAGGGATGGCCCCAAGTTAAATGTTCTTTGAATCAGTTCCCTGACTGAAGGCAGGTACGCAGGTAACGTTTTGTTGATTGTTCTCAACAGTGTTTTTTAAACGGTATCCCAGGAAATCCTGGCATTCCTCAGAAGCTTATCAAGGGCCCCTCAAAAAGAACAGTCAGTCATTGTAAACAAGCTTCTCTGATAAAATGCTCACCATTACTAGCCTTCTCCTACAATGTGTAGAAACGGGTGTGTAAAAATCACCCACCAACTGTGGAAGTAGCAGCAAGCCTCCTACAAGAACTTTTTGTGTGACCCTTTTCCCCTCATATGCAGGAAGAAGAGGACTCAAGATCTGGAGGGGGAAGGTGACGACTCAGAAATGACGGGGTCTTCAGTGAAGAAGAGTGAGGGTATTATCTTGGAAGAACCATACTCTGCTTTAGCTACCTACCTGAAAAGTTATCGGATCAATGTTGATTTGTTTACTTTTCCCATTCTATTTTTTCCATCTATGTTATGGGTTGGGGAAGTGTATCTTGCTCAGGTTTTTGGGCTTTATTTTTTTAACATTTCTAGTCTATAACATATTGAATATAGGACTAGAAATCCATTTTTAAGTAATTAAAAACACATGGTTTTCTTTATGCTACAGAGGCAACCATTCCTTTTTCAATGTTTCATGGAATGGCAACCATTCCTTTTTCATTCTGGTTTTCCTGTTGAAGTTGAATATGTTTGGATTGACTCTACTGTTTGTATTCTGTATTTTTTATGCCCGGTGATTTTAGATGTGCTGCGGTGTATTATTATGGATATTTATTTTGGAGCCATTTAATCATTTGATTTTGTCTGTAAACCGCTTTGTGAACTTTTTGTTGAAAAGTGGTATATACATACTGTTAATAATAATAATAATAATAATAATAATAATAATAATAATAATAATAATAATAATAATAATATTCTGCTGCTGCTATTTCATTGTTTTGTCTTTTTGTTGTTTTAACTGCTTTTTATTGTAAGCCGCCTTGAACGCTCTGTGTTTTAGGAGGAAAGGTGGGATATAATCTTTTAAATAATAAATATAGAGTCAATACTCCAGGCCAGATGAGAAGACTCCCCCCTACTACCACCACCACCACCAAGTGTTCTTCTGACATTGTAACTTGTTTTTCAGACATAGTAAAATCTGCATTTTTCACATAGAGACTTTTTTCAGGCAGTTCGGACTACAAGCACCCTTCTTGTCTGTAACAAGGGCAAGCTGGTCAAAAAAAGAGCCATGTGGTCTCTTAGATGAACATTATAAATTCCCAGGAAGCCAAGAGCTTGTGTAAGAGCAATTAGGTAAAGGTATCCCCTGACAATTAAGTCCAGTCGTGTCCGACTCTAGGGTGTGGTGCTCATCCCCATTTCAAAGCCGAAGAGCCAGCGTTGTCCGAAGACGCCTCCGTGGTCATGTGGCTGGCATGACTCTCCTTGCCGCAGCGCGTAGCATGCAGCTGGAACACGGAGCGCTGTTTACCTTTCCGCAAGCGGTACCTATTTATCTACTCGCATTGACATGCTTTGGAACTGCTAGGTTGGCAGGAGCTGGCCAATAACTAGAGCTCACCCCGTCGTGGATTCGAACTGCCGACCTTTCAATCGACAGCTTATGGTTCAGCGGTTTAACCCGCTGCGCCACCCGCTGGCCTGTAAGAGCAATTACTTCCTGTTAATGCTCAGCTATCGACACTGGACCCAAGGATTGGGGCCACAGCCCCTTCATTGCTCTAAGTCGAGGCATCTCACCGTCAGTCAAGACCACTCATGGGAACAGGTCAAAGGAATCAACTCATACCTGTCTGGTAATGTCTTCATTTCTGTAGAGAGGCCCACTTCTTGCACCTTTTTACATAGTCTCCAAACTGGGTAAATCCAAGCTTGATGGAGCAGTAGAATCATGCCCAGCTGGTTCACCCCAGTCCTACCTCACTTTTACACATCTGATGAATGTCTTCAGGCTTGTTTGTACATGTAAGAACATCACTTGATTTCTCTGCACTTCAGTGCTATACATGTGATGATTATCAACTGAATAGGTGACCTGACTCCATTGAAAAGAACTGCATTAGATGGAGGTATGTGAGGCAAAATGAAATTTGTTGTTATTAATATTTATTAATAATTATTAGTAAATAATATTATTAATAATAATAATACTTATATGTCGCTTTTCAACAAAGACGTTAAAGTGGTTTACTTACCATAAATAAATGGTTCCCAGTCCCCAAAGGGCTCACAATCTAAAAAGATACAGAAGAAACACCAGGAAACAGCCAGTGGAAAGGATGCTATGCTGGGGTGAAGTGGGACAGTTCCTCTCCCTGCCAAATATAAGAGGACTGCCACTTTAAAAGGTGCCTCTTTGCCCAGTTAGCAGGGGTATCTATTTGCACTGATGCATTTGCACATGCAAGCGATTTCTTGGTAAACATACACGTACGAACCAGGACTATGATGTATGAATGCTACGCATAACCACATGATTATGCCCCCATTTTGAAAAGTAAAGATTGTGTATCACTCATGTATCCACATGCAACTAGCCATTGGAGGCAGCCTCTTGAGAACCATGGTTTTAAACATGAACCATGTACTGTTAAGAAATGGTTGTCTTAACAATGTCATTCTTTGGAACCGCACACTGGTATAGCTGCACAGAGTCCTTAATTAAATCAAGAGAGCCACAGACAAGACAATTAAATCAAGTGTACAGAGGCATAACCATAAGCCATTCTGCACGTAAACATCACTAAAAGCAACTAAAAACTGTGTCAACTGCATTTAATTTTGTTTTAATTGGGGTGACATTCTGAAGGCTACTGTTTGAAAATCCATAGACCTTTATTGTTTTTTTCCCTTTTCTTCTTCCCGTGACCTTACTAAGGCAGGTATGAAATACATTTCAGCGTAAAGCTATCAACTCGTTTACAACTAATTATAACAGCCAAGCACTGCAGTAAATAGAACCACCAATTTTTCTTCCTTTTTATATTTATATATATGTTGAAGTTTTCTGATGTTTGCCAGGTGAATTCCATGCATAATGTAAGACAGGCAATGCTGTTTGCATAATAAGCTATTTTCTACCACAGAAGCAGAAACATTTTATCACTATAGAGAAAACTCGGATTATGAATATATTTTCCATATACATATACGCTGATTTATGTGAAAATAACCAATAAAAACAAAGTCTGGCCATCAACAAAATGTTTAGCCCCAGCTTAATGTTCTCTGAAAGTTGGAAATAAATATTTACCACACCCCGCTAAATGCGATATTTTTAATAGTTCACAGTCCGCAGAGTGCAATTGCATTTGGTGCTAAGTGGTTTCAAGTCTCGAGGTGCTTCACGGTACGCATGTTTCCTGCATTGAAAACTGCATTTATTCACCCATCACCCAAATATTTCAGAGTATGCAGGGAAGCCATGATTAGCCATGACTTCCCAATGCATGTACACCACACACAGACGCATGGAGGATGATTACATATGGTGATCTACACGTGAGCTTCCCATGTTTTTTACATAGACGTGGGGAAAGTGACGCGTACTATGTGAGCAAGCCCCCATTTGAATGCATCTGCCAATGTGCCGTTAATTTCAAAAGTTTGATGCAAGCATTTGGTCCTCCGATTCACCAAAACACTCCCAAGGAATATTTAATTGGGAGCTACATACATAAGTGAGTAGTATTTTACTCTGGAGATGGGGTCAACAGCTAAAACCTCACCTCATGATCTGCAAGACAGACAAGTGATGGGAAAGGGTTTCTTCCTTCTTCTCGCAGCTCTTGCAAGACGTAAAAATAAAAACCTGGAATTGGCTCTGTGGAGCAAGATGAACAAAGATCTCAGCACCAGAATGAAGGGACAACTTATTACCTGTATCAGAACTTGGTTCCAACCCGTGACAGGTAGTTGGATGTGGTGCTGTTAACACCGGCATTTTTTCACTCTGCCCCAGACAGCTCAGCCCAGAATCCTGGCTTTGGGAATCAAGAGACTCCAGACAGCCAAACCAGAGACACTGCCTCCTATAAAGCAGCTGGGTCTGTTGCATTCCCTCTTTCTGGGCAACTTGTCATTGACAGAGGCCATTAGGCTCTTCCTCTGCACCAACAGGCTCTCCGGCTCTCTGCCACAGGTTCTTGCCAGCCCTAAGTACCTGCCAATGGGATTCAGAAGTGAGTCACGTAGTACAGTACTTATTTATACTAAGTGACTAGTAGAGAGAGACCTTTATTGGCATAACAACAACAACAACAACAACAACAACAACAAAAACAAGCATATACAACACATACCGGTATATGTACAAGAACATAACAATAGTTGCTCCTCTTCCTAATGTGAATATTTAAAACTATCCCCACCCCACAACCATCAAATGAACAAAAGCAGCCACCTTCCCCAGAATATCAGCCTCCAACGCAGATAGAAGAGCATGTAGTATAGTGGGCTCCACCCGCCCCTGTAAATTGAACAAAACAGGGACAAGCAATTCCTTGCGGGCCTTCTCATGAAGAGAACAATGCAGTAACATATATTCGAGTGTCTCCACCCTACCAGCTTCACAGGGACAAAAACTCTCACAATGCGGAGTACCGTTGAAACGGCCCTCCATCAGAGCTGAGGGTACAGCATTGCATCTCGCTATCGAGAATGCTCTTCTTTCCCTCGGGTCAAGCAGCTGGTAAAAATAAGAAGCTGTTTCACGAAACCTGACTGGTAGATGAAAGTACAGCGGTGAGTCTAGTAGTCTAACAGCCCAATCCTAACTCCCCGTGCGGCGATGCAGCGGCACCAACACAGCTACCACTGTATTCCACTGGGGAGTTATGACCTCTGGAGCCCTCCTCAGGGCAACGGAACATTTTTTTTCCTTTGCCCCGGGGTAAGCCCCAGGAGCTGTCATGGGTCAACTTCGACCTGTGCCAGCTCTATAGCTGGCGCAAGTCCAAGTTGATCCATGCAGACGTATAGGGCCCGGGAAGGGGTTAGGATTTTGCGGATACCACTCCCACCGAATCCGCCCCCTCCCAGGCCTGATCCACCCTCATCTCCTCCCTGTTCTGCCCATCCCTGCCCCATTTCACCCCCGGCATGTCCCCGGTCTGTCGGAGCGCGGGCCCGGCTGCTCACAGCTTGCGGCAGCAGCCACACCGCGCACGGCGGCATAGTTTGCTACTACCGTAAAGCACGTTCTGCTGGCATAACAGCTTGATAAGATTGGGCCGTTAAGTAAGAGTTACTATAACCCTTCACTTTCTCAGTTTAAACTTCAGGGAAGGTCAACTCGATGTATGTGTTGGCCATTAATTAATCCCTCCCATATACTCTCTTAATTATCTTAACTGAATGAAGCATGGATTACAGATCATCTGTCTGTTTTTTTCACTGTCTTGGCTCTTGTCACCTCTCTTAACAATCAGTGTAGATATTTTTACAGGGCATCTGTTCAGTTGGGATGTCCAATGATCCTTCCATCTCCATTTTATTCCTTGCCACTGCAAGGACGGATCTTATGTTTTGTGGCTTGAACCAGCCAGGCCACCTATCAGGTCGTGTTCTATCTAGGAACTCGCGACATGCGCTTGTATCTTTGGGTTGGAATTTGCAAAGAAACACAGGAAGATATGCTTGGAAGTGTGTGGACTAGTGGGGAATATCTCAAAAGCAAAGGGATCACTAAATCATGTTTCCAGAAGTTGAGAGCCCAAATTCTACAAGCTTCTTAGAAGCTGTACAAGCTGAAGAAAAACAAATGAGGCAAAAAAAAAAATCATCAGAATAAGACATATCATGCACATGTGTATCTGATTTACACAATGAATGGGCAGCCCAATCCTACCTAAACTTCCCTGCGCCAATGCAGCGGCACCGGAAATTCTTGGGGTAAGGGGACATTTATCCCCGAGCCCCAGGGAAAGCCCCAGCTGCTGCTATGGGTCAACTCGGGCCTGCGCCAGCAATATCAATGGCACCAGTCTGCGTTGATCCGTATTGGTTGTTCAGGCACAGGAAGGGGAATAGGATACAGCGTGCGCCGGCACTGTCAATCCCTCCCCCCTCCCAGGCCTGATTAGCCCGCCCCATCATTGTCCTCCCCTAACCAATTCCACCCCTCCCTGCTCTCCCCCCCCACTCCTGTGCTGCACAGTGCAATGCTTACCTGCTCCGGCAGGCGTTGCTCCTTGTGCTGGGGCCAGCAGGAAGGCCAGAGGCGTCATGAGGGGTGGCGGAGGGGGGGTGGGGGCAACAGGTGGCACCTTACTCCGAGGATGCAGAAAACGTGCTTTACAGAGCATTTATAGCACCCTCTGCCTGTGGAGCGTGCGCTCCGCAGGCGGACAGTTCCACAGGATTGCGCCGTAAGATACTTTGCTCATGATTTTACCTTGCATTCAATCACACATTGACCTTCAGTTGCTATCCTGCTGCTGAAGTATTTAAACTGATTTTTAAAAATTAAAGTGTGTGTGTGTGTGCGCGCACGCACACACACACACTATTGTAATTCTGTCCTTTGTAAAACATCTTATTCTCGATTGTCACCTTTTGTATCACTGGATAGCAAAAGGTGTCTGCTTTGGTAATGGCTTTGCCTTCCAACAATGAAACAGAATTATGATTATCAGGTACACACCTAATGGAAACTAATTATCAATTGAGGATCCTAGAACTTCGAATGCAGGTCATACCCTACCTGCTAGGTTGGGGGCAGCGGCGTCAGCGGTGGGGGCCTTGGGGCGGTGGGCCCCCGGGCGGCGGGAATGGGCCCAGGTGGCAGGCAGGCAGGGGGTGCAACGGCGGCCGTCAGCGGTGCGGATCATCCCATTCACCAGGGCGAGCGAGCCGTCGTCGTGTTTGGCCCTCCCGCCCGCCCTGCGCCACTGAGTGAGCGATAACGGCTGCTGCTGTTACATCACTTCCGGCGCAGTGGGGGCGGTCATAGGAGCGCTACTGGTTGGGGGTCTAACCATATCCCTCACATGATCAGTGTTATGACAGATGAAATCTCCATATTCGGTTCTATAAATGTAACTAATGGATGCAATTGGGAATTAAAAGTACTGTAATAGTCAGAAAGTGACGACACCTCACATCCTTTAGAAATGAAAATAATCTTGTATCTGTAGAAGAGACAGTGTTTTGGGCAACTTATTCCCAAAGTCTCCCACTGTCAATAAGAACTGCTGGATCAATGGGTAGGGGCTTCCTATGGAGGAGTTTTGTATGTAGCATTTTGTGTGTTCAGTTTCCAACCAGAAGGATCTGATGCCTTCCTGGAAATCACATCTGAAAACACTCCTCTCTGACTATACAGTATATGTAGCAGATAAGCTCTGACCACCCAGCAGTGGGGGGAGGGCAGTCTGTGTAAAGCACTTTCGCGGCACCCGGAAAGTGCCGCCAGCCCTCTCTCCCCCAGCGGACCATCCCCGCGCCCATGGGCAAGGTAAGTCCTGCACCAGCTGGTGCAGAGGTGGGGGGAGGGCGGACCAGGCAATGAGGGAGGGCGGCCATTGGCCGCACTGGGCAGGGAGAGGGTGGGATATTGGCGGCAATATCCGCCAATATCCAAAGCCCTCTCAAGGCCCGGCGCAGCCTTACACGGAGGCCTCGAATGTGCGCCAGCTCCAGAGTAGATGTATGATCGTCCCCTTCCCGCGAGGTGCACCTGGGCTGCCCCAGGGCCGGCCGGGACCTAGATAGGATACAGCGGCCGGCCATTTAGGCCAGCCAGGTATCCTTACAAAGGATTGGGCTGCCCGGCACTTTCGTATGTTCTAGTATACCACTGAAGGGCAGTTGCTGGGCTTCTTTGCCTTCATTCCCAGCTTGTGGATTTCATCTGGCAGGCCACTGTGGAAAACAGGGTGCTGGACTTGATGGACCCTATCTGCCAGCGGGTGGCGCAGTGGGTTAAACCACTGAACCATGAACTGTCGATCGAAAAGTCGGCAGTTCGAATTCGTGCGACGGCTCCTGCCAACCTAGCAGTTCGAAAGCAAGAAATTGCAAGTAGATTAATAGGTACCGCATCAGCGGGACGGTAACAGCGTTCCATGCGCCTCGGTGTTGAGTCATGCCGGCCACATGACCATGGAAATGTCTTCGGACAGCACTGGCTCTTCAGCTTTGAAACGGAGATGAGCACCGCTCCCTAGAGTCGGACACGACTGGACTTGATTGTCAAGGGATACCTTTACCTTTACCTTTATCTGAGAAAGAAGAGAGGCTCTTTTGGAATAAAACAGTGTACAGTACACAGTAAAGAAGCAAATATCGGGCAAAAACTTCCTGTGCTTCAGAGCTACTGTACCTACGAGCATAGTAGAGACTGTGCCCATAATCTCTGTGCGTCTAGGCTGGACCCCCTTCCCAGACCAAAGTCTGGATATTTTGGCAAGGCTGAAATTCCTTTCTATTCAACGTGTTCAACATTGCTAATTGGTTGGGTGTTCTAACATCTGTCATTTTTTAAAACCTGTTTGCTGGTTTTTATTTGAATTTTAATAGGATACTTATACATTTGAATTTAAGCCTCTTGTTATCCCTTCTGAGCCTTCTGGATGGGAAAGGCTATTAGTTCAAAAACCCAAACTAGAGCATAATCCGTCTGAAGTTAGGTCCTTTCACGTCACATTGACTTCAGCAAGAGAGATGTAAACACAGACTAGCGGGGGGACCGGGGGGGGGGGGCAGAACAGGGAACTCTTCTTGTTGTATGCCAATTTGGGAACCTTCCCCTCCTTTTGCTTTTCCAGTCCCTTAGGAGAACTTTGGAGGAGGACGAAAACAGAAATTACAGCCTGTCCCATCATCACCTATAAATGCTCTTGCTGTAGCTCAGTGGTAGATCAACCTGCTTTGCATGCAGAAGGTCCCCGGTTCGATCCCTGGCGTCTCCTGGTAGGGCTGAGAAATACTCGTCTAAAACCTAAAACCGCTGCCAGTCTGTGTCGACAATACTGAGCTAGATGGACCAATGGTCCGTCTCACAGAAAGCGCCTTTGTGAGTCAGCCAATCAGGCTGGGCAAGCCGCTTGATGGCATTCAACCATGGAAGCTTCCCCTTCAAGTGGTCAGCAAGGCTGGAGCCCCAGCTGCTTTAAGATGGCCGTAGACACCCACTACGCGGAGTTGTCTCCTGAAATCTCCACCTTCTCTCTCTCTCTCTCTCTCTCTCTCTCTCTCTCTCTCTCTCTCTCTCTCTCTCTCACACACACACACACACACACACACACACACACACACACACACACACACACACACACCCCTATCCTGCTCTCTTCAATTTCAATTTGTTTAATTCTTCCATTTTGCTGCTCACATACTCCAGTACTTGATCCACCCAGGAGCCCAGCATGAGCCACAGTTGGCCACTCTGCGTCTGTTTAATGGAGTCAAACTCTCGACATTCCAAGCTGCATTTTATTTGCTGCCCTTAAATAGAACGAGCTTTTCCATATGTTCACAATTGGATCCCTTAAAATATTCATATTTTTTCCCACATCTGGTGTCAGAGCCATTACTTCTCTCTGCATACCCTTTTGACTATTTTTAAATAATTCATCCATCCATTCGTCTGTTCTCAGGGGAGCACAGTTCTCTTTCCTTCACACAACACCACCTTCACAAACACACACGTTTTCTTGCTCCTTCCATTATTCTCTCTTGCGTTTGTTTACTCCGTCCAAGTATTCTGCTTGCTACAGCTTTACTAAGCCATGTAACTATAAGCACAGAATGAGTTATATTTATTTACCAATCTATAAGTGCCCCCCCCCCCATCAACTAAGCACTCTACTGTGATTTCGGAAATAAGGATATACTGGAATACCTCCATCCCCATTCCCAAATGCTGGACTTAGCACCCTCCCATCATGCTACTGACAAATGGTCAGATGCTCCATTTATCAGGAGGGGAGGAACAACAGCAGTTCAGTGCCTATGAATTGCTGACTTGACCCAGGTCAGCCAAGCAGCCTCCTATACACGTAGAGCAGGGGTTCCCAAACTGGGAGGCGCGATTCCCAGGGGAGCCGCAGAAACCAGCCTGGGGAGCTAATGCGGAGTGCCACGGAATCCTCTCGGAAAACAGTGCAATGCCAATTGGCAGCATCAAAATAATGTAATGGGGAGCTGTGGCCAATGGTCAAGGGAGCCGCTGGTTGAAAATGTTTGGGAAACACTGATTAAAGCCATGGAAATGGAGCTGGCAGAGGAGGTCTGGGAGGCATGTGGTGGGTGTGGCCCAAGGAAAGAAGGGTGGGGCTTCTACCTTCAAAAGGGTCAATAGGCCTCTCTTGTGGCATCCGATTTGCTAGAAGGGACTGAGTGTGAGCTCAACCAGGCAACTCTTTTACAGAGACAGCCAGTCACAGTAGAGAGAGCAGAGAGAAGGAACACCAGTGCCGTTCCAAGACCCACACTGAACCTGGCCACAGAAAGGAGAGAAGGAAGACTCAGAGGCAAAGAGAGCCCTGTACCTGAGAGCAAAGAAACCGGGGGGGGGGGGGATGGCCTTCCTTTGGGCCCTACCCTGCCGATGCACGTGTGCCAAGGAGGTGTGCACTGCATCTTATGATGGGGGGGACGGGACTTGCAGAAGACTCCCTGAGGAAATCCTCCACTTTTCAAGTGGTTCTTTTCCACTCTGTGCCAACTATTTTGCTGGTGCAGAACCGAGGACAGGGAGGGAGAGGGAGGGGGGGATAGGATATGGTTGCACGCTAGTGACACTTATCCTGACCCCTCCAATCTCCCCATCCAGAAATGCCTGTTCCTCCCACTCCCTTCTCCGTCCCTCCCACTGTCCACCCCCACCATTGCCTTCCTATACTGTCTTGGGGCAGAGAACTCTCTCACTTTCCTCTGTAAAGTACACTGTACACTGATGAACGTAAACATAAAACATAAGAAGAGCCCTGCTGGATCAGGCCAAAAGCCTATCCAGTCCAGCCTCCCGTATCACACAGCGGCCCCACCAGATGCCCCAGGGAGCACAAGACAACAAGATAACCTGCCTCCCGCCGACACTCCCCTGCACCTGGCACAGAGAAAACCCAATATGTAAATAAAAACATTATTGTAATATTCACTGAAATGATTTCATTTTTTAATTAATTAAAAATGAAATGCATTAAAAGAAATAGCAGCAGCATAAAAAGGAAATACAGTAATACATTCAAACTCAGAGCTTGGAAAAACAAGGACGTTTTCACTAGTAGTGCTACCACAGAAAAGGCTCTGCCTAGTTTAGCCATGAAGAGAGCCTCTGAAGGAGCAAACTTTTGGAGACAGGCCTCCGTAGATTACCTTAGTAAGTGGAGAACCCATCAAGGAGAAAGTGCTACATAAGAAATGTTGGGCCTTAAATTGTGGAAATGGAACTTACTTTCCTGAAAATGCCGTGTGCTCTCTGTGGCTGGCCCTAGTCTAAAGTCTGGCCAGCCACATTCTAAACCTACTGCAGTTTCCCATCAGCCTTCTAGTGCAGCCCCCCCCCCCATACAGCACATTGCAGTAGTGTCAAGCCAGAAGTGACCAGGGCATGTACAACAATAGCCAGATGCCTCCCAAAAGAATCATGACTACTGTGAACAATGCATAACAGGTACTCTGCCCCTCATTTTTCTCAGAAGAACCATAGCAGGGAAACCCTGTAGCGGCAAAATACAGCTGGACAAAGAGCAACATTTCCCCATGGAAACTTGTATAAATATATTGAAGGGGGGTGACTCTTAGTTCAGCTGATAAGTTATCAAAGGCCATCAGTTCAGGATCACAACCCTCTGGGCTCAAGAGTCGCCTGGTTGATCCAGTCTTCACAGTGTAGCCTCGTAGCTAGAACCACCAATGAGGTTAAAACCAGAAACAAACACTGCATAATCTGTAACCTCAGGGGGACTGGAAAAAAAAATAGAATTGCTGCGTCAATCTCATTTCCTTGTTAGGCTCATTATCATAATTGAAGGCCTATGGTTTGGAATGCCGCTCTTTGATACCGTTTTGTCTATCAAGAGCTGCTGAAATGGTGGATTCCGCAGTCATCTTTTCCTTTTGATCCCCTGACTATTTTGCTGCCTTATTCATAAACATGAGCAACCGCGCTAGGCTTCAATTAACGGGCTCAAGTTAAATGTTTCGGCAAGAAAAAAGAGGGCCGACGCGTCTGCTCAAAGAGCAGTTTAGATGGGGGGGGCAGTTGCTGGCTGGAGCGTTCGCCATTAGCTCGCCAAATGTCCACCACAACGTTGGCACGTGGGGGGCAAATGGTGTTTTCCCCTCTTACTCTGTCGGCAATTGAACGTGGCACTAGGCCGAGAAATGTAGCCGTTGCTCTGAAGGTAGAGAGAAATTGCTTTGTTCTTTCAGTACTTGCTTTGTTCTTTTGAGTATACTGCACCTCCAGAAACTGACACATTGCATGATTGATAGCCCATGTCTAGACTGGGTATTTTTCGATCTACTACAAACACGTTCTACTTCATAATATTTTCTAGAAAGATGAGAGCATATCAAGAAGGGCGGTGATGATTTTGTCTTTCTCGGTCCCTTTCCTTTCATCGGTTATTATTTTCCTTTATTTCTTGAGATAGCAGAAAACACTCCAAATCCCAATCGTTTTATAGGAACAAAATTTAATTCATAAGACACACGCGTGGAGCTGCCTCTCCTGTTTCTGGCTCTTTCTTACATTGTAAAACGTACAATTCCATGCAATCTTTCTTGTTTTGTACAGTAGGCAGGTCCAGGGAAGTCTTTTACAGAGCTGGTCTCCTTTTGACGACAGTGTACTGAAGTCTTACAGTGTTTTTGAAATATCTGTTCATTTACAAATATGCATGGAGAATGGGAGAGCAGACAACCAGTTGCCCAGTCAGCCAGCAGCATTAGTTCCCCCAAAAGCAAACAGCATGCCATTGATGCCTCCTTCACGGTTCCTTCTTGCCATTCAAATTTAAAACGTAGACTTCTGTCCCCTTCACCAGCCAAATTCCAATTGCCAAAGCTATTTGCCTCCAGCCTCCACCCTAACAGGTGAGGTGTTAGTCACCTCCAGCCACCAATGCCCATTTAAGAAGCATCTCTAGCACAATCTCTGCTAACACTGCCTTTGCTGGCAAGTCATTGATTCCCAGCAATAGCTCAAGGACTGAGCTTGCAAGGAAATTCTCTTTGAGCAGGTACTATCTGCTGCTCAAACAGGTAGTTGAGAGATCTGCTCAACTATCCCCCACGATTTACTGTTGCCTTATATGAACTTATGAGGCAACCTTATTCTGAGAGAGGCTCTTGGTCTGTTTTAATATTGTCTGCGCTGACTGGTAGTGATGTACTCCTGCACTTCAGCACGGTGCCTTTGCCTTTTCCCAAGGTTTTCCCCAGCAACAAAGGTTTAAAAAAAAAAAAACATTACATGGGAAGGGGGATAGCACTGCCGTAGTTGAGCGCAAGCCATCAGCTGCATTCCTGCCTCAGAAATTCTGTTAAGTCATTCATTGACTCACAGATACCACTATATGTTATTTGAGCACTTTTGTGGATCATGGGAGTAGTGGCAAATAAAACCTGCCTCCAAGTGATGCACAGATGCACACTACCTGTAGATTATGAGATACACTGGTTCACTGGACTGTGTACTCCACCTTTCAAGGTATCTCTTTCCTTGTACAGTAAGAACATCACATCTAGGCTGTTGTTACGAGCAGTCTCCAGGGAGCGTTCAAAGGGGACATGAAAATGAAGGCCATTCCATTTTTCCTCAACATCAGATACTCGGAGGTATCCTGCCTCAAGACCAGCCCAAAACCTCCTGAAGGCTGATTCACATTACACAAATCCCGGCGCGTCACGGAGATGCGCAGAGCTCTTTGACAGCATTTCGGAAGCAAGCGGAGCAGCTGCGCTCTCCCTTGTACAAGATGGTGAAAGCCATCTTTTGAGGGGGTGGGCTTCGCGGAGCTGGGGCAGGTTCGCGGAGCTACTGCAGCCTACCAATCAGATGAGAGGGGGGAGAGTGGCTGCATGCCAATCAGAACTACCTCCAATCACCTTTATAAGAAGACGGGACAGCAGGAGGGACAACAGGCGGGAAGAAACTCCTTCTGGCCAGCTCTGCGCGCGGGGGCAGGGGCAGGGGCATCCGCGCCTGGATTCGTGTAGTGTGAATCAGCCCTGAGGCTTGAGACAGCATGCTAAATGCTGACAATGCCCCAAACTCTGCTCGTCTCACCCACTCCCTGGATTGGAAAAGGGGAAGTGTGGAAAAGAGAATAGTGAGTGTGCTAGCTAGACTAGCATCAGAGCCATTTCCTGTTCCATGCCATCATCACCCACTTTCTTTTTTAATCCAGGGAGCAAGAGGAGCAGCAGTGGAAGCGAGTGGGTAGAGGTAGGCGCCCCCTGCCAATCTGCTGCCTGAGGCAACTGCCTCAGTCAGCCTCATGGATGAGCCGGCCCTGCAGCCTCTGAACATGGAACTTCTGGCGCTCCACATTCCAGGGCTGACTCATTTCTGAGATTAGGAAGTAACAGGTATGTATCTGGCATTCCTATTTCCTAGACTCAAAATGTTATTTTATTTGACTGAGTTGCAGCGAATTGGGGAAATAGGAAAAACACTTGAAATAGCAGTCCACCCCACAGCGATAAAAATGTTTTACGTTGACACAGCAGATAAGCAAGCTATACTTGCAACTCTTATTTAGCTGGGTTTGTGCTCAGTGCCAAACTCCACCAAACTGTGTAAACAGTAACTGAACTCAAGTTTAATTTGCTACTTTGAGGAATGGAAGGTAGTTTGAAGTATTGAGGGTTCGATAAAAACCAGCACACACAATCCTGCCAGAGACAAGCAATTTTTAAAAGTCCCATTGATTTCAGAAGGGAATATTTTCAGCCTAGTCCTATGTTTACATGAAGGAGTGTTGCCAACTTTTCAAGAGGCCCCTGTAGCAGTGTTTTTCACTGCAGCTTGATGCACAGACTGACAGGCAGTAATGTTTACCTCCAAGCTGCAAAAAATTTCCCAGCGAATTTCTACATAACATAGCAAGCTGCTGTGAAAGGTACAAGAACAGGCCAGGCTAGACTTTCGTTGCCCTTGGCCAGCTGGCAACCCTAGAAGTCAGTCCCCTTGCTTCCAGAACGACATTCTTCCAAATAAATATGCGCAGGATTGCGGCCTTCAGCATGTGCTTGAAACCCACCGAATGGAATTTGGAAGTTTTAACTTTTTTTTTTTTTTGCTGGTTCGTGTCCAAGCGACCAGAATCGAACTGAAACAGGACGCCACGTGACAACGAAGCATTCCCGCCTTTTAAGAACAACATAAGGAGCAAAGCGATCAGCAATTTGACTTTGAAAAGCCACCGGGTTTATTGTAATCCTGATAAATTATAGCAGCGAAGCGAGGGCTGGAGAGAAGGGGGGGGAGAGGAGAAGCACAGAAGGAATGCTAATACCAGAGAGAGAGAGAGAGAGAGAGAGAGAGAGAGAGAGAGAGAGAGAGAGAGAGAGAGAGATATTATATTATACAGTGTATATAATATTTTCATATATATAGTATATGTGAAATTGCCTGGCTGCAAAGAATCGGACAAGCGCGTGATTTGGTCTGGTTTATTTGTCTCCTTACATGTTACTCCGTTTGAGCTGCCTGTCTCCCATCTTACCCATAGATCTCCTTCATTTCTCAGCAGTAGCTAGCTCCCGACGGCATCTCAATCTCTCGTCTTTCCCAGGCCTTGTTGCGTTTACTCTGAAACGGTTTGTGTGTGTGTGTGTGACCGTGCGCGTGCCTTTGGCGTCAGCCACGTGTCCAGCTCATTAAAGAGTTTTGGAACGGAAAAAAAATTATAATAATATCACCGAGATCTGCAAAGCCAAAGAAAGAGCTTTTGCAAATAACGTTGAACGACGTGATTAATCTCTTGGATTCCTGGAAATCTGACATGCATGAGTTACAGCAGCGCAGCAGCACAACCGCCTCTCCTATTTCGCCATGAAACTGCTTTTGCATAATGAGAAACAAAATGTCCTCTGCGCTCTAATCAGCCCTGACGGTTTCCCTGGACTCCCAAATACTTTTATTTATTGGCATTCTTTATTTCATCACTAATAAATTCGGAGCGGGGAGGGGGCGCAGGAATCTGCTGGCTGCTCGCAGACTGCACGCGGCGGGGGTGGGGGGCGAGAAGGAGAGAAAGGAGGAGAGGGATCAGGAGTGAATGGCAATTAGGCAGTAGCAGCCTAAGGTGCCTGCGTGATCCCAGTTCCAAGAGGCGCCATCCATCGGCCGCCCCCCCTGGGGGGAGAGATTCGACCGCCAAGCTCGAAGGACAATTTCTTGAACTTAATTCTTTTCTTATTCGAAGTTGTCGTCGGTCTAACCGTCGAAGGATGTAAAGATCAAGGATGTATCCTGTGCACCCAACCTGGGAGTAAAAGTCTCACACTGGCTTTGCCCAGTAAATACTGAGCTGAGCTCTATCCCGTGCACACCAATTCAGGGGCCCCCAAGTCCCATCATCACACCAGCAGGGATGTGCAGCCCGATCGTAGGCACGCTTCCTCGGAACGGAAGGCAAGGCAGTCCCATTGGGTTGAACGTGGCTTACTCCCAAGTAAGTGTGCCTAATGAGTTGCCACTGAAGAAACACATACACAACTCATCTCTTCCCCCCCCCTTCGCCCCTTGCGGCACTCCCGCCGCTTCCCGCACTTAGCAGCTACCCAGGGCGCCGCGCTGCGGGGAGCGCACTCAGCAGCGCCTCTGGCGCAATCCGCGTCGCCCTCCTCCAGGCGATCCCGCCTCCCCACCCCCCCACCCCGGGCCGTTCCCATTAGCGGGTGGGGTGCGTGGGGGCTCCCTCCCTTGCTCTTTACCTCCCTTCTCCCTCCAGGCATTGGCAGGGCCGCCTGTCAATCACCCGCGCACCCCCCCCCGCCTCCCCCAGCGCCGCGCGACGGGGTCTGGAGCGCGGTGCCACACCATCGAGAGCCCAGGCGGCGGCGGCTGAGGCAGACAGTGCTCTGGAGAGCCGAGAGCGCACCGGTGAGAGACCGAGCGGGAGCGCGATGCTGATGGAGGAGGAGATGCAGGCGGCAGAGGAGGGCCCCACCGTGGCCAAGATCTACAAGCAGCAGCGCAGCCCTTACAGCGTCCTCAAGACCTTCCCCAGCAGCAGGAGACCGGCGCTGAGCAAGCGGTACGAGAGACCCACCATGGTGGAGATCCCGCAGGTCAGGGCAGGCGTTGGGCAGCAGCAGCAGCAGCATCAACAGCAGCACCACTTCCAGCAGCAGCCGCTGCCAGCTGTCGCCTCTTCCTCCTCCATCAGTGAGCACCAGCTGCCTTACCAAGCGCACAGCTCCTACCCCGGCGGCAGAGCCTCCCAGGGCCACCCTCCCAGGACTCCAGCTCCGCAGCTGGGACATCAGGCGGCTCCTGCCGCTTCTTCCTCCTCGGTCAGGTACAGCCACAACCACCAGGGGGCAGCAAGTAGCAGCAGCGGCGTCGGCGAGGGAGGCGGCAGCCTGGAGCTGAGTGCAGGTACCAACTTTTGCTGCGGGGCTGCCCGCCCGCCCGCCTCTTCGGTGCTTCTGTTTCTGTGCGCGGCGCAAGCCTTTCTGTAAAGCTAAGCTTTCTCTCTCCCCCGCCCCCTTCCCCGGAATGTATGTTGTGTATGCCATGCCATGGCTGGTTTTCCTGCCACGTGTAAAGCAATGCATGCGCCTCTGAGCATGTGCAGAGTACAAGATGGCAACACAACAACAGTACATGCAGAGTGAATTTTGTGTGTTCAAAGTGCTTTGAACACATCTCAATAAAACTTTACAGCAGTGTTATAAGGCAGGCTAGTTAATGCCTCTGTATTGCAGATGTGCGTGTTGAGGCTAAGAAAATACAGTAGTCCACTCATGATCAAGGTTAGGTTTAAACTGGGGACTTACTAGCTCACGCTCAAGTGCTCACTAGCTATTATGAGGAGCTGTAGTCATCCTTGTGCAGGTGCACCAGAGATCCAAATCTTTGTTTAGAAATTAAACGCTGCTAAATTGTATTTTGAAGATCCTTTGGACATGGGCTTTCAGGTGAGAAAGTAGTAATTGATAAGCTTGCTATGATTTAGCCTGGCTTTTGGATGTTAGGTTTGTTCCGCTGTTAAAGGCTGTAGATGCCTGAAAATAAAACCAGTGTTGGAGTTTTCTCAGTCTAGGGATGTACCCTGTTTGGAGGGAGAAATGTATTTGTATTTTGTCATAAGAGTGTGTTGGTGAAGTAACTCTGCAGTGTGGGTTAGTTAGTGTGTTCCATGCAAAACCTCTCTGAAGTGCTATTAAAAAGGGGGCTTGAAGAAGATTAGGGATGACCTTCCTTCCCTCCCATCTCTGGCTCCTGTGCCCTTCAGGAGATGATATTAGGGAGTACATCTGTTCTACCCCAGAACCCATTTCCAGTATCAGGGTGCAGATCTGGAACATACGTAGTAGTAAGAAAAACAGCCTCTGTGCATGCACAGAGTATTCATCTCCTAATAACCACAGTCTGCACATTTAAGGCTTGCAGGTAGGATTGACAAGTCAAGAGTGTGTCAATTTCCGGGCAGGCTTGATCCCCAGCATCTCTCCTTTTAGAAGCTAAACATGAGCAAAGTAGGAATGTATTCTGGAGAGGGTGTTTCACTTGGGAGTGCAGCCTTTTGATTGCCAGGGTTGGGTGTGGGGAAGGGAAAGTACCGTGCACAGTGTGGGTGCTTCAGAGCACCCTGTCACAGAGATCAGCTGTGGGACTGGCCGCTTGCGGGTCACCAGCTGCCCAGCCCACCCAGAGCCAAGGGGTGAGGGCAGGCATCGTTGGCTGTAGCAACAGGACTTGCTGTCAATCCAGTCTGAAGGTTAGGAATGGACTTCTGGTTCGCTACCATCCAGCCCTTCCTTAGAGTGGCTTTCCAACAGAACCGGCCCAGTCTCTGCAACATGCTCTTTGCTTTTGCAGTGGGGTGGGATTAGGGCACCTGGAAAAGACCCTAGAGCAGCTCTCAAACTTTTTGAAGTAACTTTACCTCCAGAGCACCCCAACCCATTGGCAGCCATCTTTTTGGCTAGCGACGACTGCACTGAATTCTAATATTGCCTAATGCATTTGTGGGGCATCCCTCCATCATTGGCATTCCACTTCTAACAGGGTATCGCAGGTTCCATCCTAAAAGCTGCAAGCCAACCAGGAGGGAGAGAAGCAGCTACTGTGGCCAGAAGCTTCCATATCATATGTTCCCTTCTTTTCAACAACGTCCATGGTTAGCATAGCAGTGTGGGTGGCCGCGGTGCTGAACTTCTCCCAGGAGACCTTTCCCCCTCCCTAGAGCTTTGCACCTCTCCTCCAGGGGTCTTATGCCTGCCCCACAATGAGAAGCACTGTCCTAGAGGGCCACCCAGGGAAAGCTAAAGGACCCAGCAACTTGCCATGTTAGAGTGTATATAATCCCAAGGATTCTCCATGTATCCCATATAATTAAGGGCGTTTTTCTGTACCACTTCAGAATCTGCTTTGAAGCCTGGAAATTGCCTCTGTACACTCAAGTCACATTTATGTTTACCCTGATTTGTGCCAGGTCTGATCTTGTTGCTGTTTCCCTGCAAGTGGAGTTGAGTTAATGCTCCTGGAAGAACAAGGTGTATTTAATGCATGTGTCGTCCTCATCTAGTGTCTCCCCTCC
Source organism: Plestiodon gilberti rubricaudatus (assembly GCA_026170595.1). NCBI lineage: Eukaryota > Metazoa > Chordata > Lepidosauria > Squamata > Scincidae > Plestiodon > Plestiodon gilberti. Next base: position 74,409,254 of record JANXHW010000005.1, on the reverse strand, counting down.
CCCCATTCTCTGGTGCACCTTCTCCAACCTTCCTTGCATGGTTATTTTGTACATAGAGCCAGTATGCAAACACTCATGTAGGTCAGAGGGTCCATAGCTTTAGTTATGGAGCATATACTCTGCATGCAAGAAGGTGCCAGGATCAGGCCTTCGTATCTCCAGTTCAGAAGGGGTAACAGGGCTTGAAATGACTTCAAGCTGATGTTTTGGAGAGCTGTAATTAGCTGGAGTAGACAGTTTTGGGCCAGGGATGGACCAGTGGCCTGACTTAGTACAAAGCAGCCTCATGCATTCAGATTGTTAAATGACTTTCTTTTTCCATGGGGCACAGATGATTTCTGCCCCCAAGGGAACCAGTTGCCACTGTCTCTGAAGATGGGTCTTTCACCTCCCATCTAAACCTTTTGTCGAAGGTGGATTAGTGTTCTTTGGCATAAGCTTCTCAGAACTGTCTTGTGATCTAGGTTCTGTTTCTGTTCTCGACTCTTCTGCAACCTGATCTTTTCAGAAGGGAACTTGCTGCCCCTCCAAATAGCAGCAACACTGAGAAAGGCAAGGACAAGACAGAAGCAACCCCAGCTTTGACAAGGCACCCTTCAATGACTCATCTTCTGTGCAATGAAGCAGACCCTAGATACAGACCGTTCTCAGAAAACAGGCTACAGAAGGGGCACCCCAAGGCTAGATGCGCAAATATGTTTCCATTTCTTAATAAAAATGCATTTCTTGAACCTTGAGGGTTTCTTTAAAAAAAATTGAGACGAAGACAAGATCAAAATATTTTTTCTCTCTGAAGATATAACCTGCTAAGATGTTAAATGCATCTTTTCTCTCTCTCTCTCTCTCTCTCTCTCTCTCTCTCTCTCTCTCTCTCTCTCTCTCTCTTTTCCTCCTGATGGCTTGGTGTTGGAGCTCACGTAGTTCTTGATACGCTGCCTAAATCTGGCACCAGGAAATGGGAAATTGCATCTTTAAGCAGACTACAATCAAAAATGAATTACAATAAATCCTATATAATTGCATAGGTCATTCTCTTTAATGAGATTTTATTAACCTGACTGTCAAGCTTTTGAGTCAGGCAGATATTTTATCTTCTTCAACTGATAAAAGTGTCAGCTATAAACCACCGTATAAATATTCATAAATCTACACATCTGTGGCAGCCTATCAGCATCATTCTTTTGGACATTAAAAGCATTCTAATTACTTTCTGTCTAGCAGAGCTGAAAGGCTGCCTGTTATAGTATGTGCTTGGCAGGCATGATTGCTTTTGTTTGCCATCACAAATAACAGCATCCCCGTTTTATATACTTTGGGTCCAAGAAAATAGTCAGGGTTTGACCGAACGCACTGAATACTGGGAGGCAGCCATCTGGTTTTGATAGCACCGGGCATCTCAACTCATCTGTTCATTTTGACACATCCTTTTGTTTATTTATTTATTTAGAAGAAAGGAGGGGGGGAAATGGAAGCCTCTTTTGGTAGCTATGACAGCTCGCTCGCTCTCCTCCCTCCCCCCTTTAGCGAATGCAGTGGCGTTTGGTTTTTTTTAATGACTCCTTCCATCAAACTCGTAACATACATCGGATTGGTTCACGCTGGTTCTCCCTCCCCCCTGTTTGTAGGCTACATGCGCTGTGGTCAGTGGGAGTGAGGCCCCCTTTGGGCACACCCACAGTAGGGGACGGGGGGAGCCGCTTCCATGTGGTACAATCCCATGACACTTGAGAGCATGTGTCACTGAAGCAGCCATGTCCGTGGGAGGTTTTTTGCCCCTTCCTTTCCTCATCTGTTGCCCTCCTTCCCAGTCGATCAGGTTGAAAAGGCCCATGTGACTTGGCTGTTCCTCGTGGCTCTGTCATTCACATTGTCCAGTGGCATGGATTTGCACCATGGGGAAATAGCTTCCACTCAGCAACAGGTGCATGTGATCCCTGTGTCTTGGGATCATGCATGCCTTTCCTACCACATACGTGACAGGCATCACACAAGTGTGGTTTGTATAGCTACAGAAGTATGCTCTGGGCATTTGGCCTGTGTAAGGAAGATACATAAGAACATAAGAAGAGCCCTGCTGGATCAGGCCAAAAGCCCATCTAGTCCAGCTTCCTGTGTCACACAGTGGCCCCACCAGATGCCTCAGGGAGCACACAAGACAACAAGATACCTGTGTCCAGTCGCCACTCCCTTGCACCTGGCACAGAGAAAACCCACTTCTAAAACCAGGAGGTTGCTTATGGCTTGTAACCTGTGATGGTCTTTTCCTCCATGAATCTGTCCAAACCCCTTTTAAAGGCATCTAGATACATGCAAGTCTAAGACTTCTTTTCCATCACATGTAAGGGCTGCGACGTGCCAGGGGCCTGTGAATTATTCTGTTGATACTTTAGTAGTCCCATTGGTCCTTTCCCCAGTAGTTTTCTCGGAGCAGAATTCACTCGGTTTAATATTTATTCCCTTTCCACAGAACTGTAGTGGGGAAAACTAGGGATCCTTGACAAATAATTATTCATACCTTTGCCAAACTACAATTCCCAGGATTCGTCATCTATGACAGTTAAACTGACATAATACCCATATCCTTTTTTGTGTACGCACATGTGCCTTTGTGTTCCTTGGTACCCTTTTGTGGTGGTATATGGTTTTCTTGATGACCCAGTGCTCCTCCCTAGGAGTTTCTGTAAAAACAGTTTCGTGTTACATAATGGAACAGGACATTGAAGAGTCAATTATTTCGGTTTTTGTTTTCCTCTCCCCTGAAAATTCTCAGGTACCCACGTACACTGTCAATCTCCCATATCAGTTACATAAACAGTTTTTCAAGAGTGATAATTATCTGCATTTTACTTTGGCGTCTGAAGGAAATTCAGATTATTTGGGGGAAAAGAGAGATTATTATATTGTTTCATTATCAAAACACCAGTGCTGTCTTTGCAGAAGTTGAGTGCCTGTCAGAAGATATTTAATTGCCTGGTAAATATGATCAGGTACAGAATGTGATTGCGTTATTGGTCCAAGAGAATGAAAAGTACGTGTAGGTATGGGGTGTGTGGGGATGTTTCAGAAAGAAACGGCAAAATGGCAGCGCACCAGCTGTCTGTTGAAATTGCTCTTCCTTATTAAAACATATTTTTTTTGCTTTTGTTTTTTAATGTCTGCTGGCAAGGGGACACAAACGTTTCAGCATTTCGGTGTTTTTCTTCAGGTAAAGTGAGCAGGAAGAATGTACCGTATAGAAAACAAGGCTCATTAAGAGTACACATATTTTAGTCACTTCGGGAAAGTAGTAACCTAATCAAATAAAACAGCTGCTGGCACCAGACAATCAGCCCCAGGGAAGAGTACAAGTAGTCACACAGACCCAAGGAAGAGAGAGGCCTTGCTTGTCAAAATGAGCAGAAATGCATGCTATGAGGGAACCTTATGACATGCTCGGTCCTTTTGAGGTGTAGGATGGGTCTAGCGCCCAGTTGCGGTACATTCTTCCTATGAGCAGGATAGGCAGAGAGGTGGCACCTTCCTGTCCCGCCAAAGGCTATCCCATCTCTGTCTCGCTCTCCTTTGCGCACGCGCACACCCCTACGTACCTGGACAGCTACATGCGGGTGTAACATTTGAATAGACAGTACATGTCCAAAATTATAAGACGTGTAAGGCATAATCTTGTGGTCAATTCTTGGATTTTGAGGGGAAATTATTTATTGACTTTAGCTGACTTTAATTGACTTTAGGAATATGCACATACAGTACATGAATGTTGCATGCCCACACTCAATTCCAACATTACACAAGTTTGGGCTTAATCCTATCCCCCGCCAGTCCATAGCCTGCAGCGTCACTGACAGAGCGCGTACTACATGCTATGGTGGGGGAGGGGTGACCAGACAACCCAAGAGAGGTAAGTAAAAATCATTTTTACTTACCGTACATCTCCCTAGGCCACCTGGCCGTCAGTGGGTCTCCTTGGACCTTCGCCAGCTCTATACGTCTTACAGCGCAATCTGACTTAACTTTTGTGCCAGTTTAACCAGCGGTGCAGCGAGAACGGGAGGCCAGAGAACGGAAAAGGGATTCAAATCCCCTCCAAAAGAGGAATTCAAAGGGGATTTGAATCCCTTTTCCGTTCTGAGGCCTCCCGTTCTCGCTGCGCCGCTGGTTAAACTGGCACAAAAGTTAAGTCGGATTGCGCTGTTATATTGGTAAAAGCATATTATGCCAAGAGGGATTTATCCTCCCACCCCTCCATCACCATGTTTACACTTGTTTAAGCAACTAGTGTTGGACCAATTTATTTATTTAAAATAAATGTACTGTATTTATTTATCTATGTTAACCATTTTGAACTTTTTGGTTGAAAAGCAGCATATAAATATAATTATTAATATTAATATTTCCCTGGCCTGCTTAGTTCTGTAGGACAAACTTGGCTATAAACATTATGATCCCATAAGTCATATCCCTTATATCACTTACAAATCTATGAAATAAAAATGGAAACAACAGGACAACTGCATCACACTAGCTTTAGCAACATGTTACCAATTTGCCTTCTGCTGATTTATAAAGATAAATTACTCATTACATTTTAAATTTGTGGTGTCAACATTGGATCTTTCATTTAGGGAAAACCATAATACCTGTTCAGGTCTCCATTCAGATGTTGTTTCCTTTGGAGTGGAGAAAGGATACAAAAGAGAAACTCCTGAAAATTTAGGATCATCCCGATTAAAATGTGCTCGATAAATACAGCCTCAGGTCCCGAATCTGATTATAGATTAAAACGAATGAAAAACTGCTGTGTATTTGAATTACAAAGTTCCAATCAATATCTTCCTTTGATATTTTTCAAAAGAGAAATGGAGTGAATGAATAATGAGGGAAGGCAACCTGATATTGAGGTTTCCACTGCTATTTAAATTTCATGATTCTTTTATCGTCTCATCAGAATGTTAGCAGGGTGTCTAAAGCCACTTCTGATGGCAATGGAACATGCAAGAGAGCCTCTTCAGGTGATTTCAGGGGAGAGGCAGATTCGTATGGAGGGAGGCAGTCCTGAAGGTACCCTGGCCCCAAGCCGCTTCATGACCCTGGCCCATGAAGCCAACTGAAGCAGTCACTTCGGCAACAGATTGGTGGGGGGAGCCCATCTCTGTCTACTTACTTGCCTCCACTGCTCCTCCTTCTACTCCCTGGATTGGAAAAGAAAGAGGGGGACAGAGAAGAAGAGGAAATGGGGAGGGGAAGAGAGTGCTGAGCTGGAACTCTGGAGAGTGGGAGGAGCAGAGGCTGGCACGTCATTGGATGGGGTGGGGCAGCATTTGGCATGCCGCCTCAGGTGTCAGGAGGTCTTGGCCTGCCCTGGTTCCAGCGCTAATGAGCTCAGTTTCAAAACTGTGCAAGCAGGAAATACTGTGGTAATCATGTGACTGGCCTCCTGGCATGAACACTTCTCTCTCAAAGCTACCATTTGATGGGGTGAACCCCATATATGTTACGGCAGCTGCAGTGGCACTCCTAGAGGGGGGCGGTACTGTAAGTTGCGCAGAGGTCAGTGTTACACAGTGGCCCCATCCACTCGCCGTCAGAACCATTCCGAGCAGTGAAGGCAGTGCATAGGGAGTCTCCTGCGCATTGCCTTCGCTGCTCAGAATGGTTCCGACGGTGAATGGGTGGGGCCACTGTGTAATGCTGAGTAGACCTGTGCGCAACTTACAGTACCCCCCCCCAGGAACACAACTGGGCAGCTGCCTGGAGCCCCAGATACCCAAAAGCATCTTTGATAGCAGCCTTCCACAACCATGCCACATTTCTTGGTGTATCATATCAGGAATGTTCTCTTCCAAAGAGGTCGCTATTGTGCTGTTAGCACCAGAAAGGAAGGAATTAAAATGCCATTTCTAAGGGCAGAACTACATCTTCCAGGTCAAATGAGGAAGCTGCCAGAAGTACCCCCCCAAAAAATGCTCATCCACTTCTTCACAACACCAACCCCTATTACAGTGATGCTGTATTGAACATTTTATCTGCCTGCTGTAGCCGATGAAGTGGGGCAGAGAAATGCACAGAATGGGGGCACCACAAGATGGAGAAATGTTGGTACACGTTGCTGGGGGAGGGACCAAACACAACACAGAGGGGGCGTTGCTTTTGGTAGACTCCCATGTTGAGTTCTGCCCTTGAAACCCATGAGTGCCTTGTATCTGTTTCTCCATCTGTAGTTTTTCTCGTAAATAAGAGGTAAATGTTTTGATTATAGTCAAATGAAATTGTAACAACCACCCTGCTGAAGGCTTCATCCAGTTTCTCATCAGAGTGCAAGACAGGTGACACTTGTTTCAAATTGCCTGGCATGCAGCAATTAAAAAAAATAGAGCTTTTTAAATTTGCAATTAAACCTTCTCCACCTTGAGTCCTGATCCCTCTGAAGAGACACTTGAGTACCATCACTGCACACTGATTTACCAGCAAGATGGAGACCTGAAATGAAAGGATGTTCAACCAGGAGGGTTCATACGTTTCAGGCCATGTGATCAGTGGTGTCGCTCTAGGTGGGGCGGAACTCTAAGTTCCGCAGCGCGCTGCCCCTTCTTTACTCACCGGCACGAGGCAGCCTCGCCCTCAGAGCCATTCAGTGTGGCAAAGGCAACGCGCAGCGCTGCGTTGCCTTCGCTGCACTGAATGGCTCCGAGGGTGAGGGGGCGGAGCCGCCTCGTGCTGGTGAGTAAGGAAGGGGCAGCACACTGGAGAACTTAGCGTTTCACTCCACCTACAGCGACGACGCCACTGCATGTGAATATTTAGACTTCTGTATTGGTCACATCTGTGTCCTGTTTTTCCTCCAAGGTGGTATATGTAACCATAACTCCTGTGTTCCTGACACAACCCTGTGTGGCAAGTGAAGTTGAGAGATGGTGGCTTGCCTCGAGGGCACCTCGTGAGCTTCATGGCTGAAGCAGGGATTTGAACCCGTGCTTCTCCAGCCCTCTATACACTACACTGCATTGGCTCACTGTGGTGACTTGAGACACCCCAGACTGCATAGGCCCAGGCCAGGGATTCTCAAAGTGGTGGGTTGCAACTCGCCTCTTTTTCTGGAAGTGACCAATATCCCCTTAAGGGGGGTGGCCAGCTCCAACGTCGGGGACAGCGCTGCAGGATCGCACCTGCCCCCGACCCAAAAATGCTTTTTTTCAACGTACCTGGTTGTCCTGCCAGCTCCCCAAAGGGTACAGGAGGGCTGCTGCCGCCTCCGCAGGCCTCCCCAAGGCTCTAAACAGCGGTGATCGCGTACCGAAGCCCACTTCCGGTTTTCAGTGAAAACCAATCTATCTGGCGAAAGTCCAAGGCACCTCGGGGTGTGTCGGGCCGTGAAAAGGGGGATAGGGTCCCAGTGTGCACGATTGCCACCGAGATCCACCCCTCCCACCCTCAAACTGACCCCTCCCCGCCCACCCTGCTCCCCACCCCAGCCCTCCTCTGAACTGCCCACGACCCACCCCCACTGCCACTGTGCCTGCTCCGGTGCAGCCTGGGTAAGTCGTTGGTGTGCATGCAGGGCCTCCAGCCATTTGCGCCAGCAATTCCGCAGCGCCCAATCCTGGACTGGGACTTATGGCAGCGGATTGTGAGATTCGCCACCATAAGCCCTCAGGAGGATCGGGCTATAAGTGAGATTAAAGAGAAGGACCGTAGGTTTACATGCTTTGCTTGCAAGTAGTTCAATTCCCAGGTATAGCAGAGGAAAAATATAACCTGCCCAGAAATCCTGGGGAGCTGCTGCCAGTCAGTGTTGGCAATACTGACCTAGATGAACCAATGGTCTGACTCAGTATAAGGCAGCATCCTATGTACTATGGTTAGGTGTCTGGTTTGACTTGCTGCTGTTTTTAGGATTTTGTGGGAAAATTCAGTGCATTTTATGGTTGTAACGTGTGCCTTTTTAACCAATTTTATATTGTTAGCTGACTTAGGAGCTAACGATTAGGAGCTTAAGTTCGGATCTGATGTTGTAAGCTCTGCAGGCACATGTGAACATTACAGTAATGGCCCTCAGTAATACAACTTTGCACCTCTGCAGGGGGGAGGGAGAAATCATTGGGAGGCAGTTCGGAATGAGGAAATGAAAGGTAGGGATAGGGATAAGTAGTCTTCCCACTCCCCCCCCCAATGTCTCTAGTCACTCCTCTGGAAGCAGCTTTTCTGCTCTAAAAAGGGCAGTTTCGATAATGCTACGTCTGTCAGCTGCATGCGATGTGTGGTTTGACCCAGTGCCAAAAGGCAGATTATCCATGAATCAAATAAATAAAAGACCAGGAGCGTGGTAAGCTTCGTGTGCTTTGGTGATATGTTTAGTTTTTCATGCCAGCCGGTTCTGAGCTTTCTTATGTCTGCCCGCCTAGCTGGCGCTGTGACAGGCAGGTGACTCCGCGCTCGGTTTCTGTGATCCATCTCTTCTTCTGTTTCAGAGAGCCGTATGATTTTGGATGCCTTTGCCCAACAGTGCAGCCGAGTTCTTAGCCTCTTAAACTGTGGCGGAAAACTACTGGACAACCATCGCTCTCAGACATTGGCTTCCTGTGTCAAGCAGGAGAGCGCGAGCTTTAATGAAAGACCAGAGCAATGCCAGCTTGGGAAAGTGGTCCATAGCCAGACATCCGACAACGTAGACCTCGAGTTGCAGTACATGCACAAGAAGCAGCAGACTTCCGCTTTCCTGAGGGTATTTACTGATTCTCTTCAAAACTATTTGCTGTCTGGAAGCTTTCCATCTCAGAACGCTTCCTCGATGAGTGATTTTGGCCATTTGGCCGACGTGGATCCACTGTCCACGTCTCCAGTACACACTTTAGGTGGATGGACGTCCCCAGCAACTTCTGAGTCCCATGGTCACCCGTCATCTTCTACACTCCCAGAGGAGGAAGAGGAGGAGGAGGAAGGCTATTGTCCTCGTTGCCAAGAGCTGGAGCAGGAGGTAATCTCGTTGCAACAAGAGAACGAGGAACTCCGAAGAAAGCTGGAGAGCATTCCAGGTAATCGAACAAAACCAATTTTGAGACATTTAGCATTTTATAAATAGACAGTAATACCTCCAATAATGCAGTTTCCTTTAGTGCTGCTTCCGTACAGTGCTTTTCATCTTGGATTGATTGACTGCTATTATAGCCAATAGAAGCCGCACATTCTGGCCAATCAACTCCAGTTTCAGGAACAGATCCCCAACATTAATGCAATGAATTACTATAATAATGCAATAAAATAATACAATAAATTAGTATATTGGATTCAACCCAAGAAGGAGCATCTATAAGTTCGATTGACATAAGTTGGACTTACATATATGCAAGCCTTTTTTTTAATTGAGGCTGTAGACATGTAATGTGCTGTTTAGTTTACTGCACCATCAGAAACATACAACCCTGACAGTTATACTGGTAGTATATTCTATGGCTAGATCTGCAAACATTTGTTTCTAACACAGTTAGAAACAGGGCAGCCTATACAACACTATAAATGTGTTGTGAAATCTGATTCTAGTTGTGGGCAGCAAAAGGGCCCAGAACTTCAGTTTCTGATACTGAGCATGCTCCATTGCACTTGCATATCCTCAGTAGCATTAAGTATACAAACCTGTCAAGTGTATGTAAAAAGTTGCTATATGAACCAGATCGAAGCTAAATGCTTTGCATTAGCACTGCTGAGAATTAATAGAATTTAGCATGGAGGTTTTGTCTTGCCAAGTCTCTTGCTTTTTCCTGCTATCAGTTTTCTCTGTTCCTCTCTTTTTTAAAAGGTCTTTCTTTCTTCCTCTGCCCGCATCTGTTTATATTTTATTTGAATTTTTATCCAACCTTTTTTTTTTCCTGAAAGAAGCATGTTTAGTTCTGCACCAAGCCTGCAAGACTTTGGCTGAGGGCTGATGCCAAGCCAGCAAAGGAGGACAGAAGAGTATTTTCTACGGATTCGTTCCTGCTTTTGAAATGATTTTTAAGATGGCTGATATGTGGATTATTTTGTTAATAACAAGCAGCATCTGTGCAATAATTTCTACTGTCTTTTACACAGTGCCCTGCCAGACTGTTTTAGATTACTTGAAGACTGTTCTTCAGCATCATAACCAGCTTCTGGTTCCTCAGCCAGTGGACCAGCCGGCAGAGGTAGTATACAGCAGTGATAAGTAAAGCCTTCGTAGTTGACACTTCAGCAAATACACATGTACAAGGATGCACTGGCGTCGCTACAGGGGGGCAGAGCTCTTAAGTTCCGCCGAGGCTCCGACCCTCCGTTACACCGGAGCACGAAGCGGCCCCGCCCCCTCGCCTTCGGAACCATTCAAGGTTCTAGCTCGAGCTCCGGTGTAACGGAGGGTTGGAGCCTCGGCGGAACTTAGAGCTCCGCGCCCCCCCCCCCCCGCGCAGTGACGCCAGTGCAAGGACGTAAAATAATTACATGCTGGAAGACTATTTCTGTTGGTAAAATACTGTACTATTATTAGTTATTAGACCATATGCAACACATTCATTTCCAGTCCACTGGAAATGGAGTTTCCTGTAGACTGTGGCACAAGCCTTGAGATCAGGCATCCTCACCCCTTGGGCATATAAACTTTAGCACAAACTGGGACCTATGCACAGAAATGCTTATGCAGTTATCCGCAATCAAGCAATCTGTCTGCCGCCAGATACCAAGTAGATAGGTCCTGGGAGCAAGGCGTACTGGTGAAGAAGACGCAGGCCCCAGTTCATGCCACACATAATATTGGGGGAGGATGCGCAAACCCAAGGTTTCCACTCCTGGCCCCACTCTTTGAGTGTACGAATCGAATCGATTCATGTTGCCACTTCACGCTCAACTATAATCTAGAGCAGAGGTTCTCAACCTGTGGTACGGGTACCCCTAGGGGTACGCAGATCTCTTGCTGGGGGTACTCCCAAGTCCTGCCCCTTATCTGCCCCATCAGCAGCTAATTAAGTGTTAATTAACATGTATTTTAAATTTTAATTATTTTCGGAGCCATTCTGTCTCTCTGATTTTGGTTTTGGGCTATTTTTGTACTTTGGAAAATGTACTTTGGTGGGGTGGGGGAGAGAGGAGCTGATTTTGGGAAATGTGACTTGGAGAAAAAAAGAGATCCATGTATGTATGTATGTATGTATGTATGTATGTATGTATGTATGTATGTATGTATCTCTCTCTCTCTCTCTCTCTCTTCTCACACACACACACACACACACACAGTTAAATAAGACATTTTTCACATTTAAAATTGTTTTAGTACATTTTTATTTAACGATTAGTTACCTAATTAATTAATTGATTAATCCAATTAATTAGCAGTTAATTAGCAGGGGGGACTTCAGAAAATTGGACTGTGATAGGGGGTACCTGGGCCTCCAAAGGTTGAGAACCCCTGATCTAGAGTCACTTCCACTTAGGATAAGCTAGTCATGTACTTCTTCCATGTGCTGAATTCAGCTTTTGGCATGCCACGACAGGAGGGCCCCCTGATAGCCTGTCAAGCTGGGTAATTCCAAGCATGCCTCAGTGCTGAGTTTTTTCTGAGGTGTGGTGAGTTGCAACTCTCACAGTGGAGTGGTCCGTTTCTTTCTAAGCGCATGTCCAAAGTGAACATAAGAAGAACATAAGAAGAGCCCTGCTGGATCAGGCCAAAGGCCCATCTAGCCCAGTTTCCTGTATCTCACAGTGGCCCCACCAGATGCCTCAGGGAGCACACAAGACAAGATACCTGTATCCTGTCGCCACTCCCTTGCACCTTAAGAGATAGCCTACGACTAAAACAGTTGCATATACTGTACCCACCATGGATTGTAACCTATGATGGACTTTTCCTTCATAAATCTGTCCAATCCCCTTTTAAAGGCATCCAGGTCAGGTGCCATCACCACATCCTGTGGCAAGGACTTCCAAATGTTAACCCCCCCCCTCTTTCTTGGGAATTGTAGTAAGGAAGGCACAGAGAACTGCATCAGAGAATACCCAGCACCTTACCAGGATGGCAGGTCCTATGATTCTTTGGAGGAAGCCCTGACAGTATAAAATGAATATGAATGTGTGGGGCCTGGTCCTGTTCTGTTTGCTGGAGGGTTTTTTATTCTGTTTTGTAGGTCTCTGTGTATCTGTCTCTATAGATAACATCCTATGCTAATACAGAGATTACAGTGTTCTTTGTCCAAATATTTGCTTCATTGCGTGAGATTGTGCCAAAATCCAGCATACTTTTACAAGGGATTATTGTATCCCAAAATGTGTTACTTGCACAAATGGGTGCCATTGTATCTCGAGTGCAACAGAGCAAATGGTAATTGGATCACTGTGTACACATTTAATAATAATGGGGAGGGAAGTTATTAAAAGGGGGTGGGGATTTCAGTGGTGCCACTTGTAATTAAGTCAGGTTTAATATCTTCTCCCCAGGAAAAAATGGAATGAGATCTTAATAGCCCCTGCCCCCTCCAGCCATATGGACATACGCTTAGATTACAATTAAGGACTTACATGTCCATTGGCAAAATTACTTAAATTCCATGCTGACCTTGAAGATAGGTTGTCACTTATTAATTTCAGGAAGAAATGCTTATGGTATTTACCGTATTTACTGTATAGTTATACCCCACTACTGTAAAAGTTATACTCCACTTTTTCTCCCCATAGGGCACTCAAAACTGCTTACGAAACATAAAATATCATTTAAAACAGTGTAATAACAAAACAATGACAACCTTAAAAATATCACAGTAAAAGCCAAAAAAACAAAGAACTGGCAGCAATCAGTACTTAAGAAAAGGGCAAGCCCATAAAATCCAAACAGCACAAAAAAACCAGATATCCAGTATTTGAAAACCCTGGACTCAGAGTTTTTAATAGGGTGTAATGTTGTTTCCCCCTTCATGGATCATTGCCTTGTCGTGGCGAGAGAGTTCTGACTAAAAGTGATCCACTGGAGAAGGAAATGGCAACCCACTCCAGTAACCTTGCCAAGAAAATCCCATGAACAGTACCAAAAGGCTAAAAGATATGACGCCGGAAGATGAGACCCTCAGGTCGGAAGGTGTCCAATATGCTACTGAGGAAGAGCGGAGGACCATTCCAAGTAGACCCAGAAAGAATGAAGCGGTTGGGCCAAAGCCAATAGGACGTCCAGCTGTGGATGTGTCTGAGGTTGAAAGGAAAATCCAATGCTGCAAGGAGCAATACTGCTTAGGAACATGGAATGTGAGGTCTATGAATCAAGGCAAGCTGGATGTGGTCAAAAATGAGATGATAAGATTGAACATTGACATCTTGGGAATCAGCGAACTAAAATGGACGGGCATGGGCGAATTTAAGTCAGGTGACCATCATATCTACTACTGTGGGCATGAATCCCTTAGAAGAAATGGAGTAGCCCTCATAGTCAATGAAAGAGTGGGAAAGGCAGTACTGGGGTGCAACCTCAAAAACGACAGAATGATTTCAGTTCGAATCCAAGGCAAACCATTCAACGTTACAGTAATCCAACTGTATGCCCCAACCACTGATGCCGAAGAAGATGAAGTTGACAGGTTCTATGAAGACCTGCAACACCTTCTAGAACTAGCACCCAAGAAAGATGTCCTTTACATCATAGGAGACTGGAATGCTAAAGTAGGAAATCAAGAAATAAACGGAACAACAGGCAAGTTTGGCCTTGGAGCTTCCAGAGAATAGCAAGGAGAGATAAGAAGGCCTTCTTAAATGAACAATGCAAGGAAATCGAGGAAAACAACAGAATGGGGAGGACTAGAGATCTCTTCAAGAAAATTGGAGATATCAAGGGAACGTTTTGTGCAAAGATGGGCATGATAAAGGACAAAAAAGGCAGAGACCTAACAGAAGCAGAAGAGATTAAGAAGAGATGGCAAGAATACACAGAAGAACTATACAAGAAAGATCTTAGTGTTCCTGATGACCACGCTGGTGTGGTCACTGACCCAGAGCCGGACATCCTAGAGAGTGAAGTCAAGTGGGCCTTAGGTAGCATTACTAACAACAAAGCCAGCGGAGATGATAATATCCCAGCTGAGCTACTTAAAATCCTAAATGATGCTGCTGTTAAAGTGCTGCACTCAATATGCCAACAAATTTGGAAAACTCAGCAGTGGCCAAAGGATTGGAAAAGGTCAGTTTACGTTCCAATTCCAAAGAAGGGCAGTGCCAAAGAGTGTTCAAACTATCACACAATTGCACTCATTTCACATGCTAGCAAGGTTATGCTCAAAATCCTACAAGCTAGGCTTCAGCAGTACGTGGACCGAGAACTACCGGACGTGCAAGCTGGGTTTCGAAGAGGCAGAGGAACTAGAGATCAAATTGCCAACATGCGCTGGATCATGGAGAAAGCACGAGAGTTCCAAAAAAACACCTACTTCTGCTTCATTGACTACGCAAAAGACTTTGATTGTGTGGATCACAACAAACTGTGGCAAATTCTTAAAGAGATGGGGGTACCAGACCACCTTACCTGTCTCCTGAGAAACCTGTATGCGGGTCAAGAAGCAACAGTTCGAACCGGCCATGGAACAACTGATTGGTTCAAAATTGGGAAGGGAGTACAGCAAGGCTGTATATTGTCACCCTGCTTATTTAACTTATATGCAGAGTACATTATGAGAAATGCAGGGCTGAATGAATCGCAAGCCGGAATCAAGATTGCCGGGAGAAACATCAACAACCTCAGATATGCAGACGATACCACCCTAATGGCAGAAAGTGAAAAAGAACTAAAGAGCCTCTTTATGAGAGTGAAAGAGGAGAGTGCAAAAGTTGGCTTGAAACTCAACATTCATAAAACCAAGATCATGGCATCTGGTCCCATCAATTCCTGGCAAATAGAAGGGGCAGAAATGGAAGCAGTAACAGATTTTACTTTTTTGGGTTCCAAGATCACTGCAGACGGAGACAGCAGCCATGAAATTAAAAGACGCTTACTCCTTGGAAGGAAAGCTATGGCAAATTTAGATAGCATAATAAAAAGCAGAGATATCACCATGCCAACAAAAGTTCGTATAGTCAGGGCAATGGTGTTCCCAGTAGCAATGTATGGTTGCGAGAGTTGGACCATAAGGAAGGCTGAGCGCCGAAGAATAGATGCTTTTGAACTGTGGTGCTGGAGAAGACTCCTGAGAGTCCCTTGGACTGCTAGGAGATCAAATCAGTCAATCCTAAATGAAATCACCCCTGACTGTTCCCTGGAAGGACAGGTACTAAGGCTGAAACTCAAATATTTTGGCCACCTAATGCGAAGAGAGGACTCTCTGGAGAAGACTCTGATGCTGGGAAAGATTGAAGGCAAAAGGAGAAGGGAAAGGCAAAGGATGAGATGGTTAGACTGCATCACCGATGCAACGAACATGAAAATGAGCGAACTCAGGAAGATAGTGGAGGACAGGAAGGCCTGGGAGGATATGGTTCATGGGTTCACGAAGGGTCGGACACGACTTAACGACTGAACAACAACAAATGTTGTTTCACATCCCTACCTACCCCCACCCCGCCCACAGCAATAAACTAGCTGGGAGAGCCTTTATAATATAAGGCTGCGATCCTATGCACGTGTTTTCTGAAGAGGAATTTCCCATGAAGTTTCTGAGCAAGCATGCAGAGGATTGGCCTACATCACCGGTGGGGAACCGGCCCGGCCTGCGCGGGTCCGGACCGGAGGCTCCGCTGCCGCGCGCCTCCTTTTGAAAGCGGCCTTTCTGTACCTGCGCAGATCGCCGCTGAGGCAGAGAGGGCAATCTCTCGGCCTCAGCGGCGATCTGCGCAGGTACAGGAAGGCCGCTTTCAGAAGGAGGAGGCGCCGAGGAGGAGGAGAGCGAGCGGTGGGTGGGTGGGTGGGAGAGCAAGCGGTGGGTGGGAGAGCGGTAAATTTGCGGGAAGTCAAATTTGCGGTGGAGGGGCCAAAAAAATTCGGTCGGCCTCACGGTCGGCCCGCAGCAAATTTTCCCCATGGGAAAATGGCCCTCCACCGCAGATAGGTCCCCCACCCCAGGCCTACATATTTGCTTTGGGAAAGGGAGCAGCAGAGGTAGTAGTGTTGTAAACTTTATAAGTATTCAGGCTGATCAGATATTCGGGGGGGTAGGGAGGGTAGGTAGGTAGGTAGGTAGTACCCCAGATCCACAACAACATAATTCCGGTTTCCTAGAATCCAATGCCGAAACTGCAGCTCTCCACGTCTTCTTCTGCCCACACTGCATAGAGTCAAACTGGGCAAACAACCATAGTTCCAGTTCCCTAGAAGGGGATTTTCATTCCAGGTGCTTGGGACAACAACAGTACAGTCAAGCCAAAGCCTAAAAAGGAACCTATTTCTCCGCAGCAACATGGTTCACTGCAATATGAGTGACCCTGAATCCATTACTGTGGAAGAATACCTAGAATTGCCATATTGAGCTTGGGGAGGGGGCAGGATTAGGGGTAGTTCATGACCAGGCATGATAAACAGAATTTGTGTAGCATAAGAATTCTCTATTTTTCAAACTTTTGACCTTCATGGAGCCCCTTAAGTGCAGCTGAGAGTTCTGGGCTATGATCTAGGACCGAACTCTTATCTCCTCCAGTACTTTATTGCCACTGCCTTTGAGAGTGAGGAGCCACAGGAACCATTGTTTGACATCATCAACTGCTCCTGATATTTTCAGATCTATAGCTATGAGGGAAATGGCGCCCACTCATAAACCCAATTTTATTATTATGTCCCGCTTTGAGAACCATTATGGTTGAAAATCTGTACATTAATATTGTTCAATAAATATATGCAGTCATATTCTCCTTGGCCACGTGCTGAGTTCACAGAGGGCCCTGGACAGGCCTGTCAGGCCTTGCTATTGATTCACATTAACTGAGATCATGCCCAAGAACACATTTGACGCACCCCTGCAGCTGTGGATTTCAGGAAGATTTGGTAGTGGTGGGCAAGCTCTTTTACGGATTCTGTCACTGAAGAACCCCTGTGAAGCTTCCATGGAATCCCAGGGCCCTGTGTTGCCACAGTTTGAAAACCATTGCCCTATGTAGAATGGGCTTTCTGCATTGTATCACTTAGGGCCCGATTACTATGGTCACCATGTGCTGCCAGAACTCAAGTTCTGGCAGCTCATGGTGCTAAAGCTGGACCGCTGTCACTCTTTTCCAGGTCGCTGCCGCAAATGGGCAGCAGCACAGCATGTGCAGCAGTGGCTCCAAAGGCCTCCGTCGATGCCAGTAAGTAGGTGGCGGAGGTGTGTCATGGGTGGGGAGGGGGAGGGCAAGGGGTGGATCTCAGTGTCACCAGCATGCACCAGATCTTATCCCCTTTCTCAGTCCTCCCCACCCGTTTTCTCTTCTCAGACATACACCAGCAAAATAGCTGGTGTATGTCTAAGGAGACCCATAGGTGTTTGGGCAGCCTACCCGGGGGTAAGTATATAATATTTTTACTGACCTCCTGTTGGCTGTCTGATTGCCCACTTCCCCACCATTGGATGTAGTGCACGCTCTGCCAGCACAGCTGCATCAGCGTCAATGATGGGGGATAGGACCAGGTAGTTAGTATTGCTAAGCATCCCATCATTTCACCACTGAAACTGTTATATAGATCGCTACTGTGTAAGAGCCCCAACCTTGTGTGTACAAATGGAACACTTTTTGGAATGCTTAGTCCTGGGTTTTAAGACCATATTATTTTATTGTTAAAGCACCATCACTGCACATGGTGCTTTACAGAGTACCAAAAGCACACACACAAAAAAAAAAAGATGGGTCCCTGCTCCTGAGCAATTTACAATCTAAATTTTACCACTGGAGGAAGGAAGTGGCAAATGTAACAAGGGATCATTCTGAAGAAATTCAGTTACACAGTGGACCAATTTGAATGAAATTGGACCCCATTGTGTGAAGAGAGGGTGCGCGCACCAACCAACCCACCAGGGATGCCACCCACGCAGAGTCACATGGGGGAGTGGACCATCCAAACTGCTCCAATCATGCACAATTAAACCAAGTAACTATGCAATTAAAGGTAGTTTATACATTTTGTCTCCCATGTGATCATGCGGGGGCAGAACGGTGCTCCAAGTGTGGAGGAGACATGTACAATGGGTGGCCCAGTTAGGCATTATAATCTGAACCGACTCATAAGTAACGCTTAATTTCAGGGAGAATGACTGACAGCGCAGTCCTATTCAGTTTGCACCACCGGTGTAACCAGCGGTGCAGCGAGAACGGGAGGCCTTAGAACGGAAAGGGGATTCAAATCCCCTTTGAATCCCCTTTCCGTTCTGGGACCTCCCGTTCTCGCTGCACCGCTGGTTACACCGGTGGTGTATGTTGGATAGAATTGCGCCGACAATGTGGAATTTCTTTACCTGTGTCAAGCTGGGTACTTAAGTATGTATCAACCAGGAGAGTTCACGGTAAGAGTCGTCATTAGCAGTTGTGGCAGAATTTGCACAAAGCTACCATCATTTGCATCATGCAAAGTTCATTAATCGCAATGCTGTTTTGGGATCTTACAGTTTTAACTTTGTTTACTGTAGAGCTTTCTGTGCAACATAACTGCTGTCAGATTCTAGGTGTGTTAAACAAAAAGTAATATGTTAATTATGCAAATAGATTTTCTTTTATTTTTAAGTAACTTCTGAAGGAGTTATCCATCAGCTGCCACAAAAAGTCCTGTTTGATCACACTCTTCAAAAGATACTTTTGCACATTTTAACAGATGAAGGGAGAAGATTATATTTAAATAGCTTTCCCAATCACTGGATCATGACACTTTATTAACCTACCTGCGAAAGTATGTTATAAATAGCTTGTTTCTCTCTAAAGGTGTTCATTATACCTCACTGGTTCGTGTTATAGAAAATGCAAATGTAATTTTTTTAAATGCATGTTCTCAGTATGAGCAATGCCTTGTTCCCGTCTCTGTGTGTCTCACTGTCAGCATTTCACAGCTGCCTAATTTTTATTGTACTTTATTTTATTTGGCAACTGACATCATCTTCTCTGCCCATCTTTAGCCTCCTGCAATAATGAGAAACCATTACTCACTGTTTCAGGGCAGCAAGCAGTTGCTGAACAACTATCCCGTCTACATCACTAGCAAACAGTGGGACGAGGCTGTAAACTCCTCCAAGAAAGACGGTCGGCGGCTCCTTCGGTACCTCATCAGATTTGTCTTCACAACCGATGAGCTTAAGTACTCGTGCGGCCTTGGAAAAAGGAAAAGGTCAGTGCAGTCAGGAGACCCTGGTCCTGAAAGACGTCCTCTGGATCCAGTAAAAGTAACATGTCTCAGAGGTACTGCATCTTTTCACTCGGTGTCCACCATATGCAATTTCATTTCACCACATTGGCTCTGGCTTTAACAAAAAATATTTGGCTTCTTGTAATATATAGAGAAGGGGGAACTTCCTGTATAAAAAAAGGGGGGAATCATGGGGAGTTGATTAATCATTTGCCTTTTAATCAGTTTATTCAGTGGTGGTGCCCTTTGAAGGTTCTCGGGGCTCCCTCAGTGAGAAGATAAGTAATGGCGGACAAGCTTGCCCCAAAGTCAGCTGACCCGCTATTGTTACTGATCTCCTCCTCAAGGGGAGAATGTTCAAGGGTGCATTCCCAGAATGCTGGGTGATGGTGAGCCTCAACAGGCCTGGGCAGTGCCTCCAGTGGACTAATGTGTTCCCAAATCATGTTCTAGAACTTACTAGAACTTTGTCCTTGACAGACAAATCAACTAGGAATATGGCCATAAAGACTTTTGAAAGCTACTGGAACAATCAAATTTTAAACAAGCCTGTGAATAACCAAAATCTCAATATACATGGGTGGGTGGGTGGGATAATTTGTACTTCACTAATTTTATAACTTAATGAACACAAATTAGCCGCTGGTTGTTAAAACGAGAGGTTATTTTTTAATATTTTCTTTTTCTTTATTACGGTAACAAATTATGTTGAAAATAGCCTCCATATGAACAAGTGTACCCTTAACCCCCAAGCCCCACTGATCAAAAAATGCATCAATTACTTAAATCTGTTCAAGTAACTAGGACTGCAGTCCTATACAGTTACCTGGGAGTAAGCACCATTAGCTCATTAGGACCAACTTATTTATTTATTTATTTACCATATTTCTATCCCGCCTTTCTCCCCACGGGACCCAAGGCGGCTCAATATACTTCCAAGTTCCAACTTCCAAGTATACATGTATACATTATACTTCCAACTTCCAAGTATACATGTATAGGATTGTGCTGTAAGAATTTCAATGAAATTTGAACTTGAGTTTGATCAAAGATGATGTAGTCTATCAATTTTAAACCACTTACAGCCCAATCCAAAGCTGGGATGCAGAGGCCTCCTCGAGGTAAGGGGACATTTGTCCCCTCACTCCATATCAAGCTCCAGCAGCCTCTGTGGGGCTACTCAGATGTGTGTTAGCGAAATGGCCGGCGCAAATCCGAGTAGCCCCATGTTGGGCTTCCAAGCCAGGGAGGGGGAATAGGATATGGCTTTCAAGTCAGGGAGGGGGAATAGGATTAGGGGGAATAGGCCTCCTCCACCGAGCCTCTCCCCCTCTCAGGTCTGCCCCACCCTCCCCTGCCCCGGAATGCCCCCTCCCCACCCCCATTTCTTCCTCTCCTCGCTATCTGGTGTGGAATTCATGTGCCTCTGGTGGGTAATGCTCCTGCGCCAGTGGAGGCCTGCCGACGCTGGCCTCCATGCTGGCACAATATGCTTTACAGCACATTTGCAACGGCACGGGGCCTAGGTACGCCATAGGATTGGGCTGTGTAGGAGCCTTGTGTAGGAGCAAAGATGATTCTGTATTTTTAAAAGACAACAACAAAAAACATTTTCTTCAGTTAATATTGGAATAAATAATATATGGCTCGGTTGAGATTAATAAAATGTCTTATTTTTAAGATAAAAGCTGGAAATTCTCTTGAAGCCCATTTTTCAGGAGATATGGAACTGTAATTCATTGGAATAGGCAGCATTCCACCCCAGTTTATTATTTATTTTTATTACTCTTATGGCTCCAATCCTGCTGTAGTTGTATGCAGTTAGGTGTAGATGCATCCAGGCAAGATCAGTGAACAAGAGTATAATTGTGCACATCTGCATGGGTGGAAGGCTGCTTCTGCCCCCAGATCTCCTTGCCCAATTGAGATATATGTGTTTTTGTGTCAAGTGCAAGAAATTCTTTGTACCCTATAATGTGATTATTTCAATTTTGGTTTGTTTTAAAATTTTGATCAGTGGCGGTGCAACCCAGAATGCTGCCTGATGCTGTCTCAGGTCCTCTGCCTCTGTGCTACAAAAAAAACCCCAAACCCTTACTGTGCTTCTCGTATACGGTCATCAGATCTTCCAGTTTTACTGTGCAGGTTTTCCAGTTCTACTTACAGGGGCAGTGTGCCCACTCACACAGCGCAATCCTATCCAACTTACACCACCGATGTAACCAGCAGGGGAGGGCAGGGCGGGAGGCTTTGAAGGGGAGATTTAAATCCCCTTTGAATCCCCCCTTTGGAGGGGATTTGAATTCCTTTTCCGTTCTGGGGCTTCCCGTTCTCGCTGCACCGCTGGTTACACCGGTGCGGTAAGTTGGATAGGATTGTGCAGACACTGTCCCTATAAATAAAACCATAAGTCCTGCACTTCCAAGTTTGATGACAGTGCGTGAGGAGCACGGTAAGGCGGGAAAGGACCTGCTTCTCACTCAAGCGAGCAAAAGCGGATCATCGCATTGGTAGCGGGTTGAAGGGAGGCTGCAGTAGCGGCAGATTCAGGGTGAACAGCACCCCAAATCCACCGCCTTCACACTCTGCCGCTGATGCAACCTGCATCAGCTGGCCTCATGGATGGACTTGCCCTGGTTTTGATAGAGGTTGTAAGGTGTGTAAAGGTATGTAAGACATCAAACTACTGTATTTCAAGAAGGCAAACGTTAGGTGCTCCTCTTCTTCTCATAATTTCAAGAACTGGGAGTCATGCAGTGGCACTGAAATACAATAAAACTTTAAAGAATTAAAAAAGGAAATGTTTAGTACTAAGCACACTGGCCCCAACCCAGCTCTAGGAGCTGGATCCACTACTTGCAGAAACAGAACACATGATCCTGGAAGGAGATGGGCATCCTTCTCTACTTCAAAAAAAGGAATCCAACCAGTTCAGCTTCAGCGGGAGCCCGCTTAAGTATTAAGAGGCTGAAGTGGCTACACATCCCAATATATATTTGCATTGGCTGATTGTGTGGAAGTCTGCTTTCTCTATGCAGAGAAGTCTTGCTGGATGGAGGCAATTATTAAGCCTTAGCATTCAGTGGCATGAGATACTGGTGTGCTCATCATGAAATCAAATACAATAAATAGGTGCTAAACCTTTTAAATACAAACTTTATAAAATGCATACAGGCATCCTTGTTCAGGATATGCAAATGTTAACTGGGAGAATTGGGCAATAATTCACATTTATTGAATGTGATGTGAGTGTCCTCTTACCAACGGCCCATCCATCTCAAACACTGTCTCTTAAACAGTGTTTGAGATGGATGGGCCGTTGGTCATCTTTCCGTTGTTGCTGATTGTACATTGTTTTCGGAGGGCTTGTTATGCTGGAGGCCCCCCCCCCTTTTACTAATGCAGCCTGCACTACTGACCATTTCTAATGCTTGTAAAAGATTAAAATAACTTGCAAACAACCCGCCAAGCTGAATTCTGCACACATTGGCCTTAATAAATCTGCTCTGGGATGTCAAAAAAGGGGTTGGATGCTGGGGGTCAAGCACCCAGCAAGCCACAATATGAATTGTGCTGCTTGGCATCGTATGCTCGGCTAAATTCAAAAATATTCAAAATTATCAGATGTTGTAGCATCACAAAATGTTTGCTGGAGCTTAAAAGAAGTGACAGAAATGTGTCTGTTCAGTACATACCTTGTCGTTCCTACATTAGATGCAAAACGTCTCAAGTTAATCTGGAACTAAAGGGTTTAAGAGTTGAATGCAAGTTCAGCTAAATGCCTTTAATTTCAAATAGTAATTTATATCCAGGCAGATGTATAATATCTAGCTTTGCCTCCCTCTCCCCCCCCTCCTCACCACACACACAATCTTCCTCAATCCAGCAAGGGTGATACATGTGGAGAAACAGCTTTTGTCCAAAGCTTCCTGTACCAGATCAAGGCACAGGTGTGCAGACTGGATACAGATACACATCTGTACAGTGATGTGCATTTGGATGTAAGGCATTCAGTGTGGCCATATTCACACAACACATTGCAGATGAGGGAGGGCATTTCCAATCACATAGGAATGCCCACCCCCAACCTCTGTTTTTGGGGTGTGCTACATCAATGTATGCGCAAGTTAGTATGGATTGGGTCCACTGTCTTCTATTCCCTGTGATACACCGTCCTAGAATATTAGGTTGCTGAGCCTGGCAGGTGAAAACCAATTGTGCATTGAAAGACACCTAAATGAGAGTTTTGCTGAAATAAAGGAAGTCGGTGAATAATTTCAAAAAGTTGTCTGCAAATCAAAACATGAAGAAGCTTCTTTTGACTGTGAAGCATCTCTGAGAGGCAGAGTATCCTTAAATACTAATAAGTAGTAAATCCCCTTAGGAAAGAGAGCAGAGGCTTCTTCAATGGCATCAACCTCTATAAAATTAGATATTTGTAGCCAACCATATAGAAGACTGTGAGTAAGCATAGGGCCTAGATCCCACCACTTTGTGCTTTCGAACATTGAAATTGGCCATTTCTTTGGAGTCCTGCATATCTCAGCTTTCAGTTAAAAAGTGGATGTATAAGCCCTGTGGCAAAGTTGATGAAACTGAAAACACACAAGTTCAAAATGTTTAAACCAGGAGTGGCCAACCTTCCTCTGTTAGGGCCTCTGCGTTCTTAAGAGTTGTGTAGAAGACAGAATCTTGGCAGCTGCAATTGCTGCTGGTGCTACTAAAGCAGCTGCACCTGCTGAAATGCCCTCACCTCTGCAACTATTAAAGGGCCAGGAGCATTCATGTTGAAAGGTTGGCCACCCCTGGTTTAGACGGTGGAGCTCTCCAGGGGATTTCCTTTGTTTGGTGGTAGGGCTGTGTGTAATGTTGTAAATCTGCAAGAGCACAGAAAAAGTGTGAAATTATTTATTCTTGTTATTGTTTGCATTTATATCCAGCTCTTTCTTCAAGGAGCTCAGGACAACAAAGTTCTCCCCCACTCCTTTTATCCGCACAATAAACCTGTGGGGTAGGTTAGGGTTAGAGATGGTGACAAGCCAAAGTTCACCCAGTGAGCTTGGATTTGAACCTGGATCTCCCTGGTTCTAGCCCATCATTCTAACCAGGGTTCAGTGTCCTGAATCTGGACTTGCTATTATTATTATTATTTGTGCTTGGAAGCACCTAACTTCCTCAGGGACTGCAAAGATGTACTTGAGGGTCAGAGGGCAATGCCTGCTGAAATCGCAAATGCCCTGTTCAGTTGAGGGCAGCCTTCCGTGCCCCGTATCGCTCCAGGCCTCTCCCCGTGACTAGCAAAGCCAGAATAAATGATGCAACATAGTAAGAATGACGGCACAGAATGCAAGAAATCATGCCAGCATGTTCATTTTATGCCAGTAGCAAAATTCCAATTTTGGTGCAGGATTTGGATTGCCTGGGTCAAGATTTTATTTTATTTTGAAAGATAGGGTACACGCTGCCCTGGTCAATGAGCAGTTTATCTCTAGTGCACACATGTCCACACTGTTTTGTTCCTTGTACTCTTGCCCCCACCCCTGTTGCTGTTCCTTAACATTCCATACATCTCATAATCCTTTTCCCTCCAATACCACAGTTGCTAGTCCAAACCTCCAAAATATGTCGGCAACCAAGTTATGGCAACAAATTGCCTTAGCTTGCATAACATAATGCAATCCTGTAATGAAATTGGGAAAGGCGCACATGATTTTAGATGGTGGCATTCCATGATCGCATATTGCATGTGTTTAAAGCAAGCCTGTTTTATTAGGGTTGAACGCATTCTCCGCCAGGCTGTGTAGTTGATAAAGGGGCATATTGACACACTCTCTACATGCCACTGCAGCTAATAACTTGGTTTAGTTAGCGGGACACATTCACTAACTCCGTGTTTTCCCACAGAATTCATTAGGATGCACTGCACGTCCAATCCGGATTGGTGGATGCCTTCTGAAGAACAGATAAACAAGGTGTTCAGCGATGCCGTAGGACATGCTCGGCAAGGGCGTGCAGTGGGGACGTTCCTCCATAACGGCAACTCATATTATGAAGGGATGGACCAGCATGGCTCCCAGGATGACCTCTTCAGTAGGGGTGTCCACGATGGGTCTGGAGACTGATGGTCAAGGGGGAAGAATCCATGCAAGTGTATGAGGCAGTGAATGAGACCATGTGTTCAACGTACTGTTTTTGATGTGACTTAAGAATCCAAAGCATGTTCAATGTCCTGTTTCATCCAAGGCCTCCCTGTGAAACTCCATAGTGTCTAACAGTCTCTTAGGCCTAATGCTCACAAACCACAAATAAAAAGATAGACCTGTGGCTGGTATGTGCCACTTCAAATTGCAGGTTGGACTTCATATGACTGAATGCTCCTCCGTACCAAAGAAAAAAAAAAACACAAAATACAAAACTCCCCATGGAAAACTGGCATTTCAGGTGAGAACCTGTCTGCCTAACATACTAGATTTCCCTGTGTAAAGAATGTTTGTGTATGGCTGAGCATTCCATCCTGTGAACCCTCACCTGCATTCTGAAGTGGTACAGTCTAAGCCCAAGTTGACCGTTTTCATCTGCTATCTGTGACAATTAGGCCCAAGTTTTACAGTAAAAACTAATTTCCCATATACAAATCTTCAAAATAATGACCAAATCGGCAATATTTTTTCCCCCACCTGCACAAAAAATTTCACTTTATTGCACAGAGTTCATGTGCAATTTTAATGTTGAACAAAGGTTTTAACAATTTTAAAGTTGAACCTTTTATGGTCCACTATGCCGCTGAACCATAAGCTGTCGATTGAAAGGTCGGCAGTTCGATTCCCGCGACGGGGTGAGCGCTCGTTGCTTGGCCAGCTCCTGCCAACCTAGCAGTTCCAAAGCATGTCAATGCGAGTAGATAAATAGGTACCGCTTGCGGGAAGGTAAACAGCGCTCCGTGTTCC
The DNA here is from genome assembly GCA_026170595.1 of Plestiodon gilberti rubricaudatus. NCBI lineage: Eukaryota > Metazoa > Chordata > Lepidosauria > Squamata > Scincidae > Plestiodon > Plestiodon gilberti. The sequence goes on along the minus strand of JANXHW010000005.1, from coordinate 74,383,046 downwards.
AGCCGCATGCTACGCGCTGCGGCAAGGAGAGTCATGCCGGCCACATGACCACGGAGGCGTCTTCGGACAACGCTGGCTCTTCGGCTTTGAAATGGGGATGAGCACCATACCCTAGAGTCGGACACGACTGGACTTAATTGTCAGGGGTCACCTTTATCTTTACCTTATGAATGTTAAGTAACACCTTATTAAAACACGGAAGGTATCAAAATCAGGGAGAGTTCTGACACTTTGAAGGAGGTTACCTATTTTTAATTAATATTGTGTTTCCTTTTTGTCATTTTAAAAGCCTAAATGTCTTCGTCGTAATTTGTTTCTGTCATTTAAAAGAATGGCTTCATTTAAGTTCTCCAACAATTTGCATCGCACCTTTTTGTTTTACGCATAACTGAGGAATGCACTGTTCCTAGCGATATGACAAACAGCTGTGCTCATAGCCCTGCTTGACAACTAATTTCTTCCTGACCATATTTTGAACTAAGGATGGACCAGGAAACACTGGCTTTCTTTGTTGACTCAAGCTTGTGGGCCAAAACACAGCAAAGGTCTTGTCTGATTGCCTTCTTTCTGTGGTGAACAGCAACAGAAATATTGGACAAGCCCCCTCCGCTTCTCCATCTGAGCTAATCCCTCCTATTTGCTTGCCAGTGCAAGAAATTAAGATGGGGTTGTTACGTTGCTCCCAAAGAGAGGTAGAACTTAAAAGTGATTGTGTTAATTCTATAGCCCAGATCAGATGTTATTTTTCATGTAGATGCTGGCCACATATGTGGAGGGGCGGGAGTGAGAGCACATTGTTCAGCCCTACCCCATGCTGACATGCTCACAAACCCCCACCCCCATACCCTCCCCATGATTAGCGTTTTGTCTGCTAAACACAGGTAGAGCTCCTTCCCACATTTACCATCCTGGAGTATTTCTTCAGGCTGTGAGAACATGTTGTCACAGGGTGGGACTATGCAGCATGCATTCACTCCCCCTTGCTTGCCCGTGCAAGGATAACACCTGAATAGTGCTTATGTAGATCCTATATCTGTAAACTGAGCTGATTTATGCCAAAATACAATATTCAGTTAGAGCAATTTGAATATTCAAGCAACATAAAATCTTAGAATATCAATTTAGAGAGCTGTTACTGTACAAAAAAAACTTTGAAAATGTGATATTTCTTCAAGTATATTTCTAAAAGTAGTAACATCTTTTCCTTTATTACTACTTTGGGAATTTTGTCACATTCTTCCTCCTTCATTACATCAGGTATTGCAGAGTCTTCCTCAAGGGCTCAGGGCAGGTTACAGTATCCTTTCTAAAAACTGAAACAAAACAAAAACCACTACCACCATATTGAGAAGTCATAAGGATGGTTCTAGTGAGACGTCGACTGTGGAGGGCCTATCAGGGAACTGAAGTTATGCCTGTCTGTGGCCCTGTCACATTTCTGGCCCACCTGACTCCCATACACTGAACAGAATATTGGACGAGGTCCAGCTTGTGTAGACTCCACCTACACAATACAGGTGGGCCCCCATATCCACTGATTCGCTATCCACGGTTTCAGTTATCCACGGATCGTGGGGACCCCCCTAGGCTTTTACTTTTTTCCCAGAAAGCTTCGTTTCTTCCTTAAAGAAACAGGAGAGGCTGCTTATTACAGGCAAGTAGAAAGAGACTAAGTACTAGAGAGGCTCTGCAAGGTTAACAGAAACCTTGCAGAGCCTCTCTAGGACTTAGTCTCGTTCTACTTGCCTGCAATGGAGGCTGCTTCTCTGTTTGTTTTAAGGAAGAAACAAAGCTTGCTGAAAGAAAAAGAAGAGCTGGGGGTGGCAAGCGTGCCTGCCTGCAGGGGAGGCAGGGTGGGGGGGGCTCAGGAAACCATGGAGGGGGTGTTCGCTCTTATCCACGGTTTCAAGTATCCACGGAGGGGCCTGGAACATATCCCCAGCGGATATGGGGGCCCACCTGTACTTACCCTGTTATTTTTGAGCTGACTGTCTTTGTCCTGTTCCAGTGTGGATGTCAGCCTGGCCAGAGACAAGACAGGCTAGCCCAGCAGGTGGAGCAGGCAGACAATGGTCCATGCTTCCCCCATAAATTGTTGGAGCCTCGTGTAAACCATTCCAGAATTTCAGGCATAAGCAGAGCCTGGCTTTGGTAGGCCATTCATCCAGAAAAGTTTTGTGTGTGTGTGTGTGTGTGGTTCCTTTGCCTGTTATTGAATGGCTTCTGCTGATTCAGCCAGAAAACAAGTCAGGTTTGACAAGAAAGCTTTTGTTCAATGGAAGACCAAGGCTTCATTCACACATGGACAGAGGCAGGGGATGCGCTTCAGTATAGCGTGATCTTAAACTTGTATGGGAAAATCCGACAATCATTGGAGTGGGACTAGCAGCTCTTTCTCTCCCAGTTGTTACCTTCCGAGATTGGCAGAATATCTTGCATGGATTTGGCACAGCCAATGTGACTCCAGGATTAAGACACCTACTTCAGCAGTATAGGATCACTGTGGTTGTGGACAAATGGAACAAACCTTGCTTTACATGGGCCATTGTGAGAAACCCGTTTCTGGATACAGGCAATACATGCTTAGACATCTTCTCTTAACTCATTTGTTTTCCATTTATGTTCAAGAATAGGGTGCGATCCAGCACGAGCTAAGCACTCTTAAGTCCCTTTGATGCCAGTGAGAAAGTCAAGCACATGGTCAACTCTTTCCCACTGAAAGCAACAGGACTTAAATAAGCTTCACTTCAGAGGCGTCACTCCAGTAGGGGCGGGGCTGTAAGTATCGCTGCGGTCATAGTCTCTTTACCGAGCGAGGAGGAGGCAGCCCCGCCCCCTCACTGTCCGAGCCAGTCCCCTACGGAGAAAGCAGCAGGCAAGAGACCCTGCCTGCTGCTTTCTCCGTAGGGGACTGGCTCGGACAGTGAGGGGGCGGGGCTGCCTCCTCCTCGCTCGGTAAAGAGACTATGACCGCAGCGATACTTACAGCCCCGCCCCTACCGGAGCGACGCCTCTGCTTCACTTTAGCTGGATCACTCACACCCTCCCCTGTTTGTGGTTTTACTTCGAGAAAATACCACCTTGAAATTTTAATCCAGTGATCTGAGTTGTCCGGTGCCATCTGTTTCTAAAGCAAATGGTTATAATCAGCAGGACACCGTCACTGTCACAAGTAGTCCCATTGAGAAGATAAATGCAACCATCCTTCATAAATTACAGCATTTCCATTCTAGCTGTTCCTCTTGTACTTCACACACACCATCAACTATCATGTTGCTAAGCTGATGCAGCTCTTGCTGGTGTACATTTCCTGTGGTGACCCCTGCCGATCTACTTGGTAAAAATTGTCAAATAGAATGCATGAGTCCACGTTCGTCCACAGTATAATCTCACTATAGTGTATTTTTGTATAAACAGTGTGGAAATCCAATGTTGTGTATGACAGTAAGTAAAAAAAAAAAAAGAACCCTTTCATTTGTATTATGCACACCAGGTTCACATGACAGACCTCACTAAAGCAATATCATTTGGGGCCTTGCTCTATTTTAATGTGAAAGGTGCCCTCCAATTGCTCGCTTGGCTCCATTTATACATTCTATGGCGCAGTGTGGAAGTTTCTTCCATGTGCCCAGGTCTCCTGGTAACATCTGCAAAGAGGACCCATATGGATCAGGCCAAAGAAATGGCTCCTTCCCCTAGGAAGAAAGCAGCTTATTCACAGCATCCATGTGGTCCCTCTTCAATGATGTCCTTTCACCCAATTCATATGGATTCTCTTAACAGGAGTTGTTGGTGCAAACGAGACTACTCGCATGGAAGCTGCTTCCACACTGCACAGATAACATAAGAAGCAGGTCAAAGGGCCCCTTTTGCTATTTCCATAGTGGTGTGTATCCCTCCTGCACGACTCCATTAATGAAGAATTAGGCCACACAATCCACCTCCTCGTGCAAGCGTCACCCCTCCTGGAAACTGGGGCTGCGGCATAGCACTGAAATGGGTTCTCCCACGTGACTGGCGCCTCATGTTGCCCGAAGAAGTTGCCAGTAGCGAGAAAGGAACACACAGCGCAAAGGTATCCTCTGAAAGGAGCCTTAGGCCTAAATTACATGGGATGCTGAAAGCATAATTGTGCTTTCATATATTTTTTTTTTCAGTAGCAGCTGTGGGTAGAAGAAATCTAGACTGGCACCAATGGCAGTTTCCCTCCTGATGCAAATAGTAGCCAGGGGGGTATTTTCATGGGGACCAGAGTGTTGGGGAAGCCTCAAGTGTTGGGGAAGCCTTGATAAGGATTGGATCCACCTATACCTGTAACTTTAAGACCAAAGCACAATGACACATTTAGCAACCTGTGTAGTTTAGCTGCAAGGACTAGTAACTATGTGCTGTTGCCTCAACTATACTGCAGAAACTTGAAAAGAACAGTAAACCCATAACATCAGCCCTAACTTCACATCATATCCACACCAGCCAATATTTTGTTCTCAGGCAGCTGTATAACATCATTAAATGTTGAACCAGACATTCCGAAGTCACCAATTGACACAGCACAAAATTTGTTTAGAATTGCAAGATAACAAGTCTTGGATTTCAGAGTTTTGCACTTGAAACTTAAGTGACAGATTCCAGGAAGAAAATCTCATCTTTAGTTACTGTTGTAAAATTGCAGTACGAAATAGGCTCATTGCCCCACACACCGATTCAGCACAGGGTGAGACTGGAACAAACTTGTCTTGTACAAAGCCTTTCTCCACCTACAAACAGAGTGGTTTCACCACCTCATCTGCTGGGTGTGTAAACTGCTTCAAACCCAGCCAAACAACTTCACCAAATGGAGCTACAATGGACAGCACCTTATAGTCCATCTAAATATTATAGGTAGAACCAGTGGTAAGATTACCTCATCAAGGCCAAGACTTGCCTCCTGTTTTGGGTGTCACAGCCTAATTGGGCCATTTCACTAGAACCTCATAAGTATAAGTACCTTATGAACTGTTTGCGTGTTTTTTTTAAACTCAAAATTACCTCTACTCAAACCACTCATGCCCTCTGCCCACACCAGTCTCCTATCTCCAGCATATTTAAACTGATAGGCAAGCCCTTATGTCACAAGTCCTCCTGTATAAACTGTATTAAACAGGTAAAATTGAAATAGGCCATAGCACCACATAAATCCACTACCCTTTGGGGAAAATACATCATTGCCTTATTCTCTCTGATTATTGAATCTTATTCTCATTTCAGTAGCTACCTTTTCAAAAGTTGGTGTATCACTATCACATGCACACCGGTGCCAACATGCCTTTGCTCTATTTTCTAAGACAAAATATTTGTGGAGATACTGTGACCAAGAACTCATTATTCCTAATATTTTTTATTGTTATGGTGTAGTTCAATTCTATTAACAATTTGTCCTGTGTAGAATAAATAAAAAGCTAGGGATAGACAAATACCTGAAGCTGTACAAAGTGAGTAGTGTAATATAGGCTAGTATGTTTTGGTGAGAATTTCTATAGGATATGTGAATTGTTTTCTATGTGACATCAGGACACACATTTCTTTTAAGGAAGTAAACACACATAAGAAAGATTAGATGGTTTTTTAAAACAGTGATATTTTTTGATTATAAAGATACATTTGTTACTAGAATTTACTATTTCAGGTGTTAAATCTTATTTAAATATTGGGTTTTATTACCACATACCTCCAAATCCATTTGTCCTGTTGCATAACAATGCACAATAAAAAGTTAGCCTCTGCCTACGGTTTGTGGTGTGTGTGTGTGTGTGTGTGTGTGTGTGTGTGTGTGTGTGTGTGTGTGTGTGTGTGTGTGTGTGTGTGTGTGTGTGTGTGTGTGAGAGAGAGAGAGACAGAGACAGAGACAGAGACAGAGACAGAGACAGAGACAGAGACGGACATAGTTGTACGTCGGGCTACAACGGGCTTAGTAAACGTGGGCAGTTCTTCTGTCCCGCCACCATAACAGCCCCAGCTTGAGAAAAGTCTAGTGCATTATTGCAGAAGCCTATTTGGCCAACCCTGGCTCCTAGGGTTGTGCTCCCTTCTTAGACCACAGGGGTCAAGGTGCTTTATTTTTAGTCCTTCAAAATATATTAGGTGGTTACAATAGTTCCATAGCCATAAGGAACCCTGGGTCGAAGCAGTGGCCGCCACCTATCCCAGATTTAACAAGATAGGAGATATTGATGCGCCTTATCACATGATCACTTGGTACACTGGTTATCTGTGGACCCTTCTACTGTTAGCTTAATGAATTGTATATATTACTTTTAAATACTTTTTTTTCCCTTTAATGGAGTTCAAGGTGATGTACAGCAGGTTACCAGGGGGGTTGCCCACCCAGGAGCTAACCAGACTTATTCTTGCTTTGCTCCAGTAAGACAACTAGGTCATGTGCCCCTAGACCATGTTTTAGGACCAATCATACTATGGGAGATATGACAGCATGCCTTTTTTCTGCACCACAAAGATAATGTCAGAATTCCTGAGCCGTGAGAGAGAAGGCCACACTGTAACACCTTCACATGCTGGCATTGTCCAACTTCCTCAGAAAGGCAGACCTATATAGGAAATAGCTGCATGGTAGACACATCCAACATGATCCAAGGCTTTAATTCATGAGGACTATTGCCAGAGCTGCTGTCGTGCTACAAAAGTCCTCTTTTGCTGTCGTGCCAAGAGGAAAGAAAATATTACCCTTTCCTTTCCAACGTCCCCAAATTTGTGACTGGATGGAGAGAGTGTAGAGGAAGGAAGTGGAGGAAGAATGGATGGATACACCAAAGAAGAGGGAAAGCACGAAGTGAGTTTTACAATGTTCTTTTAAATACATCTCAGTTTGAGGACACCATTTAAAGTGGGAATCTGCCCACCCCTTTCTCCTGTATGTCAGACCGCACATGAGTATTTTTCTGGAGCTCCTGTTTCTCTGGTTATTATGAAATATAAACATGCTATTAAAATACATTGCTTTTTTGGCAATTCACAGCACAAGCCTATGCATGTCTACTCAGAAGTAAGTCCTATTGTGTTCAATGGGGCATACTCTCAGGAAAGTCTGTGTAGGATGGCAGCCTAAGGGCCCATATCCTATCCAACTTTCCAGCACCAATGCAGCCACAGTGCAGCCCTGAGGTAAGGGAACAAATGTTCCCATACCTTGAGGAGGCTTCCGTGACAAACCCCCCCACCACCACCAGCAGGATGTAGCTTGTGCTGCTGTTGGCATGGCTGCATCAGCGCTGGAAAGTTGGATAGGATTGGGTCCTTAGTCATGAATATACCCTAGATTGAAGAAGGGTGGGGCGATATCCTGAATAATGGTAATAAACCGCTGAACCATAAGCTGTTGATCGAAAGGTCGGCAGTTCGATTCCCGCGACGGGGTGAGCTCTTGTTGCTTGGCCAGCTCCTCCCAACCTAGCAGTTCCAAAGCATGTCAATGCGAGTAGATAAATAGGTACCACTTGCGGGAAGGTAAACAGCGCTCCGTGTTCCAGCCGCATGCTACACGCTGCGACAAGGAGAGTCATGCCGGCCACATGACCACGGAGGCGTCTTCGGACAACGCTGGCTCTTCGGCTTTGAAATGGGGATGAGCACCACACCCTAGAGTTGGACACGACTGGACTTAATTGTCAGGGGATACCTTTACCTTTACCTTACAGGACATTTGCTTAAAACCCATGGTGCCAAGCTCAGTATTAATTTGGTGAAGTGCTATGGATGGATTCCGATAACCAAGAATATTTGTTTCAAAGTATTCGACGTGGCAGCTACCCTGTACAGGGAGCAATATGGCACTTCCAGGGCCTCTGAGAGGGGGTTAAGGGGGTAATTTGTACCCAGGCCCAGGGCGAAAAATTGGTCGAAAAGGGGGCCCTGGAGCAAAAAAGGGGGCCCAGGAGCCAAATTCATATGTAGGGAAGGGGCCCAAAAGAAACTTTGTACCCCCTGATAAAATTCCTCTGAATGTCCCTGGGCGCTTCTGTAAAGAGATAGCCCAAGACATTTTGGTGCCCTTAGGCAGAGCATCCAAATATTACCAAGACTATTATTAAAACAAATAATAATTTCACATTTTATGCTGCCCGTTATACCTTGAAATCTGTTGGTTGAGGCAGGCCCCCTCGCTTTGCCCCATGACAGCAACAGCCCTGCTTCTCGCTATATGGTTAAGCACAGCCAGACCACTCATTAGCTTCTCCAAATGCTGAGAGTACTACAGAGGCCAGTACGTTTGTGGATAAATACTGCAACTGACCGTCTCGCCCTGTGGTTACAAGTACCATTGTCAAGTTTTTAAAACAGCTACCACGCAGTTCCCAGTTACCTGAATCCACCTCACTTTCTTCACAAAAGATAAAAGGAGCAGGATTCAAAGAATCAGAATCAGCAATAGTCTGTGGGAGATCATGCAAACCTCACCGACATCTTGTGCAGAAATGAGGTTAAACCCTCCAATTTTTCTTCAGCTTGAAATTTGGACTGGTTATTTATGGTTCCATAGCAATTAATGCAAGAAAATGTTGGACAGAAGCAAATAGAACGAGACATGTTGGACCGAAGCAAATAGAACGAGACAAGAAAATGTTGGACAGAAGTCAGCTAAACACTATTAAGTACTATTGACTTCAAAAAAGCAATTCAGCACTTCCTTACGTTCTTCCACTGAAATTTAGAAAGGTTAACCTTGCAGAATCATTCCCCTTTTGTCCATGTGCAAAAACAATACAGAGTTTGAAAAGTGCTGTATAAACTTCAATCTAATTTAGGCATTAAAAAGCATCTGAGAAATCAACTAGCTGTATGCTTTTGAATGCCAAGCCGTCCAAGACCGCCTTGATACGATTGTGTTTCCCCTCTGTGAGAGGGGTGTGTGTGTGTGTGTGTGTGTGTGTGTGTGTGTGTGTGTGTGTGTGTGTGTGTGTGTGTGCATGCGCACGCATGTATACACACATGAAAGCACATTGAATAAATAAGGCAACCTAAACAAATTTTGGCCACTGGAAACATTCAATGAGCTACAGAAACCATGAACACAGAAAATAATTTTACTGTCCAATACTGTGATGCCCATAGTGGAAGGCATTCATGCACAGAGATACAGGTTAGTCTTCAGGAGCTGCAACACCAACACAAAGAACAAGTGAGATCCAGTATGGGATGCTGTGAGGCTGTCCCCACTATGAGGTTGACTGAGATGCTTGCCTCAGGCATATCCGCGGGATGTGGCTACCTCCATTCACCTCCACTGTCCCTCCTCCCACTCCCTGAATTGGAAAATGGGAACAGAGCAAGAGTTCTAAGCCCACCACTCTCCTCCACACTCCCTTTTCTACTCTGTCGCTCTCCTCCTTTCAAGCCAGATAATGGGAGGAGCATAGGCTGGCACATCACCAGATAAAGGGAGAGCAGCTTTCAACACAATACTTCTGGTGCCAGGAGACCAAGGATGTTGCATAAGACCTCCTGCCCTCTCCCCGCCCCGCCCCACACAATGATCTTGTGCGACCTTTATCTAGCAGTTCTAGTACAAGGATTTCTGGGATCAAGAGAGGCTGCACATAGAATCCTCCATCAGCAAAGGTAGCATGCTCAACAACAAGAAAGGGGTTTGTTGAATTTAGTCTTTACTCTAGGCCAGGGATTCCCAACCCCTTCCCGGCTGAGTACCACCTCCGGCGTCACTCTCCTTCTGAGTACCACCAGAAGTGACTGGCGATGACATCATCGCCACTTTCCAGGTTTTCAGAGGCCAGAAAACACAGGGAGGAGGCTCTGGGCAGGTGGGACGGCCCTGCTCAGCCTTCTCTTAGAGGCTCAGCCAAAGGCAGGAGCCTCTTGAGAGCAAAAATGCACTACCAAAAGCTCTGTATCAGAGCGCGATTCCATTGGTCCAGCGGTCCAAGTACCACCAGCAGTCAGCCGAAGTACCACTGGTGGTACTAGTACCACAGGTTGTGAACCCCTGCTCTAGGCTTGCATTGACCTTAATGGTCAGAGAAATAAATGCTGAATACTATTTTTGTGATTCTATTCAACAGATGATACAATCTGAGGTATTTAATGAGCTTAACTGTCAGTAGTCAATTTTGACAGAGGGGAAATATTTATCTACAGGTTAGCGCACATCATTTGCCAGAGCTTGAATTTGTACAGTATGTGGAATTCGATTCAAACTGTGCAACAGTGTCGGTATTTCATTACCCAGTACAACATACACGTATGTTACATGGGAAGAAAAATGCATGGAATGGTAGAATTACCAAAACAATCTTTTTATTCTGTGTTAATCCCAAAGCCTTGACAAGGCTAACACTTGCTAAAATTGTAGTAAAGACAGGGAAAAGCTTCCAGAGTGGAGATTTACTTAACAGGCTGCCCTGTGCAGAAATTAAGCATGTGCTGTCACTCACAATAGCAAACAGAAGACATCAAACCTGATAACCAACGGTTAAGGCCCAGCATTAGAAAAATATTTCAGTAGCTTTATGGAAGTTCAGAAGTAGACCAAAGAAATCAATCTTTCCATTTTAGTTTACCATAAGGCTACTGTTTTACCTTATTGTCTGAATAAGTTTCTGCTAGCTGTCAACTTAAAAGCAAAATTTCGCATTTACGTATTTCAGAAGTCCAAAGAGCTTCATATATTTCAGCCAAGCTTACAACATCTAGTAAAGAAGGTTACAGTCGTTAACTCCATACTGCAGACAAAGAGGCTGTGGGTCAAACTCAGGGTGACCAGATACAATGGAGGACAAAGTGCCTATACCTTTAACCATCGTATGGAAGAGGGAATTTTGGCAGGTACAGCTTTTTGCACCCTTCCATGATGAGCTGCACATGCCAAAATTACCTCTTCTATACAATGGCTAAAGGTATAGGCACTTTTTCCTCCATTGTATCTGGTCACCCTGGCAAACTACACATTTCAGGAAGCATGTATTAGTGCTCCAATGCTTGCTTTTTACAGTAAATAATAGTCAGATCAGATCCCCTGTGGACTGGGGCTGTGCTTAACTGCTATGGTCCCAATCTGGATTGCTCCCCACTTCCCTGTGTTCCAAATCTGCATCATTACCATCTCCCCTGCAGCTAACTAAGTACATGCTTCCTTTAACATGCAATTTGTGCCTAAAGAGAACAAATTACAGGTGGGCCCCCATATCCACGAATTCGCTATCCACGGTTTCAGTTATCCACGGATCGCAGGGACACCCCCCCCCCAGGCTTTTACTTTTTTCCCAGTAAGCTTTGTTTCTTCCTTAAACAAACAGGAGAAGCAGCCTCTGGCTGCTTATTGCAGGCAAGTAGAACGAGACTAAGTCCTAGAGAGGCTCTGCAAGGTTAACAGAAACCTTGCAGAGCCTCTCTAGGACTTAGTCTCATTCTACGTGCCTGCAACGGAGGCTGCTTCTCTGTTTGTTTTAAGGAAGAAACAAAGCTTGCTGAAAGAAAAATCAGAGCTGGGGGGGGGGGGGGTTGCGCGTGCCTGCCCACAGGGGAGGCAAGGCAGGGGGCCCTCAGGAAACCATGGAGGGGGTTTCACTCTTATCCTTGGTTTCAAGTATCCACAGAGGAGCCTGGAACATATCCCCAGCGGATATGGGGGGAGTACTGTACTTTGCACAAAGTCAGAACTTGGTTCACAAGACTTTCACCACTGAGATGACACTTGACCCAAGGGTTTCCCTGCTCACAGCTCCCATGCTTAGCCATAACACACCACGTTCTCATGGTCACTCTGGTCATTGTATAATGTGGTCATTGTACTCTGACCACAGATGTGAGGGCAGAGCAGAAGAGATCTGTGCACACAACTAAAACAGGCTTGTGCAAAACCAGTGATCCACCAAGTTAAATGCAGCCCACCATTCATGTATGGTGATCTTCGAACAGATTGTTGAGCTCCTGGTAGGTTACCACTCATGGCTGATGTGCCACATTCATCTTGTTCGCAAGTTATACAAGCCTGTACTGGAGGCTCCCCCCCCCCAACTTCCCTGCAAAGAAGTTCCTTTTCATAATGTGTACAACAACTGTTTTGTTGGATTATTGGAACGTAATCCAGTGGTACAGCAGAGCCAGTATCAACAAGACGAGGATTGCTGACTTTAAGTCTGGTGAAGACTAGGAAGAGAAACAAACAGAGACTGAAATCCAAAAAGCTACATCCAAGGGCTCCCAAGGGCTCATGTACACCAAATCAATTTTTGCATTGTCTGTCGATTCCTCCTTCTACGATGCCCTTTTACGAATGTTTCTGAAGATCCCTTCAAGCTGGAACAATAGTTTATCACATGACATGGAGGGCCTGCTGTTTGAGAAGCAGTGTCTGAACCCCATACGTCATGGAACTGCATGGTTCTTGATAACCTGGCCATATCGCAAAACTACCAAAGATTGCTGAAAGGTAAGTACCACATGGCACGTTTAATATTCTAAGGAGATATAGAAAAAAGGGACATGGCTGTTCTGCTGTGCGGACGTTTCAAATGTTCTACAGATTGACTGCAATCTGTAGAACAATCAAGGCTGTAATGACTTGGGAGGGGAAAGAAATGGAAGACAAAAGCATAAGCACACTGTTCTGAAGAATGTTAAACAGATGACAAAGAAAATCACATTGGTAAACATTCAGCGTGCGGGCAAATGTTACAAATTTCAATTGGCTTTGGTATTTATAGAAAGCTAGGTCAAAGGTCTGAAATTTCATGGGGGGGGGAGGCTTTTCTTTTAGGAGGGTCTATTTGCTTCAGCCCCTCCCTAGATTTGCAAAGGGGGATTCAAAAACACACACACTGGTCTGACTCCTTTGGCTCCATCTCCCAACGTTAGGCCCCAAGGCCAGAGACACCCGGCCCCTTCTGCATCATCAGTTACCTGCCTCCTGTAACATTATAACATCTAAGGTATGGCAACGAAAGAAAATGCTGAGAACTGGTTATCATATAGAACAAGTGTTCCAAGGGGTACGCGGACCGCAGGCCGGGAGATGCTGTCCCTTATCAGCCACTGCAATCAGCAGCTGATAAGGGACAGCTGCTAAAGGGGATTTTTTCTGGGTTGCGGCGTGGGCGAGCCCACAACCCAGAAAAATGTCCCCGAGATGTCCCCGGTAGCTCCTCTTACCTGTTCTCCTGAGCGCTGCCATCTTGGATCTCACAAAATTTCGTGAGATCGAAGATGGCGGTGCCTGTGCCCAGGAGAACAGGTAGGAGGAGCTACCCGGGACATTTTTCTGGGTTGCGGCACGAGGGGGGGTCCTCCCGCTCACGTCACATCCCAGAGGGGAAGGGTACAGCCCTGCCGAATCAGCAGCCCTTTTTTTCCATGTTGTGGCACGGGTGGGCGGGTCCTCCTGCTCGCGCCACAACCTGAAGGGAAAGGGTACACGGGCCTCCGAAGGTCCAGGGGAACGCGGGGCAGCCGGAGGCCCACGTAGGGGGTACGCAGGTCTCCGAAGATTGGGAACCCCTGACATAGAGAATTGTGAAGCAGAGAAAGTGCATACCTTACAATGTTCCAAACCAAAATGCAAAAACACATCACGATAGCCAAGAACAGCAATGGCTGTTGGGAGGGTATCCCAAATTCAGCTAAAAAAGGTGGAGCAATACAGTGTTCAGCCTCAATGCAAAAGACAAAAGGTGAGCACATTCATCAGTTCAGAATATCTCTCTCTCTCACACACACACACACACACACACACACACACACACACACACACACACACACACACACACACACACACACACACACACACACACACACACACACACGAGAGAGAGAAAGACTAAATGAGACTTCTACACGAGAGAGAGAGAGACTAAATGAGACTTCTACAAAGAGAGGTATAAAACGCACCTGACTTGCATTCAAAATTTTCTAATTTTCAATTAGAAAAACCCAGCAAATTCATTGCTTTAATTCTTCAAGCTTCCTTGGATTGAATCCCGGGAAAGTTAATCATGACTAAGGACCACTGAAATCAATGAGACAAATTTCCTCATGGCTAAGTTAAGTCCCATTAATCTCAATAGGTCTGAGATATGACACAACGTTCTTTGCATACAATCGTCTGTGTCTTTAACACAGCAGATTTGGCCAACTTATAAATGCATATCCAACATTTGGTTTTGATTGCTTTGGTTGGTATACAGAAGAAGATGAAAAATACCAGGGCTTTAAAAACAAATCTTGCATAGAAACTGGTTGCTATTACACACTAACAAAAGAAAGTCAAAAATATGACACTGTCAAATCTGGTTATCAATCTGGAGTAACCTAAAAAGGGAAATTATGTTACCACAATCATAAGCCTCATCAGTTTCCAGAATTTGTACCCACAAGGTGTCATTCAAAAGTCCACAACATTAAGGCTATACTTATGTGAGTTAGGAAACGTTGTTCATGGACTTCGAAATTTCAGTTCTAAGGACTTCTAGATCTCCCTTAGCAGCCCTGCCCAAGGGTCTAGGACCTGTGACACTTCAAAGCCAACAACATCAACAGAGGTGGGGCAGGCAGGGAATCACAGCTCAAGAATGACATTTCAAGAGAGAAGAGGCTAGCAGAACATAAAACACTAGTATCAAATAAGAGTCTAGATTTGCATACTGTCTATTGCATAGACTTTGTCTGGGGCCAACCCCAATCCACCTGAAAGAACTACAACTCAGATCAGACCCTCAGGTTTGAGCATAATCAAGTCCGCTGCGGCGATAGAAAGTTCCATTTCGTGAGATGTGAACTCCCAATATCATGATGATTCAGCATTTAACAGGTGCAAATCTCTCTGTAGATGTCATTTGTGACAACCCACCCTGGGTTGATGATTTCTGGTGTGCATTTGTACATCCCCTTCCTTCAAGAAGGGGGATTTTCTTTTGATGTTGGTCGTTTCATTCAGATGTAAACACCACCGTACAGTGCAATCCTATGCATGTCTACTCAGAAGTACGCCCCACTGAGTATGAGAACATACTTAAGTGTATGTGTATACAGGATTTTACTGTTAATTTTTAAGGCTTTAAAAGCAGCAACATAAGCATTAAAATAAATGATGGATGATGGGAAAAATGACACCTATGCTATTGCTGAGCCATTCCACTTAACCTAGCATTTCTCAAACATCCTGAACTTCAGCCTTCCCTGCTTCCCCACTCCTGAACTTACTCCATCTCACGGCCGCACCTAATCAAACACCGAGAATATGTTCCATACGGGATCGCATAGAGGTTCCTGTTTGTGTTGCATACAACCTGCTGCTGTATGCAGGGGTTGCTGGGTTAGAGTACAGTGGACCATCACTATCCACGGATCCAGCATCCACAGATTTGTCTCACCATGGATGCCAGTGGATAATGAAGTCCACAGTTCGTTTGTTTTTTACTTTTTAACAGGTTTCTACAATGAACTTCATTATACATGGATTCGCAGTGGGGTCCAGAATGCAACCCCTGAGGATACAGAGGTCTGACTGTACACATCCAACAGTGCCAATCACTTAGGTACATGACATTTTCCTGACTCCCTTCTAAAACCATACACAAGGAAACATTGTTAGAAACAAGTAGCAATTCTTCCCAAATCAGACTACGAGCACAATCCTACCTATATGGTGGCCGGCCCAGGGCCACCCGCCGGATCCTATCCCGGCCCGAAGGTCTACTTGGGGGGAAAGGGACATTTGTCCCATTCCCCCAGTGTAAATCGGGAAAGGCCCGATGGGTCTCCTCGGATTTCCGCCAGCTATTTAGCTGGTGGAAGTTGGAGGAGCCCATGTAACGGCTACACCGCGCCGGCTGGGGACAGGGATATGGTGTACGCCATCCCCGCACCCTCCCGGGCTGGCATGGCCAATGGCCCCCCTCCCTCGCCGCCCAGACCGCCCATGCGGCCACCAGGGGATCCCTTACCTTCCTCCAGCGGCCGCATGGAGATTCGGCGGCAAAGTAAGGGCAGCCGGCAAACCTTACTCTAGATTTGTCGCAAACATGCCTTACAGCACGTTTGCAATGGCTTCCATTGGCAGAGCGCTTGGCTCCTCCGCCGGAAATCTACAGAGGATTGGGCTGCTCGATGGACACTGGAGGAGCAAGCACATCAAGGAGAGCCCTCTTTCAGAAGACATCCAACACATCATGTCTTGGCTGGTGCAAGGAAGAAGCCTGCTACCTGTCTCAGGGATTCTCCCTGTCCCTAGAACTTTGGGGCCCCATTTTCTGGTATCCTGCTCCTATCCCGCTACCCACCCACCCCCCAGTGGGTCCAGCCACACAGTTTGAGAAACAAGGAGTTGACAGATTAAAATGCTGCCAGCAGACTCACAAATAAGATCATCTGGGAAGATCACTGTACAGTGCACAACAAAGGAGAATTCAACATGTACCAAAGTTGTAGTGTATATAAATATTTACAGCTTGCCTTAAAAAATATAGCTTTTAATTACACACAATTTTACGTAAGTGAGGCTATAGCTATATCATTCACCTAAGATGCAGCACTGAGCCATTCTTGCAAAGAAGTCCAGTAAAAGGTACTAGTTTGCTCCTCTGCACAGGTCAGTAATTTGTTGCTTAGAACAAACAAAACACCTGATCACGCGGAGGAAGTCCTCATTTACCATAAGCAACAATGTTAAGTGGTCATTTACAAACCTGACCTAAGCCCATTTTACAGGGCATTAAGTTCCATTTAAATTAATGCCTCATATGGCTCTTTCTTGACACAGAGTCCCCTAGTGCCTTTAATTGCATAGACAGCTCCAGTGCAAGTGAGCTTCCCCATCACCTATCACGGGAGGATCAGATCCACAGAACCCAAGGGACATGCACAGCGACGTGAACTGAGACGCTTTTGCCTTCACCAGGTATTCATGTGAACACAGAAGCAAGGAGTGTACAAGGAGCTGCTGGTTTAGGGTGAACATGATAAAGAACAGGGTAGCTGTAATATATTTGGGGACTGCTACAATTAAATATTTACTTAAAAATTAAGGAGTAGCTATTTTACTTCTAAATATATGTAACAAGGTTATCAATATACACTAAATTACAATATGTACAACTTCATTTCTGGACTAAAATCAGGAACATGACTATACTGAAAAAGGCATGCTACTGGCAATTTCCAAAATTGTCAAAAGGCATGCTTTTCTTTAATCCTTCTAATTCAAAAAGTCACACTGTACATTTAAAACTTACAAAACTAATCCAATGCTGACATTTGGGTCTCCATCATCATTGTCACATCAGTACATATCGCCTTTTATGGCAGGGTTCCGTCTCAACGTTCCGCATGCTTCCAAGGCCTCTACATCACCGAGAACTCCAGGGATGGGCCTTCAGGGCAAAGCTTGTCCAATAAGCAACTGGACTATTTTTTAAAGTGCACAAAACATTTTGCTTGCAAAGCAAAAGTACCACAGATGTTTTCATGACTAAGAGCTGGCTTACACATGTGTGTGTAAGCATTAAGCACTGGATAACAGCCATTCAGTGGTGTCTTGCATGTATAAATGATCACAAATCAAAACACCACAGACAGCAAAGCTTAATTACACTTCCCCATCATCTCTCTCTCACACACACACACACACACACACACACACACACACACACACACACACACACACACACACACACACACACACACACACACACTTTTCAAACTGAATGAGGCATATGCATGCGTCATTCAACCCTGACACTGCATGATTTGTGCTCACTTTTGGCCTCGATAAAAAGGTGAATGCAACAGTCCTCAAGCCACTTACCTACAGGGTACATTTCTTCTTCTAGAAAACTCTTTCAAACTAAATGGGTCCAGGGTTGCCACACAAGCTTAACAATTTGCGATTTGGATTTCCACTTCTCCCCAGCTCCCATTGTGTGCCACGTTCCAAGTCCAACCATGAATATATGAACTCCTTACACTTTTAAGATTACTGAAAGCAAATGTTACACGTGGGGTCTTAGACGCATAAGCTGAGCCAGTTATAAATAAATTAAATATTCTGGCTGAGATCCAAACAGCTACTTTAGTTGCCGTTTAATGCAATGTAGTGGGATTTTTTTACTATTATTTTTTTCTTCAAATATAGGCCCATATCTGGGAGGAGAAAGGGGTGTCGTTTCAGAAAGACAAGTCCAAATCTCTCCTGGGAGCACGGAACCAGATGCACAGTTCTCTGGATCCTCCCTTCTATAGGTAATACAGTCTCAATGCATTGTAGGGTATGTTAAAAGCTCAATTTCCTAATTTGGCTGCATCTATCAGAACAGCTCAGAGACCCTTAAAACAGAACAAAGCCAAAGAACAAAAGATGCTTAGAGCAAACAGCGTAACAAGCAACTTCTGTGTTTTAGCTTCAGACAGGATGAAGAGAGAGGCAAGTAAAGACAGCTAGCAGGTGGATTAAAAAAACCCAAAGATGCTGCAGAGAGGGAGAACCGAGACATACGCCCCATTCGTACACTATCTCCAAGGGGGCGTCGGCATCACAGCTGCTCCCAGGCCACTCCAAGTAACACTTACAACTGCTACTCATGCGGATAGGAAGAACTGTCCATTACAGGAATATGTCGCTATCGTGGTTCAAAACCGTTCAGTCTGCCCTAATCACAGGGATGGACGTTGCCGACACGACTGGGAGGGGCATGGGAGGAAGCACAACCACACTGCTTAACACAAGGGGGGGGAAAGGAAAAGGAAAGAAACACACCATAGAACAAGTCCACTTACACAGACACCTACTATACAGTGACTCGGCTTGCTCTAGGATAGTCAATGGCAGCATTCAAATTGGTCTGGTTTCTAAAGTTCTCTAGAACTGCCAATGCCACAGGAAGGAAAATTTCCAACTCACGATATTGAGGGCAGAAGCAAGGTTTGTACTGAGCTCGTACATGAAAAGCCAGAGAAAGGCTACGGCACAAGAATACATCAGTTTGACTCAGAGGAATGCAGCCTTTAAGAGGGTACAGACACGCCTCTCAGTTCTCTAATAAATATTTAGAAACAGCAGCTGAATCAAAACTAGTGTACAAACTGTTACCCCCCTCCAAAAAAAAAACTGAACTAGGGCAGCAAATATATACTGTGTATTTTCAGAAACTGATATTTCAATAACTTATTTAAAGTTTCTAGCCCAAAAAAATTCATCTCCGCTACAGATTCACATGTAAAGAGATGACGAGCAGCTGGCCTGGGAAACCAGTTCAGAGAAAGCTATTGTTCTTCTGGAGAAAAATCAGCACTAAAAAAGTCAGGACGTTTAGACGAGTCAACATCTTGAGATCCCTGCGGTTTGGATTGCGGTTCTGTTCCCAACATAGCTGATCCAGAAGACATCTCAAAAACTTCCTTCCGCCAAGCCTACAATATTTCCAGATCTACGTGCCGTACCTCAGGATTACGTTGCTGTAAGAAAATAAAAATTATGCTTTTAATAAGCTCGCAACAAGAGTGCCAATGTGGTGCAACAGATCACAGGTTGGACTTGTTTCATTCTGCATCTCATGATTTTGTGAAAGCCCTAAGAAGACTCGGGTTCAAAGTTCTCAACCTATCTTACCTCACTGAGATGTAGAGAGAATAAAAGGTAAACATCCATGTACACCACCTTGGGCTACTTGGAAGCAGGGTAGGTCAAAAATGTGATTGATAAATAATGAAAACATGTCAAATAAGTAATTTGTTTACATTTTTTTACTCCATCCGTCTTCCAAGCAGCTTGGAATGGTGTAATGCAGTTCTCCCCCAACCCTTTACCTTTACAACAACCCTGTGAGGTAGGTCAGACTGAGAACACACTTCTGAAATGTGCTCCATGGCCTCACGGAGCCCCTATTATGTGTCAGATGGTTTAGTTTTTGCAATAAAGCACATTACACATTATTCCTTTTTACCAGCCTACTCTTACCTTTAGTTCTTTCTCTAGTCGGTCTACTTCAGCTCCTAGTGTGTCGATAATATTTTCACCATGCTTAAGCATGAAAGTCTCCAATTCCTCAAAATTCTTCACTTGCTGGATTTCCTTCCATGAAATTAAGCATATGAGGTTAATGGTAAGGTATGGAACACAAACATGTCATTTCCATTGTGCTAAATAAATGAACAAACCTTTAGAATCCTCTACTTCATTATTTTTGTGTAAGCACAGTGCAGCAATATCAGCTACAAATTGTAATATTTCAAGCTCTCTTTAAAAAACATTTCTAGTCTGCACACAAAGCTAAACTTTAAACATCTGCAGACAATGACTGCCAAGAGCTCCAGAATTCATGAGGGTTTTTCGAGAGTGGTCTGCAAAGCTCACTGCCCATCAGACAGAAACAGTTATGAACAGTAAAGAAGTGCATAAGTTTCCATTACTTATACAGATCACAGAGTCCAGCTTTCCTCAGGGCAGTTTTTGGGTTACTCCGAGACTTTCGTTTTAAAATATATAAACTATAAATAGTCCTGGTTATGTTAACATTATTCACAAGTTGAAAACATTCATCATTGTTACAAGTTTGTAAGTGTTTTGGAAGTTGATAACATACCATCATAAGACCTAAAGATAACATAGCAGAACTAAATATAAAAGGACAAGATGCAAAGCACTCAAGACTGCAATTCTATGCACACTTACTAGAGAGTAAGCCCCAATGAATTCAATGGCAATTCTGAGTAAACATACATAGGGCTGGGATCGGTCCCTATTGATTGAAATAAGGAAGTGAAGCACACACTTGCTTCTCTCCCGCTAAAAACCTAAGAGTTTAGAGTTGGCAAGATTTGTGCCCTCAAATGTCTGAATCAGCTGGCTGAACACATAAAGCTGTCTTAGAGTCCGACTGACCACTGCGTGCAGCTAAGCCAGTTGTGCCTGCTCCGACTGGCAGCAGCTGTCCACGTTTCAGAAAAAGGTCCATATCTCTGGTCTAAAAAAGGGGAATGAGAAGTGTAGCACTGCACAGATCAAGGACAACAGCTGCTCCTGAAAGATAAGGTAGCAGTTCTCCAGAACCGATTCAGACTCCTTATCACTTTCATGTTATTTTCAACTATTGGGTCAGTCACCCACAGTTTTGGGGCACGCTCCAGCTCGATGCTTCCAGCAACACTGGATGACAATGGGCAACATCCTGATGAGTTCAATTGTAGACTTTCACGACGTGACCATATCCTCGAGTTAGAAACCCACATACTTCCGGGTAGACTACGTCGTTTCCAAATACTTTATTACAAAGACTAGATGTTACAAGTAACTTTACGTTTCACCCCTGACATTAGGGGCATGCCCTAATGTCAGAGGTGAAACGTAAAGTTACTTGTAACATCTAGTCTTTGTAATAAAGTATTTGGAAACGACGTAGTCTACCCGGAAGTATGTGGGTTTCTAACTCGAGAATCCTGATGAGTGCTTGAGTTGCTGGGAGGGAGCTTAATCCACAAACGGAAGCTTTTTCCATACATGGAAAGAGCATTCCGAACATGGAAGAAGTCCTTGTGCCCGCGCTAGTCTAGTGGAAGCGAAGGTCAGAATACCACTTATAGTTTGAGAGAGCTTGCATTATTTTTTCCTCTCCAGAAATCTGCTGGATGATGACAGGGGCATCTCTGAAGCTATTGTTGCATGACCACTTAAAAACATATACATAATGCTGAGAGAAACTCAAATACAAGCTAGTATATGGTAATTATTTTAATATATACATTCAAGGTTTTTATCAGTATTTCATAATTTATTTAAAAAGTAAGCAAGTTATTTTAATGAACCATGGTCTCAGCCTACTGGAGAACACAGAAGCCATTGGAAGAGGACATGGCTCATTAAAAGAACATGGTTATTTTTTAAAAGCTGCAATGTGTCCAAAAACTATGGATGACTGGCCCAACAGCTGAAACTAGCACAAATGCCAAGAGAAGGTCTACAGCCATGTGTCTGAGGAGATGAGAGACTTTTTTTCTGGAGCTTCTCTCTCAGGGACAATTACAGACAGCAGAATCTTCAGGCTACAGATGGAGGAAACTATGTAAACTAGGAAACTCGATGGCGGAAACAATGTATTTGAATGTGACTACCGGTAGGACTTCAGACTACAGATGGAGGAAACTGTATTTGAATGCGACCCTTCCAAACCCCTCCTGTGATGCAAAAAGGTACTATATCAAGGCAACAACAAGGCTGAACCATTCTTCCCTGACATACTACCTTTCTAGTACAGGAGTTTTGCTCATGGGGAAATATTCAAATATGCAACCACCCACCCCACCTGCAACTTGACATGGTACAATCCAAGTGGTACTACTTTACCCTAAGAGGAGACTGCCTGTGAGCATTCCAAGTTGCCTGTTTATCCAGTGCTCAGAATGTTTGTGAACATTCTAAGGCATGACACCACTATGGCCTGAAGCTTAATTGCTCCCCCCAAAATCCCATGACACATTACAATACAGATTATGTGGAGTAATGCAGCAATTTAAACTTTACACCATTCTCAGATTTTATTTACTTATTCAAACACATCCACATGGCATTAAAAATCCACAAGGCAGATTTATACTCTCAGAGCCCACAAACATGAGATAAATTGTGTATATGTGCAAAAATGCACAGCATTTGTTACGAGCAAAATCTCACTTTAGAATACCCGAGTAAGAAAAACTGTTGAAAAAAACACCACGGTTTAAAACCTACTTGCAGCAGTTGTTCAATGTCTTGTTTCTCCAGGTAATATCGAGTAACAACCCGTCCGTCAAAGTCTACTTCTGCCTTGAATCTCACTGTGCTCATTCCCATATCTGTGGCTTTAACATCATGAATTGCTCTGAGATAAATATTTTGTAAAATGTGGCAGGATAAAGCAAAAACAACACCAACAAGCAATTAGAAGTTTTAACACTGACAAATGCAAGTTGCCACAGGGCTAAAATTATTCGTTCCCCCCTCCCTTTAAATATTATCCCTACAGACTTTAAATCACGAATCATCCATGTACTGTTTTTAGTGTTCTGCTAATTGGCTGAAAAAGCATTTTGAGTTTAAAGTCTTCAATCCCAACCCTCTTACCTTACTGCAGGATCATTCTCCAGTAACTCAGTAAGCCTCTGCAACTGATCGGGTTGGATAGATCGTCCCAGTAGTGCTTCAGTGTTGGTATAGATCAGAAATGCTGATACAGCCCCCAACAACGTTCCCACACCGAGGGACCCCAGACAGTCGTAGTAAGGGTTACCTGAAAAGATACACAAAGAAATCAGTTTCCTCAAAGGCAATCATTTTGTACAACTTTTAAATGTCTCTTTATGGAGATGATGGCTTGGAAACAAATGACCCAGACAGTACATTATATATGCTCTTTTTGCCAAGTAAGGTAAAGATAAAGGTACCCCCTGCTCGAAAGCCAGTCAAAAGCTCGAAAGACAGCACTCTAGGGTGCAGTGCTCATCTCTGTTTCTAAGGCTGTAGAGCCAGTGCTGTCCGAAGATGCTTCCATGGTCATGTGATCGGCATGACTAATGGAACGCTGTTACCTTCCTGCAGCAGCTGTACCGGTTTATCTACTTGCAGGAGCTGGGACAGGAGATGGGAGCTCACTCCGTCACGCGGCACTTGGGTCTCGAACTGCAGTCCTACCGACCTTCTGGTCTGCAGTTCAGCGTCTTAACCACTAAGCCACCGCAGCCCCTTTTTTGCCAAGTACCAGGGTAATTATGGGGCAGAAGCACTAAAGGCAACAGTTTCTTTTGGAAACTGATCTTCCAAAGAAGAAAGAATAGGTTTAAATGAAGCTCCTTGGGACTGATGAAAGGAGGAGAAAGAGGACACTCTCTTATCCTGGTTTTTAAAAAGCATCATAAAACAAAAACAAGTGGTATGTGCAATTCATGCAAATCACAGTATCACTGTGGCAGAGTGCGAACTTTGCATGCAGAAGGTCCCAGATTCAAACCCCAGCATTTCCAGGTAGGCAAGAAAAAAATGCCTGTCTAAAACCTTGGACAGCTACTGCCTGTCTGTGTTGACAGTACTGTACTAATCTAGATGGACCCACGATCTGACTCGATATGAGACGGCTCCCTATGCACTAATCAGAAGACTAGGGAGTAAGATGAAAAAAACTTGAAAAACGGCTATAGTCCTCTCAATATCCCCCATAGCTCCCCCTACCTGTTCTCCCTGCCGCCACCATCTTGGATCTTGCGAAATCTTGTGAGATCCAAGATGGCGGTGCCCAAATCTTGTGAGGACACATGAAGCACTCGTGAGATTTGGGTGCCGCCATCTTGGATCTTGCGAGATTCAAGATGGCGGCAGCCGAGAGAACAGGTAGGGGGAGCTATGGGGGACATCGGAAGGGCTGTAGCCATTTTTCTCGGGTTGAGGTGCGGGTGGGACTCAAAAATACATTTTAAAGGGGGGTACGTAGGCAGGTTCTTGGGGGTTTGTGGGGGGCAGTACGACTGGGGGTGCACAGGGCAACCGGAGGCCCGCGTAGGGGTACGTGGGCCTCCAAAGGTTGGGAACCCCTGTCCTAGACTACACCACTTCAACTGCAGTTTGGAGAACTCATGGTGAAACATCCAAACATTTAAAGAAAAAAGTCCCTGCATGTAGCAAACAAACATGACAGGAAAGCAGATTCTAGTTCAGCATTGTTGCCAATATGCTACTTTTCTATGTGCAAACATGTTTGGGTTGGCTTTGAAGACGTACAGTCCAGGGAATGTTTTGCGAATTGATCCTATGAATTATAAGTCATTTTATGTACGTATTAAAATAATGAAAATATTGATTCTGCTGATTGTATAAACTAATCCCGGTTCATGCCCTGCTTGCAAATTATGAGAAAATTAAGCCCAGCCAAACCACATCAGTGTTCACTTAATAAAGATGCTTACCAGTTAGGGAGGTCAGGCCCATACAAGTAGCAGCCAACGTCACACCCAGAACCGCTGCAGTATCTTCTAACAACACAACATTTGTACTGGGATCACGAGCCTGCATGACTGAGAATTGAATAAGCAGTTACAGTGATACAATTTCAATGCGCTGAATTAGCCAGACCTCCAGCTAACCGCACAAGAGCAAATGCACTTCCACAAAAGCAAAGCTTGCCAAAACCTTCAGCCTACAACTACAGTACTCCCCCCATATCCACTGGGGATATGTTCCAGGCCCCTCCGTGGATACTTGAAACCGTGGATAAGAGCAAACACCCCCTCCATGGTTTCCTGAGGGGCCCCCGCCCTGCCTCCCCTGTGAGCAGGCATGCCCCCCCCCAGTTCTTATTTTTCTTTCATCAAGCTTTGTTTCTTCCTTAAAACAAACAGAGAAGCAGCCTCCATTGCAGGCAAGTAGAACGAGACTAAGTCCTAGAGAGGTTCTGCAAGGTTTTTGTTAACCTTGCAGAGCCTCTCTAGGACTTAGTCTCGTTCTACTTGCCTGCAATAAGCAGCCAGAGGCTGCTTCTCATGTTTGAGGAAGAAACGAAGCTTACTGGGGAAAAAGTAAAAGCCTGGGGGGAGGGGTGTCCCCACGATTCGTGGATAACTGAAACCGTGGATAGCGAATCTGTGGATATGGGGCCCCAGCTGTATAATAAAGTACTTTGAAGCAACATTCATTTTTAAAATATAGTCCCTCTGGATGCTTCATCAGAGAAGAGGGTATTCATGCAGAAGCATAACTATTTCAGCAGTTATCTCCTTGGTAGCCACAGGTTTTAGGATGCACAAATGCAGAGCCATGAAGCTGGCTGAAATACTCGCATTGAGTGGCGAATGGGGCAGATGGGCAAATTGAGGACAGGTGCCCTGTATCTGGTGCTTGCCCATCCCACCCCCTCTGGCTCACTGCTCACTGTCCTGTTACAATTGGCTCCCCAATCTTATTCCCACTCACTGAGAGCAAGCAGGAAAAGGATCGGGCCAGCACCAGTCCCCTTCTCCCTCCAGTGCTTCCGGAGGAGGAAGGGGGAAAAAAACCTTGCGCCACCTCAGCCTTGGCCATCCAACTGCTTAGCAAAGCAGCTGGGTAGGCAAGGGGAGGTAGAGCACAGCAATCCCATCCCCAATCCCATCCCCTTACCTACAGCTCCAACATAGCCTCCCAGCTCTAACACAGCCTCCCTCTGTGCGCTGGTCCACTGCGTCCTTTTACGATGAGAATAAACAGGATTGGGCAGAGGAAGGGAAGCTGCACCAGAGCTGCAGGATAGCTGTGTTCTGCTTCTCTCTGCTTACTTGGCTGCTTTGCCAAGCAGCCAAACACTTGAGGCCAGGATGGTGCCACCACCACCACCACCACAGGAGGTCCAAGGCTTCTGCTGGGCCTGCACAAATGAATTAATTTATGGATACTAACAGTCCAATCCTATCCTTCTCCCCCACTGGTGCAGCTAGTGGGGGAGGGCAGAATGGGAGGCTTTGGAAGGGAAAGGTTTAAAGGGAATTTAAATCCCCTTTCCCTTCCAAAGCCTCCCATTCTGCCCTCCCCCACTGGCTGTACCAGTGGGGGAAAAGGATAGGATTGGGCTGTAAAGGAATTAAGAACCATACATTCAAAATGAGTCTAAGTTAAGAAAAAAAAGAAAACCGTTATTTTCTAAATGGGGAAAGGCAGCACATTCGTTCCACGTTAAACATGTACGTACCATATTGATAGAATGATACACCTTTTGCCCGGGAACTCCTTCGAATTTCATTTATAGCTACAAGAAGAGTGGCTGAAAACAAAAGCGAGAAGAATTATTTAGATAAGAGGAAAAAAACAAGTTAAAAAAATGACCACAGTATTCATTCTGGTAATCTTACCAATAAAGTTTATCATGGGTACTGTATTATGAAGACTTTTTAAAAAAAGAGAGTTTTGAAAGGGTGAAATAGTTTGAAGATAAATTTCCAAGTTTCAGTCTATTACCCCCTTACTCCAGAATGCTTCCTTTGACTTTAATAGGAATGCTCTGGAGTCTGGACTAAAATGGTTTACAGATCAAATGTCAGTTAACGGCCTGCATTAAAGAAGCTCCTCCTGAACAACTAATGGCATTCTTGGCCAGCCCTCAGTTGGCCCAAACGGCAGGCTCAGTGGGTCAACGTTTCCCCTTCCAAAGGGCCATAACCCTTTGCCACATCACAGACTGCTTTTGAAGCCCAACTCAATTTCAAAAGATGCTGGCCGTGAACATTGCCCAGTGAAATTCAAGAAATACACATCTTTGAATCAAGGTGCTGGCGTTTTCTCTCTGATCAGCAGCCTGCTGCATGAGGTTTTCAAAACTGCCTTCCATTTCAAAAACAGTTTTGTCATGCAGCGTGTCAGGTCATGTAATAGAAAGATGAATCTGAAGTCCTCAAAGAAAACCCATGGAACTTGTTAGATTGGAGTCATCCAAAATATATTGGCTGGATTCAATCCATCAAGTTCTTTATTTATTCCATACCTAACGAAACAAATCTTTAGTGGAATCATTTGTTCATTTGAAGACTTCTAACCACAAATATCTCATCAGATCTACTCAATCTACGTTCACATCAGTTCTACTTTCTTACATATCCATGTCTACTTGTTTCACATAATAAAGTGTACTAGAACATCTGACATGCATTCAACATATTAATGAGAGGCCTATACAGTAGGACCTCACTATCCGCAGGGGATCCGTTCCGGACACACACACACACACACACACACACACACACACACACACACACACACACACACACCGCGGATAGCAAAGATACTGGGGTCCGCATTAAAACCCTTTTTTTAAGAAGCCCCAAAACGCCGTTTTACCTTTTAAAAGCCAAACCACTGTGGTTTGGAGGCTTGAAAAGGCTCGAAAACACAGCGGTTTGGCTTTTAAAAGGTAAAATGGCGCTTTGGGGGCTTTAAGGGTCTTTAGCGCAGACATTCGCAGGTCCAAGACCCGCAGTGTAAGAAATCTACGGGTTCCAAACCCACGAATAAAAAGGTTCCACTGTATTAATGCAAAACAACCCAGTGAACTGCCTGTTCAATAATGCTGCAGCTCTGTTGAAGCTAATCAGGCATGGACCAAATCAGTGGCTGGATAGGAGACCACTGGGAGTCTCACATAGCTACCTCAAATATCTTCTGAACTGTCCAGCAAAGAGTGGGATAGAAGTATAGCAAACAATATTTCCACATCACCATCTTTTAATCTAATCTAATCATGGTATAGTTAAATGATGCTATCCGAAAATGTGAACATGCTTAAGTATTAAGAAGCAAATTGACTCAGACTTTAAGCATCCATTAATGCAGAGGTTCCCTAACTCCTGGGAAGGCCTTACGCTGCTCTAAGTAGCAGCGGGGCCTTCCCAGGAGTGGCGATGACACGCCTGGGATTGCGCCGCCGCCGCCGCCGCCACCGCTGTGCCCGGGATCGCCGTTTTTACCTTCATTGGTGGGCAGTGGGTGTCCCTCGGGTGTTGCGGGGAGCCTGCGGACCCCTCCGCAGGCCTCCCCAAGCGTCGGAGCAGCGCTCCAACGCGATCGCAACTGACTTCTGGTTTTACGCGAAACCGGAAGTCAGTTGCGATTGCGTTGGAGCGCTGCTCCGACGCTTGGGGAGGCCTGCGGAGGGGTCCGCAGGCTCCCCGCAACCCCCGAGGGACACCCACTGCCCACCAATGAAGGTAAAAACAGCGATCCCGGGCGCAGTGGTGGCGGCGGCGGCGCGATCCCAGGCGCGCCGTTGTCGTCACTGCGGACTGCCATGCCCCTTAAGGGCATAGCAACCCTTTTTTCCCGGCTGGGGCGTCGCGACGCCCCAGTTAGGGAACCACTGCATTAATGCATTGGCAAAACAATGACAGAATTAAGTCATGAAGTATTTTGCAGCAAGGTAGCATACCTCCTTCAGATACCAATGATCCTGCTAAAATACAATAAGCCTAAAAGTAAGAAAGGGAGAAAAAAAATAAAGAATTTAGTTATATATATATATAGCAGGGAGCCTTATGCACTAGGCAGATTTCAAAAATAATCTCCAAAAATTTTCAATCTTCAAAAATCTCAATTTTGAGATTGGCCTGAAGCAAGGAGATCAAATGTTCAGTTGTGGCAATGGCTTGCCTTAGGGATAGCCAACTTTTGTACCTTCGGGGACCACTCTAGTCTCCAGACAGTAGTGTAGGGGTCGGAACAGTATCTTCTTGAAAAAATAAGGCTCCTTAGTAAAAAGGGCACCACCTAGGAGAAAGGGCTGCCCAGCTATGAAGCACACATACTCAGGTACAGCATTGCATAAAAATATTGTGCATGTGTCACAAACAAGAACAAAGAAAGATGTGTATTATCAAGAACACAATACCTCTCTTTTTCTTACAACTTGAAAGCCTTTCTTCACTTCTTGTAAGTGAAACTGTGGATTATAACTGCTTTGGGGCCAGATCTAATCCACAGGCGGCTGGTTGCCAATCCCTGCCTTAAATTATCAAATTGCTTTTCCCAAACCACAAGAAACAATAAAACTCAGCAAGGCAAGAGTAGGAGGTGTTGCCTTGAGTCTCACGTTTTCTAATCTCAGTCTTTATATTTTTTTTCAGCTACGCAAAACCTCTGCTCCTACCTGTGACTGTAAAAGCAAATGTCAAAGAGGAACACCGAAAGTGATTCACAGATTGCGAGGGAAGGAAAACTATTTTCTGTGTGGTTCATGTAATTTATACATCTCAATATTTATATTTTATATATTTTATTTTTTAAAAGCTTCTACAAGGCCCTTCTCCCCAAGGACAACACAAACCACTACCAAAATTACAGCAAACAACTCAGATGACAAGCAACAACAATGAAACAATAGCATCCTTGAACTGAGGACCACCCCCCAAATAGCAAACCTGCTCTTTCAATAGTAGTGAATTTGTGGTGTACATCTAACAAAGTCCTTGGAAATTGGGACTTTGATGAGGGGTCTACAAGGTGCAGTTTCCACCTACACAGCCACACATAAGCAGCTCCACGGAAATTGCCATCTTAGATATGCTCAGTGCCACATCTCCTACCTGAATTTTTTATCCAAAAAAATGCAAGATTATAATCAGGTATAGGGCCAAATTCTATCCAACTTTCCAGTGCCAATGCAGCCACAATGCAGCCCCGAGGTAAGGGAACTAATGTTCCCTTACCTTGAGGAGGCCTCCGTGACTGCTCCCCCACTACAGGATGTAGCACACGCCTCGTTGGCACGGCTGCATCAGTGCTGGAAAGTTGGATAGGATTGGGCCCATAGTCTAAGTAAAGTACTATAATTGTTAAACTCAAACTTACCCAAAGAAGAGATTCCATGGGCTGAGGATGCAGTAAACCTATAATACCATGATACCATGAAAGTCCTGCACCCATCATGAAAATGCCAACACCACTGATCAGGGATGCGATGTAGCGCATGTTTGCGAAGCCATACCTGGGAGGGAGAGGGGGGGAAATGTCACTTTTCTACACAAAGATTCAGTAAAATCTTCCGTTCATTTGCTTTGTTCCCGCGTTTTTCAGGATAAAAGAAACGGAGTGCCTCTTTACTGTGTAACATCTACCAATCTTTTAGATTGATTCCTTGATAAGGTTTCCGGCAAGAAGGAAACGAAAAGTTGGAGTGAGACTACTGGGCTGTGAATTTTAATAAATTATCTGTCTGCTTTGCGAACCCCAGCAACGGAAGACGCAAGCAGAATTGAATTCTTTGTTTTTATTCTGGCTGGTTTTTTTCCTTTTACATGGCCAATTCACCCGTAACACCTATATCGCTAGTGATTCAGTAAAAGTTTTTTTTTTTTTAATGAATCTCTCTCAGTGTTTGTCAGCTGGCTAACTAAAATGCAATTATTAAAATCAAATCTGGCCTTGGGAAAGAGATACTTCATGTTATACAAAATCACACTTTTTTTTAAATCCTGCTTTATGCTTGACCATTTATAATTACCTTCCCCACAGCTTCCAATGAAATTAAAATTCATTGCATACGTTCCTTGAGCAAAACACAACCCAGTTTCATCTGTAATACTGCTCGTAAACTGAACGTTTCTGATAATGAGAACCCAATACATTTCATCCTTTTAGTGTAATGCTCTACAGCTCATCTCATGCTACCTTCAGGTATTTGCAAGATGCCCAAGAGAGCTGGACATGTGCAGGGCTGGGCCAAGAAAGACCTAATGAATAGGTCCAAATGACTTTTCTTCAGACCTTGAAGCCCAGCACAAACAGTGATATCAGGCTGTGGTACAAATCAGATATATTCAAAAGGCAAAAGACGTGTCAAATTTGGCTGAGATGTTAAGCCAGAGTTCAGTTCAAGACAGACACTAATTATTTCAGCAGCTAAGATTCAAACAAACACAACATGGCAACATCCTTACGGATGACTTGGGTCCGGTGTCCTCACAGACTGGGCGATTCCCAATGCTAGCAATGCCTGCATATGGAAAGAGAACATATAGGAATGTTTAGTTGCTGATCACATTTGGGAAAGTTTAAATACTGCTTCAGTAATCCTTCACACAGAAGTAGTATGTTAATATTAATGTTTTCAGCTAGATAAGGGGTGTCAAACTCGTTTCATACAGTTTCTAAGACTTTCATGGCCGGAGGTATCTATAGAATAAAACTCAGCCAGAATTGTTGGCCATGGTCCATTAAAAGCATTGTTCCCCAACGTTTCGCCAGCATCTGTGGCTGGCATTTCCAAAGGTAAAAAGAGAGAGAGAGCACCAAAATACTCTGGTATAGTTCGGGTCTCTGCAGAGCTTCCAGGCTCAGATATAGTTCACAAGGTGTTAACTGACAGTGCTCCCACCTGATCTTAATAGACTGGGAGCGTTCTGTGTCTTAAAGTGAAACTGACATCATTTCATCATGGCGCCTGCTAAGGATTGGAAGTGATGTCATTAAGCAGGTAATGACCAGAAATAAGCATTTTTTTCTCACTTAAGAACTCATTAGCTGCAAATGACAGAAGAGAAAATATGCAAATCATGATCATATTTTCAAGATATGGGAGAGTCCAATAATCACGTGGGCCACCCTTTCAGCAGCGCCGCTTCTGCCAAGGCATCACTTTGCAGCTCAGCAGCTGAGAGGTGCTCTGCAAAGTGATGCCCCGGCACATGATAATTGGGCTCTCCCAGCGCCTCGGCGGCTTCTCTCTTTCTCACCCCTCTTGGTCTGCCTCTTTCTCCATATCATTCCTCACCTTCTGAGGCCTCCTTCCGTCTCTCCGTCCCAGCGCCTCAGCAGAAGCAGCACTGCTGAAAGGGTGGTGCTGGGAGAGTCCAATTATCATGAGGGCCACCCTTTCAGCAGTGAACACCTCTGTAGAAGCAGCACTGATGAAAGGGTGGCCTGCATGATAATTGGGCTCTCCCAGCACTGCCCTTTCAGCAGTGCCACTTCTGCCAATACGTCACTTCATAGCTCAGCAGCTAAGAGCAGCTGATGGTGGTGCTGGGAGAACAGGGGGGGGGGGCTGGATAAAGAGCTTCCGCGATACAGATACAGCCCACAGGCCTTATGTTCAACACCTGTGAGCTGCATAGACAAATGGTTTGACCCCATATGAGGCAGCTTCCCAAGTACCACACTTGATGGTGCTTATTGTTATATAAGTTGACATATGCCCCCCACCCACACATAATCACATCAAAAGATCTACGTATCTTCTGGGAAGCTAACCACCACCGCACTACATTACTTAAAAGACATGAATAACTAAAGAGAGATAGGGAGTACTCACTTGATTGCAAGTATCAGCTAAAGAGTGTATGGCTTCTGAGAACATGCTTGCAGAACCCGTGTAAATCCAAGCAAGAATCTTAAAAAAAAAATTCAAGCCATTTCTGGGGATGGAGGGGAAAAAAAGAGTGAACAACCCCAAATTGAAAATACCCAGCTATCCAAGTGTTTGAAAATAAACGCACACCCACTGGGGAACACAACATTGGCACTTGACCAGTTGCCAGACTACGGTTAGAAGACAGAGTATGATGCAGGTTCCCTCTGCCCTCCCCCCTCTCATATATCCTCCTCCCTTCTATGGTTTATTTTAACCATGGTGTAGCATTACAACTGCATCTGAACTAACCATGGTTGTCATTAACTTGATTCCCTCATAATCAGGATCTGCAGACCAATTTCAAGTCTAGCACTATCACTACACCATGGAAGGGAGCGGGTCATTTGCATGGGAGAGGGAAGAAAGGGCATACGTTTGCTTCTGATTTCCTTGACTGTGGCGAGGAGACTGGACTTGTGTCTCAGCTTTGCAGCTACAAAGCAGAAATTGAGTGGATCCAGAAAGACTCACTATAGAAGCAGAAATTGAGTGGGGACCATAAATAAAATTTTCCTATCTAAGCAGAGCAGACAACTAGCAAATACACTTGAAGCATTGTCTCAAATAATAAAATTACACAGAGCTGTAATCTGTAGAAAACGAGAGGCATGTTAATGTTTCTTAGACTTGTTTTCATTCTATAGTGACTTCAGCGAGTGCTAATAATCCTCAGGATTTCTCAAAGACCAAGCCACTTTTTATAGGCATAAAAACATGGACTTCGGACCTTAACTTTGGGCTCCCTTTTTACTGAAATATTAGAATTTCACTTTCAAAATTAAGGCCATTTTCCAGAATACAACTGCGCAATCCACCACTGCAGGATCAAAATACCATGAACCATACCATCAAAATACCAGCTGCTGCATAAGCCTTTAAGTTTCATGGCACAATCCTGCATAGCCCTTGCACCGGTGCAGCACCTCCCATGCATGCCCGGAACTGTTGCAAAAGCTGCCATAAGCTCCAGGCTCGCAGAGGCCTACACTGTCCCCAGAGTGATGGATCTGCACGGCGGGTGCCAAGGACAGGTAAGTGCCGCTCCGCTCGGCGTGGATGTGGAGGCATTCCAGAGCAAAGGGCAGGGGAGGCGAGGAGGTGGACGTTCCGGGGTGAAAGGAGGGTGGCAACTGGGGCGGATGAGATTGGGGGGTTGGATTGGCGGCAGCAACACACACTGAATCCTGTCCCCCTTCCGTGGTTGGTTTGCCCTACATGGGGCTCCCGGATTTGCGCCACCAAAAAAGCAGGCGCAGATCTGAGGAGACTCGTTCAGGTGGCTGGGGCTTTACCTGGGTAAGGGAATGAACATTACCTTCCCTCTGAGGTTACCTCCCGTCCACCTCTTTCCACCCTGTATGCAACGTTGACTGCACCAGCCTCGCTATAGCGCCAGGCATAAAGTTAGGCAGGATTGGGCTGTAAGCTAAACACAAGTACATCTTGCTACAAAACACACACACACACACACACACACACACACACACACACACAAAACACTTACATGCAGATAGCAACCATCACCACTTTTCCTGGTCCCCTTAGAAACAAAGTTGATGTGCTGGAGCGTGGCTGAATTAAAAACAAACATTAAAAATTAAAAACATCACACTTCTCTCTTTTCTCTCTATACATTCTTCTATGGTGCAATGTTACACAGTTATAATTTCAAGTACTATTGTTATAAAAAGGTAAAGGTATCCCCTGACAATTAAGTCCAGTCGTGTCCAACTCTAGGGTGTGGTGCTCATCCCCATTTCAAAGCCGAAGAGCCAGCGTTGTCCGAAGACGCCTCCGTGGTCATGTGGCCGGCATGACTCTCCTTGCCACAGCGCGTAGCATGCAGCTGGAACACGGAGCGCTGTTTACTATTATAACTATTGTTATACTTAAGCTTTTAAAATCAACTGATTAAATATATCAAGAAAATACACGCACACACTTTTAACAAATAAATAATTCAAATAAATAATAAATAATAATTTAACAAAATACGTTTACACGTAAGCAACAGTTCTGAAGAGAAAAATCACTTTATATAGATGATACATTCATGTAGCAGACACCATCTCAGAACATTCTCTCACCTTAGTTTCTCCTAGGAAATCTTTGTATTCTTTCAGCAACTTTTGGTTTCTAAACAAATCTGTAAAGATATAAGTTTATAAACCAAGAGGAAAAAAAAGAACAGAATCTTAACATCTCTTTTTCTAATACAGACACATAGAACTATGTTGTATAGCACTCTCATAAAAGATTCAGGCCAATATATAAAAATATTAAAAATGTTAAGACCAGCCAGCCCATATTTCCCATGACGACAACACAGGACAATCATCAGTTCCACTAGGATCGTCACAAAGCATGCACTGACGAACTAGCCTGTCTTTCTAGATTAGTTATCAGAACTATTACCCGGTAAGCATTTTCAGTAGCATTCTACACTTACTTTCTCTGTATTCTATTTCTGCTTCTTTACGCCTTTTTCTCTCTCGAACAAGAGCCTCTGGGCTTCCCCAGACTTCTAAAGACCTGTATCAGAAAAAAAGAACAAGGGAAGCAGATAACTTCCTTTAACTAGTATGATTTATGCTTTACAAAATAGTACAGGTGCCCCCTGTTTATTCGACAGGTTAGGGATCAGAGCACTGTCAAAAACCGAAAACCGTTGAAATGCGGAATCCAGGTTTTTTTAAACTTGCAAATGTACCGGTATTTGAGTCACCAAAATACATAAATAACGCACTATATATCACTTGCAAATGCGTGCAAAAGCTAAACACACTATATAAAAGTACAGTAAAATGAATAAGCAGCACGTGGTCGTAAAAGCACATGGAAACATGACGAAATGGGTCAAAAATGCGGAACACACGTCGAATGGATGGGTTCTGGTTGAAAAGGGTCAAAAGAGCAGATCGTCAAAAAGCGGACTGTAAAAGCGGGGGACACCTGTATACTTTGTTTTCCAATGCCAAACAAGGAAGCAACTGAAGCACTCTTCCCCCCCCCCCCTGAATTTGAGATTTTAAATACAGAGGGATTTAGAATTATGACCTCACAAAGCTCATACCCAAAGTGTTGAGCCCCCAAAGAGAGGCTCTAAATATTTTTTAAAGTTCATGGGGATGCTCTCAAATCAAGTTCATTCCAGTACATTAATACGTATTTGCAGTCTCATCACTTCTCCTAGATATACCGTCTCCGTCACTTGAAACAACATTATTTTCCAGAGGAACTGGTGGACAAGCCTTACATGTCAGAAGTTAACTTTGAGCACACAAATTGCTTCACACATATTATACTTGATGTTCCCCCTACAACAACTCTGTAAGATAAGCATTATTATCCCCAAATTGCAGCTGTGGAGCTGAGGTTGAGAGAGAATGGCTTGCCTAAAGCAACTTGATAAATTCATGGCAGAGGCAAGTTCCAAACCAGGGATGTTCTGAATGTTAAGTCCCTTAGCCATTGTTAAGTCCCTTAGCCAGGCTCAGTCCCTTAGCCATTGTTAAGTCCCTTAGCCAGGCTCAGTCCCTTAGCCATTGTTAAGTCCCTTAGCCATTGTTTCGGATCACCAGAATCAAATGATGTTTTCAGACATGCCCTTACTTTGCCTCCACATCTGATCTCAAAAACACAGTGAAAGCCTCTGTATCATCATGGGGGCTTCGCCGTCTAATTTTCCTGAGCTGATCAAGGTCACTGTGGAAGAATAAGAAGAGTTTGTTGAAAGGAAAACGTATTACCATAATAAGACACATGAGGGTACCTGCTGAACTTGAAAATGATCAAAATACACCAACTAGGCCCTATCCACCTTCCTCCCAACCAGCTACTGGTATGTACGGTGTGGGGAAAAAGTATCTGATCCCCTGCTGATTTTGTACGTTTCCCCACTGACAAAGAAATGATCAGTCTATAATTGTAATGGTAGGTTTATTGTAACAGTGAGAGACAGAACAACAACAAAAACCTGAAAAAAGCATTTCAAAAAAGCAATATAAATCGATGTGCATTTTAATGAGTGAAATAAGTATTTGATCCCCTATCAATCAGCAAACTTTCTGGCTCCCAGGTGTCTTTTACTGTATACAGGTAACGAGCTGAGATTAGGAGCACTCTCTTAAAGGGAGTGCTCCTAATCCCAGCTTGTTACAGTACCTGTATAAAAGACACCTGTCCACAGAAGCAATCAATCAAGCAGATTCCAAACTCTCCACCATGGTCAAGACCAAAGAGCTGTCCAAGGATGTCAGGGACAAGACTGTAGACCTACACAAGGCTGGAACGGGCTACAAGACTATTGCTAAGCAGCTTGGTGAGAAGGTGACAACAGTTGGTGCGATTATTCGCAAATGGAAGAAACACAAAATAACTGTCAATCTCCCTCGGTCTGGGGCTCCACGCAAGATCTCACCTCGTGGAGTTTCAATGATCATGAGAACGGTGAGGAATCGGCCCAGAACTACACGGGAGGATCTTGTCAATGATCTCAAGGCAGCTGGGACCATAGACACCAAGGAAACAATTGGTAACACATTATGCCATGAAGAACTGAAATCCTGCAGCACCCGCAAGGTCCCCGTGCTCAAGAAAGCACATGTACAAGGACTGAAAGCCCGTCTGAAGTTTGCCAATGAACATCTGAATGATTCAGAGGAGAACTGGGTGAAAGTGTTGTGGTCAGATGAGACCAAAACCGAGCTCTTTGGCATCAACTCGCCATGTTTGGAGGAGGAGAAGGAATGCTGCCTATCACCCCAAGAACACCATCCCCACCGTCAAACATGGAGGTGGAAACATTATGCTTTGTGGGTGTTTTTCTGCTAAGGGGTCAGGACAACTTCACCGCATCAAAGGGACGATGGACGGGACCATGTAACATCAGGTCTTGGGTAAGAACCTCCTTCCCTCAGCTAGCGCATTGAAAATGGGCCATGGATGGGTAGTCCAGCATGACAATGACCCAAAACACACGGCCAAGGCAACAAAGGAGTGGCTCAAGAAGAAGCACATTAAGGTCCTGGCCTAGCCAGTCTCCAGACCTTAATCCCAATAGGAAATCTGTGGAGGGAGCTGAAGGTTCGAGTTGCCAAATGTCAGCCTCGAAACCTTAATAACTTGGAGAGGATCTGCAACGAGGAGTGGGACAAAATCCCTCCTGAGATGTGTGCAAACCTGGTGGCCAACTACAAGAAACGTCTGACCTCTGTGATGGCCAACAAGGGTTTTGCCACCAAGTACCAAGTCATATTTTGCGAAGGGGTCAAATGCTTATTTCACTCATTAAAAGGCACATCAAATTATATTGCTTTTTTGAAATGCTTTTTCAGTTTTGTTTTGTTTGTTATTCTGTCTCTCACTGTTACAATAAACCTACCTTACAATTATAGACTGATCATTTCTTTGTCAGTGGGCAAACGTACAAAATCAGCAGGGGATCAAATACTTTTTTCCCCA
The DNA here is from genome assembly GCA_026170595.1 of Plestiodon gilberti rubricaudatus. NCBI lineage: Eukaryota > Metazoa > Chordata > Lepidosauria > Squamata > Scincidae > Plestiodon > Plestiodon gilberti. The sequence goes on along the minus strand of JANXHW010000005.1, from coordinate 74,344,701 downwards.
CACTGTAGCAATTACAGTATTAGCAGGGGTGGCCAAACTTGCTTAAAGTAACAGCCACATACGATAAACTTCAGACATTTGAGAGCCGTAAGAGAGATGTTTGAGAGTCACAATATTTAAGAAGCATTTAAATTCTTAAATATATTTACTCACCATGAACATTATGTTGAAAATTTCTTATTTACCCTTTTATATTAATTGTGATGCAAAAAAGGAGCTCAGTCAACGTATTTCTGAGAGTCACACATTATATGTCAAAGAGCCACATGTGACTCAGGAGCCCCAGTTTGGCCACTCCTGGTATATAGCGTACTCCAGTTGCAACATACAGTTTGCTCATGTACTAAGAAACAGAAAGAGTAACTGCATTTCAGTTGGACATTTAAGAATGTCAAGGCAAAGCCTTGAAAACATGTGCTCTTACCCAAAGCTACATGAGCCACTCACGGTATAGGACATATTTGAGAATGCATTTTACTGGGAGAGTGGGCTGGGAAAAGAGACAAAAGGGCAAGGTGAGACTACTTCATGGCGGCCTACCTGGAGCGCCACCCTTTCAAGTCACATACCGTACTTGTATCAAATGATATAGAACAAGCTACAATTCCACAAGCAGTAAAGTGGGAAGGGGTGTCACTGGTTACAACGATGAAAAGAATTAAATATGTTTGCATATGGCACCCTCTGTGATACTAAAGTCACCAACTGTATCAAAGTTGGCAGGCTTTAATCAAGTTAATTGCTTTAACTTGCCCATGCTCCCTGCTTTACAAAAATAATCTTGACCCCCCCCCACCCATACCCACACACACTGTATTTCTGCTGATTTTGAGAGATACAGGATTTTTAACAACCATATCCGTTAAAATCAACACATCTAATTTGTAAATTCTCACATAATCATACCTGGATTTAAGGCAGAACTCATTTATTGCTCTGACACCAGTGATGAAATTATTTTTTGTGTATTTTGGTCCATATTCTCGCTTTTTAAGCACGGCTTTCACTTTAAAGAAAAAAGAAAGTTGATTCAGTTCCAGAAGCCACCACAGGATGTCCCAACAATGGAAGCAGCCACGGTACATGAAAACTGAGGTATGCATTTATTGATATAGGCTCAAAAGAAAATGGATAAACATTCTCTTTCTGGCAAAAAGTGAACTAAACATGACAAAACAATGGCAGAAACAGAGCAAAACGTACAGCAATAGGAAGTTAATGACAAAATACATATGAGAATTACACATCATTATTCATTAAAGCAACTACTCACATACTCAACATCGTTGGATTTAAATAATCTTTAACAGGCTTATTTGAGAATTTGTAATTTCCTCAGTACTGTAATAAGCTTTTCTAAATCACCACAACTTATAACACCACACACATGCATAGGCCTGTATCCTAGTCACGACTAAATGTCAATGAAATCAGTAGGCCTTACAGTGCGGTCCTATGCATGACTTACTCAGGAATGTTTGATTGAACTCAATGGGACTTGCTTGCAAGTATGCATGCATAGGGCTGCTTCCGTAGTCATGACTAACTAAACTTAGGAAACTGTCTATTGGCTCTGCCTAGAAGAACCTACCTTAGACAAAAATGGAGAAACTGATACATATATAGGTGAAGAGTCCGACATATGAAATTACACTTAAAGGCAAATTTCCTTCTGCAGGTGTCCCCCACTTAACAACGTTCTGTTTAACAACCCCCTACATATACGACGGGGGTCATTAGGCAGAATGTCATGGGTCTCTTTCTCTACCTTTTCAAAATTTGAGGCCTCTCTCTGGTTGTGGGCCTCAGAAGCCTCTGTAATGCACTTCTGGTTTTCCAAGCAAACCGAAAGTGCCTTACGGAGGCCTCTGTGGGCCATTCCGAGGCCCTCGAAGGCCTGCAGAGACCAGGAACAGGCCTCCGGAGAGGCCCACGACCAGGGAGAGGCCTCAAACTTTAAGGTAGGGAAAGGTCCACTTAATGACAGGCCTACTTAACAGAGTTACAGAAACGTATCCCCGTCGTTAAGTGGGGGACACCTGTACTTCCTCTGCTATGCTACAACTACAGCAATACCTCTCATAACACAGGGGGATCTGTTCTGGAAAGTTGAATGCTATGTGAAACAGTATTTTAGGAGACACTGTTAAAGTTAAGGCAGGAAACTGGCACTGATTGGCCCTGTGCTTCCCAGAATGCACTGTTCCCAGTGGCTAGAATAGCTGTCAATCACAACAGGACAGAGCACTGTAACAAATCAGCACTAAAGGAAGCAGCATTATGTACATATATATTACCTATTCTGTTTGAAACCTAAACTGTTTGACTACTCGGAACACGTTCAGACATTTTAGGTCCTGCAAGAGTCTTCAGGCTGGGTTGTATCGTAAGGATATTCGTCATGACTAACGTTCTTAGGACATAATCCTAATGTTCTTGGGATATAATCCATAGCAGAGTCTCCATATAATGGTGGAGTGAAAGTTTCCAACCACTACAGAGATAATGTCATGCAAGACACAGACACTCCACTTGGATGTCTGACTGCATAATCTCCTCCCATATTTTAGAGGGGATGGCATCACACCAATTGGACACTCTTGTAATGCATGAGATTATTTATTCCTGAATGCTATTTCTATTTTGATAACCTCTTCAAAGCAACTTCCAAAAAACTATAAACATATTAATGCAATTAGCACAAAACAGCAATTAAAAATAGCAGAACAAGACACAAGTTTGATGTTTTCAGCGGCAGTCTTGTGTGTGCCAGTACTTCCAGTGCAAGGCTAACTTCAAGCATTTGAAGAAAGTGGGCGAATACCTTCACACACCTACTAATGCAAAATTATGAACGCTGATTACCTTTTACTTGGATCGGCTGTTGTGACAAAGGTGACGTTTGACTGCTAGCATCCCGGACTGTCCAAAAAAAAAAAGGCATTTATTAGCAGGAGCAAATTAGCAAGAACAAATTCTGTTTTCTTCTTTCCAAAAGTAAAACAGAAAACCATTTTGCAAAATGTATACGCCCAGCCAGCAAATGGGAAAAAAAACAAAGCAAAAAAAAAAGATGACCATAATTTGCTAGTATTGATATTTGAAATCATACTTGGCATCCAAAATTAATAAATGCATTTACTAAATTTGAAAGAATTTAGAGCAGATAGCTGGTTTTCAAAGAAGCAAAGGCATATTTCAGCAAAAATGTCATATGTCACTTAAAATCTGTCTCTTAAAGTCTGCCACAAGCATACCATGGAAAGAACCCACAGGAAAACACACTATACCCACACTGTTATGATGTCACGTTAAGTAGGTGGCCTTTAGCCAAGTAACAGAAATCTTCGTGAAAATGTGAAGCAAATAACAACAAGGGGTACTTGTACTGATATTGCATGTTATTTAACAATCCAGGAAGAGAGATACAATACAAGTACTCACTGAAATACTGCCTGCTACAACCACCCATGTCAGCTTATCCGACAAGTGAAAATCAGTTCAACCGGCTTATCATGTATCTATACATACCAGGCTACAGTATCTACAGAAACACTAAAAAGGGCTACTGTAATTTGATCCAGAAAAATCTACAGGAAATCTAGCACTTGCTTCAGGTTGTTACTCCATCCAGATCAATGAACCTTGAGCTATCTCCCAGTGGCACGTTATGCTTTGCTTAAAAACAGAGTCAAAATAAAAAAAGAAGGCATTATAAGTAGGCACTAAAGACAGAATGTTCACAACCATGCTCGGATTGATGACTGCAACATCAAGTGGTGTCTCACACACATGAACAAACAGATCAAACTAATAGAGTCAGTGCACATATCCAACTGCAAATCTTCATGTTGAATGTTCACAAGCAACAATAAATCAAGTAACAAACAGTACATCCCCATGCATGAACTAGCCTATGTCGGCACTTCTACTTGATCTTACATAACAATCACATAGTGTAGAATCGCATTTGAACAGCAATTGTTGAGTGTGCAAAGCATATCTTAGAGCAGGCGTGGGGAACCTCCGGCCCGCGGGCTAGATCCGGCCCGTGGGATTATCCGGTCCGGCCTGCGCGGGACCAGACCGATCCAGCCCGCGCGGGACCGGACCAGAGGCTCCGCCGCCCGCTGCCGCCACATGCCTACTCCTTTTAAAAGCGGCCTTCCTGGACCTGCGCAGAGCGCCGCTGAGGCCAAGAGGGCAATTTCGGCCTCAGCGGCGCTCTGTGCAGGTCCAGGAAGGCCGCTTTTAAAAGGAGTAGGCGCCGAGGTAATGCGTCACCTCGGCTACTCCTTCTGAAAGAGAGAGAGCGGTGGGTGGGTTAGAGCGGTAAATTCGCCAGGGGGGTCAAATTTGCGAGGGGGGGGAATTTTCAGACGGCCGACCCGCAGCTAATTTTCCCCATGGGAAAATGGCCCCCCGCCGCAAATAGGTTCTCCACCCCTGTCTTAGAGCAACATCAAAATACTGCAACAGGCCTATAAAGGTACATATTATTATCCCCATATTGCAGCTGGGGAACTGAGGTTTGAGAGTGAGTGGCTTGCCTAGAGGCGAGCTTCAAATCAGGGAAGTTCCAATTCACAGCTCAGTCTCTTAGGCACCACACTACACACTATTATTAGGGCAGGGGTCCACAAACTTTCAGATGCCAGGGGCCTCATCACTAAGTCTTGTTTTTATGGTGGGCGGGAGCACGGAGTAGGTCAGTTATAGAAAATACATACATTTTGTACTTAACTCAAACATTTTCACAACAGGAGAAAAACATTTGACAATGTATTATTAATATTATTATTAATTATTAATATTATTAATAATAGGGCATCACATGCCATTATAATACCGCTGGACTCAGCAGGCCGGTCACAATGCGTGGTGGACTGCACGTGGCCCGCAAGCTGTAGTTTGGGGACCCCTTGTTTAGGCTTTCTTAAAAGTTAAAATATTTTTATTTCTTTTTACCATAATCTGCTGTCTTAAAGTTATCTTATGTAAGTGTTCTAGCACTTGTATTTTAGGTTGGTGGGGTTTTTACTCTCGTTCTTGTATGGTTTGTTTTTATGCCATTAAAGGTTGATTAATTGAACAGTTAAAACCAAAACATACCACTAATACAGTATACGTTTCATAAAAACTTGGAAACATGTTTCAAGAGTACCGTATATACTTGTGTATAAGTCGAAAAATGTATGCCTTAAAATACCTCAAAAGCAGTTCAAGAGTTTTTCCAATAAAAATAGTAACGGGGGAAATCTCCTTAAGCAGGAAAAAAAAGTTGCAGGCACCCAATGTAATACACCTACAAATCTGACATATTCTCCGTCTTGAAACACTGCATTACAAACTATAGGCATAACCTTGCTAAGCACTTCCATTGATTTCACTGAAAGAGATTTAAACACAAACATCTTTAAATGTTTAAACCCCCACTCCACTACACATCTGTGTCTTAATTAAGTGTATCGACGGAATTAAGTTCATATGATTCCAATAACAAGAGGTAATACGTTTTTGCTTTAGTCTCTGGATTTTGGATGCTTGCCATGCATCTGTTATCAGCAAAACTGAAGCTAATTTTACGGAAACCGACAACGTTAGGATCAGCCCTCTGAACTCAACAATACTACAAGGAGGTCACTGTTTTTATTAACGGCAGGCCCCAACATGTGGTATGAATTATTCAGACATTACATCTTCTTAAAAACACTCTTTGTCCATGCAACTTATTTTTTAAATCAAGTAATTACTTCCTGCCTTAAGATACAGAAAACGAGCTGGCATAACTTACTCTATTTCAGAGAGAGAGAGAGAGAGAGAATGGCAAGATAAATGGTTTGCCATCTTATAATGTATACACTGAGAAGACGCAATGAATATGTGTGGGGTTTTTTATTCATCCCTATAGAACAGCAACTTTGCAGACACCACTTAAAAAAAAAACCCACATTCTCCATGACGAGCAGCAACAGGAAGAGCTGGCTAGAAGTCCTGCCACTCTGTCCCCTCCTCCTCCTCTTTATAGGCCTAGCGGGCAGGTTTTATACAGATAGCCCACTGCTGAAAGCTGATGTCATTGCTTCTGCCAGGCTTGCCAGGCGTAAGTGACTGTTTTTAGGATAATTTTATGTTCTTGTGTGCTGGATTCTCACTGTGACATTATTTAACAAAAGGTCAAACCATAAACTTTGATTGGGAAAAATAATCACTACCAAATGTCAAGATTCACTACTGAAGTTTCAGGCAACATTGTATGCCCTTTTAAAAGACAGACAGACAGACAGACAGACAGAGCATGTCAAAAACACAGTGGGTTGAGTTAAAGAAAATCTATTCAAATACATGGTAACTGATCTCTGGGTTCAGAAACGTTCCAGTGGATAATATTTAAACCTGAAACAAATTACCCTCCAGAATAACGATATTCCATATTGAGAAAAGAGAAGCTGACAGAATCTATTATGAACAGTCTTTGTCCCTTGAATCTGCCCAGGGAATGAGATAAGCAAGAGACAGAAACAATGTACAGTACAGTCACTTGGAAACTTTTTCATAACCCACACGTAACAAAAAAGCCAAGCATCAACCAAAATCTGGCATCGACTGACTTCTCAATGTTAACTTAACTATTCTTTTAATATGGTAATCAAACTGGGAATAATGTTGTATCGGAGTGCAGAAGGCTGAAATTAAAACTTCTATTAGCTTGGTAGCCCTGGGGGCAAGTCTCTAGTTACTCACCTCAGTTCTCTCACCTGTAAAATAGGTGCACTGGCCTACCTCACAGAGTGGGCATGAGGGACAGGTGAGATAAAAACTACAATATGCTTCGCATACTCAAAGTACTACAGATAATATTCTAGCTAATAACGATACTGTTATACATTAACACAGCTGTTTCCAAAAGTTCTCCCTTCAAGGGACTGTGCACTAACTTGTCTTGGCCCTGCTCATTGCAGGAGTCTGGACCATGTTTTAGGCTGCACACTAAGTTCACAAGGGGCACCTGCAACGTTTGCATTACATGAAGGAAGAGGGCAGCTAGAGTCTGTGACCAAAGCACACACCTTGAGGTCTCCCAGCTAAGTTGCAGCTCCTCCTACCCATTCCCCTCCCCGGTCCTGTTGTCCACCTCCCTTGCCTACTTGGCTGCGGTGTGCAGAGTTTTAAGTGCGAGGGCCTGTACAGTTGCAAGGTGGCAACTCTTAGTGCACTCAGAACACACTCCACTCTCCTTGGGAGTTGCACACTGCAAGGAACATCGGCAGTTACAGGCAAACACTCTCTCTTCCGCATGCTGCCTTCAGGGGAGGGAGGGCCTGCATCTTGTGCTGTTTCCCTGGCCATCATGTCAATAAATACCACACATGACATGCAACTCATGACATGCGTGGCGTCTTTTCTAGTGGCTGTTGCTGGTGTCTCCTGTGCGTGCGTGTGTGTGTGTGTATTACATACACACACACACATATTTTTAAGATTGTGAGCCCTTTGGGGACAGGGGGCCATTTATTTATTTATTAGATTTATATCCCACTTTCTCACCCCATGGGGGAGACTCAAAGCAGCTTACAACAACAAAATACATATATAACATAAAACTCTTAAAACATCAATTTAACTACCTATGTAAACCACTTTGTGAACGACTTCTGTTGAAAAGCAGTACAGTGGACCTTTGCTATCCGCGGATCCGGCATCCACAGATTTGTCTCAACACAGATATGGGGGTCACTGTAAAAGCCTAAAAAAGGGGTTAAAAATAACATTCCTTACCTTTTGGCTGGCAAACTGCTCCATTTACAGGGCTGTGGAGAGTGAAATCTTGCTCCTACAGAATGCATTGGGGCAAGTCTCAGGAAGGGAGGGAGCGACCCAGAAGAGGTTGTAGGAGCGCAATTTCACTGTCTACATCCCTGCTAATGCCAGTCAAAAGTTAAGGAATGCTATTTTTAACCTTTTTTAAAAAAAGGTTTTTACAGTGACCCCTGTATCCGCACTAAAGCTATTTCGCTTTATGCGGATTTCAGTATCCGCGGGAGGGTCCGGAACAGAACCCCCCCGCGAATACAGAGGTTCAACTGCATATAAATATTCTTAACAGCAACAACAACAACTCCTCATGTCAAACTTCCAAAAGAGTCCTTGGGTTATTTTGAATGCTCCTTAACATCTTTTAAGATACTTAACATCATGTTAAGCTACTTAACATCTAAAACCACAAACGGAACCAGAAGTTGTCCATTGCGTTTGCAAATTAAGCTCTGCAAAGTCAAAGACAAATCTAGCCAGAAATTGGACAGAAGAAATGTCTCCAACTACAGTGGAATTCAAGACTGCAACAAAACCATCATTGCAGCACAGCATCACTAAGGCTTGAAGGAGGAGTTAAGCCAAAATATGCACACCTGCTCCTGTCTTCTGCCCGCTGCCTTCGGGAGCTGAAGAACCTGCATCTTGCGCTCCTGTGCTGCTTTTCTGACCATCTGAGGTGTAAACTCTTACTTGACTCGCTGAATGAACAGGCAGGCGACTACACGGTAGACCGGGCAAGAGACTTCCAAATTTAAGAGGCACCTGCCATCCTATGAGAAACAGAGAGGAAAACAGGTTGATATTTTTGGAAGGCAGCAGAACAAAAGTGCAAAGGCAAAGCTCCAAAGATCTGGATTTTACCTGCATGTATGTTATGAGTCCATCACATACAGCTGAGACATACTAAATGTTATCACTGAATCAAATATTACAGAAACATTTCTCCAGCAGATTCCTTGACTGCTCGTATTTCCTTCCCCATATCATATCTTAATCACATATGTCTCCCAAAATTCCATGTATCATAAGTGCTATAATAAACTGATGCTACAAAAATGCAGTCAAAGTGCTGATAAATACACAGAGCTTTTGCAAGGATATATGAAAGGACGTAGTGTCCAACTGTAGTGTTCTGAAGGTATCAGAGATGTAGAAGCTGTACAGTGAGGGGGTAGACTGGCAGAGGGCAGATCACATGCTTTGTATGCAAAAGTCCCCAGCTTTAATCTCCCAGCATCTCTAGCTAAAAGGATTTCTGGCAGCCAGACTAGGAATGATTTCTGAGACCTTGGAGAGGTGCTGCCAGTTGGAGAAGACAGAACTGGCCTCAGCATAAGACAGATTCATATGCAAAGCAAGCATGCCTCTGAAGACACAGGAGAGAACTGGGCATGGCAAAATGCACAGCAGGTGAACTTTAAGCACAGGTACATCGCGACTGCTGCACACCCAGCTCTAATCTCACATCCAAGTGCTAAAGGGTGGGAAGCAACACGTAATCTCAGAAAGCACGTTACACAGTTCCACTTCTGAAACTAAGCAGCCCAGGCCACATAAGCTGCTTGAACAGGAGACCACCTGGGTGTCGTATGGGAGCCATTCTTGACTTTTCACAGAGTGAGCTATGTATAATCAATAAAAGAGGGTACAGTGTCCGGTAGGTTTTGTCATACCAGTGTTGCTGTGTCCCAAAGCACAGCCTAAATTCTTGCTCAAGTTGCTGCGACGAGATCTGATTTTCACACTCTAGGGGTGCTGAATGGGCTCGCCCAAGTTTAAGGTTCCAGGGTTCAAACTTGCCAGTATGGGTCACACTAGACCAGTGGTTCTCAAAGAACCTGCCACCGCGACTCACCTTCTGCAGCTGCTCCCCCATTGCGACCCACCGGGACAGCCTCCGCAGGCCTCAGAAAGGCCTCCGGACGCAACCAGAAGTTGCATCGGTGAAACCAGAAGTGACCTCTGGGTCACTTCCGGAGGTCTTCCGAAGCCCACAGAAGCCTCCAGAGGCTGTCCCGGGCTCAGCGCTATAGAGGAGCAGTTGCAGAAGGTGAGTCGCAACCCGGAAGTGGCCTCGGGTTGCTTCGATTTGGCTCCAATTTGGAGCCAAACGGAGGCATGTGCGGGCAGGTGGGCCCAACTCCCGATCCACCTCTGCATTGAGCCACAACCCACCTGCCTCCAACTTTACCTTGCTGTGCTCCACTGCTTGTAAGCAGGTTTTCACCAGCCTGACTTTGCTCTAAAATGAATTGAAAGTGGCAAAGTACAGCAGGTTTCACACATCTCTCCTGCAGTTAACGCCGGAGCTACACCGCACACATTCGCATTCCGTATGCGTCTGGTGTCCTGCCCCCAGGTCAAACAACAGGCTCCGATTGGCTGAACGAAATGCGAACACAGCCAAAGTCGAGCTGAGTTTTGACAAAGTCGAGCTGGGCTCGACTTTGGCTGCGTTCGCGTTTCGTTCAGCCAATCGGAGCCCGTTGTTTGACCTGGGGGCGGGACACCAGATGCATACGGAACGCAAACGCGTGCGGTGTAGCTCTGGCTTAAGTCATGCCCAGTGCTTACTAAACCTTTACTGTTAATGCCTTATATGGGTAGCTACCAGGGCTGGCTTCAGTGAGTCCCCTCCTATCTTGGTGCCCCTCCCCTTACGATAGCAGCATGGTGGAGGTTTGCATTTCTTTTTCACTGCAGTAGCAGAAGATGAATCAGCTTGCTGACAAGTATATCATATGCACCATTACTTGCCCAACCATCCCAATGTACTAGTGCAGTGACACACCACATCAAGGACAGGCATAGCAAGGTAGGGGAGTAGAGAGTGCAACATACCCGACAAATAGAATGATAATTTCTACTTCTGATGCAGCAGCGGCAAAAGAAATAAAACCTCTCCATGTTGTTAAGTGGAGGTGGACTCACCTAGCTGCTGGCCGAGCCCAATCCTTTTGGACAAGACCAAGGCAGGCATCAGGAGCGTCACTAGACACGCGTCACCCTAGGGCAGGGGGGTGCGCATCACCCCCTGCCCTAGGGTGGACCCCCCCAGCCGAACTTGAGGCCGGGGAGCCCCGCCGGCGCTCCAGGGCCTTCTGAAGGCCCGATGGCTCAAAACGTAAAGTTTTACGTTTTTCGCGCATGCACAGTACATTTTCTGAGGGCAAAGAGCCGGCCTCGGAGCGTCCGGAGTCTGGACGGTGACGCGTGGGGGTGCGCGCATCACCCCTTTCCGCGCGTCATGCACGCGTCACCCCCTGGCGGTCCGCCCCCCGCCACGCTCCAACGACGCCAGTGGCAGGCATTAGTGGTGGATGCCTCTGGGGCACTGGGCCCTCAGCAGCTGCCCTGACATGCTGCCTTGTGATGTCAGCCTGGTTACTCAGCAGAGGAAAACAGATGCACACTCAGAGGTGCTTCCATATTATCCATTTGTACATTGTAGTACTGAACCCGAGGGCTTGAAAAGTTTTACTGAGCCCAGAATCTCAGCTCAAATAAAGTCCTGCCCACCCACCCTTTAAAAATCCAAAGTGACATGCCCTTAAAGCTGCAGAGAAGTCACAAAAGACTGAAGCAGGGCAGAGAGACTAGATTAGGGACAAGAAATACAGCTAGAAATATTGACTTCATGCACATGTCTAGAAGACTGCAATATCCTTGCACAGAATCAGTTCCTAATATTTCACTATACTTTTGCACGAGCAAAAAACAGGATGCCGCTGTGCAGATGAAGAGGCAGAGCTATGCAGATAAGAGGAGGCTTGATTCTCAACAGCTGGGGTCACTGGGGCAAAGTTCAGGGATTAGCCCCACAATGGTGTCCTGAAATTATTTCTCCTTTCTTTCTCCCATGGAACTGAATGGTTGCCATTTACATCTATGGGGAAAAGTAAAACGCTGCACTTGGCACCACTGGCCCTACTGGTACCTTGACACTAGATGATCTATTCTAGTCCTTGCTGACAGGGCCCTCAAAGACCCTACCTCCCACCACCTCATCACCCATCATGGAAATGAACATCTCACTAGTAAACAGCTTAACATTTATACTTTTTTCCTCCATAAGTGCTTAAAATGTTTCACGTTATTTCAGTAACACTTCCAACAACTCTGTAAGGCAGGCCAGCATTAACCCCCAGTTACAGATGCAGAATTGAGGATTAAGAGTTATATTGTTTTATAACCCGCATCAAAGTATCTCTGTTAATGCTGTCAGGGACATGCCCGAGGTCAATCAAGTCTGACACAGATGTCTAGATGTCTGTACCACCCCACGTACTCTCCCCCTTCCCCACTTTTGCTAAAGAGCACCACATTTCTCCAGCTCAGACAGCGCAAGCTTCTAGTCCTCATTGCTGTGTGGAGAGCAGAGCGGGTGTCCTCCTGTCGCGCCCACCACCACGTCCTCCCTCTTAGCTCACTTACCGTGGCAGCCTGCCCGGACAAGCGACACCCCTGCTTGGCACCGGCCCCGCCGCCGCAGCAGATGGAGCCGATACAGGCAGCCCCATCCCCGCCGCGGGACGGCCAGAGACGGCAGCATCCTCCGCTCTCCGGCCGTGGCGGCAGCAAAAGGGAAAGTGAAGGAACAGGCAGCAGGCGCGTCACTCCCGCTTCTCACGGGGACACCCGGCCCCCGCCGGCTCCCGGCTCCGGAGCGGACCCCATCGGCCGAAGGAAGAGCCGCGGGATCCGGATGTAAAACAGAAGCCAGGCCGCTCTGTCCACGTCGCGTCTATGATACGGCCCCAGGGCCCAGCTGGCGTACGCATGCGCGTCCATGCAACGGGAGGTGGGTGCTACGGGGTGAGCGCTCGTTCCTTCGTTTGTCAAAATGAGCGCGCGAGCGGTCCTACTATGTAGCCTCTTCCCCTGCCTTGCGGGAGATCTTAGCGTAGAAAAGCATTCATGTAAACATGCCGTTCCTCTGCTTGCAGTCCGCTTTACCGGCCGCCTCTTTATAATGACGAGGCTGCCGCTGGCTCCCTCCCAGACAGTTTCTTATTCCTCACAGTCACAGTGGCAAAGAGTTGCTTGAGCAGGCTGAATAAGTCTGTAATTTTATCATGCTTACCTGGGAGTAAGTTCCATTGAACTCAATGGGACTTGCTTCTGAGACTGAGTAGATATCATGTGAAAAAAAATATATCCGGGCCAGCCCATCCATGAGGCCAACTGAAGCAGTTGCCTCAGGCAGCAGCAGTTTGGCAGGGGGTTCCCATCCCACTCCTGTATGCCCACTGACTTGCTCCCTGATCCTCCTCCTCCTCTCCTAGCCCTGGATTGGAAAAGGAATTGGGGGGGGGGGGAAGAGCAGAAGTGTGGAGGAGAGCAGTGGGCTAGAATATTGGAGGTGCAGAAGCTGGCTCATCACCAGGTTGGGGTGGGAGGGCAGCATTTAGCAAGGAGGTCCTGGCCCTGGTAGACATGCATAGGATTGGGCTGTAAGGAACTAAAGATTCATGCTATTTTTTCCCAAAGTAAAGTTTGGGGTAGGTAAAGGTATCACTTGACAATTAAGTCCAGTCGTGTCCGACTCTAGGGAGCGGTGCTCATCTCTGTTTCAAAGCCGAAGAGCCAGCGCTGTCCGAAGACGTTTCCATGGTCATGTGGCCGGCATGACTCAACACCGAGCCGCATGGAACGCTGTTACCGTCCCGCTGACGCGGTACCTATTAATCTACTTGCAATTTCTTGCTTTCGAACAGCTAGGTTGTCAGGAGCCGTCGCACGAATTCGAACTGCCGACCTTTCGATCGACAGCTCATGGTTCAGTGGTTTAACCCACTGCGCCACTCGCTGGCTCAAAGTTTGGGGTACTCTGCATCATATTGACTGCCTGTCTTCTAAATCTACACCACAGTCGAGGCTTCTCTTAAAACAGTGATGGCGAACCATTTGGGGTTGGTGTGTGTCAAAAATTTTGAAAATGCCTAACTTGACTTTGCTCGTGTGTCCCCCCCCCAACTTTTAATAGTACTTTGACTATTGCTACTTTTAATAGTAATTTTGAATTGAACTGAACTGAAAACAACTATGCGGTAGAACACAATGCATTTTATTTAAATCAATTAGTGGCTTTTGTGTTGCTGAGTTTTACTAGATAATAATTTGAAAGATTATTATTTGCCAAAATTTGCCAAAATCGCTGTCCTAAATGTTCAAGACAAGCCTGCGAAAATGTAAGGTGAATCAGGGCCCTGGGGGAAACACTGGCGTGTCACCCAAAATGACATGCGTGTCATAGCTTCGCCATCACGGTCTTAAAATCAATAGGATGCCCAATGAGCATTGCAAATGAATAATTGTGCCTGTGAATAGCACAATTTGCATTTTGAACTCATTGGGCTGCAGTAAGTCCTACTGAGTTCAAAACTACTCGGTCCCAATGGCCAAAGTAGTACAGTACTTCAGAGTAAACATGCTTAGGGGTTGGGCTATTAGCAATCCTATGCACACTTACTCAGGACTAACAGCCCAATCCTATGTATGTCTACTCAAGTAAGTCCTGTTGAGTTCAATAGGACCTACTCCCAGGTAAGGGTGTACTGTACAGGATTGCAGCCTTAGGAATCGTAACTTAGGATGTCTGAGTAGTCCCTGTTGTCTAACTCAGCATTTCTCAAACTGACCCACCAGGAGAACCAGAAGCAGACACCAGACACCACCCTTAAGGGTTGTGGTGACCGTGGCCATGGCAGTGGTGGCATGCCCGGGATCGTGGCAATGCTCCCGGGATCGCACTGCCACTGGTGGCAAAAGGGATTGTTTTTAACTTACAATGGTCGGGCCGGCCCTCTGGAGGGTGCAAAAAATGGAAGTGGGCTGCAATCACCGCGGAGAGCCGATCAGCAGTGTGGAGAGGCTCGCAGGCCTTCCCACACCCTCCAGAGGGCTGGTGCAACCATTGTAAGTTAAAAATAACCCCTTTGGCATTAACCAATAACCACCGCAATCCTGGAAGCGCCCCCGTCGCCCCGCCCCCGCAGCTACTCACGGTTCTCCTCAACTCGCAGGGAAAACTGAGAACCGCTGGTCTAACTGCAGTCTTAAAACATACAATAGTTCTATGCATGTCTACTCAGAAAGAATTCTCATTGTGTTCAATGGGGCTTACTTCCAGGTAAGTGTGTATAGGATTGCAGCCTAAGTCCCATTGAACCCAGTGGGATTTTCAAGTTCATGTGTCCAAGGTGTACCATGCTGTATTGTGTTGTATCTGGGGGTAAGACTCACTAAAATAAGTGGTACCTGTTTTAGGACCGGGCTACTCATTCCCAGATTTTTCAACACATGAACTTCTTCAACTAAGTGTATTTACATCAAGTTTTGATGTTGTTGTTGTTGACCTGTTTTTTGTTTTCGTTTACAGGAATTCTTTTCTCTGTAACTATAATCAAGTAGCAAAGTTATTATCATTGCTGGCAGGAGCAAAGTTCACAAAATTGCCCACCATTGTTGCAGTTAGCCATTCACGTCACTGTGTGCTGGGTCAGAGATTTAAGTTTAGCCGCAGTTAATGAGCATTAGACAGGCATGTGTAGAGCTGCCAGTGTTAATTCTTGTTGGATAAACTCCTGGCTGTTGGCTTGAGCCTATAACATAATGGCTTTCATGCCTCAGCTTTTTCAAATGCATGGGTTGCAAAGCAATCAGTTTACCTTGCTGTGCCACAATGTGCATCAAGAGGGCTTATGAATTCAGTATTTACATTCTAGGGATGTTGAAAACAGATGAGAGGCTGGTGCTGTGAACCTAACTCACCATTTGCTATTCATTTTGAAAGTACCTTCCTTACTACCCACACCTTTCAGCTGCTTAATAGCTGAGACTGGGACAGTTAACCCCTGGGAATCCCACTATAATCCAGAAATATTTCAGTTAGAGCTGTGTTTCCCAACCTTTTTAGCACCAGGACCCCCTTTTGTAGATTGACAATCTGTTGGGACCCTCGGTCGGCGATCTGGTAAGCCTGGCCGGAAGTGATGTCAGTAAGCAGGAAGTGATGTCATTGTTTTTAATAAATTACACTGTTTATAAATAACACTTTTTAAAATAAATCATTTTGTAAAAGTTGTACTCATAAGCAGGGCCATTTGAGAGGGGAGGAGTGAGCTAATATTAACAGAGATGCTGAAGGCAAGCAGAAAGTAAGACTCAAGAAAGCATCAGACACTTCTTTCTCTGCAGTGGGGGGGGGAGGAGTGAGCTGCCATCTTTGGTCTGGCCATCCAGCCAACATCCCCGACCCCTGAGAAACTGCTTCGCGACCCCCTTGGAGGTCCCGACCCCCAGGTTGGGAGCCACTGAGTTAGAGCTATTCACACAGAAAGACTGGAATCTAGCTGATTTACAGCACAAGTCTTTGAATGTTTACTCAAAAGTAAGTTCCATTGTCTTTAATGGTACGTAATAAAATTGCAGCTTCAGTTAGCCTAGAACTGTTGTATTTGATGTGCTAATGTTGTATATGCAGAAGGTTTTTTAGTGTGTGGGGGGAAACATTCCAATGCCCTGTTCCCCCACCTCTGGTCTGAAGTTGTACAGTCCTGCAGCATATAAATCAGTGAATCTACCATTTGTTTGTTTGTTTAATGCAATTAAATTGTATTTCTGTGATCCATTGGAATTTGCTTTGTATTTATTGTTTTAACTGATTTAATGTTTTATAATTGTTTTTAATATTGTAAGCCTCCTTGATTGCCCTCACCGGGAGAAAGGCGGAATATAAATCCTTTAAATAAATAACATAAATCAATTTATAGCCTGCCTTTCCCCCACACTGTGAGCGGTCACGGCGGCTAACAACATATCCAGATATAGAATCTTCATCATAAAACAATATTTAAAAAACATTAAGGGCCTCTAACATATATTAAACAGTAAAACATCCATAAAACCATGGAAAGTAGCAATAAATAGTGAGCAGCAAAAAACAACAGAGCAGCAATAAAACAGCAAAAAGCGGGCAATAAGCAGTAAAGCAATAAAAGGCACTAAAAGCAGCAGTAAAAGGCGCTCAGAAAAGATGACATTAATAAGAGGTGAAAATAAACAGTGGTAAAAACAATAAAACACCCAGTCATAATAAACCAATCCAATTACAGTGAAAATGCCAAACAAAAAATGTTTTTACTCCACTCCAGAACACCTCAAAGGAGGGGGCAGTTCTTACATCGCAACATAGGGAGTTCGACAACTGCGGCACCACTGCAGAGAAGGCCCTACTTCTCGTTGCCGCCCCCCTGACTTCCAATGGAGGTGTAACACACAGAAGGGCCCAGATCTCCGAGGGCGAGCCAGCATAAATGGGAAGAGGAGGTCCCTCGGGTACCCTGGTCCTAAGCCATAAGGGCTTTAAAGGTCATCACCAGCCCCTTGAATTGGACCCAGAAATGGACCAGCAGCCAGTGCAGCTGCTAGAGTAGCGGTCTGATAGAATCGAACCGACAAGTCCTAGTAACCACATGGGCCACCACATTCTGCACTAACTGCAGTTTTCAGACCGTCTCAGAGGCAACCCCACATAGAGCGTGTTCCAGTAATCTAAATGAGATCACCAAAGCATGGACCGACTGACCAACTCAGGCAGTACCTGAGTCGGTCAGGTCTGACCGACTCAGGTACTGCATAGTTGGTGCGCCAGCAGAAGCTGGGCAAAAACTCCCCGGTCACAACCAACACCTGGCAATTCAGGAGCAGCTGTGGATCCAGGAGGACTCCGAAGCTGCACACCTGTTCCTACAGAGGGAGTGCTCCCTTATTCAGAACAGGCCAATATTCTGGACCAATATTCTGAATCATGGATTTCTGGACCAAGAAGACCTGTTTTGTCAATATTTAGTTTCAGCTTGTTAATCCACATCCAGTTCAACAACCTCCTCCAAGCTGAGTTTCAAAACTTCAACACCCCCCCCCCAAGTATTAGATGGAAAGGTGAGATAGAGCTGGCTGTCATCAGCATACTGATGGCACCCCACTCCAAATCCCCAGATGACCTCTCCCAGCAGTTTCATGTAGATATTAAACAGCTTGGGGGACATGATAGACCCCTGCGGCACCCCACCTACCAATGGCCAGGTGCCAAACAGGCATCTCTCAGCATCATCCTCTGGGACCTGTCAGCTAAGAAGTAGCAGAACCACTGCAAAACAAGCCCCAACTTGGCCAACCACCCCAGAAGGACACCATGGTCAATGGTGTCGAAAGCTACTAAAAGGTCCAGCAGGACCAACAGAGACACACGCTACCTGTCTATTCCCCAGTGCAGATCATCCACCAGGACAACCAGGGCCATCTCCATCCTGAAGCCTTGCCTGAAGCCAGACTGAAAGGGATCCAAATAATCCATTTCATCCAGGACCCTCTGGAGCTGAGACACCACCAGCCGCCCAATCACCTTGCACAGGAAGAGGAGGTATGAAACTGGCTGGACATTATTCAATACAGTGGGATCTAGGGAGAGCTTCTTTGGGGAGGGGGATCACCACCACCATTTTCAAGCCACCGGCAGCACCCCCTCCTCAAGTGACGCATTAACCACCCTTCCTACCCACTGGGGGTTCTCTTATAAGACACACTGGGCAAGGGTCGAGCAGGCAAGCAGCTGGCCTCACGCTCCAAAGGATCCTGTTCATATCCTCAGGTTAGCCTTGAGCTAGGATCATGTGTTCCAGAGATTTCATAGCCTCGGAAACTGCTGGGCAAATAGTCTGTAGTGTAGACTAGGAGAAGCAGGATGGGCAGCCCAATCCTAATTAACTCCCCGCATGGCGATACAGTGGCGCCAATGCAACCTCCGCTGTATCCCACAGGGGAGTTTCGGCCTCTGGAGGCCTCCTTTGGGTAAGGGAACACTTGTTCTGTCCACCCCCAACCTGTTCCACCCCTCCCCGCCCCCCCTCCCACCCCTGCTCCAGCGGGCATTACCTGCTCCAGCGGGAATCCACGGTCCGCTGTCATGAGGACCCAAGCAGTGTCCAGGCCGTGCACGCAAGAGGTTTACGCTGCTGGAACACTTGCTCCGGCAGCGTAAAGGCCCCTTAGGATTGGGCCATTAATCTTCGTTTTAGTCCAGCCACCAACAGTGCCAGGCTGCTCCTGTTAAGGCTGATTCACACTAGCCTTTTCCGGCACGCATGCCCTGCTCTAGCGTCTGTACGTGCGTCTAGCAGTTCTCTGAACGTTTGCCCGCCTTCTTGAAGAAAGCGCAGCTGTGATTTGGTGAAGAGAAATGCGCTTCTCTGATTGGTGGGCTGCCTAGCACCGCGAGCATAAACGCTAGCTTAAACGCGAGCGCATCAAAAAGAAAACCGAAACCATCTCTCCTGGCTGTGTCGTAAGCTCATGCTGCGTCAGACGCAAGCATGAAAAACGCACGAAAAGACCAAACGTTAAGCCAAAACGCGCACGGAAAGGGCTAGTGTGAATCAGCCTTTAGACGTCCCCATTGGAGGAGATAATCAAAACTGGTTGAGGCCATTCAGTGGTATCATAGTGCAAAGCTCTGGACAGAAGTGGAGGCCTGCAAATGTCTTGCAACTTTCCTTAAGAGAAGGAGGTGATTTAGCCTCTCCTAGACTTTGTCAGAACAAATGGTCGTACCCACCCAGGAGCTGTCCGTGGTCCTGACAGTCTTGCTACTGACCTTGCCTTGTTACCTGTTACCTTGGACCAGGTCCTTGGAGCCTCCCACACTGCCTGCCCTTTCAAAATGCTGCTGTCTCTGCTACTTATTTGCCAGTCATGGTACCTGTGGGCTCCAGCCTGACCTGGCCTTGGTGGAATTTGACTGCAGATGAAATTTGCTTCATTTCAGCATAGTTCTGTTTTCATTAGAGCTTCCATATTCTCCATATACCAATAAAGATGGTATAGATCAGATGCGTATAGATGCTGCAATCAGAGGCTGGTTGGGGGAAAACTCATGACAGGGCCTGTTTGGTCATAGCCCCCGGCTCTGGAACCAGCTCTTCCAGTGGAGGTCTGTTTGACCCACACTTTGATGATTTTTCACAATCCAGTTAAAACATAATTATTTGGACAGGCATTTTATTAGTTTTCACCCCATTTAGTATGCTTCTTTTTCTATTCTTTTTTGGTCTCTTTTTAGTATTTTGATTAGGTTGATTGGTATTTGTTTTTATTTGTCTGTTTATCTTTTATTGTATTATTGTATTTTAATTGTGTTTGCGAACTGCCTGGGAACCTCATGGAGGCTAAATGGTGCAGTATACATCTATCAATAAAAAATGAATAGATAAAAATAATGACTGGCTCCAAGTCAGCCAGTACGCTTCAAGGCTGAGCAGGAATTTGAAACTGACAGCCCAATCCTGCATGAAGCATGCTGCGTCGGATCCAATCCAGGACTGGGCCAGTGCAGGTGGAGGCCTCCTCGGGGTAAAGGGATGTTCATCCCTTTACCCCAAGTAACAGCCCAGCTGCCTCAATGGGTCTCCTCAGATATGTGGCCGGCAAAATGGCTGACGCAATTCTGGGCCTTGGCCCCAGTGCCGCCTCCTCTTGAGGAACCACAAACGTGCCTCATGGCACGTTTGCAACACCTTGGAGTGGCGCAGTGGCAGGCACACCGCTCCAAAGTTAGAGAGGATTGTGCCATTAGTATTCCTGGTCCAAGCCCAACACTTTAATCACTATGGGGTTCTTCCATGTCCCACTGAAACCAAATGAACCAGTCACAACTAGCTTAAGTCACAGGGACTCAGTCATAACTAACATTAGCTGGATTAGGGCCTGTGGGTTTCAGAAAAGTCTGTGTCAGCCTGTCTACCATCTAGGTGAGTCAAAAATTACTTGAATTCAGATTAGTTCCACTGAACCAGCAGAGTTAAATTTGTACAAACCCAGGTACTTCAGCATAACAGGGTTGTAGATTGGGTCGTTAGATTTAATGACATCTTTCAAAATGAATCCTTCAGATGGCCCAATCACCATGTACCAAGGGTATCACTAATATAGCAACAGATGCTGCTTCATTAAGTGCCAGATGAACTACTGTGGATTTAAGAACTAAATTAGCTATGGGTAAGCTGTAAAGCAACTACCTTGGAGTGGTTATTCTCTGTTTACACCGTGGGCTAGAACAGATGATACCGATCATACTTAATGTAAAGGATAAGAATTTTAAGAAATGGAATGCAGGGCTGGCAACACACACACACACACACACACACACACACACACTGCTTTCATATGTGCACATTTCTGAAAGTATATGTAAATCCCTGCAGCCATAAGATTTGGTGGCCCATTCAAAACATGATAGCCCACAGTTAAGACATTCTGTGAAATGCCCCAATCAGCAGTCACTGCATCGACCTCAACCCGGAGTCAGTGCACTCATCTGAGAGCCCAATCCAATGCACGTCTGTGCAGAACAAAGCCCAATCAAATTCAATTGGACGTACTCCCAGGTCAGTATGCGTAGGATGGCACCCTGAGTTCTTCAAAAGTTGCACTTCCTGTTCTCAGCCCTCCAGCCAAACTAGATGCGATGGCAGCATATAACCCATTTTTAGTCATGCCAAATATCTGTTAAGGGGAGGGGGGATTTAAAGCACAGTTTGGGCAGGTGAGAGAATTTAGGGCCCTTTCTCCACCAACCCTTTCTTCCCTGAAACTGCTTGTCCCCAGTTTTTTTTCCTCCTGGCTGTGGGTGCCTTTGGTTTCAGACCCCAACCAGGAAACACACACAGAGAGAGAGAGAGGGGGGGGGGGGAGAGAGAGAGAGAGAGAGAGAGAGAGAGAGAGAGAGAGAGAGAGAGAGAATGTGTTGTGGTTTCAGGGGGAATGGGCAGACAAACAAAGGGTTAAATCATCTCCATTCCACCTCCTCTAATATGCTCTCAATCATCTACCCACCTGGGGTTCTCCGGCAACCCAATGATGTGCCTGCTGCCATTGCATCTAATGTGGCACGCATGCTGCTCAAGTTATATTTCAGGTCTGTCATGAAATTAAGCTGCTTGAGGAATGCAACTAATTCTTTCAAAATTCTTTTGATGAACAAATGAAGGGGAATGACAGTATTTCTCAATAACTCAGTCAAAAATCAAGGAGAAATGAAATCTCCTTTTGCAAAACTGCTAGCTAGAGAAAAGTTCTCTCCACTGCCCAGTATATAAATTAAATGTGATAATGTACCACCAGAGGGCAGCGTTTGGGAGGGAAAGAATCTATCTGAGAGTAAGAAGATCTCCTTTCTTCAAAATAGACCAAACTGTGTTATTCTGAACTAAGCATTGATTGAATTACAGTTTTGCTTAACAATGAATAGACTACCTCAGATAATGCATATTTAGGTTTTGTGGTGGTTTCTTATCATGCAGTACTGCTGAATCCAGGTACTTCTGTGTAGATCTGATCAATACCATAGATGGGAGACCATTAGTCTAGAGCAGGGGTGTCAAACATAAGGCGGCTCCAGCTCTTTATCAAGCCCTTCGGCTCTCCCAGTACCACCATCAGCTGAAGTCAGCTGCTGAGCTGTCACTGCTGAAACGGCAGCCCACATGATAATTTGGCTTTCCCATATCTTGAAATATGATCACGATTTGCATATTTTCTCATTTGCAGCTGAGTTCCTGAGAAAAAAGTGCTTATTTCTGGTCATGACCTGCTTAATGACATCACTTCCTGCTTAAAGACATCACTTCCAGCCCTCAGCAGGCATCATGAATGCTATTCGGCCTGCTGTATGAAATGAGTTTTGACACCTCCTAATTTAGTCCTATGTTAGAACATGAGTGTGTGTGTGTGTGTGTGTGTGTGTGTGTGTGTGTGTGTGTGTGTACAAGTGTTATTGTTTGAAATGTCAAGAGGCCATATAATTATTACAATAATTCAAGACTCAACAAAATGGCGAGGCTCAACAAAACAATATAACAGAATCACCTACTCTGAATTTCTAGGAAGATACAAAACAATATAACGGTAAGAATGGAGGGAGTCATGTTTAACAACCTTGCACTGGGCCTCAATTCAACCCCACATTACTCAAAAATGATTGAATCATTTGCTGTAAAATGCTCAGAATCCTCCAATTTGCCCCCAAAGTGGCCGCTACTGTATTTGCTGCAAACTACTATTTCCAAGTTGAAAACAGACCGGCACAGGGCAATATTCGTAGCCTCCCCATTGACTGGATCTGGATCATTGCCCTCTGTGTGTGTGTGTGTGTGTGTGTGTGTGTGTGTGCGTGCGTGTGCGTGCGCGCCCCCAAGCTCAATAAATCATATCCAGAATGTCTTAGGAAACCAGTGTAGAATCTGGACCCCTCGCCATGTGCTGATATAATCCAATGTGATGACCATTGGTTGAAGAGATAGCCCTGTGCCCTCAACATCATCCCTTGGAATTTAATTTCATCATTTCCTCAAATTAGTGTTCCAAAAAACCAGCACACTGATCCCAGTGTCTTCCACAGTTTTGTGCCACATCTTATCTTATACCATCCGGGTAGGAACAGAAAGGCCAAAGAAACTAGAGCTCTTGTGTACCAGATGTCCTTTCGTAATATAAACTGGTACGACTGCTTGGAATCCAAGGGGGAAAAAAGTGCAATTTGATTTTGCCAACATCAATAAAACCAGAGATGTGACAATATAGGAGGGAGCAATTTAATTTGCGTTGAAATAAATATTAGACATACAAAGTGTCTAGAATGAAAGAGGGTCACAATAAATTACGTGTGGAGACATTTTGCTCGATCATTGCAGAAGGCCCTTGATATTTCCAATTTCAGACCATCAAATTTATCATTTTTGCTGATTTAAGCAGAACTCCAAACAAATATGAATCTCAGTGCTTACTTTCACAGGTACTGGCATGGATAATTTACTGTAGTGATCCAATTTGTAAATCAGTAGGGGCCACTAAATTGCGGCAGAAAAAAAGAAAGAGCGAATGAGGTCCTTTTTCCTTCGTGTCAGCAGGCTGCGATGATTATGTTTATTAGATTTCCTTGAAAGGGTTTCACATTTTCTCAAATATGCAGGAGAACTATTTCCCCTCTGAGGCCGACATTAGCATTTTGTGCTTCACTCCTCGAAGACGGGGAAAATTATGAATGTTTCCATTTATTGTTCGAAATTTATGCTCAGGCCTGTGTCACTATGCAGTGACACTTGAAGGCAATCTGCTACCTAAAATGATTCTGGTACTAAGGAAGGACAAGCACCAAAATATTTGGAATCAATTCTACTGTATATTTCAACAGACTGATGTGTTCCCATTCCGCTAAGGGCCTGATATGTGCAGAACCAGCCTTGTGTATACATAACCCTAGCTAGATGAGGATACATGTGCACGGATGGGTGCTGCACACACAAACAGTTCTCCCCAATCTAACCACGGAGCCACTGCATGCAAAAGCCCTTTAACAAAGCTAAGCTACCATTTGTCTGTTTGAGTGGAGGACGGGGCTCAGGGTCCCCCATCACTGGGTCCTCAATCACTGCAAACAGTGATGCGTCACTGCCCTCTGGGTCCCCCATCACTGTAAACAGCTGGTTGGCAGGATTGTAGTGTTGTTTTCAAAGGCTTTTGGAAAGTTATGGATGTATTCTGGCTATGTGTGTACTTGGCTGGCTTGGAGCAATAGTGTAAGCAAGCATTAGCAATGTTTAGAACTGGCAGGCCAGGGTCCTATGACCACGCAGCAGAGTGAGCTGCCAGCAAGTCTCATGCTCACAGCCACTGCACCACCATATTTGTTTTTTATCCCACAATTTATCCCCAAAATAAGGGGGCAGACCGCCTCCCCCACCCTGAGCCTGTGAATATGCTCTCCGCCCCCATTTTATCCCCAGAAGAGATTACGATTGCCTTGTGTTCATTCATGAGCTTTTTGGCTGAGCAGGGATTGGAACTCAGGTCTAACTCCACCACCTGATGTGCTACAACTTGCTGGCTCTCATATACTATGGAATTCCTTCCCCCTGGAATTAACAGCAGCTCCCTCCTTAGAGACCTTTTGGCTGGGCCTCAAGACATTTTTATTCAGGTTGGCATTCGATGACTGACATGGTGGGCTGGCTTTTTAATAAATGTAATCATAAGGTGACCCACTGGGGTTTGTTTTAATTACCTGTTTTAATTATTTTTATTGTATTATATTTTATTATGTATTTTAACATGTTTTAATTGTACGCCGCCTTGATTGCCCTTATCGGGAGAAAGGTGGGGCAAAAATTATTTAAATAAATATACTCCTCTGGCGGCTAGGGTGCCACCTGGGAGGACACGTGGCAGTTTTGACAGAAACAAAGTCCACACATGTGTTACTGCACATGCTCATATTCATCATTTCCCTCCTCTTCCTTTGTCTCCACTGCTGATGAAATGCATATTGTCAGTTCTTTGGGCTACGCTAGGGACACATTATTTTGTGTCATTCTGTTAAATGCCATGTACACAGATAAGGACTATATTGCAATATAGGGTTCTGCATCTGCTCAGTGGCCCAAGAAAGTATAAGAGGAATGCATTCCCAATCCACAATGAGAAATGAATTAAACTATTACTCTTTACCACCACCATCAAGTGCTTTGTATCAGGACACGCAAGCCCTACAGGTTATTCCATGTCAAATCAACCAATGAAAAATCCATTTTGGACCTTGATGTCATGGATTTTGTTCATTTTTGGTACATTTGTACCTTACCATGAGATGTTTAAAAAAAATTGTCCACCTGTTTTTGAGATATTGAATTTTCAAAATTGCTTAAAAACGCCAAAATTCACTTGTCACCACACCTTCAAATGTCATTTACAAGAACACTATGAAAACTACAGACATAGGATAGGTGTCATTTTAAAGCTAATGAATAGGGCGTTCATTTGATATGCAACATGACACAATTGTAAATTTTCAAGAAATTCAAAAATATTCAAATAATATTTATTTTGAATTTTTAGAAAAATGGAATTTAAAATTTTCAAAAAATCACACTTAAAGGTATATGTCTTGTAGCCAATTAGTCAAAATTTCAATGTGGTACCTCAATGGTATCATACAAAAATTAAATGTTCTTGTTGGCAGTGACAAGGAATTAAACCTCTAAAGTTCATTTTTTCTACAATTTACATTGATAAAATTATGTGGAACTAACTGAAATGAATCCAAACATTTATAACAGGATTTTTATGGAGAATGAATTCACTTTCTATTCTTCTACAGGACCAGTTTTTTGGTAAAACTATCAAAATCATGAGTTTTACTTCTGTTCGAATTTTTACAATTTTTCCTTTAGTTGCTGAATAATTTCTGAATCAGTGCAGTGACATTCTTCCTCATCTAAATCATCATCTTTGTAGTCCTTTTAATCTTCCTTTCCCCCATCTTCCCCAAGAAACCCATCTTTTCTTTGCAATATGCCTTAGACCTATTTAATACTTTCTTCTTACACACCGGAGACTCACCAATGGAAGTCAAAGAGGCATTTATGTGGCACACAGCGCAATCCTATCCAACTTACACCACCAGTGTAACCAGCAGTGCAGCGAGAATGGGAGGCCCCAGAACAGAAAGGGGATTCAAATCCCCCTTTGGAGGGGATTTGAATCCCCTTTCCGTTCTGGGGCCTCCCGTTCTCACTGCAGCGCTGGTTACACTGGTGGTGTAAGTTGGATAGGATTGCGCTGTTAAAGCTGTATCAGAGTCCAAATACTCAGACTCTTTAATATGACTAGGACCAGGAATTTCATAATTCTCAGGAGGAATTTCCTTTTCAAGTATATTGTTTTCCATCTGACAAGGCTTCTCTTTTCCTAACTGCAATCTGCATGAAGTGCATACTTTCATGTGTGGTTTGATTTCACTATTTAGTGAAACCATCCAATCAGTTACTTTCCTCAAGTCTTTACTAACCCAGTGGCCCCCCTTTTTAAAAAGGGTTGCAACAGTTTTTGACCACTAATTCTCCTCCATATTTCAAATCATGTACGTATCAGTTAATGAATTAAACTTAAGACTAATAAAGCAGCTTCACAACAATATATATAATTGCTTTGATTCATTTCAGTTTACCACATAATTTTATCAATGTACATTGTAGAAAAATGGACTTGAGGGGTCTAATTCCTTGTCACTGCCAACAAGAAAATTTAATTTTTGTAGGATACCATTGAAATACCATAATGGAAGAACCATCATGGTAGCATGTTTATTCATCGCACTGTCACCTCACATACAGGCATTGTACTGTTTTGTCTGTTTCTGGACAGTGCTGACATTGACGGAGAAGAGACTTAATTAAACTTCTGGGCTAGATGGCCACGGTCCTAAGAGACTGTTTCCTTTTGTTTCCTACCATGTTAATGGTTGTGCAGTATTGCACATAGTCCTATCTTCCCCGCACATTTCTGAAAGTTTGTCTCTGGAAAAACCATATATGTATGGTGGAACAGGTGATAAATGCATACAACTATAAAAAAACACACCACTGGTTGTAGTTGTGTACATGACAAACCAGAAACACCTGTACAATTTACCATACTCTGTGTGCATGCTAGCCTTTATGACTGAAATGTCAGAAGCCATAAAGGAAGCTGACCTGCAGTAGTTAGAGCAGGGTTTTCAGCATCCTTACCCCTCCCATGATAGCAAAATCAGAACTGGCAAACATTTTAATATAATGCAAAATAAGAGCACTTGCAAATTTGCTCAATCTGCATAAACTATGAAGGACACAATATGAGGCGAGAGAAGAGAACCATTTGAATTTTCTGGATGCAAAATTGTTTGTGTTTTTTCTTTAATGGAACACATACAAACCTAGGTTTGGGGTGAGATTGTCTAGTCAAGGGGTGGCCAACCTTTCAACATCAATGCTCCTGGCCCTTTAATGGCTGTATAGGTGAGGGCATTTCAGCAGGTGCAGCTGCTTTCGCAGCACCATCAGCACTTGCAGCTGCCAAGATTCTGTCTTCTACACAACTCTTAAGATGAATGCAGAGGCCCCAATGGTGGAAGGTTGGCCACCCCTGGGTCTAGCCATAAACACAACTGTGAGTTCAGGGGCTGGAACGTTCAATCTAGCAGACAGCCCATCAGCCAAGTAACATTCTCTTTTCCTGTTCAGAAGCCTTTGGTTAGGATCTAAAAAACCTGCAAAACTAGTTACAGGAGCCCAAGTGGACACTAGGCTTGTTTTCCCTCCACAGCTGATCAGCAACTGCTTTTGAACCAGAGGGGTGTTTAAAAAGCAGTTTGTAACACAAAACAGAGACCAGTCATTTTAACAGCAGAACAAGTCAAAAATGGCCCTGGGCTAGTGCAAGATCCTTGCAGAAGTCTGAACGGCATGTGGGTTCCAGTTTTTGTATCTAGAAGACTTATGTAATTTGTTTAAACATATTCAAGAAGAAGAAAAAATCCAAGACCTTTCAAGGTAGTCCTCCAAGAGATACAAAGTTTATTTACAGAAGATAGGTAAAAGGGAAGTAGCAGGTCCACATTAAGCAGAATGCAAGGGCAGCTGGCTTTAGTTTAGGATTAAGAAAAATAACTCCAATAGGAGAGAATGCAGAATCTCAGCTTTACTGAGAGATCTGTGCCACGCCACAGGTGAAGATCTGACCACAAATGCCCATCCAAGCCCTACAGAAGTGGGCTAGATGCATCTTTTCATGAGAATGGAAATGTACAGCCAACGTGATCAGTTGTTACATCCAACTAGCTACCCACAACTAGAGTTGTAAAGGAGCCTTTATTTCATTCCTTTCTTCTAACTGTAAACTATAGCGATGCAGGATTCCTCTATCATCCCAGGCTTCCACTTACAGCTACAAATAAGGCCAAGCGAAGTTCAAACATTCCATTCCATGCCCCTCCCCCAAGTCACTTTATTGCTGTAAAAGTTTTAGTTTTCATAAAACCCTCAAAAGGAGGAGAGGGTGCATCAACAAAAACCTCAAAGTGTACCTGCACTCTGGTACATAACTTTTCCATAGACAGGTGCTTACGAGCCAAAAAGCTAAAAGGAAAACTGTATTAGCTTAGAAAATCAGTACATTTGTCCAGCATTGGGGTCCAGCAAGCGATGTACAGGGTTGCCTATTGACAAACCAATGAATTAGTTTAACCTCAGAGACATCCACGCTCTACTTGAAAAAATATCAGGTAGTTACAAGGAAATTTTGTTCTAAACAGTATCATTTCAAACTACAGCATTTAGCATTATCAGTCAGACCTGTTCGTGCTAGGGTAATAAGACGCTGAATTATGAAGAGGTTTACAAGAATCAATGAATAAATATAATGCCTATGCTAACACAGAATCTTAAAATGCAGGTGCATGAAAGAAAGATTTGGACTTCACAAGCAGCAGCAATAGATGCCTCAGTGCCTTCTGCTTCCAGTTGAATGAATGAAGGGGAATTTAGATGGGGGAAAGACGCATACAAATATACACTTCTGCCCTGAGCAAGTTCTCCAGCAGGTATTACAGTGGAAAACTAAGGCAGGTGGCAGGCATGTTTGTTAGCAGTTCTGAGGATGCATTTTTTTCCTTCTTGAAATGTTGGTATTATCCAACTTCTACGTGCCTAAAAAAAGCAGCCACACTTTGGTAACTGCAGCGTGATCTAAATGTGAGCGTAGTTTGATTCTATGCCAGGATTTCTCAGACTGTGGGTAACGGGGTTGGGCTCTCCCACCCTCCCTTGCTCCGGTTTGGCTCCAAATTGGAGTCATTCCAGAAGCTACATGACCTACCGGGAGGGCAGGGAGGCCTCTTCCAGGTCACACCAGGCCAGCGACCCACTGCACAGGCTTCTGCGGGCCTCAGAATGTGCCCATATATCTATGGAGGGGCCTCAGAAAATCATCTTCATACAGGGACGCCTATGTGGGCAAATGCTATCCCTGCACAACGAAGGATCATGCTTTAAAAAAAAAAAAAGAAGAAGAAGTGAGTTCCATTGGGTTTCACAGTGCAACTTCAGTTCAAAAACAGGTGAGATATTAATTGGGGCAATAAAGTCATATGAAGTGGGTTTAAGAGTTAGACTGAAGTAACCACATTTTATGAAGTGGAATATTGCATCAAGAGGGCAATGAAAACCTCAATTTATATTGGAAATGAATGTAACATCCACCTTTATTATTCAGATTTTTCAAAGTAGGTCGAGGCTGGCTTTTTAAAGAGTACCACATTTGGAAGATAGCAAAAATAGTAGGGTGTGCAGACAGACTGGATAAATATTTACAAAGAAATGACTGCTTGGGCGAAGGGCAAGAGCTTTCCAGTCTAAAAGCGTGAAATAAATTGGAACAACAAAATTGGATGCTTAGTCCTATTGTTCACATTCAGAACAGACGCCGATTGATTTGTATGGACTACAATGATTTACTCAATTGAGTGAACTTCTTTCATTTACTGAATGGAAGGAATACTGACTCAAATGTACCGCATACGGAGATATTCCTGTTGCTACCCATAAGAGGCTATGAATTATACTGCAGCAACTTCTTACAGTTTGTTAGAAACAATTCAGCTAGTATTGCCTGGAGATTTTTTTTTGAATAAGTATTTTCATTCAGCATTGATGAGAACAGACATGACAGCACATAAGCCATATTGTACAATGCAGGCTGGTTTTTGCCAGGAAATGTATCTCGTCTAAGATGGCAGGCATCCACCTTCCACAAAGCACGGAAACGTCTTATTGAAAAACAAGATCTCTTTCTCTTTTTTTTTAAATACACAGGATACAATTCATAGAATAGGCTCTTGGAAGGAAACAACATATTTGTATACAACCTTGGCCGAGATCCAAAATTGATAAATCACCAGCAGAAATACCAGCTGCTCAGAATGTTCTTTAGACACACACACACACACACACACATATATATAAGCATGCTTCCAGAAATTCGCTATGCAACTGTTGGTGCCAGTCTGCTTATAAATGAAATGCTGCTGAGGCAGAATCTTCGGACAAACACAGGGCATGATGGTTTCATGATGACATGTTCAACGACAATCCGCAGTTCTGTGAAGAGAGTCCTAAAAATGGGGGGAAAGGGGTGTTCAGCGATGCTATACTGTTATACTGCAACAGTAGCTCCTAAATTCATTTAAAACTAAACTAATTAAAATGCGCCATAAATTAGTAGAATAAGCCTAGAGGGAGTGTTTGAACATAGCTCATGAACCTGCCTTGTACCAAGTCAGTTCAGTGGCCACTGTTCACTGGCCCAGTGTTGTCTACTCAACACCACTGTGGTCCAACACGAGGCATTTTTTTGGGTGCCCCTCAGCAAGATCAGGGTGCGAGCCTACAAGAAGCGGCAGGAGGCTCAGCACAGTGGGCAGAGCTGCTGCGTGTGTTTTTTCCATGCTTCGAAAAGCCCTCCCGCCTGCTTTGACCTCTTTACCGCTATTTTTAGGCTCATGTTCAACCTCCGAACTCAAAAGTGGGGTGATGTCATTGTGTGACACGTTTCACATCGCCACTTACTCCTGGGGTTCCATGTGGCCCACCTGGGAGGACAAGGTGGACCGCCCTGGTCTACACCGACTGAAACCACTGAAAACTGTTACCAGAAAGGGGGGGGGGCTCTCCCTGCCTTACCTAAAGATGCCAAGGATTAAACCCAGGGAACCTTCTGCAAACATAGGATGCCCTCCACCCCCACTGATAAATGGTAGCTACTCATCCTCTGCAACAGCTAGTTCTAGCTGATCTTAAGACACAATAATTCATAGGTCCACAAAGGGCGTTGTCCTCCTCCAGAAGGTGAGGCTTGCGCTCAGTAATAGCGCTGCATTAGGCAATCAGACCACTGGTCCATCTAGTTCAGTTAACTGGAAATGCCAGCAACTGAACACTTGGATTGACTGCATGCAAACTACACATTCTTTGACTGCTACTGCCCTCCTCCCCATCTGTTTATCTGAACTCACCGTTCTGATGCATATTCAGGAAAGGTGAAAGTAATCCAAGGAAGGGTTTCTTGGAATAGTTTCAATACTAGAGATTATTTTTGGTCCTTTTGATCCAGTAGCTCCCAGGACA
Organism: Plestiodon gilberti rubricaudatus; assembly: GCA_026170595.1. NCBI lineage: Eukaryota > Metazoa > Chordata > Lepidosauria > Squamata > Scincidae > Plestiodon > Plestiodon gilberti. Next base: position 74,312,830 of record JANXHW010000005.1, on the reverse strand, counting down.
CCCAGCGGTCTAAACATTACATTTCTAGTGCACAACAACCATAAAAGAACAGGTATTTTTAAATGATTTCATACCGGCAATAAGGATTTCTGCGGGATGAATAACGGAGTGTAAGAAACCTGTAGTAAATAAAAGGCTGCAGCAAGCTTCCTTGCCCACTAAAAAGAAAAAAAAAGTGGTAAATAAAGGAGATGGATTCATTCGTACAAATGATAGAACTTATGATTTACAATGAGATTATCATGTTATGCTTTTTACACACAATCGCTTTGAATTAAAAAGACTTTCATTTAGATCAGGGGTTCTCAACCTTTGGGGGCCCGCATACCCGTATGCGGGCCCCCAAAGGTTGGCGTACCCCTGGACCCCCCAAAGTCCCACGTACTCCCCAAAAGTGGGTTTTTCCGGCCTGTGGCACAGCCAAGTGGATTCTCCCGCTCTCGCCGCAAGCCGGAGGGAAAGGCCTGTAGCCTTTCCCTCCAACTTGTGGTGCAAGCAGGAGAACCCACTCGGCCGTGCCACAGGCCAGAAAAAACAGCTAAACTGCCCCCGGTAGCTCTCCCTACCTTTTCTCACGGCTGTTGCCATGTGGGATCTCCTGAAATCTTGCAAGATCCAATATCGTGGCATGAGATTTGGGAGCCGCGCTCTTGGATCTCGCGGGATTTTGGGAGATCCAACATGGCGGCGGCTGTGAGAAAAGATAAGGATAGCTACGAGGGACAATTTAGCCTTTTTTCCGTTTTCCGCTGCCCGTTAGCTGCTGATCACACCAGCTGATAACGGGGAGCATCTTGCATACCCCCACCACAGGTTAGGAAACCCTGATTTAGACATACACAAAAACTATAAGCAATTGACAGAAGCACAGCTGCTGATCATTAGGAATTATTTCATTCATTAAAACCAAGCACACTTGGGTCCCTTGCAATTTTTACATGAGATGCCCTGCTTTGCTGAGGCAACATACGGCATGCAGAATTCCCTCCCTCAGAAAACTCCAGAACTTACAGCCCAATCCTATGCATGCCTACTCAAAAGTAAGTCCCATTAAGTTTAATGAGATTTACTCTCAGGTAAGTAGGTATAGGATTGCAGCCATACAGCACAATCCTACATCATGTCTACTCAGAAGCAAGTCCCATTGTGTTCAATGGGGCTTACTCCCAGGAAAGTATGTAAAGGATTGCAGCCTGAATCATTAAAATAAATAGCTTCAGAGATCTGTGCTCCACTTTTCCACAAATGGTCTCCAGGAAAGCTTGCATTCAAAATTAAAATAAAAGAACAACGTAACAAGTAGATTTGGCCCTTTTTTGCTTCTTTAACAACCAAGTCCAAATTCATGCACTTGGTAGTCACGTTTCACCAAAATGACATGAATGTGATGATCATACAGATCTCTCACTGTAGGGTCTGAGCAACTACCCTTAAGGTGCCACTTGAACAGAGACTCTTAGGTTCTTAATCCCACTCAGTGTCATGGCAAAGAAATGACAAATGCTCATTTGTCAAATGCATTTGACACATGCATCGTTTTGGGTCCATTAATGTTCTTCAATATCTTGACAGTAATATGTTTATACTAGTATAGGTAAAGATAAAGGTGACCCCTGACAATCAAGTCCAGTCGTGTCCGACTCTAGGGTGTGGTACTCATCCCCATTTCAAAGCCAAAGAGCCAGCGTTGTCCAAAGACGCCTCTGTGGTCATGTGGCCAGCATGACTCTCCTTGCCGCAGCGCGTAGCATGCAGCTGGAACACGGAGCGCTGTTTACCTTCCCGCAAGCGGTACCTATTTATCTACTCGCATTAACATGCTTTGGAACTGCTAGGTTGGCAGGAGCTGGCCAAGCAACGAGAGCTCACCCCGTCACAGATTTGAACTGCCGACCTTTCGATCGACAGCTCATGGTTCAGCGGTTTAACCCACTGCGCCACCCGCTGGCCTGTTTATACTATAACCTCTGCTAACTGGGCAAAGAGATCCTCTTATATTTAAGCAACTATCCAACTATCCCAGTAAAGCATCATTTCCGGTGGCTATTGCCTGGTTCGTCTTCTGCATCTTTTAAACTTACAAGTCCTTTTGTGTCAGGAAATTATTTAGCTAGGCAAACTGTTTTGGGAACTTTTTGTTGTTGTTGAAAAGCAGTACAGAAATATTCTTGATAATATTAATTTTTCATTGTCACATACCTGAAAAGCATAAACACAGTAGCTGGCATCAAGAAGATTTCATTGCAGGCTATAAATTTTAGGATGTTCTGTTGATTCGCATTTAACTTGTCCAAGAGATTTCTTAGAAAGGGAAGACTATTTAACCCCCTTGCCTTTGAAGAAGAAAACAAGCAACGTCAGGACAAACAGTAGCATTCGGTTTGGTGCCCATTTATATAAAAGTCATATTATGATCATGTTTTCAGCCATATTGTACTTTTAGAGAGCAATCCTGTGCAACAAACGTTGGAAGCAGTTGCGAACATGACGTAAAGCACATCCGCGATGACTGGAGAGTAAGGGTGGCCGGCGCAGAGGCTGGCCACCCTCACTCGGCTGCCGGATCATCCATGCGGCCGTCGGAGGAGGTAAGTGCAGCTCCGGCGGGGTGTGTGGTCCGGGTGGCGAGGAAGGCCGGGGGGTGCGGATCTGGCCTGGGGGGTGGGATGGCGATCGCCATATTCCCATCCCCTTTCCAGGCTGGACCCACCGTTACACGGTCTCCTCAAACTTGCGCCAGTGAAGTAGCTGGCGGAAATCCGAGGCCCATTGGGGCCTCCCTGTGCTACCTCTGGGGGAAAGGGACGAACGTCCCCTTCCGAGGAGACCTCGGGGAACGAGGATAGGATCCGGTGGGCGGCTTGGGCCTCCGCCCGGATGCTTAGTAGGATTGGGCGGCCAATTAATTATTTTACGAACTTTGAAAGGTAAAGTGAACCCATTCAAAGACTGAGTTCTTCAAGACTAACCCTTCAAAACTGAGTTAATTCAAGAACACAGAAGACAGGATCTGCGTTTTAAAGAGAACTGACATAGGCTTCACATATACACCGGACACATGATCTTTACCAAACACATGATCTTTACCAACTCTTTTTTCTTTTTGCAGAGATCCCACTAAAGTGAGTGAAAAATCTGCAAAGCTCACAATGCCCTCCTCCCATGCAACTTTCACTGACTTCAACCCCGCTTCTACAGGAGAGCATCCAGCGTAAACCTCAACTTCAGTTTAACCTTCTGCTTCATCAGGATTGCTTCTCGTATATTGGATATAAGATTGTCTTTATGTTTTTCTCACCCTGCCTTAAGTATGGTATACTTGGTTCTCTTCCCCTCCCTTCAGTAGCCTCACAACAACCTTGCGAAGTAGGTTAGACTGAGAGAGTGGCTCACCGAAAGTCACCTAGTGAGCTTCATCGCTGAATGGCAATTTGCACCCCAGTCTCTCAGATCCTGGTCTGACACACTATCACTGATCTTCAACCTTGGGGTCAGGACCCCAATGGGGCTGTGAAGCCTCATTTTTGGGGTCGTGGCAACTTATAGGAACCAAAATGGCCACTGGGGGGGGTAATGCTGGGAACCTGTTGGGTGGGGCTTCCACAGGGATTTCATCCCCCCCTCTCTTTTGATTTGCTGGGGAGGTGGTGAAGAACTGCGGCTTGGCTCTCCTGTACTGGAATGACCCCGCCAATGGTGGTGCGGGCCGGGCGAGCTTGACAGGATGAGGCCAGGGTGGGGGGGTGGCGGCAGGGGGTGAGCAGATTGGGTCAAGGGAGGGGCAGGATCAATGGTGGGTCCCCAGCCTCATACTCTATTTTGGGGGGGATTGTGGCACAAAAAAGGTTGTAGACCACTGCTCAACACACTGGCTCCCAGTGACTTCCTCTACACAGCAACCCCATCATACAACAGGAAGCAGCATCTCCTGTTGCTTCAAACCATGACAAAGGTTAATAGCCAGAATACACATTTTCAGCTTCCAATTTGGAAATTCATTCATTTTCTCACATTTGTACCCTGTCCTCCTTAAAAGAAACAGTGAGGGCATAAATGGGGGGGGGGGGGGAGAGAGAGAGAGAGAAGGATCACATATATTGGCATACTTACATCAAGAACCTTCTTTGTGTAGGTGGCAGCGTGAAGCAAAGAAAACAACAAAACTGGGAAAATACTCACTGAAGCAAAAGGTAAGGAAAAATTACGCACACGCACACATTTTTATCACAATGAGTCAGTGCTTTCCAAAGTGTGAGGCGCGGCTCCTGGGGGCATTGCACCGGCCCCCAGGAGTGGTGTGGGAAGCTTGCCGCCCAATCCGTTCGGCTGTGAAACCACAACACAGAGCAGAGGCTCCACTTGGCAGGCTGAGCATCTCAGGCAGCATTTGCACACTCTGAGGGGCAACCTGGAAGTGCTGTAGGGAGACATCATCACGTCAAGCATTACTGCCCAGCACTTCTGGGTCCAGAGCTCCACGGCTGCAGCAGCCAGGGTGTCGCGGGGCAGGGAAGTCTGGGAAGCACTGCTATAAGTTGAATATTCAAGCATATCCCTCATTTATGCTGCTGAATGCACCATGGTCTCCATTTTCTAGAACAGTTCAAACCTTTTGTATAGGAAACAATTCACACCTTAAAGGGTCAGAAAGTTAAAGCAAGGGTGCTCTCTCCATAACTTTGTACTTGTGCACGATGTTTCAAAACAAGGACTGGCAATACTCAGTTGTCAAAGTGTTCACATTTGTATGCATCAACAATTGTTTATTAAGGCTGCAGATTAAGTCAGCCAACTAAAGTTTTAGGTCATTAACTGCTGGGACTGAGATTCAACAGCAGACTTTTTTATTTTCTGAAGCTGTTCTTAGTTCCGGTGTATTATGTCAACAGAAAAACAAAAACAAAAAAACACCAGAGGTCGTGTTTTCTTCTGATAAGGAAGCAGCAGCTTCAGAGCCAAACTAGATGTGATCAGGCCATCAGTCTCCTGTCTCCCTCATACAAAGCAGAGGTAAAACTGTGGGTGTGGAAGAGGGGAGCTGAACCTTACATGTGAACTTGTGTGCTTTCATGCCTAGTTCTGGCCCTTTGCTGATTAACTTCAGTTCTCACACTTTCAGTATCTCTGAAAGGCACCTACAATGCGGTTCCAGGAATATGCAACTTTATTGAATCAGAAGATGAACAAGGGCGAAATCCACCCTAAACTTCCGGCGCCGGCATAAGTGCTCTGGCGCTAGAAGCTGTCACAAACATGCTGTAAGGCACGTTTGCGCCTACTTTAGATCAAGGGAAGCTGGCACAATCCCTGTCTCCGGACCAAGGATGCGGCTGCTGGAGGCAGGTAAGGTTCATGCCGGCAGCCGCGTAGGCAGTCCGGGCAGTGAGGGAGGGGGACCATTGGACGAGCCAGCCCAGGAGGGGGCGAGGATGGCGTCGGTCATGTCCCCGCCGGGCTGGCTTGGCCTCCTCCTACTTCCGGCAGAAATCCGAGAAGGCTGATAGGGCCGGTCCTGGTTTACACCCGGGGAAGTAGACCTCCGGCCCGCCACATGGCGGGCCGTGGCGCAGGATGGGATCCTTATGCTGGATTTCGCTGTAAAACAGCTACGAATTCTTCTAATTAGTAGACAGCCCTATTTATATCTGTTAGCAGAAAAGATAGACAGACGTCTAGAAAAGGTTGGTCCATTCTCACTCACTAAGCACATAAGTCACTTGCACTCAAAACAACTCACGCTGAATAAACATGCTTAGAATTGCACTGCAAAAAAAAAGGAAGAGGGCCTCTGATTGACTGAGCACCATTTTGGATGAGGTATTATTTTGCTCTTCTCCTCCCTTCCCCTTCTAAATTCACATTTTCCTCCCATTCCATTCAGGTGATACTACAGGAGTCAGGGAAAGGAGCCGAAGTTGCTTTGCAGTTCTCTTGGCGGAGTCTACTCAACAAGAGGAAAGGACAATTAGCCAAGCTAAGGCACAGCAGGCTGTAAAACTGCAACTCTACCGTTTTGCTTGAGGACAACCCTACTGAAAACAAGTAGCAGATCCAGATATTGTAACCGATTCTCAAATTACATTATTCATTCATTTATTACAGTTTTATTTCACTCTTCTTCCAAAGAGCTCAGAGCAGCACAGAGGGTTGCGTTTCTCCCTTTAACAATCCCATAAGTTGACTTAGGGTGAGAGATAGTTACTAGCCCAAGATCACTCAATAAGCTATGTGACCAAGCAGGCATTTGAACCCAGGTCTCCCGCCAATCTAAGTCTAGCCATGACACCACGCTTGCAAACACTGCTTTGAAACTGAAGTATTCCAACTAAGCAGAAAACTCTTGGATAAAGGATACTCGTAACCGGGTAGGAATTGACAAAGATGAGGGAATACAAAAGATAATGACAGCTGTCTTCCACCAATGCCTGGGCCAGGAAGGCTCTGCTTAATTGGAAGTGTGGTAACCTTTGGTGAAGTCGAAGAGCACTGGTAAGAGCGTTTGCCAGCAAGGCACGTTGATAAAAGCTAGCGGCTTCATGCAACCTAAGAATTATCAAAGGAGAGGTTACCATACAAACCAAGCCACAGCCTCTTTCTCCCCTGAGAATTGCATCATAATTGCAGCGTCTCTCAAGCCACCAGCCCTGCTAACCACAGCCAAGACATCATTACCCTTCATTCCAAGGAACATTCCTTATATTTGGTACTAACTCTACAGATATACCAAGTAAAAAATGGCATCACAAACATACTTTTAAACACACACAGATCTACTTTGTTTCTTTGGAGAGAAAAAACCCCAGAAGTAATGTAGATAAAAGAATGCAGTAACTGGAAGCTAATAATTAAATTGATTTTAAGTAAAGATAAAAAAATGACATCTAAAATAGCCTGCACTCATTGAAGCTCAATATATAGATACAAATAGACTGATGACCAGGCATAAATAGCACTAAATGCTAAGCATTAATATTTGTAGAATATTGGGTGCAATTCAGTCAAAGTGAAGGGTTTGCATATCGATGTCGATGGAAGACATTTACACATGTGCTGAACTCTTCCACCGAGAGCCTGTCTTCATCAGACTGAGCCCTACATGAGTATTTAATACAATTATGATTCAGAGCATTTCAATATTGTGGAGCTATGTAGACTTCTGTTTTTGTCCTTTCTGCTCCGTTCTCCATTAAGCAAAACAGCATCTTCACTAAAGGCCCAGATATCAGGGGCACTACATCTTAAGAACATTATTATACGTACCCCAGAAGAGGAAGAACAAATAAAGCTGAACAGTAAACAGTGAATATTCGGGAAAGCCACATTGCTGTGTCCAACTTGTTGGTCATCAGAAATTGCTACAAAGAAAGAAAACATGGGGGGAAATGTGATACCTCCTTTTAAAAAAAAAAAAAAACAGATACCCACCAGATCCATAACATAGGCAACAGTTAAGATGAGGAATTTATATGCCTGTAAACACCTGGTCTTTATTTAAACTTAAAAAGTGGAACAGACATGACTGGTCAAGTACATGTAGTACCTTTTGTGCTCAGAACAATTAATTAGTAATTAACACAGCCCAGATATCTGCCAAAAAGAAGGGAGTTGGAAGAATGTTATGCTTAAGTTTCCTCCACAAAGGCCATCCAGCATCAGGAAGAATTCAAATCTAACAGGCCAACTCCAGAACTTGCTGCAACTAGATAAAATTTGTGACAAATAATTATTAAGAAATTTTGCTTAGGACACTTTGAGCAGAGCAAGGGTATCTAGATTGCCCTCTCCTAGCAACCAGTACAGGCTGTTTTGGCACACCTTACTCCATGAGGTAACGGGGCAGGAAGTACCAAAACTGAACCCCTGGTAATAAGAAGTCCAAAATATCCCTGTACTGCTCACAGAATGAAGGTATCCACTCTACCTCATAATTCAGTGTTTCCCAAACATTTTTGACCTGCGGCTCTCTTGACCATTGGTGATGACTCCCCATTACATTATGTTGATGCCTGCCAATTGGCATTGCACTGTTTTCCCGAAAGGATTCTGTGGAACTTCACGGCTCCCTTGCCTGGTTTCCACGGCTCCCGTAGGAGCCACACCTCCCACTTTGGGTTTCCCTAGAGGATTCTGTGGAACTTCACGGCTCCACTGGCTGGTTTCCACGGCTCCCCTGGGAGCCGCACCTCCCAGTTTGGGAACCACACCTCCCAGTTTGGGAACCACTGTCATAATTAATACAGGTGCTGGCTACCCAACTTCACATCCACTTCCTTCTTGTAGCATCCAGGGCAAGAGGTGTAACAGATTTAGTGCAGGAATTTTTCACCGTTCTATCAAATGCGTAGGGAGTATTTTTCTACAGTATATGATATAAATGATGCAGGGAGGGAAACCCTCAAGGTACAGGCAGTTCCTACAATAAATATGCTAGCAGACAGGTGTACAAACAGCCCAGACATTTGCCAAAAAGAAGGGAGTTGGAAGAATGTTATGTCCACTGGCGTCGCTCGAGGTGGGGCGGAACAGTAAGTTCCGCACCGTGCTAACCTCTGTTTACTCCCCGACATGAGGCAGCCCCGCCCCCTCACTGTCGGAGTCATTCAGTGTGGCGAAGGCAACGTGCATGGAGTCTACTGCGTGTTGCCTTCACCGCACTGAATGGCTTTGACGGCGAGGCCGCCTCGTGCCAGGGAGTAAACGGAGGTTAGCACGGTGCGGAACTTACTGTTCTGCCCCACCTCGAGTAATGCCAGTGGTTATGCTTACGTTTCCTCCACAAAGGCCATCCAGCATCAGGAAGAATTCAAATCTAATAGGCCAACTCCAGAACTTGCTGCAACTAGATAGAAGAATTTATGACAGACTAACAGCTGCACCACTGTAGTCATGACATATCACAGTCATGACATTACACTGGCACTGCACAACTATGTTTTAGGAAAACATCTGGTGACAGTCTACAATATCAGGGTGTAAGAAAGACCTACATAACTCCAAGACAAATGCAACACCACCCCAGTCAGGTATGGCAGCTCACCCAGATCTTTACATCTTCTCTTTTTGTTCTCTGCCTGGGATTACAAGAACAATGAGCCTGTCAAAATCCGGTAGGCCCAGATATATAGCTAGTGAGCTGCCAATGCCTTCTGGTTTGACGAGTCACAAGGTGCAGGCCTGGTGTAAGCTATCATATACTGTGAAATCTCACATTTTACCAGTGAGCAATACCTAAATTTTGCATACCTAAATTGCAACCTTACTTACCCTGTGGGCTTTTCCAACTGACAAGGGCCCTGCCTGCTTCCAACCTAAACGGAGCAGGATAAATCTAGCTATCGGGGTAGTACAGAGTCACACCCATGTCATGTACAGATTGCCTACACATGACTAGAAGCTGAGTGTGTACAGACCGATTACGCAAGAAACACACTGTCAAGAGGATGGCCGTATCCCTCAACCGTCTCCTTTTTCCATGGTATGTTTGTAGCCGATTCATTTGCAATGACCCCCACCCAGGGTGTACAGATCACCATTCTACACACGGTCAGAGGAACTCTAAACCAGCTGCGAGACGAATTTGCTGCCCCCCACCAAGGACAGGCTACCACTCTGTGAAAGCACCAAGGGGCGGCTGGTTAAGAGACTTCCCAGGGTTCTGTGCACAGGGACCCCGTCAGAGCTGCACGGATCTGAGGCTGCAATCCTAGACACGCTTGCTTAGGACGGAGTGAGTCCCACCAAACTCAATGGGCCTTACTTCTAAGGCGACATGCCTAGGACTGTGATGTGAAACCAGTTTCAAGATGCGTGGCTCTGGGAAGGCCCGCAGCCAGAGCAACGAAAGAAGCCCGACCGACCGCTCCTAGGCCAGCATGTGGGCTCGTTGGCTGGCAGCCAGCCAGCCCTACTACTCACTCACCACGGCCCCGCCGCCCGCGCCTCCCTGCATGGGCCCATTCTGCGCCGAGTCCGCCATGGCTGCGCCACCGCCCGGCTTCGCTCCAGAAGGAAGGAGGACCTCGGAGAGCAGAGGGTTAATCAGCTGCGCCAGGAAGAGGAAGAAGACGAGGACCGAGGCCGTCGCGCGCGAGCCGTGTCCAGAGAGCAGGGAAAGGCGGCGGAGGCTACAAGCGCGCGGAAGATGAGCGAACCTTCGACCGGGAAGCGAGAGAGACCTCAAGGCAGAATGATGAGCAGGGCGCACGCGCCGAAAGTCCTCTTCCGGTGGGAGGGGTCGCCAGAGAACATGCTGGGTAATGTAGTCTTCGAGGGTCGGTGCCCTGGCTGCGGCGGCTCAGCTGCAGAATGCGCCGTTTTGCGCCAGCCCCGAAGGGAGGCTGGAGCTCGTTTTCCCGGTCTTCTTTCTCAGTTTCTCTAGTCTGATCCGATCACCCCCACCCTGCCACTTCCGCGGTTTGGTGACTACTGCTCTCCAAAATTGGCTTCTTTCTAGTTGCGACTTTTGCCACCTCAAATTGGGCCTAACCAGTTTGGTTGGAGAAGGCGTAAACTCCGGTGTTCCCTCCCTGGCAGAGCTGCTATGACTAGAGGTGGGAGAAAATGGGTTTATTTTTTCCGCAGATTTTGGTATTTAACCAAAATGAAATAGCAGAAGGCCGTGTTATTGTGTTTTTATTCCAATTACCTCCCCATTTTTATCAATCGTAAGTAACCACTTTAAAAGTGTACTAGGTAGGTGGTGTAGGTTGTACAGTGTCAGCAGATGAAGAATGATGCGAAATTACATGGTTTTATTTATTTTCACTTTTCCGGTTTCTGCTAAAAATCTGCAATAAAATAAAATAAAACCATGTAATTTTGAATCATTCTTCATCTGCTGACACTGTACAACCTACACCACCTACCTAGTTCACTTTTAAAGCAGTTACAATTGATAAAAAAAATTGGAATAAAAACACATAACACTTTCTGCTGTTTCACTTTCTATTGAAATCTGCCGGGGGGGGGGGAATAAAACCGTTTTCTCCCACCTCTACCCATCAGTCACGGAGTGGCAGCCTGTCAACACAAGTGTTGGCCCCATGTCAGTGTGACGGCAGCCTAACATTGGCCTGACTGACATGCAATGAACCCATCACCATTCCTCCCCAGGCCCAAAGCCAGTTGCCAGGGAAGCGCTGCCAGGTTGAACCAAGCAGGGAGCACAGGTCACCGTCCAATGAGTGGCTACCGCTGGGATGATGTCTCTCTGGCTGGCAAGCCCCAGGAATGAGTACCACAGTAACAGTCACCACTGCCAATCTTGGGGAGATGCCCCAATGTGAGAGAAAGGCACACACAGAGAGAGCAAGGTATGGAAGAGAGCTCTCTTCCGATTACAGACAAGGAGCTTCCCCTCTCCCAAATTGCTGGATCCATGAGTGAATCACAAACTAGAGATTAAAATAAAAGTGCACTCCTAAACATGATTAAAAAGGTAAAGGTGACCCCTGACAATTAAGTCCAGTCGTGTCCATGCTTACTAGAAAGTTAACTTTATCAACCAATAGGGCTTTCTGAAGGCAACATAAGTTTTAGATGCAGTTTTAGTTTTAGATGCAGGGGCAGACCATCCATGAGGCTAACACAGGCAGCAGATTGGCAGGAAGATGCCCACCCGACTGCCTCCACTGCTTTCCCTCCTCTTCCTGCTCCTCCCTAGATTGGAAAAGGAAGAGAAGGTGCAGCAGCAGAAGAAGCGTGAAGGAAACAAGAGTACAGGTGGGCCCCCATATCCACTGATTCGCTATCCATGGTTTCAGTTATCCACGGGTCGTGGGGACACACACACCCCCCAGGCTTTTACTTTTTTCCCAGTAAGCTTCGTTTCTTCCTTAAAGAAACAGGAGAAGTAGCCTCTGGCTGCTTATTACAGGCAAGTAGAACGAGACTAAGTACTAGAGAGGCTCTGCAAGGTTAACAGAAACCTTGCAGAGCCTCTCTAGGACTTAGTCTCGTTCTACTTGCCTGCAATGGAGGCTGCTTCTCTGTTTGTTTTAAGGAAGAAACAAAGCTTGCTGAAAGAAAAATAAGAGCTGGGGGGGTGCAAGCATGCCTGCCTGCAGGGGAGGCAGGGTGGGGGGGCCCTCAGGAAACCATGGAGGGGGTGTTTGCTCTTATCCACGGTTTCAAGTATCCACGGAGGGGCCTGGAACATATCCCCAGCGGATATGGGGGCCCACCTGTAGTGGGCTAGAGTGGTGCCGTAGGTAGCCCAGTGACAGCTAAACATTTAACTGTATTACAGTTACAGTTGCAATTACAGTTGCAGCTATGTAATGGTACCCAGCCACCTCACCCTGGCCGCCTCTTCTGGTGAGGGGGGGGGCATTTGAAGAGATAAGGTAGCAAACAGGATGAGGAAGGATATTTAACCCTTCCCTGTCTGCCACTTTTCTCCTGCCACTTCCCCACTGCCCAGTTGCTTCCCCCTCCTCCTCCTACCCCACTGGGCTACCACCAGCCTTATGCTTTCTTCACAAGCATCGGTTTGGAAGCCCTAGCTGGGAGAAAAGCAACTTGGAGGGATAATTGCAAGTGGAAAGGTGAGAACTGGGAAAGGGTTAAGCACCTTCTAGCCACGCTCTGCAAATCGTCCACCTCACTTTGCACAGGCAAAGTAAAGGCCTGGTAATGTGTATTTCTGGCCCAAGTGCTATTGGTTCCAATATAATTTTTTGCACACTTAACTATACAGTATCTGGATATCTGGATTGTACCTGTGTTGTTTTCAGTAGGATCAAATTGTTTGTAGCCAAGTTTGTCGGCTTGAGTGGCCTGTCAGGCTGCAAATGTTGTGGATTGTGGATTAGGCTGCTTCTCTCAACTAGCAAAATTATTAATCACATCCACAGCCATATACAGAAGATGAGCTTGGCATTTTAAAACAGATGCAAAGCAAAATCCCATGGAACAGTCCATCACACTCAACCGGCATTGCTCAGTCTCACCCCTATTTTTTTCATCCACAGAAAAAGAATGAAAAGTAACTCAATTTATTCATAGGGAGCCACATCGAAGCAAGGCTCCTGGGTTTGTTCATAGTTGCATAGGAGAAGGAATGTTGGCTGGTGTAACTTGTTACGTGGGGGTGAGGACAGCTGCACCTGGTGAAATTCCCACCTGCACGGCCCTTAAAGTTACAGGAGTCCTGTTTTCCTTGGCATCTGGTCATTCTATTTATTCCCCCTTGCCCCACTATGCAGCAGGGTCAGGAACTTACATTTCTGACTTGCCTGTTCTGTCTGAGCTGCCTACAAATATCTTGATGTGATTATTTGCAGTTGACCAGGAGGGGCACCGGGAAGATACAAAAGGGATGGGAAATAAGCGAAAGAAACTGCTCAGATGTTAGTGTCAAACTTGGAGAGAAAGGCCAAAAAGACAAGGGGAAAAAAATGTTTGAAGAAAAGAACAAAGCTGCCTGTCAATTAGGCTAGGTGAAGCTGAAGCTAATGGATCCTCTGCCAGGAGAGATGAAACGCGGAAAGAAAAGAGGCAGGAATACAAACACAAAGGGGCGGACATTAATTGTGCAGCTGAAGCTTTGGGTGCACGCGCCCCTCCCTCAATCACAGGGACCCATACAAAGGACGGCCATTGCTATCTACTCTTGATAAAAGCCAAACTGCCTGGTGCTTTTTCCAGGGATTGTATGGACTCAGCCTATCAGGTGATCCCTTTAGTCCTAGTCAGCTCGAAACTTGTCAACCCCTGTTGGCCCTGGACTCATCCACATGGCTGAGAATAGGGAGCAATGCCAAACCAGTGACAGCTCTCTACCCACAGCCCACAATGTGAGCGACAGGCTGCAGGTAGACCGCAGGTGCAGGAATCATATCTTTAAAAGCTTCCCGCCCATTAAAAGTGATAACAAACCCCCCGCAAATGCAGAAGTGGCCGGCCAGGGAGAACATGTTCTATTTCTAAGTTTAAAATATTTCTAGGCCCATCCAAGGAACCACCAAAGCTATCTGTGACAAGGGGAAGGTGCTGGCGAGAAGGCAATGAGAGGGCAAAGCCAACGAGAATGCTGGGTGTGCTTTGGGGTCCCGGGTGGTGGCACCGACCTGCTGAGCTCAGAGGCGGAGCTACAGCCTCCGGCCGCCTTTGCCGTAACCAGCTCCGGCTGCGAGGCAGTCGGCACAGTGGCCCTCTGGGCAGTGGTGGCAGTGGCCCCCTGCCACTGAGCTTGGGCTTCCTATATGGCTTCACTGCCCAGCAGCCTGCCAGAGCACACTGCCTCCTGCCAGCGCACATCCCCTTCCTGCAGCCGTGGTCCGAGCCTAATTCTCCACTCCAGTTGGAAACTACCTTTAAAACTCCTGCTCAAAGTTGCTGACATTCAGCTGCTGATTGCAGCAGCAACTAAGGCCCAGCCTGTTGTGTACCCCCGGCGGTCAGTCCGCGTACCACCAGGGGTACGTGTACCACAGGTTGGGAACCTCTGGTCTTGTGTGTTAATAGAAAACTTTGGTTGGATAAATGTACACCATTTCTTTTCCACATTTCATTTTGCATTCACAATACTCAAAGCTCCATTTATTTATTTTAATTTCACATTTTTATATACCTCCTTCCTCCACGGAGCTCAGGGTGGTATACATAGTTCATTCCCTGCTTTTGTTCTCACAACAACCCTGTGAAGTAGAATAGGCTGAGACATAGTGACTGGCCCAAGGTCACCCAAGGCTTCATGGTGGAGCAGGGATTCAGACCTGGATCTTCCAGGTCTAAGTCCAACTCCACAGAGGCGCAGGAACACGACGGGGCGCCTGGGCAAGGGGGCGGGGCATCCGCCCTCTGCAGCCAATAGGAGGGCAGAGGGAGGCAGCTGCGCACGCAGCACGTCTCCTATTCCCCCCCCACACCGGTTTTGCTATCATTTTGGAGCCGAACGGGCTCCAGGGAGGGCGGGCGGGCCGAACAGAAGACGGCCAAAGCAACCGGTAAGGGACACGGTGAGCGCCTGGAGCAGCTGCTCCGCACGTCCATCGGGCACGGGCCGCGCGCCCATGCCTGGAGCAGCTGCTCCACGCGCTCCGCCCTGCTTACGCCACTGCAACTCCAGAACCACTACACCATCCTGGCTCTCCAATTTAAAGAATGTTAAATTATTTGACATTCCTGGCATAGGAACCACCAGTCCCATATAGTTGCTCCCATATACCTACAGTGCAGCTCCCCTACTGCTAAGGTCGAAAACCTCCACCCATATAGGCTTGTGTGGTTCCAAACCCATTTCGAATGCATTACGACTGGGTCAAAAGTTGCACTAACCATGAGTGAGGGCATTCAAACATACTTCTTAGGATCACTTGTAAAAGGTGTGAACAACATGTTCTCAGGCTCAGCCCATTTAGAAATCCCTTCCGGTGCATACAAAAATTTGTTATATGCAGTCATCTTATGCATTAATACAAACGGGGCCAGAAAAGTTAAAAGATGTTTTGACTTTAGCTTGTGAGAACAGCCCATCGCACAGCCCTGCAATTTGATTTTGAATTCCAAGGGAAGGCAAACAGCTCCTGGTTTGTGGGCGTCTTCCATTTCACTATATGCTGTCTTCCTTGGCAGCACAGGGTGGATCTGCACCCTTTGTTTAAAAGGATCGATTAGATGAAAAATCAAGGGTGACATGTGAGGATATGAGCTCCAGGAGATAATTATAGCCTTGGGGCAAGATTGCACTAGACACAGCCCAACCTCCCCTGGTTCCCTCCCACACACCCACTCAAAGGTATGATTAATTAGCAGCCCCTTGGAAAAATGACTTCCCTTCCCAGTTAATTTTGTCTAGCAAATCATGCGCTGAATATTACAGCTCACTCCACCAGCACGCCTCACATTCTATGCCACTAAAAAGCATCCTTAGTGTTTACACACTTGCAGAACAAGCCTATGCATATTCCATTGAGCTACGCCACAGTTCCATTGAGTTCAGTCAGTGGGACTTACTCCCAGGAAGGTGTGCATAGGATTGCAGCCTTTGTATATAAATTCTTGTTGTTATTGTTTTAACTGTTATTTAAAGGGCACAAGTCTGGGTCTACTTGGTTGTGTATCCCATTGAATTCGATAACATTTAAAGGTGAGAAGGAGTATGAAAGAGGGTGTAAAACAAACTGTTTGGTGTGCAAGACTCAGCAAGGCATGGAGGGTCCCTCACTCTTTGCTTAGCATGCAATTGGTCATATGATCATCATGGTTCCGGGTTCAGGTCCTGTATTTCTAGTTCCAAGGATCTCGGTGGATCTGGTAGGGCTGGGAAAGAGATCTTCACGACTAGTTGGTAACTGTCCAGGTAGACAAGATTCCCGCATCTAGACCTGTGGTCAGTATAAGGCAGCTGTTTCATTGCATTCAGTGGAGATCAAGTCAATATTGGATGGTCTTTGGTTCCATTATTGGGCTACTGCCTGGTGCTGTTCTTGCAAAGGATGTTGCTGTCGTGGCTTTGGGGCTGAGAGACAACACAAACTCACTGAACCTGACTCGTAATTCCAGGTCAAACCACCCCGAAGTGCCTCTTCAAGCAGACTGACTGTGCACGTGATTTCTTGCTCCAAAGCCATCAACACGTGAATAGCATTCAGAGGCCCGATTAAAAATTGAAATTTAAAAAGCTCATACGGTTTAAATCGACAGCGAATCAAACGAAGATGAAGCCTACTGATTAATCGATCCCATTCCGATCAGATGGGTTAAACAGGAAGATGCGTTCGAGAAGACCAAGACCAGAGTCCAAAGGGGACCAGAGACCGAGATATGATGATGTGAAGGCACGATGGGAATGGCTGTCAAGAGGACTTGCTTTGTACGTTTTTCAGGGGAAATCCACCTTTTCGAACACGTTGCTGTGCCCGGATTCTAAAAGGGAATAATAAGCCCCCTAATCCGGATTTTCACCTACTAGTCACCGAAAATCCCATCACTTGAAGTCCGGCTACACAGCAGAGCAAACCCAGTGAAATGAAATGCTCTTTTTAAAAGAAAAATTGAAGCTGCAATCCTAGTATGCACCCTTAACTTGGCGTGCAAACAACAAGTAGTATGCTTGTTTCGGCGTAATTAGGCGTAATTAGCCAGGATGGCGTAGTGGTTTGGGAGTCAAGATCCAGGTTCAAATCCCCGCTCAGCCACAAAGCTTCCTGGGTGACCTTGGGCCAGTCACTATCTCTCAGCCCCACCTACCTCACAGGATTGTTGTGAGGACAAAAAGGAGGGGAGGAAATATGTACACCACTCTGAGCTCCTCGGAGGAAGGGCGGTATAAAAATGTGAAAAATAAATAAATTAGGATTCCGCAGAATGGCTGCAGCCCGCCTCGTATTCATTTGAATGCAAGTTCCATTGATTAAAGCCAGACAAACTAACAGCCCAATCCTATGTGGTAGTAGTAAGTAAATCCTTTATTGGCATACATATACACAACAAAACTAAAACTATATACATTGCCAATCCTATGTATATGTCTGTGCAGAGGTCAGCCAATGGGGCTTTACCCTCCGCTGAACCATGAGCTGTCGATGGAAAGGAGTTCGAATCCGGGACGGGGTGAGCGCTCGTTGCTTGGCCAGCTCCTGCCAACCTAGCAGTTCCAAAGCATGTTAATGCGAGTAGATAAATAGGTACCGCTTGCGGGAAGGTAAACAGCGCTCCGTGTTCCAGCTGCATGCTACGCGCTGCGGCAAGGACAGTCATGCCGGCCACATGACCTCGGAGGCGTCTTCGGACAACGCTGGCTCTTCGGCTTTGAAATGGGGATGAGCACCACACCCTAGAGTCGGGCACGGCTGGACTTAATTGTCAGGGGTCACCTTTACCTTTACCTAAGCGTGGATAGGGTTGCAACCATACTTCAAAAACAAACAGGGTTGGTGGTGGTTGTTGATGTTCATGTCATGTTTTCATGCTGCAATTTAACAACATTTCTACCCGCCTTTCCCTTCCCCCAAAAGGAGCGACCGAGACGGCGCACGAATCAAAATTAAAACAACAGAAACTGCCACAAAACTGCAAATAAAAGGATTCAGACTGGAGGATAAGAAATATATCGGTTAAAAAAAAAAAGACCGTGGTGATTCCCCTGCGGTATATTCTTTTTCCTTAGAATTTTCTACGATCTTAGATCTGTTTTTCTTCTGCCAAGGAGCGCTGTGGTTGCTTGCGGTTCTACCTATATTTCACCGTCCTGTGGGACTTTTCACCCCATTAAGATTTCACAACAGAGAGAGAGAGAGAGAGAGAGAGAGAGAGAGAGAGAGAGAGAGAGAGAGAGAGATGGCTTCAAAGAGGTTTAAATATTTTTGAAGGTCATAGTAGTACCCCTCTCAGAAACAGAAACGGGTACGCTGTGCCCAGAAGTATTTCTTTCTTATTAAACTCTAATCATTGCCTGTCTTTGTCAATCCATCCACTCTGTTCTGTTGAATGTCACGTACGTTGGCTAAAGCCAAGACAAAATGGAGGCGGTAATGCTAAGATATCCTGCAACATGAGCAACAGGGGGGCGTCACTCTCTTATGATGTGTAACTTATCACTACTTACTTTGAATACTAATTATGCTCGCTGATTTTGTGACTGTTTCTGGCGACCGCTTTCCACCTCATGCCCGCTAATCGTGTCAGCCTCTCTATTTTTACGCATTACATATAAACAATCCCCAGAACCGGTGCGCCGCAGGTAGGTGCAGGCCTCCGTTAGGCCACTAGAGGGCACCGCTCCCCTCTCTTCTGGGCTGTAAATTGATCAAGGCAGAAGCCCAAGATAATTAGTTTTATGTATATAATATTCGATCATGAAAATATTCTTTGCCTTATCCTAGGATAGGGAGCCTGTAATATATGTTAAAGCGGTTAATTTTTTTTATTATCTCTCCGAATTGTTTTACCAGTCCTGGCCCCCCAAATTATTGTAGCATCCACTGAAAATGTAAGCAATGTTAAATCTAATTTTTTCCTGTGCAAAACCTAATTAGCCATTAAAAAAAAGGTTAACGCCAGCGCCTGAGACGGTTTTTGTTTAATAATCCTATTACTGACGGCTCATCATGTATAAAATGGTGCTGTAGGATGCAAAATTTTCCACTTGTTTGTGGGAGAAATGTATAAGCACAGGAGGCAGGCAGGGCAATGCGGCAAAGAAGGCACACGCCTCAAATGTAAGTACTGTAGTCATCCTTCGTCCCCCCTCGCCCCCCACCCCACCCCGCGTTTATTGCCATCCAGCTACAAATGTTTTGCCTGCTTCTTCTACAGAGGTGTGTCTCCAAATATCTTGCCAGGAACCATGGTCTGATTTTTGTTTTCCCTGCAGAGCCGAAAAGCCTAGAGTAGACCTTGGAGAATAAGGGATCCCTTAGGGGTACGTGTGTTTTTCTGGGAAGGGGATAACCCCGAGATTTTTCTCTTTCCCCCCTCCCCAGTCACTGGAATGCATCTTTCCCGTATCATGTCCGGGCAAACTCGCCCCAAAGCGTGTAAGGCTGCGATCCTGCACTTACTTGGGAGTAAGTCTCACTGAACTCAGTGCGACTTGCTTACAAGTAAATACACGAGGAGGATCGGGCCGCCAAGTACGTGGTGTGAGAATTTCGCTTTTGCGATGCGTGTAACTTGATCTCTAGGCAGTTTCCAAAGTCGATTCGCTTGACAAAAGTAGCAAGAACCTATCCAGGCATTTCGAAACCGTTGCGGGGCGGCGGCGTGTGTGTGTGTGTATGTATGTGTGTGTGTGTGAGAGAGAGAGAGAGAGAGTGAGTGAAACGGAGGTGTTTTGTTTTGTTTTGTTCAGAGAACTGTAGAATTTCGATCTCTTTTTATATTTCATAATTCGTTAGGGTCCTGTCCTACGGTTAACAACAGGAACGAATCCTCTACAAATTTCGAAAATGTTTTGGTAGCCCTAACCTTAAAAAAAAAAGCGGGGATCAATTACCTAAGGTGGTTTTATTTTTGGAAAGGACGTATATACGTGGGGAAATTCAGAGAAAGCTAGATGTGATTTTATGGTTTTTTTTTTAATCTTGGAACTACTAAGGTTCATCCCCCCTCTCCCCCAGCTTCTTGCTCCGCTTATTGTTCAGAATGTGGTAACCATGAAGCGGGTTGAAAGCCCCCAGACTCCCCCGTCCCCCCACCACCAGATTTAACAGTAGAACGGCCACTTGCTTGTACAGGAACTTGTTGTTCCATAAACAACCTCAGTGTAAACTGACTGAAATGATTATTAAGAGGGGCAAGTCAGATTCTCGACTGTCTTTCCGTATCTTTCCTCTTGAAAGGTTGGCCGGACTGCCATGAAAACAAAATAAAATAAAAATTAACGATGCATTGATTTGGCAACGCATTGTGGTGACAAATAAATACTAGCAGAGATTTTAATGTTTTCTGTCACTGTTTCTTACTCCATTTCAAATGTGTTCAGGAATGTTTGGTTTGTTTGTTTGTTTAATCCCATTGTACTCGATGGGATCCTCCTACACCGGAGGCGTTTTTAAAATCGGGATGTTGGAAAGACCGGGGATGATGAGCGAATCAAACTTACAGAAGATAGTTTTGGGTCGTATGTATGCGTATGCGCGCGCGCGCGTATGATGTTGTTTAACCTTTAATGCCATAAAGGGAAAGAAATCTCGACTCTGTGTTGTGCGCCCGATCTTTTGTGGTTTGAAAAAGAATTGATCTCGGATACGGAGTGGCTCGTAGAGAAACGAGTAACGGAGGAGACCCATCATCTCGTCCTCCTCACCTCTAACGGGTGGACGAGATGGGGGGCTTTGTGTTTTTTTAAACCGCTGCTGGTGCTGTTTTCTCCTGGTCCTTCCGCATCAGACGCAAAAGATCCGCATGTTCACCCTCTTCTTGCTTCGCCTTGCTTTTCTCCTCCCAGCCAGCCTGTTCCAAAACGGATCCATCAACGGGTACTAAAGGCGCGTTTGCTTTTCCCGTTTAAGGGAATGTGGGACGGAAACAAAAGACTGCCATTCACACTAGGAGTCAAAGGCGCTGAAATGGGGGACATCAAAACGGCTCCCCAAATAGGAATCCTGGTCCAGTGGGGGAGGGGAGAAGGGGGGAAATAAAAGGACCCGATTTCTTTTCTTAGCTCCTAAAAGAACGATGAAAAGCTAGTCTAGAGCAAACAGTCAGAAGAAAGAGCAGGTTTCTTGAGGGGTGGTGGTGGTAGTGTAACGAGGGCGTCTAACGAGGATGGAGGGAGGGAGAAAGGGAGGGAGGGAGAATAAAGACGCAGTCTTGTGAATGCTCGGCCTCGGGTTTCAAAGCAGGCGAACGCCAAGACAATACGCACAGCTTCCGCGTTAGATGCGCAGCAGCGCAATCCTAACCGGGTTTTTACTCCGCAGTCAGCCCCTACTCTCTGGGGTTCCCGCTTCAAGCAGTTCGTGGGCCTTTGGCAAAGGACTTGTGGCGTCCCGGGTCGGAAGGCGAGGCAGAGCGGACGCTCTCTTGCCCTTTTTGCCGGTTGGACGGACCTGTGTGATATCTAACCGACTACATCCTTAGGTGGAGCATAATTTCTAGCGGTTGCCTTCCCGTGTGTGCGGCTCTTGAACTTTACGGGGGCTCGTGGGCGATTCCCCGGAAGGACTGTGTTGAAACAGAAAAGGGCCTCCTCCTCTGGTATAAATAACTCTATTGAACCGTTTCGTTCTTCTCTGTTGTCGTGATTCGGGACTGAAGAAACGTTCTGAGTGCCCGGTGGAAAGAGAATAAAACCATCCCCTGTAAAAAAAAAAAAAAGTTCACCTTTTAAACGAATCAAACCATTGAGTTAAAATTAAGACTCCTCGAGGTTTATCTTCGTGCACGATTGGCCTTGCATGAATCGCGGATGAGACAGACCCATCGCTTAAAACCGGAGCATTTCGCGCGCGTCTTGAAGACTGGAAGCCTCTGCACGCTTACTTGGGAGTAAGTCCCACTGAACTCGCTGGGACTTACGTCCCAGTAAGCATGTATAGGATCGGGCGGTAAAGCTCTCCAGCTTGGAAGCCTTTAGTTCAGCTGGATTGCGAACTGGATTGCGAAACTGGATGGTACTGGACTGGAAATGGCAAATGTATTGTGACATTTGAAGTCGGATTTTTGAAATGTCTGCTGAGCAGACACGGAGAGGTTGAAGCGGAGGAGACACCTGTGACAAGGAGCGTTTTTTATTTTCCTAGTCGCGATCTTTGCCGCTGCGAATCTTCCCTGGGTCCTCATGTTAATTTGTGCACGGGAAAACAAACGAAAAACCCTTTGGAAATAATGGAACGTCAGGAGCGGCTCTTCGGAGGCTGAACGAAGCCTACTTCCCCAGTTGCCGGGTTTTTCTCTTTTGCCCGAAGAGAAAGTCTTTGGCAAAGATTGATTTATGTGACCCCTTTTCATTAGGCTCAGGTGCACAACCGGTTTACGCCGAAATTCTCAGATTTAAAACGACTAGCCCAGACTGAGGGTTAAATCCAAATACTGCGACACAACCGGATTGTGCTCGGACATTAGTAAGACCGAGGGGGGGGGGCTACTGATTCGACTCCCCCCCCCCTGAACAATGTTTTCGCTCCCCTCGGAGACGGAACCTGTCCTTTAATGTTTTTTCCCGTTCCGACGAACAATAAATTCGTAAGATGGATGTCATTCCATCGCCTCGCCCGTCACGCCGAACCTAAACAGCTTATCCGTCCGCTTCCCAATAAATGTGGGGGTGCCGGCCGGCGATGCGGTCATCGACTGTCATTCCTGGCTGGCGTGAGAGTCCATTTTAATTTGTATTTTTAGTCATTCCCTTTGCTCTCGTTTATTTTAGAATCAACCCCTTTCGAATCCACTCCAACCAAACCAGCACATAATCATCATTCCACAAGAGCTCACCGGGGAGGCCCCTTTCCTCCTGCTCCGGGGAGAGAGAATCCCGTTGACCCAGCCGCCCTAGAACCAACCCAGTGCGGAGCCGAAGTGGTTCTGCGCTTAGCCCCGCACTCTGCTGTGAAGACCATAAAAAGTCGCTTTTCAAATTTTCCGCACTTTGTTCTGCTTAACTTAGGTCATGATCGGACAGTTGTGAAGACTTCCTCTGTCTCCGTCCCCTTCCCCCAAGTTATTTGGGTGCATTTTGACTCCCTATTGCGCGGGGTCCTTGCAAGCAACAGTAGATTCGGCTCCATCCCTCTATATGCAAACCCGAGATTACTGATTGACAAAGAAAACCCACGGAGGGATCTGGGACTAGAGGAGCGTCTTCTACCCGTATCCCGCGTCTATTATGCCGCTTGTGGGCCTAAACCCAGTTTACCCCCCCCCCCCTTCGCGGCCGCTTGCTCAGGCGAAGCCCTTCCTAGCTAGGGCGGGGACGGAAAGGGCCAGGCTCCAGGGCAGAGACTCCGCTTTGGTCTCAGTGTGTGTTCTGTAAAGTTGTGACAGATTATTAGTAAAGGGAGGGGTTTCACCGTTTGATGAAGAGATAACACACTCTGGACCATCCATCAGGAGCGGGAAAGACAGAGGCAACAGCGAGCCGCCGAGAAACCGCCTTCCCCAAAGCGATCTATCACCGTCCCCGGAACCGAGGAAGTTTTTGTCTCCTTCAGCCAAACTGTGCTGCCTGGAAACTTTGCTACCGTACCGCTCCGTGATGTTTTTAGTTTCTTTTTATTTCAAAGGAGCCATCTTCTCTGGAAATGGTCTTTCCTCGTCGTCCTATTGCCAGCCAGTTACTAGAGTTGAGCGAGTACGATTCATCCCTATATGTTCACACGATCGGGTTGATCGCATCACACATAGAAGGCTGAATTTTCTCTTTCCCCCCTCCCTCCCGCCCCTTCCAAGCAAAGTCGAGATCGTGATCTGTAAAAATTCCTCCAATGTAACTAAAGTCCCCCTCACATGTGACACGTGCCCTACAGTCAGGAAGAAGACGTGTGAAAAACACTGATCTGCCAGAACACGTTGCGTGAACACAGTTCACACTGCTTAGGAAGCTTCCCTATTGAATATACAGTATACTGTATACTCGGTCGAATAGGGGTAGCTTTTTCCACCCAACCGTGTTGCACAGTTTTCCCTCCCGCGGTCCAGCAGCAACTTGAAGGGGGCTCGTTTATACCAAAGCAGTTTGCTGTCTTTCGTATATAGGTCGCCCCCTACATAAATAACTCGAGGCTTCAAACAACCGCAGCGTGTATGAACGGTATATCAGTGACGACCACTCGACCAGTCTGCCCCGGAAGGTTCACAGTCAGTCTACTAAGAAAAGGGCTTGGGAAGACATTAGGTCCAAACGCGTCGAAGGAGCCGGTAGTCCCTCCCTGTCCCTTTCTGTTCGGGGTTTGGCCACACATTCTGGCTTAGAAATCGCATCGGAAAATGGGATTTATCATTTATTCCCCCCCCCCCCCAGATCGTCGACGTCTCAGGATCGCGAGGATGGAAGCGTGTCGGAAACATGCGCCGAAACAGCCTTCTTGTATGGGTGGAAAGGGGGAATCGTCGTCCTCCCTTGTGTGGGTCGTGCCCGAATCCGTGTTAAGTGGTCTTGGGAATGGGAAGAAGGCACCATAATGTGTGGTGGGTTTGTGTTTTTAGTGTTGGTGTGGGCCGAACAACGGAATGAGATTGGGGATGGATTCATGCTTAATAACCGAGATGGAAATAAACAATTGGGCAAGAGAATGAATAAGTATAAACGATGCCGTCTCTTTCTGGCTGAGTCTTCTGTATGTCACCTGAAGGCTTCGTTTTTTTTACCTCCTGCTCAGAATATCACTTTAGATATTTTAATATTCATTTCTAACTTGTCATCTGTGCTATCTACATTGTGCTGTACTGATATTTTTGTCTGCAGAAGTGCAGAGATATTCTCTTTACATCGGTAATGATGGTTATTAAGAAGCAAACGATAAAACAGGAGGTTTTGTTTTCTTTTTAAGGTCACCCTGGGGAAAAAAAATCTGGGGCTTGGCTGTGCCTCCCTCCCTCCTCTCGGGGAGGAATCATCACCGTCTCCTCTTGCCAAGAAACACCATATTAGACAACTAAATATTGGAAGGGGGAGCTTTAAGCGATTTCAACGGTGGATTAATTAACCAAAGCTTTTGAGGATTAATTGGTGGAAGAATTTTAATGGGGGGGGGCTGAGAGTTAAGGGTATTCTGGTTTATTTCTTGAAGCTATTTGTGTCATGCTGTGTTGTGGCTGATGAAAAAGAAAATGAAAACTATGAAGTTGTTTCTGCTTATTAAATTGTAGAGGTATGACACCCCCCCCCCTTCCTCTCATGTCCTCAAAAGGCACCTACCGGTATATACTGAGGTTTGGGTACTACTACTAGGCACACGACTTTTTACGTGATCGACTGAAAGCCAGTTGATTCATTCAGGCTAAAATCCTATCCACGCTTACCTGACAGTAAGTCCCATTTAATTCAGTGGGTCTTACATCTGAATAGACATGCATAGGATTGTGCGGACAGCCAGGATTGTGCGGACAGCCATTCAAATGAAAATGTTAATCGGTGAGTGGGCCTTAAGAAACAAACACGCGGGAGGGGGTTGGTAGCCTTAGCGGTCCGCTACATTTCTGCAGATTGCATTTTTTTTCATAGAAAATATTTATATTCCGCCTTTCCCTATCCAAATGGAGGAGCTTAAGGCGGCTTACACTAACAATTTAAAAACAACAATAAATTAAAACACATCAAAGCAAAAGAAGATACAGTAATACAAAGAGAAAACGGCTCTCTAAGCGGAAGACTAGCAAAAATCTACGACCTCCAAAAAGGGAGTCAAGCCAAATCCGAAAGGCAAAGTAACTTTTTCAATGGCCCGCAGAAACACGTGTTGAGAGGGGGCCAAACTAAGAAAGGGAGGGAGTAACTTCTATAAAAGGACCCGGGTGCCACCACGCAGGAAGGATTCTTCAGCTGACTTTAGAGGAGGAGAGGGCCATTTCATAGGGGAGAGGTGGTCCTTCAGGTATTAATGGACGGATCAAGACTATGATCCGAAGCGCGCCCACTTGGAAGCAAGTTGCTTTCACGCATGAAGTTCCTTTCAAAGCTGAGACGTTTATTTTAAAATCAGTCTTATGTTGAGCTTTGTGATGAACGGACTCTACTCACACACACACACCCCTAAATACTCTGAAAAATGCCTTTGGTTTCCAATTGGTTCTGGGGGGGGGATGCTTGGGCGCCTTACATCAAGTAGTCCACTTTAGCTTCAATTGGAAACGCTCCGACCCATATCGTCTGCAGCCTTTTCCCAGGAGGAGGAATATTAGTTGTGTGTGTGACAGGTATAAATATTGTAATATCAACACCCAGTCCAAGGGGACATCCCAACAAAAGATGGAAAAGATCTGGGTTCGAGTCCCAACGCGGCAAAACCGGCGCCGGTAACACTGCTGTTTTCACAAGTGACGCTACACGGAATGCTTGTTGTGACGTCCCTTGTGACTGTAAACGCTTCGTAAAACGCTCAAGACAATTACAAGATAAATAAATCCATCCCTGCTGCTTGCTTGGCAAGGACTTGCCAAGGAGGGCCGCTTTGCAGTTTCGGAATGATCGCAAACACGGGAAACGCCAAATAAGTGCGCGCTCGCGCAAACGTCATTAGTGAAAACGTGTGAATCGGACTGTCAAGCAGCAGTTGCCTCTAATTATTTACTGGAGAGTGTTTTAACTGAAATGTACACTGACGCGCATTGTTGTTGGGTGGCGGTGGCACTTCCGCACAATGCAGCTCCTAGCCGGCGAGGGGCTTGGGGTGGGTGCGTTAAGGTGCTGTTTGTTTGTCAACGCAGAGAAAAGGAAGGCAATTAATTGCAACCAATTAATAATTAATCCCTTTTTAAACAGTCTTTTTTTTAATCTTCCCTTTCCTCCCGCCTTTCCCCCCCCCCCAACGAACCAGAGGGAATTTTTGTCTGATAACCCCCTGAAGACCAAATGTCAAGTTTAACCAAATAGTTATTGCTTTATCAAGCCGAGCCTGCAAATAAATTAATCAAAAGCAAATATGTCCTCGGCGAGCCTCATTTGCCAGTAATGGATGGAGAGGAAGCCACGCCGATATTATTGTCTGTCATTCAATCTAACAAAGTGAGCATTTATTGCATATATATTAAAAATTATCCCTTAATCGAGTGGGGAATGGGGTGGGCGGCGGGGTGGTGGTGGAAGATGCAAGTTATTGGAGTCTTCTCAGAGGTGAGGTCCCCCTTGGATAGAATTTTGGAGAAGACTTTCTCCTGTCTCTCTCCTCCCTTCCTAAAAAAAGAAGAAAAAATGCTCTGTGTTTGTAAGGGCTGGAAAAGACTTGGGATTTACCGCTACACTGAATCGGTTTAGTAACCGTCTGCAGAAAACCACAAACAGGCGTGGAAACAGTGCGTGGAGGAGGAGGCGTTATCCACACAGTGGGCTTAAGGCGCAGAGAGGGTCATCCATTCCCCCGGGGAATGGGGAAAACCAGGTTCCCTTTGTGGTCTCCCCTTGTGGGTCGCATCATTTTCTAATTAGGCATAAAATTGCCTTCATACACTGCCATCGCCGGCTTCATAAACATAACCATTATGGTTCATAAAGGCTCCCATTGTGGCCAAGCCCTTCTCAAAATAGACAAGGAGTTTGAGAGGTTCAAGACAGGGGCCCCTCCTCGCCGGCCTACACCCTCTTTGTTTCCCCTTTGGAGAAGATGGATGGCCCCTGTCGTCCAGATGATGACTTTAGGCTAGTACATTGTCCAAAAGGAAAGAATATCTGGAAGAATCACCACAATAATAATAACATGGAGAATTATAGAGTTTTCTTTGAGAGGAGACAGCTTGATTCAGGAGGGGAGAGAAGACTGGAAGCGAACAGGAAGCCTGGCTGACTCAGTGGGGAGGGGGTTGGTTGGTGGTGCACTAGGATAAATTAGGGTCTGCACAATTGAGGTTGTGCCACTTTTTTTTTATCCTATTAGTCAAACATGGGATAAAAAAGGATACACCAGGAGAACTCGAAGACAGTTGTAAACCATTTTGTAGACTGAAAACAACTATTGATTATCGATGATTGATTATAGATATTAAAATGAGCAGAAATTATTCTATGTAGGGAACAGGTAGGGCATTTTTTTAATGTAAATGATCACTATCTTGACACTAAATGTGGGTGTGAGTGAGTGAGCAAGGAAACCAAAGTTAGGCTGCAATCCTATACTATGCAATCCTATATAGGCTATACAAACTTAAGGTAAAGGTAAAGGTGACCCCTGACAATTAAGTCCAGTCGTGTCCGACTCTAGAGTGTGGTACAAACTTACCTGGGAGTAAATCCCATTGGAGTTCATGGAGTTTACTTTCACGTAGACATGCCTGGGATTGTGCTGGCAGCCACTGTTTAGTCACACAGATTTCAATGGGATGAACAATGGCGTCACTTACCTTGGTGTCACCTGGTGCGGCCACCACCATCCATCCTCGGTGACCCAGAAGTAATTGACAGTGATGTGATGATGTCACCACGTCACTGCCAATTACTTCTAGGTTGCAGAGTGATGCGGGAAATGGAGAAGAGGGTTGGTTGAGTCGGTCCGGCTTGGAGTGGCCGAGTTGCTTTTTTTTTGCAGCTCCGACTTGGAGCCTCCGAGCCTGCTTCTTCCTGTTCTCACAAGAATAGCTCCCCAGAACAGGAAGCAGCTCAGAGCAGCCGAAGACAGCTGAGCAAGGGTGACACCCTGCATAAAGTCGAGCAATGCTCATGAGAACAGGAAGCAGCTTGAAGCAGCCAAAGACCACTGAGTCTGGGTGGCCAGGCAGCTGCTGTGGGCTTCTCTGCCATGCTGTGTCACCCCGGCAATGCGTGTCACCCGGTGCAGCCCGCACTCCCCTAGCAACGCCCCTGGGATGAAATCAAACACGTACTTCACCCTTCAGTTGAAATCAATGGGACTAAAAAGGCCTCAATTTGGGTTGGATTATGCCCTGGTATTTAAACAATGGACAGGGGTTGTGATTTTAAAACCATGTACATTGAGAGAGGAGAGTGCCTCACAATCACTTTGCCCTGTTTGGAGATGTCATAATTTCAGTGGATCTCACTTCCGTATGAGAAGCTGTAGGATTGCATGCGGTTACGGATGTAGCTATCGCTAAATGTATCATCTTCAAAAATTTGTGTGATCATCTGTATATTCCAGGATAAAAGCTGTACGTGAAAAGAATCCAGATCTACAAAAAGAACTGAGCATTCCACCCTTTGATTCAATGAAAGGCGGGCTGTACGCTAATGCTGCTAGTGTTGGATATGAGCAGTATTTGGCTGCTAGGACCTGGGAGGGTAGTGTGTGTGTTCCGGTCACCTGCAAGGACCTTCACCTGGCCCCTCCTGTCTGACCTGGAAGGGGCGTGACCCTGACCTTTCCCAACATCCTCTCTCTGACCACATGGGTTCTCTCTCTTCGCATCTGACTGCACATGGGGACGGACGTGCTGTTCTGGGCTCCTTGCCTGGAAGCCATTTTCCCCACATGGGTGTGCCAGCTATAAGGGGCATACTGACCGCTTAATGTATAGAGTACCTCTAGTCGCAACTAGATGAATGTAAACTGAATGCTGATCTGTAAGTAAACTATTTTTCTTTTTACTATACAAGCCTCAGACTCCGTGTCTCATTTCAATGCTAATGATAGCTAGCTAGCCTGGGTGCTGGGATAACTCTACTGGTTAAATAACTATAAGGTCTTCTTCCGTTTGCAAACTCTGCATATTTGAACCCCCTAAGGTTCATGAAATAATATAATAACCCCCAACAGCTAGTTCTTAATTATATTTCTCTTAAAAGGCCATTTTAAAATATTAAAATTTTGGTTGAAAGACCAAATTCCACCTCATTCCACCATGATGGCCACAGAGACTGGGAATGTATAACTTTACATCACCTCCAGGTACCACTGCCATCTGAACTGAAGTGGGCATCTACCAAGGGCAGGGCCTTTTCTGTGGGGGCACCAGCACTTGGCAACTCCCTCCCTTTGGAGGCTCATCAGGCCCCCTTTCTGCTGTCCTTTAGGTCAAGGGTTCTCAACCAGTGGTACTAGTACCACCAGTGGTACTTCGGCCTACTGCTGGTGGTACTCGGACTGCTGGACCACCAGAACTCCGCTCGAATGTGGCGCTTTCGGTGGCACATTTTCACTCCCTAGAAGCTCCTGCCTTTAGCCGAGCCTCTTGGGAATGCTGAGAAGGGCACTCCCACCCGCCCAGAGCCTCCTACCTGCATTTTATGGCCTCTGAAAACCCAGAAGTAACTGGCAATGATGATGACATCACCAGTCACTTCTGTTGGTACTCAGCAGAAGAGTGGCGCCGGAGGTAGTACTTGGCCAGGAAGGGGTTGAGAACCCCTGCTTTAGGTAGTTAGTGAAGATTTAGCTTTTCTATAAGGCTTTTGTTTTGGAGTGATGGTATATGTTTGTTGGGTGCTGTGTATTCTTTTATTGCTCTCCTGGTGGTTGTTTTATATTGTTGCTACCACATCAGATTACCTTTTTGCTTATTGTGTTATGCCTTGGGGTTACTGGAAGCCCTTTTATGCTGTTGTAAAGCATAAATGAAATTATATATGAAGTATTTAATTTCTAAAAAGAGGGATCCTGAACCCACATCTGTCAGGAAACACGACTTTCTGATTTGGACCTTTCCCACAATCTTCATGCATGGGATTTTTCGTATTTATTTGGAAATGAAATCTGCACCTGCTCAGAGATCCTTTAATCTATTCTTCCTCATATGTTCTAAGGTTGAGCCCTGGCACTGAAAACAGATGTATTGACTGAACCCTGGCATGAATTAAGCTCACAATGGCTCTATATGGACTGTTGTTGTTGTTGTTGTTGTTGTTGTTGTTGTTGTACTTTTCCTGGACCAACTCCACAGTCAGAGACAGTATACTGGGCTATGCTGCTGAACTAGGGAGCCCAGTGTCTAATGCTTGCTCAGTTCCTATGAAGTTTCTTCTTTTGCTCAGAGGGAAGAAGGCAGCTCTATTACAAGCAGTGAATGAATGTCCACGGGAATTATTCCTTGCAGGCCTTAGCCAGGCCAAGTCCTGCTGGGAGCATAAGCACTAAGTGGATGGAGATGGATGGAGCTGCTCAATCCCTGTGATATGGTGTCAGGCATGGGACAATTACTGTCTCCTGAAGGCTGCTGGACAGACTGGACTGCCACTGACCTCAGTGTGCTGGCCCACTGGCAGCCCCAAGGAGTTTTCCCCCTGCAAATTGCTGGCTTGACTTTACAATAAGCCGATTTGACATAAATAACTCCCATGCTGTGTCTACGCTTGTGTGACCTCCTGACCTGGGATGGAGATACTCTTGCCTTTCACATCTAGGCACTGAGCTGATTGGAGCTTTTAGGATATAACCATTTAAAATATCTATATTCAGTGAAATATATATTTCAGTGTTCCTAATTACAAGTATGTTACAGGAGATCTTTATTGCAGGCAAACATGCCCAAACGGAAATGAAATTAATATTAATAATACACATTAATTTACAGATTCAGGGCAGAACCCCGCCACGGTTAAGTTCTTTGAAGTTCTATAGATTTCAATTGGAGAGAGATAAACACTGCAGAACAATCCCACTGGAATAGCAAAAGATGGATGTGAGCAAAATATTCACACTCAAGTTGTGCTTAGGCTGGCAAGGAGTATGAAGGGAGTTGAATGGAGGGGTGTGTGTGTGTTCCATGAAGGTATTGTAGCAGGGAGCCCTTGGCTTAGAGAGGCAGCAACAGAGAATGGCCAGTCATTCAAGATAGGCAGGGGTTCTCAACCCGTGATACACATACCACCAATGGTACTCCGGTCAACCAGAGCTGGTACACAGACCACCGGTTCGCTGGAACCCTACTCTGATGTGGTGTTTTCGGCTGCGTTTTCACTCCTGAGAAGCTCCTGCCATTGGCTGAGCCTCTCAAGAGCACTGAGAAGGGCTCACCTGCCTGCCCTTTTGGGCTCCAAAAACGGCAAAACCCCAGAAGTAACTGGTGTTGATGTAATCACCAGTTACTTCTGGTGGGAGAGTTGTGGAGGTACGTGGTACGTGGAGGGGGGAGGGTTGAGAACCCCTGGATTAGGGGACCTTTGGAGCAGAAAACAACAGGACAGGAAGAACAAAGATAACAGGGTTTTAACCCTGTAACAAACATTTTATCTTCTGCTATTAAGAACAGAGATTTATGAGTGGAGATATATTGGGAAATAAAGGCAGAGAGAGGGAAGCAAGGTCTGTGGAGAGCTTTAAAGGTAAAGACCAAAGAGCTCACACTGATTGCAGAAGGGGATGAGAAGCCACTATAGAGATTTGACAAAAAGGCACCACATGGTTTAAACAAGCAGAGAGGGGAATGATTTTGGTAATAGAGAGCTGGATAAAGGCAAGACGGCTAAAGTTAATACAGGGAAGATCGGAGATATATTCAGGTTGGAAAGACAAGACTCCCAAGAACTCATTCCCTGGGAGGAGGTTTGCATGTTCCATTTTTTCCGCCTCTACATGTGGAAATTGAATGCATTCAAATGCACATCTCCATCTTGCTTGTAATCATGTTTTCTTGGGTCTGTACATATTTGCTTCTGTGTACAAAGCTGGGGTTATGTCTAGCTTATAGGTATGCTGGATATCCTAGCAAAGGATCCCCCCCCCCTCCAGTGACCCAAAAGGACTTGCAGGCTAACGTAGATCTGGCGCTACTGCCGGCGCAGCACCATCCCTGCACCCCATGCGTGGCCTTTCCTCCTTCTTTTCTTCTGTCCCTTGCGTTTGTCTTCCAATCTGAACGACCCGGTTGTTGCTGCTGCTGACCTCCTTGGGGGCTCTCTTGCTGAGGGAATGTTGACTCGGACGCTGTCTCCTTGTCTGCCTATTGGGAGCCGGCAGATTTATGGATTTTTGATATTAAATTCTTGCCATCATTAAGCCTGCTCTCCTGTTGACTTTCATTGACCCCCTGCCCTCCGTTTCCCCCTCCTACCTCATCCTTTTTCCCCTATTGAAGCCCAATCTCATTTTTTCCCCTCCTTTTCCATTGTGGCCTCCTAGTTGACTGCTGTTCCTAATGGCCTGTGCTTGTTTGTTCTGTTCTTGAACTTGGTGGGGGTCACAGAGTCTAGGCCTGGGCTACCCTCTGCCTGCCTTCCTCCCTCAATCCCTAGCTACCAACTTCCTAATGACTTAAACAAACACCTTCCCCCCCACTAATGATCCCCCAGGCTCCCCTCCGCTCTTTGGGTTTTTTTGTTCAGCTGTAGGCCTGGCTCGGCCTACTGACGCCTTGGCCTTCCTGACCTGAGCCATCAGCAGCCCTTTCCTTGCCTTGTCCAGTTCCCCCTGGGCCAAAGGCCAACGCCGCCGTGGGAGCCTTGCATGCCACCAGCTGCCTTGAGGTGACACCCCAGTCACAAAAGGAGGAAACCCTCTGCTCACAGGCCAATGAATGTGCCCATTGATCTCCCCCCCCCCCGTGATGCTTGTTTATTTTTTTTCTTACCCCCTCTACATTGCCGTATGGAAGAGAATAGGAAGCAATAGCCTCCCATCTCCAAAAAGATTGGCTCTCTCCCTCTCACATCTTGGGCGTCTGTTCAGTATCACTCTGTAGCCAATTTTCTTTCTCTCTTCCACTGCCAGAGCTGCTGGATGGTGTTTTCGATTCCTTCTTTGCTCGCCTGCCTGAGCATTTGTGGCCCGGAGGTCCCTTTCCAAATGGATACTAATTGCAGGGGCTGCATGCTGCTTGGCTGCTGCAATTGCCCCCGGGGCTCCCAGGACCTGCTCTTCAATGGCTTAATTGACAAGGGCTTGTCTCTAGTTAGGAGCAGCTGGTCCAAAGCATTGGCACATCAGGGCCAGCTTAACACAGCAGCCTGACTTAGCCTGGAGGAGGAGAGAGCGAGAGAGAAAAAACGGGGGGGGGGGGGAGGGTTAATCGTGGTTAAAATGAAGAAAGATTTATAGTTGGCCCCTTTTGGGAAAGATAGCAAGAGACAGCTCCAGAGACGACAACTTCTCTCTTTTTTTATTTATTTATAAAGAGGACTTTCATTCATCAAACACCAGGTCCCAGCAACATGGCCAGGAGTCACATTCTAGCTTTTATAAAGAAAAGGAAACAACCACCTTCAGTCAGTAGGCAGGTGAGCAGCATCATAGTCTTCATAAGAACCCTAAGTGAGCCAGAAAGACCATAGACCTGTCACTGAACCATTCTTGTCCTGTGCTCACTTGCTGCCTATTTATTGTCTGGGGTGAAAGCAACAGGGTATGGTCAAGTAGTATGAAGTGCCAGCATAAAATTCCATGGTGGTTTGGCAGTACGGTAAACTTTAAACTTTAAAGGACATTTTGGACTGTGTTCTTAAAATGTTGTCAGGAGAGGTCTGGGCAGTCCCCAGGTTTTCAAAAGAGAGGTGTCAGGCTCCCATGGGAGCCCTGCTCCTTCATTTTGTGAAGACCGACTGTAGTGTTTCAGTTGTGAGGCAAAAGCACTCTGTATATGCTCAGAGGAGCACTTTATTATATAATGTTGCTTTGTATTTGTGTCTTTAAAGAAGGGACCTGGCCTCTAGTAGAAGAGTGTGTTGCTAAATGGGCAGAATTAAAGAACAAGGGGTGGGGCCTGATAAACTGAAGGCTCAATCCTAACTTTCCAGTGTCAATGCAACCCCCAGGTAAGGGAACAAAGTTCTCTTACCTTGAGGAGGCCTCCGTGACTCCCCCTCCCCCACTACACGATGCAGCACACAGAGGCGTCGCTCCGGTAGGGGCGGGGCTGTAAGTTTTGCTCGGTCGGAGTCCCATTTACCGAACGAGCAGGAGGCGGCCCCGCCCCCTCACTGTCAGAGCCATTCCCCTGCGGAGAAAGCAGCAGGCAATGGCTCTGACAGTGAGGGGGCGGGGCCGCCTCCTGCTCGTTCGGTAAACGGGACTCCGACCGAGCAAAACTTACAGCCCCGCCCCTACCGGAGCGACGCCTCTGGCAGCACATGCCCCGTTGGCACGACTGCATCAGCACAGGAAGAAAGTTGGATAGGATTGGGCCCTAAATGTTGCTTTCTGGGGGATATTGAACACATTTATGGCCTGGGGAGTTGGCTAGGAGCCTTTGCTAAATGATAGAAGGCAGGTTGTAGTTTCATGGTGATTGCAAAAAAGAGGATCCGGAAATGGGAGAATATGTATTTTGAGCCCTCACTTTTCTGCACTGCAGTTTTCCATAAGAAATAATCAACTTGAAAATATGGAAAAAAATCAGTGATACACCATTATATTTTCTTGCACTTGAAAAAGAAATGCAAAAGTTATATATTCCTGTACAGTGCCTAGCACACTACTGGTAGGAAATAGTGGGAAGTAACAATAATTTGGCACAATCCATCCAATGGAAGACCTTAAAATTGCAATCCTGAATATATACTTGGGAATAAATCCCATTGAGCTCAATGGAATTTACTGAGCAAAGATGTTTAGGATTGGGCTGCAAGGTTGCAATCCTATTCACACGTACTTGAGAGTAAGTACCTTTGAATTCAGTGGGATTTTTGCTTCCAGGTGAAGAGGTATAAGGATTGGGCTGTGCAGCATGTCCTTAACTCTGCCCCTGAAATGAATGAGACTTCAGTTAAAAGTGCCTCACTTTGGCTGGATTATGCCCACTGCCCTTTTCCTCTTAGACCTAGATTCTGTTTTCAACCTTCTGTTTAATATTTGATTTTAACATGAGAGTTGCTTCTTTTCTTTCCTTTTTCTTTCCTGTGACGGTTAGTTAGCATTTTACAAAGCCAGCATGGTTGAAAAGCTGGGTTTTGTTGTCCCCATGTGTGGGAAATCCCTGGGACGTTCACCCACTTCGCCCCCTTGTGAATAAGGATAATGGTTTTGGGGATCCTCATTGAAATTTGAAGTTTTCTTAAACAGAAATTCCCTAACTTTTGCTCATTTTCTCCACTTTTTTTTTCCACCCTGCAGGAACAATGCCAACATTGAAGCCCTCGGTTGGAGTCTGCACAGTTGGAGATCTTTGGTGCCATTTTAGACATCTTTGGATTTCATCAATCAAACTGACTGCAATTTTCCATAAAACCCCCTGAATTTGGGTCAGAAAGTGGGCAAAGCAGATAAAGATCATTGGAGCTGTCTTATGAGATGATAAATAGATAGCCTTTCAGGCCAACAATGCGCGAAAGTGCATTTTTTTTTCCTTTTGGGTAATTCACCCCCAAATGGATTTGAATGCAGCGAGTCTAAACAATTTCTCCATGTTTTCCCATGGTTTGGAAGATGTCTTCGCAGACTTGTCAAAAGTAACTTGACCCCTTTTCCCCAGAGTTAACCAATAGGGTGGGTTTTTTTCTTTCTTTCCAGAATACAGAAACGTCTCATCCCTTCAGGAATTAAAACAAATAATAGGATATTTTTCCTTATCCAACAAATAAAGAAACTGTAGGAACCGGGTGCATACAATTCCATTCTGGGTCCTACTGATGACTGGCATGAGTGACTTACAGCTTTAGCTCAATAGGATATGTAGGGTGAATTTTAAAGCAGTTGCGATCGGTTAGACTTGCTCTTGAACTTGATGAATGATCTTTTACAGGCGACGAACTGCAGGGGAACCTTAAAAGTAAGCCACAGCTGTACAGTATTCACGATCCAGTTTACAGGAGTATCTTCAGGGGGTTGAAGCTGATTTAAATCAGAGTGTGGAACCCATATACGCATACTTGAGAGCAAGCCCCATGGAATACAGTGAGATCTGCTTCTGAGTAAAGATGAACGTGCTCCAACTGCTGGCTGCACATCTATGTACTTTAATTTAACTAGCATGTAGATTCAGCTGGCGTTCAGAGAAAGAAAAACTTGGGGTCCTACTAAAGTTGACGGCTTGTGAAAGGGGCCCATGTAATTGTGCTTTCAACTTAATGTGCAGAAATGAACAGGTGATGATATTTCTCTCTGCGCTATGAAAATCTTTGCCTGCTAATATCTGTACCACCAAGCTGCTGTTAATGCCACAAGAGCAGGCCAGGTAGGTAGGGTGTGTGTTCAGGTCAGACGACAACCTGAGATCTTAGGAATTAACTTTATCCACCATCAACACCCCAACAAGGCTGCTTGCAGCAATAACTGAATATTTTATGTGAGTGGGAATAAAAACCAAGCTCAAATTCTGTTTTATTCTTGCAGGAAAATGAATGGTTGTAAAGGTGAATCTCTCATGATTTGACCTGTTACTATCTTTCAACCAGATGTTCTCTTGTTTCAGTAACACCAAATGTAATACACTTTGAGGAAATGTTGCATCCATCTGGACGCTTGGAGGAGGGGAAACTTCCACCAGGAGTGCCATTTAAGGAAGTGAGAAGCTGGTTTTAGACCAGCTGTGTTTATTCTTCCTGAGCATCTAAATTTCTGGCCAGCTTGCTGGTTCTAGACACTGACTAATGTTGTAAACAATTTAAATGTGCCAGGTGTGCACACCAAAGGCACAAATCCCTTTACTGAAAAGAAGTGAATATTTGGTCTGTGTTGATTGTTTTGCTCGTTAGATGTTAAAATAATAACCACCACAAATATTCTTAGATATATTCAAGATTTAGTTGCCACAAATCAATATCTAAGAGTGGGCTTTAAACCTCCAAAGGACCATGCCTCCCCCAATTTAAATCTCTTTGCCCTGTACTACAAAAGATTGAAATGTCCCCCTTAACGTTCATGAGAATATATCCCAATGAGAACCATGCAACGTCCTTTGATGGTGTACACAAACATGTTAGCAGTGTGTACAGCATGACTACCAGCCCTATCCATGATTCAGTTATGTTATATTTAAGCTCCTCAATTTACCATGTACTTCTGCTTAATTGGCTTGTGGATGGGCTTGAGCAGTGGGTAACAGCATCCGAAAGAATAAACTGTATGCACAGTGTGTATGTGTATATGAAGCCAGTCAATAAAAAGTGGGATTAGAACAATTGCATTGCATTTTCATTCAGCAAACGTTTTTGGCTTTTGTATGGCTGAAGGCAGGGAGGCCATCAGGTCGCTATCATTGCCCCCATTTTCAGGTGAAGAAATAATGTGCGGACCAGGCCAGATGACTGGCAGCTGAATATGTGAAATGAGCTCATTCAACAGCACTGCATTTGAGCTTGGTGAGGGATAGGGTTGTGATGGTCCAGTCACACATGCAAATCATATGCTGTAGTCAGTGGGCAGCGGCAAGTAGTTACCATATTTTTCGCTCCATAAGACGCACTTCCCCCCAAAAAATAGGGGGAAATGTCTGTGCGTCTTATGGAGCGAATATTGCCAACACCCGGTTCTTTTTAAAAAGTTTTCCGTCCGCTTACCGCGTAGTTGTTTAGCAGTCCAATCTTCGTCCCGCGTTGCCGGCTGCATTGCGGCCCCGCCGGGACTGCCCCCAGTCAGCAGATCCAAGACTTGAGCCTTCCAGATGCTGGACGCAAAGTTCCCAGGCGCTGGACGCGAGTGGCGTCATATGACACGCGTCACCCCGAAGCAGGAGGTGCACACACCGCCACCCCCGCCACCACGCATCACCTACCGGGTCTCCGGGCGTCTTCGGCCTTGTCATCGGCTCGTTGTGCACATGTGCGCATTTTCACGCATGTGCACAATGCCGCTGAGGGCAAAAGGCTGCCCTCTTGCCCTCAGCGGCGTTGTGCACATGCGCAAAAATGCTGCTAACGGCCTAGTCAAAAGAGGCCGAGCTGCCGGCCAGAGAGGGCACATCAAGGCCCTCTCGGGAGAGGGCCTCGACGCGTCCTCGCCGGATTGGCAGCGGGGGTGACGCGCATCACCCTCTGGCGCGTGTCACCCCCGGTGTCCCACCACCCCCGCCACAGCCCAGTGACGCCGATGGCTCTGTGCAAACATCGGAGTTACTATGATGTTTACGGAGAGCTTCCTTGACGCATCCGGTGCCTGGGAACTTCGCACAGGCACTGAACGCGACTGCAAGTTCTGCGCAAACATCGGAGTTACTACGATGTTTGCACAGAGTTTCCTTGTCGCGTCCAGCATCTGGGAGGCTCGCGTCTTGAATCTGCTGACTGGTGGCAGTCCTGGCGGGGCCACAAAGCAGCCGGCAACGTGGGACGAAGACTGGACGTGCTAAACAACAACGCGGTAAGCAGCCAAGCGGCCGGAAAACTAGTTAAAGCAAGACATTTTTTCCATATTTTTTAGCTCCAAAACACACGTGCATCTTAAGGTCCAGTGCGTGTTATGGAGTGAAAAATACAGTATGCAAAACTCTGTTACACCAGAGTCAGCGGCCCCTCCTCTTCACCGTCGGAGCCATCCCAGCAGGCACGGTGACAGGGGAGTGTCTAAGGATATTCTGTCAAAGGATGCTGGGGACTATTCCACAGATTTCTATTGGAAACGGGGGGGGGGGGGGAGTAGCAGAGTAATCAGCAAAAGCCCCACTTCCTATGGTAAAAGGATGTCCTACCACCCAGGCTAGTTGCTAAAAATAACACACACATGGAGGCTTGGTTAAGGTTTCATAAGAAATAGTTTACTCACAGTTCATGGTTGAATATATGCATCTTCTGAATTGGATCAGAGGCCCTAATACATTTGAGAACAGGGAACCCTAGGTAGCTGTCCCCTTTGTGTGCAAGTGTGGGGGGATGGGCCAGCAAGCAAGGCGCTCCAGCAGGGCACATCCTTCTCCTTTGGTGCCTGAAGAAGAAGAGAGAATCTCAGAAGGTGAGGAGAAAGGAAAAGTTAAGGACCACATCTCCTGCAAGAACCACAGAGAGGGCAGGTAGATGGTCCTAGGTGACCGGACAGTATACTGCCCTCCAGAGTCCTGCAGGCGGTGTTGCTCCAAATCCAATACTATCTTGCTAGCTTTTCTCTGGTTTCCTAATCATACTTTGCTATGTCTGAACCACCAGAAAGCAAAAATAACAGAAACTGCTTCCCAGGGACCAACACCCAGGGACAGACTTTGGATCTTTAATCTATAATTTCCTGAGAATCTTCATCATATCTCAGAAGAGAAGCTTCCCACATGCAGTTCTCCTTCCCCATTGACTCAATCTTATTAAATCACAGGAGCTTCAGTGGATGGACAACAGTTTCATCCTAACCGTATTTCCTGTGAAATGCATCCCCCTTGATTTCAAGCAAAATGATTTCCAAATAAATGTATGAAGTTTGGTTCATAGCTCAAGACTACAGTCCTAGACACCTATACTTGGGAGTAAGGCCTAAACAAATGCATCAGGGGCCATGAGCAAAATACTTGCCTGTTTAAGAGTTCCCCATGTGCTTCATGGGGTAAGCACAGTTACTACATAAGTAGGCCAAGTCATGTGTAGAATTAGAGAAGCAGTAACCTGTGTATCAGGTGCATGGCTGGTGTGCTAACCAGGGGTGTCACTAGGGGAGTGTGGAGGGTGCGGACCGCACTGGGTGACACCCTCAGGGGGGGGTGGCACCACTAGTGGCGAAAATGGTGGAAACCTTGTATTTATGAATAATACCAACTTGTTAAATACAATTGGAAAGGTAATTTAATGCAGAATGTAATGAAACAAACCATGTTGAATTATCTGTATTCCATCCAACGTTATGGCCAAATAACCGGAAAAAGAAAACACAATTGCCTTATATAACAAAATGTGGATTTCCTTAACTCAAAACCGACCAATAAGACTGATTGTTCCAGGAGTCAATGAGGTGTCATTATGACACAGCAAGGAACCAATAAGAACCAATACGCATAGAATACTAATAATGTATGAGTCAGCTCTCATTTCTATGCATCAAAGCTAATACTGGAACTCTTATTCAGTTGTGTGAGTGTCATCAAGTTGGACACTGGTTTTTTGTTGGTGACTAATTTGTTGGGCGACCTGTACTGTTATAAATTAAAATAAATAAAGTTAATGGGGTGACACCATGAGTTACTGACATCAACCCTAGTGACAGTACTGGGGTGATGCGATGAGCTCTCGCACCGGGTGACGCAAACCGTAGTGACACCTCTGGTGCTAACTCTACACACAAATGTATAAACACATGCTATATATTCATGACAGAGAACATGTGTAATGCTTACACAGACAAGCACTTTACCTGTGACCACTATCACAGCTGTTTGGGCCTGACATTTCATTTTACACAGTGGGACTGACTTCTGAACAAGGATGCAGAGGTTCAGAGATGGCACATTGGCCTCAGTCCGATCACTCCAGCTTAACTGAATTGAGCATGGTATTATATAGCACTCTGTTGTTCTCCCTCCCACTCACACAGAGGGAAAGAGAGGGATTCACATGTTTATATCAACATGCTGATGAAGTGAAATAGCAGAGGCAAAAATTATTTTCATGCTCATAGGGAAAGTGGGTTGGTTCTCACCCTGGTTAGTCAGTGAGATCATCACCTGGAAGTGACTTGCGTACACCCCAATTTTACACACATTTACTTGGAAGCTGTTCCCATTGAGTTCAACAACATTTCCCATGCTATATAACAAGAGAAGAGATTTCCCTCTCCTTTAGCCTGCCATTAGTAATCCAACAATGCTAAGTGCTAAACACTATCAGTTAATGGATAGTACTGTAACCCATGACCTGCAGAATACAGCTTCCTCTTGAGCATCTGGTGAAAGCTGCTCTTACCATTAATTGCATTTTGTAACCTAAGATGAGATAAATTTCCAGCTCTGAAGAAGTTAGAAAAATATCAATTCTTTGATCTTCCTCTTCCTCCCTCGTTCCAGGTTAATGTCAATCACAGCAGCGTTTGGCTTGCCAAAGTAATAAAATGTATTTTAAAAGCATAGTATAGAATGCAAGGGATACAAGAGCATGTTTATTCATAAGAACGTAAGAACATAAGAAGAGCCCTGCTGGATCAGGCCAAAGGCCCATCTAGTCCAGCTTCCTGTATCACACAGTGGCCCCACCAGATGCCTCAGGGAGTACACAGCCAACAAGATAAATCCTGTTTTCTGCTGCCACTCCCCTGCACCTGGCACAGAGAAAACCTACTTCTAAAACCAGGAGGTTGCTTATGACTTGTAACCTGTGATGGTCTTTTCCTCCATGAATCTGTCCAAACCCCTTTTAAAGGCATCTAGGCCAGGTGCCATCACCACATCCTGTGGCAAGGAGTTCCACAGATGAATTACACGCTGGGTAAAGAAATATTTTCTTTTGTCCGTTCTAACTGTCCCTCCACTCAATTTTAGTGCATGTCCCCTGGTTCTGGTGTTGTGCAAGAGGGAGAAGAATTTCCCTCTATCCACTCTCTCCATCCCATGCATAATTTTATACATCTCAATCATGTCCCCCCTCGGGCGCCTTTTTTCTAGATTGAAAAGCCCCAAACGCTGTAGCCTTTCCTCATAAGGGAGGTGCTCCAGCCCACGAATCATTCTGGTCGCTCTTTTCTGCACCTTTTCCAATTCACCTGTGTTGTTATGGCAAAGATGGAATAAAAATGCCTTGATGAGTCTCACTGATAAGGTGAATCCATTTGAATAAAATCTGATCCCCTCTCTGGGAAAATAGCAATTTTTATACAGTATTGTAAAGTTAAATAAAACCAGTTCATATGTTGTTGTTGTTGTTGTTGTTGTTGTTGTTGTTGCTGCTGCTGCTGCTGCTGCTGCTGCTGCTGCTGCTGCTGCTGTTGTTTTAGAATGCCTTTGAAGATGTATTGTGGTAGCCTGAAATTTGACACAACTGGTGATAGTTCAACAGATTCTAAGTTATTACTACTGACCAGATTGTATAGTTTTACAGGCAAAGCTCCTAAAATGCTGAAAAAGAAAGGAGTACAGGTTGAGTATCACTTATCCGGACTGCTTGGGATAAGAAGTCATCTGGATTTCGGATTTGTCTGGATTTTGGAATATTTGCATAAATATAATGAGACATCTAGGGAATAGGACCCAAGTCTAAACACAAAATTCATCTATGTCTCATATACACCTTATACACACAGCCTGAAGGTAATTTTATATAATATTTTTATTAATTTTTTGCCCCAGCATGCCTTGTGTTATGCCAGCCAGGTGCTGGAAACAGTCTTTTTAAAAAAGCCATAGCCCCAAAAATGTCTGGATTTTGGAATAAACTGGACTTTGGATGTCCGGATAAGGGGTAATCAACCTGTACTTGAAGAATAATAAAGCAATTTCATCTATGAAACTTCCAACTGCAACATTTTCTACTTTTCCCCCTCCAATATCGTCGTGCACCGCAGCATGACACTTTACTTAATAAACAGCAAAAGTGAAAGATATGAACACTCATGGGTCATGTGTAGAAATAAGAGATTCACAGCACAATCCTATGTGTGTCTCCTTAGAAATAAGCTCCACTGAGTTCAATGGGACTCACTCCCATAGATGTATGCAGTGGTTCCCAAACTGGGAGGCGTGGCTCCCAGGGGAGCCGTGGATACCAGCCAGGGGAGCCGCGGGGTGCCACGGAATCCTAACGGAAAACAGTGGAATGTCAATTGGCAGGCATCAACATCATGCCAATGGCTGCCAATGGTCAAGGGAGGCACAGGTCGAAAAAGTTTGGGAAACACTGATGTATAGGATTGCAGCCTTAGCCAGTGATCACACACATTCAAACGAATCCCACAAGCATGATTGTGTGCTCCTCCAAGTACAGGTTACACCAGTCCCATGAAAAGAGGCCAGACACCTGTAGAACAAGCTGATGACACCATCAAGGTCAAGTGGGTGGCATTAATGAGATGGCATCTCCCAATCTCTACTGAAGATTCTGTCCCCCAATTAAACAAGGAGGCTCCCATCTCCCCTTTATCATACATTTATTTGGCAGCAGCCTGTCCTGAACTGATTTGGCTTCTGAAGGAAGAGGTCTGTTAGTAAACTGGCCATAACAATTTCCTAAGAACAGGGAGCAGAATATTTAATCTCACAATGGAACTGGTTGTCCTTATGATAGAAAAGCTGCAAGAAAATAGTTTGAGAAACATTTCCTTCCTGGGTAGGTGGCTATGGGGGGAGGGCAGAAGGAAAGCAGCTCACTGACATGGCACTAGAGACAAATGCATCTTTCCCCCCCCCCCCATATAATTGATTTCTAGAGACCTGGGGGAGGAGCCTGAAGAATGGTAACTAGCAATTCACACTAACAAAATGTATAAAAGGCATTCCTAACATCTTGCCAATAGGCAAAATAGATGGTGTTTAATCAGGGGCAGGTCCCAGAAAAATGTGAGAGCTGAAGCGTATGTATGTATGCAAGGATCCACTAATCAATAACCACACAGAAGACTATTGGTGGAAAGGCAGTAGAAATCTTTTCAATGAGTAACAGTGCCAAAATAAATAAATACCGGTAATATTGCTGTTGCATCGACGTTCTCTCTTAGGCAAATGAAG
This sequence comes from Plestiodon gilberti rubricaudatus, assembly GCA_026170595.1. Lineage (NCBI taxonomy): Eukaryota > Metazoa > Chordata > Lepidosauria > Squamata > Scincidae > Plestiodon > Plestiodon gilberti. Next base: position 74,268,352 of record JANXHW010000005.1, on the reverse strand, counting down.
TGAGGATTTCTTTCTCTCTCCCTCTCTAAGTACTGTAGTAAGAAGAGCAATTAAAGTTTTGCTGGAATATAAACAGTAAGGCGATGACTGCTGAATTCTTGAGTGCTGCTGCCACATCAGGGGAAAAATAGGTTGCTGTCTCATGATCGTGTGAACTGTGTGGACGAACTGGAGCCTGTCGGGGACGCTCACGCGGGCACACACCTTCCCTTTGGAGATTAGGAGGCTCCTGATTTCTGAAAGGTTGCAGTCCTACGCTACGTGCAGTTGCACGTCTCAGTGAGTTCACACAGACAGTACAGTATTTCCAACTAGACACACGCGGCTGTGCCTTGGGGTTACATCAATAGGAACCAGGGGCCTCTGAGAGGGGGGTTAAGGGGTACATTGTACCCGGGTCCAGAGCCAAAAATGGGGTCCAGGAGCAAAGGGGCTCAGGAGCCAGATTCACATGAAGGGAAGGGGCCCAAAAGAAACGTTGTTGTACCCCCTGGTAAAATTCCTCTGAGTGGCCCTGATGGGAACAGACATCATCATTATTTATTGTTTTGATGGGGGCGGGGCGGGAGGCACCCGAAGAAACCCAAGGGCCGCGACTCAGGCGAAGGAGCGTCGATCTGGCTGGAGCCTGATGAGAAGAGCCTGGCTGGGCCCATCCAGGAGGCTAAATCGCGGAGCCGCCCGGACAGCCACGCCACCCGGCCCTTGCTCATCTCCTCCGGCGACTGCCCGCGCATGCTAATCACCCGAGCCCAGCGTGGCCCTGGCTGGGGCACTTGGTGCCACTCAGGCCGGCAGGGGGGCTCGCAGCTCTCAACGGCGCCGCTCGCGGGTCTCTCAAAGCCTCTTTCAGCAACGCCGCGGGCTGCTCTCCGGAGGAGTCTGGAGCTACATAAAGGCGCTTTATGAAGCCGCAGCTTCAGCTGGGCCATTTGAATTCGGAGCCTGAGTGGACGCGAGAGAGGAGCAACAGAGAGCCCCTTTATATCCGCCACGCAGCAGCAGCACCTCGCACCTTTTCCGCGGGGGGGGGGCTTTGCAGCGGCTACTTAGATGGTGGCCATTGGAACCAGAAGTGAGGCCTAGTTCATCCAGACGGCGGAAGAGCGGGCAAAACTGCGGAACCCGGAGAAGGAATGGCATGTTTTTATACTTCCCCGTTGCCTCCTCCCCCCGTCACTGCAGCTAGAGTTGATAAGAATAAAAGCAAGCTTTCTGACAGCCACGTTTCTATGTACAAAGTACTGTATATGAAGGAGCATCAAGCCACGCGTTCCCGCCTGCAGTTTGAAGCGGTTGTGCAGGATTTGCTTCTGGGGGGAGGCAGGGCCGGCAGGGGAAAGAATGGTTTTGCAGGAACCTCTGTTGGTTGTCCTGTTGTAACCCTGAGGTCTCCCTGCATACTTCATGATGTGCAGTTTTCTGTGTGTTTGCTTTTTGTTGCTGCTGCTGTTCTTGTTTTTAAATTATATGCAGGAACGTTCAGTCGCTACCTGGAATCTGAAATTAGTGGTACCATTCAATCAAGGACATTGCTTTTGGGGCGAGCTGTTACAGAGACCCAGCACGTCCCTTTTTAGAAATTGGCCTTAGTGAGCAAGAATAGGGTACAGTAGAAAAAATAGGGGAATAAAGATCAGCATGAATATTAGGGGTAAGATTCTCCCACAGATTACATCACACTCTGCAAACTGGCATATATGGAAGAGTTCATTTTCCTTCATATTTGAAATGTGCATGGAGCTGTCTGAAGATTTCAAAATCTGAATTCCAGATTCGATCTTCCAGTGGAACACTCCATTTGGGGGGTGGTGGTGGATGGATATATCATGGTTTGGTGCAACAGTGCTGAGCAAAATATGTGAGTTTCAACCCAAACAAAGTTGTCCCTGGACCTCAAATATCATGCTTCTCTCTCTTAAATGAGAGTAATTCCCTGAAAACATGCTCCTGGAATAATTTAGCATTTTTTGTAAGGAAAAGAACATGGCAGTAATTTTCAAAGTGGTTTGATAAGTACTCCAGTACTCTAGCAAGCAGGCAAAATGAAGTTAGGAGGTGGTTTCTCACTCAGATTTCAAATGTGTACAGTATGTCAAATTTCATGGTAAAAAATCACTCCTGCATGTCTAGTGAGCAACGCCTGAGCAATTTCCTTGTGCAGGAAAACCTTCAGATAATTTGCGCTTCACAAGTCAGAACTGTACCTTGTTTAGTTTCCCTTATTAAGGCAGGCATTCTCAAACTTTCTGCTACTACAACCGTCCCCTCAAATAACTGCAACCCCCACCCACCCCACTGACTTGTGGTAGATTGGCCTACATAAACCAGTTCACCACATCCACTCTCATCTCTCACTAAAACTCCCTAAAAGTCAGTGGGAAGCAAATCAGAAGGCAGCAACCCTGCCTCCTGTCCTCTTCCTTTTTTGTTCTTCAAGGTCCCTTTAAACAAGAGCGGAAGTGCAGAACACATACCAGCTTGGCAGCTTGCAGCCTTTGGCTCAGGGAGCAGGGCAGCAACGACCCCAAGGCAGAAGTGGCATTGGGCTGTGGATAACCTTTTGCTGCACTTGCCCAGGAAGGCGGTAGAATACTCTAGAGCAGAGGTTCCCAACCTGTGGTACGCATACTACTGGTGATACACGGGCCACAGGCTGGTGGTATGCGGGCTGCCAGTGGCCAAGATGGTGGCTGCCATCTCGGCCGTGCAGTGCCACCAGCAGAGCTTGAGCGTGCGGACTGCAAGCACTGGGGATGGTCCTCCTGCCTTCCCCTGCGGCTTACCTGGCCTTTTCTGGCCTTTACAGAGCTCCAGCCGGCCGCGAACCTGGAAGAAAGTGCTGATAATGTCATCGGCACTTACTTCCAGTGGTATGCGGCCAGCCAATGTAGGTTGTACGCAGGCTGAAAAGGTTGGGAAACGCTGCTCTAGAGTGGTCCACATGGTATGGGAGGGGAAGAGCTGGCATGCAGCCACCCACCAGGTAGCCACAATCACCCATGTAGCAACATTTTATTTTTAGTTCTTCAGAGCTTTGCAACCCCCTTCCAAGCTGTGACTCCGCTGGGGGTTGCAACCCACCGTTTGAGTATCCCTGCCTTAGGGACACCCAAACTTCACTGAGGCAGCCACCACACTCCAGGGTAAGATTGTCTTTTGACGTTTTCACATGAGAGCATGGATGAGGATTGGAAGCAGAGGTGAGAGTGACCAATGGATTCCTGCTTGCAATGCTTGTCTGTCTATTTCTGAAAGCATACAGTACTTTAATACATACAGTATATGGACATAAGATTCCACCTATTTCCTCCATATTAATGAATCTAGAATAAGCACCAACATCTGGTTTCACATTATCTAATACTATTTAGTGTAAAGTTCCATCAACATGCTTATAAGAAGTGAGGGGAACTACTGTCTTACCCCTTTTCAACCAACATGACTAGTGGTTAAAGTATGTTTATGTCTCTGTGGGCGCAATCCAAGCCTACTTAGGCCGCCGTTGTAACCAGCGGCCCAGCGAAAACGGGAGGCCCCAGAATGGAAAGGGGATTCAAATCCCCTCCAAAAGGAGAATTCAAAGGGGATTTAAATCCCCTTTCCGTTCTGGGGCCTCCCGTTTTCGATGGGCCGCTGGTTACAACGGTGGTCTAAGTAGGCTTGGATTGCGCCCTCAGTATGTCTATCCTGCCTTTCTGCCCTATAGCCTATAGGCTATAGGAGCACTCAGGTATGCCAGGGAATAAGCAATTTGCTTTAGGGCAGGGGTTCCCAAACTTTGGAGGCCCGTGTACCCCCTACATGGGCCTCTGGTTGCCCCCTGTACCCCCAGACTGGCTGCCCCTGCATACCCCGTTAAAGTGGGTTTTTCCCGGGTTGCAGTGCGGGCAGATCCTCCCACTCGCACCACAACCCGGAGGGATAGGCTACAGCCCTGCTGAATCAGGAAAATTGGGTGCTGCCATCTTGGATCTTGCGAGATTTCGTGAGATCCAAGACGGCAGCGCCGAGGAGAACAGGTAGGAGGAGCTACCGGGGACATCGGCAGGGCTGTAGCCTTTTTTCCCCGGTTGCGGCGTGAGCAGGAGGACCCGGCCGCGCAGCAACCTGGGAAAAAAGCTCGATTAACAGCTGCCTGTTATCAGCTGCTGATCACAGCAGCTGATAATGGGCAGCATCGCGCGTGCCCCTGGCCTGCAGTCTGTGTACCCCTAGGGGTACACATACCACAGATTGGGAATGCCTGCTTTAGGGAACAGTAAATATCTGCCTTCAGAAGTCTTGTTGCATGTGTGAATGAACAATCACTTATCAAAGCCAACATTTTCATATTGATCAGCTCAAACATGAGGCTTTTTAATGAGTTGGTTCATATGCTCAGAGTCAGCAGTGATTCAGATGTATGCCTGAACCAGCCAAAGGAAATACCTTTCTTATTGCCTACTAACACCTCAAATGCAAGACTTTAAAGTTATGTCAGTTCAGATATTCAGCAGCTTCCAAACTTGAAGTTCTGGGTTGGTCAGTGAAGAAAAATGGAATGCTGAACATACATGTATGAACCGGCCTTAAGTGAATATATTCTGAAAATTAGTTAATATTCTGAAATTAGTTAAACAGAACCCCAGGCTAATGAAACAAAAGGACTTGACCTCTAGTGGAATGCAATGGAACCTCTTGACTCAAGTGAATTATCTTTCCCACATCCTAAGAACATATACAGTACTTATCAATTAATCCATTGTTTCAGTATAATTTATTTCCAGGGATGTATAACCAGGGATGTAGTGGGGGGTGGGGGGGCACCAGGACTTTTCCTGCAGCATAGTGATGTCATCAGCAGGAGCTTTCCAGTGCTGCCTTTGAAGGTCTTTTCAAATAACTTTAGCCAAGAAGAAGCATCAGGCTCAGCAAGAGGCAAACTGAGAAAGTTGCCTAGGTACGTATGTTAACATCAAGGTCATTATCTTTCCCAAGGGCTGCCTGTGAGACAGTGTGTAGCTCATGTTACGTTAGTGATGCAGCAGTGCCAAAATGGCATCTCCTGGGTCCCGTGGGGGAGTTTGGGCCTCCAGAGGCCTCATCAGGGGAATGGAACATTTGTTCCCTTCTGCCAGGGTAAGCACCTGCTGCCCCCAAAGGTCAACTTGGACCTGTTGGCGCAGGTCCATGTGGACCCATGAAGGCGGATTGAACCTGGGAAGGGGGCTAGGATGCCACTGAACCTGCCCCCTTTCCAGACCTGATCCGCCCTCGTTCCCACCCCCATCGCCTCCCGGTTCCGCCCACCCTGCCCCATTCCACCCCTTCCCGTCCCCTGTGCGGTCTTATCTGTGGCGGTGCGTGTCCCTGCTCTGTCGCCTCATGGACCCGTCTACTCGCTGTCCAGTGTTTGCGAAAGCCAGAAAGCATGTTACACCACCACAGTGCATGTTCTGGCAGCATAACTGGGTGATCAGATTAGGCTGTAAGATTGCAGATCAGATTAGGCTGTAAGATTGCATAAGTCTTGTGCAGATTTAGCTGAAACTAAGTCCTACTGGTCAAAGTGGGACTTCTAAGAAAACATCCAGTGGCTACCACTCCAATATAACATATATAAGTAAATATATACAGTACTGTCTCTGTCTCTGTCTCTGTCTCTGTCTCTGTCTCTAAGTATGTATGTATGTATGTATGTATGTATGTATGTATGTATGTATGTACATAGAGACACACACACAGATATGAGAGAGATACACACAGATATGAGAGATACACACAGATATGATATATATACCGTATTGTCCCGAGTATAAGACGCACCTGATTATAAGACGCACCCTTAAAGTTTGGTGCAATTAAAAAAATTTAATTAAATCACTGGCAATAAATTGCAACAGCCTGATTATAAGATGCACCCCTAGTTAAAAAACTTAAATTAGGAGAAAAAAGTGAGTCTTATACTCAGACCAATACGGTGTGTGTGTGTTGTGTGTGTGTGTGTGTGTGTGTGTATGTGTGTGTGTGTGTGTGTGTGTGTGTGTATGACAGATTTTTTTAATTCAATGTTTCATTTTTATGCATTTGATTTTAACTATTGTAACCCACAATAGTTAAAATTTTGGGATAAATAAGCTAGATCTTTAAATAAAGTATGTTTCAAAGTAAGAATAATGGCAGGAAAAGAAAACACTCACGAAAACATGCAGAGTTGACTTTGTTATTGTTGTGTAGTCATAGTGGAGCACGACTGTGGAGGAATGGCTACAGGTCTGTGTGTCATGACGAGCTCCAAAATGTATCAACACACCACTGCGTGTGACTGGGATTGCAACCCGCGTTGGACCTGATCCAAATATTTGAGTCTAATCTGGGCAAAAAGGGAGCAGAAAGCCAGCAAGAGGCCTGCGCGTTTTGGCGTTACCCTGCACTGCCAGCACCTTTTCGCTCTCCCTCCCCCACCCAAACGAAAAATCAAAAGACACTTTGGCAGATATGATATATGGGGGCAGATGAGCTGGGCCAGTATTCAAAATATTACCCATTGTGTTGCTAATAGCCCTTAACCAGGCTGCTTTATGACTATAATAAATCCTTTAATATTAATAAAGCAAAGCCTCCGTTTTCCGTGCTGAGTGTGCAGGTGTCCTCCCAAGCAACCTGTTCACACTGAGAGCTCCTGATGTTTCTTCTGCTCTCGGGGTATTATTTGGTTGGCTAAGCAGGTGCTGTGTGTAAAAAAAAAAAAGCAAACCATGCTCAGCCAAATAAACAAAAGGCTTGTTTAAATTTGGCTCTGTGAGCATGAAGAATTGGTTAATTTCTGAAGTGGGGAGGGGGACTGGAAATGGCAGGGGGAGGGCAGCCACTAAACTCTGCTTCTGCTTCTGCTGGGATATGACATTTCCTGTGGTGAAGCCTGCATTGGCTGCTAATAGAGATCTAATTGATGGGTGAAGTCCCATTTCCGCACTCTCTCCTTTATTGCTCTATCCAGTCTGTTGCAAAATATAAACCTTAATCTGATTTAGCAATTCCTCCAGGATTCGGTGCAAGCTCACAGCCCAGGAAAAAAAATCGTTATTAAAAAAGTTAAAGCACAAGACTTGGATCTCAGAGCCTCTGCATGCTTCGGGGGTAGGGGGTGGGGTGGAAAAAGGGTCTTTCTGACATTTAACGCTTTTTCTTTTTGCAATAATTCCCTCTTTATGATTATTAATATTACAGACTAGGGCAGGGGTTTGGATCAGTGACAATGCATGGCCCACCACTTTCTTTTCAAATAGGATTGTCAATAATTTGATTTTTTTTAATGAATTGCATCACTTAAAACTGCTTACAAGCAGGAATCCTCCTTCTCTCTCCCTATGCCCGCCCTTTCCCCTCCTTTTTTCATACACTCATGTGATGATCAGCAGTCTTACTTGATTGGGTATGATAAACCTTGTCAAACTTTGCCTTAAGAGTCCTCCCACTGTGGAATTCATTTCGGCAGTCGTAGGGCTGTCCGCCTAAGCAACCTGAGTTACCAGATGGCTAAGGCAGTGTCATACTATTCTAAAAACCTGCAAAGGCAATAATTAAAGAAGAACTACTACATGCTTAAAAAATAGACATCCTTTCTCAACACACAATTTAGACATACATTCAGATTTATATCAGCGGGATGTACATGTGGTTACCTTCTATCCTAAAAGCATTCATATGGAAATACAGTCCACAAAACTGAGTAAGATTTAAATTGTGTTTAGCATGGGGGCTTAGAGAAAAAAAACCTTCTAGGATTCAGTGCACTTCCCAAAAGGGAGATGCTTGGGCTCAAATCTACCTAGATGTGACAGTAGTTGATCTCTGTGATTCCACCCTTCTAAGTCTAGGTGCATGGGGGGGGGGGGGGAAGGCACACTTCATGTGTTTAAAAAACATTCAGAAGGAGCTCAGGGTGGTGTACATAGTTCCCTTTCTCCTTTTGTCCTCACAACAACCCTGTGAAGTAGGTTAGGTTGAAAGATAGTGACTGGCCCAAGGTCACCCAGGAAGCTTTGTGGCGGAGCTGGAATTTGAACCTGGATCTTCCAGGTCTAAGTCCAACTCCCGAACCACTACACTATCCTGACTCTCAACATGTGACCTGACTCTATTATTATTATTATTATTATTATTATTATTATTATTATTATTATTATTAACAACAGTATTTATATACCACTTTTCAACAAAAAGTTCACAAAGTAGTTTAGAGACAAATGGCTCCCTGTCCCAAAAGGGCTCACAATCTAAAAAAGATGCAGAACACCAACAGCAAACAGCCACCAGAAAAGACACTGTGCTGGGGTGAAAGGGGGGCAGTTACTCTCCCCCTGCTAAATATAAGAGGAGCACCAATTGAAAAAGTGCCTCTTGCCCAGTTAGCAGGGACAAGTATTGACAAGCATTATACCATATTGTCCGGAGTATAAGACACACCTGATTATAAGACGCACCCTTAAAGTTTGGTGCTATTAACAAAATTTAATTAAATCACTGGCATTAAATTGCAACAGCCTGATTATAAGACGCACCCCTAGTTAAAAAAACTTAAATTAGGAGAAAAAAGTGAGTCTTATACTCACTTTTGAAATGATAGGAAAGTACTTCTTGTGGCATTCTATCTAGGATGACTCATTCACACATGCAAACCATCACCTGGACACTGCAGTCAGCAAGTGATGAACATGCCTGTGTGAACCAACCCTGAGTCTCTGGTTTCAACGGAACTTGCTATATTGTACAGAAATTAGGTGTCAGTTTTTAGTCTGCCCTGATTAAAGGGTTTTTACTGTACATTGCAGCTTCTCCAGTTTTTCAGTTTATGGCATCATCAAGTACACAAAACATCCCATTTGTTAGATGAGCCAATTCACTGCCCAACCTCCAAAGAGCTGCATTGTTGCCAGGCAGATTGAAATGAATGGCATCTATAGGGGCACAGCAACTTGAGTACTGTTTTCTTTTTGAAATGTCATTGACGCCTGTGGGAATATACTTTCAAAACTGCTGTACACTCCCCCTTCCCATCATCCAGCCTCCCCCCCTTTGGGTGCTACTAGGTATATAAAGAAATATAAAGCCATTCTTTTCAATATTAATCTGTAATGTAACCTGACATGTTTTATACTGAAATCAGATTTTCTAAAACACCCATGCTTGAACCAATGTGCAGGTTTCCTTCTTTGAATACAACTCAGCTGATGTGAGCTGATGAAAACATTTGTCGATTAACTTTTAATCTATTCATTACATGCTTCAGATAAATATATTACAGTGGTAACCGTGATCTGCCTGAATTTAAACACACACACACACACACACACACACACACACACACACACACACACACCATAAACCTTCAGCAATGATTAGATATGATTAACATTCAATTTTAAACCCACCCACCCATTTCACATCCACTATTTATGACACTCCTGAAATGATTAATGCTTTCAGTCTTTTGCAGTTAGGTTTTCAGGAACATGACTTGAGTTCATGGCCCCTTTCCCCCTGTTCATTATTACTGGAGAGATAATAAGCCAAGAAAATATCTACAGGGCCTTCCCCCTCCCCCCCTCCCCAGTGCTGTGGCTGTAAATCATTGATGGAGGTGTGCAGTCCAGGATCTCTTGCAATGTCACAAAATGCATTGGGGAGCTAAACTCTCTGGTCCCTGGTTGTGCAGGAATTCAGAGTTACCTCCCAGCATCAGGACGGAGCTCCATACAGGGAGAAAGTGCTCCTCCTATCACCTCCTCTGTGTTCCCAGGTCATCTATATTGTTGGCCAGTTTATTTCATAGAGTGATTATATCAGCAACAGTCACCACAGTACAACTCTGTGCATTCAATGAACCTATGCAATAGCCATTCAAGCCAAAGTCGCAAATCCCTGGAGTCGCAATAAGACATAATAACTATAGCTAGAGCTAATACGTAAAGTAAAAAAAAATGACCACTATTAATACTCTTACAATACCTTTTTGGTTTTGCAATTCAATATTGAAAATACCCTAAAGCTAAACTTTGCTGAGAAAGTACACACACACACACACACACACACACACACACACACACACACACACACACACACACACACACACAGAGAGAGAGAGAGAGAGAGAGAGAGAGAGAGAGAGAGAGAGAGAGAGGGATCTGAAATTGTATGGCATTCACACACACACACACACACACACACACACACACAGAGAGAGAGAGAGAGAGAGAGAGAGAGAGAGAGAGAGAGAGAGAGAGAGAGAGAGAGAGAGAGAGAGAGAGATCTGAAATTGTATGGCATTCATTTCATACCCATCATCATTTGCAGCATCCTCCCTGACATTGCAAAGTTTTAATCAATCTGCTGCTGTTCCATTTGCACTTCAGTCTTCAAAAACGTTGCCCACTGATCCACCACTCTCCTGTGCCCCTTCTGAGCTGCTGCTGCTCTTTGATACATTTGTCCTCCATAGTGCTGGAGGCCCTCGGGCAAAGCCTTGCACTGCTCTCTCTCTCTCTCTCTCTCTCTCTCTCTCTCTCTCTCTCCATAGTTGCTGGGCACTGGTACTGATGGTTCGGGGTGATTGGTGTGGACCCTTGGCCAATGTCCAGATACTGCCTTTTTGACCCTCCATATACCAGGAATACTCTTTTCCAGTGATTCCCAACCTTTAGGAGAGCACGGACCACTGAGGCTGCGGCAAAAAGTGAAATTGTCATGGACCACATGGGCAGCCCCGGAAGTGAATGGTGCGCAGGCGTGGCCTGGAGGGGGCGTGGCCAGCCCATGGTGTGACACCATGCCATGGGGTGACGGCCACATCGGCTCCCCTCTGACCAGAAGCACTTACTAAAATTACTGAAGGCCGGTCTTGTGTGTGTGTGTGTGAGAGAGAGAGTGAGACCTCGTGGACCACTTTTCACGTTCTCGCGGACCACCTGTGATCCGCGGACCACTGGTTGGGAACCACTGTTCTATTGCTATCCATCCTCTGTTGTTCCTTGCTCATGCCCTTTCTCCCTTGCTGCTCCATACCATTGCAAGACTATCTCTTGCCATTTGCCTGTGCTCCCCTTCTGCTAGACACAGCTAGTGTATTTGAATGCTTGATACACATTTGCCTCTGTGTACGCTAAATAATCTCACCCTCTTACCATTTCCTACCACTCATTAACATTCCTTGTATTACTGAAATTGTACTTCAGAAGGCAGAGCCGGTGTTTTGTTTGTTTTTGCTTTTGTTTTGTTGTCAGTGCAGGCCAATTGTTATATAAAGCCAGAAATAACATAACGTCGTTGTCAGAAATTAATCACCCATACATTCTTAAGGCCCAGGTCTCAACGTTTCCGATCTAATCCGCGATTGCTTCTATTAACCCTGCTGGCCAACAATACCCTTAACTCTGCCCTTCACCCTAGCGAGCGGAGGTGTGTAAAGTTTGTTGGCCTGGCTTCTCCGTAAATGCTTGGGAAGGTCCCTCTCCGCCCCTGCGATGTCGACAGGGAAACGTCACTCCTTTCATAAAGGTTTCTTTGCCTTCATGCTTTCTTTGCGGCCCTTTTAAAAAGTCTCGGAAACATCAGCAAGCGAGAGGAAGGGGGTGTGCAGGCATTCTGGCGCTTTACAAATCTCTCTTCACTTTCCCCCTTGATAGGTTAAATGAGGCGGAACGCTATGAAGGGGATTTGAACCGGTCTAAATGATTGATGAAGTCGGGGGCAAAGCGGAGCCTCTTCCGGATAAAGCTCCATACATCCCGGCATAATGGCTGGATAGTGGCAGGGCTGGGCTGCTTCAAAAGCCGTGGCCCAAACGTATTGAGAGAAAACAGCGAGGGAAGGTGCTCTGTTGTTACCTAATCAGTTTATGCGCTGAGCCACCAGCCGCCCGAAGGCGCAGAGCGCTGGAGAGGAAGTGGGGCGGGTGAAAGGGGAGAGATCAGGCCTAAAACACACACACAGCCCTCCGCCTCCCCCCGCCCCTTCCCGCGGCTTTGCCCAGGGCTGAGCTCGGCCTATGCAGCTGCCCGCCTGAGAACCCAGCATGGGACGAGCGCGATCGCTCCAGGGAGCTGAAAGAGACCGGCGAGAGGAGAGAAAAGCGACTGAAGAAAGTGAAAGTACAAATGGAACGTTCACAATCGGCGGCGCAGCCCTGCGTCTCCCTCCTCGCCCCCCTCCCACGTACCGCGGCCAGGCAGGAGCGTTTGCTGGGCTGCCCACGTCACCTCTTCAGAAGCGGCTGCTGCGGTGTAAGTAGCGTGCGTGCCAAAGGAAGCACCAGTCCCCCTGCTGCAAGAACAACATCTGCGGGCTGAAATTAAGCAAGGAAAATACATTGACGCTTTTTTCCCCTCGAGGAGCATCCTTAGGAAATTAGTATATCTAGGAGCGAAATAGTTTTTTCAACTCGATCCGAAGCATAGTTAGGCACGCACGTCCAAAACCTCACTGGTTTAAGGGCATCTGGGATGATGGGGCATGTGTGTGTCGTCCTCCTTCCCCAACTTCAAATCAAATCAGAAACTGCAATCTGCGTCATTCCGATCTAAGCTGCAGCAAGATGTAAAGTCTGTCCAATTCTATGCATCTTTTCTAAGTCAGTCTCACTGATTTCGATGAGCCATGAGGTTTGCCAACTCAATTGTCTGAACAGCAAAATGTATCACCAACCTCTTAGTTGTCTGAACAATGGACTTCTCCATCTGCTGAGCTTTCCATTGGCTTGGTATGCTAAAAGCAAAGATTAGAACACACAACCATTTTTGCTGGTTAGATTAGAACTCACAACCAATTTTGCATAGTGGGGTGGCTTGGTGGAGTTACAATCCATTAACTTCTTGGGCATGATGGGCTGTCTCATGAACTCTCTGACATGTCTTAATGTCAGAATGCACATCGTATCACAATGTTCTATCTAGCTCAAACCACGCATTTATAAAGTTTTGCAGGGGCTGCTGAAACTTTAACACATTGGAATTTCCCCACCATCAGATGATGGTAGTTCCACATGACATAATTACCATGGTTACGTGGCCTCTGAGACATGAACAGGTTTTCAAGTGACTGGTCATGCTGAATCATTGGGTGTAAGTTCACATTTTGATCAGAATCTGAATGGGAGGCAGAGCTACCACTATGCCAAAATGGTGACAGTTGCTCTGGGCCTCCCACAATAGGAGCTACACTACCTCTTCTCTGAAGTGCTTTCCCTTTTGGATCCTACCCACGGACTACCCAAGATATTTTGGTGCCTGAGGCAGAATGTCAAAATGATGCCCCTTTCATAATGGTGAAAATAATAAACTAAATAATTGACAGTTAGTGGTACCTTAAAGCCTGGAGCATCATCAAAGTGACTCATGTTCAAATGATTGTGTGACTCCATGCTAAGACCTCTACAAATACAATTGTCTGTATGCTTGCTTGAAGGAACATAATAATGTACTCATCACCCAAATATGGATACACTACTATTGTGCATTTGGCAGAATTGGACTCTATACTACTTTATTTGCCACTAGTGTATCATATTTCTCCCATCATGTAACACAGGCGAACCATACAGCAATCCGCAGCACTATGCACAATAACAAACAACAATGAATGAATTCCCAAAATGTACCATCAACCACCCTCTTCATGAATGGAATATTTGAAGGTGAACAGATCTGTTTTGAATCTGAAAATGAGATTGGCATATTCAACAAAATCAAAGAGAGAGAGATGTTCTATCTTACAGAGGATATGCCAAGCCAAATGGAGGCTGCTAAATAGGTATTGTGGACTCACCACCTTTCTTTTTGCAGTCCCCGACAGGTAGCAGCAGAAGGTTTATAGAGACACTGGTAGCTTCCCCCCCCCCCCCCATACATGGCTGATGAGAGTTGTTTGGCTTGATAGGTCACACAAGTTGTGCAGGTGTGCTTTTTTAAATGATATCTGACTACTACTTAAAAAATAAACCAAATTATAACCATGATAACACCCTGAAATAAGGATCTCAAAAGCTAAGATGCAAGTTTGCCAAAGAAAATCCAGTAAGTGTTGCAAGGTTGCAACTTTACCAACTGTTGCTAAAGTCCTGCCACAAAATCAGGATTGCTGTCTTGTTGGACTTGGTAGCCATTTGAAGATCTGGGCAATTTTTGTTATGTGTTTCAATGGGTCACAGGTGCTGAAAACACAAGAGACTGCATACCTCATTTTCAGAGAGACTAGCAGAAAAATCAACTCTGCAACACTGAAATATATCTGTCCCCCAGTGAAAAATCGAAGCCAGTAATCAATGCCTCAGTATCTTGCATAATTTCCTTCCACCCAAAGGCATTTATAAGTTGAAGTTCAACAGGGTCAGATACAAGGTTCTGCACTTAGGCAAAAATAACCAAAGATGCAATTATAGAATGGGAGATACCTGGCTTGGTAGCACAACATGTGAGAGGAACCTTTGCAGTGGATCACAAGATGAACATGAGTCAGCAGTGTGATGCAGCTGCAAAGAAGGCTAATGCAATTTTAGCCTGCAATGGTAGAACCGTAGCTTCCAAGTCGCGAGAAATAGTGCTCCCACTTTATTCTGCATTGGTCAGACCTCACCTAGAGTACTGTGTCCAATTCTTGGCACCACACTTTAGAAAAGGTGCAGCCACACTGGAGCAGGTTCAGAGAAGAGTGATGAGGATGATCAGAGGCCTGGAGAACAAACCCTACGAGGAATGTTGGTACGTTTAGCCTGGAGAAGAGAAGGCTGAAGGGGATATGATAGTGCTCTTCAAATACCTGAAGGGCTGTCGTATATGGAAGAAGGAACACATTTATTCTCAACTGCCTCTGAGAGTAGAACTAGATCAAATGGGTACAAACTGCAAGAGAGGAGATTCTGGTTGGATATCAGGAAGAAATACTTAGTGGTAAAGGAAGTTTGGCAATGGAACCAATTACCAATTACTGTACTACATATAAATGTGGTTGATTCTCCCTCACTGGAGTTCTTCAAACAGAGGCTCAATAGACACCTGCTGGAGATGCTCTAGGAGGATTTCCTGATACAAGCAAGGGGTTGGATTAGATGACCTTGTGGGTCCCTTCCAATTCTATGATTCTATAAAGGCCAGATTCTTTTTGGTAGATAAGGACCAGATCTGAAAGTTCTATATATGTCCTGTTTCAGCCCGGGCCAGTCTTACACGGCCTTCCTGGTTGTGTGCCGGCTTCAGAGCTGGTGTGCATCTGAAGAGGCCCATTGCGGCTCGCGCTGCTTACATGGGGGGAAGGGGACAAATGTCCCCATCCCCCAAGGTGAGCCCGGGCCGCGCCAGTGCAAGCCGCAATGGCCCCAGGCCCAGGATACAGCCATTTAGGTCGGTTGCGCAACATTACATTACACAGGATTGTGCTGTAAGAGGCAGATTGCAAGGGGGGTGAGAGGGCGAATGATTCGGAGCGCCCTTCACTCCAAATCTGCCACCGCACATTTAATTTTTGAGGCAATTTTTGTTCTCTGTGTTATTGGAGAATGAGCAAGAAAATGCAAAAAAGATGACCTTTTCTTTAGCAACAGGTGGCTTGGTTTTGTGTGTTCAATTGTGACGATCTCACACTTTCTTCAGTATCTCAGGAAGACATCAGGATTGACATTTTAGTTATATGTAAATTTATTTAAATTTTATTAATCAAGCAGAGGTGGAGCCAGGGAGAAGTGTGTCACCTTCCCTCTCCAGGCAGTATTGCTGCATTCTGCGCTTGCCAGCAGTTGCTATAGCAACCCCGCCATTCCCCTCAAGGGATGGGAAGGGGAGTGGACCAGCATCTCTCCCGTGTTTGTACCCAGGCTGTCAACAAAACCAGTTCAAGCCCTTATAACAGGAGCCACTGGCACCCAATAGCTGTGTCATTACGCAAGGGCAGGCAGGCAACACCACCTAAGGACACCAGGCTTGTAGCACAAGCCTGCAGCATAGCCAAGGTTTTCCTTTTTCTACACCACTGTGGTACTCTTAAATGTATTTATTATTTATTGAATGGATTTCTATCTTCCCCCTCTTAAAAACAAAAGCATCCAAGGCTACTGATAAAAAGATTAAAAATCAAAGAGCGACTAAAACAGATCGCATTAAGAAGAAGATGAAGAACAGGATCACAGAACTGCACCAAGACTTCTTTCTCTGAACTATTTGTGAGTAATTGTTGCTGCTGTTGTTTTAATAAGCAGAAGATAGTATGACTAATGGACTGTGATGAGAAATTAGTGGGTTTGGTAAACTCATATGTGGTACAATTTAATAGTGCAACTTAACGAACGTTGCAATTTAAAGAGCAGTGCCATATAATAGGCCGTGTAAATTTAATAAGTGGTACAATTAAATAAGCAGTGCAATTTAAAGGGCTCTGCAGCGTAAAGGGCTCTGCAATCGGATAAACCCTAATTATTATCATAGTTATTTATATAATGCCATCAACATATATATGGCACTTTATGAACAGCAGAAGCAAAAAAAAGAAGACATGTCTCTGCCCCAAGGACCTTACAATCTCAATTTCAACGTCTTTAGGAGGCAACAAAATGAAGGGGTAAAAGGGAGAGGCAATGGTGACAAACAACAAAGGGAGGTCATAGTCACTGTAATAGTGTAATAAAAAGTCACAGGGAGCCTTCAAGCAGAATCGATAGCTATAGAAGCAGAGAAAAAAAGGCCACAGGCCTAACTGCTTGTTCTGAGCCTCCGTACCTTGCGATGCAAATGAGCCTGATCGTGTGCTTCCAGAAACCTGCTCTGAAGGGTGTCAGCCAAGTGGCATTGAAAGGCTCAGCCCTGTTCAACAGCATCCCATTACAAAGCGCCAGTGGTCGCAACAGAAGATAGATGCTGCAATGGTTGTTCAGTTTAGCCTGACCCCCCGTCCCTTTGGAATTGGGACAATTAAGCCAGTGTTCAGGAGCTATTCCATTAATCATGGTTTCATTCTGCACACACAACCGTAGGAAGTTTGCTAATTTCGGACCACCATACCACAGCCCTTTCATCATTAGTCCGGAGTCAATACCAGATGCCTTTCCATTTTTTAGCTGTCCAACGGTTTGCATAAAGTCTTCTGTGGTAAATGGATCCCAACTTAATGGACAGATCAGTCAAAGCTGGGAACATCTTGCCTGGAAGGACTGAATCATCTCTGGCATGAAGCATATCCTGCTAGTCCTGACTCCGTTCGTTCCTTCCGCTGACGGTTGTTCCCCAAGTTCCTGCTCTGTGAAGCGGCCTGCCAAAAAAGCAAGGAAAAGAGCAGAGATAATCTACCGCAGGCTTCACACAGGAACAGAGCCTCCCATGCCAGGTTCTCCTACCATATACACTTATATTCTGTTTGAACTGAGAGACTTCTCTGTGAATGTTCTCCTGGGCTTTTGGGTATTCCAAACCCAATAATTCTCTTAAAGTTCAGGAGGTCTCCAAGGAAGCTGTACATATGATATGGCCAAAATTGGGGCGGGGGGGGAGGGGAGATGAGATTTAAGTGGCTGGTCTTTTTAACCTTGCCCTAAGCAGTTTCTCTCTCTCTCTCTCTCTCTCTCTCTCTCTCTCTCTCTCACACACACACACACACACACACACACACACACACACACACACACACACACACACACACACACACACAGAGTCTCTCTAAAGCCTGTGACACATCCCCTACGTCTCAGTGCAGTGCGTCACGTTGCGGCGCGAGAGTAGCCAACATGCCGCAACGCAATGCACCCTATCTACACCGAAGGAAGCCACAAGGAAAAGGGTAAGACATTCTGCCCTGCCTCCTGCTCTCTTTTAGCCAATCAGAATCGAATCATTTCAGACTTGAGTCTGATTTGGTCAACGTGTCGCTCCGTGTCCCGCCTCCACAGCACCGAACGCGGCCTCTCATTGGCCTAACGCGGTCAAAGTTCAATTTGTTGAACTTTGCTCACACTGCAACGCAGCTATCCTGCGTTGCAGTGCAAGCTTGTAA
This sequence comes from Plestiodon gilberti rubricaudatus, assembly GCA_026170595.1. Lineage (NCBI taxonomy): Eukaryota > Metazoa > Chordata > Lepidosauria > Squamata > Scincidae > Plestiodon > Plestiodon gilberti. The sequence goes on along the minus strand of JANXHW010000005.1, from coordinate 74,250,343 downwards.
AAGACAAGGCACACCGAGTTTTTCCAGCCGTGTGCAGACACACCGCAGCGCGGCTGGTGTGTTACAGGCTTAAGGTGATCTGGAATGCCCTTGCTGCGTAAGCCTTCCGTATCTACTGCCATATTGGTGATGACGCATGCCAGTGGCACCACATTTGTGGTGGCACCACAACTCCCTGCCAAGAGACAACTTAGTGGCACCACAACTCCCACAACTTAGTGGCACTGGCACCACACACCTCCCTGCCAAGAGAAATGTATCAAGTTCAGTCCTTATGGACATTTTTTTAATGTACATTTTATTGTTGTTCCATCAGATGAGACTGAACTGATTTCAGCAATGATACAATTTGCTGGTCTTGCTGCTGATTATCTGATCCAAGTGTATGTTGTTGGTTCTCAGCCCAATCCTGTGTAACTCTTGCACCGGTGTAACAGTAGATCCACAGGTGTAAGTGCACATATACCAGTGTAACTTGCCGTACGCCGACAGATGCAGGACAAATCCCCCTCGGATGCTGCGCATGTGCAGTTCGGATGCAGGACAGAAGCCAGCACAACTCCACTGGAACAGGGGGCATTCCAGGGGCGGCTGAATGCCCCCAGAATGCCCCCTGCGCTGGTGGATTTGCATTGGTATCCGTTCTGCATCCAAACTGCGCATGTGAGATGTCCGAGGGCGGGTTACGCCGGTGTCCGTCCTGCGTCCGTCAGCGTACGGCAAGTTACACTGACATAAATGCTCTTACACCAGGGGATCTACTGTTACACCGGTGCAAAAGTTACACAGGATTGCGCCCTCAATGTTATAATTGTATTGTATGCATCATAATGTGCTGGGACCTGTCTTGAATTTCTTTTGGAAAAAGGATGGAATAAAAATTTCAGATAGCTAAAAAGATGCTTCTGGAATAGGGCCTCATAAGTGGTAGCCCACCTCTCTCTCTCTCTCTCTCTCTCTCTCTCTCTCTCTCTCTCTCTCTCTCACACACACACACACACACACACACACACACACACACCTTTACAACAAAAACACATGTTGTGCAGGTCTGCCTCTGGACTAAACCTTTGCAGCCTTTTGGCTTTCTTGGGGACAGATGTATGTCTCAACCCTACTACATTCGTGAAGGATTCTGGACACAAGAATGACATGTGAAATAACTCTTCTGTTGTTATGGAAGGTAATTAGGAGCGGTGATCAGAAGCCACTGCCTTTTCAGTCTTGCAGTCTTCCTACACTTTAATTAGCTCTAACTTTTTGAACCAATTGCTATTTTATTGCAGATTTGCTGGCTCACAATTACTTGATCACCCTTTCAACAGAGGCTTGTTCAACCATTAAAGTCTCTCTCTCTCTGTTTTCTCTTCTTCAATTTCTTATCTTGCCTTTTCTGTTTTAAGCCTGATCTCTTTCAGTCTGCTCTGTCTATTGTCTCACTGCCTGCCCATGAAAAAGTGCACTGCCCAGGACCTTGTGAGCTGTGTAATCAATTAACTTGAATAGTGTGAGCACAGAGATCGTTTCTCTTAAAAACACAAAAACAAAGAAAAAACGCACATTAGGAACCCAGTCATAGAACCTTGAAAATTATTCAGTTTAAAACTGAGGGCAATGAGTACTGAGCCTAACACTGTGCAGATCAGTAATACATTCTTAAATACACTGGCCAAGTTATGCACACTTAAACCTATCGAAATAAATAGGCATGTGTGTTTAATTCTGTCAGGTTGCAGTCACTGATCTGGAAGTAAGTTCTATTGATTTCTGTGGGAAATACATCCACATAGGTGTACTGTACTTAGGAATCCCAAAGTGTGGGTTGCAACCCACCAGTGGGTCGCAAGTCGATTTTGGGTGGGTCACAAAAGGTTTGCAGTGCTGGCTCCTGCCTCACCAGCATAGCGCCGAGGCAGCCAGGCGAGCCGCGCACTTCACCCCAGGCAGGCTATGGGACAGGGTGGGGCGTGGAAGCGGGGAGATGGCGAGGTGGGAGGAGGTGGAAGTGGGGTCCCTTTGGGGCCAGATGGGCAGCAGGAAGTAAACTATGTGGGTCACAATAGATTGTCGTTGAAACATTTGGGTCGCGGTGATAAAAAGTTTGGGTTTAGAAAATAGATCTTGGTGATTACACCAGAGGGTACTCTTGCTAAAATACTGGGTTGTATCCTGACTTATTTAATCCTGACTAAGCACCATTGAAGTCAATGAGGCGAGTTAGTTGTGACTAATTGTACGACCTGCTCATTTCAGTGGTGATTAGTCAGGATTAATTTTCTTTGGATACATACAACCCATTGATTCTAAAGAAGGAATTGTGTGGCATGCGTGCCAGCTCAAGATAAACACTTTTGAGTCCCATTGATTTCAATGGGGAAGATTTAGCCTGCAATCAGATGCACACTTACCTGGGAGTAAATCTCACTGAATGGGATTAATTTTTGAGTAGGGATTGAGTAGGGAACAGGATTAATTTTAAGCTATTAAGCACATTCTTAATTCTTCCATTGAAAATCAATGGGATTGGAAATGTTTCAAGTGCTTAACTTTGGCTGAATTTGCTCTAACTTTTTGATTTTTAAGGCAACCACTCACAACATTACAGACAAGGGGGAAGACCCAATCATTGAATAATGATAAGTCCCGGGAACATTTAAGCATGTGCTTAACTCTTCCACACCGCAATCCTGTGTAACCTTGCACCGGTGTAGCAGTAGAAGCACCAGTGTAAGTGCACTTACACCGGTGCATCTGCTGTTACACCGGTGCATCTACTGTTACACCAGTGCAAGGTTACACAGGATTACGCTGCCAGTGATATTAATTCAACTTGCAGTGCAATCTTAAGCAAATTTACACAGCAGTTTCACTGAGTTCAATGGGATACACTTTCTACAAAGTATGCAGCAAGACTGCAATCATACAAGTGTTTAAACTTTGACTGGATCATCCCAGTATTATCTCTGCATAAGAGATAATCAAATGCAATCTTAGGTGACCCACTGGTGCTTGTCTGTTTTAACTGTTTTAATTGCTTTAAAAAAATTATTGTATTTCGTATTTTTTAACATGTTTTAATTCCATAAGCCGCCTTGGTTGCCCTGTCAGGAGAAAGGTGGAATATAAATTCTTTAGTTAATTAATTAATCAAATAAGAAGAGTTCTTCTGAACTGGATAAAAATATGAAGTACATTTTGAGATCCTCTCAACCGGCGTTAGATGGCTTTAAAGAAAGCAAAGTGCAACCAGGAAAGTGAGCAACAAAGATTAGCTGGGAAGTGTGGGCTCACTCAGCATTACTCCCCCCCCCCACTACCACTCGCGGCTCACCCTGTCAACCGTCAGTTATAATAAAAGGAAAACAAAGTTCTAAAGCTGCCCTGGGGTTCCATTCAAACGCTCTCTTGCCAGACAAGGCAGCAGGCCTACAGCCAGAAGCCAGCAGGCAAAATTTAACAGCCATGCTTCCCAACGCTGGTTAACAGCTATCAATGGATCCATAACTCTTCGCCCTCTAGATATGGGGGTCATCTTTCAATACTACCCCACTGTCATATACAACATTTGTCTTGTCCCACATTCAGCTAATTGTGTCAATCTATGGGGTGACTCTATAATACACATCTACAAAAGCACAATGCAAGCAATAATCTCCTGCCCAGTTGCTTTATTTATTTAAGTGCTATTACAAAGTTTCCTGCAGGAAGAAGACCCAGGGAGGCTACAACCAACCCCAGACCTACAACAGCTATCTGCCTGAAAGAAACAACATGATTGGTTCATGTTTTATGATCAATTTACCAACCTGATCAACAACAACAACAAAGGTTACATGACTGCAATTTATGACATACAACCTTGCAGTGTGTCAAGTAAAACGTAAGTTTGTGTTTCGACAGAATTTTGATGGGATTTTGTTTTACAAATGGGGGAATTATTTAAACTGCTCGTAGTTATTCATCGACAAAAATACAAAGAGAAGTCATTATACAATATAAACTACGAACCCCACTCATTGAATGATAGCATTATTTTAGATTTGGAAATCAAAATAGTATCTTATATTTTTATATGAATCATTTTATAGCTGGTTTAAAAATGAAAAATCTGATAATAAGAACATAAGAACATAAGAAGATCCCTGCTGGATCAGGCCAAAGGCCCATCTAGTCCAGCTTCCTGTATCACACAGTGGCCCCACCAGATGCCTCCGAGAGCATACAGCCAACAAGATAACCTGTTTCCTGCTATAGTATTCATAGCATTATAATGAAGGAGAAGCACTGCTGTAGGTCTCAGCTTCAGCTTAATTTGTTACTGTAAATTTGGAATCTATTTTCTTCCATGATAATGGAAGAATTAGATTGTGTAAGACAGGCCTGCACCACTGGTGACCTGCTAAACCAAACACATCCCATCGCTCACAGCCCAGTCCTATGCATGTCTACTCAAAAGTAAGTCACAGTATAGTCAATGGGGCTTACTCCCAGGTAAGTGTGCACAGGATTGCAGCCCTAGTCATGTCTTTTAGTTTTCCAAGAGCATGATCCCACACCCTCCTATCCCTGTCACAGGCAGGCAGCAAAATCAAGAGCTTCATTGAACCCGTGATAGATAAACTGCCATACACGGCTTGGTGGGCTGTGTTTGACTTGGTGAGTCACAATGGTCCTAGTAGAAAGCAATCAGATGACTGCAAGATAAAATTGTAATAAATGTATCTTTCTTTCAGAAAAGCTTTTCCAAACAATTTCAACTATTTTGCGATAATACATTCAAATAACAATTCAATCAAAAAGTCATAAAAGTAGCAAAAAAGCCTCAAACCATTTCAACTATTTTGCGATAATACATTCAAATAACAATTCAATCGAAAAGTCATAAAAGTAGCAAAAAAGCCTCAAACCAATGATAGAAAACAAACAAAATGTAAAAAAGCTAATTAAAATTCAAAACAAAATAGCGAGCAAACATCAACAGAAGGCAGGCAGGCTCAGTAGTAGCATAGCTGGTGGGGGCGTGGGGGGCACCGCCCCCTCACGACAGTGGAGTGGCTGTTTTCCAGCATCTCCGCTGGCGAGGGGGCACTCGGCGAGGCAGTGGCGTAGGAGCTGGGCCCTCCAGCTTGCCCTCACCTCCGTACAGCTCCAAATAGAGCCATTCTGGAGGCGAGGGCGATGCACAGGCTCAGAGGGTGTCGTGCGGGAGCGGGGGGTGTTGCGAGGCATCGTGACGTCACCCCGGCCCCACCACTGGCAGTGGCCGGGCTAGCAACACCACTGGGCAGGTTGGGAGCTAAATGTATCTCCCCAGGCAGGAAGTTCCACATTATAGGGGCCACCATGAAGAAGGCTCTCTTCTGAATTATTACCAGCATCAACTACACTTCCAAATATTTAGCATAATGGTTAATGAAAAGGTGACTATAGGCTACAGAGGTACTATTAAGTATCAGTTTTGAGGCAAAAAAGACAGAAGTGCTTTAAAGTTAACTGAGGTAATTAGAAAGGGTAATATCCTTTAAAATTGGCCGAAAACTCCAAGTAACATTTAAGCCAATTACAGAGGATAGGAGAGATCTCTATCCATCAGGAGGTTTTTTTCAGAATTGTTTACTATGGGGTGTCATGGAATTTTCTCTGAAATCTCTGGTACCTCTCAAAGGCTGGATATCTAATGATATACATTTATAGTTTCATTGAACATGACAATTCTTATGTCCCAATTTTCTTTTCCTTTGAATTGAAGCATACGTGCATGAAGTAGATTCACCCATGGGAATCATCTCACTGAAGTCCGCGAGGAATACGTGTCTGTAGTCATTTGTATGGGTAAAAGGTTGGCAAGATGTGACATCTGAGTAGCAACCAAATTATTAGTAGAGAGTATTACAGAGGAGTGTTAAAGGAGCCCTTGTTAATGCTGGCTGGACTTACTGGAGCATATACCAGAAATTGAAAACATGATACTTGATACAAGGGGAACTTGTGGGATGGAAATATCAACATATTTGTAAAGAAAATATTTTACCGAGAGGCACAATGATACTAACTGCTGAAGTACAGCAACAGGAGCAATTAGGAATCTAAAATCTAATTAAAGATGGGAATAGGAATTAAATGTGATGGAACAAAATAAATGATAGGAATCATTGGGACCAAGGAGGAAACAGTTACCTTGCAAATTTATTTATTTGCATTACTTAAAACAAATCCTATACTTCCTGTAACCCTGGGTCAACATAGAAGTCCCCCCATACAGCTTCACAACAATCCAGTGGTGTCACTAGGTGGTGCAGACCGCACCAGGTGCCACCCTCGGAGGAGGGTTGACATCACTAGTGGCCAAAATTGTGGAAACCTTGTATTTATGAATAATAAATATATCATTGGAAATGTAATTTAATGCAGAATGTAATTAAACCAACTGTGCTGAATTATCTGTATTCCATCAAACGTTATGGCCAAATAACCGGAAAAAGAAAACACAACTGCCTTAAGTAACAAAAAGTGGATTTCCTTAACTCAAAACTGACCAATAAGACTGATTGTTCTGAGAACCTATGAGATGTTATTATAACACAACATGTGACCAATAAGGCGTTAGTATGAGTCAGCTCTCATTTCTATGTATCAGAGCTAATACAAGAACTTTTATTCACACTCTGTGTGAGTGTCATAAAGTTGGACACTGGTTTTTTGTTGGTTACTGATTTGTTGGGTGACCTGTAGTGTTATACTGTATATTCAAATAAATAAAGTTAGTGGGGTGACACCATGAGTTACCGCACCGGGTGACAGCAACCCAAGTGACACCACTGGGGTGACACGATGAGCTCTCACTCCTGGTGATGCAAACCCTAGTGATGCTTCTGCAACAACCATGTGAGATAGGTTAGGCTGAGTGATCAAGCTTATTCAGAAATTAGTCTGTATTCCTGTACTTACGAGGTATTTCTGGTAGCATGCCTTAGAACATAAGGACATAAGAAGAGCCCTGCTGGATCAGGCCAAAGGCCCATATAGTCCAGCTTCCTGTATCACACAGTGGCCCCACCAGATGCCTCAGGGAGCACACAGCCAACAAGATAACCTGTTTCCTGCTGCCACTCCCCTGCACCTGGCACAGAGAAAACCTACTTCTAAAGCCCAGGAGGTTGCTTATGGCTTGTAACCTGTGATGGTCTTTTCCTCCATGAATCTGTCCAAACCCCTTTTAAAGGCATCTAGGCCAGGTGCCATCACCACATCCTGTGGCAAGGAGTTCCACAGATGAATTACACGCTGGGTAAAGAAATATTTTCTTTTGTCCCGTTCTAACTCTCCCTCCACTCAGTTTTAGTGCATGTCCCCTGGTTCTGGTGTTGTGCGAGAGGGAGAAGAATTTCCCTCTATCCACTCTCTCCATCCCATGCATAATTTTATACATCTCAATCATGTCCCCCCTCAGGCGCCTTTTTTCTAGACTGAAAAGCCCCAAAAGGTTTCCTCATAAGGGAGGTGCTCCAGCCCACGAATCATTCTGGTTGCTCTTTTCTGCACCTTTTCCAATTCAACTATATCCTTTTTGAGGTGTGGTGACCACACCTGGACTCCAGGTGACAGAAATTAGTCTGTATTCCTGTACTTACGAGGTCTTTCTGGTAGCGTGCCTTACTTAGCCCTTCCCCTGACAGTGACATATTGAAAAATCTCCCCCACCATCCATGTGATCAGCATTTGTCTGCAGTGACATAATGCTGAAGACAGAGATCCCATGTACGATTACCACCCTGGAACACATTTATTTATTGAAAAGGTTTATACCCCACCTTTCCCCCTGATTACTGGGACACCCAAAGTGGCTTACACAATTCATAAAGTCACAATAAAAATACTACAAAAGATAAAGGAACAGAAATGAAAACAAACAGCATTAATAAAAGCATTTAAATATCTCCCCAAAAGACCAGAAAACTAAGAAGGAATGGCTAAACAAAAGAGGAACGTTTTCAGCCCCTGCCCAGAAGGCTAACAGGGAGGGCATAGTTCTTAACACAGCTGGGAGGAAATTCCATGATAAGGGTGCCACCATGGAGAAGACCCTACCATTTGCTGCCACTAATCTGGCTTCAGCCACTCACAGCAGGGCCCCCTCAGATGCAGAGGCGTTTCTGCTGTAGGGGCGGTACCGTAAGTTGCGCCCCGTCCTAGTACCATGTTTACAAACTGGAACACAGCGTGGAATGGCTCCAACGGCGAGGGGGCGGGGCCTCCTTGTTCCGGTTTGTAAACATGGTACTAGGACGGGGCGCAACTTACGGTACCGCCCCTACCACAGAAACACCTCTGCTCAGATGACCTCAGGGGATGACATAGGAGCTAACTTCTAAACAAGGAACAAGGCTATAGTGACTGGCCTAAGGTGGAACCATTGAGGCCCTGTGACTGAGGGGAGACATAACCTGGACCTCCTCAGTATAAATCCAACATTCTATCCAAAGGCAAATAAGTATTAAGCACAATGTGTCACACTGTTTTGCACTCCTTCATTTCAATCAGTGGTCACGTGTCCAAGGCAGCCTTTTACAGGGTCCATTTCCTTGTGAGGAGAGAGTATCAGAAAGTTATGATGTTCTTGTACTGCTGGCTTATTTGCATATCCAGCAATTAGTAGACATCAAAGCCATTGGAAAAAAATCTAGCCATTACCACTTATTGTTAAGATATGTTCAACTCTTAACCAAAGTCTAGAGTAAAGATAATCTTCTCACTTGCTAATACATGTGCGAGCACACACACACACACACACACACACACACACACACACACACACACACACACACTGTCAGCGAAATCCAGCGTAGGGATCCAGGGCTGCCCGCCGGATCCTATCCCCATTCCGGGTCGCACTGCAGTGGCCCGGAGGTCTACTCGGAGAAGGGGACGTTCGTCCCCTTTCCCGGGTGTAAACCGGGGCCGGCCCGATGGGTCTCCTCGGATTTTCGCCAGCTAAATAGCTGGCGGAAGTAAGAGGAGGCCGTGTAACAGCCGCGTCAGCCTGGCGGGGATGGGGATATGGCGGACGTGATCCCTGCCCCCTCCCAGGCCGGCTCGGCCAATGGTCCCCTCCCTCTCCGCCCAGACCGCCCCCGCCGCTGGGAGCCTTACCTTCCTCCAGCGGCTGTGGGGTCGTCCCAGCGGTGGAGTGAGGGCCTCCCTTAATCCCGAGGCGTCGTGAACGTGCTTTACGGTACGTTCGCAATGTCTTGGAATGTTCTTGGTACGTTCTTGGAATGTCTTGGAACGTTCTTATGTCCCGCTGGATCTGGCTGTGTATTTGGTAGAGACAAATGCCATATATTACTCAAATATCCCATTTTAAAAAAAAGATTGCATCAACACATTTTGGGGGATCACATGTTGCATCAGTACTCCATACGATCCAAATTACATTATGATAAGAAAGTACAGAGCCCTGCTGGATCAGGCCAAAGGCCCATCTAGTCCAGTTTCCTGTATCTCAAAGTGGCCCACCAGATGCCTCAGGGAGCACACAAGACGACAAGATACCTGTATCCTGTTTCCACTCCCTTAAGTAAGAGGTGTGGAGGTGCTATACCATATAGGCAAAGTAGTTTTACCCCAGAACCTTCTCTCATTTCATGCAGATCATGTCAGCAAGGCAGGAAACAGCATGCTGTGACTGGCATTATTAGTCATAACTAGTAGAGCCTCCATATCCAGAGGCAAGGTACCTTGGAGATAACCAACAAGGACCTTGGAGACAACCAGCAACAACCAACCAAATCTGCTTGTGTGCCTTCCATAGATATCTGGCCAACGAATGTTGGAGACAGGATGCTGGACCCTTGGACAGACTGACCCCACTGAACATCTCATGTTCTTATGATTAATACAATGGAATAGAGATGGTAGAGGCCGGCTGTTACACATATGTGCTCCCGCTAAGGAAACAGACTGTCATAAGATAATGTAATTCAAAGTAGAGGCCTACTAGAAAAGTCTCATAAAAAGTCAGACCAAGCCTGACTTCCATATTTGCAGAGAAAGGCACGTTCTTCTAATTGAGATAAATATCGAACACAATTCTTTTCTATATAAGGCTCTTTTCAGAAAGTAAATCTATTTTGCAAATGAACAGCTACAGGAAACCAGCTCTCCATTGATACAGGACAGCCCTTTGCTTAAACGCAGCTGCTTGAAGCATGTAAAGCTCATTGGCAACCCTCTAATATTTTTCTAACGACGCAACGGCCGTCTATTACATATATACACAAACATCCGCCTTACCCAGAGCATAATTGTGGATAATTCAATGTTCAGATTCGATAATGGATACTCAAATAAATATGAGAATTCCAAGCAAATTTCTGCAAATGAAAAAAGATTTCCTCTGACATAATGGCCTGGTGCAAGGCTGTCTATAATGAGCCGTAATTTGCCTGGAAGAGCATTTTGAAGGGGTTGATCCGTCCACTGGAAGAGTAGCGAACTGCTCGGAGACGAGAAGCAATGAGCCAGCCTGCCTCGTCTCCAAGGAAATTACGCCACAAGCCAGCCAAATTTCTGACAACTTCCATAAATTATTTCAGATTTTCATATTTCAAATTTCATCTGCATTCATCATGTGCGTTTGACTGGGGGAACATGTCTAGGCGGAGGCTCTGCTAGCATTCAGTGCAGCAGTCCCAGGAGCCTGCCCTGGGACTAGATAATTGAATTTCATTTTGATTAGATTATTCTTCCTGCAGTCGACTGCCAATCTGAAGTATTGTGCCTTCTCTTCTACTTAACCTTCCTGCCCTGCGCCTGTTCCAGCTTGCATGCAGCTCTCTGTATCGTAGAATATATTTGAACAATCAAACTTAGGAGTTATTATTTTGCTTTCCATTGTCCATCCTTATAAAGGCACACATCTTTCACTGTGTTCCCTCTTCCCAGAAATCAGATTACTTCTTTTCCCCCCCTTTTCCTTTTTTTTTGAAAAAAAAAAGTTATAATATTGTTTATCATTTTCAGTGGAAAGTGCCCTGTAATTTGGGAGATGGGGGAGGCTTTAAAATAATTACTAAAATCTCCCGATGATGCAATATACCCTAAATAAGAATCATCGTATAAATATCTATAATCATCTCTGAGCAATACACAGGAGGATAAGAACAGGTAAATAATGAATACATCCATCTATTATAGGTAAACAATTATTGATAACCCAAGTTATTAATCAGCCCCTTTACTAAATGGTCAATAAAAAACCGAGCCTGTCAAAAGGAAGGCATTAGAAATTCAGAATATAAATTCTCAGCAGAAATATAAAAAGTGCCAACAAGATTAACTTGTCCAGAAGCTGTTACGCTAACAAAATATCATTGAAAACCTTTTTCTCCCCAATTTCAGTTAAATCACATTTGAATATCTGTCAAGGCAATTAACAGTAAAGAGGAATAAAAGCACATACGCAGTTGCTTGAGAAGATTATTTTCATTCCTTTCCAGAATTCAATTGTCTTTCTGCATGTTTCCATAGAGAAATGTTCACAGCTCTTGATGTTATCGTCTAGATTCTTAGAAATGCATATAAATTAAACAAAACTAATGTTGTCCTTTAAGTAACATCTATCACTTCCCTGTTATTGGTTTATTTCTTTTTAAAAAATATAGGGCGATTTGATGCTCTTGTGTCTGAGCCAAGGAGTTTAGGTTCTTTATTGTTCTCCATTTTGATGAAAAACAATTGAATTGGGGGCTTTCATATTGAGTTTTGTTCAGTAAATATCCTGAAATCATATTTTTGTTAGAAACTATCAATAAATCTAGTCTAAGAAAAGTAATAAGATACAAATATGAGCAGGACCTTTGCAAAGGAAATATTACAAAAAGAGCAAACCCATAAAATATATTAAGGAATGGGATTTCTCCCTTGCGACAGAAGGAAATTCAGAAAGAAAGATCTGAATTATATGTTGTTTGCAATACAGTTCTTGAAACAAGAAGGGGGTTCACACGGCAATAATTACACAGAATTTGCCCATTTGCTGTGTCAATAGGCTTGTGTTACTTTAAGGGATCGTTATTGATAAGTTTGGAGATTTCTCGCTCATTAACAACAACAACAACAACAACAACAACAACAATAATATACAGTATTTATATACCGCCTTTCTGGTCATTGGATTTCTCCTCTGACTTTATTCAAGGCGGTGTACATGGGCAGGCTGTTCTAAACCCCAAAGGGTTTTTACAATATAATAACGTTCTAGTCTTTCATAGAACCCTTCATTCGAGATGTTGCTTTCACAGTCCAGCTCTCTCTCTGGCGTTCGCCTCAGCACGCTTCAGCTTCAGATAACACAGGCAACCTTGATTGTCACTCAAGCGTCGCAGCTGCAGCTTCACTCCCCCACAAAGACTCTGCAGCTTATCAGCTCGGCGTGCCAGCAGCTCTCCGACAGACTTTCGGCCATCTTGAACTGCTGTCCTGCAGATCTTCAGGCAGATTTATGAGACGAACGTTCTATGTCCTAAGCCAGACGTCCTGCCCAAATTAACCTAATTTGCTGAAATTAAGTGTATCGCACAATATATTTTGATGAAGTTGTGGCCAGTGCAACAGATAATGAATCCAACTGCAGATGCAGAATCATGAATGCAGTTATATTTCAAGTCTATCAGATAATAAGAAAGTATTCACTGCCTGATGCCCTATTTTGAGGGCCCAGTCCTGACAACCTTCAACAGTTAAGGCTATACTGACTTAAATGGCCTGTTAACTGTTCACGGGACAGTTAACAGTGAGCAAGGATGCAGGATGTGTTTTTATTTGATGCGTCTAATTTTGCCCACATCTTTCTGTGTTTTGTTATTATAAGCTTCTAAGCTTCTCAAAGGGGACCTTTCAAATGCAATCTTTTTCTTCATATTATTTTAACCCAATGTATATCCATGATACTGTTTATCATAATCTGACATACTAACCAATTTTCCCCCCTATCAAAATGGAATAGATGTTTTCTCTAAAAAGGTAATCATAAAAAGATTGTGACATTCCATATGAATGGTTAGTGTAGAACTCATAATAAGGATAGGAGCTAAGAATTCAGAGACATACTCCAAACCTGCAGAAATCAATGGAGAGTACCTGGCTGGGGTGCTCATTGCTGCATTGTAAGCATTGCTGTATTGTAAGCATTGCTGCATTGTAAGCATTGCTGCATTGTAAGCATACCACATTGTGACACTATTTATTTATTTCTTTATTTTTCACATTTTTATACCGCCCTTCCTCCAAGGAGCTCAGAGTGGTGTACATATTTCATCCCCTCCTTTTTGTCCTCACAATAACCCTGTGAGGTAGGTGGGGCTGAGAGACAGTGACTGGCCCAAGGTCACCCAGGAAGCTTCGTGGCTGAGCGGGGATTTGAACCTGGATCTTCCAGGTCTAAGTCCGACTCCCAAACCACTACACCATCCTGGCTAGTGGTCTTTTAATTTCACACAAGCCAAAAATATACTATTTCATCATGACAAAGAAAAACGCAAATGTTCCTGGACACAATTAGGGTCAACAGAGAGGTATCCTTGGTCCTCTGCATAGATATACTTAATTACACAGAAAATAACTGCAGAGATCTAAAACTGTGACAAATAATGTATTTGCAGGCTAATACATGCTTAATTCAAGCATAATATGGGCTTAATTCCAATTATTAGTGGGGAAGCCAGGAGTACATTATTATTTAAAGGCACACAATGCTAAATAGTTTATACAACATGAAAGCATAATGCGGTTAAGTGTAGTTAATGAAAACGAGTATTCATAATCATGTTCTATGAAATGCAGTAGAAATGGTTCTTGTTAAATTAGATAGACTTCCTCTATATACTGGTAATTATTTTTTCTTATTGTGCATAATATTAGTAACCAACAGTCATTACATACTGGTCCAGATCCTTACTAGTTGCTGCCTGTAGTGGCCTTTGGAGCAAGAACTAATTGATTTACAACAATCCCATCTTTGAAATCAATGGAACAGGGCCAGTCTACCAGCACCAGCAAAGGGAGGCAGACGTCTGAGACTTGGTTTAAAAGTCACTCCAGATATGTAAAAATAATAATAATAATAATAATCACCTACATGGGGTTCCACAATGCTGTCATCTCTTTTGAACCAGGTGGCTGGCAACTCACACAAGCAGCATGAACACATCAGCACTGCACAGGCCACATATCTCTGGCATGCTGATGTTGCAACTGCAGGCACAATGACCCCATTTACCTACGATGCCAAATGCATGGAATCCATGCACCCATGAAGGTAGTTTTTGGTGTGGGGTTTTGTTTGTTTATTTGCACAGCAACCATCACACTTAAGTCAAATCTCAAGCAGTAGATTTGTGGTGCTAAAGTGTAGTACATTCCTATTATTATTATTATTATTATTATTATTATTATTATTATTATTATTATTATTATTATTGTGGGGGGGAAGAGACACCATTTGGATTTTCTGCCTTCAGGCACCAAAATGCCTTAGGGCAGGTCAACCCTGCAACCAGTGTTCCAAATAAATGCATATAATACTGATGTGCAAATGATATATATATTTTACTGAAAACAGTGGAAAAATTCCTGGGATTGCATCTTTGCGCCATTTTTCAAAAGTAGAGCTCTAGAAAAAAGAAAGTAAGTTTCTGCCTAAGCCTAGCTTAGACCTACCTACTGTGTTAAGCCCATTGTGTCATAGATTGTACTGCCACAACATCTGCATGCATCTGAACATCTTTTCAACTGTCTTCTCTATGAATTTAACCTCATTGTGGTTCCTGTTCTCTCCTTCAACGAATCGTGGGAACTGTAATTCTGGAAGAGATCTAGCAATTGCTAACAGGGCAATTGTAGTTTTCTGAATCTGTAGAAAACTACAGTTCCCAGGACTCTTGAAGAAGGGTAGGGGAAAAGGCCATTTTCATTAAACCAAAGTAAAAACTGGTTTCACTTTAAATATATTCTCATGTTCACTAGCAACACTTAAATTAGTGCTTGTATTTTCCATGCCCATAAATCTAATGTAAAACCTACACTGGCTATAATATACAGTACATTGATTTCTGTTCCACATAAAAGCAAGCAGCACAATCCAGACTGACAGCCCAGTCCTAACCGACCTATCCACTGGTGAAACGAGCATTCCACCCGCAAAAGGGCCTCCAGCAGCGTGCGAATCTGCACGTTGCCAGTGCGCTGTCGAGAAGGCCACAACAGCCTTGTGCGCGCTGGCAGCTCTGAACCGGTCCGCCGATCCAGGTGGTCAGTGGGGGAGGTGGGACAGGGTGGGACAGGGCAGAATGGGGCAAGGGAGGGCAGGGAGGAGGGCGGATCAGGTTCAGGGAGGGGGTGTGTTTGGTGGCAGTGGTGGCCACCGAATCCAACCCCCCTTCCCGGACCTGATCCCATGGCCCACGTCCATGCAGACATGCACCATTGATTTCACTGGCGCAGGTCTGCATAGACCCCTCCACGTCACACAGGCTTACCCCTGGATAAGGAAACAAATGTTTCTGTACCCTCCCTTTGTAGGATGCAGCACAAGCCATTTTGGTGCAGATGCATTGGCAGGGGTGGGAGCATAGGATTGGATTGTAAAATGCACTATTAATGTCCAGGAGGAGTGGTGTCAGAGGTTGATCAGGTCGAGCCCTGGCCAAGGGTTCACGTTCACCAAAGGGCCCACCTGCTCAGGTCAACTCCTGAACATTCTGTACCAGTGGCAGTAGAAGCACCCAATGCACCATCAGGGGTGGGAGAGAGTGCCATGGGGGCCCAGTGCACAACTTTGCCCCAGTGCCCCCAGCAACCTGGTGCTGGCATCGTTAATGTCAATTGTGAATATGTGTAAGATGAGCTCTTTTCCCCCCTATGGGGAAAAAAGCAGGATATAAATCCAATAATAATAATAATAATAATAATAATAATAATAATAATAATAATAATAATAATAATAATAAATTTAAAAACAAGGCGAAAACAACTATTTAAATAGCCTATTGTTTTGTGTAATGTGTAAGTGGAACTTTTGATTGCAGTTGAAACTAAGCAAATTGTTTCAGAACTTCTTATTCAAGTGTGAATAATGCAGACTTCTAGTCTATTTTCATTGAAATCTGAAAACCATTAAAATAATCTTTTGGAGTAGAGTTGCATCTGGGGGAGAGGGTTAATCACATCGTTCAGCAAGATGGGCTACCTGGAACTCTCACTTTAGATTTTGGTCAGTACTTTTTATCATTGAAATCCACATTTTCCACATTAGTGAATTAAATAATTATCTGTAAATTGAGCTATAATCTTGCTTTGTTGTAGGTGTCATTTATGGGGGGCAGGAAGGGCAGTCCCCATTCCCTATGTTTCAGATTACCGGTTCATGTGATTATTATTTTTAAAGCACACTTTTCCCCCCTCAAAATTAGGGTAAGATATTACAGTATATAGCTAAAGAGAAAACATAGGATTGCATACCAAAGTTTCCTTTCACCTGCAGAAGGTGTGCAAGGGTTCCTTCCACAGCTGAAAGACTTCTTCTGCAGGTGGAAGGAAGCCTGAGGATACAACCCATACAATTAAAATTACACCTAACTACAGAAAATAAGAAATACAAGAAGAAGAACTACATGATGATAAGAAGTACTTTTTGCATGAAAATATTATTAGGTTTGCAGGTTGAGGAAGAAAGAAGAGGTCATGCAATCACTTCACAAGCACCCCAATATAAAAAGCTTTGTTAAGTTTATAACCACAGCAAGGCCTCTCCTGACTTGAGCCTCGGCATAACCAAGGACAACTATATATAGAATGGAAAGTGAAACAAACTTAAAACAACTTGTAAAGAAATTGGAAGTATGGGTTTCTCAGCCATGTAATTAGTTGAAGAATAAAGTTTTAATACTAACTAGTTTATGTCAACAAAATTTGGTTTCCTTTCCTAAATAGAACCAAGGTTTTTTAAACGTTCCAGGCATTCTACTGGCAGTTAACATCTACTGGCTAGTGCCAGGTTCTTTGCTCTGAAGTGCAGGGTGAAACGTCAGCAGGACTAATGTTTTAGTATTAAAACTTTATTCTTCAACTAATTACATGGCTGAGAAACCCATCAATGGCGTCACTGTAGCGTGGCGGGCGGGGCGGGCCGCCGGGGGGTGACGCGCGCCAAGGGGTGACGCGCGTCACCCTCCAGAGGCCGGACGCTCCGAGGCCGGGGAGCGTCCGGCCCGGCCGGCGCTCCAGGGCCTTCTGAAAAGATGAGGCCCTGGAGCGCTTGCGTTAAAACGTGAACTTTGAAGGTTTTCGCGCATGCGCAGACCCTCCTGAGGGCAAGAGGGCAGGCCCTTGCCCTCAGAAAAGGGTTTGCGCATGCGCGAAAACCTTCAAAGTTTGCGTTTTAACGCAAGCGCTCCAGGGCCTCTTCTTTTCAGAAGGCCCTGGAGCGCTTCCCGGCCAGTGACGAGCGCCGGAAAAGGTAAGTTTCTGTAGGGGGGGGTGATTCGGGGGGTGTCGGGGGGGTGAGTCGGGGGGGTGACGCGCGTCCCCCGCTCTGGGGTGACGCGCGTCACAGTGACGCCACTGAAACCCATACTTCCAATTTCTTTACAAGTAATAGCTAGCCATGAGAACCTTCATACCAAGTTAAAACAACTTCTTTGTCCCTAAGGAGGCATCTCAAAATACAGTAACTATACTGTACATTGCAGAGTAAGGAAATATCGCTATACTACTCACAATTGCCTAGAAAGAACAGAAATGTCCCACAATATAACAGTACACGCCAAAGAAAAGAATAAGAGAATTACACTAATTGTAACAGATACAGATAGACATTTGTGTTTAGAAGTACACAATCATCTGGGAGTAGAGAATATAATGCAAGATACTGGCAGAGTAGGGTTATTGAGTTTGAGTTAGCATGTACATAACATACGTGCATGTACATAACATACCTATACATTTCCAAATCTTCATAAATTGATTTTTGGTAGGTTGTTCTTTTAATTTTAATTTTGTTATTTCTCAGGAAGACTTTTATCTCTGACCAGTTCACTGGTCTTACACACTGATGGCACAATCCTGCAGAAATGACGGACGCCCTCCCAGCGCCCGGAGTGAGGGTGGGGCCTGCATCGCGTCACGTCAACGCGCCCCCCCCTGCCGGTTTTGAAGTCATTTCGGAGCCAAACGGGCTCCAGGGAGGGCGGGAGGACCAAAACGAGGCGGCGCATCGCGACGGTAGGTGCTCCCCCCACGCCAAGTGCACCCCGCCTCCCGCGACTGGAGCAGCTGCTCCACGCGCTCTGCTCGAGTTCCACCCCTGCACCGTGTAGAACTGCACCGGGGGAGCATACACCGGGATGGCCCAAGACTTGCCAGCACCTGAAGTGGTATGCCAAATGCTGCCCCTCCATGCCTGGTAATGTGCCAGCCCTACTCCTCCCTCTCCCTGAATTGAAAAGGGAAGAAGGGGAATGGAGCAGAAGAGGAAGTGTGGAAGAGGGGAGAGTAGTGGGTTAGAACGCCCTCTTCCACTCTGGCCCCCTCTTCCTTTTCCAGTTCAGGGAGTGGGAGAAGGAGCAGTGGATGCAAGTGGGAGATGTCTGCTGCCTGAGGCAACCACCTCAGTTGGCCTCATGGATGATCCAGCCCTGCATATGCTCACTATGCACTGGCTGTATGTTCTATGGAGGACCATTGTCAGCAGAAAATGGCAGAGTGAATACTAAATATAAACTAAATATAAATACAAAAAGCCCAGCTGGGGAAACTGAAAGCCAGTGCATAGAAAGGGAATTTCTTCACTATCATGTTTAACCAGGTTAGCCATCATGGACTTCTCCCAAGGAACCCCGGGGATAGAACTCCCTGGAGAGCTTGGAGTCTCCAGCAGAATTCTCAGTACCTTCAGGTAGCTCCAATTCCCAGGATCCGTTTGGGGAACCAGTGCCAGTTAGATGGGTTTGAGATGGGTTTTCATTGATAATATATGTATATATAATTTAGACAAAGATGATTGATTAGTGATTAGTGATGATTATAAGCGGGGTAGGTAACTTTACAAATTGCCTATTTTAATACAAAGATATTTATGTCAACTACTGTACTCTTGCTCTCTGTAAATACAAAAGTTATATTGTTGAACACAGTCGATATTTTACTCTGTATTCTACTAAGTTCCCTAGGGACTTTATCCCATCCAGCCACAGAGCTCAAGGATCAATCCATTTCTTCCTTAAACAGTTCGTCCTAGGTCACATGCATATAATGATTGCAGTTGGTCAAAATAATATGAGTAGCAGGAGTAATGGCTAATCCAGAATATAGGTGTGTGGTACAATAAGCTTTGCAAGCATTAAAGCTGACCAGATAATCAAAGAGAGCCTAACTATGTCCCTTCGTGTGTCTAAAGAAGTGTCAATAAGTTTGACACTTGATATGTCACTTTAAGGGCTGCAATAATACAAAAAAATAAGATCAATGCAGCATTAAGTCAGAATCCAAATGTGAATCAGATTAACCTATTATTCCTTATCAACCCACATACAGTAAATACTATACAGAGGATCACAAAATACGGTGATGACCAGACTGATCCACTTCCTGATCAAGGTTATCATGTACGCATTATGCAGCAGCACATCTGGCCTGGCCCAGCGGGACCCTGAGAATTCCTAATACATTAATAAGACTTACACCTTTTAAAATTGCATTTTGTTTGATTGACTCTCACACAGCTGGTCTTAGCTGCATAAAAATGCCATTTTATAAGCTTGTTACATTGGGAGTTAATCCTGACCATCTTGGTAAATGCACGGGCTAACACCTAGCACAGTCCTGCAATGCCAACCCTGGAGTAGCCCACTTCAGTCAATGGAACTTCCTCATAGTAAATGGTAACACACTCTGAACCTCAATCTTGACCTCAACATCTGCTGAATATGTTTTTTTTTTAATCAATGATGAATTTCTAAAACAAGAGACATCACCAGGATTCAGGTCTGCCTGAAGTGAAAGCCCTTTCTCATAATCCCTGAAGTACAAGTTCTGATTATTCAGTGGTAAAAGGCACTCTGTACATTCTCAGAGACACTCTTGTCTTTGCTAATTTATACATACATACATACATACATACATACATACATACATACATAGCCTTGTCCTGAAAGGGCTCACAGTCTTAAATGATGCAGAAGAAACAGCAGCAATAGCAATTAGAAGAGACAATATGCTGGGGTTATATTTTAACCACTTACTGAAAACAGATTCCTAACATGTTACATAATAAGAGCAGAAACCAACCAAACATTAAGCACTTGTTGAAACTCTCCCATTGAAATCAATGAGACTTGAAAGAGTTTAACCTTGGTTGAATTGTGCCCTACATTTTAATGTCCCATTCTCCACATTTCCTGAACATTAAGAAATTCGGGGCTATCTTCACAGGCCCAGTATCCGAATGGAGTGAAGCCACCAAAAACACTAAGAGGTGCGCACAGCGGCGGCTGCCCCATGTCTTTCAGTCAGCTGATCAAGTGGCTGAATGACTTGGGGCATGCCTTTTAGTGTTTTCAGTGGCTTCACTCCAATCTGAGCAAAGCTGTCGGTCAAAAACACCAAGAGGAGCACACGGGACCAGAAAGTGGGACCCGGAAGTGACGACGTCACATGACATCATGACGCCGCCTGGGCGCCCAATCGCCAAGTCACCCCGGGTTCCCGATCGCCCGGCTTCGCCATTGTCTATACCAAAACTAAGGCTTAGAGTCTTAAACAGAGGCGGGTGAAACACAATAGAAAGGAGATCCTACAACAGCAGGGCTATAACTGTAAAGTCCCTCACCCTACCTTATCTGATCACAGAACTCACCAACTTTGCCGAAGGAGGGCCTTCCCAACCTAGTGATTGTGACTATGGCTCATATTAAGTAATTTACGATCCAATCTTATGGGCCATTTACAACAGTGGATCTCACAATCCGCTGTCATAAATGACCCAGCAATGGCGCAAACATCGCGCCACCATCACGCGCAACAGAGCTGCTGGTGGGAATGGCCAGAGGCTCCATGCAAGGACCAGAACCACCAGAACACTCCACTGGTCCAGGTAAGGTGGCAAAGAGTCAGTTCATGGGAGGTTCAGGGCAGAGAGTGGGCCAACCCAGGGGGGGCACTTTGAGGATGGGAGGGAGAGGATCTCAATGGCAGCTGTGCATGCTGGATCCTATCCCCCTTTCCCAGCCCAGACATGCCCCCTTCCTGTCCTCGGGCCTATGGCAGCAAAATAGCTGGTGTGGATCCAAGGAGACCCAATGGCGATCACGTGGCATACTGGGAGGTAAGTAAAATATATTTTAACTTACCTCTTGCTGGTCATCTGACCGTCGCCGCCCCGCCCGCCCATAGCATACAGTGCACGCTCCATTGGCACGGCTGCATGCTAAGGACTGGCGAGGAATAGGATTGGGCCATTAATCATCCTAAGAATCTAGAGGAGATAACGTTGGTCACCATTTTTAAAACTTCTCCTTAAGAATAGTTGAATTGTGAACTGCTGCCTATGGTGGAATTCAGTCTACCAAGCACAGCACCCTCACACCCTACGCTTATTTTCAGGAGGCCTGCAGGGGAGCACCTTGGTTGCGGGGGGCTCTGTACCTCTCCTAGTACTTTGGCACAACTCAACTTTCTGAAGACAAAAGTCATGAGAAAGGCTTAAGTGTTTTGTTCTTGCAGCTGAATGGTGGTATCCAAATCTCAGCTGCAAAGCCTGTTTGTTCTAAAAGAAACACAATCTACACATTCCCTGCTAGAAACCTCTTTGTTCAGCAACAAACAAGGCTGCTGGAGATCAATTCTTCTTCTCCCGCCATTTGGTGTCAGTGCAGTAAATGGAAATTATAGACAAATGGTTTTAAAAAGAGAAACCATTACT
Source organism: Plestiodon gilberti rubricaudatus (assembly GCA_026170595.1). NCBI lineage: Eukaryota > Metazoa > Chordata > Lepidosauria > Squamata > Scincidae > Plestiodon > Plestiodon gilberti. The sequence continues at coordinate 74,228,367 of JANXHW010000005.1, read as the reverse complement.
AAAGAAAAGGATTCTTCTAGGAAGGAAAAGAAAAGAAAAGCACATCCGTATATGTAGAGAATGATGACTCTTGCACAGAGCCCCGTAATGGTGCACATCCCACAATGCACTGCCAAATGTTTGGCTTTACAAATACAAAGGTATTTGCTTTGCCTCAACAAAGCAGAAATGCTTTGCAGTAGTTGGTGAAATCCAGAAGGATCCGCAGTTCTTCCAGCAATTCTTTGCATGTGGTCGCAGGGAAGCAAAGATACTGTATAGTAGGCTTAAAACAAACAACACCCCCACCCCAAAGTAACCTCCCCTCTCTGCACCGAACACAGTAGCCTTTAACCGTGAGCAGGAATGATCATGTTCATCATCATTCAAGAAGAAGCTTCATTCTACACCCATTGCAAAGGTTTGACATCTATTTTACAAATTCCGAGGCTCTGTACAGCACATGATGTGCATTTGCAGAACAAGAGGATTTCATGTCTGTTAGTCTAAAAGTTTTTCAGAAGATAATCTTAATTTAACAATATTTTATTATAGTTGATGATGATGATGATGATGATGAGATATAGATGGACATTAGAGCTCAGATAGACTGCTCCAGCTCAGAAACTGTTGTAAGAAAAGCCCTGCTATCCAAGCAGCAGCAACTGACCCCAAACACATCTTTAGCTCCTTCACTGGTAGTTTTGGTACAGCACAATCCTATGCATGTCTACTCAGAAGTAAGTCCCATTGTGTTCCATGGGGCTTACTCTCAGGAAAGTGTGTATAGGCTGGCAGCCTGAGTGTATAAATTGGTGGGCACACAAGGCCAATGAGCAACGATGCCACTTGTCTTTACCTGCCTTACTGCCCTCACTAAACCTTTAAGACTTTCATCTACCATATCGAAAATATGTCTAATTATTCCAGATGGAAAACAAATAGTTACATAATTTGGCATTGTTTTAGTAACTGTCAATATGTGACATGATCTTTGGTGCCAATTTTGCAGCCTTGTCCACAGTGTGCCCAGGGCATGTGCCCCTCTTGCCCACCCTACATACGCTGCTGGAGTAACAATTTGCATGTCCTGCACACAAAAAGTCCTAAATGATCAGAAAAGGCCCTCACTTGTTGTTAATGCAAACTGTACATAACCCAGGCTGCCTGCACAACCTGTAACCCACAAGGGTGAGCACAGTCCAGATATGGACAGTATCTGGAGATATGGATGTTTGGTGGTCCAATAGGCCTGTTTTCCACCAGATATGGACAGTATCCCAGCCTGTGCTAAACAGCCCCTATGATTTTGCAGTCTGAAGCAGTAAAAACAGGTCCATTGGACCACCGAACATCATTGGGTGGTAGGCTGTGTTCAGCTGGGGAGGGGGCTGTGCTGTGCACATTTCGATGCTTTAATGGTCAAGTACAGTAAGGTCCCATACTGATCTCCACCTATTTATCTAGGTTCTCTTGAAGACACAAAGTGTTTTGCCTGCTGAAAGTTCTTGATTTCCAAGCTGCTACAGTATTTTCCAAAAGAGAGTCACACATAACAAGGCTTGGGGTAGTGTGGAAGACTAGTTCTATCTGAGACTCTGGAGAGTTGCTGCCAGCCAGTGTAGGCAAGATTGACCTAGGTGGACCAAGGATCTGACTCAGCCAGCTGCCTGTATTCTTGTCACTGTTATCTTTGTGCATATGTGTACAATTGAGCAAACAGCATCCCAGGACCTGAAAAACTGTTACACAGGTTTACAGCCCAATCCTATCTGGTGCAGTCAGTCAGTGGGGGAGGGCAGAACCGGAAGCTTTGGAAAGGAAATCCCCTTTCCCTTCCAAAGCCTCCCATTCTGCCCTCCCCCACTGGCTGCACCAGTGGGGAAGAAGGATAGGATTGGGCTGTTAATGTACAGTGACCTCTGGCTTCACTACCACTATACTACCACTGCGTGACGTGTCCTGTTGGAAGGCACAGAGGAATGGTTCCTATTCACACTACAGTTTGGTTGTGGAGAAACACATCTCATGCAACAGTACTGTGCTTTCTGTTTACTGTAGCCATGGGCTGGATGGATCACACTCAGAAACATCCAATTGGTGATGCCTTCATCCATTTCAATCCAAGGATGGGTAATACTTAAAACCACAAGAACAGTCTAGCCCTCCTTCAAATTTTATTTTGCCCTATCCTGAGGATTAAAGGAAGAGATAAATGGTGTTCACAGATTTTTTTCTTTAAATTGCATTCATCTTAATATCCATTCCATTCCATTCTCGATTCCCACCCGGTTATATAACCTTTTACTTTCCTATTAAGTCAGCCTAAGTCAGCCTTTAGTGGCACTGAAGTAACCCAAATTTCAGCAGGGAGGCAGCCAGGCTCCACTTCTGACATGTGAAGAGTCCAATTTTATGCTGGAGTACATCGTTCTATTGATATCTGTGGAAACATGCCAGTGGTACCCACAGATATCCTGATCTAAATTAAATATATTCTATTAAAATATGATTTATGAAAGCAAAGCATTTTGGGTTAATTTTGCAGGGGACAAATGCATTACAACCAAAATGTAGCATAGACTGTTGAAAGAAATAACAACAAAAAACCCAAACAAACACAAAACATGAAAGAACAAAAAAATCAGCTTGGCATCCCTGAAGGGAAGAACAGATAAAAAAAGAACTTTCTTTAAATGCATATAAAATCATGTATAAATGATTTACAACCCAATCCCTACTAATCCCATGCTGGCTGCTGGCTGCCGGCCGGATCCTAGGCAGGATTGCGCTGTTAATCTGAGCTGTGCTAAAAACAAAAAAGGGAAATCTTTTAAATTTGTTTTTACTTAATTTATCTAATTACTGTATTTAAACTACTTATTTTTCTCTGTGCACTTTTGTTTGGAGAGACTTCTTTTATATTTTATTTTTACTCATAAATCAGAACTATTCTTTATTCTCTTCCATAGATGGCACCTTATATGTGTAATCTTAAATGCCCCCAGTTGCATAGAGCCCTTTCTTTAGCAAGGTGCAACGCTCTCCCGTCTGCTCTGTTGCTTGGCAGATATAGTGCAATCTCAGTCTCTGGGAGGTGTTGTCCTTGTGGAGTGGGTTATGTAGAAACATTATTACATATGTTTTTGTATTGCCCACTTCACGAGGCACCTTGAAAGCAACATCTAGGCCCTATATTAATCAAGTTCCAGGGCTGGGCAGATCAGGAGGTAATACGTTATCTTTTATCGACAGATATGGACGATGTAACGGAAAGATCGGCAGCCTTTGTTAATACAATTATTATAGCACGTAAAGCTGATAGTATTCCCTGTGATGTTTAAGCTGTAATTTTGTTGTCATGTGTTATGTGTTAAGTGTTATATGTTATGTTTGTTTTTGTTTTGTTTTTATGCCAATAAAGGTTCCTATATCTATATATCTATTCTCTTCCATGATCATTTCCATAAAGCTAAAAGTCAACGTGCGCTTTCATAAAAAGCTAACATTAAGCATTAACATTAGTAGTTAAATGAAAGGTGTTTAATACTTCCCTATCGTCACTAAAGGTCTTGTATTCTCTGCTTTAAGGTGCAGTTGGAAAATACCATCAGTTAATTTACCTAAACAGAGAGGCATTAAAATCAAACTTGTCTGCAACTTAAGAGTTTGTTTGGGTTTGGGTTTTTTTTTTTAAAAAAAATCTATTTACAATCAAATTAATTTTTACATTCTATAATTTGGTTACTCTTCTTTTGTGATTGCTTGTATTTGGGGAGATGAAGACAAACAGCTTAGACCTTGAGAAACACATGGGCCAGCCAGATAGATGGGCATCTGGGACGACTCGGAGCTCCCTCAACATTCTATAGGGAAAAACAGAGCCAGGTGCACTTCTGCCTAAATCAAATTAGCTGCAGGATGCCACATCCAATTGTAGTAAATTGATGTGAGAGTTTGTGATGTCTATAGCAGATCTTACAACAAAGGTCAACGTGCAGAGAGATAGACAACAGGCTGGTATATAGCAACTTGTAATGGAGCCGCTATAACAATAGCAGAGAGGTTGGAAAATGCAATCGGGTGTCTTAGAATTACAAGAGAATACCATTTTAAGTAAGTCATTTAACTGCATTTGTAATCCCACTCTTTACATTTTTCAAGATGTTAATATGAAATCACCCTTCGTTGAAATATTTGCACTTGAAATGATGAGGAGACATTCCTCATTAGCTTAAAAAATCTGCAGTAATTAAGATAAACCCAGTTTCAAATGAGAGGGAATGAGTACCGCAGCGAGAGATACATGCTGCCTTTATTTGGAAACAAATATTATTATTTACTCCATGAATGTCAGAGAGAAAAAAAAACATTGACATATTGAATTTACCCATCATGATAGTTGTTCTTCTGTCTCTCCCCTGACATTAACAAGTTTGCATCATGTTTTATGACACTTAACTAGCTTTTGTTTTATTGAATTAACTTCAGAAGACATCCAGAGCAATCCAAATGTTTTCTTAAATAATATGGAAGTAGCATATATCACATTCATAAATGCTGTAGGCTGATATGCTTATACTGTCTTCCATCAAGATCTCTATCAACAAGGGAAAAAATTGCTTGGCCCAGAACTCCAACACAAATTGACAATTGTCCAGCAACCAGTATTCCCTCTAAGGGGTCTGCGCCACTGTGCGGACCCCTTAGGCTGCTGCATGGCAGCTCGCCACCATTTTCGGATGCATGGTGATGACATCAGACGTCATCGCTGGACTTCTGGGAACAACTGAGGACCGAGTGGAACTCATCTGTGGAACTCCTTGCCATAGGATGTGGTGATGGCATCTGGCCTAGATGCCTTTAAAAGGGGTTTGGACAGATTCATGGAGGAAAAGACCATCACAGGTTACAAGCCATAAGCAACCTCCTGGTTTTAGAAGTGGGTTTTCTCTGTGCCAGGTGCAAGGGAGTGGCGACTGGACACAGGTATCTTGTTGTCTTGTGTGCTCCCTGAGGCATCTGGTGGGGCCACTGTGTGACACAGGAAGCTGGACTAGATGGGCTTTTGGCCTGATCCAGCAGGGCTCTTCTTATGTTCTTATGTTCTTATGAGTTGAATGAACTTTGGCTTTCCAGGGCTTCGACCTGTGTCGCCATACGGCCACGAAGCGTAAAGAGAACAACACCAACAGGACTGGTCAGAACCTGAGGACTCAACTGTTGGAAGCTTCTGGCCCCTTCCAACCATGAATATCTGCATCACTCCTGCCAGCTGCTCTGTGGTTGGCTGCTGAAGGGTATGCTCTATTTTGATAGAAGACCTTCGAGAATTGGGGGTTGGGGTTGGGGTTGGAATCTAGTTTTCGTTTTTTCATTCCTTTTGCAAAATGTAAATTTTACATATGTTAATCAGAGTCTTACAACACAATCCTATGCATGGCTACCAAATCCCATTGAGTTCAGTGGGCTTACTCCCAGGAATTTGTTATTATAGGCAGGGGCATAACTATGGTGGGGCCTGAGGGGCAGCTACCCCGGGCGCAATGCCAGGGGAGGGCGCAACCCTCAGGCTCCACCACCTAATGGCTGCCCTCATGTTCAACTTGGAACGCTCTGAGCCGAACACGAGGGCAGCCATTCGCCTGCTGCCTTCTCGCGCCGTTCTTTCTCTTCATGATTGTGAAAAGAAGGGGCAGCGTGTGGAGGCAGCAGGCAATTGGCAGCCTTCGTGTTCTGCTCAGAGCGCTCTGTGCCGAATGTGACGGCTGTTGATAGTGCTCAAACCTGGAAGTGACGCCACATGACAGGGTGCAGCAAGCTCCAGGGAGCAGCAAGCTCCAGGGCGCAGACTTCCAGGGCGCAGCAAGCTCTTTTGCCCCAGGCGGTGTGCCTTTTGCGATGCTGCACTGGGAATTATGGCAGAAGATTGCGAGATCTGCTGCCAATAAGCCCAAGCTAGGATTGGGCTGTTAGAGATAAAAAATATATATTGCATGGTATACAAATAAATAATTAATGTTCATGCATTGCAAAATAATGTGCTGTGTGTCCCCTTCCATGGCTGCGTGTTGGCATCTTTGGATGCATGGCGATGAAGTCATATGGCCACGCAACTTAAAGGGGACACTATTCATGATCACTGAGAAGTGTGTCCCCAGCCCCTTGGAACCCAAGGCATCACAGAGTGAGAATGCTGAACACCCTAAGAGCAGAGAGGAAACCCCCCCCCCCACACACACACACAGAGTCCCACCCCAGAGGCTGATGTAAGAAACAAGAAAGGTAGGAAGAAGGGATCCCTATCTGCTGCAGTGGCGTCACAAGCCTGTGCATCACCCTGTGCGGGGTCAGCGCGTCACCCCCACCCCCCACTGGCGTGTCAACCCCACACACACCCCAGGCGCATCACCCACCCACCCCCAGAGCCGTGTCACCCCAACGTACTCACCCCTATCCCGGCGCGTCATTCCCAGAGCCGGCAAGCCAAGCTGTGTCTTCCTCGGTGGCTCGGCTGCTTCTGAATAGGCCCGGCAAGGCTTTGAGCGACACATGCGCACAACGCCGTTCGAAGCCTTGCCCTCAGAAGGACCGAACAAGGGGAGGAGTGGGTGGAACGGGGCTGTGATGGGGCAGGGAGGAGGGTGGATCAGGTCCGGGAAGAGAGCAGGATCAGAGGACACCGAATCCTGAGCCCCTTCCCGGGCCTTATCTGCCTTCACACAGCAACACAGACTTGTGTCAACGATTGAGCTGGCGCAGGTCCGAGTTGCCCCATAGTGGCTGCTGAGGCTTACCCCAGGGCAAGGGGACAAATATCCCCTTACCACAAGGAGACCTCCCTCCAGTATCCAAAAATCCCCCGTGGAATGCAGTGGAAGTGGCACCAGCGCCACTGCATCGCCCCGTGGGGGGTTAGGTAGGATTGGGCTGTAAGTCCCCAGCATACATATTGGTTCCATTCCAGAGGTCTGTCTGAGAAGTTGGAACATATGTAGGTCAAAGCAGTTCGCTCTTGCTGGCCCACCACTATTGCACGCGCACAAAAGCACCACAACGGACAGACTGCTCCTGCGCGAAAGCACCAACACAGCTGTCTCAAAAGTACATGACTTGGGGAGCCAGTGTACTGGGAAAGACAAACTAAAAGGCAGCCATTGAAAAACTGACGTGCATGTGGCACAAAAATGAACACATTAAATACACAATAATATTTAAACAAAAATATGGATATTGTGGAGAGTTAAATTGCAACCAAGAGTGGTTTGTTAAATTGCAAAGTTTTTTTGTTCTATTTTGTAGGGTTTTAATGTACATGTTGCACATTTTACATTATTTCCTGAGGCAACAGGTTTTGGAGCCCCTGCTCTATGTTTTCCAATGCCTCTTAATAGCATGAACCAGCCCTTATATCTTAAACATTTTCTTTAGAACTGATCACCCTGCTGGGTATAAAACGAAAAGACATCTAGTGATCTCTGTTCTCCTGCTACCCCTCCCAAGTTATTGACAATGATATGAGAGCTGTTGTGCACTTCCAAGCAATTTAAAAATAACTCGGAGCATGATCTATTTGATTAGTTTCAATGCAAGGATGATGGGAACGAGGATTATTTTTCTGTTGTAGTAAATTATTTATGGGGAAAGTTGTTTTCCTTTTAACAAGTAAATCTTCCCAGACCAAATTGCATTAGGTCTCTTGAATTTCATAATGGGGTTACCCATGAGTGTGTGCGATGTTTCAAGGTAAGGCTCAAGTGTAATTGAGCTCATGCATTTGCACACTAGGAAGAATCAAACAGTTTAACGCATACCGGTAACGAGAAGCCATCTCTCTGCCTTGTCAATGTCACACTTGGTGAAATTTTTATTTATTTATGTATTATTTATTTATTTACAGTATTTTTACCCCACCTTTCTCCCTGGGGAGACCCGAGGGGAAATAAGAAAATGTAGACTGTAAACCGTATGTCAGCCACTCATTTTATTCAAGGGCCATTTCAAAGCTGAGAGAGTGGCTGGCAGATCAAAAGGCAGATCACAAAGGTGAAGACCAGTCTCAGGGTCTCCGCCACTGTTGCTCATAGAAGGTATACCCATCCCTCTTTATTCTGTGTTGGTTGCTGAGGGGCCAAAATGATCCCCTCAGGCCAGGGGCTGGATTTAGCCCTGGGGCTGCCAGTTGCTGATTCCTAGCATACGTCTTGTGGTCAAGGACTGTGCTGTCTCCATTCCATTCAGCACAAGGCTGCCACCTTATAAACATTACAAATATTACCAGGTAGTAGTACAAAAGAGCTCATCCATCTTTAAAAAATAAAATAAAAATGTGTCTATATTTTGTTCATTTTGTGTAGGACAGTATATTGCTCTTAGAGGTGGACATATTATGTTGCTGTTTGTTTAGAAAGTACTATCAATGTACCTGGTGCTTTACAAAGTAATATATTACTAGAGACGTTACAAGTCTCTGCCACAAGGAGCTGGCAACCTAAATTTCAACAGCGTAGGAGACAAGAAAGGAAGGGAAAGGAAGGGACAGTCAAAGGTAAGAGGGGATGTGGTCCATAGGTGTGACACCACACCTGAGCTCTGGCCGAAGAATCAGAGCTGTCGTGTACAGCAATACAGTACCTTAACTTTCATCCGCTTGACTTTCATCGCTTTGCTCTTTTGGCCATTTTCAATTATAACCACATTTTTGATTTTGTCCACCTGCTTTCCTCTTATGTCCGATTTCATCCAACCTTCCACGACGTTCGTCGACATTCTTATGTTCATTTTTTAATTTCTGTTTATTTACGTTTTGCACGCATTTGCATGTGTTATACAATATAGTTGGTTATTTACGTTTTTCGCCGGCCAAAATAAACTCGCGAGCTAAATAAGGCTATGCTTGGACATTCGTCCATTGCTGACTTTCATTCATGTTCTGGTCCCTAACCAGATGAAAGTGCCAGGTTTCAGAGTGGACTCATAGTGGACTGGTCTGCAGATTGCTGATATCATTCACAACGGCCCTTAAATAGGCAACAAGAGAAGCTTTTTCCTACTGTCATTCCTAGGAGGTAGAGGTTTTTGCGGGGGGCTTTCTTACAGGTGAAATGTACCAAGTTCCTCAAACCCAGACTTCTCTTCCTGTCTTCTCTGCTTTACTGACAGTACCTCTTCCAGTGCTGGTGACACAGTTTTAAAACTACCCAGTTTTAAAACTAAAGACAAACCCACCAAGAACTTCTATGCCTTTGACAGTAAAGTTCCTCTCCATTCAGAATGCTGCTGCATCAGCTGAGTTCACCTGCTAGTTGTGACACCTGCACCCTGGGTGATGGGAGATTACCCGTCAAAAATGACCTTAGTCTCTATTACCCTGAAACCCTGGATTTTAAGTACATTTTCTGACTTGGACTCTTCTCAAGAACTGGAATGTGTCATGAACTTTTTGAACTACCAACACAAAGTACATACATACAGAAAATGAGGTCCTTAGAAAAGTGAACTATAAACACACTGTGTTCCTAAGTGACCCTCTTATAATGTCTTTGAAAATTTTAGTGTCATCCACCTATTCACTATTGAAGCAGAAGAGTCTGGCTCAGTGGGGAGAGCTCCTGCCTTCAAAGCCCAAAGACCGGTGAACTTGATAAGTTCGAGACACGCCGCCAGCATAAAGCTGTGAAAGCCTCCAGGAGGAGAGATAAGAGCTTCCAGCTGCGTCGGTTGAGTGTGGGAGGTGCCAGCCAGCAGAATTGTCAGACTGTAAAAAGGATACCACCTGGAAAGTAGCCGTTCATGAAAGATTGGACATTTATATATATTGTAAAAAAACCCAAGGGGGGTTAGGACAGCCTGCTCATGTACACCGCCTTGGATTAAAGTCGGAGGAGAAATCCAATGACCAAGAAAGGTGGTATATAAATACTGTATATTATTATTATTATTATTATTATTATTATTATTATTATTATTATTATTAATAATAAGAACATAAGAACATAAGAAGAGCCCTGCTGGATCAGGCCAAAAGCCCATCTAGTCCAGCTTCCTGTGTCACACAGTGGCCCCACCAGATGCCTCAGGGAGCACAAGACAACAAGATAACCTGTTTCCCGTTGACACTCCCTTGCACCTGGCACAGAGAAAACCCACTTCTAAAAACCAGGAGGTTGCTTATGGCTTGTAACCTGTGATGGTCTTTTCCTCCATGAATCTGTCCAAACCCCTTTTAAAGGCATCTAGGCCAGATGCCATCACCACATCCTGTGGCAAGGAGTTCCACAGATGAATTACACGCTGGGTAAAGAAATATTTTCTTTTGTCTGTTCTAACTCTCCCTCCACTCAATTTTAGTACATGTCCCCTGGTTCTGGTGTTGTGCGAGAGGGAGAAGAATTTCCCTCTATCCACTCTCTCCATCTCATGCATAATTTTATAAGTCTCAATTATTATTATTATTATTATTATTATTATTATTATTATTATTATTATTATTGATAAAATAAAAAAGATACACTCTAATATGTTATCCCAATCTTCTAAAATGTTGCAAAAATATAAGTACGGGGTGACCATTTTGTATTGCCAAATTGTATTGCATGAGCTTGCTCTTATCTCATCTCATGCAGGATATGAGTTCAAATACACTAAGGGCCCCATGCCTATCCCCTGCCAGCCCAGAGCATGCACCACCACCAACAAAGTGCACACCGCATGCTATGGGTGGGAGGGGCATCAGATGGCCCATGAAAAGTAAGTAAAAATCTTTTTTACTTACCTCTCCGTAGGACACCTGGTCTCCAATGGGTCTCTTTGAACCTACACCAGCTCTTTAGCTGGCATAAGTCCAAGGAGACTCCTGGAAGCAGGTCCAGGCCAGGAAGGGGAGACAGGATCATGGTATGTGTGGCTGTCACTGAGATCCTTCACCGAACTGCCCCTGCCGCCAACCTACCTGCTCCGGTGGAGTTTCTGTGGCCCACAGCTGCCAGCGTGAGGCTTACCAGCTCCCATGCTGTTGTTAGCAGTGCCGCAGAATGATGGAATGACGCAGTCCCGACTTTACGCTGGTAGATCGCAAAATCTGCCAGTGTAAGGCCTGGGTAAGCTTGAGCCATAAGTCCCCTGTGTACTTACTGGTTCTATTCCAGAGGTCTGTACAAAAGTCGGAACCTACATAGGTCGAAACAGCTGGCTCCTTCCAGCCCAGTGCTATTGCACCTTCACAAAAAGACTACAAGACCCTGTGTGAAAGCATCAATGCAGCCATACATAACTTGGATGTCCCTAACTCAGGGAGCCAGTGTAACATTCAAAGAAAGCCTGCTTTCAAATTCCTGTTTTAAATTTCCTAGGTCACTGCATCTTTAGATGGTGTAAAAAATAAGCAGGCAGATTGTATGGTAGATATATATATATCCACATTTTCTAAATAAAAAACACCCTTTATTTTGTTTATTTGAAATATTTTTATCCTGCATTTCCAATACAATAGGCCTCAAAGTCACTTAGAACTTCAGTTAAAACAATATACTGTCAATTCATAATTAGTAATAAACAAACTAGAAATAAAACCTTCTCTTAAAAAGCTGAGCTCCAATGTCTCCAGAGATTATAACAAAGCAGCGAAGTGGATCTTTGAGAAGCATGCCAGTTAACTCTTGCTATTGTTGGGTTTTTCCGTTGTTCATTTCTGCCCTGCTCTCTTTCTTCCCCTGCCTTGGGTGAAATGGGTTGTGTTTAATAACACAATTTGCATCAGTGAGTCCCAAATGACCAAGCCACTGAGGGCTGGGAGGAGATTAGCATGGTAATCTCATTCCAAAGGATAAAATTAGCAAAGATATTTCCCTGAATGGAGAGCTGCCATTGGCGAGCTGCTGTGCTTAGAATCAATTACTAAATTACTCTGAGCTCTAAGTCGACATTAACAGAAAAAAATTGCCATCGACCAAAGGGAAATAAGATAAAAAATATGTGATCATTAAATCTCTCACTACTATTCGCAAATATGGCACACAAGAACTGCACCAAAAATAAGGCACAATTTAATTTTTAACAGTAGCCCCTGTCATCATTTCAGCCAGAGACGTCCATGTCTTGGACTCTTTCTTTTTCCCTGTAGGAGTAAGAGAAAATACAAGGGGAAGCAGAATTCCTACAAATTTCTCAGCATCCACACCGACGCCAGTTCCTGATGCCCTTGGGCTAGTTTGAACAGAACACTGTTCACTGTTTTTTTTAACTGATAATTTTATTTGTGAATATTTTTCTCCCAACCTAGTGCAAAGTCTCAGGAAGAGTTACACTGTAGCCTGTCTAATTTTTATCTTCACAACAGACCTATGCAGTAGGTTACACACAATGGCCTCTTTATAAGTCAAGAATTTGTCAACTATTTTTCAACAGAGGAACGGTGCTATCCTTGCAAACAGATGCACCGGCACAGCACGCGCTGTGCCAGTGCAAGCAGTTGCAAAAGCGCCGAAAAACGCTTTGCGACGTCGGCCTGTGCATGCCTCCAGATGGAACAGCGCAGGATGGAAAAGGTACGTTTTGCACCAAGCGGCGCCAGGGCGTTATGGGGTGGGGAGGGGCGTAATGGGGCGGAGGTGGGCGGATTGGTTCTGGGAGAGGGCGGGATCGGCAGGAGCATCGTGCGCCAGATCCTATCTCCCTTCCTGGGCCTGTTTTTACATATTTTTGCTACATGGATTGGGTTAGCACCAGCCATTTAGCTCACACAGTAGACCTGTTGCCGCAGCTGGGGCTTTCCCCGGGGCAAGGGGACAAATGTCCCCTTACCGCAAGGAGTCCTCCAGCCTGCGAAATTCCCATGCAGGATGCAGAGCAGCCCATGCTGGCCCTGCTGCACCACTGTGCGGGAACCTACGGTGGATAGGACTGGTCAGGTCTTAAGGTCATGCACACCCTTGCCCTATATGCCTCATATACATTTACTATGAGTTGAAAGGAATATCTGACCTGGGCAAATGCTGGTCATCATCCCCAGCTCTCCATGAACCCACGATTCACCTGTCACTTTCAGATAGAGGTTCAGGGAGATTCTGGGTATTTAGCCAGGTTAGACACTTCTTTCTATTCACAGCAGTAGGGAGGGAGGAGTGGATGGGGGAAAGGTAGGGCACATGTGAGCCAGAGTCATGGTCCTCTTATAACAGGAAAAGGTGTTGGTGTCATATTGGGGAAGGGCCGCATTTCAGATGCAATTATTCCTCATGAGCATCTACTGTATATCTTTGGCCACCTCACTGATCTGCACATTGAGTAACTGCATGGTTGCGACCAACTGTGGGCCTATACACTGCACATGCCTGCAAAAAGCAAACATCCCTTTGCATCACAAACATACAAAAAAAAGTAGATTTGCTTTTTTAAACGTTTTGTTGACAATATTCTTGTAGTTATTACAATTAAGAAATGTAGCCAACACCCTTACAGCGCAATCCTATCCAACTTATACCACCAGAGTAACCAGCGGTGCAGCGAGAACAGGAGGCCCCAGAACGGAAAGGGGATTCAAATCCCCTCCAAAGGGGGATTCAAAGGGGATTTGAATCCCCTTTCCGTTCTGGGGCCTCCCGTTCTCACTGCACCGCTGGTTACACCGGTGGTGTAAGTTGGATAGGATTGCGCTGTTAAACCCGGAAATCCGATTTCTTAAAATATGCTTATTTTTTGAAATTAATCTTGAATGTATCTAAAAGCAGGTCTTTGGATCTTGCTAAACTGCAGTCCTGCCACTCCTGTGTCTTGGAGCCTATCTGGACTACAACCTGAAGCAGGTCTTGAACTGGTGACCTCTGTGGGGTGTCAGAAGGTGATTCAGCCTGTGCACCACCACTCAACTCCGGCTGAAGGAGAGAGCAGCAGGAAGGTCATCCATACCTGCCAAGAAAGCTCCCTTGGCCAGAGAGCACGCCTGACCTGATAGTATTTATTTATTTACTTATTTATTTATTTTCTGCATTTATATCCCGCCTTTCTCATCATCAGATTTCTCATCAGATTTATTCAAGGCGGCTTACATAGGCAGGCTATCTTTAGACCTGATAAGGGTCTTTACAATATTGTTCTATTCCCATATAGAACCTTCCATGCTCGAGATGTTTTCCCTTCCGAGTGCAGCCCTCCTTCTGGCTTGTGCTTTGCACTTCCAAGCTTCACAGTTCACCGCAGTTCACCCTCGGACAGTTGTCTTAGATGTTCTCTCTCTAGCTGACTCCTCCGCATTCCACCCTCTCATGATGCCTTCTCAGTGTCTTTGCGAGGTTTGTCAGCAGCTTCCGTCTCCCATACAAGCGGGAACCAAGGTCGACCCTGCTTAGCTTCTTCAGGCAGGGCACCAGCTCAAACCTCCAGGCCACTTGAGTAAGAATTGGGGAGCAGCATTACCTGACCTGCTCAGGCCTAAGCAACTAGGGGACCTGTTCTTGCTAACTACTTTCTTCATGCTCCCCCTCTGCCTTTGCCTAACCCCACCCTCAATGGCACAGGAACTGGGTCTGACTCTCTGGAATAAAGGATACATATGAGAAAAGAATTTTACAGGCCCTCGCTTACTTTCCGTGTCGAATATTCCAAATGAAAGCAGCATAAGTAATCCATATATTACCCACATAGTATATGTTATTATCAGCTGTCAGATATAAGGAGGTCTTGAATTCAAGCCTTTTGGGGGAAGCAGGGTCAACATCATTAACTATAGATCCTGTCCGGGTTTACATATAGCGCCCTTGGGCAAAGCGTCTGCCAGATACATCTCTATAGATATGCATAGCTATAGGACCAGGAGGGGGGCAACTGCACACACATCAGTGATAGACAACAAGCTTTTGTTTCTCTGAAGATTTACTGGAATTAACCGATTAGTGTCAACTTGACACAATAACTTTTGTCTACAATGCGGTAGATCATTTTGATGGTTTTATTGATGGAGTGTTGTCTAATGTAAATTGTAAGGGGACCTTAGATGAAGGGAAACAACATTTTACAGAAGAAGAAATTGAAAAAGCCATTTATAAATGTATCCTTAAAAAATGACACTTTTTTTTTTGTCCTATGAAGCAAACCACAATCAGGAACTGGAGTGATCTTTACTCCACTTAAGTCAATGGCTAATGCCGACCTGACTTCAGCGGGGTCAAGATTGCAGCCAATGATAGTAACAGGGGCAATTAAAGGGGCTTTAACGCTGAAAAGCAGACAGTGTGCTCATAAATTAGACCCAGAAGCAGAAAGTCTTTACATGGCAATTACAAGTTAAGCCAAAGAGAAGACCAGTTTGACAGATGTCCTTCAATAAAAATAATCCTGTCTGATAAACGGGGGGACGGGATGGGACATAAAGCATTCTTATTTGCCAAGAAGACATGCCCCAGCTCCCAATACGCAAAGAAGTGACTAATTTAATACTAACATGCAATTGACCCATCCTATAGTGGATTGCGCTCGTACATTTGGGTAGTTTTGGTTTTATGCTGATTAGGGGCACAATCCTGCCCAAATTAAGCATAGTTTTTGTCCAATCAATTTTAATGGGAAGCATGCTCAATATTCTCCCACTGAAACTGATGGTACTTAAAAGTATTTAACTCTGGCTGGATTACACTTTCTGTTTTTATTTTAATTTTTTTCTTCTTCATTTATAATGGTTTGTATGCTTTGGACAGTGTTCCTTTTGTACTTTGTGGTACAATTTGTAAATAAAGACTGATTGATTGAATATTTAAAAACACATATTTTAAAAGGTTTACCCCTGCTAATTGGGCCAAAAGGCACCTTATAAAATGGTGACTGTCTTATAATTAGCAGGTGGAGAACAACTGTCCCTATTCACCCCAACCTATCACCCTTCCCGGTGGCTGTTACAAATGCCTCTCTAGTTCTTTCTTTTTAAATTGTGAAGTCCTTATGGGACAGGGAACCATGTGCTCATTCCTTTTGCTATGTAACCACTTTGAGAATTTTTGTTGTTGAAAAGTGATATATAAATATTCCTGACAATAATGATGATGGCGAAGCTTAGTTACAAATTGCAATAAATGAATTCTTAACTGTCATTGAATATTTGTAGTTGTTCGACATGTTGTACGATTTCTGCAAAACTGTTCTCAGTTCACTGTTTTCACCAGCTCATAACAGTTAGATTTTTATATATTGAAATGATATGGTACATAAGATAGCCACCCTGATCCAACAAGAGCAATCCATGAATGAAAGCAGGCTTCCATGTGCAGACACCCCTTTTCTGAACCAGTCCTGCTTTGCTAGCGGTGATGTACAGTAGACTTGGGTCTATTGACTCGGACTCGAGTCGGAGTCGGACTCAAGTCACGTCAGTGACTCGACTCGGACTTGACTCGGCGATTGTAAAAATTTGAAAGACTTGACTTGAGACTTGGAGCCTTTTACAAGTCAAATTTTGTTCAGGTTTAAACCCGTTTTCCCCATTAAATAGATAGGGACTCACAACTCGCAACCAAAGACTCGGGACTTGGGGGCAAAGACTTGGAACTTGACTTGAGACTTGGAGTCAGAGACTTGATCCACATCCCTGTTTGCTAGATCGCCTACCCAGCATTTCCAGTGCCGACATTAGAAGGAGAACAATTGAATCAGCTCCTAATTCATAGGTAGACTTCAGAGGTTCAAGCTGTGTGTTGTAGGAGGGACAGAATTGGCCTTTGGGAATGTTCACACCCTGCACTATGTGAAGAATATCTTACATGAGCAATTAGGTAAAGGTAAAGGTATCCCCTGACAATTAAGTCCAGTCGTGTCCGACTCTAGGGTGTGGTGCTCATCCCCATTTCAAAGCTGAAGAGCCAGCGTTGTCCGAAGACGCCTCCGTAGTCATGTGGCCGGCATGACTCTCCTTGCCACAGCGCGTAGCATGCAGCTGGAACACGGAGCACTGTTTACCTTCCCGCAAGCGGTACCTATTTATCTACTCGCATTGACATGCTTTGGAACTGCTAGGTTGGCAGGAGCTGGCCAAGCAACGAGCGCTCACCCCGTCGCGGGAATCGAACTGCCGACCTTTCGATCGACAGCTTATGGTTCAGCGTTTTAACCAGCTACGCCACCCGCTGGCCTACATGAGCAATTAGTCCAGCTCAAATGACATCATTCATTGGTGCCAGGAGGTGTACATTTCTGCAGTCCATTCCCAACCCTCAGCACACAAAAATCTGAACTAGGTCACAACCTTGCAGCATGTTAGAGTCTTTCACTGTGCCTGGTGTGCTTTTATCAACTTTACTTCTACCATAATACATACGTTATTATACACAGGGGCAGGAGGAAATGGTGAGAACGAAATAAAAACACGTGACAGCGCTTTCTGCTAAAAAAATCTGCAAAAAATAATAAATTAAAACCATGTAATTTTGCATTATTCTTCATCTGCTGACACTGTACAATCTATATTCTATACCACCTACCTAGTACACTTTTAAAGCAGTTACAATGGATAAAAATGGGGGGGGGAAATGGAATAAAAACACATAACACCGCTTTCTGCTATTTCATTTTGGTTAAACACTGAAATCTGTGACAAAATAAAACCATTTGTACAACTACAATTATGTAATACATACACAGCAATTCTTTGTTTTTGTTTTTACTTGCAAAGTGTTTTACAATTTTGGTGGCATTTTTGCTCACCACAACCATATGAGGTAGGCCAGCACTTTACAGATGAGGCATCAAAGCACACCAATGACTCTGTGGCAGATGTTCTATCGATTTGAATCCTGGTCTCCCAGGGCCAAATCCAACCATTTTCAGATTCAGCTTGGAAAAAAAAATGACTGGAGTACATAAGACAAGGTTCACCTGCTTCCTGTCTTCTGCCCTTGAGTCCCTGGGTGACCTAGTACGTTTTCTCCTCACCGATTGCTTCTATTCGTGAGGAATCCTGCGTCTGCAAAACTTATACAAGGACTGATCCTTCATGGATTACTCTCAAGAGTCTAAACTGTAGCTAATTACAAGGTTGCAAATACAGATAATCAGGTAGCCCCTTGTATGCTTTTCTCCAAGATGAAAGCTACCCATTTGGACTGGTTCATGTGCGTTCACTGTGGAGTGTATGGGGGTCTCTCTGTCAGGCTCACATGGAGGCACCCTTTGTTGAACCACCTGTGTGTGTGTGTGTGTGTGTGTGTGTGTGTGTGTGTGTGTGTGTGTGTGTGTGTGTACATACAGTGGATCCTCTCTATCCGTGGATCTGGGATCTGTGGATTTGTCTCACTGCGGATCCCAGACCCACGGGGCTCCACTGTAAAAACGTTCTAAACGTGAAAAAAGTCCCCAAATCACCATTCCTACCTTTGCATGGACAAACCTCACCATTTCCAAGGCTCTGAAGGACTTTTTTGCATTCTGGGGCAAGGCTGGAAAGAGAGAGGAGCCTTTGGGCAACCTGGAAGTGTGTCTATCAGCTTGAAAAAGTCCTTCAGAGCCTTGGAAACCATGTGATTTGCCCACACAAAGGTAGGAACAGCAATTTGGGGGCATTTTTCACTTTTAGAATGTTTTTTAAGTTGGACCCTAGTATCCACGGATTTTCGGTATCCGTGGAGGGGTCCAGAACGGAACTCCCATGAATACTGAGGTCCAACTGTACTGTATATGCGTAGTGTATCATTTTTATAATATAGTGACAAGTTTGAGCTCTCACCATTGCAGGAATCAAAGTAGCCACATACTGTATAGGCCACCCTTGTAGGTCACTAGTTGGCAGACTTGTCTCCTTCATATAATCCTGGCTAAGAATAATGTGGGAATGTATGAACCAACATTCTGTTTTTGTTTGTTTGTTTGTTTGTTTGTTTGATTAGTTTTCTCCATTTTAAACAGATTTAAAAATGGATATCCTCTTTTGTGCCATGACTATGCACCCATAAGAAAACAGAAATGGAGTCACAACTCCCATCTGTCTCTCTTCACAATCCCTAAGTTTCTAAATGTACACCTACCACAGATGTCCTTGCTTCTTCTGCCATAGATCTTTACATTAGTTCACTCTCCTGTCTGGATGTTTCAGCAGCACTGTTCAATCCACTACCACATCATGGGGAAATTCAATTAATGTGCTATTTACATTTCTGTTAGCCAGAGAAATGCCTGTAAACAAAGATTGGAAAATTTGTAGAGATCGTTAAAAACATCTTAAACAAAAACAGACTTGCAGTGAGCCTTTCAGCACCTCTCTAGACACATCCATAGAATTCAACATATTTCTGCTGACTACGGGGTTTATTTTAACAATCCACTTGCCAGATATGAATTCACGTAATTGTGTCAATGCTCTCAGACCGTACAGCTCTAAGAGGAAGTTGGAAAAATCAGCTGATACAACTGCCCCATATTCCTTTGTATGCCATAGGATTAAATGGCCTCTCTCTGACTGCCCTTTCCTATTCATCCAAAACATGAATTCACTCCCTATCTTTGATCTAGTTCAATTTCATGGTACACACTGAAATAGTCAATGTGCAAATTTTAAAAGCTACCCACATGTGAATTCCATACCATTGATTCAAATATATTCTTCTTACACTATGGAAGTCTTCTTAAACATAGTGATCATGTTTCATACAAATGCAATAATATTGATTTAGTTCCCTTGTCATTGATGAGACTACATCATGTTGTATGTAACTTCATGCACTGAGAAGCCAACCACAGTCAGGGGTGTCACTGGGGTTGGTGACACCCGAAGTGAGATCTCATGGTGTCACCCACATGGACCTCCTCCCATACCAGACCACATGATGTGGTCTCCTGGAAAATGTGATCCCTGCACGAGTCGCAGCAGAGTTCGAGAAAAAAGCGTTTTCTACCTGTGGTGCGTTTTTGCACCACCAGTAAACCCCATTTTCTACCAGTGGTCATTTGGTGTCACCCCTCCTTGGGGTGTCACCCAGTGCGGTCCGCATCCCCCCCACACCCTCTGCACCCCCCAGCACCCCCTAGTGACGTCCCTGACCACAGATAAGTTCATAGAAAAACAGGCTGTCATTTTAAGCTGCTTCTCAAACTGAGTATCAAACAGGAAGTAAAATACAGACAACATCAGTATAGCACAAGTTGAACATGCTGAAGAGGGCCAAATTCTCCATGCTACTGTTGCCCAAGGGCTACACCCGAAAATATAACTGAAAAATATCAATTTCACTTGCATTTGACATCAAAGCACCAATTCTACCTCAATTAGGTACTACACTTGAAAAAGAGAGAGAAATAATTACTGCAGCTCTGGCTAAGGTTGCCAACTCTCCAGGACTGGCCTAGAGTCTCCAGGAATCCATATCAATCTTATGTATTTTATTTTATTTATAGTATTTTTACCCCGCCTTTCTCCCCGAAGGGACCCAAGGCGGCTTACAACACGAAAAAAGAATACAATACAAAAAGTACAATACAAAAAATAATCACTTTTTAAAACAGTAAAAAACAGTTAACGAAAACTAGTAAAAAACAGCATCTAAAAATTAATAAAAACACATCATATTACAATTAAAACAAGAGCATAAAAACAGCAGCACCCCACCTGTACCAGCAGGATGTTAAAAAAAAGGCAAGGACTCAGAAGGCTTCCAGGAAATTTTTCAGGCCTCGCCGGAAAGTCTCCATGGAGGGAGCAGTACGTAAATCAAGAGGGAGGGAATTCCATAAGGTTGGTGCCACTACTGAGAAGGCCCTATTTCTAGCCGCCGCCCCTTGCACCTCCCTGGGTGACGGTACCTGCAAAAGGGCCTTCTCTGATGACCTAAGGAGATGAGCCGGACTATATAGAAGGTATATAGGAGGACTATAAAAGATGACTGAAGAAGTCATTTTTAGGTGACTACTGAAAGCAATCCTGGAGATTTCAGCAAAGCCTAATGGAATTTCCAACATTATTTGTATGGAGCATTGTGGTGGTGCCATGAACCCCACCGAGGACCCCTAAGTGCTTGACATGGCTCCCAGGCCTTATGTTTGACACCACTGTCAGCCCACAGCATAGGTCTGCCCCAGATTATCAGGTGCCAAGACTCAGGGGAAGTGGTTGTTGTCAGCCCAGGGGGCAGAGACAACAAGGATGTGGCCACCTTCTAGTAAACGGCAAACCTAAGGGCCAAAAGCAGGGGAGAACCAGGACCAGGCAGGACCAGGCAGGTGGTCAAGTTCAAGGGAAGGCAGATGATCTGGAGCAAAGGGGCAAGATCCAGGCTCTTCTAGGTCAAGTCAGGCAGGAAGGGAGCCACAATTTGAAGCTTCAATCAGAAAAATGAAGCTGGGGCTAAGCAAAGTACCCTATTGGTCTGAGTATAAGACTCACTTTTTTCTCCTAATTTAAGTTTTTAAACTAGGGGTGCGTCTTATAATCAGGCTGTTGCAATAATGCCAGTGATTTAATTAAAAAAATTTAATAGCACCAAACTTTAAGGGTGCGTCTTATAATCAGGTGTGTCTTATACTCGGGACAATACGGTATGTCATCCCTGTACAGAGACAACTTACTCAGGTTGAGGAGCCCAGGCTTTAGAGGACTTCATGCACTGGGATTGGCCTTTTGGGTCAGCTGACTGGCACTGCTCCCAAACGGCTCAGTCATGGCACCCTAAGCTTAGCCAAATGCTGGCGTCCCTGGATTTCTCTGAACCAGTGTGCTGCAAGCAACTAAACTTGTGACGCAACATGCAGACCAAAAGCGCTCTGTATAACTTAATGCAACTACAGTATAATTGATTCAATCAATGATTCATTGGCTAACATTTTGTTAATCAAGTGACAGCACTGTACAAGAGATAAGTAAGCAGCAGTTAATGCACTTTAACTTTCCTTTCATTTGTACATGATGTGTACGGGAAGGGGCAGGGGGAGAGAGTTTAAAAAGTGACAGAAAAGTGGATTACTGTACAGTATATTCTAAAAATGCCAAAGACCATTTAAAGGGCCGAGTGGTGTTTCTAAATGGCGTTAGCAATAGCAATGGTCTAGGACAGGTTAAGCAGCCTAAATTAAAATACCGTATTGGTCTGAGTATAAGACTCACTTTTTTCTTCTAATTTAAGTTTTTAAACTAGGGGTGCGTCTTATAATCAGGCTGTTGCAATTTAATGCCAGTGATTTAATTAATTTTTTTAATAGCACCAAACTTTAAGGGTGTGTCTTATAATCAGATGCGTCTTATACTCGGGACAATACGGTAATTGACAACTCAAGATTACTTAAATGTTTCTATATACAAATGCAGCAGGATACAATCCATAGTTTTGCCACATTTTAAAAAACTAGGTGAATAAAACCAGAGTAAGAGCAAGTCAAGGGGATTGGAAAGAGGCAAGCCCAGAACAGTGAGTCATTCAGAGAAGGTGGGTAACCTCTTTCGTGAACAGATACTTTGGGCTCATGGGAGCCTTTAAATGCTGAATTCATGCTTTTTTTCTCATGGCAAGCCAACAGATGTCTTTCAGCAGCACACAGCTGGAGAATGACTGGGATAGAGCGTTTAATTCGGATAGGGCAACCAGATTCCAGGGTATGGTATGAGGGCACATCACTGGCTGACTTGCTGAGGCTAAGCAAGTCCAACAGTCCAATCCTATGCTTCCTATGCCATAATGGCTACCATTGCATCCTGCGGGGGGGGGCAGTTGTGGAGGTCTCCTCCAAGTAAGGACAGTGGCTTCGTCAGCGGTGGGGGCCTTGGGGCGGTGGGCCCCCGGACAGTGGGATCAGGCCCCAGGCAGCAGGTGGGTGGGGGTGCACTCACCTCTGGACCACTTTGTCTGGCGCTCGAGCAGCTGTCCCTCTGGTCGGGAGTTTGGCCCGCCTGCCTGTCCTGGAGCCGTTTGGCTCCAAAAATGGGCCAAAACGCGGCGGGGGTGTGTGTTTCGCGCCGCACTGTGGCACACAAGCATGAAGTCACACCCTCCAGGGGGCGGGGCATTTGGCGGCACGTGGGGGGTTTCGCGTCTTCCCCGCGGGCCCCCATGGGGGGGTGTTATAATGCCACTGGGTAAGGAAACATTCATTCCCTTTCCCAGGGGTAAGCCTCTGTAGCACTGATGGGTCTACTTGGACCTGCACTAGCTAATTCGCTGGCGCAGGTCCACATGGATCTGTGCTGCGGGATCTGGTCCAGGAAGGGGACTAGGATTCGGTGGTCACAGCTGCCGCCGAACCCACCCACTTCCTGAACCCGAAGTGCCCTCCCCTGTTCGTCACCACCCTGTTCCACCCTCCCCCCACCCCATCCTGCCTCCACCGATGTCCTACTTGCCTCAGTAGGTCCTCCTGGATCCATTGACGCGTGTGAGAAGACTCCAGCCTTTCCGCTGGTGCTCCTGCAGTGTGCTACTCTGTGAGCTGCCGAAGCGCCTTTTACAACTGCCATAAGGCAGTCACCGGCAGTGGAAAGAAACAAACAATCAGCTGACCTGGCCCCAATAGGATTAGGCCGTTGGTCGGACCAGTGCCTAGATAGGCAATTGCCGCCTGCGAGCCCCATCATGCATGCTGCCTTGAGTTCCATGATGAAAGAAATTGGGGGTATAAATGTAAATCTGAGTTCAAATCCCTGCTCAATCATGTAGCTCACTGGGCAATCATAGGCCAGTCACCATCTCTCAGTCTAATTTATCTCATTGTTGCTGTGAGGATACAATGGGATAACCTCCATGTACAGTGAGGTGTAGGAATGACAGGATACATATGTGATAAATCAATTCATCAAGTCAGTTCTGAAACCAGAATTTGAGGGTTGCATTTATTCCAGAAACAATTGCCTCCATTTCAGAGTTTGTTTCTCTAACTGACTGTTCCAATCCTTCTGAAACCCTTTAGACACCCCCATGCTACAGCTCTGGCAGTACCAACAGTCGCCAATGAAGCTTCCTTCTTCTCACTGCCATCTCCGCCACAGTGAATATGTTTCTCCAATTTCATTGCAAACAGAAAGGCCTCCTTGCCTAATTTAATGTTCTCTCCTTTGTCACAGGCAGATGTCACTTTTACATCTGTGCCTCTCTTCAGATGCTCCCATTCCCCCCCACCCAGCAGCTGTTCCTGCTATTAGCAAAGGGTAATGTGGAGATCCCTCTGCTGGAAGGAGCATGTCGCATGCCAGTGGCAAAACTCCTTCATTCTTTTTCTCCTTTCTAGATAGTAGCATTAAAAAAAAGTACGCACGCGCGCGCGCGCACACACACAAGTATGTATCCCACTATATATCATATGTGATCTGTATATGTCAAACACATATAACAACAAAATATTATGAAGATGAGAAGTTAAACCCGTAACCTAGGGAAAGCCCAACCACTGTCTAATCAATGCCACCTCTGATCCACCACAGCCACACACGCTGCCCCAGCGAAAAAACCAAGAAACAAAAAAAAAAAAATGCAGCCACTTACCTTGCTCCTTCCTGCACAAACTTCTTAAATAAAACAGGAACTGCAGGTCATGCTGGGAACTCCCAGCGTGTGCCATATTTCCTGTTTTTTTAAAGGGACTGCACGAGGAAGGAGTGAGGTGCGTGAAGTGTATCGCTGCTGCCCGCACATGAAAAAAAAAACACATGAGAGTGGGTGGGGAAAACAGATGATCCGCTTCCCACTTGCTCTGTCTGTGGTGGGCTGAAGGAAGGCAGCAGCAGACTCGGGGTAAAGGTCCGGCCCAAGTCTTCTGTGCCCCCCCCTCCGCTCAATGCAAGCCACATTGTTTGCATCATGCATGAGCCGGCCCTGCTATAACCTATTAAAACAAAGAGCTTAACGGAGGGATTGTTCATTCCAAGTCACAAAGAGCTACTACGGAAGACAACTTTTTCACTGTAACATACCAAAAAATGTACCCCACGTTCTGAAATCATAGCATGATGGGTTTCCCCATCCACCCTTGGCTGCTTCTGGCATCGCCATGGAAATGTATGTACATTGTAATGGTATCAGGACATAGAGTAGTTTTTATGACATATTACAGGAACTGCTGGGCTGCTGTTTTTGGTAGCAGGTGCTGCAAGGCTCACAGCCACTGCAGAGGCAAAGAAAAAAGAAAAAAGTGGTGCGAAAAGACTTGGTGTCACCACCGCCGATTTGCCGCCCTTAGCGGCAGTCCACACTCCCCCTCCTGGCATGCTGCTCAGGTGTGCTGCCCCCACCCCATTCCTACGCCACTGCACACTTCTCTGGCTGGGACATCCATTCCTGACAAGTCCAAGTACCAACAGTGCCACTGGAGCTAAAGCCCAAGCACTGATCACTTCCAAAATTAGATGCAGAAGGAATTTGTATAAGGTTTGGCTGCACCAACCACTGTGAAAGTGATGCAGGTACATCAAAGTTTAAGTGCAAAGCATGAAGAAAAAAATATTGCAAGCAGCCACTAGTTTCCCCTTTCTGCTTTCTTAATGAACAACTAGCATTCTCTTGTGAGAGCAAGAGAACAAACGGATTCATCTGCCAATGAACAGATTAACAAGGTGGTTCACTTATGGGGAACAAAGAAAGAAACAGAAAATTAAGATTTCATTCAATTTCAAACTCTTACAAGGTACTTTGATTTCATGCTGATACAGAAGGAATATCCACCATTCAGTACAATCCAACAAACTAAACAATATTATACAAAATAAAATAAATATGGTAGAGTGACTACAAGGCTTGATTTCCACAAAACTCACTTTCACGGAGGAAATAGTAACTATTATCTGTTGGCTGTATTGATGCCTCTTTTATTTGCAAGATGGAGTTTGATCACTAATTTGATCAAATGGCACATATTTGATCTGATCCATTCATACAGACTAAGGCCTGCATGTGTTTGTGTGAATATAAGAATCAGAAATGAAAGAAAATTTGAGAGTCTTCTTGAGCCCAAATGACATTTCCAAGCTGGTCCCTCGCTTTGCAGTCATCTCTAGTGGGAATCATTAACAGTCTCCGGCAAATAAAGTAATCAAAAAGAAAACTCCCCTGAAATCCTCTCTGGTGTTTAATATTTGATTCATTCCCATGTTACTGTGTGTTTAGCCTGCGGAAAAAACCAGCTTCATAGAAATGAGACATGATGGGCCTGACAAGCGTTTTCCCATGAATTGCTACTTCAATACAATGGCATTTTGTTTGCTGTTTTGTTTCCCTGTCTTCTAACATTCTTTCTGACTTGGTGGCGGAGGGGGGGGGGAGAAGGGGAGATTTTCCTTGAAGAATGGCAAAGAATAGGAAAGAAACGTTTTCTTTAAACTTTCAGTCTTGTTTTCATCACAGTCCTTCCTAGCAAGCACACATTGCTATTCTCCAGCTTTCACTCGATTCTCCTCTCTCTTGAATTTCTACTAACCATTTTGGGGGGGAGCATTACCCTTCTTCTTATTGCTTTAACAATCTACAGGAGGAAAGAGAAACTTTACACGCACCTCTGTAGCCTATATTAATAAACAGCAGAACAACAAACTGTATTTCTGGTTGGCTGGATCTGAATTTGTGATGTGTAGACAAAAGCCCCTTTTTTCGGAATGGAGAAAGAAGGGGGGGGACTATGGTGACTTTTAATTCTATTTGTGCCGCTTGGAAATCAGGAAGGTTCCCCCCTCCCTCCACACTTCATTTTGATTTGATTATTTCGTATAGATGGGGTCTCTCGTCACCCCTCCAGACGCGTGGTGGAAGGCCGCTGAAGCAGTTGGTCTATAGTTCCAATAATCAAATTAACCATTTGCTACAACTTTTAGGGAGAACAGCTCGTGTGTAAAAAGAACAACTCCAAACAAAAAAAACCAGGGGCCTTGGAGTCGGTCAGACTTGGGGAGGGGAAGGGGGGGGAACCCAGCAGGTCTTTCATCTTTAGAGGCAAATTTGAAAAAAAGAGAAAGAAATCAACAAAAGATTGGTACACTAAAACGAATGAATACATAAATACGAAAACAGAGAGGAGATAATCAAGTCAAGGGCATTTACTCGTGGGACTGAAAGAAAGCTGTGTGAAATGAAAAGAACAGTGGACCACAGGACTGGTGGGGTCGTGGGCACCATGAATGGAGACTAGAAGGTGGCAAGGGGGTGGAGGGAAAGCAAGGCCATAACAGGCTCCATGTGTGAGGAACAAAGAAAACAGTGGAATAAGGTGCTGGGACAAAACAGAAGACTATCACACCAAGTTTATTTTATGGTCTTATTTGGGTGCCTCAGCTGTAGCCCACTGGGGCCAGGAAGGGTTTTCTAAAGCCTCATGTAACAAAACGAGGTGGTAGAAAACTTAGACAATTAAAACATATCGCTGCGTGGAGGAGATACTGTTTGCGAATGCTAGTTTATATGAAATTTCTCCGCAAAAGGAAGACTAGCATATCAGTGAGAAAAGTCCTAACCCAACCCTCCCGTTACTGAGATAGTTCTTAACTTACAGAGAGCCTTTTTAAAAAATGTAGGGAAACATTCAAAAATGTGATGCCCCAGTCCTGCTGTCTGAAGTGGTGCGGTCCGTTCTATCCCCTCAGAACTCTTCTGCCTCATTCTGTTTCCTGCATAGAAGACCCAGCCTACAGGGTGTGTGTGTGTGTTTGTGTGTGTGCGTGTGTGTGTGAGTTAATGTTGAAAGTCCATGTTTTGTAAGTAGTTCTTACACAAGGTTTTTCTACCTTTATAATGTATCACCTTTTGCAGGTACCACATTTCCACATACCACCAGTGACTGCCACCAAAGACAGAAGCCACGCGCAGGAATGGACAGCTTGCTTAACAGTTGGGGGCTTTGCTCTTTGCCCTCCTTTTTCAAACCATGCTTCTTTGAAGGGCCAGGCAGCTGCACAGCCCACTGGTACACCACCACTGCAGACATTTCTACTTCCCGTGGAGGCAGGCAGGGCCACTCACACCAAGGCAGGGGGACAAGTTCCACCTGCCATTCTGTGAAGTACCACTGGTTGAAGAGCCGTGCTCTAACATGCTAGAATCCAGGCCAAGACCAACCCAGGTTTTATGGAAGATGGAGAATAGAAACAGAGGCCTACTCTGGCAGCAATAAAAGGAGCCATTGCTATCAACTTATTTGTCACCCACTTTTGCAAGAGCCAGCCTTAGGAGCGGCGGGGCCCAATTTGGAAACATTTTTGCGGGGCCCCAGGTTCACAGCCAAGGTCTACCCTGGCACGGGGGGCCCTTAGGCATAGGGCCAAATTGGAAGCAATTGGTCCAATTGGCTTAAAGCTGGCCCTGCATTTTTGACACAATAAAAGTAAGGTGTTTACTGTGAATACTTCTCACTATTTTTCTGGGATCTCTGAAGAACTTTGCAGAAGGTTTTCAAGAGCATGGTAGGCCACAACACATGGCGAATGGGCTGCATTTTTCTGGGTGGACGGGCAGGCCTTGGTTTTGCTTCATGCCCATAGTTTCACATTGTAAAGCTTGAGTGAGTTGCCCCAAAGACAGCTCCTGCAGGGGGAGTCAGACAACGTACGTCAGACATCCCACAGTTCTCACAGCTCCCAAGTCCGGCCAGTGCCCTGCTTGCTACTGCTTCAAACTAGCCCTGGCCATTTTCACTATCTGGGAGAAACGGGGGGACGCACTCCTGACAGTTGCTAGGGGACCAAAGACTCAGTCATCCATGACTTCTATACCGCCATATGTACACTTTTTTGTTCCTTCACTTTTTCCTACTTAACAGTCCTACACTACAGCCTCTAGACCAGAGATTGTTAACCGGGGGGTATCCATACCGCTGGGTGGTATGGGATCCAAATGATGGGGTATGGGACTCGATCTCTGAAAAATTAAAAGAAAATTGTTATTAGATTAGATTATTAACTATCACCATTATCAGTATGGATTGAGGCATTCTGTTCCTAACTATCCACATGTAAAATAAAACCAAGCTATTGACACATTTTGAAGTCATACTGGTATCTAATAGAACTAGTGGTAATGATGATTTCAACAGTCTGACGAAGGGGGTATGGGGACATATCGGGCAATTCATTGGGGGGGGGTGTAATTGCAAAAAGGTTAAGAACCCGTGCTGGCTTAGGCCCAGGAAGGGGGTGGGTTAGGCAGCAGTGGCACCCGCTGAATCCTAACCCCCTTCCCGGGCCTGATTCACCTTCACTGGTCAATGCGGCCTTGTGCCAGTGATATTGCTGGTGCAGGTCCAATTTGACCCCTGGCAGCAGCGGGAGCTTGGTTTTGCTTCATGCCCAAATGTTCCCTTCCCCCAAGGAGGCCTCCAGATGCTGAAACTCCCCTGCAGGATACAGCGGATGCCACATTGGTGCCGCTGCATTGCCGTGTGGGGAGTTAGGTAGGATTGGGCTGCCCGCTATAACCACCAAGTCCCTGGTTCGATAAGGGACTTTGTCATGAACCCACCAAGCAGCCTTAAGCAAGCCACGCCCACCCAGCCCCCCATTTGCAAAATGGGGATAACACTGACAGTCCTATCCTATCCTTCTCCCCCACTGGTGCAGCCAGTGGGGGAGGGCAGATCGGGAGGCTTTGGAAATCTCCTTTCCCTTCCAAAGCCTCCCATTCTGCCCTTCCCCTCTGGCTGCACCAGTGGGGGAGAAGGATTGGGCTGTGACTTAATAAAGGTTTGTATAGTCAGATGAATATGAACAGGGTCAACCTTAGGACTAGTTCCAATTGATCATTCAGCACTATTGACCTGCAGCTGACGTGTGAACTGACTCTCCACTGAAAAGCATTGTGATGATACTCAAATTCTGTCTGTGTGAATAGGAATGAAGGCAGACCAGTTCAAGAAACCACAGGACCAAACAGGATAGATGAAGAGCAACTGCCAAACTAAGGTGCTTTAAGCTCCTTCCTGTATGAGATGGAGAGATATGAATATGTACTTCTCTGAGGTCACTAAATGCATACAGTGGATCCCATAGATACCAGCTTGTAATTACTGTATAACTAATCCTGGCCAAGCCAGGAAAAGGGAGGGGAGCGGGCGAGTGGGCACATGATAGCTTGATAACTATGATAAGGGAGGTAGCCAAAGACCAACCCACATGCTGGGACATACTTCAATGCCATCCTTTTTGCCACATGAGAGCCTCTGCAAGCCTCTATGGGCTACGTCCCGT
This sequence comes from Plestiodon gilberti rubricaudatus, assembly GCA_026170595.1. Taxonomy (NCBI): domain Eukaryota; kingdom Metazoa; phylum Chordata; class Lepidosauria; order Squamata; family Scincidae; genus Plestiodon; species Plestiodon gilberti. The sequence continues at coordinate 74,198,276 of JANXHW010000005.1, read as the reverse complement.
TTGACCTTGTGTATGGATGCCGTCCTCGCAAACTCTTGTCAGCCCTGCTGCAGGTCAACAGCGAGGTAGAGGGCACATTGCACTTAGGAGTAATCGAACCTTCCCACAGTATACGGGGGACCAAGTAAGCGCCTGGCCTAAGAACACAGAGGCCCTAATGGTGGAAGGTTGGCCACCCCTGCCGTAGAGGCTAGCAGGGTCTCTCATATGACAAAAAGTATGGCACTGAAGTATAAGTCCCAGTACATGGGCTGGACTTTGGCTACCTCCCTTTATCATGGTTTTTAGGGTTTGACTGAATTGCTTGACCGGTCCATTGGTCTGGGGGGTGGTAAATGGTGACCCTTTGTGTAATGTCCAGTGCCTTACACACACATTTCAACAAAGAAGTGGCCACTCACTGCTTGCAGAAGAACAGTGCGGCTGCACAAAACGGTATGCCGTGTTTTGTGACAGCCGTAAAGGACCTTGTGCTGCGGGAGCGCTATTTCCGGTAGCGCAATGCCCCCATCGGATTGGGCCATCATTGTCACATGGTGATAGTCAATAGCCCAGATGGCTTTTTTAAAAGGGTTAGGCAGAAATACTGGAAGGATGGGGAGTGAGGTCTATCATTTGCTATTACCCATGATAGCTAAATGGCACATCCATGCCCAGAGGCAGATATCAGTCTGGCAGGCCTCTGCAGGAAACAGGATGGTAGATCTGACGGGCCCTTGATCTTATTCAACAACAGAGCTCGTCTGGTCCTGGTTTTTCAGTGTGTATCAGTCACCACACATACAGGCCAGTTCGCAATACGATGGAGAAAGAGGAAAACAGAATGTAGAGGAGGGGTGAGAAACCTTCGGTTGCCTCAAGGTTGTGAGGAATCTCCGAAACTGGAGGAAGGATGTCTCTTTCGGTTCCGGGGGTGATTTTTCAGCAATAGACTACTTTGCTAATCTCCCACTAACCTCGCAACCCGGGGGAAGAAGGCCGTCACGACGACCACGTGGAACAATAGCGGCCTGTGGACGAGTAGAGCGGCCGAGCGGCAGCCATTCCCATGGCCTCCTCCACCTCCCTTCGGGGTTGTGGCCGAAGAAGCAAGCAGGTTTCTCTCTTCCCGGAGTGGCTGAGCATTCATATTCATGAGCCAGAGGGCAAAGAAAGCCCTGTCCAGCTTGTAATAGCCCTTCGATCCTCATCATTCTTTGCTTCCCTTTGAGATTTTGGAGACTGAAGACAGATGTTCGCGCCCCTGCCTTTTTTGGGTCATTCCGCGAATTTGCCCTCCGAACATGGTCTCATTTAAATCTTCCCCTCCCTCTTGCTCCTTTCTTCTCTGGAATAGCGTCCAGGTTTCTCTTGGGGGCACGAGGCGCCCCGCTCCTCCCCCTGCACCCCAGGCCGGCGGTTTATTAAATCCACATTGCACAACCTCCGACGGCCATTAAACAAGATCAGGGCACACCATAAAACTCGCACACCGCAAGCCCTGGAATGCCGTTGTTGCGAGCCACGGAAGTCGAAGGGAGTTTGGCTGTGTGGACTTCCGTGGGTGGGGGTGTGGGGGTGTGGATGGTACTTTCAGGAATCTTTGATTGACGATTATTACTCATCGGTGAGTCACGGTGACAGGAAACCTCCCCTCGGCGACGTACAGGCACACGCACACATCCCCCTCCCGCTTCATTCCCCTCCATTATTTTAATCAAGTCCTGGCTGCGGAGATGTGGAATGTACGTCTAATAAAAACCCTGGTGCAAGTTAAGACTCAAGAGGAAGCTCCCTTGCGTGCGACGCTCGGTGACTGGCTTGGAGTTAAAACCACTTAAAAGGCACGGCCAGTAGTGCGGATCCCTCTAAATGTCCCTTGTAAATACTCTTCGAGTTTGTTACTTTAATTACCGACTTGTTACTGAGGACAGAAAGGGGGGGTAATGAATGTAATGAAGCTAATTACCCGAACATTTATATCTTATGAAATATCCAGGGTTTGTTTGCGTAGAAAAGAGCGCCGGGAGTCTGTTTTGTTTATCTGTTCCCAGGCATCGCTCTTCGCCTCCCCATTTTCTTCAGAAGGAGAGAGAGAGAGAGAGAGAGAGAGAGAGAGAGAGAGAGAGAGAGAGAGAGAGAGAGAGAGAGAGAGAGAGATTTTAATGAAAGAAAATGAACAATATTAAAATTATTTCTTTGGCGAGGGCAGGAGGGGGGGGAGATAATTTCACACACACACACATAAGCGACCACCGACTACCACGCAAACTAGGCTCAAATAGGTACACAGTGAATAAATTATTGGAAGCGAAATTGTGAAATTGGTCAGGTTCATTGGAAGTAGAGATGATGATGATGATGATGATGATGATGATGATGATGATGATGATGATGATTGATAACTAATAAAAATAAGTCTGAGGAATGCTTTAAAAGGACTAAAGGAGCTATACAGCATGCTACCAAATCAGAAATCTTTTTTACCGTTGAGAGAACAAAGCTCCTTAAATCCAAGTGGCCAAGTTGCAAGTAGAATGGTTTTATGGTTTAAATGTTATGGTATAATTAATTTATTATTATTTATTATTATTATTCATACCATAACAATTTCAAATACAACTCGGAGACTTAGATTTAAGGAACTTGGTTCTCTCGATCTACATTTTGCGAGGTGAGGAAAAAGAGCTCTCCCCATTTCAGGAAAAGAAACACGCAAGAATGAAAGGGCAAGATCAAGCAAAAAAAAAAAGGCATTTTTTTTAGGTCCTGTCGATTTCAGTCGGAGAGTTATGACTCCTATGCTGAAATGTCTCCCATTGAAATTCATGGGATTTTAAAGTACTTAACTGTGACTGGGATATTATATTTCGTGACTACATATGCACAAGCGCATGGCTTGTTTAAAAGTGCCCCATTTTTCAAGGAAAAGAAAAAAGAATGGAAGCAAAATAATCTGGATGAGACAAAAAAAACTTACATGTGGACGGAAGGACCAGCATCTTAAACCCAGGCCCCCGATCTAATGGCCGCATCTGTTTAGAATCCAGATGTCAGTCGTGGGAGGGCTTTTCTTGTTGGTTGTAGATTGAAAGGGTGGAAATACTGTCAGGAAGGATTCACCTCATTTTTGAGGTGGGGGAGTAAAAGAGATTAAGAATTTGGAAACTCCCCAGCTCAGTCTCAGGATGAGAAACGCTGGGATGACCCCCCCCCTTCTCCCATGGACCAGGTGTCTCTGGGAGAACCCCACTATACCACATAGTCTTCTGCCGCCGCCACCACCTACCCACCGTGTCCCCCTTGGTCAATTTCACAGGGTGCCCGAGTTCTGCCAGTGTCTACGCCCTTTATAGCATTTCATGCTCTTCAGGGGGTCTCTTTGTAGTTAAATTGAGCGTGTAACACTCTTACAAAACAGGTTTCACGATGACATCAAGGTTTCTCTCCTTAATCAAAAGCTTGGGGAAGGGGGAGGCAATTTTTTGTTTAAAAAAAATGGAGGGTGGAAAACCTCTATACGCTGCGCGCACACACACACACACACACACACACACACACACACACACACACACACACACACACACACACACACACACACACTTCTTTCTTTCTTCCAAGGTATATATATATGATCAGTTAAAAAGGAGGCTTAAAAGCTCGGGCAAATCGGATCAGGGAAAATCGTCACCCAACTTTCATTCTTTCCAAAGGAGGCTGATTGAATTAAAGGGCAGAGGGAGGCTGCTTAGAAGGGAAAAAAAAGGAGGCTCGGGACGTAAATGGTGTGTATTAAATTCTAATTAGAGATGCAGGAATCAGCCAGAGGGAACTTGGACATCTCTCTCTCTCTCTCTCTCTCTCTCTCTCTCTCTCTCTCTCTCTCTCTCTCTCTCTCTCTCTCTCTCTGCCCCCTCCTCTTCCACTCTTTCCTTGCTCCCCCACCCCCACCCCCCAGTTGCCAGCCCAATAGACTGATGAGTTATTGTCATGTAAAAAGCGCCAGCGATCAGACCAACCGCTTTGCTATTGTCCAAGTGGAAAGAGCCAAGTTTATTATGAGGACTATATGCTCTAGAGACCTCGGGCAAGGCAGCTCATAGGAGCCGTTTTTTCATAAAACTAGGCTCGGCTGGTAGCAAGAAGGCCACTCTGGAAGCAAGAGCTGAGCTGTGAGCATCTCTCCCCTGCCTTGGCTCGCCCCCCACCCCACCCCCTTGACAAGCCCGATCCGAGGCGCCTCTTCTTTCCCCCCACCCCACCCCCGCCGCTGCCGCCGCCGCCGCCAGCCCCCAAACACGTTGGCAGAGCCACCCCGAGCCTTTTCAATGTATAAAATGGAATATTCTTACCTCAATTCCTCCGCCTACGAGTCGTGTATGGCTGGAATGGACACGTCCAGCCTGGCTTCGGCTTACGCTGACTTCAGTTCCTGCAGCCAAGCGAGCGGCTTCCAGTATAACCCCATCAGGACCACTTTTGGGGCCACCTCCGGGTGCCCGTCCCTCACTCCCGGATCCTGCAGCCTGGGCACTCTTAGGGACCATCAGAGCAGTCCATACGCAGCAGGTAAGGACCTCCGCCTGGCTGGCAACTCCAGAGGAAAACAAGCCACCCTAACCCCAAACCAAATCCAAAACCAAGCCCGACCTAAACCTCGCTTTGATTGCATTTTGAAAATGGCAATGTGTTTAGTATTTACCAAACGAAATTTGCTTACACAAATGAAAGAATTTATCACGTTAGGAGCGATTGCAGGGAAGGAGAAGAGAGGAGGGGTGGGGGGAAGGGGGTGTAATTCACTTACACCGTTACACTATCCGAAGTCACACCCGAAACCGCCAACAAAATTATCTTAAGCTGCCAAAATGATCGGCATAATTTATTTACTTTGCGAGGGAGACGGAAAAGCTAGGAAAATAATTAAATAAGCCAAGAGGAAAGCTCATTACAGACACTGTCTTCTTCATCATCATCATCGCCACCATCATCTTGCTTTTTGGTATTTTTAAAGAAACCACATCCATGAGCAACAACAAAGCAACAACCGAGAGATGAGGGCTGAGATGTATGTTTTCCTCCTTGTATTATATCGTCTTCATTACTTTATTTCCTTTTAGCATCTGCTGGGCGCAAAGGAAGACACGGGAATCGTACCTGCTGCTGCTGATGCTGCATGATTTCCCGGAGGTGTCTGCACTCCTGCTCCGTTTAGTTCAATGGAGTGGTTTTGCCATTGGATTCAATGGGAGCAGAATTGCATCCTCGGTGGTTCCTGCCTGGCACTTTTTGGGTCGTTTCGTTCTCATTTTAGAGCACGCTAACTTTGGTGGCGGGACGCTGGCATTTTAAGACGTCGTAGCCTGGTCCTTCTCTTCGCTCACACCCCGCTTTTCGCTTTGAACACCAAGATTTGCTTGGGGAACCGTTTGCTTAGTGATGTCCTGTAAAGCGACCTGGAGGGTGATCGTACCTGCAAGATTTGTTCGAGCTTCCAAAGACCCCTTCCCCGTCCCAACGCCCCCGCCTCAACCCGAACCCCTATTTCGTTTTTGGGAAACTCGCTAAGGGCTTCCCTGTGCCGGCCCAGGCGCAACAGGGAATTTAAAGTGAACCCCCAGCCCTTGAAACCATTTCCTTACTGAGGCTAAAATTGGTCGTTTGGAGAGCACCTCTCTCTAAAATGTAGGTATTTTCCCCATCGTCTCAATTTCGTTTCAACCCATATTTTGGCAAACCCCAACTTAAAACTGCAGCCATGCCTGCCAGGCAATAGCATGCATCAAATGGACAGGAGCGTGCAAACATCATCCTGCGAATTCTCGAAAAATGCTTGGACTCCAGCTGCTGAGGCAGCGCCAATTCGAATCAGACGTTCTCGAACAGAAGCCGGCTTTTAAAGCGGTCTGCGCGGCATTTCACCCACTGGTCTATGTTTCTTGTCCTCCTTTCCTCCCTTAGTCCCCTACAAACTCTTCACCGACCACGGGGGCTTGAACGAGAAGAGGAAGCAAAGGCGCATCAGGACCACGTTCACCAGCGCCCAGCTCAAGGAACTGGAGCGGGTCTTCGCAGAGACCCACTACCCGGACATCTACACCCGGGAGGAGCTGGCCCTGAAAATCGACCTCACCGAGGCCAGAGTGCAGGTAGGCAAAAGGCGCGTCTGCGACCTGTCTGCAGCAAATATCTCAGCGCCGGGGTGATCATGATGCATGCGTGTACGTGTGCAGCACCAGGAAGGCTCGGCCTGGGGACACCCGGCTTCAGACCTCCCTCCGCACAGCCATTACGCTCATTGACTAACCCTGGGTCGTTGTCGCTTAGCCTAACCTACCTCACAGGGTTGTTGGTCAAGGGTGGGGAGGAAGAACCACGTGTGCCGCCCTGAGCTCTTTGGAGGAAGAGCGGGATAGAAATGTAGCGATAATAAGCGGGTTCAGGGATGACTGAGGAGGTGCAAACTCGACTGTGACTCTCCGGAGAACGGAGATTGACAGCAGAAGGATGAGTATAGGTTTTGCACATTTTCGTGCTCCGTTGTAGAAAAACGCAAGCTGAAAATGGACGCGGGGTTTGGTGTGGATAAATCGGTTCCTTCCTAACACGAATGCGTCTTGTGTGTGTGCATGCGTGTTGGTCTCTCCTTTGTGTGGAGTCTAGCTATTTCTCTCTCTGTGTGTGTGTGTGTGGGGGCTTCTATGTTGTAATACAATAGGTATAAAGCTTGACAGCCTAGAATATTCTCTCATAAACTCAGCACACAGGGGGTTATGGGCACTTTAGAATTAGTGCTCGATATGGTCACTCATGCTTGAGGACAGAACAGCCAACATTTGTCTCTGTGCCAGATTGACAGGCCTTCTCCTGTGGCTTGGCTCACGTGCTGTTCAGCACAAACATCATCTGCACAGGTGCCTCACTCACTTCTGTTCTAAGCAGGTAACACATGATACTGAATGGTGGAGGAAGACAGTTGGCCACTATTCTGCAAGGGCCAAGAGGCCTTGAGGGAGTGGCTGGATTATTATTGGGTCTAGAATTCACCCTTTTCTAGAATTTTGATTTTTATGAAACAGTGAGCTAACATTTTCCAGCCCTTACCTGCAAAGTGACTGCCTAGATTTCTCTGGGAGCATCGTGGATGTCTTGCCTAGCAATCTGTAAATCTGAATTCTTAGGAAAATAAACTTGACATTGTAACTGACTGATATGCAGTCCAGGTACATACACGGTAATTCCCCTTTGCTATATAGACTCATAACTACTGTATGTTTGTTGAGGTGAAGAATCCACACAACACTGTAAGCACCCTATGCTTTTACCATTCTTTGATATCCTGATTGTGAGCACAAAGGGTGTCAAAAATAAAAAGCATGAGCCATTCTTTGAGCTTCATATGCTGCATAGGTGTTTGTATAGAAGCAGCAGTTTGTTTGCACAGCAAGCCAGAGAAGCGTAAAGGGCAGCCAAAGCATGCCTTGGTAAAGCAAGATGAGACATTGTAGGGGGGACTAATTTACTAAATGTGATTCCAGATGTTCATGAGCAGCATCCAAAGCATGGAACAGGAAGCAATACAAAGAAGTGGGTTCTAGTGCATGGAACATAGGTGGCCACTAGTGCCATAACTCAGAGTGTCAGGCGCCCACACCTGACAAAATTGCCATGCTAGGTCTGGTAACGGTGGGTGACCTAGCTTACCATTGTTCTGCCTACCAACAAAGGCCATCAGATGCCCAACACAGAACTTACAGACAGATCAAGATTGTCCTCATCACCCATAAATGGAGTATAATAGGGGACTGTGCACCTATTTTTTCCAGCAGCAATTTCTGCAGTAAAGTACTTCATTTCTGTACTGCCCACACTGCTAGCTTAGTGGGGAGTAAATCATCCATTGTTCCTATCCAGAGGATGTATTTACTGCTGGCGTAAACTACCCGTTTGAGAGGGCAAGTTACCAACACACTATATTTGGTCAGTCTAGGCCGTGCCAATAAGTCACACCATCCTTGTTAAAGAGATATTGTTATGAATAGCCATCACAGTCCTTTGTGGCAGTGAACTTCATCACGCATGCTGTTCGAACATAGGCATTGCCTTGCATTTATTATCTGATTTGTTTACATAATGCTATCCATGTGCATGACACTTTACAAAGTCCAGGTCCCTGCCCCAAAGAGCTGGCAATCTCAGATTCAACACAGGAGAGACAACAGAAAAAAGGGGAGGGAAATGGAAGTAAGGAAAAATGGGAATGCGCATATTTATTTATATACCGCCTTTCTATCATCACATTTATTCAAGGCGGTTTACATAGGCAGGCTATTCTAGACCCGATAAGTGTCTTTGCAGTATTCTATTCGTATGTACTTTAGCTTGGTTACAGTCAGGTATAGAGGTTATGCCAAGTTCTTCATGAAAAAAGTGGGTTGAGAAGAGGGATTTGAAGAAAGAGAGGAGGCATCACACAGGTGTCCAGGATTCAGTTCCAAGAAGGGCAGAATAATTTCAGGAGACCATTGGCTGGCTGAGCATAGTGGTGCTAGATTAGAACAAAGGTCACAGGCATTTGTCTGACACATAGTATCACAAGTTGTTTCAGCCAAATTGTTCTCCATTGGGTAGTACACATTGCCATTTGCCAGGCTGTATCTCACCACTGAGAGTGAATGTAATCTCATAAAAAGGCAGTTGTCTGTAACATATTGGAATATGGGAATGTTACTTCCCTTGATTTTTGAAGGAATATTTGTGTTAAATTCTATTCGCCACCTTGCAGACGAATTGCCATCGAGTTATACACCCGCCATTGTGAAGTTACTACCCCATACATGGGCATTTGTATCCACACCCATTATACAATCAGAATATTTAAGAATGATCTGCCCCTCTTTGGGGTGCACTTTCAAGTTCGTTTAATACAGAAAGGTTCATTCTTAGAACCTTTTATAGTTAAAATGTGATAAAAGGTTGGATTGTTTCCCCATTAGTTCAGCATATTTGATTTTTGATATATTCTGCATTGATGTTGAACAACAGGTCTCCAAAGCAGCTGACCACAAGATAAAAATTAGCCAATTTTTTTAAGCAATTGTGACTGCAGAAGAATCTGGGAGGACGATGATGTAGTCGAATGTCGACTCCCCCCCCCCCCCTTCAGATGTTTCATCTGCTTAGGACACTAACCCTATGGCCAGCCTGCGGCTCCTTAGAAACTTGCTTAAAAGAGAGAGAGAAGGGAAGCTTCCAGTCTCCTAGTGGCCTTAGGCTGTGTAGTTTTTTCGGGAGTTCCACTGAATTCCATGAGAACGATGCTCCGGCGAACGTTCATGTAGGACTGCAGCATTAAGAGCCCAATCCTATCCAATTTTCCAGTGCCGATGCAGCCGCAATGCAGACCCGAGGTAAACATTGAGGAGGCCTCGTTTTTGCACAGCTGCATCAGTGCTGGAAAGTTGGATAGCTCTGGGCCCTAGGCTCATTATTCGCTACAAAACCAATGAATGGCGTGTCCGATAGTGCTGCTGCGTTTCCAACAGCGCGTTCTTGTGCAGACGCCTCCGCCACCTCTTCTCTGACCCGCTGTCTCCGTCTCTGCCCCCCTTTCCTCACTCCCAGGTCTGGTTCCAGAATCGCAGGGCCAAGTTCCGCAAGCAGGAGCGGGCGGCGGCGGCAGCTGCGGCCGCAGCAAAGAACGGCTCGTCGGGCAAGAAATCCGACTCGTCGCGAGACGATGAGAGCAAAGAGGCCAAGAGCACCGACCCGGACAGCACCGGCGGGCCTGGCCCGAACCCCAACCCGGCGCCCAGTTGCGGAGGCGGCCCCAGCCCTGCAGGGGGCCAGGGCGGGCCTGGAGCCGGCGGGCCCGGGCCGGAGGTTGGCAAGGGCGCGGCGCCCGGGGGCTTGGCGGCGGCGGGGCCCGGGCAGGGCTGGGCTCCCGGGCCGGGGCCCATCACCTCCATCCCGGATTCCTTAGGCGGGCCCTTCGCCAGCGTGCTCTCGTCCCTGCAGAGACCCAACGGCACCAAAGGCACCTTGGTGAAGAGCAGCATGTTTTGAACCGGCGGCGGGCGGGCGGGGCAAGGTCGCGCCGAGGGCGGGGCGAAGTCTTTCTGGGCGGGGCGCTTCTCCGCTGCCCGGCCGAGAGCAAGGATTTGGTGCCCCCTGCAGGCACTCTCGCCCCTCTGCGAGCCGGCGAGGCAAGCCCCTGCTCGCGCCTCTAGGAACAGCAGGCTCAGCTGCTGCGGGCCGGTGCCGATCAACTGCGCCTCCTCGAGCCTCCGCCTTCCCGCCCCGCCGCTGGGCTTGCTCAGGTGGGAGAGATTTTTTTCCTTTCGACTCGCCACACCGGTGCAGAGAGGAACCCCGCATCATCCCTTCTGAGAAACCGGCCTTGTGGTGACTTGCAAAGGCCCTGCTGGGCTGATCAAACGCGCTCCACATTCCCTCGCTGCACCGTGTCCAGCATCCTTCTGCAGTCGACGACGCTGCCTGCATCTCGGGTCTCAGGCTCCAGCCTCCTCGACTCCGCCCATCCTTTTGCAGCCTCTTACCGGGAGAAAACTCAACAAGCTGCCAGCTCTGTTTTCCTGTTGTTGTTGCTGCTGCTGCTGCAATGTAACCCCCGCCCCCCCCTCTTAGGGCCGATTTGCTACGAGCGTGGGCTGCTAACCACGTCTTGTCTCCGACTCACGATGCCAAACGGCTCATGGGATGGGAACGTAACGTTTGTGATTTGGCACGCACGGCCGCTGCCTAGCCGCACCCTCCAACTGTACCTATGTAATCTTGTTATTAGGCACAATCCCTGTTTTCTCACTAACTGCAGAGCTTCATTTGACACACACACACACCCCGACCCCCCCCCCCCCGTTTATTTTATGTGGCAGGGCTGTGCCCTGGAATGTGTAAAGTAAGAAAGAGACCCAAAACACGTGCAGAGTACATACAGTATTTTTCACCACATAAAATAACCAGGATGCACGCACGCACAGTATGACTTGGAGATAGGTTTGAATTTCTTTTAATTTACCAGGAAGGCACTGACTCCATGTGGAAAGTTGCGCTTCTGCAGGAACAAAGCTTCTGGGGTGTGTGTGAGCGAGTAGACTCTCCGTTTTTGTGCTTTGATATTTTGCTAGATAGATTTAGCGACTATGCAGGCTGAGGCATACATTAAATGTGAGGATTCTAACAACGATAGAATTGGGGAGCTAGATCTTATGCCATGCTGAAAACAAACAAAAGTAGTGTGTTGTTTTCCAAGAGGTAGCACACTTTGAGGGTGGTTCAGGTTCTTCTGTAGGGAAGAACCCTCATGGAAGTTGCACCATCATGTCCTGCTTGCTGTTGTTCGCTAGGGAAAGCTACCTTCTTCTTCCATTAAGCAAGCATACCTACTTTTGTCTGATAATTGTCAGAAGATATGGCTCAGCCTACATGAGGAGGGTTTCAGGCAGTGTTTGTGCCTATGATGAACAGTGTAGGTCTTGTTTACACAAGCACATTCATCACTTGATGGCTGCTGCAGCATCTGGTGATGACTTGCATGTGTAAATAGGCCATCAAAGATTTAATGCCGCAGATACAGCAACACCCCCACACACACACACAGAATGCTTATCAATAGTGCTTGTGTTTCACACATTCAGCTGCCAGCCATCAAGTACACAGTAATGACAGGTAGAGAAATCAAGTGATGTTGTACATGTATGTGTGGAGCAGACTGTGGTCCAGGCTTCCAGCCCTGCAGAGAGTGTTAACATGAATTGGCCCTAACCATTAAGCATAACCAATCCTCCAATATTGTTATTATTAGCACCAATTAGTTTTTCATTGATGCCCCACCTACCCCTTTACCCCTTCTATTACAGTTCCTGCAAACCTACTGTAATTGTGTGTTTAACGTACAGGGAGGTGACGACTCTCTGTCCAAAATGTCCTCCAAGGACTTTCAGGTGAATGGATTATATTCATTCTGAAGATTCCAGTTACATTGTCCATGCAGTTTCTAGGCATCCCTTGTTAGGGTTTTAAAACATTTTCTTTTAAAAAGGCACAAGAATCTAGGTATTAGTTATGTCGACAGGTATGCTTTAACATTTTTTTTCTGTGTCTTTCTACAGCTGTGTTCTGTGACTCAATTGTATAGTGTTAATATTGATACAAACTTGTCTACTCTAGTTAGACGTATAAATAATGTTTTCTCTCTTTGTAGTCTTTATGGTGTGTCTATGGAGAAATGAGGTTCTCACTGGTTAAGTTTCTTTGCGTTTAGAGAGGCCAGCTTCATGCGATGGAATCTGCTTTGGTTATCAGTTGCATGTTGTCCCGTTTTTATTTTTTTTTCCCTTCGTGTTGGAATATGTTTGTGAGCATTAACAGTCATAAATTATGTTTCAGGATTTTCAGATTTATTTATATGTGGTTAAAATGAATGCTTCTATTTAAAAGGGGAAATATTTCTACATGTGCATATAGTTTTCCAAGAGTGTACCATTAACTGATTGTTGATAATAAAAACAAAAAGCAAATATAGCCCCCTGTACTTCTCTGACCCTAATTTACTTTCTTCCTGAGAACGTTTTGACAAAACTAGCATGATAGAAAAGGAAAGCAGATCTGATGAAATGGTATCATTTGAAAGATAAAAGATAAGCACTGCTGTAGGGTAAGGGCTGAGAAATTGTGACTCAGGACTTCACAAACCTGGTCTCTGCCCTGAACTTACTAGATGGCCTTAAGGGAAGCCAGCCTATCGAGGCTGAGATGTGAACTCACATCTCGTGTTTACTCAGAAGTAAGTCCCACAGTGTTCAATGGGGCTTGCTCTCAGGTATGTGCATATAGGATTGCAGGTTTACTTACCTTGCAAGGTTGCTTCAAGGATTCTATCAAGATTATACATGTGAAGTACTGTGCATGCCCCAACAGTGGTGGTATCATCATCATCATACCAGTATTTATATACTGCCTTTTCTTGGTCATCAGATTTCTTCTCCGACTTTAATTCAAGACGGTTCACATAGGCAGGCAAAACCCCAAAGTTTTTTTTTTACAATACAATACAGTACAATGTTCTAATCTTGCAAGCATGATTGAGTATTATTATGAGTGACCATTGATTGGCACTAGACTGGGAAAAGTCTGGATGGAAACAACTATTCTTATTTATTACATTTATACATCATGGAACTGAAGGCAGCATAAGGTTTCAGTGCAGTCACTCAGCCAAGCATTAACCATACCTAGATTTGTTTTGTTTCAACCAGGGCTGTATCTTGTGCCCTTGGAGTTGGACTATGCCCATGGACCAGTAGGCTCTCGCTGTTGAGAATTTTCTCAGTTTGTCACCTCTCAGTGGTATTCCAGACTGCTGCCCACATAACATTGGTTCTATACAATTTAATGGGACCCATACAATCCTCTTATCCAGTGTTTCCCAAACATTTTTGACCTGTGGCTCCCTTGACCATAGCTCCCCATTACATTATGTTGATGCCTGCCAATTGGCATTGCACTGTTTTCTGAGAGGATTCCGTGGCACTCCGTGGCTCCCCTGGCTGGTTTCCGCGGCTCCCCTGGGCGTCATGCCTCCCAGTTTGGGAACCACTGCTCTTATCCCTTTGAGATACTACATTTTCTTAGTCTGTTGGAAAGCTTCTTCACCAGTTGAATATTCTAGGCAAGGCAGGCAAGTACCTGTCTCCCCACCCCCCCAAAAAAAATAATTAGAAGCAAAGGGGGTGATGGTGGTGGAAGAATGAGCAGCAACCTAAGCCGAAGAAGAAGAGAGGGCAAACCCAAGAATGACCTTTTTATTCATTCATAGAAACATAGGAAGCTGCCTTATCCTGAGTCTGTCCTTTGGTCCATCTAAGTCAATATTGTCAACACTGACCATCTCCAGGGGTCTTTCCCAGCCTTGCCTGTCAATGCCAAAGATTGAACCTAGGAGCTTCTGTAGACAAAACAGCTGCTCATCCACTGAGCTATGGTCTCTCCAGCTTTGTTAATATGACTGCCATGGTTCTCTTTTACTTCTGCTCTATGCCTGACAAGGGACCTTGAGTGCTTTAACTCATGCTGGGGATGGAATAGACTAGTAACTGCTGGACGTTTTCTGAAAGGGGGGGATCAGTCATGATTTCTCACCCCTTTCTTCCCAGAGCCTCTGACTGTGAGATCCAGTCTAGCACCTAGTGAGGCTAATAATCCACCTGAAGATGACAGGGATTGGACTTGGGTCCTTCCACATGGTGCTCTACCACTGAGCTACAACCATTCTCCTCCAACCAGTAGCATGGACTAACGTCCAGACTGATAAAGAGTTCTAGAGCAGGGGCTCTCAACTCCGGGCCGGTACCGTACCACCTCCAGCACCAGCCTCCATCAAAGTACTGCCAGAAGTAGACGCTGATGACATCGTTGCTGCTTACTTCTGGGTTTTCAGACGTTGGAGGCTGGAGAACACAGGTAAGAGGCTCCGGGTGGGCATGTGGGCCATTTTAAACACTCCTGAGAGACTTGGCCAAAGGCAGGAGCCTCTCAGGAGCTAAAATGCGGCGCTGAGTGCCGCGTTTTTGCGGGGATTCCGGCGAGGTTGTGGGGGTCCCGGCAGTCCAAGTACCACCAGAGGTACACAAAAGTACCATTGGTGGTACGCATACCACCGGTTGAGAACCCTTATTCTAGAGAATGTGACAGCTTGCTTAAGTTTTTGATATTTTTTGTTGTTGTTGTTGGCCCTACTAAAGGTTTTACCAGTGTGGCTTTTTGATTTGATCGTTCCTAATAGGCCAACATGGCATGGCTTCTACTATATTTTTCATCAGTGAATATTACTGAGGTTGGGAGGAGCTTGAGGGAAAAATACCAAAATATATCACTGCCTCTGAAGAAGAGTGAGAGCTTGAAATGCATCAGGCACTTTCTCTGGAGTAATTGAAGACACCTGTATTTAGCATGTTAGGTTTGCCCTTTCTTTGAATTGAAGCGAAAGTTCTCACTTCTCAGACCAAAGCAGATCTCATTGTTAAGAAGAAGCCAGCTTGTACGATGCATACCATAGACCAGGGGTTCGCAACCCCTTCCCGGCCAAGTACCACCTCCGGCACCACTCTCCTGCTATGTACCACCGGATGTGACTGACGATGCCATCATTGCCAGTTACTTCTGGGTTTTCAGAGGCCAGAAAATGCAGATAGGAGGCTCTGGGCAGGTGGGCGGGCCCTTCTCAGCATTCCCAAGAGGCTCAACCAAAGGCAGGAGCCTCTTGGGAGTGAAAACGTGCCGCTGAAAGCGCCATGTCAGAGGCATGTGTTCTGGTGGTCTGGCAGTCCGAGTACCACCAGCAGTCAGCTGAAGTACCACTGGTGGTACTAGTACCACTGGTTGAGAACCCCTGCCATAGCCAATAGTCTTATGGTACACATTATTCTACTAGCCAGGTTTAATTATTCCTGTTTGGCTTCTTCCCTCCTTGCATTTGTGAAGTTAGTTACACTGAACAGGAGTTCTGTATGTATGTGAACTTTATGTAACTGAGAGCCCAATCCTAACCTTTACACCCCCCACCGATGCAGCAGTGCCAAAATGGCAGCCACTGCATCCTGTGCGGGGGCAGGGTGGGACTGGGAGGCTTCCGCAGGGAAAGGGAATGTTTAATCCCCTTACCCCTGCATAAGCCTCATGGCTCGCAATGGGTCGCCTCGGACCTACGCTAGCAATTTTGCTAGCGTAAATCCGAGGAGAGAAAAGGGGAGGGGAGGCTGCAGGGAAGGGGGATAGGATCCAGCGCGGGCCTTCCATGATGGAACTTCCCCCTCCCGCAGCCTCCCCCCGTTCCACCCCCTCCTCGCCCTCATTTTGCCCTCCCTCCACCGGCTTACCTTTCCTGGCGCACGTCTAGACATCCTCCAGCACAGCTGGGAAGGTGGAGGTCTTCCCGCCAGCGTCTCTGGCAGTGCACTGATCAGTGCTCTGTCGGCTTTTGTGACTGGAACTGACTGCTTTACAGCAGTCAGTGCAAGCGCGGTAGGTGCACCGTCATCTGGCAGCGCGCTTAGGATTGGGCCGTCAGTTATGGGCACCAGGTTGCTGGAGGCCCTAGAACAAAGTCCTGTGCTGAGCCCCCATGGCACCCCTGCCTATCCCGATAGCGCATTGGATGCTGCTGCTGCTGCCACCGGTACTGAGGGGTCAGGAATGGCCAGGAGCATCCTTTTCCCAGAACCCTAAGCAATTGACATTCATTGTGCCAACTCCCCTAACAAAATGAATATTTAAGATCTCATTGGAAACTGCTTCAAAACCTCCCTGTATGGCTGCTTTGCTGACAGTGCTTTGATGTTTTGTTTTGTTTTTTACAATTTTTAAAGTGTGTTATATTTTGTTTAAATGAATACTCACATTTTGGCCCTGGCTGTGATGGTTTCTCCACACGCCAGTGCGTGCTAAGCCTTAAAAGGCCCTGTTGTTGCTTCTCTCAGAGATGCTTCTCCTCTTGTATTTTTTACACAGATAAGAACTGAAATGTCTCCAATGATCCCAGTATGGGACAGCAAACCATGAATGGAGGTAATTATGCTGGTCTTGGAATGCCAGAACCCTTTGCAAGTGACCAGTGTCTTGAAACACTGCTTTCAGTATAGCCAGACGCAGAATAAACGGACACATTTCATGGGGTGGGATGGAGGGACAGATCCAAAATGTGTGTTGCTAGTATTGGAGGTATGCCTTTGAATTACAGCTATAAGGAATGGAGATTTTGTCATGCTTTCTCCTTTGATGTACTCAGGTACAGTATTTATTTATTTCAAGTTGTTGTCAGTCGAAATACCACAAATGCAGGACCAGAACGAGCAGATTGAAAATGAGCTGAATTACAAAGTCCACTATCATGAGACGTTAACAAGAATGGAACTGGATGCACATGTGATTCCCATCCTAATCCATCCAAGGGCAGCTACCTGAGGAAGCTTCTGAACATTTGTAGTTACATCTACGAGTTGTAGTTGAACAGTGGTGTATAAATATGTTTAATAACATGTACTCTTTTATATATATATTAGCTGGTCCTGATTGCAGCAGAAGTTGATCCAGCCACAGGCCAGTTCTGTGTGGCCAAAAACAAGGCACAAGCAGTGGTGTTGCTGGGGGGGGGGGGTACTGTAAGTGGTGCACAGCGCTACTCAGTGTTACACAGTGGCCCCGCCCACTCACCGTCAGAGTCATTCCGGGTGGCAAAGGCAACACGCAGGGCGGTGTTGCCTTCGCCGCCCGGAATGGCTCTGATGGCGAGTGGGCGGGGCCACCGTGTAATGCCGAGTAGCACTGTGCACCACCACCACATTACCACCCCCACCCCCAGCAACGCCACTGGGCACAAGCCAGGCGTATTGTGTATATTGATAGGGTAGGAAGAAAGCATTAGAAAAAAGGCAGCATTAGGCCATGTTGCATACTGGAAGGTTGGACAACGAAGGGCTGATCTACACACTGTTTGCCACTTGCGAGGAGTAGAGTGTGTGTGAATGAGACAACACCCTCTGCTCAGCTGTGAAGCACTTCGGGTTGTTGTGGGCCAATTGTTAATCTCCCAACGGATGGCTGGTTGCCTCAGACATGTCTTGCCACTTGCCGACTGTATCATTGTGGCGCTGCTAGAGGGGGGGCAGTACTGTAAATGGTGCCCAGCGCTACATGACTGTGTGCACCATGTGCATGTGAAAAAGCTGTCACGGATTAAACACAACAGATAAGAGTATTCATATTCTCTCATGTCACCTCAGGCAAAATGGAGTCAGTTTATTTGATGATGTGCAGCTGGGCCTTATCAAGCATTATACAGGCATGTGTAAATCAGTACTATATGGCTACTCACTGGACAGGGGAAGGCACTTTACGTATACTCAAATGCACTCATTATGTCCATTGTTCTTGGCAGAACCCTAGTATCTATAGCTAAAATGAAGCCCTGGTCATCCAATAGTGCTGTAGTGTAAGAGTTATGTTTTCCACTGACCAATGCTGTGTAGAGGTTCCTAAAAACATGAATATCAACAGATACTGGAGCTCTTTCTCTGAAACAATGATAGATGTATGTGTTTTCAAATGTGCTATTTCAGCGTTTATTGATACCAAGACATAGAAAAGGGTTCATATCAGTGGGGTCACTAAGGAGGTGCGGGGGGGGGTTGACATCCTTTGGGGGTTGTTACACACCACTAGTGGCCAAAATTTTGGAAACGTTTTGGAAAATTTGTATTTATGAATAATACCATAAAGTTATATATCATTGGAAAGGTACTTTAATGTAGAATGTAATGAAACAAACTGTGTTGAACTATCTGTATGCTACCAAAGGTTATCACCAAATAACCGGAAAAAGAAACACAATTGCCTTATGTAACAAAAAGTGGACTTCCTTAACTCAAAACTGACCAATTAGGCTGATTGTTCCAAGAGCCAATGAGGTGTTATGACACAGCATGGAACCAACAAGGTGTTAGTATGAGTCAGCTCTCATTTCTGTGTACTAGTACTCTTGTTCAGTTGTGTGAGAGGAGGGGGCCACTGGTTTGTTGGTGGTTACTGATTTGTTGGGTGACCTGTACTGTTATACAGTCAGCCCTTTGTATCCACGGGGATTTGGTTTCCAAACAACCCAGTGGATACAAAAAACCACCTTAAAGGAAATCAGCTGCAGGGGAGGGTGAGGTGGGGGGCTGGGTGGCATCGCAATACGTTATTTTAGCAGCATGCCAGACTGCCACCTGCTCCTGGATGCCTGTACATCAACCAAGTACTTGAAACAGCTGTAAAGAGTTTAACCTTCCCCCCCCCCCCCGATTCACAGCCACTTCTGGTTGTGACGCAAAACTGGAAGTCACTGTAAATCGGGGCTTTTGTACTCTTTACAGCTGTTTCAAGTACTTGGAAGCCGCACAGGTGACGCAAATCCTAGTGTTTCATATTAGTTGGTTCATAATAGGATCTCTTTCAATCGATAGGTGTTCACCATCAGTCAACAAATTGGGAAGGGCGAACGGAGAATAATTGGTTAAGACTGTCATGGAGTCCTGAGAACTCAAACTCTGGAGGCTTCTTTAAAATCAGAGGCAGTTTCAGCCATTAGATCTTCTATTCTTAGTGAGGGAGACCCTCAGGCCTTTTTTCAAATTTATGAGGAACTTATAGCGCAGATTTTTCTAGCTCTTCAACAGCATGTGCGGCCCCCTATACCGGATAGGAAGAGGGAGGTGACCCCTTGGTTTGATTGAGAATGTCGATGTCTTAAAGGCCAATTACGTTCTATACACACCCATTATAGAGATTCAGGACTTTCTCAGATTCCAGAGGAATTCTTTAGTCAGAGGAAGAAATTTGGGGATGTTTTGGCGGGGAAAAAACATGATTATGCACAGGCACAATGGCACAAACTGATGAGGACACTTACCCTTAAGAACCTTAAACAATTTTGGGGAATAGTGAGAGGCACATTTGGCAAACCGGGTCCTGACTTGATGGTCATATCACCTAGTGTGTGGTGGCAACATTATGCGTACCTCTTTCATAATGAGGGCGAAGACGCCCTGGCCTTGTATGGTCCAGATCACGGGAACCTTCCCGTTTGGCCCCCAGTTACAGCTGAGGAAGTTGTGAAATTAATAGCACAGTCAAGTTCGGGGAAAGCACCGGGTCCTGATATGATCCCATATGAAGTATTTAAATCTGCTATTGGTTGGTGGGCACTGGTCTTGGCCCAAGTTTTTACTATGGTTAATCAAACAGGGATATTAAGCCTGGACTAATGCTATCCTGGTGCCAATTTATAAGAAAGGATCAAATCAAGACCCTGCCAATTATAGGCCAGCCTCTCTTCTCTCCACAGCAGGTAAGCTGTATGCTCGATACCTGCTCAGGAAGCTCTCTAGTTGGGTCACAGTAACCCGGAACATCTTGGGCCCAGAATAGGTTGGATTTCGAAAAGGGTTCTCTTAACTACCGACCATTGTATGGTTTTTGCCCATTTGGTGGATAATAAATATTCAGGCAAAGCTAGGTCCAAGTTGTTTGTGACCTTCTTGGATTTTAAAGGGGCATTTGATTCAGTTAATAGAAACCTTCTTTGGCAAAAGCTGGATAGTCTTAACATCAACCCTAGGATCCTTTTTCAGATTCAAACTCTCCATCAGGACACGACCTGTCAGGTGCATTGCTCTCCTACAGGCAACTTGACTTCGAGGATCCCAGTAGACAAGGGCGTGAAGCAGGGTTGCCTTTTGGCTCCCCTGCTTTTCTCACTCTTTTTGAATGACCTGCCACCATTTCTTGCCCTAGTAGATGGCCACCCACCTAAGATGGGCCTTAAACACATTCCTCTCATGTTATATGCGGATGATGCCGTCCTTATCTCCCATTCACAAGTTGGGCTGATGCACCTTTTAAATAAAACCTTGGATTATTTGGCCATCAACAAATTACATCTACATTTTCAAAAAAAAACAACACGCAAGGTTTTGATATTTTCCAGATTCTGGAAACCCAGACTGTGGAAATTGAGAGGAGAGAGGATTGAGCAAGTCAAGTATTATAAATATTTGGGAGTTACTTTCTACTACAATGTATCTTGGTCAACCCCCCCAAAGTTTGCTTTCAATCTAAGCCTCCCAAACAGTGCAAGCGATTCTTCACTTTTTCTTTAAGCAGGGCAATGCCTGTTCCCGCTGCCCTTGGAGTTTCTAACGCTAAGGTGATACCCCAATTTCTTTACGGTGCCCCGGTCTGGTTGGGTTCATTCAACTGCCTATGTGAGTCTTTACAGGCAGGCTTCTTGAGGAAACTACTGGGCTTACCAAAGTGTGTCCCGAATGCAGCTTTATATTTAGAACTGGGACAGCCCCTTTTGGAAACGAGGGTATGGAGAGCTATGTTTAGATACTGGCTGCGAATCTCTTTCCATGCTACTACAGACAGCTTGACATTTCAGATGCTAACCGATTCAGTGGTTCCTAAATGGCTAAACATGGTATGGGAGAAGGTGAGGACTCTGGGTTATTCCCAAGAGGCGCTGTGTTTCCTTTCAGAGACTGAGGTATTAGGGAAACTCAATCTAAGACTTCAGGACGTGGAGTATCAGAACCTCCAGTCTTTAGCAGCATCTTGCTCACCGCAATTCTTTCAAATTCCCATGCCTTGTGCTCAGCTAGCTTCATACCTGGTTTTTTAACGGATCCTAGTGAATGGCGGGCGATGGCATGTGCCATGTTTAAAGTTACGCCTTCACAGGTCCTTGTAGGAAGATTTTCTAAAACACCTGATGTGGAGCGTACTTGCCCCTGTGATGGGAGATCTATTGAGTCCCAATCATATTTTTTTCTACTGCCCTCTACAAAACTACTTACGAAGTATGTATTTAGGTCCCATTCTGATTCGTATATCCGGGCGTGTGGATGCGGAGAAATTGGTCTTCCTATTAAATGAGCCCCCCCCCCGAGATTATTATAGGTAGCAAAATTTCTTTGGTTGGTTGGGAAAAAAATCCTTGCTAGGGGGAGTTGATTGGGGTTTGATGTTCTGCATATGACTATGGTATTTTATATTTATTGGTATGCCTTCGGGTGCTTTTCGTCCTTTGTGTTTTGTTTCTTTTATGCCAATAAAGGTTTAATCAATCAATCAATAGGTAACACCAGTTTCATTTTCTGTGATTTTTCTAACTGTCCCATGTCAATTGGAAACTTAGAACATCTTAGCTTCCTGGAATGTTTTGTAAATGCAGTTGATATTCATGTCGATCTACATGTCATTTGTATACTTGAAGCATGTTTGCTTTCAGTTTTATTTTTGATACTATACAAAAAACTGAAATAGTCATTGGCTTTTGTTTTGTTTGCCCCATCCAAACCTAACCACTCTTACTTAGAATAAAATTGGGGAAGAGCTGGAGCACAGTGGAAAAGCTTTGCCTGCAAGGGCCCCAGGTTCAACCCACAGCTTCTCTCGTTTGAAAAACCTTTGCCTGAAATCCTGGAGAGCTGCTACCAGTCAATGTTGAGCTAGATGGACCAAGGGCCTAACTGGACAGAAACGAATGAATTCTACGAGAATTCCTTCCACCAAGAACAGGGCAGGACCAGTTTTTTATCCAAAGACCTTATCTCTTTTGTGAACTTTTTGTTGAAAAGCGGTATAAATACTGTTAATAATAATAATAATAATAATAACAACAACAACAACTGAGAGTTCAGTGAATTAAAACATAAGTTTAATGTTCATGGTGAGTAAATATATTTAAGAATTCAAATGCTTCTTAAATTTTGCGGCTCTCAAATATCTGAAATTTATCATATGTGGCTCTTACATTAAGCAAGTTTGGCCACCCATATAAATAAATAAAACTTTCAACTTCTACTAAGATTTGCGTTCACATAATTATATTTTGTATGAGAGAATTAGCGGCAACTCATCTCAGTCTAGTTTCAAAAGAGAAAACTAAGCAGACAGTCTTGTTAATTTAGCCTATAGACTTGGAATAAAGTACAACATCCATCATCTCATCAAAATTCAATTAAAACTCAGTGTAGCATCCAAGGAAAAGGAGCCAATTTTCTGCTGGAAGCATTGCTCACAGAACATCACTACAAAAAACTCCTTAATGGTTCTTCCATTCTGGGAGCCAATTCAAAAGAACAACCCATTTGGGGCTTCAAATTGCCCTTTACATTAAAAGCTAGGACACGGGTAGTCTTAAAGCTGGAGCCTTTGTCATTAATTTAATGCATGCTGTCACCACAGTTTGTCAAGCGCCAGGGAGATCCAGCCGGCTAGCCTTTTTAGCTAGGCTTAGTTTAAAATAATCCCATTATTGGATAGCTGGTTCTTGTACTCACCAAATAATTTTGTGGAATTCAGGGTTGGCAAGATTATTTATTGAGACCTGGCTGAAAACTGTGCTCTCTCTACATATCATATCTGGGTTTACAAACCCATTAAAACCCAGAATTTTTAGTTACCCGCTTTTTAACCAATTGATTGCATTGGCATATATCTGCATATTGCTCAAACTTCCATCGTTGGTGCCTTTTGCAGGGTATTGGAAAGACATGTACATTGATTGATGGTTTAATAAACAAAAGATTAGTTAGGAGTAGTGTGGTGTCCACCTCCCCACATGAGCTCCCCAGCAGGCCCTGGAAGCACGAGTGTCCTACTGCTATGGGGTCTGACATCATCACCAGGAGCCTGGGTTGGGAGAGACGCTGTTGGTAGCAGTGGCTCAGCAAGGGAGCGGGAGAATTTAAAATGCAGGGTAGGAGAGCTAGAGGGGAAAGAAGCAATGATGGAAAGAGGGACAAAAATGGGGTGGAGAGGAGGAGGGAGTGAACGAGCAGGAAGTAAGTGGAGGAAAGGAAAGGGATGAGACCAGCTCATACAGTGGTGGGGGGAGGAACAGCCCAGGAGAGGAGGGGAAGGACTTGAAGGAAAAGGCAGGTGAAATAGAGAGGGAAAATGGAGAGTGTGAGGGAAGAAAGAGGCCCTGCAGGCCAAGTGGGAAAAATGCGAGGAAGACGTGGGGGGAGGGGGAATCTGCTCCCAGAGAGCCCCTCTGGGCTGGCTAATTCTCATAGGCAGGAGGTCACCCAGGCCACACAGTGGATGGGAAGAAGGGAAGAGACCTGAGGGAGGTCAGGTCACTGCAGGGCTGACCAAACCTGAAGAAAGTCCATGAAGAAGTAGAAGGCGGCCAGAACCTCCCTGAAGGAGGACTCAGGAGACACTGTAAGGGAAGTGGAGGAGCTTTCTGGTGGCAAGAAGTGCCAATAAAAGCATTTGTGAGCAGCATATGCACTGGACTCTATGGTCATATTTCAGAGCTCCCTGGTCGTCCTGCACCTCAAATGTCATACCTTATCCCCTATGGTGTGAAGCTGCCCCCTTGGGGTGAACCCCCAGGAGCAGGAGGGGATGACAAGTAGTAAAGATTTTTATTCCACTCACACATGCCATATCCAAAATGCACTCAAAAAATACACAAGCATACTTGATATCACAGCCACATTCATTAACATGTGGAACTCCTTGCCACAGGATGTGGTGATGGCATCTGGCCTAGATGCCTTTAAAAGGGGTTTGGACAGATTCATGGAGGAAAAGACCATCACAGGTTACAAGCCATAAGCAACCTCCTGGTTTTTAGAAGTGAGTTTTCTCTGTGCCAGGTGCAAGGGAGTGTCAATGGGAAACAGGTTATCTTGTTGTCTTGTGCTCCCTGAGGCATCTGGTGGGGCCACTGTGTGACACAGGAAGCTGGACTAGATGGGCTTTTGGCCTGATCCAGCAGGGCTCTTCTTATGTTCTTATGTTCTTATGTTAACATTTCTGATAGTAAGTATGTTGGGGGGGGGTGTTAACATTTATATAGTAAGTATGTTGGGGGGGTAGGCTAAAAAGCTCCCTTGCCTGCATTTTGCAAGGATGTTTCAGGAGAAAGGAAAAGAAAAAGGACACATTTTCCCTTTCTCTCTCTTTAGAGCCACCCTCCCTGCTGGATAGCAATAAAATGGTTAGCTCGGAGGGAGGCAGGCAGGCAGGCAGGCAGCCTCAGACTTAACCCAGGTATGCTATATAACACAGCAATTGAAGACAAAGCCTCAAGAGAATGCAAAAGAAAAAAAGACATCTTTTTTTATCTCTTACGAGGTCTAAAGCCACCCTCACACTGCACGTGTCGCGTCCCGAAGTAACCAACGTGCCGATTCTGATTGCCCCAACGCATTGCTCCATATCCCGCCCCCACAACACCGAACGCGGCCTCTCATTGGCCAAAGCTCAATTTATTCAACTTGGAACACACCAGAACGACCTTCAGCCAATGACAGGCCGCATTCGGTGTTGTGGGGGTGGGACGCAGAGCAACGCGTTAGGCCAATCAGAATCGACTCCCAGACGTGACACAGCGAGAGGTGTACGGTCTGTTACAGCTTTAAAGAGCTGCACTACAAGGCTCCTGTCCAGGTTGGCTGGAGCCTTGAACAGGAGGCATGCCAAGGAGACAAAGGGGTTGTGATGGCTCACTCCAGAGGGGATAGCATCCTGCGCAAGTGGCCTGTGCTAGGTGCCACCCCTCCCATCACATGCCCCCAGCCCAATCCCGTTCTGCCCCCTCCCCGTTCTGCATCCACTGCTAACTTACTGAGGCTGGCAGAGCTTCTGCCCACTGCTGTTGTGGGCGGGGTGCGGCCACCATTTCTGCCAACGCCCGGAAGCACATGGCTACATGCGCTTCCACAATGGCGTTCATGACACCGGAAAGTGTTGTCTGCTGCCAGAACGCTACAGCAGCGGACCCAGCCGCGGACCCAGCCCATAGGATTGGGCTGTAATACAACTAAGGAGTAACTCCCATTAAACTCAATGGGGCTGTCTTCTGAGTAGACATGCCTAGGATTGCACTGTTAGCCGTTTCATTTTAAGACAAAGATCTTTCAGTACCTGATCAGAAAGCTTCTGGCAACAGCAGTGCACAACACTGAGTTTCTTTTTAAAAAAATGTTTCCCAGAACACTTTACTGGGCACAAGAAGATAATTATAAGAAAAGTTCAAAAATTATTGAACTGCACTGGTTTTAATCAATATTTTATTTATAAACATAACATTTACTATAAAAGCTGTTGCATTTTAGACAATTTTCTTACTTTCCAGAGGCATTTTAGAATAAATATCATCAATGGAGATTAGTGTACTTCACCATTAATCCAAGTAGGACTCTCGTCCTTTGGTGGTCTTGCATATAAAGTAGCCCTCTTTTGGCTCACCAATTTTTATAATCACAGAGACAGAGATAACTACAGTGGATACGGAATTAATTCTACGTAACAAGAATAAGAACCACTATGAAGTTTTGAGAATGAAATATATAAAAATAATTATGACATGGTTATGCCTGCTCTCTAAAAGTAATGAAATGCTAAATACATTTTTTGGAACATCTAAAAAACCCCAACGCATTACATTTATTATATTGGTGCATCAACAGTAAACCACTCTTTGAAACACACACCATTGCAAATCAACACAGTAGTGAAATTTCATTTTCCTGCCACCCCAGCCCTCCCAAAAAGACTTTTTAAACAACATATGTGTTGCACATATAACAGAGCTGGAAATCATGAAGGCTGACGCATGAGTGAACCTCCTGTATAATAATCTGAAATGAAATATAAAGAGGAAGAGTTGGCAATTATAAATGGGGAAAAAAACCACACACACACACACACATCTATGCTGGTGACTATGATCATCATAGAGAAGTTGAAGTTGTGATTCGTGAGCGCTTGTCCACTCAGGTTTTCATAAATGTAACAACATTTTACAGTTATGTGGAAGAAGCAGGAGAAAGATTGTTAGCTACATTCACAAGTGCTCTTGCCATAAAATCCCGTTTCTGCAGAAAATGCTGCACATGAAAAGGTCTGTTTGCATGTGAATTCTGGATACAATATTTTACTGAAAATTGGCAGGACTTTAAATTGTTTTGT
This sequence comes from Plestiodon gilberti rubricaudatus, assembly GCA_026170595.1. Taxonomy (NCBI): domain Eukaryota; kingdom Metazoa; phylum Chordata; class Lepidosauria; order Squamata; family Scincidae; genus Plestiodon; species Plestiodon gilberti. The sequence continues at coordinate 74,171,747 of JANXHW010000005.1, read as the reverse complement.
TAAGAGCAGGATTTTTAACAAATGATACTTAGAACTCTGCACATAAGGTTTTATTTTTTTAATCACCTTTTTGTACAAGTGCAAATCACAACAATTGCAATCCACTAGGTTAGTCTTCTGCGCAAGCCCCCTGAAAGGAACATGCACCATGCTGCACAAACACATTTGCGCTCTTATGCAAGTTCTGTTCATTTCAATGTGACTCTTGCAGCAGTTCCTGGTTGATTGTACACAATGAGCACAACCCAGCACAGCATAACAGATTTTGCTGCGCTCCGTATTCTGACCAATATTTGCAATCTTGCACATGCATTGAATACCTACCAAGATCAAGGGTACTTAAGCAAATATATGCCAGGCTTCACCCTAAATATATATATATGTAATGAGTGTGTCTGCATCGGCACAAATCCACAGGTCAGCTATGCAACTGTTCTCTTCCCATGTGCGGTCAAACCAGCATGGTGTGCAGATCAGCCAGGTGGGGATGCATAATAAAGCCACATGTTCCAAAAAGCACACCTGGTGAGAACACCATTCCAGCCTAGAGTTGCATGGAGTTAAGAACAATGTTTTAGTGTTGAGTCTTCCTGTAGCACATGTTGCTAGAGTTAAGAGGTATAATGTACACCACAATCCTCCTTCCTGCTATGACAGGAAGTACTGTATACATGTACAGGATACATTACTGGCACCTCATCCAAAGACCAGGAAAGGCTGTAAGTGGCTACAACTGCCAAGACTGGAAATGCTATTTCACCACTTTTGCCTCCTACCTTCCAAGGTGTGTCTGTCAAGCCACATGGCCCCTGCTGGTCCACCTGGCTGATACGTTGTGCCATTTGTAAGCTGACTTGTGAAGCTGAGCATGTAGGTGTTTCTTGACCAGGGATAAAGGTTTCTTGACCTTCCACTGAAAACTGCAGTGCCCAAAGTAGAGCACGCCATTCTCACTGAGCCTCCGGGGCTGCTGATGCACACACCAAGACCGTGTTCTGAAGACCAACCCCGGTATTCATACTCTTAGTACAGAGTTTCCCAAACTTCTGAGAGTCAAGGCACACTTGTCTGAAATAAAATGAGAAGCACACTTAACTTTAACACGCCAAAAGGGAGTAGCCTTCAAAGAGCCCCATTCTCTTGTGTTTCTGCCAGACACGGAGCAGTTTAGGTCTCCTGACTGACCAGAGTTAGGTCTCTTCCTAACCAGAGCAGTGACTCATGCAGAGATGCAAGCAGCCTCTGAAAGCAGGTAATTCTGCTGTGTCTCTGTATCCAGTTACACCCAGTGTAGAGACACAACAGAATTACTCGCCTCCTAATGAAGCTGATTGGAAGGAGGTAGGCCAGAGCAGCAAACTCCAGACATGGTGGACTGGTCTGTGGATGAGGCAGCCTTTCATGATTTCATCAATTTATTTCTCACAGCACATTACTGTGCCCAAGCATATAGTTTGGGAATTACAGTACAGTACTGCCTTATTGTAATGGGGATAAATCAATGGGAGAAAAGGTACTTACAAAAAACTTTCTGTGGCTTCTCTTTTCACATTGTGCATTTCTTGTTTTGCAGTGAGGTATTACAACTACGACATGATTCGTGCAAGCATCAACAAAACATCATAATATGATAGGGCTGGCCAAACTACGGCTCTTTGACATATGATGTGCGGCTCTCGGAAATACGTTGACTAAGGTCCTTTTTGCATCACAATTAATATAAAAGGTACATAAGAAATTTTCCAGCTTTATAATTATTTACCAGGTATAAAACGAGAGTCCACTGGCTTAAAACATAACTTTAATATTAATGGTAAGTATATTTAAGAATTTAAATGCTTCTTAAATATTGTAGATCTTAAACATCTGAAGTTTGTCATATGTGGCTCTTATGTTAAGCAAGTTTGGCCACCCCTGTAACATGGGACTCAACTGTACATTATTCCACACACATTTGCTCAGTTTGTAGAACTCCTGTTACCAATTTCTGACCTTGGGAATTGACTTTTTTTTTTGTTAAAAAATTATTACATCCATATGTCACTGGTGACTGTGCAACTGTTTTGTATTTTCTAAGGCACCATTTTAACAAAATGTAAACCTTCCTATCAGACAGCAATACAATTGAAAACCAACAACAAGAGTGTACAAATGGTTATGAGTGGGAGACATTTTTGCACGAGTATAATGGAACCGCATGCCAAGATCTGCCAAGGCAGAAAAATAAATAGGTACTAGCTGTGCGACCCTTAGAAAATATTTATTGCTTACCTAAGAAATGTCCACTCTTTTTGCTAACACATCAAGAGACAACTGAAGTGTACATATAGTCATGTACAACGAGAAATCTCAATTAAAGTTTTTTTTAATATTCTTGAGGCAGCATAAATATATATATTTCTTTTTAAGATCATCTTCAGGTGCTAATCACATCTGTTTTCATATCACTGTTTCTTTTATCAGCGTGCTGAATTTACCATATTGTAGGTGCCCCCAAGCCAGTGGTTTCCAAACTGGGAGGCGTGGCTTCCAGGTGAGCAGTGGAAACCAGCCAGGGGAGCCGCGAAGTGCCACGGAATCCTCTTGGAAAACAGTACAATAATGCCAATTGGCAGGCATCAACATAATGTAATGAGGAGTCATGGTCAATGGCCACCAATGGTCTAGGGAGCTGCAGGTTAAAAAGTTTGGGAAACACTGCCCCAAGCCCATGCTATACTACTGTAGCCCAACTGTAGCATGTCACAGCTAAATCTCAGAGTGCTACCTCCAATAGCCATGCTCAGCTCCATTTTCTGTAGCTGGTGGTAGCAAACTAAGAAGACAGAAACAACGTCAAACAGAAACCCACACGGTGCATTTGAACTGAATGTGCTTAAAAAAACCCAGATTCACATTTTTGGCCTGACCTTCCATTTCTTATGCATTCAAAAACTCTCATCATCATCATCATCACCACCACCATCAGTCAGAAGGCTGGTTCTTGTGTTATTTTAATGGTCTGGTTGCAGCTGCTGCTTCCTCATGGCGGGATGATTCCTGTGCCACTTCAGTGATATATGTAATAGGGGAGGCTATGTGGCTACTTCCCGCACCACCACTATTGGCTTCAGGTGAGGAGTTGGCACCAATGTGGGAAATAAACACATAATATGCCTCTCACGCATGTTCCCCTCATTACATGTGTTACCAGAGCAGCGTAGGAAGCAATCAGGAAAAAGTGAAAACCATGCTGCTAAGGTAATGGAAGAAGTGGCATGCATAACCACAGTACACCGACATACAGCTAAACTAGAAATATGTGGCTAATTAAAATAAGCATGATGGTAATAGGCACACTACTAGTCCCAATCTGGATCAGGACTATGGCAGGGTTTTGTTTGTTTGTTAAACCCTTTGCCCTGCTACATTCGCAATCCAGATCAGGTCCCTGTGGCTATTTGCCCCAGGAGGAAAACTCCCATGGCTGCCTCTTGGGGCGAATTGCAGCTACAGGGGTCCTGATCCAATTAAAAAAAACCTTTCAGTCCTAATCCAGATCAGGGCCCTATGCTGCAGCTGGTGACATTTTTAAAGAGAGACAGGCCCCAATCATGCAATCTGTGTTTTTTTGTAGTCTGGCCCTCAGTTCATATATTCAAACTGCCTCCATGAACTCTGAACCCCTCCTAGCTCAGGGCCAATTTGGAACATTCGGCTGAGGGCATAAGAGGCAATAGCCTGTGGGGACTTCATCGCATGGTGACTGATGCCGCACACTAATCGTAAGCACGTTTACTTGGGAATATATCCCATTAGCTTCTACTGAGCTGCTTTCTAAATGTGTGTGCTTAGCCTTAGGGTCTCAGTCTAAATCATTATAATTAATATCATATATTCAAATGGGCACTTTTGAAGTCCTGCTTATTTGCGTTAGTTCAATATGTGCAATATCATGGGGGGCACAGAAGAGAAATAAAAAATATGCGACTGATTCCACATATATCAACTTTACTGAAAACAGGACACACAAAATAAACCAAGAGTCCTTTAAGTTGTACCAATCAACCAAAGTCTGGACTATTCAACTTTAAATGTGCCCACTGTCTGCAGAATGACAGTGCCTCTGACCCAAAACTCCACAGGGTTCCCATGCATATGCACAGGATCTGCCCCACAATCGTGAGGAATGTTTTCTGCACATGTACATGTGGATAGTTCCCCATCATTGCAAAAGGGCAGCCTTTAATTACGGCATTGCACCAGGCATGCTGTAGGGCAAGGGTTCTCAACCAGTGGTACTTGTACCACCAATGGTACTCCGGCCAACTGGAAGAAGTACGTGGACTGCTGGTCCACCAGAACCCAGTTCTGATGCAGCATTTTTGGCCGCGTTTTCGATCCTGAGAAGGTCCTGCTGTTGGCGGAGCCTCTTGGGAGTGCTGAGAAGGGCTCTCCCACCTGCCCTGACCCTCCTACATGCCTTTCTGGGCTCCAAAAACGGCTCTGGGCTCTGAAAACAGCAAAACCCCGGAAATAACCGGCAATGATGTCATCGCCAGTTATTCCGGTGGTATGCCGAGGGAGAGCAGTGCCAGAGGTGGTACACGGAGGGTTGAGAACCCCTGCTTTAAGGAGTACCTGTAATATCTAATTCAGGTGTTAAGGAGGATTTCCTGTTCATTCTGTCAGGGATGCCAACTTCTACATTCCCAGAAGGGGATTCTGTTCTTCAGACAATGGCCTGGGGGGGGGGGAGTTTATTTTGACTCCTTCACAACAATTGGTTGGACTCCATAGTAAGTTGACCACCTAATGAGAAGGGTTTCACCATTATGGTACACATGCACTGAGGCATAGCTGAGCCATTAAAACCAATTCTAAAGACATGTAACTTTAGTGTGGGGGGTATTTCCTGGTTCCTTTATAACTTGAAAACTTTCTTTTTCTTGTTCTTATAAACAAAAATTTCTGGCAAACTTTTAACCACTTCCTGATTTGAATTGGGTAGGGTCCCCAGGGGTCAAGGAAGTTGCTCCAGGATTGGATCCAGCTCACAAGCTTCCATTTGGCCATCCCCTGTTTTCTTCTCGCAAGTGCTTCCACAACTGCTTGAATGTACAAATTATTGTTAAATTAAGTGAAAACAGCTGTATTTGGTAAAACAATTTGTTATTATGAGGAGTATTATTCTATGCACACACAAGTTGCATGACTAAAGGAACAATAATTTATAGAATTCCTACCCTCCACTGAGGGTAAAATAGTAAAATGTTTCAGAATTACAGTATATATTTTGTTTATCAAACTAGTGAATTTATGTAAAAAAAAGTTACCACTTCAGTCATAAGCAGAAATGTCACTTTCAGTGATGCTGCTTAATCTCTCCCCCCCCCAAGTGCAACTAATTGGATTAATATGTTGGCATATTATAGAACATCTACAAAGATTGTGTAAACTTAAAATCCTCGGTTCCTAGTCATATTAAAACAGAACGGGTTTATTGCATCTTTATTTCCTTGTTACTTTCAAAAGAGCAGCCTCTGAAACCAAACATAACTGATAGTATGGAACAGGCTTTCATGGGAGGGTAGGGAGCTAAACGTCCAGAGATGCACTCCATACACGTAATGTAAGTGAATTAAGGGAGGGAAATTAGGTATTGCATTGGAAAGCAGCCGATGCAGCCTCTTATGTCAGCCTTTCAAGATGAGATGAGAGCTATGGAGTCCATGGGTATATAAGCTCTTACAAGTGATTGTCCAGAAGCAGCCCCAGGAACACAATGGTGACATTCCTTCTTGCAGAACACGGTGGTAAGTGGCAAGGCAGGGATCCACGTCACAAAGTCGTTGGCTGACCAGCAGCTATGTTAACACAAAAACAGAGAGAACACTTGAAAGCCACTGATTCCACTGCTGTGTCAGAACAAGGAAGCAGCTAAGATGTGTGTGTTATGTGAGGTGAATTCTAAGATTCCCTCCTCCACTATATATCAACCCTAAACATTTGGTGTATCCTATCGCACAAGCAAGACTAACAGTGCAATCCTAGGCATGTCTACTCAGGAGAAAGTCCCACTGAATTCAATGGCACTTATGTCCTAATCCTAAGGACCGGTACTGCCGCCAGAACTAGTTTTTCCAGCGGCAGAACACACTTTCCGGCGGTCTCAAGAGGTGCTCTGGCAGCGTGCAGAGCCATATGCTTCCAAACAGCAGCTGGAGAGGCTGCAGAGGCCCAGAGTGCGACGCTGGGAAGAGGAAGGCCTACCGATGAAGGTGAGTTGGTGGAGTGGGTGTAACGAGGAGGGCCAAATGGGGCAGAATGTGGGGAGGGCGGGAGGCAGGTCGGGGTGGCACCTGCGCTGGATTCTATCCCCTCCAGTAACAGCTAGCTCTCTCTCTCTCTCTCTCTCACTCACACACACACACACACACACACACGTCGTCTCTCCTTGGTCTTGAGCCAGCTAAAGAACATCTGCTTTTCATGCCGAAGGTCCCAGGTGCAATTCTTGATATCTCCAGGTAGGGCAGAGAGAAATTCCTGCCTGAATGCTATGAGCAAGTGTCAACAATACTGACCTAGCAAAGCAGGTGCTTATCTAAGCTACAGCCCCTCCCATCCCAGCGTATTTCTGCATCTGGAATTTGAGATAGAGTTGCTTGTGTCACTCAAATCCCCCAAGGAGATAGCCTAAGCCTTTGAACTGCAAGCTTGCTCTCGTCCAGTGGACAGGTGGGGAATATTAAGGTAGGCTGAATATACTGACTATCCTCTTCATTCATTCCCTTCATGTGTTCACTGAATCCGTGGAATCACGCCTGCTGGCTCCAACACCTGCTGGCCTAACACTTGCACACACAGTGCAAAAGAGACTTCTACACGTGAATGGCTGTCTGTGCATAGGCCTTCCATGTGATCAGGAACCCTGACTGCGCAGCAAACGCATACAGCAAACAAGTGGAGGTAACATACAAAGAGGGCTACTGTGTGGCTTGCAGGACTTCGGTAAAGTGGAATAAATGTGTCTGAGATCTGTGCGAGGCACCCTTATTAATTTAGCAGCATTTTTCAAACTGGGTACCACAATATATTTTCTTGTAAACATAATGTCATAAAAAAGAAGGGGGGAGATGACAGGAGAGGATAGAACATGTATGTCTACCTATAATTGGGCTATAGAGCAAGGTTGATCTGATTTTACTCTTGTGTGGTCTTGTCTTGACATGGCTCACCATGTGTTTTACATGTACAAAGCAAGAGTTCATTTCTTAGGATCTCGACAAGGCATAAATATTGTGCCTTAAACCATCCTAGACAGTCAACTAGGAACTGACCAGATGCCTGCTGGTGGACTGTATTCTTACCTTCTGTCCACTCCTGCTACAGAGCACCATAAACAGTCAGATCCCAAGGCATAACAGAGCTGTAGGTTTAAAAGGTTAAGCCTACAGATTGAAAGATTGATGTCTACTTTTTTTGATTCATTTCATATTACTGCAGTGCCTGACAATATACACATCTCCAAAGAATGGAATCAAGTGTATAAACCAGTGAGAAGCTGAACAGCGCCCTCTGCCTCTGGGATGTGGAAATGTTCTCAAGTCCCAAACACAATTTCTTAGGATTGTTTGCTGCTGTTTCACCCACTGTATTTAGATTTTTGTTCCCAGAAAGTAGCAATGGCACATCTGCTGCGGTTCCTTCCGTTAGCCATGCATCACAAGCCACGGACAGCTTTGCTCTTTCATCGAGCTGTGCTGCATGGCTCAGGTCTTTTTGCAATAAAGTAATGGACCAGGCAGTGTGGGGGAAATCAGAGGGTGCAGCACAAAACTTAGTAAATCAGATACTTTGGACTCTTTTTGCCTCAAAGATCAGTGCAATGGGCTAGGGGAGAGAGGTGGTAACAAGCCTGTCTCCTCGAGGTGTTTTGCACTGATTTTTGAAAGGAAAAGGGGTAAGTCACATCCAGATCAAAACAAGCAACCAAAGAATCTAGCTACTCCTCACAGCCTTAGCAGACTGTCTGCGCAATCCTGAGGGGTGTGTGTGCTGGAACGAGCGTTCTGGCGCCGGGAGACGTTGTGAACGTGTTGTAAGGCACATTCAAGACTCGTGAGCAGGGAACGCTGGCCGGACCAGGTAAGTCAGGATCCGGTGGGGGGGGGCAGTCTGGCAGGCGAGGGGGTTATTGGCCCAGTCAGCCCGGGAGGGGGATGGCTTTGGCCGAGTGGCTGGGCTGTTACACGGCCTCCTCCTACTTGCTGGCAGAAATCCGAGGAGGCCGATCGGCCCGGGCGGCATTTACACTTGGGGAAGGGTAGACCTCCACCCCGGTGGCAGCCTGGCCACCAGGGAACAGGATCCGGTGGGTGGCCTTACGTAGGATTGCACTGCCCGCCAGTTAAAAAATTTATACTGATGCCAGAAGTGGAATGTTAAGCCTGCAGCACTCGTGCTGATAAGAGTATCTTGGGGGTTCTTTCATCTTACACTCCGAGAACATGCTTGCATCCCCTGCCACACACCAATGTTACCATAGACTCTAGAGTAAAATCCCATCATGACATCTACCACTATTGAATTCTGCATGTCTAATTCTTTCAGGTGTTGATGCAACTGTAAATGAAAAGGCATCAATGAGACAAAGCCTATGAAATTAAAATAACGCTTCATAAAAATGCTCATTTATTACACAGCAAGATTTCAAAGAAAAATATTCCAAAATGCAAATTAACATAACATTTATCTGACAGACAATTCAAGTATTTTCCAACAAGAAATTAAATCAAAGCAATGATTATATGTCACTTTCTTTACTCTGTTGGCAAGTACAAATTGCTTCCAGCTAAGCCCATTTTTGTAAACTGGAAGAGTTTGGGTATTATTTCAAGGAGAAAGTTAAGCAAGTGCTTAAAATTAAGAATGTGCTGTTCAGCAAAAATGAATAAGACTTTGGCTGAACCATGCCCTCAGTTGTCGGTCCCCCCCCCCCCCCCGGCAGGCAATTCACATATCACAAATGACTTACATTAGTATGTGTGGGCAGATAGATCAGTAGAAGTTTTTGTGTAATACTAAGTTTTATGAACATATTTTCAATGCTGCTGTAGGATGCAGCAAGGATAAAGGAAATACAAAAAAAGAAAACGTGATAAATATCAAAATTTAGAAAGTGGTACTTACTTCTGGATCTGATGTAACAATCGTTGCAGTTGAGGAGACCATTTCTAATCCGGACATCTGTTCCGCTTGCTGCATCACCAAGCTGTCCCTTACAAATTCCACACTATTGGTTGACAAAGAGTGAATGCAATAAGGCTTAAACAATATTCAAGGTACATCTACACTACAAACATGTATTGGTTTTATACCGGCTTAACTGTCATTCCCCCCCCCCCCCAAGAATTCTGGGTATTGCACCTTGGCAAGTGCACTAAGAATTCTCTTAGTCATCCCTATCCCCCATACAGAACAACAGTTCCCACATCTCCTTGTGGAGACAGAACGACACCTTAAGTCAGTGGTGCAAATATGCCGTTTGGACTGGATTTTCTTGGCTTGGATAAAAAGGTAATGACACTGTCAAAAGACATTGGCCCCTACCCATATAGTCCATGTCCAACAGTCTTTCTACTACTCTAACATTCTGCTTCTAACAGAGGCCAGTCTGCCTCTAGAAAACATGCGTACAATTTTGCTCCCTTTCTATTAAATATACATGAAGGCCTGATCACCACTCACATGTATTTTAAAGTGAAATGGAGCTAAAACTACAGACATGTTTAGGCTTGCCATTCGTACTGGAAAAACCAGGCATTTTTACTCCATTTACCGAGAATGTCCCGGGAAGGTTTTCTGGCTGATTGGTAAGCCGCCGCCGCCTCCATTTTGAAAACGTGGAGGAACTTAGCTGGGCGCCGCCATTTTGACTCCGGAAATCTCGTGAGAACTGAGATTTGGGCGCCCAAATCTCGGCTCTTGCGAGATTACCGGAGTCAAAATGGTGGCGCCCAGCTAAGTTCCTTCACGTTTTCAACATGGAGGCGGTGGCGGCGGCGGCAGCAGCGAGGAGCGGGTGAGTAGGCTGGTGAGAGACCGGGTTCACTGTCGCTGCCTGGCCCGGTCTCTCACCGGCGAACGGGAACCCCAGCGATAGCAAGCCCGGAGCTGTGCGTGCCTTGGCGAGGCACGTGCAGCTCCGGGCTTGCTGTTGCTGTGGTTCCCGCTCGCCAGTGAGAGACCGGGTCAGCCAGCGACAGCGGCAACACGGAGGAGCGGCGGTGATGGGCGATGACGATGGGGTAAGTTAATTTTTATTGTAAAAATTAAATAAATAATTAAAATTTGCGGACGCGCTTTGCGCAGCAATTGATTATTTCTTTTAAAGATTAAATAATTAAAAATTCTTGCGCCCCCTGTTCACTAAAATAATAATAATTAATTAATTGTGGGGGGGCGCCCCAGTTTGAGGGGGCGAAAATATGGCAAGCCTAGACATGCTCCTTATGCTTGATGTGCAGTTTGGACCATGACCCCATACGAAGTACAAAAAATCTTGAAGGACAAGGCCCTAAAAGAAGCAAAGAGGTGAAAGTGAATGGAGAAAACAAGAATGGTAAGGGGAAGAAGTAAAACTGGCAGCAGGCTGCAAAGAAAACAGAAAGCTAAAGTTGCCAAGACTGAAAAGAGCACAGTAAAAACATGGCAAAAGCCACAAAAAAGAGTGGAAAAAACAAACAAAAGGGTCCAATAATTACTATTTATCGCCAGGGGCATCACTGGGGCGGGGGACGCAGACCACCCCGGGTGTCATCCCAGGGAGGAGTGACACCAAAGTGACTTTCTATTCTATTTGTTAGTGGTGGTGCAAAAACACACCACTGGTAGAAAATGGGTTTTAAATTTTTCCGGATCCATACTGCAACTCGTGCGGGGATCCCATTTCCCAAGAGGAGGTGGTCCATGGGGATGACACCATGAGACCTTGCCCCAGGTGTCACTCAACCGTCTATTGCTTACCTTTTTACCCATAGAGAAATATGGGATAACTGCTATGCAAGGCTTCTAAGGTACCATATCCCAGTGGCAGGAGGACTTCTGGGGATAGTATCTTATCCCCAGCTGCACCGTCCAGACTGGATTTCCACACAGATCTTTAGGATGGATGGTGTCTCCATAACATTCAGCACTAGCATGGAAATTTCCCATGTGATCAGGAGCCACTGGGCAACTGCACAAGGCATTCCAGCAGTGGTGAGAATTGCTGTTTTGTCACAGAGATAAGGCAACATGCAGGCCAGCCTACAGTCAGGAAGGTTAAGTATTAGGAAGCCATACCCTGAAGCACTGAATATGGAAATAAAGATCAAGGGTTTCGATAATCATGGCCGCTCCTTTCCCAAGAGGGTGTCCACAGCTAGAGCAGAGCTTCTTTCCACTGATAGATCTAAAATGACAAAACCCATTTTTAAAAACTGTGTGTTGCTTTGGCTCATCCACAAGGCACCATATACTGTATGGGGAATGAGCTCTGTGGCGAGATATCCAGAGGCCTAGTCGCAGCATCTTCAACGTACAAGAACAGGACCCCACCGAAAACAAGGTACTGAAAGAGTCAGGATGATGTGATAAAGGGCCCAATCCTATCCAACTTTCCAGCACGGATGCAGCCGTGCCAAGGGGGTGTGCGCTGCATCCTGCGGTGGGGGGGGGGCAGTCATGGTGGTCTTCTCATGTTGAGAGTGACCTTCCCCGCCAGCAGTTTGGAAGAAATGGTGCTGCAGGAGGACAATGAGGATGGTGGGTGCTGTCTGGCATGTGTGTGTGTGTGTGTGTGGGGGGTCCTGGCTGGCAAAGGGAAATGGTGGGTGCTGGCACTCATGCACATGCTGGCAGGAGGGGGGAGGGTGTATTAACCCATGGCCGGGCCCCTAGGCTTTCAGGTATTTCGGGCCCCCTCCAGCACTTCAATCTTTCACCCCACTACAACTTTCCAGTACATTGACGGGCGACGCGGGACCCTGTCCCTGCGGGGCCCCTAGGTTGAAGCCTAGTCAGCCGTATGGATAATACATCCCTGAGGGGGGAGGGCACAGAATTTGGCACTGCCTTGGTTGGGGGAACCCCATAACCTAGTAATTTGTCACTGACTGGCTCCCAACACCCCTGCTTGTGATGCCTTTGGTGCTTCTGAATGCTGGAATACAAAATCCCCGCATAGCAAGTCAGTTCTGAAAGGCAGATGCATGAAGAAATGGCTATGCTGCCATTTAAAAATGAATGTAAGCAGGAGCCTGACCCTTTTCTGCTGACCACTTAAGCATGCATTTGAAAGGGAGACGTGGTGATTTCTACACATGTGTACTCATCCTATCTGATGCTCTGGGTGTGTTGTTTTATACTCTGGTATCTGTACCAGAGTATACAAATACTGTAAGTGGCAGCTCTTTAGTGGACTATACATCCGTAAGGGGGCCACAGAGCAGTGCAGGTGCTGTCACTTAGAGCTGGCCTTAGGAGCGGGGCCCCAGGTTTACAGCCAAGGTCTGTAGAATCTTAGAGATATAAATAAAATTTATTGTAGACTTTATATCTCTATGGTAGAATGGAAAGCAATCAAAACGTGCACTTAAAACGTGCATGTGAGTTAATGGACCAAATGGATCTCAGCACATTTTAATATGTGTTGTCATGTGTGTATTTGACAAGACTAGATTACCCTAGTGTGGAGTCCCCTTAGGCGCGGGGCCCAATTGGGAGCAATTGGCTTAAAGCCAGCCATGCTGTCACTGTCCATGGATTCCAACCCATAACTCCTCTAGGCAGCGTCACTGAAAGTTTCTGAATGCAGAACCCCATCCGCACCTTCTGAATGCAATCTGCTTTCCGGGGATGTCCGAATTTAGTGTGGGATCCAAATACCTGCACTCAGAACTCCACAAGGCTTGCATGGACCTCCATTCCTTCTGCAGCCCCTCCAAAAAGAAACTGCTTGAGAAGCTGAATTGGTCCCCACTGGGCTACCACTATTTGTTCTGTTGCACTTTCCTCGGGGCAGAGGAAAGGCATCCACACAGCAATGGGAGGTTTGAGACGGGCAATGACAGCTCAAGCTCCCCTTCTTACAACCTGACCGAAAAGGCCAGGTTGCACGTAGCACGTAGCTGAGAAAAATGACAACAGAACCACCATTATGTGGTCAAGTTGGCAGTCTGTTGCATCTTACCCCTCCTACCCTGGGGGTGCCCCCCTCACAGTTTGAGAAACACTGCACTAAAGTCACGTAGGCATGGTGGCTACCTGTGCTCCTGTTTGGCCACTGTAGAGCTCAACAAAATGTGCAAGGGAGGGATATTGTTTCACCAGAGCACCCCCTTGTGGACAATGAGCAAATTGCAACACGGTTCACTGTGGTTTCATAAATGCGTTTTATCAGCTGAGCAGCCTGGAAGGGAACCAGCGCGGCAGAAGCATCCACACAACTCTCTGAGTTTATCTAACATAAACACCATATGTACATGCTCTGTAGTTATGGCTACAGGATGCTGCTGCCAGGTCAACTGGACCTTTAAGTAATAGTCTTCCACAAGTCCAGGGCTCTACTTCTCAAATATGGCATTGGGGGAATCTCCCATTATCTGCAACACCAGCTCATTAAAAAAAAAAAATATCCAAGTGTGTTTCACCATTTGGACGTCTGGGTTAAAATTATAGCTTTGTAAAGCAGTTGATCATGCAAAATTCCTTTATTGCCCCTTTATACCTGTTGGGTGACTGGCTCTGAATTGTAGGAGAAGATGGTGATGGTGGCCCAGTTCTGAAATTCTCTTGACAGCCTACCCTGAAGTACAAAACAAAAAAGAACTGTGGTGAAACTTTAAAAGTGAAAGCATCACCTCCCTCAAGCCAAGAGCAGGAAGGGATCTTAATAGCGCAGGCCCAGGCGTGGATCCTTGTATTCTGACACCTGGGAACATATGCTGCAGCTTGTGCAGCTCTTGGGGGTCAATACGTTGGCAGGTATCAGCAGGGGTGACCCAAGACTTCCTGACACCTGAGGTGGCATTCCAAATGCTGTCCCCCTTGTTAGAGATGGGCAGCGTTCGTCTGCTGGACACTGGGGGGCAGTGTGTCGTCTGGTCACCTGAAAGACCTTTTACCTTGACCTCTCTGTGTTCCAAGGAAGGGGCGTAGCTCCCTGACTCTATTTCCTCCTTCTTCCTACGCTTATTAGCTCTCTTCTTCTTCTGATTGCCAACGAGGTAAGATGTGCCATGCTTGGGCTCTGCTGCCCAGCGGCCATCTTACAGCACACCTCATGCAGGGAGCGCCAGCTGAAGGGGCACTCCATCCTAAGTTAGAGTAATCTCTAGTCTTAACCAGTTGCTGTATATATGAACTGAACCGTGAGTAAACGATTTCTTCTTTTGCAACTTCACTCAGCCTATGCCTCGTGTGTTTATTTAGCTAAGTATAGCAGTCTGCCTGGGTGTAAGGGGGAACAAAATCTCTAAATAAAACCCAATACCCCTTACCTGCCAGCCTCTGCTCCTCTCATCCTTCCAGGTTCTAGCTCAGTACTCTCCTCCCCTCCACAGTTCCTCTTCCTTTTCCAATCCAGGTGGTGGAAGGAGGGGCAATGGAGGCAAGTAGGTGGACAGAAATGGGCGTCCCCCCACTAATCTGCTGCCTGAGGTGACCGCTTCAGTTGGCCTCATGGATGGGCCAGCCCTAGGTATCAGGGTTCAGGCTCTAGTCCTGGGAGACCCCAGTTTATGACTTCAGAGACACAAAATGGGGTCTCCCAGGACTAAAAGTCTGAATCCTGATACCTTGGGCTGGCCCATCCATGAGGCCAACTGAAGCGGTCACCTCAGGCAGCAGATTAGTGGGGGGACGCCCACCTATGGCCTAGTCAGCACTGGCGTCACTGGAGCGTGGCGGGGGGGTGGGCCACCAGGGGGTGACGCGCACCACGGGGTGACGTGCGCACCCCTGCGCGCATCACCTCCGTGACGCGCGACACCCTCCGGACACTCCGAGGCCGGCCCGGGAGCCGGCCTCGGAGCGTCTGACCCCGCCGGCGCTCCAGGGCCTTCTGAAAGAAGGCCCATGCAGCGCGTTAATACGGGTATTTTTTACAATTTTCGTGCATGCGCAGACCGTTTTGAGGGCATTTTGCCTTCAAAACGGTCTGCGCATGCGCGAAAATTGTAAAAAATACCCGTATTAACGCGCTGCATGGGCCTTCTTTCAGAAGGCCCTGGAGCGCCGGCGGGGTCGGACGCTCCGAGGCCGGCTCCTGGGCTGGCCTCGGAGCGTCCGGAGGGCGATGCGGGCACCCGGGGCAGGGTGCAGCTGGGTCGCCCCCCCAAAATCGTGCCGCGGCCTATGGCCGCGCCGTAGGCAGAGCCTCGCTAGGGTGATGCGCGCCCCCCCCCACCTTGGGGTGACGCGCGTCCTAGCAACGTCACTGCTAGTCAGGCCTAGTCTATGCAAACCACAAATCTCATGATAAAAATATTCTTGGACTGCACTTCTTCTACATGGGGGAAAATGGCACATTGGAATGGACTTTTATCTAAAAGTCTCCCTACACATTCAGAACAATCTTTTTAGGGAGAAGGCTAGATGGGAACCCTTTTCTCTGACATTTTGCCTGCTATACACAGGGAGATTTTAAAATTATTTGCAGGGGAGGGGGGGGTCTTCAATCTTGCAAATCTCTTATGCCATCTGAAGTAAAAATGTCCAAGAACGTTACCACCATACAACCTGCCATTTACGCAGACTACCTGTCAGATATCACACTCCTTTTGCTTCTTGCTCAGAACGTGCCTTGGACAGGGTCATGGGCTAGAGTAGAGGTGTTTGAAAATTGGGTGTGTGTTTTTTTGGAAAATTTGTTGAATTAAAATGCAACATGTGGTGCTTTCTCTTTTTATTCACAGGTACGAATTCTTAAGCATCAATATCAGGTTTAATATCATTACATTGCAGTCTTCAATGCTTTAAAAATACCGTATTATGGTATTTTGTGCTTTTATTCAGTTATCAACAAAAATAAATACCTCTAGCTATAAGACCTCCCCATCTAAAGGAACTGTGTTACCACATAACTTATGCAGTAATATGTTTTCTTAAAATGCAGATTGATTATGTAAGCTAGCAAGCCAGCCTCTGTGTTACCTACCTCCTCGTTTCTCGTGTGGAAATGGCAGGTGGACTTAAATTATGCTCCAATGGTGAGGTTTTCTGTCTTATGTCTGAGGCACGTGGGCTCTGTTTAGTTAATTGCTGAGTTCGTGGCATATCTGAGAGAAAAAAAAATCAAAGTAAGCAAATGCTTGCATGTTAAATGGTCATTTAATAGAGTCTAATTTAAATGGTCATTTAATGTGTCTTTGAACACAACATAGTAAAAAAAAGGTAAGGAACCAGTTATAAAGCATCTAAAATGATATAAAACCATATTATTATGCCATAAGCCACTGGTGTCGTTGGAGCGTGGCGGGGGGGCGGACCGCCAGGGGGTGACGCGCGCACCCCCGCCCTCAGAAAATGGCAGCCCTTTGCCCTCAGAAAATGTACTGTGCATGCGTGAAAAACGTAAAACTTTACGTTTTGAACCATCGGGCCTTCAGAAGGCCCTGGAGCGCCGGTGGGGCCGGACGCTCCGAGGCCAGCTCCCCGGCCTCGAGTTTGGGTGAGGGGGTGTTTGGGGGGGGTCACCCTAGGGTGGGGGGGGGTGACGCGCACTCCCCTGCTCTAGGGTGACGCATGTCTAATGACGCTATTGCCATAAGCATATGTCTTTCTTTGAATCTTTGTTTAAATTAAAGCTAAAAGATGCTTCTTCAATAGCTGGGAAGATGCTTGCTTAAGTATTGATGGCTGATAGTTACTAGTGACTAGACACACCAGTTATTTGGGTGGAGACGGAAAGAAAAAAGTTAGGAGTTTGAATGTTGCTAGCAAAGAAGAAAAATCTGAATTTTGCAGCCGGTGGACAAGAAGCAGGGCAGACATTTTTTTTGGGGGGGGAGGGGGGCTTCTAATGCATGCTGATGGTTTTTGATGAACTGATGGTGATTTATGTTGTTGTTGTTCAGTCGTTAAGTCGTGTCCGACCCTTCGTGATCCCTTCGAGATCCCATGATTTATAGACTAGCACTATATCTAGATGCTTGCCTTTTCCCCCCAGGCTCAACATACTTACACATTTATAATTTGACACAACAAAAGCACCATCAGTCTCCAGTACTCGCCAAGAAACCAACCCACATAGAGGCTGCCTTGGAACTTCAAATCACTCAGAGAAGTAGAGTATACACAAGACAGTATATTATTGTGACATAATTCTTTGGAATTTGCCATATAGCAATAGGCACATACAATAATCAACATTATTAGTTATTAGCTGATCACAGTTAAATGTCAAAGCGTCTCAGAAACCTGAAATGCTACTGCTACCAATTTGATTTTTAACATTCATGTCAAGAATGACAAAACAAAGGTTCAGAACAAATTCGAAGTGTTTGCATTCTCTAAATCTCTGTCCAGATGTAACCAGATGTGTCATGCTAGAACAGTTGATCCTCTGTTCAATGCAAGATGAGTAACAAGACAGACAATGTAGTTTCAGTTTATAGCAGAGTTTTGAAAAGTCTCACATACTCTGATATAATGGCAAAGTCATTCCCGCTGGCGGCATACATTCTGGCACGGACGCTTGCTCATCTTGCTCGTTTTCCTTCCGATTACTGGTTTCTAGACACCCTACTTTATTTACAGTGCTGAAAAATAGAAAATGCATTTTGCAAAGAAATGTACTCACAATATCAAAATACGTGGTAACGTCATTTTCAAATTTGACTTAATTATGCCAAAGCCATCCATGGGTAGTATTTGGGGCAGGTACAGATGGGCCATGGCTCTACTTTGGGGAATCAGGCCAGATATAGGGACAACCACAGCTGTCCTCTTAATCGTGTCAGTGACAAGCATGCCTGCAATACTACACAGAACAGTATATTTCCTTGCTGGTCTACGTGGGTGATGTGAACAGGAAAAGCAGTAGATACACTGTTGGCCACATGGCTGGTTTCCCATGATGAGTGCAGGGATGTTCCTGGGTATACCTACCAGCTCCTGAAAATGTCCTTATGCTCTCAATTGTATACTAGCAGACTTAACTGTGGATTTTTTTAAAAAAAAATCTTACTGAGGGTCGATCCACAAATGCATGTTGCATTTGCATTTATATCTGGTTCTTCCTCCAGGGAGCTGAAGGTGGTGCATGCTCTTGTTCACTTTCCCTTTTATCCTCACCCCATCACTGTGAGGCAGGTTAGGCTGAGAGAGAGTGATGGCCCATGGTTACCCAGTGGGTTTCATGACCATGTGGGCCCCTATAGGGCACTCCTCTGCATGTTTACTCAGAAGTAAGTTCCACCACGTTTAATGGGGCTTGCTCCCTAGTAAGTATGTTTAGGATTTCAGCCCCAGTTCTTAGTCCAATGCTTTAACCAACTACCTCCATTGGACACTTCTGTGTTCAACAGCCCAATAATATGGGCTCTTAGCGCTGGCGGAACTAGCATTCCACCAGCGCTAAATGCCTTACGGCAGTCGTGAAAATACTTCCGGCAGCACGCGGACTTGCACGCTGCTGGTGTGCCGGCAGGACAGCCAGAGCCTTCCCGTGCACACCTGGGAAGCCACCTGAACTCGCCAATGCAGGGAAGGCAGGATGGGGTGGGGGGAGGGTGGAATGGGGGCGGGGGAGGGTGGAATGAGGCAGCAACGGGGGTGGGGGAAGGGCGAATTTGGTCCATGAAGGGGTGGGTTTGGCGGCAGCCACCGAATCTTAGCCCCCTTCCCGGACCTGATCCTGTGGCGCAAGTCTATATAGTGAATTCTCTAGTGCAGCTCCAAATAGACCCCTCCGTGCTGTGGAGGCTTACCCCCAGGTAAGGAAACGAATGTTCCCTTTCCTAGAGGATACCTCCGCGACTGCCCCTCTGCCCCTGCAGGATGCAGCAGTAGTCTTTTCGGCTCTGCAGCATCGGTGGTGGTGGTGGGGGAAATGGATTGGGCTCCAACGTAATGTGAAAATTCTGTCTGTTTGTTCTTTGGTCTGGTGTCAGCTGTTTTACACATGAAAGCTAAATTCTAGATCATCAAATCCTCGAGTGATGACCATGAATGTGAGAGCTCCCCCAAACAGCTTTGGATAGGATGATGATGCAGAAAGAGAAGCCTTATTGCTCCTCCCATTGCTGCGCTTTATCTTCTCCAAAAGCAAACTTCTGCATCTTTCCTGCTGGGTGTGGGCACAAGCTCCTTATTATGTCTATCTTCTCCTGGAAGGAATTCCTGTGCAGACATGCCCCGCAAAACGTTATGCCTTATTATACAGACCTCATTTTGTCCTTCTGCGGTTCATGTTCCCTGCTTTTTGAAAAGGATGCATCATCCTGCTCACAAAATAATTTCTTCACTGTTCTATCTTCCTTTTGTTTATCGTCCTCTTCAGAGTTGCTCACATCTACCATGTTCTAGAGAGAGGGAGGTTATTAATTATTATTATTATTAACAGTATTTATATACCGCTTTTCAACAAAAAGTTCACAAAGTGGTATACAGACAAAATCAAATGATTAAATGGCTAAATATACACTAAATATACACTAAATATACACACTGTCTGCGCTTGGACTCACCAGTCAGTGGCAGCAAGACTCACCAAGCCGGCTGTACGTTGGGAGAAGACGGGCCGCTTTGACCCAGCATGCATTAGGGTTTGGCATAATGCATGTGAAGTAACAATTGAGCCATAATTGCTACACTATTGACCCTTCCCTCATTAAAAAAACGTTAGGGCAATACAAAGCACCTGCTCCAAAGCACACTCCGTTCGTTCAGCACAAAGTATCTTAACTGAACAGAGCTTTCTGAACTCATGCAAAGCTTGTGAAACAAAACTGCCTTACTGATTATTTCTAGAATCTACTAGGTTTTAAAAAAATAACTTTATATTTTTAAAAAAGCTTTATTTTAACAGTCCTATTTTGTCAACTTCTATTTTACTCTACAGTTCCATCTGTGAACTCACCACACTCCCATTTCCATCTGTCACAGAGGAAGATGTAGACAAGGGTTCTGCAGAGTTTGAAGTAACCGTGAATGGAACCACAGTATCTTCAATTATCTTGCGTTCCTAAAGAAGGAGGAAAGTTTTTAACAGAGCGCCACATAAACTCTTAGGAGCGTAAAAGCCAGTCCCATAAATCCATAGTTAGAAATCAGAGCAAGATTTGACCCAAATGTGCTCTTGTCAGATGCAATACAGTTTCTTCACCAGAGCAGGGCCTGACAGCACAACCCTCTCCTAGGCAAGCACCGGCACAGCGCACACTGTACTGGTGCGTGGTGTCGTGTCGCAAAAGCTCTGTAAAGCGTTTTGCGACAGCACAGCAACCACTGAGGCTGGTGCAAAGGCCCATACCGGCCCACGCATGTCGCCAGAAGGTGCGATGCGCACCGGAAAAGGTAAGATTCGTGCTGAGCAGTGCAGAAGCGGGAATGGGATGTAACAGGACGGAGGGTGGGTGGCAATGGGGGTGGGGGGATGAGCTGATCACTCCCCTTACCCCTCAGGGTCCAAACTGAATAAAATAATCTTCTGGCATTAAAAAAGGTACAAGAGGAATTATATACGTTAGTTATATTAACCTATGGATATTATTTGTATTAACCCATGGCATAACATGGCATAACTCCATTAGCTCCTTAACCTACCTCCTCATAGTATCTCCGTTCTTCCTCTTCCACTTCTTTTTGGGCTCTTTGCCATTCTTCTTTCAACTTGTCCTGCTTTTTTTGATACCTTTCCTGCAGAGAATTCCAGCACAAGTTATTAAAAAGGATCGTGTGTGTCAGTGCGCTCCTACACACTTACTCAGAAGTAAGTCCCATTATGTTAAGTGGGGCTTACTCCCACATAAGTGTGCACAGGACTGCAGACTCAGTGGAGGGAAGCTTTCCCGAACTGGACCCTCAGAAGAGCTGCAAGGAAAAGTCTCTTTCAATACATGCTTTTTATCAGTAAACAAAGCAGACCACTAGATGGTGGAACTTTGTTCATTCAGAGTGGCTGAGAGCAAAATGACAATGGGCACTGGACAGCAGCTTGATAGCATCAGATTTCCCCATCCTAATGCCTAGCTGGACCATCTCCAATCAACTGGCATGACAATATCCACTTCTTTGCCCCACCAGCTGCCGCCAATGAAGTGGAGTGGGGCTGAGGAAACAGACAGTAATGACATCAGGAAAGGGCTAAGCTGAACAAGATGTTATGGGGCTGGCATGGTGGTTGGGAAATTTGGCATGTGGCTCCCATTTTGGGTTACTTGTAACATGTAGTTCTGCCCTGACAGTCATGAGAAGGGAGCCCTATGAACCAGAACAGCAGTTCCTCAAAATACAAGGCAGGCTCCTTCGTATCAGGGGAGGTCTCTTTGACCCTTCCCAGTGGGTATCCTGTTTAGGCCAGAACTTGACATCAATTCACCCCTTCCAATAACTACAGAAGGCTGAGTGCTCCACCATCTTGATTATTGCTCCTGTAGGGCCAACCCTTTATTCTATTGGTTGTCATCTATAGTAGGGGGCCCACAATTGGGCTGCAGCAGTGGAAATATTGCCATTTTCTTTTCAGTGTTTAGCAAGATACAGAATGGAGACAAGAAGAGGGGGAAAACGCAAAAGACATGGATTCATGTTAGGTATTCTGAATATGAAAAGAAAATAAATAATCGAGTGTGGAGGTTCCCATGGCATGTAACAATTTGCAACGATTTGAGAGTTATGGGATTTTCAGCCATGTAAAGTTGGAATGAAGAAATAAAGGTCTTACTAAAACCAGTGGTCTGTAGAAATTCCTTGAGACGAGGTAGCAGCTGTGAGCGCTAGTATCTTCAGGATTATCCAAAGCAGAACCACAGGCAATAACTTCAAACTGACGTTTCAACCCTCGCTTGGGTTTTCTTCAGAGCAATAGCACCAGTCTCAGCTGGTGGATGGTCTGTACCTGGTGATGTGCTTAGCAGGTTTAAATCAACATTGCTGCAGGCAGCACAGGGAAGGCTAATTACTTAATTGATTGCATCTGGACACATTCCATTGTGCTGACCAGGAATAACCTTTACTCCTGTGTAAGGTCCTGCTCTACTTAGAATGGGAAACCAGATTTTATTCACGTAGATTAATTCTTGCTGACGATCCATGGGGTTCAGTGATCTTCTCTGAGAAATGGCAATGGCTTCCAGGCAGCGCAGAAACCTGGAAACAGCACGTGTTCCCTAAAAGATTTCTATCTTTTTGATCTGGCTACACAGGGGAGGCTCAAACCATTTTTTTTAAACTTAGAAAGCCCCACTATGATTTAAATTTGAGAAACCTTAGGCTGGATGATTTCTTGCTAACAATTCTTCCCCTCCCCACAGGTCTATCATCATTCTCTCCAATCCATACGGTAGCGTCATGCTATTTGAGTGACTATCAAATATTGGTGATTGTCCAAAACAGAATTTGGTGTCAGTCACAAAATAGAAGCGTCTTAACAAGAGGTAACCACCCTTCCAGTTCGTTTGAACCCATGGGGGGTGGTGGTTGCATTTTCATTTGGCTAAACTTGCATCTGAATTTACCTGGGCTTCATAGATATATCGACTTTGGCAGTAATCTAATCAGGATGAAGTGTTGCCAGTAAAATTTAAATTAAAGATGAAAAACAATGTCAGCTTAGAAGATAAATAGACAACCTATATTGGTCCTAAATGGAGAAGACGACAACTAGCCAAGTGGTTGATTGTTTTCAAGTGAGATTATTTTCCCAGAAATCCCCTCCATATAGTACTGTATGTGATTACCAACCATCTTGAACCCATGAACTTTGTGGCTGGTGTGAGTGCGTGTGTTGTTAAAATGTATAATTAAGTGCAATTTAAAAATGTCTCTTTGGGAGAGTGCTCTGGTGAGATCCAAACACAAAGCTTTCATTTCATTTACTGGGGTAATTGCGCAAGCCATAGCCAGATCATAGGCATCCTGACATAAGAAAATAGTGTAAAGCCACTGTGCATTTTTTTCTATGCATATTTGTGAAGAGAAAGACAAAAGATCCAGTATCAGCATTCATGAGTGTAAATATAAATGAGAGCAAAAGAGCATCAAGATTAGGGGTCCTGGAGTTTTAAGCCAGGGCATTCTGCTTCCAATACCAGCATCAAACTAACAGCCCAATCCTAACTAACTTTCTAGTGCCGATGCAGTCGTGCCAACAGGGTGCACACTATATCTTGGGGGGGGGGGGTAGCCATGGAGGCCTCCTCAAGGTAAGCGAACATTTGTTCCCTTATCTAGGGGCTGTGTTGTGGCTGCATTGGTACTGGAAAGTTGGTTAGGATTGGGCTGTTAATTAGGGCATTCAGTCAAAGATTGTCTGGGAGTTCTTTTAAGATCTAGAAGTAGAGGAGGTTACAAGTTGAACATGGATAATTCTCAACAGGCTCTCAGTAACTCAAGTTCTGATTGGCCAGTCATGAAGTAAACATACTGGTGTCCATGATGTCGATTTGCCTAGATTCTGAAGCGGTCAACTGCCTTTCTTGGATAACAGAACATCCATCCTAGTTATGACATTCTTTCCTCCTAACATTTTCTGGATGTGCTTCAGCTCTTAAAATCCTATGAGGTGATTTTAATGCACGGTATGGTACCACTGCATGGTTTTAGTGGACGTGTTATCCTGTCAGCTTTCTTTGGTTAGTCTTGTTTGATTTCAGGAGGCATCAAGTTAAAAGTTGCATTGTCAAGAGAAAATTGAATATTCTCACATACACAACCGTGAGTTCCTTGGAGAAGGGGCAGTAAGGCCACACCATGTATGAGGCCAACTGAGGCAGTCGTCTTAGTCAGTAGACTGGCAAGGGCTGCCCACCTCTGTCCATCCACTTGCCTCCACTGCTCCTCCCTCCCCAGATTAAAAAAGAAAGAACAAAGCAGAAGAGGAGGAACGGAGGAGAGGAAAGGGTTATAGTGTTCGCTTCGTCCGCCTCTTCCGTCTTTAATTAATCCAGGGAGTGGGAGAAGCAGAGGCTGGTACATTACCAAGTAAGGGCGGGGGAGGATACGGCATGCCATCCCACAGTGCCAAGTGTACCAGTGCCAAGAGGTCTTGGGCTGGCCCTAAAGGGCACAACATAAACGTGACAAAAAACTACGTAAAGTACCTGAAGTACGCGTTCCTGCTCATGCTGCCACCGTTCTTGTCGCTTCCGTTCTTCTTCTGGATCCCAAGACCAGCAACCAAAACGCTTAGATAAGTTAATAGATACTGTTAAAACTTGGCAATATATTAAAAAAACAACAACTATAGAGAACTCTATGTTGCATTCAGCTGGGACCACTTCAGATGTCCCCTTAAAACACACACACACACACACACACGCACGCACGCCAATCCAAGGAAGAACTGCATGTCGCTCAACCAATGTGGATGCACATCTACACCAGCATCATTGTCATGGCCCAGGACCTGCACCCAGATACTTCTACATCAGCAGAGAAGTCCTGGGACACTGAGGATTGTGAAGACCCTCTTCCTGTTTCATTGCTAGAAGCAGCCACCAAGATTCACTCCTCAGTCAGAGATTTCCACAGATGAGGAGGAACAACCTCAAAGGGCTGTGCTGGTTCCATTCCCTGGTCCAGAACCTTTACTTGCCCACATCCTCAGATAACACAACCCTGCTGTGGGAATCCCACCTTCATCACATGTCAGTCACAGAAGCAGCAGGAGATATCATAGCCCCACCAAACCACACCCCTCAGGGCTAAAAGAGCACAGTCCTTTCAACTAAGATCAGATCTCCTTCAAGCAGGTAGAGTCTAGGATACACACCTGCCTGAAATACTACAGTATTTTAGCCTGCAGATGGTTCCAGACCAGTGTTGGTGCAGCATACCAAGTTATCGCTGTGCACACATATACATTTATTTATTTTTTATTGATCTTAAAATATTTGTATCTTGCCTTTCCCCTTAAGGTGGCAGTTAACCATAACATTTAAAGAACAGCGATACAATAACAAATAAAAACAACAAAATCAAATTGCAACAATCACAGTACAAGGAGCAAAAAACCGGAACACTGTCAAGGAAGCAGTGATCAAGATAAAACAAGCGCGAAAAAACACCTACATAAGAACATAAGAAGAGCCCTGCTGGATCAGGCCAAAAGCCCATCTAGTCCAGCTTCCTGTGTCACACAGTGGCCCCACCAGATGCCTCAAGGAGCACACAAGACAACAAGATACCTGTGTCCAGTCGCCACTCCCTTGCACCTGGCACAGAGAAAACCCACTTCTAAAACCAGGAGGTTGCTTATGGCTTGTAACCTGTGATGGTCTTTTCCTCCATGAATCTGTCCAAACCCCTTTTAAAGGCATCTAGGCCAGATGCCATCACCACATCCTGTGGCAAGGAGTTCCACAGATAAGTTCCACCTAAGTTCCCAAGGCTACATAAAATAGCCCTGGCACCAGTATGGCTTCCCACTCAAAGCCATACTGGTGCCAGAGCTATTTTATGTAGTCTTGGGAACTTTTTTCACGCTTGTTTTATCTTGATCACTGCTTCCGTGACAGTGTTGGTTTTTTTGCTCCTTGTACTGTGACTGTTGCAATTTGATTTTGTTGTTTTTATTTGTTATTGTATCGCTGTTCTTTAACTGGATCCTTAGTGGGGAGGCATACCAACAGAATCTCCTGGGGAGTTCATCTCTAGTTCTGACATGTTTCATAACTCTGCAGACAAAAGTAAATGAAAAAAAAAAAGAGAAACTTACATTTGACTTATCGCTGTTATCAATGTCTGCTGCGTGGAGAGAAAAACAAAACTACAATTATGCTTTTCCAAACAGAAGCTGGCCATGGGTAATCTCTTTAGCATGAAATGCAAAGAGTGAAAAACAAATAGGCACAGAGAAGGAGCCGTCAAGATTCAACAATACCTCCCATAATAATTTACTGCTTGACAATAAAATAAAGTCTACCGATCAAATAAAGAGAGACAGACTCTGCCCTCCAGCAACAGAAGTGTTCTTTACTATACAGATGGAAAAAAAACAAAAAACAAGAACATAAGCTACTACTGCCTATCGACAGCTACTGCTTTTGGTCACAAGCACTAGTAACATTGGACGGTAACATACTACCTAAGTTCTACATACTACTACTACTTTTCCCTGTATTGTGCCATGTAGGGAAAGGGAATAATGCCATTCCAGTGCTGCAGTTACCAAGAGGGCCTGGCCATCTTTGGTGCAATGCTTTTGAACTTAAGGATATTCTAAAGCGAAACCAGCATTTGTAAGCAGGTGATCACCATACTTCCAATTATATATTGAGTGTAAGTTCTTTGCCAACAATGCAACAGGAATAGGCACTTTCTTACTAAAGCAAGAACATTGGACAGATACCGGCTTCTGCTCCAAGACACATTTTAAGAGGCACCTATGCAGTGTAGCAGCAGGGATATAGCCACACCTAAGGCCATCATTTACCTGACTGCGAGAAAAATTGGTAGCGCCGCCAGGAGTTCCGAATCTTAAGTGGAACACTGGCGCTGTTTGGCGACTCTAGAGCAGGTGGCGGAACAGAAACAAAACAAGAAACACAACGTTGTGAAGGGAAACCAATGACAGAGGGCAGCCAAGAGACTTGAAAGCTTCTCATAGTTCAATTCTATGCATGTTTACTCAGAAGTAAGTTGCACTGTGTACAGTAGGAGCTTACTCCCAAGAAAGTGTGCAAAGGATTGCAGCTATCCAACTTACACCACCGGTGTAACCATTGGGGAAGGGAAGGGCGGGAGGCTTTGGAGGGCAGGGAGATTTAAATCCCCTTTGAATCCCCCTTTTGAGGGGATTTGAATCCCCTTTCCATTCTGGGGCCTCCCGTTCTCACTGCACTGCTGGTTACACCGGTGCTGTAAGTTGGATAGGATTGCGCTGTTAGTGAATTATCTTAAAGTTTAGCTGGTTGCTTGCAGCTTTCTGTGGAGACCAGCTAGGGGCACGTCTAGTAGCTTCTGGAGAGTGACAAAAACGTGTTTATTCCAGAAAGCCAATGGAGCATGTGTGAGATGTAATTTCAATATTTGTTTGTTTAAAAGATTTTTTATGCCGCTTTTCCAGTGGTCAAAGAGGTTCACAACAAAAAATAAAATACAATAATAAAACAGTTAAATAAAAACACTAGAAGCAGTTAAAAGCAATTAACAAAAACATTCAAAATAATTACAATGATACAGATGCCACTGACAATATAAAAACAGCAACAGCATAAAAACAGGAACAAAGGCCTGTAGATATTAATTTAAAATAATATGCTAAATCTAACGCCATTTTATGGGCCGTTAGTGTCTTTATTGCAATTTTACTGCTTCATATATACCGTATTGGTCTGAGTATAAGACTCACTTTTTTCTTCTAGTTTAAGTTTTTTAACTAGGGGTGCGTCTTATAATCAGGCTGTTGCAATTCGGGTTTGCAGCCGCCCCTCCCCCAGGCTCAGCAGAGAAAGGGCAGCAAAATACTCACTGCTGCTGCTCAGCTGTTCAGTGAGGGCCTTTGAATGGCATGGGACATTGCTGGAAGAAGCAGCGAGGCTAAGAGGAGATTTCGGAGCATGTGTTTGTTTTTAGTGGAGATAATGGCAGAGATACAGTGGGCTCCTTCTCTGCCCTGCAGGGCTTATGGTATGTCCTTTTTCTTTGATCAGTTGTTAATTTTTGTTCTCTGGTCTGCTGGGTTTTGTATCCTTTTGTAAAGCAAGATCACATACACTTTCATCCCCCTTCCCAGGCAATCAATGGTTTAGGCTGCAATCCTGTGCACACTTTCCTGAGAGTAAGCTCCATTGAGAACAGTGGGACATGCTTCTGAGTAGACATGCACATGATTACACTGTTAGTTAAATCACTGGCATAAATTTAATGCCAGTGACTTAATTAATTTTTTTTTAATAGCACCAAACTTTAAAGGTGCGTCTTATAATCAGGTGCATCTTATAATCAGGTGCATCTTATACTTGGGACAATACGGTATTTTGTAGCCAGGCTTGGGAGAAAGGGAGGCTAGAAATTGAGCAAACCAATAAAGGAAGAAACAAAGTCTCTACATTTGAGAGGCCGAATGCTCCCAAATTCATCAGTCAGTCTGCACAGGATCCACACCAGTTCCTCACCACCACTATTTAGTCCATGAGACCAGCTTCCTGCTGCCAATGTAGCACTGGCCCAGAGGCAAGGTGCCTGCCTTCTGCAGAGGCAATTCTCACATTTGGGGTTGCATATTACCTGTTGAACCAGGAGCAATAGTGACAAAGCCAGGCTATGATCCAGATGACTTAGCTCAGGATCTCTAGCTGTGACAGATGGAACTGCTATTGTGAAGGAGTCACATTTCCCCTGCCATGGCCACCAACAGCAGAGTTCTGCTTGTGCATGTAGGGGCTACATTGCTGGATCGCAAAAACTGGTATGGTATAGTGGCCAAGTGTGTAAGCTATGAGACAGAAGGACCTTGGTTCAAATCTCACCTCAACGATGAACTCGCCAGGTGATGGTTAGACAAGTCACTCTCTGTCTCAGCCAGCAACACAGGAATAATGACACTGACCTGTTGTATATCTCAGTACGTACAACTAGTCTAAGAAAAATGTTTTGAGTCTCTTTGGCAATTTGGATTCTTCTTTTAAATGTTTGCGCACTAGTATTAGTATTCATAATAAATAGGAGCTGCAATAAACATATAACATCAAGAAAGCAAATCTAAATTATGAACAGTTTTTCCCCTAGGGTAGGGGCCCTCAATTCCGGTGGTACACGTACCACTAGTGGTACGCAGGCCGCCGTTTGGTGGTAGTCAACCCCCCCCCCCCGGCTGGCAAGATGGTGGCTGCCATGGCAGCTGCGCCACACCATGCCAGAGCCCTGAAAACAGCGGCTCAAGCTCTGCCAAGTCAGCAGAGCTGGAGCGCACGGGCCTGCCCTTGCCCCTTTACCGCTTGATTTCTAGGCTCTGGCGCGGTGAAAACCCAGAAGTAAGTGGTGATGACGTCATCGCTACGCACTTCCGGTGGTACTTGGCGCAGCCAAAGAGGTGGTATGCCGCGCCACAGGGGTTGAGAACCCCTGCCCTAGGGATGACATGCCAGTTCTTTCTGACTTTTGTGACAAACATTTAAGGTTGCACTGAGACCTGCACATCTAAAACCCCCTTCCTGTTTGTTTACCTCGTGGGGCAGAATTCTGCAAAGTCACTTGGTTCATCTCAGGTACTGTCTTCAGAAATGGAAGTTCGATGTCTCCATCTTGCTCAGAAGCTTCCAAGGTCACTACCTAGGCCAATTAGTTGAAGAAGAGAATCAGCACCAAGACAAGCAAAACACAACAGAAAAAGGTAAGCGTACAAAAGTAGATGAGCATATTCTTTCTTAGTCGTTTCAGCGCTGTCCACTGATGGATTTCTAAGTTGGAAAAAATTGAGGAGTTTGGGCTATATATCTGCTCTGCAGGATTCATTCATTTCACAGCTTACACCCTGATTTTTCTGTCCAAATGGACATATCCAAGGAAGGGCTATAGCTAAGTGGAAGAGCACCTGCTTTGCATGCAGAAGCCCCCATGCCCAATCCCGGTAGGGTAGAAAACAAATAACTGCCTGAAACTTTGGAGATTTGCTGCCAATTTGGGTTGATTACATCACTTTAGATGGGTCAAAGGTCTGATTCAGTATAATGCAACTTCCTATTACATCAAAGTGGCCAGAGCTTAGTTCTAAAGACACAGTACAAAAAGGCTTGTCTGAACAGAATTTTGTCTATGAAGGTCACTAGGGCCACAATCCTATACACATTTACCTGGGAGTAAGTCCCATTAAAGTCAATGGGGCTTACTTTTGAGTACACATACATAGGATTGCACTGTAAGGGAGGGACAACAGAAAACAGTTTGCAATGCTCAACAACACCACTTACAGTAATAGTGCATTTGCCATAAGCTTCACAGGCTGCATTTCACCTCCCTCTTAGCCACATGTTTTAGTGCATCATGCTACCTTTCGGATAATTGGTGTCTCTGCATCCTCCTGTTGCCCTGTTTCAAGTTTCTTCTGCTTGTCGTTAGAAGAACCCACTTCCTTGGAATGATTACTAAGGGAGGAGACCTCCACGGTGGCCACTGTAGGGCTGGCACAGGAAACTGCAGTGCAGAGTTCTTTCTGGTCTGAAGATAATCCCAATTAGAAATAGAGAGACAAAAAACACCAAATATAGTATTTAAATAAGA
Organism: Plestiodon gilberti rubricaudatus; assembly: GCA_026170595.1. NCBI lineage: Eukaryota > Metazoa > Chordata > Lepidosauria > Squamata > Scincidae > Plestiodon > Plestiodon gilberti. The sequence goes on along the minus strand of JANXHW010000005.1, from coordinate 74,141,336 downwards.
TAGAGAATTGCAGCATTGTTTCAAGGTTGCTGAATTTTGTCTGTCTGTCTGTCTGTCTGTCTGTCTGTCTGTCTGTCTGTCACACTCACACACACACGTCTAAGAAAAATGTTTTGAGTTTCTTTGGCAATTTAGATTCTTCTTTTAAATGTTTACGCACTAGCACTAGTATTGTTATTCATAAGATAGATAGATGATAGATAGATGATAGATGGATAGATAGGAGCTGCACTAAACATATAACATCAAGAAAGCAAATCAGTGTAACTAGTGGCCATTATTTCCAGAAAGCAGCCACAATGCAGAACCTAACAAGGGCTGCAGAATTCAGTTCATTAAGCAGTTAGATTAATTGACTCAAACATGGTCCCAATTAGTAGACAACGTATTTCTTTTAAATGCTGTATTATTATTTTGAATATAATTACTTTGAAAAACTAAGGATAATGGGTGAACTCTTAGAAGAAGCAGTCCCCCTTCACTCTTGCACAGAATGCCTTGTCTAAGATGGTGCCTGGTGCTGCAACACATGCATACAACATAAACCAAGGATGCATGCCTCTTTCTTTTAAAGTGCTCGTTTAATTCATATGCAGACTAGTACAGATTTGATGGCTTACAGCCCAATCCTAACCAACTTTCCTGCGCTGATGCAGCTGTGCCAACAGGGTGCGCACTGCATTCTGTGTTGGGAAGGCAGTCCCGGAGGCCTCCTCAAGGTAAGGCAACGTTTGCTCCCTTACCTCAGAGCTGTACGGCGGTTGCATTGGCACTGGAAAGTTGGTTAGGATTGGGCTGTTAATCAATTCATAGCGCAATCCTGCGCATGTCTACTCAGAAGTAGGTCCCATTGAGTTCTGAGGCTTAATTCCAGGTATGTGTTATAGAATTGCAGCCTAAAATGAATACAGCAGATCAACCAGGACTTCTAAAACCACAAATAAACCATGCAAAAACAAATAGGAAGCTTATAATGTGTTTAATTCTCTGTCAATGGCTCTGGGTAGGGTATACGGGATCCTGAGTACTGCAATCCTAAACATGCCTAGGACTTACTTCCAAATAAACAATGCATAGGATTGTGCTGTAAGCATCAAAAACATTAAGGTTGCAATTCTATTTACACATGTGGGAATAAGCCCCACTGAACTCACTAAAATTTACTTCTGAGTAAACATATACAGGATTGTGCTGTGATTTAATTAGCAGTGGCTTTTAAAATCAGTTTCATATGATACATAACTTCAGAGCTATTTTGTATGCTTTGGTTTTGAAAAACAACAACTCATAAGAACATAAGAAGAGCCCTGCTGGATCAGGCCAAAGGCCCATCTAGTCCAGCTTCCTATGTCTCACAGTGGCCCACCATATGCCTCAGGGAGCACACAAGACAACAAGATACCTGTTTCCTGTTGTCACTCCCTTGCATCTGGCACAGAGAAAACCTACTTCTAAAACCAGGAGGTTGCTTATGGCTTGTAACCTGTGATAGTCTTTTCCTCCATGAATCTATCCAAACCCCTTTTAAAGGCATCTAGGTCAGGTGCCATCACCTGTGGCATGGTATGTCCCACAGATTAATTACATGCTGGGTGAAGAAATATTTTGTCTGTTCAACTCTCCCTCCACTCAATTTTAGAGCATGTCCCCTGGTTCTGGTGTTGTGCGAGAGGGAGAACTTCCCTCTATCCACTCTCTCCATCCCATGCATAATTTTATACGTCTCAATCATGTCCCTCCTCAGGCAACTTTTTTCTAGACTGAAAAGCCCCAAATGCTGTAGCCTTTCCTCATAAGGGAGGTGCTCCAGCCCATGAATCATTTTGGTCGCTCTTTTCTGCACCTTTTCCAATTCAACTATATCCTTTTTGAGGTGGGGTGACCAGAACTGGACACAATACTCCAGATGTGGCCTTACCATCCATTTGTACAATGGCATAATGATATTGGCTGTTTTATTCTCAATCCCTTTTTTAATGATCCCGAGCATGGAATTGGCCTTCTTCACGGCCGCCGCACACTGGGTCGACACTCCTCTGGGTAGTTTCACACTAAATGGCCTCCCATATGGGAGAGCTCAAGGCCAACTTCCACAAGCCCCAGTGTGGGGAGATAGACAATCCGGCAGGGGTGGCGTTTGGCTCTGTGCTGCCTGGATCCCATCCTGAATGCTCTCTACACATGTGAACGCACTCACACACATGCAACCCCCATGGATGAGTGGAGAGGGTGGGCAAGCGAACAAAGAGACCCTGTCCCTTTTACTTACAACGAGCGCAGCGTACAGCCTCCCTGCTCCTTGCCGTTCCTCCCTGAAATGAATGGGAGCAGGAAATGCTGCGAACCCAGCACCCCCTGCTCATTCTCATCCCAAACAGGAGCAGCGTGAAGCAGGGAGGCTACACGTTGAGCTCATCGTAGGGTAAGGGGGCTCGCTCCAAATCGTCTTTCTCTGTTTACTTGGTGCTTTGTAAGCCCAAGTAGGCAAGAAGAAGTAATTTGGAGCCACAGAAACGTTCCCCCCTCCTTCTTCTTCCCCAGCAGCACCGGAGAGAGAAGGAGGCTGCTGCTGCGATCCTCTTCCAACTTTCTGGATCCTCTTTCAACTTCTAGCAAGCCAGAAGATGACTTGAGCCCCCAGTGACGTGACAGCTTGGAGAGGGCAGTGGACAGATGGGTTGGGGTCCGTTTGCGGCCCCTCCAAGGGTGCTGCTCCACGCAACCATTTCAAGTCGCTGCATGGCAAGGCCGGCGCTGCAAACTGGGGTCCTGTGTGAACCTAGTCAAGAGTTCGAAAAGAAAACGCTTGCAGGTTTGGCTAAAATGCATCTTGAAACAACAAACCTGGAGGTGCCCGTTCCGAATCAGTTTTGTCTTTTTGGTTGGTATGTGTTGCTTCATCGATTAAGGAGCCCTGCGGAGAACATTTATGTTACCATCAAGCCATAAGATGAACAAATGCAAACTCTATGCTTTTCTAATGCAATGGGAGAATCTGCTTCTTGGACTCAGTGTGGCTTGGGTGGTAATTGCCAAGACACTTACTACAGAGCAGTCTTTAAAGATATCCATGGACTTTGATAGATCTTGAATTACACTGCTACACAGCAAACGATGTGAGGCTGATGATTAAGCCAACTTGTGCAGATGAAGAACATGCGCCAGAATCAGGGCCAGTCCATCCATGAGGATAACTGAAGCAATTCAGGATAACTGAAGAGAAATAGTCTTTGCTCGCTGAGCATCTTGCTGCGTATGGATAGGTGGTGTTATCGAGCATATAAGTGCACTAGTCCTCTAGAGTTTTATTGTCCCACAACAACACATATCCTTAAAACAAAGATATGTTTTAATACACATGGACTTTGGTAGTTGCAAATAAAAATATGACAATTGTGCCACTATCAGCTTTCTTTGCTGTGACAGCACCGACAACGTTTGAGCCCTAGTACCATTAAAACTGGGCAGTTCAACCATAATGGGGACATCCACTAAAACTGAGTGGCGGGAGAGTTAGAATGGACAAAAGAAAATATTTATTTACCCAGCGTGTAATTAATGTGTGGAACTCCTTGCCACAGGATGTGATGTTTGATACACCACCTATCCATACGCAGCAAGCTGCTCAGCAAGCAAAGAATATTTCTTTCTAAATAAGCAATATATGTTTATTGTCAAAATGGCAAACCCAAATCCAGCTTCCCCTCTTGTCCCTATAAAGTTTAGATCCTGACAATTCATGGCACGACATTATCATGTACTTCCCTGTCCCTTTCCAGTGGCAGTCAATAATATGAAGCGGAGCAGGAGATGTCGTCATATGTTTCAGAAACAAAATGAACAGGGGAAGCGGAAAGGGAAACTGGACAACCATCTTCAGCAGGCGGGGGGGGGGCTGCAACAAAGGGCCCAATCCTATCCAACTTCCCAGTGCTGATGCAGCCGTGTCAATGGGGTGTGCATGGTAACCTGCAGTGGGGGGGGGGCAGTCATAGAGACCTCCTCAAGTTAAGTGAACATTTGTTCCCTTACCTCAGGGCTACTTTGCAGCTACATCGGTGCTGGAAAATTGGATAGGATTGGGCCCAAAACGATCTAACCATGTGGACAGGCCAAATCACATAGGTCTTTCCCGTAAAACTGCCACTCCACACAAAAGTCCCAAGCGATCAGTCCCACTGTAGCGGACTACTGAGGCATTCTCCCAACTGCATAGGATCTGTTGGCAAATAAGCAGCTCCCACATGCCTGGGACATCATTGAAAGGGCACCAGAAATGCACTAGGAAAGATGGCATGGAAGGACACACACATACACACACAAAAGCTAATCCAACAGGGTTGTCCTTACAGTCTGCTCTCTGTGCTTGCTGTGCTCAATCAGCCTCTTCAGGACAAGCTCAGTGCTAGTGGAATCTTGATTCTCCTCCGAGGCACCATCCACTTCTGTCACGTTGTCAGGTTTGGACAATCGACTTGGCGAAGGGGCAAATACGAGCGCTGTGCATTCTCTCTCCCGCTCATCTTCCACTCCATTGAAGGTTTCTCCATTCATGCTGACTTTTCCATCCACCTGCAGGGCAAAGTTTCAGAACAAAATGAGTCACACAAATAAAACGAAGCATCTAGGCCAGGGCTTCTCAAACTGTGGGTCGTGGCCCAAGCCTCGGAAGGCCTCTGGAAGTGACTCCGGGTCACTTCCAGTTTTGCCAACGGGACTTCCGGTCGCATCGAGAGGCCTTTCTGAGGCGCATGGAGGCCTCCAGAGGCTATCATGGTGGGTCACAATGAGGGCACAGCTGCAGAAGGTGAGTCGTGGTGGCAGCAGGGACATTGAGAACCACTGATATAGGCAACCATTGTTATCTTTGAGAAGAAAGAGGTGAAGGATGTCTCTTGTAGTACCAGTGTCTCCAGCAGAGTGCAGCATGCATAAAACACTGAGATCCAAACTGCGGCCCCATGCGCCTGCTTGTTGTTGTTGTTGTTCAGTCGTTAAGTCGTGTCCGACCCTTCGTGATCCCATGAACCATATCTCGCCAGGCCTTCCTGTCCTCCACTATCTTCCTGAGTTCGCTCATTGTCATGTTCGTTGCATCGGTGATGCGCCTGCTGCATGGAAGTAAAAGTGAGTTCCAAACTACAGCATCCACATGGCTAATGTAACATGTAGTTCAGGTGTCACTCCAGTGCTATTCAGACGCCCAGTGTATGTTTCATCAGCAGCATGAGAGTTGCTTATCTGTGGCCTCATGGCATGCTGCTGTCTTATGGCTTAAGGATATTCCACATGCATAGAACCAGCTCTCATGGATGCTGTAGCAGTCGCCTGTACTGAGCAGGTGGGTTGGACTACATGACTTCCAAGGTCCCTCTCAACTGGAACATGCTATGCTTCTACGTGTCCTTCCCACACAACCATCAGCCAGAAGAAATTAAGGGCAGTGGCTGGGTGGGAAGGACCCACACAACTGACTTCAACTCATGTAGTTTCTGGCCTTTAAATGTCACAGCATCTATAGGGTGAAGCCACAAGTAAGCAGCTTCCACACTATTGTACAAAGGACATTTTTGAGGGGAGAGGCTGTGGCTCAGTGGCAGACCGCAGAAGATATCAGGTTCAATCCCAGGTGTACCAGGGAAAGATTCTTGTCTGAAGCCCTGGAGTGCCACTGGCAGGGAAGACAACAATGAGCTAGATGGAACAATGCTCTGGCTCAGTATAAGGCAGACTTCTATGTTCATAAGTACCTCAAAGCATAGAGCAGGGCTTCTTCTCAAAGTGAGAGTCGCGACCCACTTAGTGGATCGTGACCTGATGCAGAGGGGGGTTGTGGCCTGGGCCCTCCCACTCGCCCTTGCTCCAGTTTGACTTCAAATCAGTGACATTCCGGAAAGTGAATTATTCACCGGGAGGGTGGGAAGGCCTCTTCTGGGTCGCACCAAGCCAGTGACCCACTCTACTGGCCTCTGCAGGCCTCTGAATGGCCCACAGAAGCCTTGGGACGCCACTTCCGGTTTGCTTTTGAAAATCGGAAGTGGCTTTCCAAGGCTTCTGTGGGCCATTCTGAGACCCGCAGAGGCCAGTAGAGTAGGTCGTCAACTTGGCACGACCCAGAAGAGGCTTCCCCCCCCCACATACAGTGGATCATTCCGGCATCGTGACCCACCACAGAGGATGAGGTGGGTTGCGGCACCGAGAAGATTGAGAACCGCTAGCATAGAGAGTCTATTCATGGTGGAGACGTAAGACTACACCACACCCTCTCAATCCCCTCAACATGCCTGTTTGACACTTGGGGAGTTCTTACAGCTTAAGCTAGCTTTGAAATGTATCATTCAACCTACCTTAAAGGTTTTCAAAACCTGCTGTGTGTTTTTGGGCTGCGAGTAAGGCTTGGGGGTCAGCATAGGCACTGCCTTGGAGATGAAAGGTTTGTTTGGAGAGGTGCGGCCTGTGGAAATGCTGGTTTCTGATCCGCTGGTGGGAGCAATGGTTGCTTCTACCTTGGCAGTGTATTTAGGGGCAGGGAGTGACTGTTGCCGTAAGTATCTCAGGGGATTTGAATCCTTAGATGGGGACGATGAATTTGGCTCAGCTGAATGGCTTCTCTCCAGAATTTTTGGCATCTCCAAGCGTTCAAGGACAGCTTCACTAATCGTGAATCTCTCGATATATTGTTGGAGAATACTCTCTGCCTCCTCATGTGACCGGGCATTCTTGTACGCTTCATGCAGCTCTTTCTCTCTCCTCTCTCTGTTTTGGGTATAATAGAAGCAAGATAGCCATCACATAATAAATACCTACCATAGCTGCTCATGTTGGCAAAAGAGAGAAGGCCCAGCTCATACCCAATTTGCAATGGGGCTGAGCAAAATAGTAACCAGTTTCTTTCCCAAAGGTCACTCAGTACTCTTAAGCATGAAAACCATTTTATACAAACATCAGAATCAGAATGAAAACGGTTTTGTGGTCTATTCCACTTCAGGCTGCAGGTGAGAGACTGAATTGTGGAAATATCTAGTGGAACCTCAAGAACTTTCAGTGCCTGAGGCAGAGTGCAAAATGTCAATCTGCCCCCCCCCCGCCCACCACAACCTCATCTGCCAGCCTCCTGCTCCTCAATACCCGATTGACTGCGCAATCATGCGCAAGATATGGCTGGCGGAGGAATTGCTCCGCTGGCCTAGGGTGTTGCAAAAGTGCCATAAAGTACTTTCGCAGCACCCTGGGAGTAAGTGGCGCTAGTGCCGAGGCTGTCACCACTCACTCCACACCGGATGACACCCACGCAGCCGGATGCAGGTAAGTGCTGCGCCCGGCGGTGGGAGAGCGGGCTGGGGTGATGGGGGAGGAGGCAATTGGCCGGCCAGGCAAGGGAGGGGGTGGGGATATCGGTGGCGCACTCCAAATTAATTTTAATTTATGCGTTTTTAATATACATGCAGATTTCCAAGAACGGAACCCCCACATAAATCAAGAAGTACCTACACCTGTGATTCTGATGACTGTGCAAACAGATAATGAGCCTATACATTTGACCATTTTATCATATACTGTATTTCTTCAATTCTAAGACGCATGTTTTTTCCCAATTAAGCATTTCAAAAGATGGGGTACGTCTTAGAATCGAAGGTCTCCAAAAAGCACCCCAAAATGCTATCTTCTTACTTACTGGGGCTTGGGGGAGCTTCAGGGAGACTTGCACGACCCTCTGCAGGCCTCCCCGATCTTCAGTTCGGCAAAAAACGGTGATTTTCAGCCATTTCCGGTATTCGCGAAAACCAGAAATGGCCAAAAATCGCTGTTTTTCGCCGAACTGAAGATCGGGGAGGCCTGCAGAGGGTTGCGCAGGCCTCTCTGAAGCTCCCCCAAGCCCAGGTAATGAAGGAAATGGCACTTTCTGGCGGGGCCAGAAATGCTATGCAAAGGCAGTACACTCAGTCATCCTCAGCTGCAGGAGACATGCTGGAGAGAGTTGGTGCTGAGCGGGTAGATTCAATGAAGGGAGGTGAGTCTTACAATCGATGGATTTTTTTCCCCCTGCTGGTGGTACTGACAGTAAAGGTGCGCCTTAGAATTTATGGCGCCTTAGACTCGAAGAAATACGGTATTTAACAATCCATTTAACTACCTGATGCGTTGTGAAAATTCCTCATCATCTGGCTGAATGATACAGCTAGGCCTTGTCTGTTCATCGGTATAGCCTGACTGTGTCACCATTAGACTAAAGGAAGCAGCAACTACAATGTTATGTGGCCTTGTTTCCTTAAGAGAACTTACTTTTCTTCCACAATCTCTCTGTAAGTCTTGATGCTTTTCCTTCGCTCACTGGTCCCATCAATGCCAGTCAGTAACCGTTCCATCTTCTTTCTCTCAGCTTCTTTTTTTAATAAGTCCTGTGAAGCACTTCTCCGGCGACTTTTCCATCGGGCTAAATCCTGCAGGAGGAACAAAAAAAAAAGCACCCTACTTAGCAGGCATAACATTGAAAATCAACCCCTGTGAAACAGGTCAGGCCAGGCCCCTGGTCTTCAACTGCTGGGTCAAGAAGACTCACAAGGAGATAGCACTCTCATCATCACTATCATTTGCTCTCTTCATTTAGAATTTTGATTTGTGTGTTAAGAGAACAATTGAAAGAGCGTGACCAGAGGACAAACGATGGGATAGCTCTCCTGTACTTTTAACAAAAACAACAAAAAGTCTTAAAGACTAACGCATTTATTGTAGCATAAGCTTTCATGGACTATGACAAATTTGTTAAAATAAGATGTATTACTCTTTAAGATGTCATAAGTCATTTGGTTGATTTTGCTGCTATAAACTAACATGGCTACTGCTCTGGGCGTTGTACCTTTAATAGTTAATAATAGTTCACAGCAATTGTTTTGAGCTTTTAAATGTACAAAGTGCTTCTTATAATCCATAACAATCTGGTAAGATAGGTCCACTATTATCGTCCTTCCCAAATTGCAGATTTATGGTTGAGGCTAAGAGAGGGCAATTTGTCTAATGGCACCTAGTGAGTTCAGGACAGAGACGACACTTGGCACTTCCTGGTTGACAGTTCAATTCTTTAGCCACCCTGCTACACCGGCTCTTAGCAGGTGCAGTTTTTCTCACTGCTGCATCGACCAAAATTGTCTCTTCTTCTGTGCAACTATTTAATGTAGAGGAGCTCTGTCTTCCCTTGTAACTGGTTGTTCTAGAAACTAAAGAAGGAAGATGGACATGTACTACTGAAAATGTAAAAGTGGGTCTCATGTTGCAGGCGGCAGTCAGACCCGAGTCCTGGTTCTGAAGACTACTGGGAGGTTGACAGTCTTGATCAAAGCCACCCAATGACCATCAGCATGGCTGAGCAGAATCTGAATCCAGGTTTCCCCTGACCAATTCCAACACACTGTCCATACACCATATAACACTGGCTCAACATCTCTTTCTACTTGGCAACTACAACAAAATGAAGCATGAGCAATAGATATGACAAAGATATTCACACACACACACACACACACACACACACACACACACACACACACACACACACTTAAAGATTAGATCTCAAAAGCCTATATGATCAAGGCAGAAATCATATTTCTAAAGGAAAAATAAAGCACACTGTGAAAACCAAAAATCAATGCAAGGTGGAAGATGGCTGACTGAATTTTATTGTGGATTTCAGGCACAATTTATGAAGCACTGTTGTTCTAAAACCTTTATTCATTTTAGTACTGGGTTGATGGGAGGCACCTGAGAAAGCATCACTGAGGGTACATCTGCAGCAGCCAACTTTGTGCCGAATCGATCACTGAAAATAGCATGAGAAGTCAGAGATGGAACTCAAGGAAGTGAGAGTTGCCACCAGGCACACATAGTTAGCTGAAGCCATTTTAGTGCCTGAGGCAGGAAATCTAAATGGGGCCGTCCACACGGTGATAGCAATATAACAAATTGATGGTTTGCCACTCATTAATGGCAGCAACAATTCTGCGGCGGCCTGAAGTGAGCCACTTTCTTCTGCCTAATGGTAGGGCTGATCCTACAGACACACCCTTAAAGCCGGAGCTACACTGTGCGCGTTCGCGTTGAGTCTGCGTTCCGTGTGCGTCTGGTGTCCTGCCCCCAGGGCAAACAACGGACTCTGATTGGCTGGACGTAGTGCGGACGCAGCAAAAGTCGACGCCACCTTGACTTTTGCTGCGTCCACACTACGTCCGGCCAATCAGAGCCGTTGTCTGACCTGGGGGCGGGACACCAGATGCACACGGAACGCGGACGCGACGGGTACAGTGTAGCTCCGGCTTAACTGAACAGAAACTGCATACCAGAAGTGTGTTAATAGATTTCTTCTTGTATCTCTTTGATACACAGTGTTTCTTGCAGTTGGTGTCTCCAGATTTAACAATTCACCATGAGTTTGGGATGCTTGACAGATGCATTGACACTGAACTTCTTCCACACAAGTGTCCTCTAGTTTGCTTATGCTTGCAACCATGTGAGCCAGAACTGCATACACATGTCAACACGAGATTGCAATTCTCCACAATCTTGGAAGCTCCAGAATACATTTATGAGTCACACATTGCAGGAATAAGCAAGCTGCCTGTGCCCCGTACAATCTATTATAATCAACTTTTCCCTGTTTCTATAAGTCATGGGTGGCCAACCTTCCACCATTAGGGCCTCTGCATTCTTAAGAGTTGTATAGATTGTAGAAGTCAGAATCTTGGCAGCTGAAAGTGCTGATGGTGCTGCTAAAGCAGCTGCACCTCCTGAAATGCCCTCACCTATGCAACCATTAAAAGGCCAGGAACATTTATGTCTAAAGGTTGGCCGCCCCTGCTGTAAGTGATCCCTATAGAACAGCAACAGAATCATAGGACAAAAGTGTGCTGCCCTCTGACAATGAAGAATTGCACAGAAGAGAAAGCTGCATAACGCACAAACAAAATAGTGAACAAAATAGTAAATAGGCTTATGTGGTATGCATTCAACTTCTATAACCAAAAGTCTAACACCACAATCCTATGCATTTCTACTCTGAAGTAAATCCCATTGAGTTCAATGGGGCTTACTACCAGGTAAGTGTGTCTAGGACTGCACTCTAATTCCTAGAAAGATGCTAGGAACAACACAAATGGGCAGAAAAGTCCCATGAGGGGTTGGTTTGAGAGTTACCGGTGGGACAGGATAGCTGCATACTATGTACACAGATTGAAAAGCCATTAAAGTGCTTGCACGAGGAGCATTACTGTTACAGTACAGTACTCAAAGAAAACAGCCCTTTGGGAGATCTGGGGCTTGTGTCTCTGCAGCAGTCCCACGGTCTCATACTCACATCCTGCCATCGATCCTCATCTTCTTTCAGCTGGTGGTGAATCGTCTGCAGCTTTTCATGGCGGGCTTTGCTGTGAGGTTGCATCACAGCAGCCTCGTCTGCACACCTCATGTCAAACATGCTCATGCTCCTGAAGGGGAAAAGGTAGAACAATAAGCATGGGAGTGATCCAGCATGACCGCTGATAAGACTTTGAACATTTCAGCCACAGGAGGGTGCTAGAGCAAAATTAAACGCTTCTCCTCCTCTGAAAAGTTCTGAAATCACTCTTAACTTAGAGCAGCTTTGACTGTATGCTCACCACTTCAAAAGTCATGTTTTTTTCCCTTATGCATAATGCTCAGCATCAATTATGTGATGTATGAGCAGACTGCTGATTTATGGCGCATTCCAGTAATACTAAAAGAAGAGCTGGAGGTACGTCCAAGCCCTTTTGCTTGGCATCTAATGTGAATCCAACATAGTTCTGTACCCACATCAGTACCATATTTCTCAACTGTCCCTTGTTTAATATGAGCCAGTAATCAACATCTATAGACAATGTTCCTGCACTAATGGCTTTATCAACACTAGTAGTTTTCAAACTGTTTTCTGGGGATCTCTCACGTTCCTTGAAAGTTTGTAATCAAGGAACGCTTTGTAAGTTTGATAGTGGTAGGAAAATCGCCCTGTAAAACACTTTCCCCATCTCTACGGATCTTATCCTGCAATGCACAGTCATGGGGAGGGCTGAACATGCTTTAGGCCCTTCTCTTAGTTCATGTGGGGTGATGGTGAGACTTGGACCAGTCTGGCTAGTGCCCCACACCAACCAAGTGTGCACCACAGAATAGCAGAATTTTATTGTATGCAGAATTCTCTGGTATGCACAGGGGTTCTGAGAAAGATGCTCAGGAGTTATTCAGCATATGTGGAGAGCGCTTCCTAAACGTTAGAAAGTTTGAAAACCATATGTCTAAATTTTAGACATGAAAAGTCTGTAAATTAAGTTACTCCGAGAAAAGCTTTCTTCTGAAACAACTGAAGTGAAACCTCAGATTTCCTGAATAACGAGAGACAGTTGTGAGGTGGAGACATAATGCAGGTTATAATGCCAATGGTAAATATGCTGTGAGAGCCATCCGTATGGTGCGTGCGCATGCAGAGCAAATGTTTACGTGACTTTGTTATTTTGTTTAGGAAAATCAGGGTACCGTTAACACTTATTAACACATTATGACATGACAAGCAACAGTAAATTTTTGTGCCATAACCATCTCTTTTGCACAATGAAGTTAGAGGTTGGTTATTAACATTAAGCAAGATAAAAATGTCACAAGCACAGCATGTAGTACAACAACTCAAAGATTGGATACAGTACATAGTTGGCTACTTTTCAATACATATTTACAGAATGTGCACCACATTTCTGGCAACCTTTAGACAGAAATGCAGGTTAGACATTTTAAAAGTTAACAGCCCTACCTAAATCTCTGTGCGGTGATGCAGCAGCTCCAGGGGCAGTAGCGTTCCTATGACATACACCCCGTGCCGGAAGTGATGTAACGGTAACGGCAGCAGCCGTTATCGCTCACTCAGAGGCGCAGGGCAGGCAGGAGGGCCAAACACGTTGATGGCTCTCCTCACTCGCCCCAGCGAATGGGACGATCCGTGCTGCTGCCAGCCGCCGTTGCACCCTCCCACCCGCCTGCTGCTTGGGGCCCAATTCTGACACACGGGGGCCCACCGCCCCAAAGCCCCCACCGCTGATGACACCACTGCGAGGGGGACCTGTGGTTGCTGGAGGTCTCCTCAGGTTAAGGGGACACTTGTTCCCGTGCCCCAGGGTAAGCCCCAGCAGCTGCAACAGGACAACTCACACCTGAGACAGCAGTATCGCTGCTGCAGTTCCCCGTTGATCCGTGCAGGCAGACCAGGCCCAAGAAGGGGGTTTGGATATGGTGCACACTGGCTTCGTCATCCTGCCCCCTCCCAGAACTGGCCTATTATTCCAGTTTCATTATTAGTTGCCTATTAAAGCAATTCATGCAATTAGAAGGCATACAATTTAGATAACTATGTAATAATAATAATAAAACACTGAACAACCAAAAATAATGTTCTATTCAAGAGAAAGTCACTTTGGGTAGCAGACTCTGGGAGGAATATGATTTGCCTGCTTCCAATCTTCATTTATGTGTGCCAAGAAAATAACAGAGCTGCAGTTCAGAAAAGGGATACAGCAACGTGACTTTTTTATTCAGATGCAAAAATATTTTGAAATCCAGTACTGTTAGCAGCTTTGATCAGGGAAGCCACAACTGGTATAAAATCAATACAAGCTTGCAGTGTGGATACGTCCACTGCTGTTTATCAGCATATACAGTACTAATACCACAACATAGAAAAAAAAAACCGTAAGTCACCTTGGGCTCCTCTCAATGGGGAGGGGAAAGGTGGGATACAAATATTTTTAAAAATAGTATACTCCCAGCTACCACACACATAAGAACAAAAGAAGAGCCCTGCCGGATCAGGCCAAAGGCCCATCTAGTCCAGCTTCCTGTATCACACAGTGGCCCCACCAGATGCCTCAGGGAGCACAAGACAACAAGATAACCTGTTTCCTGCTGCCATTCCCCTGCACCTGGCATACAGAGAAAACCTACTTCTAAAACCAGGAGGTTGCACACAACCGGTCTGCATAGCTAATTTCGTACTTGTAAGTGTGAGAGTTGCTCAGAATTGCCTAAATTATGTCTTAGAACCCTAAATCACGGTATTCCTTCTCCTCATAAAAATGATGCTTTTAATACAATTTCCAGCAAAGTCTGAGGGTAGAATTTACAGTATATATATTTGTAATGAAATATACATCCCTCAGTACATTATAAAAATTATTTCTTGTGGGGATTATGAGAGGGATTTTTATTGTTACTTTTCATTTTTGCTCATAAGTACTAGTCCTTTAAAATGATGTAATATAATATTACAGGAAAACAATGAAACACCTTTAAAAAAAGTCAAGAGGGTTGGATATATTTCCCTTTGGGACTTCATAAGTTACAAGCAAGCAGTCGTGTTATTAAAAGTAAAGGAGAATGTTGTTTTAATGAACTAATGCCTACTTTGGTCTCTTTCTCAAACCAATCTTTTAGAGGAAGTCTAGAAAATGAATGAACTTTATTACCGAGCCGAATAGGCTCTGCCTAGACAAAGTGCTGGATACAAAAGGATAAACGGCCAGCCAGGGATGGGGACACCCAGAGGGAAACGGAATTCTTACCTTGTGAATCTCCTGTTCTGGGATGAGGAAGAGGGCATTCCTGACTGTGGGTTGTCCCTCCCACTTAGAAGGCAGGATCGGCTTGGCTGAAATTGTCTCCTCCCCGTGGGAGGGGCCTCCCAGAACCCAGTCCAGACTGAAGAGCTGAAGAGACACCTCTCCCAAGAAAACGCGCGCCGAAGGGCGCTCAAAGTGAGTGTAAAACAGGTAAAACTGGAAACAAAACCGTGTTAAACGTGGCCAAAAACAGATAAAAGAGAACAGACATGAAAAGAACCTCATTCTAGCCCAGGAGAAGAGGAACCTCAGAAGATGCGCCACCTCCGCCCATAGAAAGGGAGAACTGACACCGGCCCCAATCCCCAAGCTGTGAAGAGGCGGGACGGAATGCCCTCTTCCTCATCCCAGAACAGGAGATTCACAAGGTAAGAATTCCGTTTCTCTGGATCGAGGAAGAGGGCATTCCTGACTGTGGGATTTACCAGAGCCGTAAAACCAGGGCGGGCAGCGAAGGGCGTGAGATCATTGTGGCAAAACTTTCTGGAGAACCCTCCTACCAAAGGAGGCCTCAGCAGAAGCCATACGGTCGACCTTATAGTGTTTAAAAAAGGTATGTGTAGAAGACCAGGTGGCCGCCTTGCAAATGTCTTCCAGCGAGACAAAACCTTCATACGCTGCCGAAGTAGCAGCTCCCCTAACGGAATGTGCCGTGATACCCAGAGGGGGATGCTTTCCAACCATCCTGTAGGCGGAAGCGATAGATGCCTTCAGCCATGAGGAAATGGCAACCGAGGATGCCCTAGAGCCCATCCGAGGGCCTTCGAAATAGAGAAAGAGGGCCGAGGATTTACGGAAACCCTTAGTACGTTCGATATAAAAACGAAGCGCCCTCCGAACATCCAGGGTGTGGCATAATTTTTCCTTGGGATGCTTAGGATTAGGACAGAATGAAGGTAAGCACAGCTCCTGGGTACGATGGAACAACGAATTGACTTTGGGCACAAATTTGGGGTCCAGCCTGAGCACAACCTTGTCCCTGTGGAAGATACAGAGAGTAGGGTCTGTGGAAAGTGCCCCCAGCTCAGAGACCCTCCTGGCGCTGGTAACCGCCACCAAAAACAGGGTCTTATACGTGAGTTCCCTCAGCGGGGCAGTCGCCATAGGTTCAAAAGGAAGGTGAGGTAATGCCGAAAGTACCGTATTCAGATCCCAGGAGGGACATCTATGTACAGGTGGCGGATTGAGTAGAGACACCCCCCTCAAAAAACGTTTGACGTGTGGATGGGATGAGATATTTATGCGAAGGGATGCACCCAGAATGCCCTGAAGCGCCGCCACCTGCCTCCGCAAGGTATTAGTTGCGAGCCCCAACTCCAGACCATCCTGAAGAAACTCAAGGATGTGCTTAATCTTAGGCTTTGTGGGAGACACCCTCCCCTTTTTACACCACTCCACAAACCTCCTCCAGGTCACACAGTAAGCTCGACTAGTGGACACTCTGCGAGAAGCCAAAAGTGTGGAAACCACCCTTGAAGAGTAACCATGCCCGGTTAGGGCCGACCTTTCAACTTCCAAGCCGTGAGTCTGTAAAGCGTGGGACGTGGATGCAGGAGGGGACCCTGACGAAGGAGATCTTCCCGTGCGGGAAGGGGCCAGGGAGGTTCGACGGACAGATTGATCAGATCGGGGAACCAAGGTCTCCTGGGCCAGGAGGGCGCGATCAAAATCACCACAGATAACCCCTCACGAATCCTGCGAAGAACCCGGGGTAGGAGAGGAATTGGGGGAAAAGCATACAGGAGACCCGGAGGCCATTGGCACTGTAACGCGTCCATCCCCTCTGCTCCGCCTTCTAGCTGCCTTGAGTAAAACCTGGGCAGTTGAGAGTTTACCTTTGTGGCGAAGAGATCCATAACTGGATGCCCGAAGCGCTGTGTTACCATTAGGAAGACTTCCGGATGCAGCTGCCACTCCTCCTCCCGGAGGGTCTGCCGGCTTAGCCAATCCGCCATCACATTCCTTACCCCTGCCAGATGTTCGGCCCGGATCGACGCCAGGTTCTGTTCCGCCCAGGAGAGTAATAGCACAGCCTCCTTGTGCAATCCGGAGGATCGGGTTCCGCCCTGGCGATTTATGTAGGCCTTCGCCGAGGTGTTGTCGGTGCGGATGAGGACATGAGTGTTCAGCACCTGCTGGCGGAAAAACACTAGGGCCAACCTCACGGCCCGTAACTCCAATCTGTTCATACTGTACTGAACCTCCACCTGGGACCACGTCCCCTGCGCAAACTGCCCCAAGAGGTGCGCCCCCCAACCCCACAGACTCGCATCGGATGTGAGCACGGTCCGCTGGGGATGCAATAAAGACATGCCCTGAGCCGGGCAACCTCCCGTCACCCACCACGAAAGGGAGTCCTTGATCGAATCCGGAACCAGAACCTGCTCGTGACACTGCTGTTCTATCTGAGATTGGTAGGGCATGAGGAAACGCTGGAGCGGGCGCATGTGGAGGCGTGCCCAGGCAACCACGTCCTGGCAAGACACTAGGACCCCCAGGAGCGATGCCAGAAACATGATGTCCGCAGTCTGAGAACCCCTGACCCTGTTCACCATAGAGCAGAGAGTGGCTTGTCTGTCCCGGGACAGTGACACGCTGAATTGTGCCGTGTCCATAATCAGCCCCAGGTGTTCTATGCACTGCGAGGGGGTTCGGGAGCTCTTGGCCCAGTTTATCACAAACCCCAGTGATTGTAGGAGGTCCGTTGTGACCGAGAGGTCCGACAGAGCCTGGGACCGAGACGGAGATTTGACTAAGATGTCGTCCAGATAAGGATACACGTAGATTCCCTTCTGGCGCAGGAATGAGACTGGTGCTATTAGGAGTTTCGTAAAAACTCGGGGGGCTGCCGTGACCCCGAACGGCAGAGCTCGGAACTGGAGGTGGTTCCCTCCATAGCAGAAGCGAAGGAAGGCCCGATGACGCGGAAGAATGGGGACGTGGAGATACGCCTCTTGGAGATCGATAGATGTTAAGAAGTCGCCCTTGTCCAGGGCTGCCACGATTGATCTCCACGTTTCCATCCTGAAGCGTCGTTTCCGGAGAGACCTGTTCAGGGATTTCAGATCCAGGATGGGTCTGAGATCCCCATTCTTTTTTGGGACAAGAAAGAGGATGGAGTAGACCCCCCTCCCCCTCTGGAATGGGGGGACCGGTTCTATCGCCCCTATCTCTAGGAGATGACGGATAGAGTTGGAAAGGGATACCTGCCAGTCTGACCTGCGAACCTGGATCCACAGACCACTGCCGAAGCCAAATGTTGCGGCGAGCCACAACATTGGAAGCTAGGGCCCTGGCCTCCATTTGAAGGGCGTCAAAAGAAGCGTCGGCCAAAAAGGCCGCAGCAAGAGAAATCTTTTTAAGCGTATTCTTGGCCGTTTTGGACAGGCCATGCTCAGTGGCAGCGAGGTCCTCAGCCCATAAAAAGGAGGCACGTGCGAAGATGGAATTTACTGCCGAAGCACGTGCCGCCACTGAGGAGGCGTCAAAATTCCTCTTCAGGGCCGCCTCCACCCTCTTATCACAGGGGTCGCGAGGCCCCCCCTCACCTTCTGAGGGGATCACAGAGGCAGTGGCCAGGGCCGCCACCGGCGCGTCCACCACCGGAAACTTAAAGGACGCCATCACAGAATCAGAGAAGGAATAGAACTTGCTAACGAGGCGAGAGGGGTGTCTGGTTGCAGTAGGGGTACCCCACTCCGTATCGAGCACCCTCTGGAAAGCCTCAGGCAGAGGGACCGTTTCAGGTTTGATTGGTCCCTGAGGGAAAAGAACTCTGGATGACGAGCGAGCTTGTTCAGGCAGGGCCTCAAAGTTGGGGGGTGGGGCCAGGTTCAAAGATGTCACCACTTTGCTCAACATTCTGGGGAAGAGTTCGTGAGGGAAAAGGCGATCAAGTTTGGATTCCTGCGAAACATTGTCGTCCTCCCCCGACAGTTCCCCCTCCTCCTTACTGGAGTCAGGAGAAGAATAGTCCTCTGAAGAAGGAGAAGGAGACAGTTCAATAACAACATGTCTCCTGCGTTTCCTCATTGCCTTAGTCTTGGAGCCCCTCACAACTTTGCCCCTGGAAACCCTGCGTGGACGTTTGGGTAACAGTGTTTCCTCAGCTGAGGAGGCTGAAGACAGTAAAGAGAGGGGACTAGGGGACCTCCTGCGCTTGTGGCGCTGGGAGGACCTAGGCATAGCCCTTGAAACAGGTTTCAAAGCTCCCTGGACTGCCTCCTGGACAGCCCGCGCGATTTGGGCTTGAATGGCAGCGTCCAGGGGTTGCGGTTGGTTGGAGGGCCCCTCCCCCGATGCGAGAGACTCATCCCCCCCGGGGGCAGTCGCCTGGGCTACCTCAGTCATTGTCCAAAGGATCCCCCCGTCGAAATCAGCAAAGAACGCTCTTACCAGATGATCCAAACGACGGGGAGATCAATGCGCTCCCCCACAGCGCGCCGCCTCGGGGCTAAGGCCAACCGAGTGAAGGAGAAAAATCTCCGGGCCGCAGCCGCTTGGAGATCGGGGGGCGAAAAGCAAGCTGTATGCGCGCGTAGAAACGGCCTCCTAGAGGTCCGCTCTACCTCCGCGTCAGCTGCCGCTCAGCGGGAGACGAAGGGCGACGCCGGCTCGGCCGCCGCCTAAGCGCCTCAGCGCGAGGTTCCTCCCTCCTGCACAAGCGCCCGAGGACGCCAACGAAAAGCGCAGGCTACGGCCTCCCGGTGCGGCGAGGCCGAGCTCTGAAGCGCTGAGGCGATTCACCCAGTTCTCCCAGCCTGACAGGAAAAGGCGGGAAAGGGTGAGAGGAGGGGAAAGAGCAAAACAGCGAGGAGAAAGGAGAAAAAACACGGAGAAAAAGGAGAGAAGACTAGGAAAAGAGGAAAGGTAATAGAGAAACTGGAAAATAAACGATTAATTTCCTATTGAAGTGTAGAGCCAGAAAAGCCTGCGACCTGTCTCTAGGAAGGCAGGATCGGACTGGGTTCTGGGAGGCCCCTCCCACGGGGAGGAGACAATTTCAGCCAAGCCGATCCTGCCTTCTAAGTGGGAGGGACAACCCACAGTCAGGAATGCCCTCTTCCTCGATCCAGAGAAAGTTCTAACCAAAGGGCCCCAAGGTGAGAGATCCTGAGCTGGAACCTAAACTAGGGCTGGAGGTGGTGCCCAAAGTGCAACAAGCAGAAAGTACCGCCCTGTTGATCTGACACAGTCAGAAGGCTGCAGCCCCAGAGGCGTCACTAGGGTTTGCATCACCCGGTGTGAGCTCATCGCGTCACCCCAGTGATGTCGCTAGGGTTGGTGTCACCTGGTGCAGCAACTCATGGTGTCACCCCCATTAATTCTATTTATTTTAATATATCACAGTACAGGTCACAACAAATCAGTAACCAACAAAAAAACCCAGTGGCCAACTTGATGACACTCACACAACTGGATAAGAGTTCTAGTATTAGCTCTGATATATAGAAATGAGAGCTGACTCATCCTAAGACCTTATTGGTTCCATGCTGTGTCATAACAACACCTCAATGGCTCTCAGAACAATCAGACTTGTTGGTTTTGAGTTAAAGAAATCCACTTTTTGTTACTTAAGGCCGTTGTGTTTTCTTTTTCCTGATTTGTGGCCATGTCCGCAACCCTTGCAACCCCATAGTGACGCCATTGTGTGGCCCTAGTATTTATACCAGGCCTAGTCAATCCAGAGGCTTGAAATGGCCTGCCTATCATAGAGGCTGATATTGCACACCCCTATTCTCTGCTGTGCCTGAGCACCCAGAGCCCTGGGCAGGTCCTGGTCTCAGGCTAGGAGGTCCCTGCATTCAGACGGGATTCCCTGATGTGGCAAAGCAATGTTAAGCCATGAAAAACTAACTAGAAGTCACACAAAGTGCAGTGCATCAAAAGCAGCCTCAGCAGGTTGCAAGTGTAAGCAGAGCAAGGCAGAGTAGGGAGAAACTACTTAGCACTTGGAAGGCGTTACTGACGTCCTTAGCGTTACTGACTTGTTTTAACGTGATTTTAGTGTGTTTTTAATTGGTTTCAATGCTTTTTTATTCTTTTACACGGCTTTTAAACCTGTATTGACCAAGTCTTTGAAAACCTAGCACTTTTCTTGCAGTCATTTTTCAGCACAAAGTCACCCTCCCTCAATCTGTTTTTCTCCTTGCGTTGGAAGCAGTATGGTGACTGCCTCTCTCCCCCCCCCCCATCACAGATGGGAAAGCAAGCTTGGGAAGGTGAAGTTTTGAACACCCTACCAACAAAAAGGGAATGGGTTAAGTGTTTTAAGTTAGAGCGGAAGCTTTCATGGCTAGGTATGCAAGATATAGAGTATATAGATGCCATGTACAAATAATATCAAAGCCAGGATAAGATTTAAAACAATTTAAAATTCAAGGCTGAAGATGGTGCACAAAATCGACGATTCGTCTTAATCTTAAGACATCTTCTGGGTGGTGATAGCTTGGCTGTTAGGGTGGTACTGAGGACCAACCGACAGAATGGAACTTTAAAGGAAATACCAGGTAGAACTAAACAGTAATCTTAAAGGAACATAGGCAGATTCATAAGACAAAAACATTCTATAAACTAACAGGCTGAAAAGAGTGCGGGAAAACCAAGAGCTGATTTGAAATGGAACCGGGAGCTAATTGGAAGCAGAACTCCAATTAGTGGGAGCTAATTGGAAGCGGAAGTGGATTGTTAAGTGTTTTCCTTCCACTCTCAATTATGACTTATAAAGTGGATTCTCAGTTTTTGGAATAAAACAGAACACTTAGAACTCATGTCATGTTTAGTGGAGATCCTCGATCCTGAACGGTTCATTTAACCGTGCTTTGGCTTTTGAATTTCAACCAATAGTAACACGCAATACACTTTCCCTCAGCTTTCTACTCCAAAGGCTGCAGTTGTAGGAGCCTTCCATAGCTCTCATTCCGATTCCTTCAGTTACAGCAGAGCAGATGAATGCCCTGAGGTCCACAGAGCTAAAAGAGAGGATTGCACCTCAAATTAACAGAGGCCAGCTTTTACAGCAGCAATGACATGCTTTACTGCTTTCTCCACAATTATTGCTTCAATGCAACAGAGCACATATCACCACAGTGTACGTTAAAGCACATATATTTCAAACAGCTCTGCATTAGAACAATGGAAATTAATAATGGTGCATCAGCTGCATTTTAAATTAGTAATAAGTATGGGAAGCATGCAGCTTAAATTGTATAAAGCAACCCAGTGAACACACAACAACTTACTCTGCGTCATCAGACACAGGAGTTCTGGAGCCGAATCTATAAAACCAAATATAAAATTAGAGACTTGGGGAGGGGGGGGGGAAGAAGGCATCAATTGCAAGGGGAGGAAGGGGAGGCAGAGAGAAAGAGAGAAGCACATGAGTAGATCGGTTTTCATTTGAAGTCCAACCCCTTCCATCAGTCTAGATCGCTGAAAGAACATTACATTTCAAAACAGCAAAGTGCAATAACTCTTTACACAATGACAACAATGGCTTTTAGAATCAATGCAAAAAAAAAAAAGCTTTTAAAATTCAGAACACCTTGTTAGTGAGCCACACTGTGAAACTGTGTGTAGGAAACAGTTCCTCATATTTTTTTTAAAAAGCCAATATAAAGAGTGTACCCTGCTTTACAAGGTGAGTTTTTATGAGGTGCAGTAGTTGTATTTCCACAAGCAGTAATCAGGTCTCATTAAAAAGACACAAAGTATTTATACCATGCACACAAGAGGCTGTAGGACGCCATTTGCAGTAGAGAAACTGAAAACATTATATTGGAAACTAACACATATGCTGTAAGTAAGGTGAATATTTCTATTGAGACTTTGCATGTCTGATGTTTCTATGCTCCTTATTTATGAAAAATCAGTCACCCCGATTCCATTTCCTTTGACAGAACTCAAACTTTATATCTGTATGGAACAGGCACAACTACTGAAATTTCTTGTGAGCGTCCAAAAGAATACTTGCCAATGGGTATCCCCCTGACCCCGTTTTGTTGATACCATTTTACCCCATTTTGTTGATATTTCTTAAAGCTCTGGGTGAAGAAAAATTATGCATGGCTTGCAAAGACTTTATTAGGTTGAAAAGAGACTACCAGTGCACAAGATTGTTAATCCATAACCAAACAAGTCAAGCAAGAACAAAACAGATTTGGTTTCAGCACGCACACGGAAACACACTCTGTATGTGACCATACAGAGCTTTTAGATGCAAGTTGTGAATCATACGACAGCTCACATTTGTGTATGCTCATCTTCTAGCGATGAACATTCTCTGTTGTTTCCTTCAGGAATTTCCTGTGTTTCAGAAGAATAACCCGGGTGGACTGGTTTGGCATCAAACGTAGTCTCCTGAGCAGCAGAAGACACATCTTCTTGTCCTAGACACAGTTTCTCTGGCATGTCTCGATCCAGTTTGGATTCAGGTTGCAAGGTCAGCCTTTGAGGGCTTTCTGCAAACAGCTTTGGATGTCTTTCAGCAACTACTATGTCTGTCATAATAACGCTAAAAGAGTAATTTCTATTTTAGCTTGCAAGGAGATGCACCACACATGCCCACTGTACAAACCTATCTCTGCATCAATTAGAGATGGGTAACAAGCAGGAATATATCACACAAGCATGCAAGGCAACACTGAGGACAAACAGAATTTGAAATGCTTGTAATTCTGTGCCTCCAGCCTGACAGGAGAACTAGACTGTATTGTCTCACCTAAAGATGACAGCAAATTATTTTTTGCAGGAGGCTACTAGGCTTTGTTTACATTGGCCGGCCTTTCCCACACTAGATAAATCATGGTTGGCCAGCAGCTTTAATGGTGCCACAGACAGCACAGTCATTGGGGCTCTGTGATCCAACAATAAGAGTAAGAGGACCATGAGCCTTGCTGTACCATAGGGAAAGGACTGCACTCCCACTGCACACTAGAAGCAAAACCATAGCAAAGCATTCAGGGGCAGGACTTCCATATGTATTGACAGAGCAGCTCTGTCTCATACTTTGGAATTGTGGTGCAGTTGCAAAAACGTTGGCCACCAACGTTGTCTGAATATGGAGCCACAGCATAGATTTACCCCGAAATACAGTATGCATTTCTGTCGTGCTCCTCCATCAGAAAGTAATTTGAAAAAAAACTCCTTTGAAATTCACCAGCATGCTCCCACCCAATCAACCAGCAGGTGCTCTATGGTCATAAGACTAAATTTCACCATCCTGGAGACAGCCAGGAGAGCCAGTCTGGTACAATGGTTAGGGCTCAAGACTACCCCAGAGATTAAAATCCCCATTCAGCTATGAAATCACTGGGTGACTCTTGCCCAACCTACCTAACAGGGTTGTTGTGAGAACAACATGGGGGGGGAGGGGAAGAATAACTATTCTGTGCTGCTCGGAGGAAGGGTGGAATAAAGATGGATCAATCAATCGATAGTAGAAAGCGTATGCTGCCCAGTGTACTTGATTTTTTAAGACCCTTGTATAAAGACTCAAGGACTCACAATCGTTCCCTCACCCCACTAATGATCCCAATTATCCAGACATCTTGATCATTCAAATTCACTGTATCATCATCATCATCATACATTTCTAGAATAACATGACTCTTTATAAACAGCACTCCCATTTATCCAAATATTTCGGTTGTCCTGACAACTCAAATACCAATTGTGTTACCATCCCAGAGACAAAGTTGTTCGCTAAGCACAGTCTCTGGTTCAACAATCCTTCTAGTCCAGAAAACTATATAATTGCCAATTCTAGGTGTTTCAGAAGGTGAAAATCCCTTTAAAGTAAGAAGTTGCCCAAGAGGGAAAGTGGTTGCTGGTCTCAGGAGGAAAAGTCTTTGAGATTCTGTTCTAACTATATATCCTTTATATAGCATTTTTTTTTAAAAAAGAGAATTTTGCTCCACATTGCAACCTTAAAAAAAGGTAAAGGTGACCTCTGAAAATTAAGTCCAGTCGTGTCCGACTCTAGGGTGTGGTGCTCATCCCCATTTCAAAGCCAAAGAGCCAGCGTTGTCCGAAGACGCCGCCGTGGTCATGTGGCTGGCATGACTCTCCTTGCCGCAGTGCGTAGCATGCGGCTGGAACACGGAGCGCTGTTTACCTTCCCGCAAGTGGTACCTATTTATCTACTCACATTAACATGCTTTGGAACTGCTAGGTTGGCAGGAGCTGGCCAAGCAACGAGCTCACCCCGTCGCAGATTTGAACTGCCGACCTTTTGATCGACAGCTCATGGTTCAGCGGTTTAACCCACTGCGCCACCTGCTGGCCATAGTGCAACCTTACTGGTCCATAAAATTTACCAGCTCACCCCCCCCAAAAAAAAATGTTACTAGCTCACCTGTCTACACATACCTGTGGGAGTCATTCATAATCTAAGGTAAATGAACCATCAACTTTGGTTACTCTTCTCTGCCTAAGTTACCTGGAAACAAGTCATACTCATCCGAGGCAGCCAGGAAAATGGCAGTTTACAAGCTTGGCATATTTTTGAGAACTGGGGAACAGTGAAACTTGTACCCATGAGAAATTATAGAAGAAATGAAAGACCACAAAATAGCCTTCTGACCTCTTCACTTTCTGCGAAGTCTTTACAAGCTCCTTAGTAGCCTCCTCACCATTCTGCTGCTTCGACAAAGAAACTAGCAGGAACTGGCTAACACTTGGTCCCTTCTGCTTTGGAAAAGCACCAGTTCTTCTCATCATCATGTCATCTTTTGCTGGATTTCCAGCTCCCATTTTGTCTCCTGTTGCATCGTTCTTGGGCTGTTCCTGGCCTTTTGACTTCCCATCATCTTCAGAAGTAACAACAGAGCTTATGGAAACAGCTGAATGTGTTTCGTGACCATGTTGCACTGTGCAACTCGGTGGTGAACTGCTGCTAAGGCAATTGTGGGTACTATTATTCAGGAGACAACTGAAAAGCAAGGTGGCAAAACATAGCTGCAGCAGCACAGGCACAGCATACAACAGCCTGCACTATGGTCTGCAAAACAGTCTGAGTTGCATGATGCTGTTGTAAGTCCTAAACCTAAGCACATCTCAGCCTGGTCAGTGGCTGCCCCGGAGTTCCATACAAGACACACTGAGCTCCTTCTAGGAAGCACAAAATATAAATTAAATAAACTACAGCTAGAAACATGATATTTGACTTACATCCAGCATGTGAGACACTCATTCAGAAAAAAATGAACACTATAAAGATGCAAAATTACATGCAAAAATCACAAAAACAAAATCACCTCTTACACACAAACGGCCAGCAACTGACAACAGCAACTATTAAATAACCGCACAGTTAGAGGAAAATCTTCAAAAGTCAAACACTGTTGAAAACATATGTTTGCCTAGCATTCTTTTTAAGCCTTCTCATGAATAAGAATCCTCAACTGTTAAGGCAAGCCTCTTCCATTGTCCCACCACGTTTATAATTATGGCACCTTTCCTAAACCTTAACCTAAGATCAAAAACTTGCTGTAGTGTAAAGCTTCTAAAAATCTCTAGTCTAAATATGTTCACTTTTCCTCACATTGCTAGCATTCCAAACCTTTAATCATATTTGTTGTTTTCCTTTATTAAACAATAGCAACCAGCTATTTTTTGTTGGCAGGTATTAATTAGACGGTTTCTTTTTTCTGCTCTTGTCAAGAAGTGGAATAATAATACATAGTTAGGATTACATGCAAAGCAGGCAGAAGCAGCGCATAACCGCTGGTTCCCAGTTTCTGACCTTTCTGTTTTTGGTGGAGTCTTCCAATCTCCCCAAAGAGCAACATTTCCTTGCTGTTTCAATGGACGGCGATTGATTACTGTCAGGGGAGGATAACATGTGCGAACTGGACTAGTAGATTTCTGAAAAGTTCCAAATCTTCTAGCCAACATGTCATCTCTCTCAAGATCTGGGAAGCTGCCATCCAACTCTTCCTCACTACTGTCATGCCATTGGCTCAAACTGCTTGGAATTTGCTTCAGAAAATCTTCACAAGCCTTCAAGGTGGATGAATTATATGTATCCATATCAGACAACATTGTTTCACTGACAATACAAGATGGAGAGCATGAGAGAAGGGAGGGAAGGTAATGAGAAACACATGGAAGCACGAAGGAAAAGCCCTCTCCCTTATTCATCTTATCTTTCAAAGTGAACATCTGAGTTTCTTACTAGTACTTGAAAGAATTCCATATTGACACAACAGTGGACTGGTTAGATAAAGGAAAGCCAAATGATTGTAAATTCTGGCCTCTGTGCTTGGCTTCACAGAAAACAGAAATGATTTTGCAGCACAGAAAAGACAGCGCAATCCACTTTTAACATCATGCACACTTCAAAAGGTTCCAGAGGGATGAAAAGTAACTTTTTAATAAGCTTCCTTCAGTAGAAGAACTCACTTCTGTAATGTACTGACAGAAATGAAGCAAACGCTGTACTACCATTTCAGATAAAGAAGCACCATATAAAGCAGCACTCTTGGCATGCCCAAAGGGAGCAAGCTGAACTAATAAGGCTTTGAGAAGCCTTGCTGAATAGTGATGATCAGCAAATGAATCTTTCAAGGTGATTTGACTGCCCCCTACAGAGGAGTGCTCATCATTACCAACAATTTAGTTCAACACACAAGGTCATTCCATCTTTTGCTTGCTTTTCTATTCTTCTGTACACTATACAGTTGGATCCACACAGGAGATACCAACACGTGAACTGCTAAATTGGAAGCATGAAAGACAGCACCTGAAAATAAAACAGGGTCTAATGGCCTTTTTTCATGGTAACATCACTTTTTTGGTCTCTAGTTTAGCATACTCATGCATGGCCTTCGGTTTATTGATCTGAATGCAGGACAGAGATCAGGGCAGGTATTATATGGCTTTCCTGCATGTCACACCACACCCCATCCTTCCATCCCCCAAGTTTCCCTTTCAGAACATGCTTTCCACCACCATCATAATCCAATAACCTAAAAGGTTCTTTAGCATCCCTCAAGTTCAGAAAGTAGGTCAAGAAACAGGTGCAAGAGAAGTTTCAAGAGAAACCGGGGGGGAGGGGAGGGGAGGGGATTCTGCCCACACAAACACATAGCGATTTCCTTCAAACTTCTCTTACACTTTATTCCCAAACTGCTTTGTCAAGTAAAGGGAGTATTATCTGAAAGGAAGATTCTTTTGGGGCATGGGACAAGTTAGGTGCATACACAAATTGTGTGCATACACTCCTCTGAATTCAGGCCATGGTGAGAAGTGGCTTCCATCAAGATACAGCTGCCCTTTTCTTATATAACAAACAGAATACCTGGGGTTAGCATGCGGCCTGCAGACTTCATCAGTATGCTCAACTGACTTGCCATGGCTCACAGAGAGCGAGGATGACGCGTCGCTGGAGCTCCCAAGAGCCCCAGCTGTTTCCCTGCTGGGATCCTCTTCCATTTCATCTCTAGTCGCGACCCTAGCAATGGAAAGCTTCTCCCATTTCTGATGGTCAATTTCCGTCACTGGCCCAAAGTGCACAAACCTCTGCTTGGGGCTGGTGGCCTTCTTGTACATTCTCGCTTTGTGGCTTGCAAAATCATTACGATGGGCAGCTTTTGCTGCCACTTCAGAGGACAGAAAAGAATCTTGAGTGTCTGTAAGTTCCTCGTCGCTAATAAGGAAGATGTAAACAAAAGAGGCAGATAAAAGGCAACAGGAAAACTAAGGGGAAAAGCCAAAAAACCAAAGACCTTTAACCAGAAAACAAAAGGACAACCAACCAACCAACCAAAGTTAACTATAATCAAATCAAGAAAGCACACATACAACATGGAGGAAATTATTCCACCCAAAAGTAGAACACAAAAATGTTTACAGCCCTGCAAAAACTGAGCCAAACTATATTCAGAAAATGCTACGACCAGGACAAACAATAACAGTAGCTTGATGATGCTAATGTGTCTCGGAAATCAGGATAGTTCACTCACAAATGACTCTGGTGGCAATTTTTTTTAATCCTTTGTAAATAGGAAGCGACACTGTGCCCAAAGTCCCTACACTGAATAAGACAGAGCAGCATTTCTCAAACGGTGGGTCGGGACCCACTTGGTGGGTCTGGACCTGATTTCTGGTAGGTCCTACACAGAGCCTCCAATGAAAACACGGGTGATAGAAAGATCAGATTACTAATTGCCTCAAGCCCTATTCAAAAATCAGATAGCTGCTAATTGCCCTGCAAACAGCTGAGCTCCTGCGGTTTGCAAGCCTGTGTAAATATAGGGAGATAAATGTTTGAGCGTCTTTTTTATGGAGTGTTTTTACCAAGTCCATCAATGACAGGTAGTCAGAGCAGGTGAAAGCTGGGTCACACCATAACTAAGCCCCTCAAGCTTTGAGGCTGTTCATTAGGGCTGCCTCATTACCAGAAATGGACTGAGGCTTTTTTTGCAAATAAAGTAACAAACAATTACTAAGTTGTAGGTAAATAAATAAATAAATAAAGTCTCGTAAAGCTAGGTGGGTCCTCCTGATAGAGTGTCATTTTTAAAAGTGGGCCCCAGTAATAAAACGTTTGGGAACCACTGAGATAGAGAGCTATCGTCTAGCCATGCTGTGGGTAGACACATTCCCATGTAATGTTGAGCAGAGCTAGCAAGGCCTGTTGTAACAGCTGCTTCCTGCATGGGAGTGCCAAGAAAAGGGAACCCCAAAATGGAAACTTTAATCTCAAGTGTCAAGGGGAAGAGAAGTGTTTCATTTCAAATTGAGAATCTTAAGGATTATGGATAAGGAATATTCTTGGCTCCTGTACAGATGTGATCAAAAGAACGGTGAAAACAGTCTCCAGAATGACCAAGGAATGCTGTTCTTAGGCTGGGGGGGGGGAGGAGTACTTCTCTCTGGGGCTGCAACCCTATTGATAGCTTTCCTAAGCCCCATTGAACACAATGGGACTTACTTCTGCGTACACATGCATAGGATTGTACGACTGGTTGCGTAGGGAAGGACTAACAACTCACAATCATCAAGGAAACACAAAGCACCTATGCAGGCAATTAGTAGAAAAGAAAAGACAGTCTTTGAAAAAAGGCAGCAGAAAAGTTATTATTGAACCTTGCCACATAAAACACTCAGAATTTGCTGCATGCAGTATTTACACACCTGGAACTAAACCCTGCACATGTGTGAATTGCTGATCTTTAAAATGCAACCTTGAATACTACTATATTAACTTATAAAAAGACTTAGAGAGTAATATAAAAATGGACTTTCCCTCCCTTTATGAACACATGGTTTATTTTGCTATGTAACCACTTTGTGAACTTTTTAAAAAGCTGTACATAAATATTCTTACTACTACTGACGATGATAATGATAATGATAACAATAAATAAATAATAATACCTTGTCTTCCCTGAAACTTTCAGTCGGTCCCATGTCTCCTTATCTGCTTGTGTTATAGAACCGCTCACAAAAATGGGAAAGTCTAGCTGGGAAGGACTAGTAGCCTGTGTTTTCCGCTTAGCCAGGTCATCTCTTTCAATGTCAGGAACTTTTGCTCCGTCTTTCTCCTCAGACATATCTTCCTGAGGCAGCAGGGGTGGTTTCTCTTGCCTGGTTGAAGCCATATGTACTTTGTTTCCTCTAATTTAATGTACATTCCAAAATCAGCAGGACAAGAACAATTTGTGCGAACTAGGCAATGACAAATGGCATGCCAATAACCTAGTAGTCCATGACATGATATCAACTGAATTGTTGAATTAAATAGGAATAGGAAAATACTAGACAGTATTTAGGGGAAAACAAGAATTTATTGCTGCTACTTTAGTTACAGCCCAATCCTACCTAACTTTCTGCCTAGCAATCCGGTGAGGCCGGCACAGGCAACTCTGGATCCTGAGCAGAAAACGGGAGCAGGGAGGTCACCTTACCCCGGGTAAAACCCCGCCCCCGTTACGGGTCTCCTCAGATCTGTGGCCTCTTTTTTTTGTGCCTGGTTTTCCGATGGCTCTGGCCCGGCCCAGGACATGTTGCACTATTCCCAGACATTACTCATGTGCTAGACTGCAGACTGTTGACGCTCACATTGTTGCCACAAAGGCAACACATTTCATATGACTGAAAAGCAGCTGAAAATAATAACGTCTCACAAAAGGTTTTCTGAACTCTCTGGGAGAGGTACTCGTCATTACAGATGTAATTAATATTGTCAGAAAGATAGAATGTTTCTCTCTTTTTATCTAGAAGATACATCTCACATTACAAGCAAGCACAGAATAATATGTGTATGTTTCATTAAAAAAGTCATTGATTAACGCTATAGTCAGCTACAAAGTATTATTGGATTTTTTTAAAACATAGAGCAGGCACGGGCAGACCTCAGGCTTGCAGGATCTCCTTTGGTTTTTTGTTATTACAGCCCTGAGGGCTACCATCTAGAGCCAGGTGCTAGAGAGTGGCTCCAGGCAAAGCCAGGTGCAAAATAATGGCTCAGGTTTGCTGAGGCAAACCTCAGGTGGTGGAGCTAATTATCGACTGTATAATTGTATTAACTATGAATCATACATGACCTGCGTGAACAAGTACAAATATACGTGAGTGATTACAAATCAGAGAATCTAATGCTAAACAACTGGGAGGCCAGAAGGCTCTTGCCAATCTATTGCAAATCATCCAGCAATCTATCAGTAGATCCCTGACTTCTTCTGCCCATACCTACAATAAGCAAAACGACACAGTCTGGCTGTGCAGGTACCTAAAGTGACACCCGGAACAGCTGAGCTACACTTACTAAAACTGGTTCTTGGAGTTCCTGAAGTAAGCAAATTCTACCACTGGCTATATGTAATGGCTACCACTAAAGACAGTTTCATGGCTCAATCCTATCCTCAGCTGGAAAATAGTGTGCAGCGGTGCCAGTGTGGGCTCTGCTGGATGCTATGGACCGGACAGGGACCATGACGTGATAGAGAGGTAAGTTAAGAAAAATTTACTTACCTACTCCGCCACGCCATGGTCCCCAATGGGTCTATTCGGAACTGCGCCAGCTCTTTGACTGGCACAAGTCCAAATGGGCCCAAGTGGGGCGTGTCGAGGCTGGAAAGGGGGCATAGGGAAAATGATCAATAAAGTTGACTATTTAAAATATTTAACTCAATTTGAACAATACAGAAAAAAGCAGACTTGCACACCTTGCACATTCCTGTTTTTTCTTCCTTTTCCTCCCTTCTTCCATTTTACTTCGGTCTTTATTGGTATAAGACCCAAATAGGTAGTGATTAAATGGCATAGTAAGTTTTGGTTGATTCAGTCTTGCTTTACGTACAGCAAAGTCATCCTTCTCTAGGTCAGGAATTCTGTCGTCTCGTTCGTCTTCAGAACCAGAATCTTTTCGTTGATAGCTCAACATAAAGGGGTTCTCTTTGCGGAGGATGATATCTGGAGTAGGTTCGTTCATTTCACACACGTGCTTTTGACTGGTTCATAGTAAAGTTAAATGGGGAATCCAGATGTGACACAGAGAAAGACAACACACCTCTCCATATTTTTAGAAAATGAAATGAAATGTATTTATACGTGTTGTTAGTTGAGAGGAAATCGCCACAATTTAGGACCCCATGCTGCAAAACCTGGAATTCCATGCAAGTTCAACCAGTGGTTTGGGTCTTACTGTTTTTTATTAGTAGAGGAACAAACATGGCCACACCAGGAAGTACTCAATTCACCATTCCAAAGCGGGACATTTATTCTCAAACACTTTTCATTATTATTTCTCCTTTAATCAGAAACTATCACGTACTTTAAATAAAGGCCCTTTCTAGCTTATTTATCTGCTGCTTACAATACCTTAACATTAGTTTTTCTCTTTGTATGTCCCACTTCTATCACAGACCACAGCATCATCTTTAAGGAGATCAGAGCATGTCCACCCCTATCAAACTATTAAGAATTATGGTGCCACAAAAGTAAAAATATGTGCACAGTGTAATTTTATCTTTCAGTTATATCTTTGCTGCAATTCTGAAAGCAGTAGCACAGACAAAAATATATTCTGGAAGCTATTGCTAACAGAATTGTATTACTTCTGATATTTCTCTTTGTAATCTGACATAGGGAACCCAGATGTCACAGCTGCAACATTCAAAAAGTGACAAAAGAGTTTCATATTGAAGGCACAATGTGTACATTTGAAGCATGGATAATGGAACTGCACCACACTCAATTCACATTTGTTTTCTAACTTCCATGCCTTTAGAACCAGGGTATACTGTTGTGAAATAAATGGGAAAGAAGCCTAATCTTGTGTCATCGAGAAGGAAGTTATTACGGAGAAACTCAAAATATCTTCATCACAAATCTATGAGTTTCTAAATTGGTTTAGAATTCCCCAAGGGAATCCTACTCTGACTTTGCACATTACAGCATTTGAGGAAACATCAGCAAATTGTGCTCATCTGTTGGCACCTCCTTCGGTAGACTGTTAAATTTGTTCTTTATGCTTGGTGGCCATAACAACCATACTTCAGTGGAATTATAAACCAAAAACAATGACAAATGAAGACTATTCAAGTATCCTAGTGGGAAACAAAAAGCACCCAATCGGTATTACCCATTAAGTCAATTCCACAAAGTGTTGTCTCCGTTAAGAGCCAATGAGTCTGCTGGTAACACATGTAGTTTGGGCCAAACTACATGTGTTACCAGCAGACTCATTTCTTCAAATGCAGGTCTCTCCCAGTTACATGCAAAGTGGGGGTGGAGGCAGGGCCTGCCTTCCAGATGCAGGGCCTGATTGGACACACCCAGCAGTGATCATCACGTGATGATGTTGTTATCGCATCACAGTCAATTGCTTCCGGATTGCCCTGATTTCGGACCAAACGGAAGACAGGGAGGGTGGGAGGGCACTCCTAGTGCTGGCAGAGCGAAACGCTGCTGGAGCTTCGCAATCTGCTGAGCGCGGGCCCCTCCAACCCCACAGGAGCCCGGCCTTGGGAGGACGGTTATATTTAAAGTGCAAACAAGATGAGCACAAGGATGCTGATTCCACTCCCTCACATGCAACTTACCTATTGCAGCCCCTCTTCCCTGACACTTTTTTCCCAGCTAAGCTTACTTTTGGTACTGGAGTCCAGCAGGGGCAAAAATGACTTAGCAAGATAGGCTGTAGGGATAAGTAGTGGGAGTTTCTTCAAGCACATCTATGTACCCCTTTTTCATTTTAAATCACACCCAGCTCCACTAGAGATTGGGGCAGAGCCACACGGGCAGCCCAATCCTGCCTACAATTTAGACTGGTGGAGCACTGCTCCGCTGGTCTAGGGTGTCGCAAACATGCTGTAAAGCACATTTGCAGCACCTGGTGAGTAGGCAGTGCCGGTGCCAAGGCCAGCGTCGCTCTAATTACCCCAGATCTAGAGCTGCGCCCGCCAGAGCAGGTACATTCGGAGCACAGGTACATTTGGTCACCTGGAATAATGCACCAAGAAATGATGCTACATCATCACAATGTAGCATCATTCCCCAGTGCAAATGGATGGCATGAGGCAGCTGGTGGGAACACTGCCAGCACTTCAGCAGTGCTGCTGCTACTTGCACAGGTGCAATATGGGCAAATATAAGAGAACACCCACCACAAAGGACACCGCCCCAGAGTCATCTCAGTTTCATTCCTTCTTCCCCAAACCCATGCAGCCCCCCCCCATTTAGCTGAAATTGCTGGCAAAAGAATATTCAAATTATCAGCCCTACTCTTGCTTCCCCTGCCCTCCTGTCAATTTTTTTTTCCATGCAACACTAGCCTCAAACTGCATCTTCATTACAAATCTAAATACAATAGTTCTAAATTGGTTTCTGTATCATGGCTTTCCCAAAGGAATTCTATATTGTAGATTGTTAAAAGGGTATGTACAGATTATGTCCCTGCCAAGACTACCAGGGTTCCTGGGAGTTTGCATGTTCAGTGTAGACATGCTCTACTACCAACAACAGGAAAGATACGATGAAACTATAGCCTGCATGAATTCTTCTCAGTTCAATTTGATTTAGAGGTATTTTTTCTCTTTCCTCTTCTGTCAGCTGTCAGGATGGTGTAGTGGTTTGGGAGTCGGACTTAGACCTGGAAGATCCAGGTTCAAATCCCCGCTCAGCCACGAAGCTTCCTGGGTGACCTTGGGCCAGTCACTATCTCTCAGCCCCACCTACCTCACAGGGTTGTTGTGAGGACAAAAAGGAGGGGAGGAAATATGTACACCACTCTGAGCTCCTTGGAGGAAGGGCGGTATTAAAATGTGAAGACTAAATAAATAAATAAATATTATTCCCTTCTACAGATAACCATCCCTTTCAACATTGTTCAAAGACTTCAGACTGGTGGAGCACAATAAAAATGCAGCCAGGGTCTGAAAGATGTCTGCTGCTAAGGCTACCTCCTGTCACTATTTGCAAAAACCACACCTGAGGTACACAAAAATTGGGACAACAATGGAGAAGGAAACAATTACTTATGCTGCAGATTCTGGACAGTTTGCTCAAGGCAGAAAAAGAAGTCCTTGTAAAGAGAACACAAGGAGGTCTGCGGATAAGATGATGTCAGAGCCTTCTTCCACCCCTGCTGAATTTGGCTAAACAATGTGCTTGTCTACATGTGTTTGCCACTTTGAAGAGGAAATCTGTCATTGCAAGATTGGAGCTGGGCCTAATGGCCAAAGACCATTAAGCTCCGCCAAACACATGTGCTAAACGTATTATGGCCAACGCAACCCTGTTGGCCAAGGGATAACAGTATTGAGACCTCACATGTAAACGCACTATTGCTCTTCTGGTTTTTGAGAGATTTGACATGTTATCAGTTATATGGAGCAGGATGGGGAAGACTGACATTTTCATTACTATTTTGGTTCCTATCCAAATGTTGCACCCAAGTCTGACAGATTCTGTTTTCAAAGCACTCTTGTTTCCTTGGTTATGGCATGCCTTGTAACCGTTGTATCTTCCAAACATTCAGAGGGTTTATGTTACTGCCTATACTGCAACCTAACACACCAAGAAATCTTTAGACAAGCCTAAACTTCAATCAAAATCAAGCAATGTCAGAGGAAACATGAGCAACTCCCACTTCTTTTTGCACTTCCTGTGTGAATAATGGGCACTTGCATACCTTCCGCTGCTGCACTCACACATGTTCTCAAACATTTACAGTAAGTGGAACATACAACTTTGCTTTTCAGATTTGCTCTTCAAAGCTTTATTGTTCAACCAGTTGCAGACAGTGTCCATGAAGGCAGGTGGGTAGCTGACCCAACTTTCTTCAACTGATGCTTCCTTCATCTCTGACTGTTGATGGTTTGGGGCATTACAGACAAAGTTGGGTGGGGCAATGAACTGGCAGCTGATTTGAGGAAAAACCCTTGCTCATGCAAGTAGATCTACTTGCACAAGCAGCGTATCATGGGACCACAAAGCCAGGTGAGACTGTAGCTACACACACACACACACACACACACACACACACACACACACACACACACACACACACACACTCACTCACTCACTCACTCACTCAGAGTTGGTCTTCATTATCCACGGATCTGTTCCAGGATCCCTCATGAATAATAAAATCCACGGGTAATCAAACCTGTGGGGGGGGGGAGGCAATTCCGAGAAACCGGAAGTGCCTTTCAGAAGCCTCCAGGAGGCCTTCTGAAACCCTCCTTCCATGGGTTCGGAACCCGCGATTAGTCAAATCCGCAGGTTCCGAACCCGTGGAAAAAAAGAGCCGTGTGTGTGTGTGTGTGTGTGTGTGTGTGTGTGTGTGTGTGTGTGTGTGTGTGTGTGTGTGTGTGTGAACAACCGCAAGATACCCTAGTTCACAAGTCCAACATTATGCTGAGTAAATAACTCATGTTACGAGTGTAAACCACTCATATATCCGGTGTGTGTGTGTGTGTGTGTGTGTGCGACAACCTCAGAAGCAACAACCTTATAGTAACAACCTCAAGCTACCCTTGCGTGTGTTTGCTTAAGTTAGCCATCATTGAAACTGGTTCTGAGCTGGGAACGAATGATCTTTCTTTATGCAAAATGAGGGCTAATTTAGTGGGTATGCATGCATACACGTGCTGTTTGCAATTAAGCCACCCAGTGTATGTAGTTTCATTTACACTGCTGCATTTGGATAAACTGAAAATCAGGACCCAACTTAAAACATATAATCACGTTGAGCACATACTATTTTATACTATATTAATATGATGTTTTTAATGGACATTTTTGTCATGCTATTTTACAGTCTTCACCTTATGCTGTATCACTGTAAATTAACACATCTGTCAATTTACAGGACTTTGAAACAGAGGTTAAAAAAAGTTGGAGTTTAAATAACAGAAATCCTACAGCAGAAAGGAATATCCTGTTTTTGTTCAATCCCTCCTTACACCACAATCTTCCATGTACCAACACACACAAATCCTACAGATTAACCAATCCAATTCACACCATAGTATCACAGGTGTCAACGAATAAGGTGCCCAGCCCAGATACAAGACGTTGCTAACAGTTTCCCATTGCATGCTCGCTTACAGTACATTGTTAAACACTGTCTCCATGTTCTAACTGGTAACTGGAATGAGCTGGATACATTTACAAATTCCTGTTTTTAATTAGACATCCTTTAATGCAGCCACTCACTCCATACATGTGCTTGACAGAAGCATAGCCCAGCCAGCCCAAGAAAATGGAAGGCCTGAAAGCTGTTAAATATTCACAGTAATTGGATAGTGCAAATGTTTCCAACCAAAATTTAATGTAGTGTAATTACCATTTACAAGCAATGAGTTTAACACCACACAATACTGCAGTGCACAGCTGTCCAATTCCAGTTATTCTTTTCTGATGTGCTGTAATGAATTGTGGAAACGATGCAGGTATTTATTGGGTTAATTGCTTGTGTTACAGGAAGTGTTTTAAACAGCAAACTGAGGGGGGGGGGAAACACTGCACAGCAAATGCTAAATACGTGAGGCATGCAGCGTGGACTCCACAATGTGGTGCTAACCTGCTGCCATAGCGCTGTGCTGCTGGCATGACCTTAATACCAGCCTGCTCAAGCCTCCTTAACTTTCTGAGCTCTTGGGGATCATTTTCGGTATTTCTGGGCCCTGGTGTTTTGTTTGCAGAACGCGTAGGAGAAAGCTGTAAAGGGCCTCCTTGACTCATGTCTGTCAGAACAGGCTTCACAGGAGAGGCTGGAGTGGAAGCTGGACAGCCCAAGGGCTCCTCTTCAGACTGTGATGGCACTTCACTTTGTTCTTCTTCTATAGTTTCAGGATGGTTTTTGCTATTAAGTTATATAGGGCAAATTACTGCACAGAACACTCTGATCCTGTCCCTGGCATAGACCACGACATAGAAAAGTCAAAACTAAGTAAGGTACAGGGCCCCCCTCCCAGTATCCGTGGATCCGGGAATAGTGTTCCCCCCATCCGCAGGTTCCCAGTATCCGCAGGGGAGGGGGCAGGAACCTATCCCCCACAGATACCGGGGCCTCACTGTACTTAAGAAAACACATGTGAAAGGGTACAAAATAAAAATAAGAATGCTGGGGGCAGACTTCATCATTCAGTGCATAGATTATGGAAGAGTACCATCTTTGACCATGGCAACAGTCACTCTTGGGTGACTAGAATTTCCTTTTCTAAGTTGGTACACAAAGAGAATCTTTGTGTCTACCCAATGTTTTCAAGGTCAAACAGCTCCATTATTACGTATTTATTCCTTTATTAAAATAAGACAGTAGTAAACTCAAACATATGACAACAAACATCATCATTATTTTGAAAGGTCAGTGTATGGTACCATTTTGTTTTAAGTTGCATGGATGTGGAGGCTGAGAACCTA
Organism: Plestiodon gilberti rubricaudatus; assembly: GCA_026170595.1. Lineage (NCBI taxonomy): Eukaryota > Metazoa > Chordata > Lepidosauria > Squamata > Scincidae > Plestiodon > Plestiodon gilberti. The sequence continues at coordinate 74,102,793 of JANXHW010000005.1, read as the reverse complement.
TTTTCTTTTGTCACTGCAGCATCAGAAATAATTTCCTTGGAGGGATGAATATAACCAATTGCACCAATGTGTAGTCAGGCTTCATTTCAGTAGGGCGTGGAAACTAAGAAATTATGTCAAGGTCTTCAAAGAAAAGACAGATTTTTGAGAAACAAACAAGGATGGGGGGAAGCAAGCATAAGGATAGGGTAGTAGCATCCACAGGGACAATTCATAATGAGATTTAAGAGCTTCTGAACCAAACTTTTGGCTTCAAGTAATGTGTGTTGTATTAACACAAAACAACATCTAGGCAAAAATAACGCAGATCCAGACAACTTACGTACACAGGAAGGGCTCACTAAGTATCTCTATGATGTTTCCATACACCAAGAATAGACACAGTTGTTCACATAATGCTCTTTCCGAGGCAAACATCATTTCATGTGATTATTTTGCAACTGACCAAACAAGAAAAAAAAGGGGGGGGATCTACTGATCTACTCCAAATGAGTCATGTACTTTGTTAGGCTTAAATAGCTCTATGTATTTTGGTTTGCTTAATTGACACCCTGGCCTAGGCCTTACCTGAAAGGTCTCTCTCCTCCTAGTGGAGAAGTAGCAGTACTCCAACTCTTCCTGTACTCCTCACGATCCACTTTCTTCTTCCGTAGAGGAGCCGGAATATAGGCAGTCTGGTTACTCTTATTGGGGAGGTATTGGTTAAAAGGCACAACTGATTTGGGTTCACCATAGGACGTCCTTCTTGCAGACATATCGTCTTTTCTCACGTCTGGCAACTTTCGATGTGGCAAGTCAGATTCAGAATCACTACCTCTCCCTGTTTAAAAAGTAAACACTGTATGATAAAACAGGCAAGTAACTATTTTATCTGCACACAAAAAGTGACTTCTAGAAGCATTCTTAAGTCCCAAAGGCAAAAGATTCTCTCAACATGGAACGAGAATGGAGTTTTAAAATGGTCTGAGAAGCACATTCTACTTTGAAATTCTTCTTGAAGCCTCATAACATCACAATACACGGGAACACATATTTTTGTAGGAAATCACAGCTCTGCTGAACTAAACATTCTTTTACACTAGTGAGTTTACACTACTGAGTTTAGTGCAGGGCGCATTGTTTTTCACCCTGCACTGAAGGGGCAAATCCTAAGACACATTAAAGTGACAGCAGTAACAGAGAAAACACAGGTATAGCCTGTATCAGCTTTCCGACTATGATTCTGAATATGAAGTCAAATCTACAAGTACAACATTCACACAACTCTAAAAACTTCATTTAGTTATTTGCAGGTTTTAATACTGTAGCTGTCTTAAAAAGAAGTGCTACACTACAGTTACAGCTATATAAGACCAAAACAGAAAGATTGGTTTGCTAGATTAGTGACCAAAACCCAAACCATCAAGCAGTCCTTTTCACACATCAGTCAGCCAGATGCCTCCGAAAGGACGTCTATCATTATCGTTTGTCTCCAACATCGGATACTCAGGGGAATACTGTTCCTGATGATGGAGATTCCGTGGCAAAACAGACATTGACAAAGCTACCATTCATGAATTTTCTAATCCTTTGTGAAAAACCATCTAAACCAGGGGTTTTCAACCTTTGGAGGCTGGGATACCCCTTATCATGGTCCAATTTTCTGAAGTACCCCCTGCTAATTAACTGCTAATTAACTGGATTAATCAATTAATTAATTAGGTAATTAATCATTAAATAAAAAAGTACTAAAACAATTTTAAATGTGAAAAAATGTCTCACACACACACACACACACACAGGTTGAGAACCTCTGATCTAAACCAGTGGCCAACACCATCTCTTGTGGCAGCGAACCTATTAGACAAACATCTCCATCAGGTAACTCTGAGCTCAGGTCTTATGAGAGGAGAAAAATCTCTCAGCAATCATAGGCTTTACAAAAGAAACTCACAGCTTAGTCCTATGGGCTCTGGCTGGCAGCAGAACGCATGTTCCTCTGCTGGCCACTATTGAAAAAGTGCCAGAAAGCAGTTTCCGGCAACGTGCTCAGTAGCGTGCTGTCTGGAAGCCGGTGGGAAGGCTGGAGCCTTCCTACCTGTGTTGCTGGAGCTCCAGCCACCCGCAGGAGCAGATAAGCCACCACAGGAGGTGTGGGCGGGTGTGAGAGGGCAGAATGGGAGAGGGGAGGGGCATGATAGGGAGGCTGTGGGAGGGGTGGATTCGGCAGCGATGGCATGCACTGGATCCTACCCTCCATTTTCTCTTCTTCCCTGCCCCCTTTCTCTCCTTGGACTTGTGCTAGCGAAATCGCTAGCGCAGATTTGAGGAGACCCATTTTCAAGTCAAGAGGCTTACACTGGGGTAAGTGGATTTAAATCCCTTTTCCCTGCTGAAGCCTCTTGATCTGTCCCCCTTGCTGGATACAGCGCCTCCAGTTTTGGCGCAGTTGCACCAGTGGGGGGGGGGAGAATAGGATTGGGCTCTGAGAATTGTAATCAGCATCTCTTTTTTTTTGCGAAGACGACAGTGTTAGACACAAACAGACAGGAACAGAGATTCTACCAGGGCACCTTGTTCTTGCTACTACTAACTTCTTAGTAGTTTATTGGGGTTGAAGATGTGTGTTTGAGACCAAATACACATTTTAAACAAACACTGAGTGGGGAAAAACCATGTGTGGAGTGATACGAAGTGGAGCGATAGCCAGTAGGTAAAGGGTTAAGTATATTTCCCTTCCCTGTCACACCTTCGTGGGGAATACATTACCGTAAAGTCAAGTGCTGTGTGAAACAGCGCTATAGGAGATTGTTATGATGAGGCAGGAAATTGGAATTGATTGGCCCCACACTACCCAAGATGCACTGCCCTAGTTGGCTACAATAGCTGTCAACCAGGACAAGGAGTGCTGTAACAAATCAGTACTAAAGGAAGCACTGGAATTAAAGGGAGGCATTACAGTACACATTGGCACACAAGGTGCAGTTTGTCCATAGAATGCAACTCTGATAAAATTTGAAAAAATGGAGGAGACCGTTCCCTGGAGAACTATGAAGGGATGAATTTAGAAGTAACTTTGGAGCTAAATTTAATGATTGCAGTAGCAGAACTCATAATCTTCCTGCAGTTTTATACATTTACTTCCAGTGCAATGCTGTGCTTCTAGTCAGGGAAGATGAACACTCAAGAAGCAGAAAGGACTTGACCACAACTAAAGACCTGATGGTCATTCAGGTTTGGAAAGCCAGAAACTAGAAATTATTCTAGAAATTGTTAGAAATACTTGTTATTACTGCCATTAAAATACCATAAGTGAATTGTGTAGTTCAATGGACAGAGCTGTAGGCTTGGACAAGGGAGACATGAGTTCAAATCCCCACTAAGTCATGAAATGCACTTGGGAGATTTGGGGCCAGCTGCTCCCTTTCAGCGTAACCTACCTCACAGGGTTGTTGGAAGGATAAAAATCAGACATTTCCAAGTATGCCACTGTGAGCTTTCTGAGAAAGATAGGATGTGACTAGAGTCATCCTGTCCTCCTATGTGGTGCTACTTCTTATTCCCTCTACCTTATTGCAACTAAGCCTAAGTACGCATAACTGCAATAATCACATATTTTCCCTACCTTGGCAATATCCCTGTCACTTCTTCTGTTGTCTCCCTTGTGTCTATTTTAGATTCTGAGTCCCTCTTCTACTAAAAAGTGCATGCACACTGATAGCACTACATAAATATAACAAATAGAACACACGATTATTCAACAGAATTGCAAGTTCATTGAAGTCACTGGTCTTAAGCACGTTGCGTTGGATTGTGAATTTAAACACTGCACTTAAATGACATTTATGAGATCCGCAGAAGCAACAAAGATTCCTTTTTCAAAATTTTCCAGTTGAAGTCAGACTTAGGATAGGGAACTGAAGTCAGTTACCTTCCTAGATAATTGAGAGTCACATTTCTACCACACCATTGTCAAGAATATCCAGCAAGTTTCATTCTCTGTCAAATATTTGCACGTCATCCATTTTGTAAGTGATACATTTTTCAACAATTTTAAAGTTATGTCCCTGCTCAACCCAGCATCACATCCCTCCTAGTTGCTTGCTGGTGTCTCCCTTGTGTTATTCTCCCCCCCCCCCTTGTTAGCCCCTTTAGGACAGGGAAACAGCTTCTCATACCTTCATTTTGTTGAAAAGTGGAATAATAATAGTAATACCGTATTGTCCCCAGTATAAGACGCACCTGATTATAAGACGCACCCTTAAAGTTTGGTGCTATTAAAAAAATTTAATTAAATCACTGGCATTAAATTGCAACAGCCTGATTATAAGACGCACCCCTAGTTTAAAAACTTAACTTAGGAGAAAAAAGTGAGTCTTATACTCAGACCAATACGGTAATAAAGGTTCGTCTGTTTACCACTCAAGACATTTTTACTCAAGGGTGTATATACATAACAGGAGTTAAATGTTTATACCCTCTGGGCTGGGAGAAAATGGGCTTAATGGCAATTCCCCTTCCTCTGCAGCACCATGCATGGAAAGCAGTGCTTTCCCAACCTCATATTCTCATTACTGCTTGGTCCCAACTCCTTTATTAGTTAAAAACCAATGTCTACCCAAGACACTGTCTGCCTATACATTTAAGGCTCCAGAAGTATCATCTCATAAATTAGTCTGCTATATGATGTAAACTTTTCCCGGCAGCCTGTAACAGAAAGTGAAGGAAGACTTTAAATGCCGCACAAGCAGAATGATCTAAGGAGCTGGCAAGCCATAAATCAGCATTCAGGGCAAGTTCCTTTCCTCCTTCGTGGGATTAGCAAGGCACATCACGTTTCCACAACTGAAGCCAGCTTCTTGAGTGGCAGCGCATCAGCCATTTTACACCAAAAGGGCCATGTGTCACATTCAATAGGAGCCCTGGAGAGCACAGCTTACCATCGCTGCTTCCTCTCAGCACCACATCTGGAGATGGCGTCTGCTGAGAGCGAGAGCCAAAGGAATCCAGACTGTCAAAAGAATCATCTCTGCCATGGCGAGGAGGAGAAAGGGAATCGCTGCGTTCAGAATCCCAGGAGTCTACGTAGCCACTATCGCGGATGCTGCGCTTGGGGCTCTCAACCTCTTCTGTCTCCTAAAGTGGAAGAGGCAAAAAAAAGAAGAAGGGGGGGGGACTTTAAAGGAAACTGACTTGCACAAAACAGAACACAAGAAGAACTCTAAATGCCTCTAGTATGTGTGCCTCTAGGGCTGGACAGGCAATCTTTTCTTAGGAGAACTGGAAGGGGAATGATGGAGGCATTATTCCCCTTGGTGTACATACATGTTTCTTTTGTACCACTGGTTTCTATGCCAAACAGGTCTTGCAAGTTTCTGAAATACTACAAAAACCTACCAACCTCAATTTCATCAGAGAGGCAATGCTGGGACAAAAGAAATACGTGCCTGGCTTCAGGAAGCAATCTCTCACTCAGACCACTTTCAGTTCTCTTAAAAAGCTATCATCTGTCTCCAGCCCCGTTTACCAAAGGAGAGGAATGTACACACACCACAGGCATCAATGCCTTTGCTCACATCACCTTCAACACTCTTAAAATGACGATCTGTCTCTCATTTAAAATGTCCATCTTCTCTCTTCCCCAATCAAAAGCATACTCTCTTTTCAAATAAGAGACAACTGTGAAATGTAAAACTGGATCCACAGTAGTTATGAAGAACAGCAACAACAACAACAACTAGTGCACACCAGATTTATATACAGTCAGCTGGAAGAACGATCAAGATAAGCTGGGTTACATATTCCACAAAAGAGTAGGTGTAGTCATCTGTTGCAGCAAACATGACAAAAAGAGTCTATGACACCAGAAAAGACTAACCCATTTATTATAGCATTAGCTTTTGCAGAGCCTACTTCAATCAGATGCAGGTTTGCACATGTCCCAGAAATTAAAAATCCACCTGAAACGAGGCAGGTCCTTTACTGTCCATAGCATACAGGCAAAGGCATCTTGGATTTAAAACCAACAGGCAAGGCAGGTCTCAGCCTACCCAAAACAGCCCTCTCCGATCTCACTATTGTATCCGGCTGGGACACCAGCAGAGAGTCTTCGCAGTTGCTGCTTTTGGCTCAGCCAAATAACGAGGCAGTGTGCTCCCGCAGCCTCTTTCTACCTTGAGGAGGAGAAATTCCTCTTATGAAAGAGGGGATGTCTTTTCTTCCCAAAGCAATCAGCAATGAAAAATATGCAAAACGCTTTTCCTGATGCCTCTGAAGAATTCCGTCTTGCTCTTTCCTTGTTGCCAGCTCCTGGCTCTGGGGGATATGAAAGCACTTGTAGCTGACCCACATGTTCAGAGCAGTGAGAACAATGGCCGTCTTTGACAGCCTCCCGATTATAAATTCTTTCCAGTGCAAGCTGCACATACTAAAACACTGAAAGCTCCAGCAGAGGGAAAAGGTCAGGGGAAGCCATCCTCAGCCCCGCGTTATTAGAACATTACCCCTTGTTTCAGCCAGTATCTTATCATCTGTTACAACAGCAGTGGCCAAGACAAACAAAAATAAGTGGCTTCAGTGAAAGGCAACCTTTTTCAAGTTTTTCCCCTTTCCCCTCCTCCTCCACCTCAGTAAAAAAAAAAAAAAAGGTAGGGACAATATTATCACTCTCACATGTGGTAGTCTGGAAGTCCCAAGATGAGAAATGCTCCTCTGAGGTCATTTAAAATGTTGAAAGCCGGGCCGGCAGCAGAAGAAAACGTACCTTTCATTGAAAGAGACGAGTTCAGAAGTATCTATGCCACCATGTGCCATAAATAAACAAGTCACACCTCAGGTCTGTTTTATGCGATTTTATGTACAGTACACAATTGTGTATACATCTAAAAATGTCAAGGAAAAATTGCACATGTTTGCAAACATCCTGGGTTTGCCATCAAGTGTATACTCAACAGGGAGCTGAAACCAATCACAAGTGCACTTGCAGATACTGTACAATACATATTTATTGTGTTAACTCTTTAGATGTACCCTACACATTTCCTAGGCATGCACCTTAAAAAAATAATCACAAAAAAACTTTGACAAATCGCAACTTCTCATTCTGCACAGGTGTTTTTTTTTTCAGGACTGGCAAGAACTCACTCTGCACCCTTGCAGTCTGAACTTGCATTACTATACTCAGAAGTAAGTTCTGCTGTGTTCACTGGAGTTTCCTCCCAAATAAGGGTGCACAGGATTGTAGCTCTCCAGTATACACACCTGAGAACCCACAAGATATGATGACTCTTCCCACCTATCCACAGTGGCGTCGCCAGGCGCCCCTGCTTCTGGTGCGGAAAACCTCAACGCCCCCCAAACGAATTAGCATACTTAATTAGCATAATAAGTTTCGGGGTTTTTTTTTTGCTTTTTTCTGTTTTTTTAAAGGTTTTTAGGGTTTTTTTTAGCGGTGGCGGGGCTTCTAATTGTTTGTGTATGCTTTGCGCCAACTTATCTTGTGTATAGGACCCTCCTGCAACGATCTCCATGGGCGACGATCTCCTCCGGGGGCGCAGATCGCTCCTCTGCTCTGCCGCCCCTGGCGCAAACTCTGTAAAGCGCCCAGCAGCGCTTTGCAGAGTTCACGCATGCGCAGACCGTCGATTGGAAACATCGTCGCTCTGCGCATGCGTGAAGTCTGTAAAGCGCTGCTGGGTGCTTTACAGAGTTCGCACCCGGAGCAGAGGGACGATCTGCGCCCTGGAAGAGATCGTCGCCCCTGGAGATCGTCGCGGGAGGGTCCTATACACAAGATAAGTTGGCGCAAAGCATACACAAACAATTAGAAGCCCCGCCACCGCTAAAAAAACCCTAAAAACCTGTAAAAAAACTGAAAAAAAGCAAAAAACCCACCAAAACTTAAGGAGGCTCGCCCCCCCCCCCCGGAGCCTTTCTGCCCCTACGCCCTGGGGCCCACCGCACCACCGCCCCATATCAGGCGACGCTTCTGCCTATCCAAACAGCAGATTACTTGGGCCAGTTTGTCCTGCCTTAATCATACCTACCAAGATGTGCTGTTCGGTAAGGAGGCGTCTCTGTGGTTTGTCCCAAACTTATAGCAATATCATTCTGAAGTCAAAATTATGTTATTAGTGAGGTGCCAGCAGAGGGAGAGCCTGCAGGGACCTCCAGGGACATGGTGCAGATGTGTTGCAATTGCACCCACTTAACAGCATCTTGGCCTCATAGTGCCAAGGACAGAGGTTGATTGCAATGGTCTCCCAAGGAGCTGCACTTTATTTCCCCAAAGGGGTGAATGGCAACCATTCATTCAACAGAAGAAAAGTGCATCTCCAGGACACCATTGGATGGGGACTAAGGCTGCAATTGTATACACACACCTGTGAAATCCTTGAAATCTGTGGGACTTACTTTGTGTGTCTGAGTAAACACACAAAGGACTGAATTGCAAACCCGCTTTCTTTCTCTAGAAATCTCGCTCATCATGAATCAAGCTTGCTTAGCCAAATCCTGCTTCTTAGGAACACAGGAAGCTGCCCATTGTCTACATAGACTAGTCTACACTGTTTGACAGTGGCTCTCCAGGGTTTCAGATGGGGTCTTTCCTTCAGTGCTACCTGGAGATGCCAGGGATTGAACCAACAACCTTCAGCATGCAGCCTTCTCTACCGCTATAGGGCCTCCCTATCCTTGGGCAGAGGAAGTCAGATGATCAGGGCTGAGGCTGCGAGGCTAGCAGCCTGTACATTTCACGCAGAGGTAAAATTCAAACCATAGACATCCCAGTTCACAGTCCTTAGCCATTATGTTGTACCAAAATACTCTTTAGGAACAGAAATGCAACCAGTACAAAACAGCTGATAGAAAATAGCACAGAAACAGACAAGAGCTTCACATATGAAGCAGGACCATTCAAATCCTCAACGTCCCACAGATCTCCCAGAGAGAGAGAAAAAATCGTATTAATTAGGGCCACTGAAAAGCTCGCTGCCAAAACTGCCATAGCGTGCTTAAAGCCAAGGTTCCCTAAGGCCAAGCTAGGAGACTGCAATAGCTGTAGGGTAAAAATAAATCACAGACGAAAGGAAGTGGCATTTAATATTTTAACATTTAAATAATTGGAGAGCAAGAACTCTAATCCTTCATGGTGCTGTCGTAATTCGGTTTAGCAATGGTAGCTACAGAAGTGACTAATAAGGCCTAATCCTATTCCAAGAATATAAATTCCAGGATATAAATATTTGAAATAATTTTTTAATTCTTTTTTTTTAAAAGTTACCCCAAGCTCATAAACAGCCACTTGCCCGATCACTTCGTGGTCAGCGGGCTCTGAAGCTTTACAAAAACTGGTACGTTGGGGTTTTCCCTCTAATTATTCATTTTTCACATTTGCCTTTCTGAAAAGCATGCAAGGCTAGTATGTGTTTACAGGCAGGCTAATTAAACATTTTTGTGAGACAGCAACTTTTGTATGTTTATTTGTGAACTTATTTGCAAGCCTAATATATACCAGTGGTTCCTCTTTGTGTGTGTGTGTGTGTGTGTGTGTGTGTGTGTGTGTGTGTGTGTGTGTGTGTGTGTGTGTGTGTGTGTGTGTGTGCGCGCAGCTGAATCCCTTAAGACAGTGTTTCTCAAACTTCTTTGACCTGCGGCTCCCTTGACCATTGGCAATCATTGGCCAATTGATGAACGTAAACCGGCTCCCCATTACATTATGTTGATGCCTTCCAATTGGCATTGCACTGTTTTCCGAGAGGATTCCATGGCACTCTGCGGCTCCCCTGGCTTGTTTCCACGGCTCCCAGTTTGGGAACCACTGCCTTAAGCTATAATACATAAATCCATATCTCCATCCTCTAATGCACTCTGCCACCCACTCAGGCCTCTCATTCCTTTTTGTCCCATATATACGCTAGTTTTAGCTCAGCATATGGAGCACAGGCAGTTGTAAAATTTCCCCAGCCTATATACAACTCACTGTACCTTCCATTCAGATTTCAGTGTATTTTGCTGCCTCCCACACAGGGGAAGGGCGACAGAGACAGCCCAACACATTTGGGTGACTGAGGCAAAAAATTCAAACGGTGCATATATGGTGGTAAAAATGCAATGCTAAACTATATAACGTACAATTTGCAGCTCCTTTCATGGTACGCCAAAAATGCTACTTGAGGTGGGTTGCCTCACCCTGCGTCATTTTAGGGCTGGCCATCCTCTTTGAGAAACTGTGGTATATACAGACATGATTTTAAACAGACCAGCATAGAATGTAATGCACATTAACAGTTATTTTACATCCGTATAATACAGCCATGCACTGTACAACTCTAAAAATGCACACTCTGCATGGTCAGAACAGAACCAACACTTCGGACCTAGGAGCCAATCTCATTACAACCGCTTTGCCTCTTGTACCGCTCCACAACCAAACCGACATCCTTCCCCAATTCCCTGAAGTTCCACATCTTGCATACCAATAGAATACATTCAATGCTTTGGCAGAATGCCAATTTCGGGGAAGTTTAAAAAAAAAAAGAGTATTGCTTGACTATCATGGAAAAGTTCAACAGCAAAAGGAATGAAAATCAGATGATCTACTCAGTGACACAGACCATTTTTCATTCATAAAGCATTTTCAAAATCTGAAACAGGGCTTAAGCATTTGAATGAATCAAAGAAAGCGCTAGCTGTAGGACAAAGCCTTGGTTCCCAAACCCTCATTTTTGTTAGCCTATTGCTTGAACAGAAGTGAAGTTCAGTCTGGGTTGGTCTGTCATGCCAGGTATATAAAAGGGCAGGAGAATGTGCCAAAGCATGCCAACTGAGAGCAGGTGCAGCAAAATGGTGAAGGGTGAGAGCTGAAAACCAGGAAGTACTGTACCTGGTTTGACTCACATTTCAGCCACAGGATTAGATAGCCTTTGTTTGGCAAGACAATACTGCCTCAGTCTCCACCTGTAATCTGGGTATAAGAATACTGGCCTACCTTAGAAGGCTGTTGTAAGGATTATCGAGATAATGGCCATGAAGATCACTGAATGCTCTAAAATGTATGCATTTGAAAGGTTTATATCCTGCCTTTCAGAAGAGGCACTACTAGGTTCAGGAACGGTGGGCAGTATACAGCTCATGAGTGGAGGCTATAAAAGGTGAGAAGGCGACCTCCAGAAAATGGAAGTCTTGCCCAAATGAAGAGAACAAAAAAAAGAACACAAAACTCTGACAAAAGAAGTGTAAGTTAACAATAAGGGGAGAAAAAAATAGTATGAGGTGCACGTGGCTAAAAACAGCAAAGCAAACAATAAAAATTTCTTCAAATACATCAAAAGCCGAAAATATGCTGGGGAGGCAGATGGACCAATAAGATAACAAGGTAATAAAGGGAAGGTTACAGAGGATAGGGAGACTGCAGAGAAGCTGAACAAGTTCTTTGTGTCTGTCATAAGAACATAAGAAGGGCTGTCTGTTGGATCAGGCCAAAGGCCCATCTAGTCCAGCTTCCTGTATCACACAGTGGCCCCACCAGATGCCTCAGAGAGCACAAGACAACAAGATACTTGTATCCTGTCGCCACTCCCTTGCACCTGGCACAAAGAAAACCTACTCCAGGTTTACTACAGGTTTACTGTCTTTACTACAGAAGATGTAGGGCAGGTACCCATGCCTGAACTGACCTTCTCAGGGACAGAGTTTGATTAACGGCCCGATTTTATCAGGCTCTACCACCGCCGGAACTAGCGTCCTTGCAGTGGTTGATACTTTACGGCATCATGAAAAGCACTTGGAGGCACGTGCTTTGGGGTCACCGCCACAGATGACAGGAAGGCCCCCGCTCGTGGTGGCAGCAAAGAGGAGCCCCGCCAACACCAGTAAGTCAGTGGGATGGGCAGAATGGGGTGGGAAGGACAGAGGGAGGGCCAGGGGCACATCAGAGGCGAGAGAGGGTGGTACCTGGCCTTCCCGGACACACGCCAGCTAAAGAGCTGGTGTGCATTTGAGGAGGCCCATTGGGGCCTCCAGGGCTTACACCGGGGAAAGGGGACAAACGGCCCTTTAGGCCGGCTACTGCATCTTAGGCAGGATCGGGCTGCCCGTCAGATAGAAGGGACAAGGTAGTGTATATTGAAATTAAACATTAACAAAGCACTGGGTGCAGGTGGCATCCCCGAAGCGTTCTTAAGGAACTGAAATGTGAAATTGCTGATCTCACAAAAATGTGTCACCTGTCCTTTAAATCGGCCTCCGTGCCAGATACTTAGTTGTGTGAAATGTCTGTCTCAGATTTAAGTGCTTGAGAATGGCGTCTGTATTCTGTTAACATAGTACCTGTCAAAGAAAATAAATGAACCATGGCACAGAAGAAAGGGGGAAAGTTGTTGGTGTGGGGTGTTGTTGTTTTTTGTAGTGGGGCTGGATGGAGGAAGTCCATCTTGTAGCTGGCCACACTATGTCTGACAAAGTATCATCAACAGAGCCCTAGAACTAGAAGCAGCAAAGTGAGGCTCAACCATTGTGGTTGTCATCATCAACTATAGTAGTCAGCTGCAAGTGACCTCACCTTGTTTCAGGGTGTTGGCTTGTATTTGGCCAGAATGACATGGCACCCCAGTGAGAAAGATGACATAATCCATCTGACCTTTCCAAGCAGAGGAGCCCCAGCCCAGCTGGTCTATAATGTGTGTTCTCTCTCTCTCTCTCTCTCTCTCTCTCTCTCTCTCTCTCTCTCAAGTACACATGCACACCCCTATCTTATTTTGCAATTTGTACTGCATTTGAGAACTGCATTGCATTTGAAATTGTACTGAAAATGTACTGCATTTGAAATTGTTACATGGCTGGAAATCCCATAATTCCGATCTCTTCACAATAAAACATTATACAACCATTAAAATTGGCTGAATAATATGACGGAAGTCACAGTAGGTGTATTCAAGGGACAGTTCCAACATCACTTGAAGAAGAAAAGTCTGCATTACATCCATTCAATATCTGTAAGAGCAGATAGAGAAATACTGCCTTAATCCTTATTTCATCTATATTCCATTCCACAACTGATGTGCTTCTCAAATAGTAAGGATAAAAATGCACCAAAACTGTTGGATGCAAGCCACGATATTTGGGAGACATTCACGGTCGTAGAAGAAAAATTCACTCTTATCCTCAAAGCAATAAAAATACCTTTCTCATCTGTGTTAGCAATCCTTCAAACTCCTTCAGGTTCAGCGTTGCTCCACTGTAGCAGGTGCTGCTGTTTGCTGTTTTCCCCAGCCAATAAATGGTGACTAAAACCTGAAGAATTCAATGCACATTAGTTGGAAAAATCAAAACCACTTTATCAGTTTAGCACAGTTACAGTGCAACCCTCTCTACATCTGAGACTGGAGGAGTGTTCATTATGCCGGTCTAGGGTGTCGCAAACGTGCCGCAAAGCATGTTTGCGGCACCCTAGGAGTAAACGCCGCCGGCAAAGAGACCGGCACAACTCCTCCCGCCCCAGATCTGAAGGAGCGCCCGCCGGGTAAGGTGAGTTCCTCACTGGGCAGTGGAGGAGTGGGGGGAGGGCAGAACAGGGGCGTTCTGGGAGGGGGGATTGGTCGGCTGGGCCCGGGAAAGGGGAAGGAGCAGCGGCGGCTCTGCCAGGATCCTATCCCCCTTCCTGGGCCTGCCCAGCATTATACTGTCCACTCGAATGTAGCTGGCGCACATTCGAGAAGACCCATCAGGGTAGCTGGGGCTCTACTCAGGGTAAGGGGACGACTGTCCCCTTACCCCAAGGAGTCCTCCAGCTGTTCCAGTGCTGGGTCCTATCTGACTAGGATGCAGCACAGGCTCTACATTCACACTGCAGCCTAGCTAGACAGGATTGGGCTGCCCGTTTGCCTAGCTATCTCTTCAGTCCTTGCAAACAGGGCCAGCCCAAGACCTCCCAAAACCTGATGTAGAATACCAAAAGCTGCCCCCCTTTCTTGATGATGCCCCAGCATATCTTCCTTGGAAGAGGGGGATAGAGCGGAAGAGGAAGTATGGAGGAGAGGAGAGTGGTGGGCTAGAGCATCCTCTTCCTCTCTGTTCCCCTCTTTCCAGGGAAGAAACAGTAGCAGAGATGAATTGGCAGATGAAGGTGATAAAGCAACACCAAAATGGCTACCACTGCATCTTGCCGGGGGGGGGGGAGTCACGGAGGTCTCCTCTGGTTAAGAGAACATTCGTTCCCTTACCTGGGGGTTAGCCTCCACGGCATGGAGCTGCACTAGTGAATTTGCTAGCACAGGCCCATGTGGACCGGTGACATGGGATCGGGTCCAGGAAGGGGGGTAGGATTCGGTGACCACCACTGCCACCAACCCCACCCCTTGCCAGAGTCGATACGCCCTTTCCCTATCCCTGTCCCATTCCCCCCTCCCCGCCCCCATTGCCGCCTCATTCTACCTGCCCCCATTGCCGCCTCCCCCCACCCCATCCCACTTCTGCCAGCCTATCTTTGTCACTGGGCCTGTGATGATCTGATCTGTGCACGAGAGACTGCTCCGGCCTCTCTGCTGGCGCTCCTGCAGCGCACAACATTACGTGCTGCTAAAGTGCTTTTTACAACTGTTGAAAGGCAGTCTACGCTAGAGGAATGCGCATTCCGCCAGCATACAGCCCCAATAGGATTGGGCTGTCACATACATTTTCTGACCATGGAGAGATTCCATGTTAGACAACATCTGACTAGGGTTTAAATCATCATTCTATTTAGTACTTACACAGCATTTTTCCAAAGTGCTCTATACATACATTTTCTCAGTGATCCATACAACAGCCCCATTTTGGTAGGCTAGGATAATTACAGATAGAGGACTGAGGCTGAAAGAGTGTGGCCTTCTGGTGAGGCTGAGATGAAATTTTAATCAGGGACTTCTTCATTCACAATTCACTCTTAGCCACTATGCCAGCTCTATTTGACTGCAAATCTTCCAGCAATTTATCCACCAGCCTTTAACCATCATTAGTGCTAACCAGTGTTCCTTTTAACCAGTGTTTGATAACCAGCTATAAATTCTGGTTGAAATGGAAACTGTAGTTAATGCTAAGAGTGGTTGAGGTCACAGCTGACATAAATGTCCTTAAGGTTGGCAGGGAAGGTTGGGAAAATTCATGCTCGAAGAGAAAGGACGTAGGGAAGGAATGTGTGATCTTGTGACTCAGTAGTGCTCTTTTAATTAGGAAATCAGAGCATCTGCACTGACTGTATATTGAGAGTGTTATGTTTGCACCAGTCCCCAGATTTTTACAATCTATTTCAAGGTTCTTCTTCCCCCACCCCCACTGCCCCTTCTGCCTTTTTAGGAACACACTCACTGTATTTGAGGGGTGGGGAGTAGATTGAGCATAGTCAGCATTATTTTAAAGAAAAATCATATCACAAGCCTGCAATGCCAGAGGAGGAAACGTATATGGAAAAAGGACACACAATTTGTCCCAGGACACAAAGAGCCAAGAGTTAAATTAAACGTAACCTAACAAGAATGCTAGATGGGAAGGATAAACCCTAATTGTGTAGCAATATTAATTCAGAATTTTTAATTGGCACCCTTTTCTTTTTCTAAAAGGCATTTAGTAATTTCATAGCCTGTTTACGTCTAAATATTTATTAATGAAAGTGGTTTTCCTGTTTATTTAGTAACCCCAGGTGCAGTGCCTGGGATCAGCCTAGATAACAATCAGCTAAGTGACAGGAAACTTCCACACACAGCAACAAATTAATTTAGGGGGGAAAGCACAACCATATATAACCGTGTGAAAGGAAAATGTTTCCACTATTCCACTATTCAGGAAGCCAAAGTTTTCATAATATATCTGCTAGTTCTTGTTTTCCACTGGTATTCAGGCATTGATTGAATCAACTTAAAAAAATATATATTTAACTACCATCAGAATAAATGTTCAACTCTGCTACATTAACCACTTTCATATACTGTATGACTTGGAATGAACATATAGGATTTGTTACTTGAAATCTCTAACTCTTAATTAACATATAGGATTTGTTACCTGAAATCTCTAGCCGCCTTGGGTCCCTTTGAGGAGAAAGGCGGGATAGAAATATTGTAAATAAATAAACTGCGTGTTTTTTTTTAATGCCTCCTTTTGGCAGGTGCTGGTATACTGCACATTTTGCAACACTGGCTTGCACTGGCTGGCAGTTTGATTCTGGAGTTGGGAATGAGCTATATCTCCCCTACAAAGTCAGGGTGAGGAATGCCCATTAATTTTTTGGGCTTTAATTAACTTCATGACCACTTCCTCCCTCGTTGAAAAACAATACATTTGCAGACAAATACGTTTTACAGCTGCCTGTCCCCAAATTTACTCAAATGCAACTATTCCAAAAGGTTTCCTTATGTATTCATGCACTGTTGGAGGAAAAACAATTACAATACTGACGACAGAGAAGGCAGGATAAAGCAACGATGCCCTTTTTACCTGTAGTTATGATTATAGGCTTGAAAAGTTATTGCAGAAAGGTCTTGGCAGTTCCCTGGAGTGTTCAACGATGTCAGCCAAACACAACTTGAATGCTTGGTTGTTTACAGTTGACAGTAAAACCAGAAGTAATGTCTGGCTTTAGGTAGTTTAACTCTGTGACCAACCAAATTTAGAATTTCCTTCCTCACCGTACAGTTCCAAAACTGTTACTGCTGTCACTGGTTTCAATCAACAAGATGACTGAATAGAAAAAGGGCAAGGCTGCTTTGAAACTCCAACCCCACACAGAAAACACAGAAACAAAGGAAAATGTGCAGCTACAATGAAAAATGACAGTTCTGCAAAGTTTATAACACATGATTTAGATTATTGTACATCGGTGCTATTTTTTGAAGTGTCAGTAACACAAAGCTAGCAACCTAGCAGAAGTCCATGGTACTTTTTGCATCAAAATCAGGAAAGACACCAAATAACACATTTTTTTTTAATGATTCTCTTAGTTTCTTCCAAACATTAAAATCTTGCTTGTGCCTAAGGGAGTTGTATTATTTCCTAACTGATGCTGGAGCAAATATAGTTTTCCATGGCAGCACTACAGAACGTGAATTGCAAAGAGACAAAGTGCATGCCAACATACAAAAGCTCTTTTCAGACACACAACTACATTTGACTACAAGAATTTTAAGCTTAGCCTGTCTGTTACAATAAAGCTATCCAGAGGGGGGACGGGGACAAATCTGTATACTTACATTTTTCAGCTTCCTGCTACAGTCAAGGTTCCTAGATGAGTGCACACAAAAAGAAAGGAGAGAGAAATATCAGAAAGCAGAAACTCTTTCCAAGAGCTTGTATTATGCAGGAGGTCACATGTTTCCTCTAACAAAAGCCTGCAGGATGTGTCTGCTGGTTAGGAACACATGAAGGCAACTGGGAAGATGGAAAGCAATCACATTCATTTGTTTTATAGCATGAAGGTATATTCCCAGCATAACCATAGTCAATGCAAGTATTATTTTATGGACAGGTCTATATACTGTTAAGTAATCCATGATTACTTTTGTATGGAAGACAACACTACATAACACTAGCTAAGAGGACTGAGTGCGAGGCAGCTGAACTAGAGCAAATTGGCAAGTCTGACACAATTTTATCAGTCCTCAATTATGGCCAAGTCTGGTTTTGTCACCTACAAATAGTAAATCTTCTCAACGGTGGTGTCATGTAGATCAAGCCCCAGTCTACATGAACGGGAGTGCCTGAACCCAATTCTTGCCTGAACCCATCTTTGGGCATCTGTGTGCATGCACCTGTGCAACATCTTGGTTGCCCTTGCATGCCCAGGAAAGGACAGATGAAATACAACCCTGCTAATTCTCCTCGATCTTTCAGAGGCTTTTGATACCATCACTTCTGCCATCCTTCTGGCTGGGGTATCCAAGTTAAAAGACTGGAGGCATTACGTTTCGGTGGTTCTGTTTCTATCTGGAGCTGATTATAAATGGTGGAGCTGTAAGATTACTGCTCAGCACCCCCCTCTCACCACCACCACCACCACCATGACATTGATGCTCAGGAGTCCCCATAGAGTTCTCTCTCATTTCCTGTGCTTTTAAAACTGAATGAAACTACTGAGTGAGGTCATCCAGGGATGTGGAGTGAGGTGTCATCAAATATGCCAATGAGCTGTGTAGCCACGCAACTGAGCAGCTCAAAGCTGTGGGAAGCCAAGCTCTGTGCAGCTTGGAGCTGGATGCTCCTGGAAGCAGAGGCGTCGCTCCGGTAGGGGCGGGGCTGTAAGTATCGCTGCGGTCATAGTCTCTTTACCGAGCGAGGAGGAGGCAGCCCCGCCCCCTCACTGTCCGAGCCAGTCCCCTACGGAGAAAGCAGCAGGCAGGGTCAGTCCCCTACGGAGAAAGCAGGCAGTGATGAAGTAGGACATCATTGCTGTGCATCCAGAAACTCTGAAGAACTTGTGAACAGCAGCCAAAGGAGTCCGTGCAGTGGTGCTGATCCCTTAGAGGAAATATTGCCAATGATGTCCACCTCTGTTTCTCCTTGAAATCCAAATTCAGGTGAGGTAGTAGAAATGTCTGAGTTTGGTAATGGACTGCATGAGGGGCACTAAACTGAAGATCAGTCCAGACAAGCAGAGATGCTTTTAGCAGGTGCTCCATCTGCTCAGGAAGGTGGTGGTCATCCTGTTCTGGAAGGAATTGCGCTCCACCCTAAAGGACCAGATCCACAGTCAGGGGGTCCACCTGTGTCACTGGAGGCCTAAGTGGCCTTCATGGCATGGAGCCAGCTTAGGTTGGTGCATCAGCTGTGAGCCCTCCTAGATAGAGAAAGCCTGGTCACAGTTTTTATCCTGTTCCAGCAGAGCTGCAGGTTATGTCAGATGGCAGAGGTTCAACAGAGGTGAGAGCTCTGTTACAACAACACCTCAGACAGATCCTAAGGAGATGAGCACCACACCCTAGAGTCAGACACGACTGGACTTAATTGCCAGGGGATACCTTTACCTTTTTATATAAATGCTAACTATTAAGTACTATACAATCTTACTATGTGTATACTCTCTTCATACATTTTTATATTGACATGTTTCCAGGTCCTTCTGCGTCCTTTTTAGTCTACACTTGTAGGACACCTCTTTCTCCCTTCGCTTCTTTTTTTCATTTTACAGCCATGGTTGTGTCCCATTCCAAGCACCTGGACTGCAATCCCAGAGTCAGTAGTATATTTATTTCTTTTATTTTTATCCTACCTTTTGATCCAGAGAGGGCTTCAATGGGTCTTAGCGAACAACTGAGCACAGGGTTGCAGCATTACATGTCAAGTACAGAAGTTCACAGACTCAGGCCCAGTCAGGAATGTTAGCATTAGACAGAAAACTACTGCTCTTTGACAGATCATCATGAGGAAACAGCTGGGTTAAGATTTTGTGGGAAATCACAGCTAGTCATGAGGAACCTGGGATTATGAAGGATGTCAACGTTATCTTCCTCAAGCAGCCAATTTTCTTCAGTTTTGGCTTATACTTGACTCTTCAGAAGCCCATGAGCTAAGTCTAGATAAACATAGCATGTGACTCTCTAGATAACAGAATTTACACTCCCAAAATCCAGAGGCTGCAAAGACGGGTGGGGTACATTTCTAAATACTGTACAAATAAATAAAGGGCAGTTGCTGGGGAGACAGAGCAACAAATAAAGGATTAAGTCTCTTCTTAGCCATTTGACTTCTTGAATCATAATTCCTGAGAGGGAAGAGAAGGGACAAGCTAGGGGAAATGGGCCACTCACTGCTCCTGCTGGTTCTACCACTGGTTTGCAGGGGGGGGGGTGTTGCAGGGGCCAGCGGTTCAGAGAATAGTGATTTTGGTTCTTGGGAAGAAGAACGATCAGGGATTCACTCAGGATCTTCTAGAAAAGGTAGAACCATGGTCAGGTCAGTGTCACGGACAGCCTACCAAACCCAAACCTGAGATAGAAAGCTTTTCAACTCCGAGTCCCTGTTGTCCTTTGGAGGAAAGGGACAATTTGGACAGGAGCTAAAGTCAGAACAGAAAACTGAAGTGTGGCTGGCAGAAGATACTGCTCTAACCAGGCAAGGCGGAAGGTCCGGTTCCTGGTACTGATACCAGGTCTGACTAATTCATAGGCTTCATACTGCCTGCCAACTCCAGGGGCTGACACCGCACATCCCTACTCCCTTCTGTGCATAAAGAGAGTCCTGAGGCTTGAGCACTCACTGGCCTAGGTTGCTCACTAGACTAGTCCAAGCTGCAGCCTATCATGTTCCCAGTCCAAACCGCAGAGCCCCCAAGAAAGAGCATCTAAATGTGGGAGGAGTAACTGCAGAGTGGCTGAAGCAAAAGCATATGTTCTGTCTAGGACAGCCACAGCAGAGGGGATGAGTCCTTTAACCTAGTTACCTGGGAGCCTGCTTTCAAGAGCTGAGCTGAAGAGTCGATCAACACAGGAACTTATCTGGTGATACCAAGGCTTTTTCAGGCTTGATTGCTTAGGAGTGAAGCTACGGCAGTTATACCAGGATAATGCCACCCACACTCCCACATACAGGTGTCCTCAAATCTCTCCTAAGGCTCTTCAGACTCACCACTTTCAGATCTTAGGCCCTGTGAGATAAACTGGACTGTTTCAGAGAGTGAAGGGAAGGTGGCTGATGTCGTTCCATTTGTGAAGCAAAGCAGGTAGCTGATCTGGGAACTGATCTTGGAACACTATACAAGCCTCTCAGAGTACATTGTAGGAATGGGAGATATAAATGTAACAAAGAAATCAATGCCATTTATTTATTCCCACTATTTGAGACTGCAGTATTTGTTGCTGTGTATATGAGGGGGTGGGTGGTGGGGTGGACGTCTTGCCTGAATTTATTCTGTCTCTCATCCCAGACACACTGTCTGCTTTCTCCACCAGGATTTAAATAGGATGATGGTTTGTTTAATCACAGGACAAATGGAAGGTTCTTTAATGAGCACTATAAAGTATCTTGAAAGTCCCTTTAATCTGCAACAACAAGGTACTGAATTTTTCTGACTACTTAGAAGCACTGGTGGCATAAATGTGAATAATTGAATGCAATTTTAATTTGCTTAATCTTATGCGATCCACTGGGTGTTTTGTCTTGTTTTTAATGTTTTTATTGTTTTATTACCATTGTATGTTTTTAACCTTGTAAACCACCTTAAGCGCCCTTACTGGGAAGAAGACGGGGTATAAATTCATCAAATAAATAAATAAACAGCGCAATCCTAACCAACTTTCCAGTGCCGGTGTAGCCGTGCCAATAGGGTGCACACTGCATTTTGCAGTGCAGGGGCAGTCATGGAAGCCTCTTCAAAAGGTGAGGGAACATTTGTTCCCTTACCTTGAGGTTGCATTGTGGCTGCACCGGCGCTGGAAAGCTGGTTAGGATTGTGCTGTAAGTGCCATAAATTTAAGCTGTTTTTTGAACAAAGCTTTCATCTCAATACTATCCTAGCATTTGTTTTCAAAGCATCAGGTTATATTTTAATCAAGACCAGGATTTAGAGCTTTCAATGCTTTGGGTGAAATAGTAAACATTATAGTAAATACTAGGTACAAGATTATAAAGTTCTTGGGCTTCACAGTCCTTCTTGACCCATCTCACTGTAATGTTTTGAGGCCCTACTGTATGTGAGCTGGTCCTCCTTCACAAGCTCCCGATTATGAGACATGCCCTACTTGTCTTGTGCTCCCTAAGGCATCTGGTGGGGCCACTGTGTGATACAGCAAGCTGGACTAGATAGGCCTTTGGCCTGATCCAGCAGGGCTCTTCTTATGTTCAACTCTTTCTTCTGCACTTCTTTGGGAACCTTAGACCCAAGTCTTGATCAGATGGCAGGTTCTGTTATGCACTCAAACATCACCCTGGATTCTTGGCTATCCCTTCCAAGTTCCCTTACTGTCACTTGTACCTTCCTGTAACAGCAGGCACGCCATCATTCTTTGCCCATTCCCCAAGATGCTGAGCAGAAGCAGTACATCCTCCAAGGCAGGGCTTGTCAGAGAATGTCCCTCCTCGGCTGCTGCAGCAAAAGTGCTGCACTCCCAGGAAGTGCTTCACCTGGCAGCCATCTAGGGCAGCTTACTGTCAAAGCCATCCCTGATCATGCTCACAAATGTTCAAAAAATATATATATATCTTACAAGCAGAAGTTTCCCTTTAGTGATTTCACCTCAACTCAACTTTTATTGCTACAATCAGTGTCCTCCGAGGAGTACAGTTCTTACATAACTTAAAAACAACAAACAAACAATTATATAAAACAACATTAAAGAGCTTACATGCTGATAAACAGGTCATAAAACAGAACGTGCAATTCCCAACTCAGTTGCAGACATCAGAAATGTCAACCCTCAACAACATCATGTCAGATTGTTGTTGTTTTTCTGTGAGACATGGGATCTTCCTCTAGCCTTAGTCTGAAAGATAGGGCCCATTTTCAATTACCGTATTTGCCCAAGTATAAGACTCACTTTTATCCCATAAGGCAAGTCTTTAAAGTAGGGGGTGCGCCCTACAATTAAAGCCTAGTGTTTCTGCCTAGTGTTTTATGCAAAGCGCTTTCAAACCAAGCCTCTCTGAGTCTCTTTTCAAAGGTAAAACGGGGCTTTTTCTCTCTCTTTTTTTTAAAACTGCAAAGCACTGTGTTTTCAAGCCTTTCCTTGCAGTTCTTAATCACTTGCTAAATGGCTGAATACCATGAGAGATCATTATCTCTCAGCAGCCTCTGGAAGCACTTGAAAAAATTAACCCTTAAGTTTCAACCCCAGGACTCTGTTTATTGATCTTGCAGTTTAAAAGTTGAGAGTACAGTTTGAAAGTTGAGAGCAAGAGCTCCTGCATAGACTTACCATATCCAAAGGGGGACAGAGTGCCTACCTTTAGGCTGCAATCCTATGCACACTTTCCTGGGAGTAAGCCCCATTGAATGCAATGGGACTTACTTCTGAATAGATATGCATAGGATTGTGCTGTTCATTGAAATTTGGGCAGGTGAAGCTCATCATCATGGAAGGGTGCAACAAGCTACACCTGCCCAAATTCCAAAGGTTAAAAGGTAGGCACTCTGTCCCCCTTTGGATCTGGGAAGGCTACTAATACTAGAGTGCCCAGATTCAATAAGGGACAGGGTGCCTATGCCTTTAACTGTACTAAAGCTGTAAAAAGGTAAAGGTGACCCCTGACAATTAAGTCCAGTTGTGTCCGACTCTAGGGTGTGGTGCTCATCCTCATTTCAAAGCCGAAGAGCTAGCGTTGTCCGAAGACACCTCCGTGGTCATGTGGCCGGCATGACTCTCCTTGCCGCAGCGCGTAGCATGCGGCTGGAACACGGAGCGCTGTTTACCTTCCCGCAAGCGGTACCTATTTATCTACTCGCATTGACATGCTTTGGAACTGCTAGGTTGGCAGGAGTTGGCCAAGCAACAAGAGCTCACCCCGTCGCGGATTCGAACTGCCGACCTTTTGATCGACAGCTCATGGTTCAGTGGTTTAACCCACTGCGTGTACTGTTCTACTAATGTGTATACAGTATTTAAGTTAAAAAAAGTTAAAAATGTATTCTTTAAAAAATAGCACCAAACTTTAAGGGTGCACCTTATAATCAGGAGCATCCTATACTCGGGACAATACGGTATATGACATAAATGCCCCTTTTTTCCATCCTCTCTCTCTCTCTCCAATACTTGAGATTAGGTCATGATGACCTTCCACGAGCACCCTTGAAGACAAGTTAACTTGTATAATGAAAGCCACAGTCTTGTAATTCTAGAGTCCTTAATGCACAGCAAATACAGATACAGGTTGATTACCCCTTATCCTGACATCCGAAATCCAGACTATTCCAAAATTCAGACATTTTTGGGGCTATGGCTTTAAAAAAAAACTTTTTCCAGCACCTGGCTAGCATAGCGCAAGGCATGCTGGGGCACAAAGTTATTAAAATATTGTATAAAATTACCTTCAGGCTATGTGTATAAGGTGTATATATGAGACAAACTAATTTCGTGATTAGACTTGGTTCCCATTCCTACGATATCTCATTATATTTCTGCAAATATTCCAAAATCCAGACAAATCCAAAATCCAGACAACTTCCCGTCCCTAGCAGTCCGGATAAGGGATACGCACCTTGCTCAGGTGCTGAGGTCTCAGGGTTCCAGCAGGGTCCCACCACTGATGCCAGGTCTGCCCCCCCCTTTAAATGTGTGCGCATGTGTTCCAGTGCTTCTCTCTCCAGCACTGGTGCCTCCTCTCCCCCATGAAATGGGAGCTTGTTCCCAGAGGTCCCTGAAGAGAAGTGCCTGGAGGCAGCAGCAATGGAACAATTCTCTCAGGCCAGAGAGTCACTCCACCTCCTCCTGCCCTCCCTTCCCCTCCTGAAACAGGACATTGCCCCCAGAGGGACCTGTGAGGATAAGCTCCCATTTCAACAGGAGGTAGTGATTGAAGAGGTAGACACTTTCCCATGGCTCTTCTTAGCCCTGTTGGTGCAGGGAAAAGAAAGGAGACGAGGGATAAGTGAGGGTCTATGGAGGACGAGTTTTACTGCTGCAGCAGCAGCCACCTAGGACAGCAGGAAAAAAAAATAACACTGAGGAGACCAACGTAAGAGCTATCAGACCAACCCTGGGAGAGGCGGCATTCAGACCCACCAGAGGACACTTTTCCACTCAAAACTGCAGCCAGTCCTGCCTGGTACAATTCCAAAAGCAAAATAAAAAATTGCAAGTGGTGTTTTACTTACTTGTTTGTTGCCCTGCTTGAGGAGTCCTGTAGATCCCCTGGGTCAAAAAGCTGAGATTCTTTCAGCCCCAATTCCTTGCAGCCTCTTAAGAACAAGGCAATATTGTCCTGAAACAAATGCAAATCAATTGGATACTTCCTGGTATTCACAGAAGATTATCCCCTTCATCCTTCTCTCCCCCTTGTTAACCTGAACCATTTCCAGTTACTCAGGGCCCAATCCTATGCAACCCCCCTCCCCACTGATGCAGGCATGCCAAAAAGGTCCGCGGTGCATCCTGTGGGGGAGGCAGTCCGGAAGGTCTCCTCTGGGTAAGGGAACAATCACAATCCCCTCTGGGTAAGGGAACAAAGGGAGCAAATGTTCCCTTACCCAGGGTTAAGTCTCCACAGCGCGGAGGGGTCTACTCGGATCTGCGCTAGCGAATTTGCTGGCGCAGGTCCATGTGGACCAGGGCTGCGGGATTTGGTCCGGGAAGGGAGTTAGGATTTGGTAGCCGCTGCCGAACCTGCCCCCTTCTTGGAGCCAATCTTCCCTTCCCCTTCCCTCCCCCCCCCCTTGTCCCACTTCCCCTGCCGAATTACCTTCGCCGGTGGGTCCTGATGGAGCTGCCACCGCTGCGCATGGTGCAGTCACGGCCTTTCCACTGGCACTCTGGCAGTGTGCGCCTGTGCACGCTGTCAGAGTGCCTTCTGTGACTGCCATAAGGCAATTGCTGCTAGCAGAACGCTAGTTCCGCAGCAATACCGGCCCAAAGGATTGGGCTGTCAATCTCTCAGATCTGGAACTGATATACAGTTTTGTTATGTAATAAAGCAAAATCTGAAAGATTTGAGATCTGAACTCTAACGCAATTTATAGCCTTAGCTGCACAGATTTGCTAGTCCTTTCATAAAAAATAAAATAAAAAACAAATACTTTTCCATGACAAGTTTATATAAAACACACATGAACTACAACCAACTTCTGTAGAACTATGCACTGGCAAGTAAGAAACCAGACATCATGATTCTCACCACTGACAAACAAGCAAAGAACTAGCACAGCTCTTTGTAGTTGGGCCTAACTAGGGTAACTACAAGTCAACTTGGAAGGAACTCTTTCTGTTTAACACATTCCTTCTTATACTAACACATACAAAAATATAAACACACACACACACACACACACACACAGTACTTACATGCAAGCAATTGAATTCTCACAACTAGCAAACCAAAACAATGTATTGTCAATAGCACTGGAATATCACAAGGTTTTCAGACCACACTCTATGAATTAAAAACAAAAAACATAGTCCTAAACACGCTGTTTAAAAGTAAACCTCACTGATTTCAACAGGATTTTGTTCCACATAATGGTTCTACAAGTATATGTGGTTTTTGCATTGTTAGGAGGGGAACTGCAAAGGACCGATGCGAATGCAAATCGCTGTGGTCTCATTAGACACTACGTTGCACAGTTCAGGAACTCAGGAATCAGGCGTCTTTCATCCAGCAGGTAAACCTTTGAGTAGAACTCTCCTCTAGCCAAGATAAGTTATCGCATCATGCAAACCAGCTTGCTTCAGCAATTCAAACTCTTCATTAATTATTTCTTTGTTAGACTTATAGCCCACCTGCCCACTGGTGTGTTCAAATTACCTATCAAAATTAATCAAGATCATACGGCTGAAACTCATCATATGGAAGGTGGTTCTTGATGGAGCCTTGGCGAGCTGCATTTGGCCCTTCCCTATACAGGTCTCATTGCTCTGCCCAGTTGTCTTTTGTTAAGATCAAGATCATAGTACCAGGCGCCCCAAAGCAGAATCCTGTGTATTTCGGGCTTGCTGAATATCCTACTCCAGTGACCTATTCTGGGCACGGGAAGTCTGATGCATGCCCAGAACCCCCACGTTCAGAATACACAGCCATTCATTTCAATGGAAGGCGCTCATTTCTTTCCCTAATTAAACCTCCACAAAACTGGTCCAAACACACAGCTTAACAACGCAATCCTACTCAAAGCCCCGTGCTGCGATCCAGCAGCGCCGGGGCAGGCTCCTCGTCCCCTTACCCCATGTTGAGCCCCAGCAGCCTCTATGGGGCTACTCGAATGTGCACCAGCTAAATGGCTGGCGCAAATCCGAGCAGCCCCGTGTCGGGCTTTCAAGACTCAGAAGGGGGATAGGATTCGACAGAGGTCTCCTCCGCCAAGCCTGCCCCCCTCCAGGCCTGATCTGCCCTCCTCTCTACTCGCCCTGAAACGCCCCCTCCTCACCCCCGTTCCACCCGTCGCCTGGCACAGAGCTCACCTGCCTTGGCGGCCGCTGCTGCTCCACCAGTGCTAGTACGAGCCTCTCCACCAGTGGGACTGGTCTCCACGCCGGCGCAACATGCTTTACGGCACGTTTGTGACAGAAGCCTAGTACCACTGGCGGAGGCCAGCTTAGGATTGGACTGCCCAGCTCACAATCAACTATCTTCTCATTATTAAACTAGACTTCTTCTGTCACTTCCCAGCTACTTCCCTGTCCACGGCCTAAACACACAAGTAGGAAAGAGCAACGTCTTCCTTTCCACCTTACATAACTTCCTCCCGCTGAGCCCCAGCTTTAATGCAAACATCGTTAAAAATCATAGGACCTGCAGCAAGGAGACTGGAGGCACCTTTCCCATTAACTTTCAAGTCTGGGAAGGACAGAAGATGAGAAAAGCAGACATCAGGAACACATCAGACAATCTCATTAACGTTAAACGTTGTGGTCAGAGCACTTCACCAGAAACCATTTCTACATGGTTATAAGTTGTAGTATGACTTTGTGGTGCACCACAGCCTCATGATCTCTGTAATCATGTGAAGCCAACAGCGATTTGAAACAAGGATGCAACATGCATAGTCTCCATGCACAAGTCAGGACAGAGTTGCTTGTTGACTATATCCCACATTGGATCCCAAAGCATTCCAACTAGCAGCTGGAATTTTGGAAAACTCTGGATTCCCAAAGAGCACCTTAGGGCTAATCACCAGGTTAAAACTCACAACCCTGACCCATCTGCAATAGGGGGATAAGTGTACCAACATACGGTACCTTTCAGAATAGTTTTAATAATTACTGAGATTACATCAGTACAAAGCAAGGATTTTTTGTGCGGTCCTTTTGCATGCACCTATGGAGCATTTCAAGATGCAACGGTTCCAAGCAGATTGGCGTGGATATGCAAGTCAACTGCTCCCTCCTTAGAGGCCTTCCAGCGGGGCCTGAAAACATTTCTTTTTACACAAGCCCTCTGAAGTTACCTCTCAGCCTAACATTTTAGAGGGCCAGCCCTCTCTCATAAAAGCCTTTTACTGTTGCTTTTATTTTTCTCTGTTTTATTCCTCTGTTTTTCAGATTGTACCAAATGTCTTTTTAAGTATGTTTATATTATATATTCACGGTTTTATGATTTCTATGTATCAATCTTGTATTTTATGATTTGTTTTTTATTGTAAGCCACTTTGGGTCCCCCCTAGGGAGGGGGAAAGCGGGGTATAAATTTAATAAATAAATAAATAAATAGAACTTGATTAGCAAAGCACATGCGTTTGGCTCTGTTTATGGGCGATCTGAAATGACCCATTTTGTCCACCCCATTCTGAAGTGTCAAAAACGGAAGAAGGTGGTTTTAGCAATTTTTGGAGGGCTTAAGAAATTCTGAGAAGTTTCTCAGTCCACTGGCCGCTACATTTCCCCTCCCCCCCAGAAGCCCCCATAAGATACCACATCATGCTGCGGCATCATTCATGGGGCATTCTGGGAGGAAATTTATGGCTGCTGAAAAGAGCTCCAAAGACTGCTGCTATCACAGGTGCCACCAAAGAGGCGGGGGTGGGGGGGAATTAAAGGGAAGAAAAAGTCAGCTGCCTGCTACTGAACAGTGGTAAACGTCCCCTGAAACTTTCTCAGAATTGTTCTGGACTCCCCCAAAATCATTCCCACTTTCAATCTGCCTGAATTTTGCCCACCACTCCAAATTCGAGGTCAACATTTCTTAAAAGAAGAACTTTCAGATCAACACTAGAATTTTTAACTAGTTGTACAACTAGTTAACTTTCTCCTTCAAGTTGTGCAAAGATGGGAGAATCGAGAGCAACTATTGGTTTCCAGCAAGGATGGCACAGGCAGCACTGACATTTTGCAGAACCGTGATGATAATATAAGACTGGTTGCGCCATGCACCTGAACCACCCTTTTTGTTCATTCTTCAGCAATTTTGAAGATTTGGAACCCAACCCTTTCCTTCCCGCCCGCCTGCCCTCCCCCGCTGGTGCAGGCGTGCCAAAAACAGGTACGCTGTATCCAGCGGGGGGACGGGACAGGACTGGGAGGCGAAAGGAGATTTAAATCCCCTTACATCTCTGAAAGCCTCCTGACCCGCAATGGATCTCCTCAGACCTGCGTAAGCAATTTCGCTAGCGCAAGTCCAAGGAGAGAAAGGGGGACAGGAAGCTGTTGGAAAGGGGGATAGGATCCACTGCATGCCATCACCATCAGAACCACCCTCTCCCACAGTCTCCCCACCCCCTTTATGACCCCTCCCCCGCCCTGTTACACCCTTTCCCCTCCCACCTCTCCCGCTGACTTACCTGCTCCAGCGGGTGGCAGGGAGAGCTGACAACGCGGGTGGGAAGGTGCCAACCTTCCCACCAGTGTGCCCGGCAGCATGCTACTGAGCGTGCTGCCGAAGCGCCTTTTACAACGGCGCTGACTGCTTTATGTCAGTCAGTGCCAGCAGAAAAGGCGCTAGAACATTGGTCAGTAAGTACAGGATTGGACTGTAAATGCATGAACTGATTCCATTGAAAAACACTGTACAGTACTTGAGATGAAATTGGGTGTTCAAAAATCCTATCTGGAGTGAGCTGTGAAGGCTCATTGACACATGCATGCCATGTGATATTGCTGGCACAGGTCCGAGTTGACCGGTTGCGAATGCTGGGGCTTACAAATGTCCCTTTACTCTGAGGAGACCTCCAGCAGCCAAAAATCCCCTGCGGGATGCAGCGGAGCCCGTGCCGGCACCACTGCATTGCCACACAGGGATTTAGTTAGGATTAGGCTGCAAGTTTGGAAGTCCTTTAGGGATAGAAATGAGTCTCTTTTGTCTGGTGAAATTGCTATCACATATCCTAGATGTCAACAGTCAATCTTGGTCTCACCTGGATTCTCCCCCCCCCCAAAGATTATTTTGCCTAAAAGAAACTGAAGATGAAGGAGAAGCAGAATGATTTATGGCCTCCAGCGATCATATAGGCCATCTAGTTGCACACTTGCCAAAGAATCCAGAGAAGGCAGTAGCCCACATGTGTATTTATTATGTTATTTGCTCTAACATTCCCATGATGCTCTAACATTCCTAGATCTTTGTGACCTAAAAGGATGAAAGACCCAACTTGTGTCAAGCTTCCCTGCTGGAAGAGATTCTCACTCACCACAGGCAACCAACTCAGTGGGTACTAACAAGCTTGGGGAGGTGTTACGCATTACATGTTGTATTTGTACAGCAATGCAAGATTAAGTGGGTCTCTGAGATTGTGGAAGAGACAGTGCAATAGTCAATTGAAGTTAAAATGCTATTAGGCAATTCAGATGCACATTTTTGGCTTGTATTGCTTTCGGGGTTGTGTCATGCTCTTGTATCGGCTGCTTTTATTGATTTCTGTAAGCTGCCTTGAGTCCCCTAGAGAAAGGGGAATGAACGAGTAAATGTAACTTTTATGCAAACATGTAGCTTGACACTACTCTATCTTGTTATCATTTTGATCAGTACAAATATATTTTGACTTGATACAAGATTTTGTACCTTCTCTTTTTAACTCTCCCTCAATACAGTTAACGTAAATACAGAAAGTGATCTAGAACGAAGGCAGAAAGTATGCCTTCTCCAAGTCCCATCTACCTTTTTGTGAAGCCAGGGAGTTACTGAGGAAAACTATCCCTCCTTTCAACCTCATTGTTTGTTTTGTACTTCTACAGTTTCGCAAGAGTTGCACTCTTTATTATTTCAGTGTGCAGTGATCAGTTCGCTAATCGCTATGGCATTTGGCATGCCAACATCAGCATGCGTACATGCGCATGCGCGCACGCACACACAATGCTTGCAGTCACCACTAGTTTCAGAGAGCTCCCATTTGCACTGAATTCAGTTCATGGTACAGAAGGAGAGCAAAGGAGAAAACAAAGAGGAAGGATTCTTTCTTCCAGAGAGAAAGCTTTACTCAGGACACTGCAAGATTTCTGCAAATTTCCCATCCTCTTTTGCTTCCCTATTTTTGCTTGCATGGCATTCTGGATGGGGATACCATCTACACTAACTCCAACAGAAGAAAAAACACATCCTTTTCAGTCACATTTGCATCCTATAAAGAACTCAGGGCAGCATATACAGTACAGGGGTTATTTCATTTTCACAACCATGCTGCAGGACAGGTTAGGGAGTGAAAAGTCTGATATATTCACATCTGAATACGAATTCAAGCCCAAAGTTCCTCTGTCCAGATCTAAGGCAGAAAACCTATACTTACTTACCTGGGAGTGACCTATTGAACACATGCCTAGGATTGTGCTGTAACATTCTGTCACTGTACCCCAGTCTGTCACAGGTGATGCTGAAGTTTCTT
This sequence comes from Plestiodon gilberti rubricaudatus, assembly GCA_026170595.1. Taxonomy (NCBI): domain Eukaryota; kingdom Metazoa; phylum Chordata; class Lepidosauria; order Squamata; family Scincidae; genus Plestiodon; species Plestiodon gilberti. The sequence goes on along the minus strand of JANXHW010000005.1, from coordinate 74,071,400 downwards.
TGGATACAGCCAAGTCTCACTTCTTTATTTGGCTCCTACATTCAGCACGCTTACAACTTCCTATTTGTAAGCATATTTTAAGAACCTTTTCTATGGCCAGAGAGAGGGGCTATTTTTTTTAGTAGGGCTATTTTTTTTAGTACTGTGTTGTTTATTAGAGCTACTTCAGAATGATCTGGTTTACATCTTTTTGTTTGTTTGTTCAAATCCAATCTAATTTGTGAATAAAAATTGGATACAGATCTATTTACATGGGGGAGCTCTGAAACATGTGGCATTGTTTGAACGTCACAATCAACTGGATGAGGTTCATCTCACATGCCCTGACCAATTGCCATCCTTCCATCCCAGCTGGGGAACAAATGAGTGGAAAGGACTCGCACTCATCTCCTGCCTGCACAGTTCTAGGTTTTCAAATGTTACCACAATGACACAGGAAGACAATACAACAGGGAAGTGGGTTCTGTGTCACTGTGGTAATGTATGAAGGGGTCCAAAGACTTAGGACGTTAAGAACAAGGCAAAAACAAAATCCCAATAATGTGGAATTCTCCTCACATTAACATTGCAGTTGCAAAGTCACAAAAAAGAAGCAGACATTTCAACATGAAAATGAACACCACATGAAATACTTGAAAGCAAACTGTGTCGCCAGCTGGCACGTCTTACAAAGCCTCTTGTAAACATAGAGCTGCTATTAATGTGACTATATACATCCATTTTTCCTTGTGCTTTTTTTTTCTCCTGTCAGATTAAGCAATGTTATCTTTCATTTAAAGCCAACAAACAGGAACCACTGGCCAATCCCAACACCCTCCTCAGCAATGTGAGCACACACTGACATGAAGAGGGCTGTCATGGAAGACAGTCTTACCATGGGATGGCAGCAGGCCCCGTTTACCTTCAACAGCATCCCACTACTCAGCAAGGCCTGCCTGCGAGGGTGAAAGGCCTGGCAGTAGCCATGACACCCATACCAAATCTCTATTCCCAAAAGGCAAGCAGCAAAATAGTTACAGCTGCCAAAAAGGTTCATTCCTGCTCAAGTTCATGACCTCTTAAAAAGGAAGAGCAACAAATTCCTTTCCTCTTTTAAAATTAAACATCTACTTCTTGCGTGCCAAAGAATACGTTTCAATAATCTCTAATGGTCTAGTTTTTGACTAAACAAAACAAAAATTGCAGTGCTGTGGGTACTCAAGTTTTAGCTGTTTTCCATTCACAGCTTTGTAGTTTTTATGCCAGCGTTATATAACACAAAAACTAAAGGAAAGTTTTTCAATCAACATGTTGTTCAAAAACATTTTTTTTAAAATTAATATTAGAAAGCAACGAAACAGGCTATAAGTTACAGTAGTTTCATAGCACAGAAGACAGTGATTATAAGTTGGTGTGATTAAACATTTTGGCCATGCTACATTTTGTGCAAAAGTATACAGTGGATATAGGAACGTATGCGTGTGTGGGGAGGGGGAGGGGGAGGAGGTGAGGCAGAACTGCCCTGCCGGAGTCCTCGGAAGATCGCCACAGCCTAACCCAGTGATTGTGCATGCGTCTCATCCGCTTACTTGGGTGCAAGCGGGTGGTGCTTGCCTTGCAGGATCACTGCGTTAGGCTGTGGCTATCTTCCAAGGACTCCGGTGAGACGGTTCTGCCTCACCTGCCGCCCCCACACCGCATGTCCCTGAATGGATAGCAGCCACACTGGCCAAGCATGGAAACCGTACATTCTGCCTTCACACCCAGATACTTGTACCATTAGGGGAAGGCCTACTTTCTTGCTCACTTTCTTCTGCTTGTTTTCTAGAATGTACAAGTACCTAATAAATAAAAAAGAGACAGGACTCAAACTAACTATCTGCTCCAATTTTCAAGAGAGACAATTTGTGATAAGACACACAATTTAAATTACAGTTGGCCCTCGCTATCCGAAGGGATCCATTCCGGACTGCCCCGCGGATAGCAAGAATCCACGGATACCAGGGTCCGCTAAAAATAGCTTTAAAACCAAAAAAAGGTAAGACACAGAATATTAAGCAAAGACAGGCAGAATTAGGGGTGATAATGGTTTCCCTAGCATTTCTCCCAATACCAGAGTCTGATTCACATCTTGCAACATGGGATTCACCTTATGCTGAATTCAGATAAAGGAAAGATTCTACTAAATTCTGCCCAGTATCTATTCTGATACGGAAAGTGGCTTCCTCCCCCCGCCTTTATCATCCCCAAATAATGTGTCCCAATATTTTTGTTACGTCTCTAATCTAACTGCTATTTTAAAATATGTACAGTTTCCTAAAAATCCTTGCTGGCATAATATATAGAAAATATAAGTGAATGATGATTGATATCTTATCTGGATATTAAAAAAAACCCATACTGAATGCTTGCCTAATACAAGCATTTACCTGTGGTACAGACACACATTTCTGCTCTCTTTCTTTTTGTGACGTTTCAAAGAAAACACTCCAAGGCATTATGACCATCTCTCAAAAAATATCAGCTACGCAGTTCACAGAAATCATGTTAAAATCTATTCTTTGCAAAAACTGTAGTTCTTCAATACAGTTCATAAGTCTAAAACAGGCATTAAATAATAGGGGGACTGGATAGCTCAAGAGATTGTGTAATGGCATTCATGAAAAATTAACTGCTTAATTTGTGATTAGATAAAAACTATGGACAAAAGAGCATATGAGGCCAACCAGAACAAATTACCAACACAAACCCAAAGCTAGTTTGCTGGCAGGAGCAAGCAGAAAATCCACACCATTGTGACCAAGAAGATAGGATAGCTACGCCTACTACTGGATGAACTTTACAGTATTTTGGTTTAAATCAAAACGCTATCAAAAATATAATAATGCAGAATTAATGAGCAGAGAGAAATTAATTGTTGAAGCTTTATAGAGGCTTTGTTAAAAAAATAAACGGGTGTGTTTCTGAACCACATACGATGTACTTCCTCAAACACAGATGGTCAGAGCAAAATTTAAAAAGCAGACCACGTTCTTATGTACCACCACTCACCGCAGTGCTGACAGTGGGCAGGAAGAGTATCATAAAAATTATGGAATCCCAGCAAAATGCTTAAACTAAAGCTAAACTGTGAGTTGATGATCTACACATTTGGAATACGCAAGGCTGTTGGCAGGCACTGCACCACTTCAGACCACAGCTAGGGTGGGAAATTAAGTGTTTAAATACTCCCTCATGTAAAAAAAAAATATCCTTGCTTTTACGGTCTAACTTAGCCTGTCTTTGACTTTCTACAAGTAGTGGATACATGATTATTTGATTAGGACCAATGCACACTTTATCGTCATCATGGAGAGACTCCCTGTGGACTTTTGTCAGGGCTGGAATGCCAAAGACACAATCAAAGCATAATCCAGAAGGCAAGCAGTGAGTCATAAATAACTCGGAGGAGATAGGGAGGTGAGGCAGTAAGCTGAACAGCAGATCAGTCTCTACTATTTAGACAAACTGTTCAAACTGAAGAACCACTACAGTATAGATTCTGAGGGTTTAGTGGGTAAACCAACACTGGTTCCTTGTACCACCTGATAACTTCTGAGTCAGCCAGACTCAGCCTAAACATGGCAGGTTGTAGCAGCTCCTTCTGGCCAGCAAAGTTTGTAGCTCTTGGGCTCCACTGACAACAGGATTAAGGCATCAGAACCACTCTCTTCTTGTACACTGTAATGGTAGAACAAGAGAACAAGGCCAAGATTGTGTGACCAATCACACCAGTATCCTTAGTCTAAGAAGACTATGCACCTTGCACAAGACCTCCATGCTACATGGCTGGTCTTCCTAAAATGATGGAGCTACTTACACAAGTGTTAAAACTCCTTACTCACTGCCAACAATCCACATGGGTAAGCTGTGCTATGGCCTCCTCATTCCAAGCATAAGGTATCCAACAGCCTTTAGACTACCCAGAGATGCAGCAAACACACATAATCCACTTTAATCACTGGTAGCCTGAGAACAAAGGCAGGGGACATTTCAAGCTGTGCATTTCATAATACTGTTACTGCTTAAGCAACAGCAGCTACCATCAGATGTTTTTCTTCATTAAGCTCTTCCTTCGACTCGTCAGGAGGCCTGAGTGCCAAAACAGGCAGGGTCGGGCGGTAAGAGTTGTTTTGCCTTCAGCTTACCGTTTTTTAATCAGTTGGCCTACGCAGCTCTTTCTGGCATGCCGTTTACTCAAACACTTACAGAAAAATGCCAGTTGACCCAAAGCTCTTATTATCTAAACAAAATTCTCTAATGTTTGGATCCTCTCGCAATACTTGCACCAGTCAAAAAGTACAGAATAATGGGCAGGATTTAAGGAAGGAGCATGAGTGCGCAAGAAAGAACCACACACACCTCTGTGTTATCACTGTAGCAGTTCCCATTATCAAAGAGACAAGCTGCTTTTTAAGCTGAACAATGGCTTGGCTCTTTAGCAACAGGAACTACCACAATGAAAATGGCCAGCAAAACGTTGACTGTAGACCTCTCCCACGTACACATGTCTCTTTATTGGATCTTGACCTAAACATTTAACAGACTGTCACAAGCAAGTCCCATTGTTCTGGTTACTTTCTTTGTGTTTCCCACTTTCAAAACACACCCTATGTAGAAATACAGTACTAGCATGATAACCACCAAATGGTGAGAATGGGTATGGAGTCAAGATCTATGGAGAAGAACATTCTTAGAAATGAATAGAGAGTTTGGCTCTCTTTCACCTTGGTTGTTTGGCCAAAATCTAACATACAGCCCAATCCTAACTAACAGCCCAGTCCAACCTAAATCCCCGCCGCGGTAGTGGCACAGGCTATGCTGCATCCCGCAAGGGATTTTTGGCTGCTGGAGGTCTTCTCGGGGTAAGGATTGGGCCGATACTTCCTTAAACCCTACATTCACTCTCAGCTGTCTTTCTTAATATGTAGTTGTTGTACTAATTATTGCTCACTTCTGTTTTCACTCCTGTCCAGCCTTTCTCCATGTCTGCTACACATGGCAATCATTAGCCTTTGCCCCAAACCCTTCAAACTACTGATGTTTGTGTTCATTTCTTTTTTCCAAATGACTCAACATAACTTGACCATTAGTTCTTACTATTATACTGTAATGTGCTTATGCTCATAGTGGATACGTCAAGGGTTGCAGCAGGGATGACCCTACTGGGTCCCCACCACTGCCGTCTCTGACTCACTGCCGCCACCTTCACCAAGGTGTGAGTGCGCGCATTCCCCCTAAAAAATAAATAAATGAGAGCTTCTTACCTCCTCACCACGCTCCGTTCTTGCATGGGGTTGAAAAAGAACATGTCACCTTGAACTTTAAACCCCGGCATGAGGAAGGAGTGCTTTGCCACGCCCATATTCGTGTGGTGTTTAAAGTGACACATTCACTTTAACTTTAAACCCTGTGCAAGGATGAAGCAAGGGGTGGAGTAGCAAAGTACTCCTTCCTCAAGCGGTGTTTTAAGCAATATGTTCCTTTAAACCTTGTGCAAGGATGGAGCATGGCGAGAAGGTGAGGAGCTTATATGTGAAGGCAGCAGCGATATGTGAGAGGCAGTGTTGGGCAAGAGGCCAGGTTAGGCCATCCCTGCATCCTCAAGCACAGTGACATGGTCCCTTCAAATGTTAAACCCCATGAGAGGACAGAGTGCGGGAAGAGAAGGAGATGATGATTCCCACTCGCTTTTAGCAAGTACAGAGCGGATCAATGCGGTTTGTGTCTGTGGTGGGCTGAAGGGAGGCGGTGGCAGACAGTCAGTTAACGGCACCATGAATCCACTGCTGACACAAGCCACATCACCGCCGGGCGAGTCATGGACTGCAGCATGATTTGCTTTGCCTGAAGTGAATGTCAGTTGGCAACCTTTTGGTTTAGTAGCATGGAACATTCAGCAGCACAGTATCTCGTGTTCAGTTTAGCACTGGGAACTGTTATCATACAAATAGATGTGAGAGGAGGGAGAAGATTGGTGTGTGATTTCTGATGTCAAAATGCAAGCAGCCTTCCTCCCCTCCCTTGCTATTCCTACAAGAAAGCAGCATTGGGATGCCAGTGTCCCAGGCTTTACAGTGGCGGACTGCGAGATCTACGTAGGATCTTAGAACCCCATAGGATTGGGCCGTAAGCTTCTTTCTTCTACGTGGGTTAGCAATGTCGTTCTGGAGGAGAAGGTGGAGAGATGGAAGGATGCTTACGTATAAGTTCTAGTTAGTTTCCATTTTCCAAGTTTATCTTTGTTTTAAATTTTATTTTTCATAGGCACACAGATAATGCATTTCCTTTTTAGAGAAATCATGCATTTATTGGCATATGAAAATAAAACTTGGATGAAGAATAACATTAACAGTGAAAAGCCAAACTTATGGTTCACACATTAATAGCCTGTGCTAAAACAAAACACTTCCCTCATGTCTTTAGAATTTTTTTTTAACCTACAGGAAGTTCTGGCACTTCCACTCAATGTAACTTTGTAAGGGTGCTGTCTGTGCTCCTATCTGTTAAGGAGAAAGTACTGGGACAGAGAGGAAAATTTGCTTTGAGGAGTTATTCTGAGCAAGGCTCCTTTTTCTGTTCAATACAGTTGCTGTCAGATGACTCAATGATTCCCTCTTTTCTCATTTGTTTCTATAAGCTCAGTCCTAAGCAACAGAATGAAAGACACTGGCCACAATCCAGCACTAGGATAGCTGAATGAATGGGATTTAAGTATGCATAACCATATGCTAGATTGCAGCCATTTTCTTTTTTCAATACTGGACTGTGTATCAAGAGCAGTGCATACTCCAGGTTAAACTACCTCTGCATGAAGAAAACTCAAATTCTAGCATAAGAATTATGCAAAATGAGCTTATTTGCACACATCTACTCATTTTGCGTTGATTAAACTGAGTCAGAGTCAGAGGTTAGAGTTTAAAAACATAATGCAATTGTGAACAAATTATAGGTGGGAGGGGAGAGAGGGAAATGGAAAGAAAAAATGTCTCAGGGGCAACTAAAAAACACAAAAATTACACAAATGTATTTCCTGCTGTGACTTATTTGGAGAGAGAGAGAGAGAGTCGTTTTAAGAATTGGCTGGTGCACTTTTCATGAATAACTGGAAACCATTTATTGATTTTTTGAGAGAGAAGAACGCTGTGATGATATGCGGATTTAATGAATAGAATGTGGGTGTTATTTTGGCTTAGTTGGATATGTAGAAAATAGTGAATAGTATGCTAGTAGGATGTATTGCTTCGTGCTTGCTATAACTTTATAAAATATGTATTGTTTTTATGTTTTATATATATATTATATAAATAAATAAATAAAAAGAACTGGCTGGTGCAGACAATGACCTCAACAAAATGTGGTGAACAAATCAAGAATCAGCTTTGGGGACATACAATCCTGCCCCAAACCCAGCCCCTTCCTTGGTAAAAATGCTGCTTCCCTCCTTAAAACCCACTTCAAACCATGGTTTCAGTCAGATACTAGTTTAAGGGAAATTCTGATTAGCCATAACCATGATTAATGAGTGTGCTGACAAACTGCTTACCCATGGTTACTTGAGGTGGGGGAATTTGCTCTGGGAAGCAGAGGAGCCTTAGGGAAGAAACGCAAATTTCTAAGTCTGCTTTCAGATTTGTTAACCATGGTTAGTCAGGAGCCTGTAATGCGGCTAGACTTGCTTAATTGTTATGGAAAACTGCTAAAGCAATCTTATCATAGTTTAGGCAATAACATACCTGCAAGAATAGATATTATTCTTTATGGAAAACCTTCTAGAAAACACCATTTCAGAGGAAGATATATTTGGCCACATAAAGATACTAGAGAAAGTGGGTAGGTGACAAGGGCAATTAAATTCCTTTATCTTTCCAAAACATTCACCTTGAGGGGACAAATGCTTGTCACAAGGGTAAGTTAGATTCAAAAACAAATGAAGCCCCATCCATATATCATGTCATCTTTTTAGTTATCTAATGTCAACATGAACAGCAAGCAACAGGCAAATACAAAGAATCCTATTCTTGCTCATCAGGGTTTTTCCATCCATGAATTTCAGAAAGCTAGCTTTTATCATGACACACACAAAAAAGAAAATAAAAAGGCAGTATCTTATTGGCCCAGTTGTAATGGCAGCATGCATTACAGCACTTGTTTGCTAAGCCAAAAATGTGAACAGATCAGGTCCATCCAAAAAAGCATGTTCCTTTTATTGTATCCTGAAGGTGCAGCTCCTGCTATATACAGGTTGCTTTTTTGTAAATCATGCAACATTGTGCAGAATTTTTCAGTGGCACACTGAATGTATTTCCATCAGCATGAGTTGAACCTTTATTTCTAGTTTGCCAAAGAGGGTAAACAAGTTTTATAGAGCCAGTTTACAGCCCAATAAACATGCCAATCTAATCTGTAACATGGGTTTTCAAATTTAATAAATTCAGGCTTGCTTTTTTCCTCTGAAACACCATTTCCTTGTTTTCCTCCCCGCGTTGGGGCAAAAGACAAAGGATCCCACTATTAAGTCTGCTTCTTTTCTAACCAAAAAGAACTATATAAAGAAAGCTTTCCTGAACAATTCTGCCCTTTTCATGTGTTAGGTTTGAGTATGAACACAACTTATGGCTGATTGCAGAAGCAGGAAAAGATTTAGCTGGTGAGGCTGCTTCATCCCTCCAAGAGCCATAAATCAAATGGAAACCAGGGCAAGGGGGATGGGGAGGAATGGAAAATAAATATGAGAGGACAGTCTTTAGAAGTTTGGTATAAAATAAGGAGGCATATGTAAAAAGTAGAACATATTGAGGAGGGATTCTATAACCTCACTCCTTCGGTTATCCTTGTAAAAAGTTGTGCAGCAGCATGGATTCCAGCATCTAAGGAGTCAAAATACATTTCATAGTTCCAGACCACAGATTCTGTATTAAGGCTATTTTTTCTGAGGTTAATGCTGGGATCAACCACAGGAAATAGATGGTTAGCAGTGGTGGCGTTGATACCACAGAAGCCACAGCCAGTTGTTGCGGTAAATTGCTAGAGGTGTTCACCATTCCATCTTCTATCATCACCCACAGAAACACTTGTGGGATGCTACTGCCAAGAACTATAGAAACACAGGCTCAAACAACACAATATTCACTCACTCACTCACACAACCAGACTCTAAACGTGAAAAGTTTCTAGGTAGAAAAAAGGGAAAACAGGAAATCCTTACAAGGAGAAAGGGAGCACAAAAAGGGGTAAGCCAAGGAGGGGAGAAAGGAGGGAGAGTAGGACACAGAGAAATCAGGAGGATTACCCACAGGAATCAGGGCTGGAGAAGCAGGGGATTCTGCAAAAACAGGAGGAAGAGGAGAAGGACTGGGGGAAATAAGAAGAATAAACGGGGGGGGGGGGATACCAAGATTCCAGCTGCAGTGAAAGACTGTGGTGGAGTTGCAGTTCTTTGTAGCCTGAACCAGGACTATAGGCAAGGAGTTAATTCCTTGGTGGACCATGAAAGCACTTCACTCACATGTAGCAGAAAGGAACTCGGCAGCATAGGATGCTTACAGGTGCCGTGAAATCCGGGCCGCTGTCATGTGCTGCCGGGCCGCAGCCACAAACGGGAAATGGCGCAGCACACATAGCAGCGGCTCTTGAAGCCTCTGTCAATGACGGTAAGTTGGCAGCGGAGACATGTCATGGGTGGGGAGGGCAGGGGGAGTTTTGGGGTGGATCAGGGGAGGGCAGGGAGGGGATGAATCTCGGCAGCACCAGCATGTACCAGTTCCTATCCCCAATTTCACAGGCCACCCTGCCCCTTTTCTCTCCTTGAACCTAGACCAGCAACATGGCTGGCATAGGTCTGAGGAATCCCATAGGTGATCAGGTAGTCTATCAGGGAGTAAGTAAAATATATTTGTACCTACCTCCTGTTGGCTGTCTGATAGCCTCATCCACCGTTGGATGCAGGGTGCTTCGTCAGCGCAGCTGCATCAATGCCAATGGGGGGAGGGGGGGACAGGATTGGGCAGTAAGAGTCCTAGGTTCACAAAGACACAGCACTCGCACAAAGGAGGAAAGGATAGAAGCATGAAGCATATTGTCAACTTGACTGCATGTGAGACACATAAAATGGGGAGGGGGGTGTGGGTCAGTAGTCAGGGTTGCTATAGACCAAGTTATGAGCCTGTACCTGCTGAGCTGGTTTGAAATGTTGCAGAGATTGTGGGGCAAGGGTGCCAAGGCATAGAGGTGGCTCATCACAAAGACTGGGAGAAAAGTAGGAAAAGGCCTTAAGAGCAAACCCAGACTGGCTAGGCAGTAACTACCGGTAATTATGAGGAGGGAAGCAAGGCAAGGGTCCAGCCAGCTCCGGTTTGGCCAAAATTGCAGCACTCCAGAAGCAATGGGGGGGGGGGGGTGACACAATAACGTGATGACATCACACGTCACCATCAACCTACTTCTGGGGGTGCCATGCACTGGAGGCGTGACTGAGAGGAACGGTGGTTAGAGATGGCCTGCTTAAAATCCATTTCCCTCCAGTCCTTTTTCAAGCTGCTTTTTTCATCCTCAAGGAAGGAAGGAAAGATATGGGTTGGATATAGATCGCTGATAAATATTGGAGGGGAAAAGAAAGAAAGAAAGAAAGAAAGAAAGAAAGAAAGAAAGAAAGAAAGAAAGAAAGAAAGAAAGAAAGAAAGAAAGAAAGAAAGAAAACTCATTGGAAAGAATCATGGAACTCCACATAATGTTTGAGGCTTAAATAGGAAAAAGCAAACACACCACACACACACACACACACACACACACACACACACACACACACACACACACACTCAAGTTGTGCTGCTATAATTCTTTGCAAATATATCTCTGTTTTTAGCAAGGAATGGAGGTCCCAGAAAACAACAACATTAAGAATAACAGAAGAAACAGGGGAGTAAAAATCAGAATCCTTTACGTTGAGAGGACATCAGCTTTGGAGTTGTTTTAACTATTGAAGTTTTTTTTAATTGTTCTTCATTAGCAAAACAATTCGATGGTTCAAATATGATTAAAGTAAGTGTGCCAGCATAGCTTTCTTTTAAAAACCAAAATAGAAGGCTGATCATTTGCCAGTGTTTACACCCATTCAAATTCTTCACATTTTAGAGGGTTTTTCCCCCTGTCATGTAAACGTAATCCATTTTGAAAGATCAACATTGTGCTCAGTTTTTTTTCTCTAACTTTGAATTCCACTGTTTTAGGATGGGATTTAACCAATTTACTGCATTTATATAACATCTGACATACAAACACAAAAAAGTCGCCAAGTATCTCTGGCATGATGCACAAAGCCAAAAACCATATAGAAATTTGACACAGCAGTTCAGGTTTTAGAACAAGCCCCCAATAGATGGGCAGCTCTCACTCCTAACAAGTTTTCTACCAAGTTCCTACAGATTTGGTGCCAAAATAAACTTCCTAATAAAGTAATCTAATAAGCAGCCAGTTTTCCAGGAAACCTTCCTTTATAATCTGTTATGCTAATAGTTCTTTCGTTGAGGGTTACCATCACTGACATGCCCCCCCATTTCTATATGCAAAGTATTTCAAAAAGACATGTCTGCAAGCCAATATTGTGGTATACAGAACATTAAAGCTCAAACCAAGAGCCAAGGAGAGGCATAAGACAAAGTGCAGCTACAGTTCAGCCACTCTATTCCGCCTTCGCCATTTCCTACTATTATTTCTGACTCCTTTTTCACACACCCTCTGAAGTGAATGTCTGAATTCCCATTGGGACAGCGTAAGGAACTGAAGTAATGCTACAAACGCCACTCAACCTGCTTGAACAAAAAGATAAGCCTGAAACAAGTTACCGTATTGTCCCGAGTATAAGACGCACCTGATTATAAGACGCACCCTTAAAGTTTGGTGCTATTAAAAAATGTTAATTAAATCACTGGCATTAAATTGCAACAGCCTGATTATAAGACGCACCCCTAGTTTAAAAACTTAAATTAGGAGAAAAAAGTGAGTCTTATACTCAGACCAATACGGTAATTCCTTTTCTCACAGAGTGACACTATTCAGAGACAGGAAGGAAATGTGAGGGAAAAAGAGAAAGCTTTCCTATAAAAAGGTTGTCTTGTGACTTCAAAGCATCAGCATTTACCCAGACCGATATCTCAAATAAAGTACCTACATAAAAAGGTACATTTGGTTTCAAAAATAAATATCAACTGAAATTCTGCACCATGGCTAACATACAAGTTGATCTGTTCCTTTGCTATTGTAAACAACTGCTCACCTCAAAACAAAGCCACAAAATTTTGAAGCACTTCAAAGCCAAGAATATTTTTTTTCCATAGGCAAGAGTCTACTTCAGATGTGCAAAGTAAATAGTAATGGCGCAATCCTGTCTACTTAACAAGATTTACATCAGTTCAAGGGAAAACAGATACCTTTTTTGGAAGCTGTTGACACGTTCCAGGAAAGGTACCAGTTTTCACAGACAGGACTGAGGTCTGCTGCAGGTGAGGCAATGAAGAGCAAACTGCTGTTCTGAGCATGTTCAGAATGCTTCCCTCACCACAAACTAACTATAGCCAGGTTTTTTTTTTCACATTCAGAATAAGAGGGAACAACTTCCAGGCCACAGGTTTGGATTTCCAAGCAGATTTGACCCGACCATCTCATTTGATAAATTAAGTACAGTACTTAATACCTTTAACAACACAGCAGATCTGTTCCTCAAAAGAGGCATGCTGTCTGAAACAGCACTATAAGAAGCAGAGTTATCAGAGGTATTGCTGTATTTAAGTATGATGGATGTGACGACAAGAAGGAAGCAGGACTCAAGAAGCAGCAAGGGGCTTGGAAAGATAAGTGGAAAAATAATAAAAAGTGCAAGGAAATAATGGGCGGAAGAGAACAGGTGCACAGACAAGCAGGGAGAAAAGGTTAAAGGGGCGAGGGTTAAACTCCTCTCCCAAGAGACAGGTTGAGCTGCTACATTGCCACAAAATGTTCTAGGGCAGAAATGTCACAGGACAAGGGGGCTGTGTATTGTTGGAGGGAAATGTTGCAAAGAGGCAAGGAGAACTGGATTTCATGTGACACCAGATTCTTTGGTAAACCCAAGGGAGAAACACAGAAGGGCTGTCCTTGAAGCAGTGAAGATTACCGGGCCGGGGGGGGAGGGAGAGAGACGGATGGACACACACAACCCACATCCATCTCTTTTTCTCAGTGGAATGGCACTAAGCTACAAGAGAACTAACATTGGAACAACTTCTAAATTTGCATTTACTTAAATAAATACAGGCCAGCGGGTGGCGCAGCGGGTTAAATCGCTGAACCATGAGCTGTCGATCGAAAGGTCGGCAGTTTGAATCCGCGACGGGGTGAGCTCTAGTTGCTTGGCCAGCTCCTGCCAACCTAGCAGTTCCAAAGCATGTTAATGTGAGTAGATAAATAAGTACCGCTTGCAGGAAAGTAAACAGCGCTCCGTGTTCCAGCCGCATGCTACGTGCTGCGGCAAGGAGAGTCATGCCGGCCACATGACCACGGAGGCGTCTTCGGACAACGCTGGCTCTTCGGCTTTGAAATGGGGATGAGCACCACACCCTAGAGTCGGACACGACTGGACTTAATTGTCAGGGGTCACCTTTACCTAAATAAATAAATGGATGGATAGACACACAGACTTTTCCACAACGGACTGCAGGCTTCCACTCGTTTTCAATATAATGACTTCTTTTGCATCCCAACATTTTTAGGTGGCTCATCGGGGGGGTGGAATTCCAATCTTTTGAACAGCAGTGGTATGAAACTCAGGATTTATTAGATGAAGCATTTTGCAGATGTATGCACTTATAATGCTCTTATAATAAATGTCACCATTTGCTCTACAGGCATTCCTCGATATTCAGAACTGCTATTTCTTGAAGGTATTTTGCTTCAGCTGTGCATAAATAATAAAATCTCCCATCTGTCTAACAATTGTCCCTTGTCCAACCATACTGCATCCCTTTTAACTATGTATTAGTAACAATTATCGTGATCAAGAAGAAATGGTCAAATGATCATTGCATTGCATGCGCTGGATTTTGTTTACCAACCACAGATTCATGGTTTCTGAGCAAGTTTTCAGAGCCTTTCCAAAGTGGATCTCCAGATTTAAGTGGAACTAATTGCCAATTTTTTTTAAACGAAACTTACATTTGGGAGCAAAAAATATTGACTTTTCAGGGGCCATTTCCATTCCTGCACAACATACTGAGTGAGTCATGCATACTTCTTTCCAGTACATTCACCCTAGTGATTATATACTGCTATGCCAAGCCAACTGCAGATTATATAATAAACAAGATCTTATGCTAGATAAAGAAGTGTCCCACAGGTGCATCAGACAGCTAAGCAGAGAGGCACAGCTGTTTTATTTCCCCAAGTGTATTACACAGTATAGCTGGAGAGCACAGAGAGAGAAACAAAGAAAGACAGTCCTAATTTCTACTTGGTTAATATTCTTAGCACACCAACAGCTTGAGAGGCTTGAACTCCTTCTCTCAGGAATACTAACATGAGTACTTATTATGGAATCCATCTCCAAAACCCTGTATTCTAACCATCTGTGAAGATTCTTGACCCAGGACCTCAAGGCGCTGACCTGTCTGGTCAATTCTTATACTGCCACCAGGCCCTAGCTTGCTGGGTTTCACTCTTTGCAAGGCCTTGAGGCAGTGGTTCCCAAACTGGGGCGTCACAATGCCCCAGTTGTGAAAAATTAGTCACTACCTCCTTAAGGGGAGCAGCGACCTGTGGTGATGGTGACGGTGCTTCTGGGATTGCGCCGCTGCCACCAAGAAAAATAAAGGGGGATTCACCTGGGGGTCGTGCCAGGCCTCCAGAGGGTGCGGGGAGCCCGCAGCCCCTCAAAACGGTTCCTTGGAGTGATCACGACCCACTTCTGGTTTTCGCAAGTAGGCTGCCTGATCACCTATGGGTCTCCTCGGACCCATGCCAGCTATTTTGCTGACATACGCCCAAGTAGAAAAAAGGGGCAGGGCAGTTTGGAAAATCAGGGATAGGATCTGGTGTGCACTTTTGCTGCTAAGATCCACCCCCTCCAGCCTACTCCCCACTCCCTGCCCTCCTCCCTCACTGAACCTCCCCCAAACCCCCCCCCCTCCAACAGCTTACCTGGGCCAGAGGAGCGTCCAAGAGATTCTGGTGCGCATATGGAGCCACTGGCTGTTTCTGCCAACAGCTCCATCACACACAACAGAGGCACGACATTTGTGCAGTCGCAGGGACATTTACAACAGCAGATCAATAGATCCACTGTCGTAAATGGCTCATAGGATTGGCCCCTAAAACTGAGGGGCCATGGCTCAGTGGAAGGGCACAGATAGTCCAACACAGTATAAGGTAGCTTTCTATGTTCTTAATTACTTTTATTTATTACTTATATAGTGGCATCAATGTAAACAATTCTTTACTGTATAGGGGGGGGGGGGGGGAAAGGGACTGGTACCCTGCTTCAAGGAACTTACAATCCCAAGTTTGACACTGAAGTGAAAACAAACAAGAGTGTAAGTATAAGGAAAGCATTTCAACATATGAATACCAACAAATGTCCTTACAAATGTTGTTACTGTCTTCAAATGATTAAGTAATATCCAGATGTGAGACAGAGAAAGCAAATAATTTGTAGTATGCTTAGAATGAGCTATCACATACATCAGGGATTCTCAAAGTATGGGTCACGACCCTCAGGGGGGTTGCAAGCAACTTGGAAGCAGGTTGAAAAGCTCTCAAGAACTGAAAATAAAACATTGTTACGTGAGTGAATTTTCCGTCTACCTGGTGGCTGTGCCTGCCTGTCTGCCCTTGCCTTCTTCCCCTCCTACACTATGTGGATCATGGCCAAAAGTATTCCACCCACCTTCCAGGTGAGGCTACTGGGTGGGGAGAACTGGTTGGTTAGTCAACCATACACGTGTGACTAGCAACTGTTGTGGGAATATTCCTTATTGGTGTAACTAATCAAGGGAGGTTCGTGTAAATTTAAATACAGAAAAATCTGCAACACCAGCACTCGATGATCTAGAAAGCTCTACTAACCAGAAATTGGCTAAAAGGCCCATTACCTTTCACGATTCTATTAACCAGCAATACCCAGCAGCAATGGCCTTGAGAGTTCAGAGCGTCCATGCGCTTCTCCAAGTGGCTGCAAGAGTTTAGTCATGAGAAGATCAACTAAGGCAAATCAAAAGTAGAAGAGGGCAAGTGAAAGTGGAAGCAGGAGACCCGACCGCATCCAAGATGGAAGGGGGGTACTGAATGTTGACAAGTACCTTTGTTTGGTGCTATTCCAATGAGTTTTGGGAGGAGGGGGGGGTTATCCATGAGGTTAGGTAATGGTATAATGCAATATATAGAAAATTAGAGGCCGCCTACTTCTATATAGTCCGGCTCATCTCCTTAGGTCATCAGAGAACACCCTTTTGCAGGTACTGTCGCCCAGGGGTGGCGGCCAGAAATAGGGCCTTCTCAGTAGTGGCACCAACCTTATGGAATTCCCTCCCTTTTGACTTATGAACTGCTCCCTCCTTGGAGACTTTCCGGAGAGGCCTGAACACTTTCTTGTTCAAAGAAGACTTCTGAGTCTTGGCCTTTTTTTTTTTTTTAACATCCAGCGGTTACAGGCGTGGTGCTGCTGTTCTTGTACTCTTATCTTAAAGGTCTTTTTATCGTTTTTAGATTGTGCTTATGAGTTTTTAATTAACTGTTTTATTGCTTTTAAAGGTGGTTGTTTTTTGTAATTTTTTTTCTGTTTTTGTAAGCTGCCTTGGGTCCCTTTGGGGAGAAAGGCGGGATAAAAATATTGTAAATAAACTAAATAAATAAAAATAAATAAATTACAATACTTAGTCCTAGCGATACTGGATTTTGCAGCTTTTACTATGCTATTTACTGTTATGTGCTTTTACTGTGCTATTTGCCTCAGTAACAAAGTCTATTTCAAAGACATATTCTGTTTTGCACGCTGGCTCTTACTTTTACGACTGAAGTGTTAGAGGTAGAGAGCAGCTAATAAAAGAATAGATGTAGATGACATAAGTCTATACATTTACATACTTTCTTCTGGCTAATGAAATCCTCAGCAGTATGTCATTTATATCACTTTGAAGTGATAGAACGCTGAATTCTTATATCATGAACGGATGTCTTATTCTGGAAAGCCACAGAGTGTTAAAACGAGGAATCTATTCATTCCAAAATGGCAAGGGGAAAACGTTTTCTGCAGTAGCACACAAGTATTAGAATTCTGAAAAAGCTGACAGGTATTTTAGGGGTGGAAAAAGGCTATTAGAGACCACCAAAATTTCAGAGCCACATTCACCACATTAAGCACAGAAATATTCCAATATTCCAAACACCGTCATGGATTTGAATTAGAGTAGCTGCATCTCCCAGAGGAAAAAGCCCATGTGCTTGTTCACATAAATAAAAGACGCACATCAACATCTTAGGTTGCTTCCTTTAACATGCAGATTTAAGATTTCCCCCATTTCCTTGCCCTGCTTAAATAAAACAACAAACTCCTTTCTGTGCAAAGAGAATTCCAGCCAGTCTAAAATTGGCCAGACGACAGCCCTAATTGGAATGTCTCCCAAGGGATAAACTACAGTAGTAACAACCAGCAACAACATCTGAATTTTCAGCGATGCTGCCCAGCTTTAGTAAAATAGATGCTATCACGTTACCTTGGAAGAGATGTTGGGAAAACTGCCACCACAACACTGTAAACAAGACAACTAAAACATCACAGTTACAGATACTCACCAATCCAGCAATGGGAGTGGGCAGTCTATTGATCTTTTTGACCAATCCAGGCTTGATCGAATTGAGCAACCTGTCACAAGAAAGGAGCAGGTCATAATGAGGCCTCAGTTATAGGACTTCAGCTGCAAATTGCTATCTCTCAGTATGCGAGTGAACACAGCAATTTTCAACCGTTTTCATCTCACGGCACACTGACAAGGCGCTAAAATTGTCAAGGCACACCATCAGGTTTTTTTTTTTTTTACAATTGGCAAGGCACACCGCACTGCCAGCGGAGGGCTCACATCCCCCAATGGCCCTACTAATAAATGACCTTCCCCCAAACTCCCGCAGCACACCTGCAGACCATTTGCGGCACACCAGTAGAAAATCGCTGGCTTAACATATCACTACATCAAAACACTATGGCTATTAACTTGGGACAAAGAAAAATGATATAAGGTAGCAAACAACATTACTGTCTTCTAAGTTCAGATTGGTATCTCTGGGTTTGTCAGGAATTGAGCTTCAAGTTGTACTGAAGCGTGTCTTGACCAGCTGATCCATAGAACGTTCAGCATGGAGTCAGCTTGTAAAACATAACCCACCTCTCGGCAAAGAAGGGAACTGCATGGAGATCTGCCATACCAGTAAGGACGCTTATATATACGCATATACACACCAAAAGACTCGAACAGATCGTGTGGTATTTATCCCCTGACTCCTATCAAGGCGTGAGCAAGCAGGAAATGTTGCTCTTTGCTTTCTATGAATCTCCTTTATCTTGATTCCCGTCTGCTTTTCCTTTGCCTTATCCTGAACTCGACAGGAGCTGAAAAAGTACTTTAAAAAGGAACTGGAGGCGTGATGGTACAAGAGAAATAAAAGTGTCAAATGGAAGCCGTGACTACAAAGACACAGTCAGTATGTCACCTTCCTCAAACTGGAAAGGTTTCCACACACTATAGTGTGTAGCCCTGAACTGTAAATTCTCCATATCTTATGAAATAATTGGCTACTTATGTTAAAGGTTATAATCCCTACAGCAGGGATCTGGCCCACGGGCCTTAGGTTGCTGACCCCTGCCCTAAAGGGATTCTATCACAGAGACAGTTTCTGAATTTCTCCATGTATCGAAGGTAATGTTTGAATCAGGCAGATGATATTTATGAATAAAGAAATATTTCTATGCCACATTTTTCCTCTCCAGTAGGTGGAAAAGGCAGCTTACAATCTTCAATAAAATACAATCAGACAACTTAAAACAATAAAAAAGAAAAACTAGCAACCAACCCAGAAAAGGAAACCAAGAGTGACACATCTAGGCCATGCCAAATGCCTACTGTAAGAAGAACATCTTTATGTTCCTGTAAAATATGATTGAGATGGGGTTTATGGTTATCCTCTAGCAGGGAGTTGCACAGGGCTAGCACCACAACAGAGAAGGCTCTGCCACATGTAGCCACCCAAAATGCCTCTGTAATTAATGGCATGCTTAGAAGAGCCTCAACAGAAGACCTCAGAGGCAGTGGAATCGCTGGGGAGGGTGACACCCAGTGTGGTGCCTACCCAGAAGAGAAAGGTCGGGGGGGGGGGACATTCCATGACAGAGTAAACCACGATTAACTACCAGGCTTTCTGAATTGTTTATATGCGGAAAGCCTGCCTCCGCTCAGCAGGCTTCGGCCCACCCTGGAACTCTTCAGCGCTTCATATTTTTGTCAGCCACAGATGAAAACACGCTTGTCGGCAGGAGAATGCGAGGTAGCTGGCCCCGGAGCCTACTTCCTGTTTAAATGGTGACTTTCTAGCATGCAGGCTGCTTGCCTGCTTCGTTGCTACTATAAGCAGCTGTTTATAGTGTTTTTGTGACTCAAGAAGTCCCCTGACTTGGTGCCAGAGATATCAACTAAAGGAAAGGTAATGGGCACGGGGGGGGGGGTGTAGGCCGCCCTGCGATCCATGGATAAGTGAATCCGTGGATATCCCCCCCCCCCCCGGGTAATCTATTTCAGCCATAAGGGCTAGAAACGTGCTTTTAAAAATACAGCAGAGAGTCTCAGAAAGCTGAATTTTGTGCCCAACATCACATTCTGTGTACTTTTTGTACTTCTGCAGAATCATCAATGCACTAAATACAGAATATATTGTTACCCCTACAGCATTTTGGTAATTCCTGAAATCAAAAGAAAGAAAAAGAAAAGGTCTGATTAATTTTAAGTATATAGTTTTAACAGTCAGACAATACTATTTTGGGAGAGCAGTATAGCCTGCTTAATTAGCAAGTCACCCATGTTTCTTTCAGACCAGCATAATGACAATGCTACGAGGCAGTATTTTACTAAATTAAGAATCTTCATAATTAACATGGAGCCTTCAACCGGCTACCTATGTCTCCACTGTGGAAAATACTGCAGAAAAGAGTATAAGAGATCAGAATTCATTCAGATCTTTAAGGATGCATAAACTATGAAACTTAATTGCAGGATTTCCCTCCCAATTGCAGACACAAACAAAAAAGCAAGTCCTGGAGGTCTTAACGCAAATGCCAAATGTCAAAAGCTGTTTGAAATAAATCTTTTAAAAATGTTTGCATTGGCCTCATTGAAGGTTAAATAAGAGGTGAAGAGGAAGACAGACGAAGGGCTCCAGGCTTGCAGTGGGAGGAAATGAAAATGTGGTTAGACCACCACTCTTCGCAATTGGGGATAAAGGCTTACGAGGAAGCGGGAGTAGGAAGACAGGGAAGAAATATCCTCACTATTCAGCTTGTCGCCTTATACAGCAAAATAAATTTGGCATTTCTCTCCCTCTTTGGCATATTGCTTTCAAAGCAGACTGGCTATTTTTAAAGCCTGTTAAATTTACCGAAGCCAATTGTTTATTCACCGAAAGTGATAAACGTTTAGTTTAAGAGTCTCATGTATGTTCTCTCTTTCACTGTTTAGGTTAAGCGGTAGTGAAAGTACATTAGACCCTTATTCAGACACAAATTCAGCATTCCTCCTTAGTTTTTACTTGCAACAGAAATATAATAACGTAACAAACATGTGAGTACAACGTCAGAACCCAAATGAACAAAAGATAGGCAAACCAGAATCAGGACCCAATCCTTACAGTGCTTAGCACCACTGGAATGAGCATTCGGGTGGCTCTAGGCACTTTCTGGCTGTCGCAAAAGTCGAAAAGCCAGAGCATGCGGGCTGGCCACTGCCGTAAGCAGCAAGTGGCCAGCTCTGCATGGCACAGGACTCCGGATGCCCGACACCCCAGGTAGGATCACACAGGGGATAGGAGGGAGGCAGGGGTGGGCAGGAGGGAGGCAGGGGTGGGCAGAATGGGGTGGCAACAGGGGCAGCTGGGAGGGCAAATCGGTACCGGGAAGAGGGTTGGTTTTGGCGACAGTGGCATCCGCCGAATCCAAACCCCCTTCCTGGACTCAAGCCGCCTTCATAGGTCCACATGGACTTGTGCCAGCGATATTGCTGGCGCAAGTCCAAGCAGACATACCAGGCCAGCAGGGGCTTGCCCTTGGGAAAGGGAACAAATGTTCCCTTACCCCAAAGAGGCTTTCGGAGTTCAAAACTTCCCCGCTGGATGCAGCGGACACCACGTTGGTGCCGCTGCATTACTGCACGGGGAGGTACAGTGGATTGGGTTGCCCATGTTAGGTTTTCAGAGAAGCAGCTACACCAGATTGAAAGCAAGTTTGTGGTGGGCGGGTGCTGGGAGTGGTGTGATGAAATGTAGTATAGTGCTATGGGTACACTCTCAGATTTGAATCGGTGAAACTTCGGTTCAAATCTCTGCTCTGAGAATGGCAATCTGTTCTTACATAAGACAATGTAACAAATGAGGATGATGAAGGCAAAATAGAAATGGTAATCAAAATGTTGAATCAAATCAAAGAGAATAACGTCATTCGTACTTTATAGATCACTAAACTCATTATGACCCTCATGCTAACAGTTATTCCAGGAGTGGCCAAACTGCAGCTCGTAAGCTACATGCAGCTCTTTGACATATAATGTGTGGCTCTTGGAAATATGTTGGCTGAGCTCCTTTTTGCATCACAATTAATATAAAAGGTACATAAGAATTTTTCCAGCTTTATAATTATTTATCGAGTATAAACTGAGAGTCCACTGGATTAAAAACATGTTTAATGTTCATGGTGAGTAAATATATTTAAGAATTTAAATGCCTTTTAAATATTGCAGCTCTCAAACATCTTAAGTTTATTGTATATGGCTCAAGTTTGGCCACCCCTGAGCTATTCAGTGATGTGGAGTAGAAGATTGTTGAGAAAACTGTCTATGGCTATATTTTTCTAAGAAAAAAATTTCCACTTCTAAATATACATACTTTCATAGAACTAATTAGTAATATAATGAATAGATACAGTATCAGTCAAATTGGGTAATTTCAAAACTGTAATTAAGTTTTTTCAGATGCCAATATCTAGAAAATATCTATATACCTAATGCACAGTTTTTACAGACTGCAGACCAGCTGCTAGCAGGATTCTGCCAGCAAAGGGGTGGGGCTGGGCCAGGACGGGGGTGGGCCACAGTGGCACCAGTGTCTGCCGTATCCCAAACCCGACCCAGTCCAGTCACATCTCCAGCAGGCTCCTCAGAGCTATGCCAGCGAAAGAGTTAGTGTAGATTTGAAGAGTCCCATTGGGGACATCCGACAGCCAGGAAAGTTAGTAAAGTTTTTTATTTTTTACCTCTCTTGATCAGCCTGGTCCCCAACACGCCAGTCTGGGATAGGATTGGGCCATTCATTTTTTTTTTCAAATTTAAACTATGAGAAGGAAGTGTATGCTATTGAACTGCCATGTTTTACAAGCATTCCTTGATGTGGCAAGAAAGAGTTAAACAGTGTTCCCCATACACCATGAGTTCAATCCTGGTCCCCTCTGAGGCTGCTATTTAACTAAAAAAAAAAAAAACATGTGGGGCCAAACTACATACCGTATTGTCCCGAGTATAGGCCACACTTCCCCACCCCCTAATTTAAGTCTTTAAACTAGGAGTGCAGCCTACAATCAGGATGTTGCAAAAAAAAAAAAAAAAAAACCGCCGGCGGAGGCGAGCAGGAGGTGTCTGGTGTCGGACTTACCGGCTCCTGGCAACGACGCAGGCCTCAGCTCTCCATGGAGGCAGGGCACCTTCGGCGTGCCGTCCTCAGCTGGGCCGGAAGCCGCCCACGACGAGCAGGAGCTGGCTCGGGCAACTCAGAGCCACGGCAAGCTCGGCAAGCCTCCCCAAGAGGTGGGGCCGTCCAACGGAGCGGCTGCGGGGGAAGCCCAGAAGTGGGCATGCTGCGAGCGGCTCCTGAGCTGCGGCAACGCCCCCCAAGGTAGAGCACAGCCAGGAGGCGGCGTCCAGCAGGGAAGTGCCAGGGAGAGAGGGGAGGGGAGATACCCTGCAATCTCACTGCTGCCCGCCCTAAAGCATTCTCCATTCCCTTTCCCCCCCTCTCCTCCCTGCACCCGTCCAGACTGGAAAATTTTATTTCACAGGCTATCACGGAATCATTATAAAATGGAAGTTGGGGGAGAAGTAAGCCCCACCAAGTTCAACGGAGCTTTCTCCCAAGAATTGCAGTCTGGTGCCTGGTTCCAAAAGAACAGCACAAGGAGTGACCCTTGCCCAAGGAGGCTTCAGGTCCTCATGCAACCTGGCAAACTGCTTTTGAAACAGAAGGGAATTGGGCACACCTAAAGTAGATTTCAGGCTTAGCAGTCAAGAGCTATTTACTCCAATTCTTCTCTCCAGCTACATTTCCCCCCAATTTATTATACAGAAGACCACTCTGGCTGTAACGTTACGTAGTCTTCACGTGATCCTTTGCTCACTGTGGATCTCATGCCCAGCTATAATTCTCACTATATCTTGAGCAATAACCCACTATAGCAGGTTATAACTCTGCCCTGACCCAGAAAGGCTTCCAATGTCCTTGCCTGAACTTAGGTCTCCATCCTTAATGAGACTCGACGTCTCCCTCCAGGCTAGACACAAGCCAAATCCATGAAGCCAATAATGGTTTGGCATTCGAACATACAGCACTGTAAACCGCAGGAAATCGCCAGTCTTTTGTCCCTTTTTGTGCAGACTCCAGCAAACCTAGGTCACCTCCTTGCCTGTGGCCAAGGCGGGTGGGCAACCTCTCTGACAACTCAAAAATTCATCTTACTGCTGCTAGGTGGAAGTTACAAAAACAGGACTAGATTTTGGGGGGAAAGCAAGGAGTCAGGGTTCTACAAAAGCCTAGTCATAGGAAAAGATAAACCATCTCTTCCTTTCTTCCCAGACAACTTGGGGAAGGAATGGAGATGGGGCATCTTTCCCTCAGCAGAACTGACTGCTTTTTCTCCATTTGTCTCTGCACGCACAGGCAGTTTGCACATCAACCCATCCATGATTTGAGCCCCGAGACACAGTGCAATTACGATGTCTCTCTTGCTTGTGTTGCCTCAGCATCAGAGCAGCAAAACAGCAGAAAAGCTCTTTTTAGGATTTGTGAAGTTTTGTGCTTTGTGTTCCTCCTTTGCCTTTCACCTTGATATTGCGACACAATCTTCCCCCCCACACACACACACGTGTACACACCAGAGAGAACGCACAAAAGTAAAGCAAGTGGACAAAACCCCTTCCTACAAAGCCAAACTTAACCAAGTAGTATGTTTTTTTCTCGTAAATGTGATCTTGTGAACTCCTCTGTGTTGCTATATGAGAACTGGGCTTTATGCAGCAAAATTTCCCACCCCAGATTTTGCACCAACTTCCTCACTGCTGTCTTCCCAAGGCTGGTTAAAGAAAGGAGGGGGGGGGCCTCCAAAATCCAGGCTACTTTGAAGGAGCGGACTGGCACTGGAGTGGATTTAGAATATAAGAAAAGTCTTGCTGGATCAGGCCAAAGGCCCATCTTGTCCAGCATCTGGTTTCCCATGGTGGCCCACCAGGTGTCTCTGGGAAACTCACACGATGGAATTCTTTCAAGGAAGGTTTTTATGCCAATAAAGGTTTAATCAATCAATCAAGGAAGGTAAGATTGAGCTCACTAGGTTTTTTAGACTTGGGGATGATGAGAAACAGATTCTTGTTGGATTGTGCTGTGGCACAAATGAAGCCCTTTGTGCCTGAAGGGTGCAAAAAATGAAGAACCTGTCTACAAGAGAGTTAAAGAGTTAGGGGAGGGGGAAAGCAGTCAATTATTTGTGAAGAACTGCTGGTTGAGAATTGGGGGGGGGGGGAATCAGGATTAAATTTTATTGTGGAGGGACTCAGGCTTGTGGAAAAACATTCTAACTAACCCCTTCTCCTTAACTCTGAGTGGGGGGGGGGCAGGCTCCTGAATTGAAACAGGCTCTGTTGAAAAGGAATAGCACTCTTCATGCGCTCAGGGACATTTTTAGAGACATGCCCATTGGAATCATGAACTGCTACCGTAGTTACTGGGCCCAGGTGGTATTGTTGAGAGTGTGCTTTGGAGATAACTTGGTGCACATGCGTGTGTCTTACTTTGGAGCAAATGGAATGGTAGTGTTGGGAGGCAGTTTGGAGAGAGACAGAGAGAGTTTGAAAGGGGGATGAGACTGGGCTAGTAAACCAAGATGATATTTGTGAACTCTTGCCACTGATGCAAGGCTCATGGATTCTGTAGACTATCTATAGGTAAAGGTAAAGGTGACCCCTGACAATTAAGTCCAGTCGTGTCCGACTCTAGGGTGTGGTGCTCATCCCCATTTCAAAGCCGAAGAGCCAGCATTGTCCGAAGACACCTCCGTGGTCATGTGGCCGGCATGACTCTCCTTGCCGCAGCGCGTAGCATGCAGCTGGAACACGGAGCGCTGTTTACCTTCCCGCAAGCGGTACCTATACTGAAAGACAAAATGCCAAAAGAGAAGCAAGCTGACTCCTGTTCAGCAACAATGTTCCAGAAGTTCTGATGCCAGAAGAATCAATTACAGATATTATAGATGAGAAGGTGTCCCTGCCTCAGCTGCAAGGTTTCAATAATTGGCCTTTCCCAGCCACTGGGATGATGCACATTTGTAGTCAACTTAAGAAGGGCTCGAAAAAGCGTATTGAGTTCAAAATAGTCTAAGACTAAACAATTGTGTTGTAACTTATTTTTAAACTATATGTGTATGTGTGGTGTTTTTCGGATCGCTTCATATTTGTGGTGGTGTTTGTGTACTGTATACCATATGTTTCCTTCCTGTTTAGCCATTAAAGGATTTTTTTTGTATCCTGCTGATTAGAGGAGTTTGTGCTTTGTTCACACCATGCTGAGTGACTGGAAGTGATATCATCTTGTTTGCTCTGTGTGTGTGTGTGTGTGTGTGTGTGTGTGTGTGTGTGTGTGTGTGTGTGTGTGTGTGTGTGTGTGTGTGTGTGTAAGCGCACTTATGCCAGTGTAACTTTCCGTACATCGACGAAAGCAGGATGGATACCAGCGTAACCCCTTTCGGACGCCGCACACACGCAGTTCGGACACAGGACAGACGCCAGCGCAACTCCGCCGGTGCAGGGGGCATTACTGGGGCATTCGGACACTCCCGAAATGCCCCCTGGACTGGTGGAGTTGTGCTGGCATCCGTCCTGAATCAGAACTGCGCATGCGTGGCATCCAAGGGGGGGGTTACACTGGTGTCCATCCTGTGTCCGTCAGCGTACGGCAAGTTACACTGGCATAAGTGCACTTACACCAGTGGATCTACTGTTACACCAGTACAAGAATTACACAGGATTGCGCTGTACATAATATAAGCATCTCCCATTAAATCTAAAGGGCATGCATGTACCTTTTGCATGTGTCCTCCTGAAAATACTTGAAAACAGTGGCTGGGAAAGGCTATTACTATGTTATAGTAATAGCAGAGCAGGGAAAAGAAGGAATGCCATAGATCTGCAAGTGTGAACACTTTTTTAGAGCCTTTTTCATATTTAAAGAAAATACAGTTCTGGCTTTTGTAACATTACTAGTCTCAATTGTTAACACAGCTGTGCTTCAGTGCTAACCTTTTTTGTTTTTTAAGGAATGATTTCATGGCTTCTGGCACAGTGATTTGGATTGACTATTATTGCATACAGCAAGCTTAGCAAGAGCTGTCCTTGTGTTCCAGAATAAGAGGCAATTCCCATTGTGTTTCTTTTAGTTTGGCTTAAGCTAGCGTTACTGTAGAAGAGACCACAGTCGCCCAAAAGTCTTCCGATTTTCTCCCTGCAATTTGGCCTGTGTTCTTCTGCATAAATGGGCAAGCCTGTTGATCTGTGGAGTCTTTCTTGCAGTGGTGGAATTCAATTGCTACAGAGCTGGCATATCTAAAACAGCAGTGACAATTGTTAGCCTCCCCCCCCCAGTATTTTCAGTGCCCAAAATACTTACTTTATTAACAATAAAAATGATCATATATTAAAAAAAATATTTAAATGTTCACAAAATCCCTTGACAAGCTAATGATACACATACATGCAAATACTACTTGCACTTATAAATACTATTAACATTTCTTAACTGAGCAAAGTTTAAAGCAAACAATCCTCTCCTGTGCAACAGTTACTCCGGTGAATAACACAAACCCTGCATCAGTGACACCTTGCTCTCTATGTCTCTGGCTGCTTCTTCTGTCTCCCGCTGAATTATATTGTAACATAAAAGAAAATACTGTGGTACAGAGTAAGCAATACAACACAGACAGATCTGTGTAGGAGATCCTTGCTCCATATTGAGGGAATCTCTTCTAACTACTTTTGTCAGTTTCACTTGCCTCCCTGTTACAATTATGTTAACTCTGGCCCTGCTGGCAAATGTTTGAACAGCTGTTTGCAATCGTGACAGTTTGTTTTAAACCAGTAATTCACTGTTAATACCAAGTTCTGTTTAAAAAGTATTTAATAAATGATAAAACCATCCTTTAATAGGCATTTAAAAAACAAGCTTCGAGATTGGAACTAGCAGTAATGAGCTAGATTGCAAAACGAGATTGAACGTCTTTAACCTGCATATCCCTACCCGGAGTTTTGTTTCTTGGAAAGACATTAGCGTGTGTGAAAGAACCCTGGAAACTAGCTTCTGTATACTGTATATTGATTGCTAGCACAACTATGTAAGACACAACACAAAGCAATATATCCTGGTAGAAATCTAGTCGCACTGAGGCTGGTTCATTGAGACATGAAGAATGGTTCTACGAAATCCAGACAACAGAAGACGACTGTATATTAAATATTGTTGGGTGATATTTGAGAATCTCATTTATGAACTCTACCAAGAGATATACTGTATTACATCAAAAATGGCAGAGTTCCCACCAGATGTGCATGCATACTGTGGGGATACTTGGACAACACACCATGCGCATCCAATTCCTAAATATGCAGCACATTTGATTATGAGCCTCAGTTTTTTATGCTGTGACTAAACTTGTTTAAGTTGGAGAAGCTCCACTCAAGAGGTTTCCTTTGGCTTGAGGTTGGATTATTCCTAACAGCAGGTCTGGGAAAGCAACTTTTCTCCGTAGCAAGTCCTAACACAATCTGCTTTGTGAAGACTTTTCAGCATACGCTGTGAAGCAATCTAGACAGCAGGTGAAATATTCCCAAAACTAAGCCAACAAGCCAAACTCAATTTGACTACAACTAGTAAAAAAAAAAAAATAGTTGTGTCAGGACCAAACTATACATTTGCATTTGGCCTGTTTTTTTTTTAAACACAACAGGGGAGGGGAGCTGTTCAAAACACCACAGAACCGGGGGGGGGGGGGAGGAAGGCTTTAATATTTTACCATCATAGTTCAGATCCCAATTACACTCCACTCCATGCTATTTACAGAAGAAAAACAATTGGCTGTGAATTGAAACTTTTTTTCCAGCTGTAAATAGTGTGCAATTGGGATTGGAGCGACAGTTTGAACAAATATCGACTAAAACTACCTGTAAGTCTTTCATGGCCATTGAAATCATAGAGAAACATGTTTTCGGGTTTAAAAGCCTTGGTTAAAAACCAAGTACCAACAAGTCTTTCAAAAAAAAAGTTAGTTCTAAAAACAAGTTTAGAAGAACAGCAAGATGTTAAAATACCGACGTTTCGCTAACACTGCTGGTCAGCTTCTTCAGGGTCTGCAGAGAATCCCAAGGAGACTCAGAGGACAAATGAACTGAGAGGAGTACCAAGTGCAGTGATTTTTATACCCAAGGAGGCACACATGTTGTTGAATGGTGTCTCCTGCATTTAAAGCAGGCGTGGGGAACCTCCGGCCAGGGGGATGATCCAGTCCGGCCCGCGCTGGATCGGCCCGATCGGGCCCGCGACCGGAGGCTCTGCCGCTGCCCGCTGCCACCGCCGCCTTCCCGCGCCGCTTCCTTTTAAAATCGGCCTTCCTGGACCTGCGCAGAGCGCCGCTGCGGCCAAGAGGGCAATCTTGGCCTCAGCGGTGCTCTGCGCAGGTCCAGGAAGGCCGGTTTTAAAAGGAGGAGGCACCGAGGTGACGCGTCACCTCAGTGCCTACTCCTTCTGAAAGCGGCCTTTCCGTACCTGCGTAGATCGCTGCTGAGCCCAGCGGCGATCTGTGCATGTACAGAAAGGCCGTTTTGAAAAGGAGGCGGTGTGGGAAGACAGCGGCGGCGGCGGCCCAGAGCCTGGTAAGTTGGAGAGTGGAGGGAGGGGGCTCGGCGAGCGAGCGGTGGGTGGGTGGAAGCTGCGAGCGAGCGGTGGGTGGGAGCTGAGAGCGAGCGGTGGGTGGGTGGGAGCTGAGAGCGAGCGGTTGAGCGGTGGGTGGGTGGGAGGGAGCGGTAAATTCACAGGGGGGTCAAATTTGCAGGGGGGCCCAAAATTTCGGCCAGCCTTACGGCCGGCCCGCAGCCAATTTTCCCCTTGGGAAAATGGCCCCCCACCCCAAATAGGTTCCCCACCCCTGATTTAAAGGAACATGGCTTCTAGAGGTTTGTGTCAGCCTATAATGTTACATCCGTTTTGATTTTCATATTAGCCAAGGCAGGAATCCAGCTATTGTTTATCGATCTTAATTCTTCTTTGCGACTGAAGTTTTGTTGATGTTTATAGATCTCGATAGCTTCTCTAGTTAAACAAGGTATTCAAAGGTACCTCAAGGTATCTCATGTATTCAAAGTAGTTAGGGCTTGAGTATTATTAAACTGAATGTTGTGACCAGTTGTCCAAGCATGTTCTGGATAAGTTTGGACAAAGCACTAGAGCTCCTCAATACATACACCCTGCTGTGATTTTGCAGCATTTTGCACATGTCTATTAAAAGGGGGGGGGGGAGAATCAAACACACACGTTAAACATAATGTTTACTTTGGCCCTTAATCCTCCTAAATTCTACCTCCAAAGCTACAGATACTCCCCCAAACCCCAGATTTTTTTTAAAATGAAGACTTCAGTAAGACTACATACGTAAAACAAATAGTTCAATATGTAACATTACTTACTCACACAACAGAACGCCATTTTCTAATCCAGACCGAAAATCTTTGTCACCAAAGGTTCTCCCTGTTACTTGCTGTAAAAGAGGGGGTGGGTGGGAGAACAGTCTGTCAAATGGCAGTATTTTTGCTGAATTTTCAAACTTTATAGCATAGCATTACAGTTCAATTTTGTCACAGTTCTGGAATACTCTTAGCCCTGCTCTGCCACAACCCAGACATTTATTCTCTGTCTATGATTTAAGTCAGTAACATTAAGGCTGTTTACGGTGCAGGTGGGCGAATCCTGTCGCTGCAAACGGCCTAAACGCGGCCCAAAAACCGCCAGGGTGCTTTTTTTAGTGCCCGCTGCCAAACTGCTGTCGAATCTGGCGGCAATTGCACCCCCGCCGTGTGTCCCCCCGCACCCGGGGGGCCACCATCCCCCCGCCCCCAACAATGCCACTAAACACCTCCAATACGCATAATAAACATTTATCTTTTTCCATTTGATGAACTAGGTTTTTGCTTGTAAGATGTTATACCACAGAGGTCTCTCTGTTGTTAAGGTACCAACAGACTAAAATAGCTATCTTCTGGGAACTGTTACTTTGAATCAGAAGACTTGTGAATTATATGCGAGTTAATTACACAGATTTTATACAAAGCATCAGCCAATGCAACCATGATGCGTAATTTCTGAGCAAGCTTTATAAAATAAAATTGCACTTCAGGGACTGCAAGAGTGGTTAAAGCACAGGTGTCAAGCTCAACCAGGTTGGAAGCCAAAGTCTCCACCCTGGCACCAGTGCCTACAATGCTTCACTTGAAAATGGCAATTCCACCTTAACATGACACCAAACCATCTATTCTGCCTGAATCATCATCAGTTGGGAGCCAAGGAGTACCTATACTCAAAATATATTTTTCACTACTGAGTAATCTCACTAAGCCCCTATATATCTACGAGCTGGGTAAGGGGTGGGGGGCAGTGGGCCCCGGGCAGCAGTTAGGCAGGGGGGTTCTAAGCGGGTGTTGGTGGGGCAATTCGGGCCATTTTGGCAGCGCGAGCAGGCAGCAGTGGCAACGAGTTTGGCCCTCCCGCCAGCCCTGCGCCTCTGTCTGATGCAAAACAGCGGCAGAGGCAACTTCACTTCTGGCGTGGGGGGGGAAGGTCAGAGCACCGCCACTGCCTCTACCCAATGAACTCAATTGAGTTTGGCACCCTTGAGTTCACCACTGGTTATCCATACCCCCTCCTCCCACCCAGCTTTTAAGTGCAGGCATGTAACAAATTCTATACATTGCTCCACACAAGTACTGTACACACTATTCTCCTATACTTGACATGTATGCTATTATTGGAATTAGATGTATGCTAATTGGAATTAGTTCCAAAGAACTTGGGAGTAAAGAGAGAATTACAGATTTGCAGTAATCTAGGTGGGGTATGTGATAGAATCCCACAGACAAAAACCATAGGCTCCTGCCCAGGCCTCCTTAAAAATACACAGC
Organism: Plestiodon gilberti rubricaudatus; assembly: GCA_026170595.1. Lineage (NCBI taxonomy): Eukaryota > Metazoa > Chordata > Lepidosauria > Squamata > Scincidae > Plestiodon > Plestiodon gilberti. Next base: position 74,039,631 of record JANXHW010000005.1, on the reverse strand, counting down.
ATCTCACAACCATATCTCATGTGCTCAATTGACGCCTGAGCCATTTGCCAAGTCTTTGATAAGATTTATAAAGCACAGAAAAACAGGAAGAGGCTGCTTTTCATGTGATATCATGATTAAAATCTAGAACTGAAACTAAATATAATTTGTCATCACATCTGTACTTGCACAAGAAATTGCATGAATTCAGCATCTGGGTTACATTTTTCCTTTTTAAAGAGGCTATATTCAGTTTCAACCACAGAATTATTCTACCACTGAGAGTAATCATCAATGAACTTTAAAAAAATGAACTTTTAAAAAAATTAGCATGAAGAGACTAAACATAGTGTGACAACTCTCCATACCTAAACAAAAGTTGGGGGCAGAAACCAATGTTCTGCTGCATTTTCTCTTCAGTTTCATTGTAGTTCAGGGGTGGCCAACCTTTCGACATGAATGCTGCTGGCCCTTTAATGGTTGTCTAGGTGAGGGCATTTCAGCAGGTGCAGCTGCTTTAGCAGCACCATCAGCAACTGCAGCAGCCAAGATTCTGTCTTCTGCACAACTCTTAAGAACGCAGAGACCCTAATAGTGAAAGGTTGGCCACCTCTGTTGTAGTCCATTGGAGGCTCTTGCACTAACCCCACTGAGGGTCAAACTAGGTATTACCGGTACATCAAATATGTAAATAGGTAATAGCTGGTAAGAAGAGGCCACCAGGGACATCGTGTGGCGCCCCTGTGAGCTTGCCGTGGTGCCCTAGCACTCAGTTTGGTAACCACTGCTTTAGAGGGAATGCTGGCTAACGGTCATGGCTGGTCAGTCACATTTTGTACCTTCAGAAGGCAACTGTCTCTTCCTTTACTCCTCTTCCATTTTCCCTATCCTTCTTTCCATCCTTCATTTTACACTTTCAGTTGCACTTCTCTATCTCCTGCCCACAACTCAGGGAGGCCTTCCTCACACTTGGAAATCTGTAACTGAGTGGTAAAGCAGCTACTTTTGCATACAGAAGGTCCCAGGTTCAATCCCTATGTACAGCAGAGAAAAACTCCTGTCTGAAACCCTGGAGAACCACTGCCAGTCTGCACTGACAATACTGTGTAGATGGACCAATGGAGAGTCATATGCAGTATAAAGCAGCTTTCTATGTTCCAAAATCAACAGTGGTGTGTGTGGAGTCAGTAGTTATGGGGCCAAATCCAAACAACTGAGGATACTGCCTGGCTCCCCTCATGCTAACTGCCCCACTAGAAGCAAGGGGCTTTTTCAGTCAGACCACTTCAGCAGGTAGAGTTGGAACCGTGACCCAACACCTTCCCATCTCTTCTCCTAAACAGCCTTCAAGCAGAACTTGCTATTGACCATGTGCAGAACACCCCTTCAAAATGGCTGCAACAAGTATCCAATGTACTTTTACCGCTATGTTATTTATTTTTAAATCTTATACTTTATTGGGCTCTCTCAGAGCTTGCAAAACCAACAAAATAACAAATACCATAATGCCTAAAGAAAATTACATTATTGATAAAATACAATATACGCCCCATATAAATAGCCAGATTAATGCCATCAAACACAGCTGTTGCCTGACCACTAAACAAAGCCATATTACAAAATTGTTTTCAACATGCATCAGTTTATATTACTGAGGCTTGACATGATCCACGGCATTAAGCTAACAAGCCCCAGGTGTTCAAACAGCTTAAGGTGAGGTTGAGAGAAGGAGAGGGAAAAAAAAGTAAAGGTTACAAATAACTAAACAGACGCTGTCCCCAGGTGAAATTTTTCCTAACCCACAGGATATTGGAAGTCAACTGGCTCAGCATTGCCAATGGCTAATGAAACCCTGGCTTGCTTCTTGACAAGATTATTTGGTTTTTATGCAAGATGGAAAGCTAGCAAGGAAGGGTGTTTATTGCCAGCAATAGATTAGGGTTGCATTATATGAAACACAGCTTGAAAAGATCATTTATCTTAAAGGATACAAGGGATCGCACTTGATAAAGGATCCATTTATCTATGCATTTGCACTAAATAGCTTCCATATTGCTCTGTTTAGAAAAAAACAGTCAAAATGTATGCACTTTGCCCTCGAGCAAGGATTGTCTTTCATTACAGAATGCTACAGTAAACTAAAATAGCTACAGAGATTATCTTAAAGACACAGAGGCTGATGGGTTTAATCCTAGAATACTCCTGGGAAGACTGCGAATTATATGTCTTGCAACTGTTCCATTTGCTTTAGTGGAACTACTCTGAAGTAAGTGGCTCATGAACTGCAGCATGGTTTTTGCCGAGCAACAGCTCTGAGCATTAGATTTCTTGTGCTGTAGACAGAGCTTGCAAAGAAGTATGCCTCGACAAATTAGCACATTCTTTCCCAGAAAACCATTTGACAAAATTGGTATTAAATATTTGCATGACACACACCATTATTTCTTCTTTTTTTTTCAATATATACACCATTATTTCTGATTACCAAGAATCCTTCTGCTGGACAGTGTCATTACCTGATTAGAGACTTGCGTTTTTGGAATAAAAAGATCAGTGCTTGGTTCTCATTAACATCATAAATCATGAGTACAAACATCTTGTCTGATCTTTTGGAAGTCACTTCGGTTCATTCCCTCAAATTGAGTGAATAGTTCCTTTCTTCAGTCCCTTTCCCCCCTTTTACATGCTTAACTCAAACTCTCAGAGCAACTTGAAACATTATGACTGCTAGGGGTGGGTAGTCAGACAGAGATAAGAACAACACATTATTCCCTTTTTTGGCTGTCCATGCTCCTTTGTAATATCCAAACTGGAACCTGCTATATATCTCTCGATAGGCTTACCAGATCTCCAACTGGGACAGAGTGCCTTGACCTTTAGGAGAAGGAATGTGGGCAGGTGTAAGTTGTTAAACCCTTAGAGCACAATCCTAGGCATGTCTACTCAGAAGCAAGCCCCATTGTGTTCAGTGGGATTGTGCTCTAAGGTTTAACAAGCTACACCTGCCCACATTCCTTCTCCTAAAGGTCTAGCACTCTGTCCCGGTTGGAGATCTGGTAAGCCTCTCTCTCTACCTACCCCTTTGGAAATACAAAGACATTTTGCACATCTCACTCGGGGGGGGGGGGGAGAGAGAGAACTATACTAGTTTCACACTGAACATTACAAAGGAGTAGGGCCGCTGAGAGGAATTTTATCAGGGGGTACAACGTTTCTTTTGGGCCCCTTCTCAAAGGGGGAGGGGGCAAAACAGGGCAGGGGGAGGACAGCAACAGGCAGAAAACTCTCCAGAGCCCAGGTCTACCAGGCTTCCCAATGCAGCACCCAGGTCTACCTGCCCATTAGACCTGCCCTCCCGGTTGGCCCGGCCTCCGTCTTTCACTCTCCATAAGGCCAGTTGAGGAAATTTCTGGGCCAAGGTGGCAAGGCCAAAAAAAATGTAAATCAGCCAGAGATACAATGGGAAGCCTCTTGATACTCACAGAAGACCAATTAATCTGTTTCCTTGTGGCCCACTAGCAGTTCTGTCCTGCAGAGAAGTGTGACCCACTAGCAGTTTGGGGGTCATCTGGTGAGTCTTTTAAGATTGTTTCTTTTGTAAACATGATTTTTTTTATTTACAAAAATACTGTAAGCTGTCTGTTTATAGATACAAGTTGAGTATCCCTTATCCGGACTGCTTGGGAAGGGAAGTTCTTTGGATTTTGGAATATTTGCATAAATATAATGAGATATCTTGGGGATGGGACCCATGTCTAAACACAAAATTCATTTAAGTCTCATATACACCTTATACACATAGCCTGAAGGTTATTGTATACAATATATTGAATAATTTTGTGCCCCAGCATGCCTTGCGCTATGCCAGCCAGGTGCTGGAAAAAGTTTTAAAACAAAAAGTCATAGCCCCCAAAATGTCTGGATTTTGGAATAGTCTGGATTTCGGATGTCCGGATAAGGGGTAATCAACCTGTATACAAACAGAACAGGCATTGCAGGATGCAGAAGCAAACTCACAGGTAGCGCAACTCCCAAAGCAACTCCTGCACATTTGCATCAGCTAAAATGTTCTCTGCTCAGGACAAAGTCCAAGCAGCTTGTCACTGCAACATTCATCCTCAAACACACACACCCCATTCCATCACCTGGCCACCCTTCTATGCCGTTATGTAGGTATTCCTTGGAATAAACATGTGAGGGCTTCCTGCTTAGCCTTTCTCTAAAGTGTGTTAAGCCCCCATGATGAGCGTTTATGTGGGGGCTGGGCTATAACTCAACAGATGGGGAATCTGCATATGCAGTGAAGGATCAAAGTTCCCCACCCCCACTGCATCTATCAGAAAAAGTAAAATAAGACAGTCCATGTGTTTGCCCAGTTCTGCCCTCTCAAGAAAATGGGGGCACACCACACAAACTAGACGTAGGGATGTATACCACCCACACCACATCTTAACGAGTATGCAATGTCGGGAGACTGCCCTTAAAGGCAGTTTTTGATAGCCTGGCCATAAAAATAAATTTAAATATTTAAATATAAATATTTAAATTTAAATGTAATTTTAAATTTAAATATTTAAATTTCTTTAAATAAATAAATCCTATGAGCGGAAAAACTGAAAAACGTAGGGTTTTTTTTGTTGCTGCAGATACTTCATTGGTTCATAGAATAGGCCACATATGACAACCACTTGCCCCTCTTTTGCTCTGTCTGCAATCTGCTAACAACACTTCCAGCATATTTTGTTTTCAGTGGTACTTACATACACAGCAGGTTTTCACTATCTTCAGAAAAATAAGTCTTAAAGCAATTACCTTCCTGTAGATTTCTCCCTAGTGCACACAATTTTACACAATGAAAGTAATAATTGGATGCAATTTTTTATTCGGTCTGCTAGTGATGCAGTTCTAGACCAAAAAAAAAGTGGAATTACTAATCAATGTCTACATAAGCAGGGATGAAAACACACACACACACACACACACACACACACACACACACACACACACACACACACACACACACCCCAATTCATTTTCTGGTGCCTCCAATCCGGATTGTGTGCGATGCTGACAAGTGGCAATTGCTCCATAGCTTTTATTTGTCCCTGCTGCTCCAGATACAGGGAGGTTTTGTTGACAGGACGCGGGGTGGGGAGCTGTTGGCTGAAACAATAACCAGCTCTTTTTTATTGTTAGAACACCTGCTGCCTCTGTCAGTACAGGCTCATCCATTATGCAGCGCGCCAGTGGTGATGGGACCACAAGCAATAATTGACAAACAGAGCATCAATGCAAAGGAACAAAAAAAGGGGTAATTTCTCACTTTGCTTTTAAACATGTGATTTGTTCTTCCATGATTTCTGTTTATATTGCTGCTGCTTGTTTTTACATAATAACTGGCTGCTCAGCACCAGGGTCCTATTAAAAAAAAAAAAAGGAGAGACTGCCAAGCACAACTGGCTGGACAGATGCAATCCAGTATCTATTGAAATCGATTACTAAAAAATTCCACTGTACTCAGTGTGGAGTCAGGACAGCTCTCCAAATGAGACCACAGTAACACTGTATAAGCAAAATGCCTTTCAAGCCAGGAATGCTGCCGACAATTACTCTTCATTTTTAAATGTTTGGACTACATCAATTTTAGAATGTGTTATATATGATCGAGGCAGGCTTGCCAACTGCCACTTGCCCAGTCACTGGTGCAAGGAAGATTTTCCTCTGGGCAACTAGGTGCTGCCATTTTAATATTCAGTAGGTCCCCGCTTTACGGCAGGCTCAAAATACAATCAAATAACTTTACGATGAACTCTCCACGGCAAAACAAGGCTCACTATACCAGTGGTTCTCAATTTTTTTCGCGACCCACTTTCAGCACAGAGCTTGGCAAACTGGAAGTTTTGGCAGTGATGTGATAACATGATAAGGTGGTCATGTCACCGCCAAAACATCCGGGTTGCCAAGCTTTTGCAGGTTTTTTTACATGAACAACCCATTGCCCGAGCCTCTGCTCGGTGGTCTTTAGCCACTCCGGGCCTCGTTACGTCATGTTCTTGATGACAAGGTCAAAAACACGCTCATAAGCGAGAACACATCGTGACCCGGAGTGCGCCGAAGACCGCTGAGCAGAGAGGCCTGGGCGGCAGGCTGTTCACAACCCACCAAAAATAGGGTTTAAACCCACTGGTGAGTCGTGATCCACAGTTTGAGAACTGCTGTACTATACGATAGGGTATTCACTGTACAATGGGCTTATGATTGCCACCAACAGGACCTCATGGGTAAGCCAATCAGCAACTGCAAGTCTCAGCCAATAGTAGCATGTTTAACATTGTGGCTTTGTGTTTGAGGGAAGGTGCCGATGAAGGCAAATGTAAGGCTTTGAAGTACAGTGGGCCCTCAGTATCCGTAGGGGTTCTGTTCCAGGAACCCCCATGGGTACTGAAATCCACGGATAGCCAAATCTGCTATCGCGGATACGGGGGCCAATGTAAAAAGCTTTTTAAAAGAAAAAAGAGCTTTCATTACCTTTTTGCTGGCAAACGGCTTGATTTTCAGGTCTTTAGAAGGGGCTAAATGACTCCCCCCTCCCTTTCCCAGGCTCGCTCCAGAATGCACTGCTGGGTGAGCCTGGGAAAGGGAGGGGGGAGTTGCGCGACCTGGAAGAGGCTTTCGGGGCATGATTTCCCCTTCTAAAGTTCTGAAAATGAAGCGATTTGCCAGCGAAAAGGTAATGAAAGCTCTTTTTAACTTTTTTTTTCTTTTTAAAAGTTTTGTACATTTGCCCCCGTATCCACAAGCATCTGCACTGAGTCAAATCCGCAGATGCTCAAATCGCGGATACGGAGGGCCCACTGTAGTGTTTCGGCTCTTGTTAACATCGGAAAGGAAGCGACATGAAGTAAATGCAAACCTTTGAAGCAGCTCTCAGCTCCTAGCAGTGTGTTTAACATTGGGGCTTCCCCTTTGAGGGAAGGAACCAATGCAAAATCAATGCAAACATAAAGCTTTGAAGTAGCTCTCAGCTTCTAGCAGCATGTTTAACATAACAATGGTCACTAATGAGTGGAGTAGGCACCATTTAAAATCACTTTTTAGAGAGGGAAATAGCTTAGTTGGTTGAGGTCTTGGAACAAATTACCGTATTTCTTCGATTCTAAGGCGCCATCGATTCTAAGGCACACCTTTAATTTTACTACCACCAGCAGGGAAAAAATCCTGGCTTGTAAGAAGCACCTTGAATTTCCCCGCTCAGCACCAACTCTCCCCAGCTTGCCTCGCAGCTAGCCTGACCTACTCTCTTCCTGAGAGCCCGTCCCACTTGCTCCTCTACTGCCCCGCTCTGATGCTGACAATAGCTTCTGATGATTTCTTACCAAGGCATGGGGAGGGGCTTCAGGGAGGCATGCGCAACCCTCTGCAGGCCTCCCCAATCTTCAGTTCAGTGAAAAACGGCGGGTTTTGGGCATTTCCGGTTTTCGCGAAAACCGGAAATACCCGAAAATAGTCGTTTTTCGCCAAACTGAAGATCAGGGAGGCTTGCAGAGGGTCGCACATGCCTCCCCGAAGCCCCGGTAAGTAAGATGGTGTTTTGGGGTGCATTTTGCACGCCCTCAATTCTAAGACACACCCCTTTTTGAGTTGCTAAATTTGGAAAAAATGTGCGTCTTAGAATCGAGGAAATACGGTACCAAAAAATAGTGTGTTATAGGGTACACATTACAATATTTTCACAACACAATGGTGTCTCCAGAATGAATTGCTGTCATAAAGCAAGGGTCCATAATATTGTAAGAAAATGGGTTCCTTTTTAAACCAGCAATGTGCACAAACTGCCAGCATAGTCAGCATGCTTAACATAAATATGGGTGAGCAGACAGGCTAGTAAAAAAAGTCTGTGAGCTGGATTGGTGGACAAATTCAAAGCTGAACTAAGAAAATGGATTTTGGATATACAACTTTTTTTATAGTAGCTAGCTCCAACAAAACCAAAAGGAAGGGTATAGCAGGAAATATTTTTTTATTTGATTTATATCCCTCCTTTCTCCCCAAATCTAATTGCTCCCAGAAAATATTCTACCTCTGCTGACTCCCTGGGGACAAAACGTTCCACAAGTGGGAGGGTAACCAGCAGAGATGCCTCTCTTAAGCTACACAACAACAGCCATCTCTTCAGTAACCGTTTCCCCAGATAGGATGCTTCGAGTCAGGATGGTAATTGACGCAGAAAAAGGACACAAACATACTAGATTAAAAAGCAAACAATGCCAGATCTCAGGACATTTATTTATCTACTATAGGGATAGTCAATCTGCTGCCAAATCATGTCACTTCTCACTTTACAATATTGTATGTTACACCCCCTCCTTAAATTCCTTCACTGGTTTCCTGTTGACTCCCAAATCCAGCACAAGTTCCTTTGCCTCCGTGCCCTCGGCCTTCCTTACCCTGCCTTCTCTGCTCTCGGATCCCAGTATACACTCCCTGTGGCCTTCACTCCTCCAGCTTCACCGACATCCAAAGGTCTCTTGCTCCACCTTCCTCCCCCTTGCTAGAGATGCCTCTTGAAATTTCCTCTCTTTCTGCCTTCAAAGTCCTTCTTAAAAAACTTTTCTGTGAATGCTCTGGCACAATGTCTTAGTCCTCATTCTCTACTGTAATGGGCAGCCCAATCCTCCATTACTTTAGGCTGGCAGAGTGAGCTCTCCAGCGGCCTAAGGCGTTGCAAAAGTGCCTTAAGGCACTTTTGCACCGCCTCAAGAGTAAGCAGCACCAGTGTGGAGGCTGGCACCACTCACTCAGTCACCGGACCAACTCTGCGCCACAGGTAAGTGCTGTGCCGGTCGGTGCAGGGGCGGGGGGAGGGTGGGCAGAGCCCAGGGAGGTGAGGGAGGGGGCCATTGGCCGGGCTGGGAGGGGCAAGGATATTGGCGCTGAGTTGTGCGGATATCCTATGCCCCATCGCAGCCTGGGCCAGCTTTACATGGCCTCCCCGGAAGCACGCCAGCTTCAGAGCTGGCATGCATCTGAGGAGGCCCATTGCATTCATTACGAACGTCCCTTTCCCCCTGAGGTGACCCCGGGCCACACCAGCCACAATGGCCCTAGGATACAGTGGCCAGCCATTTAGGCTGGTCGTGCAAAATTGCGCAGGATTGCGCCGTAAGCTATCATCTATTTAGTTATTTATTTAAAAGATTTATTAACAGTCAGAGCCTCTCTAGCACCAAGGCTGCTTGCTAGGATCATTCAGGCTCTGTTTAAGCAAGACACGTGCTGGCTTGGCGTCAGCATTAAAAAAATTAAGGTAAGAGGCGCAGGGGGGGTGTTCGCTCCTATCTGCGATTTTCAAGTATCTGCAGTATCTGCAGGAGGGGGTCTGGAATGTATCCCCCATGGATACAAACAGCACCCTGTATTCTGTATTTCTATAACAAATGATGAAAAGTATTTTAAGCATTTATTAGTTTTGTCTCATGTAGCACAATCCTACGCCTGTTTACTCAGAAATAGGTCCCACTGCGTTCAACGCAGCTTACTCCCTGGAAAGTATGCATAGGATTGCACCTTTAATTTGTTTAGAGAAAAACTTGCTAAGAGCCAAAACATTTTCTTTGTATTGCATTTCCAAGCCACAAGCCAGGACATACTGATATTTACTCCAAGGCTAATAAAGAAAAATTATGGTGTGGTCTTTTGGTCACTGTTTCAAAGCAAGATATCTCTTTAAAGTTTGTTTTATGTCAAGGAGTTTACAGGCTGCCAAAACAAAAGCAGGTTTAGATGAATTAAATGTGCTTCTGAATGTTATTTAGCATACCCACAAGCTCTGCTTGAAGTGTTTCTCGCACTGCTGCCTCCACCACATCCTGCAATTGATTACTGAGGGCTGTTTCTTCATCCTTCCCCTGTCCATTGAACTTCACTGGAAAAGTTGGAACCAGAAAGTGCAAAGCCATGCAGTGCATGCATAAAATAACTCTTTACCCATGTCTTTCTTCATAGCAAAGCATGCCATTATTGTTGCAATTTACTGGAGGCCCTCAAATTCTCTTTCGGGAATTTTGGTTCTCCAAATACATCTATTTCATAACATCTGGATGTGTCCTCTAACGAAAGATGTTCACAGGACCACAGAAGTGGCAAGAAGGCGTCTAGCTTTCCCACAATCATGTGTTTGCTGGTAACCATCGGACCAAAACCACAAGGATGGTCAATAAGGATGCCAGCGGTCTCCTGGAGTTTTTTTTTTTTAATATGATATAACGTTGGAAATTCCTGAAGGCTCTGTTAAAATCTCCAGGATAGCTTTCAGTAGGCACCTGGAGATTATCTCGACTCCTGAAGACTCAAGACCAATCCTGGAAGGATGGCAACCCTAAAGGTCAGTCTCCCATTTTTCAGCATTTCCTGAATGCCAAATTTGCCACAAAGTTGCTTATGCAATGTATAACAGTATGTGACACAGAAGCAATATGTAACAGGGATGCATTAAGGAATGCAGGAAACAGCATCTATTAATTTTATTACACTTATATACCACTTTTCTTCCATGCTAGAACTCAACGCAGTCTACATGGGATTCCTGGGCAGTCTCCCATCCAGACACTAGCCAAAGCCAGACTGCATTACGAGACAAAGGATTGAAGGGTAAAAAAGCCATGTAAAAAACGGTATATTTTTCCAAGCCACGAAGACGTAATAAAATAGTAAAAAGATTTTAAAATACTCCACGATGTTTAAAATTCCAGCAAACAAGCGGTAAAATTATTACATACGAAGGCTGTGCAGACCAACGTTTCGTCTTAAATCATAAGACATTTACTAGGTCCAAAAGTCAGATTTGGCGATGTTGAGACGCTCCAGAACGAACACGGGTCAAATAGCAGGAAACGCGGGAAAGAAACATTCAAACCGGAACGGGGGAAATTGAATACAGCTGATACATTGTCCTTAGGTAACCCAGACTGGCTTAGCTATAGCAAGGTGGCTGCCTCAGACCAGACCTGTCTAGTGATGATTGCAGGTGTATTTAGCAGTAACAGCTAACCGAGTAAGCTTGAGGTGTTTCCTATTCATTTCCCTACATGATTTCTTATCACTCTTGCACCTCTGCTGCTTTTACTGCTAAGACACAGAAAAAAGCACAGTTGCTTTCAAAACTTGTGGGTTGGGGAGAAGGCCAAAACCCTTCCCTGGCTGCTTTCTGGTTTGTGGAGCTAATGTGGGTAAAGCTAATACAGGTGGGCCCCCATATCCACTGATTCGCTATCCACGGTTTCAGTTATCCACAGATCGTGGGGACCCCCCCAGGCTTTTACTTTTTTCCCAGTAAGCTTCGTTTCTTCCTTAAAGAAACGGGAGAAGAAGCCTCTGGCTGCTTATTACAGGCAAGCAGAACGAGACTAAGTCCTAGAGAGGCTCTGCAAGGTTAACAGAAACCTTGCAGAGCTTCTGCAGGACTTAGTCTCGTTCTACTTGCCTGCAATGGATGCTGCTTCTCTGTTTGTTTTAAGGAAGAAACAAAGCTTGCTGAAAGAAAAATAAGAGCTGGGGGGGCAAGCATGCCTGCCTGCAGGGGAGGCAGGGTGGGGGTGGGGGCCCTCAGGAAACCATGGAGGGGGTATTCGCTCTTATCCACGGTTTCAAGTATCCACGGACTGGAACATATCCCCAGCGGATAGGGGGGCCCACCTGTATAGTATTGCCATCTCTTCATACCTTGCTCGCATCAAAATATAGCAACATGTGTTAACTGCTGACCATGTACATAACAGGTTTTCCAACAATGAACACAGGAACATAGGTGGTCTTAGCAATCATGGTGTGCAATCAAGCTGCAGAACAAACCAGGAACCATTGCAATCTTCTTCCCAGTTTGCCTATGCACATTCAGTTCAGTCTTATCCCAGGGAAAATTAACGGATACATATGAAAACAACTTGAAACGGATGTTACACAACTGTAGCAAATCCACACATGTAAGACATACCACCCCTTGCTAAATACTGCCTTCCAGATGTTGATGTTTCCTACAAACCTCTCAGCGCCATTTTAAAGTCATTACAGGCACCAGATGGCCAAGTTTATAGTTTGGTTTGGTTTATAATTATTTACAATCGCTAGATCAAGTTTGTGAACTTGACCCAGCAGCCCATTAGCACTTTGCAAAGATGGAAGAAGTTATAGCTCTATAAAACTTCCCTAGAGAAACTTGTACCAGGAGGATCATCCTCTATAGCTGAATAAATATAATTGGTTTTTTTTTTCCTTTCTCCTCATTTCTTTCCAAAATAGGAATGAAGCAGCATGCTTGACTAAGCTCAACTACATGTGAAGAAATGGTGCACTAGGGGAATACTAATTTACATTGTAAAGAATATTTGTGAAATTCATCAGGATGCTTCTTGAACTTCTTAAACAATGTATTAAATTTACATAATGTATTACATCAAAAGGTATATTAATAAAAGCCAGGTGGGTTTCTTCAATTGAGATTCTGATCTTTAAAAACTAGAGGTACTTCCAGACTGTTTCCCCAGCAACCACTAGAACACCAAAATGGATTTGTATGAGTGAAGGAAGATGGGGTAAGGAAGAGAGATTCCTTTCAAAAGAGGTGTTTCAGTTTGGGCATAGTTGTACCAAAGTTAAACACTTCTAAGTCCCGCTGATTTCAATGCTGGAAAGAGAAGCTGCTTAGCTCATTGAAATCGAGAAGACTTAATGTATGCTTGTCGGCCCTAGATGGTGTTATGTTGATGGTTCACCCCAACGTGTGTGTACACACACACACACACACTTATCCCCCTAGTAACAACCAGCAGAACCATATTTAGTCCTATGTGGCTTATATGTAATTCACAAACCAATCCTATTGGGCTGCTGCGCGGGTAAAACATGCATTCCGCTGGCACCGGCTGCTATAAAGCAGCCGTAAAGCACGCTCCAGCAGCGCATGCTGCCAGAGCAACAGCGGGAAGGCCAGAGCCTTCCCGCACATGCTAGTGGATCTACGGAGATCCACCAGAGGAGGTAAGCTGGTACAAGGGGTTGGAGGGAGGCGTGGGGAGAGGGTGAACAGGGCGGGAAGTGGGCGGAATGGGGCGGTGACGGGGGCTGGGAGGAGGGGAGATCAGGCCTGGGAGAGGGTGAGATCAGCTGTGGCAATGCACGCCTAGTCCCGACCCCCTTCCTGGGTCTGATGCACCTTCCTGGGTCAACATGAACTCGCGCCAGCTACTGAGCTGTTGACCCAATGCAGCTGCTGGGGCTTACCCCAGGACAAGGGGACAAATGGCCCCTTACCCCAGCAATTCCCAAACTCTCGTGTAGAGTTTGCACCACTGTAAGTTGTTGTGGGGGGGCGACAGCAGCAACAGCACTCCCGGGATCACACCACTACTGCTGGGGGGAAAAGTGGGGTTTTTGCCCTACCTGGGGGTCTTGAGGGCCCTCCAGGGGGTGCAGGGAGCCTGAGGACCCCTCCGCAGGCTTCCCCACACCTCAAAATGGCTCCAGATTGTGATTGCGACCCACTTCCGGTTTCGTCTGAAAACCCCCAGGTGAGTGGGGGGGACCCTTATTTTTCTCAGCAGCAGCGTGATCCTGCAAGTGCCATCGTCACTGTATCCCCCCCCCCTACATACACTTACAATGGGGGGGAGTTTGGGAACCGCTGCTTTAGGGGCTAAAACGCATGATATAAATCTCTAATATGCACACTCATACAATACATGTAACGTACAACCAAAATTCAAAACCTGAGAAATACAATTACAGTAAACACATACAAATATATGCCAATTAAAAGTGCTGAATCTGCACAGTCTTTATGTGAAAGCTCCTGCAGATCTGCAGCTTTAGCTTGCTCCACTGTGTAACATGGGAAGTCTTCGCTTATCTTTAATGTTGCAACCAACTAACGCTCTTCCATTTTTGCTGCACTGCTTTTGTCATCCCCTCAAGTTATCGGTTCCAATGGATTTTCTTTCAATCATTTTTCAGACTAGGATACAAAGAAGTGAATTCAACTGTGGATTCAATTGCACTAAGGAAACAAATTTCACCACGAAGACTCTAGATTAGAAGTATCTAAGTGACAATGGGCTCCAATATCTTATTTCAACAAGAAATGGTTACAGCCTTAAAATACATTTACATAGTTATAAGTCTTGCCGATTCCCATACAACTTACTTTTGGATATGTGTAGGAATCCAGCCTTAGACAATTTTTATAATGAAACCCTAGGCTATGATCCCAGGGCTAGAGAAAGTCACAGCGCTAAGTCCTGTTGAAATCAATGGGTCACAACTAACTTGCCTCATTAATGTAAATTATGCTCAACATAATCAATGACAGAAAACATTCCTTCAGCCAAGCCGAGTTGCAAAGGTTAAGCTTTTTCTATTATACTGTAGAAGGATAAAATACAGTATTATCCAATTTGCTGGAAAGAAAACTTCCAGAGTAAAGACATATTTTAGAGTTCAGAAGAAATAGCATTTTTGTGGAATTGTTCCCCCCACTATGAAAAGGGCCCTTCAGTCTGACAATCTTTTGGAGAGTGCAACCAACCGGCATAAACACTGGCAAGAGGGCTCTACCTATCATGCAGGAGTTCACCTCCCTCCAAGTGGCAAGAGCCAATTTAAGGGAGGCAAAAAGCAGCAAGACATGTCACTCAGCAAGATTCCTGCCCTTCTCTTGCCAGGAGAGACAGGCAGGCAGGCAAAGAGAGATCTTAATTTTGCAACAAAAGGCAGTATTTTTCCCCTATTGGAGCACGGTTTTTTTTCAGAGAAAACTTGGTGTTCCTCAAAATGGCGCCTTTCTCTACAAACCTCATGAAAATCTTGTTCAGCCCTAGTTAGGAGTCTCTGATAGAATTTTCTGCAATGTCCAAGTGGAGCTATCTGGGGAGGTTCCTTGCCACTTTTGAAGCAGGTGGTACAACCACAATACAAAGTCATCGCTTGCAATGTATTGGGGCAGTGGTTCCCAAACTGAGGGCCACGGAATCCTCTCGGAAAACAGTGAAATGCCAATTGGCAGGAATCAACATAATGTAATGGGGAGCCACGGCCAATGGTCGCCAACGGTGTTGCAGGTCAAAAACGTTGGGAAACACTGTATTAGGGCTTAGTGGTGGAGGGGGGGTACTCACAGTACATGAGGCATCACCCATTAGCAGAGTCCCTGAAGACCTCTCAGTCCTAATCTCTCCCACTCCCTCTCCATCACACGCAGTTCTTTTTCCTCAATACCTCACCTCATAAGAACATAAGAACATAAGAAGAGCCCTGCTGGATCAGGCCAAAAGCCCATCTAGTCCAGCTTCCTGTATCACACAGTGGCCCCACCAGATGCCTCAGGGAGCACAAGACCGTTGTCACTCCCTTGCACCTGGCACAGAGAAAACCCACTTCTAAAACCTCTAAAACCAGGAGGTTGCTTATGGCTTGTAACCTGTGATGGTCTTTTCCTCCATGAATTTGTCCAAACCCCTTTTAAAGGCATCTAGGCCAGGTGCCATCACCACATCCTGTGGCAAGGAGTTCCACAGATGAATCACACGCTGGGTAAAGAAATATTTTCTTTTGTCTGTTCTAACTCTCCCTCCACTCAATTTTAGTGCGTGTCCCCTGGTTCTGGTGTTGTGCGAGACCTCCCACTAATGCAGGAAAAATTGGATTGAAGGACATAGTCTATTTTTCAAGATCCTTTCCTCACTCATAATGCAGTGGGGTCTACTTACAGTATGTACACCCAGCTTTCTCCACTCCCACTTTTAATCAAAGTGGAACAATATGCATCCCACAATGGGAAAAGGGATTCATAGCCAGAAGGCTGGAGTTGGGTGTGCATGTTTCATTTCCCTTCATCACTCACATATTGCCTTCCAGTCCTCTCTTCTGCTGTATTACATATAAACATACTAGCCATGATTGATATTCTGTACACTATGCAATAGTTCCCATCTTTGCAAGGCTTCTAACAAATGCCAGCATTGTGAAGACACATGAATTGCACTTATATTGTAAGGGGAGGTTTGGGTAAGTAAGACGGGATGGGTCTGCTCAAACAAGCCAGAATGAAATGATCCAGGCAAGAGCTGGAAAATCTACTATCAACTAATTGGAAAATGGGGAGGTGGGAAGAGGACCCAGGAGACCATCTGCAGCCATATGGTTTGCATTTCTAACAGCAAGAAGTTGCCTGGCTGAAGCCAAACCTACAGCCTATTTACTTGCTGGTTTTGTTTTGATGTCTTTTTTTATCATTTATCTTAGGATGGAAAGCACCGCTCAAGCCAAAAACCTTCAAACTGCAAACAGCAGGGCAAATGTGCATAGTAAACTCAGAGGCAGTGACTGTCAACAAGTGGTACCACAGGAGTAGGGATTACACTTTAAATCTGTCCTTTTATCACGGCACAATCCTACAGAAGGTGTAGGCCATAAAGCACGTTACGACACCCAGAGAGTTGCCGGCCCCAGCGGGAAGGCCCGCACTATGCTGCTGGTGCTTGATCCAGGAGCCCCGCACACCGGAGCAGGTAAGGCAACTCCAAGCAGTGCGGGTGCTGGGGGAAGGTGGGGGGGGCATAACGGGGCAGGGGGTGGGCAGATCAGGCCCAGGAGGGATCAGCAATGCAGCAGTGTGCCATATCCTATCCCCCACCAGGCCCTTTCTGCTGACTTGGGGCTGCTCAGTTCTACACTAGCTAAAGAGCTGGCAGAGAACCGAGTAGCCCCATTGCAGCAGCTGGGGGTTACCCAGGTTACGTGAAGAAATGTCCACCTTACCCCAAGGAGACCTCCAGCTGGGTCCTTCCCCGGATAGGATGCAGCGTGGGCCGTGCAGCCCATGCTGCATGGCTCAGGCCGGGGGGCGGGGTAGGATTGGGCTGTTAAATGTATTACAAGTAACACACAGAAAGATATATACTATCAGTGTTTAGATTATTAAGATAGTGTAACTAATGATTTCACTTAGAAGGGGAAAAAATCCGGTTAGCAACTATAGCTAAGGCCTATTCACCCTTCTTGGTGAACTTCACCATATTTACCCCTAGATATTGAAAAGATCCAACCTGAGAGCTGAACTTTGATCGTTACATCTTTTAACACTTAAATTACATAAATGTTGATCAAAGTGATTAAACAAAACCCAGAATTTATTAGTTCCTTAAACTCAAACAATAACCTATTTCAGATGGAATGAAGTCGCTGAAGTTGACATCAGGCTTGCTTTAATTGTACTGTACTCTGAATCTCTGTTACTCTGCAAAGAAAAACTTCAGAATATTGAAACAGTCCATTTTAATCTTCATCTGTGATCATGAAAGCTCGATCAGAAACTAACTCTTCATACTGAGCACGGCAACACTAAGTAACACAGCCCAAAGGGGCCATTTGTGAAAGCAGATCACAACAATAGTACTTAATGAGCACACTGACTCTAAGCTAATGCTGCCAATTAATCTAGCAGGCTTAAACAATGAAACATTTCTTTTAAATGCCACATACACAACAAAAGCATTATTACCTATATTCAGAGATCATTATCCAGTACTTAGACTGATTCCTTACGGGAACCTTTAACAGCGATAAAATCGTCATTTCTTTCGATACAACATTTATGAAGACTTGATAGCACACCAAGAATTCATTCCACCTTTCTGTGTTCCAATTTATTTAAGAACCAATTAAAATGTTTACTATCTTATATGGTACACTCCTCTTGCAAGACTGTACCATTTCCCCCATTTTCATATGTATGGCACAACTTGGTGAAAGGCAGGCTTTAGGACCTAGGAAAAACCTTGTCCTGAAATCAGAGGCATAGTTTTGTACTATTTGTACTTTTCTGGTAAACACTAATAAAAATATCATAAGGTCATGAACAGAACTTTGAATTGTGCCTGGAAGCAAACTGGCAGCCAAAACGATTTTGAAGTACTGGTGAAATACGATCAACAGAGCCTCGGGCTGCTATATTCTGAACCAGCTGCAGTTTCCAAACATTCTTCATAGGTAGCACCACACATAAACACATGAAAATCACCAAGGCACAGATAAAGTCGTGGCAAAACTGCATTGTGGATTCAGCAGTGCCAACCTGCTCCTGAGGTCTTCCGTCATATTATGACATGACCTCAATGATGTGCATGACACTTGAGAAACCCTGATGTGTCCTCTCTATTAAGCTTTCTTTCTGCCCCCTTCTTGGTCAAAATAAAGTGAGCATTGGACCCACTGCAAGCAAAATATAAAGTGAGACTGAACAGAGGGAGCAGCTGGGAACAGGGGTGCAGTATAACAAGATGAAAAAAGTGGGTGTAACAATCTGTGCAAATGCTGATCCATGTCAAAACCCATTCTACTGGAGAAAGAAGACTGCCTTTCCCCACAATGGCTGCAGCTAGATCCTCTGAGGTTTTCATCCTGAGATGAAAGTGTCTCTTAAGTCACAAGTGGAGCCTGGTTTGAAAGGGTGGAGCCTGCTGAGGCAGGTGGGAGCAGAAGGTGCCACCTGATGGATCAAGGAAAGACTCAAGGTGAAGCCCAAGTTGGATGGGGTGGAGAGTGATACATGCTATTATGAAACAACGCATTAAAAAAGGCATAATGTCACAGTACTAATTACAGTGTATCAGTGCTATTATTCAACTTACATGGCTAAGATACAATGCAATGCAAGAAGGAGCTGCATGCACTCCGGAGTTTCTGGGACTACCTTTCTATCACAGCCTCTTTATGTGAAAACACAAGGTAGGGGCTCTCCCAAGTAGCCTCCAAAACCAGCACAAAGGCCTACAATCACAAAAGGAACATTAGTGCAGCCCCAGCATGCATGGAGATGACTGGGCCCACATGTGCACCACTTTGGCTCCCAGACATCATCAACCTCAGAATTCCAACAGGATCACCATTTTCCATAGCATATTTTGTGATACATTCTGTTTTCTCCTCATCAGTTATGATCCCCTCTGAATCCAAACAACAACAAAAACCCCAAGATACACATGGTCACTTGGACAGTGACTATTATGCTGAACAAAAGCTCTTTGAATTCAGTGAGAAAATTCCTAAAGGATGCTCACAGCATAGAAATGCATTCAAAAACCTACAAAATGATGATGTGTGAAATTCCATAAATTTCCTTCCTTCTCGTTCCAGTGCCCACTCCTTAAACTTGACTGCATTTCCTTCACTGGAAATTACCACAAAGCTTAGGATAGTAGACAAATGCTAAAAATGTCTAGTTATATTCAAGGTCTATCAAAACAAAACAGAAGTAGTAAGCATATGAAACCTGATGAAATCAGTTATACATTTTGAAATCTTTACTGTTAAGTGGAATAGGTTCTCAACCTATTATTATGAATGGTGTTTCAAATACAATACAATCTGGTATTATTTATCTCTATTATAAACTTTGTCTTCTGCTTCTTTTTTTAAGTAACAAAACTCAGAAATTCAATTATTTTGCATAAGGGAAACTTAAAGATTTTTTTAAAAAAAGGTAAGCTCCATATTCATTAATGAGTTTTAAATCCAAGGACGCATATATCTACATGTAAAACTGATACTGAATTTATTACAGTTTAACTGTCATGGCTTCCCTCAATGGATTCTGGGAATTGTGGGTTGGTAAAAGTCATGAATTGTCTAGATCCCCTCACAGAACTACATTTCCCAGGGTTCAAGAGGCAAGGAAAGATGCTATGAAGTCTATTCAACAGTATGCAAAACTAATAATATTAAAAATCGAAAACTTTAATGGCCTGCTACAATGTACAAAGAGGTCGGATTTACAGGATTAAAAGCCATGTGAAAAAAGTATACTCCTTTATGTTTAAAAACAAGTCAAAACATGTTTAAAAAACAGGTTAAAAACAATAAAACAGTAAAAACACGTTTCGTCCACAAACCGTGGACTTCCTCAGGTATAACAGCAGTGGGCTGCCAAGATGTTAAACACACCAAACAGCAGTGGCTGCAATTTGAAGAATAGGCGCCAAAAGTACAAAGAGCGTGAACATCAAAGGCAGGTAATTAGTGCCGGACTCGCTATTAGCGCTACTTGCTGACTTCAGTGCTCCCTGAAGCTGGCGTGCATCCATGGAGGCCCATGGAGGCCCACACAGCTGACACTGGAGGAGGGGGACGAATGTCCCCTTCTCCCGAGGTGCACCCATGCTGGCCATAATGGTAGGCCATAATGGGCCTAGGATACAGCGGCGGGCCCTTTAGGTCAGCCGCGTATAATTAGGCAGGATTGGGCTGTTAAAGACTTCTGTATCCTATACTGAAGCTCCTGATGGTGTCGAGAGAGCATACTTAATAGGCACTTCAGATACAGCAGGGGTATTCTATTTTGGCAATCACCATCCCATCTTTCAGATTATTATTACATTTGGAAATCTGTTAAAAGTTCCACTCAGAAGAAGTGCAAGAAACATAGTGTACTCTTTTTATTTGCAAAAAAATATTATTTTCCTGTGGTGTGAAGCTCTCCGGAGAGTCTGCCTAGCAAAAAAATGTCTAATATCAACATTCATCTGCCACAGCTCATTTAGACTGTTTCCCAGAAAGAAAACATCCCCTCTCCATCTTACAGATATATTTGTGGTACTTCATAACTCAGCTGATCATTTTAAAGTATTTCTTCGTGAGGAAGAGAAATGAGGGAGATATTATTTATGGTGCTGGATCAGGGCACGGATGCCTGTGTCAGATGATTTGGCTATATATTTGGGCTGCCAAGTTTAACTTATTCTATTTGTTTGATTAATTTATTTCAAAATGTTTTAATTGACTACAGAGTTGCCATCAATTGAGCAGTTAAGAACAAAACAAAATACAATTAGTCAATTCTCGCTACCCGCACACTCTGTTCCCGTGGATTCGCTTATTCACGGGAAGCAAGAGGGTAACTCATGTCCCACCATCCGCTGCCTGATCTTGGCTATCCGCAGCCATTCGCTGCATCCGCAGCCATTCTGACACTCTCCGCAGCCATCCTGAAGCAATTCGCGGTGGCCATTTTGAAGCTATTCGCTGCATCTGCAGTCAGTTGCTTTATCCATGGTCATTCTACAGCTCTCTGCAGTCATTCTAAATGTAATCAATTACAGTAGTAGTGCCCCCGAATGCCTTGCACAGCCATTCTGAAGCTATTCCAGCATCTACGGTAACCATTTTGAATCTTGTGGTGCCCATTTTCCTATTTGTTACTGGTAGTGCGAAAATGCACAAGTGGAAGAAGAGCTATCCACGGCAATTCTGAAGGTATTATGCCAATTTGATTTTCCCCCTAACCCCATAGGATCAATAATTCTGTATCCACGAATTCAGTATCTGCTGGATTTTCCAGGAACATAACCCCCATGGATACCAAGAATTGACTGTATGTATAAAATCTGCAGGTGACAGACTGCCTATTCTCTTTCACACAGGAAGGAATGTCTCTTTTAATAAGATGCCTACCATGGCAACACATGCTCCCTCCAAAAACAATGGAAGCTGTTTTGCTTCTTGCTTCAGACATATTTTTTTACTTGTATGAAAATGCAATGGATTAATTAATTGGTGAATCAACTAAGGTTTCTGGACAGCCCAATCCTGTGTAAGATCTACCACAGCACACTGTGCCGGATCCTGTACAGGATCGTGCCTGCACTGGCGGAACTGGGGCACACCTCAGGGGAGTTTGTCCCTTTCCCCCAGGGAGAGCCCCAGCGGCCCCCTATGGGCCTCTTTGGATGTCCACTGGCAAAATGGCCCGGCGAGAATCTGAGGAGGCCGTGTAAGGCTGGTCAGGCCCATGATGGGGGCGAGGATATCAGCAGAGTGTGCCTGCCTCCATCCTGATATCCCCTCCTCCATCCTGGGTCTGGCTGGCTCATCACCCCATCCCCTGCCATCCCAGCCCTCCCTCCCCACGCCCTCCCGCCACCCTGCAGGACTTACCTGTGTTTGGCGGTGCGGTCTGCGGTTGTGGGAAGAGTGTCTTATGATACATTTGCAACATCCAGCGCCGGCAGAGCACTCACTCCACCAGCACCAGTTTGCGCAGGATTGCACTGTTAATTGCATAACAGTCCTACTATAGTTACAGGATTTAACATAGGCAACCATCAAGGATGCCATGTGCTACACCATGCACTCTTTCACACAGAAAACATGTGCCAAAGGGTTCTCCAAAGCAGTTCCCATCAGTCTTAATGTACACTGGATATCGAATACAGCATAAAATGGGCACTCTTCATCACTGGACCAGTATGGAGGATTAAATTCAGTGCATCAAAACTGTGTATCTCTCACATTGATACACATGTGTAAAGCACCAAGCATAGCATGGAATAGAAAAAGCAAGTGCAATGGTATCATCCAATCACTGAAGATATGGGGAGTTGGGCTATTGGGCGAAAGAATCATGTAATCTGTTCCGTGCCCCCAGCAGGGCTTTGAACTTGGGTTTCTCGAACAGCAGCCTCCCATGCTAAGTAGCAAACCATACTTGTTCAAAAGAAAGTTAGAAATATGCATCATGACATGTTATTATTGTTTGTTTTCCAAAGGGAAAAAATGGACCAAATTCCCATCCGAGCCCTTAAGCATACACAAAGTAGCTCTTTGGATCCCAGTTTGGTTCTCCAGCTACATAGCACCAGACCACTGCAGTCACAAAGCATAACAATATGCAGTAAAGTTGAGATCAAACAGGACTCTCTGCCTAGAAGGTGATTTTCTTCTCACAAATAAATTATCCAAGAAAGTACTTAGTTCTATTTGTCTCTGATCCCTAGTAAAATGTTATAAACTCAAGAACGGGCAAAAGAAAGAGAAAGTCCCAGCTTGACCACACTGTATTCCGAAGCAGAGGCAAATTGTTCCTGAAGCCATTGTTCCTAAAGCCACTTCTCTTCCCCCACCATCATTTTTCCTACCATAAATAAAGCTAGTGAATTGAATCTGAAATAAACCTTTTCTGCTAAGGACGTTCAACTGCTCCGGGGATGTTCGATGAGCCACTTTACACCCAGATTGCTCAGATAAACACAATTCATTCTACTTTCTCTAGCCATGGCCAAAATGTGATATGCAGGGCTTTTGCCGATGACAGGCACAGTCTCCCAACAGTCTGCTATTCTTGAGCCCTTGGGTGCCAGAGTAAATTCGTCATAGTGAGCCTACTTTCACTTCTGCTGCTATTTAAAAACACTACTGGCAACAACCTCAAATACCCATGACCAACTAAGATGAATATAACATGGTTTGCAAAACACCTAAAACCTCTTTCCCAGGTACTCTTCACAGAAAAAGGCAGGCAGCAAGAAAAAACAGAAGGCTTCCACAGACACCATACCAATTGATTTCACTCAGGCTTGCAAATAGCTACTCGCCTGCCCACTGGTGGAAAGTTAAAATTGCCTCCAGTCAACCTGGCAGGAAGGTTTTACATATCTTCTCTTTCCCTTCACGTCATTAACATCTAATATGGAAAAAAATTAAGAAAGGCAGGCTAGCAAAATCTTCTGTGGACTTGTTTTCCAGGCTCTTGTTTATTATTAGCATCTGCAATGCTGGCTGCCACAAGCTCACACAAGGAAGGGCTTTAGGGATAGAAAAAGGATTGTCTGGCTCCCTTTCAAACAGCCTTCAAGGGATATGGACAGACAGGCAACTGGTAAGATGCCTGTATGTGTCTGTCACACAATGGGATACCTTGTGTGATAGGATATATAGATAGGAAAAGTAATACTGTAATTGTTCTTCTCTATAGTCATGTTTTGCTTCTCTCAAAGCAAGAGGCCACACACTCAAGCCCCACAAATGTGTGGCACAAGGAGTATTTGTTTCTCACAAGTCATGCTTAGAGTTAAAAAAATCTATATACCGTATTGTCAACGAGTATAAGACGCACCTGATTATAAGACGCACCCTTAAAGTTTGGTGCTATTAAAAAAAATTAATTAAATCACTGGCATTAAATTGCAACAGCCTGATTATAAGACACACCCCTAGTTTAAAAACTTAAATTAGGAAAAAAAAGTGAGTCTTATACTCAGACCAATACGGTACTTCATGGCACACATACCCCTAGATTCCTTTATCTATCAATACTATCAGCAAAACTTTGGGAGTCATTAAACATAAATACACAGGAATCTTGGTTCAGCTGTACAGCCCTGCTTCATTTATACTTCCCTTTTTATGAATTATTACATTTTTAGGAACTGGCTATATGTACACAAAGCAGCCAGACATTTCGAATTCTGGCCACTACTCATGAAAAGCTTGCTTCTCTCTCTCCTCCACTAATATTTAGAAAAAAACAGAAGCATTATTGTTCCAAGGGTCAATACTGGCATGAGGTAGAGCACACTACGGCGCACTCCTGACTGTATTCCAAACTCATCTGAAGCAATGAGTTCTGAGGTACACTTTTTAACTCGGAAAAACACTGGACACGCCTAGCACCAACTAACACACAAGAAAAAAGCTGGGCTGTAGCTGCTGCTGCAATGAAGACAGCAAGCAGGATTTCACAATATGCTTGGCAGGATATTTCCTGTCAATCACGGGTAATCAAAAAGCCCACCCTGTCCTGCACACACAGGGATAGTACATGTACCTGTGGTACTCCCATGGAACGATCATTACATAGCAATAAAATTCATTATCCAAAAATCACTGAAATAGTTACAGCCCAATCCTATCCGGGATTTTTGTCTTAGCTGCCTTGGGTCCCTTCATCGGGGAGAAAGGCGGGGTAAAAATACTGTAAATAAATAACTTAATAAATAAGTTGGGCTGTTGCGCAGAGACATTTACGACAGCAGAACTGAGTTCGGCTGTCATAAAAACAGCTGCTGATAGAGCGCAAAGTGCTCTGGTGGTGGCCAGTTTGGGAGCACTGCTGCAAGAAGAAGCGCTCCCATCCATTACTGGACCTACCTGAACCCACCAGAGCAGGTAAGGCAGTGGTGGGAGCGGAACAAGGTGCAGAGGGGGGAAGAACAGGGGCGAGGAGGCTGCGAGAGGGGTGGATACAGCGGCGATGGTGCATGCTAGATCCTATCCTTTTTTGCAGCCTCCCCACCCCCTTTCTCTCTTCAGAAAGCTGAGCTGGTGCAGGTCCGAGGAAACCCATTGCGGAGCAGGAGCCTTATGGCCTTACGATAAATCCCCTTTCCCCTCCGAAGCCTCATGATTCACACACACACACACACACACACACACACACACACACACACATACTGCACTGGATACATGCACCAGTGGGGGTGGGGAAAGGATAGGATCCGGCTCTAAGTTTAAGAAAAAAAATACACAATTAGACATCAATGCAAAATACCATGTATTAACAGTATGCATATTTATTGATTTTGTAAGATGCTTTGGTGCAGATGAAGAAAGTAGGGTATACATTTTTTAAAAAATGAATAAACTAAACACTTGTAGCAATATATTCCAAACAATCAATCAATCAATCAACACACACACACACACACACACAGCTTGTCTCTTCCAAAGAGCAAAAACAAAAACAACCAAAAAAACACCCACAAAAGAATACCTCAATCTTGTAAGTGTCTACTCAGAAATATGCTCCACTGAGTTTCAGCCCAATCCAACTTAAAGATCGGGCGGACGGCTAATGCCGTCCGCCCAATCCAGTGCTCCGCCATAGGCTGCCTGCAGCAAGCAGCCTGCGCCGGAAAGTCTACTTGAGGAAGGGGACGATCGTCCCCTACCCCGAGTGTAACGGCGGCTGGGGCCAGTAGGCCTCCTCGGATTTCCACCAGCTATTTTGCTGGCGGAAGTCGGAGGAGGCCATGTAATGGCCCAGCCACCGTACGAAGCCCGGTGGGGACCGGGATATGGTGGACAACATGTCCCTGCCCCCGCCCCTGCCCGGGACGGCTGGGCCTAAGGCCGCCCTCCCGGCTCCGCCCGAAACGCTCCCCCGCCTGCTGTTCATCCACCCGCTGGATCCACACTTACCTGGGTCCGGCCGCAAGCAGCATCCTCGACCGGCGGAGCAGGGCAGGCAGGCCTTGCGCCGGCCTGCCCTGCTCTAAAGTAGTCCGCAAACGTGCTTTATGGCATGTTTGCGACTACTTTGGCTTATTCCGGGCGGCGGATCACTAGGTCCGCTGCCTGGACCTTAAGTTGGATTGTGCCGTTAAATGGGGCTGCCTTCCAAGTAAGTGTGTATAAGATTGCATCCTAAATCTACATATTATAACGTAACATTTCTTATAAGTGTCTTAACAATAGGGTACTGGGGTCACATTGCAATTATGGACGGTTGGGGAGGGTGACAAGGCCAGGAGAACGTTGTTTTCTGACTGAAATGTTCTTTCTATTGATTGCTTTCACGTTTTATAACAAATGTTTAAAAGGTTTAGCAGAATGCATATAAAGTCATTCCTACCAAATATTCTTTGTGCTCCAAATTAAAAACCATGTACTGTAACCTCTTGCCACAGTTCACAGGTTGCACAATTAGCTAGATAGTTTTACAATCAAATATTGGCAAGAATCAGGTGATAATTTTTTTTTAAAGTAAAGTCAAACAAAGGTCTGTCATCACGGCACTGCATTAAAACTTCACTTAAGATTCTTTGTGTTTTTATTCAAGAAAATTTAATTAAACACAGTTCAATAACTTGTGCGTGTTTCTGCTCACATCGTATATTACAGAGAGACTTCGTCCAAATAAGCTTAGCACATGTTAATTCTAAGGTCAGAGACGATGTACACTGGGACGTATGCAGAAAAAGGACACTTTTCATAAAACTTTATTGTTTACACAGTTGGTAATCATTTGAGGCTGAAGGCAATATATCGTCTCTCTTTTTTTTTAAGTAAAAGTTGATACCAGATGTTTTCATTACTGGAAAAAAAAGGTCAAAATCTCTTAAACTAAGACAGCCAGATTCATCTTGGAAAGCAACTTTGAAAAATCCTGCAGACCATATGGGCTCAGTAATTGCAAGAAAGGTATAAAACGATTCCCCTTGTTCCTATGCATGACGAAAATACTACAGTTCATTTGCTTTACTATTTGCCACAATTCCAGAGCCTGGTGTGGAGCCACATACTTGTCACTCCAATCTCAGAATCGTTCTGGGATTATTTTTAAACATTCACAACTAGCCAGATTTCTCACTAATGCCAAATGTAGGGCAGGTACCATCACTCAATCTCTCTCTTTGCATGCCGGCTAGACCGTGAGTTCCAACAACAGTCACATCGGTTGGTGTCCACTTCCCTTATTCTACGGGAAGAACTTTCCTTATTCTATGTTGTCCACTTCCCTTATTCTACGTGGCTTTCTAATTCGCTTACCTCTTCTCAGTAACATAGCCAAGATAGGAGGTTTCTGAGTAGTTGGGGACTTCCATGGGATCAGGCAAGAATTTCTGGAGCACCCAAGAAAAATCAAAAAGTCATTCAAAACCCCTAATGTTTATTTCAGAAAACAAAGCAGAAACAGAGAATAGCTTTCTACTGAGTTCAGTGAGAAGTAAAAGTAAAAGTGAAATACTTAAATTAGAGTCAACAGATTTTGCCTGGCCTCTGTTCAAAAGCAAACATATTTGTATAGGCTCAGCAGAACAGAGGCAGCCCATCCATTAAGGCAACTTGATGCGAATTGCACCAGCAGCAGATTGCAGGGGGAGGGGAAGAGAGCTCTTCACCCCAAGTTTGCCGCCATCACCGCTCCCCTCCAGGCTGCCGTGGATGCATCCTGCACTGATTCATTTTCCGCCTGCTAGAAGCGAGTGGAAAGTGCATCACCCGCCTCCTTACCTTGCTCCGTGTATGGTTTCTTCAAACACAGAAGTGCAGGACTTCCAGTTTGATTTACAGGGTTAAAGGAAGCTCCCTGAAGGCGTTCCTTCATCCGCCTAACCCTAACCCTTTAAATCAGTGGTTCCCAACCTGGGGATTGGGACCCCCAAGGGGGTCGAGAAGCAGTTTCTGGGGGGTCACGGGATGTTTGCTGGATGGCCACCCCCACTGCAAAGAAAGAAGTGTCTGATGCTCTAGGTCTTAGGAGTGTCCCAACAGATTGTCATTTACCAAAGAGGGTCCTGGTGCTGAAAAGGTTGGGAAACACTGCTTTAAATCAAACCAGAAGTCCTGCACTTCTGCAACTGAAGAAACCATGCAAGGAGCACAGTAAGTGGCTGCTTTAAAAAAAAATGAAACTGGGTAGAGGTGGCGGATCCAAGGCGGCATCGAGCAGCAATCCGGGCCCAACCACCGTTGCAGCAAAAACACATGCAATACCCCGAGATTTAGCAAAGCACACAAACGAAACGTGCCTAGGCAGAGAAGGTTAGTTTTTCACCGGTTCCTATATGTACTATGGTGTCAGAGATGGAACCAAACCATAAAGTACTTTAATTTGTTATCGTTCTCATCCTCTCCCTAAGAATCTCAGAGCAAGTGAAAGACGTTTTTCTCACTTTATCCTCAAGGTAACTCTGTGAGGTTCTTTAGGTCAAGAGACAGTGACAGGTCCAAGGTCACCAAGTACACTTCAACAAGTGAGCGTGGATCTGAACCAAGGTCTCTTAAATCCAAATGAAACACTCACTCCAATGCAACCAGATTTGGAAATAGCCACTCACCTTGTTGTCTGTGGAGTGAAAACAATCCCTTCCAGGTGACAAGGCAAGTTCAACGAACAAGCTCTTTTTTATCTCCCTATCCTATAGGCTACAATGAGTAAAAAAAGCAGAGGGGCACAATGGGCAAGGTAGTAACTTTTGTGGACGTATCTGCAAGGCTGTAGTAAGCATGCAGTCAAAATACAGGAAGGTAGGAGGCTAGCTGAAGACTGATTATCAGAACTAGCTACATCTCCATGATTGATGCAATACTGTAGGGATGGCCAATGTTACAAACAAAGGATAAGCTATACAACAGATGTTACACTGAATGTACAGTGAACCCTCAACTTAACGGACTAATGAGGGGGAAGGGGTGTCAATGCCAGAACTCTGTTAAACCCCAGTGCATTTAGGTCAATGGAGATGCAAGAGCACAAAACGTATATTAATATTTTTAATGAAGTGGAAAATGTCCGTGGCTTCCAAAGTTAAATCGAGGTCCATTAAATTGAGGGTTTGCTGTACAAAAGAACATCAAAATCTTTTCAGTCTGACCAAAGCAGGTTTAGCAAGCCAAGACGGAGCAAGCCAATGCACTTTTAGCAAGCCAATATTCTTCTTTCTGCAGCATAATAGCATACCTTTATTTGGTAGTCCTGTTGGAAAGGAGAGTTTCCGATATCTCTTACCTCAGGGCATAAGCATCTTTTCCAAGTTCAGCTTAACTGCATCTCCTACAGCACATTGGAAGATTCCCACTCTTGCCTCCAATCTCTGAACGTCTCTCTCTCTCCCCCACTTTACCCTTGGTAGTCTTTAAGAAGATCATGTGTGGCTGTGACTGCCAAACCAAGCAGTCAGCTGAAACTACTGCAGTAAATTGCACTAGGCATGGAAAACAAAAAGCTGCTGAAGTGCACTTCTCCATGTGGCTTCCACCAGTCACAAATAGGAATTGAAATGCCTCCTTAAATCCACTCAAACACATGCAGCCTGGCATATCTTTGTGATATGAGAAGTTCCACGTTTGGTATACTGTAATTTATACACATTCCAGAGAACATCTCTTCCACATACCTGCATAGCCCTATAGAAGCATTAGTACGAGGGGGGGGAGTATCTGCAGGGATCCGTTCTAGGCCCCCCATGGATACCGGAGAACCGCTGATAGGGGTGAATGCGCCCTCCATGGGCCCCCTGTGCACCCCACCAGCCATTAATTTACTTTAGTAGCTTGTGTGTGCCTTCCTTTAAAAAAAATGCTATAAGCAGCTGCTTATAGCACTGAAGCTGACTGAGTGCTAGAGAGGCTCAGCTGAAGAATAGGAAGCAGAAACTGGAACTGCTTCCTGTTCTTCAGCTGAGCCTCTCTAGCACTCAGTCGGCTTCAGCGCTATAAGCAGCATACTGCTGCTTCTAGCATTTGTTTAAAGGAAGACACACACAAGCTACTAAGGTAAATTAATGGACGATGGGGTGCGCGGGGGGCCTCCCTCCCGCTATCCATGGATAAGTGAATCCGCAGATAGAGGATCTGCGGATATGGACCCCCCTGTATAAGGCGAAGCAGCACATTCAGGGTAGATATGAAGTGCATACTAATGACACCCGCTGAAAGGAATGTTGCCCATTTCATTAATGCAGGCAGCTTTCAGCATTATACTTATTTTTCAACACTTGTTCATTTCAATCTCAAATATATTTGCCTGGAAGCACATCAGTCTTGTTTCTTTCTATTTTTATTTCTTGTAGTTGTATTCTGTTATTCCATTCATACATGGAAGGACACACTGAATGGTACCAACTTCCAAAGCAATGCACTAACTACAGTAGTTTTGCTAAACTAAACGGCAGTCTTTTTACAAATCCATTTGTCTGTTTAAGTAGAAGCTATTTTCCTATCATTATGCTATTTTATGGGCTATTAACAACTGATGGGCACTTTTCATCACCACTTAAATCACTATCACGTTTGGCAGATAATGTCCACTATAGTCATCTCCAATTACTAACTTCAGGATATATTTGGCAAGAAATCCATGCACTTCTATTGCTGGTTTTGCTATAATTTTACTTGTTGAAAAAGACAACAGATGTTTGCAGAAATTATTAGGGAAACATTTTTCATAGATTTCTATGAGATGGGGAGGCATCAGCAGTTGGCCAGGTTGGGCGCTGGCCAAGAGACTATGTCCTTCAGAGAGTCAACCAGGCAGGGCCAATTCCTAACCCTCTAGCACCGGTGGCAGGAGTGTCATGACTCATGAGATATCAGAGACTCACTCAATTACAAACGGGAGCATCCCCCAGAAAATCCTGTGTCATTACAAGAACGCTAAATGATGCCTCTAGTGGCCAATGAGCAGAGAGGAGCTGCTACCACTGCCAGAGATTCTCCCCATTCGCCAGTAAGCTGGGGAGGGGGTGAGAGAGGAGCCAACACTTGCCACCACTGCCACACATGCCATCACCAGTAAGCTTGAGGGGTTTGAAGGGCCCAACACACTCAGGAGGAGGTCTGGCTCAGTTGGTAGAGCGGCCATCTCATATGCCTGAAGATCTGAGGACGGCAGTTCGAGATCTGTCGACATGTTGCTGACGAGCTGCAGAAGCCTCGGTGAGGGAGAGAATTCTGCAGCTGGCACGCTGAGGGAGAGATAGTGTTGCTGTCAAGTCGAGCGTGGGAGGCAAGTGCCAGAGAGAGGCCAGACTGTGAAGGAAACCACCGGGAATTAGCATTCTATGCAAGATTAGGTAAAGGTAACGGTATCCTTGACAATTAAGTCCAGTCGTGTCAGACTCTAGGGAGCGGTACTCATCTCCGTTTCAAAGCCGAAGAGCCAGCGCTGTCCGAAGACGTTTCCGTGGTCATGTGGCCGGCATGACTCAACACCGAGGCGCATGGAACGCTGTTACCGTCCCGCTGACGCGGTACCTATTAATCTACTTGCAATTTCTTGCTTTCGAACTCCTAGGTTGGCAGGAGCCATCGCATGGATTCGAACTGCCGACCTTTCGGTCAACAGTTCATGGTTCAGTGGTTTAACCCACTGTGCCACCCGCTGAACATTTGGTTAAATGTAAAAACCGTTTCGGTTTAGAATGTCTGCCTATGTAAACCTCCTTAAAGTCGGAGGGGAAATCTGATGACCAAGAAAGGTGGTATATAAATACTGGTGGTGGTGGTATTATTACCACCACCACCACCACCACCCTCCCAGTGCAGGGTTTTGTCCCAGGGCTTCAAGCAACTTGGCAGTGGCACTACTATGAGAAATGGCATAAGGTTTCATGGCATCAGTGGTTCTTGAGCAGATTCTCTACATTGTCTTTAGGCCCCTCATGAGTTTCAATGTGCCTGTACATCATAAAGCATTCCACATTGACAAATGTACTAATGGACAGTTCTGTCCTACATGAACATGAAAATTTTTGTTTTAAAAAAGGAAGAGGCTGGGATCAAACAAACAAACCAAATAAAGTTTCACCTATGTAAACATATAACTACCAATGTCAGAGAATTGAGAACACAATTTCGTGAACAGAATGCAAATTTATAGACTGGGGGGGTGTCCCTTTTAGTTAACAATACTATGAAGTAAAATGTCATTTCTCAATTAAATTTGCTTGCTGTTTTGTACTGATACTCACAGGCTTGCCACTATTACTAGCACATGGTTTGAGAGAAGAACATATTTTGCAGCACACAATGTGGTGGTAATGAAACGCACACATAGTTAACTTCAACACAGATAGTTTTCCTCTCAGTGGCAAAAGGGAAAAATTATCTATGTTTTCATACGGAAACCAAAAGGAAAAGAAACCCCACCATGCTATTCCCTCAACACTGGTGGTAGTCAACCAATATGTATTCCTTAACATGAAATTCCATGGGTGTAGAGTTACAGGAAATGCCATTAGAGCAATGCTGGAAGCAAAAAATTATATTCAATTAAAATAAACATGTAATATTCCTAAGGAAAAACACTGTAATTTTTTTTTGTCCATTATTGCAAAACATGCTTTCTCACAGGGGCCATGACTTAGTGGGCAAGACCTTGCTTTGAATGCAGAAGTTTCCAGGTTCACTCTCTGGCATTTTTTGTTAACAAGCCCTCCACCAGCAGGGCTTGAAAAGATCATGGATGACCATTGCCAGTTGGAGTAGACAGTGCCAAACTGACCAACAGTCTAATTCTGTTGGTGCAAGTCAGAGGGCTGGCCTGCTGCTCATGAGGCAGCAGCCTGTCAATGACCAACCTGTCAATTCAGGTAAGCAGACTGGACAGAAGAACCCACCTCTGCCTGTCTACGTACCCATCTCCATCACTCACTCCCTGAATTTGAAAATAAAGTGAAGATGAAGAGGAAAAGAAAGTCTGCAGTAGAGGAGAGTATTCAGAAATGCTCTAGCCCAGGGGTTCTCAACTGGTGGTATAAATACCATTGGTGGTATGTGAGGTGGGTGTCGGTGGTACCCATGGACACCCATCTCGCGTCATGGAGGTGTCGACTCAAGCCTGCAAAGGCTGGTAAGAGTCTCGGCTCAGCGAAGAGAGCTCCATCACATGGGTTTTGCATGCTGGGAAAAGCCCACCTGCCCACCCAGAGCCTCTTACCAGCCTTTGCAGGCTCACGCCGAGGCCTCCAATCCAGAAATAACTGGTGATGACATCATCACCAGTTACTTCTGGTGGTACGCAGGGACCTCCCTGGCCCAGTAAGTGGTACTCCGGGTCGGGGTGGGGTTGAGACCTCCTGCTCTAGCCCACCACTCTCCACACTTCATCTTCTGCTCCACTGATCTCTTTCTTTTCAAATTCAGGAAGCGAGAAGAGGAAGGGTGGTGGCAGTGGCTGGTGCACGCTGGGTAAGTGGGGATGGCTTTCAGCACACTACTTCAGGTGCTATGAGGCCTGGGGTCTGAGCACTGATAAGGCAGTTTCCAATATCTTAGCAATTCTATGTAACATACGTTGGCAAGAGGAACATTTAAGAATAGTATAAACACATCTTGCTGACGAGGACGTTCTTAGAAACTAAAAAAGCTTTCCACTCCATCACCTTAAAGACTGACCAATTTATTGTGACATAAGCTTTCACGGACTACACTCCACCCATCAGATGCAGGAAATAAAAATTCTCAATATCATCACATGTCTTGTAGTAAAGTAATACCCAGCCATAGATACATTGGAAATAATCCAATGATGCACGAGTGGGGAGAGATAGAAATACACATGATATCCCTTAGGCATGTGTACAACGTGCCCATAGGAGTCCATCTAGTATAGGTAGTATTAATGAGAAGGGATAATGAACCAATTTCCTTTGGTGTTGTCACAATTATCAGAAATTGTGCAGATAATTCCTCAGTCTAAGTAGCAGGGGAAAGGTGTTTACTTCTAAGACGTCTTTACAACTATTACTGAGAGCCTCTCTAAACACGACAATCCTGACTAAGGGCCTAAACCTATTGGGCCACCGTGCCACTGGAACATGTGTTCCGGTAGCACAGCGCGCTTTATGGCTGCTGCAAAAGGCAACATGCCATTCAGCACAGCCAGGCCACTGCCGGAAGCGTTGAATGGCTGTGGGCGCAAACTAACGGCCCGCAAAGGTGCTCTGGTGCCAGTAAGTCAGCACAGGGGGAAGGCAGGAGCTGGGCGTAACAGGGCAGGGGTAGAACGGCGAGGAGACCCCAGGGCAGAGGGGGGATGGATTGACACCAGGAAGGGGGCAGTATTGGCGGCAGCATCGCTGCTGCTATCCTATCCCCCTTCCTGGCCTCAATCTACCTTACCAGATCCGTGCAGATTCGAGTTGACCCATTTGGGCAGTCTTACCCCCCAGGGAACAAATGTTCACTTATGCGGAGGACACCTCTGAGACTGCCCCCTCCACAGGATGCAGCATGCGCTCTGGTGGGGCAGCTACATCGGTGGGTTTTTTTGTTAGGATTGGGCTGCCCGGCTGCAATCCTATACACCCTTACTTGGGAGTAAGCCCTATTGAAGTCAATGGGACTAACTTCTGAGTAGATATACCTAGCACTGAACTGCAATTGTACTTTACCGGCCATACATTGTTCCAAATACCTGGCTGAAAAACCAATGGGGCAATGCTACCATCTGCGGGATGATGACTGGATGCCTCCAAGTCAAAATCTCCTCTAAACATAAGGATAACAGTTTTACCCAGCAAATTATTTATTGTTGCAATAGTAATTCATTCACTCTTCTTTAGGTACCATACTGGAGAAATGGGGGGGGGGGGACAACCCAAATATATGCCAATAACTACAAGTTGGAAACACTCTGAAGTGTATCACATGGATTTACTGTATCAAATGTGTCACAGTCAAAATGTGTTAGGCTTGTGTGAGAGAACATCTGCTTTTAATAGCAACACTGCGGAAATGTATTTTATGAAAGAGGCAACTAAAAACAAACGTTTGGCAACAGATAGAGTCAATTCACATGACCACTGGGCACACATGGTACGAGCTGCTGGAAATCCACTTGAAAACCCCACGCATGCCAGCAATCTCACTTTTGATTATTCCTGCACACATCCGATGGAAATCCATGAAACTAAAGCCAGGGTCTTATGTGATAGGAGCAGTACAGTTGCCATTCACAAGTTGCTCCAGTAACATTAAAATGTATAAGCCCAGGCTGCAGAGAAGGGATTGTGCGATTGCAGGGCAATCACACCAGCATCAGGAGGCTAACTCAGGAGGGGGAGTGTTATAAAACAGTTAAATTAAACTATGCGTTACAAGCCTACATGCCCAAACCCTAACGGCACAATCCTGTCTACAAACAGACCGGCGGAGTGGCCACTCTGCTGGTCTAGGGGGTGTCGCAAACGTGCTCCTCTGGCACCGCATAAGACAGCAGTGCAGTGGAGGATAAGTGAGTAAGCCCACATCGCTGAACACAAAGTATGCCTGTATACAGAAAGAGCAAACAAGAAGCTCTTCCAGTTTTGCTTAACTAATGCAGTCGCTTGAAGCTTTTTTTAAAAAAAAAAATCATCATCATCATCCCACCTCAGCACTGTTCTAAGTGACTAACAGCACAATCCTATGCATGTCTACTCAGAAGTAAGTCCCATTTTGTTCAACATCCAGGAAAGCGTGCATAGAACTGCAGCCTATTAAACACAATGGGACTTCTTCTGAGTTGACAGGCATAGGATAGTACTCTAAGTCCAGTTCATAACTAAAGCGCTCTTCTTCCCAATTTTTATGCTTCCTGCCAGCTAATTCGGGATCTTCCCGACAACGTGTGTTCTGACCCACAGGGCTAGACAAAACAAATGTGCTCGGCTGTATCCAATGACAGCATTTCACTGTGGACCACATGAGCTGAATATTCAAGCGGCATCTGGCTAGCACTGCTGGCTCACACACATGAGAAATCACGCCTGTGAAAGCTGGCAGACGCAAAACCAAATCTTTGTGTTACTTCAGAGATGAAAGCATTTCTTTTATCTGCAGTAAGAAGCAAAGCATAAATCTTCTTTTCCCATGCTGGATTGTCCCATTTCCAGGTCACATAAACATGCACTCTTCAGTTGGATAACTTCATATGATATTAGGGGAAAATATCCCCTTGATATATATTTTTTAAGTATTCGGAACTTTGAACCATGAAGGTAAGATGGAATCCCTGAGCCAGCATGATACTATATACATCTTTATGAGAAAAGCCCAGCTCATTTCAGATCAGCTGGAAAATTAGCAAAGATCATCCCCCCCCCAAAAAAATGGTAAAAATTGGTTAACACTGGACAACACACAATTTGCCTCTGAAATGAAAATAGCTAATTTTTACTAATTTCGATGTGCTGAAAACGAAAATGACAATAAAATCTGTCGATTGACTCTAGCTTAGGAGAAGCAGTCCACATTGCGTACATAGGTGTTGTACCATAAGTGCCATTGGGCATTTACCAGTACATGTCTATGGCACTAGCTTAGGAGAAGCAGTCCACATTGCGTACATAGGTGTTGTACCATAAGTGCCATTGGGCATTTACCAGTACATGTCTATGGCACTATCTATCGCTGATCTCTCACAAACTGTAGCCAATTTTGCATTTTCATTGTCATGTTCATGTTCAGCATCTCAAAATCTATACGAAATGACCAATTTATTCTTTGAGACATGCCCTTTGTTAAAATTTGTTAGTCCAGTGTAATTAGCTAATGACAGAATCCTATGTACCCTCTAGACCTGCACAGCATGTGCTGCGCCGGCCTAGGGAATCACAAATATGCTGTAAAGCGCATTGTGACATCCTGTGAATAGTGAACGCTGGCGAGAAGGCCTGCACCGTCCCTCTCACACTGAATCCAGCCCCCTGCAAGAGCAGGTAAGGCCGTTCCAAGTGGCACAGGGCTGGGGGAGGGCGAGAGGGGCAGATTGGGCCCAGGAGGGGGAAGGGATCAGCGATGCTGCCGCACACTGTATCCTATCCTCCCTCCTGGGCCTCTTCCCCCGACATGGGACTGCTCGGTTCTCCACCGACTAAAGAGCCAGTGGGAAATCATATAGCCCCACTGAAGCGGCTGGGGGTTCATCTGGGATAAGTGGACAAATGTCTACTTACCCCAAGTACACCTCCAGCTGCCCCCTTTCCCCAGATTGGATACAGTGTGGGCCGCGTGGCCCATGCTGCACGGCCTATGCCGAGGAAGGATAGGATTGGACTGTAAGCCAATCTTAGAGGAACACTTTCCCCCCTCCCTGCAAACACTCCACCTTCTCCTTACCTTTTCCAGCTGTGGAAGTGGCAGAAGAAGAAAAGTGCCTTGGTGGGGGAACCTTTGTTCCTTGTCCCCCCTTCTCCCCCAACATTTTTGCACAGTGCAGCAACATGACCAGAGTGGCTGCTGCGCCAATCAGGTCTCAGTAACCAAATTTTTCCCCTCCCTTCCTCCGCCTTCCCTCTCCTATTGTTGCTCTATAGCAGCATCAGAACAACCGAAAAGGAACAGGGGGAAGGCAGGGAAAAGGTTTTGCTTACAAAACTCAATCCGTACAGCAGCCATTCTGCTCCTGCCACCACATCACATAAAAGGGGGGGGGGGAGTGTAGAAGGAAAAAAACTCACCCCTTCTCACACTCTTCTGTTGCCACCACAACTGGAAAAAGGCAAGGAAAAGTGGTTGGAAGCGAGGGGATAATTTCTCAGAGCTCTTGGAACTGAAAACAATCCATGGTAGAGCTCGAGACGTTTGCCTCTCCTTTGGGGAGTGCATTTCCTAGCTCAATAATTAGTTTCCAAACCAAAGCCTGGTAACATTCTCCAGCATCTCTTGTCCTCGGTAGGGTTTATGATATTTTTCTCCAGTAGCTCCACATGCCAAGCTATCAAACTGCTTTTCAAATTTGAAAGCATATAAAACGTGATTCAAAGGTTCCATGCTGAGAGCTGCCATGGCAAAAACAATCCAATCTGTTCCAACGTACCCCTCAAAACTGGTCTGTATAGTTGGCTATAACTATAGTTCCGCCAGGGGAAGATATTGCAAATGTGCCATAAGGCACATGTGCGGCACCCCGCAAGTAAGTGGTGCCGGCGCTGAGGCCGGCACCGTTCACTCACCCTGCGGCCAAAGGCCACGTCGCCAGACGCAGGTAATTCCTGTGCTGGGCAGCGGGAGGATGTAGGGAGGGTGGGCTGGGGTAGCAGGGGAGGGGGTGATTGGGCCACTGGGCCAAGGAGAAGGATGGGGATATTGGCAGCGCACTCCGCCAATATCCAAAGCCCCTTCCCAGGTCCAGCCAGCCTTACATGGCCTCCCCAGATTTGCGCCGGCCATTTTGCCGGCGTACATCCGAAGAGGCCCAAAGGGGCCGCTGGGGCTCTCTCTGGGGGAAAGGGACAAACATCCCTTTCCCCTGAGGTGACCTCCAACTCTGCCAACACTGGCCTAATCCTGCTTAGGATCCAGCACAGCATGCTTAGCATACTGAGGTGGATCTTACGCAGGATTGGGCTTTGAGACAAATTAGATTTCTGTTCCTTACTTTGTCCATTGATAACCATGTGTAATAATAGTATTTCAACCCCAACATATCAAAATTACCCTCAGTATGAGTGCTTGGTTTTACTAGTGGGTCCTCAACTAGTCATCTATGGTGAGGACTGATCAACGTTCTGGTTAAACCTGTATTTAACATCCCAGGTTTAAAACATGCAGTGTTTATTCTGGCAGGGGGTGTGATCTGCAGTGTGAAGTTTTTAAAAGTCTGAAAAAAGTTATTAGAATTTCAAAGTCTGAAAAAAGTTATTAGAATTTCAAGGGCTGGAAGGTGCCGTGTACATTATGCATATACACTAAAGTACGTCAGGATTTGCAGACGCAATAGCAGCTTTCCTGTTTCTTTGTACAATCGGATAATATGGAGTGATTTGGCATTGCTGAAGTTCAGTTAAGGAAGGAAGAAAACGTTCTGCCAAAATTCATAGACCTAAACAACAGTAAAGACACATACAGTATAAGAACAATGATATTCTGTACTGTCAGATTAATCCACCACAGTGTTGAGGAGAAAACATTTGGGCCCAGGACCCATTATCCAAGAGCTAGGCTGGAGGCTAAATCCAACAGAGCCTCTACTGGCAATACACAACACCTCCACCTCTTCAGCTTGTCAATAAATGTGGAAATGCTGCCTATTCACCAAACCCAGATTTAGGGAAGCCATGACTCTATGGAACCATTTCAGACAAAACCCAGACCATCTTCAATCTAGGTCCGGTCTGAAATGGATCTAGATTGGCCTTAGGGAAGTCCACGCCTTGGAAACTCAGCAACGACTGCTTACCCAGATGGATGCATGGCAGCAACCAGTCTTTTATTCTCTGATGCAGCCTTCTTAGCTACAAATAAAGCCCTTAGAGCAGTC
The DNA here is from genome assembly GCA_026170595.1 of Plestiodon gilberti rubricaudatus. Lineage (NCBI taxonomy): Eukaryota > Metazoa > Chordata > Lepidosauria > Squamata > Scincidae > Plestiodon > Plestiodon gilberti. Next base: position 74,000,081 of record JANXHW010000005.1, on the reverse strand, counting down.
CTACTCTTTGGTAAATGACTACAAAGCAGAAGCACAGTTAGGAAGGTTATGTTTGCAGGGTGAACACCACAGCAGGGACTTGAGGCCTCCAGGGCCTTGACATGTAGTCAAGATAACAACATCAGTACATGCCAGAAAGATGCTCTGCTATTTAAAATACATAGGGCCAAACAACATGGCTAACCTCAAATCTAGTTTGGCCACTACTCTAGCATAATAATTAAGAAACTGAGGTACAACCCAGGAATTTTCTCAGTTCAAATCACATCCCTACCACCAACTCACTACCTCTCAGCTTCTCAGCAATGGGGAGGAAGGAAGGGGAGATGGGTAATATCCATGTGCTTACAGGAAGGCCTGGATTGGACTGGGGCCTGAGATCAGTTACGTTTTGTCCCAGTCCCCCCCCCCCCGCCTTTATTTTGCTTTTTAAACAATTGGTTATTATTTAGTGCACGACCTCCTCCACTGCTGCTGCGACACCCTCTGAAAAGGCTACATTCTCCCTCCAGGCTGGCCAGTTAGAGGAACTGGCGAAGGAGGAAGAGAGAAGGGCGGAGGGCAATGGCAGGAACTCCTGCCACCACAAGCAACTTCTCCTCCTACAGCTCCATGGCCACAATTTTTGGAACCAGTGTTAGGGGGAGGCCCCCCCCAGCTCCACACCCATCCACTGTACCCTCTTAGCTTTTTCCTCCTCTGTTTTGGGTCTGCCTCTGTGACTTGAAACAGCAGCAGAGCAGGGTTAGAACAAGGAAGTCAAGAAAATCACCACCACACTTCCAAAAAAGAAGATGCTTCCTTGTTCCAGCCTGCTCTGCTGCTCCGTTTCAAAGTGGCAGAGCCAGAACAGAGAAGGTAAGTGGGGGCAAAGTAAGGCAGACGATGGGCACACGAGGCCACCTGTGCCCATCCACCACCTGAGGCAGTCCACCTTGCCTCACCTCCTGGCTGGGCCAGCCCTGCTTCTAGGGTTGTTTACTTGCTTGTAGATTTATATACCGCCTTTCCCCAGGTAAGAAAACATGGCACGCAAGGCAGCTTGTTGTAAGCATTACAGAGACAATGTAGGTGAAATCACTTTGGACACTTTAAATCAGGGGTTGACAACCTACAGCCCACAGGCTTACGGCCCAACCAAAGCTATCTGGCCCATGGTTATTTATTTATTTACAATATTTCTATCCCGCCTTTCTCCCCGAAGGGACCCAAGGCGGCTTACAACAGAGAAAAATACAATACCCAAAAAATACATACATAAATAGTTAGTTTCAAGGCCGTCCGAGGTTCCAAGGCCGTCGCTGACTGACAGATGGTACTCTTACCCAGAAGGCGGAGGTGGCACCAGGATTCTGTGAGGCGGGACTCTGGTGTGCAGGCTCCAGGACTCTAGAGTCACAGTGGGACTCCAGCATGTGGCAAATCAGGTGGGAGGCTTGGCCTCCCAAGCCAAGCTCTGCACAGCACAGAACTCAGCAACCTGGAAGTTCAACCCCTAAGCTGGGCAAAGATTGCCAACCCTGCTCCAAAGCATATAGCACCCAATTATATAGAACTAAAACAGATACTTAAATAGCTAATTGGTACTTTGGTAGGGCCCTTGCTAGTAAGAGAGAGAACCACTGGTTTTACTTAGTGCAATGCTGTGAGTACACAGTTACGTAACAAGCTACTCTGTGCAACCTTTACTGTTGCTGGTTTTCCAAACCATAGAGTGGAAAGAAGAGGGACAATGTAATTTTAAACACATGCCAAAAAAGCAGAACACATGATTCACTTTCATAGCATCCTCTAAAAATGTATTCTGAGAGGCATCAAACACACAAGGAAGTTCTGGGAAACTGCAGCACCTGTAATAAAATGGCAGTCTATTGCTTCACTACATGGCACTCCAAGTTCAGAGATTAAGGGGCTTAGACCCCTGCTCCTTGGGGCAGTGGCTTAGTGGTTAAGATGCTGAACTGCAGACCAGAAGGTCGGTAGGACAGTAGTTCGAGACCCGAGTGCCGCGTGACGGAGTGAGCTCCCGTCTCCTGTCCCAGCTCCTGCAAGTAGATAAACAGGTACAGCTGCTGCAGGAAGGTAACAGCGTTTCGTTAGTCATGCCGGCCACATGACCACGGAAGCATCTTCGGACAGCGCTGGCTCTATGGCCTTAGAAACAGAGATGAGCACCGCACCCTAGAGTCGGACACGACTGGATACCTTTACCTTTTACCCCCGCTCCTTACTTATTTGTGTGTGTTTTTTCCTGACAGCCCATACAAAGAGTAATTAAGCAATAATGTCCTCAGAGGTTACAACTGATATCACTACAAGGTAGCAAGGATGGCACCCTTGGCTACAGGCAGGTAGGCCCACCTCAACATCTCTCTTGAAGAGCAAAATGATTTAGAAGAATGTAAAAGTCTCAGGATCAAAGCTCCATTATTTGAAAGTGGCTCTCTTACCCCAGCCAATTCAAACAAAACCACACTCTTGGAACCATAATCCACTCAAGCAGGCACATTCCAAGAGGAGAAGAAATGTCAATACATTCTGCCATTTCTCCTACTTGTTTTCATATTTTCATATTTCAAGCCGGTCCCTGTTTGTTAAAAGAAAACAAGCACTCTGTTGTTGCCAAAAAAAAAAAAATTACACAAATTCCTATTATTATTCCAACTAGTTAACCAAATTATCAGTACAAACTTCAAACTGTGGCATGCAGGGCTACTCATAGCAAAAAAGGTCAAAGACCATATCAGGCTCTGAACTGGAAATGGGCAAAGTATTTTGCATAGTTCTCTGCAAGCATGAGAGCTAGAAATATGCTTTTAAAATAACATCTTAGGATGCTCCGAAGTTTGAAGGCATGCCCAAACACCAACTTCTCACATTTTTGTTAGTGGGGTATTCATGCACACAACTGGAAGCACAGAAACTTGGTGAAACAAGTAATTGCAAAATGCAATTACCGGTATATCGTTTATGCACTATTATAATGCTAAGCTGACTATCAGGCCTTGATAGCAAACACTAACTCTGACCTATGCTATAAGCAGATACATTTGGGAGACCAGCTCAGGATGGAAAGTGCCATGTAGATTGCTCACACTTAATATACAATGAATGACTTTTGATAAAGGCAAGCAACGACGTGATTTGTCTTTCCCCCCATGAGAAACCATGAAATATTTCTCAGCAAACCCAATGAGACAAGCATTTAAGGCCAAACTAGATGTGTGCATAATTATGCAATGTGGCCAGCTGGGGGTTTAGTTATACACATCTAGTTTGACCCTACTCACAAAAGTCTAAGACAGGGGTTCTCAACTAGTGGTACTAGTACCATCCGTGGTACTTCGGCTGACTGCTGGTGATACTTGGACCACCAGAACCCCGCTCCTTTTTTCCCCCTCTATATATTTATATTTTATTGATATATTAAAACATAAAAACAATACAGATTTCATAAAGTTATAGCAAGCAAGAAGCAATACATCCTACTAGCATACTATTCACTATTTTCTACATATAATATCCAACTAGATGCGGTGGATGTATTGCTCCTATGTGGTGATTTCGGTAGTGCATTTCTGCTCCCAAAAGGCTCCTGTCTTTGGCCAAGCCTCTCGGGAATGCCTAGAGCCTCCTACCTGCATTTTATGGCCTCTGAAAGCCCAGAAGTAACTGGCGATTATGTCATCACCAGTCACTTCTAGTGGTACACAGCAGGAGAGTGGCGCCGGAGGTGGTACTCAGCTGGGAAGGGGTTGCGAACCCCTGGTCTAAGAAACAGAGAATTGCCAGCAAATATTATCTAAAATATCATGAAAAGGGACCCAGCCTGCCACTGAACAGTTTTGTTGGTACACAAGCTAGACTTTGCTGAGGGAAACCTTGATTCAGATCCCCTGCTAAGCCGGACTCATTGGATGTGAAAGCCAGGATCGGACCACAGGAAACCTTATTCAAAGATGGGTCTCTAGCACATTTCATCTGATTCAGTGCCATGGCACATGGACAGATAGTCACAGGGGCTGGGTAAGATCAAGGAGAATGATCCAAGTACCACAAAGGCAACAAGCTGAGTATGGGTGCAGAGACAAAAGCCAACACACATACACACATACATACACACACACACACACTTGTGGTCTTTAGGGGCTTTGTAGACATCTGAATCATTAAACTTAATTGAAAAAACCAGGAGCAGTGCCAAGGACTCTGATTAGGTCTGGAATAGGTCTGGAATGTTTCATGTAGCAAAATATCATTATGTGTGCCTACTTCATAATGTTTTAATAAAGTACAATCAGATAAGAAATTAATTTTCAACTATCTTTTCTTTTCGGAGTCATGTGGTTCTGTATCATTTTGCATTTTCCGGTTACATCTTTTTAAAAAGAAAGGGTGGCTTCAATCACGATTTCTGCTTATCTAATCCAGTGGTTTCCAACAACCACACAGGTGGATATCAGTGTTATTCTGATATTCCACAGAAGTTTTCCAAATTTAACCACAATGCCTCGTCGTTACTCTTTGCTTTTGTCACCTTCTCATATCATTCTGATGCTAGATATACTGGGAAACGGTTCACATTCTTTCACATTCTCTCTCTCCCTATAAGAGCTTAAGGTGGGGTAGGGAGAAAGAGTTTGAAGGAGTGGTAACCAATATCTTGTATATCTGTCACACAGTCAGCTCCATTCTCTTCTCACAATCTACAGCCACCAGCACAAAGCTACCTTGTGCGAGTGCTTCTTAAACATCTCAGATTTCGGTTCAATTGCACAAGGGACCTTCACTGCTAACATTTTCCCAAGACTCTGGCCAAAATGTTAATTTTACCCACTTGTTTCCCCTTTTTGGAACCTGTGCGTACTCTCTACATTTAGAAGTACTTTTTTTTTTTACAGACATCATTTGGAAAGGTTGAAAACAACTCACCAGTATGATTTATCTATCAACTCAGGAGCCAAAAGGACCAATTTCTCACTCTACAAACTGAAGTCTATGCCGGGGGAAAGCTGGTTAGACTACCCCTGTTCAGAATTGTTAAGGTTAAAATAGACATGAGATTTAAGGGCAGTCATTCCAGGAAGTTCAACTGCGGTGTGAGCCTGGCTTCACAACTTACAAAACATACATATTAGCAGCTCAAATGCTGGATCAGCCTATCATCATCTCCTCTCATCCGGTGGACTGTCTGCCTCTTTTCTTTCTTCTTTTTTTAAGTGAAGGTATACATTTATTTGTTTGTGTTTATCCTATCACCTTAACCCCTCCACAAACAGACACATACACACAACTCACAGAAAATCACACATTTGCAAAAACTGTTCAGATGGTGATGTAATGGTGATGAAATTGGCAGTAGCCAATAGGCACCATTCACAGCTGGCTTTTCCCCATTCACAGTGAACCACTCTGGAAATTTGCAGAACAATTTTCCCCAGGAGTGAAAAATGTGCAATTAAAACTGCTTCCACCACTCTTAAAATGTCATACTTATATGTTGGTACTCAGGCTTTCATGGTCGGTATATTTCTGAACGCAATTAAAACTATTTGGGTTCTCAGACCACGTTCTAGTAAGTTCTTACTTCCCTAACGTTTCACCCAATCTTGTGTTGAACATTCTCAAAGGCAGTTAGGACCCAAATCACAAAGTTAAAATTTCAAGCTTAAAAGATTAAAACTACCAGGAAAGCTAAAACCCTTGTCTCAAACTTCAAGCAAGATTAGTTTTAAATCCTAGGTTTTAAGTTTTAAACAGCTTAAAAACTAAACTTAAAATCAGGTCCCACATTAGCCATTCTATGGCTGCTCTGGAGAAGAGAGGTAGTTATAGTCTGTGAACTTCATTAAGCAATTTCCTATTGACCAATCAGAGAGCTGATTATCAGCTTGTGACTTCAATTTAGTCATCCATGTCTCCAGAGTTTGTTAGCTGACTTTTAAAGGGAACTCCGACCGTTCTTCTGTAAAAGGCTCCCTGGTATTGTTGAAGCCTAGAATTCTCACGGTTTTTAGCATAGGAAGCCTTCTACAGTTCAACCATTAGGTTGATATCTAAGGGTCAAAGTAGACATGGTATTCATGTTATTGGCCCTGGCATGTTTGCTTTTCAGAGGCCACTGTGTCATCACAAGGTCTCTGGGAAGAAACCTACTGATACTTGCAGATGTGGAAGACAGGAGGTGGCTCTCGGTCAAGGCTGTCATGCTTTCACTGACTTCTCTCAGCACCGCTTGCAAACAAGAATGTCTCCCTGATTACCCATGATGATGCAGAGGCCTCTGGGGGATGTCTCCACTTGCATATGGGAGATGCCAGGAAGAAGAGGCAATGTTAGTATAACTCTCTCTCAGAGAGCCCTCACAACAATGGGCAGTGGGGTCCCAAGGGTTAGCCATCAGTTGCTAGTAATGGAGGTTAAGCCTGGCCTGGGGGCCCAAAGCTGGCAGAAAGCTTGGGAGTAGAAAGCTTGAGCCTTAGCTCCTGCCATGATTCTGATCATATGGATCTTGCAGAGAGCATGCTATCTGCCCTGGAAAAGACACTCTTGTCATGGCCAACCAAGGAGGGGGGAGGAGAAAGACTTTGTCAGTAGCTCCACTGCCACCAGCCCAGGAATTAAAATAATTGGAGAGGTTCCCTGAGCTAAACCTCCTACTATTACAAAAAATAAGAGCAAGGGTATGCAGGTAGCCTTCCTACCACTTCATTAATAACCCACGCACAAACAAATTCTATTATTAAAAGTTTTATTTAGAAACCCACAAGAACAGAAAAGGAAAGAGGGTTCCCCCAACATTAAGGTACAGTCAATCACTAAAAAATAATAATACTTCACTTTAAAACAGCTGATAAAAACTCTAATCCTTTGACTAGTCAACTAAACACAACTCCCTTCTAACTCACACTTTCCAAGGTTATTCCTGTCTCTCCTCAACAACATCCACACCAGAAACACTACAAAGACTTTACTCTTCTTGAGGAATTTATCCTTTCCATACCGAGGAGTCCTTCTGTTCTCAATTAACTGCAGTTCCTCTCTATCTCTGGCATTTTACTCATGAGGAGTCCTGTAAGGTAGGTCCTGCAAATAGCTACTAAAATTGTATTACAACAACAAATGAACCAACTGTTCATGACAACTCTCATTGGGTCTAATGGAAGCTTTTTTCCCCAGGACCAATGACATGACTAAAATCACGTGTTGTTGTTGTTCAGTCGTTAAGTCGTGTCCAACCCTTGGTGATCCCATGAACCATATCCCACCAGGCCTTCCTGTCCTCCACTATCTTCCTGAGTTCGCTCATGGTAGTTCGGCCCAAAGAGAAGTCACACATGAAAAAAATAATGATCAAAGGCTACTAGCTTTGTTTGGTAACATCTTGTACAGCCGGTTGGCTCTATTTTTTTTTCCACCTGAGGATGCTTATGGAAATAAGTGAAACGTTGTGGCTTATGTTTTTAAATTTTGTATTTTAACTTGTTTGGAAGTTTTTATTATTTTTTTTTAAAAAAACACAAAGAATTCTTTTAGCAACATGGTTTTTTATCCCGTTCTTAATTCTTTGAATATTCACACATGAAACTTAAGCCACCTTTAAGCATCTCTTGCTATTTTACATGACTATCTGATCACTGTAAATGCAAAACATTAAGCAGAAAGTGAGGCATAGGTAAAAACCAAATTGGACAAAAGTCACTTTAAGCATCAGGTGCAAACATGCCTTGCATTTCCTTTCCTTCAGGTTTTGATTCCTCAGGATAATCTGAAAAACTGCTGTCCCTTGTTGCAACAGTTTCACACCACAAAGTAAAGCTCCAATTTCATTGCCTGGGAATTGAGGAAAAGAGAACTACAGATTGGGCGTGCCTGGGGAAATGGTCTCTGCTGATGTGCTTGGGTCTCTCACCACTTCCCTTTGGAGTCTCAGCCAGTCTCTCACTTGCCAAGAGAAATCTTAAATCAGCAGCATTTCAGCAGGAAACAGGAACGAGGAAGCCAGCCACGCCACAGAGAGTGATACAGCATGGAAGCTTCTGCTTCATTATTGCTGACCTCTTAGCTCAACTTTTCCTACCAGGTGAGGAGAAAGGATCGACTCAAGTCTTCTGGCCACTGATGTGTACTTCACACCAAGAGTAGACAAGGGAGTAAAACCATCCCTGGACTGTACCACTTCAGATGCCTGGTCTGTACATGGAGCAGAATTAGATGGTGTAGCAGATTGTACCACTTGTTAAGCTGCAGGCGGGAGGGGGGGTTCATTTTTGAATGCTCCCTGCACTTTGAGAAACAGTGTTTTGTTTAAGTGTCATGACGTTCTGCCCCGTGGTCTACATAATGCTACAAAGACAACCAGAAAAGATCCAAGGTTTTCACTGCTCCTATCATGTCTTAACAGATGTAATGCCTACATTTTTGGGAGGTCTCAATTGCTACTGCTGTAAAAGCTGCTTGGTATGTACAAGAGAAGAAGCAAAATGCCTCATGATGGAACTTTTTGCAGAACGCTTAAACATTTGGGGGGTGGGAGGGAGAGAAAGTATGAGATTTGGGAGTATTTAAACCAACAATAGAACTTTATTCCAAAATCAGCCATATGAAATTGTAGATTGCAGCAAGTTCCAAATGAATGCTGCTTTGTGCCACATTAACCCACCTCCCCCACTTTATACTGTGGGTGTTTAAGTGGCCTTTTCTAGCCCAATCACTTATTAAAGTCCAGCACCATGTTGAATCAGACAGAAAGCAGATTTGGAGCATGATAGGAAGCAGATCTGAAATGCCACCGAGACAAGGAACAGACCTCTACCATCTCTATACAAATCTTTCGTCCAAATTCTGTATAAACAGATACATTTTGATCTATTAAGTTTCACATTCCACGTTCCAGCCAGAGAATTCAGACAATTTAATTGATTGTGTCTTGGTATTCTCCCACACAAAGAGGGCAGATCTCATGAAACACACTTTCACTCTCTCACTCACACACCAAAACTCCTTCCGCATCTCCTTACCTAACCTCAGCCTTTCTCAATCAAAAGAAGTTAAACTCATTGTTTATTCACGGTAATCATCCAAAAGGAATGAATGTCTGTAACAGGATTCCCTACAACAGCCACAGGTGCTTAAGAACGTTGCTGGCTTTCAAGCCAAGCCACACATCTGAAAAAAAAAGATTATGCAAAGAAGGGATAATAATAATAATAATAATAATAATAATAATACAGTATTTATATACCGCCTTTCTGGTCATTGGATTTCTCCTCCGACTTTAATTCAAGGCGGTGTACATGGGCAGGCTGTTCTAAACCCCAAGGGTTTTTTACAATAGAATAACGTTCTAATCTTTCGTAGAACCCTTCATTCGAGATGTTGCTTTCACAGTCCAGCTCTCTCCGACGTTTGCCTCCGCACGCTTCAGTTGACACAGGCAACCTTGATTGCCACAAGTGCTCAGCTGCAGTTCCACTCCCCCAGAGGCTCTGCAGCTTATCAGCTCGGCGTGCCGGTCTCCGACAGACTTCCGGCCATCTTAAACTGCTGTCCTTCAGATCTTCAAGCATTTGTGAGACGAACGCTCTACCAACTGAGCCAGACGTCCTGGTTATATTGTATGATACATTCTACTCTGGTAACACAAATGTCACCGATTCACTGTTAAGACCATTTCACCCATCCATATGAAGGGCTGTTTTGAACTTAGCAGGAGTGGGATACATGAGAAAAGTAATCAAATCCAGAAGAGTTCTTCTGCCTCCACAAAATCTTGCACAAACTCTTTTCAAAAACTGTTCATGGCTCCTGGACATTTATATGCTACAGCCCATACCTTCCTTATTCACCATAGTTCTCATATTGTAATGCAACCCTTGTCCCAATACACCGTAAGGAGATCAGCAAAACGGGGGTGGGGAGGGGGCGTTCTGAGACAGGGGGAGGGCAGGGAGGAGGACAAACAGGCCCGGGAGGGGGGCAGGCTCGGCAGAGGACGATTGAGCCTTGATTGGTTAAGGCTCAGAGTAGAAGTCAGATGATTGAAGTGCCGCAATTGATTGCTTATCACAGCAGGAAATTCGCACCTCATTCCCTGCAGGACTTTTGCGTGCACTGACTGGGCTATCAATTGACAATTGGTAGACGCAGTCCAAAACGGTGTTTTCACCATTGCGGATTTCGAGGTTTTCCAACAATTAAAATTGCTGAAAGCGTGTTTTGTCTTTTTATTCCAAAATGTTTGTTTTTATTAATTGTAAATCATTTTCATCAATTGTAATGATGTAAATTGTAATATGTAAATCGTTTTCATCCATTTTCATCACTGTCAATATGAACGTATGTCACCCCTGTTCCCCTTCATAGCAGGATGATTTTCTGCAGTCACACTTGCACCCTTGTGCCTTCTGGTCTGTAGGTTTCAACAAGTTCAATTTAGAAAGCAGAAAAATGCAGAATGCAAACTGATAGAGTAGGCAAACAGTGTTGGGTGGCACACTTTAACTTCAGCATATCTTTAAGCAACAAGTCCAATCATAATAATAAATCCCAGCCTGAACACTACTTTCCACAACACAGATGCAATAAATAGATGGATTACTATTCCGTCAGAAAAAAAAAATGAAGCATTCCCAGAGAGCCCCATCAGCAATTTTTCAGGATTGTTTGGGTCTAGGTTTCTGTTTGTATTTCTACAACGCTTGCCAGCTAGCATCAGTCCAAGAAAAAGAATAGCAGACAAATTTAAACACAAAGGACAGGAAAAGAGTTGTGGAAGCTGATAACAGGTAGGATAGAAGTCATTCTTGACTTCTGAGCAAGCCAGGAAAGAACATGGCACCAGGGGTGTGGATCAAGTCTCTGGGTTCAAGTCTCAAATCAAGTCCCAACTCTTTGCTCCCAAGTCCCGAGTCTTTGGTTGCAAGTTCCTATCTATTTAATGGGGGAAAATGGGTTTAAACCTGAATAATATTCGACTTGTCATAAAAGGCTCCAAGTCTCAAGTCGAGTCTTTTACAATCACCGAGTCAAGTCCGAGTCAAGTCATTGATGCGACTTGAGTCCGACTCGAGTCTGAGTCAATAGACTCAAGTCTACATCACTGCTTGGCACTACCTTAAGATGCCCAAAGAGGTGCCAGAAGTATATAGTCTCACATTCACTGAAATGTCACACAGCCAGATTTGGGATGGTTATTGCAAGAGCCACATAATGCTAGCCCAGTGCCTTCCCTGGAGAAGGGAAGGCCTGAAGCAGATCTTGCAGCCTTCAAAATTTACTACCATGACCTTTAAACTCATACATGGTGAACCACCATTGTAGAGTTGGGTTGTGTACAGTCCTAAAGGGCTGAAATGGCTTAGAAGCAAAATGTTGGTCACAAGGGTCAAGGATAAGGACAGTGCAATATTCACGTACAATTTTTCCAAGACAATTTCAGAGCTTTAAGGTTTTGACTGCACAATCTTCTCAAAACAAGTGGTACATATTGCAACTTTTAGACTTCTTTCTGTATCCTAAAAATCAGTATGTTCCAAATTGAGATATCGAGCATTGCAATTTGCTTTCAAGAGTTACAACTTGAACAGCTTTGATAAATAGCACTTTAAGTGTTCAGAAGTCTACTGCCAAAGGAGTGAGAGTGCAGAAAGTCATTAATGCCAGTGAATAATTGTTACTGGGGAAAATGTTAACTAAATAAAATGTCAAAGTGAAGCAATTATTAGACACACTAGGCATGCAGGAAAGGCAACGTATTCACAGCAGAGTATGAGGCAATTTTAAAAGGATTTGCTCTAGATCCCTCCATCATTACTCATGGCAGAATGTCTGTTTTATAGGGGGGCTGTGTCCCTGGGTGCAGCACCAGACATGCCTCAGGGTGGGTTATACACGCCGTGCACCATTCTTTTTTTTTCTTTTTTTTACTTTTTAGCTGTAAAAACAGTCACCCCAAAGACATAAATCCCCCGCACTGGCACTGTCTTGCACCCTCTGGTTTTGCTAGAAAACCTTTCCATCAGCATCTTCAGACTGTGTTTTATGGAGGCTCTCTTTAGGGTTTCCCATTCTGCTCTTAAGACGGGAAAAGGTGGAATTAGGGACCAAAATGTCTCCCGCTCACCTAATGGAGGCGCCATGGTATCCAGGAGCAGGAATCAACTGGCAAGCAGAGAAGCCAGCTCCACTGCTCTGCCCAGTACACCATAGAGAGAAGAGGGGCTGGCTAGAGCTGACAATATAATGGATGTAATCAGAGTCGGAAATACTGAATAATTTCTGCTCGGGGCTGGAGGCTGCTGTCTTCCTTGTTCTGTCCAAGATAGAAAATGTCATATGGAAAAGAGTTCCCTTCAAATGTCAATAACTCCCCTTCACTATGTCTGGGTCGTAACGGCTTAGTTAATACAATCAGTGACTTGTCTCTAAACTTCCCCTTGCAGCTTTGCTATCTGCTTTTCAGCATCAGGGCCTTTTCTTTGGTGGATCCAAGGCTCTGGAATTACCGTAGTTGTAGGAAGAGGATACATCAGTGAATCCCATGCTGGTTTTCAGAAAGGCATGTGGAAGGCTACGCTGACAACTTTTTTCCAAGTTTTCGATTGTTTAATGGCTACTCTGCTACTCGATTTTAATCCAATGGTTGGGTTTGGGGTTTTTATTATGGTTTTGCTTTTTATTGATTTATTTTACTATGTAAACCGCTTTGTGAACTACTCTTGTTGAAAAGCAGTATGTAAGTATTTTTTAACAACAACAACAACAACTTCCAGAGGAGTAGTAGTTTTAGTTTGTTGCAGCAAAACTTGCTTGTTTTTATTGTTTCAATGTGAAACTTTATGATTTCAGTTATTGTGAGTTGCCCTCAAGCTTTCCAAAGCAAAGTATAACTGGCATAATTAAATCTAACAGGTAAGCAAGAACACACATACATTATTCTAGGCAAGATTCAAAAGTACCTCCACCACCTCTTCTTCTGAGCACATGGCAGAAGGTCAGTATAAGCTCATTCATTTCAACCAGAAAAACACAGCTGCCTTATGGAACAAAAAGTGGATTTCCTTAACTCAAAACTGACCAATTGTTCTGAGAGCCAATGAGGCCAATTAAGAGAGCCAATTATGACACAGCATGGAACCAATAGGTGTTCGTATGAGTTGACTCTCATTTCTATGTATCAGAGGAGCTAATACTAGAATTCTTATTTACCAGAAGTTGTGTGAGCGACATCAAGTTAGTCACTGGTTTGTTGTTGGTTACTGATTTGTTGGGTGACCTGTACAGTTACATATTAAAATAAATAAAGTTAATGGGGGTGACACCATGAGTTACTGCACCGGGTGACACCAACCCTAGCAGCATCACTGGGGTGACGCGATGAGTTCTCTCACCAGGTGATGCAAATCCTAGTGACATCTCTGCTTTGGAGCATTTTAATCTCCCCTGAAAAGCTCCTTCAGTAGTTTAAAACACTTCAGGGAATAGTTTACTGCAGGTCACATGCATAATAATATATCCAAAGTAAGGGCACTTCCCACACTTAATCCTACAGCAGCTGTTGCCATAAATGCATCCAAAGATATGTAAGATGCCTCAGTTATGCAACAAATGGGACCAAAAACAACAGGCCTTGTCACCCAAGATCCAGGGCTGAAGATCTTGCCCTTAATCTGGCCCAACATCCCATTTCTCTTTTCCTTAAAAGAGCAGAGGTATACGTTGCTTTCGTTTCCTGCTTGAAAAGCAATTTGTTTTCAAAGAATGGCTACCAGTGGCCTTTCAGCATACTGACAAACTAGAGTTTTGAGGACCCAGATGTGATGTGGTAAATCCATTGGACCCCTTAACAAACTAACTCCATTTATTTATACGGTTTGTTAACTGCTTCTCTTTTTAAAAAAAAAAACATTCAAATTGGGGTACAAGAATTATATTAAAAACACACTGGGGAGGGGGGGACAGCAGCAACAGCATTCCAAAGATGCCAAAGGACCATATTTTGATTGAGCAAAATAGAAAAGGATTCCTTGATGCTCTATGAAATATGGCACCACCACATTTGTCTCCTGAACCCCACTAAACACTCATACCCCTTAAGTAAAAAGCAAGCTCCAATAGGTCATTCAGTGATTTCTCTACCTTTATTAATACAGCCTCTTCCAAAGATGAATAGAAAGAGTTATATAATATTGGAGCTCGTGTAAAGCTTCCAAGACATTTCACAGAGTCAACATTTCCAGACCCTACATTTAAAAAAAAAATAAATACAGAATTTGTCATGTATTCCAAAAAGCTAAACGGAGCTAATTCAACTGGAAACGGGCCAAAAATAAAAGCTCAAGAAAATGCAGAATTATCAGAGAACAGAAGTACAATGAAGAGTAATAAATTCATTGTAATGAAAACCAAATGGACTGAGAACAAGAAAACTGAAATACAATATATATTGTCTGCTACTAAGTATTTTATTGCATAATATGGCAGACTTTTTTTGTTCATTGTAAGGTTAATCTGACAAAACATCCCCTTGTTACCCTGCTACAGGATTTTAGGTTATCAAAATGGTGTGTTGCAAGCAAGGTCCTTGGCTTCCCTGTGGAACAAACTCAGAAATATTTATCAAGAACTAACTAAGTGTCAAAAAAATTGTTTTGCTACAGACATAACTATGCCTCTCTCCTCCACCCGCACCATAGAAGTACACCTGTTTTTGCTTAGCATTTTCCTGTGAGCATACAATGTCCTTCATTCTCTAGATTTTTAGAGGCACAAGCAGATCTCCTGGGAGGGAACAATCATGTCCAGCGAAGGAACTTCTGTAAGCTGGTAAGTGATTGCAGACTTGATTACATTGGTTAAAAATGGATACTACTTGGCAAGACTATGACTAATTCCAGGAGCTTGGCCGTCTTTATTTTTAAACCTGCCCAGCCCCCTGCCTCCTCCCACATTCACTCTTCTGTTCCTCATGGATTTGCAAGCTACCCAGCTGCAATTTGCCAATCTTGAGAACTCTGAATGCCAAGAGATCACTGGGGAACAGCCGCTCCCTCCAGTTTTAGAAGCACCCTGCATGCCTGGGCAGTTAAAAACGTTAACCTCCAAGCACATTCTCTAGACTTAGCACTCTCAACAAGAGCTACTAAAAGTGTTGCAGTTTCAAACCTAAGGCTCCTTGTGATGAAAACCTATAGGATGGAAGCCAAAGTCAGCCTGCAGAGGGAAAATATAGCACTTATAATACACGCACACCACGTATTTGCTTCTGCATAGGCAAAAAGAAGTCTTCGGGAGTGATATAGGTATTTGCAGTTTAAAAAATGGAGATTAAAAAAACCAGGGATGAAAAAATTCCACAGTACTCTATGTCTACAGACTTTTGCACAAAAGATCATTGGGACAATCCACTCAAGGTGATCCACACGCACAAATGCCCAAGGTGGGAAATAGCACCCAGAAATAAAGTTCAGCTGTGCAGCAGCACTGAATATATAAATTTAACTATCTTCCTCCTACGAAACAAGGTCTGCACTGACCACCTGTTAGCAGGACAGAGTCCTGTTACCCCCTTCTACCATCACTCCTACAAGACCTCAGTGACAGCCACCTATCTATATTCCCTATATACCGTATATAGCCACCTATCTATATTGCCCCCAGCAATAGATCTGGAACAGCATAAACCTCTTGGTCATTTGCAAGGCACGAGAAGTCAAATGGCAGATGACCAGTTCATTGTGATGCCAGGCTTGCTGAATAGGACACATCTCTGTAGGTGCATTTACCCCAACTGGTCAGTACTGCTGTTGTGGTCGGTTCACATCAGGGCTTGTCCATCTATGAGGCAGACTGAAGCGGCCGCCTCAGGCAGTAGACTGGTGGGGGTGCCCATCTCTGTCTGCCTACTTGCCTCCACTGCTGCTGCTCCTCCTTTTCCTCCTACTCCCTGGACTAGAAAAGGAGGGGGGGGACAAAGAGGAAGAGGAAATATCGAGTGCAGGACGGTGCTGAGCTGGAACACTGGAGAATGGGGAGGAGCAGGGGCTGGTACATCATAAGGTGAGGGCAACATATGGCACGACATAGCAGGGAGGGTGCTGGAGGGGGCCCGAAATACCTGAAGCCTAGGGGCCTGCCATAGGTTAATACAACACCCCTGGGTCATAGGCCAGCCCTAGTCCACTTAATTGCTTCTTTCATGTTACAGTACCTCATTCCAACAGCCCATAAGAATCAGTACAAGAAAGGGTGCATAATAAATAAATAAGCTGCATTTGTTTAGTGCTTTTGAGTGTATTAGCTTGATCTTGAGCTTCCAACAACCTTGTAAGGTATGTATTATTATCCTCATATTGCAGCTAGGGAGCTGAGGTTGAGAGGGAGCAACTTGCCTAAGGCCACCTAGTGAAATAGTAGTTGCAAGATTTTAACGAGGGAGGAAGTCCTGATTTGCAGCTCAGTCTCTTAGCCAGTATACAACACTAGCTCTCTTATATGCAATCCTAAGCATGTTCAGTCAGAAGCAAGCCTTCTTGAGTTGAATCGGGCTTACTCCCAGAGAACTATACACAGGATTGCCAAGCCTTACACTCAGAAGGAAGTATTCATATATGCTCACAAAAAAGCAGCAATTGGATACTCTATGGATTGCTCATACCCCACTCTATCTGTGGAGCTACACTCACAAACTTTAAAATCATGTTTACTGGTACAACTGGATTCTCCTACAGCCAAGATATATGGGACTACTTATTATAGAGCAGGGATAGCCAAATGTCAACCCATAGCAGGGTCTGACCCATGAGATGATTTTGTTCAACCCCCAAACTGGAGAAACATGTTGAGAATGGTATACCTCTGTCAAGCCACATGCACAACAGCCCACTCCTATCCCTCACCACTAGCACCGATGCAGCCACATGAAAAAGCACGTGCTGCCGGGGGGGGGGGGGGGGACGACCTGAAGGCAAACTGGAAGTAAGTAAAAAACATTTTGACTTATCGCCAAGTAAGCCCTCAGGTCACCTATGGGTCTCCTCAGATATACGCTGAACTGGAGCAGGGCGGTTTACAAAAGAGGGGATAAGATCAGGCGTGCACCATTGCCATCAGATCCACACCCTCCTTCCCCCTCCCCGCCCCAGTTTCTCCTAACTCACCACCTAGAAACACCCCCTTCATCCTACCACCCACCCCCACTGCCAACTCACCAGCACCCAGGGGATAGTGGTCGCTCTGCTGGCCGGCACGCGCAGCTACAGTATCAGCCATTGCACTGGCAGCCTCATTGTGCTCGCCGGCGGAATCCACTCGCATCATCGCACTTCCACTGACAGATAGAATTGGGCCGTAAGACACCAACAGGAGGAAGTAAGAAGCAACTGAAACATCAGCCATACCCCCCCCCCAAGAAGTTGCACCTCTACCGATGGGACAATGGAGTGAAAATTTATTTATTTATTTATTTATTTACAATATTTTTACCCCGCCTTTCTCCCCGAAGGGACCCAAGGCGGCTTACAACATGGGAGACGGATACATATTAAGGAAAAGGATCAACAGCAAAAACGCTACAGCAAGCACGCTCTTCTGCTTCAATGTGTCATGGTTGGCAAAGTGGGGAAGCCACGTGCTCCAAGAACTCCTCTCCTCTCTGTGTGTAACAGATCCCTCCCTGACCAGACCAGCGAGCAGCTCCAGGCTTACCCATTTGCTCACCCCAGCCAAGAAATTGGCATTTCTGCTCTAAAGCAATTTGCACTATGCTGATGAAAAACACAGCGCTCTGAGATATCTCCAACAGCTTTTGTGGGTAGATTTTATTTTGTAGCATTAGGAAAATCTACATCTATTAGCTTTTCACGTTAAATCCACAGAACCAGGACGTTGTAAGGCTAATTATATGCACACCTTCTGAAGGTGCCACTTTTTCCTCTATGATTTGTGAAAGGATTGAATTCATTTGCTAACATAACTTTAACTGCCATTACTTATTGTGAATCCCAATACAGTCTTTTCTACTTCTTCTTACAGATGTTTTCCAGAGAAAGTATCTGTTTCCCCAACCTCTAATCTTAACTTTTTCCGTGAACCAACATGTTGGCAAAAAAAGAAAAAAATGTTAGCATGTGTGATCATTTACTTTTATTCTACTTCCAGATCACATGGTTCACATTTAGCTTCTGATTATTTTCCTGGCTTTATTCATCATTTAAAAAAATCAAACCCACATATCATACAACCAACACTGATCTAGCAATCACTTGGTTGTTTATTTTGACTAGATGAAAATTTAGGGTGTAATTGTTAGACCACTCAGCCAGCAACATTCACATCAACAGGCCTCAGCTAATAGGGCAGGTTCACACATAATTCTAAAATGAGCAAAGTTACCTATACTATACATCATATCCTCCTACCTAAATTTCTCCCCTACTAGGTCCATTGGCCTAGCTGGCCCGGGAGGGGGCAGGGGATGGCTCCTGCCATATCCCCATCCCCGTCGGGCCAGCTAGGCCGTTACACGGCCTCCTCTACTTCCGCCAGCTATTTAGCTGGCAGAAATCCGAAGAGGCCTATCGGGTCGACCCCGGTTTACACCCGGGGAAGGGGGACAAGCGTCCCCTTCCCCGAGTAGACCTCCAGCCCACCAGTCGAACGGCAGTCTGAACTCAGGATCCGGCCAGCGGCCCTGGGCCGCCGGCTGGATCCTTACACAGGATTGCACTGCAAGACAGGTTTGCCTTACCCTGCCTAATAGATGCTTGCTGGCCCTGTGTAAGGCAAGGTCACCAGTAACTAATGAAAGAAACAGTGGGTGGAATCACAAATATACTTGTAGGAAAAGAATATACTCTGCTGACATGGGAGGCCAGCAGATTACTCACACGAGTAAGGAATATTTCAACAATCAGCTCCTGTTTGACAACATTCTGCGATTAGCAAGAGAAAGAAAGATTAAGCAGTTGCTTTTCATTCCCCTTTGCTCTCCTCACATGTTAACAGTCTTAACAAGTCATTACCAAGTATTACACTGTTAAAAGAAATAATTAAAAACACCATGTTTCAATATCTGAAACCCAATGAAAGGAAAACAGAGACCTTCTGACAGGTCAATGATTTAATACTATCTGCATTTTAAGAAAGAATAATTGGTCTTTCCATTCATGCCTTCTTTAGCTTATGCAGACTAGTAACGCTATCAAATAGCAAAATTTATTTTTAAGACAGTCTCCAAGGATAGTATAATGGAAAGCATGACCCCAGTAACATTTTTACTCTCAGATACAAGTCATCTGTACCTTTGAAATCTAAAGTACTGCTCAGTCATACATTTTTCTCCCAAAAGAAATATCATTTAATTCACAAAATGTGCATACTGTAATTAATAACAGGCTTATCGCAGCTTGCTGCCTCCACAGTGGTAGGGGGCCTCATTCCATGGTCCACCCCCAGAGGATGATGGATCCGGATGGATTTATGAGGGTTCTGGGGACATTCCTGTTGCCAGAGTTGACAACTCACCCAGCGCCCTTGACCTCTGGAATGGGGAAATGACCAGGGCTCTGGATCAGATCGCTCCTGAGCATCCTCGGCCAAGCCGCAGAGTCAGACACGTAGAGCGACAGTGGCGGAAAACGTGTGGTGACTCCGACCGGGCACGGGCTAGAGCTCACTTTAGAGCCTATTACGTGGCGGCAGCGGCAGCTAAGAGGGCTTTCTTCTCTGCCAGCATCGCGTCTGCGGAGAACCGTCCAGCTGAGTTTTTCCGTGTAGTTCAGGGCCTGTTCCATCTGGCCCCACCCAGTAGATGGTGCAGAACACACGGTGGCTCGCTGTGATGAGTTTGCGACGCACTTTGTGGACAAAGTCGATCGGATTCGGCATGACTTGGACGCCGCATTAGGAGTACTTAATGATGTCCCTATGGCACCTGTCTGTTCCACCTGGGATTCTTTTCAGCTTGTAGAACCTGAGGATGTGGACAAGATTCTTTGAAGTGTGAGACCATCTGCTTGCCGGCTTGACCCTTGTCCGGCATGGCTGATTAGATCTGCCCGGGCAGGGCTGGCCGAGTGGACGGGGAGCGTGGTGAATTCATCTCTAAGGGAGGAGGTGGTGCCGTCATCTTTGAAACCGGCAGTGGTGCACCCCTTCTGAAGGAACCCTCCTTGGACCCCACTATTTTGAACAACTTTCGGCCAGTCTCAAATATTCCGTTTCTGGGCAAGATGATGGAGTGGGTAGTGGTGTCTCAGTTCCAGAGAGTCTTGGAGGAAGCTGATTATCTGGATCCATTCCAGTCTGGCTTCAGGCCAGGGTTCGGGACAGAGACGGCCTTGGACGCCTTGGTGGATGACCTGTGCCAGGGACTGGAAAAGGGTAGTGCATCCCTGTTGGTCCAGCTGGACCTCTCGGCGGCTTTTGACAACATTGATTGACCATGGTGTCCTTCTGGGTCAGTTGGCTGGGTTGGGGCTTGGAGGCACCGTTCTGAGGTGGTTCCGCTCCTTCCTGGCTGATAGATCCCAGAAGGTGGTGCTGGGGGATGCTTGTTCAGCACCCTTGCCCTTGAGGTGTGGGGTGCCACAAGGGTCAATTCTATCCCCCATGCTGTTTAATATCTATATGAAGCCGCTGGGAGAGGTCATCCGGGGGTTTGGGATAGGGAGTCATCAGTATGCTGATGATACCCAGCTCTTTCACACCGCCCCATTGCCCCCCCCCGACAACGCCTCTGACAGTACAATTCTATGCATGTTTACTCAGATGTAAATCCCACTGCTTTCAGTGAGGCTTATTGCCTAGTTAGCATGTTTAGGACCGTAGCCTTCCTTACTTGCTTTTTGAGGATTTATGTGATCCCTTATCTAATGAGGGAAAACGCTGTACCAGATATCGGCCATTGGTTCTTTGGGAATAGACTGTGTAAATAATTTGGAAGCTAAAGCTAAAAGTTGAAGCAAAAGCTAAAACTAATTTTACCAGATAATTTTTATTCTAAGAAAAATATATTTGATATACTAAGCATTTGACACCAATTTTAGGGGGGAAATCTGGAAATGAGCTACATAAAAGCATCGTGGGATCACTGTTGATGGTAGCATCTAGCATTTAACACAGATTCCTTCTTGTGACCACACCCTCTGCCTACCTGGTGGAGGGTTTTTTACAGTAATATATTGCTGGTATTTGAGGCCATAATGAGCCTCAAGTCCAATGACAATTACTTTTGACATGCCGTCCAAACTTATGCAGGTTTACTCAGAAGTAAATCCCAGAGTTAAATGAGGCTTCCTCCCCAATCAAAAGTGCACAGGATTGTAGCCCAAGGCTACTGAAAGCAATGGAACAAGTTCATTGTAACTGCAGAGCAGCCAAAAAGGCTTGTACAGTAGTTACTTGCATATAAGCATATAAGTTTCCAGGCACAATTCAAAGTGCTAGTTTTGACTTTTAAAGCCCTTAACGGCTCAGGTCCAGGGTATT
This sequence comes from Plestiodon gilberti rubricaudatus, assembly GCA_026170595.1. NCBI lineage: Eukaryota > Metazoa > Chordata > Lepidosauria > Squamata > Scincidae > Plestiodon > Plestiodon gilberti. The sequence continues at coordinate 73,978,592 of JANXHW010000005.1, read as the reverse complement.
TGAGGTACCGCCTCCTTCCTTATAATCCGACCCGTACTCTGAGGTCATCAGGGGGGGCCCTGTTAACCGTGCCGCCATTGACGGAGGTGAGAGGGATGGCGGCGCGGAATAGGGCCTTCTCGGCAGTGGCGCCCCAATTATGGAATTCCCTCCTCCTGGAATTAAGAACGGCTCCCTCTTTAGAGACCTTTCGGCGGGGCCTTAAGACATTTTTATTTAGGGAAGCATTCGATGTCTGACATGGTGGGCTGGCATTTTAACAAATGGCTTCTTAACAAAGTACATACAGGTTGACCCACTGGGGTTGTTGTTTTTAGTTGTTTGTTTTAATTGTTTTTAATTACTTGTTTTTAATTTTTAATGTATATGTATTTTAATGTTGTAAGCCGCTTTGAGTGCCCTCGCTGGGAGAAAGGCGGGATATAAATTCTTTAAATAAATAAATAAATAAAATATAAAGTATACATTTTTCCCTCAGCAAGGCATTTTTGAAGATGATAAAACAAACAGATCATACATTTACATTTATAATGCCAGTGACAATAAATTAGCCTCAGATTGCCAATTCCTGACAATGAGGTCAACAGTCTATTGTGCAGTCTATTTTATCAATTGCAATCACCCTAAAAGTGAGCAGAAAATGGATCATCCACTTCCATACCGTGCTCCTCATGCGGTTTCTTCAAATGCAGAAATGCAGGGCTTCCCGTTTTATTTACAGGAACCATGTAAATGAAGAAGCTCCTTCATTCACATGGTCTCTTTAAATAAAACCAGAAGTCCTCCACTTTTGTATATAATATGAAGAAACTGCACACAGTAAAGGGCGCTTTGGGGGGGGGGGTAGTGCAGAGGCGGCAGTGGCGGACTCAAGGAGGCATCGGACAGCATTCCAGGTCATGCTGCTCCTGATCATGTGTAATGATCACCAATACCTAACTCTAAAGAGGACTGGGTTGTTGGGAGTTATCATGCATAGGATCAGACTAACGTTCTGTCTGAGGAGGCAGCACTTATCTCTTAGCAGCACTTCCTTAGGGTCACTCACACAAAGAGTGTGAAAAACAATGGGAAAGTTGGTAGCACAGTCAATGCAGCGCAGGCAGGCACAGGAGGGGCTGTGATGGCATGGGCACCATTCAATTGGTATCTGTGATACCAGCAAAACTAGCATTCCCATAGCAAAATACACACACACACACACACACACACACACACACACACACACACACACACACATTGAACTTCTTGAACTGTCACTTTCCACCAACAATTGATGGTTTGAATAAAAAAAGGTACTGGAAAAAAAATTACACAGAGAGGGAGAGAGTGCGCTCAGCTGCTGAAGCAACATCATCTGGTCAGATTAGTGATCACTGCACAATTCACCTGGGGAAACCAAAATATCTCAAAGAGCACCTTGGAAAGTGACCTTATAAAGAAGGAAAGATTATTTTCTTGGAAGGTGTGGTTGGTCTCCACTGAACAGTTATTATAGGCAGAATTACACAGCTGACATTTTCTAACCACCTGGCCTTGTCTACAATCATTAGTGCTATCTTTTTTCCCTTTTTGTTCTCCTTCCAAAGTCTTAAGAGGGAAATATACAAACTCCTGAAGTAGCTGCACTGAAGTGTCTTAAGAGGCAATTTTTCTTAAGCTTTTAAGACAAGTAAGGCCCTATATACATACATACTTTTTAGCATTTATTCAAGTTTGAAAACAGAATCTTAGAAAAGTCAATGTCCAGATTTGTGACTCTATTGTGGTCAGTTGTATGACTGGTTTTTCCCCCCAACTCAGACAGCATGACCACAGTCCAGTGAGAGTTATGTACACTTAAGTCCCATTGAAGCCAGTTAGGCTTAAAGGTACTTAACTCCATGCTAGATTGTAGACCATGACTCAAAGCTCAATAACGGCAACAGAAGTTTTTTCCATAGACACCAGTAAACTTTGGTGTGGACCCAAGACTGTGTATTTTTGCCAGCACCTGTTTGATTTCTGTTGACACAATGGATCTTTAAACTGAAAGACAACAATGCAAAAAACATGGGTCCTCATATATGAGATATTTTACAGCTGAACTCACACTTCCTAAACAGCAAAAAAAGATGATCAGAAGTTTAACTAGTTATCTTTACCATATGCTAATTCAACTGCTAGGATTGTGGTGAATGCTGCAATATCTTCCAATATTTTGTTAAAAGGTGATTTGTGCACTTGCCAGGGGTCCTGGAGCCCTCCAGAGAGTTCGGGGAGGCCTGCGCTACCCTCCACAGCCCCCCCCCAAGCTTCAGATTGCCACAGAGCAGCAATCTTAAGCTCGGGAGGGGGCTGCAGAGGGTAGCACAGGCCTCCCCAAACTCTCCGGAGGGCTCCAGGACCCCCGGCAAGTGCACAAATCACCTTTGTCTTCCGGCGGCGATACCAGGGATCGCTGCTACCGCTCCCTGCCTCGCAGGGAGAACTTTGAGAACCACTGCCCTAAGCATACCAATGCAGCTCACATCCATAGTGCGCTGGGAGGAGGCAATGACAGACTCAGGATGAAGGGCACCACAGATCTGCTGCTGCCCAATTACCTGTGCTCAATGCAAGCTGCAACATCCGCTTCATGGCTGGACCAGCCCTGGCCATATTGTTTACATACTGTTTTCTACATAGAAGTGCTCTCTTTGTACAACAATTTTCATTTTTGAGGCAACTCTCAGTAACACTACCCAACATACATTTTCGTGCCTTAAACGTTAGACCTATTCTTGGGTATATTTCAGTGATGTAGACTTGAGTCTATTGACTCGAACTCAAGTCGGACTCAAGTCGCGTCAATTACTTGACTCGGACTTGACTCAGCGATTGAAAGACTTGACTCAAGACTTGGAGCCTTTTACAACAAGTTGAATTTTATTCAGGTTTAAACCTGTTTTCCCCATTAAATAGATAGGGACTCGCAACTCATACCCAAAAACTCGGGACTTGGGGGCAAAGACTTGGGACTTGACTCGATACTTGGAGTCAGAGACTTGATCCAAATCCTTGGTATATTTGGGGTGCTGATTCCAAAAACGGCAACAGTTTTGCCCAATCAGCTCTAGTTTTGGAGATGCAGCATAGCCACCTTACATGCTGATTCGAGCAGCTTCCTCAGGAGGAAGCTGCTTGAATCAGCATATAAGGTGGCTATGCTGTACACACAGTTACAGTACTGTAACTGAACACACAGTTACAGTTTCCATTTTTGGAAACAGTGGCCCAAATATACCCAAGGATAGGTCTAACTTCCAAAGCACCAGAAAAAAAACACCTTTTTTCGTTGGGCTGTGTAATAGATAGCATGTTGATCCACAGGACAAACCTCAGGCCCACAAACGTCTGAATGCGTACAAGTTATCTCTATGAAAACACCTGCCAATTCTTCCTGTAAAACCTTGTTGCTTTTTCAACTAACACCTATCATGTGAGAAAGTGGTCTTAAAAGTAGCCGCCTTGAGTGCCCTGACTGTGGGAGAAAGGCGGGGCAGAAATCATTCAGTTAATTAATTCATTAATTAATTAATTAATTAATTACAAAGTACATTAGGCAAAAGGCAACAGGACAACAGAACTTGTTTGCTGTTGCCTTGCAACATTAAGGAAGCATTCTTATCAACTGCCAAAGTTCCTAAGGAACACAAATCTATGGGAAAGCTAACCTTAGATTAACAAAAATCAACAAAAGTTCCAACAACAAGGATATGACATGACAATACAGCAAGAATGGAGGGTGTGATTTGCCTGAGATAACAGTGCCTCTAAGGATTAATCAGGCACCAAGCGCAATTTTATTGCTGCATTATCTTCCTATAAATCTGCAATACAAATAATTATTTTCACAGATGCTCTTTCTAGCCAGCCATAATTTTAATCTTAAGAAAAATTGTACGCACGTATGCACGCGCACACACACACACACACACACACACACACACACACACACACACACTTCTTCCAGTATTTATTTTTCAAAGTTACAGGCCACTACATTACACAGCCTAAGCCCAGCCTGCTTTGGGGGGTCTCTCCCTTATGTGTTTTAAGACATACAGGACAGGTCTTAGAAATAACATCTGTGAAGGCTGGGGAAGTTCCTTTTCTTCATTTGTTACAGTTTCATAGAAGTGCATTCCAAGGAGAACTGAATTCTGCCCAACTGCAAGTGTGTCTAGGAGGCAAGTTAACAGTTTTCTTTACAGAATGTCCTTTGGGTTCAAAATGATTGGATTTTAACTGATTTTTAACATGACATATATTGTTTATAGCAGATGTTTTAATTATATATTATGAACCACTTTGGTCTGACTTAAAAATGCTATACAGGTTGATTACCCTTTATCCAGACATCCAAAATCCAGATTATTCCGAAATAGAGACATTTTTGTCTGGCCATTACATTTTTAAAAAACGTTTTCTCACACCTGACCGGCATAGCACAAGGCATGCTGGGGCACAAAATTCTTTAAAATATTGTATAAAATTACCTTCAGGCTATGTGTATACCGTTACAGTATATAACATAAATGAATTTCATGTTTAGACTTGGGTCCCATCCCCAAGATCTCATTACTGTATATTTATTATGCAAATATTCCAAAATCCAGACAAATCTAAAATCCAGACAACTTCCCGTCCCAAGCAGTTCGGATAAGGGATACTTAACCTGTATAAAGTGCTTTAATAAATATGAGAATAATCCAGTCCTCTTTACATGCAGAGAGGCGCCTCCAAAACTGCAATGTAACCCTACCTCCCTTCCAGCCCCCACATGCTGGCCTTGTGCTGGACACGCTGCAATGTAGTCAGCTATTCTTGATGACTCAAGAGCTTCCTGCATCCTGTGGCCCACTGCCTCCCAGGCCCCACACACAGCACCACAACTGCTCATGCTAGGAGTAGACTGTATGCGGAAGGACAGCAGACTGCTGGGTGCATGGAAGTACCGTATATGCATGTGAAGGAAGGCCTCAGCTTCCCAAGAATAGCCAGCTGCATTGCAGCACTCCAGTGACCGTATGGGAGGAGAAGGGGAGAGTTGCATTACATTCTATGGAGGAGACCCCATCTGCATCCTGCTTTCCATCTGGTGGGTCGTGCCCCAAGTACAGTGGGATCATTGATTTTGTTGTAGTAGCTCCACTATACTTTTGCAAGGCTGATAAATTCTTTCCGTGAAACTGAGATGCATTAATTGAAAGGAGAGACATACTGTCCCTTTAATAATGCAGGCTGCATTAAAGAAAAGCCTCACCATGTAAGTGCGCTTATTTTAAGGTCTTCTTGTTACCAATATGGCCTACTAAAAAAAAAAAATCAGCAGCCCATACATACAAAGGACAACAATCTGGTTTCTGTTGTAACAACTTCCTATACAAAGTCTAAATGATGTACCCTGTATTAAGAGTGTCCTAATGCAGACCTAGTCAGCAAATGAAAATAATGCCCTACCATTGTGTTAACATGCTGGTTCTTGTCGCAGTTTCCTGATTCACAATACAAAGCTATCATGTTATGCTTAACCTGTAAAGAAACATAGCAATGCAAGAGCCAAAGTCTTCACACATTAACTAATTAAGAAGGTCATGTGTGCATAGAGCAAATAGCACCTGTCTGGACTGCCCATACAACCATGTCCACGCAACTGTAGATTGGGATCACCCACCTGTGTGCTATTTACCTGGGGGGGGGGAAAGCTCTCATTTGCGCCAATTAGTAAACAGGATTGCAGGAGGTGGGTGATCTGGATCACAACCATGGCAAAGGCAACCTATTCAGTTACCCTATTCTAGACCGGTAGGACCACATGTGCTGTTTACACAAGAATACTGGGACATGCAGATTCAAACCACATACTGATGAAAGTAACATGTAGTTTAACCCGAAAAGAACTAGGGAAGAGGTGACAACACAAAGAAGGGAAAGCTTAGTTTTGTTCCTGGAATCATTTCGTTCTTATTGATCACAATACAAAGAAAAGATAAATCCTTACGTGTAACATGCTAATGCAGTTCAATGCCATACAACTTAAGTTTCACTAAAGCTGATATAGTTGGCCCTCAGTATCCGCGGTGTTCCATTCCCGGAACCCCCGCAGATACTGAAATCCGTAGATACCGGGGTCAACTGTAATACCTGTAAAAAAAGGGGGGCAAAGGGAAAAAAGCAGTTTCTTACCTTTTAGATGGAAACCGCTGCATGTTCTTGTTTAAACAAGCTTAAATCACGCTCCGGAAGCCTCTTCCGGGTCATGCGACTCCTTTCTCTCAAGATTGCCCTAGAATGCAGTGTGGAGCATGGCTTCTGGAGCGTGATTGACAGCCCAATCCTCTGTAGGCAGCCCAATCCTAAAGGGCCGACCACCACATCCTATCGAGTTCCCGGTTGCCCCGGGGAAGCCCGGGAACAACTCAGGAGAAGAGGACGATCATCCCCTTCCCCTGGTGTCAGCAGCGGTAGGCGCAATGGGCCTACTCAAATGTATGTGAGCGTGGGCCTACTCGCGTACATTCGTGCCGCTCGTGTCGGCACAACGAGGGCCTGGAGGGAACTTTGGGTACCAGGGATCTCAGCTCCCGGTATCCCCACCCCCTCCAGGTCCCAGGCAGCCTATAGCTGCCCACCTTCACCACCCGGTCCGCCTTCCCCCCGCCCCTGTCCCGACTGGCGTAGAACTTACCTGGTCCTGCGGGCGCAGGGCTGGGGAGGCGGTGGAGCATGCAGCGCAGGCCGCAGCGCCAGCGCTGCTTGCTCTCCAGGTGTCGCGCAAGTGCTTTACAACACTTCCACAACACCCTGTCCCAGGGCAGCACATGCTGCCTCGGGGCTTCGTCTACACAGGATTGCGCCGTTAAGCTTGTTATAGCAAGAACATACAGCGGTTTCCTTCTAAAAAGGTAAGAAACCGCTTTTTTACTGGTTTTTTTTTCTTTTTTACAGTGGACCCCCCCGTATCCGCATTGAAACAAATCCGCAATTGCTGGATCTGCAGATAACAGGGGTCCACTGTACAGTATTGTTTAAGCATTCATTTCTAACTGAAATGGATGGAACTCCCAAGACCACAAGAATTTGCCTTTCAGCAGGTCCAAGACAAACTGTACAGTTATTGTACTTATTACTTATTCCATTTTTATTTGTCCCACAAATGTGTGGATATTTAACACCAAAATTTAAAGCAAAAAAAAAAAAAAAAAAGCAAGTTAAAATTATAAGAAAATCCAGCTCAATTCCTGCCCCCCATAGTCCAATGCCCTCTGAGGTACAAGCCTGATCAGACTATCCTCTCCATATCAGGCTACCTGTGTCAAGATACGTGTACCTCTCCGGGACAAATGGCTCTATCTATACTCAGAGATAACACATGTGTGATGGTTATTAGATTGATATCTATTTTAAGGTTGCCCAGTTCAGCTAACTATTATGTTTCATCTTGCATATCCCAAAACCAAGTGGGCGGTGACATGCAACTCTCAAGGCACACTTGACATTTTAGAATCTTTAGCAAACCTTTGCTGCATTTCAAAAATGTGAAGGGACTCTAGCCCCTCTGGGTGCATAATGTAGTAAGATACAGAAGCAAATATCTAGAAGCTCAGATTGGTTATACAGCAAGTCATAAGAACATGAGAAGAGCCCTGCTGGATCAGGCCAAAAGCCCATCTAGTCCAGCTTCCTGTATCACACAGTGGCCCCACCAAATGCCTCAGGGAGCACAAGACAACAAGATAACCTGTTTCCCGTTGACACTCCCTTGCACCTGGCACAGAGAAAACCTCACTTATAGTTGTTGATAGGTTCTTGGAAACTTCAACTTTAAGCGAAACGATGTACAACAAAACCAATTTTACCATAGGCTAATTGATATACATAAACAAGAGTTTACGGCATATTTCTGGTCACAGAAACATCACCAAACTTCTAAATAAAGACCCAAAACACTTCTAATATTAAACACTGAAATAAATGTGAGCTTTCCGGGCCAGAGAAAACCCACGCAGACATGGGGAGAACGTTCAAACTCCACACAGACATTGGCCTTGGCCGGGAATCGATTTTTTTTCACAACAACTTTAAAACGAAACGACTTTAAGTGAGGACTTGCTGTATACTGTAATTCTTACAACTGAACCAAATTTGGCTCCATGTCATAAAATACTAAGTGGTGCCCTTCCCTTTGGTGGGGCACATTGCATTTTGCTCATGATCCACATCCTGATTGGCTCTCATCAGAAACAAATTGCCCATTTTTGGTCTAAACTGTGTGTGTCTTTCTATTCAGTAATTGGAGAATTCATTTAGGCCAGATCACATGTTTCCATCACAGTTAAGATCTTCACTGCAATGCTAGGCACACTCACTTGGGAGTAAGTTCCATCTAACTCAGTGGGGCTTCACTCCTGAGTTAACATACATTGGTTTGACTGTAAATTCCTTTCATCAAGACTTATCAGTTGTTGACAAAGGAAGCAGTCACACTGTAGCAAACACATAAAAAGACTCCTGCATCCTTAAAGACCTGGCTGACAGGTCCTTTAAATCAATCACACAATAAACCCTCATGCCTATCGATCAAAAGTAGCCTTCTTTCCCCGAGCACTGTGAATCCAGGGATCATTTTAGCCCATGTCATCAAAAAGTCAAACATCAGGAAAACTGAGAGGACCAAACTACAGGCAAAAGGGGCAGATGCATTAGCTTAATCACACATCTGCCCCATTCCTAAAACTGAAAGGCAAAGCAGTCTAATTTTTTGACATAAAAAAACAGACACACATCTTGATCTGTATAAGATACCACACCAACTACTTTTGTCCCAGACCCCAATAGGGAAAGCGAGTGTGGCTGGGAGAAGTGTGCCTCGGACAACAAAATGCAGAAAGTAAGGCAGGGAAGGGTTCAGCTCCCTGACCCATGCATAGGCTTACCAGATCTCCAACCGGGACAGAGTGCTAGACCTTTAGGAGAAAGAATATGAGCAGGTGTAGCTTGTTAAACCTTAGAGCACAATCCTAGGCTTGTTAAACCTTAGAGCACAATCCCACTGAACACAATGGGGCTTGCTTCTGAGTAGACATACCTAGGATTGTGCTCTAAGGTTTAACAAGCTACACCTGCCCACATTCCTTCTCCTAAAGGTCTAGCACTCTGTCCCGGTTGGAAATCTGGTAAGCCTACCCATGCACCCTTTTTAATATTCAAATCAGACCCACACACTTACTCTATATATTAACAGGTGAGGGATATGATATGGTGTGTTGAATTTGGTCCCGAGAGGCTGAACTGTCAAAATACATCTCAAGCTGTTTTATGTCTGTTAAGTTTTATGCGTTTTTTAAGGGATGCAAGTTACGCTTTGTATCCTTTCTGGGGACTGAAAGACTGGATATAAGTTTCTAAAAGAAATAAAAATGCATAGCAAGCAAGGTCGGTATAGACAGTTATTGGGCTGTATTCTAACTCCCTTTTCCACAAATGGAAGACATTTCCATTTGTGCGGGGGTGGGAGAGGATTTTCACTTCTCACTCCCTGAAACCTTCTGCATACTATACAGTCCTCTTCTGGTGGATCCATCAACCCTCTGGAGTAGTACTGAATTAAAAATAATAAGATGCTCCTGAGAACTTATACCTCTAGAGTAGGTTTAGGGGGGAGGGCACAGAGGGCTGCTATTCTGAGGAAGGGACAAGGCAGTCCATTTGTGCAAGCTTCCTACTCACTCTACTTACGGTGCAAAGTAACCCATCATTTTCCTGGGTTCACAGAGGATAGATACAAATAAAATACTGTATAAATGTGTGCCCATAGAGTCAAGGTGTACACAAGCATTCAAGTTACACAGAACTCTTTTTCGAGCAGAATAAGAAGACCGCCATTACTCGGCTTGGAACACTAAAAGCAATCTGTAACAACTTCTGGTAGATATGCCTGATAGCCTCAAAAGCTTGCTGGTGTTATAACTGTATTTCTGTCTATCTGTAACAGCTCAAGTCAAAAGATAACCACTGCCTTAGTTCTCAGGTGCGTGCATTTCAAGTCAGTGGCTGACACTTTGCCCAAAGAGTTCTATGTAGGTCTGAAGTTTGTACATACCTTTAACATAAAGTAATTCCAACATCACATGATGACTACCTTGCCTACTTAGGATACAGTGTCCAATTAGTGAACTAACACAAACCCCAGCAGGCAAAATTAATATGGTATCACCCAAGTCAATACAGCAAAACTAAAAAGATGCACAAAGATGATGATCAGTATGATAATTCAATGGGGCAGGAGGGCATCACTAGCTATTTTTATAATGACAGAGTGGTAGTGAAAGACAACATTATTACACCAGAATAAATTATCCGTTATCTCCACCCACGTGCGTCAAGTTCATTCTCATATTCATTCTCTCGGTCCCTCCTTCTCATCCTCTGTTAAAGCATGCGCCTTCACCACTTGAACCTGTCTGCATCCCGGTTTTTAGCATACAAAAATCGAGAGCAGTTTCTGTTCCAAGGTCGCTATTCGCTAATACCTTCTTCCAGGGAATATGACCGATATTTCTATCACGCCTCTTGATTACTACCCTTCGTTTCATTTCATTTTGATTTCTGCGGGGGGAGGGGGCGGGGAGAATGCGATTAAGAGATTAAAGGAGCAGAGAGGAGGAGGCTACCAAAGGAAGAAAACGAGATGGACGACAGAAGAGTAGAGACAGACGCATCCCTCCAGATGCCGAATAAGCGTGCCGGCCCTAGTTTAACCTGCTGCAGCAGCTCTTCAAATCTCATGTACAGTATAACTCGTGCGAGTACTAAATTTTGCACCGAGCTTCTGATGGCAACTCTGCACCATCAGGGGAAACTACTGTAATAGATGGAGGGATGGGGGCGTGGAGAAAGCCGGTACGCGCAAACTGAGCCTGGTTCCCCAGTCCGATTGGCAATCTACCATGGTGGATCTATCAAGCCACTGCAGAGGGATAAAAAGTGACGAAGGATGGGAGATAGAAGAACAATTATGTAGGAACCTAGGAGGGGTGGATGAAAGCTGATGGAAGGGCGGTTAATCACCCGTTTAAGCTGACAAGAATCGCCCCTTACCTCAATCCACTTTTGAGCTTCGGCAAAAGCTGGTTCAGGCTGGGGGGCGTCTTGCAGAGGCTGGGTTGGCTCCTCCACCAGATCTATGCCAGGACTGGCCATTTGCAAAGGCGACCTGCGTCCCTGGCTGCTGCAGCCGCAGGGAAGCTAGTCTCCGACTAACGGACTCTTCCAGCAGGCAGCAAAGGAGAAGGGGGAGGCCGCTGTCTGCCTGCTTCCTGCTGCTGCCTCCCAGCAGCTGCGGGGGGGAAGGGGGAGGTGACCGCTTGCAGCCCAGCCGGCGGCGGCGGCAGCGGCTACTGCCGCTTCGTGCATGCGGTAATAACCTCTTTGCTGGTGTCCCAGTTCTCCCCCTCCTCCCAGCTGGCTGCAAACCTGCCTCGTCGTCCCCTCCCACCAGCCTCCTCTCTTGCAATGGGCGCTGTTGAGCTGCCAGCTAAAAATAAAGCAGCAGCGGGAGACAGGCTGAAGACGGGTTTTCGGCCCCTGCAAATGCCCAGGCCGCTGCTTCTCGCCACCGCCCCCAAGCGGGAGAGCCAATCACGTAAGCTCACGACTAGGCTTTCTGTCGCCTAGCCGAGGGGAGACTGTGCGAGACCTCCGTAGGGACCGGCGAGGCTGCTGCAGGAGGCAGCCAGCCAGCCTCGGACGGACTAGGGCTTTCCCCGCAAATGTCACGCCTCCACCGACCGCAGACAACATGATTTCCCCAGATTGACGTTAAGATTATGAGGACCAAAACAAACCCAAACCTGGATGCACAAAATGGGCACACCACTTATAATCAGTCAGTGCACCTCAGGTGACTAACTAAGCAAACTCCTCACCTTTTAAGTGCCTCTCGATGCAACGCGCAGGCAAGTGTGTCTCTGGAAGAAAGGCAGAAAAAAAGGGGAAGCATAAAGCGTTGTGACGGAGGAATTCACTTTCCGCACGCCCCAACTAGAGGGGACACGTAGTGATGTGTATCTTGCCCACTCTGCTGTTGTTTCGACCCAGAGGGGGCTGAGCATTTGAACACAGGAGTGGAGCAGCAGAACCGTGGGACTGCTACACCTTTCCCCTCTGGGAAAGCCCTTTTTTCATTCCGAATCCACACCGCAGCTGCGGCAGAGCCATCATGTGACATTATTATTATTATTATTATTATTATTATTATTATTATTATTTAACAGTATATACCGCTTTTCAACAAAATGTTCACAAAGCTGTTTACAGACAAAATTAAATGATTAAATGGCTTACATGTCCCTTACCTCCATCTTTCCTGACCTGAGATCCTTTTAGCTGGAGATCCCAGGGAGTGAATTTGGGACTTCTACATGCCAAGCATGTACCTTACTAGTAGTAATGTACTAATAACCATGTGCCCTTCCCATGGAAAGGCCAGAAAGTACAGCATTCCTCAACAGTAAAAACTAGGCTGATACCTGTTTCCTGATAAATTTGCTACTTTAAAAATTAGTGTTCCCTTTTCCTTTCCTTCTAACAAAATATCTCTGTGCCAAGGGAAATGGTCCTCCAGTCTCCAGTCGATAAATACTTCAGTGCCTGCAGACGCAGTTGCCAATCACACCTGAGCCTTCAAGAATCCCTGTGGTGCATTCAGTGATATTTCTTTAAATTATCATTATTAAAACATTTATATTTCTCCATGACAATAGATACACCCAAGGTGGCTTACATGCTAGTTAAAAAATATCCATCTAAACTCAAACAGTAACAACAAGAGTAGCAGATAAAACCACAAAGACTAAGAGTCAATGGGGGTGGGGAAATGAAATGGCTTTGGGCAGCGACAATAATAAGCCATCGAGATGGGAGCCAGATGAATCTCCCCAACCGGGCATTCCATAACTTATGTGCAGTAAGATGGAAGGCGACCCTCTTTTGTGTTCTCACCAACTATACTGTGGCAGGACAAGTAAATGTAAAAAAAGTTAAAAGGGAGTGAATGGACAAGCTCACGTGGAAGAAGGGAATCCTTGAAGTATCTTGGTCAGCTTTTTCTCCCAATTAGGGATTGGAGAGTCTCTTGAGAATGAGATAACACCTTTTACATCAGTGATGATGATGGCCAACTTTTTATCACAAGTCACATCCAAAATATGAGCCAATACCACTCTAGTGTGTACTACAGTACATATGGTGTAGTTTGAGTCAAGAAACAGGCAGCATTGTTGAAATCCTCCCTGCCACTGAACTTTCAACATACAAAAGAATGGGGTGGACTTTTATTTATTAATGAACAACATATATATGCAAGTCCCCAACTGCAACCTCAAGTGATAACAGTTCAGATATAGGTTTATTTCCTCAGCTTCTGTTTGTGAGAACTAGAGCCAAACTGTACGTGACATTTAAAATGTTATTAGAACCAGCACAGTTTTTCTTTAATTAATAGCAATTGGATCAGGGTCCCCCTGCAAATTGGGATGGTGGTGGGACAGGCACGTTAACACCCTAGCCCCTTCCGCAGACCCCATCTGCAGGAGGCCTGACCTGGCTGTAGTTTACTCCCACTGGTATCTAGCACATGCAGTGTTAGATTTATGCAGTGTACCAAAAAAAAATATATCACATGGGGTTGTTCCAAACATCTAGTTTGGCCCTAATATTCAGACAGCACAGGCAGCAAGCCTGATCTCTTAATAGTGAGAGACTCGAGAATCTCTACTGAGATATTCAACTGAAAGGATTTCAGTGATAGCAGGATTAGGCCTTATTTAGCCTTGCCAATGCTGAACCTGTTTCCCTTTCAGCCAAGCGCCAGACAGTATCTCTGCTTCCCTGTTGCTATGGAAACAGGCCTAGCAGTAGCCCAAGCTGCCTTTTTTTTTTTTACTGCCATCTGCCTGTGGATTTGCGCAGCTTTTATTAAGCTTGTATACAAAGGTTTTACCTCTTCTGACTAACATTGTAGCTCTCTCGGGTGGTAAGACAGTACATATATTCCAGGGGAAAGGAGGCAGAATTGCTATCTTTCTGGCTTCCTGTTTCCTGTCTAGCAAACCTTTTTGCCAGAGCATGGACAGCAATGCTGCGACAAAGACCGGGTTCTTCAGAGACATAACAAAATATCTTTTAACGTGGCATGAGTTCCAGTCTAATGAGACTTTGCAGTTTAGACAAAAATAATTATTATTATCATTATTAACTGAAGCATCTGAAAGATTTATGCAGTGTACCAAAAAGCCAAAAGAGTTATCAGTGCTGGCCCCTACAGAGTTCTTGCAGAACATTGATAAAAGTCTTGCACTGGCAGGCAACAGGTGGTCTAATCCTACTTCTTCTGAGCATAGTAGAGCTCCTAGTTCCTGTGCCCACTGATTTCTTGGTGGGGGAAAGTACAAGATCAGCTACAATCACCACTGCTGGAAATTTGGCATCTGGGAGAATTATTGGGTTCCTCTACGAATCATTTCCATTGAGGCATCTCAGTGATGTAGAGCAGGGGTTCTCAACCTTTGGAGGCCTGGGTACCCCCTATCACAGCCCAATTTTCTGAAGTACCCCCTGCTAATTAACTAATTAATTAATCGTTAAATAAAATTAACTAATTAATTAAGCTAATTAACTAATTAACCCCCTAATTAACTAATTAATTAAGCTAATTAACTAATTAATTAATCCCTAATTAACTACTTAATTAACTAATTAATTAACTAAGCTAATTAACTAATTAATTAACCCCTGCTAATTAACTAATTAATTAATCATTAAATAAAATTAACTAATTAATTAAGCTAATTAACTAATTAATTAATAATTAAATAAAAAAGTACTAAAACAATTTTAAATATGAAAAAATGTCTTATTTAACTGTGTGGTGGGGGGAGAGACACACATGCAAGGATCTCTTTTTTTTCTCCAAGTCACACTTCCCAAAATCAGCTCCTCCCTCCCCCATCCCACCAAAGTACATTTTCCAAAGAACAAAAATAAGCCCAAAACCAAAATCAGAGAGACCGAAGGGCTCCGAAAATAATTACAATTTAAAGTCTATGTTAATTAACATTTAATTAGCTGCTGATGGGGCAGATAAGGGACAGGGCTTGGCATACCCCCAGCAAGAGGTCTGCGTACCCCTAGGGGTACCCGTACCACAGGTTGAGAACCCCTGATGTAGAGGACTGGAGGCTGTCTAGGCTCAACCCTGATAGGCATGTGTGGTTGAAGTCAACGGATGGGGGCAGGAGAACCACAAAGGGAGGGAGGGAATTATTGCAGATCATATCTACTTGCCTTCCACAATCTGACTTATTCTGCAGCACATTAATTTATTTTGCCATTTTCTTATGCTTGAGGTCCAGTAGACACATAGATTAAAAAAAGGGAAAAAAAGAACACTCTTAGGCCAGGCAGAAATGTAAACTTTTTAATGTTAGGAAATACTCTTCTTTCTTGCTTTCAAAATGATTCTGGTGGGGATAAAAACCATACTTCTAATATGCTCATAATATTCTTACCTTCAGTCACTCAGATTAATGCTGCACTTTGCACTGTAATAAAGACATATGCTGCAGTGTATATCGAGGAAGGAATTTGCTTGCCACTGCCAGCACCTGTTTGTTTATTTCTGCCATGCTGCCTTCACTCAGAGCATTACCGGTAATTCTAGATAGTATATTGTCAAGCTTGAGATCAGGAAGCCGATTCATTCAAAATACAACGTGAATGCACATCTCATCTGCTTTTGCTCTTTGGCACTCTACACTGATGAGTGCTCATTCAACAAAAACATCAGACATAAAATTATCCTTTAGTCATCATCATCATCATGGCTTGATTTCAGAACACCAAAAGATATGAGCTTAGATCAATCACTCTCCCTGCCAGACCTCTTCACAGACTTGTTGGGAGGACAACACTGGTCACACATTTTTTGAAACCACAGATAATATGAGGATGCTGCACACTTTTCTATCACATTTGTATGTCACTTTTCTGCCAATGAGCTCAGGTTGGTGTTCAGCTGTGGTGGTGGTATTGCCACAACAAAACCTGAGAGGAGGTTAGCCGGAGAGACTGGCTCAATGTCACTCTGTGAGCTTCATGAATGTGTGAGAATTTCAACCCAGGTCTCCATAATCCAAGTCCACCAACTGGCCACATATACCACACTGGATCTCATCTGAACATGGCTAATCTAAAGGGGCCAATTTATACACTCAGGACTCAATCCAAAATAGTGCTGGGCCAGTGTAGCGTGTCCTGTGCTGGCCTGGAGCTGTCGTAGAGGCCTGCACTGGCCTCCACGTGCCAGCCCAGGCCACGCGCATGGCCCAGGAAGGTAAGTGTTGCACAGCTCGACACGGAGGTGTTCCAGGGAGGAAGGGCGGGGAGGGGGCATTCTGGAGTGGGGGAGGGTGGCAATAGGGGCAGACTGGACCAGGCAGGGGGTAGGAATGGGGCCGGATCGGCAGCAGCAGCACTCGCTGAATCCTATCCCCCATCCCTGGCCGGTTTGCCCTACATGGGCCTCCCGGATTTGCAACAGTGAAATAGCTGGAGCAGATCCAAGGAGACCTGTTTGGGTGGCTGGGAGTTCCCTTCCCCCGAGGTGACCTCCAGTCCACCTCTTTGCGCATGGGATCCAGCGTTGGCTGCACTGGCCTCATTGTAGCACCGGGCGTAAAGTTAGGCTGGATTGGGCTGGCCGTAGAATGCAGATGGGGATCACATTTTTAATGCAACCCTGAAAATAAAAACTCCCTGCATGTAAAAAGTTAACACGTGCAGTAGAAATGTTCAGCTTTACTTTTCTCTAGACATACAATTTTCAATATACTGTACAAGGATTTTTTTGTGGAGGAACATTAAAAATGTGATTCTTCACCCTCCCTTCCCCTCCCCAAAATGCAACAGTTCAGTAAAAGCTCTTCTACTTGAATCTGCTGCATATTATATCAACTGCCCCTGTGTGACAGAATGCGATGGTAGGGGGAATTGTCAGAGTTCTTGAGACAGACCACTTCAGACTGCAAGTTAAGTAGGAGAATTACATTTCTATTGTAAAGAAATAATAAATGAAAATGGACAGGACTGAGGGGGTAAATAGCTTTGCCATCTTTTTCTGATTGTGCTGCTGTGCCCTTAACAGCTGCATAACAGGCAGAAATTCATCAAGTGAAGCTATATCTAGAATGGATATATGGTTGCCAACTGAAAAAAATATTTATTTATTTATTTATTGTTTGAATCTAGCTTCTCATCCAGTCACTGATGCTGTACCTCTAGCATGAGCTTGCTGTGCAGATATTTGTAGGTGAATTTGCTGATCTTCACACTGCAGACCTGCCAGAAAATAGGTAGCAACTTTATATTAGGCAAAGTCTGGAGTATTTCTACACTAGATTTGGGCATTCCATTTAAAAAATGGTTAGTTTAGAAATGTCACTGTTATGAATGTCCTTAACAACTTGTTAAATCAGGGAGATGAGACAGGAAGGCAAACAACTTTTTAACATTGTTGTCAGAGACGGAGTGCCTAATCAGTCTGAGAGATCTGTTGCCAGTAGGAAGCAATGTACAGGTCAGGATATGTGGTATAACGTAGCATCCAGGCTTTCTCCATCTAATTGTTCAGTGCAAAGTCAACAACCAGCCTTATCCCTGTGTTTGGAACTGGAACAAATCCAGAAAGTCTAGCAGTATTTCCTTGAAGCTTCCTAATGTTTTCCCAAGATTTCCTTCTTTTAAAGAGCTCCGCAGTCTGTTCCCTTGACCAACGTCTCCCGTCTCATTTGGGTCTTGGGATGTACAGTAGATTGCAGATTCACAGAGTAGGATTGTTACATCAACACTGCCAGGTTGGGAGCATAAATCTGCCCTCCTGTGTGCCACTTTAAAATATTTTAGCTAATTTCATAATGGTTATTATATAAGATTGTTAACATTTTTATTTATCGGTCCTTCTCCTATGATTTGCAAACAGTAGCAGGGATAGTGTTATAACATAGAATCCAGGCTTTCTCCATCTAATTGTTCAGTGCAAAGTCAACAACCAGCCTTATCCCTGTGTTTAGAACTGGAACTAATCCAGTGGGGCCACACGCACACGGCCCATGTGGTATCCAGCACTAGAACTGAGCAGGCTAGAGGTCTCCTTTGCATAAGATGCGGCAGCCGGCCTAAAGCGCCTACAATCCCCTTGCTGAAAAAGCTTCACTAGCTAATTTCTGCAGTTCAAACTGCTGTTAAAGGCACAGTGGCAGTGGCCAACCCTGCATTCTGCTGTGTTATAGCTATGCCATCCAATGGGTATAACAGTAATTCGCTTTCACCAGGAAGCCTGGGAATTGTAGGCCCTTTAGGCTGGCTGCCACATCTTAGGCAGGATCAGGCTGCCCGCTGGTTGCCCCCATTGAGCAGGCTGGGACTCTACACTGGGTAAGAGGACAAATGTCCTCTTACGTCAGGGAGACCTTTAGCCTGCTCAGTTCTAGCGCCAGATACAGCATGGACCATGTGCATGTGGCCCCACTGTGCCAGCACTGGGTAGGATTGGGCTGTTAGTCTACAATCCTATGCACATTTACCTGGGAGTAAGCGCCACTGAAGACAATGGGACAGTTGAGTAAACAGGCATAACATTGCTCTGTCAGATAATACATTTAGGGTGCAATCCAATCCTACTTACGCCACCGTTGTAACTAGCGGCGCAGCGAAAATGGGAGGCCCACGCCCACGCTGTTATGAGCATCCAGTGAATTTCTGCCTTCCATTATCCAACTCTTTATCCTCCAATAACTTGAATTATGTGATAGTGACATATAAGAGTCTCATGCCTCTTCATTCCATACACTCATTATCTATGTACTTTATATGTTGCTGGAAAACTACTTTAAAATAAATGCTTTACAAAGTGCTCACTCGTGTAAACATGACGATTTGCTGGAGAGCTGCCCAGGAATGTTGAGGGAAAATCAAGTGAGATACCATAACCTCTCTTACTCAGCAGTTTTTCCTTTTTCATAAAGCCATCCAGGAAGAGTTGGCGAATGACCCGTGCTCTTTCTGGGCTTCTTAATAGGATTTTGTGTAGATTAAAGAGATCGAGAAGAACTGAAACAGGAAGATTTGAGACTTGGATTTATGCCAGAATGGTGTTGCTGTTAGATGACTTCAAAACTTGATGGAATGGGGCCTTGGTTCAAGAGAAGGAAATGAGACAGGATGCCAGATAAAAGGAAGACAGCCAAGGGGAAAAAAGGTAAGAGGTGAAGGGACGGCTAGGAAAGCCAATGTAGGCAATATGATCAAATGATAATGGGAAGATAATTTGCTTTAATGAGAATTACACTCAGGTAAGTGTATATAGGGTTGCAGCCTAAGGCTACAGGCTGACTCATTTACTATTGAGCTACGTATTAGAAAAATGGTATATAAATGTGAAAAAGAAGAAACTGAACAAAGACATCAGTACAAAGGCTAGTCACTCATGTTCAGTGTATCATGTTTTTAACAAGGCGGTTGTGAGGATAAAAAGAGTACACTGCCCTGAGCTCCTTGGGGAAAAAGGCAGCACATGAATGTGAAAATAAACCCACTTTTTAGATAACTTCTGAAAGGTGGCAGGCAGGTGTATACTTGTGGGCTTGGATGGACTGTGTCATTGTGTAAATCACCTTAGTCTCCCAACTGTCAAATATGAACAATGAGCCAGTTCACACAGGTGTCATCATAAGGAGGATTTAGCTGATGATTGATAGGCATTTTTGCATTCTAAATTAGCTAGCCCTATGGGAAAGATAAAACTAATAGAAACCCAATGATCTTTATGGTGCCATTCAGAGTTAAGTGGTTCAGAGACTTGCAGCTTTTATGACAGATCTAAAAAAGGTAAAGGTCCTGACAATTAAGTCCAGTCGTGTCCGACTCTAGGGTGTGGTGCTCATCCCCATTTCAAAGCCGAAGAGCCAGCGTTGTCCGAAGACGCCTCCGTGGTCATGTGGCCGGCATGACTCTCCTTGCCGCAGCGCGTAGCATGCGGCTGGAACACGGAGCGCTGTTTACCTTCCCATAAGCGGTACCTATTTATCTACTCACATTGACATGCTTTGGAACTGCTAGGTTGGCAGGAGCTGGCCAAGCAACGAGCGCTCACCCCGTCGCGGGAATCGAACTGCCGACCTTTCGATCGACAGCTTATGGTTCAGCGGTTTAACCCACTGCGCCACCCACTGGCCTATGACAGATCTAGTATGATCTAAATAATGATCCTTTAGCAATAGTATCACTAAGTAGAGGAAGCTTTTAATTTCTCAGTGAGAAGTTATTGGTGTTTCAAAATCTGATATCCCTACACACACACATACCCACAACATACCACCAGTATATGAAACAGCACTGTTGCTTGTGAGGGGTAACCTCCCTGTGCATGATACCTTATAGATTCCATATTTTGCTGTTATGGGTCTAATTCTTTCTTACATCTTGGTTTGCCATCTGTATCGTTCATGTCCTTTATTTTTGGATGACCAGCTCTATGTGAGGAAAACATAATTTGCTTTCGCCAATCAAAGCACACCACCATCATAAATAATTTAGAATGTGAGACCTGCCTACCCAGACCAATTTAGAACTCATGAAACTATGTTGAGAATTTGTAACTTTAAAAGGGTTTAGTTAGTACCCAGCACATGGTTAACTAATTATTTAACTAATTATTCAGTTCCATTATCCAACATCATGGGATGATGTCCAGTAGTCTTCTTCCAAAAGGCTAACACAAGAAGGAAGGCAGCACTAACAACAAAAGAAAGTGCAAGACCTTCTGACGACTGAGGCGGCATATGCCAAATGCTGCACCCCTTACCTGATTATGTGCCATCCTCTGCTCCTCTCACTCTCTATTGCTCTAGCTCAGTACTCTCTTCCCTTCCACATTTCTTCTTCCTCTGTCCCCCTCTTCCTTCTCCAATCCAGGAAGTGGGAGGAGGAGCAGTGGAAGCAAGTTGGTGGACAGAGATGGGCACCCCCCACCAATCTGTTGCCTGAGGCAACAGCTTCAGTTGGCTTCATGGATGGGCCAGCCCTGTGTAACATATTTTGAAATACCTTCTCTAGCAGAAATTATATAGCAGTTAATTAAATTGAAACAATCTTGCTATTTTAAAGGTAAGGGAACACACAGGAGACAATGATATGTTGAGTGACTTGAGTAAACATGATATGTTTAGTCTGGCCCTCAGCCTCCAAGCTTCACTAAGGAAGACACAGTACCCTGAATAATACTCCTTTAAAATTATAGACAACCCCAAGAAAGAAGAGTTTTCAAATCCACAAGAATAGAAGCAAAAGAAGCTCAATTGTAGCACAAGAAACCAAGAGTGCGGTTCATTTAGATTTTCAGGGTGGGGCGAGGGGGGGACCCCAATAGTCGCAATAAGTTTCAAAGTTCTGCTCTTGCATACATTCAAAATGAAATTGCAAAAAAGCAACAAGTGCTTCTGAGAAATAAACCCATGTGGCCTGAGACACAGGGATTGTGTTAACCCTATAGGAAGCTGCTAAGGCTCTTTCTCTTCTGTCTAATTGTCTTCTCTTTCTTCATGACACAGTCCTGTGTGTGTTCCATCTACACCTTTTCTTAAAATGAGTCCCAAAATATTGCTACAAACAACACAAACGTTTCACAAAGGTTTCACAACAGTTACCTAAACACTCAGATGTACAAGCATAACTCTGCAGTGCAGGCACTGGAAATCTTAAGGCCAGGTTAGTGTAAATTGCATAGTCTTTCTTAAGGCTGTGTGACAGTGAATGTCCCTTTCAATCCAAGACCTGAATTGCTTGAGAGATGCAGCGTAATAAAATAGTCAAATAAAACCCCAGCATTTCAGACGTTAAAAATTATTTCATGCTATATTATGCTTTGAGAGTCATTATTAAATTATGCTTTGAGAGCCATTAGTAGATCATTAGATGCATGGACATAGATTTGTGTGGCACCCGCCCATCTGTGATAATCTCATCATTCTTGCTTCCAGGGACTACTAGACTATGAATTGCTCTCTTGAGTCAAAAAGATAGTCAGAAAAACCCATTACAAATTACAATCTAAAATCTAGGCCAATGTACAACAGATTTTCCAACAAAAGGAGTGTTAGTCCTCTAGGGACCATATTTCAATTATCTGCCACTTTAAATGAGCTGTGAAATGAGATGCCAGTTCTTCAATATAATTGGCAAAAGCAGTGTATTTGAAGGCACTAATAACAAATCTGTAAGACCCCTAGAAATCTTGTAAAGTAATTGTTTGGAATCGTTGCCCTTGTCCCAATTCAACAAATAAAGGCTTTTCTTAATTCAGAAAAGAAAGGGCACGCAACAATGGTCCAAAATACTTTAATTAACTGTGAAATAGGTTCTGCTTGATTGTTGACAGCAACAACATCTGTCTGGTAGGTAAGCCTGTTGTTTGAGCTTCTAATTAGATTGTCCTGGCCTTTAATTGTCATCTAGAGTCAATTTCAACAGTTGCAATATTTCTGCTCATACAACATTCAGTAATAATTACTAGTCTTCAGATCTGAATTCAAGAAAATAACTAGCCATTGGCATTTGAAAGGCTCCTACCTTATCAGTGAAAGCTTGCTTTGAAAATAGGTGTTTTGCAAACACCTGGCAGGACGTCTGGCTCAGGACGTAGAGCGTTCGTCTCATAAATCTGCCTGAAGATCTGCAGGACAGCAGTTCAAGATGGCCGAAAGTCTGTCGGAGAGCTGCTGGCACGCCGAGCTGATAAGCTGCAGAGTCTTTGTGGGGGAGTGAAGCTGCAGCTGCGACGCTTGAGTGACAATCAAGGTTGCCTGTGTTATCTGAAGCTGAAGCGTGCTGAGGCGAACGCCAGAGAGAGAGCTGGACTGTGAAAGCAACATCTCGAATGAAGGGTTCTATGAAAGACTAGAACGTTATTATATTGTAAAAAAAACCCTTGGGGTTTAGAACAGCCTGCCCATGTACACCGCCTTGAATCAAGTCAGAGGAGAAATCCAATAACCAGAAAGGCGATATATAAATACTGTATATTATATTATATTATTATTGCAAAATGCTGACTCGGTTCAACATTTAGCACAAAGAGGCAGTAGTACAATGGTATGTTTCTGCAATTCAGTCCCAGGCTAGAATTCTAAATGGGTCTTCACATTTTCAGTGACACCAGCATACTAGTCTCTTCTTTAAAGCTCATTGTATATCGAAGCAGGAGGTTGGACTAGGTGGCTTTGAAGGCCTCTTCCAACTCTATGATTCTATTAAATTGCACGCTTTGGACCATTTCACACATAACCAAACCAAGTATACATTCAACAGGGACCATGACTCCCTGTACCTATATGATATGCATGACTAATGTATCACACGATACATGTGAATCAAATATTTCATGTACAACTTAAAAATGTAACATGTGAAGTGGCTATAAGTTGCCAGGATTTCATCTGCTAGGGCAGCAATTTTCAACCTTTTTCATCTCATGGCACCCTGAGAAGGCGGTAAAATTGTAAAGGCACACCATCAGTTTTTTGACAGTTGACAAGGCACACCACACTGCCAGCTGGGGGCTCACATACTAACATATCAGCATGACCCTGCCCCAAACTCCCATGGCACACCTGCAGATCATTCATGGCACACCAGTGGTTGAAAACTGCTGTTCTAGGGCAATGAGCCAAATAAGTTATACACAAGAATTTCTCCCCCAAGCTTGCTCTCAATGGCTTTGGGTTTAAGCAGACTTAACCCAGAAATAAAATTCCACAGAAATAATTTTTAAAAGGTTAAAGTTCACCAAATATTTATAGGACTTACTCCAAGCAGATGCACATTGAAGATTGAGATGTAACGTTGCTTCAGGATTTTCTCATTTACACATAATGGCCGCCTATTCAAGGGGCAGCCCAGTCCTGAGGCCAACTAAAATGGCTGCTTTGAGCAGTGAGTTGGGGAAGTGACAAACTGATGGACGGTGCCCTGCAACCTGTGAACATCCACCACATGTCTGTTGCCTGCCTGCTTGCTACACCTGGCTGGCTGTCCCATCCTCTTCTCACACACTCTCTGAGCATGCAAGAGGGGAAAGGGATTACATACTTTTCCTGAGTGCTCAGGAAAAGGGCAGCTGCCTGCCTCTCCTCCCCCACCGCTCCTTGAAAAGCAGCCTAGTGGGAAAAAGAGGTCTTCCTGGCCTGGCACACAACAAATCTGTGGACAAGGCAGAGGATGATTATAATATCATAATCATAAAAATGTGAGAGTCAGGATGGTGTAGTGGTTTGGGAGTTGGACTTAGACCTGGAAGATCCAGGTTCAAATCCCCGCTCAGCCACAAAGCTTCCTGGGTGACCCTGGGCCAGTCACTATCTCTCAGCCCCACCTACCTCACAGGGTTGTTGTGAGGACAAAAAGGAGGGGAGGAACCATGTACACCACCTTGAGCTCCTTGGAGGAAGGGTGGTATAAAAATGTGAATGAATAAATAAATAAATAAATAAATAAATGACGAGGTGCATACTGAAGCAGTGTGTGTGCTGGCTGGCACAGAGGGTGCTAGTATGAGGAAGGCACTGGTGCTCAATCTTGCATACTGGTGGGGGGGCAGTGGAATTTGGGGTTGGGTGAGTGGTCAGTAGATCAGCCACTATTTCATGTTTTATTTCACTGCTTTTTTACTGACAGTAATCTGTCATACAGATCCTCATCATCTACCCATCTGCACTGGTGTACTACCCATTTGTTTCTGAGGGGTTTTGCACAAGGGAACTTGCCAAGTATTGACCTTTAATCTGAAATTACCAAAATCAAAGACAGCAACTTTTCGGTATTTAACTTACGGCGCAATCCTGTGTAACTTCAGGCTGGCGGAGCAACTTCTCCGTCTGTCTGTTGCAAACATGCCATAAGGTACACTTGAGGCACCTGGTGAGTAAGCGGTGCTGGCGGAGAGGCTTGCGCTGCTCCTCCGGCGCCGCAAAACGGAGTATCGCTGCTGCAGAGGGAAGGTAAGTCTCCACCAGGCGGCAGGGGGGCAGGGGCAGGGCGGAACAGGGGCATTCCAGGAGGGGGGATTGGTTGGCTGGTCCCAGGAAGGGGGAGGGATCAGTGGAGGAGGCGTCTGTCAATATCCTATCCCTCTTCCTGGGCCTGTTGGGCCTTACATGGGCCTCTTGAATGTACGCCAGAAAAATTGCTGGTGTGTGTTCAAGGAGACCCATTGCCATTGGGGTGGTTGGTGCATTACTCAGGGTAAAGGGACAAGGAGGCCCTTTGCCCCAAGGAGGCCGCCAGCTGTGCTGGGGCAGGCCCAATCCAGCTCAGGATGTGGCAGCCGCCTTATGGGCGCTGCTGCATCCTGCTAGACAGGATTGGGCTGTTAGATGAGTATAAAAAGCCGGTGAAAGATATAATCAATGGTCCTTGAGATAACAAGATGAATGCAGTACATATTCAGCAAGAGATTGTTTATTTCTGTATTTATATACTGCCTTTCTCATCATCAGATTTATTCAAGATATTGTATGTTAAAGGTCAGAAAGAAAGAGACATAGGCACAGCCCAAGGATGGAATTTTGTGCATGTGTGCGTGTGTGTGCGCACAGCATTTAACAGAAGTCTAAGTTGCTCTGAGCACAAATATGTGGGAACTTTCATTGACAAATAATGCATACAATGGGTAGTATAAGCTATGTCCAACTGTTATTCTTATATCTTTAAAACATTTAAACATAAGATTCCCTACAGTTTTGTTATTGAAAAAGCCCCACCGCATCCACAAAAAGTGAACTTGCTCTGTGGGTGGTCCCCTCCTGGGGAAGAGAATATTAGAATTTAGAATAAAGATGGCAAAAGCCTCTCTCATGCTTATATTTTCCTTCTTATTAAACAACTATATTGTTGGAACAAACATGTTAAGAATTTAAGGCTGCAATCCTTTACACTTTTTACTGGGAGTAAGCCCCATTGAACACAATGGGGCTTACGTCTTCTGAGTAGGCATGCCTTGGATTATATATATGTGGGCATACGTATTTGTCATTGTTGTGATTGAAGTGCTTTAGAAGAGTTGCACGCTGGTCTTTCAGGCATCAGTTAGATTAACATATTTTCAGCATGCTTGTATTTGTATAAACATATATTTTGTTATGCAAAGCTTTAGTTCAGATTAACTGTACTTTTCTATGGTAAATAGTATTTGATTAATGTGGAGTTGGACTAAAATTGTGTGGGCGATGCTGCTTTCTTTAAAATGATCTCTAATCTGATCTAGGTTATTTATTTGGATTCTTGCCTTGGTTTAAGGCAGAGCCAGCACAAGACCTCCCTGCGCCTGATACAGCACACCCCTGTGCTGCCTCAAACCCCCCCCCCCACTGTGTTCGTATGCACACACACTCATCCCTTTCCTTACCAGCAACATGATCTGAGGCCTGCTTGGTCTACACCACTTCTGATTTGAAGTGGAAGTGGTGCAGGCTGGGTTTCCAGCCTGCACCGCTTCTGCTCATATCAAATAGAAGTTGCACGGGACAGGCAGGCTGCAGATAGCTTTCCTGGTACATAAACTAAAGGGAAGAGGACGAGCTCCAAGTTACCTGTCCTTGACTACTTGGTGCTTCGTAAGCACCAAGTAGGTGAGGAGAGGTGATCCAGAGTGTGACAGATGTTTGCCACTCTTCCTTTTTCTTGCAGTTTTCTGTGTCCCCAAATATCTGCTCTTGAGGTTCCCCCAACTGTCAGAAACAAATTTGTGGGGTGATACAAGGGACTGCAGAGGAAAAGAGAGATTGGTGAAAATCGCCTGTGGAAATTGAGCTTCTTTTAGGGTGCAACAGTAAACAATTAAATGTTTGTCAGTGCCTTTCTTCTAGCCATTGTCCTGCCCCTTTTCCTTCATGTTACTGGTCTTTAAATATGTATGTATGTATGTATGTATGTATGTATGTATGTATGTATGCACCCATTGACCTATTCACTAGTCTCCACAGAAGGACCCTGTTTCACTGTCCTTTTTTTTACCTTTAAGAATCCTGCCCATTTTACGAGGCCATAGAGCTCAAAGTTCCATTCACCTTTAAAAAAGACTTGGTCGTAGTCCCAGAATATTGAAAGTGTCAGTCAGTGCAGAAAGATATGCTGTATGTTTCTGGCGTTTCAAAACAACAACAAATGGGGTCCCACAAGAAATTGCAGGAAGGGGAGCAAGGAGATTTGTTGCTTTGCTCCACCACACATGCACAGATGAACCACACAAAGATGGAATTCTCTTGCAGGATTCTTGACACAATTCAGGACTCTCTCACGCAGATAGACAAACAGGGTCAGCCTAAGACCTCCTGGCATCTGAAGTAACATCCCAAATGCTGTCCCCCTTACTTGGCGATGATGTGCTAGCTTCAGCCTCTCCCACTCCCTGGATTGGAAAAGGAAGAAGGAGATGTTCTAGCCCACCACTCTCCTCTCCTCCACACTTCCTCTTCTGTTTTGTCCCCCTCTACCTTTCCCAGTCCGGGGGCAAGAAGACAAGAGCAGTGAAGGCGAGTGGGCAGATGGAGGTGGGTGCCCCCTGCCAATCTGCTGCCTGAATTGACCACTTCAGTTGGCCTCATGGATGGGCTGGCCCTGTAGAGAATGAATGTGTGCATCATGATTAAGAAAACGTAACAGAGAGGGTCACTGGTGCAGAAGCCCTCTAACAACATTAGGGAGCTGTTCGCATACAAGTTCCCTGCGTGTAATAGAGTGTAACTCGAATAAACAGTGCTGACTCAGCCTTCTGAGTCTGGAGCAAGTCTACGGATAAACACACCATAAATTAATTCTGAGGCGTGTCAAGACTGGCAGTTGAGAGACACTCAACTGACTTCAAGTGAGGCAGGCAACAGGCTGTTTATATGACCAATAGGCAGCCTGAGGAAGGCAAAGCAAGACAGTCACTGAACTCAATAGGCAGACAGGCAAGCTGGCTGGAACAGTGTGATAGCAGCCTGGACTCGATTCAAAAGACGTGGCACAGAATGAGAAGCCAAGGCAGAGTCTTATAGGCCTTGATGATACCAGTGGCTTGGCCCCTTGTGTCTCCCAGCAAGTGCTGAGTCACTGAGATGCAGTACAGGTGGGCCCCCATATCCACTGATTCGCTATCCATGGTTTCAGTTATCCACGGATTGTGGGGACCCCCCCAGGCTTTTACTCTTTTCCTAGTAAGCTTCATTTCTTCCTTAAACGAACAGGAGAAGCAGCCTCTGGCTGCTTATTGCAGGCAAGTAGAACAAGACTAAGTCCTAGAGAGGCTCTGCAAGCTTAACAGAAACCTTGCAGAGCCTCTCTAGGACTTAGTCTCATTCTACTTGCCAGCAATGGAGGCTGCTTCTCTGTTTGTTTTAAGGAAGTAACAAAGCTTGCTGAAAGAAAAATAAGAGCTAGGGGGGCAAGCATGCCTGCCTGCAGGGGAGGCAGGGTGGGGGGGCCCTCAGGAAACCATGGAGGGGGTGTTCTCTCTTATCCACGGTTTCCAGTATCCACGGAGGGTCCTGGAACATATCCCCAGCGGATATGGGGGTCTACCTGTACTTCCTTCTGGCCATCTACGGTGGTAGTGCCCCAAATCAATTATCAGGTTATCTTGTTGTCTTGTGCTCCCTGAGGCATCTGGTGGGGTCACTGTGTGATACAGGAAGCTGGACTAGATGGGCTTTTGGCCTGATCCAGCAGGGCTCTTCTTATGTTCTTATGTTCTTATAATGTGTATCAGTCGCTCCGTTTTGTGATGCCATGGTGGTGTCGAGTGTAATGTTGGGTTTGGTTACACAAAGATGGAATTTTCTTGCAGGATTTTTGACACACTGGTGACTGGTGCCTTACACTGTGTGGTGATGACTTCCCCTGCTGCAGAATCTCATGCACACTTCACATTGGCAGATATTGGTTCTTTCTGACATGATGCCACAAATAACAAAGAGGGATTTTGTTACTTAGTGTTTGAGGAACACTTAGGCTGAAACCCACTGGGCTTACTGAGACCACTCAGAACATCATTTGACAGCCCTGCTAGTAATGTACTATAGCGTAACACAGATGCTTCTGAGAAAGTCTTCTCCCACATCTATGCCCACAGGCACTTTCCAGTCCTGTTAGTGAAGTCCTGGCATTTTGGCCAAAAGGTCACATTATGACCTTCCTCTAGACAAAAGCAGCATAGAACATGGTCATCAGTGGGGGAACGACTTTAACCTCATATGTGTACATTTTTTTCTACCCTGATTTCTCTGTCATGACAGAACCCAAGATTAAAAAAAGAGCAAAGCCTAGCTAAATCTGACAAACATATACTAATATCTAATTACACAGTCTAGAGAAGGAAAGAAAGGACCCCTTTCATAAGGCATTTTCTCCCTGCAGCTGCTCTCCACAGCAGTCTCTCTCTCTCACACACACACACACACTCATACACGAGAAAGGAGGTATTGGTCCTAGCCCTTCCTACATTCTTCAACTGTGAAAAACACTCTTCCATGTTAGAAGCAGAAGTGCCACCTAGAAAGGTTCTAGCATTTTCCAGGTTGATCTGCCATGTCATCTATACAACTGCAGTTCCAAATCTGGGACCATAATAAAGAGTCTGAGTTTCTTCTGGAAGTGATCAAGATCTGAACAAGCAAACAAATGGTTTTAAACACATCATTTGGCCCTGTGTTGTTTTTAAATTGCAGCCCTGGGGAGCACCCATCTGGATTGAGACTATAGGGGGAAGAGGAATGTAAGCCTTTGCCGCTTCACTAATTCAGATCACAGCACCCAATGGCTGTTATTTGGCCTGGAACAGAAGCTACCATTTGGTGCTAATGGCAGCTTCCTTCACCGGGCAAAGAGCAGTTGCAAATCAGGATAGTGGTGGGGGCAAAGGATTAACCCCCCCCCCATGGCACGGTCCCAATCAGACCCCTCCACAACAACTTACAATGCCACCATCACCCACACGGGCCCGAACAACATGTTTAAAGTCACATCTATCTATTTTGTTCCTTAGTGGCTAAGTATGTCTGGGTTTTAAATGACTGATTCCTTGTCATTTATTATGGGTTGAATGCAGAGTAATGCTCCTGTGAAGGTGAGCTCCCTCCAAGAATGGAAGGAACCTTCCTCTCATGAAAAGAGCCCCTTTCTCTCACTTTCATTCTCCATGCACACTTGTGTTCACAGAGTGTGCTTCCATTTGGCTCATGCAGAGGCATCACTAGGGTTTGCGCAGTGGCATAGGAATGGTGGGCAGTCTGCGTTCCTACACCTCTGGGTTTGCGTCACCTGGTGCGAGAGCTCATCGCATCACCCCCATGATGTCATTAGGGTTGGTGTCACCCCCATCAACTTTATTTATTTTAATATATAACAGTACAGGTCACCCAAAAACCAGTAACCAACCAAAAACCAGTGGCCAACTGGATGACACTCACACAACTGAATAAGAATTCTAGTATTAGCTCTGATACATAGAAATGAGAGCTGACGTATACTAGCACCTTATTGGTTCCATGCTGTGTCATAATAACACCTCATTGGCCCTCAGAACAATTAGTCTTATTGGTCAGTTTTGAGTTAAGGAAATCCACTTTTTGTTACTTAAGGCAGTTGTGTTTTCTTTTTTTGACTATTTAGCCATAACGTTTGGTAGAATACAGATGCTTCCAAATGATTTGTTTCATTATATTCTGCATTAATTTACCTTTCCAATGATATATAATGATGGTATTATTCATGAATACAGGGTTTCCGCAATTTTGGACACTAGTGGTGTCACACACACACACACACACACACACACACACACACACACACACACACACAAGGGTGTCACCCGGTGCATTCTATACCCCCTGCACCCCTCTAGTGATACCATTGGGCCCATGGAAACATTACTCTGGATGTGACCTTCCATGTACAGTCTGATCCTATGCATGCTCACTTAGAAATAAATCCCAGTGAATT
This sequence comes from Plestiodon gilberti rubricaudatus, assembly GCA_026170595.1. Lineage (NCBI taxonomy): Eukaryota > Metazoa > Chordata > Lepidosauria > Squamata > Scincidae > Plestiodon > Plestiodon gilberti. Next base: position 73,947,479 of record JANXHW010000005.1, on the reverse strand, counting down.
CAATGGAGGTTATTCTCAAGTAAGTGTGCATACTATTGCAGCTTTAATATTTTACATATTACTTTATTGTTGTTATATGATCTTACATACCCTGATCCTTTGGGGGTTTAGGGCAGCTAAAAAATTAAGAGTGAAGACAAATATACCATTTCAAGAGTGGTAACAGAGGTTTCTCACCTACAGTGTGAGCTCCCCAGCTCATCCCAGCATCACAGGTTGCGTGAGAAACATACATAGCAGGAAGTTGAAAGCTGGATCATCCACCAGTCTTGTCCTGCCCCTCCTCAACCTTTAAGAACAATGGAAAAGGCACTTACACCTGTGTATGTTTATGCATCCGAGACCTGAAGTGTAGATTCATTTTCCTTGTCATTTTTCATGACATTCATCATGAGCATTCGGTTCTCCTCTAGCAGATCAGCACAACTTTCACTCACAATCTCCGACATACGCAGAGGTCAACGTGGCTCCCTTGGGTCTCCCCTCTCCTGCAAATCATGTAAGTGGCAGTGATGTTCTGTAAACAGTAGAGCTGTAATGCAGCACTGGGACACATTCAGTCCCTTAGTGGGACACATGTCCCTGCAGCACACACAATTAACTGTGCAGTAGAAATGAACCAAAGACTACAAAATACACATCAAAGTAAAATGCTTAATATATACCCAAACAGCAGCGTTTGTCACATGCAACAGGGCTATTAAGAATACAGTGAATAAAGCAAACTTTTATTAGTTACCATCTTACTAGCTTATGATTAGGTAGAGGAAAACAGGGAGGTATCCATGAGACACACTGTTGTGATAATAGGGGACTTTAATCATCCTCACATTCTCACTGAGTCAATTCATGCTCTGGTCATGAAAGACAGACTGGATTTCATGATATGCTAAATGACTGTGCCTTAGAGCAGCTAGTCACGGAGCCGACCAGATATTGTGTGGTAACAACCAGGACTTGGTGAGTGATGTAAATGTTATGGAACTGCTGGGGAACAGTGACCATGCTGCAATCCATTTCAACATTCATAAGAACATAAGAAGAGCCCTGCTGGATCAGGCCAAAGGCCCATCTAGTCCAGCTTCCTGTATTTCCCAGTGGCCCCACCAGATGCCTCCAGGAGCACACAAGACAACAAGATATCTGTATCCTGTTGCCACTCCCTTGCACCTGGCATGCAGAGAAAACCTACTTCTAAAACCAGGAGGTTCCTTATGACTTTTAACTTGTGATGGACTTCTTCTCCTTGAATCTATCTTGTAATTTGTGATGACTTGTAACTTGTGATGGACGTTTCCTCCATGAATCTATTTTAAAGGCATCTAGGCCAGGTACCATCACCACATCCTGTGGCAAGGAGTTCCACAGATGAATTACACGCTGGGTGAAGAAATATTTTCTTTTGTCTGTTCTAACTCTCCCTCCACTCAATTTTAGTGCATGCCTCCTGGTTCTGGTGTTGTGTGAGAGGGAAAAGAACTTCCCTCTATCCACTCTATCCATCCCATGCATTATTTGATACGTCTCAATGTCCCCCAAGCCCCTTTTTTCTAGACTGACGAGCCCCAAACTGTAGCCTTTCCTTATAAGGGAGGTGCTCCAGCCCACTAATCATTTTGGCCCCTCTTCTCTGCACCTTTTCCAATTCAACTATATCCTTTTTGAGGTGTGTTGTCCAGAACTGTACGCAATACTCCAATATACCATCGATTTGTACAACGGCATGATAATATTGACCGCTTTATTTTCAATCCCTTTTTTTTATGATCCCAAGCATGGAATCGGCCTTCTTCACAGCTGTAGCACACCACACTGGGTCGACACTTTCATCGAGCTGTCCACCAAGACAGCTCAAAGAACCCATTAGCGTATATGTGAAGTTTTGATTTCTTGCCCCAATGTGCATCACTTTACACTTACTTACATTGAAGTGCATCTGCCATTTTGCTGCCCATTCTCCCAATTTGGAGAGATCCTTCTGGAGCTCTTCACGATCCCTGCTGGTCTTCACCACCCGGAAAAGTTTAGTGTCATCCGCAAACTTGGCCACCTCGCTGCTTATCCCCAACTCCAGGTCATTTATGAACAAGTTGAAAAGCACCGGTCCCAAGACCGATCCTTGGGGCACACCGCTTTTCACCTCTCGCCATTGTGAAAATTGCCCATTGACTCCCACTCGCTGTTTCCTGGTCTTCAACCAGTTCCTAATCCACAAGAGGACCTGCCCTCTTATTCCCTGACTGTGGAGTTTTCTCAGGAGCCTTTCATGAGGAACCGTGTCAAACGCCTTCTGAAAATCCAGATACATAATATCCACGGGTTCAAATTATATATATAAAATCAGGGAAAATGTGGTATCTTCACAGGGAAAGTGCTGCTAAAGGGAATATAACTACATTCTCTCTAACAATAAATACTGCATGTTCATGGTCTGGAAAGGGCCATAATTAACTATTAGCCTGACATGGAGATGCAATCTCGCTGTGGCACTTATTGGTGCTTCCAATACTAATGGTCCAATTCTATCTTGCAACAGCATGAGGAATGCAGGGCCATTGGCACAGTGCCCGCTACATCCTACGCACTGTCCAGGGAAGAGGCTGGGCAAGAGTGATGGGAAGGGAAAATACTTACCAGTGTGTTGTCTGCCACATGATCCCACATGGGACTCCTCAATATCCACGCCAGCTCTGTTGCTGGAGTAGCTCTGAGAAGCCTGCTGAGGTTGTGTCTGGCCTGGGACAGGGGCTTGGGATCCGGTGGCTGCCAGCTCTGCCTTGTCCTGCCCTGCCTTGTCCTGCCCTGCCCAATCCCCGCCCCTTTCCTACCCCACTGCTCGCAGAACTCCGCTGGTGGCTGGTCTGCTGGTTATGAGCAGCTTTAGGCTGCTGTACCAGCAGAGGTGCTGCTGCGACAGCTAAGCCCTTGTTGCACTGGCCTACCTGGTGGTACATCAACATTCAACAAGAATAAGCTTGGGTCATTGTTTGTAACTCAAGCAAAACATTTGTTTGCAAAGCACTTGTCCAGAGAAAATACCGTAATACTTTCTTCATAGAGATGTCATGACTAGAGCAACACAACTCTATGGCCATGTAGGATTCTGACCAATTGTTATTTTCCATTTAAGTGGTGGTTCAGGCTGTGTGATTTTCACCTTTTTCTATCTCAACTATGAGCATATATAAACCTGGAGCTGAAAATATTGCTAGGCTCTCAGTATTCTTAATGCTCAAGAATATTTTAACAATGTCCCTATTCTGCCACCTAGAGAGCAAAGCAGGGCACTAACACACCCAGAACATACTTCTCTCCGTATGACCCGACTGTATTTTCTCTCTTATGTAGGAACTGGGGAAGCATGATATCCCTAAACTTGCATAGTCTAACGTCATATGAAGCAAACAAATTACTTGATTTGTTTCAGCAAAGTATAGATCATGGCTTTGGAAGCTTTACAAAGACATTGCGATGGAGTGGACAAGTGTGCTAATGTGGACTTGGGAGAATAGAACTCTCTAGGCCAGGGGTTCTCAACCTGTGGTACGGGTACCCCTAGGGTATGCGGACCTGTTGCTGGGGATATGCCAAATCCTGCCCCTTTTCTGCCCCATCAGCAGCTAATTAAGTGTTAATTAACATGGATTTTAAAATTTAATTATTGTCGGAGCCCTTCTGTCTCTCTGATTTTGGTTTTGGGCTTATTTTTGTACTTTGGAAAATGTACTTTGGTGGGGTGTGGGAGGGAGGAGCTGATTTTGGGAAGTGGGACATGGAGGAAAAAAAAGGAGATCCTTGCATCTCTCTCTCTCTCTCTCTCTCTCACACACACACACACACACAGATAGTTAAATAAGACATTTTTTCACATTTAAAATTGTTTTAGTACTTTTTATTTAACGACTAATTACCTAATTAATTGATTAATCCAATTTAGTAGCTGTTAATTAGCAGAGGGTACTTCAGAAAATTGGACTGTGATAGGGGGTACCCAGGCCTCCAAAGGTTGAGAACCCCTGTTCTAGTCTACAATCCTATACACACATACCTGGAAGTAAATCCTATTGAATTCAGTGGGGCTTACTTCTGAGTCACCATGCATAGGATTGCGCTGTAAGCAATCCAGGACAAAGCATGTTGTTGAAAAACAGTAATAGGGTCCTACCTCAGAAAGGCTGAAAAATAGCCTCTAAAAGGTATTTAGAAATTTTGAAAACTTTTTTTAATTAGAAGTATTAAAATAATTTCATTTTGAAAAAATATTATACTTTATTTAGAAATGACTTCTATTATTATAAAAGATAGACTAGGAGAATTATGGTATAGTAAAAAAAACCAAATAAAGATGTCACCACAGAAAATACAATGTTTGGATCTATTTCACATTGTTAATTTAAGATGTAAATAGAGACCATTCTTGATTCAAATAAATTAAATGCTAGTCCTTTTATTCCAACCAGATTTTTTAAAATAATTTTAATCATTTGGCTCCGACTCTTTTTCAATCATTTTTTTTAAACTAAAGGTTAATCTTTACACTTTCAAATTATAGGTACTTTTGCTTTGCAAATGTCAGTAAACTTGCAATCACTTCCAATGAGATAAGATTTTTAAAGGAAATCTGAAGCCTGCTTTCTACATATACTTCTAGTAGTAAATAACCAAAATGAAGTTGTTAAAACTCCAGAACAACAAGGAAAGTATACCATTTATCTTCTCAAATCTTTCAGCAGCCTTGGATACAACTGATCATCAATGGGAAGTTGATGATTTATTTTTATTTTATTTATTTTTCACATTTTTATACCACCCTTCCTCCAAGGAGCTCAGAGTGGTGTACATATTTCCTCCCCTCCTTTTTGTCCTCACAACAACCCTGTGAGGTAGGTGGGGCTGAGAGATAGTGACTGGCCCAAGGTCACCCAGGAAGCTTCGTGGCAGAGTGGGGATTTGAACCTGGATTGGGGTAGATTATTTCAGGACCACTTTCAAGTCAGTTTGTTCAGTTCTAGCAGCTGCAGATCATTTCAGAGGAGATTGACTAGCAATTTCTCACACTGCCTTAAGAGAGGCTAGAACTTGTAGCTCACCAAGTCAAACTCAGCCCACCAACCATGTATTGTGGCCTGCCAGGTAAAGTTCTATTTTTGCAGTCTCACGCAAGCTTACTGACCCCTTGATGGGCTAAGTATCGGAGATAGGTAATATTTGGTATGGTGGGTCACATGTTCTACTGGGTGCCCTTAGAATTTTCCCAGAGGTCGTTTGGTTGGTCTGTCTGTGTGTGAGAGAGAAAACTCTCTGGGAAAGACTTAGGGCACAATCCATCAAAAGAACGGCAGAGCAAGCACTCCACTGTTCTAAGCCATCACGAATGTGCTGTAAAGCACATTTGCAACGACTTTAGAGTAAGGGCGGCTGGCGTGGAGGCCAGCTGCCCTCACTCCGCCGCTGGATTGTTCCCGTGGCCACTGGAGGAGCTAAGCAATTCCCCAGCAGGCACCGGAGCAGTCCAGGAGGCGAGGGAGGGGATCCATTGGCCGAGTCGGCACGGGGTGGTGGTGGTGGCAGATGTCATATCCCCATCCTGGGTCGGATCCGCTATTACACGGCCACCTCTGACTTCCGCCAGCCAAATAGCCAGTGGAAATCTGAGGCCAATTGGGGCCTTCCTGCACTACACCCGGGGGAAGGGAACGAACAGGGATAAGATCCAGCAGGTGTCCTGATAAATTACCATTCCAATTATATATAACTTTATGGTATTATTCATAACTACAATTTTTCCAAAAAGTTTCCATAGTTTTGGCCACTAGTGGTGTCATCTGGTGTGGTCCACACACACCCAGTGACATCACTGGGCATGATCGCAGGGAACTATATTTGCCTCTGCTCACCCCACCTTCTTGAAAAAAAGAGTTTTGCTCTACAGTAGTGCTGCCCATTGCAAGCCGTTTATCCCATTCAATTTGATGGCTGCACACACATGCCTTCCTCTGAAGTATATCAGCTGCCATAATCACTCAGTGTAAGCATCCAATATTTTGACCACTGTAGCAGTCTGAAAGTTTTACTTTGAAAAACTAGCAGGCACACACCACAGGTTCAGCTTTTGTCTTGGCAAACTGGCTATGCAAATCAGGTCTGTTTTCAAACATAATTGAAGTATTAAAGCTAGAGGCAAAATTGACATGTTTTATAGCACCTTGGCTATTTCATAGATTTGCTGCCTTCTTTCTTTCTTGCATTGGCCATTGTTCTAGAGACAGAGAGCATTTTTTTTTAAAGAAGCCTTCTCCCATGACATGGTGGTTCCTTTCATGGCCGCGCCTGTTGCTTGGTAGCAGAAGCAGATAAGGAAGCCTCCGACGTAGTCAAGAATGGATAGCTTAAAGCTACTAGTGTAATAGCATCAGGCAAGAGGAGCCAGCAGCTGTCTTTCTAGCAACAGTATCCAGTTGTTTGATTTAGATAAGGAATGCAAGTTGTGGCTAAACTGTTTTAATTTCAGCTGCCATTTTGCCCTATGCTACCACTGGAGGTTAACTAGAAAAGGCAGGATGCTATTTTAAACAAGCAAACGTGGTTGTAGTTTTAAGGGTCAGGCTTTGTTAAGCGAGTGCAATACTGTATGTCAGCAGAGAATATTTTGCTCTTAACACCAAATGTTGTCTTACTGAAGAATTACATCTGTACAAAGTGGCTATTCCTAAAAAATACCACCATAGTAAAAATGTATTTAGTTATGTAGGGGACTGTAGCCTCCCATAACTGTTTGAGCATTCTACACCAGAGGTTCTCGGCCTGTGGACCACATGCTGGGGGTACGCCAACGACTGGCTGTTATCTGCCCCATTAACATTTAAGTGTTTTATTTTTTTCTGGATTTTTTTCAGAGCCAGATAGCTCAGTTGTGCTTTCTTCTGTAGCTAATCTATCCGATCTACAGCTGATTGTCGGAGTTAATTTATGCACATGCATAGCTTCTCAGCAGCCAGCAGAGGGCATTGTGCTCCTCAGATGGTGAATGAATGCAGCTTACTTTGCCAACACAGAGACAGACATCACTTGGGTAAGCTTCTGAACTGGGCCTAGTTAGCGAGACTAGTTGGGGGGGGAAGAGTTGAGTTTGGGGGGTTTTTGTACCTGGAATTTATATTTTTTACTTTGGAAACTGCATGGGTGGGGTGGGGAGGGAAGGAAACAGTTGAGTTGGGGGGGGGGGTTGTACTGCTCCACCTAAATGGATATTTGGAGTTATTTTCCTAGTTTCAGCCCCTTTGGGAAACAAAGGCATGAGACCTTGCTTTCTTCAGGCACATATGATGCGATAAAAGTAATTGTACAAGGCTGAAACCCTGAGAGTTCTGGCACCTACACTGCTTGTGCTGGGGGTCCCAGCACGTCCTGGAGTCAAGTCCTGCCCTGGGTACCTGTGTAACTCCACACTTGGCCAGTGATGCCATCTGCACTGAAGGCTCAGAGCTGAACCTTTGGATGGCGATAGGCCTTCTACCAATGCCAGATCCTGACCCCACCCCTGCAGCTTATTTAATTTAATGTTATTTATTTAAAGAATTTATACCCCGCCTTTCTCCCAACAAGGGCACTCAAGGCGGCTTACAACACCACATTAAAATTAAAAAGTAATTAAAACCCCAGTGGGTCACCTATATTTACATTTGTTAAAAGCCATTTTTTAAAAAGCTTAGGGCTATACCTGTCCACATAATGTCCACTTTACCTACTCAAATGGAGCTAGACACGTTTGAAGGATGAAGAATACTCAGCCATGCAAGGCTACTGTCCCCTACATAACCAGAAAGTTATTTTTTGTATTAAATTTGTGGGAAATAATTTGAAGGGCAAATTTTTTGAAGGCTAACAGCTGCCATGCACATCTGGTTTCCTTTTATGCATGAACTACTTTATACTTACACTGAAAAACTAATGCTTTATCAGATGGTAAACTGCATCCTTGTGCTTTTTTAAAACCACCTTAATCTTAGTTTGGTCTAGGAAAGGCCAGCTTTGGCTAAACATGGACTCTGCTTTGGCACACACATCTTCATAGGCTAGGACTACACGTTTCCAAACAGCAAGCCATTCCCATTTTAGTGAATACCTATTGTCTCCTTCTCACACTTAAGACTCACGCAGCAGTACACAAGAACGTTTGTGTTTTGAATAAGTAGTTTATTCCTGCAATTTACAAGGAATCACAACAGCTTAAGAAGCTTGGAGGCACAAGTCAAGTAAGCCCTATGAAGCATTTAAACAAACAATGAGTCAAGAGTCCCAACATCTGACATAAGGAAAGTGTTGAAGCATCTGAGCTTAGGACTTTAGGACAAGTGCCACAGAAGCAGCTGTGTATAAGTGGTGGGGCGGGGCAGAGAACAGAACAGGTTCTGCAAGACAGTTTAAACTTGGGTCAACAGCCATTTTTAAACAAGTACTAAAAGCACTGAAGTTTTGAACCGCTCTCCATGACGGGTTATAAGACTGGTTATCCTCTTGAACTTCAAGCAGACTTGCACAGCGCCACTGCTGAAAAACGAACCTCCCCTTCTTCACGTTCTGTAAACTGCTGGCAAATCTTGGCAGAGGCCTTAAGAGAAAATACAGCACCATTGTGGACATCTGAAAAACCACTGAAGCTACTAGGGGCTGGTCATGATATACAAACCCAAAAGCAGCAAGTTTGCAAGGTAAATTAAAACAAAGCCCTGTGTTCTGGCAAGACAATGTGGAGCCACACAAACTTAAAGCTTCTACAATTTTGCTCCTCCAACAACTATTGCGCAACTGTCTGGCAACTGAGATGATCACCTGGTCTTGAAGGTAGGTGGGTTAACATTTTAGCAGTTGCTAACAATTCCTACCCCTAACCCAGCTCCGAAGGGATGCCAGCTATGAGTGTGTGGCTGCTGTATTGCCAAATAGCCCCTCCAGCCTTGGCCCTACTGGACAAAAAAGGCAGCCTTTTGTCTGCCATTCCTAATCTTGAGTAAGGGCATGAGATTTCCTTTGTGGGCAACTACAGTTTTGGCACAGCAACAGAAACAAAGCCGAAACTGTGGGCCACTGGTTTTAATTATTGCTTAAGTGATTTCAACATTGCCCAAGCCACGATGGGTATAAGTCACCTCCTGGATTTAGTAGTAGGCTCTCTCAATGCCAGATGCAAGGGAGTGGCAACACGATACAGGTATCTTGCCATCTTGTGTGCTCCCTCAGGCATCTGAGATACAGGAAGCTGGACTAGATGGGCCTTGGACTTGATCCAGCAGGGCTCTTGTTACGTTTCTATACTTTGCAGTGGTAGATCTTCCTCAGCTAGCTAGAAGGGAAGGCCATAGTTCAAGTGGCAGAGCACATGCTCTGAATGCAGATAGTCCCAGGCATGGACATCCCACATGTGGCATAACCACAACAATTTTTGGGCAGAGGGTTGCTTCCAGACAGTATGGACAGTACTTAATCAAGGGTCCGACTCCATATAAGGCAGCTTCCAAGGATGTTAATCATGCCTACTCAGGGGAGGCCTACCAAGTAGAACATCGGGGTCATTTAGTTGAAGACTTTAGTCTCATCTCTAGATAGGAGTATCCTACCTTTCTCAAAAGGAGAACACAGCAGGAAGGAACAAAGTGTGAAGATCAAATCAAGAACACCAAGTAGCTGACAAAATACGAGTCATTAAAATCAGGAACATCAAGTAGCAGGATCCAATTATGCCTGAAATGGGAACTGCTGACCTACCATCAACTAACAGAAACCTTACCTTCAGCAAGGTATTGTCTGAACTAGCTCCATGGTTTACAGGAAAGGGCATCCGGCCATCTGCAAGAGGTGTAGAGAAGTTTAAGACACCAGATCTTATACTTTGGAGACAGTCTTGGGGTAAATATAGCCGCTAGCAATAAAAGAACTTGTTTCATTCATGCCCTTGTAGTAAGTGCATACAGGTGTCCCCTAGTTAACAATGGTTTTAACGATGACCCGCATATATGATGGCGCCCCCATACAAAAAGTCGCTACTGCCGATTACAAAATGGAGGCAGGAGGCACTCACAGCCCCTTAAATCCTTCTAAATGCATCTTTTTAGATCCCCAGTCCAGCAGCTGTTAGTTGCTAAGGTAAAGGTGACCCCCGACAATTAAGTCCAGTCGTGTCCGACTCTAGGGTGTGGTGCTCATCCCCATTTCAAAACCGAAGAGCCAGCGTTGTCCAAAGACGCCTCCGTGGTCATGTGGCCGGCATGACTCTCCTTGCCGCAGCGCGTAGCATGCAGCTGGAACACGGAGCGCTGTTTACCTTCCCGCAAGCAGTACCTATCTACTCACATTAACATGCTTTGGAACTGCTAGGCTGGCAGGAGCTGGCCAAGCAACGAGCGCTCACCCCGTCGTGGATTGGAACTGCCGACCTTTCGATCGACAGCTCATGGTTCAATTCAGCTGTTTAACCCGCTGGCCTTGTTAGTTGCTAAACAAAGCACGAATCTAGTGCCAAACGGCTGATAGGCTGGGGATTTTAAAAGATGCACCTGAGTGCTTGCCATTCATTCCCTATTACAACTGCACTGTGTTACATTACATTATGTAGGCTATACCAAAAACCAACCATTAGATGGTGCTGAAGACTCACTTAATGACCCATTCACTTTACAAGGACATTTTAAGAATGTATCCCCGTCATTAACTGGGAGATGCCTGTAGTGCAGGCATACTTTATAATCACGTTGCAATTGGAACTTCTGGACACACACACCCAGCAGCTGCCTGGCACTGTTACCAATGCAACCGTCTTCCTTCTCCTCCTTGCTATCAGAGGTTTTTAGAAGAGGCAGGTAAGAGGAAAAAACCTCTGAATGTTTAGACACATGCCCAGTCCCTTTTAGGCAGCAAGGAGGAAGTCTGCAGTCAACATGCAGGAAAGGGGTCAGGGAAGAAGTTATAGTAGAACGGTGCAATTACTGGACAATTCTGCTGTAGTCACTCCAGCCTTGCCTTTATATTCCCATTAGGATTACTGACAAGCTAAATCCAGCAGATGAGCATTCACTAGGATATCTAGATGGAAATCTAGGTCTCAAATAGCTACAGAACGGCATAGCATTGCTGCCTTGGACCTCAACAAGACTGGCTGCAAATGACAAATGTGACAGTCCAGACCAGGATCGAGTTCTAGAAACCACTGAAATAGTGTTGCTACTATGAGAGGTGGAGTGGCAAATGCTGGCGCACAAACCCCCCCCCTCTATACTGCTTTTACCCAACCATCAACTTTACTGGAAAGTAACAGTATGTATGCAATGCATTCTGGGACAATCTTAGGAGAGGAGAGTCATGCGACCTGGAAGAGGCTTCCGGAGCACAATTCAAGCTTGTGCAAGAAAGGAACATGCAGCGGTTTGCATCTAAAGAAGGAAACCGCTTTGAGATGTTTTACAGTGGACCCCCATATTAGTGTTGAAACAAATCCGTGGATGCTGGACCCGCAGATAGTGGGGGTCCACTGTATACATTTAACAGCTGCTTTGATTTCTTCAAGTTCTACTTCTATAATAGCTCAGTGATTGCAGTAAGCTATTATAAAGGTGAAGCTGTGAATGAAACAGCCAACCCAGGAAGAGTCACCCAGCATGACATAATATGGGTTCTTGCTTCCCCTTCATGTCGGACACAGCAGGTTCAGTGAAGGCACAGCCAGCTTAAGACAGTTGCTTTTGAACCATTGTTGAACTCAAGTTCCTCACTTTTAAAAAAGCACAAATAGACTCCTGAAGAGATCTGCCACCGGCTTCAAATGCAGTCAGAGGACTGTATCTGGCTTTTACTTCAGTGGAAAAACTAAGGCCTTCATTGCAAAGAGAATTAGCCCTTTTAATTTACAGACCTACCCAGTTCATAGAGATGACCATCCACACTGGTAAACAGAATGAAATGGAAGTTCACTTTATCTTCAACCTAAGGACAGATAAAGAGCAAGAGACTAGGAGTCTAGCCAGATTACTATGAAGACATCTGTAGATAGCACACTTCATTTTCATCTGCCTTACATTTTACAGTTAACCTTACCAACAGCTTACATGTTTCCTTGCTACTTCTCATGCAACCTTCTTTTATATTTCAAAATAGCTAACCGACCACGATTGCCTTGCCTGTTCTTTGACATCTTCTACTTCATACCAACCGAATCCAAGCCTTACACCCTTTTCCATGATTTCACTTTCCACCATCAGACTTGTTGAGCAAGGAGTTGCTACAAGTTCCGTTTGGCTGCCATCTGCTTTGCGTTTAGGAAGAGGAGAGTCAGGAGTCGTCCTCCCAAAACAAGAGGCAGAAGTTGTAGAGATCACGATAACGGAACAAGGGACTTGCCACCACCACCACAGATAGCAGGTGAGAGGCACCAGCAGCCCTACCATCCAGGTCAAACCATTGCTTGTTTCCTCCACCTACATTTGCCCAAGTAATGTTCCAAGTTGACCACCAGCAGCACATGCTCCAGTTTTTATACTTAAAGAGCATTGGCCATTGACGTGGCATTCTATTTAAGTGCTGCTTTGTCACTTGACTCTTTCTAGGCACCATTTTCATCATGGAAATGTCCGTCCCGTCCCCTTAGCACAGCTGAAGATAGGCAATTACTTTTATTGCCTCCACTGCATCTAGGATAATAGCAGAGCAGCTTGAGGGAGGGGGAAGCCAAGTCAACTATCTAGTCTTCCCACTGTACATAGTTACTCCCAGAATCGCTGACCTACTAAGGTAACAAGAGATGGGACTCTCACCTTCTATAAAGACTTAATTTGGCTCATAATTTGGCTCATAATGTAAATACAGATACAACAATGCTCAACAATGCACATCAGTTAGTGCAGCTTCTTAACTGAAAGATCAGTGGTGCACATCAGCAACCTGAACACTGGCTGAACTATCAGTCTTGTCCCTCTCCACATTGGGCAGCCCATCTAAAGCTGTTTTGGCCCTCCTCCCCCAAAGCACTGCAAACACACCTCATGCATGTATTCATTCCTTTTATTTTTAAAGGGCAAATTTAGATTACTGGGGGGCAAAGAAGAGGAAGTCACAAGAGAGAAAATCCTAAATCAGAATTATGTAAAGCTCGTCTCTGCTTCAATATGTCAAACCTGAATGAGATAAGTATGTTTTAATGTTGTGAGGTAGACACTGGCATCAAACCAGTGCTCTAACATTGTCTGTACAGTGATGCCTTGCAAGACGAATGCCTCGCGCAATGAAAAACTCGCAAGACGAAAGCGTTTTGCGAGTTTTTTGGTGGCTCGCAAGATGAATCTTCTTACGAAAAAAATTTCGTCTTGCGAGGCATCACTGTCCCCTCCTTGCGCCGGACGTGTCACCTCCCCACACCGGACGCTCCGAGACCTTCTCCCAGCCTCGGAGCCTCCGGAGAATCCTCCCTGCGCCGCGCCGGACGTTCCGTGTCACCTCCCCTGCCGCGCCAGACGCTCCGAGGCCGGGAGAAGGCCTCGGAGTGTCCGCCCTGTCCGGAGCCTTCTGACGAGGCCCAATACGGCGATACGCTATTTATTAGCTTTTTCGCAAATGTGTTTCTGAAGGCTGCCCTTTTACCTTCAGAAACATCTGCGTGCATGCGCGAAAAAGCTAATAAATAGCGTATTGCCGCATTGGGCCTCGTCAGAAGGCCCTAGACAGCCGGACAGGGCAGACGCTCCAAGGCCTTCTCCCGGCCTCGGAGTGTCTGGCGCGGCAGGGGAGGTGACTTGGAAGACGAAATTATTCGCAAGATGAAATTAATTCGTTCCGCGAGTTGTGTCGTCTTGCGAGGTACCACTGTATAAGCCTTAAGGCTGAAGACACCAAATAACTGAAAGGTACGTCACAGTATGCCCCACTATTTTTTTAAGCAAGAACCATTTCTTATGTTACAATTCTTGGATCAGCTTTGGCTTCAGGAAGAGAAAGTCTTTTAAGATGTATTTACCCGACACTGGCCTTCTTGTGCTACTGCATTGTGGGCACCTTGAATAGCCTAGAGAAAGGGTAAAGAAATGGTCAAGACACTTCAATTCAGTGATGTGCTACACCCCACTAGGGCTTCTTCTCCCTCAAGTCACAAGCATATACTTTACCTTGTTGTTTTCAAGCCGTTTTGCCCTCTCATCTGGTGAAAGATCAGCTGTAGCAACAAGGAACTCCTTTAGGGCAGATCCTTCATCTGCAAGATAAGAAAGATATCGTGACACAAAACTTACAGCAGATAGGAGACTTCTGGTGCCTTTGCAAGCCCAAGTTTAGTCATTTTTTTACCCTACATTGCACAGCTTGGATCAAATACATAATCTTGCTAGTCAAGATTTCTTTCCTATTCCCACAAATGCATGCATGGGAAGGCTGCAACTGGAATCATGGTAGGGGCAGAGTGCCCAAGCCACCTACTGTGGTGTTTAAGAACGTGGGGCCTCATTAGAGCATTTGTGGCAATATGCAGCTTGGACTCCAAGTAGTTTCTGGGAGGTTGCAAACTCTCCTGCTGTATACAGGTATAGTCAGTCATTTTAAAGACACTGCACCACCCAGACTCTCCCCTGCCCTTGCTTCACTTTGCTCTGCAAATCTTGTTCAGATATATTCTGGGGGGGGGGGGGGGGGAGCGGCTTTTCTTCAATGTGGTATATAAAAAAGCCCTGCACCTACTATTTGCTTTGCCACAGCAAGCTCCCTCTTTCAGCCAGGTCTCTTAATCATCCCGTAGATGTCCTTACTATTGAGCAACTTCAGTTCATCCCCACTTCAGGGTCAAAGGCCGGCTTTCTTTATTTGCAGAGACAACAGCGTTCCCTCACAGACCCAATATCCCTTCTGGAAAACAGTACTGCCTCATCTGCCTTGATAGTGCTGGTAAGTTTATGAAGCACTAAGCAGTACAGCTATACCAAGCATTATACAAGTACTTGTGACATTTCCTTCCATATAAAACAAGACTGAATCATAAAAGAGTGGGAAGGGACCTTCAAGATTTGAGTCCCATCTCCTGCCAATGCAGGCTGTCTACAATTACAACATCAGATATATCTTCAAGAATGAGGGAGAGTCTACCGCCTTCTGAGGCGGACCATTCCACAGCTGAACAGTTCATACCATCAGGAAGCTCTTCCCAATGTTTAATTGAAATCCCTTGTAATTTAAACCCATCTGTCCTGGTCCTGCCCTCGAGAGCAACCAAAAACAAATCTAGTCCATCTTCCACATAATAGTCCCTCACATATCTGAAGATCATTTGGGGAAGAGACAGTTAAGAGGGGACACGACATGCCAAACTCCTTCAACCCATCTTCACGGGTCATGTTTCCAGGCCCCCTCACCATCCTAGTCGCCCTGCCTCTGGGCCTGCTCCAGTTTGTCAACATTCCCTTTTTACATTGCAGCACCTTCCTTGCTCATACTTTGCAAGACAGGTGAACACTCATTTCAACAGGTTCTTACACGTTGTTCTTGAAGAATTGTCACTGTATATCGGGGGGTGGCCAACCTTCCACCATTAGGGCCTCTGCGTTCTTAAGAGTTGTGTAGAAGACAGAACCTTGGCAGCTGCAGTTGCTGATGGTGCTGCTAAAGCAGCTGCACCTGGTGAAATGCCCTCACCTAGACAACCATTAAAGGGCCAGGAGCATTCATGTTGAAAGGTTGGCCACCTCTGGTGTATATGCTTTGTTGTAAGCAGATTTGGGTACCTCTAGGGGTAAGCAGGATATAGTTTATAACAACTTTTCATTTCAAGCCTCATCTACACTGAACACATACCAATATAAGCTAGAGAGGCATGAATCTCTACCCCTACAGCTTATTACAGGCAGGCTTCTATCATGCTATATTCATTGCAGCCAGATTTAGGTGGCTGGGGACACAATGGTGTGCAGAAAGTCCATGGAGAAGGCTACACATTATTAGCCAAAACGCATCTCAAAAATGGGGGTCATCCTAGTTTTTGTGGGGGGATGACAGAAATACACTGCAAACCAAGTACCCTGCAAACTAAGCATACGAGAATCACAAACAAATTGTTGAAACCAGGCTTGTTCCAGTTAGTGTGCAGCTTATACCATCTAATCAACTACAGCAACACATGTCATCTTCAGACAGAAAGGATTTACAGAAGATATTCCAGGCCACAAAACCCACCATAGTGGCACGCTGGTTGGCAAACTAGGCAAATATTTTTGCAGATTAGCAGTTTGTTGATTTTTGCAAGGCCTGGACTGAACATCTGACTAATGTAGTCATGAATCCCACAATTCCAGCCTTTGCAAGAATTCCTTTCCCTTTTAGCTTTAGAAATAGTGATCCACTTCCTTTAAGAGGTTTCCATTTACGTGTCAAAAGGAAGACTCATCACGATCTGGTCTAGTCACTGCTCAGCTATGAAGCCTGCATAGTGGCTACAGACAAGCCACACCGATAACCTGCCTCACAGGACGGAGGCTAAAATGCCACTCTATGGTTCTTGGAGAAAGGGTTGTAAGCCATTGGCTAGAATGTAGAATGCTTATGGAGCTACCCATCATCTTGACCAGTCTGCCTATTGTGGCACAATTTGAGCAACTGCCATTGCCTTCTATAGAACAGTCACAACCAGCTGCATTCCACATTAGACGTTTTACATCCTGCCTGCTACTTACCCACTACTTCCTTTCTAAGAGCACCAAGGCCTCTAGTCTCCCCACTGCAGACAGATTCTAGGTGATCTGGGAAGCATTGTGTTCAGAGAGTCTCTTAACCTTCTCCCCATACCAGAGATTCAGAACTGTACCAGAAAGAGAACCTCCATGCCCAAGGGAGATACACGGAGCCTTGAGAATGGATGCCTCTTTCCTGTCCAAGGACATGCTTCCAGTACTTACCAAACAATATTTTGTCTTGGTTGTTAGCCACTGCATGTACAAGGCCAATTGTCCCACATGAGTTGCTGGCAGTCTGCTTCAGAAAATAGACTTTGGAGCTCACTTCTTGACCCTTCAGTTCTTCAATCTGCTTTTTTCTGAAGTTCTCATGCTACAAGTGCATATGAGCAGTGCATTAAACAGCATTTCACAGCTAAACTAATCAACTAGTTGACCTACAACATTTTACCTTGATGGCTAGCCATCTTGTTTAGGAAAAAAAGCATATCACTTATGAAGGATCTATGTAGCTTCATATAATGATGGGGCATATTTCCCCCTTCCACATGGTGAATCCATTTCACATTTATTTTAAAGATTTGTATAATGCTTTTCCAATACTCAAAGCAGAGGTGTTCTAACATGGGGGGAGCTGGTGTGCTCCCCCCAAGCGCCGAGCGGGCCGGGCTCGGGGCTGCGCAGAGTGCCGTGTCAGCGGAGCCCAACTGGCGCACCCCCGGCCTTCAGAGGCTCCGCTCCGGAGGCCGGGGATAAGCCCTCCAAAGAGACCGCCCAGTTCGGCTGCCCGTTTGCCCTCAGAAAGGTTCTGCACATGCGCAGACCCTATAAAAGCCGGCGTCGCGTTCATCCCTCTCAGAAAGCCCTCAACCGCCGAACTGGGTGGTCTCTTTGGAGGGCTTATTCCCGGCCTCCGGAGGCCGGGGATGCGGCAAGTGGGCGCTCAGCCCCGAGCCCGGCTGCTTGTGGGGGCGCTCCAACCCCGCCCCCCCAGGCGCCGGGAACGCCACTGGCTCAAAGCAGGATACAATAAAACAGCAACATAAAAAGCAGCAACAGAAACTCTATAGGTACTAGTTAAATAGGGTCCCCAACATATCCCAATAAACTTCTTCACTAGGTTTTGTGCCACTGTGGCCACATGGTTATGTGGAACAGATGTGCAAAGGGCTTCATTCAATGCCTGCCAACGGACATAGGATGGCAGCTGACAGTACCATCCCCCAAGGGCAGTACCATAGCAGGTGCTGTCTCAGCCCTAGTTGGATGCACTTGATTCATCTCCAGCAATCAGATCATCACTCACCTATTTGAAGAGCCCATTGTTGTAACTTGCACTTGGCTTTTCTACCTACCCTATAGGGATTTTTTTTTAGCTTCTCATGACTTCTTAAAGGGAAAAATCCTACATGTCAGGTTAAGAAAGCTCTTGCATCACTACTGGAATGCTCAGGGAGGATATATATATCCCATTTGCTAACTGCATCTTCTACAACACACGTCTTCTACAACACCTTTTTAGCACAGGGACCCCCTTTTGTAGAATGACAATCTGTCAGGAACCCCCCCCCCCCCCAAGACCTAGGGCCGGAAGCGATGTCAGCAAGCAGGAAGTGATTTCACTGTTTAAAATAAATGACATTTTAAAAGTTGTACTCATAAGCAGTCCCATTGGGGGGGGGGGGGAAGAGAAAGGAGTGAGCCAATATATTAGGTAAAGGTGCCTTTTGATTTGACAGCTCATGGTTCAGCTGTTTAACCCACTGCACCACCCACTGGCCTGAGCCAATATATTACAGAGATGCTAAAAGGCAAGCAGAATATAACACAAGGTGAGCAAACAAGCCCCAAGAGAGAATCAGACACTTTCTCTGCAGGGGGGGGGTAAGAGGAGTGAGCCGCCATCTTGGGTGTGGCCATCCAGCTAACATCCCGCAACTCCCCCAAATTGCTTTGTGACCCCCCCCGGGGGGTCCCAACCCCCAGGTTGGGAACCACTGCTATACAAGAATGCAACAAGTACTTCTACCATGTTGAACAATGCAACTGAAAGTGCACAGGCAGCTTGCCAAGGAAAGGAGACACTACAAGAATGCAAGAACAGTCCAAAGGTATGTAGAACACAAGATTAAAAGTCAAAGGTTTTCCTTTTCAAGATTGACCTTTTGGCTATGGTCTAGAGCACTGGCTTCTAGACACATTTGTTTATGTCATGAAGATGCAGAATTGCTGTCACCCCCCCACCTCACAAAACTGGTTAAATTACACTTTTCCTTTTCAGCTTGGGTGTTCCTTCTTTTTTTAACTTTAAACTCAGTTTAGGGAGCTTCCTCCATTACCCAACCATCCCAATTTCTGTACTACTGTAGAAGTCATTCCTGCAGTTGAGGTTGCCAAGCGTTCATCCTGCAAGACTGCTCCATAGCAAATAATAGCAAGAAGGTATATTAAAAACATCATGTTCTAAAGACCACAGCTCACTTCGAAGTGGCCTGCATCCTCCTCCTATATCAACAACTCAGCAGTTTGCCAATGGCATGCATTTTTAAAGCAAGAAATTTATGATCACTGCATAAGAGCCCTGAATATTTGGAACCCATAACTATAACACTTCCATTTCATCCAGCTGAAAAGAAACGAGCAGTCTGCCTGTTCAACAGCAGGCTAGTATTAGATGGTCCTGCAAACATTAGCTACTTTGGTCTTAGAAGCATGACGTGCTTATTGTTCTACAGGTTCTCTTTATGAAAAGGCCACCATTTAGAATTACAGCACCCATTCGGGGCCCAATCCTATCCAACCTTCCACAGCACTGATGCAGCTGTGCCAGCAGGTTGCGAGCTGCATCCTGCTGTAGGGGGGGCAGTCACAGAGGCCTCAAGGTAAGCGAACGTTTGTTCCCTTGGCTCAGGACTGAATTGCAGCTGCAGCAGTGCTGGAAAGTTGGACAGGATTGAGCCCTCAAGGGTGTTACAGCGAGAACATCAGCAGTGACGGTTTCTCCCCCATTCCAAGACCTCCTTTGATAACCAGGCAGCTAGTTTTTAGCTATGCAATTCGCTTCTAAAAGCCATCCCTGGGCAATCTTCATACCTACCTGGGCAGTGAGGGGAAAGAGCAAGAGCAGTGCACAAGCTGGATTGGGCACACAATTCAACACATCTTCCTCAAACCCCAACACGTCAACAAACCGCCAGCCAGGGTTAACTCCTAGGCGGGACAGCACCTGCAGGGTTAAGAGAATGTATAGGCAGAAAGATCAACACCACTGTACTTTGCTTAAGTAGTTGGGACTACCACTCCTTTTTCCAGTCACCAGTGTTTATTAGGGCTAAACTAGACAGCTTAAGAGCATGTTAAAAATTCACTACTGGGGCTCTTCTACTTTTATGTACACTCTGAAGCTTGCTTTGCCAACATAAGCAAAGAGCAGCTGAGGGGAGAAAAGAGATTTTCAGAAGTAAACACCAGTTCCCTACAGTTAGGGTTTGTGTGTTTGTGTTTTACAAAGCTCATGCAATTTCAACATGCTGTTAAAAAGGAACAGCTAGTTGGGCCTTTTGAATCCAATTTCATTCATGACTACTTCACAGAAAGACTTAGATGCCATTATTTCACCATCCCAACCACCTTCATTGTATACCATGCAAAAGTGTCAAGGAGGGCCATTAATATAATGGGTAGAGGTGTTTGAAAATGGTAAATATACCACTTGCTGCTATTACATTTTGGTTAACACCAAAATTTGCAAAAATAAAACCATTTTCGAACACCTCTAATAACGGGCAGTTTGTTCTTGCATCTATTGTGGGGCAGCAAACATTCAACTTCATTTCAGAATGCATTTTAAAGACCAGGGGTCAATTATTTTATGCTGCTGTGTTGCAATGTCTGGGAGTTTTCAGGCCACTATTTACCTCATCCAGTTACCAGATAAATTAGAGGGAAGGTTTGCCACTTCTGAACTCCCAGAGGCATTTGACAGGCACTGAATGCAGGCTCTTTGGCATGATGCAGCATACTTAAAAAGAGGAGGGCTAAGAAAAAGGCTACAGCTTCTAGGCTTATGAGCCCCAACACCTCTAGCTTTACAAGTTTAATATGAGACAGCATCCATGGAGAAGCAGGTTGGGGGGGGGGGGAAGCTTCATTTGAGAGTCTGCATTCAGGTATTGCCCAATAAAATGTCTCCTGGACCATTCTGCTCTCAGCAGAACTAGAAGAGTTCACTACCTTCCCAGTAGGGCCTCCTTGTGCAGCACAAAATCACCACTTTTCCAGAGGACTAGACTAGTGTCAAGATGCTTTCTTTCACTTGCTAGTGGCAGCCCCTGCGTGACACAGCACAAAACGCAGGGCCGCAGCGCCACCTGCCGCCCATCCTACAAAGCACAGCGCAACCCAATGACTGCTTGCATGGCGCGATGGGGAAGCAAAGACCCCAACCCTCGTTCCTTCCCAAGACGTCTTAGACACCCCTTTCCAGTAGAGTCAAGAACAAAAAAAAATGAGTAAGAGCCTAAAGACAGCCGCCTCCCCACTCCCTCCAAAGCGCCGTAAGAGCTTCTAAAAAATGAATGAAGTGAAATGGAGAGCAAGGAAACGCCCAGCCAAGAAAGAGCCGCTGCGTCTTGTTCTTCTTCTAGGTCTCGACAGGCACTCACTTTGTTCAGCATCTGTAACACAGAAGCAGATGAGAGAGGTCAGCCTGGCAAAGGGCGGGTCCCGCCAGCCTTTGCATGAAATAGACCCCCCCATCCCCCATATCGGCTGCAGAGTCCAGAACATTTTAAGGCGCAAGAAGCGACTTTTCTAGTCCAGTAAGCCCAAATGGCAAGACATTTCCTCTCTTCCCCCCCCCCCCCGTTAAGTCCCAGTTTTTTCCTAGCAGCCCCTCACGCCAGATCTCCCAGGTGTCTTAAGCAACCAGAAGTGAGCAGCTATAACTACTTCTAAAGAATAGCCACAGCTTCAGGGGTGCTCCCCCCAACACTTCCCCCAGAACACACCAATTCCCCATCCCAGTCTCTTATGAGCCCACGACCCCACCCAACTGATGCGACACACCCTGAACAAGAATCCTTTGCCTCACCTCGGGATTGATTTCCATAGGTTGCCAGGCCATTGTCTCAATTGCAAGATCACCGACAACGAACCCCAAATCGTGCAAAAGACCGTGTGCTCTGGAAAAGACAAACGCCCGCCCACCTCTTATATACTGCCACCGGGCTGACTCACTACAGCGGAGGGGGAAAGAGCTGGGGCAAAACCACTCCAGGAGCAATCAATTTCCGGCAAATAAACCCGATGCCTAGATATGGTACATCCTCTCCTCCCCGATGATTTCCAATCAACCGCCCGCTGTATATGCATTTGGATTGCCGGTTTATCCAAAGAGCAGTATAGATTGCTGTTGAGTATGCTCCGGAGCAAACCAGGAGATTAGTACAATCCTCAGGTCTGCTGATCTCTGGGAAGAAGTTGCTAGCAAACCGTGTGATGGTACTTCTGTTGAGAGCAACAGTAGAGCGGAATGCAATGGGTAAATGCTGGTGCTAAAGCAAGTATCAGCATAATGATAGAGACACATTATTTTATTGTATGATGCCGTCTCTATGCTTTTTCTAGCAGCAATGGAACTTTTACAGTTCAGTAGCCAGGGTGCTTTCTTTGGTGCTGTTTGGCGTTTTGGAGATATAATGCACGCTCACAAGAGCAAATTACGTCGAAAAAAAAGCTTTTAAAAAAGAATGCACGTGAAGTTTCAGCGGTAAATTTATGCTACAAATTTTGCAAAACCACTGTTGCAAATTCAGCATGCTATGTTGTGTTGGGAAAGAAATAGGTAGAGTTGCCAATTATTTTTCCTGGCAGGGCTCCTGGGCACCCCTTGACAGGTGCATGATGACGCTTTTCTCATCGGTGCGCATTTATATGTCGGGAAAAGCTTCCCCTGTTAAATTTCCATTTGCCACAGTCATTGCAAAAAAAGAAGCTCTACTAGGAAAAATAATAGGCAATCCAAACTGTTTCCTCGATATTGATGAAGTCGCCGCCACTCCCATCGGAAGGCGGGCTCCTATACCCCGAGCTAGCCCAACTGCCCAAGCAACCCAGTCATTTACTTGTAGAGATGACGGCGCTGTACGGAACAGCAGCAACCCGACTGGGCGGCTGCCACAACTTCAAGGAACCCTGAGCACGTGCAGCTCTAAGAGATACGCAACGTGTCCTGGAAAGGAGGGGGAGAAAGTCCATATGCTGAAATTCGCCGTTCAGAAGTCCGTGCCCTTTTCTTTAAATGCTTTTAAAGCAACCTAAAGCCAGTCGCTTCATCAAAACTGAGAGACGCATGTTTTTAAATAATTATTTGCTTCTTTAGTTGATCTCGTATTTTACCTCTCCCTATATACAGAGTACTGTACTGTATTGGTGTTTAATAGCTACACATCTCTACCACAGACTTCATCCGGTTTAATAGTTATTCTCTTTCCTCATGGAATCCTGGGAATTGTAGTTCTGCTAGAGGGGCTAGGGATGACTAATTCCCTGCACCTTCATCTAATTACAGTTCCGCAAGGTCTTTGATAAACTGGTTGAAACTGATAAAGATTTATAATCTGGATAAGGTCATTGTACATAAGAATCCATCTTTGTAAGCCCCTTTTTATGGAAATCAACATGGCCCTATACAGGCCATTGCATTACATTTCTGTTACTCCAGAAAGCCTTGCTCTTTTCCTCCTTTCAATAGTTGGTTTTCTTAACACATATTTGTACCTGATTTCCCATTTGTATTCTGCATTTAACACATCCGGCCTCATAGGCTAGGTGAAAATAAACATACAAAGAATGTCCAACATTCTTTAATTTTAAAAAGTTAATAGAATATAAGGGGAAAACATAAAGGAAAATGAACAATTGGAAAACATAAAGGAAAATGAACAATTGAAAGATGGTAGAGAGCATCACTAAAGAGTAATATTTTCCAGTCTGCCTTGGTCTTTTTGTGTCTGTAGTTTCTAACTGCTCCCCCCAGTTACACCAGGCATAGAGGGTCGTTCTCCTCCCCTACCTGATGTATTTTTTTAATGGAAAGCCGACTCAGGGAGCTGCTGTTGAAAGTGGAAGAGCAAGAAGGAAGGGTACTTTCCTTCCCCCCCGCTACTGATTTTTCAGTTCAGACTTGCCTCCCCCCAAACTCCTGTGTGTGTGTGTGTGCGCGCGTGCGTGCACACTATGTGTGAGTGAGCAGAGAAATACCCAATGGAAGAATGTTGCGCTCCCTTCCCTACTCCTCCGCATGTTTGCTCCTCAGAGAGATGATGCTTTTATTTCAAAATACCTCTTTCTTTGCAACTGGAAGTGTACATGAGCTCATTAACTAAGGGCTATTTTAAATGTTACATATTCCTGTGTGGAAGGAAACACTTCTGCATAGGAAATACCGTATTGGTCTGAGTATAAGGCTCACTTTTTTCTCCTAATTTAAGTTTTTTAAACTAGGGGTGTGTCTTATAATCAGGCTGTTGCAATAATGCCAGTGATTTAATTAAAAAATTTTAATAGCACCAAACTTTAAGGGTGCGTCTTATAATCAGGTGCGTCTTATACTCAGGACAATATGGTAAGTGTGCAACCCACATGTAGACAGAGCCAACCCAAGACCTCCTGGCACCTGGGAAATGCCACACCTCTTAGCTGATGGTGCACCAACTCCTTGGCATGCTGGTTCCTCCTCCCAGACACACTCTTCTAGCCCACCACTCTCCTCTCCTCTGCACTTCCACTCCATTCCCCTCTACCTTGAAGAATAGTGGTGCCTCTCACCAACCTGCTGCCTGAAACAACCACTTGAATCAGCCTAATTGACAAGCCCAAGTGTCTCGAATTTGCATGTATTAGCCATAGCTAGAGGTGTGTTAAAAATTGTATTATTGTTTTGAAAAATTGTTGAATTAAAATGCAACATGTGATGTTTTGTGTTTTTATTCACAGGTGCAAATTCTTAGGCATCAATATCAGGTTTAATATCATTACATTGCAGTCTTCAATGCAAAAACAACACATGATTCAATTACCGGTATTTCTAACTGGGAAAGTAATCTGTTTCAACCAGATGCATTCAACAACCAGTAGAGAGTTGGTAATTTGGTTCCAATTCTGTTTGAAAAGGTGGTGGTTTATGTTTTTATGTGGTTATCAACAAAAACAAACACTCCTAGCCATATCACAGCTAATGCATAGCTGTGTTCTCACACAATGGCATCCTCTTTTCCTTTACCCCAGAACAAGGAGTCTTACTCTAGAGCGAGAACTTCTTGTTCCTGAAGAAAGGAAACTGGATGCCACCCAGTCACTGGCGTCGCTGCAGGGGGGGCAGAGCTCTAAGTTCCGCATGAAGCGGCCCCGCTCCCTTGCCTTCGGAACCATTCAAGGCGGTGAAATCAGCGCTTTCACCGCCTTGAATGGTTCCGAAGGCAAGGGGGCGGGGCCGCTTCATGCTCCAGTGTAACGGAGGGTCAGAGCCGCGGCGGAACTTAGAGCTCCGCCCCCCCTGCAGCGACGCCAGTGCACCCAGTGAAATATTTGGTTGTCACATGTAACTATCTACATCATGACTACATGCAGGTCTCCTCTCTTTTTTCTTATACAAAAGTGTTTTTGTTCAGGAAATGTATAATTAATGGATGAATGATCTCTAGCATCTGAGGTGGACCAAGATACCTCAATATGCCTTGTTGCTTCCTCGGCACACATGCCCCCCAGTTCACTTGACAAACTGCATATCACTTGAATTCTTTCTCTTGCTGTTTAAATCCCCAAATTGACTTCATTTCACAAGAGTTAAAAATAATATGTCACAATGTCATATTGCCTTCTGACTAAGCAGAACAAACAGCAAGTCAATTCAGAGGAGGCAGTTAAAGCCTATTAGTTCAATCTCACAACAACAATCAAATTGATTGTAGGGGTTCTTCCCACCCCCCACCTTAACCTGATTATTGTTTTCTTCAAGGATCGGGCATTTATGTTAGTTCTCTAGTAGAAGGTCAAAAAAATTTTTTTTTGTATCAGCTTGATGCTGAAGGAGAAAAAGAACCTAAGGCAGATTCCTTAATTCTGAAACATGGGGTGTTTTTTTTGGGGGGGGGGGTTAAGTGTTAACAGAGAAGTTTTGGGGATGAACAGATAGGGAGGTTTATGAAGACTTGAGAAGTAATTTTAAAACAGCTGATTTCTTAGACTGTAGATTTTTGTTATGAGTTAAGCTTGTATACACACATTTAGGTTATGTTATTTAGCTTCAGGGTTTATATTTTGATGATAATGATAGTAATACTACAGTTTGGTTTATAATGGCATCAGTAACAGCTTCCCAAGGAAGGCAATCGGCTTTCTGGCTAGCAATGTCACTCCTTAGCAGCACTATGTACAGAAGCCTACCAAGTTGCAATCTGAGTCCGCTCATGGGCCATTCCCCCTGTTTGGAGTTATAAAACATCTGCTTGCAATCCCCATGTTCTAGCCTGAAGAAGAGCTATGTTAAGCCAAAATGTGCATTTGTACCAACATGATGATCTTTCTAACAGAAAAGTGTATTACAACCTGCTTAAACCATTTTTACCTAAGGGTGTACTGTACATATGTATCTGGAGTTAAATGCATACACCTATGGCAGTGTTTGTTTGGGAACCACTGACCTATGGGTTTGGAGGAAATGGAATATATCTTGTTCCCTCTTCTATGATTTCTCTGTCTGTCTGTCTGTCTGTCTGTCTGTCTTTTTTTTTTTTCTTCGTTGCAATGCTCTCATGGTTCCTAACCTGGGACCTTGGGATGTTGATGGCTGATCTCTCTGGTTGTTCTTCTAGTGCCACCAGGCCCTAGATTATCAGCTCCCCTCTCTGCGAGGCCTTGAGGGTGTAGGGATGCTTCCCATCCAAGTTCCCAACCCCTGAGTCCAGCTCACCCTCTGGTAACCTGGTTCACTGCCAGAACCTAAGGCAGGAATGAAAATGACAGCGCAATCCTGCACACAGACATGGCGACGGAACCAGTGTTTCGTCACCGGAAGCCATTGTAAATGTGCCTTACGAGTAAGGCTGGCTGCCCTCACTCCGCCGCCGGGACAACCCCATGGTCGCCAGAGGAAGGTAAGGCTCCCGCCGGCGGGGGCAGTCCAGGCGGTGGGGATGGCTATTTAGCTGGCAGAAATCCAGGAGGCTGATTGGGCCTTCCCCGGTTTACACCGGGGGAAGGGGATGAATGTCCCCTTACCCGAGTAGACCTCCAGGCTGCAGCAGTGCGGCCCGGAATAGGGATAGGATCTGGCAGGCAGCCCTGGGCCGCGGGCTGGATCTCTATGGTGGATTGCGCTGTGAGTCAGTGCAGCTTCTCAAACAAAATGGGTTTATTTACACAAGGACAACTCTGGTAGCAATATTTCTCTCAATTAGTTCACTAATGCAGTGATACAGCTCACAGCCCAATCTTGTGCAGGTCTACTCAGAAATATGTCCCATTGTGGTCAATGGGGTCTACTCCCAGGAATGTGTGCATAGGATGGTAGCCTCAGTAATGTTAATATGCCATCTAAGATTTTCATGACTGGCAGAGATAAACAAACTCACAATTTCCAGGGTTAAAGATTTTCCGGGGTCAGTAATTTTAGCTCGGGGATTTAACTCTGCCAATTCCAGCTTCTCACAGAGAATGGCTAGGAGCTGGTCCTAATGTGCCCTTTAGGACTCTTAACTCATCCCCCTTTCAGTTAGCCCTTTGGGATGAAAATTTAAACCAAACTGTCCTTCCTGCCTTTTTTCAAAACTTAAGGGTTTTGGAGGGAAACTCGCAGTTGGATTTGAGACCATTCTTTAATCCTACCCATGACAGTCGGACAACTTGCAAAGGGACAAGAGCTCTGCTGGGACAAGATGGTTGGCAATCGCATTTGTGTGTTTCTTCTTCAGATGCTGTTCCATTTTTAAGACTGTGCAATAAAAACTTTGACTTGATCACACTTCTTGTCTCTTTTTTAGTAGAGAGGGATCCCTTCTTCTTACTTCAACTGGCCTTAGGGTGGGGCTCTGCAGGGGAGGGCCCTTTCTGCTCCAACCTCTCAGGGTCTGCACCCGATCTATGACTATTTGGGCTCTGGGCAGGGGGAGAAGCCTTTCATTGGTCATGAGCCAGCTGTCCTTTTCTGCCATGATTGATGTATACGTAGACTGAGGGGGGGCATTGGAAGGGTAGCATAATGACAGCTACACCAGGGCTACTGTGTGGCAGGTGCCAGAAATAATGCAAGGGGCATGTTGTGTGTGGCTGGCTAAATGATAGGCTGCTCCAATAGAAGCCCTGGGTCACGTGCAAACCCAATGATTAACCCATGCAATGCTCCCTCGGATTGGTCCATGTGAGTCTCCCAGCCAGGTGTGCTTGTCTATGGTGTTGCAGGATGCTAAATGTTCCCAGTCACTAGGGGGGCACGGGGGTGTGCAGACTGCACCAGGTGACAGCCTTGGGGGGGGTTGAATAATACCATCATGTTATATACAGAGGCGTTACTAGTGTGAAGTGTGCGGAGCAGTTGCTCTGGGTGCGGGTGCACGCAGCGTTGGGGCGCACTTACCCTCGCGATGCGTCGCCTCCGCCGTCATCTTTTCAGCCCTCCCTCCCTCCCTGGAGCCCGATCGGCTCCAAAATGGTACTGAAACCGGCGGGGGGGGGCGTGTTTGGAGCCATGTTGGGCGCGTCGACATCACGTCTCTCAGGCCCCCGCCCCTTGATCCGGGCGCTGGGAGGACTACTGACATTACTGGTTATATATCATTGGAAAGGTAATTTATGGAGAATGTAACAAAACAAAACATGAACTACATGTATTCTATCAAAAGTTATGGCCAATAACCGGAAAACAAAAACACAACTGCCTTATGTAACAAAAAGTGGATTTCCTTAACTCAAAACTGACCAATAAGACTGATTGTTCTGAGAGCCAATGAGGTGTTGTTATGACAGCATGGAACCAATAAGGTATTAGTATCAGTTCTCATCTCTATGTATCAGAGCTAATACTAGAACTCTTATTCAGTTGTGTATCATCAGGTTGGCCACTGTTTTTTGGTTGGTTACTGATTGTTGGGTGACCTGTACTGATATATATTAATATAAATAAAGTTAATGGGGGTGACACTATGAGTTACTGCACGGAGTGACACTAGCCGTAGTGACATCTCTGGGGTGACACGATGAGCACTTGCACCGGGGTGATGCAAATCCTAGTGACGCTTCTCAGAGCAGCTTTGTGGACTGACCAGTGCGGAATCAAGACGTACTTCTATCTTTTGTGTTGTTTTACCCATTCCTGGGAGTCACCAGGGGGCATCATCCCAGCAGTGGCAGCTCTTTGAACTTGTGCCTCCCACCACCTCCTGCTTGGTTCATCTTGGTGGAGCTTCTTTGTCCACCAGCATTTGGAGAGGCTAGGTTGCAATGGTTGGCTCCTTTCAAGTTGGGCTGATGTTTGACCAACGTTTGGCTGAGATAAGCTGACATTGGAGTGACATTAGGGCGCCACCCCATGACTGGCGAATTGTGTTGGGGTTTCCATGGATACTGGTGTAGTTGCTTGGCAGGCTGCACCAACATGGAGTTGCCTCCCTCTTTGTGCTGGGCAGGCTTAGGATATGGTGGGCATTGCGCTGACATTTCATTGACATTGCTCCAATGGGCAGGAGTTGTGGTCTGGAGGTTGAGCTGCCACATTTCCTGAAGAAGCTGAGCAGAGTCAGCCCCACCAGCACAGGTAAGTGTGCTCAGGGGGCAGGAGGTAGGTAGGTGGAACAGGGTGACAGCTGGGGTGGGGAGGAGGGTAGAATAGGACTGGAATAAGGTGGGTTTGGCAGCAGCAGCATCTGCTGAATCCAACCCTCTTTCCAGGCTCAATCCGCCTTCAATGGTCTATACGGACATGTGCAGGTCTGGGTTGATCCACTGGGTCAGCAGGTGCTTACCCTGGGGCAAGACAGCATTTATTCCTTTGTCCTGAGGAGGCCTCTGGAGGCCGAAACTCCCCCGTGAGATACAGCAGGCACCACATTGGCGTTGGTGCATGACGAGTTATGGTGGATTGGACTGTAAGAGTAGTATTTGCAGGCGACTGTACATTGAAGCATGCAGAAGTCCACTCACCACACTGAGGAAAATATTGTCAGAGTTTGCCTTCAAAACGCAAATTGTTCCTAGTTATTAACAATTGCAGTTAGCAGTACTGTAGTCAACTTGCCTGTTCTATTTTAATATGTCTGCATGTATGGTTTGTGCTTCATGGACATACAACAAGGCACATGACTGAAAATCATATAATTTATCACATTTGTATCCTGTTCATCTTACAATGAGCTGTGGGCATATGCTCAGATTATCCTATTTGGCCTTCACAATAACCCTGCTAAGCAGGTTTGACTTAGAGCAGGGGTTCTCAAACCTTTCCTGGCCAAGTACCACCTCTGGCGCCACTCTCTTGCTGTGTACCACTGGAAGTGACTGGTGAGGACATAATCGGCAGTTACTTCCGGTTTTTCATGGTTTCGGAGGCCAGAAAACGCAAGTACGTGGCTCTGGGTGGATGGGAGGACCCTTCTCGGCATTCCCAAGAGGTTAGGTCAAAGGCAGGAGCCTCTCAGAAACGAAAATGCTCTGCCAAAAGCGCAGCATCAGAGCCGGGTTCTGGTGGTCCAGTGGTCCGAGTACCACCAGCAGTCAGCCAAAGTACCACTGGTGGTACTAGTACCACTGGTTGAGAACCCCCGACTTAGAGATCACAACTGACCTACAGTCACCCAGTGAGTTTCATGACTGAGAGGGAACTTGAGCCCATGTTTTTCCTGGTCCAAGTTAACTATCCATTACAGTACATCATACAGGGTGAATAAATTCTATCCAAATCCATTACTCATTTAAATTACAGATAATTAGGATTTAGGCTTTCAGTCTGGTTATCTTTTACTCTACAGTCAGGATAGCTAACTGGTGGTCCCTGGGCCAGATCTTGCTGGTAGTGGTGATACCAGATTTTAATCTGTTTCACCCACACATTCGTTTGTAATTAAAAGATGTGTTTTCAAACTGGAAGAAATAGACGGAATTTTATACATAGACTCTTGGATTTTATACACAGCATGGAAATGGAACATATTTTTATTTAAACCTGTGCTAGCATGCCTGTGCTCCAGAACTGTGAAGTCCTTAACGCTAGATGGCGCTAACCTGATTATGGAGCCTAACCACTTGTGAGGCCAGTTTGTATGGCAAAATACCTTTCAGACCTCTAGTCTAGAACACCTTCTGGAGAACAGAGCAGCCCCTGCTCTGGCATGATTATATTATATTATATTATATATTTATTTATTTATTAACAGTATTTATATACCGCGTTTCAACAAAAAGTTCACAAAGCGGTTTACAGACAAAATCAAATGATTAAATGGCTCCCTGTCCCAAAGGGCTCACAATCTAAAAAAGATGCAGAACACCACCAGCAAACAGCCACCAGAAAGACACTGTGCTGGGGTGAAAGGGGAGCAGTTACTCTCCCCCAGCTAAATATAAGAGGAGCACCAATTGAAAAAGTGCCTCTTGCCCAGTTAGCAAGGGTATTAAGATCAGTGGGATTGCTGTGGAACAAATTGTGGCCTTAGCAGTGGTGGTGTCAGAGGGAGGGTCTAAAGCCGGAGCTACACTGTCGGCGTTTGCGCTCCGTCTGTGTCTCGCGCTGCCACGCAGCCGTAGCAAGCTGGAACCAATGCACAGTATTCCGGAGAATGTGTTGAAAATCACTGCCCAGCAAATACTCATGGCACCTTCCCCTGCCACCCCTCCTCCTCCAGTTCACTTCAGTTCACTTTAATAATAAGTGTCTAATTATTTAATAAGTCTTTTATTATTTAGTTTTTTATTATTTAGAGATTTTCTGTCATCTGCCCTGTGATTGGCTACCGCGAAAAACGTATCCCACCCCCCCACAGTACAAAGGACTGCCCCTGATTGGCTGAACGTTCAAGAAACGGGCAAAAGTCGAGCCGAGGTCGACTTTGCCCGAGTGGGGACGTAGGCAGCCAACGGGCCAACATTGGTAGTTGACGGGAGGGTCCATGTGATGCCCGTGCCCGTGCCATGCTGTACGCTGGCCGCACGTGTACAGTGTAGTCTGGGCTTAAGGCATATGCCAGAGACCCACACCTTCCCAAGGACCCTGCCAATCCACTCCATGGCTGCTGTGCGGCTTGTGGTGTATACAACACATAGAGTTCAGAAAATCTAGGTATGCTATTGGGTCTAGATTTTCAAAGTGGACTTAGACTGCTGTGAGTCCTTCTAGCCCAGGGAACAACCCCATTGGTTACTGGCAGGGGAGGGAAGAGGACGTGTCCTGAGCACATCCTCCTCTCCCCCCCCCCTCCTCAGTGGCCAATGCAACAAGTAGCTCCCAGGGACCACCACCTGGGAGCATTACTTGCAGAGGGATGGTGGAAGGGGCATGCCTGCGGATGAAGAACTGTCCAGCCCTGGGGGGGAGATAATGAGCCAGGGGGGAAGATAAAGCAAACAGGGCAGAGTGAAAGAGACAAATGGAGGAAGGGGTTGTAGAGTCTGAGAATGAACAGTAGGAGTATATAATATCACTAGAATTGATGTTTCTGTCTGTTTGGATTTGGGTAATGTGAGAATGGTTGTCTATGACTGGAGGGTGGGGTGAAACATGGGGAGGGGGAGATTGGTTAGTGTGTTTCCTGTCAGTACTGCTGGCTCATGAGGAGAAATGTATACGTGTTTGGTTGTAAGTTGTGTTGGATTGTTTTAATTAGAGTAGGATTTTTTCACCTGAAAGGATTGTGAGTAGAAGCAGTCATGGGTTTGACAGCTGACAGTAATTACATTTGAATTACATCCTGGTTCTCAAGGGGTTGAAGTATAAGTAGATGTTCTTCAATTGCTACTGTTTTAACTTCTGATGATGCCCCAGATGTTTGGGGTGAAACGTTAAGTTTGTTTTTAACGTCTTGTTTATTTGAATAAGTAAGTCTTACAACGACGGAGTTTACCCGGCAATATGAGGATTTTTAATTCGGAGATTTGGTCGCGTCGTGATAACCTATGAATGAATAATCTGTTAATGATGACAGATCGATGAGTGTTTCATCCGCATATTGCTGGCAGCTGTGCCTACAGCCTCTCCCTCCCTCCCTCGTGTGTGTGTGTGTGTGTGTGTGTGTGTGTGTGTGTGTGTGTGTGTGTGTGTGTGTGTGTGTGAGAGAGAGAGAGAGAGAGAGAGAGAGAGAGAGAGATGCACATTGACTACAGGAAAAAAAACCTGGCAACTTTCTGAAACTTCAGACAGAGCAGTAGCTGGCTATCTCCATCCCCTGGAGATCTGAGAAATATGAAATGCTGTCTTCTAACCTCATAGTTATCAGGGCTGCTTCCCATTTTTCATGCACAAGTCATTGATCATCAGTCTTTTATTACAGTCACTGACCAGCATAAATGAAAAGAACAGATACAGATACAAATTTAAAACATATTCCATCCATCGGATAAAATTAAAACATAAATATCAATATGTTCTATTACCCCGGTGTTTCCAAGAAACCAACTCTTAGAAAAGTATCAGCTAAACCAAGCTCCACCCTACTTAAGGTACATTTATAGGAACTAGATATGATTCAAGCTTATTCATGTTTGCCCCGTTCATGACTAAAGCAGAAAGTGGACAACTCTGATTTTTACATCAAAAGGGGCAAAGGCGGTACAAAGGTAAGGGGAGCTAAACTCTAACCTCCTCCTTATTATCTCTTCATGTTATCAGCCCAGTCACTCTTCTCCTTGTCTGGCTCTGATTCTAAAAGTGAGCTGGGCTAGGTGAAAAATTCCTGGGATAGCAGATCATGAGAAGGTAGAGTGAAGAAGGGTTGAACTCTCCTCACTCACCTGCTGCCTTAAATATTAAAATAAGGTCCCAAACACCTGCTTTATGCATGTACAGGGCAGACAAATGAACAGCAAACATGACTAGGATATGTCATGCCTAGTTTGGCCCTGATAAAAGCTCTGTTAGTATTAATCCTGTTCCATCCTTCCTCGAAGCAGTTTAGGGCAGAGGGCTATCCCATGTTATATCCATAGCAATCTGTGAAGTACCAGTAGATTAGGCACAGGGTCACCTAGTGTGCTTCATAGCTAAACAGAGATTTGAACGCAGGTCTTTCTAGTCCAAATCCAAATTATTATTCTCTCTACCACATTGGCATCTGTGGCCTAGACATGAATGTATGCCCCTAGGCAAATTTCTCAGTTTGCCTCCTGCTGAGCCTAATGCTTCTTTTCTGCTAAGGTCCTTTTGAAAAAAGTTCCTAAGCTCTCCTGTTGATGACATCACTGCTCCTGCTAGGAGAAGTTTCACAGCTCTGCTCCCCTGCAGCTACACCCCTGATCAAAATGTGCTGGATTACTCTTCAGCACTCAAAAGTAATAAGTTAGCTAATGAAGGCTACTGTACTATTGAATTATTTATTTATTTTTCACATTTTTATACCACCCTTCCTCCAAGGAGCTCAGAGTGGTGTACATGGTTCCTCCCCTCCTTTTTGTCCTCACAACAACCCTGTGAGGTAGGTGGGGCTGAGAGATAGTGACTGGCCCAAGGTCACCCAGGAAGCTCCGTGGCTGAGCAGGGATTTGAACCTGCATCTTCCAGGTCTAAGTCCGACTCCCAAACCACTACACCATCCTGGCTCCTTGAATCCCTTGAATCGTGATCTCTTTCATTTTTTTTTTTTACTAGAAGTAAAATCCAAAAATCTAGGGTGAAGAATAGACTAGCTAGAGTGAGGGTGTTACATGATTTGGGAGACCTGTAACTGCAACTTCTTTTTTTTATTTGTATTTTAAAACAACCATAGGAGTCCCTGAATTGGATTGGACTAACAGTGTTGGAGGAGGGAGCGGAGTGATTAATTGTGAAAGTGCTGTTTGACCAACAGCAGAATAGACGCCTGTACTTTCCCCAGTGGGGCAAGTAATAACTGGTGGAGCCTCCACCAGGGGGATGTTATACTGGGGAAACATGAGAGGAAGGGTTAACCTTCCTTCTTGTGCTGCAGTTCTCTGATCTAATTGGGGGCTTCCATCGTATCCCTGTTGGTGGCGGCCAGACTACACAGTGTCAGAAGGGGACCTGGTTAGGTTTTGCCTCTTTTACAGTGCTGTCCTCCCTAAGTGTAGCACTCCTCGTCCCCATAGGAAGGAATGCCCCCTTTCACTTATATGGGAAAAAGAAAAGGTCATTGTGATTCTATAGGGGGGGGGGCAGGCTATAGCTGCTCCTTGCGCCTGGTGAGCCCAGTTATTTAATTAAAATGTTTCTAGGTTGCCATTCGATCCCATTTATTTAGAGTCATCAAGGTGACTTACAATGCCCATAAAACAATAAAATACCGCTTAATCTTCTTGAGAATTAAGCCTGCTCCTAGCTGCGCCCTTTTCTCTGCATCATAGCCCCATTGAGGTGGGTAGGGTTTCTATTTCTCGGTTATGCTAAAAAGTAATACACGCAGGCAGGTAGATAGAAGATACGCGGGAGTTCATCCCTGGGCAGAAATGTGTGCTTGCTTGCACAATGAACACCTATACTATGAACCAACTGTACTCTGTGTTTTCTCCGCAGTACTATACTTGTTGTGCGGGGGCACGCGCACGTGTGCAATTTGGAATGTGCTCCTCCTCGCTGGCTTGACGGGGAAACCTCAGCAACGAAGACACGCTTCTTCCCAAGAAGTCCAGCCCCGCAAACCGCCCACTGGAAGTCAAGGCTGCGGATTTCCTGCCTCCTCCTCCTCCTCCGTCTGCGTTCCCAGAATCTGCAACTTGCAAGCAACCCTTGCAAGGCCCCGCGGCGACCACACGACGTCGCCCTCTTCCTGGAGCCAACGTTGTGTCCCAACTCCTGCTGGCTTCCTAGCTCTGCTTTGGAGGAGGCGGAGGGAGAGAAGGAGGAGCAGCCGCCGCCACAGCAGCCTCGGCAACCGCCGCCAGAGGCCGGAATTATTTCCTGGGGAAAGCGCAGCAGGCTGGGAAAGCGTTTCCGGAAGGCTGGCTACATCCCGCAGTTGGGCTTGGAAGCGGCTTGCGTGGGCAACGGCAACCTTGGAGGAAGAGAAAGGGGAGTGAGCGGGTGGCCGCCGCCCGGCGCAGCTTGGGGTGAGTCTCCCCGGGGCATGGCTCTCTCTAGGTGTCGGCGCAGCCTCTCCCTCCGCGCGTGGAATTTCGTTCCCCTGGGGCAGGGCGGGTGAGGGGTGCGTGGAAGGCGGCAGCGCTGGGGCTGCTCGGCTGGCTGTTGCTGCTCCTCGCGTGGAAGGCGCATCTGCCTCTGCCAGCTGCCACATCTGCAGCAGCGGTGCTGGCTTCGGAGCAGAATGGACGTGGCTACCTCGCTGCGGCGTCTGGATGTGACATGCGGAAAGGGGCAGGGAGATGGTTGCTTTGCTCAAGCGAGGGACACCTGGGGAAGGGGCACCCCCAGCTTTCCCGTGGCTCCATGAGCTGCCTTGGAGCCGGAGAGGTTGCGATGATGATGATGGGTTTCGGTAGGGAAAAACGCTCTTATGAGCTGCAGTAGAGCCAGCAGGGCTCTTGAGTTACACGGATCTCCAGCTCTTGGGGAGATGCAGCTTGTTGTGTGAGCCGCATTGGACTCCGGAAAGAGAAGAAGCAACTGTGGTCTCTGAAGGGGAAACGGCGTCTCAGCTGCGACGAGAGGCCAAATGGGAGGGATAGCAACCTCCGTAAAAAGTCTAGGAAGGAAGAATGCTGGTAGGGAGGAAGAAAGGAAATCGCAAGGCTGTTGCGGGGTGAAGGTAGTTTGGCAGTATGGGAATAATGAAGAGATGAAATGGAACAAGGAAGGGAAATAAAAGGAAGGAGGGTAAGAGGGAAGTGGGAAACAAACGTCTGGGTTCCTCCTGCTCCACTGACAGGTTCCACACATTTCTCTACTTTTCTCCCTGGTTCTGAATTATCACAACCTTTTGCTAGGCTGCAGTTCATGTGTTTCTCATAAGGCCCTGTGAAGCATACTGGTATTCTCATTGTCTCTGTTTTCCAGACAAGCATTCTGTTCCTATCAGATGCTTTAGTTTGCTTCTCTTAATTTCCACCTGATCTCTCTCTGTGTTTGAGAGGAGGATACACCACCCCAAGGGACAGTGCCACCCTTGGGTACATCCTTAGGATTAGGAAGAAACATGGTTATATTGTGATGTACTGTTGGAGGATCTGATAGGTGAAGATTTCTCTGGAAGAAATCTCAATCTCAAGGATTGAGATTTAGCAGATGAGATGTGGAAGTTGTAAAGCAATGGAAGATGTTTTAATTTGCAAATAAGGGGAAATGGAAAGGCTATCACCAGCAAAGGGCATGTTAAATTATTTGTTGTTGCTTTTTTGTGCACTATAATCCCTTTGTGAAACCCTAGTGAAAACGTAGATTGTAATTCTGCATCTGGAAACACAAGGATGTTGCAGAGACTGCAAATGTAGATTAAGTTAAGCTTTAACAGAAAGATGAATGGAGAAGGAAGTGACATTTCCGAGATTCAATAGGTGTTTGTCCTTTAGTTAGAGGATGCATATTATTTTTAGATTTCATTTCCGTGCCCCCGCAAGAGTCTTTTAACATATGCAGATACAAGGGGCAAAAGTGCAGCCAGTATTCTACCAATCTTCCTCAAAATGCTCAGTAAGAAATCAAACTTCTAGTTTTCTGACCAATGTATGTAAAGGCCTGGGTAAATTGACAAGCACGTGGGCTATCTTTAGACAATTAGGCTGCTTTTATCCAGGTTTTTGCCGTTCTGCCTTGACTTAGTGTCACTCCCCACATGCACCTTTAGGCCTCGCGTCAGCACAACCACAATATTTTGTTAATATACATTTCTAAGAGTGAGACTTTTGTCAACTGAGATTGATTTTAGATTTTAACATTATCTTGTTGCTGATTGACTTTATGCTTGTGTTTTGTGCTGCAAGCTGCTTTGTGATCAGTTTAAATTGTAGTATACTGTACACATTTTTGCTAATTCAGCAATCTTAACATCTTGGTGGTGGTTAAGCTTGCTAGATGCCTTTCAAATAAAGCAATGTTTTATTGTTCTGGAAGCTGCTTTTCCCAGGACTCGAGCCATCACTCTTATTTTAATACATCCCAGATCTGCAAAAACACAACAAGCTACAGGTTTACAATTATTCCCTATTTTTCCAATAATTTTTTCTTGTAACTTTAGAAATGGTACAAATGTGCTGTTAGTCTTTATATAGTTACTCCATTGAACCATAGAAGTGGCTTGGATTCTGCCAGGCCCTTGCGTCACATGGCTTCAGAACACTTACCAGTATCAACTTAATGTTCCTTTAATGAGAATTTTAAAATTGTATAATGAAAAGGCATATTTGAAAATCTTAATATACCATGATGTGCCTGATGGGACACATCTTAAAGCTTTAATTTAAGCCTGTGGAAGCAGAGAAACTTGCTAATTAAAAAGCAGATTTTTTTTAAAAAATGTGAGTTCTTTGTAGCTTGTACGGTGGCCTCCCAAATGGGTCCCATCCAAAGTAGAAATAATTTTGCACCCAACATAAAAATTAAAACTGCTTCCTTTTTTTTTTTTTTATTGTGAGGGGCTTCATTTACCATTTAATTTCTAGGATCTTGATGCATTTTATTTCACTTAAATTGAATGGTGAGGATGCGATGGGCATTGAAACTCTTTCAGAGCATCAGTTTGAAATGTACATCCAGCTGTGTTGCTGAAACCCATGCTGGCTTGAGTGTATATTATAATTTGCTCCAGCTGGGAGCACACTAAGATGTTTCTTGCTATGCCACAGGAACAATCAAAAGGAAGACTGTAATGTGGTGCCTGAATAATTTTGGCTTGGCTTCATTGTGTGGCCTTACTCCCTCTGGCTGCACTACTAGTTCTCCCTTCCCTTGTTGCCCCTGAACTTTGCTTTCTTAGCATTCTTATTCCCTCTGCCCCTGTGACTTAGCTCTGTGAATGTGTCAGCTTTGCCAAGCTCATTTGGCAAGGCTTGGTATCATTACTGTTGCTTCCCTCCAGTCTTGAGCTTGGAGATTTGGAGGGATCCATGTTCTCCGCAGGGGGGCTATTGTTTCTCATTTCCAAGGCTGAGTTGGTGGTTTCATTTGATCTTATTATGCTATTTCAGTGGCATCACTTGGGGAATGTGGACTGCATCAGGTGAACCCTCAGTGGCCAAAATTGTGGAAACCTTTTGGAAATTGTATTTATGAATAATACCGTAAAGTTATAGATTGGGGTGGCCAACCTTCTGCCATTAGAGCCTCTGCGTTCTTAAGAGTTGTGTAGAAGACAGAATCTTGGCAGCTGCAGTTGCTGATGGTGCTGCTAAAGCAGCTGCACCTGCTGAAATGCCCTCACCTATACAACCATTAGAGGGCCAGGAGCATTCATGCTGAAAGGTTGACCACCCCTGTTAGATCATTGGAAAGGTAATTTGATATAGAATGTAATGAAACAAATCGCTGGTGCCTCTTTAAGTATGCACTGTGCCCTTCTCTCCCCACGGTGACCACGTAAACAATAACTGCCCGAGGAGGAGGAAAATAAAATATGATTTTTTATGTTTTTAGTTTGTATTTTATTATTGTTATACATTGATTTTAGTTTGCTTGTATTGTTTTTATGTTTTAATATCTGGTCAGCCATCCTGGTGGCCCTTGTGCAGGGTTGAAAGGCATGGTAGGAATCTCTTGTATAATGTAGAGCAGTGATAAATTGAGTTGAATGTAGTTATTCTGTGGATATTACTGGTTATGTACACTCCTAGATCTAATTTGAGCACATGATATCCCATTAAGGAGGAGGTCTGGGCAGCTGTCTGAAATGGTTGAAGTTTGTGGAGTTTTTTGCTCAAAACTAAAAGCCACAGTGCTTAGGTTTATGATCTGTATGCACTGTGAATATTACCTGTTGATATAGTCTGTAGATTTAGTGTGGCAGTTCTTTGCTGCACAAGTCTATATTCTTAATATTTGTTGTGCAGAAGCTTGTTAATAGCACTGTTGGTATCATATCAAAATACAGCAGTCACTTAAAACCAAGCATTATTTTGTCCTAATATATTATAGCTAGAATGTTTTACTTGCTTGTATGAAAAAATACTTAGTATAGCTTTTTTTTAAGAGCAGACTTCCTGTAATATCACTTCATTAAGTGCTTGAAAACTTGACAATAGCTAGGATTTCAAAAGCCCTAGGCTGCAGTCCTATACACACTTACTTAGGAGTGAACCCGCATCTGAGTAGACATGCGTAGGATTGCGCTGCTACTTACTCACTCGACCCCATTCTTTAAAAACATGTTAAATAGAAGATCATTGTTTTGGTTTTTTCAAGTCGGGGTTTGATGCTGTAATTTTAACACTTCGTTATATTTCTTGAGGTGCTTCTCATTCTTGCATACAGAAACGTATGAAGCTTTTTTCATACTGAGTCCATTCGTCTGTCTTACTGCATATTGCCTGCTATGATTGGCAGCAGCTTCCTATGTTTCCCAGACGGAGGTCTGTCCTAGCCCTGCTACCTCAAATCTTTTAACTGGAGATGGCAGGTATTGAACCTTGAAGTCTTCTGCATGCAGAGCATACGCTCTACCACTGAATTATGGTTCCTCTCAAGACATGTTGATTCGTTTACTGCAGCAGTTCCCAAAGTGTGCATTGTGACGCACTCCCACGGCTCAGGGGCGTTGCGGGACCCACACCGGGTGAGCCACTCAACAGTGTGACTGTGACGTGGAAAACCGCGGAGCAGATGTTGTGCTTCACCAGCTGTGCGTCATGTGCGGTGTGTTTTGGGCCTGCCCAGCCTCACCTGTTTTACGCTGATTTTGAGGTCTCCGTAGGCTGCAGAACCCAAAGTAAGTGCCGATGTCATTGTGTCATGCGTCACCGGCACTTACTTCTGGGTTCCACAACTGGCACCAGCGGGGGGGGGGAGGGGCGTCGTTAGGGCCATAAGTTTAGAAACCACTGGTTTACCCTAACATTGTATTTTTTGCATTTTGAATACATGTATGGTGCAAAGCAATCAGTTTCTTTCCAAGGGATACAAACTGGCAGCCATCTTTTGTAAATGTATTGATGTAAAAGCAGGGTGTAAATTTGTTATATCAGTGGTTGTGAGTGACAATTATTGGATAATGTACAATGCTCCTTGGCTGTAGATGTATGTTGTTTTTCTCCAGTCCAAAGAACATTTTCTATGAAATCACCCCCAAATTACTAAATTGTAATAATTTGGACTGACTGACTTTGGCACGACTTAACTAAACCTTTTACCTT
Organism: Plestiodon gilberti rubricaudatus; assembly: GCA_026170595.1. Classification (NCBI taxonomy): domain Eukaryota; kingdom Metazoa; phylum Chordata; class Lepidosauria; order Squamata; family Scincidae; genus Plestiodon; species Plestiodon gilberti. Next base: position 73,906,335 of record JANXHW010000005.1, on the reverse strand, counting down.
GAACAAGTCAAATCCATTTGCCGAAATGATGGGAGAGGGAGAGATACCATGTGGAGTATTTAATTGACAGAAAATCAGCAACTTGAGCCATGCCATGCAGTATTCAATGCCTAATTATTTTAAAAGGCCTGGTCAGTGAGTACGTCAAGTGTAATGAATGAAAACCTTTTATTGCAAGCTTACTTTATTATTATGGCGATATAATGCTAATCCTTCCTCCAAATATGTTTTTACCAAGAAATAATTGGCAATTTGGCAATTGTACATGAGTAGTATATAGTAGTATATAAAATAGTCTTCTCGTGGCCTGGTTGCATAATGGCTTGAGCCCCTTCCTCCACGAGCTGAAGCTTGCTGGTTCTAGCCCTGTTGCTGGAGGGAGCTGGAGGCTGTACCTTAAAAAAAATGTGTGGAGGGGGGGGGCTATGGCTCAGTGGCAGAGCACCTGCTTTGCATACAGAGGGCCCCAGGTTCAATCCCTGGCATCTCCAGGTAGGGCAGAGAAAAATTCCTGTCTGAAACTCTGGAGAGCCACTGCAATTCTGTATTGCCAGTATGGCCCTAAATGGACCAATGGTCTGATTGGGCTGCTTCCTGTGATAGCCGTCAAGTCAGAAGAAAGGGAAACGTATATTTTGTACTTGAAAGAAAGTTCTTGCCTACTTAATGCTACGACTGCGGGACTGTGTGCGAGTTCCGCAGACAGCTTGGGCCCCATTCAACCATACCTCTAGTATCGGAGCAGTCTCTGTGTGGAATGATCCACTCCACAGTGGTATGAATACTGGACTCTGTGGGCAGAGCCAGTCATATTTTGGGTTGTTTTTTCCCCCCATGTGCTTGTCTCCTGGCCAGGATATCAGTTTCTCAAAATGGTCTTAACACTTTACAACTGGGCAAAGAGAGAACAGTGAAAAGTACCTTCCTCCTGTATCACTCCTTCTTTTAATCTTCAAAGTATTTGCTAGGTAGAAGATATGTGATGCAGATGAGATCCAGCTGAGCAGCAGCAGCAGGAGGAGAAGATTACCAGCCTTAAACTTCACAGCTGCAAATTCAGGGGCTGCTTCACAAGAGAATGGCAAATAGCAATGGCTTGGTTGAGTGAAATGGCTATTGCAGAACAATTACTGATGATCACGCTTATTTTTCTTATTTGAGTCCAGCATCTGTAAATGAGGAAGTAAGCTTGTCCAGGGATGAGCTGACTATTGGGTCACTGTCTAAGTGGTTTTGGATGTTTAGTGCTACCTGTGCTTGTGTGGGTTATTAATTAATTAATTTAATTAATTTATACCCCGCCTTTCTCCTGGTAAGGGCACTGAAGGCTTAATCCATAAGGGCACTGAAGGCCTAATCCATAACTTCACTATGTCATGCAGCAAGGCAGGGTGCTGTGCAGGTGTGTACTCCCTCCCCCCCCCCCCCACCTTGGCGCACTCGACCCAGAAAACCCCATCATATTTGGGATCCAGTGTCTAAGGACAGGGCCCTGCGGTCCTGTCCTTCTGGGGACTCTATTGACTGCCAGGAAGGAAATGTCACTAGACTTCAGCCAGGAACCACATAATAATTGCTCTTTCTGGCCACTGCAGCATCCTTAGAAGGGACATGACAGCAGTCCTTGTTGGTCTACAAGCCTGGCGGCAGCTTGTTAAGGCTGACAAAACATGGGAGTGCCTACATGTCATGCTACAATACTGTCCGTACTGCCCAGCAGTATGGTTGTAGATTGGACCTTCAGTGAAAAAAAGTCAAAATCTAGTAATACCTTTATGTATTAAGAGCAACCAAAAATGACACACACAACTCTGTGCTGCAAGCTTTTGAATTTACAAGAACCCTTCACCAGACTGGACGTTAAGCAATGAACGTAGAGTTCTTGAATACTCGCTGCACAGGTTTTTTTGGTATCATTTGTGGCTGTTCCTAATAAATAAAGGGATAACTAGATGTTGACTTTTGGCTTTTTCTATAGACCACCATGGCTACCTATGATTTTCAGTGAAAATCATAACACTGAAAATCATAACACAAAAGAAATAACAATCAGACATGTTTCTGGATTTACCTGCAACAAGAACACTTTATTATAATGCACCAAACAGTGCAATTATTCAGTAGATAACAGTTAAAAACAGCACATGCATAACCAAGTAGAAGGGCAAAATAGTAAATTCTTTAAGACAGAAAGGAGAAAACAAGCCAAGTGATAATAGGGACAACAAAGAAAAGTGAAGTTGGTTTAAAGACTGCAAGTTTTAAAAGGGATTATTTGAGTTGGCATAGTCACACAGGAAATCAGAAGAAACACCCCAGGGACCGATACGTTTTCCATGTGTGTGAGGAAACTACTTTAATGACTTTGCTGTTACACTTGAACAAGCTTGGTAAATAGGACTGTTCAGAGTTAACAGTCCTCTGGATGACTAGTATTTCACAATTAAGAAGGAAGTAACGAGGAAATGGTATAGCTTCTGGTTCATACATACGGATGCTCTTCTCAAGTGCTGGAGGAAAGCAAGACACTGGAGGGTAGCAGTTGCCTAGTTCTCATCATTAGAAAGTGAACCGGTTGGGCCCAGAGTTTACTGGAAGGCCTTGAAGCAAAGAGGTCTTGTCAAAGAGCACAGTGGGAGGTAGGATTGTTCCTGAATCTTTACTAACCTAAACTATCAGAGCAGAGCACAAAGACTCTTCTGTTGATCATTTATTTTCTGTATACCTTTCCAAAGGTCCCTGAGTGCATGTCAGTAATTCAAAACACTGATGATAAGACAATAGAATAAAGGCTGAAAAACAATATAGACTGAAATCTGTGGGGCTCTCATCCCTACATATAAATAGGCTTACCAGATCCATACTGGGACAGATTGCTAGACCTTTAGGAGCATGAGTATGGACAGGTGTAGCTGGTTAAACCCTTAGAGCACAATCCTAGGCGTGTCTACTCAGAAGCAAGCCCCACAGTGTGGCTTGCTTCTGAGTAGACATGCCAAGGATTGTGCTCTAAGGGTTTAACAAGCTACACCTGTCCGCATTCTTGCTCCTAAAGGTCTAGCTAGCACTCGGTCCGGTATGGGTCTGGTAAGTCTACATATAAACCTGCCTAATAATTATATAGTACTTTATTACCAAATGAGAGTTGCTGGCTGACACTTGGAAAGTCCCTGCTTGGCCTGATATTCTAGCTATTCGTAGTTCTGGAGAAGGGACATGGTCTGCCTGCCACCTGCCATGTAATCTCTATATGGTGACCAGGTTCCAAACTTGAGAAGTGCAGGTGCAAAGCATTCCCCATAGTAGATACTTTTTTTTTTAGCTGAGCATCTGTGCATCTGTTAGCTGAGCACTAGCCCAAACTTCTGATTTTTATCTTGACAAATACCACCAAGGAGAACACACTACAGTAGGCTTACCAGATCTCTAACCGGGACAGAGTGCTAGACCTTTAGGAGAAGGAATGTGGGCAGGTGTAGCTTGTTAAACCTTAGAGCACAATCCTAGGCATGTCTACTCAGATGCAAGTCCTACTGAACACAGTGGGGCTTGCTTTTGAGTAGACATGCCTAGGATTGTGCTCTAAGGGTTTAACAAGCTACACCTGCCCACATTTCTTCTCCTAAAGGTCTAGCACTCTGTCCCAGTTGGAGATCTGGTAAGCCTACACTACAGGTATTTCAGGGGTTCTCAGACTTGCAATCTGACTCCCCTCTGCCATGCAAAGAAGCTGACTAAGCTTTCCTTGATAAAACTAAAGGAAGGGTCGCAAAGGTGTGTGTTTAATGCATGTTCACAATGCATTTTTATCCTGTGGAGGCTCTGCTCATAAGGAAGCTTGCATGTGATAAATTTATTGCAGGATTTTCATCATTGTTATAAAGTTTTATTATTCACAAGCGCATAATGTTTTCTAGCAAGTAAATGCTGCAGTCACTGCCCACCCATTGGCGATGTAATAAACCGGGTACAAAACAAAAAAGGGAATTGGAGGGAAGGGGGGAAAATTCAGGTCTCAGTTCTAACACAAAGGGCCCAATCCTATACAACTTTCCAGTGCCAATGCAGCCGTGCCAATAGGGCAAGCACTGCCTCCTGTGCTGGTGGAACAGTCATGGAGGCCTCTTCAAGGTAAGGGAATGTTTGTTCTCTTACCTCGGGGCTGCATTGCAGCTGTATTGGTGCTGGAAGGTTGGGTAGGATTGGGCCCAAAGTCACAGAACTATTGTATTGGCCAGGTGTAATAGCGACAGAAGGAGAAGAGGAGCTAAATGGCAGTCTGCCCCATCTGAACCAAAAAGAGGGGGCATCGTTGTCTCACCTCATTCTCTGACGCAGCCAGGTGATCCAACTTAACCCAAAGTAAAGGCTTGACTGATGCTCGTCCTGGAGCCAATGTTTCTGGCAAATGTACCACAAAAGCAGTCCAAAACATGAGCATGTGCCATTCCACTGTGCGCCACAGCACCTATGCAGTCCCTGTGTGATTTTGTCTCTAGTCTGCTGGGCCTGGGATGCAGGGCAGCAGTGTGGGAGAGGACTGTAAGCTTGACTGTGCTGCATAGTCTTGAAAAGAAAAGCAAACCCCCAAACAATGGAAAGAGATTTCTTTTTCTTTTTCCATATACAGTTAGTCAGTGGAACAAGGACAGCTTCCCCCCTCAGTTCTGTTCCACAAGCCTTCTTGGGTTTGAGAGATGTTGAAAAGCCTCTCAGTTAGTGCAGAAATCAATGAGATAAATGCACCTTCAAGTCCTTTCCTGAATGTTCTGGCCTTCTTTAGCTGAATAACTCCTGGAAACTTCAACCACAGTCAAATAATAAAACTTGAGGTAGCCCAGTTTAATAGCTGGCATTTCAGTTTTCAGGGACAATAAGCTAAAACTGATCTGTGCGTTTGGAATTGGAGTCTTTAATTTCTGTTTGATAAATTGCATCACTCCTGGGAAGCATTTACAGTCTGTTTCAGGAAGCGCAGAGGAAGTCTTAAATCTGGATTATTTGACTGGTATGCATGTGTCAGGGTTTAAAATAAGATTCCTAATGCACGTCAAATAGTACACAACAGCTGCACAATCAAGAGTGGATCAGGTTAACAGCTGTGTAAAAACATTTTTGTGCCTTGCGATTTCTGAATCTGGATTCTTTCTAACAAGGAGTCAGACCCTTAAAAATTTGGGTTGTTGAGGTTTTTTTTTTTTTTTTTTTTAACTCCTGGTTCAGGCACTAAGTTTATAAAGAGTTTCAGTAACCAGTTCAAACACTTTGAACCAATTTTAGATGCATTTAATGTAGAATATCAAACTTTTTTGCTTGCAATGTAACTATGAAATGAATGTGGTGATTACTATTTAATTGAAAATTATTATTTTTTTAAAAACCTGTTTAAATTTTTAAAGGTTTTTACAAACGGGGTGCATGCAACAGATAAACAGGAAATTAAAATATCAATCATACAGTTGCAATTTTAGGTACCTGATTATTGAGCCAATTTATTTTTTAAAGAAGCTATCACTTGGGGGGAGTTGGTTCAGGTTCAAGGCAATCAGTAGATTTTAGGTTTGGGTTCAGTTCCTATTCACTGAAAACCTCTCGGACCTATCTTGGGGGATTCAGGTTCAGATTCCCTGCTTTCCAAATTGGAATATTGAACAAGAATGAAAGAGATTCTTTTTTTAGATTGTGAGCCCATTTATTTATTTATTTAAGGAATTTGTAGCCCGCCTTTCTCCTGAGGGCACTCAAGGCGGCTTACAACATATTAAAATACATAAACACATTAAAACAATTAAACACATTAAAATAATTAAAACACTTAAGATTAAAAAAACAACCCCAGTGGGTCACCAGCATTTACATATATTAAAACCATTTGTTAAAAGGTCAGCCCACTATGTCAGACATTAAAAGCAGTCCTGAGTAAAAACGTCTTAAGGCCCTGCCGAAAGGCCTCTAAAGAGGGAGTTGTTCTTAATTCCAAGGGGAGGGAATTCCACAATTGGGGTGCCACCGCCGAGAAGGCCCTACTCCTTGCCGCCATCCCCCTCACTTCCGCCAATGGCGGCACGGTCAACAGGCCCCCCCCTGATGACCTCAGAGTACGGGTCGGATTATAAGGAAGGAGGCGGTCCCTCAAATACCCTGGACCCGAGCCGTTAAGGGCTTTAAAAGTCAAAACTAGCACTTTGAATTGTGCTTTTGGGACAGGGAGCCATTTAATCATTTGATTTTGTCTGTAAACCGCTTTGTGAACTTTTTGTTGAAAAGTGGTATATAAATACTGTTAATGTTAATAAGATTCCTCTCCTGTATCATCTCAATTCTGTTTTTTTCTTCATAGCATAAAAGTGCATCTAAAATTGTATGCAGAATTATTTTTAAATGGTGGTATTAATCCAAATTAATCAAGAATACTGTGCAAAAAAATCTTTTGGGCAGGAATAAAATACACTGAGAACCCAATCCAAACTGCATGTTAAATTTAAGGGAGTAATTCTAATGGAAGAGTATGTTTGTGTTTGATAGTACAGTATTTCGGTGATGCACTTCATTCAAGGAGTTTAGAGTAGCGTGAGACTCCCAGATAGCTTCCCTTCTAGGCACTGGTCAAGCACACAGTTTGACTTCAGTAGTGGAACTTCTCTGTATACCTTCATCCTTAGGGTACAAGTGCTTCTTTAACTACCAGCAACCATTCACAGTTCCGCTAGAGGGTATCCATTTTTAAGGGAGAAAATTAAACTGAATTCATGTTAAAATTGTACATATCCGGCCACCAGAGTGGTGAAGAAGACTGAATATTGTCAAGTGAGATGTTTAGAATAAGATGCACAGTTTTGTGAGTTACATAATAAAGCGAGTCACATCCAGCTGATTAGCACTGAATGTTTGACTGAGAACTGATTTGACTATGCATCTAGTTATAAATGTTAAAAAGAGAAAGCTCTGAAGAAAAAAATAAAGATTCAAAAAGACCATGGAAGTTCTTTTATATGTACAGTGCTGTGTGTCCTTGGTCAGTGACGAATGTTTTAAGTGTCAGAATGGACTTTGTCCTTGGGTGAACCTTTCAGACACATGTTAACATGTGCACACGGGGGAGATCTATTTTGTGAACTGGGACCGTGTACAGTGGCCAGTGATGCAGCTTAATGGTTCGGCAGGGAAGGACAAGGAAGGCAAGGGTGAACTTGCAACAAACCAACTTTTATTGTGTGAATACATTTTGGCCCTCCACATCTACGGGGGTTCGGTTCCTGAACCTCCTAAGGATGGCAAAAACGGCAATAAATGAAATTCACGTTGGGGCGGCACCACAGCACCTTATTTTTCAGCTGCTCTGGGTCCGCTGTCGCTTCTTGGCTCCCGCACACCTTCTAAGTAGTCCAAACTGCTGCAAGTAAACAAAAAAAAAACACGGTGAAAAGCGACTTCAGTTTCGCGTGGTGACTGGAAGTTGCTTTTGATCGTTTTTTGTGTACTGTTTTCGGCAGTTTGGACTACTTAGAAGGCGCGCGGGAGTCGAAGCAGCTGTGGGCCCAGCGCAGCTGAAAAATAAGGTACTGTGATGTCGCCCCCGGGGGGACTCTACTTCCCGGGTTAGCCATCCATGTTGAGTCAAATCCGTGATGACTAACGCACGGATGAGGAGGGCCCACTGTATTTTTAAAAATGCAGAGACAACACTTCAATGTCTCTTAGCCATTCGCATGATCAGGCCCTAAATGTAAGTGGTTGCTATAGACAAGACAAAGAGAGACAGCAGGAGGAAATCCTTAAAAGGGAAAAGGGGTGCATGATGGTGCAAGCAAGGGGGGGAAGGCAGAGGGAAGGATGTAGGGAAATTAGGAGGATGTCCTGGAACTGAAGAACTGGGGGGATTTACAATAGCGGGAAGGAAGGGGGAGAGAAAGGAAAGGAGTGAGAAGGGTTCCCAGGGATCTGGCCTCAGCAAGAGACTGTGGCTGAATTGTGGTTCTCCTGTGTCATGTCTGGTTTGGTCCTGAGAGCTGCATCCCACTGTTGGCATTTCATCTTTTACAATGATGCCTGCCACCTTGATGCAGAATGTAGCAAGTCCACAATTTGTCTTGATTGACTGCATTATTTGATGCGATTCGCCAGTGATTTTTTAATTTATGCAGCGGGCTTTGTGGCTTAGTTTTAAAACAAAAAATGTGTGTGATGTTATCTACACAGTTGCTTTCAGAATACTTCAAGAAGAATTAGAAGCAATCAAAGATTTTAATAGAAAACCTAGAGAGTAGCTCCAGGGCATTTTGCGGGTACAAACGTATTACCTTTGCTAATTACAGATTTGATCTGGAAACCTGCACAATTCTTTTTTTTTTCTGAATTAACTAGCATTCTCAGGAGAGGATATTACGCTTATGGAGCAATTTAAACCTACACAAATAATTTCTGGTGTCTGTGTCGCATTGTGCTTTCTTAGCTTCAAACAGTACTACCATCCTTTCTTTTAGAACTTTTCCTTCAAAACAATAGCAGTGGGGCATTCTTTTGGATTTGGGGAGGGAGGATCTATCAAGGTCAAAAGACCTGCTCCTGGATTCATTGAAGGTTAAATTGTTTTGCCTTTTTTAAAAACCAAAAACCAATGTGTGTGAAGAGAATTTGTTGTGATTATTTTTAATACCTCGTAGTAAATATTGTGGTATTAACACAGGATAGACCCCCTCTTTTTTGGGGTGGTGGTCATGCATATGTAATATATAGGTTCATTTAACTGTTTATAACTAGTGTCACTCAGGGCTGTACTACTGTTCACAGTTGATGTGGGGAACACTGGTTCTCCCCCCTCCCGAGTTTTCTACAGCAAGTCTGTAAAGTATAGCAGTAATGCATGCGCATACCCCTTTCGTACACAAGTGTGTTTCTTAGACATATGTACACAAGTGTTTAATGATGCATTTAATGATCTAATACCTCCCATAACGCTGCTTGCTTTAGAGCGGATTTGTTACAGAGCTCTTTGTCTTTGAGTGATTGAGAGCTTTTCTACCCAATGTGGAGTCGGGGCCAATCAATTCCTGTTTCCTGTCTACTAGATTGACAGAAAATGAGAGCTGATTGTCCCGGAATGCACTGCTCCCAGTGACTAGAATGGATGTGAGTCGCACCAGGACAATGAGTGCCACGCATTCTATAGCATTGTTTCAAACTGTGCTCGACTTTCCGGAGCTGATCCCCCATGTTATGTGAGGTATCGCTGTATGTGCCTGTATTCTGCATTTTTCAACATAAAACGGTTTGCCCTCCACAACAGTTGTAATATGTAGCACTGTCCTCAATAAGTGAGAGTGAGCAGGCTAAAGATGTACTGTCGGCCTGTTACGCGCAGGACCCCCATGGATACCATGAAACCGCAGATGCTCGGAACCCCTTTAAAAATGTTTTAATAAGTAAGAAAATGGTCTTCCTTCACGTGGGAAAATCGCTCCGTATGCAGGACAGTCTTCTGTGCTTCAAGAAGCCACTTCAGGGTCGCGCGACAGCCTCCCTTCGCCCTGGCTTGCCCAGTGCGATGCATTCTGGGGCGAGCCAGGGCAAAGGGAGGGAGATCGCGTGACCTGGAAATGGCTTTTTGGAGCACAGAAGACTGCCCTGCAAATGGAGTGATTTTGCCGTGCAAAGGCAGGGAAAACCATTTTCTTACTTATTTTTACTTTTTAAAAGGGTCCCCCATATCTGTGGCCTCTGTGGATGCTGAGATCTGCGGATGCCAGACCCACGAATAATGTGGGTCCACCTGTACAGTATTTGATTATTTCTCATGAACACCTCTGGTGTGAAACATGGTGTGGGGGAGGCATTGTGGTTTACCCTCCACTGCTAAACAGTTCCCTTGGTGAAGATCTTACATGATGTTCTCAGTGAAAGTTTGTCCCAAATATGTTCCTTAGTAAAACATACAATTACTAACAGAAAGGTTTAAGCATGCATGCATGCACACATGCTTATGTAATGTACCTTTTGCTGCTTCATTTCCCAAGTAGATTTTTAAGTTGAACCTCTAAAAGTTCTAAAATCAGGGTTGTGCAGAGTCTCATCTTTGTCAAAGGAGCTATTGAATATGAATGACCTGTCTGCTAGGCTGAGTTCATTTCAAAGGACCTTGGACATATTTTCATCAAGGGATGGAGGATTTTTGGGACATGGTTTTAAGGAAACTCTTAAGATCTCTGAATGTACCCCCATTTTTTGTTCTGTTAAAACTGCAGAGCTAGAAATGGTCCTAGGAGGATTGTAGCATAATGGTGTTCGTGACGGGATAATTTGTTTTTTTAAAAACAAACAAAAAAGAAATTGGCTCTTCTTAAAGCTGTGTCTGCGTTGCCAAGCATATTATAATAAAACAGACTCTGCTTTGTTCCATTTTTGTCTCTTCTTCAGAGATTTATGATATTATGTGGTAATTAAAAAGAAAACCCCTCTACTTGCATAAAACAACTGATCCAGCCTTAGCCTGGGAGATATGTTCTCAGCGACAGGCCCTCAGATTCCAGGGGTCTTGCTATTTTTAAGTTGCAGCTAAAAATGAAATGGTTTTGCAGTTACATTTTTCATAGTTAAAACGTTTTATTTTGGGCTGGGGAAGTGGGTGTGCTGTTCGCTAATAGTGCTGGCATTCCCAGGACCTCAACATCTTCTCTAGGGATTATTCAAGAGCAAATACTTGACATCTGCACTGTTCATCATATTTTAGATGCAGGAGTACATTTGTGCGCCTGGAGAACAATCATATTCAGTTGTCTTGTGTGTTCCTTTCTTTCTTGTACCCTGGGCAGAGCTCTGGGGTGAAAGAGGCCCAGTTCTGATAAAAAAATTGAAGAATGTGGCTTCATGTTTTTCTTCATACTCCCAGTTCATATGAATAAAAAATTGAAGATTGTGGCTTCATACTCTTCTTTTCCATCAATGTCCCTTCTTGCTTCTGTTCATGTTCTTAATGAGAGAGAACACATGAGGTATATCAAACTCAAGTAACTTGCTGGCAGTCCCCTTTCTGGCCAGTTCCCCACTCCCCATCATCCAGTTCCCCACTCCCCATCATCCCACAGAGTGGCCCTATTCTGCCTCGTTGCTGACTAGGGCTGTACATACAGTATTTTCTTGAGACTGAGCCCTGTTATTTTCTTGAGACTGAGCCCTGTTGAAGTTGGTGTGACCCACGCCTGTGAAAACCATGTACAGTATAGAATTGTGTATGCGCCCCACTGAAAGCAATGGAACTAATTAATAGTGTCGGTTGCAATCCCCAAACTATGACCTGTGAGCCACATCCAGCACATCAATATACGGTACTTTGACCAGGCTGCTGAGCTCAGTGGTGTTTGAATTATGTGCCTCCTTCCATCCTCACCTGCTATCTTGCACCTTCTTCCTTCTGCTGGATGAAGCTGGGTTGCTCTCACTGAGGGCTCAGCTGAAAGAGAGAGCAATCATCCCTGTAGCTTCAAATATTAGTCTGCTATTGGGAAGATTCAATGTATGTGTATATTCTATAGTTGACCTGTTCTGGTCCACCATAAAAAGGAGACTGAATAATGGGGTCCTGGCACCTAAAAGTTTTGGGAACCCTTTACTTCACTTATGTGGAAGTGAGCCCCGTTGAACTCAATAGAGCTTACGTCTGAGTAGACATGCGTAGTCTTGCATTGTCAGTTGATTAACTTGTTTCAGTGGAACATTGCTGTGGCTGGATTAGGCTGCTTTTATCAACCTTTTATCTTCCTGTGAGGTTTCACCTCTTATTGCCTTGGCCCTAGGTTGCTCTTGATTCCCTTGATCTCGTTCTGTTTCATTAACCATTGTATATTTGTTTTTCACATTAAGATTTTTGTATAACATTTATGCCCTTGTAATTTGGGGTAAAGTGTTAAATATTTCTTTGCGTTTTGAGTGCTGCTTAAGTCTTTTTTTTCTTTCTGAAATTATAGATCAAAAATGGGTGCATAAACCATGCCAAACATATGAGATTATAGTAGGGGGAAATTTTGATACTTTATTAGCCCTCAAAAAGCCCATCTGTGAGCAGTGAACAGAAACGAGCAGGGATGTGGATCGAGTCCAAGTCTCAAGTCAAGTCCCAAATCTTTGCCCCCAGGTCCCAAGTCTTTTGTTGTGAGTCCCTATCTATTTAATGGTGAAAACGGGTTTAAACCTGTCTAAATTTCGACTTGTCGTAAAAGGCTCCGAGTCTCGAGTCACGTCTTTCGAGTCTTTTACAATCGCCGAGTCAAGTCACTGATGCGATTTGAGTCCAACTCGAGTCCGAGTCAATAGAATCAAGTCTACATCACTGGAAACTAGTGACCTGTAGCCATGGTTTACAGCAGGGGTGGGGAACCGGCGGCCTGCGGGCCGGATTCGGCCCCAGGAGCGATCCGGTCCGGCCCGCGCGAGACCGGACCCGAATCAATCAGGTCCAGCCCGCGCGAGCAGACCGGAGGCTCCGCCAGCCCCGCCGGCCCCCCTGCGCGCTCACCTCGGCGCTACTCCTTTCGAATCTGGCTGCTTCTCTGTGCAGAAGCAGCTGGATTCGAAAGGAGACGTGCCGAGGGGAGAGCGCGCGGCACGCTCACCTCACGCGACTCCTTTGGAACCCGGTTGTTTCTGCGCATGAGCAGAAACAGCCGGGTTCAAAAGGAGTTGCGTGAGCAGCGCGTGTGGGGCCGGCGGCGGCCGCCGCCTGAAAAAGGTAAGGAGAGAGGGGGAGGTAAAAGCAGGGGGGCGGTGGGTGGGTGTGCGCCCCCCCCGGCGCGTGCTAACTATTTCCGATGGAGGGGCACACGGCCCGCGGGACATTTTCCCCATGGGAAAATGGCCCTCCATCGGAAATAGGTTCCCCACCCCTGGTTTACAGTCATATGGGGTTACAGATACACCACACATCAAATCCCATCCCCAATGCTGTCTGTCACATGCTTGTCTTTCTTGTACACCTCCCCCCACTGACTCTTGACTGTCCTTTGTCATTTATCTCAACCATCTTCTGTTTCTCTATCTCTGTCCTTCCCTCTCTCCATTGTACTCTTCCCTGATACATGTGGTGGTAGTAGCAGGGCTTCACCACTACAATCGCAATACAGTACATAAGATTTGCAGTTTATGAGCGAAGATCACCCTTCTCTCCCTCATTACCCGCAGTATCTAACTATATAGGCAGGGAAGTTTGTTTCTCAGAGATCTCCACCTGAAATGCATATCTGCATCTTAGCAGGGCTGGCCCAAGACCTCCTGATGCAGCATGCAAATGCTGCCCCCCTTACCCAATGATGTGCTAGCACCTGTATTTCCCACTCTTCAATGTTTTAGCTCAGCACTCTCCTCCCCTTCACATTTCCTCTTCTTCTCTGTCCCCCTCTTCCTTTTCCAGACCAGAGGAGCAGTGGCGCCTAGTAGGCGGACAGAGATGGGCGCCCCCCCCCAATTGCTGCCTGAGGTGACCACTTCAGTTGGATTCATGGATGGGCTGGCCCTGTATCTTACTGTTCCTTCAAGAAACTCAGAGTGGCATAGGAAGGGTTATTCCATTTTATCTTCCTGACCAACCTTACAACAGAAGTTAAGCCTTAAGAGCTACTTACCCAAAGCCACCCGTGAATGAGTGGGGATGTGAATCCACATCTTGCAGAAGGACAAGTGTAGTGGTGATAGTTGGGGTTAGAGAGGAGTGCAAAATACAGAAAGGGAAACCAGGAGTAAGTTGCATTTACCCCTAGTATGCATGAACCGTTAAACTAGGGAGAAAAATACCCAAGAAAGGTGTGTCATTTTGCCTCAAAACATTTCTGTCTTGTCCCTTTTCTTCTATATAATCCTCCCTTGTTCTCCGGTAGGGCCAGCAATTTGCCCAGCCAACTTTCATAACTGGGTAGGGGGAAGTAAAGGCTTCCAAGCCTTGAGCACAATTCTCTTGGCAATTAATGTGGCTCTTTGAATTCATGTTTGTGGTTGGTTTTAGTGAAAGCTCAGTGGCAGGTAGCCCAGTGTCAGATGTCTTTAAGACCCCAGAGCCAAGCTGATTTGTCTAGTCCTTGCTTTCACTCTGCTTGCAAGTATTCAATCTAGACTTTGTCCCCTTTGTTTATTCGTTCAGTCGCTTCCGACTCTTCGTGACTTCATGGACCAGTCCACGCCAAAGCTTCCTGTCGGCCGTCGCCACCCCCGGCTCCCCCAAGGTCGAGTCAGTCACCTCCAGAATATCATCCATCCAACTTGCCCTTGGTCTTCCTTTTGCCTTCTACTTTTCCTAGCATTAGCATCTTCCCCGGGGTATCCTGGAGAATATCCTGGTATCTTTGTCCCCTACTCTCTTCATAACCAGTTGCAGAGAAATGTTGTTGGCTTTCTCGATAGGGACAGAACTTTCAGAATGTCCATAATTGGTGAGAAGTATTGAACCTGCATTATGGCCAGAGTTGGAGGTCAACGTAAGTCTGAAACAAATATATTTTTCACTCTGTCTGGAGTGAACATAAACCTTTCCTTCTTCAGTGACCTATAATCCTGTTAACTTGTGGGTTGATAAAGGAATCTTCCCATTTTCTCTGTATGAGAATTTATCGTTCTTGCAGAGGGCTGCACTGCGCTCAACAGAGATTTGGTAGTGCTTGTAAAGGTCATATTTTTAAACCTGGATAGTGATGTGGATCTTCTCCTGGGAAATTTTGAATTGTAAAATTTGCTGATGTTGTGAAATGGATTGCAATCTGATTGAACGTGTTTGGATTATTTGTACTTCTAGTTTTAATTTACCCCTCTTGAACCCCCCCCCCCCAATTTATAGATATACTGTATAGACTCTGTGTGTCAGAACGTTACGATGAAAAAAAATTCTGGAGCATGTTCTGCTCCACATCACTGAAATTTGGAGATCTCCAACCCTACCTCATGTACAGCGAATGTTATAGGTAGGTTGTTCCACCATGGGCTGCATGGGGCGAACTTGGTGGCATCAACTAGGTAGGGAATTAGGCAAACTTGCATTATACCTACAGTAACCAATCAATCAACCAACCAACCTTTATTGGCATAACATAACAAAAACAAAATATAAAGAGTAATAATAATACGTAACACAATAAACAAGCAAAAAACACCCCCCAAAGCATGAGAAAAGGGAGGCATAACAAAATAAACAGTTAACAATCCTTTTACCTAGGTTCCATAATGTTGGTCACTATAACCACTCTACGTTCCATGGTTAGTTGAAAAAAATTAGCTACAATAATTGACTTGTGGACTGTTAGGTAGCTTGCTTAGAGAAGGTAAATCTGAGGTTGTGATATCAACCCACCTTGCTGGGTTAAGAGAGTCGAATTTTGCAGTTGCTGTATTGGATCAGCCTTTTGAAATCTGGATAGTTAAGCTAAACTGTTGTAGAATTGAATTACCGACTAGAATTAATTGGAAAACATAGATTGATTTGGAGTAAAGTATTAGTCTGTCCCCATTATGAGAGACATATCTGCTGTAAGTGGAGAGTTACCATAGATGTATATCATCAGGGCAGCGAGTCCTCTGCGATCAAAATTCTGCATCAAAAAATGCTGAATCCAGCAACCATTATAAATGGTGCAAATTAAGTAAATGTATTTGGCTCTTCTTATTTTACATGGTTCACTATGCTCTAACTAATTTGCATAATCGTGAAGTTGCTAGTCAAGGAGAAGCGGCATTGAGCTGTGTAGTGAAAAAACTGCCACTGTTTCGGAGGCATCTGAATTTGAAGTTTTGACTGACATCTACTACCACACTCTGCATTTGTCTTTTTTCTTGCATCTCATTCATAAAATGAATGGAGTTGCAACATATCTATATCGTGGGCACAGTGTAGTCTGCTTTAATGTAAGCCATTATATTGATCTTTATAGAGGCCCTGGCCCTTAAATTCAATTGTGAAGGCTGTCTGCAGAATGATCAGCTGTTAAGGTGGCAGCCCAACACCACTTTCAACCGATCCATGGCTTTGGAATTTGCTCATTTTATGATGTACCCCTTTATATCCATGTATTTACCCCTGTTCCCAGATCTACAAGTACAGTATGCTGTTCTGATTGACAGACAATTCCCTTCCCAAAATCCATCCTACCTGCTCTTGCTTTATGTTTCACTTCTTGTCTCTAATTCACAGTGCCCATGAACTTCTTCTCCTTTGGGGGGTATAGCGAGGCTGTTGCCCAAACCTATCACTGTCGCCCCTACTTTGATCCTCCAATCCCTTCCCGTTTTGTTTCAATTTCTTAACAACGCAGCATCCAGCTCCTCTCAACTGCAGGTTCAGCGAAATGCCAGGTTTTCTGGTAAAATTGTGACAGCTGCTCATCTGATCAGCCTCTATAAAGAAGACTTCTGCCTCAGTATGCAGCTGTGTGTGTGTGTGCGCGCGCGCCAATGAGAAATAGATGAGCTGTGAAGGTTTACTGAGCTGAATCTATTTTTGGTCTTGCAAATTCCAGACTTTGTCTGTTTGTTTTGGCACAAGCTGGTCAGTGGCACTTCCTCTCAGTCCGCCTTGACTGCTAAAGCGTGCACACATTCTATGTTATGGCTGATTTGGGGATAAAAATGATCAAGGGGCTATAATGGAGTTCATTTCCTTTTTCAAGTCATCTCACTGAATTCAAGCAGAATTGTGATTTGTACCTGGTCACCAAATGTAGGCTAGTTTTTAAAAAGAAAATTAAGGGCATGATCTAACCATGGTTAAACCCTTTACAATTGAACCCCATATTGAGAGGCAGAGGGGTCTGGCTCAGTCGGGAGAGCTGCCGCCTTGCAAAGCCCGAAGATCAATTAATGGCAAGTTCGAAACATGCCGCTGACAAAAAGCTGTCTCCGTGAAGAGAGATACAGTAAGAGCTCCCAGCTGCGTCGGTAGAGTGTGGGAGGTACCAGCCAGCAGAAAAGCCAGGCTGCAAAAGGATACCACTTGGAATGTAGCTGTTCATGAAAGATTAGACATTTATATTGTGTAACCTCTCATTAGGGGGGTTAGGAAAGCCTGCCCATGTACACCACCTTGAATTAAAGTTGGAGGAGAAATCTAATGACCAAGGAAGGCGGTATATAAATACTGTATATTATTATTATTATTATTATTATTATTATTATTATTATTATTATTATTATTATTAATAATAATAATAATAATAATAATAATAATAATAATAATAATAATAATAATAATAATAAATTCTTCCTATTGACATAAGTACATGTGTCTTAACAGTGCTTAACGTTGACTGGATCCATGCCCCATTATCAGTATTATCTCTTGTGATAATGAAATTCTATGAATGTATGAACCTGTTGCTAATATGAATTAGCCATGTTATTGGCATGTGTGTTCCAATTACATGGCTAATTTCATAGCTAGTTTGGCCCTGAGCTACCAATCAGGAAGTCCCTGGTTCCTTCTGCCATGAACACATGAAGAAACTTTAGGCTAGTCATTCTCTTTTGGCCACGGCTCTTTATCTGCAGTATTGAGATAATATTGATCTTCCTTCAAGTATTCTTTTAAGGATTAGTGAGATAATGTATGCACTCAGAAAGGTCTATGTATGTACAGTATTAATATTCTTATTAGTTTTGAAGAAGCTGAATTACATAATCTATGTGAATTTCTGCACGTTTGTATGTGCTTAGTATCCTAACTATTCTTTTGCTCATCATGGGGAAAGACAATGACTTTACAATGCCCTGAGGTTCTCCTCTTTCCCCCCCCCCTCCCCGGACCACCAGAAATCCTACTCAGACTTGTCTCTGGCTTCTAAACTTTCCCAATTCCCTAGACCTATCTTTGTAACTGTCAGGACTGGGAAATTGCCGTCTTTTCCTCAAGAAAATGAACATTGAACTTCTCAAGATGCTGAATTTTGCCATCTGTATGAGACTTGCATCATAATCATGGGATGAATCCTATCTGGGGAAGGACCCGGCTGGAGGTCTCCTCGGGGTAAGTGAATATTTCTCCATTTAACTTGGGTAAACCCCCAGCTGCCTCAATACTCAGAGCTCTTTAGCTGATGTAGAACCCAGCAGCCCCGTGTTGGCAGAAAGGGCCTGGGAGGGGGGATAGGATATGTCTGAGATGTTGCCGATCCCTCCCCCCTCCTGGGCCCAAACCTCCTGCCCTCCCCTCACCCTGTTACACCCCCTCCCCACCCTCCGCTGCCCTCCCACAGCCCCCTGTGTTGCTTGGAGCAGGACTTACCTGCTTCATGGCACTGGCGATGGGATTCAGCGCCGTTGGGGTGGCGCAAGCCTTCTGCTTTATGCCTTATGGGTTATGGCATATTTGTGATGTCCAGCACTGGTGCTGGGATCGGAAAGGATTGATTGCACCGTTAGCAAATTTACTAAGACTGCAGTCTCCATACACGTTCCTGGGAGTAAGTCCCATTGAAATCAATGAAACTTACTTCTGAGTAAACATGATTAAGATTGTGTTGTAAATGTTGCCCGAATTATCACTAGCATATTTTTCTTTTCCGTAACATTTATTGTTGAAATGAGGCCAAGTTATGCTCCAAGTTCCTTGAAGAAAGAGAGGGATGCAAATACAACAAATACTACTATTTTAGTGGAATGTACACGTAATTAAATGTAGAGCATTACTACTGCAGCCACAAGAAAATTTGCAAGCTAGAAAGACATCTTTTGAAGACCAGCATGCCTGCAAAAAATTAAGTCTCTTTATCCATTACAATAGAAATGTGCTGAGCTCTTTAAACTTGTTATCCCGAGGCTTAGCGGTTTGTTCTGTGTAATTTCTGGCTGGGGTTCTGTCAGAGAACATAAACCTAAGTAAATGGTATAAACTACTTTGCGATGAAAGCAGCCTTAATAGTTTTGAAGTATCTTCTTGTCTGTTGACAAAAGAAAATGAGCACCAGTCTTATGATCACGCATGTATTTTTAGAGGCTGCTGGTGATTACGCTAGAAGCCTTCTTGAAAACCGTAGCTTCATTTTTTTAGAGTCCCAAACGCTTCCTGAAGACACATGGGTGCATTTCTTTCTCGACATTTCAATGGAATTGATACCAACCTCATTTCTACGTATGTTTTCGCAGTACTTTTGTTTGCTTTTTTCCTTGGTCACATAATGACAGATTAATGGTAATGTTCATGTTTCCCACTTAGTGTAAATATTCCCACCTCTTCCTCCATCATTGGCTCCTCCTCTGTCCAAATTTAGTTTGTAAGCTCTTTTAGAGCATGAACCTGTTGTTTGAATGAAATGCCATGTGCATTAATGATGCTGTTGACGACGATGATTATAATATTAAGTTGTTTGACCTACTGAGAGCTGTTTCACACCTTATCTCACCCTGCAAGTACGGTGGTGTTCAGGGTCTAAAATATGCTGTGGGAAAAGTGTAAAGTGTGAAAAACACTTTTCCAACATGCAGTTGGAAATAGTTGTGCAATAGAAAGCTAATCTAGTTGATGGCCGCTGTGCATATGGGCCCCCCAGCCCATCAGGCTGGCATCCGATGTAATAATCAATATGTCCAGAATATCCAGGCTCATGCCATCTCAATTGTCCCCTGCGCATCCACCAGCCAACATCCGTCTTTATATATGGGGAACACTGATCATCGCCCTGTGTACTACTCGTCTCTTATCTCGTGAATAAAGGGACTTAACGCCTGCTTCATTCATGTGTTTGGGGATGCATATCTCACAGATTGATGTGTTTACTTGACAAATATTGATACAACACTGGCATACCCACAGTGCTCTGCAGTGTGTGAAATAGTGTGGTAGTGGTGGTAGTGATCATTTATTTGTTTAAGTCATTGGCTGTAGCAAAAACACATGACTTAAGGCATACATTAAAAAATGTATGAATGAATGAAGCAAAGCAGCTGAAAACACGTATCTTGTAAAGGTAGTTGGAGAGCTGTGTTCAGGTGCCGTTCAACAGCCAGTGCCAGATTGCAGTCCACTATGCGCGAGTCAGAATAGATTTGTTGTTGCTTTGCAGCTGCCAAAGCAAAGCTGGCTGCAGTTCATCTAATCTCCTTATTCTCACTAGCCAACAGAAATCCAATTTTCTGATTTGACCGATGTCCACAGAGTCTTTCAAAAATAGATGAAGGAACTTGTTCCAAACGTTCTCTGAAGTAATATACTGAAACACAGGATGGGGAGCGTCTTCAACTCTCTGCTTACCTGTGAGGTACATGGTACATTTTGGCACCATCGGTCTAGAATTGCAGAGGACATTGATTAAATCTCAACAAGGTTAAGGCTTTCCTCAAATCCAGCTTATGTGACTCCAAAAGAGAATTCTCCATGCCATGATTGAATTTTATCTTGATATATTAGGATGCTGATTTTAACACTGGCTGCAGAGGATAGATGTTTTTATATGAGTGTTGCTTTTATTTAATTATGGGCCTGCTATTTCTAATGTCCTGTTAAAGGGTAAATACTTCAATTCCAAACGCTTTCCCATCTACTTAAGGTTTTTAGACACATCAAACTATATTCCCTCTATGCTCCTTCAACCCCCCCCACCTAAAAATAACTTAGGTTGCAATGCATAACCATTGAAATCCCCCAAAAATGTGTCCACACTATAAATGCTAATGATCCTTGTATCATCTTCCTTGAATCAGCGTTTTCTTTGAAAGCAAAACCAGTGGCATTACATGTACCTGTAGAACTGATGTGGTTAGAACTGATGTGGTTGGAAACTATCTCTTTTTTGGATTCAACCAGAAGACAGTTTTGTGTGTTTTCCATTAAGCACCTTGTTTGGGTTTCTGAAAGCACAATACAGTATTTTGAGATTATTTTGGCCCTCAGGTGCCTTTTGAAATACAAAATCCAGAAAATGTTTGACTTTTATATAAAGTACGGTACGTATCTGGCTTGGGTTCAGCTTGCCTTTAAGTAAGAGATGACGAAGGGCAAACAGAATCCGGAGAGCGATTTTGGCATGCCTGTTTTTGAAAGCGAGGCGACTTTAAAGAATTTTTACTAGCCCCTTTCGTTTCCTAGAAATATTGGTCCCAGCAGTCCAGCTGGTATTGCTTTTATTTCACAGAACGAAGTTATTTAACTACTCAGCTAGGCATCCTCTTGTTTTGCCTCCTGTGGCATGTAAGCATGGTTGGAATATGAACCTTTACTGTGGCTTTTTTTTTTGTTTCTTCATTGAATGCAGAACAGTTGCGATGGAGGGCGGTGATTCATTTTGAATCTAATTATTTGTTCACTGGTACAAACAACAATAAACGCCACCTGAAAGTCACTGAACTCTGAACTAATGAACATGGATGCATTTCTGGTAGCTGCTGGACCACTGTAATAGAACTGTTAGAACAGCAAGAGCCAGAGAGAGACAAAGCAATGCATCTTGCTTAAGCTGAAACGGGTGTCAGTTAATGCAGAGCTGAGAGAATAGAAAATTCTCCTTTTTGGGTAGAATTGCAGGGGTGGAACACTTCTGAGATTTTGCACATCATTAAACACGGATAGAAGGAAAGGGAGCAATGCCATACAATGGAGGGACCATAAAAAAAAGACATCTGCCATTTGGCCTTCTGTCAGGTTTTTGTGGCTGGCTGAAATATATGTATGTATTTATTTATTAACTTTCTTACCTGTGTCTTTGATGTACAATGGAAGGCATATTTCTTTGAAATTAAAACAATTGGAACCATAGCAGAAGTGAATTTCCATCGCGTTTCTGGACAGACTTGCTCTTTTAAGAAAGGAAAAAACAAGCAAACAAATAATCTCACATTTCTGTTTCTGTTTTAAAGGAATATTTGTTCTTTGAGTTTGTCTATGCTTAACAGTAATCTGTCAAACCTGGATTAAATGCTCCAGTGATGTGATTGGAGGCTGACACTGCCAGGGAATTCTTGCAGCAGTCTGCTGGAATGTCAGCTTGTTAGATGGTCAGGATGGTAAGACTCCCGACTAGGGTCTGCTCTGGCAAAGATCAAAATGTGCATCCTTGGAGACTAGAGGAGAGATGGAGAGGGATAGCAGATGGGCAAATGCAGTAGAAGAGAGAAAAGGGGTAGCCGTGTTGCAGCAAGAGCAACAAAGAGGCTTATACTCCACTGGTAACCAGTTTATTTCAGCACAAGCTTTTGTGAACTTACCCAGTTTTGTGAAGTTTAAGACGGTCATCCAGTCCAATCTTGGAAATACAGTAATCTTCCCCCCCCCCCATATCTGCTGGAGATATGTTCCAGGCCCCTCCGTGGATACTTGAAACCGTGGATAGGAGCAAACACCCCCTCCATGGTTTCCTGAGGGCCCCCTGCTCTGCCTCCCCTGTGGGCAGGCATGCGTGCCTCCCCGCTCTTATTTTTCTTTCAGCAAGCTTTGTTTCTTCCTTAAACAGAGAAACAGCCTCCATTGCAGGCAAGTAGAACGAGACCAGGTCCTAGAGAGGTTCTGCAAGGTTTATGTTAACCTTGCACAGCCTCTGTAGGACTTAGTCTTGTTCTACATACCTGCAATAAGTAGCCAGAGGCTGCTTCTCCTGTTTGTTTAAGGAAGAAATGAAGCTTATTGGGGAAAGTAAAAGCCTGGGGGGGGGGGTGTCCCCGTAATCCGTGGATAACTGAAACCGTGGAGAGCGAATCCGTGGATATGGGGGCCCACCTGTATAGCTAGGCCTGATTATGGGAGGACCAATGAATGTGAGGGACTGGGCCTCGTTGAACAGGAGGATGAGGTCTGCCTCTCCTGCCACAATCTTACAGCCAGGAGCAACTCAACATCACAACGAGCCATTGTGAAGTTATTTGGGGGGGGGGGGGAGGGGGGTCAGGCTCTGCTGACTCTGACATCCTAATGACAGAAAAAATGACCCTTACCCCTTTTAATAGGTCTGTGTATCTGTTGACAGCACAGAAATTGTATTGAAAAGTCAAAGTTTAGTTGTCACGGAATATCCTTAAATAGGAAACAAAGAGTAGAGGATGAATTTCCAGTAAGTCAGAGATGTGTTTCAATTAAAGATTTTCAAATTCCTATTAAGCCAGCTGGTCTTGGCAGTACATTGGCAAGCTTCCAGTACTGAAATTGCCTTTGAAAATGATAAGTCATGTTTTTATTGTTAATTAGGAGAATGCATATGAGTTGTTAGAGAAGAAATAATCTTGAAAACCTTTAATCAAAGCTCTCTGTCCTTTTTTGCTAAGTTCAGAACAGTAATAACTACAGGACATGGTTTCTGACATTGAGAGGAGTAGCCGTGTTAGTCTGTAGAAGAGAGAAAAACAAGCAAAAACAACAGTCTTGTGGCCCACAAGTGCCACCTTAAAGACCAACACATTTATTGTAGCATAAACTTTCTTGGATTGAAGTCCACTTCATCTGATGCATGTATGAAGTATTGTCCTCGGTTGGTAGGAATTGCAAACAGTTCGGTCAAATAGCCATGAAATGCCAGAGTCATAGTCTGTGACAATTCTATGCAAAGCTTAAATGTACATAAATAAGCACAGTGACACTTCTCAACAGCAGTCATTGATTATAATAAAATCTTCCTAGCCTCACTAAGAAGACTGCAATCCTGTACTCATTTTCTTGGGCATAAGCTCAATTGAACACGGTGGGACTTACTTCTGAGTAGACATGCCAAGGATTGCTCTGTAAGTTGGCATTAAATAAATTAGCACGAACTATTAGAATTAACGTTCCATGGCGATTTGCTCCCACTGTTTACTTCTTTTTCTTTCGGACTTTTTTCACGTTCTTGAGGCAGCCATGTTGCATGTTCCAAAATATCAGGATGTTTTTAAGAATCAAGGACAGTTGTATTATAATATGGAACCTGAATCACTCAAGGCACCTTTCAGTTTACTCCCTCCACACATCCAGCTGCAAGAAACAAAATGCTAAAAAATCAAATGATGCGCATGCAGCATATGTGAATTGATAATAGTACAGTATTGCAGTTAATGATTCCCTCCCCCCCCCCGTTCCTCCGAAGATCTTAGGTAGTATACGTACGTACGTCCCCTTTATTGTTGCAACAATCCTGTAGTTTAAGTTGAGTGATAATTGCCCAATGAGCAAAGTCTCCCAATGAGCTTTTTGACTGTTCTCTCTGGCCTAAGTGTGACTCCACTTAGTGGTGTTTGTGGTCAAGGTGCAATGCCACTACACCACACTAGCTCTCATGATATACATCTTAGTAATCTTATAAAACCTTGTAAGGCAGGAACACAGAAAGCTGACTTACACTGAGTCAGATCATTTGTCTGTCTAGCTTAGTATTGACAATGACTTGTAGACAAGAATTTTACTCTACCCCATCTGGAAACGCTGAGGATTGAACCTGGGACCTTTTACACACAAAGCAGATGCTCTTTCACTGAACTGTGCCCCCTTGGACTAGTATCATCCCCATCTGATTTAGGGGAGAGGGTCACTAAGATTGAGAGATGGAGGCCAGTTCAGATGTAATACTAAACCATGATTAAACCATGGTTTCTGGCGCAATCCTTTCTAGGATGGGCTGCTGGTGCTGGACCTCAGTGCCGGTGCTGAGTGTCACAGCCATGCCACAAGGCGCATTTATGACTACTTGAGAGGAGGCAGTGCCGGCACTGAGGTCCGCACCTTCTTCCTGCCGGTTGCCACCGGGCTCTGCGCTATGGAGTGGGTAAGTGCTGCTCCGAGCGGTGCAGAGCCTGGGGGGCATGGGGAGGGCGAGTTGTTGGATAGGATTGGGCTGCCTGTGTTACAGCATGAGCCTATGCCTTATGTGCTTCCAACTCCCCTTCAATCACATGCAAGTGGAGGAAATGTGCAGTTTCCTTTTGATCATAGTTTTGGAAAAAAAAAAAAACCTGCAATTTGTTGTTGCATCCGAACCCAGCAAATTCTGATTTGTTTGAAACCAGGCACAGAAACTGAAAATTTCCATCCCTCATGTTCAAAGGAGAGGTGGGGAGGAATGTGCAAACTTGTGACGTGCTAGTAATGCGAAATAGTGGTTTAGCCGTAGTTCAGTGTTGCATCTGAACCTGGACAGCGACTCTGAAGACCTCCCAGCCAGTGAAATATAGCTGAGCCTGCCCTGAGATTTGGAAGCTCAAAGCTCATGTTCTTAATCATTGTTATGCTTTCTAGTGGAACTTTCTAGCCATGTGCCTCGCATATGAAAATGTGATGTTTTCTTAACATCACATGGATAAATGAACATACACATGCTTATATATACACAGTATTTCTGTATTTTTATGTCTGTCTTCAATGAGGGGATACAGCTTCCCATATTTGTGTGTGTGTGTGTGTGTGTGTGTGTGTGTGTGTGTGTTTTGCATGACAGTTTAACTAACACTTGTTTCTGTTTATAATTTTGCAGTGAATTGTATGTACACAGAACCAGACTACTGTAGAAGTTGTCACGTGAATCTTGCTTTGCACAGTTGAAATGAAATGTATAGCAAATTTCTGTGTGCTAATCAATAACTGTTATGATGGTGTTTTGAAGGGATCATATCATTTGCTTTCATGAGTTAAATATGATTGCTGTTGGGTTGTAGAGTGCTGAAGAGCTGTGTGTGGGTGTTTTTTGTGGGCATATGTGGATCAAATTACCTATTGCTGTGTACCTGTGCTGATTCCAGGCTGAGCCTTGCAGCTATCATGTGGGTGCTGCTGCCTGCTTCAGGAAAGAAAGAAAAAGGCAGTTCTTGCTGGGTTAGGCTATTTTGCAGATGCCGTTCCCCAGCCAAAGGGAGGGTCTGTCACCCTCCTGGAACAAGGTGTAAACAGCTGCCTCATTACACATTTGATGTTCCAGACCTGTTTGAAACAAGTGCCTGCAAAGTATTTAGTAAACAGCTGTGCCTCCCAAATAATAAATACAGTGGCCTATTGTGGGCCTGTTATGCTTTTGAATAACAAAAGGTTATTTTGCTGGGTTCCTTGGGAATATTTGGTGGGTTTCCTAGAGCAGTTTAGGAAGATTTGTCATCATGAATAACTATGGCACTGTTTCAGTCTGCATTCCTGGGACGTGTAGTGCTGCAAGACCACTCAAGAGCCTTTCATGTGCAATACGGAATTGCTCAAGGCTCTCAGTTGCAGCTTAAGCATGTGTCCATTTCTGTGCCACATGCTCTTCAGTTTTTCAGTAATTGTATCAACCTTGCGAATAAGCCCCAAAAATATTTTTCTTGGCCTGTCTGTCTTCACGTGCCCATGCTAGCCATTTCAGATGTATTGTAAAAAAGAAAAACGACAACTTCTGAAAAACCTTTCTGCCTGGTCACTTGGAGGCAGTTCTTATTTGCTACAGACAGCCAGGCCTGTCGGCTATTTGCAAGCCTGGACTACATTTTAGTTTTTCCATATTCATTATTTCTATTGCAACTGAATATTGCTAATACACAAATATAAGAACATAAGAAGAGCCCTGCTGGATCAGGCCAAAAGCCCATCTAGTCCAGCTTCCTGTGTCGCACAGTGGCCCCACCAGATGCCTCAGGGAGCACACAAGACAACAAATATGTTCCTGTAGGTTTAAGGTGTGTTAAGGCTTCCCAAAACCTTTCACTTTTGTGTGTGTGGAGAATTGAGTTGCAACAAGATTGTCTTTGTTTTTACTTTGCAAACATTTTATGTTAATTTCATGACTCTTTTAAATGTATTACGTTGCAACTTTGATTGCTTTAAAAAAGTTTTCTATTTCTGAACCACTTCTTGCTTAAAAGTCCCCTAATAGCATAAATGATAACAGAAACACAATAAAATAGAAACACACTTGGAGCAGCACCAGCCAGACCCCAAATGCCTGGTGCAGAGGCTGGCTAAACATTGGGAACTCATAAAGGATGAGGCCTCCTGAGGCAGAGTGTTCCAGAGACTGGGCAGGCCATTGAGAAGGCCCTGTCCTGTATGTTTTTCAACCTAACCTTTCTAGGCGTCAGTACATGGAATAGAGACTCTGCCAGATGATTTGAACAGGCAGGTTAAAAAATATGGGAACAGGAGGTCCCTGGACCCTATCTGTTTAGGGCCTTGAGTAACAACCAGCTCCTTAGACTGGACCCAGAAACAAATTGGACTGACAAGTTTTTGGTTTAGCGTTTAATACATTTACTTAGAATAAAATTTAGTTTAAATTCCAATTTAGTGGAATTGACTTCCAATTAGTTTGCTTAAAATCACAAGAGCTGATCTACTTGTTCAGAAGAATATCATAGTAGAATCCCTGCAGGGCTGTGCCATATGATCCTTCACAGGTTGGATATTCTCACTTGCACACATTAGGGGACAGAAGTATGTGTGAAGTTTCATGAACAATTGATGGAGGTATATTAGTCTTTAAAAAGATTAAATTAGAGCTGGGCTTCTCAAAGTGTGGGTCGTAACCCACTAGGTAGGTCGTGGCCTGAGGAGGAGGTGAGTTGCGAGTTCGGCCCACCCGCCTGCCCTTGCCTCCGTTTGGCTCCAAATTGGAACCGAACAGAGGCAACCAGAACCCACTTCCAGGGCCCAACCCACCTCCTGGCACTGCTCCCTCATCGCTCTGGTCCAGCGAAGGCCTCGCCCTAACCCAAAGGTCACTTCTGGTTTTGCCAACGCAACTTCTGATTGCGTTCGGGAGGCCTTTCTGAGGCCCGTGGCCATCCCCAGGCTGGAGTGATGAAGAAGCAGCGCCAGGAGGTGGGTTGCGACCCACCCCTGGAGGACAGAGGTGGGTTGCGGCCCCAGCAGGTTTGAGAACTGCTGAGAGATTAAAAAAGGTCTGTCCAATTTGAAAGCAGTAATATGGACGAACAGAGCCAGACTTGCACCCATCGATAATCCTGCTGATGTTAAAGCAAACGAACTTGAAACTTCTCCAGAGGGCACATTGAAGCAGAGACTCTCCATGTCTTAAAATTAGGATCAAGCTCTTTTGAAGAGTTTCTGCCATTAGTCTGCTCCACTGAGAACGAGTGGAGTGAATGGCAAGAATGTTTTTATAGAAAGTAGAACGAAGAGTGATTTAGGTGAGTGGCAGATATAACCTTGTGAGCGACATTGTATTACCCTAGCAGTTGCAGAGTGGTGAACGTGTCAGAGGTGATAAAATTCATCTTGTCTGTTTCCACCTTTCAACCTAGTCATAGCTGTCATACGGTTGCTTGGCAACCGGAGAGACTATAATAGTGAGTGACTTGGTGGAAAACAATGCATGTAGTGACAAATAATGGCTTGACTTCTTATTGCTGTATGGCTGTGGACTCTGGCTTTAGTAGGACAGATAACAGTTGCAGTTCATCTACTTTGTAAATGGTGAAGTGGATCAGGTGAGTCAGAGCTGAGTCCAAACTCCTGTTTACAAACCACAAATAAAAATTAACTTTAAAAAAATGGCTTTCTTTTTTATTAACATCGTTCTATGTATAAGGTCCAGTTAATCTCTAGAAAGCATCGTATTGTTGCCTCTTATTGCAGTGGATCGGATTTTACAGCTAGCTAGTAGAAAATTAGGACTGGCTACTAAGATCAACCAGGATTTGTGGACCCTCCTTGGGAGGTATTCATCTGATCTGCAGGAACATCACATGACCTGGTCTGCAGACTCACATTCTCATCAAATGTATTTAGTTATGGGTACGGTACAGGTACAGAGCTGGACAAAGGACAGGAAAAGGGGGAATTCCTGTATGAAGCCTACCTTAGGGTTAGGCTAGCTGCAAAATCTTATACAAGTTTATTCAGAAGTATGTCCCTCTGTGTTCAGTGGGGCCTGCTCATTAGTAAGTAGGATTCAGTCTAAGTAGGAAAAGCCAGAGTTGTAACCAGGCTACCATTCTTAGGCCTTTCATTATTACCATTAGGCCTTGGAAGGATTTAAGGATTGCAAATAAATTGGTCACTAGGACAAACATCATGCAGAAAAAACCGATAGGATTTGTATATATTTTTGCTTGGTACCCCTTTCAAAGCATTGCAATGCCCAGATGTGAGCAATGTGGATTTGCAGAGCAATGTTCCCATTTTATTTGGCTTATTTCCCATTGCCTCTGTCTTACCACCCCCACCCTCCAAGTGAAATCCTCTTGAGGAAAGTAATTGTTGCTGATAATTGTGACTTCCCCCTCCCCTTTTGGGGAAAGCAGAATGAGAACTGACCAAACAGTTCAGTTTCATCACAGGGTTTTTTTGAGGTAGGATTTTAGTTCTCACCACCATCTCATGCAGTTAAATGCTGCAAAGTCGTTGCTGCTACCATCATCCATGTGGGACTGTGGCAAGACTTTGTAGGGAGAGTGCTGGGTTTTTGCTTGGAGCGCCTGCTCAGACCCCAGGGGGAAAGGGCTAAATATGTCCCCTGGCTTTCCTCCTCCTTCTCTTCCCTGACTCGGCTTCCAGGCACCCAGTTGAACTCCAGCGAATCCTCCTTTGCCTGACTGTCTACATAACTCTTACATTTATTTATTTATTTGAAAAATGTCTATGCTGCCTTTCTGCCAGATGGCATTCAAGGCAGACTAACAAAATATCCTAATAAAGCATAACATCAAAACAAAATAAATCAGCAGTTGAAGAAAATAAAATATGTATATAAACTCCATACAGCAGCAGCAGTTAAAATAGCTCAGCTGCCAGTAGGTCCCAGTGGGCATGTCAAACCAAATACAACCCTAGTGTGTTTTTGTAAACTCTGCCTACCAGCCATTGCCCATCTCCTGCTTCCTCACTAGTTGCCACCTATTCCCATCTCCTCCCCAGATCCATTAGGAAGCATGTCTCTGCCTGGCAATGGTATCCTCCTCTGTGACATTCATAGCTCCATTATCATAGTAAAGGGGGCGATCAGTAGCTATTGTGTGTCCTGTGGTGCCTTTTGCTGGTGTGTTTCTTTCTCCAACCCTTGGCTCCCTCTGCACAATGTGTGTGCAGAAAAAGGAGAGATAATTTAGCCAAAACCTTTTGGTTTTCCAAGTTTGAGGTGGGCCCCTCTAGGCAAAACGTCTTCTCTTGCTCCCTGGCTAGATAAGGCAGTGTGCCATCCCTTAGATTACCCTCCATCCCATAATTTCCCCAGCCCCATCTGGAGGTGAAAGGGGATGGGACTGTAGTTTCCAGGTAGAGCCCATGCCGAAAGTCCCAGGTTTGGTCAGGCACAGAAGAGAATAGGAATGTATTAAAATCGGTTCCTGTGATTTCCGAGCATTATTGAAACTCTGGATTGGCTAGATCGTGATAAATGCCAGTAATCTAGCTTTCTGCCCTTGCTTGGTCAACAGGGCAGAATCTCAGGCTCCTACATTTCAGGGCCTAGCTCTGGCTTGGCCTTCAGCTCTGCCTCAGGCTTTAAGGCCGACCCACACCGCACGATTTCCGGCGCGTCCCAGACACGCTAGGAGCTGTGCGGTCACCATTCCGGAAGAGAGCAGCTGAGCGTGGGAGAGCTGCACTCTCCTGAGTTCCAGCACGAGCAAAATTGTTTTTTGCCTATCTTTGAGGGGGCGGATACGTGGAGCTACTGCAGCCACCAATCGGATGAGAGGGCTGGATGAAAGGGGTTGTCAATCAGTCGGAACTCACTTGAGTCTCTGATTTGTCTTTGATCCATTTCTCCTTCTCACAAAAGTTAGCAAGATGAATTCTATTCCCGGCACAAATTGTTTTGTTAGTTTTTTCTCCTTCCTGCCCCTCTCTCTCTTCTCTCATGTATCGGACCGCACTTGTGCTTAGCGAATCACTGCTGCGCTTTCTAAGAAGGCGGGACAACAGGAGGGTCTATTCGCTGGGAGACACTCGTGGAGACGAGGTCAGCGCGCGGAGGCGAGCGGCCAGTTACCTACGCTCGCTCGCCTCCACGCCAGAGCTCGTGCGGTGTGTGTCGGGCTTTATACTCCTTTCCAGTTGTGACTCACACCCTCAATTCTAGGCCCACAAATACCCAAGCTAGAAAACTTCTACTCTAGTTGTGGATTTGGGAACCCATGGCCAAGCCCCGGCACAGTGCTAGTGGTTTTTCATGCTGGACGGGAATGTTTTTATTGTCCTTTGCCAGAGCCAAAAGGAAAGGCATGGAGTCAGGAAGCTGACATAATCCCAAAGCTGGTGGAGTGTGTAGTTCATAGGCGG
This sequence comes from Plestiodon gilberti rubricaudatus, assembly GCA_026170595.1. NCBI lineage: Eukaryota > Metazoa > Chordata > Lepidosauria > Squamata > Scincidae > Plestiodon > Plestiodon gilberti. The sequence goes on along the minus strand of JANXHW010000005.1, from coordinate 73,875,221 downwards.
AAGAGAGGGACAAAAAAGAGTGTAGCATGGGGATGAATTGTGTGCTGTGGAAAAGTCCAGGATTAGTAAGACTCTTCAGTCTTATCCCCCATGACTCACTTGCAAGTCTACTTGTTTGGCATTGCCTCAATGCTTTTGCTTCTTTACTTGGATCATTGCATATTCAAGAATTCCATGGTGTAAGTTAGTATCTGGTAAACGGAACATTTCCATCAATTCTCCTTGTTAGAAAAGGTCTTGAGTCCTTACTGTACGAACGCTTGTTGTCAGCATTTTGAGAAAAGAAGTTGCTGATTAACGATTAACTCCGAAAATTTTAGGGAAACTGGAGTTGTTCTAGCAAATGTGTAATTTCTGATGCTCTTCTTGCCGTTCCTCTGCTCTGAAGCTGCTTATGTAGGCTTGGTATGCATTTTTCATATAGATCTGTTCTGCTGAATGTGAATATAAAAGTACTTTTCATGCAAGACTGTCTTATACAGAGCCGGTATCCTCTAGTACAGTGGTTCTCAAACTTACTGGAGTGGCGACCCACCTCGACAGCGCCGATGTCACAACCCACCTCCAGAGGCCGCTTCTGCGTTGCACCGGCCCGGGATGGCCTCCACAGGCCTCAGAAACGCCTCTGGACGCGACTGGAAGCTGCGTTTGTGAAACCGGAAGTGACCCAGAAGTCGCTTCTGGAGGTGTTCTGAGGCTGTCCTGGACCCAGCACGACACAAGAGATGCCTCCAGAGGTGAGTCGCAACCCGGAAGCGGCCTCCTATTGCATCTATTTGGCTCCAATTTGGAGCCAAACGGATGCAATGGCGGGCGGGTGTGCCCAACTTGTGGTCTACCTCAGCACCAGACTGCGACCCACAGCTCTAGTAAATGAGAGTTTATCTTGGAGATCCTCTCCTAAACATGAAGCTCACTAGGTGACTTATCCTTTACCTCTTGGCCTACCCTACTTCACAAGTTCGTTGTGTGGAGAAAACTGTGCATACTCCCCACCCCCAGCTTCTTGAAGGAAGGGCAAGATAAAAATGTAATGAATAAATGAAATCATTTATTGTAGCCACTTATGTGAGTAACAACATATGAGATACGATTTTTTTTTCTAAACTGAATTAGAGGAGGCCAAACACACATAATTCTATTTAGTTTTTTATTTCTATATTTGGCGTTACTATTCACACTTTCCTTTTTTCATCCACACATTCTATTGTTCTTTATTCCCTTGTTTTTTTGTATTTGAAGAAAACAGCTTTGACTTAATAGCTTTTTGAGCTATTAAACTACCCCCCCCCCCATGGGGTCTGGTGACACTACTGGAGTTGCAAAATAAATGAAAAGGAAAGCAAACTCATAGACTGTTGCACTAACTGGGGAAGATCAATATGTGAAATATGGGGCGGGATGATGGAAGCAGAGAGCTGTTTAAAAAATTAGGTATTTGTACCTTTATCTTTTTCAGTGTCAGCCTTTCTGTTACTCTTTTAGATGCTGATTACATAGCTTCAGCAGGAAGTACAGTTTAGCTCTAAAGTACAGCATAGAACATTTTTGCTATGAAAATACTAAATGTTGATTTTCATTATTTTTCCTTATGTTCACATAGCCCTGGGGACAGAAGCTGGTGGCCAAATATGGCTATACTAAAGGCCGTAACAGACCGCACGAATTTCGGCGCCTCCCGGATGCCCGAGGAGCTTTGTCGAGCTGTGCTGAGGTGTCTGGTTACCATAGCGGAAGCGAGCGGAGCAGATGCGATCTCCCGATTTCCGGCACGATCGAAAATGTCTCTGGCCCATGTTTGAGGGGGCGGCTTCGCGGAGGAAAGGTTGCTGGGGCACCAGATAGTTCACAGCGAGGCTGCAAGGTTTTCGGCCAATCGGAGCGCACTGTGCTTAGCCAATCACAGCTGCGCTTTCTCAAGAAGGCGGGACAAAAGGAGGGACTATTTGCGGGAAGACACTCCTACAGACAAGCTCAGAGCGCGGAGGAGAGCATCCAGCCTCGCTCGCTCGCCTCAGCGCTCGCTCGCCTCGGCGTGCGGTCTGTCACGGACTTTTGGGTTGATGCCCTGCTCCCCAGTTGCAAATATAGAGATGAGGATATTTATTTATTTGTGTTCTGCCTTTCAGGCCAGGGCCTCCTGAAGTGGTTTGCATAAATTAAATGCAACCACTAAATCGCCAGGTTTTCTCCTCTATTGGGCTGCAGATGTAAGCGTGGCCCCTACCTGCTTTCTCTCCTTCCTCACACTGCAGCTCTAAGCAGCAGTAAGAGTAGTGAGGAGAAAGTAGTATCTGTGGCAACAGAACGTCTTGGCTAGCAGTCACTTTATGGGGTGGGTATTGAGATGCTGGCCCATTGCTCCTTGCTTGCCAGAGTGGCTTTCTAGGAAAACTAGTTCCTGCAAAGTAGGACAGGGTGCACTTTGAGAATTCTTTCTGGCTCTGTGAACAGAGTCATAACTGTCCTAGGAGTAGCCCTGATAGTTATAATACTGATGTTTATTCCTGGTGGAAATCTATAGTCTGTGTTTGTGGCTAAGGCAATATTTGAACCTAAGACTTCCAATGTAGAGCCCAATCCTATTCTTACCTCCCTCCGCCGATGCAGCTGTGCCAAAATGGCTACTGCTGCATCCTGCAGGGGGTGGCAGTTGCGGAGGTCTTCTCTGGGTATGGGAACAATCGTTCCCTTAACGTGGGGGGTAAGCCTCCGCAGTGCAGGGGTGGTTACTTGGACCTGCGCTAGCTAAATAGCTGGCGCAGGTCTGCGTGGACCCGTGCCATGGGATCAGTTCCAGGAAGGGGGTTAGGATTCGGCTACTGCCGAAACTACCTCTTTCCTGGACCCAGTCTGCCCTCCTCCGTCGCTGCCCTGTTCCACCTTCCCCACATCGTTTTGTCCTCTCCCCCACCTCCCCCCCGCCACCTTACCTTCAGCAGCAGGCAGCTCTGGATCCGCTGACGGGAAGGCTTTGGCCTTCCTGCCAGCTTCCCCAGCAGTGCGCTAAATAGAATGCTGCTGGAGCACCTTTTACGCTGAAGAGGCGCTGCGACGATGGCCGGCCCAGGTAGGATTGGGCCGTCAGTCCCTTAAATACTCTGCTTTTGCCACCAGATGCCACAAGCATACTGAGGGAGGGTCATAGCGCAGGTGTAGAGCATGTGGTTTTTATGTACGTTTGCATACTGGAGGTATCTCCACCTGTGCTAATTTTACTGCTGTATGTACAAATCCTTTGGGAACCATATCTGTGATATTAAAGAGAAAATGCCACCAGTGATATTTGGTTATATAAGTTATATATAGAGGGCTGGACTTCCCATTGACTCAATCATCCCTGCTAGCTCTTTTTCTTCCTTACATGGTGACTTGGAAAGGGGAAACTATGCTAAATCTTTTGGTCATAACTTTCATTGTTTATGAATTTATTTGATGGTGGAAGAGGAGGTAGAGACTTCCTTCAGTTCTAAGATGAGGTTATCACAAGCCTTTACTGCTTGTAGTTGGACACCGAAAAGGGGAGAGGAGCCAACATACAGTTTTTAAAAAGAATGAGCAAAATGGAATAATCTTCATTTGGCCAAGCGTTTGCTGTGTCTTTGCAGCTATGCAGATGTCTTAAACAGAGGCTTTCCCCTGGTTTTTCTTCTACACATCTCTGTCATTTGCTCCAGACTGGCAGATTCATTAAACTTTGGCACTTCTAAAAACCTGATTTGCTCTGTCTGCATTTCTGCCTTCAGGCAACATATTTCTCCAAGTTGCAGGCTGGGGGGCTGATGATGGAAATGGAAGACAAGAAGAGAATGCAGAATGTATTCCCTGTACATACATTTGCCAAGCAATCTTTTGCATGTTTATCCAAAAGCAAGTCTTGCTATGCTCGATGAGACATAGGGTTCCTGCCATGCAGCACAATCCTATGCATATTTACTTGGAATTAAGTCACACTCTGTGTGTTAGGATTGCACCTTTAGTCAGTGATGTTACTGTTCTGACCTGCTTGCAGCTAGGATAAAATGCTTTCAGTGATACTGAGAGGCAAGTAAGATCTCTGGTATGCAGGGATGTATCTAAGTAACTAGGTCACGAGTGCGAGTGCGAGTGCGAGTATGAGTCATTTTTGCACGAGTGCGAGTCCGAGTCAGTGTCAAAATTTTTGGGCAAGTACGAGTCAAGTGCGAGTCATTTTTGCACGAGTGCGAGTCGAGTACGAGTAAGGCCAAAAACCACGAGTCACAAGTCACGAGTCGAGTCACTTTGGGGAAAATTGCTTTTTCCCCTGAAAACGGGGTGGGTGGGTGTCTGTGTGTGGGGTGTGGGTGGGGACCTCTGAGACTTTTAAAGCACCCACTTGGCACCCCCTATGCCCTTTCCCTCACCTCTCAGTCTTGTCACCACCCATCTGGTTTGGGAAAAACAAGCGTGTCTACATTCAAACCATTTATTATTCCCTCCCTGCCCCTGCCCCTTGCTGAGCCGAGCATCCCTTGGGCTCGGAGTTTTGGTCAATGAGGAGGAAGTGCTGCGGCAGCTTCGCCCTCCCTCACTCCCCCCCCCTCGCGCTCGGAGTTGTGGCCAATGGCAAACAGACGGCAACAAAAGGGGGGGGGACTCAGAGCCAGGTTTGCTTTCCCACCCCCTTGAAAACCCTTCCTCCCTGCTGCTGCCCTCCTCCTCCGAGGTTTCCACTGCGCCTGCCTGCCTGCCTGTGTTGATGCTGGCCATTAAAGGAAAATGACTTGGAAATGGCAAGTCGTTACCCCCACGAGTGCGAGTCAAGTGCGAGTCCCATGGTTCACGAGTACGAGTGCGAGTCAGTGGGTCACGAGTATGAGTACAAGTACGAGTCAGGGAAAAAGTGGCTAAGTCACACTTGCGAGTCGAGTCATTTGACTCGAGTTCCCATCCCTGCTGGTATGAGATGAGGGTTTGGTTTCCACATTCCCTCTGAATGTCTTTCAGATGATAGGTCTTTTCGTTCTGCATATGATTAATTTGGATAGGCAGCAAACAATCTCCAAGTCATGCAAATTTATTTTAAATTTGTATTGCTACTCCCCCCCGTGGTCCTTTTCCCCCCTGTGGTCCCCCCTTTTAAAAATGACCCTTTGAATGGAGGGTGGTGATTGGTTGGACAATCTGTGCCTTCAGAACTTCTCTCAAAAGTCCATTGCATAAATTTGCTCCAGAACTCTTCAATGTAGGACAAAGTTGTCCATTGACCTTCAGATTCGGAACCAAAGGCTTCCCTATTGCCTAGAAGCAGTCAGCTGTCTAGACTTGCAAAACCCTCTGTGGCATCAGAATAGCTGAGCAGCTAAAGTGGCTGGAGAGAGTTGAGAGTTGATATAGCCAAATTGGCTCTAATCACTGAGAGTGTGAGAATGTTAGAGCCAAATGAATAGTATCACAGGCCCAGTTTGACCTTAAGAGCTTATCAGGAAATGACATTGAGAGGCAGGGCTGACAGAAGAAGGAGGTGGGGAACACAAGGACCACCAGGAAGGATATTGGACAATACTTGCAGTCCAGTACAATGATGAGTACAGTATTTTCCTAGTTATGTTTGAAAAGACACGACAATTGAAGTTTGGACTTGGGGTTCTTGCTAAATTGTCTGCACCAGAAGTTATAAAAAATTGAGAGAATGCAACTATGCATCTGAATCTAACAGTTCCTCCATTCGTCCTCATTCATTGAAGTTTTATCTAGAGCACGGGTGTCAAACATAACGCCCGTGAGCTGGATACAGCCCCCAGAAGCTCTTTATCTGTCCCCCAGGATAATTGGGCTCTCCCAGCACCACCATCAGCCATTGGTAGAAGTGGCACTGCTGAAAATTGGGCTCTCCCAGCGCCGCCCTATCATGTGAGCCACCCTTTCATCAGCGCTGCTTCTGCCAAGGAGCTGGGAAGGAGAGATGGAAGGAGGCCTCAGAAGGCGAGAAATGGTATGAAGGAAGAGGCAGTGGCGTCACTGTGACGCGCGTCACCCCAGAGCGGGGGACGCGCTTCACCCCCCCGACTCACCCCCCCACACCCCCCCGAATCACCCCCCCTACAGAAACTTACCTTTTCCGGCGCTCATCACCGGCCAGGAAGCGCTCCAGGGCCTTCTGAAAAGAAGAGGCCCTGGAGCGCTTGCGTTAAAACACGAACTTTGAAGATTTTCTCGCATGCGCAGACCCTTCTGAGGGCAAGAGGGCAGGCCCTTGCCCTCAGAAAAGGGTTTGCGCATGCGTGAAAACCTTCAAAGTTCGCGTTTTAACGCAAGCGCTCCAGGGCCTCGTCTTTTCAGAAGACCCTGGAGCGCCGGCCGGGCCGGACGCTCCCCGGCCTCGGAGCATCCAGCCTCCGGAGGGTGACGCGCGTCACCCCTTGGCGCGCGTCGCCCCCCGGCGGTCCGCCCCGCCCGCCACGCTACAGTGACGCCAGTGGGAAGAGGTACACCAAGAGGGGTGAGAAAGGGAGAAGCTGCCGAGGTCCTGGGTTGCCCTTACGTGGACTGCCCTTTTGGCAGCGCTGCTTATGCGGGCTTTCAGCAGCGCCGCTTCTGCTGAGGCATCACTTTGCAGAGCACCTCTTAGCTTCTGAGCTGTGAAGCGATGCCTTGGCAGACATGGTGCTGCTAAAAGGGCAGCCTGTGTGATAATTGGTCTCTCCCATGTCTTGAAGATATGATCAAGGTTTGCATATTTTATCTTCTGTCACTTGCAGCTAATGAGTTCTTAAGAGAAAAAAGTGCTTATTTCTGGTCATCACCTGCTTAATGACATCACTTCCTGCTTAATGATATCACTTCTGGCCCTCAGCAGGCGCTTTGAATGCTATTTGACCTGCTGTATGAAACGAGTTTGACACTACAGTACTTAATACCGTTTCCCCTAAAATAAGACCTCCCCCGAAAGACCTATCGTCATTTTTGCATGATTTTTGCTGGCACTTGTCAATATAAGTCCTCCCTGAAAGTAAGACCTAGCTAGGATCATCAGCCAGATGGACGCGGCACCCCACACGACCCCCCCAGCACTTACTTTGACCGATTAAAACTTCATTCTTTCCCGAGGGTGCAAAGCACGTTGTCTCCATAGCGGAGAACTCGAGTCCTCCACCATGGAGACAACGTGCTAGAGAGACTCTGCAAGGTTGCAGCCTCCTTGCAGGCCTTGCTGACCTCTCTAGCACGTCGTCTCTATGGTGGAGGACTCAAGTGCAGGCCTTCTAGGCCTTGCAGAGCCTCGGGAAAGTATGAAGCTTTAATACTTTCATACTTTCCCGAGGGGGGGGTCGCGCCACAGGTTGGGAAATAAGAACTCCCTGAAAATAAGACCTACTGCATTTTTTGGAGCCAGAATTAATTTATTTTTTTCGGTCTTATTTTTGGGGAAACACGGTAATATTAGGCATTTCATTCTTCTAGGAGAAAATAGGAATGGAGCGTTTCTGGCTCCGGCTGTTGTGACCTGCTCTCCTGTAGTCAGAACTGTCCTCTGAGAGTAATTCGATGTTTTATTCTTGGCATATTGATTTATCAAAATTGTTAGCCAAGTATTTAGAACTCTCGAATAATGTGTACTGTATATACAGCTCCATTGAGGGAAATGGTCTCTTCCAGCACCAGACAGTAGCTGAGAAAATGCTTGAGGAACATTAGGCGCTTCCCAGTGCCAAGTTTTGCATTCTCAAAACAATTCCAGTTATAAATTATTGCTGAAAGCTGGACTCGGCAGCGATTGGCTTTTGCCTCATCTGTTTCTCTTGCAACACTTGACCCACCCTTAACCAGTCCCAGGAAACCTCTCAAATTTATATTTGAATATTTTGTGTAGCTCTGTTGGGTTGTTGCTGTGGCTTTTCTTGCATTGATTTTCCTAATTTTAGATCGTTTTCCTTGCTCTTTCTGCACCCCCCCCCCAGCTTGCATGCTTCATCTTTCACTCTCCTTTTCCATACGCTTCCAGCTTTAGCTCCTGTTGCTTGACGCTGCCTCTATCGTAGGGGTTACTTCTCCCCAGCCCGTCCATCCCCTCTGAAATAGTTATGAATTCCATTCCAACCTATTCCTGAACTATGAGCCATCAAGTCTTCAATTCAAACCTCATCTCTGCCATCAACTCCCTAGATGGCCTTAGGAAGCCACTCTCTCTATGACTTGGGTCTCCATCTACAATGTGTGGTTATAACAATGATCTGCCCTACAAGGTGGTTGTAAGGATTACTAAAGTAGATGTGAACACACTAAAGTGCTATAGAAATGCTAAATATTATCACAGAGCATAGAATAGAATGAAATAATCTACGTTGACATGTTCAGGCATCATAGAAGTAAATTAATATTAGTAGCATGCTTTAGGAATACCGTATTTCTTCGAGTCTAAGGCGCACCTTTACTTTCAGTACCACCAGCAGGGGAAAAAAAATCCATCGATTGTAAGACTTGCCTCCCTTCATTGAATCTACCCGCTCAGCACCAACTCTCCCCAGCATGTCTCCTGCAGCTGAGGATGACTGAGTGCACTGCCTTTGCATAGCATTTCTGGCCCCCCAGAAAGTGCCATTTCCTTCATTACCTGGGCTTGGGGGAGCTTCAGGGAGACCTGCGCAACCCTCTGCAGGCCTCCCTGATCTTCAGTTCGGCGAAAAACAGCGATTTTTGGCCACTTCTGGTTTTCGCAAAAACCGGAAATGGCTGAAAATCACTGTTTTTTGCCGAACTGAAGATCAGGGAGGCCTGCAGAGGGTTGCGCAGGTCTCCCTGAAGCTCCCGCAAGCCCCAGTAAGTAAGAAGATAGCATTTTGGGGTGCTTTTTGGAGACCTTCGATTCTAAGACGCACCCCATTTTTTGAAATGCTTAATTGGGAAAAAAAACATGCGTCTTAGAATTGAAGAAATACAGTAGCTACATCCTGCTGGAAACTCTTTCCCCAATTAAGAGCCTCTGATATATTCCTACTGCTGTAATTACTTTGGAGCATAATCTGGCCATGCATTTTGTATTTGGTCGATGTGTAAGGATTCTTCTCTAACTCTCATAACTGAAGGAAGCTTCCATAGCTCTATTATTGTCTATGTAGGGTGCCAGCCTGATGTTGAGAGTGCTGATTGATTGGTATGTTTTGTCACAGTGCTTTTGCAGAGCACTCCTTGTAAGCTGTGACTAATCAACGTGGCTTGCAATTCCACAAGGTGAGGAGCACATAGACTTGGCCCTACACATTGAGTTTGCACCAGTGCCTTGAAAGGGCTCAGACTGACCTAGGTGCTTTGTCAAGGGGAGGAAGCAAAACCATGCCTGGGTGTTGCATCCAGCCACCCTGTTGAGAAGCATGGACCACTACAATTTGCCTCAAGGTGAAGTTGCAGCAAGTCTGGAGCCTCTGGAAGTCTAGATGTGCTCTTTTCTTTGTTTTACCTTGATTCAACCTCTTGTGTATCCTTTCTTTCCTGAGCATAAATAAACTATAAGGAATTGTTAAACCAGATAAAATGTCATCTCATCTCAATGAAATTTATCTTTTCTGGAGTTTCTGTAATGTTGGCTCAGTTTACTTGCCCTGTGCAGGAAGAACTTAGATGTCCAATCCCTTGGCTGTTCGTGCTTATTTGTCTTTTATTTTTTGGCTTTCTGAGATGTCAATCTGTTCCCTGCTGGATCTCTAAGGCGTGATTCTTTTCAGTAGCCGTTACTGGAACAATACAGTACTGCCTTGTACAGAGGATAGATTGTTGTGTCAACAATATAGCCCATTGATGTCAGTGAGCCTGTTCAAGCTGTATGATATTGCTCAGTATTAAAAGGTGTAGAATCAAAACTTCCATGAGCTTCCTTTCCCTAGAAAACTGAAGGGAGGGGCTGGGGGGGGCTGACCAAATTCTGTATTCTTAGGGGCTGTTTTGTTCCCAGATGGTGGTCTGGGGCCTTAAGATATATTTAGCTGCACAATTTTGCTGTGTAATAGGGCTCTGTAATAAAGTATTACCAGTAGTTTTAGATCAGGGGTTCTCAACTGCTTCCCGATCGAGTACCATCTCCAGCACCACTCTCTGGCTGCATTCCACTGGAAGTGACTGGCAATGACATCATCGCCAGTTACTTCCGGGTTGTCAGGTTTTTGGAGGCCAGAAAACACAGGTAAGAGGCTTTGGGCAGGTGGGAGGGCCCTTCTCAGTGTTCCTGAGAGGCTCAGCCAAAGGCAAGAGCCTCTTGGGAGCGAAAGCGCGCCACCAAAAGCGCTGCATCGGAGCGCGGTTCCAGCAGTCCAGCAATCCAATTAACACCAGCAGTTGGCCAAAGTAACACTGGTGGTACTAGTACCACTGGTTGAGAACCCTTGGTTTAGATTTTGGCTAGGGCAATTGGAGAAAAAACCCAGAAAAGAGATACGAGTGCCAGGATGGTGTAATAATTCCAGTGCTGGACTTAGACCTGGATGATTCAGGTTCAAATTCCCGCTTAGCCATGAAGCTTCCTGAGTGACCTTGGGCCAGTCACTATCTCTCAGCCTAACCTACCTCACAGGGTTGTTGTGAGGACAAAAGGAGGGAAGGAACCACGTACACCACCCTGAGCTTCTTGGTAGAAGGGCAGTATAAAAATGTGATAAATAAAAATTTAAATGAAGCTGGGGCAACATGCGTTTGTTTGTTAAAATCCATGCATTGACTGAACATTTGGTAGACCTGTTGGTCTGGAGGTCTGATTTGACCAGTGGTGTGCCATTTGACCACCTCTTGCTTAAAGCAGTATCTTCAAGAATGAAGATTTTCCACGTTAGAAATTATAATTAGAATATTTCTAGAATATTTTCTAGTAAGAAAATAATGCAACCCATGAGCGCTCACAATGTGAGGGAAAGGCAGGATATAAATAAATACGTTAAATACATAAATGTTGAATGGAAGAATAATGCAGTGACTACTGAAGGAGAAGCACCCTTGGAGATCAGTGTATAAGGTCGTAAATTTGAGTGTGGATTGTTAGATGGATACTTATGACAACATGTATGTGCGTATGATTGCTTACAATGCAGTCTTTGTATAATATATTGTTTAATCTTTTGCCTTCATAGTTCTACATTTCAGAAGCCTTTCCGGAGAAAAACATGTTTTTATATCTGACTCTTACTTAGGCAGGCGACGTGAAAGAAAAAATTTTCCTTGTTGTTTTCTAGAAATGCTCTATTACAGCCTCATTCAGTGTTTCCCACTTCTGACTTGTCTGGAAACGCCCTTCCTTGGGACATTTTATCACTTCCAGTTTGATTTCTGAACTAGCCCGGAAGAGGATGCCTGCACGCATAGAAGAATAGCACTTAAAGCAGAGCATTCTTCACAGACCTCTGAGAGTTCATTTCCCAGAGATATTCTTTTAAAAAAATATGCTTGCTTACACTTCTACTTAAATTACTCATTCAAGATGTCAGTGAGAGAGAATGTAAAGCAAGTCCGCATAAAAATATCTCCTCAATAACATAGTTGCCTCTCACAATAGGAATAATAACAGGAAGTTTGAGTGATACAACCAAGACATTTGCATGATATGCCAGCCAGTTCCTTCCAGAGCAGCTGCACAATGGTTGCAGCTACCCTTAGTTTGCACACAGTATCAATTAGAACGTTTCTCAACCGGTGGTATGCGTACCACCGGTGGTACTTGGGCTGGTGGTACGTGACGGCTCTGACTTCCAACCAAGTTGCTGCGTGTGTTATGCGATCATGAGTTGCTCCGACCTGCTGCTCGCACTTGAGTTGCTCCGACCTCTGTTCGCTGTGCTCTGTTCTTGCTCCCACTCGGCAGTCATTCCTGCCTCTGCCGAGTCGCTGCGCTCGCGAGAACAGAGTGCAGCAACACGGCAAATGTGCTCCCTGTTCTCGGCTGCGCTGTGTTCTCGGAGCCCGCGTAATGGAAGCTGCTCACTCAGAGAACAGTGGGCAATTAGGATTCTCCAACCCGTCGTGGTCTCCAACCTGGAAGTAACTGGCGATGTTGTCACAGTTAGTCAGGGGGGTTGAGAAGTGCTGGTATAGAACCACAGTTTCATGATCAGTAGCTTCACATGAGATATACCATATTGGTCTGAGTATAAGACTCACTTTTTTCTCCTAATTTAAGTTTTTAAACTAGGGGTGCATCTTATAATCAGGCTGTTGCAATAATGCCAGTGATTTAATTAAAAAAATTTAATAGCACCAAACTTTAAGGGTGCGTCTTATAATCAGGTGCGTCTTATACTCGGGACAATACGGACTGGTTACTGGACTGTTCCACTTCAGGCTGCAGGAGGAGTATTTAAATATTGGAAAGCTTTCCAACATGGAAAGCTTCCCAACATAGAAAAGCTCCCTCCCATCACTAGAAACTCAGGCACAGAGAAGGCTAGGCGAGAATATTTTCTCTACTATTTGTTTATTCAAATATTTATATACCGCCTTTCTACCTTTTATAGGTACTCAGAGTGGTGAACAATGTGCAATATATGTAAAAAAATAAATAATGCAAACTTAAGACAAGCCAACATAATAAAAGCACAAGCCAGCAGCCACAGAATATAAGAACCAAGTAAATAGCAGTGGTAATCCCTGAAAACCATCATGTCAGGCCATACGCCTGACAAAAAAAGGTTGTTTTTGGAATCCTCTGGAAGACAGTAATAGTGGCTGCTAGGCAAACTTTGCAGTGAAAGGAGCTGCACAGCCTCAGTGTAGCCACAAAAAAAGACACTGTACCAACCAGGACCCCCTTGACTCCACTGGCAGCGCGAACTGGAACAGGTCCTCCCAGATGACCTCAGAGGGCGGTCACTTTCACATGAAAGCCAACAGTCTTTCGGTTACATACAACCCAGTCTGATGAGGGTTTGAAGGTGAAAGCCAGCTCCTAGAACTGAGCACAGAAGCAAACTGGCAGCCAACGCAGATCATGCATAATTGGAGTTGTATGCTCTGCAAAGCATGTTCTTGACAGCCAGGCAGCAGCATTGGGCACAAGTTGCAGCTTCTGAACAGCCTTTGAGAGCAGCCCCATGTACAGCGCGGTACATGCAAGCAAGTGTAACGCATGTGCTTTCTGTGCAAGGGAGCACTCAAACTGCCAGTCTTCCACCTGCAGCGGTACAGTTCAGTGACAGGTATGTCACATGAGATGGACATGTTGCTTGGCTCCTAAGAGGACTATTCTGAAATTTGCTGCATAAATCTTTTGTTTATTATTGTTTGTTATTATATTATTAATATATATAAAATGTTGTTTATTTATTTAAATAAAATATATGTATATCTATGTGTAAGCGCACACACACACACACACACACACACACACACACAAGTTCTTGTTTTTAAATGTGTGTTTGTTTTTATTGCCCAAGGTTCAGTGCTTTGTAAAATTGTATTTTAAAAGCAGCATATAAATTACACAAATGATCTTTTTAGGTCAAGTAATTTTAGAAATGTGTTGTTTCTGTGATCAGCTCACCTCTCCTGCTTTAGTGTTTTGATTTTATAGGATTTTGACTACTACCTTTTGCCCTTTTCCCCCACGATGCTTTGTGTCTCTTTCTCTCTCGGTGGTTCTGTCTGTTTTTCTTGCTCTTGCTCCTTACACTGATTAGGGGAAGCAGGGAGAGTTGAGTGGCACTGCTACATAATAGGACTGTTTTCTTTTCCTCTTCCTGCCCTTTGACATAACGTCCAGTCAAGCATTCTGTGGCAAGCATGTGATACTGTGCTTGACATCTGGACTCTTGGAAAAAGAATTGTTTGCCGCTGACAGCCAGGGGGCCCACCGTCATGTGAGATGATGGCTTTTCTGCTTTGGAAAGGGTATATTTTTCAGATCAAACACTAATATTCTAAATCTATACTTAAATGCGAGTGGTGTCATTTTCAGATATGTTGAACATTATCTAGAAATTTAACTTAAATCCATAGGAACCTCAGGGAGTGTTGGTGGTTGCAGTAAGACTAATGGGCATTTATATATAGAATCTCAGGCTGGATATACTGTGCAGTTTCATGTTGGGGGGGGGGAAATGATACTATGGACAAATTGATCTGTGGCATCCTGCGGAGAGCTCAAGGCTTGTTTGTTTGTTTGTTATATGTATAGTGAATATTTCCTTATCGGATCTAGACAAGCCTGCCTATGTAAACCGCCTTGAGTAACATCTGAAGAGCAATCTGAGGATAAGAAAGGCAGTATATAAATGCAGAATTAAATAAATAAATTGTGGCATTGCTGCTTTCTGTGTGTGTGTGTGTGTGTGTTTGTTTCATTGGCACCCCTGATTTGAATGGTTCAAATGAATTTTGCCTTACCTGTGCTTCCAGAATGTTGGTGTCTGGCTTTTATTCTTTAATCCTGGAATGCCTCTCTTGCCCAGTGAGATTGTGTCTTTGTGGAGCTAAGTGTGCTATGGGACGCATCTATAATGGGTAAGCCAAAATACTCTACTAGTACAATTTTAAGAGATGGAATAGTGTGGCTAGCAGCTGTTAGCCTGTTTTGACTTTTCTCTATATCAGTGTTTTTGAAAGTGTGCTTCTAGGAGCCCTGCGGCTTCCCTAGACCCTTTCAGGGGCTCCATGAGCACACCATAAGTGGCCGCCATCTGCTTGGCGCTGCACCACTTTGCACATGCGCTGGCTCTCTGGGACTCCTGAGACACCGCACCGATGCTGGCAGGGCTCCTCAAGACTGTTTAGGAGTGTAAAGGTCTCCGGAAACCAAAAAGTTTGAGAACCACTGCTCTGTACCATTTATTCAGCATATTTATTTGTACATATGTACATATTTATTCACCAAATATCATATCTGCAAAGTCTGGTAGTTGAAGGAGCATTGTTGAGTTTGGGTGCACCTCTTGCCAGCTCAATTATTAGACCTCCTGTGACCAGTAGCCCTTGTTTACTCATCATATTGGGGACTGGGAATGCTGGTGGGGATTAGATCCCCACTTATTGCTCTTGATTGGCTTTTTTAAAAACATGATTTTGGGGTGAGAAGTGCTGGCACACTGGAATTTCACCTCCTTTTCCTCATCATGGGCATGTAGCTAAGAATTCCTGCAAAAGGAATTGGCCATCTGCATTGTCGATCCTGGATTTATCAAGAGATACTGGAGTATCAACTTGTTCTAAATGGAGTTACACTCCCTTTGCAAGAGCAGGTTCACAGCTTGGAAGTCCTCCTGAACTAACAGTTGCTCCTGGCCAGTGTCAGTGGCCAGGAGGGCAGCTTTTCCCCATCTTTAGCTGGCACAGCAGTTGCAGCTGTACCTGAGTTGTTTGGCCTAGCCACAATGATCCATGCCTTGGTGGCATCAAGACTTGATTACTGTAACAAGCTCTATGTAGGGCTTCCCTTGAAGACTGTTTGGAAGCTGCAGTTAGTGCAGAATGTGGTGGCCCAGGTGATTATTAGGGTGTCGTGATTTGACCCTATCAAACTGCTGCTCAAGCGGCTATGCTGGCTCGAGTACAGTCAAGACCTCGCCAGAAGCGTCGCGGGGGTAGGGGCGGGGGGGCCGTGGGCCCCAAGGCGTTGGACTTGCCTGGACATTCTTGTTCTGTTCGTCCATCGCTGCCTGCGTCGCTTTCGTTGAGCGGGGGTTGGGCCCTCCCGCCCGCCCTGGAGCCGTACGACTCTGAAATGGTCAGGAAAACGGTGCGGGAGTGGTGGTGGTTGGAGCCGCGTGATGTCACGGCTGGCGTCACGTGGGGGCATAGCATCGGCACCCCCCCATGTGGGGGCGCAGCCTCGTTTCTGGACCTCGCTATCAGCGGGGATCCATTCCGAAACACACACACCCCGCAGATAGTTAGGATCTGCGAATACCGGTGCATTCTGGGACAAAGCTGGGAGGGGGGAAAGCCTTCGCACAACCCGGAACGTAAAACTGCAATTTTGGGACTTTTTTCTTTTTAAAGGCTTTTTCGGCAGACATTTGCGGATCTAGGACCCATGGTATAAGAAATCCGCGGGTCCCAAATCTGCAGATGGGAATGGTTTTCTTGTACAATTCATGGTGCTGGTTTTAACCTTAAAGCCCTTTACAATTTGGGACCAGAGTATTTACCTTTTTCCATATATTCCTGCTCACCCTCTGAAATCATCTGCCTTGGGCTCTCCTGTGTGTGCCACCTTTAACTGAGGATTTATTTATTTATTTATTTATTTATTTACAATATTTTTACCCTGCCTTTCTCCCCGAAAGGACCCAAGGCGGCTTACAACAGAAAATACAAATACAAACAACAATCACTTTAAAAAAACAATAAAAACAGTTAACTGACAGCACAATCCGACTTAACTTTTGTGCTGGTTTAACCAGCGGCGCAGCGAGAACGGGAGGCCCCAGAACGGAAAAGGGATTCAAATCCCCTTTGAATTCCTCTTTTGGAGGGGATTTGAATCCCTTTTCTGTTCTGGGGCCTCCCGTTCTCGCTGCGCCGCTGGTTAAACCGGCACAAAAATTAAGTCGGATTGCGCTGCAAAACTAGTAAAAACATCTAAAAAATGATAAAAGAGACCACTATTACAATTAAAGGCAAGAACATAAGAGCAGCAGCACCCCACCTGTACCAGCAAGATGTTAAAAAGGCCAAAGA
Organism: Plestiodon gilberti rubricaudatus; assembly: GCA_026170595.1. Classification (NCBI taxonomy): domain Eukaryota; kingdom Metazoa; phylum Chordata; class Lepidosauria; order Squamata; family Scincidae; genus Plestiodon; species Plestiodon gilberti. The sequence goes on along the minus strand of JANXHW010000005.1, from coordinate 73,858,610 downwards.
CTCAGAAGGCTTCTCTAAACCAAAAGTCTTCAGGCCTCGCCAGAAGGTCTCCAAGGAGGGAGCAGTTTGTAAGTCAAAAGGGAGGGAATTCCATAAGGTTGGTGCCACTACTGAGAAGGCCCTATTTCTAGTGGGGGCCCTATTAGGGGTGGGGGCAACAGGAAACGCATTTTTGGTGGTGGTACCTCAATTATGGGATTCCATTCCTTTTGACTTGAGATCAGTGCCCTCCCTGGAGACCTTCTGGCACGGCCTGAAGACCTTTCTCTTTTGGATCCTGTTGCCATTCCGTTGCATCTGGCATTCAGAGATAGGCTACCTCTAAAACCCGAAGGTTGCATGTAGTCATCGTGACTTGTAACCTGTGGTGGACTTTTCTTCCATAAATCTGGCCATTCCCTCTAAAGACATCTAGGCCAGCTGCCACTGCAACATCCTGTGGCAAGGAGTTCCATGAACTAATTCCACAGCAGAGCATTTTCTGCTGTAGTGCCATTTTTTTACTTTGTGTACTTTTTGAAAGTTGTCTGTATGTGTAGCCATGGAGTGCACATTCCCTAGATTTGAAGAAGTCCCTTTGGTTCTTCTGCTGGCTGCAAGACACAACGTTTCCTCCCCTGGGTCCCTTGCAGGGTGATATAATTCCATTGGAACTGTACTGGGACTAGCAGTAATGTAGTGCTAAAGATAAAATTTGAATTTTTCTATTGTCTGGAAATGCTTTTAATATTGAGGACTTTCTATTTTTACATTTAAATCCCTTCAGTAAAATGCTGTTCAGTGCTGATAACTCGGTCTGGAGAAAGAACTTGTAATAAAGCCTTTGAATAATCCATTCATGGGTGTGTTCTGAGTAAGTGGAACATGAACAGGATTTCAGAAAAGCCCTAAAAAGCAATGTAGGTCTCTTCTTCTCATACTGCCTTTAGTACTACACATTTAAATTCTGGACTGGGTTTGTATTCTGTGCCAAAAAGTGTGAAAGGGGGGGGGGAATTGTCCAAAGGCACGAAATTCTGTATAGCTTGGAGATGTTAACAAATAAAGGTGATACTTTCAAGTCTGAAGGGGGAATTTTAATTCAGTCTTGTAAATAACCACTTACAGTGATGCCTCACAAGACAAATGCCTCGCACAACAAAAAACTCGCAAGACAAAAGCATTTTGCAAGTTTTTTGGTGACTCGCAAGACAAATTTTCTTGCAAAAACAATTTCGTCTTGTGGAACACTCAGCTCCTAAAGCCACAATCTATTCAAATGTTAAAGTATTCAAGAGGGTTAGCAGACTGCAAACAGTACAGCCCGAGGCCACACCGATTATCACCCGACAAATAGCTAACACCAGCAGAGATAAAGGCAAAGCAGAGATAAAACTACCATCCTGAAAAACTTCCCATCCTAGTAGGTGTACTGATTAAGACCCTACCCATTCTTCGTTTTGGCCCGGAAGCGGCAGCAGCAACTCGGCACAGGCTGTCTGCCTGCCTGCTTCGAGTCTCTTACTGACTCACACAGGAGCCGCCCTCACGCCGAGGAAAGCCTCTTCAGCTGTTGCACGGCCGAGAGGTAATGGTGCATTTAGTGGTGCCTGCTCCGCCCCTTAGCCTGGCCGGCACCGCAGCAGGAGGATACTGTAGGCGACAGCTACACTTGCCATTTGAATAAAGTATTCAAGAGGGTTAGCAGACTGCAAACAGTACAGCCCGAGGCCACACCGATTATCGCCCGACAAATAGCTAACACCAGCAGAGATAAAGGCAAAGCAGAGATAAAACTTCCCTTCCCTTCCAGAAACGGTGTGCATTACTAGAGCGGAGCTCTGGGAACTGTGAGTACTGTAAATACTTAAAAGTAAATAGCACGGCAGGGGAGGTGACTCGCAAGACAAAATTATTCGCAAGACAACATGACTCACGGAACGAATTAATTTTGTCTTGCGAGGCACCACTGTATTTGGCTGTCTATGGTGGGTAAGAATATTTCCCCAAGCAACCAGACAGGGAAGCATTTGTAAACTAGAAGAACTGTGGTGGTAGTTCCATGTGTTTGTCTTTTTCCTTTTAGAGCACTGATGTGCTGTAAATTGCAAACAAGTACATGTGTGGCCAGATAGGCTTGTAACTTTTGAAGTCCTGTTTGGAGTCCTGGTTTAATCCAGTCTACTTCCAACATTTTAGAATTTGGTATTGGTTGTCAAATTCAGCATCCTGAGAATCTGTGCTTTAATTTACAAACAAAGCAAGTTCTGAGCCCTTAAGGCTGAAAATGTGGATAATACATATTAAAATCTCGGCAAGTTTGAAAAAGTGGAGTGGGGTATTGGAGTGGGGTATTGGTGCCCTGCATAGCTCTCGGGTCTTGTCTATAATGGTCCAAGGCAGAATTAAATTATGCAAAACAAGTAAATACACTTGTTAATTATCAGAGTTATCTTTTCTTGATGCAGCAATTTGTTTTGCAAAAAATGTACCATTTTTGTTACTACTACTATTAGTAATGTAAGTTACAATACTGTTACAAATGCTACGCTGTCTGTAGCGTCGCGGTCTCAGTGCCGTCCGGGGTGGTGGTGTCTGCTAAGAGCTGCGTGTACCACTAGAATCTAGTGTCCTCGCCAGTCACTTCCAGTGGTATGCAGCAGGAGAGTGGCGCCGGAGGTGGTACTTGGCTGGGAAGGTGTTGAGAACCCCTGCACTAGAGAGCAGCTCAAGTCCCACCGGTGGTATGCGCACCACCAGTTGAGGTCTACAGCTGATTGACAGTGACCTTCCAAGGTTTCAGGGAAGGATCTTTCCCCTGCCCTTCCTGGAGATGTCCAGGATGGAACCTGGGACCTTCTGCATGCAAAGCAAGTGCTCTGCCACTGACTTACAACCTCTTCCTTGTGAATAAAACCGTGTACTAGCACTTGGGCAAGCCAAGTCTCTCGGTATCTTTTTTTTTTTTAAGTGAGGCTCCAGTGCTGATAGATGACGTTGCAAACAGGATGTGCTCTAAAAAACCCAATAAGAACATAAGAAGAGCCCTGCTGGATCACGCCAAAGGCCCATCTAGTCCAGCTTTCTATATCACACAGTGGCCCCACCAGATGCCTCAGGGAGCACACAGCCAACAAGATAACCAGTTTCCTGTTGCCACTCCCTTGCACCTGGCATACAGAGAAAACCTATTTCTAAAACCAGGAGGTTGCTTATGGCTTGTAACCTGTGATGGTCTTTTCCTCCATGAATCTGTCCAAACCCCTTTTAAAGGCATCTAGGCCAGGTGCCATCACCACATCCTGTGGCAAGGAGTTCCACAGATGAATTACACGCTGGGTAAAGAACTATTTTCTTGTATCTGTTCTAACTCTCCCTCCACTCAATTTTAATGCATGTCCCCTGGTTCTGGTGTTGTGCGGAACATGAAGTTCCATGGTCCAAAAGGTAGGTAGGTGTGTGTGTGTGTGTGTGTGTGTGTGTGTGTGTGTGTGTGTGTGTGTGTGTGTGTGTGTCGATAAGCAACCCCTGGGAAATACTTTACCCATTGTGCTGAAGCGTCTTTTTTTTTTTTTTTTTTTGAGAAATCAGCTGTTGGGTTGCTAGAAATTCTTCATCTTCCTTAAACAATTCTGCACTCCCACCCATACACCCATGAACAGTCTAACTGCACGAAAATGGGTCATTTGCAGAATAGGGCAGTGCGTTATGCCAGTAAGCAGAGAATTTAGTCTTTTATTTGCTTTGGTTGTTAATGGCACGAGAAGTTTACTTATCATGAAGCAGCACGGAATTTATTGCGGTGTTTTTAACAGGCAGTTCAACAACACTTTGATTTCGTAGACGCTTAAGGCTACTTCCAACATGACGGTAAGTTTTATAAGCAACCACACTAGCATTATTATATGCACATACGAGGAGTGGGGAGAAAATGACTTGCTGGGGGATGGGGGGGACTTTTCCGCACTATGAAATTGCCCCCTAAATGATCTTAGGAAAAAATACATCTGGCTTGCTGTTATGATGAAATTAGGGTGTAATCTTTCATTCTTAAACAAATACAGTGCAGTAATAGCAGGCTTTCAGAATGTGAAAAATTGAAGCCAGATGTTTTTATTACCCACAGAAATAGCATGAAACAAAACAGAAAAATCATGAATCCAGTTATTCACTGAGGCATCTCAGAATACTGGTATTCTGATGATTGGCAAAATGAAGCAGAGCCCTCTCCTAGTTTTGCTGTATGCCTTTCTCAAGAGTGTAATTTCTGCAGTAGACCTGCCCCCATCCCTCCTTTCAAACTGTCTGTTTCAGTCAGTCACCCCTTTGGAAGAGGGCTTGAGCAGGTCTACTGCTTTTGGTTCAAAGACATCTCAGCGGAAGATGTTTTCTTTTGCTCTTTACCATGAGGATTCAGAGGGGGAGAGCAAATGTATTTGCCTTGCTTGCTTGCAGACCATTTCCCTTGGGAAAAAATGTTCAGCAGAACATGTGTCAGAAATAAAGGACACTGCCTTTACTATTTCAAAAAGGGAATAAAAGCCATTTATCCTATCAGCTGTGTTCAATGCTTTTGCTTTCATTCTCTGTGTGTGCTGTGGCCTGTTTGGCCATACAGATGATGACGATCTCTTTGAGGATGCAACTTTGGCCTCACATTTTAGAGCATTAGAGAATCCAACAGTTCGTTCTCTCTCTCGTTCTGTGTGTGTGAGTGAGAGAGAGAGAAACCAGAACAAAAGTCAATTGCTGGATTCTGCCATTGTAACTGTTTTGAATTATGTAAGTAAATACTGTAAGTGAATTACAGTGCAATCCTGCGTGTATCTACTCGGAAGTAAGCTCCATTGAGTTCAATGGGACTTACTCCTAGGTGTGTATAGGATTGCAGGCTTGGACAGCTCTCTACTGCACATGTGTTGTTTTGCTGTTATTTCAACATTCTTATTGCCCAGTGATTCTGAACAACCTTGCAGATCCTGAGTACACTTCTTTGTGATTCATGGTAGAGATCACAGACATTAACATTCCTTAAACCCACTCCTCTTGCTGCTACTGGAGATGTTATGTTTGTAAATTCCCTGTCAACTTGGTTTATTGAAACCATGCCTCTTGTCCCTTCTGCTTTCTTATTGTATGACCAACCCCCTGCAGCTGCTATCGCAGCTGCTGCTTAATAAGCCCACCTGGGACCCAGCTTTCTTGCAATTGCTTATTAGTAGCAGGCCAATGCTATGTGTTGTTATAACCTTTTAATGCCATGCCTATAACTCTCCTGTCAGGATTATCCTTCAGTGGTTATAATCTGGAAACGTGGATGATGGAATAGAGATGTTCTCATATGTGCTTTGTATCAGCCATTGAGTTCAGATCTCTCTCTTTTTTTAACGACAAAGTCCCTCTTAACATTGTCTTATTTTGCATTTTCCTTAGAAACTGTGCATGTTGTACACAACTTGAAAGAGGAGATTTTTTTTATTTAAAAATAGATTTCATTAAGCACGAATGGGCCTGAATGATTACTAGTTTTATTAGCTCAGCTAATAAAAGCACTAAAAAGATGTTTCCAGCAATCTTTACAGCAGCGGTGGGGAACGTCCGGCCTGTGGGCCGTTTCCGGACCCCGGGGCGATCCAGTCCGGCCTGTGCGAGACTGGACCCGATTCCATCATGTCCGGCCTGCGCGAGACTAGACCGGAGGCTCCGCGCTCATCTCGGCACGACTAAAACTCAAACCTGCTATTCTGTACGTGCGCAGAACACCGCTAAGAGGCCAAGAGAGGGCAATCTCTCTTGCCCTCTCTTGGACTCTTAGCGGCATTCTGTGCATGTACAGAACAGCCGGTTTGAGTTTTAGTCGCGCCGAGGTGAGTGCGGGGTCGGGGGTGCAGCCCGATCGGAGGCTGAAGGTAAGGAGAGCGATGGGGGTGGGTGGGCGCGCAATGGGGTGGGTGGGCGCCCGTTTGCGGTGGAGGGGTGCACGGCCTGCGACACATTTTCCCCATGGGAAAATGGCCCTCCACCGCAAATAGGTTCCCCACCCTTGCTTTACAGGGATTACTTAAAGCTCCAGAATGTTGGATGGAGATTAACTGAAGTTTGTGTTTTCTTGGTGAATATTTATAAAAGACACTGTATTGACTTGTAGATTAATTTGATTTTAGCTATCTATGTTGTTTTTTATATACCATAAACCAGCAGATGTACGGTAATACTGTATTGCAACTGTTTACTTATAACAGCATTCATAATCCGCTTGAGAAATAGGCCCAGGTATATCCTCTTAAAATAGGCTTACCAGATCCATACCTGGACAGAGTGCTAGATCTTTAGGAGAAGGAATGTGAGCAGGTGTAGCTTGTTAAAACCACTCAAAGTGGTAGTCTTATTTCTCCATCTATTGGACAGTGGTGGGACCATTTTAGTGGCAATGCTTTATAAAGTGACAAACTTTATAAGGTGATGGCTTTTAAGTAACCCTCTGGGTGAAGCAGGGGTTCAGTGTTTTCTCCATGCTGTGCTGCAAATAAAGTGAGCCGTGACAGGGAGACTCAAACTTCTGCAGCGTTTTAGTCTCTCTTCTATATGGTGTACGCTGAAACAAGGAGAATTACTGCCAGTACATTTGGAGCCAACGTGGTTGCAGGGGTTTGCTTGTGGCCATGGTGTGTAGGCTGTTAGCTTACTGCCCTATGGGGCCTCACTTCAGTTTTAGTCCCAAGATGAGCCCAGGCGGCAGTGGGGAGACAGACTTAATGGCAGCCGACATTTGCTATGTCACCATGTCATCATGGGGCTCGGTTGTGCCACCCAACTAACAGGCAGAGGACCTGTTACTCTGCAGGTCTGCAGAATTATTCAGTTAGTTTTATAGCAACCTTTCTCTGTTTAGCATGTGTCAGAAAATGGTATAGCTTCATGGTTGTCTATTTGGGGAACAATATTTGTTACAAGAAACTACTCTTCTAAGACGCTCACTTTTAACACTGAGTTGGGTGTGCAACTCAAATTGACAGAAGCGCTGGTGTACTCACAGCATTAACTGAAAAATGCTGCTTCTGAAAAGCAATTCTGCAGAATCATTAGGCTGGCTTGGATGATACTTGTATCATCTGACTGGGCCAGTGCGTTAAAAGGCATGCATGTTTACAGTGTGCACACATGCAGGCCCCTTCCTCTTGCTTTCCCAGCTTGCGCGGGGTGGTGGTGAGTCAGACGATCAAAGTATCATCCAAACCAAAGTCCATTTTGTGGAAACGCGCAACCTTCAGGTATTCCATAAGGTAAAGGTATCCCTTGACATTTTAAGTCCAGTCATGTTCAACTCTAGGGTGTGGTGCTCATCCCCGTTATGAGCTGAAGAGCCAGCGCTGTCCGAAGATGCTTCCGTGGTCATGTGGCCGGCATGACTCTCCTGGACTCAGTGCGTAACGTGAGGCTGGAACACGGAACGCTGTTACCTTCCCGCAAGCGGTATCTATTTATCTACTTGCATTAGCATGATTTTGAACTGCTAAGTTGGCAGGAGCTGGGCCGAGCGGCGAGAGCTCACCCCATTGTGCAGATTCGAACTGTCAACCTTTCGATTGACAGCTCATGGTTCAGCGGTTTAACCCGCTGCACCACCCCACAGTATGGCAGGTATGCCATACTTCGTATATAATACAGTGGTGGTATATAATATTAGAAGGTATTTAGTAAGCAGAGAGCCAGCCTTTTTTTAGCTTTTGTTTCTTGGGTCTCAGGCCAGTGCTGCATGTTGTTGTTGTTTTTTACAGCTTATTTTAATACTTAGAGCGGTGGACTTATGGTAAGTTCCCTCATTAGCTTTCTGAAAGATTTGGTCAGGCTCACTGGTAGCAAAAGTGATTTACTAATATTGAACTTTAAAACAACAGCAGCAGCAACATTTTTTGGCTCTTTTGATTTGCTGTTTGACCGTTTTGAGACTTCTGCATCTTGACAGAGGTGTATCACGTTACAGAGGCCAGTAGATGTTCACTGTATTTTTTAAAGGGATGTTGAAATACTGGTGTTAGGGTTATACTGGAGTTTAAAATACTGTAATTAAGAATCATAATTTAATGATGGAAAAAATTCAGTTGCTAAATCCGAAGCTGCACATTTTTTCAGTGCCCTTGAGAGCTGAGACTTTCATAGGAGATTTTTGTTGTAAGTTAGGGGTATGTGATACTTGAGGGGCTATATATTTCATATCATAAAGAGATTTTACTTGTTTGTTTAAAAGAAAATTGTCTGAAACGTTGATAAACCATTGTTGTTTTAAACCCAGATAAGGTATAGCTGTTAAGTTCAAGGGTTTACGAACTGGTAGCCCGCCAAAATGTGTGGCTTGTACTGGCCCCACCCTTCCCCTTAGTTCCAGGCTCAGAAGATAAGCAGGGCCTTATCCTCTTGCTACTTCTTCCCAAGTGCCTCTGAATCCCACTGTGAAGGACCCTCACCCATCCCACTTGGCTGCTGGCCCTGGTTGTATTGAATAAGTGCTCTGTTATCCTAAAGTTAGTTCAGAGGCTATAAAGTTATACAGTATACTGTACTAAGTAGACTTGATGGAGGAACCTGTAGCCCAAAACAAACAGCAATAAGATATTTGCACCAGATTAACTTGAGACTTGAACTGCTGATGTTGACTTATGAGAAGCACAAGTGTTAAAATTGGTGAAAATAGTTGAACTGGCCCCAGATATTACTGCTGTGGGAATGAAAATAAACTGAGCGTTCTGTATGAAATTTCTCACAATGTATGAGAGTTTTGAAAGCTCATATACAGAACCTTGACTACAAGTAAAAGTTTGTGCTCTGTTTCACCAGCTAATGTGAAATTTTTGTGTGGGGTTTTTTCCCCTTTAAAGCAAGGCTATAATGATAAGGTTTATGGCTGCATCCAAGGGCTAAAGAAAATGTTCCAGTAGGTAAAAATTTCCAAAAGAACTTGAAGTAATGGATTGTAGCCTCCTAAATTGCTTTGGAAATGGTATGTCTGTACCTTAGAAATGCTGCGAGAGCCATTGTGCTGCTGGCACCCTGATCCAAAACAAATTAGGTCGCCATAAATCCGATTTATTTCAATGGAATTTTCTCGCACATAATGTGTGGAGGATCACAGTGTTTGATGTCTAACGCAGTTGAAAAGCTCATACTTGTATTTTTTTTTAAACAAATGACTACAATACATCTTGATTATTTAAAACTGCAAAACATTGAGAGGTTAAGGGCCTTCTTCGGCAGCTACTAGGAGACAATTTGAACATGTTGTGTTAGACTGATCTGTGTCATCATCAAGCAAAGTGTCTGTCCTGCTTTAATTCTGTGATGTCCTAAGTTAGTTTTCCTCTCTCCGAGTGCTATACTAAGGGGGCAGTCCATTCCTCATTAACATGGGTATAGCACTTGGCGTTGCCGAAAGTGAAATTGGAGGTGTTATAAATCAGGGTGGGCTGACTTTAATCTTGTGTGGTGCGCAAATCAGGCCCATGCACCTTGAAAGACAGCCCAGTTGTCAGATGCTTCTTTAAAAAACAAACTGGTGTAGCACAGCAAAGAGACTGAGCTGCAAATCAGCACTTTCCTAGTTCGAATCTTGCCTCTGGCATGCATGAACTCATTAAGAGTGACCTTGGGCAAATGTCCTTAGTGTATTATTATTTCCATATTGTAGTTGGGGAACTAAGGGCCCAGTGTTATCCAACTTTCCATCACCGATGCAGCAGCAACAAATGTTCCCTTACCTTGAGGAGGCCTCCATGACTGCCCCCCTCCAGGATGCAGCGCACACCCCATTGGCACGGCTGTATCGGTGCTGGAAAGTTGGATAGCATTGGGCCCTATGTTGTCCCCTACATACATATTGGTTCGTAGCTTGAGACATCCAGCTCTTGTTGGCCTAGCGATATTGTGCCTGCACGAAAGCACCACTAAAGGACATACAGCGCCTGTGCGAAAGCACCAATGCAGCCATCCGTAACTTGGGGGGCCAGTGTGCTTATCTTATAGTGGTGTTGTAAGGATTACATCAGGATACTATGAGTGGGTGCTTTGAAGGATGCGTTCAAAGTCAAATATGTCAACTTTGTCTTCATCTTCATAATAATTTTCTTCACTTGTGTGATGTAATGGATTGAGTCTTGAATTAAGACCAGGGAAATGTGCTCCTGTCCCTGCTTAGCTACCTCACTTGGGCCAGTCGCTGTCTCTCAGTATAGCTTACCTCACAGGGTTGTTGTGAAGATAAAAGGGGGAAGGGGGAGAAAGAACAGTGTAGGCTGTTTGAGCTCCTTGGATGAAGGTTAAACCTCCCCCAAAAGCTCTATTGTAGTAGGTAGTCACACTGGTGTAGTTAGGGGGCATGGTGGGGCCCACAGCCCCGGGCAACAGGCTTGGGAGTCACATGGGGTGTGTCACATGTCTGGAGTCCAATGGGTGCGCAGTGCTTGCCGCTTGAAGCAGCAAGCGCTGCAAAATGGGCCTACCCTGCACTTCTGTTTGGCTCAAAATCTAGCCATTCTGGAAGCGGGGGGTGACGCACAGGCATGGAGGGGTTTGACATCATGACGTGGGGGGTGACATGAGGCATTGCAACATCATCCTGGGCAGCAGCTGAGCTGGTGATGTGATTGGGTATTCATGAGGGTACTTTAAATAGTTAACCCATTTCAGGGTCTTCAGTTTACAAAAAGCATTGAAAGTAAGCTAAGGTAATTTTGTCTCTGACCTGGAGTATAAATACACTCCCTATACAAATGTCAGTTGCATCTGAGGTAGAAGTGTACCTGGAGTATATTTTTATTCACAGAACATAAAATGATAAATGACTTGTCTTAAGATATATTGTAGATATAGTGTGTAAAAAAGAAAAGCACTATGATACTGTCCTAAAACAAAGTTGCAGGATCACCAATGTGCGTATTTTTGGAAGAGATGTTTCTCTGGGGTAGAAAATAACCCAAAGAGGTAGCACGCATTAAAAAAAAATCAATATGATTTTTTAAAAAGTAAACCGCAACAAATAGCACTCAGAACTAAAACTGATATTTGAGTTGAACTTGATGACTTTTTTGATTAGCTATTATTGCCATCCTTCCCATATTAGCTCTGTAGCTAAATATTTTCCAGCATTAACATTCTGGTCCCTCATCATAATGAGTGTAACATTTCCCTCCTCCTATTTTATAAATTCTCATTGCAGATTTTGGCAAGCCTCCAAAGGCCCCGGGGCATGGTGTGATTAAGATCTGAAAGTCTGAATGACTTGCAAAATATGTGTATCTTTTTCCAAAAATGATTTACTCTCAAATCACTTCTCCAAATGAGCAATATGTTGCTATTGTACAAAGCCGGCGGGGCTAGGTGAGTTTGTGCTCAGATGCAAGGCAGCTGTTCTAATCAAGCCTTTGGATTTTGTTTGGTGTGTTTATTTTGCTGTTTTGGCTCTGTGGGAGGAGGGAGTGGCAATGAGCTTCTTCAGTGATCTGTTTGTCACACAAATTTATTTGGAGAGTGTATCCCATACAACTAGCAAATTACAGGTTGATACTTGCAAACCTATAAGACACTCAGTGCCTTCCTTTTGGATTGGATGGTGCTATTGGGTCAGGCTATTTCAGACATATCAGTTACATAAGAACATAAGAAGAACCCTGCTGGATCAGGCCAAAGGCCCATCTAGTCCAGCTTCCTGTATCACACAGTGGCCCCACCAGATGCCTCAGGGAGCACACAAGATAACAAGATACCTGTTGCCTGCTGTCACTCCCTCGCACCTGGCACAGAGAAAACCTACTTCTAAAACCAGGAGATTATGCTTATGGCTTGTAACCTGTGATGGTCTTTTCCTCCATGAATCTATCCAAACCCCTTTTAAAGGCATCTAGGCCAGGTGCCATCACCACATCCCATGGCAAGGAGTTCCACAGATGAATTACACGCTGGGTAAAGAAATATTTTCTTTTGTCTGTTCTAACTCTCCCTCCACTCAATTTTAGTGCATGTCCCCTGGTTCTGGTGTTGTGCTAGATGGGCTTTTGGCCTGATCCAGCAAGGCTCTTATGTTCTTATGTTTATGTAAGCCAGTGTCTGGCAGGCAGCCTCTGTCATCATGGAATTGCTAAGGCAGGAGGAGAACTTTATAGCTCAGTGGGGTAGATTTATAGCAAGCTTCCAAGGCCAGGAAGGAGCTGGGCTATGCTGATGATTGTCCTGACTTCAATTGCCCACTTCCTGTGCCATAGTCTCAGTTGCACAGGAAGCAGGAAACCATACCTCACCAGCACATTTCCAGTCTGACTGGCGTATCTCTCTGGGTCTCAGATAAGACAGAGGTCTTTCCCAACCCTGCTTGGAGATGCTGGAGATTGAACCTGGAACCTCCTGTGTGCAAAATATGTTCATTACCACTGAGCTACAGCCCCATGGTTTCAAGGGGAAGCAATGTCTGAACAACCTTTGAAAGTGAAAAGTACACAGCATGATCCAGAGCACTGTGTCTGGTCTGTGATAAAAATCACCCTAAATATTAAACAGCAATATATCCAGACCAGATATCGTCATTCTTTAGGAATGAAGGTAGATTTGAGGAGCATAGACTGCTCTGTGGCCCCACAGCCAGTTAGAGTGCAGTCGAAACTTCGCCATCTTTCTAACCTGATAGTTGCTCTGAGCTCTTCAGGATGGAATCGGCTGATTTATGGAAGCAATTCAAGTTTAAGTAGCCTCTCCACTGAAGCAAGGAACCTCCAAAGTTCTTTTGGCCAGCCAGTCATGTGGAATATATAGGTTTCTTGGGTGTATCAGTTACAGATCTAGGCTGGAATAGCTGTGAATCAGCAGTTTTTAGAAGCAGATTTGGCAAAAGCCCCAGGAGTTGTAGTTGTAGTCTCTTGTCTGATTGCACTCCTGACCTGCAGTGATTCTCCTTTCATACCCTTGGGGCTGCTTCTGCCCTGTAGATATGTGAATTGATACATTCCCCCCCCCCCCCCACAAAGTGATGTTTTCCCTTTCGAGTGATTAAGTGTATAAAAACACACTTAAATGATAGCGGTAGCATGATTGCTACCTATGCACAAACCTATGAGCAGTCATATGAGTTTTGGATTGATTGATTGATTAATCTGTCAGGGTCATTCCGTGTCAAATCAACCAATGAAAAATCCTTGACGTCATGGATTTTGTTCATTTTCGGTACATTTGTAGCTTACTATGAGATGTTTAAAAATTATTTTTTTTTCAGATTTTTTTGTCCATCCGTTTTTGAGATATTGAATGTTCAAAATTGCCAAAAAAGGCCAAAATCCACTTGTCACCATACATTCAAACGCCAGTTACAGGATAACGATGAACGCTACAGACATGGGACCGGTGTCGTTTTAAAGCGTATGAATAGGGCTTTCATTTGATATACAACATGACAAACTTGTAATTTTTTCAAGAAATTCAAAAATATTCAAATAATATTAATTTTGAAATTTTGAAAAATTAAACTTTTTAAAATTTTCAAAAAATCACACTTAAAGGTATATGTCTTGTAGTCAATCAGTCAAAATTTCAAGATGGTATCTCAATGGTATCATACAAAAATTAAAATTTCTTGTTGACAGTGACCAGGAATTAAACCCCTCAAGTCCATTTTTCTACAGTTTACATTGATAAAATTAGGTGGTAAACTGAAATGAATCGAAAAATTTATTACAGGACTTATAGAGATAGATTTATAGAGCATGAATTCACTTTCTATTCTTTTACAGGATCAGCTTTTTGGTAAAACTATCAAAATCATGAGCTTTTTACTTCTGTTTGTAGTTTTAAATTTTTCCTTTAGTTGCTGAATAATTTCTGAATCAGCACAGTGACATTTTTCCTCTTCTAAATCATCTTCAGAAGTAAAAAAAATAATTCTTTGTAGGTCCTTTTAATCTTCCCCATCTTTTCTTTGCACTTTAGATACTTTCTTCTTGACTCACCAGGGGAGGTCAAAGAGGCATTTAAGTGGCTTAAAGCTGTATCAGGGTCCAAATACTCAGACTCCTTTATATGACTAAGACCAGGAATCTCATAATTCTCAGGAGGAATTTCCTTTTCAAGTATATTGTTTTCCATCTGACAAGGCTTCTATTCATGTGTGGTTTGATTTCACTATTTAGTGAAACCATCCAATCAGTTACATTCCTCAAGTCTTTACTAACCCAGTGCCCCCCCTTTTTTAAAAGGGCTGCAACAGTTTTTTGACCACTTATTCTCCTCCATATTTCAAAGCATGTAATTATCAAACAGTTAATGAATTAAACTTAATAAAGACTAATAAAGCAGCTTCACAACAAAAATGTCCTGGAAACCTTCACTAAAAACACACTGTCCAAACCCACTTAAATGCCTCTTTGACCTCCCTTGGTGAGTCTCCGGTGTGCAAATTCCTGGTCTTAGTCATATAAATGAGCTTTTCCATGTTCATTTCTGCACATCTGGCATGGAATCCCTGCATGTTACAAAAAATGCTGGAGGGAGTGTTCTATGGCAGAGCTTCTCAAACTGTGGGTTGTGACCCATTTGGTGGATCGTGGCCCGATGCAGAGGTGGGTGTGAGTTGGGCCCGCCCGCCTTTGCCTCCGTTTGGCTCCAAATTGGAGCCAAACGGAAGCAACTGGAGGCCACACCCAGATCGCAACTCACCTCCTGCAGCTGCTTCTGACCCTGGATGGCCTCCGGCAGAAGCGTCGCCGGGGGGATGGGGACCCAGGGCCTCCGAAGGCCTCTGCAGGCCTCAGGAATGGACTTCTCAGTCACTTTAAGTTTCACCGATGCGACTTCCGGTCACGTTGGGAGGCTTCTCTGAGGCCCGTGGGTGCCTTTGGAGGCCATCCAGGGCCAGGAGCAGCTGCAGGAGGTGGGTTGTGATGCCACCCCTGGAAGACAAGGTGGGGTGCAGCCGCTCCAGGATTGAGAACCCCTATTCTATGCTATGCATTTAGCCTGAGAGAGGCCATTGTCAGTCTGTTGCGGGTTTAGTACCACTCAGTAGGAAATGGAACAGTCTCTGTGACTGCATGTTGGAGGACCATTGGTAATGGTGAGCAAAGTGCCCCTCAGGGAAACTTACCCGTTATTCCCGCTCTTCTAGCGGAGGAATTCCTGATAAGCTTCTGAGGTTCCTCAGCACAAACCCCAACCTATGTTTATATTCCCTATGAAATATTGATAGTACCTTTTGACACACACACACCTTTTTTTTCCTCCTGCCGTATATATGGATATTTGCTTCTGCCAGATCAAATCTGTCACTTCTTTGCTCTAGGTAACAATAAATAAAGCTATTGCAAATGTACCTGCAATCACATGCTGATAGCATCAGGCAAGAGGAATGCATTGTATAAGGTTTGCACACATTTTAATGACTACTATGCTGCAGGCCTCAGAAATATTATATCGAAAACTGTGAAAGTGCAACTTTCTTATGATAGGTGCATAGGAGAAAAATTGATTTTATTTTGGTAAGAACTCTCTGAAAAAAGCTGCTGGGTTTTACGCTGCTAGTTTGAAAGCATGCAGCACAAGCAGCATCTTATTAACAGAGATTGCCCTCTCTGAAAATGATTTTTGGCTGCCTACTTTGGTTTCTACAGGTAGGGCTTGATCATATGGTACAGTCATAGTGCAGATGGTGTCCATGGCAACCACAGTTTCTCTGTAGTCTTCATCCTGTACTAATCCTGTGGGATTTTGTGTGATGATTATAACTGTACCGCACAGAGAAATCACAGACCTTTATTTCTTTTGCTTCCTTTTTGCCTTGGTTAATAAAAAGATACTCAAGTTAAATAAAAACGTTTTGGACTCCAAAAATAGCCCTTGAACATGTGCAGAGCGACTCTCTCTTATTAATAACTAGCTGCAGCCAGCCATGATGTGCAGAGGAGAGCATGAGTTCCAGATCCAAAGGTAGGTTTCGGGAAAGCTTCAGTATCTCTAATCTTAAAAATATTTTCTCTCTTATTAGGTGTGACGTTGCTTGTAATTATTTATTATTATTATTTTTCACATTTTTATACCACCCTTCCTCCAAGGAGCTCAGAGTGGTGTACATATTTTCTCCCCTCCTTTTGTCCTCACAACAACCCTGTGAGGTAGGTGGGGCTGAGAGATAGTGACTGGCCCAAGGTCACCCAGGAAGCTTCGTGGCTGAGCGGGGTTTGAACCTGGATCTTCCAGGTCTAAGTCCAACTCCCAAACCACTACACCATCCTGGCTGTGTGAACTGTAAGGTGTGAACTGTTATAGAAAGGGCACTCCACTTTATACTACAGATGTCATTTCTTCTTGTGACATTACTGGATGTCTTGTGATGTCATTTCTCCTTGTGACATTACTGGAGTGGAATCTGGGGTGCCAGGTACTAAAGACGGTGATAAATGTTAGGAATTTCTGGTTAGTTTTAAGAGAGCTGTGACATCTTTCTTCTAGGCGAGGAAACCAGAACTCTCCGGATCATTGCATACTGAAGCTGGAGTAACTGACCATTGTACGTGATGGTCGTAAGAATGTAAAGAGAACCCTGCTGGATCAGGCCGAAGGCCCTTCTCATCCGCTTCATGTTTCCCACAGTGTTCCACCAGCTGGCTTTGAGAAGCCCAAACAGGAGAGAAAGGCAGACTCTCCTATCATTGCTCTCCTGCAACTGGTAATTCAGAGGCATACCGCCGCTGAAACTGGAGATGGCGCATAGCCATCATGACTAGTAGCCATTGATAGACCTGTTCTCCATGAGTCATTAAGCTTATTCTGAAACATGAGGGAGTTGATTATATGCATGAATACTTGTTGGATTTGGGGTATTAAACGATCAACACTGAGCACTTTTAGAATGTTCAAAGTGCTACATATATATATATAACCGTTATAATAATCCTGCCAAAACGGCAGATTCAGGGCTTGGGCTAAGAGATAATGGCTTGCTGAAGGTTACCTAGAGCCTAGTCCTATCCAACTTTCCAGTACTGATGCAGCTGTGCCAATGGGGTGTGTGCTGCATCCTGCATTTGTGGGGCGGGAGTCACTGAGGCCGCCTCAAGGTAAGGGAATGTTTGTTCCCTTACCTCAGGGCTGCATGGCAGATGCATCGGCACTGGAAAGTTGGATAGGATTGGGCCCCTAGTGAGTTTGTGGCAGATGTGAGATACTCACTGGGAACGTACTGCATCACTACTCAGTCTTTTTGCCACAATGCTACAGTAGCATTCTTTCAGTGTTTTCTTTTTCAATCCCTATTTCATGAATTTACCATGACCGTAATTAGCCTCGAAAACAAGCTTTTAGCTCCGAAAAAGTGTGCCGTTAAATCTCAGCCCCAATTAAACTTAGTTCCTATTGATCAATCAGCTAAAGTTGCCTTGAGCCTTGCTTCACAATTGAAAAAGCAGGATATCGTGTGTAATAAAATTAAGTTTTAGGTGATTAAGCTACTGATTAAAAGCATCAGGGCTGGACTGACTACTCTTGTGTGGTCAACTGTTTTTTCTAGAATCTCTGTAGTCCACCAATGTGTGTTAAATTTATGAAGCAAGAGTGCATACTTGAGATTTCCTTCACAGTTATGCAGTGGCGTTCCCAGCCCTCCCAGCGCCTGGGGGGGGGCGGGGTTGGAGCGCCCCCCCCAAGTAGCTGGGCTCGGGGCTGAGCGCCCACTCATGATGCGTCGCTGGCTTTTATAGGGTTTGCGCATGTGCAAACCCCCAGCGCCGCGTTCGGCTTCTTCATAAAGCTCTCGACCGCCGAATGGGGCGGTCGCTTTAAGGAGGGCTTATCCCCAGCCTTCGGAGCGCAGCCTCCGGAGACCGGGGACGCGCGGAGTGGGCGCGCTGCTTCGGAGGGGCACGCCTGCCGCGCCCCTCACCCACTCAGTGCCTGGGGGGGGAGCACACCTGCTCCCCCCATATAAGAACGCCTCTGCAGTTATGGCAAAACTATTCTGCATTAAGTGAGCCTGAATATGCACTCTTGCTTAAGAACTATCTTACTGGATCAGACCACTTACAGCCCAATCCTGTGTAAGATATGGATAGCGATAATTGTAATTATCTTCAAATAGTCATCATAGTTTTATCTGTGGTATTGACATGCTAAGTCTGTGGTAAAATTATGTGACCAAAATCCCTGTATATTCCTTCAAATTTATTGATCTATAGTACAGTAGTTGTTCTGCAGAGGAAAATCTGAGTTTCATAATGCATGGATGTTGTAGTTTAAAATACCACTAGGTATTTAACAGTAAATGTTGATAACATTAAAAGGTACTCAATCTATTGAGTTATGACAGGAGGGCACTTCCTTCCAGTGTTTTAATATGTCTATTACAGTAAGGGTACTGAGGGTCCATTTTCTCTGTTCCTCTGTTAACTTCCATACTACAGATAGATAATTCAAATGGTAAATTGAAGTTAATGTGAGGACAATTACCTTTCGTCTGTAAAATTCGTATGTATTGTACAATTATACTTAAAAAGGTAAAGGTGACCCCTGACAATTAAGTCCAGTCGTGTCCGACTCTAGGGTGTGGTGCTCATCCCCATTTCAAAGCCGAAGAGCCAGCGTTGTCCGAAGACGCCTCCGTGGTCATGTGGCCGGCATGACTCTCCTTGCCGCAGCGCATACCATGCAGCTGGAACACGGAGCGCTGTTTACCTTCCCACAAGTGGTACCTATTTATCTAGTCGCCTTAACATGCTTTGGAACTGCTAGGTTGGCAGGAGCTGGCCAAGCAACGAGCGCTCACCCCGTCGCGGTTTCGAACTGCCGACCTTTCGATCGACAGCTCATGGTTCAGCGGTTTAACCCACTGCGCCACCCACTTACCCATTATCATATGACACTCCTTGAGCCTTTAGACAGAACTTAGAGGCCCAGCATTCTGGCCTGTCTTTCCCTTGAATACACTTGACAAGTTCTAAGAGGCGGGTCCTCTTCGGTGGAGGCACCACATCTGCAGAATTCTCTTCTCAAGGAGATAGGTTGGGGTTCCTCTTATGCTGTTTTTAACTGGGATTTGCTGACCTTTTATTTTCACCTGGATTTTGAGTTGCAGTCTTGTTATATCAGTGAAACTTTCATCTTGTTTTAGACTGCTGCTTTGATATTTTTAATTATATATTTTAGACTTCTGCTCTTTATATTGTTTTTATTGGCATCGTATATTGTTTTTATTCATATTGTGAGATGTCTTGTGTCTGTTTTTACCAAGGAAAGGTGGGATATAAATCATTAAAATAAATAAACCTTCAGTTGTGCTACTGCAATAAGGAATTTGTATTGTTCTCTGCTAACATGCAACCTAAAATGTGTGAATATATAACATTTCAAAATCCTTGTTATGTGCCAAGACTATACCAGCCATGCAAAGAGCATTTAAACAATCTGGATTTCGCCATGTAACAGGTTTTTGCTTACCGGCACCTTTGGAAGCTCACATTTCATTTTGAGAGATGTTGTAAATCTTAACTTTCAAGGCGGCGCTCTACTGAGCGTGATGAACATTTATCTTCATCTGTTCCATATTCTCCATCATTGCGGTGCAATGATCTGCAAAATCAACTTGTGACAAAGCTTGCCACTTTGGGTTTCTTTCTGTAGTACAGAAAAAGGCTTTGGTATTGGAAGGGTATGAACTTAAAGAAAACTTCATTGTGAGCTTTTGTTAATCATGGAGTAGATCCAAATAGCTATTGCTTATTTTAGATTTATTCTGTGCTGAGCAGTTTTAAAGTGGCTGGCTTTTGCTAAGCTAGGAGCACTTTCTCAGGTCATGGAACTCGTTGCTGGGGGATTCCCAGGGGCTGATTTTATGATGCATGAATTGAACTAAACCTGGACCATGAATAGCCTTGTGGCTAATGGGAAGAGAACTTGATCTGTATTATTTAAATCATATTTGCTTCTTTGATTTCAGATGTTGACCTTGTGCCCACAATGGAAGTAGGGAGGAAGGAAGCCACAAATATATAATAAACATCCCAGTAACAGGAGTCAGCTGATGGTAGTACCTGACCGATAGGAGACTAACGTGAGGCAGAACCCACTACTACCAGATTGAGGCAGAAGCCAACACCAGTTAATGACTGCCACCCTTAGCCTCCCCACTGATAGCTCTCCATTCTCCCTAATCATATGTCAGATTTTAGGTGCCAGTACTTTGAACATCTCTACGGAGGCCCCACCTTGATACCTTTTCTCCCAAGGTTGCTATAAGGAAGGAGAAAAACCCATAACCCCATGACCAGCCAGGAATTGTAGTAAAAATTATTTCTCAAGCTCATCAGCCAGTGGCCAAACTCTGTCCACAACAATTCCCAGGAAGCACAACCAGCCATTCTAGGATGGGTGGTGGGAAGATGTTGTGCCGAGTCTTGGGTTTCTCCCCCTTTTATGCATTTCTCACTTGAGTCTACTATGCCCAGCCCCCAAGTGCAGAGGCCTGTCCACTCGGTTGAAGCCTGAACTTGATGGCCTTCCCCATTATGTCTTCCTTCCTGGTATGGCTTGCCAGTTTTAAAGTGCTGTTAATAAGACTTAATAATAGGTCAAACTGTAGCATTTAACAGAATGGCAAATTAGAAATCAATATTGTGTTAATGGTATTTGGGGGAATACTTAATATTAACACAAAAAAAAACCCTGTGACTAGCCATTGTGAAAGTACCACAGTTCACTTGTGAACTGAAAAATAGGATCTTAGGCCCAGTTCAGTTGTTTACTGCTTCCGCCATGTCTGACCAGCCCCATGGACAGAGCCAGGTGGCGTAAGTAACCTCCGAAGAAGAATGTGCAGCTGCGGAGTCCAGTGGGTGGTACCCATGAGTACCCCCACTTTGTATAAGGGGAGAGGGGTTAGCAGTAGCATAGCTGGCGTTTTGCCAAGGGGGCCCTGGATGGGATGATACGTCATCACCTCACCACTGGAATGGAGCGGGACCAGAGCCAAACTGTTTGGCTCCAGTCCATCTCCATTTCAGTGACGGGGGGGGGGGGGAGGATGACGCATCATCCTACCAAGGGCCCCCTTGGCAAAACGCTTGCTACGCTACTGGGGGTTAGTCCACCAGTTGAGTTTGTGGCTGAATTAAGACTGCTTCTGCTCTCAGCTGCTACCCCACATCTGCTTTCAGTTTCTTTGTTTTAATCGTTTAGTGCTTCCAGCCAGGGCATATGTGCCTTAAAAAGGTTTGCTCAACATGTAACTTCACTATCCTGTGTTTAGAAACTCAATTACTCCTCCTTCCCCCCTCTTAAAAAAACATGCTGCTAATTCTGGTGTACTGTATATCACCTTTTGTTTGTCGAAAAAGTCTGCCATTTGGACATTGTCTTTCAAATGCCCATTCATGACTTGTCCTGGAAAAGAGCATATGCCAGCTGCTTTCAGGCTATTGTTTTAGTCTTTTGTTTGTCCAGGCATTAAGCATGCTGCACTTTAACTTTCTTCCCAACCTTTTGCTTTCCATTAGGAAATAATCAGGCATCTGTCAGTTTGTATGACCCCTCCTAGTGAAAGAGGCACGTGAAAATGGATAATTTTTACTGAAATGTTAAACTCCAGGGTTTTAAAAATTATTATGGCTTTGTTGCAATGTGAAGCCCAAGAAAGAATATTGGGTGAATTTCAAATTGGATCCCTAAGAAGGAGATGGAGTGGATGTTTTGTATTTAAAAAAAGCAGCCATTTTTTCATTGAAAAAGTTAATGTTCAGTATTTATGTTCACTATGTGGCGGTTTCACTTGCCCTACCAGGTGTATGACATTCTGTTTTATATATGAGAATATGCTATGTATGTATAAAATATGAAGTAGACATTTATCACATTTGAGTTTAAACAAACATTGTCATTTAATGTATGTTTGTGTTGAAAAAAATTTGAGCCCTTTACCTGTTGTCCTTTAAATGAAGGGGAAAAAAGTGGGTGCTCCTCATATACCATAGCAAAGTAATTCACAGAAATAGTGTGATCTTGGTGGGCTAATAATCAGCACATTAGCTTCACCATGGTGCATATGAACTCCTCTGGGAACAATCAGCTGCTGCTTCCTGCCGTCTCAATCAGCTACTGGCATTTCAGTGACCTTTAAGTCTGTAATAAGGATTTAAAAGAGCAGATAGGGTCCAAATTTCAGCAACAGGACAAACATTTCCTCAAAGAGACATGCGCACATGTAACTTGTCTGTGGCTGAGGTTTTCCTCTCCAGTGTATGTGTTTCAAATTCAGACACTGCATACTGATAAAATTTAAGGTAGATTTAAATTCCGGCTTGAACAAAGAGTGTGACCCATCACTTCCCACACATACATTGCTGCATGAGAGCAGCTCTGCGCACATGGGGGAATTGCCAGAGTTATTCTGTGGAACTTTCTGTCTCCTTCCTGCCTATCCTCTGTTGGACTGTGGTACAACTTGCCTGGCCCAATAACAGGAGACCATGTTGCACCTCGTGTACTGCCAGCTTGTAGTCTGCTAACCAGTGTGTTGAAGGTCTAGAACAAGGGTTCTCACTCACCACCACCACCATCCCCGACCTGGCGTACCACTTACCAGCCTGGGGAGGTCATCACCAGTTACTTCCGGATTGGAGGCCTTGGCACAAGCCTACAAAGGTCGGTAAGAGGCTCTGGGCAGGCGGGAGGGCTTTTCCCAGTGCACGAAACCTGCAAGCTGGAGCTCTGGATACCAAGCAGAACCTCCTACCGGCCTTTGCAGACTCGTGCCTAGGCCTCCATGACACAAGGTGGGCGTCCACAGGTGCGTGCAGCATATACCACCAGCACCTACCTCATGTAGCACTGGTGTTACGCATACCACCGGTTGAGAATTCCTGGTCTAGAAAATAGTGCCTGTTGGATATCTCTAGTTAGAGCTATTTAACCATGTTGCTCTGACGTTTTTTCAGGGAATGCGAAGTTTTATACCTTTTTCACAGGGTGAGATTTTGCAGTTTCCTCTTTCTCCTTCCCCCACCAGGGCCCTGCCAATCCCACTCCGCATTGGATTGTTGTTTCATGAAGCCTAAAAAGCTCTGGAATGCCACACATACATTCATAAAGAATAATTAACTCTAATCTCTCCAGTCATAAATTCATTAACGTTTTCAAATCCTGGAGGAAGGTTAGGAGGTTATGTTTTTGTTACTTTCTTTGCTCGTCTGTCTGCCCTTCCAAATAGATGTTATGGCTGGTGGTGACCCTGAGTTCTGTGGTACCTCTGAGCAAAATGCTGCACATAGTTGTCATTCCTCACACAGTACAAAATTGGCGGTCTTGAGCATTGCCAGGAGGCTTGGATCAAGCACCGCGATATGTACTGTATTTAGCAAAGCTTGTCTCAGTGAAAAGAGAACTGTTGAAATGGCATTAAATGTAATGAGGAAGCACAATCAGGACTGTTAAATAAGAGTTCTCCATTTTGGGTCTTGGTCTTGCGTATTTAAATGCAATTTTGTACCAGCAGAGGCTATCCAAGTAAAATAATTACAACTGTTTCAAATCCTGTCACGGTTTTCTCTAGAATAGGGTGCAATCCAAACCTACTTAGGTCACCGTTGTAACCAGCGGCCCAGCGCTGGACTGCTGGTTACAACGGCGGCCTAAGTACCGTAGGTTTGGATTGCGCCCAAAGTCTCCTTTTAGAAGTTCAGGTGAAATACTTGTGAATCTCTGTGATAGTAACTAAGAAATTCCAAGACTTGAGCCAGAATCCTCCGGGCCAGGGCCTACCCTTCTGGAACTGTATGTCTGAGGTCAGGCCTCAGAGCTAGGCTTACCAGATTTTCCTGGTTCTAAACCGAGGCCCCCCAATAAATAAATAAATACACAAATTTTAAAAATCCTTTTAATTTATTTGTTTTTAGCCAAGAATCAAATAAATAAATAAAACTTAAATATATTTGGGGGGGCGTGAAGCGCCCTTTTGCCGCCCAAAGGACGGTCGGAATTTTTAATGAATTTATTTTTAGCCTAAATTAATTAATTGACTTGCCTGTCAATTAATTGACTTGCCGCCGCCATTGCCCATCACCGCCACTGCCATGCCGGTCTTCTGCCGCTGTGCCCCCACAGCTGCCGATTTTAAAGTGAATAAACTTACCTTTTTTCCAGTGCCGAAATCTTGGATCTTGCAAGATTCTGTGAGATCCAAGATGGCGGCGCCTGGAAAAAAGGTAAGTTTATTCAGTTTAAAATCGGCGGAGGTTTCCACCGGCTCAGAACGGTCCGGGTCCGAGCTGGGACCCGAGCCTGGGTTCCGGGACGGTCCCAGAAATTCCGGGACAAATGGTAAGCCTACTCAGAGCCCTCTTCAGGCATAGTGGGGAATAATAGCACAGTGTTAGCCCCTGTGATTGGCTGGCTGTGCAAAGCCTTTCAATTGGCTACACCTGGTATAAATAGTAGAAGCCTTGTCATCTGCTCTTGTTTGATCAGCAGATTTTTCTGCCTACTGTATTTTTTCAGCTCTAGCTCAAATCCTTCCTCGCGCCTTAGCTCTGGCTCCGTCTCAAGAGTGCAACTCCAGTGCAGGAATCTTGGATTAGAGAACACACAAGCTCTTCAAGTCTAGGTTGTGGTTTGTCCCTGGCCCTGATAACAGTGACCTAGGCTGCAATCATAAACGCAAGAGTTAGTAAGCATACCTGAACACAGTGGGACTTGCTTCAGAAAGTAAACATGCATATTGTTAAGAATGTAAGGAGCAAAGGGAACAACAATCCCATTTAAGTGTCCAGGCAAAGATCACCTCCAAATTCTTGCATTCCTTTCATTTATCTGCCTTGCAGATTCTTGTGGGTTGGATCTCACCCATGCTTTCCACAGCAATTAGCTCTGTGGAGAGTGAAACAGTTCTGTAAAAGTCGTCCTCCGGTGTAGGATCACATGAAATTCAATCACTCACAGTTAAGGAGTGTGTTTGTTTAGCTATGGAAGCTTCTTTGTGAGCTTTTTCCTGAAAATCGATACATATTATTAAGAAGAATATTTATATATTTCAATAGCTATTTTGCTTAACTTGCCGAAATGTGATAAGCTACTTTCAGTTTGTCATATAACCAACCAACGAACAACTAATCTAGCTGATTTGGAGGAATATAACCTTGACCTTTCATTTTCATAATGTATGGGTGCTAAGTGTTGCTAAACTTGCCTTCCATGGATTATATTATTGTCCATACAAGTGCAACCCCCGTATCCGCGAATCTGCGTATCCATGGGTCATCGCGGCCCCCCTACACCAGTTACCTTTATGTTCACAAAGTTGGCACCAAGTCAGCGTGTTTCTTTCTTTAGCATTTAGGCTGCTTTTGGTAGAGACACTCTGTTAACAGGAAGCCAGAAGTTTCCTGCTTTCTGTTAACGGAGCCTCTCTATCAATCAGGCTGCTTGCCTGCTTTGTTGCTATAAGCAGCATGGTGCTTATTGCGTTTTGGTAAAGCAAGAGATGTGCTGGCTTAGCACCAGCTCTATAAAGATAAAAGTAATAGCTGCGGGGGGTCGTGGGGATAGTGTTTCCCTATCTGTGGATACCGGGGCCCTACTGTATATTATTTCCAGTTTTCTAAGGGGTCACTTCTGAGTTCTAGTGTACAATGCAGTTTCAGTTGTGCTAGCCGATTGTGTAGGAATGTGATTCTAACCCATAGTCTTGACTGTTTGGGTTCCTGTTGGCAAACCTTGATCCTGTAGCCAAGGCATCAGAAACAATGCTGTAAATTATATATTGTCAAGTTTGTTGACACAGCATGACAAGGAATTGGAAGAGAGCTAATTTGTTCATTTGGCATACTGTGGAATGTACATTTTATGGAATGGATATTAACCTAATTTCCTTAATATGTACTTAACGCTTTAGGTAGGAGGATAGTGTAGCAGGTGTCTCCCACTTTGAGGTTGGTGCTCTTTTCAAGGTACCAAGAGAAGCTATAAGTCTTTACATATAGTGAGTTCATAGGGGAATAGCCTGGAATCTGAGTCATCAGATTCATGGGCTTGATCCAGAATGACTGACCAAGGAAAATCAATTTGCCAGTGGGAAATCAGCAGACTACAATATTATGGTCAACATTCAAAGGAACTACTCCAGGCTTTGGCTCAAAATGGCCACTATCCTATAAAGTCCCTAATCTAATAAAGTACCGATAATGGGGCTGACACAGTTGTAGTTCAGGAGCCACATGAAGATCCATTCTGGAGGTCAGTTGAGTCTTTGTTTAGGAAGGGCTGTGGTAGACATGGGGCAGGAAGGACAAGGAAGCCAAGAGGGGTCTAGGGTGGAGTGGAAAGGTAGACGGAAAACAAACATGGGCTGATGCGTCATGTAGAAATTAATGCAGTCCCATTTTTTTCCTTAGTTTCCTCTTTTGCTCATGTGACAAAGAGAGCATTTTTTTCAATCATTCCAGTTATTTATCTCGTATTGCACCCTTTCTCTAGGTCCCCAGAGTGATGTGTATGGGGCTATCTATGTATCAGATATATTAAGAAGACAGCATCTTGCCCAGAGCTCCCCAGGTGAGCTTCATGAGCAGGACATTGAACCTGCTCCCCACAGTCCAAATCCAATGCTCAGTCTAATCTACTAAACCAGGGGTTCTCAACCTTTGGAGACCCGGGTACCTCCTTATCACAGTCCAATTTTCTGAAGTACCCCCTGCTAATTAATTGATCAATTAATTAATTAGGTAATTAATCGTTAAGTAAAAAAGTACTAACACAATTTCTTATTTAACTCTGTGTGTGTGTGTGTGTGTGTGTGTGTGAGAGAGAGAGAGAGAGAGAGAGATATGCAAGGATCTCTTTTTTCTCCATGTCCCACTTCCCAAACTCAGCTCCTCCCTCCCCCACCCCACCAAAGTACATTTTCCAAAGTACAGAAATAAGCCCAAAACCAAAATCAGAGAGACAGAAGGGCTCCGAAAATAATTACAATTTTTAAAATCCATGTTAGTTAACACTTAATTAGCTGCTGATGGGGCAGATAAGGGGCAGGGCTTGGCGTACCCCCAGCAAGAGGTCCGTGTATCCCTAGGGGTACCCGTACCACAGGTTGAGAACCCCTGTACGAAACCATACTGTGTCTCTAATATTTTATAGAGTGTTTGTTGCTCCTTTCTGTTAAATCCTTACAGGCAATATAAAATGCTCTTTTA
The DNA here is from genome assembly GCA_026170595.1 of Plestiodon gilberti rubricaudatus. Lineage (NCBI taxonomy): Eukaryota > Metazoa > Chordata > Lepidosauria > Squamata > Scincidae > Plestiodon > Plestiodon gilberti. The sequence continues at coordinate 73,831,437 of JANXHW010000005.1, read as the reverse complement.
GGCAACAGTTTCAATTGGAAAGTAAATCCAGCTGGATTGCACACAGTTGTTAGAAATAGATGGCACAGCCACAGGGATACTATTTAGTAGGGGAGTTGGATGGGATACCAATGTCTGAGCCACCGATTGAATACTGACTGTAGCCACATCTCTTATCTCCTTCTCTTCCCTTCCTCCCTCCTTTTCCTCTATCAAGCTTCTTGTTCCACATTATTTTTTGTACATTTGCTTTAGGTGGCAGTGTTTTAATTATTGTGTTTTCTTTCCTGTTGGAGGTGGGAGTGTGAGGTTTTTGGATTATTTTTGTTACTTATTTGTGAATGATATACAGTATATATTTTTAAAACCCCAATAAGAAGTTTCAGTACTAAAATTGTAAAATGTTGGAGAGTTCAAAACAAAATGCTTATATATAAATGAATTTAACTAAAATGACCTCTTCGTTGATATTTTTCTGCCCTTTTCTCCCCTTTTTAACAGCACTTCTGGATTAGTATCTTCAGGATAGCATTTCAGTGACTGTGTGCCCGTGGCACATGCATCAAGGGCTGAGAAACCTGGCCTTCTGCCGAAGTCTTCACCAAAGATTGGGGAGAGTAAGTATTTAAATATAGCCTATGTTCATATTAACCTATATTAAGTGAGTCAATTTGAGGCATCCTATGAAAATGTGGTTAGTTCAGAACCCTGGCTGTGGTAAGAGTTTCTGTAGACACAAGTAAACTATGGCCTACAGCTGTGTGTGGGTCTTTTCATTTTCTCTCTGCTCATCACCCCTGTCTTTAGCTGCATTGGTCTCCAGTAGAGGAGCCCAAGCCATAGTTAGAAACAAGCCAAGTGGTACAAATCCATTTCAAACCACCTATTGGTAATGTTTAGTAATCCAAAATGTGTGATGCAATATGAATGACTGCATTCGAAGTATCTCTGCCAAAGAAGTGCAGCTAGGAGAGTGATAGTAGTTACGGTACAATCCTAGGCATGTCTACTCAGAAGTAAGTCCCATTATGTTTAGTGGCAAACACATTTGAGTAGACTCAATGGGGGTGCTGGGGCTCTTCTCGGGGTAAGGGGATCTGGGGATGAACGTCTCCTTACCCCGAGGAGTCCTCCAGCTGCACTGGTGCTGGGTCCTATCTGGCTAGGATGCAGTGCAGACCCTCTGGTTGGCCTTCCAATCGCACCCCCTCCCCCCATAGCATGCAGCAGGCACCCCATTGGCAGGCTGCATGCTACAGTGTGGTGGGGGATCAGATTGGGCTGTAAGTGTAGTGTTAGCATGTCATGTGTTTTGTATTAGTAGATGGTGGGAGACAAGGGAAAGAGACGGGCTGCTTTTTTGCTAGCAGCCATGCAATCTTGTATCATCTAATTCCAGACTTAACAAATTCCCTTCTGCAGAGAGACGGTGGCTATTTTCCAGCTACTGCAGTGTCTTCATTGAAAGGAGTCTGCTTTCTGAATTGCTGTTACTGCATTCTGATTTGCATTAGGAAGCTGATGTGTGATAATTGCATCAGGATTTCTTCAGTCAAGACAAAAGAGAACAAACTTATTTATTGAATCCTGCAGTGTTTTGAACAATTTCTGTCTAAAATATTAAAATAAATGGAATGCTCCCCTCCCCCCAGGTAAGTCAGGAACCTAGAGAGTCCCCTGGAAGCTGAACAGCAGGGCCTGTGCCTGTGTCTGAGGCCGGAGCTGGAGTCTGAGCTGACAACAAGAACAGGGGAAAGAGTGGTGCTGAAGGGTAGGGAACAGGAACAGTCACTTATGGCTTGGTCAGTGGCTGGCTCAAAGAGGTGCTCTCAGTGGAGAGCTGGTGCACCAGCAAAGATCAGTCAGATAGCGTAAGGTTCTTGTAGCAGCTGGATGCTCAACTCCTTTTTGGCTCATTATCTGGGTCCTGATCCAAGGTCTGCCCTTGATTCCTTACTACGAAGGAATTTAAGGCTTGGACAGCAAGTTGGGTGCTTTGTCACTGGTTCTGAGCTTTGGCGCTCACCTGTTGCTGCTGTTTTTGAGGTCCCAGGAATGACAGAGGGGTCCTGGAGCTGGGGGTCCAGATGCAGGTGGGGTGCGGGGAGGGAATCCCCCCGTTTCTCGAGTTCCACGCATGGAGTGTCCTCAGAAGAGGCTGATTCCTGTTGGTTGTGACAAGCAGTGGTCTCTAAGGGGTCATGGGATCGAAGTCCAGGTGTGACTGGTCCCTGACGCAGAACCTCTAGTGCTTGGTTCTTTTAGCCTGCAAGTACCAATGTGGTCTAGTAGGTAGAACATCAGGCTTGGGAGACATACATTAAATTCCCTCTCAGCTATGAAGAGTATTGGGTGACCTTGAGGATGTCATTTTTCCAGCCTAACCCACCTCTCGAGAGTGTTTCTGAGGATAAAATGGGATTCCTGAGCTCCTCTGTGGAAGGATAGGATACAAATTTATTCTATTTGTTTTTATTTATTATGTTTATATCCCGCCTTTCTTCTGTCATGGACCTCAAGGCAGTATACATGGGGTTCCCAGTTAGTACCTATCCAGGCACTGAACAAACCTAGTGTTGCTTACTTTCAGTGTGCATTTAGGATGTACATGAAGCTGCGTAGTATGAGAAAGACAAGTGAGTGTTTTGACAGATACACTGTCAAGATGGATGGATGGATGGGTGGTGCTTGTGTTCTTTGTGGGGACCATCCCAAGCAAGAGGAAAGGTTTATACTTGCCCTAATCTTCCAACGTAACAGTATCATTTATTCAGGAATTGAAAGTAACAAGAGGACCAGGCCTCCCTGCAGATGTACCTCCCAGGTCTATCTGACTACGACAATACTTCTCACCCTGGCCCTTTCTCCATGCCACCTCTATACTGACCATCGGCATCCTGCATCAATTTGCCAGTACACTCCTTCTCCTTCTCATGGCCTGAACCAGCCTCCTGCTCAGGCTCCTGCTCCCCACCCCACATGGCAGGCAGAGTTCCTCTGACTTTGGCCTCCTGTGGGCAAGTGCCCAGACCCCACCCTGAGGGATTCTTTAGCAAGACATCCAGGGAGAGAGGGTCCGGATCACAGGCCATCGCAGGTCTGGGGAACCCGGGGTCCATTGATAGACACAGCAGCTGCCCTGAGATGGGTGGGTGTCTAGTAGCTGGGCATCACTCTCTCCCTTCCTCCTTCACTGCCCCCCTTGCAGTGAAGTCTGCCTTGGGTTTAAATACTCCCCCATTGCTTCCCTAGCTCACTGTACTTCAATCAGGCTCAGGTGCACCTGCTTAGGTTGGGAACTAGTGTCATATGGCCCTGTAGCCCCTGTATGTCCTGACTGCAGGATTGGGGCTGGCCCCAATAAGCCTAGGGCTGTATTGGGTTGGCCCAGATGTGTCAGCTGCCTCCTAGGGGGCGGGGCAGCCAGCACGGTCAGTTCCCCGCACACATATATTACCTTGATGTTGTCCTTACAACCTTGTAGGATGAGTAAATATTTCTATATAGCCACTGAGGAGAGAGGGAGTGGCTTGTCTCAGATACTGAGTTGATAGCAGAGGCAGTATTTCAACAGGGTAAGTCCATAGTTCGCAGCTCAGTCTTTTAGCCACTACAAGTACACCAAAGAGTTTCTGTGCTGTGAAACATTAGTTTTACAGTTACATTCTGAAAATCTCCTCGGTCATTGGAGATCATGCATTGAAATAACATCCAGAAGCATTTTAATGCGAGTAGATAAATAGGTACCGCACAGCGCTCCATGTTCCAGCTGCATGCTACGCGCTGCGGCAAGGAGAGTCATGCTGGCCATATGACCACGGAGGCGTCTTCGGACAACGCTGGCTCTTCGGCTTTGAAATGGGGATGAGCACCACACCCTAGAGTCGGACACGTCTGGATTTAATTGTCAGGGGTTACCTTTATCCTAACTCAATTGTTTTGATCTCTCCACATAGACCTTGGTGGGAGAGCAATGTCCAAACAGGCCCTTAGTGGCATTCCAGATACACTGGCTCCCCGAGTTATGGACATCTCAGTTACGGATGGCTGTGTTGGTGGTTTTGCGCAGGTGCGGTATGTCTTTTGGTGACATTTTTGCACAGGTGCAATAGTGCTGCAAGAACCATCTCTTTTGACTAAAGTACAGACCCCTAGAACCTAAACTGTACATAAGTAGGGGGCGGGCAGCCCAATCCTATCAACTCCCCCCCACTGATGCAGCTGCACCACCAGAGCGCCCGCTGCATCCTGGGTGGGGGGAGAAGTCCTGGAGATCTCTGGGTAAGGGAACATTTGTTCTCTTGCCTGGGAGTAAGCCTCCACTGCTCAAATGGATCTGCTCGAACCTGCACCAGTGATTTTGCTGGTGCAAGTCCAAGTGGATCTGGGAAGGGGGATAGGATATCGGTGCTGCCACCAATACTGCCATCTTCCAGGCCTCGATCTGCTCCCTCCCTGGTCTCCACCCTGTTCCTCCCTGCCCGCCCCCCCCCGCACTGACTGACTGGCGGTGGGTCATTGTAAGACCACTGGCACGGGGCCATTGCCGCTTGCGACAGCGGTCTGACTGCGTAAGATGGCGTTTCGCTGTTTGCCACGTCCATAAAGGATTTTGCACTGCCAGTTCTGGCAGTTCTCAAGGCCCCTATTGGGGCTTTAACATTGCGGCCTAACCTACAGCCTAACATTGCGGGCAACAGTCAACAGATAAGGACAAAATGTCTGTGTTTTTAAGAGGCTTCTCTGAGATCCTGTAGAGTTGACTTAATCACATTCATAGTGTCTATGGATTGCTTTGATCTCTTTGTTCATTCTGACAGAAATATGAAGGTGTTCTTAGGTCCCCCAGTACTGATAACTGTGTTCTGCTGATTTTTTGCTTTCTTGGCCTTTTTCTGTTTTGTATTGGTATCCCATCAGAACCATTTAAGTTCAGTATACACATAGTTGACGTTTTTACTGTCTCTTTTGTCAAATTGACTATGTAGTACTTCAGGAGAAAAAAAAGGAAGGCCCTCAAGCTCTGTATTGCTTTTGGCTTACCAGGCAATTTTTCACCACACCGATGGCTCATAAAAAGGTACTAGAATTTATCTGATATTTGACCTGGTATATAATCTGTGATATTTCTTGGCATGCTGCTTAGAGGCTAATTGTAAATATTCTATTGGCAAGCGGTGTATAATTTATTTTGCCAGTCATGTAGTTGTCCAAGGTAATCAGAAAAGCATAAAAAGGTCATAAAAGCTCACTATAGTTTCCTGTTTAAGAAGTGTTTGGATGGATAGGTGAATAAATACATAAATTAAGCTCTGTTTTATTATAGGAGAATTGTTGTAACAATTAGAATTTCCACTATGTCCACACTTTCCTTTAGTATAGCTACCAGGATGCTGTTTCTTTCCATAAGAATGATTTTTAACATATATGCACACGATATTTCTCCACTGCTGTTATACACCTGCATTTCTGATGCACATAGAAATTATATTTTTGGCAGAGAAATTCCCTTCCTTACCTGTGTTATGGCACTTACGACTCCTTAGGCCGGCGGAGAGCTCACTCCGGTGCCTTATGTTTATGCAGGATTGCGCTCTCAGATACATATAGATGCAGTTGATTTTAAAAACTAAATTGCAAATGAAACCTGAAACTTTTTTGTTGGGTATGAGGGACAAACAGTTGGATAAAAAAAATTGTAATTTTATTTTCTTTATAACAAGCGCAGCGAGAATAATTTACATGCAATACTGGAAAAACACAGAAATACCTGCAATTGAGGAATGGTGGATAAAAGTTTTGGAGTTTGCAGAAATGGATAAACTTACGATTTTACTGAAAGAGAAGTCAGTAGACTATTTCATAAATAATTGGAAATCACTCATTGACTTTCTGCATTCAAGAGAGAATAATGAATTAATGACTTTGGGATTTGATGAATAGAGTTAATGAGAATAAATTAAATTATTGGAACAGAGAAATTAAATTGTTAATTTTAGATGTTGTTGGAGATATATTTCGTTTATTTGGTTATTATGCTTAGGTAGTAGTTGAGCTGTATATTAGGATTTATTGCTTCGCTATTTACTGTATTTTCTATATTTTATAAATTTAATTAGGTTTACCAGATTTTCCCGGTTCTAAACCGGGACCCCCCCCCCCAACAATCAAATAAATAAACAAATAACATTTTAAAAATCTTTTTCTTTTTTGGGGTGGCAAAAGGGCCGAAATTTTTAGTTATTTATTTACTGTTAGTCACCCAATTAATTAATTAAATTGATTTGCCTGTCCCGCCGCCGCTATCATCTTCGTCTTGCCCTTCCTCCACCGCTGCCATTGCTGCCCGTCATCGCTGCTATTGCTGCCTGCCTTTTCAGTACTGCCTCATGCCATCATGAGATTTGGGTGCTGCCATCTTGGGACAGGTGATTTCGGTGCTACCACCCGAGACGGGTGGTAAGCCTAAATTTAATAAATATATATTCGAGGGTGGGGAGAAGAAAATCACCTATCGGCACAATACAGGCAGTCCCTTATTGCCTCTGACAAGGGAGGAGAAAGTACCCTAGTTACACAGGATTAAACTTCAGTTCTTACATAACACCCCTTTGGATTTTGTAGGGATGTTGATTGTCTACATGAGACACTGTCGCTGAAAAATTAATGTTTTTCAGGACGCATTTTTAATCATGTGAGACTGCTCACAATCAAGAATGCTCACAATTACAAGAATGCTCACAAGATACATGGATACATAAACAATTTCCACAATGCATTTCTACAAGACAATTATTCTAGTATTGCAGCATGCTGTCTACATTTAGAGTTGGAAATTATTGGTAGTGGAAAATAATACCTGCAGAATTAGCATGGCTTTTTGTTGTGTTGCTTTCCTCAGGCTTTGCAAAGGAAAGACCTAAACCCCTAGGGGCAACTTTTTAAGCGAGACAGTATGGTTGTTACATGTAGAGCGGTAGATGAGAGTCTCTTGTGGTGTATCTTTGTGAGCAAAAATTCCCCATTTGTGTAGTTTTGTGTATGGTAGCAGCAGTACATGCTGGGTAGTTCACTGTCAATTTAAGCTCCTGGTATATCGCCCTTTACAAACACAGTTGTTTTTCAAGGATGTTACCAATTATACCAAGCACTGCGGAAAGTTATCCACACCTCGTGCGAGTGAAGGGGAGGAAATGCAAAACGCAATTTGAAAACAAGTCCCAGGCTGGAGTACAGTTGTTTACTAGGCTTTACTCTTTCATAGATAATAATGTAGAACGGCACCACTGGGAATAGGTATATTTAATTCTTTAAAAGAAAACAAGACAAAAATGTGCTGAGCTTATATTAAAAACAGATCCCATATTTGAGTATTAGGCACACATTGTTTTGTTTAAGAGAGCACCTCTCTAATTTAAGAGATGGTTCCTTTATTCCTGTGCTCATGCTTGGGTTTTAAGTTAGAATTTTTGTGAAAAATAATTGGCTTTGTTTTTAAAGAGAATAATGCACTAATATTTCTTTCCAAATGGAACTTGACATTTACTTGCAATGCCCAGAGGTTCCCTGAGAGCTTACGCAAATTACTTCAGAGGCCCCATAGTCAGTGCCCAATATCATTGTGTATGTATGATGCCTTTACGTTGGGGGCACAACTCTGGTCCTTTGATATGTGATGCTTGGACTAACTTCACAAATTATGTCCGGGAAAACCGATTCACATTCTGGAGGCAGGTAGGAGGGCGGGCAGGCTAGTTGATGGTTCTGTGAGTGAACCTTCATGCCCCTGGGGCTAGTTGGCCTGGCCTGTATTTGAGTGAATGTGCCCCCTCACCTGATTCCCCCCCCACAAAAATGAGGGTTTTTTTGCTTGCAAAGTGAGGGGACGGGGCAGTTATGCAATCTGAGTTATGCAAGCTTTCCTGACAAATACTTGAAAAAATCTCTTGCATTTTTGTGAGTGCAAGCCAGGAATGCTTGCAAAACACAAATAGTTTTTGAGATAAGGACAGTTGATACTTTTTCTTTAAAATATAAATTATTATAAATTGAAATATAAATCAAATGATATAGGATCAGTTCAGTTTCATTAATAAGTCTTATGCAGATGTTCTCCTCTGTGTGCTGAGGGAGGGGGTCATGGTCATGGTGCCTGAACAACATGCCCCCCCATAGCTACTGAAGTCTATGCTTTGGGTAGAACATACACATAGAAACCTATGCTCTGAGTTCACAGTGAACATAGTTATAAATTACAAGATCTGTACACTGCAAAACATGCATAGCATTGCTAAACTGTTGTTCGTAAGTCTTCCTAATTACACATTATCCATAATATTGACTTTAAACCCATTACTCCCAGCTTACTTTTTAGCATTTTTCAAGCCCCCCCAGGTTTTGAGGGAGAGTGGGGGAGACCCACTCAATTGGCCCCTTGCCCATGTGGTGGTACAGCTGTGTGGGATTGCATGTTGGTAAGCACCTCTAATGCTGCTGCAGGTATATACGAGTCACCTGGACTTTGTTAGCTTCTGTATTAGATGTTGTGGGGTATTTTGTCAGGAATTTAATAGGTGGAGGATCCTACTTGAAGGCAGCTGAGTATTCCTGTAACAGGAACTGGAAAGAAGGAGAGGTCATGATTTGTAGGAAGATGGGGAGCTAGTCATATTGACACTAGATCCCTTTTGTTTTTATAAGTCAGAGAGGAAATATGCCAAGCATAGAGATACAAGTCAGCTGGTTGACAAAGGCATAGCAATTTTGCCACACGGAACTCTGTGGAGATGTTGAGTCTGTAGACTTTAGATTGACTAGGGCCCTGTTTATCTTATAAAGCACTATAGTGGAAGGCCTGGTTTGTAATGTATGCATTTGTTGAGAAAATTGCTAGTATATTCCTGGCTAGAGTCTCCTAAAGCAACTTTCGTAACTACCACTTTGTGTTTGCACTTTTTAAAAAATAAAAACATGAATAAAAACATTTTCTATTCAAACATGTTTTTAAATAAAAACATGAGGGGGGCCTTATAAGGATCTTCTTCTTTGCTCAAGGCCCTGTCGTGAACCAGGAGACCTACTAACATAGTAGACCCAATCTCCCAATCTGTGGAGAATTTGATACTGTAGTAGAATTCTGGACTGTTCTCCTTTTAGATTGCAGGTGAGGAGTCATATTGTTGTATTCTCTCTCCCCCCCCACCCTTGCAAAAACGTACTCTGCCTATAGTAAACCAGCAAGTTAGGGAGAGGTCTACAAAAAACATTTCTCCTGTAGTGAGCACCCCCAAGGGTACAGGTGACCTAAGTTCAAGGGATTCGGTGAGCTAACACCAAGGCTCCAAAGATGGAGAAGGTACCCAAAAATAAGAGAGAGAGAGAGAGAAAAAGAAAGGTCTGCAGTTTGCAGAGGCGCCAAAAGGAGCTCAGATAGACCAACGTTGGGTAAAGAAAAGATCTTTTACTCAGCTAGCCAAGGACGCGATTCTATGCAGAATGCGCGCCACATAAATCATTTACAATCAGTTTTATACATTTCATTATTTCAGAATATACATTGGAATACATGGAGATAGGAAGATAAACCAATGAGGGGATGGATCCAAGAAGTGTGCACGTTGATACAGCCAATGGGAGGTCGGATTGAAGTTTTGCACCAATGAGAGCAGCAGCAGCGTGTTTGAAATGTTTAGCCAATAGAAAGATAACTTTATTGAAAGAACCAATGAAGAGTGTGATGTTTTGTGTACTGAGAAACCAATGAGAGGCAGGATTGGTAGCCAATGGGTGAGAGGTTGGGGTGCTGGGTGGCTGGGATGATTGGATTTGGCCCCTCACCTCAGGTGAGGTGTGGTGTTCCGGGTTTTATGAATGGGGTCTTTTGTGTAGCCTTTTGACACAAAAGGCAAGGATTTCCAAATTGATGTGAAAAAGTGTCAATTCAATGAGTCTCTGCCTCACTGGCACCAGGTATACAAAGCAAGACATTTAGGTGACTGCTGTCAGTCAGGAAGAAGGGAAGCGAGTGATTAGATTAAATGTAGCAAGTCAGACCAGTGCAGCCAGAGAACAATGGTTGAGGAGATAGTGGTAGTTGTGAATATTTACATGAGAGATGCAAGGACACCAGAGTCAGAACTACAGAGTGAAAGACAAATGGTTGATTTGATAGTGGGAAATGAGACACACAGAGAAGGAGTAATGGTTTTCCCCAGAGCAGTGACACTAACCCAAGATTTCCCATATTCTTGGAGACCCCCCTTTCCCTGCCCCAGACTGGCCTCCCAGGTAGAAGGAAGCCATGTCAAGAGCATCACAGAATGGAAGCTTGTTGTTGTTAGCTAGAGGTTATGGTTTGAAAATGGTTTCCCTGGACTCCTGGTAGTGCAGACTCTTGGCAGGAGGCCTCCCGCTCCCAACAGCGCCTGGCCTTCAGTCAACCTCCTGTGCCCAGGCCGAGGGTGGCAAAGGGGCTAAACCACACACTTACCAATTCCCCTCCTGGGCCCCAGAGAGGGCACGTGGGGACGTCCCCCACGCCTTTTACCAGCTGCAAGAATATGTGCACTGTACCAGGAGTCTCTGAACTCTGCTGAAGAATAACTCCACCAAAGTGTCAGGATGGGGACCCTTCTGTGGAGGGACCCCTCCCCAGGGACACCCCGTTGATCCCTGGTAAGGATCCGGTGCCATAACCATAGAGGGAATTCAAGAAAACAGTATTTTCCTAGGATAATGCACTGCTTTGAATTAAAGGAATACCACTTTTTAGAAACTTCCAAAGAGAGAGAAGGTTATGAGGATTAAATAGGTACAGAGTGAACTTTTGCTACTGCTGCTTCTCTTGCTGCTCTGGAGGGCTCGTGGAATGCGCGTGCCTCCCCGGCGGGCACGCGCCAGCTGTCAAATGTTGTGAATAGTGCAGAAAAGCTGGATTTAAAAGGAGCTTGTCTTTAAATGGCTGTATCTCAGCAATTTCTTGATGGATTTTGATGGGGTAAAAAGGTGGGGGTTTGGGGGGGAGCGAGGAAGGAAATAAGAATATTTGGGGAGGGGTAGCTTGCTCACTACACTCCAATGTGCTCACTTGCTTCATGTGTTGAGGCTGAATGTATGCGCACACATTTTGTATACAGAAGCATTGCCTGCACTCTGAACAGGAACAATCCACAATTCTACGACCTCACTCTGCATAATAGATGGGGGTCTTATTCACATCTCATTGTCTTTATATGTTAAAATCATGAAATATCTGAGAGGTTGTTAGCAAGCTTCTTAGGCCTCCCCTTCCTTTTTCTCCTCCTCCCATTCCAAGGTCAATAGATAGTAGACACACAACCCTATGCATGTCTACTCCAAAGTATGTCGTATTTAGTTGCATGAAATGTACTCTCAGGTAAGTGTGTATAGGACTGCAGCCTTATTTAGTGATTCTCAAATTGAAATGCAATCATTGTGTCTCCTACTTTTTGAATCTCCCCAAGTATACCGGTAACTAAGAAACATGCTATCATCAGTTCACATGATGTGTAACGTTACTGGACTCTTTCACTTCAGGTTACAAGCTGACAACTGGTATGTCGTCATCCGTCCATCTCCCCCCCCCCAAATTGAAACAGGCAAAATGTTCAGCTCTGCCATAATTATTTTTACAGCTGCAAACATTCAAAATGATCCAACTGCTCCCTTCCCATGGTTGAGCCCTAAAAAACCATCTTCTTGCTCATCTTAAGGTGTAGAAATGGGTCTGTGCCTCAGTGGTAGAGCACCTACTACTGTGCATGTAAAAGGTCACAGGTTCACTTTTTGGCATTCTAGATATGGATGGGAAAGATCCCACTGTTGGAATTTATGGAGAGCTGCTGCCAGTCAGTGTAGAGACAATAATGAATTAGAAGATCCAATGGTCTGACTGCATTTAAAGCAGCTTTGAATGTTTACCTGAAAGCTTATCATGCCAAGTCTGGATTATCCTGAGATGAGATGTGACTGATGTTATACTTGTGGTTTATCATAACTGCCATGGCTAAGTGAATACACCCATATATGTGCGTGTGAGTTTGAGTGCGCGCACATGTATATTCTTTCACGACAGGTTTATTTCAGGTTTCAGGGAATAGAAATCCTGACAAACCTGTTGACAACCTGGATTCATATTCATTTATTACATTTCGTTGTTGTTGCCTGCTCTTCCTCCAAGAAGTTTAGGGTGGTGTACATGGTCTTTGCCTCCACTTTGATTCTCATAACAACCCTGGAAGGTAGGTTAGACTGAGAGGTAGTGACTCACTCAAGGTCATTTAGGGAGCTTTGTACCATGTACAGTGGGCCCCTCGGTATTTGTGGGGGATTGGTTCCTGGGCCCCCCCGCAGATATCAAAATCCACGGATGATGAAGTCGCGCCACAGGATGCCTTGGAGAAATGATTGGAAGTAGCTTTGGGTCGCTTCCCCAAAGCGTCCTGGGGCCCACAGAGGTCAATGGTGTGCATCGCAGGTTCAGTGCAACCTGGAAGCGGCCTCCGGAGGCTCCTTTCACTTGATGGTGAAATCCGCAAATATGGGGCCAATGGATGCAGAGAGTACACTGTAACTTTTATTCTAAGCAGTGCCTGAATTATAGGGGGAGCAGAGGGAGCCTATCCCTCTTAACTTTTGTGATGGCTCCATTGTCTACTGTTTTAGAAGGCTGTGAGAGGGCCATGGTTTGGCTGAAATTGGGGGCGGGAGGGGTTGTGTGTTTCATAATTGGCCCCAAATCCTCTCCTATAATTCAAGCACTGATTCTAAAAGTAAGCTATTGATTCTAAAAGTAAAGAAAAAGTAAGCTATTGATTCTAAAACTGATTCTAAAAGTAAGTAGATATTATATATCTGGATTTTCAGAAGGCGTTTGACACAGTCCCTCATGAAAGGCTCCTGCGAAAACTCCACAGTCAGGGAATAAGAGGGCAGGTCCTCTTGTGGATTAGGAACTGGTTGAAGACCAGGAAACAGCGAGTGGGAGTCAATGGGCAATTTTCACAACGGCGAGAGGTGAAAAGCGGTGTGCCCCAAGGATCGGTCTTGGGACCGGTGCTTTTCAACTTATTCATAAATGACCTGGAGTTGGGGATAGGCAGTGAGGTGGCCAAGTTTGCGGATGACACTAAACTTTTCCGGGTGGTAAAGACCAGCAGGGATTGTGAAGAGCTCCAGAAGGATCTCTCCAAACTGGGAGAATGGGCAGCAAAATGGCAGATGCGCTTCAATGTAAGTAAGTGCAAAGTGATGCACATTGGGGCAAGAAACTAAAATTTCACATATACGCTAATGGGTTCTGAGTTGTCTGTGACGGATCAAGAGAGGGATCTTGGGGTGCTGGTGGACAGGTCGATGAAAGTGTCGACCCAGTGTGCGGCGGCTGTGAAGAAGGCCAATTCCATGCTCGGGATCATTAAAAAGGGGATTGAGAATAAAACGGCCAATATCATTATGCCTTTGTACAAATCGATGGTAAGGCCACATCTGGAGTATTGTGTCCAGTTCTGGTCACCATACCTCAAAAAGGATATAGTTGAATTGGAAAAGGTGCAGAAAAGAGCGACCAGAATGATTTGTGGGCTGGAGCACCTCCCTTACGAGGAAAGGCTACAGCGTCTGGGGCTTTTCAGCCTAGAAAAAAGGCGCCTGAGGGGGGACATGATTGAGACTTATAAAATTATGCATGGGATGGAGAGAGTGGATAGAGGGAAATTCTTCTCCCTCTCACACAACACCAGAACTAGGGGACACGCACTAAAATTGAGTGGAGGGAGAGTTAGAACAGACAAAAGAAAATATTTCTTTACCCAGCGTGTGATTCATCTGTGGAACTCCTTGCCACAGGATGTGGTGATGGCACCTGGCCTAGATGCCTTTAAAAGGGGTTTGGACAGATTCATGGAGGAAAAGACCATCACAGGTTACAAGCCATAAGCAACCTCCTGGTTTTTTTTTTATTTTTTTGTTTTTTTTATAAGAAGTGGGTTTTCTCTGTGCCAGGTGCAAGGGAGTGGCGACTGGACACAGGTATCTTGTTGTCTCGTGTGCTCCCTGAGGCATCTGGTGGGGCCACTGTGTGACACAGGAAGCTGGACTAGATGGGCTTTTGGCCTGATCCAGCAGGGCTCTTCTTATGTTCTTATGTTCTTATGTTCTTATAAGCTCTTTCTGGTGTAGGAGTGAAGTGTGCCTGCAGTTTCCATTAAGCAAAAAATGTGCTTCGGCTATGAGAATCTTATGAAATGCTTCCGGATTATATTTTGTGTCCTTGTTAGGGAGGTCAGTTAGGGAGGTCAGATAGGTTACAAGCCATGATGTGTATAATACGCAACCTCCTGGTTTTAGAAGTAGGCTATCTCTGAATGCCAGGTGCAAGGGAATGGCAACAAGATACAGGTAACTTGTCTGTGCACTCCCAGAGGCATCCAGTGGGCCACTTGAGATACAGAAAGCTGGACTAGATGGGCCTTTGGCCTGATCCAGCAGGGCTTTACTTATGTTCTTACGAGGTTTTCCTGACTACCAGCACAATCATATCAAACTTCCCCCACTGGTGCAGCGAGAATAGGAGGTCCCAGAACGGAAAGGGGATTTAAATCCCCTCCAAAGGGGATTTAAATCCCCCCTCCCCACCAAAGCCTCCCGCCCTGCACTTCCCCACTGGTTACACCGGTGGTGGAAGTTGGATAGGATTGCACTGTACCTGTGTTTGACTCTTCCTTGAGTTATCTGGGTCTACTGATATTTAATGTAAAGGAGCCTAGGGCAAATGACAATTGTTTCCTTCCAACTTCCATAATAATTTTAGACTGATGGTTCACAGTATCTCCCCTGTTAGAACTGAGGTAATTTACCCACCACTGCCAAGCTGTATAGTTAAGTTTTACTTAAAACTAAAGTCATTGCCCAGAAAAACACAGCCCATCCTGAGGTTGTGAAATCTCACATGAGCCAGTATATCAAAGAACTGTGTTTGCTTTGAAATTATTTATGCTTATCAGTGGAGGACGAGTGCAAATGGTGAATTTGCTCTGCATCGATAGCCCCATGGTTCATCTCTGCTGCTGGTCTGACTATGAATAATTCATAAACATGGCTATCCAAAACCAGGGAGAGGGTCATTAGCATTTTAATGAAAACAATACAGGCATTGTACTAAATCTTTGCATTCTGTTTTTCTTCTTGTTGTTCTTTCTCTTCCTCCAGTAAGACAGTTCTGCTGTGTGCTTTGAAAGCAGCTGACGACAGGGGAGATAATGTGCTGACTGGCGCTATGGGCAGGCGATACCCAGGGGCTCACTATCGTCAAAGCAATTCATGTATGTATGTATGCTTCTCCCCACCTGTCCATTTCCAACCCAACCCTGTAGCTTGTCTTGGCTAACCTTAGTTTTTAAAATTGTTGTTCCCATGGATGCTGCTGGTTGCAAAATGCAAGATGATTTACTGGTAATTATTTTTACAGTTTCAGAATTTTCTAGGAGTAGTTTAAAGCACAAATAGAGTATTTTTTTTAATTCTACTAAAAGGTTTGATGATCTTGCTGTTTGATTCGGTCATCTTACTTTTAAACGGCTGCACAGACAGACCGAATCAAATATATTGGGTTTTAATGGCATCTTTTATACAAAGTTTCTCCAACTTCCATTCATGACCACACTGTAACCCATATACACACTGTCACATGCAGAGTCGGCACCAGAGCATGAGTAGAGCAGGCACATTTGCTCCATAGGTCACCGAAGGGCTCATAGTGCCCCCCCATTGCACCAGTGTTCTCATTTTGCACAGAGCACATGAGAAGATCAAAGGCAGCACGAGAAAATTCTAAGTTTCAGTACCTGACCTCTACCAAGCCACTGTAGGTACCTTGCATGGCCAACATCGTCTCCAATTTTTGATATGGATTAGGTTTTTCAAATTTTGGTTTCATGTGTGTTTTTCAGCTGAGCGTGTTACTTTTTTTAAGGACATCCTAACTGATTCTTCTTATTGTTTGGGTTACAATCTCTTTATTAAGAAAATCCATTCTGTAGGTCTGTCAATGGAACTCCTAGGCTCAGTCACTTTGACTTCTGCCATTAGGATCGCACTTTACAGACTTATTGATATTGAGAGACAGGAAGTTTTTGCGGCAGCTGCTAAAGGTTGCTCACCTTTATATCTACAATTGCCCTGTGCCCTCAGTAAAACCCAACAGTATCTTTTTCTGGTTGACAACCCTCAAATAAGACGTGCATTAACCTTAGCTAGATGTAACATCTTACCATCCAGCTTGATGGATTATAGATTTGATAGATCCTCTAAGACCCAGGGCCGTTGTCCATGCAATTTGACAGATATAGAATCTTTACCACATGCACTTCTATACTGTTCATGGTATAACGACTTACGACAAGATATTCTCAATCCATTGTTGGCAAATCTGCAAGGGAAATCTGAATCAGAGATCATCGTGATTCTCCTCTCATCTGTTGATAAATGGTCTATTAATCGGCTAGCTAATTTTCTTTATTTAATTACCCAATGAAGAGCTTCTATGGTGGCCAATCTAGTGGAATCTAATTAAAATGGTTACTGTTTACTCCTTTACAGCCTCCTGCCCTTTCCTTTGCTTGCTCTCTGTACTATGTATCACTTGTTTTAATTTATTTGTATATATGTGTGTATGTCTTTCTGTGTTATGCCAATAAAGGTATTTTGATTTGATTTGGTACCTTGCATGGGGGCCCCCTCAATCCTGGAGCCAACATCACTGTCTTTCTCACATGCATACATGCATGCGCACAGATTACGACGAGCAAGTTGTCAACCCTTATACTTGAGCTAGTAGCTGAAGGCTACAGATCCAACTTTTTGACTCGCGCGCACATGTGTGTGTTTGTATTAAGGGGAGTGGTGGCCTGTATTGTTTGACTTCTTGGGAAGCATCTCTATATTAACAACTGTGTTAATATTGCACAGTTCATCTTAGTAAGGTCGATTGATTGATTGGTTGTAGCTACCTATTTTCTGTACTTGGAGAAGTGTTTTTGAGATGTAGGTGGGGAAAGAGGGTGATGGATGTTGTTTTGTTAATCAAACACCAAACATTCAAAAAATTAATTAAAAAGGATGGCTTTAGATGTTGTACAGAGCAGAGGTTGCTTGAGTAACCCCCACTGCCTTTTTCGCGTCCTGTTCACTGTCTGAAACAAACCTTGTGATTTCCTCAATGGCGACATGCATAATCTCCTGGTACGAGTTTGCCTTATGCCTCTCATCACAGGTGTGCAAGTTCCTGCTTTGAACATTTGCAGAGAAACATGTCATTCAGGCTTTCTCTCTTTCCTTCCTTCTATGTAACATCCGCAGCGCTCTCCTTTTCCAGAACATTGAATTTGTTTAAGAAGGTAAATATTTTAAGTCATAAAAGTATTGAATTCTGTGGAAAGCCAATTGAGAGTTTGGCATCATTCACATGCTTTACAAAATGCTGTTCAGTTAAATACAGGTATATTATTACAAGGGTGTATGTGCAGAAATGCAGATTCTAAACTTCTAGGTCAGTGCTTCAGCAACAATCCAGAACTACAGGAAGAAAAGAAGGTGTACATGATGCCATGTGGAGATTATGTGCCCACATTGCTCCTTCTCCCACATGTGTTACACCATTGTGCATTGTGATTTCCCGTACTTGCTATACAGACAGGTGGAAGATTGCAGTGGAGTACTGTGTGTAGGTACTCTCTGTTATGCAGCAATCAAGTGTATCTCTGAGACATCTCTTGCTCATTTCCTATACGGACTTAGTCTACCTGAAACACACATGTTATACATAGTTACCTCTTTCCAGGTTAAACTCAATGCTTGCTTATTTTGTGTGCATCTTCCTTGCTGAAAAGCAGTTCAGGTAGCTTCTCATGGATGACCTTGTTTTGATTGTTTCTCTCTGAGGTCAGTTTTTGGCAAAAAGGTTTCAATATCCCTTAAAGTTTGCTACCTGCCCCTTTAATCTCCTTGAAGTAACTGCTGACAAATGGCTGTCCGTGTGGCTATTATCGGTGATAATCTTTGAGCCTTAAGGCTGGTTATATTCCAAGGTATGTCAACAGATCTTCTCAGAAGGCGTAATGTGCAACCGTCTTTGTTAAAAAAAATTCCCCCTCAACTTTAGATGATTGTGTTAAGTCTTGGCATTTTTTGCTGATGCCCTAGGCTATGAAGATAATGCCGCGTAGCTTTTCCTCGTTATAATTTTTTTCTACTGCATGGTGTTCTTCCTTGGAATCATTTTTGCAACATAGTTTATTACAGTCAGTGTGGTGGTGATGATGATGATGATGCTATATTTGTGGTTTCCCACACCTCTATGTTTCAGACTGTGGAGATTTGTCTAGGCCTTTTACTTAGCCCAAGGCTGCTACAGGCTGACGTGTGCTCTCTGGCAAGGAATATCTGTCTGATCTTTAGGTACATGTCTGTGTAAATGGTCTGTTGCAGATTAAAGAATTACCTTAAAGAATTTATACCTGGTTGTAGAATTGATATTGAGGTCTTTCTGAAGCAAGTGAGTAATTTTGGAGTTATGGCTTTAGTGTGTGTGACTTAGTGTGTGTGTCACCACCCAGCTGTAGCTGAAAGAGAGACCTGCAGGGAAACCAGACAGACACCCAAGAAATAGTTTAACAATAGACCAAAGTGGATCATGTGGTAGTTCCTAACTCCTATAAAGGCATCCATTGTCAGGTTTGCTCATTAGTCAGCTACTTCGGTCTCACTTCCTTGGTCCATCCCTCACAAAATTTGAACTTGACTGCCATGTGGGTTACTTCAGAAGGACTGTGGGTAAGGGGCATTTCTGTATACAGTGAATCCTTGATTTAATGGACTAATGGGGGGAAGGGGTGTCTGTGAATGCTGAAAGTCCATTAAATCTGAATGCTTTTAAGCAGGGGTGGGGAACCTATTTGGGGTGGGGGGCCATTTTCCCATGGGGAAAATTGGTGGCCGGCCGGCTGGCCGTCCGTCCATCTGAAATTTTTTGGGCCCCCCCACAAATTTGACCCCCCCGCGAATTTACCGCTCCCACCCACCCACCGCTCTCCCTCCCTCGCTCGCTCTCCCTCCCACCCTCCCTCTTGTCCAGCTGACGTGTCCTGTTGAACGTAGTGCTTACACTCTGGCCAGGTGTAATGTTTTCCCTTCGGCTGTGTTATATGGGAGATATAATAGGATAACCCTATCAGGAGAGATGCTGTTCATGTGAGCCAGGTATGATTGAGTCTCTGACCACCTATTTCCAGTACTGGACAATTTCTGCTCAAGGTCAGTTCCTTCCACGTCTTAATATTCCATAGGCTCACATCCTGTTCAAAACTGATGTTGAAAGTGAACCAAATTATGGGATATGCAGGAAGGAACGAAAAATAATGGAAGGGTTAATGGAAAAATAATGGAAGGGTGATAAACAGAGTAGGCAGTGAGAAACAGAGGGAAGGTAATAGATTAAAAAAATTACTCTTACTAATGTTATAGTTCTAGGCTCCCTGGTTAAAAAGATTTAAAAAAAAAGATCTTTGCTATCAGTATCAGAGTCTAAGTGCTGTTAATATCTTCAAAATCTACTTCCTGATCAGAATTTTATACATTATAATTTTATAAGTTATACAAAAAATAAAATGCGAGTTTCATGGCTTATCCAATGGAAAGAAAAAATCTCTTTTTTAATTTTTTTTGCTCATTTGCAGTAATATATTATCACTGTACACTGTACAACAGCAGCTGGTTACACTTCACAAGCTATAACCTTTCTTTTGTTTGTAGCTATAATGCACTCAGTTGTTTTTAAGACTGAATTTAAAATATATATAAAAACCCAGTGCATATGTACAAGGGCACGTTTGCACGCATGCATGCACACACAGTGTGTGTTATGTCTTTGGAAAAAGCTCATGCTTTCCAAAAGAGAAATTGTGTAACTAACCATATTGAGAACTTAAAAGATTTGGTAGTTATGCTTCAGCATCCCCTGAGAGTTTCAAACTGAAGACCTAATAAATGTTCCATTTCTTAGATGTCTATTATAGTCTATCTGTAAGCTTACTATAATTTCAGCAAATTCCGCATGCCGGGAAATCCACTTTTCTTTTGTTATGCCTTTTTTCCCTGTTTCTTTGTGAAGAGCTGAATTTAAAGCACCCCAGAGCATGCTTGCAATCTTCATTTTGTGTGGCAGAGGCGTCGCTACGGTGGGGGCGGTACTGTAAGTTTTGCGCTGTCCTAGTCTCCGTTTACTCCCTGGTATGAAGTGGCCCTGCCCCCTCACTGTTGGAGCCATTCAGTGTGGCGAAGGCAATGGGGCAGGGAGTCTCCTGCCCGTTGCCTTCGCCGCACTCTGACGGCGAGGGGGCGAGACCACCTCGTACTGGGGAGTAAACGGGGACGAAGACGGTGCGGAACGTACAGTACCGACCCCACCGTAGCGATGCCTCTGTTGTGTGGGGAATGTAGTTTACTGATTGATATTAGAAAGAAATACTACACCTCATAAAATGGAAAAAATTGCTAGCCTGTGAATGTTTTTGGTCCAAATAACCCCAAATCATGACTAGTAACATATTTTAAACAACAAAAGTCAAGATTCTTTGAACAGTGTAAATCATAGAATGTAGGACGCTAATAGCCCAATCTTAACTGGACTGTCCGCTGGTGGAATGTGCATTCTGCCAGTGGAAGTGCTGCTGCGACAGCACACACAGCAAGACTGGTGACAGTGTGCGCAGGCTGGCAAAGAGACCTCTCAGTGTCGGTGCCGGTAAGTTGGTGATAGGGGCAGGCTGTGGGAGGAACGGGGCGGTGAGGGGAGGAACGAGGGAGTGTCTGGGCAGAGATAGGAAGTGCGGGAGGTAAAACGGGAGGGAGGGGTGGATCCTGGCGGTACCAGTGTACGCCAGATTCCTAACCCCGTTAATAAAATAGCCTGCACAGATCCGAGGAGACCCATTGGGATAGCAAAGGCTTACCCCAAGGTAAGAGAATGAACGTTCATTCACCTTGTAGAGACTTCTGCGACTGCCCCCTTGCTAGATGCAGCACGCATTACATTGGCATGGCTGCATTGGCGAGGGGGAATTTTAAAAGGATTGGGCTGTAAGAAACGTACTGCATGTTGCAAGGAGATGCTCTAAATGAGAAGTTTGACTCCTATCAGATTGGACATCAACATTGTAAAATTCATGCAGCAATATTCCTTGGGGAGAGTCAAATATACAGTATTCAGCTTTTGGTTCCATCAATGAGCATGTCTGAAGTAATATTTCAAATGAGTTATTGGATGCTAGTATCAAATATCTAATATTTCAGGTTTCTGTTGGGAACGTATTCCCACTGTGCCTGGGAATGCAAGCTCATCTCACACTGCAGACACTTCCTTCCTCTGTTGGCTCCAGATTCCCAGCAGCTCCTATAAAAAGGCAACAGGACTATACTCTTGGCAGGCCAGTCAACAAGTCTTTCTAGGGCTCCTCGACTGGAGTTTATGCAACTTGGCTCTTTTGGAATCTGTATCTGCCGCGAATCCTGTTGGATCTATTTGTCCGTTTCCAGGCATTTGCCCTTTTCCTGATCTTACCAAACCCATTTCCTTAGTCTCCTAGTAGTGCATCCATGCAGCCCATGTTTTGGCTTGCCCACTGGCATTGGGTAGCTAGGCACCTAGGATTTTTCCAGCCCGGTCATTCTGCAATGTGGCCATTAGAATGTACTTATCCACTATTCCTTTATAAACTGGACCAATTGGGTATAAGCCCACTCCTGAAAAAAGGAGGTCATTCTTGGTGTAGCATGGTGATGTAGGTGTCTAACAGCACAGTCCTATGCCTGTCTACTCAGAAGTAATTCTGATTAATTTCGGTGGGGTTTACTCCCGCGTAAGTGAGTATAAAACTGCAGCCTAAGAGACTAAGCTACAAATAAGGAACTCCCTGGTTTGATTCTGTCATGCTAGTTGGCCTTAAGTGAGCCACTCCATCTCAGCCTCAGCCCCCTGCATGCAATATGAGGGTAACAATGCTCATGTACCGTACAGGATTTTTTGAAAGATTGCAAGATAATACATATGAAGCGCGTCTAGCACTTAAAAATGCTATACAAATTATCTTTATTATTCCTAGACAACATCAATATTTTCTGGATCTAATCCTTTAACGGATTATGTCATATTTGATGGTGGCCTGAAGTTGATAACATTGGGTTAGCTTGACACTCTGACCAGACATAATGGGTGATGGGTTGTTGTCTGCCCCCAGTGCCTCAGTATGTTCTGCCTTGCTGTTTTTCTGCTCTACATTGTCACCCCCCCAGTGGATTTTATTGTTTTTTTTAATTTACTTTATGTATTGTTTTTAAATTATGTATTTTAACTTGTTGTAAGCCGCCTTGGGCATTTGCCTCGGCATAGGAAAAGGCGGGGTATAAATTTTTTAAGTAAAAATAAAATAATATAAGACCAGGAGGCTGCTTTACACATCTGTTTTGAAAACTCTTGTAATCGAGAAAGTTGATTACAATGGCCACGACACACTGAGGATTTCTTCCCATTCAAAGTACCGTATTGGTCTGAGTATAAGACTCACTTTTTTCTCCTAATTTAAGTTTTTAAACTAGGGGTGCGTCTTATAATCAGGCTGTTGCAATTTAATGCCAGTGATTTAATTAAATTTTTTTAATAGCACCAAACTTTAAGGGTGCGTCTTATAATCAGGTGTGTCTTATACTCAGGACAATACGCAAAAGCCACATCTGTTCTTTTACGTGCGAACTATGCGGTAGTTCCTGTGAATTGTCCCCATCTTTTATAGGCCTCTGTGGTTTTTGTATCGCTGGAATATTTTTTGTCGTTTCCCATAATCCAGGTGTGTCTGCCAGTTTAACCCAAAAAAAGGGGGGGGGAGAGAGAGAACAAAATTGGAGGTTTGAATGAAGGAAGTTAGCTTAGCTATCCCTATTTAGTAATGCTTGTTGAGTTCTGAAATGTGCTCACGTTAATTGCTGCACACAACATAGGCATTGACTTTAATGAGAAAGTTAAGTGTACGCATTGACTTTAATGAGAAAGTTAACTTAACGGCCCAACCCTGTTCAGATGCTCGTGCAACATCCGTCATATCGTAAGCCAGCAGTTCCCAAATGTCCCCCTCGTTGTACGTGTATGTGGGGGGCGATGGCGCTCCTGGGATCATGCTGCCGCTGCAGCCACCGAGAAAAATAAGGGGCATTCTCTGCTCACCTGGGGATCATACCGGACCTTTCAAAGGGTGAGGTGAGCCTCTGTGGGCCTCCCCATGCCTCAGAACAGCCCACTTCTGGTTTTTGCCAAAAAGCGCTTTTAATGACTGGGGAAAGTGCTTCTGAAGGCAGTAGAGACATTCAAAATGCCATCTTGTGACCAGGAAGAAAATACAGTCAATTCTCGGCATACATGAATCCGCTAGTTGCGAATCCACGTATCCTCAAGGGGCAAGATTGAGACCACCTTGCGCCATTTGCGAGGTGGGTCTCGCTTTTCATGATCCCTGCTTCCTCTGGAAAGTCTCTGCTAGCCAGCAGAGACCTTCTGGAGGCAGCAGGGACATTCAAGATGGCGTTCACGACCAACACGGAGCGCTTTGAAATGGCCGGGGGGGGAGCTTCTGAGGCTTTCCTTGGCCATTAAAAGCGCGGTCGCAAGCACCATTTTGAATGTCCCTGCTACACACAGCAAGTTCCTATGTGTAGCAGGGACTTTCAAAATGGTGCTTGTGATCAGCGCGGTGTGCTTTGAAATGGCTGGGGAAAGCCTCAGAAGTTTCTCCCCCCCCCCCCCGGCCATTTCAAAGCACTACCTGCTGGTCGCAGACACCATTTTGAAGGTCTCTGCTGCCTCCAGAAAGTCCCTGCTGTCCAGCAGAGACTTTCTAGAGGAAGCAGGGATTGCGGAAAGCGAGACCCACCTCGCGAATGGCACAAGGTGGTCTCAATTTTGCCCCTTGTGGATACGTGAATTTGCAACTATGCTGAGGATTGACTGTATTTTCTAACTAACTTTGTTTGGATACCTTTTTTTGGGGGGGGGAAGGGGGGAAAGAGGAGTTTCCCTTTTTCTCCTTTCTCTCCCCATCTCCATGTTTCATTAATTTAAGTGTGAGAGCGATATCAAGCAAATACGGACATTTGAGCAATTGTATGAGTAATCGTGGATAGCAATACACTAAACATTATATTAATTAGATCAGTGCATGAAACAATTTTGATCAACAGATAGGATTCTCTCTTCTACCACATGTCTTTCTCTATAGAATGCAATGTTAGCTATCATTATCAGCCAATGTGAGAAAGTGATTGCCATGGGCAATGGCTTTTAAACTTTGTGCTGTCATGGAATCCCTGCATATCGTTGGAACCCCATCACATTACAGAGGACTCTGGTAATGTTCTGTGGCATGCATGCTATGTTGGGCTTTATTGCTGTGCGCAATGAGCAATGAGTGTGAACTAGGATACATGCAACACCCTCTTGTGGCGGCATAGGGGAAGATTAGTAATAGAGGGTCCGTCTTTCACTGAACTTTGTCTCCCTTTTCTGCTTTCACATTGAGGAACTCCAAGAGAAAAGCTTGAAAATTGTTGCCGTAGGTCAATAGCTATTTTGGAACTGTTCATGGAACATTTCGGAAAAAATCGGTTTCATCAGGGATTTTCCTTTTTAATTTTTTTAATGTTATATTTTAAATATAGCTTAAGCTACTCAGAATGTTTGGAATGGAGTGGGCTATAAATTAGACAGAAAACTAAGGGTTGTATCCAAAGAAAGTCGGTCATAATTAAGTTCTGTTGTGATTAATAGAATTTGAGTTAGTCATGACAAATTTAAGTCCCATTAATTTCCATGGTGCTTAGTCATGCCTAACTTTCTTTGGATGTGACTTTAAGGTTGCAATCCTGTGTATGTTTACTTGGGAGTAAGCCCCATTAAAATGACAGGACTGACTTCTTAGTAACTGTGAAAAACCTATAATTGTATGCAGGGGCGTAGGCTGATATGGGGTGGTGGGCCCCAAGGCGTGGGGGGGACGCGAGCCTCCTTAAGTTTCATTTTTTTCTCTTTTTTCATTTTTTAAAAAGGTTTTAGGGGTTTTTTTAGCGCTAGCGGGGCTTGTAATCGTTTGTGTATGCTTTGCGGCAACTTATCTTGTGTATAGGACCCTCCCGCGACGATCTCCAGGGGCCAACGATCTCTTCCGGGGCGCAGATTGTTCCTCTGCTCCGGGCGTGAACTCTGTAAAGTGCCCAGCAGCGCTTTACAGAGTTCACGCGTGCGCAGAGCGACAATGTTTCCAATTGACGTTCTGCGCATCCGTGAACTCTGCAAAGCGCTGCTGGGCGCTTTACAGAGTTCGCGCCAGGGGCGGCAGAGGAGCGATCTGCGCCCCTGGAGGAGATCGTCGCCCCTGGAGATCGTCGCGGGAGGGTCCTATACACAAGATAAGTTGCCGCAAAGCATACACAAACGATTACAAACCCCGCTAGCGCTTTAAATCGCCCGAAAAACGGGAAAAAAACCAAAAAAACCCTGTCAAAAATTTTTGACAGTTTTATTGGGAGGCGTTGGGGTTCCACCCCAGATGCGGGGGCGCCTGGCGACGCCTCTGATTGTATGAATTATAACTTTATAAATATAAGTAAATCAGACCCTGATCTATCCCTTTGAGTCGAAGTCAAAGAGAAAACAACAAAAGAACTTGGCTTATAAACATTGGGTATTTCGTTTGCTAATTAATAGAAGCGAAGAGTTATCAATAAAGTAAAACTTTTACAGCACAATCCTATGCATGTCTACTCAGAAGTAAATTCCATTGTATTCAGTGGGGCTTACTCCCAGGAAGGTGTTCATAGGATTGCAGCCTAAATCACATACTATTACTCTTACAGCGCAATCCTGTGCATGTCTGCTCAGAAGTATGTCCCATTGAGTTAAATGAGACGTGCAGCACAATCTTATCCAATTTACACCACTGGTGTAATCAGTGGTGCAGCGAAAACGGGAGGCCCCAGAATGGAAAGGGGATTCAAACCCCCTTTGAATCCCCCTTTGGAGGGGATTTGAATCCCCTTTGCGTTCTGGGGCCTCCCGTTCTCGCTGCACCTGTGGGGGAAGTTGGATAGGATTGCGCTGTTACTCCCACATTAGTGTGTATAAGGCTGCAACCTTAGTGGGCATGTGGAATCAAGCATCTGTCTGTAAATGTTGACATCCAGAGGAAAGGAACAAGCTTTGCTTCGTTGGTGTATTACATCTGAATACAGATTACAGCTGGATTATACAGTTCCAATACAGATTATAGCTGGAGCGCACTCTTGCACTGTCTTCCTTCTTATAACAAATTTGATTTAAAAAAAAGAATAATAAAGATGTCAATTCATTTAAGACATATTAAAATGTTAACTATTTCATGCTTAGAAGCTGTCCCCTTCCCTCAACATATTGATTGGGCACCTTCATTGAGGTTTTGCAATATGCAAATATAATTAATCCTGATTGATTGATTGATTGATTGATTGATTAAAAACCAGAGTCTGAATAGCTTTCTTCCTTAAATGTGCATGGAGAATTTTGAAAAACAAATGTTGCCAATGAGATTTTTTTCCCTCCTTACTTGTAATAATTAGTTTTACTGGACGCATTGTTCAGCAGATCCTGAAATGTGCCACAGGGTATTTCAGTATCCATAAAATACCAATAAACATTGTGCTGTGCTGGCTTTGTTTTATGGCTTTCTTTGTTTTTAATTTCTTAAAATGATCCCTCTTTTCAGATTTCAAATAATAATCTATTTCCTGATCCATTGCTGAAGCCCAGTGATCCATGTCAGAAGTACTTCCAGGTCAGATGCCCTTTCACATATTTCAATGAATGGACTTTCTTAATAGCTTTCTCTTCTGCCTGGCCCATAAGTTTGCGCTTATGATTTAAACAAACATGTTTTTTTTTCCTTTTTCTTTCCTTATTTCTTTTAATCAGCCAGGCTTCAGGGTTAATGGAAACTTAATGCTGCCTATTCCTAGCTATGGTCAAACACTTGGGAGCAGGCCATGGAATCATGTACTGTATACTGTTTCCACACACCTTCTGGGAGTGCAAATTCTCCCTGCTGGGCTTAGCTGCAGTTAACCATTACATCAGTAGTTCTCTTAACCTTGAGTGGAACTCCATGTTACCTCATCAAAAGCTTGTCTCCAAGCCTGCATTTTCTGTGATAACATGAATGTGAATCCAGCAGGGGCATGAGGAGAATATCTTTACATAAATAGAGGAAAATAAATACGTAGGTCGGGTTAAGTGCCCCTCACACACCTGTTGATTCTCTCTTGCAAATTCCACTCTGTTTTCCCCCCAGCCAGGTGTACTTCTGTTTTTGGAACCTACCTGGGGAAATAACTAAAAGTGGTCCGGGAGGGTCAGGGAAAAATCAGGAAGGAGAAGGGTTAAATTCCTCCCTCTCATATGTCAGTTTCCCCTGCAAATGCTCCTCCTGGCCCCGCATTAGTATTATGAGGCTGTAGTGCAAGGGATCGGGAGCCCTGTAGGTCTTTCCTCAGATCCTAGGAACATTAGTAATATTTTGATGAAGTAAAATAATATACAGAATTGGTGCGATATAGTGGCTAAACTGGGAAGTTCAATTGTTCCCTTAGCCATGAACTTATTAGGTGGCCTTTTAGCCTCTCATCGTCCATACTAGGATAATACTACTGGTCTGCCTTACAGAGCTGTTGTTAGTAGCCGAGTTAAGGTATATGAAGCTCTTTGAACACTCTAAAGTGCTATATAAACGCTATGTATGATTACAATTAGGATGATTCTGAAGTAGTAGTGTTTCTGAAATACATTGTAAGGCCCTTAAGTTGTTTGTTCCCTACCTACAAAATATCAACAACAATCAAGGACATCTGGCCAGCCAGTTCCCCCCCCCCCCACTGCACTGTCCCCAAGGTCTTGGCAGGTAGATCCAAAATTGCTTCTTTATAGGCATGGCCAACTATAATCTTGTAGTGCTTATATTATCATTCTAAATTAAATTACATTGATTGGCTGAATTATTTCAGTTATTCATTAATTGCACAGAGAGAGAGAGAGAGAGAGAGAGAGAGAGTAATGGTCTCCCTGCCTCTCTCTCGTGTTTCTGCCAAGGCACTCAGAACTATTGTCCTTGAAGCACAAAACCTTTGTGGTATTTATTTTGAGATGCTGTCAGTAGGTTCACAAGATTGCCTCCTCAGGAGCTTAATTTGGATCAATAAGATCTCACAGGAGTCAGGGCTGCTGTACTCCTCAGGCATGTCTTTGACTTGCTAGGTTTTAAGTGAATGCGAGAGAAGCATCTCTCTGGTTTTTACTTAAGTTTCCGAGTAGTCTACTCGTTGCCGTTGAATCAAACGTGAGTGAGAATGGTTAGAGATACTGCTGTGAAAACAAGCAGTGTCTCTAGCCATCCATTTTAGAAGATGATTTGGGTTGTACAGGACAAATTTGATTTGATCCTCAGTGTCCAACATTCGGCATTTTACAGCATTCTGACTTGGATACTTTTCCCAAGCTTCCTGTCTCTTTTTCTCATTTTTCTCTTTTCAGTTTTTATCTTCCTCTGCTCTATTATTATTATTATTATTGGCCATTGCTTCCTATTTTGTGTGGCATGAATCTAAAGAGTTGCCTGGGCATGCGCAGTGGAATCTTTGATTTCTTGCTTTTGAGTGGTAGATCCTTGTACTACATCACAAGCGGCTTTTTTGATGTTTCCTTAATATGTGTTAGATATTTTTTTAAAAGTGGTCTGTGCAGTAAAATGTGTGTTCTGCCACTGTTCTTGTGTAACTTCGTAGCTGCGACAGTGTCTTCAGGAACAGTACACCTATGCAGTACTACCCTGTTTCCCTGAAAATAAGACCTCCCGCGAAAGTAAGACCTACCGTCATTTTTGCGTGAATTTTGCTGGCACTCATAAATATAAGACCTCCCCTGAAAATAGGACCTAGCTAGGATCATCAGCTAGACGGATGCGGCACCCCCTGTGACCCCCCCGGCACTTACTTTGACCGATTAAAGCTTCATTCTTTCCCGAGTGTGCAAGGCTCTGCAAGGCCTGGAAGGCCTGCACGTGAGTCCTCCA
Source organism: Plestiodon gilberti rubricaudatus (assembly GCA_026170595.1). Taxonomy (NCBI): domain Eukaryota; kingdom Metazoa; phylum Chordata; class Lepidosauria; order Squamata; family Scincidae; genus Plestiodon; species Plestiodon gilberti. The sequence goes on along the minus strand of JANXHW010000005.1, from coordinate 73,802,248 downwards.
CCATGGAGACAACAACGTGCTAGAGAGACTCTGCAAGGTTGCAGCCTCCTTGCAGGCCTTGCTGGCCTCTCTAGCACATCATCTCCATGGTGGAGGACATAACATACATCCTAGCATATACTTGTGCAGTTTTTTTTGGGGGGGGGGGTTGGCTAGGAGCTGCACAACTGTTGTACCTCTTTGAACAGCTGAAAAATTGTGACTGAGACTGTAAGCAAACCAGCAGTGGAATATGTGAGGATTTTGCTTCTCAGCCATCATAAATCATCCTTAGGAAAAGAAATCGGAGAACCATGCATTTGCAAATAAGAGTTAATAAGAAGAATTGCAAACAAGGTAGAAAATGGACTTCTCTGAGACGTGGTCATCTTTTTCATAGCATGAATAAAGAGGCGACAGGAAGCAACATCACTTTCTGCCTTTGAGGTTGTTCATTTCCCCCCCTGCAACTGTATCTGGGAAGAGACTGACAGCCCAATTCAAGTAGAAGCCCCGCTGGCAGGCTCCGCTGCATTGAGGTCTCCTCGAGGGAAGGGGACAATCATCTCCTTCCCCCAAGTCGAGCTGCAGCAGCCCCTATGGGGTTACTTGGAGGCACGCTAGCAAAATGGCTGGCGCAGCTCCAAGAAGCCCCATGTTGGGCTTTTAAGCTCGGGATGGGGGCTGGGATTTGGTGGAGGCCTCCTCCGCCGAGCCCGCCCACTCCCGGGCGTGATCCACCCTCCTCACCCCCGAAACACCTCTCCCCGCCGGCTGGTGGAGACCTTACCTGCCTCCGGCGAGCACAACTCTGTCCCCGGCGGAGACCTGTTGGCGCTGGCCTCCATGCTAGTGAGACAGGCCTCTGCGCTGTAGCAATGTGCTTTACGGCACGTTTGCGACAGCGGAGCCCCGTCCTGCCGGTGAAGGCCAGTATAGGATTGGGCTCTGAGACTGGGCCATGGGCTCATGCGCATTCCCCATCTGTCCTGTCGCTCCTTCCACCATGTGATGAAATGAGTATCCAAGAAAAGGTCAACCTTTTGTTTGAGATGTGGTGTTGAAGATAGTGATTCCAAGGGAGGAGCATGTTAGTATTAACACTATCCAGATATTATTGCCTTCTATGTATAGTAAATCTTATGGCTACGTGATACTTTGTTTTAAACACAGGTGGCTAGTATATTATACAGTAGAGTCCTAGGTGTGGAGGGGTATAATATTCTGTTGCAGTTAACTGAGACTTGTTTCATAAAGACGTCTGCTGTGAAACCATTAACTATGTGACTCAGGTCAGAAAATCCAGAAGGTTTTTTTTTTTCTCCTCTTCCCCCCCCCCCCCGCACTTTTTATCTGTGTTGCACAACCCTAAAACTTGTAAGCCAGCTGCTCATGCAAATCTGCCCTAACAGAAGAGTGTTATCTAGGATCAGTGGCCCAACCAGGAACAGACTGCTTATTCAGCTGATATGTTCAACCCCCACCCCGTTGAAATGAGACACACTTACTGTAATTGCATAAATATCTCAGTTCTTATTTGGTAAACAGACTGCCAACCATCTGGGTTGCTTCATACTGTGCACGGCACTGTGGGTTCACTGGTGTTTGAAATGAGGCTAAAATGTCCCCAAATGCTTGAGGACATGCAGTAAACACAAAAGAGGTGGGAGGTGGTCTGTGACTGGTTCTGGCTTTCTGGCACATGCCTATTGTGTGCATGTCTCTACGTCCTGCTTTTGTGTGTAAACTGGTCAGAACGTCAGAGAACCTGCAGCGCCATGTGAAGTTGTTCTGGGCGTGCAATGCAACATTGTCCCCTTTTTATGCTTTGATTGTGGTTTCCCTCTGATGTTTGAGCCCTCACTGAAGGTCCTGTTATCCTAACCAATTCAGTGGCAGTCCTATGTACATGAAATGCAAAATCAAAATGGCACCCAGTGATTGAGACTGGAGGCAGGAAAGTGATGGTTCCACTGCAATGTGCTCTCCAGGGGTACTACACAAAATGTGATGATGGCTATTGGCTTAGATCAGGGATTCTCAACCCCCTTAGCACGGTGTACCACCTCTTGGGCCGCTGTGCTGAGTACCACCGGACATATGTGGCAATGATGTTATCGCCACTTACATCCAGGTTTTCATTGCGCCGGAGCCCAGAAATCAAGTGGTAAGGGGGCAGGGGAGATAAGGGAGGGCCCTTCCCAGTGTGGAAAGCAGACTTGGCAGAGCTTGAGCTGTCGTTTTCAGGGCTCTGGTGTGGTGCGGCACAGCCACGATGGCGACTGCCATCTTGCCGGCTGAGGGTTTGAGTACCACCAACTGGTGGCCCGCGTACTACTACTGGTATGTGTACCACTGGTTGAGGGACCCCTGGCTTAGATGGCTTTAAAGGGGGATTAGGATAAATTCATGGATAGGTCTATCAGTGGCTCCTAGCCAGTATGTCTCTCAATAGCAGATGGCTGGGGACAAGCAATGGGTGGAACTTACTGCTTTTGTGAGGTTATTAGATTTTTATCCTGCAAGGTACCCTGAGCATTTTTTTTAATATACTGAAGGGTAGGGTATACATTGATAAAAGAGAGAAAAAATGCTATGTTTGAAAGTTTTCTGGAGGTGTCTGGCTGGCTATTGTTGAAACATAGGTAGACAGCTGGGCTTTTCTTATGTTCATGACCCAGGATCAGTTACCTTACATAATGCAGTGTTGGTCCTTCTTTTCCAAGCCATGTTCACACATGTGCTTCCCACCTTCTTAATTTGGTATTGTAATACAGTGAAACTGGAAGTGTGGAAAACAGTACCCAAATAAAGAACCAGGTGATTTTTTTGTGTCTTACCCTTATGTTGAATTATGCCACCTGCGTCAACCCTTCAGTTCCCCTGTTCTTCTGGGCTGTGCAGACTCTCAGATGTGCTGTCTAAGCATATTAAGATCTTCATCTATCCCCATCCCCAACTCAACACATACCTGCCATGAGATTACAGAGACTGCTGCTTATTTAGTGCCTATGTATTTGGAAACAGGATTGCCAAACCCTTTACACACACGAAGGGCTTTGCAATCCTGTTTCCAAATACTCAGGACCATAAGATTACTATGCTAAGCTTATCTCATGAATATTTCTGCTTCTTCTCTAGTCGACTCTGGTGTGGAAACCTTGGCAGGGTTTATGGCCAGCAACAGTACAGCGGATATTGTGAATCGGAACGGTCCTGTCACTCCACCCAACACACTTCACCTGCGCTCCTCCCACAACGAACTGCTGAATGCTGAAATCAAGCACACGGAAGTCAAGAACAGCAGCACCCCTCCAAAATGCAGGAAAAAATACGCACTGACTAACATTCAGACAGCCATGGGCCTTTCCGATCCTGCTGCGCAGCCCCTTCTGGGCAACAATTCCTCCAACATTAAGCTGGTGAAGAATGGAGAAAACCAGCTTAGGAAAGCAGCAGAACAGGGACAGGATCCCAATAAAAACCTTACTGCTCCTACAACTACTGCAGGCATAAACGTAACTTCTGAGAAGTTGGAGGGGAAAGAACCAAACCAGCACGATTCTTCAAGCAGCGAAATACTTCCCACACAACGCCGGAGAACCAAGAGCTTCCTAAATTACTATGCAGATCTTGAGACGTCGTCAAGGGACTTTGATCAGAATTATGGGAACAGCCAAGTGGCAGGTGAGGAGAAATTCTCCTCTCAACACAACAGCCAGGCATCCACAGTGATTGTTAATGGGGACGTATTGCCTCAGAAACAAGACAAGCCAACGAGTCCAGAAGACGGACAGGTAGCTACTATATCGTCAAGTCCAGAGATGAAAAAGGATCATCCTAAAACTGGCGCCAAAACAGATTGTACACTACATAGGATCCAGAACTTGGCTCCTAGTGATGAAGACTCTAGCTGGACAACGTTGTCTCAAGACAGTGCTTCTCCAAGTTCACCAGATGAAACAGGTATGAATGCTTCCTTCTGTGTGTTTTTGTGGAGCAGAGGCATGTCACGTATGAGTATAAATCCTCATTAAAGGTGAAGGTTACACCCATATATCTGTTAGGGTCAAGTGTTGCAGCTGAGATCACAAATATTTATCTTTATAGTGGGAACTTAGTTTTTACCCTTTAGCATTACAGGAACTCATCTATATTGTTTTCTTAAAAAGTTCATTTGTCGTTTCCTAAAAGTGACTGCGGTAATACCAGAGAAAGCACAGTTAGTCAGGTCATAATGATTAAATGTTTGAAAGAGTCGTGAATGTTATACACATTTTTTTAAAATTTGAGGCAGGAAGGGCTAGCATTTCTTATTGGTTCTTTCTATTTGCTTGCTTGACATTGAAGATGCTGCTAGGTGAGAATGCACCAAATTTAAATCGCATTTATTTTTCACAATGTCCACTGAGTTCTGTGGAGCTTCCTAGTAATATCTTGGAGTTGTAGTCTGAGCTATGCAGCGTGTGGCTGTTGCAATGCAGTTTGGAGAATTATGGAGCTATTTGTCAAGGATCTTAAATATGCAAACTGGTAATGCAGCAGCACATATAAGTTGTGCTGTTAGCTTTCTAGTCCATAATGTGTGACAAAAATAATGAATTATAGATACCTAGAAAATGAACTATGACGTCTTTTTCAAGCAGTCCTTGTTTAAGTTATATGGGCACATGTTTCTTTAATTGCCATGTGAGGGGAATTAGAACTGCCTTTTGGATTGAACACATGTGCATTCGATATGCATGCGCGAACCTCCTGATTAGGCCATAGAGCTAAGAAAAAAGAGATGGGCACAGTGCGGAGAGACGCATGCCCAGGCAGAGAAGGGCACTCAAAGCTTCTGCCCTTAAATCTGCTTACACTGATCGAATTACAAACTTGAATTCTTTTCTAGGACTGCCGCAGGCCAGGTGGATATATCTTTTTGGGACTACAGGCCGGATGATTTCGGGTGGTGGGCCAGATCTGGCCTGCGGGCTATAGGTTGCCTACCCCTGCTGTAGCAGTTGCCTGCACTAAGCAGTGGGGACCTTCAAAGTCCCTTACAACTCTCACATTGTATGGTTCTCAGAAGTGGACAGCACTCTGTGTATAGCTGTGCAGCTCCATATTTTGTGGAGTACAGAACACTGCTAGAAAGGATTCTCTGCTTTCTCCTCTTACTCAGTATCTGATTTAGGCTTTGCAAGTATTTTGGGAATTGAATTTTGTGCTGTTGAAGTGCTTTGGTTTGAGGGGAAAAAAAGCTTCCTTTCCAAAACGGCAGAGTATGTTATGCCCTTTTCACATATCAAGCACTTTTAACTTGCATGTCCTAACTTCTAGAATGCATTGCAAGGCTTTGACAATAAATTGCTCATCTGTATGCATTCTGTGAATTTCACGTTCTGTTCTGGCGAGGAGGCTGATCTTCAAGCAAGTATTTTCCTTTAAAAAGTCGTTAATTGGTTTTTATTGTTTTGAGCTTTTCTCTGGAATTGGGCCTGATCGATTGGCATCTCTCCTACCTTAATGGTGTTGTTAATTTGGGATATAAAAACCTGACCCCTTCATTGAACACTTGAATTGAAATTGACCTTTGGAATGAAATTGGAGGAAATTGGAGATAATTCAGTATCTTGCTGTGGATTGGAGAATGGGTGGGTGTGGGATGGGATGAGGAGGTCAATTACATTGTGACCCAGCTGCTGTATTATAATTATTGGGTGGAGTGAACAGACTTGGTATATACCGTATTGTCCCGAGTATAAGACGCACCTGATCATAAGACGCATCCTTAAAGTTTGGTGCTATTAAAAAAAATTAATTAAATCACTGGCATTAAATTGCAACAGCCTGATTATAAGACACACTCCTAGTTTAAAAACTTAAATTAGGAGAAAAAAGTGAGTCTTATACTCAGACCAATACGGTATTTGTTTGCTTATTTTAATTAATTTAAAGTACTTTTGTGTGATTTTCATGTATTATAGCATGTATTTGGCAGCACAATCCTCTCTAGAGCAGGACCAGCGGAGCATGTGCTCTACCGGTCCAGGTCACCTGGCAAGGAGGCCGCGCCGGCGAAAAGGCCAGTGCCGCTCTCTCTGTCCCAGATCTGGAGCTGCGCCCACAGGGGAAGGTGAGTTCCCTGCCGGGCAGCAGACAAGCAGGGGGGTGGTGGAACGGGGTGTTCCGGGTGGGTGGGGTTGCTGGATTGGGCCAGGGAAGGGGGAGGGATCAGAGGAGGCCTCCTTTGTCATATCCTATCCCCATTCCTGGGCCTTACACGGGCCTCCCGAATGTACAGCAGCAAATTTACTGGTGTGCATCCGAGGTGACCCATCGAGGTGGCTGGGATTCCCTGAGGTGATCTTTTCCCTGAGGTGATCTCCCAGCTGCCTGCTCTGCGCTCTGGATTCAGCGGAGGCTGCACTGGCCCCGCTGGATCACAGGGTTCAGAGTTAAATAGCATTCGGCTGTAAGTGTGCGTTTAGTCACAATATAATTGAGCTTTGGGGGACAATTCACACATGTACTTTAACAACAGTCTTCCTGCTTGGCATTTAACCATGTGGCAATTGCAGCCATGCCAATGCCAGCCCTCTTTCTGAGGAGTTGTTCCAGCTTGGCCAAAATTACCTCAGTCATGTAGGGAGTTTTTTCAGTCAGTTTTTCAGATGCCCCACATGATTACATTTCAAGTGAAAAACATGTTGCTGATTGGTTCATTAGTGTTTGTCTAATATAGATTGTGACAGGATACATTACCAGGACCCACTTATTATAAGAACCATATCTGGGCCAGGATTGCCACCAAGCCCAGAGATAAACCAAAACCTGGCTCTTCTCATCCTTTTCATCTTCCTCCAGTGTCTCTCTCTCACTGCTTCTCAAGTCCTGCCCCCACCACCTACTGTACCTCTCCCTTCCTTTGCTGCAGCTCAATACCCACTTCACTCCTCGTGTATTCTTCTTTTTCCTTCCATTCCCTAACTTCTTTACTGTTCCTGTAAATCCCAGAGGTGCTGGGCTGGCCCTTGCCCAAGTATCTGTTGCTAAGGGAAGAAAGAGAATCCAATCATAATTCAGACCACGCTTTTAAAAACATGGTTTTCAGGTTTCCTCAAAGCTATGAAACAAGACAGTGAAATATGAGTGAATTTGGCCAGATAAATCTATGCTTCAGCATAATTTTTTTTGAAACAGCATAGCATTTCTGCCAAAATTGTCTACTTGATCTATGTTCCTAAGTAGATACTTAAATTTGTAGAAAGAAGAGAAGGGGCTGCTGTACCTCCCAGTGGAATGGGATCTAGCAGACTATCCAGCAAATTTGGTTTAAGGCAGTGTTTCTCAAACTGTGGGTCGCGACCCGATTTCTGGTGGGTCCTAGGTGATGGGAAGATCAGATCAGTAATTGCCACAAGCCCTGAGGCTATTCAAAAACCAGATACCGTATTTTTCACTTCATAAGATGCACCCACCCAAAATTAGGGGGAAATGTTAGTGTGTCTTATGGAGCGAAGTTAAAAAAAAGGTTAAAAATACTTACCGGGGCTTGTGGGGGCTTCGGGGAGGCCTGCAGAGGGTCGCGCAGGCCTCACCGATGTTCATTTCGGCAATAAATGGCTCTTTTCGGCCATTTCTGGTTTTCCAGAAAACATCGGGGAGGCCTGCGCGACCCTCTGTAGGCCTCCCCGAAGCCCCCACAAGCACAGGTAAGTAAAAAAACATTTTCCCCTATTTTTTGCTCCATAGGATGCATGAGTCCTATGGTCCGATGCGTCCTATGGAGAGAAAAATACGGTACCTGCTAATTGCCCTTCAAAGAGTTGAGCTCCTGCAGTTTGCAATATAGCTGCTAATTACCCTGCAAGCAGCTGAGCTCCTTATATTTATATATAGATCACCTTTTTTAAGTCTTGTAAAGCTAGGTGGGTCCCGATAGAGTGTCATTTTAAAAAGTGGGTCCCGGTAGTAAAAAGTTTGAGAACCACTGGTTTAGGGTGTTTTAAAACTGTATTGCTGCATAATGTTGGTAGCATTAAAGTACAAACGGTATAATTTCGACAGCTTATATGCAAAGAAATAGCCAAAAAAGTGGGAAGCTCATATTCTTATTTTTGTTATAACCAAACAGTAATGTTAGAAAAATTGAAAACAAAGCTGCTGGAGTGCATCAGGCAAACAGCTTGAGGAAGTGACAAAACACGTGAAGGGAACAAGAAGTACAAGTGCCGGGGTGGGGAAATTCCTGATCAGAAGCACCCTTGATAAGGCCTGTCATGTTACCATGATACCATCCATAGCAGAATTTTTGCATAGCCTCTCTCACTGAAAGAAATGCTGCAAAAGTTATACAGTATTTCATATGTGATAGAGCAGTGTTTCTCAAAGTTCTCCCCCCAAGGCGGGGTAAGTGCTTGTGGGGGGCGGGGACAGCAGCGATGGCAATTTTCCGCCACTGGGGGGAAAAGTGTCAAAAAGGGGGGGTTGTACTTACCTGGGGCCTCTGGACGGTGCTCCGCAGGCCTCCCTGAGCGATTTACGACCACTTCCGGTTTTTGCAAAAACTGAAAGTGGTTGTAAATCGCCATAGAGCTCGAACCTGAAGCTCGGGGAGGCCTGTGGAGGGGTCCGCAGGCCTCCCTGCTTCCTCTAAAGGCCCCAGTAAGTACGAAAACCCCTTTTCCGGCCCCTTTTCCCCCAGCGGCGGCAATCCCTGGGATCGCCGCCGCCACCAGCATGCTTTCCCCGTCCCTTAAGGGGGAAGGGGAAGCATCCGGTTCTTCTGGTGAGTCGCGACGCACCAGTTTGAGAACCACTGCGATAGAGAATTGTGAAGACGGGAAGCATGAAGCACTTGTGCTTTCTGTTTCCTCTATATCTGTATCGTAGCAAAAGGCTTTCTAAGGAACAGATTATCTACTCAGTTGTAGTTTTCGGACAATGTGTTTGCTCCTGTTGATGTTTAGAATTTTTGACTGCTAAGAAGGCATCCTTGGTATCAGCCAAGAGCTGGTCTATGACAGAGACATCACTTGAATGTGATAGCTACATTTATCTTGTGATGAACATGGTCATGTGAATTAAGGTAGTCCCATGTTTTACTGTAATGATTAGGTAAAAAAATAAAAGGTGTCATATAAAATGCTAAAAGACTGTTGGAAAGGAGAGATAGCTCAAAGTAATAATGCAAGACTGAAGCAACACTGCAGACAAGGTAGTTTCAGGTGGGCTTTGTTAGGACTGGGCTCTGAGTTGCTCTGATCTCACTGGGAGGCTGATGTCAGAGTGCCTTGGAAGTCTATAGCTCAGACGATTGACTAGTACAGTGATCTTTAACCTTTACCCGAAGGTAAAAGTCACTGTACGTATTTGCAATTTGACGGGACGGTGGCGATTGCACTGCTGGCATCATGCCATCGCCGGCAGGGGGGAAAAAGTGGATTTTTAGCCCTACCTGGGGGTCTTTCTGATCCGCAGGCTCCCCGCACCCCAAGACACCCAGATAGGGTTAAAAATCCACTTTTTTCACCTTGGCGGTGGCATGATTCTGCCAGTGCCAGTGCCACCGTCCTGACGTCACCACGGAGTCTGCTCCCCTTAAGGGGAAACACAATGTCGCCCTCGGGACCTTGGGTTCGTGACCCCAAGGTTGAAGATCACTGGACTAGTAAATTTCAATGAGGTAGTCTGGGCTAGCTCAGGACAAGTGCCACATTAAATAACTATTTTTAATCCTATGTACTTCTTTTCTACATCTTGGGACCCCTCAGAAATTTTAGAAAGTCTGGAATTCTGCTATAAAAAGACTTAATTTCAAGAAACATGCATTCTGGAAGGTAGTATAAATTAGGTTTGTGATCTTATACTGTACATACTGTATATGTTTCAGTGACTTCAGTGGGACCCATGCGTGAATAGTTATATAGGATTGCAGTTTGCTAAATTGCAGATCACTAGACTGTTAGGATTACTAGAAACAAGCAAGTACTAAGAGCATTGCAGTGTATGAAATTTAGGGATATGATGGGTTGTAATTGTAGATGATATGCTCAGTGTGTAGGTTTAAAATGAAGCATTCTTAATTTCTTAGTGCACTGCAGTATTAACATTTTTACTCTTTCTTCAATTTGGGAGGCTTTTGGCAAATAAACCTTTAGTATGCAAGCAATCCAGGACTTTGGCATGCAAGCAAAGTTTCCCAGAATTATTATTTTTTAAATAATAGACATTTCTTGCTCAGACTTTAATTCAATTTTACTAGTATCCTCCAGGGTAAAAAAAAAACACACATCAATTTCCTTGGTCATTTTGGCTGACATGATTCTTGGCTTTGCTTAAATTATTGATTACAGCCAGGGGGAGGGACTTGCTGATGAGAGCAGCACTCTCCCTAATAGAAGCCTTTCCACTAAATCAATTTCTACCATTGCTGCAATGCACCTTCGGGGAGTTGAAGGTTAGGAGCTTCAAGTTTTTTGTGGGTTTTTTTGCCTTCAAGGAGTGGATCTTTGCAATAAATTTTGCTGAACCCGTCTTCCTATTTTTTTTTTGTGGCTTTCAATGTTTGTAAAAACAGCTAGGAACAAGACATTTAATGAATTTTTAGAGGCTGGAGGAGGGTTTGGCTTTGGTCTGCAGATGAACTGATTAAATCGTGATGTGATTGATGCTTGTAGGCTGTGGAGTCTCAAAAGCGTGTCACTTTGAACAGAATCAGTCAGGAAATACTTGAGCATCTGGCAAGCTGGAATCCGCTTGGTAGCAAATGCGCTGTGTGGTATGCCGCTGTAATTCCTCTACAGCCTCCTTAGTTTCTGGCGTATTGGGGAAGGTAGTCATTTACATGGGCAACATGTGGTGTTTCTACTCTGAAGTGTACAGGCTGTCAGATGGCCTTTCTTTCTCTCACCCCAAACTCCACTCCTTGTTAGACTAATTAAATAAATGTCTGTTATACATAGTGGTGGTTCCCCACCCACCCACCCTGAGCAACCAGCAGACCAATCTGGAGGCTTTACAGAGAGAGGGGAGAGCACAAGCCATCATGAAGCTGTTCAAACATGTGCATAGCAAACTTAAAGGATGCTGGTAGCAGATCAGCTAAGACTGAACTGCAGAGGAGCAGCTAGTAAATGTAAGTAATGAGCAATTGTGTGTGTGTGTGAGAGAGAGAGAGAGAGAGAACTTTTACCAGTTTTTTGATACAGGTTGTACTTTTCTGTGTAGAATACAATTTTTGAAGTTTTTGATTATTGAGAGGAAAGGGGATATAGTACTGTTTCTGTCTGCATGCTGCCTGTAACTATTTCTGATCATTAAGAGCTGAGAAAGCTTAGCTAGTAGAGTTGGAGTAATCCTCACAGTATGAACCTGGAGTTCTGCTGTTAGCACCTCCTTGTTGCAATGTATCAAGCAATTAAGTTTGAAAACTGTGATATGGGGAGCTTGAAGGGTTTCACACAGGTTTGAGATTCCTTTTACAGTATAGGTCTTCCACTTCCTCCTGATATGCCACTAATCTCTCTGGTGTGTCTGCTTGCTTAAATCACTCAACAGGCAACTTGTTCACCCTAGTCATATTCTTCAGCTTCAAGGTAACGCAACTTTTTTGTACAATGGAAGATTGGTTTTGAAATACTGGGCATTCAGCTGGCAGTGTCTGATTGGATTCTGTCAAACAGATTTGACAGATTACTGGGAATAATTCTCAGCTCCTTTTTAGAGGGATAACAATTGTGTCATGCTACAGATTAATCATCCTGGCTGTTATATAAGCCGGAGTCATAAAAAACTGTTGATCATTCAGTGAACAAAAGTTGATTATAAATCAATTATGGATTCTTTATTCAGCTACGATACAAACATTTTGAAAAATTTCTTGTGAAATATAGTGACTCAGCATGGCTTTTAAAATACAGAAAAAGGTCAACAATATGTTATAATGTAAATGAGGCGGGTATAACAAAGCAACCGTATTATTATTATTAATTAGAAATTATCTCATTTTTCAGGGTTGGCCAGTTAGTATAATTGCATTGTGTTTTAATGTAGGAATCTGGCGCTTGAAACTCTGAGCTTCAGACTCTGTCTCCTGAAATGTCAGTTTTCAGACAATTGATGAAGAACGTTGTCTTGCTTAATTAAATTTCAACCAATCAACTTTTTTAAATGAAACTAAACCTGAAGGATAAGGAAGGAGGGGAAGCTTCTATGCTCTTTATTTTATTTTAAAAGAACTGGAAACTTTTTGGTGCTGGAATACTCTAGTGCAGTGTTTCTGAAAGTTCTCCCCGCAAGGCGGAGAGAACTTTGAGTGATTGCGGGAATGGGGACAGCAGTGATGGCAATCCTGGGGATCACTGCTGCCAGTGGGGGGAAATGTGCAAAAAGGGGGGGTTCGTAATTACCGGGGGCTCCGGAGGGTGCGGGGAGGCCTGCAGACCCCTCCATGTTCGTTTTCATCTGAAAACCAGAAGTGGTCATAAATCGCCACAGAATGGCACTCTAAAGTTCAGGGAGGCCCACGGAGGGGTCAGCAGGTTTCCCCGCACCCTCCGGAGGCCCCAGTAAGTATAAAAACTCCTTTTTCCACATTTTCCCCCTGGCAGCTGCGGTGATCCCCGGGATCGCTGCCGCCACTGTCCTCGCTCCTGCAAGCACTCAAAGTTCTCCCCGCCTCACTGGCACCAAAAAGTTTTCAGTTCTTTTAAAATGAAATAAAGAGCATAGAAACTTCCCCTCCCTCCATATTCTTTATAAAATGGGAGGTAGAACTTGCCCGCTTTCCCCCCACACACACACACACACACCATTCCCAGACCTTATATTGAAAATCTTGGTATGGACAAAGAGGGATGGTCTTAATATGTACAGTATGAATGTGAAAATCTGTAGCGCATAAGTACTTATAAAGAGGGGAAAGTATACAGGTTTTTCTTCCTTCTTTAAGACCTAATGAAAAGGCACAATGAAAAATCTGCTTGACAAAAAGTCCCATGTAGGAGCCTGAAGCAAACATAGGGGCGGAGCCAGTTGTCTGTGTTGTTCTCACCTGATCATCATTCTCGCAGCCAAACACTAATTGGTTGGGAAGGTACCAAACAATTGGCCTTTTCCGCATGGCTGCAACGTGCACATACTGTGTCCTCAGTGGCGTGGGATCAATGCACTAAGACCTAGCTCTCATACTGCTGTGGACTGCCTTTCCTGCTGCTCCTTTGGTCTGTGCTTGCATCAACTCATAGTGGGAGTGATACAGTATATTGAACCAGCATTTGCCCATTGCCTGATGGTCATGTCCTTTATCTGCTTGCTAAATCACACGTATAATATCTTCTAGAAGGCTTATTTAGTTAATCGATACTGTGGAACATCATCCTGTCAGTACTGATGCTGAACCATTATCTCCAGTTGATATTAGTGAAAGAGACGCCCATCCAGAGGAAAAAAAATTGTGTCCATAATGTATGTATGCATATTATTCATTTATTTTGAACATTTGTTATACTACTCTTGGATCTAAGGATTCCCAAAGTGGCTCATAGTAAGGATTAAAAGCATAACAATAAAATCAATAGACAATAACAAGTTATTTATAGCGCAGCAGCAGCATAATCAGTAAAAGCAGAGTTAAAACAATGCTATAATCATATCTGGTCTCTAAATGCAGGGTACTGCCCATAGGACCAAAAATGAATATTCTTCTCAAATATAGCTTTAAAGCAGCACAGGGTTCATTTACACAACCAGTTGATCTGAAATAACCTTTGAAGCAATGGAAAGGGGGGAGGGATTAAGCTTTCTTGGGTTATTTCTGCTTTGTCTTGGAATAAATAAGCATAGCAACATGTATGGTCGTTTTTCCAATTATGTGGAGTTAATAAAATGAAAGCAAATGCCAAAAGGGGTGTGGGTGAAAAAATCCTTGCACACAGAAATGAGGGTTGTACGTTCTGTGTCGCATACAACATAGCTTTTGGAGCCAGCGGGTAATTCTGTTAGTGAGATCCCCTCCTGTGTGTACATTTTATACCTCTGTACACCACTCAGTGAAAATGTTTTTAGGTTATAGGAGTGTTTTCAAACAAGAGTTCTGAAAGGAGCTCAAGAATGAAGTTGCTGACCTCTTAACCAAAATATGCAACTTGTCCCTTAAAACTGCCACTGTGCCAGAGGATTTGAGGATAGCGAAAGTCACGCCAATCTTTAAAAAAGGAAGGAGGGGGGGATCCGGGAAACTACAGGCCGGTCAGCCTAACATCTGTTCCAGGGAAGATGGTGGAAAGTCTAATTAAGGATAACGTCTTAAAACACATAGAAGAACAGGCTTTGCTGGGGGAGAGTCGGCATGGCTTCTGCAAGGGGAAGTCTTGCCTCACAAACCTTTTAGAATTTTTTTTAAAAGGTCAGTAGGCATGTGGATGCGAGCGAACCTGTGGATATTATATATCTGGATTTTCAGAAGGCATTTGACCCGGTTCCTCATGAAAGGCTCCTGAGAAAACTCCACAGTCAGGGAATAAGAAGGCAGGTCCTCCTATGGATTAGGAACTGGTTGAAGACCAGGAAACTGCGAGTGGGAGTCAATGGGCAATTTTCACAATGTCGAGAGGTGAAAAGCGGTGTGCCCCAAGGATTGGTCTTGGGACCGGTGCTTTTCAACTTGTTCATCAATGACCGGGAGTTGGGGATAAGCAGCGAGGTGGCCAAGTTTGCGGATGACACTAAACTTTTCTGAGTGGTGAAGACCAGCAGGGATTGTGAAGAGCTCCAGAAGGATCTCTCCAAACTAGGAGAATGGGCAGCAAAATGGCAGATGCGCTTCAATGTAAGTAAGTGCAAAGTGATGCACATTGGGGCAAGAAATCAAAACTTCACATATACGCTAATGGGTTCTGAGCTGTCTGTGACGGATCAGGAGAGAGATCTTGGGGTGCTGGTGGACAGGTCGATGAAAGTGTCGACCCAGTGTGCGGCGGCTGTGAAGAAGGCCAATTCCATGCTCAGGATCATTAGAAAAGGGATTGAGAATAAAACGGCCAATATCATTATGCCCTTGTACAAATCGATGGTAAGGCCACATCTGGAGTATTGTGTCCAGTTCTGGTCACCACACCTCAAAAAGGATATACCGTAGTTGAATTGGAAAAGGTGCAGAAAAGAGCGACCAAAATGATTCATGGGCTGGAACACCTCCCTTATGAGGAAAGACTACAGCATTTGGGGCTTTTCAGTCTAGAAAAAAGGCGCCTGAGGGGGGACATGATTGAGACGTATAAAATTATGCATGGGATGGAGAGAGTGGATAGAGGGAAATTCTTCTCCCTCTCGCACAACACCAGAACCAGGGGACATGCACTAAAATTGAGTGGAGGGAGAGTTTGAACAGACAAAAGAAAATATTTCTTCACCCAGCGTGTAATTCATCTATGGAACTCCTTACCACAGGATGTGGTGATGGCACCTGGCCTAGATGCCTTTAAAAGGGGTTTGGACAGATTCATGGAGGAAAAGACCATCACAGGTTACAAGCCATAAGCAACCTCCTGGTTTTAGAAATAGGTTTTCTCTGTATGCCAGGTGCAAGGGAGTGGCAACAGGAAACTGGTTATCTTGTTGGCTGTGTGCTCTCGGAGGCATCTGGTGGGGCCACTGTGAGATACAGGAAGCTGGACTAGATGGGCCTTTGGCCTGATCCAGCAAGGCTCTTCTTATGTTCTTAAGTTTTAGGTTAGAGCCAACCTTGATTTTACCAGTACATTGTATGAGAACTGGTCTACCATATTACAGTCACTATATTGCTGCCTCAGAGAATGCCACCCATGTGCTGAACCAACTCCATCCCTAACTGTCACATAAAGCTGCACTCTGTGTGACATAGCGCTATTCTCCACTTCCTTGCAGCAGCCCCAAATGGTATGGCATGAGAGGGACACAGATACCATGTGGTGGCCCCAGTTCACACAGTAAGTGCTACTTCGCATTATAGTTTGGGGAAAAAATTGTCATGGGGATGCCACTTTTAGTGGCATCTGTGCAGGGGTGTCTTTGCCTTGCACAGGGCCCTAGCTCATGCCCCACTTATCAGTCCCCACTTATCAGTCACTTATCAGGTGCCGCTGACGACCGGGAGAAGCACCCGCTCGCCACGCCGCCATCTTCTTTTTTTTTTTTTTAATTTTAAACTTACCGGGCAGCATCTTGGGTCACGAAATCTCGCGTGATCCAAGATGTCGGCGCCCAAATCTCGTGAGGGCATGCCCTCACGAGATTTGGGCGCCGACATCTTGGATCACGCGAGATTTCGTGACCCAAGATGCTGCCCGGTAAGTTTAAAATTAAAAAAAAAGATGGCGGCGCCCATTCGTCCCCCGGGACACGACTGGGAATCGGGTCCGATTTCCGGGACTGTCCCAGCGAAACCGGGACGAATGGTAAGCCTACTTTTAACGGAGAAAGCTCCGTGTTTTTTTTTCTTCCAAAGCCTTTGCTGTAGGCCTTCTTACCAACAAGTCTTCGGTGCTAGAGTGTCTCAGCAACCTTGCTGAGAGGTTGCTGAGACTTTCTAGCACTGAAGACTTGTTGGTGGTAAGGCCTACAGCAAAGGCTTTTGAAGAAAAAAACGGAGCTTTCTCCGTTAAAAGTAAGTGCGGGGGCCGAGCGCGACCCCCCCGCGCCCTCCACAGCCCCCCTAGGCACTTACTTTTAGCAGAAACCTCCGTTCTTCTCTTCAAAAGTTCCGAGTTTCCATCTGTTTTAGGACTGAGCAACTAGACTTAGTTAATAGCTAGAGTCTCTGCAACCTTGCTGAGACTCTAGCTATCACCCCTCTATGCGGAGGGGGCTGTGGAGGGTGTGGGGGGGGGATTCCTCAACCGTGGATAATTGAAACCGCGGTTGAGGAATCCGTGGATACCGGTGCCCCCCTGTACTGTCTGTGCTCCAGAATCATCATTGTACTATAAGGGGAAAAAAATACTGATCCCAAGAAAAGCTGCCTCAGTTTCTCCAGCTGTGAGATATGTGGCTAAAAAGACCAACATACCTGCCTGTTTCTTGATATTCTTTCCTAAATCTAGTGCACATCTTGCCCCATGTGATGCCATTTCCAATACTAATGTTTGCTTCACCAGCAAATAATTGCCTAGGACAGGGGTTCTCAACCAGTGGTACCTTACTAGTACCACCAGTGGTACTTTGGCCAACTGCTGGTGGTACTCTGACTACTGGAACCCTACTCCAATGTGGTGGCATGTTTCGCTCTTGAGAGGCACCTGACTTTGGCCGAGCCTCTTGGGAATGCTGAGAAGGGCCCTCCCACCTTCCCAGAGCCTCCTACCTGTGTTTTCTGGCCTCTGAAAACCCGGAAGTAACTGGCAATGATATCATCGCCAGTCACTTCCGGTGGTACACAGCAGGAGAGTGGCACCAGAAGTGGTACTTGGCTGGGAAGGGGTTGAGAACCCCTGGCCTAGGAGATCCTCTGCTGTGACAACATAACATTCCAAAGGCATTGCTTAGAATTTATAAAATGTAATTTTACCACAGATCATGCAAATTAGAGCAAGTGTTTATCTTTGCCAAAGGGAACTATGCCAAATACATATCTGGGCTATTTATTTAAATTTAAATACATACATCTTAAAAATTGAAATGCTTTGTCCAGTTGATGCTGGATTTTAAGTGCAACGTGAGAGGTGGGGACACACTTGTGTTCTAATGCATTTGTGCATTACTGTAAATGAACATGCCAGAACAGAGCAGCTTTACTTCATCCATCACTCATATTATCTCTTGGCGCCACATTCATTTGTCCAGCAAGAGTGGTCTTTTAATTAGCTGAATGGATCAGGTTTTTTAAAAAACAAAACTTTACTGTAGCATTTGCTTTTTTTTGTTCTTTGAATTTTCGCAAGTCAGAAGGTGGTATCCTTACAGTACTTATATTTCTCCGGTATCCCTTCTTGGTTACTTATTTGGTTGTAAGCCTGGGCTTTATTTGGAACCCAGTGTGTTGCTGTTGGATATTCATTCAATATTTACTTACAGTCAAGCCTGTAAAAAACCACTTAGACTGCCTGTGTTTTTCTCTCCAAGCACAAGGTCAGACTGTATGACTATCTAGCCTCCAGACCCCAAGATGGTTAAAATCCTAGTCGCCTTGGGCATATGCTTCAGCATGGGAAAAGGCGGGATATAAATTCCTTAAATAAATAAAATAAAAATGTTGTCACTTTTGTCCATTAATGTTTCGCATAATACCTTAAAACAGTAAGTAATCAAGCAAGTGGACAGCCAGTAACCCCCATCTACTGAGCAAGTACTGTATCTGTCAAAATTAGTTGTGGATTGCAAACAATTATTTTTGAAAGGGTTAGGCATGAACTGTAATTGTTGTGGGTTTTTTTCAATATTTAATTTGATGCCACCTAGTGGATGGATTTATTTATTTTTTAAGTTTGAAAATGTCAGAAAAAGCATAAAGTTGCTCATGTTGCTGTTTCCTCCGTGCTATAATATTAAGATAATTTTTATTTACACTTCAGGTATCAATAAACAATTAAAAATACTGTGTTCATTAACATTTCTTCTCAGTGGACTTCAGGTAGGAAAAAGGTTAGATTTACCGAAATCTTTGGGTAAACATAATGGATTTAGACAGGGTGCGTGGAGGCAAAATTGCAATTTGCTTTTAAAGAAGGCAGACTTTGTCCCACCTGTTAGATTTCTGAAAGAAAAATAATGGTGTGTTTCACAAAACTCATATCCTAAACATAGTATGTGAAAAATGCCTTCAAGTTACCATCCAGGTCCAGGAATTGGGGGGGGGGGGGAAACAACAGGGTGTGAGGTGGTAATCTGAGGAGGCACTTCCCCTCCCCCTCCCCTGCACACGCCCTCTAATGCCACCTATGGACCTGGTTCTCACAAGCATCAAATAAAGGTGGTAAACCCATATCTGTATTGTAACACTGCAGGTAGGAAATGGACCCACATACATAAACATTTCTGTGCATACAATACTAGCATGTCAGGAAGAAGCGTACACTAGAATCATTCTCCCTTGCATCTGGTTTTCTATGTGGAGAGATTGGGAAGGATCAGATTTACTGTAGATGTTTGCCAAAAGAGGAGACCAGGCAATGGAAGGTTCTCCAAGGAGGGAACCTTCAGGGCAGGGAATTCCATAGAATGGGGGCCACCACAGAGATCACTCTCTCATGGATCACTGCCAACTATACTTCAGAAGGTGATGGAACCCCCAAGAGGGCTTTTCTAAAAGATCTTAGGCAGTCCGATACCTCACACAGCATGTAATTAGTCTGTGGAATTTGTTGCTGTAAAATGATGGCAACATATTCCACTAGCTAGCTTGGGTGGTCTTAAAGGGAGATTGGACAGAGTCATGGAGGACAGGTGTATCAGTGACTACTAGTCATGATGGTACCTCCCAGATTCAGCAGCAGTATGCCTCTGAATTACTAGTTGCAGGGAAGCAATGGTGGAACAGACACATGCCTTTCTCTCCTGCTTGTGGGCTTCCTAGAGACAGCTGGTGGGCCACTGTGGAAACAGGATGCTGGACGAGATGGGCCTTTTAGCGTGATCCAGCAGAACTTTTCTTATGTTCAGATCACTGTGTGGGGAGATGGTCCTTGAGAAACGTTGGTCTTGTGTCATATTGAGTTTGGATAAGATTAAAAAATTAAAAGCAGGTTCAGTATTGCAAGTTGAGGTTAAAAGTGAATCCTAAGTCTGAAGGCTACTTTAGGTGGCTATGGGCAAGCCCCACTGACCCAGTGCTTCCCAGATTTACCTGTTCCACAATGCTCTGTCTGCTGCAGCCGCAGAGCTCCAAACCCGGAAGTGCTGGGCGACGACACGTGACGTGATGATGTCGTCGCCCAGCACTTCCGGGTTGCAAGGTCCCCAGTGCGACTGCAAAAGGGACACAAGAGGCTCAGGGTGGGCCCCTCAGAGTGCGCAAACTCCGCCTGAGACACTCGGCTCGTGGAACGGAGCCTCTGCTTTGTGGCATGTTGTGGTTTCGCAGCCGAGTAAATCGGGCCACAAGCTTCCTGTGTTGCCCCTGGTGGCTTGGCACTATACCCCCAGGAGCCATGCCTCGCACTTTGGGGAGCACTGCACTAATCCTATTAATTTGTTCTCAACTTATGGACTTACAGTGTACCCTACCACCATTGCGGTGTTTATCTGAAGAAACCAATGCTGTATTCAGGGAGAGATCTTCCTTGTGGTTAGGAACCCTGGGTTACGCAGGGAGAGGACCGCTCCCTGAGTGCAGTATATGTTGCTTGCTTCAGACAAATACTATAAATATGGTGAACTGTGGGGACGGGACTTTGGAGCACACCAGCGAAGAGTGGGGCTTTGAGGCACACATGCATGAGTACTGTACCTGGGTACAATGTCCCCATTTTGAGAACAAGTGAATAGGCCTTTTATTCCTAAGACTTGGCTCCCAATCGGTAATAATGAGAATAATGATAGTGGCTGCCCAGCTGTGGTGGTGGTGTGGGATTGATCAGGTAATGTATATGAAACACTGTAAAATGGCACAGTATGCCCATCGTTTTTATTTATTATTTAAAGGAGCCTGTCTTAATTATATATGAAAAGTTCTAATTTGCCTTCATTTAGGAACCAAACTTCAGTAAGCGTCACTGAGGGAGGCACTGGTTGTTGAAGAAACCTGAGTGAATTGGTTCTGTTTCTTTGCTTTTTAACCAGCTTGTGGCTTCTTCATGAAGAAGTCTGCCAGGAAGAGGATGTTGTTGTCCTGACAACCAGTTGCATGCTGTGAAGGAGGGCTATTCTAAGTGGCTAGTTTTTGGCTGTTTATCACAGTCCCTTGTTGAGTAATGTTACCAAAATTAGTCAGGATTGTAAAGCAATTATTGGTCCTACTGATTTTGTTGTTCACCTCATTTTAGTTGTGACAAGTCGTGCTCATGTTTCTTGCTATGAGTCTTAAGAGGGACTACCTGCTGACCATCGTTATTGTGAATTACGAGGGTAGGTTCTGTTTGTTACGATGACACAGCGCATGCATAGCAGTGGGAATCTTTTAAAAATAAAAATATATATTTGACGTCAGCCTACGTTTGTCACCTGCATGCTAAGCCTGGCCGTTTGCAACTCCTTCAGTTGAGCGCCCTAAAAAAAAAAGCAGTATTCTTCTAAATGAAATTTTAACTGTGTATGTTTGCGTCATCTATACAGCATCTTTTCTTCTTTTTTGCGCCTTCGTATCTCCCTTCGGCTACTATGAGTATGTGAGTCACAGAGATGAAGAAAGGTAGACGAGAGTTCCTAGAACAATTTAGGAAATTGGAACGAGCTCCTTACAACATCCATGCTATTCATAAATGTAATTTTAGAGAATCTTAGTGAGAGAAGGCAGAGAAAAAACGTCTTTGATCCAGGATTTAATTGTTGTTCAAATTTCAGATTATTCATTATCTGTATTTATATTCCTTTGCTCTTCATAATAATGTTAGTTAGTCCTGTCTTTCTTGTCTTCCTGCCACAATAACACTTCAGGCTTATCCAAAGTTACTGAACCTTGGGGAAAGTCTTAGGCGTGAAGAAGCTATGAACTTAACAGGCAGCATTGCACTGAATTAAGCTGTGTCTGAAATATGATTAGAGGAGGTTTAACATGAACAATTAGAGGAGTAACTTTGTGAATACTGTCTGTACGTCTGGAACAAACAGTTTTTGCAGAGGTGATTCTGATTGATTTTGACTCTCTTCAGGTGTTACTCTTCTGGTGTAAAAGGCATGTGTGGTTGAAAACCAGGAGCATGCCAACAAGCCCCACCTTCAGCACCAACTCACTCTTAAGCCATGCACACACGCCCCGCTCACCACCACACCTACAGTGTTTATCTGCACCAATAAGCACTATGTTTAGGTAGGCCTACCAGATTCCCCGGCACTCGGCCGGGACTGGGGGTGTGACTGGGGGTGTGGCCGGGGGCGGGGACTTCCTCCCTCGAGGCTGGGAGCTCTCCGGAACAGCCCGAGTAAACTCGGGCTGTTCCGGTGAGCTCTCAGTCTCGTCGCGTATTTGCGCGACGCTGGGAGCTCTCCGGAATGGCCCGAGTTCACTCGGGCTGTTTCGGAGAGCTCCCAGCGTCGCACAAATACGCGACGAGACAGAGAGCTCTCCGGAACAGCCCGAGTGAACTCGGGCTGTTCCGGTGAGTCTCAGAAGAGCTCCGGCCTGCTGCGATGCAGCCGGCGGGCCGGGGCCGGGATTTAAACATAGTTCGGGGGGGACGGGGGGACAAAGGGCCGTTGCCGGGACTTTCCCGGCCATTTCCGGGAAGATGGTAAGCCTATATTTAGGGAGAGATCCTCCCTGTGATATGGCACATTGGTTGCCTTTTGTTCCATATCCTAGAGATGATCTCTCCCTAAATACAGTGCTTGTTGCTGCAGACAAATGCTGTACACACATGGCGAGTGGGGTAAGAATGCATTAATGCTAGAGGCAGGGCTTGTCAGCATGCGCTCCTGTTGCGCCCATTCTTGCACACAAGAAGGCAACACCTGAACAGGGCTTGTTTGACAGAATAAATAACTCTGATTATTATGGATCATAATTTAAAGAACTGTAAATTTAGTTTCCTGTGCTCAGGGTGGTTTGGGACGTCTGCTTCTCACAGAGTAGCCTTCCCCCAACCCATTTGGCAAGTCACTGTTGAAACTGGGGGGGAGGTGGATTTCCAAAAGCCTGCTGTTCAAAGAAGCAAAAAAATTAATAAAATCAGTGGGCATACCCAAGCATATGGGTGAACCTAAAGTAGCTCTTTGGATCCCAGTTGTTGCCTAAACACCTTCTGGTTTTTGTGTGTTTGGGTTTTTTTGCTTGTGTGTGAATTCTAAGTTGCGTCATTAAGATTAGCATAATGGCCCATATACCTTGCTGTTTTTTCTGAGATCTATCCTAAAACATACCGTATACAGTATTAAAATATATTACTATTTTGAATACTTTAGAATCTTCCAGCAATAGTCGTGTGGTTTTTGTTTCTCTTCTGCCTTTTTTGTTGAGCACAGTACGGTAAATATCATTTTGTTTAAACATGTCATTGCTTTCCTTGTGTATTCATTTGTTATATTTACTATAAATGTCAGATCGCTTTAGCTGCAGTCCTGCACATAGTTAGGCTGCTTAAGCCCATGAAAGTCGAGCATACTTAAGCATCCAGCCATAAGCAGGATTCAAACTCTTCTCTGTAACCAGTTTGGGGACCTTCTTCATTGTCTTATTGACACTTTTCATTGTAAGTATTATTTCATACTGTCGTTCCCTGGTGCACCTTTCTTTTGGAGGACGCAGACGCCGTGCTGGAAACATACAGTCCTGTTTCAGACCTGTCGTGGAACCATGCTTTAATCAAACCTATATTTGACTTCCAAACCCAGAAATACTTAACTTGTTCTTGTCCAAGTTTATCAACAAGCTTTCATATCTTGCTCATTCGTAACAGTGCTCTGTACAGTGCTACAGTGTCCCAGCATGATTGACAGCCATTCTAAGCAATGGGAGCATTGCATTCTGGGCCAGTCAGCATCCGTTTCCCTGCCCTGAGGAGCTCACAGTCTCAAAAAGACACAAGACAACAAAGAAAGAGGGAGGGAGGGAGGGAGGGAGGGAGGGAGTGGTGCCAACACAAGTGGGAAAGAATATTTGATGTATGCATTGTTACTAGCAGTGCTCTTTAAAACACCTGTAACATGTGCACGTGGGGGGAAAAACAATTATGTGCAGGGACAACGTAATGGCAAAGAAGCAAATGTATAATTTGGCGATGAGAGGAAAATAGACACAAGGGTGAAGGTGCACAAATGTTTAGGGGTTCTCAACCCCTTCCTGGCTGAGTACCACCTCCGGCGCCACTCTCCTGCTGCATACCACCGGAAGTGACTAGCGAAGACATCATTGCCAGTTACTTTCAGGTTTTGGGAGGCCAGAAAATGCAGGTAGGAGGCTCTGGGCTGGTGGGAGGGCCCTTCTCAGTGTGAAAGCACCACGTCGAAGCTGGGTTCCAGAGGTCT
Organism: Plestiodon gilberti rubricaudatus; assembly: GCA_026170595.1. Classification (NCBI taxonomy): domain Eukaryota; kingdom Metazoa; phylum Chordata; class Lepidosauria; order Squamata; family Scincidae; genus Plestiodon; species Plestiodon gilberti. The sequence goes on along the minus strand of JANXHW010000005.1, from coordinate 73,778,188 downwards.
GGCAGTCTGAGTATCACCAGCAGTCAACCGAAGTACCACTGGTGGTACTAGTACCACTGGTTGAGAACCGCTGTACTAAACTAAATCCAGCAGGATTTTGAACTGGGAAGCTTCATCTGAATTTTGGAGGTGTGAAAACTCCATTTGAATTTAATGAGTAAACAAGTCTCCAAATTTTGGAACATCAAACACCATAGATAAATTAAAGGGGGAGTGACTAAATAGTTAAATGAAAAATGTGGTCTTCCTGGCCTGTGGATCTATGACTTCTTGCCATCTGTCTTGCAAGTAGCCACATTACTGGTCTGGCCCTTTGATCTCTAGGCAGGCACTTAGCACGAAATATATGTGTCTGTATGCCTGTCTTCTGCACACCATGAATTAAAAGGAAATAAATGGAAATAAAATATTGACCCTGTAACATTGTTTTTAGTCTGGCAGCCGAATCCTATGGGCAGGATGCGATGATGGATCTCATGATCTGTCATCTTATCCTGTGGGCTGGTGGCGTGACAGCAGATCTGGAGAGCTGGTGCCAGCACAAACATCTGGAGAATGTGGGTGCCAGCAGACTAGATTGTCCGCCATACCAGTACGTTGGTGGAGGGAGGATTGGGGGTTAATGGGGTGGGGAGAAGGAGGAGAGAGGATCTTGGTTGTTGCCACTAAGATCCTATGCCTCCAGCCTGGTTCTGACACACACCCTTGGATCTACTGGATTTATACCAACAAAAAAGCTGACATAGATCCAAGTAGGCCCGTTGGGGACTAGGGAGTGGTGTAGTAGGGAAATAAAGAAATTTCTTGACTGACCCTCCTCTGCTGCCTCATCCCCAGCTGGTCCATGGGATGCAGTGGAGACTGCATTTGGGCTGCTGCATCCTGCAGGCCAGCTGAGCATAGGATTGGACCCTTAGTTGCAGTAGGGTAAAGGTGGGTTTTGAGGAGGGATTAGAAGGAAGGAAGTCTTGCCGGTTTGCATGCACTCGCTGGGAAAACTGCACCACATGATTATTTTGACTGTATGTTTTATACACCCGGCCTTCTTGCATCATGGAAGAATACGCAAGGTAAGACCGATGGATGTTGTATAAGGGGCGGCCAAGTGATGCTAACTCACTATGATGATCAGAGATACCAAAGCCATATTTTTTTCCCATCCATAAGGCTATTTTTGCTTTGTGACTGTTGACCTTGTAAAACAGCCTTGGAATGCCTGCCATACAAGAAAAGATATCTTCATGAAGTTGCAAAATAATGGGAGAGAAAATTGGCTCCGTTTTATTGCACCTCCAGGTCAATCATGCCATAAGAGATACTGCTGCCTACTGCAATTTTTATCTCTGTCCAATTGAATTGAGGCCAAGCAATGATTCATGTTATGGAACTTTTTGATCTGCTGTCCTTTCCTCTGTATAAAAAGCAGTTAAAGGAAAGCAGTAAAAAAAGTTCATTGTAATTTTTTTTACTAACACCAATGACTACCAAACCCAATGTGTCATTTTACTGTACCGTTAAATTGTAGTAGCAGTTAATTTCCATCTTGTTTTAGAATGTCAGAGTATTTTTGAGTACACTGTAGTAAAACCATCATAACTTGAAATACAAATTGAATTTCCAAATTTGCTTTCATCAACTTGCCAAATTCAGCATCTGAATTGGAGCGTGTCCTATGGAATGGAGTTTAGTGCTGCCATAAATCAGCTCAGTGGTAGAGCCTGACAGCTGGAGGAGAAGAGTTATAAAGCAGCGATATATTATTTTATTCAGGTTTTATTATAACTTACACTTTTTCCCAACTAGTCCCTAAGCCCCTAAGTATATGTGCCCTGTGGGTACATTTTGTGAATACTGTATTGTGTTTCTATAGTATGCTGTCATTTCAGTATAAATGGGTGTGGGGATTTGTGTATGCAGAATAGAACATTGTTGAAACCACATTCGGTCCCCTTTCATGGTGGTGCTTAAGAGAGCATGATTGGTTTTTCTTGTCACAATTGTTCTTTTCAACAAATTCATTCAAAAATTCAGACAACACTGTGCACTTCAGGCTAAATGGAAGAGGTCACAGAAGAAGCGATTGTTTAATAATACTTTGCTAAGTTTGGTTATGATAAAAATTGATTTTTACTCTTAAGAGCTGTCAATGTCCTGTCCAGCACCTGCTACCACCTGGCCAAACGCTTCAGGTCTGTGAAAGGACATTTAAAAATGCCTTAGTCGTGGCCAAAGTCCATGAATAATGTAGGTAGTTTCTCACAAAATACCATGCTGTAGCCAGCCAGCCAGCCTTCTGTTCTCACTGGAGCAGCCACATTTCTAGTTAGGGCTTCAAATACCCGAATAGAAAAACCAGTCCCAGTTCTCCAAAGAGGCAGGCTGATGTGGTCACCTCAGGCACTGGATTAAGGTGGTGATGACTGTGGACACCTGTCTGCTCCTCCCTGAGTCATGAGAACACTCTGCCCTGCCGTTTCCGCCGGGAGGGGGCAGGGTTGGCACCCAGGAGGCTGGCCGTACTGACAAGAGCGTTCTCTACTAATGCTCCAGAAGGTGAGCTGCTCGTCCTTCCAATTTCATACTCAAGAAGGAAGGGGAGGGAGAGCAGGAGAGGAGAGTAGTGATGGTGTCTTTGCTGCAGGTTTAGGCGTAACCCAAGTTGTCATTGATCTTAATTTTAACTAAGAACATAAAAACATACAGAGGCGTCGTCTGATATGGGGCGGTGGGCCCCAGGGCGTAGGGGCGGAGAGGCTCGGGGGGGGCGGGAGCCTCCCCAAGTTCCGTGTTTTTTTTCCTTTTTTCGGCTATTTTTCGCCGATTTTAAGTAAAAAAAAAAAAGCGTATTTTTTTTTAAAGGGTATTTTAAAAAGTATGTATGCTTTGCCGGCACTAACTTGAATAGGACATTCCCTCGACGATCTTCCTGCTCCCGGGCGCTTCTCCCTGCGCCCGTGAGCGGGACTCTGTACTGCCCCCAGCAGCACTTTCCGTAGTTTGCGCATGCGCAGACCCACGGAGTCTCCAGGGTCGTTCTGGGCATTCGCAAACTCCCTGGAGCGTCCCTGGAGACGCCGTGGGTCTGCGCACGCGCGGTACAGACTCCCGCGGCCGGGCGCACGGAGGAGCTCCGCCCAGGAGCAGGAAGAACATCGTCGAGGGAACGTCCTATTCAAGTTAGTGCCGGCAAAGCATACATACTTTTTAAAATACCCACTTTTTTTTACTTAAAATCGGCGAAAAGAAAAAAGGCAATAAAACTGTCAAAAATAGGTTTCGATTTTTGACAGTTTTATTGGGGGGCGTTGCGTTTTCCGCCCCAGATGGGGGGGCGCCTGGCGACGCCACTGAGAACATAAGAAGAGCCCTGCTGGATCAGGCCAAAGGCCCATCTAGTCCAGCTTCCTGTATCACACAGCGGCCCCACCAGATGCCTCAGGGAGCACACAGCCAACAAGATAACTTGTTTCCTGTTGTCACTCCCTTGCACCAGGCACAGAGAAAACCTACTTCTAAAACCAGGAGGTTGCTTATGGCTTGTAACCTGTGATGGTCTTTTCCTCCATGAATCTGTCCAAACCCCTTTTAAAGGCATCTAGGCCAGGTGCCATCACCACATCCTGTGGCAAGAAGTTCCACAGATGAATTACACGCTGGGTAAAGAAATACTTAATTTTATCTGTTCTAACTCTCCCTCCACTCAATTTTAGTGCATGTCTCCTGGTTCTGGTGTTGTGCGAAAACTATAATTATTCCGTTTCTTGAGACAAACTCCCATTCCTTATATGGGGCTATCATGTTGCAAATTAAAAAAAAACATTTTTATCAATTAATTGGGATGAAGCAATGCTTGGAAGTCAGGTGATGCACCCACTCACGTTGACTACAGAACTGTTTTTAGAGGCAAATATAGAAAGTGTGACCTGCATGCATAGGATCGTGCTGTTAGTTTTATTCAAACATAGCCACAAATAATTACAAATATAGCCAATATTAGAGATGGAACAGCAAAGAGCTGCAGTCAAAGGTACATAAACATTTTCATTTTTGCTGTTTGTAAAAATAGAGAAAAAAACTAAAACTAGAAACAGTGTTGTAAACAGAAGGAAGAGGTATTTTGTTTTGCTTTAATTACCTTGACTTAAAAACAGTCTTCTCTCCTTACCGGATAATGTCAGTATTATCCAGAAACTGAAGAAATGATGCATAAGCCTTCAGTGCCTGTTTGCCAAAAGCAAAGGTAGAATGATGTTTGCGCTACAAGCAACAATTCCTCTTTCAAACCGCTTCCACCTCTCTGGGGAAGAAAACTAAAATCTCCCTCCCAGCTTCACAGATCACAGTGTTGAAGGCTATCAGTAAATCTTGACACTGGGGGTTTGGGAGTCGGACTTAGACCTGGAAGACCCAGGTTCAAATCCCCGCTCAGCCACGAAGCTTCCTGGGTGACCTTGGGCCAGTCACTATCTCTCAGCCTCACCTACCTCCCAGGGTTGTTGTGAGGGCAAAAAGGAGGGGAGGAAATATCTCTGAGCTCCTTGGAGGAAGGGCGGAATAAAAAAAATGTGTATTTCCAAACATATGCCGCCAAAGATGGAGGAATCTGAAGCTGAGGGGATTTGAGAATTGTACCTGTTTGCAGTGTATAGGAATTGTAATTACCTAATACTGTAGATGATGTTGCTTAATTATTAGAAAGCATTTGAAGGAACAAAGGGCAGATATAACAATATTTTAAAAGACCTTCTCTTAGAAAGATAAGTGAAAATGAGTGAAAACTTTGTAAGACGTTTTTGCCCAAAACTTTGTTTCCCAAAATTTCCAGATTTTTCCACTAGTATTTTTTTAAGTCTAAAATAATTGTTGTTTCCTTTCCCACATCCTTCATATCTTTACCCATGATTCAGGATTTCAAATTCTCATTGCCCTACTCTTTTAGAAGAGAGATATGCTGGAAATTCCCCAGTTAAGATATGATTCCAAAAGGGCCCTTTTGCTAGCAGAAAGCCTCTCTTGCTCACAGAAGGACTGTTTCTGACTTACAGAGCGGCCTAGCGCTCTGCTGGTCTAAGATGTCGTAAACGTGCCATAAGGCACGTTTTCGACACCTGGAGAGTAAGCGGGGCTGGTGCGGAAGCCGGCACCACTTACTAGGCCGCAGAACTCACTGGAGTCTGGCCGCCACAGGTAGGTCCCTCGGTGTGAGGGTGGGATGGGACAGCAAGAGAGGGGGGCCATTGGCCGGCCTGGGCTGGGAGGGGGCGTGGATATCTGCGCTGATATCCTAAGTCCCTTCTTGGCCCGCGCCGCCTTTACACCACCTCCCCAAATGTACACCAGTTCTGGACCTGGCATGCATCCAAGGAGGCCCACACCTTCTCCTGAGGTGCGGCCTAGCAGCCCCGGGGCAGGCTGCAATGGCCATAGGATACAGCGGCCGGACCTTTAGGTCCTTTATACCTTTAGAGTATTGCATGAAAAAGTGATCCCAAATTTAGGAGTTCCTGTTTGCACAAGTTGTTGAACAAGGTATTTTCAAAATCTTGGAAAGATTCAAAGCCCACTACAGCTGATATGCTACAACCTTTATCTTCCTTATGCAACGTATTTCTCATAGTGTAATACAACCATTGCTTCCTTTTGTTTGACTGTGCACTGCAAGTGGACTTCTTCTAGTGCTTGCTCAATAGTTCACAGAACAGCCCTAAGTCATTTTCTCCTTCTCCTCACTGGACCTTCTATTTCTATTTCCATTTCACTGATCTTTGAATCCAAGCCAACGTATGAATTCTTAGGGCTGGTAGTTGCTTGATCTCAAAATTATCATTAAGACAAAACTCCAGACGTGAATTCTAAAGCCAGACTTGTAAAGTGTCACTCAGTTGGAAGCTTATAATTAGTAATTGCTTCCAGACAAGCAGACAAATGTATGTAAATGGGAAGAGAGTTGATTCTCTATTTGTCTTTCAGGCTATTGGCACTACAAACAGTTAGCATAGTTTTTTATAGCTATTTATAATAGCAGGCTATTAAGAAATGTTGCGTGCTAATAACTTATACAAGAGGTCCCTGCCTTTCGTAACCCTCAACTTATGTAATTTAGATTTTACGTTTGTGCATAATTTTGGGAGGGGCAAGAGGAGCCACCAGCATCCGCTGCTCTTGAAATGCTCAAACACTCGCCACTCTAAGTCAGAACTGGGAGGGGCAAAAGGAGCCTCCTCCCACAGAGTCTGCAGCTTCACTGCCCCTTCTTGTAAGATGTCCAGTAAAGAGAATGCTGGGAGCGGCTTCCAGCATTCTCTCTGTCAGCCAATTTGTAAGAAAAAGCAGCAGAGCTACAGGCTCTGCAAGAGGAGGTAAGTCCTCCCACCTCCTCACCACACTGGTGTCACTAGGGGGGTGCGGGCCGCACCGAGTGATGCGCAATTTTGGGATGACAAAATTTGGGAGTATTGTTTCAAGGATCTTCTTTGTGGTGGCTCGAAGCAGCCGAAAACAGCCGAGCAAGGGTGACATCCTTGCTCGACCAGCTTTGGCAGTTCTGAGCTGAAACCAGACGAGACCTTTCCCTACCCACCACCGCCCCGGGGCCTTTCCTCAGCCATGGCATTTGCATTCGGTCCGCCTTTGGCCAAGTGGCCTCATGCTATGCCTGAGGAAGGGCCCCGTGCCGGCAGGGAAGGGTGAGTCTTGACCGGCTTTTCCAGCCCAGGGCCTTTCCTCAGCTGCAGCGTGAGGCGTCTCGGCCCAAAGCGGGAGACTCCACCTTCCCTGCCAGGGCCTTGTTCACCTTCGGCCCACTTTGGGCCGAGTAGCCTTACTTCGAATTCTTGTGAGAACAGGGCGTGAGGTGATTTGGTCCGAAGCGGGCCAAAGGTGAACAAAGGCACCCAGAGGTAATTGGGATTACTTCTACCTCAGCGTCCCCAGGTGCCGTAAAAGTAAGTGCCGTCACTGCCTCACCATCTTCATCTTTATTGTGCAGAGCCTGCAGATCCATCACCACTTCTTCTAAAGTGGGTGTTCTGTTTCATTACTGGTAATCATTTCTTCCTCTCTATTCCAAGGCAAAGGTTGCAATCCTACACATACTTAACTCTGAGTAAGCTTCTCTCAACACAGTAAGACATACTTTTAAGTAAACAGGCACAGCCAAATTGAGGAGGAGGAACACAATGTGAAATTAGAAAGAAGTCTTGGGTGTTCTTTTGTATTTTGCTGCACAACACTCTGAAATTACAGCAAGCAGACCTTTTTAACCCCAAAGCAATTGATTGTGCACTTTTTTGAGAGAGAGAATTTTTATGCTTCTATGTACTTCAAAGGAATAAAAACTCAGCATGCAACCTATTAGTATATCAAAGAATACACCTATTCTTGCAATGGGTCATTCCATGTGAAATCAACCAATGAAAAATCCTTGACGTCATGGATTTTGTTCATTTTCGGTACATTTGTAGCTTACCATGAGATGTTTAAAAAAATTTTTTTTCAGATTTTTTTGTCCATCCGTTTTTGAGATATTGAATGTTCAAAATTGCCAAAAAAGGCCAAAATTCACTTGTCACCATACCTTCAAACGCCAATTACAGGATAACAATGAAAGCTACAGACATGGGACAGGTGTCGTTTTAAAGCTTTCATTTGATATACAACATGACAAACTTGTAAATTTTCAAGAAATTCAAAAATATTCAAATAAAATTAATTTTGAAATTTTGGAAAATTGAACTTTTTAAATTTTTTCCAAAAAATCACACTTAAAGGTATATGTCTTGTAGTCAATCAGTCAAAATTTCAAGATGGTATCTCAATGGTATCATACAAAAATTAAATTTTCTTGTTGGCAGTGACCAGGAATTAAACCCCTCTAGTCCATTTTTCTACAGTTTACATTGATAAAATATGTGGTAAACTGAAATGAATCCAAAAATTTATAACAGGACTTATAGAGATAGTTTTACCAAAAAGCTGATCCTGTAAAAGAATAGAAAGTGAATTCATTCTCTATAAATCTATCAAAATCATGAGCTTTTTACTTCTGTTCATAGTTTTAAAATTTTCCTTTAGTTGCTGAATAATTTCTGAATCAGCACAGTGACATTTTTCCTCATCTAAATCATCTTCAGAAGTAAAAAAATAATTCTTTGTAGGTCCTTTTAATCTTCCCCATGAAGATTAAAAGGGGTTTAATTCCTGGTCACTGCCAACAAGAAAATTTAATTTTTGTATGATACCATTGAGATACCATCTTGAAATTTTGACTGACTACAAGACATATACCTTTAAGTGTGATTTTTTGGAAATTTTTTAAAAAGTTCAATTTTCCAAAATTTCAAAATATTATTTGAATATTTTTGAATTTCTTGAAAATTTACAAGTTTGTCATGTTGTATATCAAATGAAAGCCCTATTCATAAGCTTTAAAACGACACCTGTCCCATGTCTGTAGCTTTCATTGTTATCCTGTAACTGGCGTTTGAAGGTATGGTGACAAGTGAATTTTGGTCTTTTTTTGGCAATTTTGAACATTCAATATCTCAAAAACGGATGGACAAAAAAATCTGAAAAATAATTTTTAAACATCTCATGGTAAGCTACAAATGTACTGAAAATGAGCAAAATCCGTGACATCAAGTTCCAAAATGTATTTTTTATTGGTTGATTTGACACGGAATGACCCCAATACACTGACTGTGACTGCAGTTACCTGGGAGTAAGAACCATTTAATGAAATTTGGTGTTCACTTCTGAGCAGGTTATATGTACCCTCTTACTTGAAGATAATCTCATGAGCATGAACTCTTCTGGAAATATGAAAATGGTGGTCATGTTCTCTGTTTGACTCACAAAATGTATAGCCATTTGTGTACATTTGCCCCTCAGACCTGCCATTAGGATTGCAGCCGAAGGAACTTTAATACTATATATGGTTACCTGAGAGTAAATCCCATTGAACTTTATGGTGCTTTTTTCTGAGTAGGCATTGAAAGGATTCAGGAGAAGTTTACAAATGGCATTTGAGTTTCATGGAGCTTTCCCCAGGAAGGAGCGTTGGCAGGAGCCTGACATCATCCACAGTGCACTGTGAGACGGCAGGCAGGCAGACATGCTGGTGGGTCCTCTGGTGCTGCTTCACCTCTTCCTCTCCTTCCAAGGAGAGGAGGAAGGCAGAACAGAGCGATAGCCGCCTGCAGACAAAGGAAGGGAAACAGCAGAGTGGGAGGAGCAGACAACAGCCGCCCAGCGCAGCAGAACATTCGGCCTCAAGGACAGTAAAACAGTGGGGCAGCCAGATGGATGAGGAAATGGTTGCAGTGGTGTTGGGGCACCATGGTGATATGGGGCACCATTGTCAACTCTCCAATCTGTGCCTGATGCGAGCAATTCAGCTCGCCTCATTGACTGGCCAGCCCTGTGACTACACAAAAACGAGAACTCTAAGTTCGTTCTGGTCCACAACCATTTAAGAATATTATATACACATTTTCTTGTGTTTTGGAACATGCTCGGCATTGTGCTAAAATATATACATTTTGTCAATTTTTAAATTCCGCTTTCCATGAGAGTAGGGTAAACCAGGCTTTACATTTAGAGAAAAGGGAGGAAGCAGGCTGGAAGTATTATTGTCAGCCTTCTGCTGCCTTATGGATCCAGGATTCAGCATAGGCCACTGAGATGCAGCGGATGCTCATTAGTCGCCACTTCCCTATGCCTTCCATAAAGCCTTCTGTTGTTCTGTCGCCGGATGCTATTTTACAGCAAATCTGAGGGTTTGCAAATTCTGTTAGGCTGTGCATAGCTTCTTTGCTACCGAGGCAAAACCCTTTCTTATTGAATAATAGGCAAAGTATTTCTCAAAGTAACACTGGATAATATAAAACATTAGCCCTCCAAGGAGTCTTAATTCAGTGTACAGGTTTGGGCTCTTTATGATTTATATAGAATGGCTCAGCATTATATCGTAATTCAGGATGGGTCTCAGTTATTTATATTTCTGTCCATTTCCAATGGCAGGCCTTGCAACTTATGGATCCCTTCGATACAGAGACAAGCCATCGGTGCCAAATCAAATGCAACGAAAGATATTTACTTCTCAGGGTGGTTTCCATAAATTTCCTTTTCTGAACATACACTAATAATAATAATAATAATATATTTGTAATTAGTTTCAAAGCAACTAGAGTGGGATGAGGTACTGTACACTGTTAAATAAAAGTATAGTATAATTCACTGTTAAGTAAAAGTAATTCATTTAAAAGAAATCTCAGGCCATTAGATACCATTCCTAAATTTCATGTAATAAATATGAATTTAATTCTGTGAGGCTTGCTCACTTATAATGTTCCCTTGTTTTGATAGCTTTTGCAACAGCATTGTATGTATTTAAATTCATGTAGATTCTTTATTTCTTTTATATTGTCTCTCATTGAACACGTATAGAAATCTGTTTTGCTTTTTGTTTCCGAGTCAAAAAGCTGCTGGAGGCTTCTAAACTTCAAAGACATTCATATTTGGTTCTCTAACTTTTTTGCAACATACTATGCTATATTCATGAATAATTATATGTAATTTTCTTTTCATCTTTGGTTAGTTGATTTGGAAGAAATTGCTCATTGCAAGCAGTATGTCGCATTTTGCCTTTTGTATAGTAGTGTTGTTTGAATTCCAGCTACAACATTTAGGGCCCAATCCTATCCAACTTTCCAGCGCCGATGCAGCCGTGCCAACGTGATCTGGTATTTGCAAAGTCTATTTTGCTGGCTATTTAGCAGGTGTAAGTTCAAGGAGCCTCTGTGGATTGTCAGGCCAGGAAAAGGAGGAGAGGATCTTTGCATTTGCTGCTGCCACTGAGATCCTCCCTTGAACTGCCTCTGTTTGGCCCAGTCACTGCTTTGATCCTCCCCTGAACTGCCCCCTCCCTGAGGCATCTGGTGGGGCCACTGTGTGATACGGGAAGCTGGAGTAGAAGGGCTTTTGGCCTGATCCAGCAGGGCTCTTCTTATGTTCTTATGCACTACCACCTTACCTGTATTGGTGGGGAGCCCAAGACCTCTGGTGCACGCGCGCACACACACACACACACACACACACACACACACACACACACACACACACACACACACAGAGCTTCCAGCTGTTTGCACAGGTGGCTCTGAAACTTACAATGGCATTGTGGCTTTCGCGCCACCGCAACGGGGCTTACAACAGCAAATCACAAGATCCACTGCCATAGGCCCTCAATAAGATTGAGCCATTAGTCCTTCTTAACCTTACTGAATCCGTCTGTGGCCCCAGATCACATGTAACAGCCAAACCATGCTTCGGCCATTGTGAACTGCCCACGTATTTCTCTACTTCCTTTCCTCACATGCTTCAGTTCACTCCTTCCTTCCTGGTTTGAGCATACCATAGATGTCTGATTCAGGCAAGCCATAGTTTTGCTCTGGGTTTCCAATTCTGGTTTGGAAACAACTTATAGATTATGCAAACCAGAGTTTGCCCTAGGACCTATTGGATATGATGGCAAACTATGGTTTGTCTGAACCAGGAAGTGAAGGAATCAGAGTACATGGTGGGAGGAGGGAGTGTGCAAATCAGAGGCACAGCACCATTGGCCTACCCAATGATGACTGTGAACCAGTCCAGATTATAATTTTAACTATGTTATGAATGACCCTGAAAGCGCCATGGGCAACCCCTCGCCTCAATTTTCTTTATGTTCCAGAGAAGATCAAAAGTTTCTGCTTTCAGATTTAAACTAATCACGACACCACATGTCATCCAAACTCTGGGAGCTGTGGTTAGTTTTAATTTTGGCTTGTTCACAACATGGGATCTGAAGTCATAATGTGATTCTGATTTGTTTAAACTGTGTTGTTGTGTACCTTCAGTAGTTGAGTGACAGCAGAGATTGAGCCAGGTACCGAGCCTTTGTGTACATCAGAATTGGCAGTGTAGAAATGAGAGTGGCCTTTATTGCTATCAGAACAGGGAACGTTGGGATATCTGTGTGTTAAAGGAGGTTTTTTTTAGGTGTGATTAGATTTTAAATGGGGCAGTTTTAATTTCTTTTATAATAATTCTGAATAATTGATATAATAATTAACAACAAAATCTATTGCTTGACATTTCACCTTATACTTTGTAAGGCCTCATCAGAAATTCCATTCTGATCTTCCTGTTCCGGATCGGTTATGTAACTGCCATCCTATTACGTTGTTAGTGTCTTAAAAGACATATTATTAACTATTAAATACATATTATTATTAACTGTATTTATATACCGCTTTTCAACAAAAAGTTCACAAAGCGGTTTACAGACAAAATCAAATGATTAAATGGCTCCCTGTCCCAAAAGGGCTCACAATCTAAAAAAAGATGCAAAACACCACCAGCAACAGCCACCAGAAAAGACACTGTGCTGGGGTGAAAGGGGGCAGTTACTCTCCCCCTGCTAACTATAAGAGGAACACCAGTTGAAAAAGTACCACTTGCCCTTTTAGCAGGGGAGAGTTTCACCTACATCCATTTCTCGTTTCACCCTCTACATCAGGTGTGGGGAACCTCCGGCCCGCAGGCCGAATCCGGCCTGCGGGACGATCCGGAGCCTCCGCCGCCGCGCGCATACTCATTTTAAAAGTGGCCTTCCTGGACCTGCGCACAGCGCCGCTGAAGCCGAGATTGCTCTCTCGGCTTCAGCGGCACTGTGAGCGAGCGAGCGGTGGGTTTGGGAGGGAGGGAGAGCAAGGGGTGGGTGGGAGGAAGAGCGAGTGAGGGGTGGGAGGTAAATTCGCGGGGGGGGGGTCAAATTTGGGGGGCCCAAAAAATTTCGGACGGCCTAACGGCCGGTCCGCAGCAAATTTTCCCTATGGGAAAATGGCCCCCCACCGCAAATAGGTTCCCCACCCCTGCTCTACATATTCTAGCATTCTTCAATGCTGGTAAACACATCTTATTTAAATTTAGGGTTGCCTCCTTTCTATTCAGATTCTGCTCATGTTTTACAATTTCTATGGCCTCCCTGTGTATTTTGGTTTTGTAATCCCTTACCCTGGCCAGTGATCTGGTATTTGCAAAGTCAATTGCATGGCCCGTATTAATGACATGTTCAGCTATTGCTGGCTTCTCTCCTTGTCCTAGTCTGCAAAACCTCTTATGTTCAGTTTATATCACAATATAATAACAACTGTTCGTTTGTATATGTGAGGCTGCTATCTTGTCCTCTTTACAGGTGAATTTCCACCTTACAGATTTTTCTTCTTTAACCTTTTGTGCCAATAAAAACAATAACGTTTCTGCATCATTTAAACCTGGATATTTTTGAAGTTGTTCCACATGTTAATAACAATCCCTGGTGTTGAATGTTTATTCCCAGCAGATATATGGAGTGATCACTCATTTCAGACAGACCCTGACTTACCACCAGGCTGGAAAAAGATCAGTGATATAGCTGGCATCTATTATTGGCACATACCAACAGGAACAACCCAGTGGGAACGTCCCGTGTCCATACCAACAGATCTTCAGGGCTCAAGAAAAGGATCACTTAGTTCTATCACCCCATCTCCCACTCCGGAAACTGAGGTAAACCTGCCTTGAGATCATGGAGAGGTGGACAAAAAAGGTTTTCAATTTATTACATAAATAATGTATTTCTGTGGACCAGTATTAAGAACATTGATATCTCTTTCAATCAGCTTATTTCGTATGAATTAGGAATTGGATCAGTCATGAAGTTAATGTCTTTAATCCTCCATGTAACACCCCCACTGAATGCTGCTAGATACATGAGCACATGGAGGAACATTAATGTGAAGCAGAATGTACCCAAATACAGCCAGCAGCTGCCAGAAGCAATTCCTGTTATCAAGGCAGGTGGAAATGTATCTCGATACAGACAGTTCCGCACAAGATTCTGATCTAGAATGGTGTGGAAGGATTGCATTCCCCCCCCCCCCTTATTACCTCCACTACAGAGAAAGCTCTGCACTTTATTTTCCGAAACAAACACTCTTTGTGTGGCTGTTGTGAACATATTAGGTTCCATACAGCAAAACATGTTAGGATGCACTTTTCTTAGTCAGGGGGGGAAAAAATGCTGGAACCTCCTCAAGCATAACCAAGGGTGATACTAGGCAGCAGTTGTTTCCCCAGTCTACAGTGGCTTTTGCAGTCACCATGTAGTGGGATCCCCATGGAACTGTACATAGCGACAAAACAAAAACAGATGGATCCACTGACAACCCACACTCTTGTCTTGAGTCTCAGGGCACTTAAATAAAAAGAAGAGTAAAGCCAGATTGGTCTTCAGGGAATGCCCTTGAAAAAAAAGATATTGCAAGCAAAAGGAGGCCCTTAAAATCTCATATAGTTGTTCCTACGTGGCCAGCCTTCATACCACATCAGTAATGTATGGATATTTTCATTATGTAGGCAGTCTACAATCTGTCAGTACTTCCCATGTCATTGTAAATGGCCCTGATGAGAGAATGCTGGTGTGGAAAGTATTCACATGATTGTAGCATTCATCTGTGACTGTTGCCAATGTGATTTGAGAGATGACCACAGAGAAATGGTTTTGTGGTGGCAGTTCCAAAGGGAAATGTATGAATCAACTCTCAAGGCTTTTTGGAAGCAGCTATCAGTGTGCCCTCCTGAAGAATATATGCATACGCCAATTAAAAAGTGATTTGTCTTGGCAGTTTACATTTGAAAACTCTGTTGGTTTGAAACTCTGAAACCCAATTGCTCATCTGGACTTCTAGTGTGTAGACCTTGGGCTTTATGGCCTTTGTCTCAAACACATTTTTTATATTCCAACCATTTTGTTATGTTTAAATAATAATAAAAAGGACCCTCAGTGCAACTTCATTCATTTGAATTTTTGGTTGCTCAGATTTTATGCTAAATGGGAAGGCCACATAGAAGCTGTCTGCATTTTTCAAAAGATTTTAAGTGTTCGCTCCAAACTTTTCCAATACAAGGCAACAAGTCGAAGAGCATGCAGTGAGATCAGAGAAGGGTACCCCATTATGTGCTCAGTGATGCCCCAGACCAATTTTAAGTAAGATCTAAGATCTAAATAAGACCATAGCAGTGATACAGACTTGAGTCTATTGAGTCGGACTCGAGTCAGACTCAAGTCGCATCAGTGACTTGACTCGGACTTGACTCTGCGTTCGTAAAAGACTCGAAAGACTCGACTCGAGACTTGGAGCCTTTTACGACAAGTCAAATTTTATTCGGGTTTAAACCCATTTTCCCCATTAAATAGATAGGGACTTGCAACCAAAGACTTGGGGGCAAAGATTTGGGACTTGACTTGAGACTTGGGCCTGGAGACTTGGGACTTGACTCGAGACTTGATCCACATCCTTGGACAATAGCAAATAGTTGACAAGTACAATTTAGGGAGGAGTGTTTGAGTTTCAACTTGTTCTTTTTAGGCCCATGGGAAAAATTTGGAGTATAAGAACATAAGAACATAAGAGCCCTGCTGGATCAGGCCAAAAGCCCATCTAGTCCAGCTTCCTGTGTCACACAGTGGCCCCACCAGATGCCTCAGGGAGCACAAGACAACAAGATAACCTGTTTCCCGTTGACACTCCCTTGCACCAGGCACAGAGAAAACCGTGCTCATTTCTCAGATTAATACTGATAAATCCAGACACACCTGAGATACCTTTTATTGTTCTTTTAATTTCCTGATAGTTTTAACGTGATATCTGATCATTGCTTTTAAGTGTCTGATCGCATCAGGTTAATTGGAAGGTAGTCTGGGCTCACCTGAGAATTTCTTTCAGTCATAAACCCAACCTCTCATTCTTCTGTGTGTGTTCATAGTTGATGCTCTGGTTTTTATTAAAGGAATTGTGACATTAACTAGTTATGTGAACTCTAAAGAAACGGTTTGAATTGGAAGAGCTTATTGGCTATTCCTGTTGCACCATCGATAACTTTTGTCAAATTTTTTAAAACAAATTTTAAACATATTTTTTGTAAGTACATGCCATTTTGATGAATAAAAGCCAGACATGGCCCTGTCATTAGAAAGGGTGAGACAATCTGCAGATTTGGGAGGACCATTGAACGTATTGCAATTGTCAATTTTTTTGTAACCACTCTATAATTTTCTGTCTTGGACACCACGATTACTTGGGCTATCTCAGAAAGCAAACTCTGTGTGTGTGTGTGTGTGTGTGTGTGTGTGTGTGTGTGTGTGTGTGTAGCCGCCCCCTCATCATTGTGATGGGCTGCCCTGACTTTCGGCTCAGAACGCAGCAGAAAAAGCAGCCATTCGCCGCTTTTTTTGGCTGCATTCTGAACCGAGAGGACAGCCCATCACAACAACGAGGGAGCAGCGAAAAACCCAGAAGAAATTGGCGGTGGCGTGGTGACGTCATCATGTTACTGCCAGTTACGTCTGCTTCTGTGCACTTGGTGGGGTGATGCCAGGAGTCACCACCCTTGGCGGCAGAAGACTTAGCTACACCTCTGTTCACATTTGTTGTTCAGCCCCTCCAAGTACCCATCGCTTATACACTGAATTTGCATGAAAATGTTTGGGCCTCATAGCTATCTCACAAACACACTTAAGTACATCTTAAAATTGAGCAAGTTGTGACTTTGCTGTTTATTTGGTATCCTGCACCTTTGTCCTTTAGTCTGTGTGCCTTTTTGCATACAATCTTGCTTCAAACAGCACTGCTCAGATTTGAATGGAAAGCAATTCAATGCTAATAGTTTCCCTAAGGTAAAATTTTAAACAGGAAAACTGAATATCGCATTCTGTATTGTAGTATGACTTAATTTGAAGGTTTTCTGCTCTGCAGAATATGAGGGGAATATTATTGTTTAAAGCAGGACTTTGAATAGCTGATGTATCCTGTTTTAAATTGCAAAATAAGAAATTAATTGCAAATACAACACTTAATTTTCTACATATAGCTCATTATGTTTGTTTTGTTTTGTTTATCTCCAATGAAAATAATTTTTGGAGACTCCATTTTAGCTACACATTGTGCTTGTAAAAAAGAATAAAGAAGATGCAAAGCAAGCATTACAGAGAATGGGATTTTGTATGGTTAGTCAAACCATGAAAGTTGCTTGTATTATATGGGGAGAAGGCGAAAGAGGTCCAATAAACTTGTCTCTGTCTGTCAGCCCCAGCAGTGAAGAAGTTAATCACCCATTGCATTGTATAACATTGCAGCAGTGTTGAAGGTTTAATCCTCTGAATCATACAAACTTTTTAGAGACTTCTGGAGAGAAAAGAAGTGTTGGATTTAATGACCTCTAACGTACAGTATTTGAAAAGAAAGATTGTTAGTTGTTTCTCTTGGTGGTAATTTTGCAAGCAACGTGTCTGTATTTCTTACTAATCACTTTCTTCCTTCATTGTCCTTTCCCCAAACTTTTTTTTTATGTTCAAATTCCTAATAACTTTTATATAATTTGTTCTATCATGTTGGAAATACAAGAGAATTATCAGCTGATAAAGCCAGACTTTTTCCCCCTCTTAAATGTTATGAAGTAAGCCAAGGCAATTTGGTCAAACTCCATAGTTGGTTTCCTTTCATTTAAATATCATAATGAAAGGGTGAACTTATTTTCTGTCTGTCTCTCTCATTTGTATTAACCTTCCCTTGTCCCAGTTCCTTGTCCTGAAAAGTTAACAATAGACACTCTTCCCCTCCCTGTTATCATTGCCATCAAATACCATTGTACCCAGGGCCAGTCTGACCATAGAGGCAACCTAGGCAACTACCTCCCATGCCAAAATTCCAGGGTCACTTGCCTCAGTTATGTAAATGTCTTGGGGAGAGAGCTACCGTTTGCATGTTTGGAGGAGGTGCACAGAGGCATTTCAACCCGTGATAATGCCTGCAATCCAAGGGACACGATTCTCTTGATTTTTGTTTGCTGTCTTTTGACCTGTCTCAGCCGCCCTGGTTTTGATGCAGTTGTGAAGGGGAGGAAATAAAGAAATGAGAGGCATTAAAAGCTAAAACCTAAATAATATCCTGATCACCTCTTTCTTATGTAAGATGCTGCTGTTTTGCTGCTCAGCATACAATAAGACAAAAGTGAGGAACAGGGGTGATAACTAGGGGCAGGAGAAAATGGTGATAACAAAATAAAAACACATAACACCACTTTCTGCTAAAAAAAATCTGCAAAAAAATAAAACCATGTAATTTTGTGTCAGTCTTCATCTGCTGACACTGTACAACCTATACCACCTACCTAGTTCACTTTTAAAGCAGTTACAATTGATAAAAACGGGGGGGGGGGGATGCAATAAAAACACATAACACCGCTTTCTGCTATTTCATTTTGGTTAAACACTGAAATCTGAAAAAAAAAAACCAACAACAACCCAAAACCATTTTCTCCCACCTCTAATGATATTTTAATCTGCATAAAACCTTGGGCCGGGCCTGATCGTACAGTAGATTAACCAGTAGAAAATTGTAGTGATCTGTTCCCTAACCCAACCTGTAAATATCAATGCTAACAACAGTGTCTTGTGTTTTTTTTTCTTTCCTTCCTTTCTCCCCCCCCCCACCTTTTTTTTATCAATGTGCTTCTTCCTATATGATAATTATATGTCTAGAAACAGCCATGGAGTGATTTTGCTGTACTGAATGGGGGAAAGATTAATAGTGACATTTGGAAGGCAAGTATATTGTCAGATTTTAGAATGCTTTAATACTTGTTTTTAACCATTAAAAAACATTTTGCATGGCTATGGCTGTAACTATTGTTTATCCTCATGAATATCACTCATGATATCTAATCGGCCAAAGGGGATCTCTAGCTCACAAATGTGCTACCTAAATCTGATCTTTTCACAGAGAATGAATTTATCCAAGTCAACAGGGCAAACGCTCACCTATAACAAAACCATGCCTGCACTTGTAGTTTTGAAAAAGACATGCATGCCTTTTATGTGCCTTAGCCCCAAACACTGTATTGCTGCTTTGCAGGAAGAATATTATTTTCTTTTGAAAACAGAAGTCGCTTCTTAGGATAAATGCCTCGACTCCTGCTTTAACAGGCTGTGGTGTTGTTGTTTCTCTCCAGGACCTTCATGCAGCCACAGTGAATCCTGACCCCAGTTTAAAAGAGTTTGAAGGAGCAACATTGCGCTATGCCTCTTTAAAACTCAGGTATAACAGGTTTTATCTATTGAGTATCTTGACAGCTCAGGTCGAAATGCTTTTCTATGGAAACGTGTTGCGTTGATATAGCAGTGGAGTATGTTTTTAGGTAAGCACGCTTAAGGTTGCAGCTTTGCATTACTATTGTTAAAAAATATTTCCTAAATAGCAGTCCTGTTGGCCAACTTCATGAGCCTGGGGGTCATATGCTTCAGCACTCAGGAGCACTCAGGTGTGTGTGTGTGTGTGTGTGTGTGTGTGTGTGTGTGTGTGTGTGTGTGTCGGTGTTAGCTATAGAGGAACGAGATTGCAGCTGAAGAAAGGCATACTTCTCCTGCAACTGATACTCAGAAACTTGGATATAGAATATCTGAAGGAGCACTTTGTCTGCTGAGGGGACTATGTTGCACGTACCTTCCTTTTTGGAAGACTTGTTGGCAATAGTGAGATCTATGGCCTTCTCTGTTGTGGCACCACCATGAAAGAATCCTGTCCCGGGCAAGACTTGCCCATGCTTTATTCAGTGGGACACTGA
This sequence comes from Plestiodon gilberti rubricaudatus, assembly GCA_026170595.1. Taxonomy (NCBI): domain Eukaryota; kingdom Metazoa; phylum Chordata; class Lepidosauria; order Squamata; family Scincidae; genus Plestiodon; species Plestiodon gilberti. The sequence goes on along the minus strand of JANXHW010000005.1, from coordinate 73,758,484 downwards.
AGGCAACGTGGGGCCCTCAGAGGAGGATGAAGGAAGTTGGATGAAACCTTCAAACAAAAGCACTATGCGATCCTCCTTGCTTTCCACTTTAGCTTTAACTAGGCTTGCAATTAATCACCTTGTACAGTGGGTCCTTGGCATCCGCGGTCTTCCCAACTGCAGATTTCACCTACCATGGACCACTCCACTGGCCCTAGCACACTCCAGAATGCTGCTTCCAGGTCGCATTGAGAGCCACAACTCACTCCGTTGGCCCTGGCACACATCTGAAAGCATCATAGAAGTGTTTGGCAAATGCTTCCATGATGCATTCTGGGACACGTCAGGGCCAGCGGAGAGAGTTGCAGGCCTTGGTACAACCCAGAAGCAGCTTCCTGGAGCATGCCAGGGCTAACAGAGCAATCCTCAGACCTCCGCATGACCTGGAAGCAGCTTCTGGGTGTGCCAGATACTGTCCTGCAGCACTCCCAGAAGCCACTTCGGGTCGCGCTGAGGCATGCAACCCGCTCCTTTGTCCCTGACGCGCACCTGAATGCATTCTAGGGCATGCCAGGGCCAACAGAGCAGGTTACTGGCCTCAGTTTGACCCAGAAGCAGCTTCTGGGAGCGCACCAGGGCCAAAGGAGCAGTCTGTGTTGCTCAAGACCCCCATGTAAGTATCACTATTTTTTTTTTAAAGCGGTCTTGAGCATCTGCGGATTTTGGCATCCACGGTGGATCCCGGAACCAAACCCACACGGATGCCAAGGGCCCACTGTACTTGCCATAAGGTTGACAAGTGAATTTTCATTACATACTTTCAGTACAAAGCTGTGTGTGTGAATTAAGAATTCTAATTTTCGTTATTGATTATAAATGTGTCCAGAGTATTATTGCAGATTAATGCCAAATATAAACATATAATCTTGAGTAAATAGTCCAAAAGATGGGGAGTAGGGACAGGGCGAGAAGAGAAAGAGATAGGTAACAGAGGCAGCAGTGGCTTCGGAAATGCTGAAGCTGTTCTGTAATTACACCATGGACAGCTGGAAGGCGACTTCTTAAAAAAAAAAAAAAGGCCTGGCCATGTGACTTGGCTTGCTTACATAAGTTCTCGGGGCAGAGTCCTCTGGGATGCTTTATTTGTGCACCCCATGTCCTTCATCCCTCACTGGTTAAGAGAACCCACTACTGGTCTTTTCCCCAGAGATTCCCAAAATTGTCGAGCTGCCCAGACCTTGTTGTGAATACAGACTAAACCTCTCAGATAGATAAATGTTTATAGTGCTAAAAGCTTGACTTGAACATATTGAGTTATCGTTTATATTTGACACTAAGGGTAACATTAGTGTTTCCTTTTCCCACAACAGGAATGTCCCACAGTGTGATGATGATGATTCCTCTAGCATCAACAGTGATCCAGAAGCCAAGGTCAGTCAGTGAAACATTCAAGGAATTTTTAAGGAGTTTAACCCCGTCACCATGTATGGTGCATGCAGTTCCCATTGAGTTTTGAAACCTGACATCATCCATGGGCTACATTATTTAAATTGAAAGTGAAATTGTGAAGTAAAGTTTGGCCAAGACTTTGTTTGTGTATGGACACTTAAAAAAATAGGTCAGTTGTAATTTTAGAGGAGATTTAAGTTCCTTGGTTGTGGGAAAGGCTTGAAAGCTCACCACTAAAGGTTCAGAATCCAGTGAATGAATTGCAAAGTCTTGATGCGTCTGTTCCTATTCTCATTGAACATGATCCAAAGAAGCAGAACTTGGTCCTGCACACAATACCTGATTTGCCAGTTTTCTCATGTGTGCACTGGGGCTTTTCTATCCCCCCCTTTCATACTGCAGCCCCTTGTATTCACTCCCCACAAGCTACTCTTGAACGCCAGAGGGATCCTCTGGAGTGAGACTTGATACGTCTCTTCATGCCTTGTCAGGTCCCGTCAGCGTGTATGATGTGTTCTTCATGCAATAATTTGGGTCCTGCTAACATATGTAATCTAGCTTTGTAATATTAGAGTGTTCGTAATTTTGGGTTGGCAGTGCTGCAGCTCCCCATAGCTTTCTGAGCTCAATTTGCACACTGGTCCTTCCACCCCACAATGCTTGCATCTGCTCAATGCTTTGAGCTGGTAGCATTGGCTCAAAGAATTTAAAACCCTGCCAGCTTTTATGTGGATTACTCCAAAACACGTTCTAATCCTTCTTCCCTTTGCCAGGGAGCCATCTGATGGGCCAGTGCATATCTCATTACTTGTGGCTCCCTCTTGGTGACTAGTCAAGTTACACAAATTTGACATTGCATTTTAGGAGAGAATGTAGCGGTTTCCCTTGAGCAGTCTCTTTATGCTGTCTTGCAACTTGGGCATCAGCATGTAGCAAGAGCATCAGATTTATTCAAGGCGGCTTACATAGGCAGGCTATCTTTCGACCTGATAAGGGTCTTTACAATATTGTTTTATTCCTATATAGAACCTTCCATGCTCGATATGTTTTCCCTTCCGAGTGCAGCCCTCCTTCTGGCTTGTGCTTTTGCACTTCCAAGCTTCACAGTTCACCGCAGTTCACCCTCGAACGGTTGTCTTAGATGTTCTCTCTCTAGCTGACTCCTCCGCATTCCACCCTCTCACGATGCCTTCTCAGTGTCTTTGCGAGGTTCAGCAGCAGCTTCCGTCTCCCATCCAAGCAGGAACCGAGGTCGACCCTGCTTAGCTTCTTCAGGCAGGGCACCGGCTCAAACCTCAAGCCTTACTGGACTGGGGGCCCAATCCTATCCAGCTTTCCAGCACTGATGCAGCTGTGCTAATGAGGCACGTGCTGCATCCTGCAATTTGGGGGGGGGGGAGGCACAGAGGCTTCCTCAAGGTAAGGGAATGTTTGTTCCCTTACCTCAGGGCTGCATTGCAGCTGCATCAGAGCTGAAAAGTTGGATAGGATTGGGCCATAAGACTGGGGAGACAGGTTCAATATCTACTCAGTTCTGAGGTTCACTGAGTGACTTTGGGGCAATAACCGTCTCTTACAGTTGACATCACAAAATTGTTGTGAAGATAAAATTGACCATGGACACTGTCTTGAGCTCTTTTGAGGAAGTGCTGGAAAAAATAAAACAAATAGAAAGGAGAATGGTAAGGCAGAATGTGTCTCTGAGCATGTGCGTATTCCTTCACCACTAACTATTATTTGTTTTCTACACTTATATGTTGCTCTTTCTTTGGAAGAAGCTCAGAACAAAGGTATTCTCCCAAACTGAGGTCTCCTGAGCTTCAACCAGTGTAACAGCATCATGTGTCTTCAGTCTGTTCTGTGAGCCAAGCCAGAGTTCCTTCTGCACATTTGGAATTTGGGACTACTGTTCTCGGATCAGAACATATGTCAACTAGAAAGCCTTCAGCCCCAGCACCTTCTTTAATTCTAAAAGAATTAAGCATGAGGCTTTTTTTTCTCTTCTGTGCCACCACATTTTGGGGGAGTAATAGAGTTAGTCCCCTCTGATTTCAGTGAGCAGTCTTGCTGCATGGAGGTGACTGCTAGAGGGCACTGTCTCAAAGAGGCTTTCATCTCTTGTATGCCTTCTTCCCAAGTCACAGACAACTGAAGTTCTCAGTAAGTGAGAATAATTAAGTACAATCCCCCTCTGGATAGATGTCAAACTCTTTTTCTGATCTTGTCTGCCTTCAGCAATTGACATACAACTTGGACTGCCAAACCTCAAAGCCCACTTGCCTGTTGGCTAGATCCAGATTTGCAAGTGATATTCAGCCCACCTCCCAATAGGCCAGGTTGGTCAAAGGTCCAAAAGGAAAACAGGTATCATTTTGAAAAGCGAGGCTTTTAACCCATGGGTGTGTGTGTCAGATTTTGTCAATTCTGCGGGAATTGCCAGTGATCATGGAGTATCCTGTTCCTTAGTTTAATAATCCTGTAAGTCTTGTGTATTGGCTCTGCAAAACTAGCATCAGTGCAGAGCCAGAACAGAGAAACTAGAATTATTTGTTTACCTATTAGTTGCTTCCTGTTGATGCCTTTACCTCTGTGAGAATTACAAATAAAAATATCTTTCTTGGTTTATATGCCCTAGAGACATGCTAATTCTGCAGCTCAAAAATATGCATAAATGCTATGCAGAGTTACTGATCCTTAATAGGAGTGGGAACTGGGAGATTAGAAAGACTCTGTGTCTGGAAACTATGAGTGGTAGACCTAAACTTATAGTGCTCCAGCCTAAGGCATTTTTCCTAAGCAATGCTCCCTATCTTGGATTGGATCAGCCTGTAGACAGTTGTTGGGAGTTACCCAGAGGAAGAATTTCTGGTCAGAATGCACAAGTCTAGTTCTTCCCAGTGAACAGTTTCTGGCAGGTCCTTAATGTTTGCTTCTGCTATTCTAAACAAATGCTCTGCAAACTCTGCTTCATCTAGCACCATGGATAGAAAATTGGTGGTGAGGGGGAGGAATACATGAGGCGGTCCAGTTAAAGTAGGAATGTTAGGAAAATATTTTTTGTCCAAATGGCAGTGACTGCCACCTTGTGGATAAGTGTGAGAACCTTCTTTTTAGTAAAGTCTTTTTTCTTTGAAAATATGTCTGTGCAACTATGCCAGAAATTTTTTTTTAGAGATTGGATATACTACTGTAGTTAATTGGCAGCCCAACCCACCATAGCTTTCTGCCAGCGGGGCAAGCGTTCCGCCACTGGAAGCTGTTGCAAACGTGCCGTAAGGCATGTTTGCGCTGACTCTAGAGTCGTCTAGAGTTTGCGATGACTAAGGGCTGCTGGCGCCAGGCCGGCAGCCCTTACTCTGCCTCCGGATCTCCATGCGGCTACCGGAGGAAGGTAAGCAATCACCCAGCGGCCGCATCCATTGCCAAACCCGCCCGGGAGGGGGAGGGATGGCGTCCACCATATCCCCGTCTCCTGCCGGGCTGGCTTGGCCATTACACGACCTCCTCTTACTTCTGCCAGCTATTTAGCTGGCAGAAATCCGAGGAGGCCTATCGGGGCGTCCCCGGTTTACACCAGGGGAAGGGGACAAATGTCCTCTTTCCCCGAGTAGACCTCGTCCCGGAACGGGGATAGGATCCAGCGGGTGGTGGGTCCTTAGTTAGGATTGCGCTATGAATGTGCCATGGTTATAGGATTTGGATTTTAAAACCATTCTTCTATCCTCATATCACACTGATCAATGAACTGACCTTTGGGGGTAGCAAAATTAACAGTGGACAAGTCTTGCTTCCTCCATTCATGTTCTTCAGGGGTGTTGCATATAATTTCTATAGCATTTTTTATTGTACTGCGTGCTTTTTAAAAATCCTCAGAACAACCTTATGAGGCTGGTTAGACTGAGAGAAAGAAACAGGCCCAAGAGCTTCCCCATGTAATCTGTCATGTCTCTTGTATTGTTATACTTTCACAGTACTTGGGGTGGGGGAGGAGGCTTCAAGATTCCTCTCCTACCCCCAGATATCAAGTGCTCTTAAATTCTGAATTAGATGCCCATCGTTTTGTGAAAGTTAACACTTCCCGCTGTCAACAACGCCTTGTTGCTGTTCAAAACAGCTTCAGATTATTTGAAAATAAGGAAAACGGGCTTGCAGATGTCTTTGATATCTTGTTGGAAAACGTTGAGGTACAAAATAGTCAACTTTATAACAAACCACAAGGCAAGTTGATAAATTAGTAAGCAACTAGTTGCTTCCGTAATCTTCTAAGTATGCATTGACACGTTTCTTCCATAATTTCTGTCTGTCTTTCTGGATCAAATGCCCCACCTAGATTCATGCATGTTGTATAGCCCTGTGTTCCCATACACACTGTGATTACTGTACAAGTGATCTGACTCATACATGTTCATGTTCAAACTACCTGCCAATCATTACACAGATTTTCTAGCTTATCAGAATAACCATAGTAAGAATAAGGTCATGGAAACCAACTTGGTTACCTCCTCTGTTGTCAGGGCAAGCATCAGTGGTTGGTATCTTTGGACATGTGCTGTGGGCTCATGATCCTCAAGCCCATTGCTCATCCCTGTGCCCACAGCCTTCATGTGGTGGTAGCAGAGTGACTTCCTTGGGGTCTAGCCAGGTAGGAGGGGACCCATGGAGGGCAGTTTGCCAATGACCCCCTAAAACCTGGAACCAGTCCTGTTATGATTCTGTATAGTATATTGCAAGAATTAGTGGGCCCTCTCCATTCTACTCCATCCTACAAGCTCAAATGGGAAAGGCTTCATGTTGTAGGAGCAGGGGTTGTTTCATTCTGTCCTCTCATACCAAAGGAAGCTTTTGCCTGGAGCTCTCTCTGTCTCCTCCTTGATCTGCTCTACAAAGTCCTACATAGTCCTGTTCTCTCCTACAAAGAGGTCAGGAAGCAGTGCAGCCTCTTCTGGATCATAAATCCCACACACACACTCACTCACACACACGCGCACACACAAGTTTTGCTAATACTTACATGGATGGATCTGGCCCCCAGTTTGCCAGCTTACTCCATCCTGATTCACTTCACCATACTCTGGGAGTGTTCTGATTGCAAACATGGCATGGAGGAATGGATGGAGAGGCAGAGAAATATTGGTTTTTACAGTGGTTTTTTTTACCTGGTTCTATTAGAGACCACTTTTATGCATTTGCAGGACTTCTTTACATAAGCTCAATTATAATTGTTCTGTATTTTACTCCCACCATATTTTTGGCTCTCAAATATATAAGGAGATAATGGAGTTAAATTACTGTGCAACTAGAGTAAAACAGTACATATTACATTGCTTCTGTCATGCACTTTTCAAATACTGAGTCTACAAAACATATGCCACCAAATAAGTGGAATGTTTCTTTGTTCCTTCCAGCTTGTCCACTTGTTTTATGGAATTTCTACTTGTAGTCACATATTTATTTCAATGGAAATATTACTTGCTGGTGATTTGTGAGACTTGGATCCAGTGTGAGCAAAACAAAAAGAAGTTGGAGAAACCACATCCAAATAGCGTCTCTGTCAGTTTCAATTTGGGGAACATGAGCTTGACAAGCTTCTACAGGGGCTGCCAAAGTTAATGTATTCAAATCTGTTATCTTGGACTGGCTCCACATTAGTAATGGCATTTTGAACAGTACTGTATGCACATTATTTTGTTACTGTGCGTTTCCTGTCTTACAGAATATAGCCATATAGTTTTTGGCTCCCAAGGAAAAATAACTTTGCCCACTCCAAATCTGCACATATGGATATGTGGATGTTACATATCTAGCAAATGTAACATCAAGCATTTGCCAAGCTCTGCATGGCAGCACAACCTGTTTGGACTCGAATGTTACTTTTTCGTATAAATAAAGGCATACAAATTAAATTAAAGTGTTCTCCCTTGGTAATAACTGAAAAATGTATGCTTCTGAGTGCTACCCAGACTTTGGTGGGCTTGTATCTTCAGTTTTAGAGAAGATATTAAAGCCACAGTTAGACTTGCCAGACAGGCAGCCCATTTCCCTGTCTACATTTTAGACCAATGGAGTGCTGTTCTGTCAGTCTAAGGTGTCGCAAACATGCCGTAAAGCATGTTTGCAGCACTGTAGGAGTATGCAGCACTCCTCTCACTTCGGGGAGAACGCTGCGCCTGCCAGGGAAGGTAAGTTCCCCGCCAGGTGGTGGAGACGTCGGAATGGGACGTTCGGGGGGGGGATTGGTTAGCTGGATCTGGGAAGAGGGAGGATTTGGCGGTGGCCTCCTCCCACTGAATCCTATCCCCCTTCTGGGCCTGGCCGCCGTTAAACGGCCCTCTCGAATGTGCGCCAGCAAAACAGTTGGCACACATTTGAGTAGATCCATTGGGATGGCTGGGGTTCTACTTGGTGTCCCCTCCCCGGAGGAGTGCTCCAGGGTCTTATCCAGATAGGATGCCATTGGGATTGGTGACACCCACTTATGTAAAATTCTGTGTCTGTGAGATTTCTCCTTCAAGACTGCTTCATCAGTGTCGGGAGAAGCTATAATTGATAACTGAGGGGAACTAGACTCCGCCACAGAATTATTCTGGGTGGAAATACCAGGGTCAAATAATAACCTAGTACTGGGGACATGTTGTTGTCGTCCTGCTCAAAATATTGCAGGTGATCTTGACCTGGAGAAAGAAATCAGGGAGACATGCAAAGAAGGGTTGTAGTAATGGGTGACGTCAATTACCTTTAGACAGACTGGATGGTGTAGTGGTTCTAGAGTTGAACTCTAAAACCCAAGAGACATCATGGGTCAAGGGGCCCAAGATGGAGGAAGACACCTAGGAAAAATGTGGAGTTAAATGGGGCAAAAGTAGCCTAGGAGAGGAGAAAAGAGGAGGTGAGGAAATGGGAGAGGCAGTTTTAGGAAAAGGGAAAGATACAGCAGCTGAGTGTGGCATCCGCATACTTCCTTTAGCCAGGCCATACCGGTCCTAACAGATGGTTGTGCCAGTATCTGTTGGCGAAAGGGAGGGAATTAATCTAGTTCCCCCCCCTTCTCCAGCGTGATCCTGACCAACCTGATGGTGACAATCGGTTGATGCAGACACTTGCTCCAGTGTGTACCAGTGCTTGGACTGTCCACTCCTGTACATGCAACTATACGGATCAGGACTAGTGTTGTTGCTGTTGCTTTTAAGTCAGGCACCATAAAGAGCCACTTCAGTTATCCTTCAACCTACAAAACAGCCTCTGCAGTGCAGGAAGGGACCAGGGATGTTGCAGTGCAGGGCAACCATTAGAGCACCACCATCAAAATGAGACGGGAATATTAAATATTTTAACTGCAAGAAGATGCACACTCTTTACTAAAGCAATTCCAAGCAACACTTGCAAAACCCACATGTGAACTTCATAACTGCTAGTGAGTTGTTTCTGCCCCACATGGCTACTATGTGCAGTTTTCCCTAAATTGGGGGACTGTGTGCTGTAGAGATTTGAACATCCACTTGTCTATTTTTATATGATTGATTGAGACCTTTCTGAAACAAAGTTTAATTTCAGAACAGTCTCCGATTAAAAAAACACACAACAACCTGGGAAACGAACAGAAATGTTTTGGCTGTTTGGATTACATTATTACGAATTTTAATGTCCTATAAATCAGTCAAGGAACTTCTCAGAGATAAGGATTGTATTTAAATCTTATCCAGTCGATTTAATAAAAATCTTTACTGCTTCTTCATCCTCTTTGGTAACGTAGGATTTCTTGCTTTTTTTTTTTTTGCCTGTGCAATTTTCTAGCGTTTAATCTCTACATCAGTGGTGCTGTAAGCTGTTCTAAATATGTTTCAGTCTGCTGGTATATACGTTTTCATGCAGCAGGGAAATTGCTTAATCTTCTATTCCTAGATAGAGGCATCTTCTAGCTTGTGATGAAATAGTTAATTTTTTGACCTAAATGCGGTTCCTAAGATACGCTTGCTCAGTGTTCTGTGGGAAAATGACTTGTTAAATAATGTAATGACTTACATAGAGACTGTGGATAAGGTACTGTCCTTTCCCTAGTGAAATAAGAGGGGAGGGTGTTGGGCTTTTTTAACAGGTTGAGTAGTGAGTCCCAACTGAGAGGTCAGGACCTACCAGCGGGTTGCCAGAGCACTGACTAGTCTAGCTGCTTGCTAGAGAAGCCCTATTCTCCAGAAACCCCCTCCCCCAATATACTCAATTTGTGGAAGGTAGAGCAGGTCTGTATCTGTTGCGCTACCTCTAACATCAGGCATCTCTCATCCTTGGCATCTGTGCATTCAGTGGAATGTTGAAAGGGGGGGGGCTACGCACCATACAGCAGTACCTGTGAGTCTCCACAGTATTAGGAATCCTGATCACATAGGCCTCCTGCTATGTGGAGAGCCTACATGTACACCTGTGCATGCATAGGCCTTTCTTTCTGATGTCCTTCTGAATGTGTGGGTGCTAGGGGCGAGAGTGGTGAGTGCAGCCAGTCTCCCACTGCCATGCATTGATTATATTTGTGGACAGTTTCTTAGAATAAGGCTAGAGAGATGCACTTGGCTGCCATTGTCTGAACTGCCTATATCCTAAATGTTTTGTTTTGCCTTTGGCTCTGCTACTCAGATCCTAGAGAGGCAGTATAGACAAAAGTGTTTAAGAAAGGGGTACGAATGGATGACCATGGAATTACAAGGGTTAAGAATTGCACATTAATTTGAAATAACCAGCCAGGCCTTTGGTTGCAGGCATCTCCTTTAAATTAAAAGTGAGACTTTACAATATCAAAACTAAAATACTGACCTCCTGCTGTACTGTGCATTCTCCTGGATGGCTAGCAGTCTGTCTCCATGTGTTGTTACTCTGTAAAAAAAAATTGGGGGGGGGGAATGTTTTTCCTTGTACTTGCATAACACAGGCAAACATCTACAGAGAACTCCTTTTAAAATTAAAGATGGTCGCAAGAAATTTTTAGAATTGCTGATTTGATAGTACATGCTAGATGCTGGCAACAGTGTACCTTGTTAGTCACAGGGGGGCAGCAACGCTAAAGAATGAATTTTATTCTCTGAGTGTGTTTAATGGCTTACAATAGCCATGTATATGGAATCAATATGTATTATTTCAGCCTAGTCTGAAAATAAAATAAGTCCACCCCACCCTCAAAATAGAACTATGTATGCTGCCAAAGGAGATGAAAACGTACTATATTGGAACTCTATGAGAGAAATCTATTTCGTAATGCTGCTACCGCCAATATTATGCCCAGATTTTAATAGAGGTAACCAAGAATGAATTTTCGTTTTGAAGATGATGCTTTATTTTATTTTAAAGCATTTCTATCCTGCCTTTTTTCCCTATCAAGGCAACCCAGCTCACAATAAGATAAAACGAAGTTTAAACAACAGTCATACAAAACAACTAATTAGAAAAGCGGCATAAAACCAGACCAAACACTGCAACTGAAAAGCCAGAGCTAATAATTCTGCCACTGCTACCGAACATTCCCTCCCCCGCCGAAAACTGAACTGAAACGTCCTGAAGGAGTGTAGGGTAGGGGCCAACTAGACCTCCTTGAGGAAGGCATTCCACACGGTCATCACCACCCCCAAGAAAGCCCAGCTCCTACTGGATGCCCACTGTGTCTCTGTAAGCAAGGGCCCCCAGAGCAAGGCCTGAGATTGACCGGAGTGTATGAGAAGGTGCCTATGAAAGGAGGTGGCCCTTAAGTATTCGGGTCTCAAACCAGTTAAAACTATAATGGTCATAACCAGCACCTTGAATTGAGTCCAGAAACAAACTAGCAGCCAATGGAACTCACAAAGAATCAGGGTGATGTGCTCTCACTGAGCAATCTCTGTTAACCACCTGGCTGCCAAATTTTCTAACAATTGAAGTTTCCAAAAGTTTCCAAATGCTTTTCACAGGCAATCCCACGTAGAGAGCGTTATAGTGCTGGAATTTGGAACTAAAATATGTTAGGTTGTTTATATCTGTAAATAAAAGTGGTTGGAAGTTTAAGGCTTCCAAAGGCACAATTCATATCCTCATTGAGTTGTGTGGAAACAGTGCTAGTGCGGGCAACTGAGCTTGTCAAACTTCCACCCAGACCTGGAAGCTCTCATACTGTGTGTGGCACAGTAGCAGTGAAGCAACCATTAAGGTTACTGTAGCTGGTCTGAGCAATCATAACAGCTCCCAGTCAAAAACTGCAATTCATGCCCCATTTCCAGCCTTCCAGGCAAAGCAGGGCTGCTGGTCAGCCAAGTACTAAGCAGGAGGCAGCTAAAGCTAGAAACTGGTCCATGGAGCTATTGTATCAGCAGCTTCCAGGCAGCAGCTGAGCCTTTGTGTAGACAGCCTGGCTGTCCCCACTCTTCCTGATGTACTAGAGTGGCCACATTCCTGACTTGTACTTTGTTACCAAAATTGCCGTTGTTATTATGGGGAATAGCTGAAATATGGCAATTTGATATGCAAGGAAGGATCTTGATACCTGTGTATACCAGAGTTGGACTGTCTTCCAGAATTCTGTTTTAAATAAGCTTGAGGACATACATCTGTTGCTTTCAATATTTACTAAATAGTTCAATCATACATATGCAAAAATTCGATCATACACACCTCTAAGAAACTGAGTTAGAAAGAGACAGAGACTTTTGCATTAGCAGGATTCCCTTTGAAGCGTTGGGGGCAATAGTTACCGGTCCTGAAGAGGAGTTGTCCTTGACAGCAGTGATAGCGGAAGAGAGTGAGAGAGAAGGGGGGGGAGTGGTGGCTAGGGCTCCAACCAGCAGAGCAGAAGCAGAGGAGGGAGACTGAGGCACAAGGAAACAAGGCCAAGAGAGGGGTTGTGCCAGAGGGCACACAGAGAGCAGTAGTTAAGGAGGCGAAGGTCAGGAAGAGAGACAGAGCAAGCTGGCAACCTGTCTTTTATGCATATCTTACGCAAAGAGGAAGAGTTAGTGGCTCCTACACTGAAAAAGGAAGTTGCCTTATTTGGGCTGGACCGGCAGTACACCTTTTTTTTTGGGGGGGGGGGGTGAAGACACAAACACGGGGGGGGGAGGGTAGATGGATTTGCCTTTCCAAGGCCAGACGTTGGTGTTAGCATATCTTCGTGGATTGTCTTCTCGCTGCCAGACTGAGAGGGGAAGATAGTACTGTAGAATGGAATGTGCCTAGTGCTTGTGAGCATTTTGGTTCATGGGATCTAAAATCACTGTCACTGGAGGTAGGCGGTTCGACACAGTCGGGCCGCTCCTCCGACAGCTGCACTGGCTGCCGATTCGTTTCCGGGCCCAATTCAAAGTGCTGGTTTTGACCTTTAAAGCCCTATACGGCTTGGGGCCAGGATATTTGAGAGACCGCCTTCTTCTATATACTCTGGCTCGTCTCCTTAGATCATCAGAGAAGGCCCTTTTGCGGGTGCCATCGCCCAAGGAGGTGCAAGGGGCGGCGGCCAGAAACAGGGCCTTCTCAGTAGTGGCACCAACCTTATGGAATTCCCTCCCCTTTGACCTACGAACTGCTCCCTCCTTGGACACTTTTCGGCAAGGCCTAAAAACCTTCTTGTTCAAAGAAGCCTTCTGAGCCCCTGCCTTTTTTAACATCTCTCTGGTACAGGCGGGGGTCCTGCTGTTTTTATGCTCCTGCTCTGATTGTAGCCATGATCTTTTTAATTGTTTTTAGACACTGTTTTTATTAATTTTTATTTATTGTTTTTACTGATTTTTTATACTGTGTTTTTTGTATGTATTTTTTTTCTGTTGTAAGCCGCCTTGGGTCCCTTCGGGGAGAAAGGCGGGATAAAAATACTGTAAATAAATAAATAAATAAATAAAATGGTAAATGCTGATCAGATTTTTCCCTTGTGGCTTCCTGGCAGAGGAAAAACCTTTTACATCAAATCTCCACACACACAGGGTTGGTGCAGGGACGTGGCATGGCCATCGCGTTCTCCCTTGATACAGTCCTGGTCATGCACATGTTCCATTCTAGCTCACAACTCATTGGCATCAAACATATTTTAAAAGTCTCTCAGCAACAGTCCCATTTTAAAAGTTCATGGAGCAACAACAAGGTTTTGGTTCCTACTTCTGATTATTTGTTTATTTATTTTTCTGTATTTATATACCGCCTTTCTCATCATTAGATTTGTTCAAGGCGGTTTACATAGGCAGGCTATCTTTAGACCTAATAAGCAGCAGCGCCATTAGGGTGTGTGCGGCCCCAGGGCGGGGCGTGCGCATCACCCAAGTGACCCCCCCAGACACACACCCCTTATACAAATCTTGATTTGGGGGGGGGCGCCCGCTGCTCCGGGGCCCGCACCTTTAATCATTGCAGCCGGCTCGGGGACATCTTCCCCGGCCGGCTGTCCTGGGCCTTCTGACGAAGGCCCACTGCGTTGAATGTTATTTATAACGTTTTCGTGCATGCGCAGACCGTTCCTGAGGGAAAAGGGCATAACGTTCGACGCAGTGGGCCTTCGTCAGAAGGCCCAGGAGCGCCGGCCTGGGAGGTTGGTCCGAGGCCTTCTCCCGGCCTTGGAGCCTCCGGGCGACGCGGCGCAGGGGAGGTGACACGCGCGCGTGTCACCTGGGGGTGTTCCGCCCTCCCCGTCTCGCGCTAGTGACGTTTGTGCTAATAAGGTCTTTAGAACCTAATTTACAGTATTCTATTCATATATAGAACCTTCCATGCTCGAGATGTTTCCCTTCCGAGTGCAGCCCTCCTTCTGGCTTGTGCTCTACACTTCCAAGCTTCAGTTCACCGCAGTTCACCCATGGACGGTTGTCAAGCTGACTCCTCCGCATTCTACCCTCTCATGGTGCCTTCTCATTGTCCTTGCGAGGTTCATCAGCAACTGCCATCTCCCATCCAAGTGAGAACCAAGGTTGTCCTTGCTTAGCTTCTTCAGGCAGGGCACCGGCTCAAACCTGCAGGCTACACCTCCTGCCCTGATTAGGGCTCACAGATGGGATGCCTTGTACTAAATGCTTAGTGCTGTGCTGTTTTATTGCAGCTTTGTTTTCGGCTCACTGCTGTCTTCATTCTTGAGGTTCCAGTAGGGCAGGGATGGGGAACCTATTTGCAGTGGGGGGCCATTTTCCCTTAGGGAAAATGAGCTGCGGGCCAGCCGTTAGGCCGGGCGATTCCCCCCCCCGCGTGAATTTACTACCCACCCACCGCTCGCTCTCACCCACCCACCGCTCTCCTTACCGTCGCTTTCCTTACCGTCGCTTTCCCGCGCCTCCTCGGTTTAAAAGCGGCCTTCCTGGACCTGCGCACAGCGCCGCTGAAGCTGAGATTGCCCTCTCGGCAATCTCGGCTTCAGCGGCGCTGTGCGCAGGTCCAGGAAGGCCACTTTCAGAAGGAGTAGGCGCCGACCTCGGCGCCTCTTCCTTTTAAAAGCGGCCTTCCTGGACCTGCGCACTGCGCCGCTGAAACCAAGATTGCCGAGAGGGCAATCTCGGCTTCAGTGGCACTGTGCGCAGGTCCAGGAAGGCCGCTTTTAAACCGAGGAGTTGTGGGAAAGTGGCGGCGGCGGAGCCTCCGGTCCGGTCCCGCGCGGACCGGATCGTCCTGCGGGCCGGAGGTTCCCCATGCCTGCAGTGGGGTATGGCTTTGGGATTCCCTCAGGTTGACCTGTACTCCCTTAGTTCTGGTTCATGCTCATGGGAAGAGAGGAAGTACTAGCTTTGGGAGCTGACAGGTCCTAAGCGTGCACAGTCCAACTGCATCAGCATGTTGCCCCACAGTATAATAATAAAAGCTAACTTTATCAATGTTAAATTGGGAAACATCCGTTTCAACTACAGGTACCCCCCTCCTTAATGACAGTCCACCTAATGACCAACCGGATATACAACTGGTCTGTCCCATAAAATAGTAAAAAAAAATATTCTTCCTGGGATGTCTCATTGGGAGCCCCCAGAGGCCTCTTCCAGGGTCATGCTGGCCTGCAACCCACTCTATTGGCCTCTGCGGGCCTCGGAATGGCCCGCAGAAGCCTCCAAAAGTTACTTCTGGTTTTCGGAAGCAAACCAGAAGTATTTCCTGAAAACCGGAAGTAGCTTCTGGAGGCTTCTGCAGGCCATTCTGAGGCCCGCGGAGGCCAACAGAGTGAGTCGCGGGCCTTGGAAGAGGCCTCTGGGGCCTCCTAATGTGACACCACCAACAGAAAGGTAAGGATTTGAATAACAAGCTTGCTTAACGATGGGGATTGGAGAACATATCCCCATCGTTAAGCGAGGAATACCTGTATTGCCCTAGCTAGGCTTTAGAAATGTCTTATGTTACTTCCACTTTGCAAGTAACATGTTTGCCATGGTACTTGATAATGTTTATCATCAAGATGGATGCTAGTCTCCCAGCTTTCCACCGCTGCTTGCAGGGTAGTCTTAGGTGGTGGTAGTAGTAGGCAAGTCCTGCTCAATTCCCCCCTTCTTCCCATGGGAGGGCACTATTAGTTGTGCCATTGAGCAACCATGGCAGGATCTGCAGACAGCAGCCAACTTAACAAGCTTTCTACATTATCCTTAACTGCTTGTGCATGAGGGGGAACCTGCTCTTTACTCACTGCATATTTATTACTATACCAACACTGAGGAAGGTTTCTATTGCAGTGACAATATCTGAGAATTGCAATTTATAACAAAATGGCCTCTCTGCCCTCCTCTCCCGATGCCAAGGAACCAGACAAATCAAAACTGTTGTAAACAATTATGTGTATGGTATCATTTAAGAGTTCTCAAAGACCATTTTAATCCTGTTGAATGATATTTGATGGAAGTAGCTATTTGACCTTTTCTTTCTTTGATTTGGGAATTGGATATATTAGAGGCGGACTCTTAATTTTGTAAGATGAGTGTGAAAAGCTTTGTTGGAGAACTAGGTGGAGTAATGGCAAGCATATAAGAGTGGGTTGAAAGGTATTGGATTTCTGAGATATTTCGTTTCTCTAGAAAACTTTTTAAAAATGTCCACGTTTTCCTTGGTTCTCAAATGTCGTTACAGCAATGCATCTATAATTAAGTGAAATTTGATGCTTTTAAAAAAGTAAAGCTAGCTTATCATAGCTTATATAACCATAAGTTACTAATGATATCTTCTAGATTCCCCCTCACTTTGATTACATTTACAAAAAGAACCATATGTCTTCTATAAATATAGCTTTCACATGCTGTGACAACTCTGTTAGCTCAGCATCCTTCTGTTTTTGTCATGTATCCTTCTGCTTTAGTCATATATAATTAGCTCACATGTACTGTAAAATACTATATTTGATATCCCAGAAAGTTGAGTCTTGTGAACGCATTTGTGTCTCTCCTTTAGTAACCTATATAAAATACCTCTAATAAGAAAGATAAGGTAAATAAACCATTAAAACATTAAATGTGGACTCTGGCCCAGACTGATTAGCCAGGTTAGTGATTCCATTTAATGTTGGTGGTCTGTGTTGGCCGGCCTGGCATTACTTTCCTGGCCCTCAATTTTCCCTTTTGGTTGTTGCAAAAAGTAAAAAAAAAGTCATCATTTGCTGCTATTATTATTAAGAATATATATCACTTTTCAGCAAAAAGTAGTTCACAAAGTGGTTTACATCGCAAAATAAATCACTTAATGGTTCCCTGTCCCCAAAGGCTCAAAGTCTAAAAAGAGGTGCAGAAGAGACACCAGCAACAGCCGCTGGAAAAGACACCATGCTGGGGTGAAGAGGGACAGTTGCTCTCTCCTTGCTAAATATAAGAGGACATTAAAAGGTGCCTCTTTGCCCAGTTAGCAGGCTATACTGTAAGCATAGGTTTTTTCTTTTGTCAAGGCCCCTAATTTTACCTTATTCTTTCCAATAATTGTTTTCATCTTATGTTTTTAAAATTGTCCATTTCAGTGTCTCTGTTGCCTCTGGCATGGGTGAGAAGAACAGTGCAATTTATTTGATATGCCCAAGAAAGCCTTGGAGATTTTGTACTGTGGAAGCTTTCATGGCTTGAAGCAATTTGTAATGAAACAATAGTTAAGGGTTTTATAGCCATGTATCTTATTTTTGGGAAACCTTGGAGATTTGTTTCTCTAACAGCAGCCCCACTCGGTGCCACATGACATCCCTATTTTGAAACTAAAGGAGTTTCAAAAGTGGTTTGTGATGTGTCGTAGGTGGGGTTTACCTTTAAAGGGAAAAGAGTAAACAATTCCACTGGGTAACTCTTAGGTCCTGGCCTAAGAATGCCTTCCTTTAGAGCAGCTGCACCAATAAAAATGCTATTTATTATGTGCTTAGAATTTTACAAAACCAGTTCTGTTTTTCTTTGCCTGGTGGGCTGCCCATTGTGATGTGAGAGTCTGCAGCTCAGTGATGGATTCAGAATGACCATACACTGTACAGAGAGGCCAACCCAGCACATAGGGACTACAGGCGCCCCCGTATCTGTGGATCCCGTATCAGCGGTTTCACTTATCCACGGTTTTCTGCAACCCCCACACCCATTACCTTTGTTTTTCTTCTTATGTAGAATAAGTAGAGAGACACAGCCAGAACGTTAACAGGAAGCAGAAAGCTTAGTCTCCTCTAGCGTTCAGGCTGCCTATCTCCTTATCGTTCTATAAGCTTGCATGCTTATAGTGTTTTGTAAAAGGAAGAGACATGCTTGCTTGGTGCCACCGGTAAGAAGAAAAACGAAGGTGATGGGCGCAGGGGGGCGCAGAGATAGGGTTCGCTCTTAACCGCAGTTTCCGTATCCGCAGGGGGGCCTGGAACGTATGCCCCGTCCAGCCTTTCAATAAGGCAAAATTTGCCATGATTTCAAAGCTAATTGAAAGTGCAGAGTTGAGTTTAAGTTTGCCTCACCACATCACCACATGCTACAGGGGACCAGTTCTCCATGTAGTTGCACTCACGCTTGCCTCAATCCGAAGGAAGTTAGTCACGCTTCAGTTTCTTCTTTGAAATCAAAAAACTTAAGTTAGTTGTGATGAGCTTGTCCCTTTGATTTCAACAGGACTTAAGTGCAACTGACTTGATCCAGATCAGAGCTTGGGGTTTTGAAGGAGCTGCCACTGCAGTGGAAGGGCAAGGGGCCAGGATGGGAGATGCTAGTCAAGACAGAAGTGTCTCTCTGCCCTAGAGCTTTTTCAAAGCCCTCAGATATGTAGCAAAATTGAAAAATGTAGTGGAGTGTGGTTGCATATAAAAAGACAAGATGGATTGGAAAGCTATGAAAAAATCTATAGCTGGAAAGTCTTGTCCCTTTTAGATAACCTTATCATATTTCTACTTGATGTTGTTCGGTCACCATAAAATTATTATCATGTAAGTATTTTTATAGTGAATAATTTTACTTGAACCCTGTGTGTGTGGTAAGAGGTGCTATTTGCAACTCCAGGACAAATTAATTAAAAACTAGAGTTCTTCCTTGCATGGTAAATGTTGTCTCAGCATGGGAGGGTGCATCAAACAGAATATTCACTATGCAAAATCAATGTGGTAGAAACACTTCCTGATGACTTTATCTGAATTAAAAAGAAATTTGAGAATGTGGACCCAGTAATGATCAGATTAAGGGATACATTTAGAGGAACCATGTTCTTGTGTTTTCTAACATAGAGCAGAAGTGGAAAATTTATTTTATCTATTTAATGAATTTCTATCCTGCCTTTCCCAAGCCAAAGCAAATGCCCAAGGCAGCATGTGTTATTTATTACATAGAGTGATATTGCTAACAACAAAATCTTAATCCTGCCCTCTCCAGGATAAGTATGAGCTAATATCAAGTTGGTGAACTCAAAATGTGCCATAATCTTGTGGAAACCATTAATATTAAACATGTAACATTTGTGGTTTTCATTTCTTTACAGTGCTTTGCTGTTCGTTCTTTGGGATGGGTAGAAATGGCAGAGGAAGATTTGGCTCCTGGAAAAAGCAGTGTTGCTGTAAACAATTGCATTCGACAGCTCTCTTACTGTAAAAACGATATAAGAGACACAGTTGGAATTTGGGGAGAGGTAAGAAATGTCTGAGTGTTCTTTCTTCCCTGGTCTCATTCTGATGGCACTTGCTTTTCTTTGCTGTTCTGTTTTCTAAATGTGTGCAAGAGCAGTTGTGGGTCGCTGTCCTTGTTTTCTCAGGCAAGGAAAAGCAAGATGTTGGTCGTGTGTAGGCAGTGATGGCTAGAAGGGCTTCTCCAAATGTGGCTGCATGTAGTGACTGTTGGAACCAGAAGCTACTAAAACCAGAAGCAGGGAGGCATCCATACATGTGATTTCTTGTTAAGAAGATAATGCATGATCTGGCTCTGACAAGAACATAAAATTGCTCTGCTGGATCAAATCAAGGGTCCATCGAGTATTCTGTTTCCAACTGTGGTCCACAAGGAGGTCATGATGGCAGGAGGCTGTCACTGTTTGTCCTAAGCATCAGGTATTTCAGGGGTTAAATACTTATTCTTCCCATGTTTCTTTTGCTATTGTGGCGAATAGTCATTTATATTCTTCCATGCATTTGTCTAACCACTTTTCAGACCATCTAAGCTAGCAGTCGCCACCACATCTTGGCGTACTAAATGCCGTAAATTATGTATTGTGAGAAATGAGGCATCCTTTGATCTGTTCTGACTGCCAGTTAATTTCATTAGACGACCCCAATTTCTAATCTAATACATGTGAGAGAGAGATAATATGTGTAATCTGTTTCTGTCCATCTTCTTCATCTCATTCATAGTTCTATAAACCTTTGTTATGCCCTTTGGTGTCTAAATTAAAAGCCCCAAATGCTTTAGCCCTTTAGGTTTTACACTCACATCTTGATCAACTTGTCTGCTCTTAGGCATCTTTTTGCAGCTCTACAATACCCTTTTTGAGATGGGATAACACAAACTGTATACATACATTATGATTCAGCCACATTTGGAATAGATTACAGGCATTATAATACTTATTTTCAATCCCTTTTCTAATAATGCTTAATGTAAAATTTGTCTTTTTCACTGCCTTTGCACACTGAGCTGACGTTTTCTGTGAACTATCCATTGTAACCCTAAAATCCCTCTCCTGAGTAGTTCCAGGCAATTCATCAGTATATGAAGTTAGGAGTTTTTGCCTCAAAGATGCATAATTGCACTTGCATTTACAGTACTGGCAGCTCCTGATTAACGTGGTGTTAAGTTGCATGTTTTCGAAATAGCGTGATTTGCAAGTTAATACCAGAAGTCTAGTTTACGCAGGCAATTTTTGAAATTACGCGGCCAATTAGCTGCTAGTTACCTAGTTGCTAATGAGCAAACCCGTTAGAAGCTTGCAGCTCTGTGTGTGTGTGTGTGGGGGGTCTCCTCTAGAGCAAAGAGGTAAAAAAAGAGTCAAAGAAAATGTGTTCACAGAGCTTCTGAGGCGGGTGTGGCTGCATGTCTTGTAAATTCCTTCTGCTTGGTGGCAAGGACTGGAGTGCGCACCAGTGTTTGGAGATAAGTGCCGGGGAAAGCAGCCAAGGGAGAGAGAGTCGCCCTGATAGAGGGAGCAATCCCCTGTGGTTTCCTCTTGCCAACAAGAAAGGTATGAAGCAGAAGCAGCAAGTGGGGTGGTGTGTGTGTGTGTTTCTGGAACATAATGTTTCTGCCGGGTAGGTCAGGACGCACCATGTGCCTTCAGCGCTCATCTCTGGGGGCCTGGCCTGCCTGTCTGTCTTCCCCACAGAGGTAAAGGAAGAGCTCAAGCACTTGTTCTCAACAACTTGAGAAAGCAGCTTGCTTTCTCAGCCATCCATGTCAGTAGCCACTCACTCCCAGCTGCCTCCCTCCTCAACCCTCCCCCTGTGCCATCTTGGACAAGCAGAAGTCACCAGTTATTAGTGTGAGTGTTCGATGACTTTTCCCCTAACCCACACCAGTTACATTGGTTTCTATGGGGAAAATATTGTTAACATAAGCACAGATTTCTGGGAATGCAATCCCTGTATAAATCAAGAAGTGCCTGTACGCGTTTCTGAAAATTCTGCTAGTCTGCGACAAAACCTAATTGGAGAACTCTTGACTCAAAGTAATAGCCCTTGCAGATAATAGCCCTTGCAGACATGTTCAACATAGAAGTGAACATGTGAAGGGGGAATTGAAATCCTCTTGCCCTGCTCCCAAAACTCCATGCTCTTAAATTTCTATTTGCAAAGGGACCGGATTATGTATGTACACCTGAACCTATAGTTCCCTATAGGCTATAGTATAGCCGCTATACGCAATCCATACTTTGCAAAATTAGAGGATCCAGATCATACATGCAGGACCTGTGCATGTAGACCTCTGTGCAAACAGGAACTTGAACATGTGAGGTTGCGGTGCAGTCAGTGAGCCCATTGCCCCCATGTTCATTTGTACATGGAAATGAACATCATTATGGGGCTTTACTGAACTTCATCCTTAGATACACTTCTATATAACCTTGGCATTGCAGTCCTCTGTGTGGGTTGTTGCATATGCCCTCTGTATGGGGTGGTGCAGAGGCTTAATATGTGACATCTGGAATATATTATCCTTTATGCCTTCATTCTTAACAGCTGGCTTGCTCTTTCTACCAACTCGGCCCAAAAGAACAAAAGCCCGCTAGGTCAGTGTTTATAAAGAGACAAGGAAGTTACAGAATATGTGAAGCCAAACCACCAATGATTTATGCCAAGAGGCATATCGGAGCACTTGGTTGCCTTGCCCAATGAGAATGCCAGCTCTCAAAAGCTCAGAAATGTAGGGCCTTCCCTGATATAAATAATCCACACTTTTTACATAGTGCTTTGCCTGCGCTAGCACCAGGTCAACACCAATAGCTGTTCATCATATCTGCATGTAATGGAAGACGTTTATCTTGCTACGGAGGTAGGGGGTAACATTCACTGCTTGTATTGGAGAAAAAAAGCTTATATTTGCTCCTGTGCAGAAGGAAAAGAGCGTACAGCCTTTTTTAAAATCTATAAACATGGCAAATCAGGATGAAGAATAACTGCTTGTATTTGCCAAACTTCATAAATATACCTGTCCCTGAGGATCTGAGGAAAAGATCCTCACTTTTGGTTCTAGTGAAGGACAACCAAACCAAGCTAGTAAAACCTTTTTAGAGGTCACACAACATGTGGAAACATGGGGGGGGGGGGAGAGAGAGAGAGAGAGTTTAGTCAGTTGTCAACTAATGTTGTCACAGGGCAGCACTCTCCAGTAGGGACCTGTAACACATGAAAGTATACTAGTTGGGTAAACACTAGCTAGTAATGAAATACTACACCTTATGAGGTAGAGACCACAAAAGTGCTACCTAGAGGAAAGACAACAAGATTTCCATTATAAACGGCTGCCTTTTTTTTCTTCAAACAAAAAGCAATTATTGCTTACCAGAGACCTAGAGTAATTTTTTCTTTTCATCTTTGGGAAGTGAGGGTAGTTTTCTTAGCACGTTATTAAGCTGGAGAGACTTCGCTAGAACATTGGGATATCAAGTTGTTTGGAAAACGTTGAAGAAGGCTAGTTAGAATGCTAGCTTCGTCTTTTATTTCTAATTTTATCTTAGAGGAAATATACAGTAGGTAAATCAAACAATGTTTTTCTTGGATTATGTATGTGTATGCCCTTAAAGGTTGCCCTGAGCAGAGCTTAACACTGTCAGTAAATGAATTATGGTGTTTAATTAAAGTAAATGCATTTTAATTTTCTTTATTTTTATTTTTAAATAAAATGGTTAAGCATCTTACAAATATGCTCCTACCAATGCTCCTTGCCTGAAGTAGCATTTGTGAGGGGCAAATGTGTGTTGGGGTGAGTAACAGATTGTGGTGTGGTTTTGTTTGTTTTCAATTAGGGAAAAGACATGTATCTCATCCTGGAGAATGACATGCTGAATTTGGTTGACCCGATGGATCGCAGCATTCTTCATTCTCAGCCCATCGTAAGCATCCGAGTCTGGGGTGTAGGCCGTGACAATGGCCGGTGAGTTTGAAATACGTTTTTCTTTTAAGCTGTTGAAATCTGCTTGTGTAGGATCCATATGATCTGGACAAAGGAAGCATCCTAGCAGTCAACTGAATGCATGCTTGTGTCCCTGAAACTATAGAGTCCACATTTCTGTCATTTACGTGTAAAGGTAAAGGTGACCCCTGACAATTAAGTCCAGTTGTGTCCGACTCTAGGGTGTCGTGTTCATCCCCATTTCAAAGCCAAAAAGCCAGCGTTGTCCGAAGACGCCTCCGTGGTCATGTGGCCGGCATGACTCTCCTTGCCGCAGCGCGTAGCATGCAACTGGAACACGGAGCGCTGTTTACCTTCCCGCAAACGGTACCTATTTATCTAATATTAACATGCTTTGGAACTGCTAGGTTGGCAGGAGCTGGCCAAGCAACGAGAGCTCACCCCGTTGCAGATTCAAACTGCCGACCTTTCGATCAACAGCTATGATTAAAATAATTCTATGATTGGCTTCTGTCATGGTTCACAGAATTACGTTATGATTTTTCAGAAAGTCTTAATCTATCAGGTCAAATACTGTATACCAGTTACCTTCAACCTTTACCCAAAGGTAAAGGTCACTGTAAGGTATTGCAATTTGGTGGGATGGATTTTTAGCCCTACCCTACTTTTTTCCCCTGGTGGTGGCGTGATCCCGGCAGTGTCGTCGCTGCCATCCTGACATCTCCGCCAAGTCCACTCCCCTTAAGGGGAAACACGCTATCTCAATATCTACAGACCTTGGGGTCGCTACCCCAAGGTTGAAGATCACTGCTCCATACAATGTTTAGTTATTTTTTAAACAAACAGAGGTACAGAATGAGACATCCCAGAGAGAAATACAGGCACAGTGAAATTTGAAGAAAGGAAGACAGGCTTTCTGACACGTTTATCCAGTCTGTCTCTGCCTCTAGCAGAACAAGAAATGTTCTTAAATGTTACCTGTGAAGAAAAAGCATATTCTTCCACAGCCACATGCAGTTAAGCCCCAGTGACCCCTGCCCCTTGCAGAGTGCCCTGGAGAGTGGACAGTTTGCATCAGATGATTACCAGCTGCTTTTCCCTGCAACTTGCCCCCCCATCAACTTCATATACCCATGCAGAGTTCCATACCATGATTATGAGGTAAACTACCAGCAACAGTAAAAGCAGTTTGCAAAGTGGGTTGTGGTGGAGTTTCAAGAGGAGAGCAACTGAACAACTAAGCATTCCCATTTCTAGCCATCTAGCTGCAGCTTATCCTTGTATAGCCCAAATCATGGAATTATGGGCCATTAGCATATTTGGGGGGCACACGTGTGGGGGGCCTGCATCAGCAGAATTGAGGTGACACTGATGGAGATAGCAGTGGTGCCCTTCTAATTTCATGTGACCCCTGTTTGTTAATGTATTTTAATGCACATCAGCACGTGTGTACCATCACTGCTACCTCTTTGCCAACCCAGCTATTTAAAGAAGGCTGGACGAGGGAAGGGGAGGAGAGAGGGGAACACCAGCCCATGCTCCTCTTACCTTGAGTTCCACTGCTTGCTGCTTCTTGCGCAGCCACTTTGTCAAACTACATGCTGGGCAGAGCATGCTGGAAAAAAAAGAGTACTAAGCTCTCAGCATGCTCCGCCCAGCTTGTGCACCTGAAGAAACTGCAATGCGGGAATCAGGCAGCAGTGGAGTTGAGGTAAGGGGAGTAGAGGGGTTACTCTGGCTCCACTTCCTCCTTGCCTTCCCAGGCAAAAAAGAGACATGGTAAAGCGGAGTGATTATCTTTTGTTCACCCTCCTGAAAGAAAGCAATCGGAACAGGATCACTCCGCCTCCTTCTGCCTTCAGCACTGCCACCATGATTGCTTGTGGCAGCAATATTGGAAGAAGAGATGGGTTGCTGCTGCCAAGAACTCCTCTCAGTGAGCAAGGAGAGGATTGGAGTATGGGGTGAAGCAACTCAGTGGATAGTGGGCTGGGGGGGCAGCAGGCAGGCGTGGGGTTGCGGGGCAACTCTTGTCAATTGGTTGCCTCCTCTAGCCTGCTGCTCGAAGTGTCTGCTTCAGTCTGCCTCCTGGCTGGGGCCAGCCTTGACTGAACCTCCATCTAGCCAAAAAGGAAAAATGTTAATAACCTTTGCATTTTAAGACTAGTGACTTTCAAATTTAAATATGATTAATTTTATTTTTTTAATGACAAAGTAAACATGCCGTGGTATGTTTAAAACTGAATGTTACATGTTGATATAGTCATGTAGAATAGGCAGACTTGCTAAAGCTTTCATGCACAAATTTGTTCTCCGGTAAATATATAATTGAGTCACAGCTCAATCCTAACTAACTTTCCATCGCCGATGCAGCTGTGCCAACGGGGCATGCGCTGCATTCTGCCGGGGGGGGGGGCAGTCACGGAGGCCTTCTCAAGGTAAGGGAAGATTGTTCCCTTACCTCAGGGCTGCATTGCGGCTGCATCGGCACTAGAAAGTTGGTTAGGATTGGGCTGTCAGCAAAAATGTCTCCCACTAGATTTTCTGAGCTGTTTAGATTCCCTTTTCTTTGCACAGATAGGCTTCCTTTTAGAGTGTTCAGCTATTTGTTTTTGTTTTTCTTTTATAAAATAGGTATAGTTACGTATCACAGAAAGATATTTTCCTTGTTGAATTTGTACCTGTTGAAAGGTACAAAAATCCTGTGAAAATGTTTACAAGCTTTATCAAGTTCTTTGGGCTTTCATTTGAAATTCCTCAGATGCCTGAGGATGAACTTTCAAACAGGCCAAAGTTGGTCACTGGCTTCCTGAAGAGAGACACTTGAATGGACCTACAAGCATTGCCTGAAACCATAACCAACTCCTCAGACTTGACAGACTTTCTGGTCTGAAACTCAAGCAGCAGCAGGCCTCTGGGTCCAGCAAGTGTGTTAGTGAGATGGGGGGAACATTTCTTATATGTTTTCACTTCTTTGGTGTGTTTGCATTATGGAAACAGAGTTCCATTTAGGAGACTGGTCTAATCTGTATGCATGTGCTGCCCATAGGGAGGAGTGCAGAGCGATTTATTTATTTTTATGGTATTTATATACCACCCTTTCTTTACAGACTCAAGGCGGTTTAGATAGGCAGGCAATCCTAAACCCCATTTTTTTCAAATGGTGTATTTACAAATATTGTTCTATGAGGACATAGAACCCTCAGTTCCCAGATGTTTCCTTTCAAAGTGCAGCCACGTCCTAGCTGTGCTTCTGCCTTCCAAGCTTTTCGCAGCTGCTGCAGATCTCCCTCAATCAGTTCTCAAGGTGATATCGATCTTGCCCGCTGACTCCTACACATTCCACACACTCACAGTGCCTTTGCAAGATCCGTCAGTGGCAGCGGTCTCCCTTCCAAGTGATAACCAGGGCTGAACACCTGCTTAGCTTTCTTCAGACAGGGCAACAGCTCAACCTCCAGACCACTCCTCCTGCCCAATTTAGAGGGCTGAACTTACAATTAATCAATTAGGATAAGCATTTTTCCATTTATTTTTATGGACTTCCATTTTTGTAAATGTAGGTGGTACCTATACAACGACTACCTATAGGTTTATATACATCTGGAGATGAGGGAATGCAATTACATGATATGAAGAACCGGAACTGGATCCAGGAACCGGTCTCTACTGAACAGCTGCAACATGTTGGGATATAAGGGGTGCTGTTTGCAGCACAGAAGCAGTGGGTAGGAGGGGGTGCTTCACCCTTCCCCCATCCTTGGCAAAAAGAAACTTTCAAAAATCCCACATGGCCCTTGCTTAGGGAAATTATTCTGTTCTGTCCATTGTCAGGAAGACAATAATTATGATGACTAATACAGTAACTCCTACTTCTTGAATATTAAGTTATTTAAAAGTCATTGCTATCTTGAGGTCCTTGAGATTTCTTTATCAGACTTTTTCCTCGTAGTAATTTATTTGGTTGGATTTCTCTTTGGAAAGATGAAAAGCCTTTTAATGATACCTGACCAGATGATTTTCTAAGCCATGTGCTAATGAAAGATTGATGAAAAACAAAGATTTGCTGATGAAAGTTTAATCTAAGGATATGTCTTCTAGTGCACCTCAGGCAGAAAAGCTTTCTGAGATATTCATAATTCTCTTAAAAACTACTATGCTGTTATCTTGAACTCGAAAGTTAACTTAATGCAGTAGCTTGGGGTTTTTTTTAAGGCTTCATAATTTGCTTGACGGTTTGCAGACTTAAACGGTGTGATTATTTTACACGTTGGAAAGAGGTGCACTCTGATTTCTCTTAATCATGCCATAGAAATTATATACTGTATTGCTGAAGCTGTCCAGCCTTAAGAAAAACTCATTTGCCTATAGCAAGGCAGGGAAGGAAACAAAAAGAGATCTACAGGGGTGGAAAGAATAATTGCTTATCTGTTGCATGCGTATGGTTAACCCTACTACAATTTTGACTTAATAGGTGTTACACACTGTGGGGAGAGAACTTATACCTTTTAAAGGGCTGATATATGTGCCTTTTGCTTTTAGTGATGGTTTCAGAAAATAGCAGAAAATTTTGAAAGATAACAGCATGCTGCCAATATAACAGTGTCTTCCTGCAGCCATGGTTTGATCCAGGAGCCATTCTCAAGAATACATGCCCTTCTCTCCTTTTCAGTACAAGTGTTCCCCCCCCCCTTTTCTTTTCTTGTGTTGGCTTGTACCATATTTAAGCACTACTGTTGTTTACCATGGTTAATATGCTAGTCAAGTCCCTCTTAACCAGAGTCTGCAAACCCACTTCAAACCTTGGTTTTGTATCCTGATTAAGATGGGAATTGTACTTAACATCAGTGCAGATGGTTAAAGCTAAATTGTGGTTAAGGCCAACAAATGGGAAAAGAGGTGTGGATGGAATTTGCATCAGAAGATTAACGGTGAGGTGAGAAAGGAGGGAGAATGGGTGTCTGAGGCTGGCTCCCAGCCTGCAAAACACATTTTTGAGGAACCCCATGTTGCATTTCCATCAGTCCTTGAAGAACTATAAGGTGGTTCTTGGATTTTGATTGAATTCTGACAATGTAGCTGCTTGACTTTGTGAATTCAGTTTTATTCTGTTTCTTCTGCCAGCAAATTAAAACAAGTCCACCTTGTTTTGCATTTTTCATTACTTGAAATCATCTATCGTCTGAGCTCTGATATCACACATGTGAAAGAGCAAGCTGTATATGAAAGCAATGGAAGATAATTTCTTTTGCTATTAACCATTTGTATAGAAATGAAATTAAGGTATATATTTTATTGATGATAATTATTCAAGATCTAACTTCGTTCCTTGTCTGTCTTCTGCTTCCACAAACACAGCAGAACAGTTCCAGAGATAAAACTGGAGAATTGATACTAATAAAGAAATGTGGAAGAGTTTTCCTATCTGAAATAAGAAATCCATTCACACGCTATTCTCCTTCTTCTTTCTTCTCTGCTTTATGAGCAGTGTGGAAAATTTGCATTCCCCAAAACAGATGTCATATGCACATTAATCCCCTCACTTCCTTCCCCACCTCCCTTATTCTTTGCTTTTCATGCATTTGAAAACTAGGTCATAGTCCACTACGAGCTTTGCTGCTTTTCCTCCTCTGGCCCAGTGGAGCTGTCTGTTTAAGCCATGGTGACGTAGCGCTTTGCCTTTGCTCTCCCCTTCATGGGACTTTCCTCTCCTTTCAGTGCAAGAGTTATGTGGCCACTGCTTCTCCCTTTCCTTTAAACCCTTCCTTTATCCTGACTCATGGGCAGTTTCTTAAACATGGTGTTATTAAAGGTTAATGGTGTACATGCATAACCCGCTAAGGTTCGCATTTGGAGAGGGAGGCTTTGAGGTGTGAATGGAGCAATAACGAGGAGAAGAAAGAGGAAGCACTTCCCAGGATCAAGTACTGTATCAAAAATCTGATAACCCACACACTAAGGTAAAGGTGACCCCTGACAATTAAGTCCAGTCGTGTCCGACTCTAGGGTGTGGTGCTCATCCCCATTTCAAAGCCGAAGATCCAGCGTTGTCCGAAGACGCCTCCGTGGTCATGTGGCCGGCATGACTCTCCTTGCCGCAGCGCGTAGCATGCAGCTGGAACACGGAGCGCTGTTTACCTTCCCGCAAGCGTTACCTATTTATCTACTCGCATTAACATGCTTTGGAACTGCTAGGTTGGCAGGAGCTGGCCAAGCAACGAGAGCTCACCCCGTCGCGGATTCGAACTGCCAACCTTTCGATCGACAGCTCATGTAAAAAAAGAAAATTAAGAAAGTGAAGCACATGCCCCAAACGCAGTCAACCTGTAGCTTCTAACTTTGGAAGACAGTGTTTTAATTCCAACATAAAATTTAAGATAACTACCGTTTTGAGAATACGTTTTGATGATACAAAAAATCCGAGAGTACCATTGGAATAATTGTATAAGAAACATTTAGAAATAAACATAAGCATATTTTGTGTTACACATTGTAATGTGTGGGCCCATTTCCATACCTGAGCTCCCACAAGGGGAAGGGTTTTCTGATCATTCCTGGTATTCAACATGATTTGTCCTCAGGCAGAGGAGGCAAATCCCTTTCTTGAAGTGTCTCTGATGAGTAGAGATGTCTTCATGTGTGTACTTAAACACTAATTTCAGTTTTAATTTTTCAGCATGAACGTTCACATGTCTAAAGTTGATGAATTAGTAAGAGGATAAAAATTAATTCAATGAGTCATGAAAGATTTCTGCACGAATAATGTTATGTTTTAATGAACCTGTAAAATTGATCTACATTATAATTCAACACAAGATTGCCTAATGAAATATCTTCAATTTTATGCATCTTAATCAAACTCCCTAAAACACACACACATTCATCTGGCTGTTTAAATGGTACAGTAAACAATATGTGGCCTGAAGGACAATGACTGAAAACTATTTTTTTCATGGCACCATTCGCCTAGAAGTTGGTTTATAGTACAGGTGTACATCACTTATCGACCTTCATCGTCAGATGAACGATGGGCTGCATATACAATGACCATCCTGGCACCTTTCCTCAGGAGTTTTTTTCTTTAGAAAAAAGAAATCCGAATTCAGTCTCCGGAGGCCGCTACCACATTGCGCCAGGCCGGCAATCCCCTCCATAGGCCTCCGCAAGCCTCAAAATGCTTCTCCGAAGCGACAGGATGCGACTTCTATTTCACATCCGGGTTCAAATCTGCCAGTTCCTGTCACTTCAGAGAAGCATTCTGAGGCTGCGGAGAGGGTTGCCAGCCTGGCACGATGTGGCAGCAGCCTGAGGCTGAATTTGGATTATGATGAGATGGATCGCTTACCTACGGGTTTCAGGGAACGTATCCCCGTCAGTAAGCAATGCACACCGGTAGCAAGGCCCTCCCCCTCATGTACTTAGATTCAAAAGTGATACTATCAGCAAAGGAAGAACCTTGCTGGATCGGACACAGGGCCCAATCCTATCCAATTTTCCAGCACCGATACAGTCAGAGGCAAAGAAGCAAACGTTCTCTTACCTTGAGGTGGCCTCCATGACTGCCCTCACTACCCCATTGGCATGGCTGCATCAGCACTGGAAAGTTGGATTGGGCCCACAGTGTCCATTTAGAAAGCAGAACAGTCTTCAGTGATCTACATCCCAACCTTTTTAGGCAGTGTACCACCTTCAGGTCCGCCACCACACCATGTACCATGGCGATATCATCGCCATTTACTTCCGGATTTTCATCTGCGATGGAGCCCTGAAAACAACGGTAAGAGAGTCAGGGTGGACAGGAGGGTATTTCCCAGCATGGGAAACCCACATGCTTGAGCTCTGCCGGCTTACCATCATTTTCAGGGCTCTGGTACGGTGCCCCTGCAATGGCGGCTGCCATTTTGCTGCCCGAGTGCCAGCATACCACCAACCGGCACCAACAACTAGTTGTACTTGTACCACAGGTTAGGAACCTCTGATCTTCACCTTAATCACATCACATTTAAACTACTGTAATGCATTCTTCTTTGCGCTGCCATTGAAGACTGTCCAGAAACTGCAGGTAGTGTAGAACGCAACAACCAGGTTGGTTTTGTGTCCCTGTTGGTTAGAGCCTATTACATCTGTTGTCCGTGAACTGTTAGTCCCCAATATGTTTCTGGGCAGAATTCACGGTGCTAGTTATGACCTGTAAATCCCAAAAGCTGTAAATCTTGGCACTTGGGTACCTGAAGGATCTTCTCCTCCTACAGCCTCCCCATGCAACTCCCCATTGCCAGCAGAGAGGCAAACAAAGCCTTTTCAGTGGCAGGTCTCAAAATTTGGAATTATCTCACTGGAAGGTTTGCTAGCCTCCTACCCCCACTGCTTGATTTTAAGCGCACAGTGAAGACCTTATTTCAGTTGGCTTTTCCTTGAGTTTTTTATAGGGTGGTTCTGCTTGGTTTGGGTGCTTCTTGTTTGCTTTGCCTCTCTGATGATTATTTGGTTTGTTTTGCTGTGTGTTACATTGTTTTTAATGTGCCTTTATTTGCATGTAAACTGCCTTGGTAGACCCTTGAGTGAGACCAAAAAGTGGCCTAAATTTTTTATAAATAAAATAATTGTAGTTTTTATTCCTTTTTCCAGCTGTGGGCAGCCACATGCCTCGAGAAGGACATGTGCAGGAATTATGTTCTGAACATGGAGATTCTATTAAGCTATCATGGCTACTAGCTTTTCCATGAGTTTATGTAACCCTTTTAAAATAAGATATTATTTTATTAAGATTTAATAAGAGATTCCAGATCATGTATTATGATTAACAATACCTCAGAGCACTTTAACCAACATTTTAGCCACACAGTTAAAATGGTTCATTGGTCATCAAATGGCCTCCACCATTCCTTTTTTCAGAATATGATAAAAAAAAGTGATTATTCAAGTTCACTTCAGTGATTGTGAGTATAGAATGTAGGTTTAATCTTCAATTAATAAGCAAGGTACTCTGAATCTTCCATTAAGATGTAAATGAGGG
The DNA here is from genome assembly GCA_026170595.1 of Plestiodon gilberti rubricaudatus. Classification (NCBI taxonomy): domain Eukaryota; kingdom Metazoa; phylum Chordata; class Lepidosauria; order Squamata; family Scincidae; genus Plestiodon; species Plestiodon gilberti. The sequence continues at coordinate 73,726,105 of JANXHW010000005.1, read as the reverse complement.
AGATTGCATGAGAAGGCTCCCCCCCACACACACACACACACTTTTACCTTTTTTTGTCTCAGCTCCAGGGGATACTAGATGAAACGGATCTTCGCCGAGGACTGGACAGGGGGAGTGCATCCCTGCTGGTCCTTTTGGACCTCTCGGCGGCTTTCGATACCATCGACCATGGTATCCTTCTGGGCCGGCTGGCTGAGTTGGGACTAGGCGGCACTGCGTTGCAGTGGTTCCGTTCCTACTTGGCTGACAGGTCCCAGTTGGTGATGCTGGGAGATGCCTGTTCGGCGCCCTGCCCTTTACAGTGTGGGGTGCCACAGGGTTCTATTCTGTCTCCCATGCTTTTCAACATCTACATGAAACCGTTGGGAGAGATCATCCGGGGATTTGGTGTTGGGTGTCACCAATATGCTGACGACACCCAACTCTATCTCTCCTTGCCATCTCGCTCCAGGGAGGCTGTGGAAGTCCTGGAGCGCTGCCTGGAGGCGGTTGGGGTCTGGATGAGGGCAAATAGGTTGAGATTGAATCCAGAAAAGACAGAGGTCCTACTGGTCAGGAAAGCTTCGATGCAGGTACTGAGTCACCTGCCCGTTCTGAATGGGGTTGCACTCCCCCTGCAGAAACGGGTGCACAGCTTGGGAGTACTTCTGGATTCACAGCTCTCCCTGGAAAGCCAGGTGGCGGCTGTGGCCAGGGGTGCGTTTGCCCAGCTTCGGCTGGTGCACCAGCTGCGGCCGTACTTGAGTCGATCGGACCTGACCACGGTGGTCCACGCCTTAGTGACTTCAAGACTGGATTACTGTAACGCGCTCTACGTGGGGCTGCCCTTGAAGACGGTTCGGAAGCTGCAATTAGTGCAGAATGCGGCGGCCCGGGTGGTCGCTGGAGCTAGGCGGTTTGACTCTGTTGAGCCGCTGCTTCAGCGGCTGCACTGGCTGCCCATTCGTTTCCGAGCCCAATTCAAGGTGCTGGTAATGACCTTTAAAGCCCTTCACGGTTTGGGTCCAGGATATCTGAGGGACCGCCTTCTCCCATACATTCCGGCCCGCTCTCTTAGGTCATCTGAGGGGGCTTTCCTGCGTGTACCACCTCTATCGCAAGTTAGGGGAGTGGCAACACGTGGGCGAGCCTTCTCTGCTGTGGCGCCACAACTGTGGAACTCCCTGCCAGGGGATCTGAGAACTACCCCCTCTCTCATGACTTTTCGGCGAGGGCTCAAAACATTTTTGTTTCATCTAGCGTTTGGGTGATGGGTTGTAGTCTGCCTCCTGTGTCTCAAGATGCTCTGCCATGCTGCTTTTGTGCTCCATATTGTCCCCCCCCGTAGATTTTATTGTTTTTAAATTAATGTATTGTTTTAAACTTTTCTGTATTTTAAACTATGTTTTTTAATTTTTGTTGTAAGCCGCCTTGGGCATTTGCCTCGGCATAGGATAAGGCGGGATATAAATTTTTTAAATAAAATAAATAATTTAAATCTATAGGTTATGATAAAACTGTATTTCAGCTGCTTCTGTGATCTATACAGAAAAAGAACCCATGTTGTAAATATATTGAATGTTTCCTGTAATTTTAAAATTCAATCCTAATATGCAGAAGTGGGGAAGGTGACTACACGGTTTCAAGGGGAGCAAGGTGGAACTGCACATTCTACCTCTGTCACGTATCTTCATAGCTTGGCCGCTGCTTCTGTTTGACAAAGCAGGAACACGAATCCCAGGCGAAAAGGGACAAACAGATAAAGGACACCTGAACCCAGAGATTCCTCCTCACAATTTGCCCACAGGTGCCTATCTCCCAGCAGGGGTTCTGGATTCATGCTTTCACTGCAAACACAGGTTTTCAACCTGAACTAAGAAAAGCAGCAGGGGGCAGGTGGTGGAAGAGGAATGTGGCAGGCAAGGGGAATGGGTTTTTATCCCCTCCTCTCACCAGAAGGAGGGGAGCAGCAGCAGACGACGACGACATGATTTGAAGGACACATGTTGGAGTCAGAACATGCACTTCTCGATATAGTACAAAGTGTTCAGCATGAGCAGAATCATGTATTTAGATGTGCTTCTATGCAATGTACATTTTTACCCTACCTTATCAACTAAGGAAGTTTTTCTCTTTCCCGTTAAAAGGCTCTGATGTCATTTAAGCAGGACTAACCAGGTGTCGTTGAAGGTCCTTTAGTATGTGTTACCCATGGATTTTAGAATGCAGAGTAGAATGCATTCTTGGATCGAAAGCGCTATATGGCCCTTAACTAGTGGCAGTGAGAGAAATTCCACGGGTAGCTGATTTGTGAAAGTAACAGAGACCCACTGTGACATAAGAAGACCTGAAATAGCTGATCAAAAAGACGATAACACAGATTCTTTTCAGACCATTTACACCTTAGTTTCCAATCCTAAAAATGCCATACATAGAAGCATAGTGTGTTAAGCTACTTGGCAAAAGGATTAAAGATCATTGTTGAAACGTCCTGTGTGATCAAATAATCAGATGCAATAATTGTGAATGAGCCCTTTGTTACAACAAAGGTTTCTTTATCTTCGTTTTGCAGATTTCAAGGGTTACGAGATCTATTGAAGATAGGCAGAACAAAGGCAGAGGAGGTGGGAACGTTGTCGTGCAGGAAGTTCAGTATTCACTGCCTGCTGTACTCCTATGCTTTTGGCTAGTTAACATAACACTTGCCAGTACCTCTGCTCCTAAATATGTACTGTATACATGGCCACTCAGAGGAATTTTATCAGGGGTTACAAAGTTTCTTTTGGGTCCCTTCCCTTCATGTGAATTTGGTTCCTGGGCCCCCCTTTTTTGCTCCAGGGCCCCCTTTTTGACACATTTTTGGGCCTGGGTACGATTGTACCCCCTTAACCACCCTCTCAGAGGCCCTGACTGTATATGTTTAAGCAGAGTAAAGTGTTGCAGGCAAAGAAATTCACAGTACAGTAGGGCCCCAGTATCTGCGGGGGATAGGTTCCTGCCTCCCCCTGGATACCAGAAACCCATGGATGTGGGCGAACGCTATCCTCCGCAGACTCCCATGGCCCTCCTACAACCATTACCTTACTTAAATTGATCTCGCTGGTGCCAAGCAAGCACGGGTTTTGTTTAAACCAAATGCTATAAGCAGCAGCCTGCTGCTTATAGCACAGCTTCTGACTGAGTAGAACCAGCAGCCTCAGTGCTAGAGAGGCTCCGACGTTTAGAGTCTCTCTAGTACTGAGGCTGCCGGTTCTACTCAGTTAGAAGCTGTGCTATAGGCAGCAGGCTGCTGTTTATAGCATTTGGTTTAAACAAAACCCGTGCTTGCTTGGCAACAGCGTGATCAATTTAAATAAGGTAATGGCCACCCATGGGGGTGGATTTGGCATCCACGGATAAATGAATCCATGGATGCCGAATAAGCAGATATGGGAGCCCTAGTCTAATTTTTGTTAATATTATTGTGTAAGGATCATCTTTCACCCTCCTTCTAAAAATGCCGAGCCCAGCCCCAGCATTCTATTATAAACTTAGTTTTGCTATTTATGTAAAAATTTAAAATTCCAGCCTTTGATGTTTTATAGGTACAAGAAATATTTCTCAGTTTCTGCTACAGATTGTTTTTCTTGGGTATACAGTAACAAAGTTGATTAAAAATTTGAACCTAATGAAGTGGGGTTTTTTCTTTTTTTTTCTTTTTTTATTTTAAAGTTATCAAGATTACTGGGCATCCAGTCAATAAAATATGTAGAAGGGATGGTGGGACCATGGATTGCATTGAAGCTTGAATTGCCTCCCTAGCATAGGTGTAGCTTGATGTTTATCTCGGCAAAAGGTTATGGACCTCATCATCATCTTCATGATAGACGTATTGGGTAGACCTGCTCTTAATACAGTGTGAGTGGCTCCCCTGGATGCTAGTATGGATGGATGTCCATTGAATGATGTCCCCCTTCCCTTTTAGCTGAAAGGATCTCAGGAGTTGGCCTTCTGTAAATGCAGGCATCCATTTGTCATCAGTGTCACATTGTATGTTATGATCATGAAGGAGGAATCATGCACACATGCTCTTCCACTACAGGAACAGGGTCTTAGCTCCATGTAAATGTCTGAATTCAAGTCCATAGACTTAGGGCCCAATCCTGTCCAGCACAGATGCAGTCATGCCAACAGGGCATGCGGTGCATCCTATGGTGGTGGAGGAGTCACAGAGGCCTCCTCAGCATTGTGGATGAATCGGCGCTGGAAGGTTGGATAGGATTCGGCCCCCAAAAGGATAATGGTCAACTGTGTAACATTTTATGTCTCATTCTACCCAGCCTAATTCTTTCTTAAAGCAGTTGAACTGCTCTTGCATAAGCGTTCTCATCTCACAGATAGTTTTAAGAGTTAGAATTTAGTATGTTTGTCACGTGTCACTGTTGCTTACTGACTTCAGGGAAGAAATGCAGGTGGAATATTAACTAGCCTGTTTAAAAGCCTTAGAAGAGTTGGAAGATATTCAAGATTTGTGGAAGGCCTAGGGGCATATCTAAAGCCAACTTTAGTAAAAGACTGTCGCTTTGAGCTATGGTGTCATGTACAGTGAACATTTACAGTGAAAACAAAAGTCCTGCTTAGCTTGAGACTCCTATAGACGTTTCTTGCTAAATGTGGGACCCATGGCAACGTAAATGTTATAATAGCAAGCATTCTTGCAATGGGGCTCTTTTAGGTTTTCTCCTGTTGCAATGCCTAGGATTTAAATCATGTTTGTTTATTGGCTATTCATATGAGAGACTCTAGTCTGGCTGTATGTACAGGTTGTTCTTTTTTCCCCAGCACTATGCCTGCTTTCATTTGTTAAATGGTAAATCTGTTTTAGCAGTAACTGGAATGGAGAAAAAGAAAACAGTTTAATAGTTTCGCTCAGGAAGCGATGGTTTCTCAGAGCACATATTTCTGACAGTATTTTCATATGGGAACTTTGGTCTTTGGTCTTGAGCAATAATGGGGAACCATCCATGTTTTTTAGATTCCTCTGTAGTGATATACTAAAAGGAAGAAAGACATAGAGATCAATTGTACACCTGACTTTTTACAGATTTATCTAGAAGTAAGAACTGGTTCACATAGTTAGTTGCTTCAACATACCGGTAATCACTTTTGTGAGTGAACAGAGTTATTGGTGGACTTGCAGCATGCCCAAAATCACATGGAGACACTGATTGTATGAACCATCACTTCCTTGCAGATCCCTGCAATGATAGCCATTGCTCTTCTTAAAAAAATAGTTATCTTAACAAGTCTTGGGGCAAGAGTAGCATCAGGGGTTGGCCAGGTTGGGCACTAATTGTGGGCCCATCAGAGGACCTAACAGGTTAGGGCATCCCCTGAATCTTTAGTGCGGGTGGCAATGGTAGCACCCAGTGTGCTATCATAGAGGTGTGTGTGTGTGTGTGTGTGTGTGTGTGTGTGTGTGTGTGTGTGTGTGTGTGTGTGTGTAGTACAAGGCTTTGCCCACAGCCCCAAGCAACCTGGCATTGACACTCATGGTATTCAGCAGCAAGCAGGTATTTCCCAAGACCCTAAAATTGGGGTTGGCATAAATGCACTTACACCTTGAAAAAGCTATGATTGACTGCTGCTGAGCAAACACTGACTGCTTGCAATGCTTCCTTGAGTAACTTAATAATAATAATAGTAATAAATATATACCGCTTTTCAACAAGAGTAGTTTACACAGTAAAATAATTATAACTCTTGTGTAATGATATAGCACAGCAAAAATTGTGAGTAGTACTACACGACTTTATATAAAATATAGTTTAAGGTAAAGGTGACCCCTGACAATTAAGTCCAGTCATGTCCAACTCTAGGGTGTGGTGCTCATCCCCATTTCAAAGCCGAAGATCCAGCGTTGTCCGAAGACGCCTCCGTGGTCATGTGGCCGGCATGACTCTCCTTGCCGCAGCGCGTAGCATGCGGCTGGAACATGGAGCGCTGTTTACCTTCCCGCAAGCGGTACCTATTTATCTACTCGCATTGACATGCTTTGGAACTGCTAGGTTGGCAGGAGCTGGCCAAGCAACGAAAGCTCACCCCGTCGCGGATTCAAACTGCCGACCTTTCGATTGACAGGTCATGGTTCAGCGGTTTAACCCACTGCGCCAATATAGTTTAGTCACTTGTAATAAATCCTGTTGATTGTGCCCAAAGTATTCTTAGAACTGAACATTAGATTCCTTCAAAACAAAACAAAAATGTATGTATGATTTCATACATTACCGAGACTAGTCTTGGTTCTCTGATGAGCACAGTCATCCCTTGTCTTACATGAAGGTTACATTCCAGAGTCAGCGTGTAAAAGCTAACATCAAAATTGCCTTGAAAATCCTTTGACTCTGAAAAATATGCACTGTCTTTTTAAAAATTGCAAGAGATAGGCAGAAACTGAAATAGAAGGACGGAAAAGCAGCTTCACTCTCCAATCTCACAATCACTCTCATGACACAATCCTATGGTCCCGGTAGGCCAGTGTAGCGCATACTGCGCCGACCTAGGGTGTTGCAAATGTGCCGTAAAGCACGTTGTGACACCCAGAGAGGAGGGAGCGCTGGTAGGAAGGCCTGTGCCACCCCACCGGTGCTGTATCTGGATGACTGCGCACTGGAGCAGGTTTTACCTGCGGAGACTGGGGCAGAGCAGGCCCAGGAGAGGCGGCATTGGCGCACTCAGAATCCTATACCTCCTCCCAGGCCTTTTCTGCCTGCACGAGGCTTTGCAATTCTGCGCCAGCTATTAAGCTTGCGCAGATCTTAATAATCCCGTTTCACAGGCTGGGACTTTACATGGGCTAAGGGGACAAATGTCTCCTTACCCCAAGGAGACCTCCAGCAGCCGGCTCCTTCGCAGCGCTAGATACAGCATGGGTCGCCCAGCCCTGCAGCTCTAGCGCTGGATAAGATTGGGCTGCCCGACATGTATTTAGTACGTGGAATGGCAAGCGGAATCACCTGTACTATTTAAACTGCTGGGGGGGGGTTGGGGGGGTTGCTAGCCATGTGAAGTTGAATTTGCGCAAGTCAGCTGTGCCTAAGACGAGGGGCGACTGTATACCTGTATGATTCATGTGTTTTCTTACTCTTGTGTGTCATGTTCACTCTTGAAGCATATACCGTACATACACCTTAGATATGTATACTTAAACAATTTAGTACCATATGTGAAGAGACCTTAAGAAGCTATTTTTGTCAACACTCAGAATGGATGTCAGGATCTTCTGTGCAATCAATTTATTTCACTATAAGTATGCACTCAATTCACAGTAAGCGTGTGGTAACTATCATTTATTCCACACAGTTCTTACATCTGTGCTGAAATCTTAACAGTTAACTTTTGGCAGCCAAAAGGACAGAAGGATAATCAGTAATCGTATAGATCTGTTAGGAGAGCAAAGAAGAAAGTGGTGGTGGGGTGGGAGGGGCTGAGATATTTTCATAGCCTGAAAAGCACCGAATGCACGAAGTGGTTAAAGGCAGCGGAGAGCATGGACAGTCCCCCGCCTGAGCTGAAGGGAGAGAGGCACTCACTCCTTCACAGCTGCATCCAATCACACAGCTGCGTTCACGGAGCCAGGAAAGAATGAGGGCGTCTTGCTGAGGAGAGTTGCAGCTGACACGATTTGGTCCAACTTGATTCAAAATGAATGAGCTGCTGCCCGCCCCCAGGTGTATTCGGCACAAGTCGTTGAAATAGGAGCCTATGGCTGAATTGAGAGAGCACTTTGCACTGTCAGATGTCGACAAATGTTGGGGGGGGGGGCAGGACACAGAGAGTTGGGTTGGTTGGTCCTGACGTGCCTGGCATTAAAAATTCCCGTTTGCTGCAATAAGGAATAAGGTAAGAAACTTAAACAGGAGGAGGGCCCCTGTCTCTCTGTCTTATACAGATACACGCAGGACAAGCAGTGCCAGTGGTCTTTTGTCTTCAGCACTGTTTGTATTCTCTAACAGTGTATATTTAGAGAGCAGAGGTCCATTAGTTGAGAGATGCGGTGCAGCTGCTTGCGAGCAGATAAAGGCAGTTGTGCGTCTCTTGTGCTCAAGAATGACACTTAGCCACCTTTGGAAGGGAATTTGCAGCTGTAATGGCCAGATGTGAGTTCAACTGTAAGTACAGTTCCTGCACCTTTATTCCCCTTTTTGCTTTCTGAAGCTGTCTGTAAACTGATGAACTGTAGCCGAGACCCCTCTGATTTCCAGCTGCTTTTATTGTTCAGTGTTGAGCTCTCTCAAATACCTGCTGTTTGTTGGCTTCAATTACTGGCCTCTTATATCCACTTGCTTAAATTGGAAGTTTTGTACAGCTTGGACCTAATTTGTTTTTAATCACAGCAATGGGTGTAATGGGCAGAAAATGCAATAATTGCCATATTGACAATGACTTTCTGAAAATTGTGTAAATAGGGAGAATATCTGTGCCTGTGCACATTTGCAGTGCACATATGATTATTTGAACAAGCCCTATCTGTCTTTACCATTGTAGATTTGATGGCAATGAGTTTTAATTCCTAATTCATAAGCATTTGGTATGTCATTTGATAGAAATGTTAAAGTAGTCAAGCTTTCACAAGATGTTCCTTTTTAGTATACATTTTAACTACGTGTTAATTACAGGTGTGTGCCTGTGTATCAATCGCATTATGCGATTGTATATTTAGAGACATAAAGTCAAACAGAGCACCTTTTGTTTGACAGAAGAAACTTTGTGATTTAAATGTTGTGGATTAGTTTGGATCAGTGAGAAATCTCTGCTTTCTTAATCCTTTCTGTATCTGCTGAAGAATGTGTAACAAGGCACAGTTTATTGACTTGTTAATTGATGTGCAGCTAGGAATCCTCATTAAGATGTTGGACAGGAGAAGGAAGAGAGCAAAATACCATCCATCTTTTCCTTTTCTTTTTTTCTAATCACTCAGCACTTTCATTCTTCAACTTGGTCTGTGACATGTGTTGGGGGACCTCTTTGCTTTGCCTATTGTCTCTGCTTTATATATTTGTTTGCTGAGTATAAAAGAATATTAAGCATTGCTGAGCTTTTGCTCTAGTCAGTGTAATAAAACCCACAGCAAATTGTGTATCTTAGAGCAATGACTTTAATTACGTATTTATACTGATTACTTCACCATTAACATAATTTTAACAACAGGGAGAAGATCGGCTTTTTTATTATTCATCCCTAAAGCATTTCTTAGGAGGGAAAAGAATAGTAAATTATTTACTCTGGCAGTGGAGTACACTTTCCTTTTTCCCTGACAATCCTTGTGCTATATACTTGTAACATATTAAATCAGTTTGAAAAGCTTATATGTACAATTTATGCTCAGTAATAACCCAAAATAGATGCAAGTCTGGAACCATTTTAAATCTTGCCTTGTTGTGATATTAATGGAGGCAGCCAAACTAATGTTTAAAATTTGTATCATAAATTAATATTTAGACAAAGTAGATAGATATTTAAAACATCTTGGACCTAGTGCTGATTTAATTCAATTCAGTTGTATTTTAGTCCAGAGTACAATGATAAAATGAAAGCTATATTTATTTTGAGCAAAATATTTAATACGTTGTGGTCATGGGGCTGATTTTAAATTTTTGATAGATAAATGTAGTGATCCAGATTTACTATGCTAATATTATAGTTTGAATAAAATTGTTCTGTTTTCATTTTAAAGACTTGTTCAGACACCTTGTGGCTTGTTTTCCCAAGGTTCATATCATATATTATTAGGGCTACCAGATCGTTGACCGGGATGGAGCGATCGCCCCTTAAGGGGGGCGGGTCCGGTAACGCTAGCATTACCGGACCCGCCCACGCTCCTCCCCCTTAAGGGGCGATCGATCACTCCATCCCGGTCAACAATCTGGTAGCCCTATATATTATTGATCGAAGCAATTAAAGTAACATAATTTTTGACCCTTCAGTTTCAGTCACCTCACTCAGAGAGAGGGGGTACACTGCCCTGATTTCTTTGGAGGAGGGATTTGATGTAGATGAGTAAGTAGGAAGGCAGATGGATGTTCTTACCTGATAAGTCATTGGACCTATAATGTCTTTGCTAATCTTTCTGTGGTCATGAAATCTTCTGTCTGTTGACCTAACTGACCAAAGTTTCAAAAGGGTTCCAGATATCAATTATTTTAAACAGAGAAAATCTTACTACTTATCTTAAAGGTCTTCCTTATTACAAACTATAACGGTTCCATAGAACATAATTGATGTCCTTTCTCTCAGGCACAACAGCATCAAAGTATCTCGTACATGTACTGTTTGTATTGGCTTGGAACACTAGGACAGCGTTTCTCAAAGTCCTACAGGGGAGATTACCCCCCTGTAAGTCTTTGTGGGGGTGGGGCAATGTCAGAGGCAGCGTTCCAGGATCGTGCCCACCACCGACCCAAAAACAGTATTTTCAACGTACCTGGTTGTGCCTCAGCAGACCTTCCCAAGGCTCTAAACACCGTCAATCACATCAAAAAGCCCACTTCCGGTTTTTGCTGAAAATCGGAAGTGGGTTTCAGAACGCAATCACCGCTGTTTAGAACCTTGGGGAGGCATGCAGGGGTGGCAGCAGGCAGAGGCGTTTTTAGGGTGGAGCAAGCGGAGAATCGTGCCACTGGAATGTACATGCAGTCGTGTCCTGTTGGGAGTGAACATATCGTAGCTCAGAACATTACCTTTCCTTCTTCTTAGCAGCTGCAGTGGAACTATGTGAGAAATTATTGTTCAGCCCCCTGTGGCAATGGCACAGTCCTGAAAACAAAGGGATTCAGATGAGTGTTTGGCGGAGACTCGAGTCCGAGTCCGATTCGGGCCGGCCCCCTCAATCGGGAGAGCCGGCTGGGGACGTCTTCCCCGGCCGGCTGCCCAGGGCCTTCTAAGGAAGGCCCGCTGCGCAATTTTTTGCGCATGCTCAGACTGTTACTGAGGGAAAAGGGCTGCCCCTCTCCCAATTGGGGGGGGTCTCGCCAGGTCGCCCCCTCTCGGAGCGCGCCCCTCCCTCTCGGAGTGCGCCCCTCCCTCCCGGAGCGCGCCCCCCCTCCGGAGCGTTTAATTATTTAAACACTATTTAATTATAGGGGCACCTCCCCCCGTGCTCCGGGCGCCAAGGGAGGCGGTTACGCCTCTGGCAGCAGGACCCCCAGACCATTCGGGGAGCTGGCAGGTCAACCAGGGCGCCATCCCCCTTTTAAAGGTAAATCAGGCACTTCCGGAAAAAGTGACCCACCACTTTGAGAATCCCTGCTCTAGGACAATCCACAGTTTTAGACCCCTTACAGAAACCTTGCTGCTATCAAAACCCATTTATGGCCCCTTAATTACTTGTTTTAGTGGATACAAGTTAAGATTTTGCATGTACAGTAATACCTCCAATAACGCTGTTTCCTTTAGTGCTGTTTCATTACAGTGCTCGTCATCCTAGATAGATTGACAGTTATTATAGCCAATGGGAGCAGCATACTCTGACCTATCAGCTCCAGTTTCCTTCAGTGATGTCTCCTATACCACTGTTTCAAAGAGCACTTGGCTTTTCAGGAATGGATCCTTGGTGTTAACAGAGATATTGCTGTACCAGTTTCTGGCCCATAACTTGTAGGACAGATACCTATACTTACTTCCTTGCTGTTCAGATGTCTGTTCAGATGTCGTGGAGAGAGCCACAATTGGCCCCAGGTCCATGCACAGTATATTTTTGCAGCAAACACAAAGCAAAAGCAGGTGTATTTACGCTTCAGTCATGGATACACATTACGTTTCTTTCATGTTTCTGTTTCTTTCATGTTTCATGTAACTATAACATGAGAAGCAGTCCTTAGTTTTCTTACCAGAGCCTCATTTGTGACCTATAAAAAGATTTGGCTATAATCTTTGTTTCTTTGTGTATATTTCTTTAAAAATATGGAAGCTATTACTTGTTTACCATGATGTTTTAAGGAGTCCTGGATTGAGGTTTCACAAAAAATATTGTGATGTCATTTACATAGCCTACAAAATGGGACATAAAGGCACTGTTTCTTTTTGGAATCCTGTACAGCCCCCCCCCCCGGTATTCGCAGATTCACGTATCCACAGATCCATGATCTGTGCCCCCCCCGCAGCCCTTACCTTTATTTCTTGCTTAAATGGTTCTTGCTTAGAACGCTATAAGCAGCAGTATGCTGTTTATAGCACAGAGCCAGAATGATTGTAGCAAGCAGCCTAGGTACTAGAGAGTCTCCTAACGTTAACAGGAAGCAGAAATTGCTTCCTGTTAGCATTTGGAGCCTCACTAGCATCGATGCTGCTTGCTAGAATCATTCCAGCTCTGTGCTATAAGCAGCTGCTTATAATGGTCTGTTTAAGGAAGAACTTTTAAGCAAGACGTTTAAGCAAGAAATAAAGGTAAGGGGCGTGGGGCTGCGGGGATAGCATTCCCTGTATCCGCGGGGGGTAGGAATCTATCTCCCGCAGATACCGGGACCTCACTGTATTTTGTTTTTAGGCAAGTAACAGTAGCTGAGTCCTAAAGGATGCTGATGCAATGGATTTATTCATTTTGGAGCTAAAAACAGCTTCTTTGGATGCAGTATTTCCTAGGCTACACTCAAGGTATTTTTTTCACAGTTGCTCTTGAAAAAGCCATAGTATGTTTTCGAGGTTGAAAGCCTCACTTCATACCTTCTGTAATTTGACTTTAGCCTTGAGGTGAATATCTTGAAAACACAGAGAAACATTCAGCCATGCCTGGATAATCCAGCTGTGAAAGAAACCCATTCAGCAGACATACTGTTTTCTATGGAATTAGTTCTTGAGTTGCAAAGCAGTCAAGGGCTCTACTTCAAGAAATAAGATTAATTTCCAAACCATAACATTTTCAGTGATTATAAAATAGACTTTCAACCTTCAGGCAATGCTTACTCATAAGTAAGTAATTGAGTCCAGGAAGGCTGAACTCCTGCTTGGGCTCTCAGTCTTTGTGGCAGACATGGGTAGAAACGTCCATTATACTGTATTTTTCTGGCCATCTTTGTTTCTTCTGTAGCTTGTGTGGTTGGATGGAGTGTGCTTCCCAAATATAGCTCCTCTATGCTTCCTTACACACTGCAAAATGGAGGTATTATGCTGCAATCCTGTGTATGCTTTACCTAGGAGTAAATCCCCCTGAACACTTGGGACTTGCTTCTGAGTGAACACTCATAGAATTGCATTGTGAAAGTAGCCACTGTGTTTTTTTCTTAACAGGAGGTGCTTACAGAGGGAAATGAGGGGGAAGCACAAGTTGTTGAATCTCAGTGAACCAGGAGATGCTACTAAAGTGTAGTTATTCAAGTTTTTTTTCAAGAGTAGTAGTTACTGTATTGATGCATTCAAACTCATTTGAAAGGTTGTGTAGGAAATATTGGGGCTCCTGGGGGAGTACTGGGTGGGGAGGGGGGTTGCATTAGAACTCTCCATCTTATGCTGTAGCCTAATGATATGGTTTTACATTGACTTAACTATGTCATTTTGCTTTTAAGTATTGAATTTACTGGTGGCATCCTTCTGTGTGTGGGGTAGCTGAGAATAAGCTGACTTTCAAAAGTCACTCTTAAGTTGGTTTGCATAGGTGTTTATATGGTTACAGGTGTTTACATAAGGACATGTGGTTGATAAATGTTAACAAATGGAGAATTTCCATGTCACAAGCCCATATATAGGTGGGTGCAGAATTCTATTAAAATAGATGATTGATGAAGACACATTGGCTGTCTGCATGTTTTAACTGCACATCAGTTTCAGGCAGATTTTTGTGTTCAGCAATGCAGTGTAGTAAATCAGTTGATTACTATGAATGTCACATCAGTGATTTTAGGCACCCCTCTCACTTGAATAAACATTCATAAATCCTAGAGTGAAATAATAACTTAGAATATAGCAAATATAACAATAACAGTAACAACAATAACAATAGAATATGATGATTTAAGCTGCTTGGGAAAACTTAACATATATTATCTCAGGATTCCTTACAATAGCTTAGAAGTATGGTCTCCATAGTGCAAAAGGGAGGTTGAGGCTGGAGAGATCATGGCTTGCTTAAAACCACGGAGGGAGGTGACAAAGCCTAGATTAGAGCCAACTTCATCTGGTGTGGTGTATTACAAAAAATAATTTACTTTAATAGTTTCTATTCCTTCGATTGTAATGACCAGCCATGACGTATATTGTGTGTGTGTGTGTGTGTGTGTGTGTGTGTGTGTGTGTGTGTGTGTGTGTGTGTGTGTAAGTAAAACCTTTCTTTACTGCTCGTAATTTAGAATAATATGGTGTGTGTTTTTTTAACTCTGCTCAGATGGCCTCAAGTATTGCCTCTTTTATTTTTCCAATCTGTGTACAAAAGAATTAGTGGAAGAAAACAGAAGCAATCCAGCCATTGTATTTCATCATCTATCCCAAAAAGTAAATCTAAACAATAAAAATTGGTGAGATTTACAAAAATGCTTTCATTTTCAAGTGTAAGAGATTAAAAATGATGAAACAACCTCTGTTGTGTAAAATCACAATTTTCTCAGAATTGCTCTTTAATTAAATACCTTCTCTTGGAAACACAAAGATTGGTGTGACTTGCTTCCTAAATTACATGTCTGCTGTCAACTGCTTCCTTTATTTGTGTGTTATATTTTAAGCCTACCTATCTTTCTGTGCTGATATGTGTGTACTGCCTGCCTTTCTAAATTCAGCAGATACCTGTTGGCCTTACTCGGTTTCCAAAAATACTTACTGATTTGGGCACAACAGGACTCTAGCCAGAATAATGGCTGAATGGAAACAGAATCATTGCAGTGCTCCTTTGTCAAGGAAAGCAGGCATGGGGTGTTGAGTGTTACTGACAGGACTGGAGCTGTCTGTGTGAATGCTGGCTAACTCTCTCTTTCTGTCTGTCTCTCTCTTTCTGTTTCTGTTTTTCCATGCTTTTCCGGGATTCAGAGAGAGGTAAATTGTTTGGGTTTTTTCTCTATCTTCCTGTGTTCCCTCACCTACTACTACCATTCGCCATTGTTGCCTTGCTAATTGTGGTATGCATGAGGCAAATGCATTACAGTACTTGATTATGGTTTTAATGACAAGAAATTACTCTTGTAGCCTCATGACGTGGCAGTTTCCCAGCTACTTTAGATCTGAGGTTTTCAACAGCTGGTCAGGTTCCAGAAGTGGGGTTATGATGACCCAAGTTCAGGTTGATTATGGCAGTGCTGCTGCCGCCATTTTGTTTTGAGAGAGCTGCACAGTTTGAATAGTAATCAGGGCTGGGGTAAATGAGGTACGTCAGGGTTAGGTGAGGATTGGAGGGATTGCTTTGGACAAAGATTGGAGGGATTGCTTTGGACAAGCCCCCAATCTTCAGCAGGCCCTGTTGTTTTGCCATCCACCAGCCTCCTTTGCCTTGCCTCACCTCCTTTCCTCTTTCTTTCCTTCCACCATTCACAATTGAGTGCATGCAGTGACCATGTCACTTTCTGCCTGTCCTCTTTTACAAGTGGCCTTGAAGGAAAGAAGGGGCAGAACAACACAGTAGCAGTCTGGGCCAGCCCATCCATGAGGCCGACTGAAGCAGTTGCCTCAGGCAGCACGTTGGCAGGGACTGGGAGGAGCAAAGTCACTGGGAGAAGCAAAGGCTGGCGCATCATCTGGTAAGGGTAGGGTCACCATTTGGCACACTGTCTCAGGCCCCAGGAAGTCTCAGGCCAGCCCTGATAGCAGTGCACACTGATCAAGGAGCCGGCCACCAAGAAACACTATCAGCACTTCAAGTGTTGATGAAGCCAGTGCTGCAGTGATTCCACAGAGGCTCAGTGGAATAAAAAAAACTTTTTTAAATGGGCCCTTTTGCTAGCACCACCAGGCTAAATGCCCCCTTCCCCCCCCCATGCAGACAACTGAGAATTTTTGTGGGTGAGAAGATCGGGGCTTCAGTGACAAGGCTGTTCTTTAGGAATTCTACCTCTTTCTAGAAGTCCTATCCAAATAGTATTTAAAAGGAATTTGGAGAAGAATAGTAAATCATGGGAGGTAGAGGAGACCATCCATCTCCAAAATGGGAGAGAAAACTACTGTCCTCTTACAGTGCAATCCTCTGCTTGTACTTACTCGGAAGTAAGTACCAGTATGTTCAACGGGGCTTACTCCAGGAAAGTATTATAGGATTGCAGCCTTAATAGGCCTCCCGAAGTATCTGATATTTGGTTTCATTCCTGACTCCAGCTAACCACCATTCGATCTGGGAATAAAGAAGCTGCCTGGCCCAGCCCTGGTCAGCTGCCAGTGAACCAAAGTTCCTGATCTGATTTGAGGATGATGAGGCAAGGTGTGATTGGAAGGGTCCTTCAAAACTTTTAAAGATCTGATTTGTTCTTGAAGTTTTGAAAACCAACACTGCTCTTGTTTGTTTGTCTGTTATGCTGGGTGGTTTCCTATTATTTTGGGAAACTGATAGACTGGCAGATTGGTGGCAGACAAGCAAGACATTTACCCAGTTTAGATCGATGTCATGGGAAACCATGGCTTCCCTCTAGAACAGGGGTGGGGAACCTATTTACAGTGGGGGGCCATTTTCCCATAGGGAAAATTTGCTGCGGGCCGGCCGTCAGGTCGGCCGATTTTTTTGCCCCCCCTGCAAATCCCCCCCGCGAATTTACCACCCACCCACCGCTCTCTCCCCCCCTCCCACCCACCCACCCACCGCTCTTTCTCTCTCTCTCTCCCTCCCTCCCACCTAACCACCGCTCTCTCTCCCTCCCTCCCACCTAACCACCGCTCTTCCTCCCACCGACCGCTCGTTCGTTCTCCCTCCCTCCCTCACTCTCCTTACCTCGGCTCCGGGACGGGGCCGCCGCCGCTTTCGCGCGCTTCCTGGGTTTAAAAGCGGCCTTTGCACAGCGCCGCTGAAGCTGAGATTGCCCTGAGGGCAATCTCAGCTTCAGCGGCGCTGTGCGCATGTCCAG
Organism: Plestiodon gilberti rubricaudatus; assembly: GCA_026170595.1. Taxonomy (NCBI): domain Eukaryota; kingdom Metazoa; phylum Chordata; class Lepidosauria; order Squamata; family Scincidae; genus Plestiodon; species Plestiodon gilberti. The sequence goes on along the minus strand of JANXHW010000005.1, from coordinate 73,709,123 downwards.
GAAGGCCACTTTCCTCCTCCTTCTGAAAGCGACCTTCCTGGACATGCGCACAGCGCTGCTGAAGCTGAGAATGCCCTCAGGGCAATCTCAGCTTCAGCGGCGCTGTGCAAAGGCCGCTTTTAAACCCAGGAAGCGCGCGAAAGCGGCGGCGGCGGAGCCTCTGGAGCCTCCGGTCCGGTCCCGCGCGGGCCGGGCCGGATCGTCCCGCGGGCCGGATCGTCCCGCGGGCCGGATCGTCCCGCGGGCCGGATCAGGCCCACGGGCCGGAGGTCCCCCACGCCTGCTCTAGAACGAGCCTAAGGGAGCTATGTGCTCACCTGCTCCCCAGACCCTTCTCCTCTTTCCTGCATAACAGGAGGACAGCAACATTTTTTCCTTTTTGGTCTGAAGTAATCCATAGTTCTATATTTATGTATGAACTCTGGAAGCTGTGATTGACTTCCAACTGTTACATCAGACCATTGTTAGTGAAAACAAACCAGGAGCAAACTGTGGAATCAGATCCTTGTTTTCTCCCCAATTGTTAGGCTTAGTTCTCCGAGTTCCTATAGAACACAGAAGTCTCATTGACTTCATACTGAAAGAAAAGTTTCCCCCTCCTCCTCTCATGCATGAAAGAGGAGAGGGGAGGGAGGAGCATGAAAACAGTTCCCTTAGGCTTGTTCTCATGGAGGGACACTAGTTTCCCATTACATCTGAACAAAGCAGTTTATTTCTGCCAAATGTTATTTTGCATTTGCATTCAAGTCAGCTTCACATGCTACTTTTCTTTTTCCTGACACAGGGATTAAACTTGTATTGGGGGGTGGGGGAAGTGACTTTGTCAATATGCAAAGCGCAATAGAAATGTCTTATTTGCTTCAGGTGTATATAGCCGGAAACCCAACACTTGTCGACTTCCTTCATTCCTATAAGCCACAAGAATTTGGTGGTAGAAAGGGAAATAGTTTAGATATATGAGAAGCACTTCAGGTGTGATTTCTCACATGTGATATGAGTAGTTTTTAAGCCTGAGTGGTTTTGATCACTTACTTAAGGTGCACTGGAAATGAGTGAACTTTTTGTTGCAATTCCGATTTTGTGACCTGTAAATTTTCACATGCATTATCAAAAACAATGATCATAAGATAGTCCGGTATTAGCAAACATGAGCTGTGCCCTCTCTTATTGGCAAAATCTTTTGGTTATTTTGTGTTCCATGTGAATAACAATGAGCAAAAGAACACTACAGTATTGAGGAGCTGCAGCTGTGCCAGGATGCTTCAGGAGCACAGGAAAAGTGGTGTGTCTGTGTGTGTGTGTGTGTGTGTGTGTGTTTGCTTGCTTGCTTGCTTGCTTGCAGAATTCAGCTCAGCTTTGTAAGAATTTCACCTCTTCTTTGTGTGTGTTGTTTTTTCTTGCATTAAAAAAAAAATCAAACATCAGCCCTATAGCTACAAAGATATGGTTGACAATGTGAAAACAATACCTGGTGAAAATTTCAGAACAGTAGGAGGATGTGCTGGATAAGATTTCCAAGGTTTAAGGTTGGGGGTTCATGCCCTGCTTTTAGCTCCTTGTCCCGTCCCATCCTCCAAACAGGCAGCAAAATGAGAATAAATTATGCAAAATGATAAAAATTACACAATTATCAAAAGTAGTAGAAATTGTCCAAATTCACATATTTTTGGTTTTCTTGGTACACTTTTTTTTTGGGGGGGGGGGGAGGACATGATGTACACACAGCCCAGAATATTGTTGTGAATTCCTTAATATAACAAATCTCAATAAAGATGTTCAAAGTTGTATATTTTTCTCCTGCTGTCGCTCATTATGTGTACAACAAAACCTTGAGCACATCAGTTATTGGTATTTTTGACAGGGAGGTGTTGGTGAATACCTGGAGGCACTTGTGAACATTCAGGGGGTCAGCTTTAGAGTGCTCATTTTTGGCAGGAAGATCACTTGTTGTTCACTGGGGGCGGGGAATAAATTGGCCTAAATGACCTTGCAGCATTCTTCCATCCCTACAATCTCTCCGTTATTCTGAATTTTATGTTTCCAGAACACAGTGTATGCATATACAGGAGTAAAGTCAACAAGATTATTAAGCTGCCTACCGAGAGAAGTCTAGACTGTTTAGTTAATGGAGCTCAGTGCTTATAAAAGTCACTGGCTTTGATAGCATCAGGGAGTTCTTTTTCTTCAAGGCGAAACTCTGCGAGCTGCAGCTCGCAATCTTCTTACAGTGCCCTGGAGGGAGCACTGCTAAGGGACAAGAAAGTGGTTTTCCTTGGTATTCATTTTTCATGAACTTCATGGGAGGAATTGGATATATGTTTCTTTGCTTAAAATGGAAAAAGCATGGTAACACAATTCTGAAGTACAGATTCTCAAATAATATAAAACGCCATGGTTGGCCACACCTGATGGGCACTAGCGGAGGGTCTGTCTCAATTCCACAAGACAATGCACAGCAGAAACTCACTGTGCTCTAGTTTTTTGCTTGGCGCCAAAACGATCAGGAAACAAGTCTCATTTGAGTGGCAAGTTTTGTAAAGTCAGTCACTCTCTCTTTATTTCATCCTAACCTACCTCCCAGAACTGACTTGAGGATATATTAGATAAACATTTGGTATACTGAAGTGGAACATAGAAATAATGTACAAGAATGATCTTACTATCTTTGCACTCTGGTACACGATTTTATAACAATTCAGAGTTGCTGAGTACAGCATTAAACATGGGCAGCATGGTAGCTGCCCCTAGTGTGGCCAGCCCAGAAAGTCCCAACTTGCTATGACAGGGATGGTCAACCCTTCCACATGAATGCTCCTGGACCTTTAATGGTTGTATTTCAGCAGGTGCAGCTGCTTTAGCAAAATCAGCAATTGCAGCTGCCAAGATTCTGTCCTTTACAACTTTTAAAAATGCAGAGGCCCTAATGGTGGAAGGTTGGCCACCCCTGTGCTATGACTAACTTCTTTAAAAAAAAATCTTTATATGATCATCTTCTGATGGCAACAGCATTCTCATGTTCGGAAATTATTTTATGCACCATAGATTTGTATTGTCTAAAAGCAGTCCAACACTCATCAGCCACTTCAGTGTAGCTTTAAACCTACACATCATTTTTCTTCATAGTGTAGCATTAGACAGAAAATCAACAGTTTGATGGGCAAGTTTGTTAGTACTATTACCCATTTGTAGGTGTTACATTATTTCTGCAGGCAACTTGATTAATTAAATTTTAAAAGCTATTTAAGGAGATTTTAGAAACTGTTACACACAAGTACACACAAATGAGCCTCATTTGATCAAGTAATGTAATGTCCCTTACAGCACAATCCTGTGCATGTTTATTCAGAAGTAAGTCCATTTGTGTTCAATGGTGCTTGCTCCCAGGAAAGTGTGCATAGGATTGCAGCCATTGTGCCATAAAGTAATGCAATATTATTATTATTATTATTATTATTAACAGTATTTATATACCACTTTTCATATACTAGTTCATGTTGGTGGAGAGCAAGCCTGCACCAATTTATGGCTAACCTGAATAGCCCTCCATTTTGCTACCCCATTTGCAGGTCTTGATATTGGGAGGCCATTTCAGTGACTTCTTCTGGTGAGAGAAAGGAGGCAAAATGGGGACCATTAAAGTGGTAGCACTGTTCCTCCTAACTAGCAGCTGCTATTTTTTTCCCTCCACAATTCCCCCTCAGTACAAAGTAGTGTCATTCCAAGGGGAATTGCATGTGTGCAGAAGGAGGAAATGGCAACCATGTGTCTGGAGGAAGAGCACTAAGGTTGCAAAGCAGGTGGCACCTGTTGAAATGAACAAGGGGCCAGGTTTCTCCCGCCCACTCCAAATTCAAGGTGAAAGCTTTTTATAGAGAACTTTGGGCGCTGTCCAGACTCACAGCTATCATCCATGTATTGCGGCTCCCAGAAAGGAAGCAGGAAATGTATAAAGTTTCTGGTAAACTGCGATATGTGGCTGATGAGTTTGGTTTGATGGGGCACAGATAGTACAGACTTGATATGGAATGTATGCAGGCTTTTAAGTTGGATTGTGTGTGCGTGTGTGCGCGCGCTCTCTCCAGATTTCTGCTGGGCAAAATCAGTTGGAGAGCCAGTGTTTTGGAGTGAATCCAAAGCATTTTCATATAGGAGGCTTTAAGAGGCTCTTGTTTCATTTTGGTGTGTAATGTGAATGTAAAACCTATATTGACCAGAATGCAATACAATTTGCATTGCAATTGTATTTCCTTCACTTTCCTTTCTGGGTAAACGCAAATAATAGGAGAAAACCTCAGAGGCAATTGAAACCTCACATATAAAAACTGTCAATGTCTGCAAAGAATTGGATCAGTTGGGAATGCAGAAGTAGAGAGTAGTGACAGCCTGTGGGAGCTATTGCCTCTCCAAGTGAGCTGCAGAAGATCAAATGCTTTTCAAAGTGGCGCCTCTTGCTGCATCCCCAAAAATGAATTTGTGACTAAGGCGCCATCATTTTTTAATAACAGAAATTCATTAACATCTTGCAGCCTGCGTATGATTGGGCTGTCTCATGGGGCATTAGAGTAATGACTAGTCTAGCTTATGCTGGACAGGATGAGCATAAATTCTCTTTTATGTCACTACGTTTAACCATCATTGCACAGTTAAGTGACGCTTAACCAGGTGTTAAATAGGAATGATAATCCAAGCTCCTTCAATTAGCTTCAAAGAGTAATCATTTACAAAGAATAAAAGTAAAAGAACTGAATCATTGTAATTTCTCCGTATTTATTTAGTGTTGCTGGGGATTTTTCTTAATTGAAGGGATTTTATCCCCCTTGTTCTGTAATACGATAGCCAATATACCTTAAATTAAAAGGATTCTCTTGTGTTACAGCTGATCAACAAAACCAAGCCGCAGCCTTGCATACAATAACGTTCCATTGATTTCCCTCCCCTCCCCCCCCCAAAAAAAAACATGTTTCCTGGCTCTGGTTCAGAATAACAGCTCAATCTAATTTTACTGCTATGGCAGAGTTACCAGGCAGAGTGCAGAGAGCGCATGCATGAAGGATGAACATTTGGGTAAATTTCCTTTTAAATGTTTGGGTAAATGTGACCATGTTGGTCAACTGTTTTAATAGGGGCCGTATTTTGAACGGAGCAATGGTTGAACAGCCACATTGACTCTGCCCACTAACTCGCTCTTGCGCCAGCCAAAATGCAGGCAACGGTATCTTCGGCATGAACAGCAAGGCTTCGTCATTCCCAACCATGTATCTGCTATTTGCCGCCCTGTTTCTTCCTCATTCCAGAGGTCTTCCCTGTGGCACTCTCTCTCACATAACTGACCAGGCTGAAATTACAGCTCCCCTTTTCATTTGGGCACACCTTCTTGTAAATTCAACAAATGCAAATTGTATTATGTTTGCCCACCTTAACGCTTTCTTTAGCATATATTTATTTACCTCCCAGCACAGATATCTGATTTGGAATTGGAATCGGTGGGTAATGCCTGGCTGAGGGAGAGGGTAGACAAACGCTGATTCTAGGACAAATGAAGTAAGGACCCTCTGTGTTAGCTTTTTGGTTCTTCTGAGTTGATCTGCACACAAATGGATCTGAAGCAAACAAAAATGGTGACATCGGAGGGCTAATTTTAAGCAAAGTCCTCATCAAATGCCTATTTCTATCATGCTCCCAATATCTGATACTTAATTCTTCAGCCAATGGCACACATACCCCTCACTGAATCCCATGCCTCTGTCCTGAGCCCCATAGCAACTCTTGCCAGACTCCATTGTGCCACAGCTCCTGCCATTTCTGGTTCTTAGCTTGTGCACATGGAGCAAAGAACTGCTTTGTGGATTAGACCAGGTTTGTCTTGTCCAGCATACTGTCTCTGGGAAACTCATAAGCAGGACATGAGTAACATTCCCTTTTATGTGTCTTTTGCATCTGAGAAATCCCTTCTTGCCTCTCAACTTGACACTATATCACGCATACCTAATACTAACCGCAGAAGAGAGAGCATGTCAGACTCCAAGTTAAAGTTTGCATTATCCACTCTAGGCAGTACTATTTCTGAATCTTCCTATGGCCCAGTAAGACGTTGCTACCACATGATCTTTCTGCCTCTAAGAATGCCCCTCCCTGATGCAAGCACCAGTTTGACCTGGGCTTCTCTCCGAACAGCTCCAAATCGGAGCTGTTCCAGTAGCCAAACAACTCATGGGCAGGCCCTGGAGTCCAGCACGACCTGGAAGAGGACTCCAGGGCCTGCCGGTGAGTCGTTCCTGCATTGCGACCCACCACGGAGGAAGAGGTGGTTGCAGCTCGGGAAAGAACCCCTGGACTATTGGATTGGAGGGACCTGAGTTCAAATTGAGCCTTGAAACCTACTTGGATGACTTTGGACCAGTTGCACTCTCTCAGCCTAATCATATCTTGGGCTGCAATCCTATACACACTTTCTTGGGAGTAAATCCCATTAAACACAATGGGTGTTACTTCTGAGTAGACATAGTATTGCGTCGTTAGAGGAGTTGTGTGTCTAAAATGGGGTAACATGAATCCTTTTGGAACAAATAAATTCTCTAACCAACCAACCCCCCAATTTATTTTACTGTGTAAACTGCTTTAATGAAAAGCAGTACTGATATTTTTAATAATACCTGAGCTTCTTGAAGGAAGATTGGGGGACAAAGGGGGGGTCTTAATTCCCTGCCTCACAAAGGGAAGGTGCAGAAGGTAAATATTTTCCCTTGTCTAAAGCCTTCAAGTTCCTCAGTAAAGCAGGTAAACAGCTTGAACATAAATCTCTCCTCATACTAATCAGCTTGAAATGAGCTGGAGTAGAATTAAGGTTAACTGAGCAAGTGACCCAGGAAAGATTCTGAAAGAGTCAGGGAGGTGGATGAGAAAGCAAAGATGAAGTCTCTAGTGACACGTTCAGTATTGAACAGTTCTTGCCCTGCAAAAACAATATCCCCTCAACCTCGCCAGTGTTTGCTCAGGAGATTACCTTTGTCGTGAATGTTCAAGGTCAGTATCCCTTGGTGATAATTTACGAAAGGTGTGAAATGGAGCTCTATGATGGTTCACACAGAGAGGGGCATTTGGAAGCCCAGGGGTGCTTGAACCAGGTTGACCTTCTCCAGTAGGATTTAAAAAGAACTTCTGCCCCAGTCTTAACACCCTCCGTCAACTGTGGTAATGAATCTTCCTAAGCTACCTACTTGATTTGATTAATTATTGAAGTCACCCTGTCATCTAGACCTTGCCAGAAGGAAAGATCCCCATTAAATTGCTAATGTTGATGCACGATTTTGTAGCAGATGGTTGCTCAGTGGTGGCTGTTGTTTTTCCCAACGTTTGTGCCACATTTCTGTGAAGAAGTAGGATTCAGAGGTAACTTTGTTCGTAAAAACAGAATCTTAGGTTCACGATTAAAGCTGAGCTGATGGAGTCTGTGAGAAACAGACAGTGGCCCTGGCCAGGAATCGGGTTTATTTTTCCCTCAACAACTTTAAAATGACTTTAAGTGAGGACTTGCTGTAGTCTTGTTTAGAAGAAGACAGGGAAGGAGTCTCCTGATGTATTCTCTCATTTAGAAGAAGAGAGGGAAGGAGTCTCCTGATATATTCTCTCATTGTCTGTGCCACCTGTTTTACCACCTGATATGCTATTCTTATGGAATCATGGCTTCACTATCTATTCGCATCTCAGACCTTCATGAAAACAATTGATATTTGGAGACCATTTCAAAATTTGGAGGAGGCCAAACAGGCAATGATTTTTCCTTATGAGAGAGAAGCTCTTTAGCAAAGTTTTAATGGCTTGCTCTTAGATATATTCAAAACTAAATTGCAAAAAAGAGAGTCTGTGAAGAGCCCTTGTTGTAGTTTATTTTTTTAAGAGTTCATAATAGATATAGCAACATTCTAAATAAATATCCAACAGTCATGCACACATCCGTCTTGTTTTTGAAGGGAAGGGATTTGTGCATTTGCCTTGCATGACAACAGTAGTCGATTTACTCTTTTACAACAATAGCAATCACTCGGTGTGTGGAACCAGTGAGTTGGCTCAAAATATAGATGCTCCTGAGAAATAACCACATCTGATCTAAAACCTGGGGCTGGGGGAGTGACATCTCTAGCCTTCTGCCCTCCCAAGATTGTGCCTCTGGTTGTAGGATTGGGAAGGGCATGAGAAGATGTGAACCCTAGCTAAAGATAGGAGCAAACTGGCCTCTCCCTCAAAAGCCCAACGTTAGCATATGCATGCCAGCCTCACACTGCCTGGAAGCTGAAGTGCCCGGAAAAGAAAAGAGGAGGTCAGAACTCTCTCTCTTACTCCCTACTAGAGCAGGCAGGCATAGAAATCTATGCTGGGGTTGCATCAAGAGTTGGCCAAGTGGGGCGCTGGCTGAGGCTCCGCACCCACCAGAGAGCCTAACCATCTGGGCCAATCCCAGTAACAATGACCCCAAATGACAGCGTTAGTGCCCAATAAATCATCAAGAGGCACCGGCGTTGTGTGTGTGTGTGTGTCAAATGCAGGACTTTGCTTCAGGGCTCTCAACAACCTGTTGCTGAAGCTGCCAGTCACTACTGACTAGCAAAGACAAAATTCTATTCTAACCATTCAGATATGCTTGAAAACAAAAAGGAGGTCTTTTTGCATGCGGGCGATGGTAATTCTAACATGCTAGTTAATTTTGTCTGTACAGGGACTTTGCTTATGTAGCGAGAGACAAGGAAACAAGAATTTTGAAATGCCACGTATTTCGATGTGACACACCAGCAAAAGCCATTGCCACAAGCCTGCATGAAATCTGTTCTAAGGCAAGTTTTGTGTTTTTCTTCACTCATTCCTGAAGGTGTCGTTCAGTAAGTGTTCTATACAATCAGTACCATTTGTGATTTGCTGCCTTGCCTCCATTACTCCCACCCCTACCGCCACCCCTCCCCACAAATCAAAACCTTGCTTAAAACACACTGGCAAACCCAGCCACTTAACCTCGCTTCATGGCAAAGCCATCTCTGGCAAAGAAGGCTAGGTTTCCACCTGATAATAGTTGCAGCGATCACAGAGAAATTATAAAAATGTGAATATGTTTCTATACCTTAATCCCAACCGTGATATGAATTAAACTCCCACATAATTGTACTACATATTCCATATAAACATAAGTGTAGTCTGATGGGCCTTTTGGACAAGAGCAGTACTAAAGATGTATTTAACATGTAGCAGCTCAAAGAATCAGGCTGTCAGAGTTCCAGATTGCAAATGATTTTTATAGGTCAACCTGTTTGTTGTAGTGTATTTCATAAAGACAAATATCTTCAGGTAGACTAAGGGTGGGGGGCAGGAATTGAAAATATTCCAGTTTTGCTTTCTTTTCCCTATAGTGCATTTCAGTTATTGTTAATGCTGCAGATTTAGATCACATAAACTTGTCCAATGAGTTTAAATGTGAGTGACCCAATCCTTTGCATGTACATATTGATAACTAAACTCTATAGAGTTCAATAAAGTTGAGAACTCTTTACTTTTAAAGATCAGAGTTGTAATATGAGTAATGTTATGCTTGTAGTCACTACTGTAATATGTTGTGGAAAAAATGCTGTGGTGTTGTTGCCATTCTCCAGATTATGGCTGAACGGAAGAATGCCAAAGCTGTGGCTTGCAGCTCGTTACAAGAGCGGACAGCGGCCACCCTTGATGTTCCCCTGCAAGGTACTGTATAGCTGGGATATTATCTTCACTGCACAATCTCCCAATTTAATCCACAATTCCTTTGAAAAGCATTGCTGCTAGTTGGTATAAAGCAGGGGTGTCAAACCCATTTCATGCAGCGGGCCAGATTGGATTCATAGCACCTGCTGTGGGCTGGGTTTGTACATCATTTTTGTATAACAGAGACAATGACTAGCAGAATGGGTAAGCATTATTCATAACCATTGTAAGTTATTAAGGCTATTCCCACCTATACTCATATAGTGCAGTATATTGATTCAATTTTGTTCGTTTGTTAGGCCGTATGTTTGATACCACTGCTCTACAGCATGTGGCATATATAATATATGCACGTGTGTGTATAATTTCTCATGCACATAGTTAAAGTAGTCAGTGGCTATGGTGGACTTAGTCAGCATTGTTCTTACTCATTATAAGCACAAAAGTAAGCTAAACCAATTATATTACATTTTAAAAAGAATCACTTGTGCTGGAAACATTTTTGAGTTTGACTGACTTGCTCTGGAGCAGTCTCACTGAAGTGAATAGGAATATTCTGCAGGATTGTGGACTGGTGTGTCAATACAAATGTTCAATATTCCTGCAACACTAGTGCAGTGTTGTTTTGTGGTGATGTGTTCGTTCAGTGGTAGTTACTTCTCTCCCTTAGTTACTTCTCTCCCTATTGGCTCAGCAAACCATAGTCTTAGGGTGCAATCCTATGCACACTTTCCGGGAGTAAACCTTCTTGAACACAGTGAGACTTGCGTCTAAGTAAATATGCATAAGATGGCAGAGTCTTAACCATTTGTTTGAAAGCACATTAAACCCCAAGCCTAGCCTTTTACATATCACCATCTTTATCTGGTGTTTTCCATGACTGGTGTGGAATCACAAAACAAGTTAGTATCCTAGTTTCATGTAAGCCAGTTGTCAAGCCTGAAGGGTCACTCATATGAGGCAGCCTTATACCAAGTCAGACCATTGGTCCATCCACCCTAGCGCCATCTAGTGAGTCTAACTGGCAGTGGCCATCCAGGATCTTTCCGGATACTGTTCCCTGTATCCTTTTGGCTGGAGGTGCTTGGGACTGAACCTCGGACATTTATGCTGCATGTGCTCTCTCACTAAGCTATGGCTTAACATTGATAATCCCGTGGGTTTTGAGGCAAGCTTCTTTAGATTGTGACACTAGAACACAACCTCATATATTACAAGGATGAAAGGTTGTAGCACTCTCATCATTAATTTCCCCAGAAATCGGCTAAGATCCTTCTTAATATGAGGTAGAAGGAGCATGGATTTATTGGGATCAATAATAGTGTCTCTAGAGATCAATTAGCTGATAAATTATTTTCTTCTGTCACTGAAATAAGAATATTTTGCCTGCTGTGAATGTTAAGCTGAAATTGATTTTTGTTCCTATGCAGTAGATTTCCCAACACCAAAGACTGAGCTGGTCCAGAAGTTCCATGTACAGTACTTGGGCATGTTGCCTGTAGCTAAACCAGTGGGTATGTAGCATTTTTGTTCACACCTGCTTTCAAATTTGTCCTTCAACAATTGAAAGCAAAAATCTGTCCTTCACAAGATGGAGGTGGAGAAGCTAAAGCATGCCTGGATCTTTTCCAGCCGAAACCTTGCTGCACAGGATTTTGTGTCATTTAATTGGTCCTAATTATAATTATTGCATTTCATGATTCTAGAGACTTTTGAGTGGAGCAGTTTTTCAAATCTCTTTTTGCGAGTATGGGTCTGGAGGGTGGTTGTTATGTGACATAATTGGTGCAAGTCCCATTTTTGTACTAGGTTAAAGTGTGCTGTCCATCTGCAGGGACATGCACAACATGAAAAGACCAAGTTAAATCTCAGGATGTATCACGTAAGAGACAACACAGACTGCTGATGCAAGGGTCTGCTCACACACAAGGGCCAGGATCCAAAGAACCATGTACCCAATGGAGCTTTGAGCTTGCATTTCTCAAACAGCTGCCCTCCTCTTCCCATGTTGTGTGGTAAATTGCATTTGTGGCTTTAAAAATGCAGTTTGTGATATAGCCTGATACGTAAAGATTTTAAAAAAAAAAGTGCCTCAGGCACATCAAAAAAGAACTCTTGGGAGTAAGCTGGCCCACATTCTAAGGCAACCAAATTGGGCCCATCAGGCCCAACCTAAATTTGGCACTTAAAGTGAGATGAAAAATGGACAAGGTTGATTGGTACAGAAAGAGGAGCAATGCCAGCTGCTTCATCTGTGATTTCACACCAGTAACCTAAGAAAAGTGAGCAGGAACGATAAATAGAATGATTTCTTTAAACTACATTTTGTTTTGGTAGCAATAGCTTCTCTCTTCAGCTCCAGCACTCCTAACTATTCTTATTAGAATTAGTATTTTATTTCGCTCTTCCACCTATGAAGTTGTCTTCTCCTAAATTAGACCACTGGTCCATCTTGCTCAGTGTTGTCAGGACCAACTGGGGCCATCTTTTCTTGCTCTACCTGCTTTGAGGTGCCAGAGATGGAGCCTGGGACCTTCTGCAAAGCACGTTCTCCACCACTGAGCTACGACCCCAGCCTTCAAAGAACTCAGAAGGGCAATTATGGGTGCTGTCCCATTTTATTCTCAATAGCCCTGTGTGACAGCTTCAATTGACCCAAGTTCACCCAGTGAGCATCAAGACTTAGTGGGAAGCTGAACTTCAACTCTCTCTCTCCACTGCAGCATGCTGACTCTCTTAGTGATCTTGTTCTCTCCCTCCCTATACCACTGCAGGTATGGACACACTGAATAATGCTATAGAAAGTCTCATGGGTTCCTCTAGCAGAGAAGATTGGATGCCCGTCACCATGAATGTTGCTGATGCTACTGTGACTGTCATCAGTGAAGGAGTAAGGGACAACCTGACCTCTAATATTTCTATAGTTGAATATCTTAATAGACACTAGAATTTGGACTTGTTAACCATTTTATTTATTCAGTGCTAATTTTTTTTAACTTTTTATTCATGTCTGTTGGAGACAAATACAAGCCACCATACACAGAAACAGAACAGATTTGGGGGAAAAAATGTATGATCTTTATGGCATATTCAACTCATTCATTTATGCCATATGTCACTATTTGCTCTTTTATAAAAAATAAAATCTGCAGATGTAATAAATGTTACAACTTCCAGAAGGATAGCCATGTTAGTCTGTTGCAGCAAAAACAAAAGAGTCTTGTGACACCTTAGAGATATTTATTGTAGCATAAGGTTTTGTAGGGTAGGCTAGAGCCCACTTCAGACATACTGTATGAACTACTAGTCTCAGTTGGCCAGGGTACATGTGCACATACACAAAGGAAAAAGGTCAGTTCTGGAATACCGGGGGATACGTTCCAGCCCCCACCGTGGATACCTGAAACCGCGGAAATGGGCAAATGCCCATTTCCGTGGTTTTCAGGGGGGCCCGACCCCCCCCCCCGCGGGCCTGCGTGACCCCCATGGGCCTGCACGACCCCCCCGCACCCCCCCCGCACCCTCCACAACCCCCCCAAGCACTTACATTTAACGGAGAAAGCTTCGTTTTTTTTCTTCAAAAGCCAAATGCAGAAGGCCTTCTTACCAACAAGTCTTCGGTGCTAGAGTGTCTCAGCAACCTCGCTGAGAGGTTGCTGAGACTTTCTAGCACCGAAGACTTATTGGTAAGAAGGCCTGCTGCATTCGGCTTTTGAAGAAAAAAAAACGGAACTTTATAGAACGAAAGCTTTCATGGCCAGCTACTAGAATACAAGACACAGGCTTTATGGGTGAAGTAGCCATGTAATTAAATATAAATACAACCGACGTTTCGTCTTATTTCCTAAGACATTATCTAGGTCTAAACAGCTTGGCTGTTGGGATGGTACTGAAAACCAACTGACAGAAACGGAACTTAAAGGGAAACACAGGCAGAGCTTAACATAGATCTTAAAGGAACATCAGACAGATTCTAAAGGCAAAAGGTAGAATTAACATATATTGTTCCCTGTATATTTGTGCAATACTGGAAACCATATTTTGTCAATTAAGGTTAATAAGATTTTGCGATCTTCTTTTACTAATCTCAATTGCTTCCAGATTCTGGCGCGTTCTATTGTTAGGATCATTAGCCAGACATTTAGTCTCATTGAACAAAATACTATGGTTGGTTGTCATTGAATGTTCTACGAGAGCTGAGACATCCTTATGTGAGTGAGACATCCTCACTTAGCTCACAATTGGTGTTATTCAAATAATACCTCTGGCACCCAGGCTGGAAAGTGTTTAAACCCTAGCAATAAAACTAAATTGTAGTAACAATAATTCTTCCTACCTAATTAGAATGAAGAGGAAATTATGGTGGAGTGTCGTGTGCGGTTCTTGTCTTTCATGGGAGTGGGTAAAGATATCCATACATTTGCCTTCATTATGGATACTGGGAACCAGCATTTTGAATGCCACGTCTTCTGGTGTGACCCCAATGCGGGCAACGTATCAGAGGCTGTTCAAGCTGCTTGTATGGTAAGTGACTGCAGATGACAGTGTGTGTAAATAGGAGGGGGAGGGATCAGCGGAGGCCTCTGCCGTATCCTATCCCTCTTCCCTGGGCCTGTTGGGCCTTACATGGGCCTCCCGAATGTATGCCAGCAAAATTGCTGGCGTGCATTCGAGGAGACCCATTGGGGTGACTGGCACGTTACTCAGGGCAAAGGGACAAATGTTCCTTTACCCCGAGGAGACCACCAGCTGCGCCAGGGAGGCCCAATCCTGCTCAGGATGCAACGGATGCCTTATGTGCACCGCCACATCCTGCTACACAGGATTGGGCTGCCTGAGTAATTCTAGTTAATTTTTCAAATGTTTCTGCTAAATCCGTCACTCTGTCCAGTTCTGAACTTAGATTTTAACATTTAACACATTTGTTCTAAATATTGGTGTCAACTCTCCCTGCTTGAGAGTGTAATGCTGCCTATCATAAACTACTACATGCACAGACTGAAAGCCAGAGAAGTAGCATAGCACATCAGAGGCAAGGAAACGAGCTTCTCTTCTTTTGTAAGAGAACAATGTGTCTCTGTAGAAAGGGGACAATGGAAAGAACAAATGACAAGATTGATGAGAATAACCAGAATTCCCTGCTTCAATGCTGCTGTTCAGCATCTGCTTCCAGAATGTTTGGCGGGTATCATTCTTTAAATTTGTCAACTGCTCCCTTGGGCAAGGGAAGGCAATATTAGCACTAACATGAGAATGAACAGAGCACGGTAGTATTCAGTCCCACCACTAACATCAGATTACCGGTATACTAGATTTGGAGATTTAAAGTTTATGACAAATCTGTCGATAGCTAAGTTATTGCTTATATTTAAAAGGACGTTAAACTGCAGTGATTTTTATTGGTCTTTTTAATCACTATTAAAAAAACAGTGATTTTTACTGGTGTGCATGAATGTTGTGTCATCCACAGTGTAATATAATTGCAGTGAAAAACCATCATACTGAAAGTAAAAGGAATTACTGAAGCCATGAAACTGTATCTGTAGGAAAGACCTGTGTTCATGATCTAGGGAGTCATGCCTTAGGACAGGCCTATACAGCAAGTCCTCACTTAAAGTTGTTGATAGATTTCTGGAAACTGCAACTTTAAGCAAAACGACTTAAAACCAATTTTACTGTAGGCCAGGGGTTCTCAAACTTTGGAGGCACAGGTACCCCCATCACAGTCCAATTTGCTGAAGTATCCCCTGCTAATTAATTGCTAATTAATTGGATTAATCAATCAATTAATTAGCTAATTAATCGTTAAATAAAAAGTACTAAAAGAATTTTAAATGTGAAAAAGTCTTGTGTGTGTGTGTGTGTGTGTGTGTGTGTGTGAGACAGACAGACAGGGAGGATTGCATTTAAGTTCTAATTAACCAGTAATTACTGATTGATGCTGATAAGGGGCAGGCTCTGACGTACCCCCTGCCATTGGTCCACGTACCCCTAGGGGTACTCTTACCACAGGTTGAGAACCCCTGCTGTAGGCTAATTGATATACATAAACAAGAGTGTATGGTACATCTGGTCACAAAAACATCACCAAACTAAATAAAGACACAAAATACTTCTAACATTAAACATTGAAATAAATGTGAGCTTTCTGGGCCAAAGAAAACCCTCACAGACCTGGGGAGAAAGTTCAAACTCCACATCGGCAGTGCCCGGCTGGGAATCTATTTTTTTTTCTCTCAACAATTTATAACAAAACGACTTTAAGTGAGGACGCTGTATATCTTGTGATCCATGAAGCCACCTGCAGTTGCAGGCAGGTAACTCAAACAGGACGTTTATCAAGACTCTAAAGAGTTGCCAAGAGTGGGCTGCACTTAACTTGATGAGTTGCAAATTGTGGAGGACTTCCCCCTCAGAGGCAAATGAAAAAAACTTGTAAAGGACTAATAGGCACTGCATATCTACATGACTTAGCAGAATGTTGTCAGTGAAGCTGAAAGTACAGAGTCACACGAATAATTGCAGAACATATTTGCTTTCTTGCAGCTACGGTATCAGAAATGCTTGGTAGCCAGGCCTCCTTCACAGAAAGTCCGGCCGCCGCCGCCACCTGCAGACTCAATGACCAGAAGAGTCACAACTAATGTAAAACGAGGGATGTTGTCCCTCATTGACACTTTGAAACAGAAACCACGCCCTGTTTCCGACACACCATAGCAGCCCTGTGGGAAAATAAGGTTTCTTGAAACACCTAGCGGAAGATACAGCTGCCCCACTAAAGAAGATGAACTGATTTTTGGCCTTCCAGTTTAAATTGGTGATGCTTTGTCTTCAGAGAATTTACCCTTATCAAAAAAAAAAAAATAGACAAGCATGTTCTTTCATTCTTGCCACCATCATGTGATATGAGAAGCATGAGTATTTTTTTTTAATTATTATTTTTGCGTGGCGAGTTCACGCCATGGGAAGTGGGAGGTCAGTTTTCCAACTGTAAATATTATGAACATTACTTAAATTCACCCTTACACAAAGAAAAGAATATGGCACATCACTCCTAATGAAATAATACTAATGTCCTTGGAGTTGACCATGCCCAAATTGATACTCACCATCAGCCTGAGCTGGATTTGTCACATGTAGTCCTTAAATCCTACAGCACTTTGCCTTCATTTTAAACAACTGAAGTACATACCAAGTATTAGTTACCACTGTGTTACTGTAGTATGAATACCAAGCTTTTTACAAATGTGTTACAAAATTGCATTCATTAATCAGTTTTCCATGTTGTACATCATAGTAACCGTTTTTCATCTTTTGTGTGCAAGTTAGGGCAGGATGTTAAATATTGTCTAGGTTGGAGCTTATTTTCACTCACAAAAAACCATGTGGGAACCCAATCTGAATTGGCACGTAGAAGATAGGGGATGTCAACCCTTTGGTGCCATTTTTCAAAAATCCCCCCCCCAGCTGCTATGAGCCCCTTGAAGGTCCCATTTGCTGTAGTGAGACTTTCAGAGACCCATAACAGCTGTGTGTGTATGGTGGGGGGGGTGGATTTTGGGCAAGAAAGTGGCATAGAAATAAAGGATTTATTTAATAATGCAATTATTTAATAGCCTCAAGCTGTTTAAAGCCATGATGGTGAACCTATGACACGCGTATCACAGGTGACATGCGAGGTCATTTTGGGTGACACGGCAGCATTTCCCCCAGGGCCCCGACACACCTTATATTTTCGCAAAACATTTTACAGGCTTGTCTTAAACATTTAGGACAGGGGTTTTGGCAGACCTCTTTCAAATTATTATCTAGTAAAACTTAGCAACAAAAAAGTCACTAATTGATGTTAAATAAAATGCAATGTGTTCTATAGTTTTCAGTTCAGTTCAATTCAAAATTACTATTAAAAGTTCCGGGGGGGGGGGCATACCAGCAGAGTCAAGTTAGGCATTCTCAAAAATCTTTGACACACCAAGCCCAAATGGTTTGCCATCACTGGTTTAAAGTGAAAATGAGCCCTGAACTAGACACTGATGCATTTAATGTCAAGTCTAGTTTGGCCCTTAGGTTCAGTTCACATGTGTTCAACTTCCTACACAGGTAGTTCTTCTGTCTAGGAAGAAAATGTTTGAACAATGTTTGTGTGAACAACTTGTGGCCTGTATGTTTGTCTCAGTGCTTCTCCAAGTGCCTGGATGCTGCTCTGAGTCACCACTTTCCAGCACTGCCACATAGTCTCTCTCTCTGTAAGGTCTGCATCTTGTTCTTGCCTGAAAGTGCTGCCCGTGAAGGAAAAGATAACATTTGAAGTGGCCTTGACAGTCTGAAACTGTTTTGTTTTAAACACTAAACAGTATTTAGTTTCATTCAGAAACTGTTCAGAAAATCGTTTTGAAGGACGCATGTAGATCTTTTCATTTTGAAAAGGAAAACATGCTAACAGTAAAGCTCAAGTGCCCCTTACATATTTTTAAAAGCTGGTCTATTCTTTCATGGTGTTTTTTTTTAATCCTGATACAACTTGGAAGCAAATGTGTGTATCAGGCTTAAAAAAAAATCAAGGCACTGACCTTTCTGTATTACAAATGCATTCATACTTGTACACTAGAAAAGGCCTGTGTGCTGAAAAATGTAACGTAGGTACTTGACCAGTGGTGGTGTAGAATTGCCAGTGCATCAGTAATGGGATTTCATTGATCCAGCATGAGAAAAACCTCATCAATGAGAAGGATAAGAGACTCATACATTGTGTCTTACCATTAGTGTTGCACTAGGTACCCTAGCAAGCATCCATAGATTTTTTCCTTATTTTAATCCTGATGTTCACTGTTTCATTTCTCCCACTACACAAAAAAGACACAATTTTGGACCCTAATTTGCAGCCTTCAGAGGAGCTACATTTCTTTAAATTAAGGAATTGTATGTTCCTCTAATAGATATTATGTTTTATGCAACTGATTACTGTCAATCCTCACTACCCACGGATTCACTTATCCACGGGGAGCAGGACTGCCACTTACCTCGCCATCCGCAGTCTGTGCTTGGCTATCCCCAGCATCCCTGCAGCTATTCCTGACCTTTCTGAAGGTATCTCCAGTGGCCATTTTAAAGGCATTTAAGGCTATCCAGACATTTTTTTTAAAACCTGCAGCCATTCTGGGGCTGTTTGCTGCATCCGCAGCCTTTTTAAAGGCATTTACAGCCATTCTGAAGCTCTCCACAATGCATTAGTCAGTACACAATACATTTAAAAGGGGTTTGGATAGATTCATGGAGGAAAGGTACATCACAGGTTACAAACCTGGCTTAGAAATAGGTTTTTCTCTGTATGCCAGGGGCAACGGAGTGACAGCAGGAAACAAGTATCTTGTTGTCTGTGTGCTCCCTGAGGCACCTGGTGGGGCCACTGTGAGATACAGGAAGCTGGACTAGATGGGCCTTTAGCCTGATCCAGCAGGGATATTCTTATGTTCTTATTACAGGTAGCATCCCAGAATGCCTTGCACAGCCATTCTAAAGCTATCCGGCACTATTTTGAAGGTCTCCACTGCCATTCTAAAAGTCACCGCCATTCTAAAGGGGGTGGGGTAGCTTAGCTACCCCATCCCCTAACCCTATTGAGCCCATAGAATCAATGACATCTGCGGATTCAGTATCCGCTGGGGTTTGCAGGAACCTAATCCCCGCAGCTACCGAGAATTGATTGTACAACTTTTGAGCTCCAAAATTCCAATTAAAATGTGTCCTAGGGCAGATTCCACAACAAATTCCACATGTTGGTTCCTTCTAACTTTAGATTATACTTATGCTATGTTATTTTGGGTGGTTCTGGAATATTTTTCACATGTACTGTTTAACATTCATATAATATGTAGCACAAAGTTCACTGGCACATCTACCAAAGGAAAAGTCTTAGAAACCCTTTGCTATGAACATTCATAACCTTGCCACAATGGCAGACGTGGGGCTAGTTCATGAGTACAGAAAGTATTCAGAAGGGGCATGGATGCCAGACTTGCATTTGCACACCTGCCCCTATAGCACAGACAAACCTAATGTGAACCAGAGATTATCTCCTATGCGTGTGAGTCTACTCATATCATCAGACCACCACAAAAAAGGGTGGATGGATCACCTCAGTATCAGTTCATACAAAAAAAGTTTAAATAGAAAGGTTAGTGAGCCCAAGACTCACTTCCCTACCCTGCCACATCTACAACATGCAGTCTCATGTGAACTAGTCCATAATATCCCAACCATCTGTAACACAAAGGGTTAAGTAGAATGCTGCATGTTTTAAAGGTATGTGGCGGTTTAAAAAGGTAAAAGGCCAGTCATGGGGGGGTGGGGGTTAGAAAGATGTTAGGACTCCTTGCCCAATTATGTCTTATACAAATATTGCTTTCATTTAGGAAAACTGCACATAATTTGCCACCATTGACGCTGTGGCTACTCCCCTCCCCCCATGAACACACACACATTCTTTACATACATGTACTCTCTTCCACAGAAAGATTAGTGTGGGCAATAATTACCAGTAAACTGAGTCAGACAAGGAAAAAAGCTGGAGTGTGATACTAGTGGCAGAGGTGTCATTAGGGGTGTGTGCAGCTGGTGTGGGTCACACACCAGGTGACACCAATTTTGGTGGTAACACCATGGCTGCTGCACTGCCCAGGTGAGCAGTCCACCACAGTGAGTGGTCTTCATCAGTCAGTCCAAGTCACTTCTTTGTATACTTGTGGGCAAAGCTTGTGAGAACACGAAGAAGCGACTCGGAGCAGCCGAAAACAGCCAAGCAAGGGTGTCACCCCTCCCTGCAGGCTCCAAGGAAGAATGACACCCCCTTGGCTTTCCCGTCTTCAGCAGCTCCCCCTCTGAGCCAGAGCTGAGTCACATCTTTGCAAAAAGACATGACTTGGCTTCGGTTCAGAGCCGGAGCTGCCAAGGACAGCTGAGCACCTGATTCACCCGTCTTCGTCCACTTCTCTTCTGCCTTTGTCTCGCCGAACCGCACATACTGTATTGGTCTGAGTATAAGACTCACTTTTTTCTCCTAATTTAAGTTTTTAAACTAGGGGTGTGTCTTATAATCAGGCTGTTGTAATTTAATGGCAGTGATTTAATTAAATTTTTTTAATAGCACCAAACTTTAAGGGTGCGTCTTATAATCAGGTGCATCTTATACTGGGGACAATACGGTAATTCACGGTGATGTGATGACATCACCACATTTGACATTTTCCGACCAGTAACTTCCAGTTCGGCTATTTCTTTTGGGTCCCACAGCAGGTGACACCAAGGTAAGAAATGTCTCTGCTAGTGACTGCAGCAACTAGGAACAGCCCAGTGTAAACAGCCTTAGAAAGCCTTTCCTCCATCCCTGCATCCCACAGGTACTTCCATTTTTCCCAACATATACCAAACCTGGTGTCTGCCTTTTCACTCCCTCTCCAAGGAACAGCTGCTGCTGAGTAAAGAGTTGTGCTAATTTATCCAAATGCAACACAAGGCTAGTTTTACACGTTTATCATTTGATGACTGCAGCACCAAGTAGTGACTTGCATATGTGAATGAGTCACCATGCCACATCATCTAAGTCAACAGAAGAGCAGTGTGGGTGAGTTCACACATTCAGCTGCTTACTTAGCATTTGATGACTTGCAATATACATGCATATGTGAACTAGCTGACAATGTTTAAGATCTAAGAGGTTTATACTTCAGGTTAACAGACCAGAATAGAGTCTATCCAAAAAAATGCAGAGTTATTTAGACAACCCCTTTTTATGTTTGTAGTTAACAGACATTAGTACCTATGCAAAAGAAATGTAGGGGAATTTATCACTTGCATCAGAGAAGTAATTCTGAGAATGGCATAATGGCTCAAAGTTAGGATTCCCATAGGTTATAATTTCAGAAATGACAAGTCAGACACATTGTACGTTTCAAAGCAAGCAAATGCCAAGACTTTTCTTAGCCAAGTACCAACATTCTTACTTCTTGAAGAGATTGCCCTTTCTTGTCCTTCCCATTTTCAGAAACTGCATGCTGGCTAAGGGCACCATGCTCCTCTAAACAGGTCAGTAAACTAGTGTATACATGTTGGTCTTCTCTTTGTATTATATGGCTGTGCCCAATAATTTAAACTTGCATAGGAAACCTTAATTTGTATCATCAACCATCAGTTTGTTTTCTGAACCACAACCTCTTCACCTTCAGCAGGAAATGCAATAAAAGGAAGTTAGACATGACTGCTGAAGACAAAATGTTTCTTTTCCTAGTAGTCTTGATTAGTGCCATGTTAGGAGCTTTAACACTGCAGCTGTTTTACGTTTGTGATTGGTTCTCAGCATTTGGGTTTCACTGGCTGAGAGTAGCATCCCCATTCCTTAAAATGAAGCATTTTACATGCATCCAGAAAACTTATTCATCTGAACATTGTTTATGAACCTCCATGTACAGAGGAATTCTTCCTCTGAATACCAGATGCTGAGGATAAACTAGTGGGAAAAGACATTTGCTTTCATGTCCTACTTGTGAGCTCCCACAGGCATCAAGATTGGCCACTGTTGGAAACAGAACGTTGAACTCAATGAGCCATTTGGTCTGATCCAGCAAGGCAATTAACATGAAACCACATTTTTCTACCACGGCCAAAATGTATGTGTGGGTTGAGTGTGAAGAAATGCCAATGACTTTACTTAATATTGTAGTGACACTTCTGTTATCTATGCATTCTTTATATCTCACAAGGCAGCCATGTTCACTATGCCTTGGATGTTTCATGTCTTTTTTTTGATTAACCTGTTAAATACGCTTAAATATTTTTATTTTATTTATTCTATTTTTACTGAAATATTCTTCAATTATGTTGACATATTATCTTTATTACTGGATGCGATCTTGCAAATATATCCAGTGCTAAGTAATCTCAGTGTACTATAGGTTGCCTAAAGACAGAGGATTTTTGTAATTATTTGTAGTCACCTTTTTAATTGAGTACGTAGAAGAAAATGGCAAAATAATGTGTAAAGCTAACTTCTATTATTTTTTAAATGCAAATAGCAAGTTAGATGCTGCTCTCACAGGCCACCTCATTCATGTACTCTGTTGTAGGAAGGAAGGAGATTGTTAATCACGGTCATTTGTGATGGCTTAAAGCTTTTCTCCCCCCCCCCCCCAACCTGCAGCAGTTATTTGATGCTGCTTATTGCCTCATTTATATAAACCAATTACTATTTCTTTAAAAATAATGCTTTTCATAAAGATGAAGAGCCACCTACAAGAGGAAGGGCAAATTGCATGAAGTGGCATCAATCCTACTTCTATTACTAGAGTTCTTAATGCTAAACTTTGTGTGTAGAACTACGCTAAATTAAAAGGGGGGGGGAGGAGAAGGGCTTTTCATCTGAGTGAAAGAAAACCTGCAAAAACCACAACAAATGTGTAATTTTCCAAGTTTTAAAGCATCTGTTTATTTTTAAATAGGTCTGAAACCTATGAAAGATGGGGAAGAAATGTGCTATTTATATTTCAGGCTCAGCCTCTAGAATGTTATTGGGCAGGCATAGTTATTCTGAGTGCGAGAAGTGCGAGTGAACAAAAGTAGGTTTGATTTATTTTACTATCTGCAAGAGGGGAAAATACACCCACAGTTTATCAGCAAGAGCTCTCAGTATTAAGTGAAGTAGTTTATTTTAAAACTAAAGATTTCTTTTGCACCATTGTCCACTTTACACATTTAAATGTAATCTGTTGCAAGAATAAATTTAGCTGCATTAAGTGCTTGTCTCATTTGTCTGTCATTGTAGATTTAGTTCTTTACTCAAGAGAGAACTCAACAGGTATGCTCTTTCCTGAGGCTACAGAGCAAAGCCATGATTGCTACAAGCACTTCTGCCAGGCTGACAGCGAATCATTTACACTTGCCACAGAGATTAAAAAGTCAACACATAAGCATGGATAATTACTCCTCTATAGTTTCCAGATTAAAATATGAAAAGGCACCAATCTTAAAGAGGTGGAGAGTGTTTGTTTAAAGGAATAAATTGGAATTCCCCAGTTCAAATATCACCTCAGTCATGGATGTACTATATAAGCCATAGGAAATTCACCCGCTTTCCCTCTGCTATAAGGAATAATTATACTGGTCTACCCCTTGCAAGCTTGTTGTTAAGGATTACTGAAAAGGTACAGGAAAATTTTTGAATACTATACACATACACAAGAGCCAGGACTCTCTTTGAACAAACCCAATGGGCAGGAGTTGGTGGGATAAACATCTAATCAGAATATTTTTTTTGAACAGCAGACTATCATGTATGGCAAGCTGCTCTTAAAATTGAGGAGTTTCAACGAGTTTGCAATACAAAACCTGCTGTTTAAAGAAAAATCATACGCTCCCTTTCCATGAGCCTAAGCAGATATTTAGCTTCCCATCTATATAAACAATATTAATCCCAACCTAATACTCAATATTAGTTACCTTATGACAAAGCGCTTTTACAGATAGAATCCACCCCCTTCAAAATATGAGAGGTAGACAGTGCCAGCATCGCTACCTACTGAGATAAATGCTGGTACCAAGTTGTTGGGGGGCTTGGGACAAAGTCTGTATTGAGCCCCACATAACACACCCATGATGGCACTTTAATGCTATCCTTCCACCTGAGGGGACTGAGGCTGCCCCAGCCAGGAATGCCCTTGGCTCCACCACTGCCTCCAATCCTGTCTGAGATTCATCTTTAATGCCATCAGAGCACGCTTAAGCTTGTTTCTTTGACACCTTACTATAAGCACACTTGAGACCTCCTGATGCACACTTGTTAGAAATATTCACTGCATCTGTTAAGAGTTGAAAACAAGGCCAAGTTTTTTCCATCTCCCATCCTTCCAAAACCTTTTCAGTAACAATTTAACTGCCTACCTATTTTTCTCCTTGGAATGAACTGCCTTATGAGCTGCCTGTAAATACTGGTGCAAAAGTACAACTACTACTGCACTAAGATACTGAAGGAGTTCCCCCCCCCCCAAAAAAAAAAAAACCAGCATGTGCACCATCCAAGAAACAGATCAGAAAACAATGTTTAATTCCCCTGTTCCTGGGACAAAGTTATCACTACTCATGGAGCTCTTTATTCCCCTCTTATTAGCCTGGCCCATACCCAAAAATAATCCATGTCTGTCCCATGTTATATGACTGTCAAGCTCAACCTTGCCCCCACCCCCAAATATTTATTCCTTGGCATATATTAAAGCAGAATTTATAAAACAAATAGCCATTTCACACAGCAAGATAGGTCCATTTGTTTCCACCATGGGCGGTTTTGGACAATACTGCATACATTTGTGAAGCAAGCAAACCATTAGTACACAATATCCACCCACAACTCATATGCTAGGAGGGCTTTTCCACTTAATTGTGCAGGGTGACGATTCATCTGAACTGTCCCTCTACACATGCTGCTAATACTACTTATGGTCTGTTGTCTGTTTTTTGATGTGTTTATGCCAATAAAGGTATCTATTCTATTCTACTTATGGTGTGCTCGCTCCACAAGTGTGCAAAGTATCTAAATCTGCTCCATACGTCATTCATATTTGAAGGGCAATATTGTCAAAAGATACATACCTAGCTATCTCAACCATTTGTGGCTCTTGATCACAAGTTTACCATTTTTTTTCCAGTCTAGGACTATCCTTTGACCATTACAAAAGAATACACCATCAACCTATGATGGAAATGTAGGAACATGTTTTTACAGCAATGTATGAAGTGGCCCAAATACTTGTATGTTGCAAGTGCATCTAGACAACCTTTAGTCAGTTTCAACAGATATTACATGTGGGGAGGGAAGAAAAGACAGACTACCCTTAAGAAATGCATTGATCAGGAATTGTTTAATAGGCTTTGCTTCCATTTAACTATGCTGCATAATAGCCTGCATCTGTACTGACTTATTAGCGACGTTCAATGTCTAGCAGCAGCAGAGTGAAACCATCCAGTAATTATGCTGTCATACAAAGAAAGCCAGAACATGGTCTTGTCCATACTTCTCAACCCTTTTCATGGAGATTGCGATGTTCTATTCTTAAAGCCAAAACTTGCTAATTCTGTCCTTTTGAAAGAAAACATGTGATTATTAAACAGGCTGAAGTTTTGAAATCACTCTGCAGACACTGGAACTAATATTAGAAAGAAAAAAAACAAATAACTTACTGTTATTCAACATTCCCAAGGAAACAGAAGCCCTGGCTTTTTATTTATCATTGTAATACTAGCCTTAAAATTTCATATCTGCAAGTAGACTTGGTCAAAACATGTCTCAGCTGTATTCTAAACAATTACCCATATAAACCTTTTTACTTACTCCTAACAATATGCATAATCTAAGTGTGCATATTAAATGTATGCATTTTGACATTCAATGTTTACTGAAGCTGGATTGTAATAATTACATAATAAAAGCCTTACTACAGAACAGCCCCTCTGCTATTTTCACAGTAGCCATGGAAAGGGATATGCATCTTAATGGCCGCCTAAAAGCAGTTCCTACATAGATCTATACTTGGTGCCCAAGTGATCCTACACAGGTGGGGCTTTAAAAAAAACCATTAGAGGAATGCAAGTTTCAAATTCTGAAAGAATTATGATAAATAAGCAGTGACAAAAGGCAGTCTTCAAAGCCATGGACGAGAATGCTTAGCTGTAGAAGACGACGAGGTTTCTTTTGACTTAATCAGTTTTTTGGATGATGATGGACTAAGCAAGTCATGTGATCCACCTTTTGTTCCAACCCAGCGATAATAATAATGGTTAGTTGAAATATGAGACCGGTTCCCTTGTGGGTTGAAGTATGGCATCATTACCGGAGGCAGGACGATCTCAACAGGTTTCAAGATCATTTTGTCTTCTGATTTTGGTTTCTTAATGTTACGCTGCCTTTCAAACACCTTTTGAATTGAGGAGGACACAGTGGGAGTGTTCTTTGGCATCACAGGTAGGGATGAGCTGGAGAGAGGTTTGGTTGTTTTCTTGAGGTGAATGGAACTGTTGATCTGATTCAGAGTTTTTTGAGAGGTACTGGGAATTACATTAGACACGGAAGAGTCTGAAACACTATTGCTAGGTTTCATTTCTCGCTCCAGGAACTCCTGAATCCTGGATTGTATCACTGCCTCTTTAGTAGCAGTCTTTGGCTGAGTGACTTTGTGTTTCTTCTTCTTTTTTTCCTCTCTCTTAGATGGCTTTGCTAGATCAATACCTTCCAACAACCCTTTTGCTGCAGCACGAGCTAACACATCTTTCACTGACACAGACTCAGATGGATCTCGCTATAAGTTAAAGGAACATACATTAGCATAATCAAATCACAGTTTAAAACAGTGGCCAGTGTTATGCATCATACACAAGGGGGGAAATTCATGTTACTTGAGCATGTTTCATGACTCAAACGACTGTAGCACATTTATAGCCCAATCCTACTCAACCTGCCGATGCAGCTGTGCCAATGGGGCACATGCTGCATTCTGGGGGGGGGGCAGTCACGGAGGCCTCCTCAAGGTAAGGGAATAATTGTTCCCTTACCTCAGGGCTGCATTGCAACTGCATCGGTGTTGGAAAGTTGGTTAGGATTGGGCTGTTAGTCTCTATGTATCACTAGCCACATCATTCTCCACTGGCTAGGCATACTAGGCATTCTAGAATCACTGTACTCCAGATTTACAGAAAGTAAAGAAAAAGGATTAATCTTATCTGAAGGTCCAACATTCTTGGTTAATATCAAATATATGATATAAGATTTGGACACGAGTTCAATTTCTATTTCAGCCACAGCATTGTTTGGTGATCCTAAGCAACTCGTCTTACTCCTGTTTAAGCAGTAACTTAGCTCCGAGAACACCACGAGACTGTAAATTTTTTACACTAACTATAGAGATGTGAATTAGTTTACTGGAAGCTTCCTCCCTCTTCCCACTTTTTCAGCAATAGCCATATTCACAGCATAACTATAGCTATGTAAACTAACTTTTTCTAGAGTGTTACACTTATCCTAGAGATAGTTACCAAAATTGGAATGGGTGGCTTGGATCCCAAAAGCCCCTTACATGAGCAGAAGGTGCTTTGGCCCTCAAACTCCCCCAAGCTATACTGCAAGTCATTCTGGAGGGTTGCCCTATCCTTAGAAGCAGCTTCTTGAAGAGTTGGCGGGGTGTACAACATATGCCTTCCAGTACTGAGGCATTTCAGCAATACAAGGTGTTTAAAAAGGTGCACAAACAGGAAGGTTGTGCTAAGTCAGTGATGGCGAACCATTTGGGCTTGGTGTGTCAAAATTTTTGAAAATGCCTAACTTGACTCTGCTGGTGTCCCCCCCCCCACTTTTACTAGTACTTTGACTATTGCTACTTTTAATAGTAATTTTGAATTGAACTGAACTGAAAAACTATAGAACACATTGCATTTTATTTAACATCAATTAGTGTCTTTTTTTGTTGCTGAGTTTTACTAGATTATTTTGAAAGAGGTCTGCCAAAATCTTTGCCCTAAACGTTCAAGACAAGCCTGTAAAACATTTGCGAAAATGTAAGGTTTGTCGGGGCACTGGCATGTCACCCAAAATGACCACACGTGTCACCAATGACACGCGTGTCATAGTTTCTCCATCACGGTGCTAAGTGATGGCATCTTCTGAATCCAACAATGAACAATGGGTCATTTCACCCTGAGTCACAGTGAAGGGAAATGGTCAAGCAAAGCCTCCCTTCTCAAATGATGTTGATAACAGAAGCACTAGAAGAGCTCGCACTGTTCAGTGCTCAGAAGCAAACCACATCAGTGATACTTGCTGCACAGAGCTACCAAAAGTTTTTGCTCAGCTCAATGCAACATGTAAGACACTTCTTTCTATAATGTCTAATTATAGCACAGCAAACTATTACAAGAGTAAGCAGATTCATTCAATTTAATAGTAAAGAAAAAGATGAAACAGCTTCATTTTATTGGTGTCAACAGAATTTGGTTTTTATTTTTGTACTAGCACTTACCTCTCGAGCTAAAATAGCTATAAAACAGCTATTGGAAACGTCTGATGGCTCCAGTTTGAAAAAGTTCATTGAAGAAGCACTTATTTCTGATTTGCCACACAAAGGAAGAACAGGTGGACAAAGCCTACAGTGGACATCAACACAGGATATTGAAGCTATTTTCACCTGCATCCTCAACATTCCTTAGGCAAAATACACACATGGTCTCAGGATAGGCATTCCTTAGGCAAAATACACACATGGTCTCAGGATAGGCAGTGAACATTACAATGGTATTGGGCACGTTGTGACTAAACAGCCAATGCAGAATTACAGATATTTCTCCTGAAGTAAATACACATTTAATAAAGAACCTATATTGACAATAAAGCAGGTTTGATGACACCTCATCTCAAATCTGCAACTATATTTATTTATACTTTATTAAATGTATGAACCATTTTTCTGCCAAGGTGCCCAAAGCAATGTATAAACACAGAAATAAAAACAATCTAGGAGAAAAAGCTGGCAATGGCACCCCTCAAGATTTCTGCTTCTTTAGAGAGACTCTAAAATGGTGGGGGCATCATAGGTGGACCAGCTGAAACCTCATGTTGTAAGAGATGGCTTTTTCATACAAAAGATAAAATTATCAGCTTATGCACACTTTGTGGAAGTGCTTTTTTAAAAGACAGTTGTCCATTACCTTTTATGGGGGATGTCCTCATACCCATCAACTTAAACACATTAACACTTTGAGAATTAACATAGCCCTCACTAGAGGACAGTGACTATCTCATGGTGTCATTCACTACAGTCAGTCCTTCCTATTCGTGGATTCAGGATCCGCAGATTTGATTTACTGCGGGTCCCGGATCTATGGGGTTCACCTTCAAGACTCCATAAAAGGGGGGAAGCCCCCCAATCGCCATTTGTACCTTTAAATCGCGCTGTTTTCAAGCCTCCGCAAGGCTTCTGCAAACTGAACGACCCCCTTCCAGGTCGCACAAAGGCTCTTCCAGCCTTGCCCCAGAATGCATTCTGGGGTGAACTTAGGAGAGAAGAGCCTTCTTGTGACCCAGAAGTGGGTCGTTAAGCTTGCAGAAGCCTTGAAAACAGTATGATTTGACCACTTAAAGATAGGAAGAAAAAAGCCACCCAATCCCCATTTCTTTTTACAGGGTTTTGAAGGTGGACTCCAGTATCTGCAGATCCTTGCTATCCGCAGGGAGGCTGTAACGGATCTCCCGTGAATAGTGAGGGCCGACTGTATTTTCTTACAGCATTCCAAATACAAAATACAGAATACAAAAGCTTAGAATTCGGCAACTAGCACAAGCCACTCTCTGTCTAAAAAGAGCATCTGGCAAAGAACTCCTGAGTATTTTACAAGGCAATGAGAGCTCATGAATAATACATGTTTTAATACATATGAGTTTTGAAACAGGTTCCAAATGCATGCAGATAATCACAACGCAATCTCATTTATTTCATTATTGCTCAGTTCATGCAGTTTCTGCACAGAACTACACAAGACCTTTACACCAGAACACAATTCTCTGCAAAATTCAGAGCCTAGGACAAATTATTTTATTTAAGAATATTTTCACCCCACCTTTTGAAATAGCACTCTCTCAAGGCAGCGTAACAAAATTATATAAAACACTGATCTCTGCTTCAACCATTGGAAGCGCTGATAGAAGGGACCTGGCTGTCTGATCTCTCTCTCCCTTGGGGAAACAGCCGCAGATGGACTCAATTCTCAGGGGGGAGGGTCCAGATGACAGCTGGTCCTAATAAGGCCAATGGAATGGGATAACATATTCCAATTTTCTTTCTCCAGCTAAAGTTAATTTGAATCTCTAGAACAGAAGTTTTATATTCTTCCTGGTGCTAGAGATGTAGGAAGTTCAATCAACATGGACAACACGTTCCTCTTCAATTGCTCAAAATGTTCTATTATGCTTTTAACAGAGGACAATGTGCACAGTCAATGGGATTTTTATGATATGTTCAGCATGCAGGCCTCTATCAAATAGATCAGAATTCATAACTCCTATATAGAATAGTCTTGGATAATGCTAACAGATTGCAGAATATTGATCATACAAAAGCCAAATGGGCACTGAATATACTGCAAAACTTCAGTCCAAAGGGTCACTCAACACATTTACTTTTATCATGTAGAGACCACTTTTAGACAGACTACGCGACAGCTTTCCCCACCACCACCATGATGTGTAGCATCAATTTCCACTCCTTAGAATCTAGAGCCCATCAGGTGGATGGATGCCACATGGTGAAGAGCTAAGTTATTTCGTCACTGGCATGGAACCAATATCAACTTTTTAAAATGGTGGGCAGCTGTTCTTCCAAGTCTTTAGTCTCCCAGACTTTTCTTGCCCAACACTTGGCTAATACTGTACTGTGGCACTGCTTATTCAATACTGGTTTCCCATGATACTCCTCTCTCTACCTGAATAGAACAGCAACAGCATTAATGTGGCTGCTCTGGACTCTTCCCCCCCCCCCCCCCCCCGAGAATCTGATGCACTCAATTCAGTGCATCAGGTTTGTACATGCGGCAACTCCGGTCCAAACAGGTCCCCTTCTGCCTAATACAGCGGGCTAAGCTTATCATAGGACTCTTGGTCAGCACAGTAGGGTTCACACAGGGCAAAGAAAAGTATGGAGCTGAGATACTGCTTTTAATAATTCACACAGGTTTAGCACTAACTAGCAAATCAAGACTTGATATGTCCTACAGGAGAAAGTCAGCAGACTGAAGCACACCATACAGCAATCAGACCACAACAGGCAAAGAAGCTCTAGTCCTTTCTTTTGTGCAAAAATGTAGACAGATTCCACTTAGTAGCTTAAGGGTACGATCCTATGCCTCCTTGTGAGTAAGCCCCACCAAACAAAGTAGTACTTACCTACAACTTACATGCATACAACTGGTCTGCCCGTGAAATCAGTGGGGGCTAAGTAGCTTAAGGGTACGATCCTATGCCTCCTTGTGAGTAAGCCCCACCAAACAAAGTAGTACTTACCTACAACTTACATGCATACAACTGGTCTGCCCGTGAAATCAGTGGGGGCTAAGGAGTTTACATTTCTAGATGGTCCCTCATGCTGAAGAAACAACCCAACTTTTTCCAGCTACACAATTGCATTTCTGTTTTAGGCTGAAAAATGCCTACCCAAATCTTATGCACCGATACAGATTTAGTAGAAAATTAACTGTTTTTGTTCACTGGACTACACTGCCAAGGAGGATTCTACATTTAAGCTTAAGTATTTTCTTCACTTTTGGGTCAGAATGATCAAGCCAAGGACTGTATGACAGATACATTAAATGATACAAACCAATATAAAAACCGTTCCTTACTTGTAAGGCTGTGCCTTTGGGCCTTCAGCTCCAGATGCCAGTGCATTCTTCACAACCACTTCATTTTCTTCTGGGTAAACTGAGCAGGTGCCGTAGACAACACCTTGCACTTTACTAACTACAAGAATTCAAAATAACATATTTTCAATGAATTGTTAAAGATTGCTTGTTCAAAAACATACGGTACTTGAATTATTAATTCAAACCACAACTCACTAACTGATGCAAGGGAGTGGCAACAGGATACAGGTATCTTGTTGTCTTGTGTGCTCCCTGAGGCATCTGGTGGGCCACTGTGAGATACAGGAAGCTGGACTAGATGGGCCTTTGGCCTGATCCAGCAGGGCTCTTCTTATGTTCTTATGGTGCTAAAAAAATTAAAAGCTACTACAACCACACAAACTGGACGAACGTTCTGACCAGCCTATCACTTCAGCACCAGAAATGCACATTGTATCAGTTTACACGATCCAGTAAAAGTCGATACTGCCATGAAACTCAGACCCTTTTCTTTGCAAAGTATTGCATTTTCCACTCCAATACCAGTCCAATCCTTCAATGTCAGTACTTTTAGTATGCTTATTTCTCTAAATGCTCAGTGGAAAACAGCTCCACCACTACATACAATGCTTACTCAGAGATAGGCCAATTATCACTTAAGAAATATAGAGAGAGGTTCTTATAAATATAAGCTTAGATGTGAGATAGTACCGTGTTTCCCCGAAAATAAGACAGGGTCTTATATTATTTTTGCCTCCAAAAAAATGCAGGAGGTCTTATTTTCAGGGAGGTCTTATTGTTCCCAGCCGAGCCGGGCTGAACACACACAATCAGTGTGGCTCAATCAAGAGTTGAAGACGCAATCCCTCCCCCACACACAGCAGCAGCCGCTTCGCCCGCTCACCCTCCAACTCTCTCTCAAACACACACTGATGTGGATATAAGGCTGTGTAACTTTTCCACCACCCCTTTCCCTCCCGTTCCAACTCAACTGAAGATCTTCTGAGTGAGTGATTGCTTCTTTGCTTCCATCCGTCCGCGATCGCATTCTCCCCCCCCTTCTGAAATGCATCCCATCTCCTTTTCCAATCTCAGCCCCCAGGGTCCTTTCGCACCGGGGAGCTGCGCTGGCCTGGCGATCCCGAGAGAGGGGTGGGTTTGGCAGCATGTGAAGTGGACTCCCTGCTGATAACATGGGGGAGAGAGAGAGAGAGACTCATCCAGCAGCGCTTCCAAGCCGCTGGGAAGCAGCGCTTCCCCAGTTCAGGCTTCCCCCAGCGGCTCGGAAGGCAAGCGGAACCGCTCCTCTTCGCCCGGGAAGTTGGCGAAAGTGACAGAAAGTTGGAGTGAACAAGCACGTGTGCGCGCGCACACGCACACACGCTTCTCTGCACATACAGAGAGAGGGAGAGGAGGAGGAGGGGGCAAGTGCAGAGAAGCGCCCGGGAAGTTTATGTCAAGTTAAAAGCCAGGTCCCTCCCTCGCAAGCCAGAGAGAGGCAGAGGAAAGGAGGAGCACAGGATAAATCCAGGGCCAGCAGGCAACGTGGCTGCAAATGGACAAACTGCAGCGCCAGGGAAAGAAAGGCAGGAGGTAGCAGCAGAACAGAGGGGTCTGGAAGGCAGCTCCGGGCAGGAGGAATGGAAATCACGGGGAGCCATGCTAGGTCTTACTTTCAGGGAGGTCTTATTTTGAAGGAAACACGGTAGTAGATTTATATTATATACCCAAACGTTCTCTTTCAAACTTCAGTGCACAGTCTAGGAGACGAGAACTTTCCTCCTCCTCCTAGGGGTTTACTATACAATGGGAGATGTTAAAGGTTTAGAATTACACAGACAGTAACATTACAGTCTAATTTTTAAAAGTTAGACAAACTTACACTGCATTGCATGTGTTAATTCTTTAAGTTGCTGTTGAGCAAGAGTACTAAGTTTATCTTCTGCTACAGATCCTTGAGAGAGGTCTCTAAGTAATTCTGCATCTACACAGAGAAAGAATGCAATCAGAAACAACAAAACTAACAAAGTTGTCCAAGGATAACTTTTGGCTGAAACTTTGAAATACCATATTTCTTCCATTCTAAGGCGCCATTGATTCTAAGGCGCACCTTTAATTTTGCTACCACCAGTAGGGGAAAAAATCCTGGGGAAAAAAATTATGTTCAAATTGTACCCCAAAACACCGCCTTACTTATTACCGGGGCTTATGGGGGGCTTCGGGGAGGCCTGCACGACCCTCTGCAGGCCTCCCCAATCTTCAGTTCAGCAAAAAACAGCTATTTGGGGGCATTTCCGGTTTTCGCGAAAACCGGAAATGGCCGAAAACCGCTGTTTTTCGTCAAACTGAAGATCGGGGAGGCCTGCAGAGGATTGCGGAGGCCTTCCCGAAGCCCCCATAAGCCCCGGTAAGGAGGTGGCATTTTGGGGGTACAATTTGCACACCATAGATTCTAAGACGCACCCCCTTTTTGAATTGCTAAATTTGGAAAAAACGTGCATCTAAGAATCGAGGAAATATGGTAAGTACACGAAAACTATACCAAAACATTCCCATAGTTCAGTGGTTCCCAAACAGGGAGGCGTGGCTCCCAGAGGAGCCATGGAGAGCCACTGAATCCTCTCGGAAAACAGTGCAATGCCAACTCGCAGGCATCAACGTAATATAATGGGGAGCCGCGGTCAATGGTTGCCAATGGTCAAGGGAGCCACAGAGAAACACTTTGGGAAACACTGCCATAGCTCCCCTTTTTTTAGCACCGGTTTTGTGACATTCTTCAGCAGTGATGTCCCTCTGGTGACTGCCATCTTTTCTCTCTCACACACACACACACGTCCCCAGGAACAATGCTACATGCTAACACAGCAACATTTCCAAGAGACTTAAGAGGGGGGGAAATGGTGGCTGCCACCCACCTAGAAGAGCAGTGCCACCACCATTTAGGCCCTCCTTCCCCCCCCATCACTGAAATGTCCTCCTATTTCACCACTTGCATATGGAGCAATGAAATTAGAGGTGGGTAGGGCATATCACCTCAGCTCCAAAATAACTACTTGCAATGCGAATGTGCCTGGTAGCAATTTATTTCTTCCTGGAAATCACAACCAACATTGCATTATGGAATAGAAGGCCTCTGCAGAGGAGAGCAAGTAGTTCATGGTTAGATTACTCTTTGTTGATGTACACCTTGGACTTCCTTCCAGAGCTTCTCTCTCCATATAACGGTTGTCATATTATTTACCAGGGATTATTTACATAAGACCATCAACATGCCCAGCATTTTACAAAACAGAACAGACTCCTGCCCTAAGGAACTGACAGTCTAAAAAGATATGCAACAGGTCTGTAAGAGAATCCAGAGAGACTGGATTTTCTCATTAGGTTATGTATTAAAGCAAAAGTTGGGTGAACACAGATCAAACTTTCTATTTTTATTTCAATCTAAGAGTCGGGTTTGTAAAGGTTACAAGAAGAATTACCTTCATGCTCTTTCAGAATAAATTCTATTGGATTGCTAACACCAAGGCCTGAACATCGAGGCAGTAGCAAAATAACTTTAACTTTCTGCAACTTGTGATCAGTTGGTTCAAGGTTCGTAAAATCCTCATGTAGAATCTCAATATCTCAGGGGAGAAAAAAACAAACAAACAATGAAATCTAGAAGTTGGGACAATTTAGAACTAATAAGTCAACTGAACATTGGGGTTATACATTCAACATATGCAGCTTCATAAAAGTCATTTCACACATACAGAGAAAATATCAGATTTTCAGCAGGTAATTTAGAAGTGTTCAAATGTATTGGTCAATATCCTAATACAGTACAGCTATAGGACGCTCCCTGCAAGTAAGATATTCTTATATAATTAATACAAAATGTTCCACATGCTCACTTTTACATTCCATCTTTGTAAACAAATCCTTCAATTCCGTTTCCTTTGCCACCGACTTTACTCCACATACAAACACTTTAGAACTCTCCTGATTCGTCAGTACTGACATATGTGCCAGAGTGAGCCATGATCCCATGTGTGCTACTAATATGTCATCATCCATATTTAACAAGGCCTTCACAGAATGTACAGCAAGGTTCCGGGAGTGATCCTACAGATAAACAGGAACACTGAATTAACAATTACAAGGGTTATCTTCAAACAACTCCATTAGTAAAGCTCGTTCTGTTCAACAGGACTAGCACCCCAGACCACCAATATCCATGTTCTTGTTGGAGCACGTTCCCTGATGAAACTGGTTTTGCCCCCAGAAGGTGCACTCATTACTCAGTTGATAACTACGATCCTAACAGACTGCTTCTGAAACACTGTGCAGAGGCCGCCCCACATCATTTGGGCAAATTCAACCAAACATTTGCCACATGAAGTAGCTTCTACTTGCTTGATTTTCAAAAGTCAATCTCTGTGGCTGCTTGCATGTGTGATTTATACCAACATATGCAAAGCAAGTGCTTCCACTATGAAGAAAGTGTGGGCAGTCTGCACTGAAAGCTAGGACCACAGGGGAGGCAGGGCGGGGCCCCCCCAGGAAACCATGGAGCGGGTGTTTGCTCCTATCCACGGTTTCAAGTATCCACGGACAGGCCTGGAACATATCCCCAGCGGATATGGGGGGAGTACTGTATTTTTTTCTACATAATAAATATTTTAACATAAAATAGCATAAAACAGGCCAGCGGGTGGCACAGCGGGTTAAACCGCTGAACCATAAGCTGTCGATCGAAAGGTCGGCAGTTCGATTCCCGCGACGGGGTGAGCGCTCGTTGCTTGGTCAGCTCCTGCCAACCTAGCAGTTCCAAAGCATGCCAATGCGAGTAGATAAATAGGTACCGCTTGCGGGAAGGTAAACAGTGCTCCGTGTTCCAGCTGCATGCTACGCGCTGCGGCAAGGAGAGTCATGCCGGCCACATGACCACGGAGGCGGCTTCGGACAACACTGGCTCTTCGGCTTTGAAATGGGGATGAGCACCACACCCTAGAGTCGGACATGACTGGACTTAATTGTCAGGGGATACCTTTACCTTACTGTATTTTTTTCTACATAATAAATATTTCAACATAAAATAGCATTCCGATTAATGTGTGCTACCTTAGATACTGAAGACATGGTCCAAATATTATATACTTTCTTCTAGGGCGAGGTTTTTCCTTTTCCTAACAATAACCTGTGTCCACAGAAAATGCAACCCTTGCCAAGAAGAACCAAAGAAATCCACATCTCTTTCATTAACTAAAAGCAAAAGGAGTCTGATCTTCTAGTGTGATGTTATATCTATGTGGTTCACAACCAAATGCAATAATTTATTGTTTGAGTTTTCCAGGTTAACAATGGATTAATCAATAGTAGATGAACAAAGGAAAAGTCAGCAAGAAGAAATGATAGTTACCACAACTAACTCATTCACAAGAAATAAC
Organism: Plestiodon gilberti rubricaudatus; assembly: GCA_026170595.1. Lineage (NCBI taxonomy): Eukaryota > Metazoa > Chordata > Lepidosauria > Squamata > Scincidae > Plestiodon > Plestiodon gilberti. The sequence goes on along the minus strand of JANXHW010000005.1, from coordinate 73,671,552 downwards.
TACGGAACTGCGCAGAACCTGGCCAAATAGCAATTCAAAGACTTTTCAATATACCCCCAGATTAGCCTAGTCTAGAACTTAATTGAATGCCAATTTGATAACAGCACAAATCTAATTCTGTCAATAGGTTATTTAGTAGCTGGATTCATTCATAATTAAAAAAAATCTATCATGCCACTTTAGAAAGAATGCAAGGAGAGGTCCCTGCAACAAGAGGTGTACAATCTAGATAAGGGGTGGGCAATTAATTTTCCTAAGGGGCCACATGAAAAACTGGGACTGTTGTGGAGGACCGGACCAATAAACTGAACACCCCCTCAGTGGCCCCCTCCGAGGCGCCCGCATGCCGCCCGGCCATTCTCCTACTTTAATTAGCTGCTCAGTGTCTTCCTTGCAACAGATGCTATAAGCAGCAGCTAATTAAGGTAAGAGAATGGCCTGGGGGGCAAGTGGGGGTCATTATTTTACCATAAGTAGCTGTTCCGTGTCTTTCTTTAAACCTCACGCGGGCCAGTCAGGGACAGCCAAAGGGCCAGATGTGGCCCTGGGGCCGTACAACACTATTGACTACAGATACAATAGAGGAATAGGAGGGAAGTAGAGGCAGCGGGTGGCGCAGCGGGTTAAACCGCTGAACCATAAGCTGTCGATCGAAAGGTCGGCAGTTCGATTCCCGCGACGGGGTGAGCACTCGTTGCTTGGCCAGCTCCTGCCAACCTAGCAGTTCCAAAGCATGTCAATGCGAGTAGATAAATAGGTACCGCTTGCGGGAAGGTAAACAGCGCTCCGTGTTCCAGCTGCATGCTACGCGCTGCAGCAAGGAGAGTCATGCCGGCCACATGACCACGGAGGCGTCTTCGGCTCTTCGGCTTTGTAATGGAGATGAGCACCACACCCTAGAGTTGGACACGACTGGGCTTAATTGTCAGGGGATACCTTTACCTTTTAGAGGCAGGGTAAACGAGAAAAATATGCCATACAGATACTGTGTTTTTGTTTTTTAAAGGGGATTTGAAGGAAGTGAGAGGAAGCTTCACACGAGTGCCCTGAGAGGCACCTGCAATAATTACAGGAAGAGGTATGTGAAGGACCAGAAGACATTTGGACAGTTGTTGGTGACTGAAGTGAAGGAGCAAACATCACAGGCAGAAGAGTAATGGGATACAAGAGCCAAGATGTAGGGAGGGGAAAGGCAATGGAGGTCCTTCAAGGCAAAGACAAGGATCCAGAAGCAGAAAGGAACCCAGTGATGGGATTAAAGAAGGGGTGTGATGTGGTCAACGCGATGAGAGAGGCAAAGGATTTTGGCAGCAAGGTGCTAGATAAAGATGGAGCCGAAATGAGACAATGGATGATCAAAGAGACCAAGGCTGCAATAGTCAAGGTGAGAACTACTGTATTTCTTCAATTCTAAGACGCATGTTTTTTCCCAATTAAGCATTTCAAAAAATGGGGTGCGTCTTAGAATCGAAGGTCTCCAAAAAGCACCCCAAAATGCTATCTTCTTACTTACTGGGGCTTGGGGGAGCTTCAGGGAGGCCTGTGCGACCCTCTGCAGGCCTCCCTGATCTTCAGTTTGGCAAAAAATGGTGATTTTCAGCCATTTCTGGTTTTCGCGAAAACCAGAAATGGCCAAAAATCGCTGTTTTTCGCCAAACTGAAGATCAGGGAGGCCTGCAGAGGGTCGCACAGGCCTCCCTGAAGCTCCCCCAAGCCCAGGTAACGAAGGAAATGGCACTTTCTGGCGGGGCCAGAAATGCTATGCAAAGGCAGTGCACTCAGTCGTCCTCAGCTGGGGAGAGTTGGTGCTGAGCAGGTAGATTCAATGAAGGGAGGGGAGTCTTACAATCGATGGATTTTTTTTCCCCCTGCTGGTGGTACTGAAAGTAAAGGTGCGCCTTAGAATCGATGGCGCCTTAGACTCGAAGAAATACGGTAGATTTTTTTTCCCCAAGGAGGCAAAGACAGACCTGTGTTCTTGGAATACTGTAAAAGGAGAGATTGAGAAGAAATAAAGCATTTGCAACACTGACAGACTCTGAAGTACAGTATTACCTTAGTTTGTAAGACCGGATTAGAACATCTATTTCAGATATTCATTAACTCACCTGCAATGAGAGCTTGTAATTAGTGAACAGTTCCAAAGTAAGTAGCTGTTCTTTAAGAGTACAAGGGAAAATAAGTACATCTTCACAGTGTGTATCCAGGCAATATGTATAACCATCAAAATCGGACACCGATTCCACTCTGGAGAACCCTTCCTTCTGCAAAGTACTGTGCACTTCTTCAAGGCTGTTGCATAAACACAATATGGAGTACTGAATATTAAAGAAACCATTTCCTCATCCTCTGCATTTCTGCCTGAAAAACTAACAGTAAGTTTGCAGTTGCTCCCCTTGTTGCATTTCCATTACATTTAATTTATTCTACTCTTTGTCATGTGCCTTGGTACACGTTTCCCGTACAAACAAGTTTCCTCACCTTAGGACTTATATGCATACTTTTAAGACAGATACTTAATATGCACAATTGTGCACCATATGAATGATATGATGTACAAAGGGATGCACCGGGGAACACCTCCATGGAGCTGCTTAAACAGGCCACTGCACAGTCTGAAACTACACCTTCCACTCCTCTTCCCCAGGTGACTCACTGGCAAGAACAGCCAGTCCCCAGAGCATCAGATGGCTGCTGAGCCTGAAGACAGATCTATATTTGTAAGACCAGAAACAAACCCTCCAGAGGAACAGTCTCTTTGAGGATGACCCCCAAAGGAGGCAGCACTAGGCATTTGGTGGCAGTGGCTTTAGGCACGTATAAAGTACCAGCCCAACATCCCACCCACTAAACTACAAATACCATCATACAAAATGTTCAGGATTTGAGAAAAGATAGCACAACCCATTTTCAGTATAAGCATACGTTAGAATAAAATAAGCAATGCAACTCTGAGGGAAGAGAAATGTTTTAACATACACGCACTACACTAGTGAGCTTTTAGCCTCACCTTATCTTCAGAGTGTTTACCCATGTGTACAAGGGCAACGCAGACGCCCTCTGTTCTTGCCTCCGTATTGTTTCTGGCAGAATGTGTTCTAGAGAAAGAGCATCATGCTTGATTCGACATCTTGCTAAAGCAGCAGCCAGTTTAGTCTTAAAACTATAATCAAAAAGCAAGCGATAAGTCTTTGAAGGAACAAGAGAAAGTTTTATTCCATTATTTTACCTTATAACAGTAAGTCCTGCCCCCTATCAATCAGTTATGGGATTACGTGACAGGGCAATATAATTAAGAGCTCCGTCCCAAGGTACTATGTTGCATCAGAGGCCTTTTCACAGCGGGAAATGAGCCTAAATACCAAGTCATTTATTGCATATTCTATAGAAATATTATAAAGCTTTTTAAGTACTCAGAAGTGTTGTTCAGGAATTCTCAGCAATTTTTACAACAGACAGAAGGTATGCTTGCATCATCATCCTCACATTGCAGATGGAAAGCTGAAGTTCAACGCAGAGTGGCTTGTGCAAGACCACCCAATCAGCTCATGGCTGAGGTAAGATCTATACCATGGACTTCTCATCTCCCATATATTACACCTGTTACTTGCAGAGTCCTATTCCTACATATTCTCCATTTTTCATATAAGAGTAACTTCAAATGATTTCTGCATGCCACACCTTTTGTACACACTTATTAACAGCACAATCCTAACTAGCACAATCCTAACCAACTTTCCAGCGCTGGTGCAGCCGCAATGCAGCCTCGAGGTAAGGGAACAAATGTTCCCACACCTTGAAGAGGGCTCCATGACTGCCCCTGCACTGCAAAATGCAGTGTGCACCCTGTTGACATAGCTAAACTGGCACTGGAAAGTTGGTTAGGATTGCGCTATAAATGTAAAAAATGTCTACATTTTTACTCTGGTCAGGATTCAAATGCACAATGTTTTTTTTTGCTTTTATACCAGATTAAAAGATAGTCTTCCAAGGATTAAATTTTTAAAAACCACAATCACCCACATTCTATTGTTCTAACTATAAATCAGCAAGCTTAACTAATCCATTTATGAACCCAGACACGCGATTTCACATCCAACGGTTACATATCAAAACTGGTTACATGAAGAGCATCCATGTATTTTTTTAAGCTTATATACCTGTATAGATAATTATCAACTTCTTGGACTTCTGCTATTGGTTCTTCATCGTCAGTATTATATCGAGGTTCAAATTTCCGATCTTGGAGATCATATAGCATCACAACCGCTAGACTTGTCAAGTCATCTGGCTGCAGGAAGATGGTGCCGCCATATAGAAAGGAAAAAGATTTAACACTGAACACACAGCAATTCTTCCCTTAATCTACCTTCAAATGGACAAGAGGATCATATGCAATAGAGTTTAAATGAAAATAGTTCAGATGTTATAAATTGACAGAGAGCCGAACATAACAGGCTTTTTTTTGAACCCTTTCTTCAAAATACTGTAAAGTGTTAAAATTAAAGCCATCCCCTCCATTTCAGATCCACTAGGTCTCAATAGACAGATTTTTCAAGACAGCTAGCTGCATAGTAACACCTTCCTTGTACAATGTACAGGGCACTTTACATACAGCGAGAAGACACATCCTGTCCTGAAGGCTCACAATCCAAGGGAGACACAATACAATGGAGACAAAGGCAGAGGGAAGAATAAATGATCATTTCTAGTACACTTACTTCGGTTCAGTTACAGTGTAGTGTGGAGACCAGGGGGCCAAGTGAAAGGTTTCCCAGAAAATGGAGTTTTGAGGAGGGATTTAAAGGAAATAAGAGATGGCATTACAGAGATGATTCCAGGCATAAAGGTGCAATGGGGGAAAAGTGTGGAGAGCATGAGGGCACAAGACACCCAGGCAGCCAAGGGTAGTGGAGTTAGACGAGTGAAAGTCACAGGTAGGAATATATTGGGAATATGAGAACAGGAAGGTAGGTGTGGGGAGGAAAGCCATGAAGCAAGGATTAAACGCTTGTACAAGATTCAGAAGTGGACAGGAAACCAGTGCAGAACTCAAAGAGGGACATGACAAAGAGTGAAGTAACCGACGTGTAAAGTCTAGTAATGGTGACTTATTAGAAGACGGGCATTGCGATGGACTAGATTGAAATGGGCTGAAAAACAGATGTTAATATAACATGACATAAGACCGTGTACGGTCCAAGAACCAAGAATCACTTGGGCGAACGGCTGCCCAATTCCAAAGGTCAAATAAAAGACTTCCAAATCTAAAATATGCACCCCACTCAAGAGCAAAATTAGACATTCAATTGCATTCACACATTACCACTAGATTTCTTAATCCACCAATGAAACTATCCTGACTGCTGTAACTATCCTAACTGCTGTAGAGTCCTCACTTCACTAGTGGAAGTGAGACTTGCAACCCAGTCTTAAACATGCCTTCTCAGAAGTAAACAGGCTTAGTCGATGGACTTTTCTAGCAAGGATTCTTTTAATTCCAACTGTAAAGCACAATCCTATGCATGTCTACTCAGAAGTCCGTCCCATTGCATTCAATGAGGCTTACTCCCAGGAATGAGTGCATGCGATCGTAGCCTAAGTCTGTGCTCTCCACAGAAACTGGATTAAATGGGACATGCAAAGAGTTTTCCAGTGCAATCCAATCTACTGCTACACCGGTGCAAGGTTACACAGGATTGTGCTGTTCTTCTTGCAAATAAACGAGGTTGGAGATTGTGTACTTTTTGAACAGTTACCAGGTATATTTAGACATTTAGACTCAGCTTGTACTACACAGTAAACACAAAGTAGGGGGAAACAGAAATTATTATCCATCAATGGAGTCAAGTTTCTGCATGTGCTAAAGTAGTTAATACTGGTAGCTCTTGATTCACACGGTCTTAATTTGCATGCTTTCAAAATAGTGCGAACTGCAAATTAAGACTGAAGTGTGATTCGCGAGGGCTCATTTTTGAAATAGCACATTTTTTCAGTGAGAGACTGTGCTACTGAGGCAACTGGGCAAGACTGGAGGAGACACCAGCTGCCGACTTGATGAGGCTGGCAGCTTGATGAGGTGGCTAAGAGTGCAACACTCTTAAGCAGCCAACAACAGCATACGATTTATGAACAATCTGTGAATCCACATGAGGTAAGCTCCCCACTGTTGTGGGCTAGAAAGCAAATGGATTGATTAGTTGCTGTTAATCAACTGTTGCTAATAAGAGGCTTCTTGTAATTCTAGCCAAGGTAGTTTTACATTGCATATACAGCTGGGCCCCCATATCCGCTGGGGATATGTTCCAGGCCCCTCCGTGGATACTTGAAACCGTGGATAAGAGCGAACACCCCCTCCATGGTTTCCTGAGGGCCCCCCCACCCTGCCTCCCCTGCAGGCAGGCATGCTTGCCCCCCCAGCTCTTATTTTTCTTTCAGCAAGCTTTGTTTCTTCCTTAAAAACAAACAGAGAAGCAGCATCCATTGCAGGCAAGTAGAACGAGACTAAGTCCTAGAGAGGCTCTGCAAGGTTTCTGTTAACCTTGCAGAGCCTCTCTAGTACTTAGTCTCGTTCTACTTGCCTGTAATAAGCAGCCAAAGGCTGCTTCTCCTGTTTCTTTAAGGAAGAAACGAAGCTTACAGGGGAAAAAGTAAAAGCCTGGGGGGGGTCCCCATGATCCGTGGATAACTGAAACAGTGGATAGCGAATCAGTGGATATGGGGGCCCACCTGTACATTATTGTGACACCACTGGGGAAGATTTAAGGCCCTCGACATCGGTGGCCTCACTATCCCACTCCCAGGAGCCTCCTTCCATAATTGCCATCATCAACGTAAGTGCTCACTGACTTTTCCCCTAACCCATACCAATCTCATTGTTTCCTATGGGAAAAGCAGCTTTCATTTACACATTTTTTACATATATATGCAACATTTTCCAGGAACATAACCCCTGCATCAATTGAGAGCTGCCTGTTCTCATAAGTAACACACAAGATGCAACCCATTTACCAATGAACAAAGACCATCTTTTCATACTTACTGTATACGGTAATGCACTTACTGTATATGCAGATAAGCAGCATTAACTTTTCCCTATTATAACTTGTTATTTATATAACCAGTTAACTGCATATCACAGTTGTCACTGTACTTCATCTAATATTATTAGATAACGCAGTGAAATGTTACCTAGAAGGATATGCAAAATTTATATAATACTAAAGACAAGATACAGGGGGGCCGCCGTATCCACGGGGGATACGTTCCAGCCCCCACCGTGGATACCTGAAACCGCGGAAAGGGGCAAACGCCCCTTCTGCAGTTTTCAGAGGCCCCCCGCGGCCCGGCGCCCCTTGCCACACCCTCCACAGCACCCCCAGGCACTTACGTTTAGCCGGAGAAACATCCGTGTTTTTCTTCAAAAGTTACAAGTGTGTAGCTGCTTTGCAGGCTTGACCAATAAGACTTAGGTGATAGCTAGAGTCTCAGCAAGATTGCTGAGACTTTAGCTAGCACCTAAGTCTTGTTGGTCAGGCCACTTAGGCTAACACAGTACAACACATTATAATGGACTACTGGACAAAAGGAGCAAATGCTCTTTACAAAAAATTACTCACGATTGATTGCATTGGGTAAATGCCACTGTCTATCAATATATTTTCAAGAACATCTTGATCTATGAAAGAAAAAGGAATACGGTAGAAAGCCGTTAAGACTGCAGAGTTTGGAATCTTTGCACAGATCAGCAATGGTTAAACATTCTAAAGCAAGTTCTGAAAAGAAAAGTTCGTGAATTAAAAGCAGGATCTAGTCTTGGTGCCAACAGGTTTTTAATTCCACATAAGAGGTTCAGGATCTTCTGCATGTCCTCTTATGGTATACAGTACTTGTAACTTGATTACAAGAAAGCAAAAATGTACAGCTGTCACCAACCCTCAAGATTCAGTTAAGATATATGATAAACTGGCTATTTAATCATGAAAGATACATACTGGACTCATGGTATTTAACAGCGTAATGTTTATAGTGTAATGAGTAAGCAGTAGGTATGCATCAAGACAAGTTATGGGCTTGCTGCAAAATATTCTACAAGTATGTCTAATTTTTAAAGCTCTTCCAAAAAGGAACATTAATTTCTTCAGTGTACATGGCGCACTATCAAAACACGAGACTCGGAAAACTGTACAGGACAATAGAACATACTTAGAAGTTATCAGCCAGAAAAACCTATGGATCACTGACTTGTCACATTTCTCAATATACCTGTCAGTCAGGGTGCAAGTTCAAAAGCCATTGCACAGTCAAACTGAAAGATTATCGGCATCAAAGAAACTGACTCCCCAAACTCATGCTGCCATCAATTCAATGTATTTTAAATGTCTTACAGCACAATCCTATGCATGTCTACTCAGAATTGTCCTATGCATGTCTACTCCCATTGTGGTCAGTGGGGCTTATTCTCAGGAAAATGTGTATAGGATTGCAGCCTTAATTGAGTTCTGGATCAAAAGATCACAGTCAACAGATTTTCAAGCTTTTCTACGCATTTCATTATTTTAAGCGAAATAGGATATGAGGATTCAGAAGCCATGTAAGAGATTAAAAACTTTAAAAAATTGTCCAGACGCTTGAAAGACCAATTAAGAGCACATACACAGTTAAAAGGTCTCAAAAGTACCAAAACAATTTTTTTTACGGTTAAAAAGATCCGACGTTTCCTCATATCCTATTTCGCTTAAAATCGTACCAAGCCATGAAAATATCCACTCTATATTTCATTATTTGTCTGTGGTCATGACGTTAGCAGCTGCATCAATCCGAAAAGAAGCATAAGACAGGTCAGCAAACAGAGATTTCCCCCTCCCCTCATCATATTCTTCGCAGACACCAGTCAGATTCACAAGCTTTATGTATGGGACTGGTGGTAGAAAGAGGCACACATAGCAACTGCCACGTCTGATCTTTACCACAGTTTAGGGTGCCCAATTCAACATGGGTCAGGTAGCCATTAATTAGAAAGATTGGTTTCAGTAGGTATGGCATCTCCTGTTGCGGCGCTACTGCGGAGGCAGAATTTGCACCTGCCAAGATTCTCCCTCTTATGCAACTGTTAAAAAGCACAAGAGCACTGTTTCATATGCAATATAAAAACTCTGGAAGACTAATAGGCTTGGAGAAACGGTCTCCACTTCTTTTGTGAATTGCCAAGCATGTGGAAGTCAAGCTTCAGTACCACAACCTTCACAAGCAAGAGGTACACATCAGTTTCTGTTACTGCCCATTCTGACCTGTTGCCTACTGTACAAAAATAGATGAATACAAAGAGTCAATTTGTAAGAAATAGTTTAAGGTATATAGGTCCTTAAGGCAACAATCTCAAAATAAGAAAGTTGCTTAATATCATGGCACGTACTCTCTGGTCTAAAAAGAAGCCTGTCCCGGGGGGGGGGGGGGGGAGAGAAGAGGAGAGCACAAGGCAACAACATTTGCCAACTTGTTCTGATGCTCCAGCCAAAGGATACCTGAACTTGTTAATACCTCTTATCTGAGACACGTTTGAAGGGAAGTATTGTCTTCTTGCCTTTCAAAGGGTCTTCTGGATCATTATTCTAAGAATGATAAGGCCCCAGCAACTACAGAACTGTTTTAGGATTTTTAGAGTCATGAGGGCACCTACGGTGCATTGATTTTTCTCTATTTAAGCAGCACTTTATATTCTATTGCACCCATGAATGTGTCTTATCACTGCAGGCCAGGAATGGTTTCTTGCCCCTGCCTGAATGAGACACACCAGTATCACCATATTTTAGGTAATTCCCATGGAGTCCGACAGCCTCCTTTCACTTTTGCATGCTGATTCAGACATATTTCTCTCGGTTCAGTAGGTTGCCAGAGTAACCCACTCACCCCACCTTCGTTTCCTATTGAAATCCCATAGTGCTTCAACAGTCTGTGTACCTTTCACCAATGCTTGACCTTCTGGGAGATAAAAGCGCACACACACACGCACACACACGTTGATAAAAGAGAAATGTCATTTTACCAGAGGTGTAATCCTTGGGTTCCCTGTCAAATGAATGAGGAAACATAGGCCATATAACACAGAATGTTCCAATCAATGCATCTACTAGGACAGGTTCATAAATAAATTGTACAAAGCAAGAAAATGTGCCAGTTTGCTTAATATGTATAGGTCAGAGGTTCTCAACCTGTGGTACGGGTACCCCTAGGGGTACGCGAACCTCTTGCTGGGGGTACACCAAGCCCTGCCCCTTATCTGCCCCATCAGCAGCTAATTAAGTGTTAATTAACATGGATTTTAAATTGTAATTATTTTCGGAGCCCTTCTGTCTCCGATTTTAGTTTTGGGCTTATTTTTGTACTTTGGAAAACGTACTTTGGGGTGGGGGAGGGAGGAGCTGATTTTGGGAAGTGTGACTCGGAGAAAAAGAGATCCTTGCATCTCTCTCTCTGTGTGTGTGTGTGTTAAATAAGACATTTTTTCACAATTAAAATTGTTTTAGTACTTTTTATTTAACGATTACCTAATTAATTAATTGATTAATCCAATTAATTAGCAGTTAATTAGCAGGGGGTACTTCAGAAAATTGGACCATGATAGGGGGTACCCAGGCCTCCACAGGTTGGGAACCCCTGGTATAAGTTATATTAGTGATGGCCTGCCAGTACATGTAGGTTTTCCCACTTATTACCTTCCATATCTTTCAAGTGGGTTGTATAAATACCCCTGCCTTACCTCAATGTGGCAGATAAGCAAAGACTAGGGAGCTATTCTCATTGGACACGGAATGACTACAAAGTAAGACTAAAAGATGTGTTTGACACTAGAACTGGGAATTAAACTATGCAATTGTTTTGAGAAATACAGGACTAGAAGGTTTCTTAAGACTTTTGACAGAGCTGAAGTGCTTCTACTAAGTAAAGCCCAGAAATGCCTGGATTGCAAACAAACCAAATATTAGGATGATGGAAACAAATACGTGGACCAGACCGAGACTGAAACAGATGTGCAGAGGATAAAAAGGTACAAAACAAATTATGCTAGGGTTACAAAATTATCACCATCACCCAGCTCACCTGGGATGAGTAGCAATGCCCCCCCCAGGCGAGTATCCAAACATCATCCTATTATTGCTGTAAGCCCTTGGCTGATCTCACACAGGTAAATGAAGCCAGGACCAAAGCATCACCATTTTAAGCTGCATGCAAAGATTTTTCCGTTTCCTTGTTGCCTTGAAGGCAACCGGTCTTTTAAGGAAGGGAAGGGACACATGTTGGGCAATTGTGAAAGGGACATATTGCCAAAGGGCAAAATCTAGTCCTAGAAAGCAGATAACCCCAGGAAGTCGACTGTCCTCAGCTGGGGGCTTACAAATATGACCTACTATTCTCCCTTGGTTGCTTTGGCAGAAAGAAGCCATCCGACACCGTCATAGTGCCCGAAAACTTTGTTTGTGTTTATTTTCTTAAACACGCAATCTTAATGTTGTATAGATCAGGTACACAAAAAATCACTCTAAACGCAGAGGCGCAGAGGCAGTGCTACACCTCCCGTGGGGGGGGGGCGCCGATGAGACTCCCGTGGGGGGGGGCGCCACATGACATCACAAGCCCCACCCCTGGGGAAGACAGACAGACTTTCTACTTACATTTTAGAGCACTGAAAGCCAGTTCATAAGACAAACGCTGGAATTGTTCATCTTTAAAATCTGGAAGAGCCGGCAATGGCCCATTCCCATATTTTACTAAAATTTTATCTTGAGGCTTTTCATTCCGAATGCCTTGAAAAATGTTGGCTGCATTTAAGTAGATGGAGTCCCGGTAGCCATTCTTCTCAGTTAGATTTGTTGAACTTTTTTCAGCAGGTGCTATTCCATTTGAAAAAGTCATTTCCTGGAGGCTTGAAATATCACTTGCTAGGTCATCATTTGAAGACATCAAGCTACTTCTTAGAACAGGCATTGTTTCAGTGTATAATAAGGCAACAAGTCAGAAGATCTCTGTGGAAACATTGGTTAAGGAATTATTACTACTTAGAAAAAGCCAGTGGAGAAGTATCTGCTTGCGGTGTTTTACTATTTATTCAAACAAGATTTTATTCAGGAGATTAACAGTAGCAGTAGCCAGGAGAAAGAAGTGCATCGTAGTAGAATTTTAAAAGCATTTCTCATGGTTTTATATTACACACACCATACCTGTAAAAAAATCACTTGTTTATGGCCCACATTAAGATAAAAGCAGAACACAACACTAAAGGAAATTCTTCATTGGCCAGATATGACAGGTAGCTATCCTCTAAAGCTAGTTATCTTTTGCTTGTCTTTACTAAAAGAGGGTTAATTCCAAAACAACCACCCCTTTATTCTGGGCCCCTCTCTCTTGCCATCATGTTATGCTTGCTTAGACAAAAGTATGCCTTGGAATAAAAAGCCAAAAGTAACACAAATGCATGTACATCTAGAATCTGTTCTTAGCTACCCTTCATACTCCTCCCTTCCAGCAGAACAGAAGTAGCAAAAAATGGATTCCCACAATATAGTATATCTAGGTTTCCAGTTTGACAATTTGCGAGCAATTGGAGAAGGGGCGTGTGTCAAAATCTAGAAACATATTGTACCTATTCTGTGGCAGTGATGGCGGCGAAGGCCTTCTTTGCTGCCATCGCTGTTACAGAATGTCGTCCAACAGAGCTGTTCCACATTATGAGGAGTCTGTTATATTAACACATCAGGAGAGCCAGTGAGACTCTCCCAATGCCCGCTGTGACGCTTTTGCAGAGCATTTTGTGAATAAAGTCGCTCAAATTCAACTCAACTTGGACTCCACATTGACAGAGTCAATCTCTTGGATAACTGTCCAGTTATCTGGGATTCTTTTCATTACATACAGCCAGAGGATGTGGACAGGAACCTCTGGAGTGCTAGACCTGCCACTTGCCCTCTCAATCCTTCCACAGTGTGGTTATTACAATCTGACCGGGGGAGAGGGTTGGCAGAATGGATGGGGAGGATAGTTTATTCATCTCTTCAGGAGGAGGTACTGCCAAAAGCCTTAAAGGTGGTGGTGGTTTGCCCTCTCCTAAAGAAACCCTCCCTAGACCCAATGGTCTTGGATAATTTCTGAGCAGTGTCCAACCTCTCATTTTTGGGCAAGGTGATAGAGCAGGTGGTGTCTCAACTCCAGGGAATTCTGGAAGAAGTGGATTATCTGGGCTCCTTTCAATCTGGTTTCAGGCTGGGCTACAGGACAAAGATAGCCTTGGTTGCCTTGATTGATGACCTGCGCCTAAGACTAGACAGGGAGAGTTGGTCCTGCTGGACCTCTCAGCAGTATTTGACACTATTGACCATCGTGTCCTTCTGGACCTGCTGACTGGGTTGGGCTGGGGGCACCATTTTGCAGTGGTTCCGCTCCTTCCTGGCAGGTCAGACCCAGATGGTGAAGCTGAGGGATACCTATTTGGCACCCTGGTCACTGACATGTGGGGTGCCACCACAGGGATCTCCAATGATCACCCCCATGCTGTTTAACATGAAACCACTGGGGGAGGTCATCCAGGGATTTGGAGTAAGGCGTCACCAATATGAAGGTTCCATCTCTTTTTTTCCCCACCAGTCTCCAAGAGCGCCATCAAAGTGCTGGGGTGCTGCCTGGAAGCAACTGGGCTCTGGATGAGGGCTAATAGACTGAAATTAAACTTGGACAAGACAGAGGTCCTCCTGGTCCAGAACACAATGCAGGTACTAGATCTACAACTTGTTCTAGATGGAGTAGGACTCCCTCTGAAGGAGCAGGTCTGCAGCCTGGGAGTCCTTCTGGATCCACAGCTGGCCTTCAATGGCCAGGCGGCATTGGTGGCCAGAGGGACTTTCACCCAGCTTCAGCTGCTGTGCCGGCTGAGACAGTATCAGAGTCAGATAGATGTGGCTACAGCATTTCATGCCCTAGTGACATCTCATCTAGACTACTGTAATGCATTCTACATGGGGCTACCCTTGAAGACAGTTCAGAAGCTGCAGTTAGTGCAGAATGCGGTGGCCCGGCGGGCCGATTCTGCCATGTCATTGCTCCAGTGGCTACACTGGCTGCCCATTCCATTCCGAGCCCAATTCAAGGTGTTGGCGATGACCTTTAAAGCCCTGCAAGGCATAGGACCAGGATATGTCAAAGACAACCTTCCCCCATATAATCCTGCATGTCCCCTACAACCCTGCTTAGGATACCGCTGCCATCTGAAGGCAAGGGGATGGCTGGGCCTTTTCTGTTGTGGCACCTTGTCTCTAGAACCAACTTCCAAAGAATCCGAGAACAGCCCCTTCGCTATGAGATTTCCAGTGGGATTTAAGAACATTTTTATTCCGCTTGGCCTTCAAGGAGGGAGGAACCTCCTAGGGACCCTTTTTAACTTAACACCTATAGGTCTTGCTGCTGTTTTTATACTATTTTAATTCTATGTTATTTCTGTTACAAGTGATTGTATTTAATGTTTTGTTTTAATTGGTTTTATTTAATGTTTTATTATGTGGCACAGTGTTTGTCGTACACCGCTTTGAGCGTTGAAAAAAACAGTACAGAAATCTTTTAAATAAATATGTTTATATATGTTTTCTGGTGGTGTTATAGTTTCTTTTTGCTTTTGATGGTTTTACTGCTGTTTTATTGTTTTACAGCTGGAGGCTGTTTTAAAAGTTTAATTTTATACGTTTTTTAATGACAAGATTGTATATTTATATATTTTGTTAGCCACCTTGGGTGTCTACAATGTGGGGGAAAGGTGGGGTATAACTGTATTAAATATATACAGTACATATTTTCTAGGAAAAATGTTCTAAATCCAACTCTGTACTTCTCCAACACCTAAGAAGGATCACACATGTACACAAGGACACATGACACACATGTAGGAAAGCAGAAAGAACTGGGACTCCAAGAGCAATCAATAAAATGAGTGGGATTGGAACTGGACAATAGGGAGTTGGGGAGGTAAGTCTTCTAAAAGAATCCTGAATAGCCCAGTGCAGCTGGTCCCAAGGGTCTTCAGGTACAGGCGTCTGTACAGAAACTCTGGGCCGGAGGTGGTGTCGGCAATTAAAGTAAGCTTAGAAGAGCACTGCATGTTTAAACCATTTGAGAAATACTGCTCTAGTATAGATTCAAGTCAGCATATGTAAGAGGAAAAATCCTGCACTGGTCCAACTTCTAACTGAATCTAGTGACAAATATGCAAGTACATGGTATCACAAGAGCACACACACAATTATCAGAAATTGATAATCCAATGAGCAACAGTAGTAGCAATATCTGTGCACGCTTAAATACAAGAACTGCAGAGTCGTGCAACGCCACAGCTTGTAACCTGAGCTAATCCATGATACTACCACTACAACATAGCTGTACACAACAGAATCAGCATGGAAAGAGTACACACAAAGAGGCAATGGTAGCATGACTGGAAACAATGCAACAAAATAGCCCTAAAGGCCTTGGGACCAACACAGAATGCACACCTGTGGTATTACGACAGGATAGTTATCACCACAAAATTGGAATCAAAAGGCTGCACAGCAGGAAAACACATTTACACAAGATGCTGATGCAGTATGTCAGAGTGAGCCAGTATCCAGCCCAGTGCAGCTGTGTTGATCTACAAGACCAAGATTTATCTGGGGGGGGGGGGGGGAGAAAATGAGACAAAGATTTGCTTCACAAGCAAGTCACCTACCTTGCTTCAGATACAAAACTCTCTCACCTGCCTTCCCCAACTATTAGTTTATGTTGTTGGCGACAAGCAGAACATAACAAAAAAACATTTCCTCATTAACATCCCAGATCAAAGCAAACTAGCAGCTTCCAAGAAGAGGCCATAATCTTTTTAAAAAGAAAGTGGCAGCTGGTAAAGAGTTACCCAAAAGGATAACTGTAGAAAACCATCTCAGCTTGTGACAGAATTAAAAAAAAAAATCAGAAGCAGCATAAAGTCTGCTTAACACATATCAATTTCCTATATGGATATCATTTTGGGATTTAAAAAGTAGCATATATATTACACACAGTGCAGAAAGGCCTCAATTGATAACAGATTCTGCAATACATACATATGATAGGCTGGGTGCACCCAGCCTCACATGGCAGTGTACATACAATTCCTTAATCAGAAAGGATATCCATATGTGTTTAGAAGAATGTCTAAACTCATATGTCTAAATGTGTTTAGAAGAATTTCTAACAATGTTTTCGATCGTAAAAGCCTCCCTTTACTCTCCAAGTTAGAAAGGCTTTACTTACCCTTTCTGTTCAGAAGTTTTTGAATCCTGAAAGCATCCACCTAGTTCTTTGTTGCTTTTCTCTGGCAGGGCTCCTGTGCTCTTGTGATCTGCTGAAAGAGAGCCAGAATTTCAACACAGGTTAAAGAGCTTTCCCTAGCCTGGAAATGCAGCGATTGGGGGGGGGGGGGGCAGAGACTCTACCTGTTGGATTTGGATATCATATGATATATACATTTAAAAGGCAAGGAGAGGTGCTAGGGAAAAGAACGAGAGGCACTCAATCTTACGTGGAAGGCTGCTTTTGATTTGTGCCTTTTTAAAATGCTCACCCCGAAAGTCCCTTCAGCCCCCACCGCGAACCCGCAAGACACACACGCAGCGCCCCCACTCATGATACGGAAGGGGAGCCCGCTTTGTGGGGGCACCGTGACTGAAACCCCTTTCTTCTCTCCGCAGCGGAAGGGAGGCAGGCAGCTGACCTCCCCAAAGCCCAAGGAGGGAACGGCGCAGTTCCCTTACCCACCAGCCAAGGCTACCCCTCGCCCCAGAGCGCGCTCCGGGACAAGCTCACACACATCACTTACGGTACTGAGCTGCCCAACGCCAGAGCCCAGCAGCAACTGCCGCTTTCCTGGCCCCTTTCAGGCAGCTCCAAATCTTTAGCGCGCTGCGAGCGTCCCCTCCGGGAGGGGAGGGGCACCGGCGTCCTTTCGCTCCGCCCACATGCCACACCCACCGCCGCCAAGGAGGGAGGGAGGGAGGGAGGTTTCCACCAGCCGTTTCGTTCAAATCAGGTCCCTACCATTCGCCCTGGGGGTGGGGCTGGGTGGCTTGTTGAATCCACAAATGTACGTCGAGCCTCCGACCATTGCGTGCACCTGCCCGTGCTGGATTTGACATCTACAAGTTGTTTCTCTTTATCCTTTTCTTTGCATCTCCTTCATCCAGTGCCATCGCCCCTGTTTTGTCTAGTGATTTGGTATGCTCTGTGCGATGGTTCTCTATAGCAGCGGCAGGGCGCGGCAGGGCAGGTTCTGAGAGTCAATGTGTTTGCTCTTTTCTCCATTGGCGACCGTGAGAGGGCTGGTCCCTGGCAAGAGATGGCATCTTAAATCATTGCAGTTTATAAGGGGGGGGATCACTGAGACATAGTAATCCAGGTAGAGGAAAAGGTGTGTTGTACACCATCGGGGCAAGTACTGCCCTTGCTAAAGACAACAGATGTTCGAATACATAGACTTCCAACAATTGTTAGTCTTAGGGTGTTTGTTTTTGTTGATAACCACATAAATCAACCCCACATTTTTCAAACCAAATAAAAACACCACATTTTCAAACAGAATTGAAACCACATTACCAACTCTCTACTGGTTATGAAATGCATCAGGTTAAAACAGATTACTTTTCCAGTTAGAAATAATTGAACAATTTGTTGTTTTTGCATTGAAGACCGCAGTGTAATGATATCAAACCTGATACCGATGCTTAAGAATTTGCACCTGTGAATAAAAACACGCAACACCACAGTTTGCATTTTAATTGAACAATTTTTTTAAAAAAACAACACCATTTTCAAACACCTCTACTTATAAATCTTCTGGTGCAATTTGATTTTGAGAATGGTTTGCACACATATGGGTTGAAGATACTGCACTAGGCAAAATACTTGGTTTTCTAATAAAAGATATATCTCTGCTAGGACTATTTTTAACTCTATGCTGCTTTTACTCAGTCTTTTCCTTTTTACTCAGCCTTTCCCTACTTTTGCGCCTCATTGCGGGGTTATCACATTGGGACATGCCATCATCGCAAATCTTTCTGCTCCATCACTCCATCACATGTGCATTGGGCCATTGGCAAGACTGAAGATTCAGGTATTTCTGATCAAATTTCCTACATGGATAAGTATTCCTGTGTTGAAGCATATGAATACCACAATATGTGGACCAGTTCTCACGGAAATTTTCATCACTTGATGGTTGCAGTGTCAAATATAGGTCTGGTGGTCTGTACAGTAGGCATTAAAAAAAATCTCCCTGCAGGTGGAAAACTAACACAGCAAAGAGAGGGTTGAACTACAATCTTTCTGATATTGTGATTTTTTTTTCCTTCCAGAACATTTTGTACATGGGGGAGTGTTCAAAAATGGCATCTTTCACCTGGAGTTTGAAGTGGTACAGTCCACTGTATTACTTCATGGCTCTGCCACCTTATTCCACATAGTAGACCTCATAGAGCAAACACCACGAACAGAACCTTCAGTTTGCCTCACTCACATCAAAGTCATAATCAGTTCCTACATTCAGTCATGAGTCATTGACAGCCCGGTCCAGCCTAAGGCAACTGCGGTACAATTCAGGCACAATTGCAGCCCAAGTGCTTTAGGCCCGAGTTGTGCCTGAATTGTGCCTGAGTTGGGCTGCAATTGGGACTGAATTGGGTTCAGGCACAATTCAGGCACAACTGCACAATTCAGGCACAATTGCAGCCTAAAAGTGGGCGTGTCGGGGGCGTGTCGGGGGTGTGACGGGGGCGGTTACGAAATTTGGTCCGGTTCCAGACATTGGCAACCCCCTGACACGCCCCCTCGAGCCCAACTCAGGCCCAAAATTTGGGCCAGCAAAAAGGGTGGACCCAAATGTGAGGAGACCCATAGGATCCATTTTACCTTACCTACACCAGCCCTCTCCTGAAAAGTTCTAACACCCTGGGCCCGAGTTGGGACTGAGTTGGGACCGAACAGGTGTGGCCGAACTCTGGACATGGACCCAAATAGTTATCCTATCAGCACCCAGCCCCACCCAGCCTCTCTCCCACAAAAGCCCAGCCCCAGCCCTCCACTCACTCTCTCTCTCTCTCTGAGCACGTGGCGTGGGGTTCTGTCCCCCAGCAGCCACAAAGTGGGACTTTGAAAATTTTCTAACACCTCTCTTCTCTTCTCTTCTCTTCTCCTCTCTGCCCCCCTCTAGGGCAGAGAGGGCTGTTCTGCCTGTGGCCAAACTGTTTACTCCTGTGCCTGGGCAGCTCTCTCCATGCAAGTGTTTGCTAACCCATGTCTTTCTCCCAGCCCCTCTCCCCCCCCCACAGGCAACAACACCAGCAGGTAAGTGCAGGTAAGTGCAGGGGTTGTGCAGACATGTGGTCTGACTTCTGCCTCTTTGCATAGAGAAATATAGGTAGGATACATGCCTCTTTACCAATGTGTTGTCTCATAGCTGCCTGCAATGCCTGCCATGATATGCCTCTCTACCAATGTGTTGTCTCATAGCTGCCTGCAATGCCTGCCATGATATGCCTCTTTACCAATGTGTTGTCTCATAGCTGCCTGCAATGCCTGCCATGATATGCCTCTTTACCAATGTGTTGTCTCATAGCTGCCTGCAATGCCTGCCATGATATGCCTCTCTACCAATGTCTTGTCTCATAGCTGCCTGCAATGCCTGCCATGATATGCCTCTTTACCAATGTCTTGTCTCATAGCTGCCTGTATTAATGTGAGCACACAATGCCATGAGTGTTGAACTGTAACCCTTATGTAGACACCAGCTGTTCCCCCCCCCCTCTTTTCACCACAGGGTCTACTGACAGGTCAGTATTGCTAGGATTGCCATGGTTGTGACCCCCAAGTTGTGTTGTTGTCTCTCTCTGTGACCCCTTTCCCTTACAGGATCATGCTCACCTTACACCCAGGGAAGGAGCGCAGACCAGGCTATGTGTCTCACACCACTCAGCTGTGTTTGATTTCTCTCCCTACAGGCCTTTGCAACCGGCACACTGGCATTCCTTCAATGGGGAGTGCTACCACACACCAGCTGCCATGGAACACCCCCCAAGGTGGTCATCCCCCCAGGAATGCCCACTACCACTGACCGTCTGGGGAGCACCCCTCGGCCCGCAGTCTGGTTGCCCTATGGTCGTCTGCCTCGATGCTGCCAGAGGTCTGGGAGCCTGCCCTGCAACCCTCCTCAGCTGCTGCTGCTGCTCCACCTCCCTGGCTGCCTACTTGCTGTCCCTCCCCTTTCTATGGAGCAGGCTGTGGTTCCACAGGGGAAGAGCCTGCGTCTCCAGGCACGCCTGCTGCTGCTGCTACGTTCTGAGTGGCTGCTGTGCCTACCCCCTGGCAGCCTCGCCTGGCCATCTCTGCCAATGTTCCAGAACAATAAAGATGCCCCTTGGGCAAAGACCCCTTGAACAACATGACCCCAATGTTGCACAAGCACTGCCCCACGCACACAGAGACAGCGCCCAGCACACAAGGCCCTGCATGAATCCCAGCCAGGGCCTGCCACAGCCAGCCCAGGGAGAACACAGCAGGGGGGCTGCCAGACCCTCAGGGCTCAGAGGGGAGGGGGGAGTTGGGGGGCCTCTCAGGCAGGCAACCACTGACAGGCGACGTGGCGCACGTCCGCCACGTCCGTGAAGAGCCCTTTCATCAACCGGGGCTCTCACCCACTCTCGGTCCACCCGTCAACGGCGTCTGTTTCCGCCCGTCAACGGCGTCCATTTCTGCCCTCGGTCCGCCCGTCAACGGCGTCCGTTTCCGCCCGTCAACGGCGTCCATTTCTGCCCTCGGTCCGCCCGTCAATGGCGTCCGTTTCCGCCCGTCAACGGCGTCCGTTTCCGCCCATCAACGGCGTTCGTTACCGCCGTCGGTCCATCTGCATGAGAGGCGCCCGTTCCTGCATTGCCTCCATCTGCGAAGTGACCCCTGTGTCCCTATTGGTCTCGGCAGACCCCTCTCCCTGTATCCCTCTCCCACCAGCCTTGTTGTCTGTCTGTTTCTGACCCACCCGTGCCCCTCCCCAGCACCCCCTGTCTGTGTGCCTGCCTCCCCTCCCACTCCCTGATGATGGACGCTGGCATCCCCCACCCCGCCAGAGCGCCTGCCGCGAGGCGCCGACGTTGCCCCATCTGGGGGTGTGATGAGCTGCGTGAGCCCTTCCCGCTCGCAGCAGACAAGCCCGAGGCATCTCTCGGTCTTGGCCGGGGCACGGAGCAGAAGTCATGCCGGGATGCCTTCTTTGTGGGCATAGCCACGGCCCTGGAGGCCCAGGGCTTCAGGCAGTGGACGGGCATGTCCTGGCAGAGGCGGTTCCAGACTTCATGAGACCCCCCTTGTGTGTGACGTTCCCCCCCTCCCCCCCATGACTCCCACGTGCAGCCTCAACATGGCTTGGGGGTGGCATCGCCTTCTGCAGGAGGGAGGGCAGTGGCACTCCCCCCTGCGGCAGGTGGCTAATGCCCAGGGTGCCCTGGGGCAGCTGGCACTGGCACAACCTCTGCCCTTCCGCTGACTGTCGCACGCCCAGTGCCTGCAGGCCCACCTGTGGCTGCCCCTCTGCTTCGAACGCTGCAGCAGCTGTGGTAGGTGCACACAGATGAGCTGAGGAGGGGGCTCTTCGCTTCCACAAGACTGACAGCTCCCCACAGGGGCCTGCCTGCCTCTGCGCTAAGTTTTGCCTCGATCCTGGCCCACTGCTGTAGCCTCCAGCCTAACTCAGGCACAGTTGCAGCCTAACTCGGTCCTAGTTTGGGCCCCAATTGGGCCACACTTGGGCCTCAACTGTGCCTGAGTTAGGCTGGACTGGGCCCTGAGTCTCAAGTAATCAAGTGATGTACATATACGTGTGAACCAGCCCTTATGTTATGGTGTACACATTGTTTTATGACATGCGGATGATAGCTGTGTAGGCAGTTTTTGTCCATGAAGTAGCTCGGCCACATGAAGCAATACCAAGAGAAAGAAAAGTACAAACTTGTGTAAGGGTTTTACAGATCTTCCCTCTATGTGAGTTATCCAAACTAAAGGGACCAGAATGGAACTTCCAGAAAGACAACAAGGGGGTTAATCATGCTACTGTATATAGCTTAGGTTTATGTACTTAGTTGCTCATAAGTTTATTCTGTGAATTACTGTATACTGAAGAATATAAAAGGGTTATTCGTCTTATGTGAATATGTAAGCAAATCTTGAAATAAGCCTGTGGTTTGCCCATGACCCCCTGTACCCTTTAACCACGTTATTGTCACATTCTAGTGTGGAGAGCGAGCAGAAGTAAGGTAAGGCAGATATATCTTTAACACTGGTTAAAGTTTTACAAAGAATAATGTACTTCGACTGTACTTTATATACCGAATTTCAAAGACTTTATGCAGCCAAAGGAGCAGGATAAAACATGGGGTTGACTGTTACCCCTTTTCATCAAAACGTCCACATTCAGCCTCATCACAGAATGCCGCACGCACCATACCAGGCACTAACCACTAAAAGATATCAATGAGTCAAAGATAATTTAGAAGAGCGATATCAGCAAGTTGGTACTTTGAAAAAATCAAAACAGTCCACCAATGTGATGATCCTGAGTTTTCTCCACATTACTGGCTCCCACTTTCAAAGTACAGAAGTCCATTTTGGGAGCCAGCAAAGCTTCTGAAGCAGTTAATCCAACTAAATAGATATGATGTTGCATTCCCCTCATTTAACCGTGGCAATCACTAATGTAGTGAAGGTGTCACACTTTTTCCTTGCCCTTTTATGAAATGAGTTGTCTATTCTGCCTAATCTGCCTCTTTCCCCTGGAGCTCGTGGGCCAGGAGTCTGTGATTATGTTCTAGAAATCTAGAACAAGAAACAAACCATGAAAATTCAGAATGTTTCTTAAGTTAAAGAGCATATTGAAAAGTCCAACTATATGGCTGGCTCAATTAGGAAATGGAAAGATTGTTGTTCTGTCATGTTGCTCTGCTCCAGCTTTCACTGCGGATAGTGGGAATTTCACATGTGTAGAGTTTAAGGACAGCAAGATTAGCATGGGACTTACTTTCAGAGTATTTCATTTTGTTTCACTTTATTTATTACATTTATGTCCCGCCACATATTCTTGTTCAGGTTGAGTATTCCTTATCCAAAATGCTTGAGACCAGAAGTGTTTTGGATTTCAGACTTTTTTGAATTTTGGAATATTTGCACAGACATAATGTCTGCTTCGCTCTGCTTCCCCCTCCCCATTGCAGCCAGCCAGGCTCGCTCACAAAACATGGCTGCAACACCGTCTGTCGCTTGTGCTCCTGTTCCTCACCCTGCTCCTCTGCACCCAGCCGCTGCCTTCCTGCCAGGCTAGCTGGGCGCTGGACCACCGTTTTGCAGAATACAAGTGCTGTGCCCTTCGGGGTAAGTGGGGGGGGGGGAAGGGAAGGAAGCTGTCGGGTCCCTGCAACTGCATTTCCACAGATCTGAAAGACCTGTTGGCATCTCCAAGGCCATGCAGAGAAGAGGCTGGCCAGTGCACTTTTGAGCATCATGTCAGCGCTCAAAACCATTTCAGATTTTGGAGCATTTCAGATTAGGGATCAGATTTCCAGATTAGGGACCCTGTATTTATAACACCTGCCAACCTAGCAGTTCCAAAGCATGTCAATGCGAGTAGATAAATAGGTACCGCTTGCGGGAAGGTAAACAGCGCTCCGTGTTCCAGCTGCATGCTACGCGCTGCGGCAAGGAGAGTCATGCCGACCACATGACCACGGAGGCGTCTTTGGACAATGCTGCCTCTTCGGCTTTGAAATGGGGATGAGCACCACACCCTAGAGTCGGACACGACTGGACTTAATTGTCAGGGGATACCATTACCTATTTATAACACACCACAAGGTTCTTGGGGTGCTTACAAAACCATTATTAAAATGATCAACAACAATAATAAAATCAGAACATATACTTATTAAAACTATTAAAAAAAACAGTCACTCCAGAGAAGGGACATCACAGCATTGAAAACAGACTCAAAGGTTGTTCCAGAAGACGTACAACACTGACTAAGGATTTATATAGCTGCTAAGGCAGCCAGCTGTGCCCCTTCTCCTGGGAAGCCTGTTGTGGCTTAAAGGGTCCCTACCAGATTGCTCAATGATTGACTCATATAGTCTCTTGCAGGTTCTTCCAAGGAGACCTCTGAATCCAAGGAGTGGGGCAGGGCTGTGTCCAAGAGTTGCTGAGTCCAATTCCAATGCAAGGAGTTCCATGGTGTCCTGGGTCTGCACCCAGAGGATTCCTGACACTGCATCCTCTTTGGACTCATCATCACCTTGCCCTGATTGTTCTCTGTTCATGGGTTATGATGACACACACACAACCCTGTCAGTACATGCAAATAAATAGCATGGAACTTACTTTCACACATATGGCATCGTGGTGGCTCAGTGGTTAAGACGCTGAACTGCAGACTGGAAGGTAGGCAGGACAGCAGTTCAAGACCTGAGCATCGCGTGATGGTGTCAGCTACTGTCTTTGGCCCCAGCTCCTGCCAACCTAGCAGTTCGAAAGCAAGAAATTGCAAGTAGATTAATAGGTACCGCCTCGACGGGAAGGTAACAGCGTTCCGTGCGCCTCGACGTTGAGTGCTGCCAGCCACATGACCACTGAAACGTCTTCGGACAGCACTGGCTCTTCGGCTTCGAAACTGAGATGAGCACCGCCCCTAGAGTTGGTAACGACTAGCCTTCAAGCGAGGGGAACCTTTACCTTCACACATTCTAGTTTGATTCAGCAATTAAGTGGCAGAGGAACTACCATATGCTTAAATAGGTAGGTCTGCACAGTGAGCCGCTCCCTTTGCAGTGAATGGGAGGCCCATTCTCACAAGTGTTCTGTGTCCATGGATTAGAATGCTCACAAAGCCCTGGATGAGGGTTTAGGATCTTGACGTAGGGATCTCTATTATGTATTTGATAAATATAGATGGACATACAAACACTCATGTTCTTAGCGCCTTACGTTCATTTGTAACCGAAGCAACCAATGACGTATCTTTGATTTCAAAACCGTTCAAATGAATCTAATATCATCACAGGTTTTGTTTGAATGTTCTGATGTTTACTTTTGATTGGGAAAATTCAGAGTTACACAATAGGATGGGATTGTTTTTTTCAGCCTGTACTGAGCTGTTAGAATTGCGCTCATGGAAAGACTTAATGTGCCACTCCTCCAAAGCAAACATATACATTTTGTACATGCCATGCACTCTTGTTCCCCTTTTTTTTCCTTTTCTCCCTACTATCAGAAAGAGCTATACATACCAACAACAAGGTTTCTGTCTTTTTATAACAGTAAACAATTGGAGATCTCTAAGAGCAGAGACCGAAGTACCGGTAGGTTTAATAATGGCCTGGCATCCAGTTGAATTTAACATTCAGTACAGCCTGGCTATCCTTGGCAAAGTCCTTGCAACAGATTTCTTTTCACAACATTGACTACCATTGGAGCCATCATATTGAGGCAGATGGATCATTAGTCTGATGCACTTCAACATACATCTACAGGAGCTGACACAGAGACAACATGCAGTGAATCCCTCCCGTTATTGCAACCTACTTTTTGTCAAATCTCACTGTGCCATTCTCTCTTATGAAAGACATTCCATGATGCAACATGGCACAAGGACCTTGGCATTACTATAGTAGAAAATGCCCCACGGTGACAACAGAACCAGTAAATAATTTATTATAAGCTAATAATCAAGTTTCATCTGATTAAAAGTCAATACACGCTTGCTTAAGGATCACAAAGCTTTGGAAAGATTATTTGTCCACCATTATATTTTCAGCAGCTGAGCTGTGGAGTTCTGACTGGCTTTGTCATCACTCTGCTTCAATAGACTATCCAGACCTATTGGCTCCTCATGTTTCATTTCCAACGTGGTCTTTGCTTAACCCCAACACCAGCTACAGAATTAACTTGCCAACACATCTATTTATTCAGTCACAATGAATTAGTGACAACACCCAGCCTTGACAATAACAGATTCTTTCTCTCTTGCTCTTTGTACAAACCGCTGAACCATGAGCTGTCGATCGAAAGGTCGGCAGTTCGAATCCGCAACGGGGTGAGCTCTCATTGCTTGGCCAGCTCCTGCCAACCTAGCAGTTCCAAAGCATGTCAATGCGAGTAGATAAATAGGTACCGCTTGCGGGAAGGTAAACAGCGCTCCGTGTTCTAGCTGCATGCTACGTGCTGCGGCAAGGAGAGTCATGCCGGCCACACGACCACGGAGGCGTCTTCGGACAACGCTGGCTCTTCGGCTTTGAAATGGAGATGAGCACCACACCCTAGAGTCGGACACGACTGGACTTAATTGTCAGGGGTCACCTTTACCTTTACCTTAATGCACATTTTTGGTTCTATTATTCAAGCCATACAGTAAATGAAGGACTTGAATTAACTTTACATATGATTTTTTTCCCCCTCCATTAAAACAATTTTAATTGTTTCTCAGTTTAGGCTACTTGACTTCTCTCATAATTTTTCTCAGTTTTGAAAACAAAAGTGACTTGTACATGATGATCAGACTCAAGAGATAAATCATACACTTGTACCTAGAAAAGATGAATATGAGCTTTATAGTTGATTCTCTTATTTTTTTCCTTCATGCATATTAAAATACAATAAACCATATATAACTGGCAGCTCAATCCTAAGTGCATCACCCAATGGCGGTGCGCCTCCCACACTGGTGCTGATTGCCATAAAGCAGTCAGCATCAGTTGCAAAAAAAAAACCAACAACACACACACACCCCACAGCACGCTGACCAGCATGCTGCCAGGGATGCTGGCAGGACGGCCTGCGCCTTCTCTCCTCAGACTTACACTAGCAAAATTGCTAGCATAGGTCTGAGGAGACCCATTGCGGGCCATGAGGCTTATGCAGGGGTAAGGGGATTAAACATCCCCTTTCCCTGAAGAAGCATCCCGGTCCCAGTCCCCCCCCCCCCCACACACACACAGGATGCAGGGCGTTGCTGCATCGGTGGGGGCGGGTGAAAAGGATAGGATTGGGCTCTGAGTGACCCAGTTCATAAGTAATGTTAAATCATGGTCTAGCATTGTGAGAATATATTGCACAGAGAAAACATTCCTTCTCCTCCCCTTCCTCCCTATTTTGCGGGCAAGGCAGGGGGAAGATTAAATTTTCCTTTTGTGGTTTGGAACAAAGTGCAGTTTCCCATTCCATCCAAATAAAAGACTGGTTTAGACAAACCATAGTTAGTTAACAAACCAGGATTTGATCCTGTTTAATATCATGGTTTGTTAACTGACTATAGTTAGTACTATATATAACTATAGTGTTCTTCTGCATCTTTTTTAGATTGTGAGCCCAGTGGTGTCGCTACCACATGGCCGGGCTGCCAGGAGTGATGCACCGGGAGGGGGTGACGCACCTGTCGCGCACCGCATTACCCCCCCCGGTCCATAGGAACCGCTCACCGTCACCCCCCACTGCTGGCGCGTTCCCCCCCCCGCTGCCGGCGCTGATGCTGCGTCACCCCCTGCTCCCACCCGGCGGCTCGGGCGCTTCTGACTAGGCCAAAAGTGTCATTCTTCACACATGCGCACAATGCTGCTGAGGGCAAGAGACTTCAAGCGGTGTTGTGCACATGTGCAAAGAATGCCACTTTTGGCCTAGTCAGAAGCGGCCAAGCCGCTGGTCAAAGAAGACACGTCGTCATCACCCTCTCCCGGCTTGTACCAGTCGGCAGCAGGGGGTGACGTGGTGCTGGTGGTGGGTGACACTACGGCAGCAGGGGGGTGACATGGAGGCAGCAGGGAGTGAGGGGGGGTGACGCGCCGACCTCCCACCAGGGGACGACGCACCACCCATTGATACTGCTGCATGAGCCCTTTTAGGACAGGGAGCCATTTAATCATTTAATTTTGTCTGTAAACCACTTTGTGAACTTTTTGTTGAAAAGTGGTATATAAATACTGTTTAATAATAATAATAATAATAATAATAATAATAATAATAATAATAATAATTTGTACAAACCACAGTTTCTCATATTTGCATGAAATAGAAAATTTAGGCTTGTTACAAACCATGATCAGAAGTTTCTAACTGTGTGTGAAGGAGAGAGAGGGAAGGAAACGGGGAGTGTGCAAGCCCAAAGGCTCACCATGGTGCATTACTGTAACACTAAACCAGGCCAATGCAGGAACAATCATATGAGCATATATTTTGACTTCCTAATCTGCCTAGGAAGCAACATGACAATGAACTAATTTCATTTTTCAAAACATAACAAAATATTTACTCAAAAATTCTTTTGGAATAGTGTGGCTACTTATGGTCTAAATCAGGGCTTCTCATTCAGTGGTACTATTACCACCAGTGGTACTTTGGCTGACTGCTGGTGGTACTCGAACCACCAGACCACCAGAACCCCACTCCGACACAGCGCTTTTGATGGCGCATTTTTGCTCCCAAGAGGCTCCTGCTTTTAGCTGAGCCTCTCGAGAACGCTGAGAAGGGCCTTCCCACCCACCCAGAGCCTCCTACCTGTGTTTTCTGGCCTCCGAAAACCTGAAAACCCAGAAGTAACTGGCAACGATGTCATCGCCAGTCACTTCCAGTGGTACACATCAGGAGAGTGGCGCCGGAGGTGGTACTCGGCCAGGAAGGGGTTGAGAACCTCTGATCTAAATTAAAACACTGTACAGAGAATAACCTAGAGAGTAACCTACTTTAAAGCCTGAGCAGATAGTAAGTTAGTTTTTTTATTAAGCTTGTCAGAATACAAAGTGTTACAGAATATTCTCAGCTTTTTTTCTCCCCACCCCCCAACTGGGTACAGACCATTTTGTTCTGGCAGCTGCTTTCCGTTCACTGAGTGAGCCCCGGCGAGACATCTAGATTCCATTCAGTTCTGCTTCTAACTCACTTGGGGCTCCCCCTTCCCTCCTCCTCCTGTTCCTGGGATAGACCAATCAGTGTCTGTGACTCTGGATTTTACTTTTCCCATGTTTGAACTCTGTTCACACCCTTCACCTCTCTGCCTTTCATGGTGTGTGGCCAGTCACAGGAGGATGGAGAGCTCCATCCAGCATTGTTTACACTTCCTGACAGAAAGAGGGAGCGGGCTTGGCATCTACTCCCTTTAATGAAATTCTAGAGGAGAGCAAGACTGAATTTTTCATTGGCCTCAGAAGACTAGTGCTGGCATTAGAGGTAAAGGGGAAATCACTTGCAAACATGAGATGCCTGGGCAGCTGTTTTGGTTGACTAGTCATCAGGGCTGGCCCTTTTCATTTGACCTCATGTTATTTTTCATTTACTATCAGTCAGTGTGTAACTGTGTATGCCAGATAACTCGTTTGAATAATGCTGTTTTAATTCTTAGCTATACGAATGGACAAATGTTTCTAAGCTAAGATATGCCCAACCCATCATTTCCTTTAAAGAGAGGCAGATCACGCTGACACCCCCCACCCCCACCCCACGCACACACACACCATACGACTAATGGCCTGGCTGGAGTCAATGCGAACCCATTCTAACAGTTTTCCTGTTATCAGAAAACAGAAAATGGGCAACATCTGCTCTGGAACCACAACAGTCAGTCCATTGTAGATGTGGTCTTTCTTAAATTTACAATTTGTTCAATGAGTGTTTAACATTTGATAAAAATTGTTCATCTTCAAGAGCTAGTTTGTTTGCACCTGCCTGATCAGTAGTTCAACAAAAATATCTTGGCTTTTTATGTGTGAAATCCATTAAGACTTTTCTTAAAGCATTAAAACTGCCAGGAATCAGTTCAAAGTAAGGAGCTGCTTAGGCTAGGCTTCTGAAATGTCCAACCTTAAAGTGCTGAACAGGAAATCAACTGTTAGCTAGACTTGGCATGTACCATTTTCAGAAGTATCTACATCTTCTTGCGTATGAAGTAATGTTTGTGTACATGCACACACACACTTTATAGTACAGCAAATCTTCAACTTCACAGTTGTCAATAGGTTCTTCTTGGAAACTGTGACTTTAAGCAATTTTTTTTTTACCATAGGCTAATTAATAAACGTAAACATTCCTATGGCATTTTCCCATCAACTTTAAAACGAAACGACTTTAAATGAAATAACTTTAAGTGAGAACTTGCTGTATATCAGTCTTGTCTACAGCTGCTCGCCTAGTCACTATTGGTGACCCTAAATTTCTGTGTGGTAGAGTGACTGCTGTGGGACTTCTTTTAACCTGCTTTTTAGCCATCCACGCAGATGGTGATAGCTTTATTAGTGCTTGAAGCATAACTTGCATTCATGGAGACTGCCAAATGTGAAGAAAGAATGCTATCTGTGTCCCCACCGCCCCGCCGCCCGCCATGCAGGTGAACAAGAATGTTTGCAGGCAAAAAGATTGGGGGGGGGGGGCTTAGTGACAAGGCTGTAACATATACAGTATTAGTATGCACAGAAGTCTTAAAGTATGTTGTCCTGGCAATGTCTAGTAGTATTCTGTATATCAGAACACTGCATACCTACAATGCAGTTTCATAACTTGGCACATCATCTCATGAAGAAAAGTTGCTCTTAGATACTGTTCTGATTAGCACTAATGAATATAAATGGGGGGGGGAACAATACAGTACAAAACGTTAGATTAATGGTCAGGTTAGCAGTAACTAATATCAATGGGGGGGAACCAGTGTCATACAAAATGGAAGATTAATGGTCAGGCATGTTTACCATTTCACCTTTCATCAACTCTTCAGAAGAGTTCACTTTTAACACTGTCAGTGTACAGTACTGTAAATTGTTTTTGAAACTCTAGATTTCCATTTTCACTCAGCATTTCCTCATTTATTTTACTTTTGACTTACAGGCCCTTGTGGCCCCTTTACAATCATAGGAAGCCTTTGTGATGGAACTAGGCGGGATCAGCCTCACAAAGACTAGCAATGGGCAAGTGCAAAGGCATCAAAATGAACACTGTCCTCTCCCTGCAGATTGGTGGCCATCTTTGAATATGGAGAATCCAAACTAAAATGTGTGTGGAGTCTTGCCACTTACTAGTAAATACACGTTTACTCCTAAGAAAGGCCAAGTCAGCTCAGTAGGACTTGCACACTGTGATATGTATGCATAGGATTGTAACATTGTTGGACCACATGAAATGAGTGTCCCCAGTCTCATTTTTTAGTGTGAAGTCAGGACCACCAGTTTTTTCAAAACTCCCCCTTTGAAATCCATTCTTTTAAATGTGTGCTCTTCCAGGCTAACACTATGCTTTGTGGCATGTTTTCAATTTCATAATACAGGAGGGCAGGGGGAGTTCTCATCTCGAAGTCATGTATTGGATTTCAGCTTTGGCATCATATTCTGCCTTCCTTGCGTACTTAGGAGAGTTCCCAGTGATGTCAAGCGGTTGATATCAATTTGAAAGCTGCCCCTATATGCAAAACAGGATATCAAAGCTCCTGGAGGTGATCTTAATGCCTCTAGTTACAACTGGAGAACATTTGGTAAATGCAGAGCTACTGGAGGACCAGAATCAAATCCAACCCCTTCAGAAGTTTCAGCTGGCCCCCCACCAACTTGGGGGTAAGAGAGTTCTGTGAAGGGAGTGGTGATTATGATAAGATTGGCTTGCATCCCACTTTGGGGCTGATCCACTTCCAACCACTCCATAAAATGGCAGCACTCCCATAAAATTGTAACTGGCTCTGATCTTTTTAGGCCTAGTTTTCTTTAGGAGGTAAACTTATGGTTTGTATCACTTCAGGCTGCAGGTAGGAGCTGTCATGATTAAATGCACCTCCAGTAAATAAACCATCATCATCATCATCATCATCATCATTAATAAATGATGAAATAAACCAAAAAAAGCTCTGTACACAGAACATCAGGTAGAAGGGCTCTAGTATCCCTTTCTTCCCAATGTGTTCATTTATTTCTATGTGAAAGGTTTGTTAAAATGGAGGAGCATTCAACGATGTGGGCCCCCACCTAAAGTGAGAAGTAAGACAGCCCAGAAATGTGTTCATCGCCTCACTCAGAACAACTACATAGGCCTTGATTAGGACTCTGATGATGCTGGATGAATTATTGTGAGTGAATGCACATAATCTGTTGCTTCACAAAGAGAAAAGAATATTATTCCATTGCTGAAAAGCACTGTTTGTGTCAAAGTTAAGACAATACCCAAACAGTTGTCTTTGAATTCTGCAGTAACAGTATCTGAAATGGCATTGGAAGTCACTACACATGTAAAGAGCTCAAATAGTTTTTTCCACAGTGATGTTTGATCACATTATGTCTATCTGATGCTATTACTATCAAAGGCTCTCAACCGTAGGCCTTGTGATGAGGATCAGGTTCTCATGCTTCAGCAATTCTTTCAAAGTCCCTGTTCCCACAAGCAGTAAATTCAGAAACAGGATATTGTTTAGTGCTTTTCCTTCCCTGAGCAGAGGTTCATTCTAGAAAGCCTGGTGTGGGTGGTTTTGTAATAATCGGCTATTTACAAATATGTAACTGAGCCAGAATTACAGAGGTGCGGAAGCAAGTGCGCAGGAGGGAATGCTAGCCCCCAAAGCCTTTAATTCTTAAATAATAATGTTGGTTCCCAGAGACCAGAGGAAACTTGCTATTGCTTCTCTCTTACTCTACAAGATGCTTCTGCCCAGCACCAGTATCAGCTATCAAGAGAAGACACAAATGAAGTTTCCTTCAAGTAACGGCATGTCAGGACCGGAGTGGTTACGTGGAGTTCCCTGGAGTACTATAAATGTTCCACCTTATTGCTGTGCAGGAGATGGTGTGTTTCTTTTGAACAAATTGCTTTATACGAGGGCAAAACAAAGGCTCAGGCATGTTCCGGCATACTCCCTTGCCTGGTCTTATCTCTTGGTTGCAGGAGACAGAATGTTCAGCAACTTTAGGCTCCAAGCTACAGCTTTTGTTTGCAATTGTAGAGAGAAATGTTTTGTCCATTGTCCATACTGAACAAAACAGGATTTCAGGGCTTATTTTCCTGTCCAGTTGTTCTTATTTACATCCCCAATTGCTAGAGTCTGTGGAGGAAGCCTCCAATGGGCTTGGAACCAGTCAGGGCAAGCTGTCCATCACAATCTGCCAAATCAAAGCCATTTGCCCAAGACTCTTGGTATTCGGAGATACGATTGCCACCAGTCCAACTGTAAATCTGAGACAGACAGTATCCCGAGTTCTTGTTTTGATTTACTCTCACAATGTTTATTGTAAAACACCTTGAACACAGCCATAGGAAACGGCCTTCTACTGATTCAACCTACTGGTCCATTTTGCTCAGTATTGTATCCGCCGGAAGCTCTCTTGGATTTCCAACAAGAGTCTTTTCCAGCCCTTTTCCATTAGGAGATGCCAGCACGGCAAGTGGGTGAGACCTTTTGCATGTAAAGCATGTGTTTTTGCACTGAGCTCAAGCTTCAAATGTCACAATCCATTTTTAGGAATTTCTTTTGGAATTGATTTTTTTTTAATACTGGTTGGGAATTCAATTCTAATGCTTTTTACCCCTGCCTCTACAAGCAGGAGTTAAAACTTGCCTGACAGATGAGTTCCATTTCCAATAAAATTAAAATCTCATTTTGGGCTTTAAGGTGTCAATCCTATACACACTTGCCTGGGAGTACATTCCATGAAACTCTGTGGGACTTACTTCTGAGTAGACATGCCTGGGACTGCACAGCTAATCAGATATGAAAAATTGAAGTTCCCTCTTCTCTCTCCTCTTACTAACCACCTTTCCTTAGGACTCCATGTGTGTGTGTTCGTATTGGATCCTCCCCTTATATAGTATAAGAGCGAGTGTGATAATTTAGAGTCTTCATCAAACTCCCTCTTTGGTTTCCTGAGCACTTCAGTTTCAATGCACCTTAATTTGGCCTCCGTCATTTTTTCACTGCTGAATTACATAGACTTGCCATTAGCTTCATCCCGGGAGGGATCCCTGCATAGGATTGCTTCCCCCCCCCTCGTGTGCACATGTTACATGTGTTCTAAAAAGCACTGCTAGTAACACTTCAGAATACATTTCCCTCACCACTAAATAATTCACAGCTTGCCCCCACATAAGGGTTTCCATGGCAGTAGGCACAAGCCTTCATTTTAGATTAGAAAATTAAGCATTCCAAGCATTCCTTGACAACTTCAGCTTGTCTTTGGAAATCACAATGAAGTTGATTCTGAAATCACAATGAAGTTGATTCTGAAAACTCCCCAAGGCAGCTTGTTTTATTGCTTGACTACTCTTATAATTAGGGAGCTTATTTCCTAAATGTTTAACCTGTACTTTAGACCCATAAAGCTTAATCCAACAGGATGAGTAGTCTTGCACATCTGTCAGGATCCAGCCACATTCTGATGCTGAAGACACCTCTTCTAGGAAGGAGGAGAACCTGGGCACCAACCAAGATCTTGCAGCGACTACGCCCCTTGGGGTTAACTGGAGCTTGCCTCTCCCATACATGTTCCTCCCAAGGTACCCGAGATCCCAGGGGATCCAAAGCTCACTTTGTGAACCCTTGGACCTGCTCCAGACTAGGAGTCATCTCCATCACCACAATTCGAAAGCATCTATTCTTCGGCACTTAGCTAAGATACGGTCCAACTCTCGCAACCATACATTGCTACTGGGAACACCATTGCTTTGACTCTATGGACTTTTGTTGGCAGGGTGATATCTCTGCTTTTTATTATGCTGTCTAGGTAGTGCAGAGTAAAATCCACGTTTATGCAAAGACCCAGATTTGATTCATTAACAGCTAGGATAAGTCATGAATGTAAGCAGAAACCTGGGTACAATAGAATCCTGTGATTCAAGCCAGAGCAATAATTTAGCCTGCAATCCTATACACACGTCCCTGGGAGTAAGCTCCATTTAACATAGTAGGTCTTACTTCTGTGTAAATTCACACAGGATTATGTTAGTAAGCAAGTCTTGAAAAAAAGAGACATTCACCTGAGCAACATCATGCTATTTTTGTCAATAGCTGATGACTGCCACCTGCTGGAAAAATGGTGATATATACCTTCATGAACTGTGCTAAGCCTATTCATAGATATTGACCTAGCTGTGACCTAGTCGGTTTGTATTTGAATAAAGCCCCCTGGAGTTACTTTTGGGCCAATTCTTTGGGCCACTGCAACATGGTCCAGTGAGTTGTTGATTTTTAAATAGCAATCCAGGAAGCAGCAAAATGGAGCTGAGCCATGCAGGAAGTTGCAGGGGTTTTGTCGATACTCCCCTGCAGTTTCAGTTGTCCCCACCCTTGCTATTTTTTTAAACAGAAAAGAACTTCCATTGGAAGCCATTGTTTAAATGAGCGCATGGGGAGCACAATTTGGTGTAAAACTGTGGTTGGGGCAAAGCTCTCAAGCTTCCCCCCCCCATTGCAATTTTGCTCTTTTCCAGCCCTCCTGACCTGAGCCATTGTTTTAAAAAATCAAAAAAAACCCATCACATTGAGTGCTTAGACTAGAGGCATGTCCAATTAGGCCCTCAACATAACTACCTCAAAGAGTTGTTCTGTGGCTAAAATGGAATCAGCTCCAAGTATGCTGCCCTGGAGGAAGGATGGAACATAAATAAGGAAGCACTAGAAATTATCTTAGAGCAGGGTTGAAAAGCTGTAATGCAACAAGGCACACTGTGTTAAGCTTCTCCCATAACTTTATCTCCATGCCAGAAAAAAAAAACCCTTTCATCATGTTAGGCTATTAAAAGTTGAGGAGCAGGAGCAAAAAAAAAAAGTTGGCAACTCTAGACTTGGGGAAGAAGCAAGAACCTTTTCAATAGGAGTATTAAGCCATTTTGTGGCAGATCCTAGAAATAAATTATATTTGACCAGAGAAATATGGGTCCTGTCTTTTTTTCTGGCAGGACTCCTGTGCCTTTTATAGCTGCATAATAGGTAGGTAGGCCCCAGGTGTGCCACACAGCAGGCAAGGGAGGGGATGGTAAAAAAAAATGGGGGGAATGGAAAGGAGAAGCTGCATATTTATCAAGCAATGAAGACTATCTGGGATGCAACCTGACAACCCCAGAAAGTGCTCTACTCTGAAAATGTTCCCCAAATAAGCCACCTTGCTTCCTTTTTAATAAGGAGAATGGCAGGATATCAATATTTTTAAAATAAATAAATAAAATACATAGCTTCATTACTCAGAAACAAAGAAGCAACAAAAGGCTTCACACAGGCATGCGAAACTGGAAGAAGTTCAGTAGAGAATGTATTCCTGGGCTATATCGTGTGCAGTGCTTGAAGGAACACAAAATATCTGGTGCTATATACACATTTACCAAGTTCAACTGAACTTATTCCCGATTAAGTGAAAATGGCAGTTTTTCTGGTTTTAAACGCTTTCCTGGAGATGGCTAGTTTTCTGGACAAAGGGATCATTATCCCTTTTGCTACATGAGTACATAAAAAGCACATCCATTGCATGACTGCTTTCCTGGTAAATAATTTGATCACACATGTCAATAATTATTTAAGGAAACTCTTTGTGGGATCCTCAGCTGTGCAGCTTGCTAAATTTTGCTCTCTGAAGTGAGAGATTAAAGTTCTTCCGTGACAAGTGACAGGGTTCTGTCATCACTGGTAACCATCACAGGTACAGAAAGCTATCATGCAGTCTATAGAGAAGAAGCAAACTGTGAATGATATTGTCTTTCATGATTCTTTTTGCATTTAAGAAGCCCAATCTACACTTATCTGATTGGAATCTAGATATGTGCACTATACCCTTAAAAATTCCTGATGGAGTCAAGACCTGGCAGCTGTGTGACTGTCTCCTTTGTTCCAGGTCCTTTCATCCACTTCCTCTTTCCTTGTTGCACCAAACAAGTGTGCAGGGGGGGGGGGGAGCAGGCAGGAGAAGCTACCTTGCCTCTCACTATATTTACTTATTTAATACATGACCACTAACACGAATGTGCCAAAACTGCCCCAAGAAATTTTACTTGTCTTCTAGAAACTAATTTGTTTCACTTCAAATTGCACTTATTAAAATTTTCAGTGCCATTCTACAAGAAATAACACACACAAATACTTCCACATAATAAAAACAATAAAAACTACAACAAAAGCTGACACTGTCCTAAAAGAGAACTCCAGACCAACACTCACATATAAGCCAGAAACTCAAAGCCCATTGAACAGAAAAATGTTATGGCCCTTCCAAAAAGCAAATGAGACATGCTTTTCTCCCTTTGTAGGGAAGATAGTCAGGCACAAGATTCAGAGGTCCTAGAAGAAAGCAGACTCAGTCACGGTGCATTTACTGTCTTATCTACATGGCCTGAAAGGCTCAGCACAGTACAAATAACTCTTCCATCAAATTCAGATCTATAAAATCGTAACTTGCTAGAAGAATGCCTCATTGGAGATTGTGTCTTTCCAATCATATCATGTCTTTAGGGAGGGCTCAGAGCTTTGCATGCAGGAGGTCCTAAATTCAGCTCTTGGCATCTCCAGGTAAGACTGGGAAGACCCCTACCTGTATGGCTAGCCTGTTTGTGACACAAACTATGCAGCTTGTGTTAAGTGGTGGGTAGCAACAGGCTTTGTGTGTCCTTCACACACATCTGCCACCACCTCCAGCCCACCGCAGAGATGGAGCCACATCAATCCACTCCCCTACTGACTCACCTCAGTCTTTTCTTGCGTGGTCCCTTCAAACAAAAAGGGGGGGAAAAACTATGTGGGCAGCACCAATCTGCTTCACCTCACTCCTCCTTTGCATGGTCCCTTTAAATAAAATAGGAAGTGCAGTCCCACACTTCCTATTTTGTGGGAAAGGATTGTGCAGGAAGGAGCAAGTTGAAGAGGATTTTTTTTTGCCAGACACAGCCCAGTTTGGGCAGGTTTTCATTTTTTAACTTTAAACATTGCTCCAGGCAGGAAGGGCTTCATGAATGTCACAATGTGGCTGGCCACATTGCACAGCCAAGGGGAAGGGAGATTTCTTCATGATTATCACAAGGGGTAGCCAATCAGCATTCTGCACAGCACAGCTGACTTTTGCTAGAACTGGGGGGGGGGGGAATGAGTTGCTCATGTGCTCACACTTCTCTCTGAAGAAGGTTGTACATCTGACTAAAAAGGAGTAAGTGGACCTACAGCAGACTCACCACTCCAAAAATGTACATCTGTCTGCAGCCTGAGATGACCCCAATGCTTGTAAAATGGAAGAATAGGATTATATAAATTGTCATTCATCAGAAAGGTCTTGACAGATTTCCTCCAAAAAACACTGAAGAACTTCCTTACCAGCCTATGTTTCACAAAGAGCCATTGTCAGTGGAGAAAGATCTCAACAATATTTTTCCACCCAAGTGTTGTGCATATCTGGAAAAAAACCAACTTTCTACTAAGTCTTTAGCTGTCAGCCATCTGGCTAGGAAGCTAAAACATGTTCCCAAGGACACAGTTATAAATCTTAACATCCTTCTGCTGAAATTATTATT
Source organism: Plestiodon gilberti rubricaudatus (assembly GCA_026170595.1). NCBI lineage: Eukaryota > Metazoa > Chordata > Lepidosauria > Squamata > Scincidae > Plestiodon > Plestiodon gilberti. The sequence continues at coordinate 73,632,984 of JANXHW010000005.1, read as the reverse complement.
TCCAGAATAGAGTGTCTCTCTCGAATTAAATCTGCTCTTTGTACCATACACAAATGTAAACATATCTTAAAGTTTTCTTCCTTTTCAGTGATAAGTTCTGCTTTAATTTATTCCCTTAATTATTGCTTACCAGGTGCACTGCAGTAGAGATCTCAAATTGTTCTTCTTTGCAACAGAACATTTATATATTTCAGGAAAGGTCATTCATTTTTTAGGATAAGAGGCATTTTCTTTTTTGGCATGCAGTTCTATAGACTTTCAGCCCAATCCTATCCTTTCCCCCTCCATAGCATGCAGCCATGCCAAAACAGGCTGTGCTGCATGCTATGGTGGGGGTGGGGTTGCGATCGGGAGGCTTGGGAGGGGAAAGGGAAAATATCTTTCCTTACTCCTCCATAAGCCCCTCAACCTGCAATGGGTCTCCTTGGACCTGTGCCAGCTCTTCAGCTGGTGCAAGTCTGAGGAGACAAAGGAGGTGTGTCAGTTGGCTCCAAAAGTTGCCTTCAGATGCTAGGATTCACAGGCAGCTTGATTGTCCCTTTGTTTTGCAAAACACCATAAGCCAAGAGGGGGAGAAAAGCCTTTCACTTCCATTTTAGTCAGAATTCCCACCAAAGTCAGGAATGAGCTTGCTGATTGGCTCATGTTCCCAACAGTTCTCCTCCTGGAAGGAGGGAGACTGTTACCCAGCTGGGCTCCCTTCCCCAATCAGGTAGAGTAGACAGATGATGTCACTACACAGCCAAGTGATAAAACTTCCAAGCCAGAAGGAAGGAGTTGTTCTTCATTCTAGCTGCCAAAGCGTATGCTAACAGCCCAATCCTATTCATCCCCCCCTCCCTGTGTCATCACAGTGGCACCAAAATGGTAACCACTGCATCTTATGAGGAGGCAGGCCAGGAGGGTTCAGCAGGGAAAGGGGATTTTAAATCCCCTTACCCCTGCATAAGCCTCCTCCTGACCTGCAATGGGTCTCCTCAGACCTGTGCTAGCAATTTTGCTAGCATGCATCTGAGTAGAGAGAGTGGGCAGGAGGCTGCTGCTGAAAGGGAAAGGGATAGGATTCAGCATCAGCGCACACCTTCTGCGATGAATCCACCCTCTGCAGCCTCCCCACCCCCATTATGCTCAGGTGTTTTGCCCCCTCCCCACCCCTGTTCCACCCTCCCCCACTCCTGACACCTCCTCCGGCGAGCATCAGGGGATCTGTTGGAGTGGGCAAGAGGACACAGGCTTTTCTGCTTGTGCTGCAGGCAGCATGCTGCACGCCAAGTGGCATGCTGTTGCAACACCTTTTGCAACTGATGCTGACTGCTTTAAGGCAGTCAGTGTCATCGCAAGAAGAGGAACGATGATGGCAGGTGAGTAAAGGATTGGGCCCTAAGACAGGGAATAAGTCTACTGTAGCTAGCAACTGTAAGAGCTTATGTTATTTTTGCCCATTGTCAGTCATTCCAGCATGCCTACAAAGACTCCAGTTTAACTTGCAACCATTCCCATTTAATACGGATTCATGAAATCCCACAGCACTTCAACTCCATCTGCTGGCACCAATTATTATTGCACCTTTTTGGAAAATCTCTTTATGCTTTTCTGCCAAGCTTATCTCTTATTTATTCACCTTTTTTGCCCATTTTGTTTATCCCTTTTTGGTTAGACTTTTAATAAACTGTTTATATTTTAACCCTGGTTTTGGTTCTGCCTAGTCTCTGATACGGGAAGTAGAATGGCAGTGGCATCGCTATGCCCCCCCCCCGACATCACTTTGTTAGGAAGTGACGTCACTGCTGCTTCAACACCCTTCAGAGGCACAAGGCAGGCACAAGGCAGGAGGGTGGGCCAAACCCATCATCTTCTCCGTCGCCTGCTCTTCCCACCGCCAAAATGGCACGGTTGTCACCTCCACCACCCGCTTTGTCACCCCTTCTTGTTGCCTGGGGGGCCCACCGCCCCCCCCAGTGACACTTCTGTAGAGTGGATTGTCATCTCCTTGCTCTTCAGATGCTACTGTGAAAGTGATTTTGTTAGGAACCCCCAAAGTTCAGTGTTTTCCTGAGAAGGGGGGTTGCCCAGACACACACACACCCCGTACCTGGCCTGATTGCCTGGGCTGGTGGCAGCAGATACGTTCTGCCAAGGCTATTCCCCATTCAGCAGCATGTTCATACAGGGGAGAGAGGGGAGCAGGGAAGGAATGAGTACGCTAACCACTAGATGCTACTGCCCTGGATCACCCAACAGATGCAGAGGTTCCCCTCCCTCCACCGTCCATGACAAATCCACTCTGCAGCTGCAGGCTACAGGGACTGGCTCCCACCTCAAAAGCAAGGGAACTTCTTCCATGAAATCTATGTACTGATGCTCCCAGAAAGAAGGTGACTCTGTTAGCAGCTTGGTCCTTTGCATGTTTACTTTCTAGTCCCACTGATTCCATTAGGACTCATTTCCAAATAAGTGTTCTCAGGGTTGCAAGGGAGACAAGACTCCTGCACCTGAAAACCAATGTGGTGTCGTGGTTAATGTTGGGTTCAAACCTGGGTTTACATTTGCATTCAGCTCAATGGTGGCTTTTGGAGTGCTCACCATGCTCACCACTCCATTATCAGATTCCTATTAAGTATGGCCAACGGGCAGAGTATTTATACCGTCTAAAATGCCCATCTGATTGTAGGGCCTTCTTATTGGCAAGGTGTAATGTCATGCCATCAGAGTTACTTTATGGGAGATACAGAGGGATTCCATCTAGAGCATGGTGGTCCAACGCGTGGCCCGCGGGCCGCATGCGGCCCCCGAAGGCCTCTGCTGCGGCCCCCGGCTGCTCTTGGAGCTTCCCTCCCCCGCAGTCACCCACGCTCCCCTGATGATCGGAAAGGCGGTCGGGAGCCGACCGCCTTTTCGATCTTCAGGGGAGTGTGGGTGGGGCATGCTAGACAGTGGGGCGGGGCATGCATCAGTCATTATTAATTAATTAATTAATAATTTGATTTATTGTGCAGCCCCCGGGTTTCATGTCAAAGTTCGCATGCGGCCCTCGAGGTACGAAACGTTGGACCACCCTGATCTAGAGAGATATGTTGTTCTTGTGCTGTGGGAGGTGTGGAATCTCTACACCATATGTTATTTTATTGCCCTCTGTATAATTATCTACATGTGAAATATTTATATCCGATCTTGTCCAATAGGTGGGGTTGGGGGGATCAGGAAAAAATCCGGATTATTTTACAGGGTGTAGATGCCATATTAACAGAAAAAGTTGCAACCTACTTAAAGCAGATTGTAAAGAAGTGTAGTGGTGCGAGTCATATGGGTAGTATATGCTAGGTTTAGGACTCTTCACCCCTATTTATGGTTACTGTTGTTATGTACTTATTATATGTTTATGTTGTATGTTATGTATGTTGTTAATTATGCCAATAAAGGTTCTGAATCGGAGTGGCCAGTCACTCTCTCACAGCCTCGCCTACCTCACAGGGTGGGAGGCTGTGAGTATGGAGTGGGGGTGGGGCAGAAGAGCTCTGTGCTGTTCAGAGTTCTTTGGAGGCATGGCAGGATATCAGTGTAATAATACTAGTAACAGTTGGTGTGTGGAAGAAGGAATTTTGGCAGGTATAGCTGGGTGGTACTAGGATGAAAAAAAAATCCATGCCTGCTAAAATTCTCTCTTCTACGCAGCTCTTAAAGGTGCAGGAGCTCTGACTTCTTCTGGATCTTCTAACAGTTGCAGCCTAGGGCCATGAACATTTTTACTGTGCTCCACATCTATCTTTAATGTGATTCCATTGGAACCGTGATGTAGGGCGAAGGAGTTAAACATTCTCCCCTGACGCTGCAGTCTGTCTCGCGATCTGGATTGGGTCCCTACAACAGCTTTAAACAAATGACAGGAGCACAATGCTACTTTTAGCATCACATGTAGATTTGCCCTGGGTAACTTCTGCTCCATCTGCCCCATGTTGGCCTTTTTTGCAGACCTGCCATCTCTTTAACTGGAAATCTCAGGGATTTGACTAATTTTCTGCATGGAAAGCATAACACACCACCCCAGAGTCACAAACACTCCTCTTTCCACCCCCACCCCCCAAACACTCTGGACCAAACTGCAGGCACAACCAATGTATTAAATTTATCACTCATTTTTAAATTTATTTCTATTACGGTAAGTACACTTTCCTTATATTGGGTTTGAGGGCGTGTCAACTAATTTGCCCCAAGGGGTAGAAGATATTGCATAAACAGTAACTTTTTAATCGTCCTGTGGAACAAATATTTATCCTCTTTTTTTTTCTTTTGCATTTGTCTCTAGAAAGTGCATCATCAAGTAGTAAGCAGACAGAATCCAACTCCTTTTCATGTTAATTTTGGATATGGTAAAAATCACATATTTTACCATATCAAAAAATCATCACCACATTTTATTGTATCTCATCATTTTTGCAATGTGCTCCTTTTCATGTGATGGGATTAGGTATATCCCACACCAGACACTCAAAATTAAGGATTTATTTATTTTATTTTATTATTATTTTTCACATTTTTATACCGCCCTTCCTCCAAGGAGCTCAGAGTAGTGTACATATTTCCTCCCCTCCTTTTGTCCTCACAACAACCCTGTGAGGTAAGTGGGGCTGAGAGATAGTGACTGGCCCAAGGTCACCCAGGAAGCTTCGTGGCTGAGTGGGGATTTGAGCCTGGATCTTCCAGGTCTAAGTCCAACTCCCAAACCACTACACACATTATACACACATAACATTATACACTACACACATTATACACTACACACATTATACACACATTATACACAATAACTCGCATCCTACCATACCAAGACTTGTGTTTCTCCACAGAAATTAAGGGGATTTCCTTGTGCTTAATACAAGTCATGGTTCATTGCCTGTTTTTCTCTTACTCTCTTTTCAGAAAGAAAAAATGTCAGGTGGAATGCTAAACATGTATTACAAGTGATTATAACAGTGGCTGATGCTTCAAAGACCATGGATGACTGTTGGGGGAAGAAAGAACATCCTCATCCTCTCATCAGGTATCCTTAAAATGCAAATAAACCAATTTGGGACCCTCTCCGCCGCCCTACCCCCCAATTTTGTTATTTTAATGTCTAGAAAACAGAACCACCCTGGAAACCAAGAATGCTTGCTCATTAGTCTTTTTCCAGCCCATATGGCTGATAAAAAGAAGGTGTAGTTGGTTTGGAGTTAATCTTGGCTTGAAGCCAGTGTACATTTAGTGAGAAGTCTGACTGTAGGCAAAGGAGGCCTTCTTAGCCTAAGGAGTGGTAAAAAGCTGTTGTGTGGGAAGCACCTATGTTCCCTGGCTAGCTGTGCAGAAAATCATTGGCAAGGAGTGGCATTTCTTGTTTAACTATAGTGTCCCTGATAGTATTTTCTGGGAAAAAGAAAACTGGCTGTATTACCAATTTGGTTGTATTACCAAAAAAAAATTTCACAATTAAATGTGGCATGCTACTGTAGTACACTATTTGTATCGGACCATCTACTAATGTTTAAGATTCTACAACTACATAATCAAATCATATATACTGTAACGTGGGACGTTGCTTCCCTGGAAGAAAATATATGTTGACAATTTGGACCCCTAAAATACTAGTATTTAGCATTTCGTATTGCCCTTTCTGAGAGCTCAGTTCTGCCTAAGAACTGCTGCAGCTCGCAAAGCACGCTGCAGTAGATCCAAAGCAGAATCAGGGCTGCGCCGGCAGACCTGGGGCACATCCATCCCCAGCCCCTGGTGTCAGCCCCAGTGACCCCAATGGGCCTCCTCGGATGCGCTCCAGGTATTTTGCTGGCGCACATCCGGGGAGGCCGTCTAAACCCAGCCAGGCCCGGGAAGGGTGTTAGGATATTGGCGAAGTGAGCCGCTGATATCTCCGCCCCCCTCTCTGGCCTGGCCAGCCAAACACCTCCCTCCCCACCCTCCCAGCCCTCCCTCCCCACACCCTCCCGCCACCTGGTGCAGCACGTACCTGCGTCCAGCAGCGCTGGTGTCAGCTGGCGGCGGATTGAGTGGTGCTGGCCTCAGTGCTGCTGGCCACATTCCCCCAGGGTGTCACAAAAGTGCTTTACGGCACTTTCACGACACCCTATGCCAACAGAGTGCTTGCTCCTCCGGTCGTATCTTGCGCAGGATTGCGTTCTGAATGTGCAAAGTGTTTCACATGTATTATTGTTAGGCTTACCATTCATCCCGGTTTCGGCGGGACAGTCCCAGAAATCGGGCTCGATTCCCGGTCCGCCGGGTCCGGTCCCGGGGGACGAATGGGCGCTGCCATCTTTTTTTTATTTTAAACTTACCGGGCAGCATCTTGGATCACGAAATCTCGCGTGATCCAAGATGTCGGCACCCAAATCTCGTGAGGGCATCATGCCCTCACGAGATTTGGGCGCCGACATCTTGGATCACGCGAGATTTCGTGATCCAAGATGCTGCCCGGTAAGATTAAAATTAAAAAAAATGGCGGCGCGGCGAGCGGGTGTGCTTCTCCCGGTCTCCCAGCGGCTCCATGCAGTGCCGCTGGGAGACCGGGCCAGCCTGCTTGCTTGCCCGTGCGGCGCGAGCCTCCGGCAGGCTCGCACAACGCGGGCAAGCAGGCTGTGCTTCTCCCGGTGCCGCTGCGAGACCAGCCTGGTCTCACAGCGGCACCGGGAGAAGCACAGCCTGCTTGCCCGTGTTGCGCGAGCCTGCCGGAGGCTCGTGCTGCCCGGGCAAGCAGGCTGTGCTTCTCCCGGTCTCCCAGCGGCTCCATGCGGTGCCGCTGGGAGACCGGGCCAGCCTGCTTGCTTGCCCGTGCGGCGCGAGCCTCCGGCAGGCTCGCACAACGCGGGCAAGCAGGCTGTGCTTCTCCCGGTGCCGCTGCGAGACCAGCCTGGTCTCACAGCGGCACCGGGAGAAGCACAGCCTGCTTGCCCGTGTTGCGCGAGCCTGCCGGAGGCTCGCGCTGCCCGGGCAAGCAGGCTGTGCTTCTCCCGGTGCCTGCTTGCCGCAGCCCCAGCAGCAGCAGCGACCAGCGACGACCAGCGACCAGGTAAGCATATTTTTTTTAATATATATTTTAATATAAAGATTAATTATTTATTTAAAAATTTCGGGCGCGCTTTGCGCGGCAAAATGGGGCGCTTCGTGCCCCCTTTCTGCTATAATTAATTCATAGAAAAGATTTTTTATTTGGGTTTCTGGTTTGTGTTTGCATTTATGGTTGTTTTTTCTTTATTGCTTGTAGTTTGGCGTTCGTTTTTCTTTATTGCTTCTACTTTGTGGTGCGTTTTTCTTTATTGCTTCTACTTTGTGGTGCGTTTCTCTTTTTCGCTTGTACTTTGTGGTGCGTTTTTCGTTGTGGATTGTAGTTTGGGGTTGGTTTTGGTTGTTTGTGCTTGGTTTTGCGTTGCTTTTACATTAATTAATTATTTACCTTGCGGGGGGGGTTATGGGGGGGGTGTCCCACTTTGAAGTTTGAAAAATATGGTATGCCTAATTATTGTGATGCAATCCTTACAACAGAGCTTTAAGACAAAGTGTTATTATTGCTATACAGAGATTGGCCACTCTGTACTATACATCACAGTGTACACCACACTCCCTGGTGAGTTCATGGCAGAATTAAGATTCCAACCCTGGGAAGTCTTGATTTTCAGCTTAATCTCTTACAGTGCAACACTATGGAAGTCTACTCAGAAATAAGTTCTCTTCAACTTAATGGGACTTTGGCCCCAATCCTACTGGGGCTCTGCGCTGCCAGAACTGTCGCGTGCTTCTGGGCCTCTGCCGCAAATGGGCAGCAGCGCATGCAGCAGCAGCTTCAGAGGCCTCCATCAGCACCAGTAAATTGGGGGGGGGGACTGCTGTGGGCAGGGAGGGAGAGTTTGGGGAAGGATCAGGGGGAGGGCAGGGGGTGGGGAGGGAGGAGGTGGATCTCAGTGGCACCAGCGTGCACCAGATCTTTTCCCTTCTTTCCCAAGCCGCCTCGCCCCTTTTCTCTCCTCTCAAAATAGCTGGTGTATGTCCAGGAGATCCCTAGTTGACTGAGCAGCGTACTGGGGGTAAGTAAAAATAATTTTTACTGAACTCCTGCTGGCTGTCCTATCAGTCTCGTCCTGTCCCCCCCCCCATTGGATGTAGCACGCGTTCTGCCAGCGCAGCTGCATCAGCGCCAATGGTGGGGGATACGATCAGACAAGCAGTCCCATGTAAGTGTGTATAAGATTGCGGGCTGAATCCAACTTTCCAGCACCTATGCAGCTGCAATGCAGCCCCCTGGTAAGGGAACAAACATTCCCTTACCTTGAGGAGGCCTTCATGACTGCCCCCACCACCACCGCAGGATGCAGCACACGCCCCATTGGCATGGCTGCATCAGTGCTGGAAAGTTGGATAGAATTGGGCCTTCAATCTACAACCCAAGCATGGAGCAGTGGAGTCTGTATAGATAATTGATTGTGGCATCCAGTCTATGGAATGACTATGTACAGAAATGTACGTTTAGACCCTTAATTGTCTGGTTTTAAAACAGCACTTATTTATTAAAAAGATTTATATTCTACCTTTCAAGCTAAATATTTCACGAGGTAGCTAATAAATAAACAACAAAAAGCAAACAACAGTAAAATAGCAATTAAATTATAATAAAATAAGTGTAAAAGCAATACAGTAGTACGAACAAAGCAGCACGTTGCAAGGGGCACCTCAATTTAAATTGTTACCCTGGCAAAACACCCTGGCAAAACAGGAAGGACTTGGCTGTGTGTTTAAAAACACAGAGGGTGGGATCTGGTGAAATGCCCCAGGGTGAGAGTTCCAAAGTTGCAGTGCCATCACAGAAAAAGCCCTGTCCCTGGTTCCCGCCAGTAAAATTTACATCAAAGGTGGACCAGAAAGAAGAACTTGCAAGGGTGATCATAAACCCCAGGTAGACTCACTTAAGACATTTTTATCTTGGAAGGTTTGTTTGTTTGTTTGTTTGTTTGTTTGTTTGTTTGTTATAATTAGGGATTTTGGGATTAATTGTTTTATTTCTTGGTGATCTTGTGCTTTTATCATGTTCTATTTTGTTATTGCATTGTTTTATCTGGATTGTTGTAAACTGCCTTGTCTGTTTTGTAGAGCAAGGTGGGATGTGCAAATCAGCACTGCTGTGAGATGTAGCCAATAAGTAACCTGCAGATTTATACCTGGGCAGTTACAGCTTGCTGTTAACCTTTACATCTTAATGGTGTTTGCACCCTGCATCTGTTAACACAAAAGAAAACAATACCCGTTTCCAGCATAAACCTATTTATAAAGCTTGGACTCTTCTGGGATTATACTGAGCTGCAAGATTTGTCTCAAAAACATCCCTTCTGTTGTGACTGCATTAACCAGCATCTCTTTGAAATGCTAACTCCAGGTGACTGACTTCCTCAGAAGAGGAGCTCAATGGGTTTAGACAGCTTAACATTCTACCAGCAAGAGGCAGTCATTCCAAGAAGCTAAATCAAATCCTGAAAGGCTCATTAGCAAGCAACAACAACAACAAAAATCATATGAAAACGTATAAAAAGGAAATACAGGAGCTCTTGAAGGGGAGCAACTTCCTTTACTGATGGAGACTTTAAATGGTGTCCCTTTTTGCAAACCGCTAAGTAAGAGTAGATGTCGCAGGTCAGCGTATATTCTGTAGTACTGCTGTAAATGCAATCAATGAGATTAGGGTCCAATTCAAGCTTTGTTTCAGCTGCGTTAAATTCATGTTTCAGCTGGGGGGGGCAGGAATAGAATCACAATACATTAACATTCGGATAAGACCCACTTTCATCTCTGCTCTAGCATCACTTCAGGAAAATAGATTGTCTACTAATAAGCAGAACTGCCCATGTAATCGCTAATGATCACTTCACACAGATGTATGCTTCTTTAATATCTTGTTTGTCCAGTAGATGAAGCATAAAAAAATGTTAACTCTGCTGAAACGTTTCCCAGTCATAATGGAATGGGACAAAAAGTCTATTTATGGTAAATCCTAGATTAAAACTAGCCCCCAGATCCAGCAATGTTTCATAAACTGTTCTTTGCATTATATATAAAAAAATTGTTTAGTGCTTTCTGGGCGTGCAAGGCATTTAACATTGTCAGGGGCATCTGTAAAGGGGGTGCGGTGGGTGCGGGCTGCACTGAGTAACACCCAGTTTGGGGGTGACACTCCGGGAGAAGCCTGCCACGCCACCCAGGCTCGGCGGTCTTTGACTGTTCCAAGCCGCTCCTAACTTGTGAGAACAGGAAGCGGCTCGGAGCGGCGAAAAACTTGGAGCAGCCGAGTAAGGGTGTCACTGGCTGCTCTGACTTGGCAACTTGGCTCGGAGCAGCTGAAGACCGCTGAGGAAAGGTGTCACTCCACAGCAGCAGCCGGAGCCTTCCCTCGGCAGTCTTCGGCCACTCCGAGTTCAGCAGAGGCTCGCAAGCTGGTGATGTGAAGACATCATCACATTTCCGTGTCTGTGCACCTGGTGGGGTGACGCCACAAATCACCATACCGGGTTACACCAAAGTTCAGGTATTACCTTGATGCATTATGAGGCAGGACGTCTGGCTCCGTTGGTAGAGTGATCATCTCATACCAGTAAATGCCTGAAGATCTGAAGGACAGCAGTTCAAGATGGCCGGAAGTGTCTGTCGGAGAGCTGCCAGCACACTGAGCTGATAAGTTGCAGAGCCTCTGTGAGGGAGTGGAACTGCAGCTGCACTTGAGTGAGAGTCAAGGTTGCCTGTCAGCTGAAACGTGGTGAGGTGAACGCCAGAGAGAGAGAGAGAGCTGGAACTCTGAAAGCAACATCTAGAATGAAGGGTTCTAAGAAAGATTAGAACGTTATTACATTGTAAAAAAAACCCTTGGGGTTTAGAAAGCCTGCCCATGTACACCGCCTTGAATTAAAGTCGGAGGAGAAATCCAATGACCAAGAAAGGCGGTATATAAATACTGTATATTATGATTATATATATTATATTATTATTCCCCTACTGCAGTTGCACAGCTGAAGGAGTGGCTTGCCTAAGGCCAGCTAGTGAATTCATGGTAGAGGCAAGATTCAAAGCAGCGAAGTCTTGATCTGCAGCTCAGTATCCTGTGCCCTTCCCAGGCTACTCCAGTGCGGCCCGGGGACTCCTCGGGAGAAGGGGGACATTTGTCCCCTTCCCCCTGTGTAGGGCTGCACTGCCCCAATGGACTTCCCTGAACATCTGGGGCGGCGGGGTAAGGGCCATCGGGAATGGGTGCAGGATATTGGTGGAGTTTGCTGCCAATATCCCCGCCCCCTCCTAGCCTGGCTTGCCTAACAGCCGCCCTCCCTCACTGCCCGGCCCACCCTCCCCCTGCCCCTGACCGACTGGTGCATCTCTTACCTGCACCGGCGGCTGTAGGGTCGGGTGGGAGGCAGAGTAAGGGCTGTCGGCCTCCATGCCAGAGGCCCTTACTCCCCAGATGTCGTAAATGTGCTTTACTGCTTGTTTACGATACCCGGAGCCTGCAGAGCATATGCTCCGCCTCCGCAGGCACTTGTTTACAGAGGATTACGCCGTTAGCCACAACACTACACCAAAGGGCAGCTCTGATGTCTTTCAACTTCCATGCCTGCCAACTCTCTTGAATGAGGAATGGTCTGGGGTTGCAATCTACAGCTGATTTGCTCACCTAAAGCATCATGTTCTCCCACATTCATCGTAATGAAGGCAATATCTCAATCATCTGTACTTCAGAATGTTGTGTACAATTCTAGTTGCCTGATCTTTAAAAGGATATCACAGAGGTATAGAAAAGGACAACGGGCAGCCCAATTCTACCTAACTCCTGCTCTGCAGAGTGCTGATGAAGCTGCACCAAAGGAGCATCTGCAACATCCTGTGGGGAAGTTTCAGGCCCTGGAAGTCTCCTCCAGGTAAGGGAACATTTGTTCCCTTGCCTGGGGGTAAGCCGGTGATGATATGTGATGTCATTGCTGTGCATCCAAAACTAGTGCCAAGCTGCCACACAGCAAACTAAGGGGTCCATGCAGTGGCGCAGACGCCTTAGAGGGAATATTGATGTAGAACAGAGGACCAGAAACAGAAGATGTCACCATAAACAAGCCAGGATCAAGTAACACATTATTGTTACAAGCAAGGCAAGTAACACATTATTGAGCCTGGAACTGACCTGGAAGTCTTACTAAAGTATCTGAAACTTAAGCAACCTAATGGGATGCAAGATTGCCACTATCAGATACATTGCCATATGAATTGTGTTTTGGAATCCTTCTCTATTAATTCATTCCTTATTTCATTTGAGTTAAAAGAAAGTGGAGAGCTGAGTGGGTCATAAAATAAGAAGTGATCTAAGAGTTGGTTAAGATGCTTGAAGTATGTATAATGACAAGCACGTCTGTTGCGTATCCCAATCTTTGATGTTTTGATGTTTGAAAACAGAAGAATAGGCTGTGTTTATCATCACCAGCAGGGATGTAACGATGGTGGAGCCCGAGGGGCACCTGCCCCGGGCGCTCGGCTGAAGGGGGTGCAATTTCTCCAAGTAGCGGCAGGAGGCTCGGCACGGTGGGGAGAGCTGTAGCGTGTGAAAAACGTGCCCTGGGGAAAGTCCTCCTGGCCGTCCCAGGCTTCTTACATTATGTTGAGGCTTGTGTCGGGCCTCTGAACCCAAAGTGAGTGGGCGGTGACATTCGGAGCACCGGGGGACACACACACCGCATGCTGCCTTGCCCTGGGTCCCCTTTCGCCGCATTCTGCTTCTGATCACTGGATTTCTGGGGATCTGAGTTGACAGAGCTTGACCACCCAGGGTTTCGAGCTGCACAGCGACACATCTTAAAGGGGACAGTGCTCCACCCCTGCCCACAAACTAAGGACCCAGACATTCTCCAAGATTCTTTTATCTTGTTTTATAACTATGCCATGCCCTTACATTATGATAAAGGACAATATAAACTTTGTTGCCAGACATCATCACCACCAGCTTTGTACCCCAATATCAATGAATGTCAGTTCTATATAATTGACTGTTTCAACAGGGAATTCTATATAAAATGGACACTATGACACTGTTTTCCTTGAAACTCTGGCCATGCCTCACATTCCTTGGAATGTACTTTCCTTCTAAGTCACATGCCCTGGGAGAAAGAAGATGTTCTCATCTGTGCAAACTCCTGTCTCCACTGAATGCAAATTATGCAACCTTTCTAAAGGACCTCCTGTTTGTGTTGCTTTCATTGAATATGTAAGCACTATCCCCTGCCTGCAGCTCTGCCTCTTAATCTGCATTGACAGCCTAAAGCTTCATTGTAATTATTGCCTCCTGCCTGTACCCTATACCTACTGAGTAGGCTTACCAGATCTCCAACCGGGACAGAGTGCTAGACCTTTAGGAGAAGGAACGTGGGCAGGTGTAGCTTGTTAAACCTTAGAGCACAACCTTAGGCATGTCTACTCAGAAGCAAGCCCCATTGTGTTCAGTGGGGCTTGCTTCTGAGTAGACATGCCTAGGATTGTGCTCTAAGGTTTAACAAGCTACACCTCCCCACATTCTTTTTCCTAAAGGTCTAGCACTCTGTCCTGGTTGGAGATATCAGATCTGCTTGTGCCCCTCCTCTGACAAAAGATAAGTACCCCAAAAGCACACACAAGCCCTGGGGGGGGGCAAACGATACAAAAAGCAGCTGGGAAGCAGCGGAGGGCGGCAGCCGGAAACCCCCCCCCCGGAAAAAAACCAAAAAAGCCTAAAACGAAAACAAAACTTAAGGGGTTCTGTGCCCCTTCCCCTGCCTCAACGCCCTGCGCCCTGGGCCCCAGGGCCCCCCCTTGAAGATACCTCTGGAGATCTGGTAAGCCTACTACTGAGAAATGTGCATAGTGTGTTCACAAGTTTGGAATCATATTTCCATTAAGGTTTTCCCCATGTCCATCACATAGTATGTCCATTTGCATCCACCCAAGCCCCTCTATAACCATCCAGTCACAACTTTGCATGCCCAGACAGAAACCTCCAGAGTCTACTTTAACCTACCAATAATTAGATTGGGGCTGCAATCCTATACACACTTACCTAGGAGTAAGTCCCATTGAACTTAATGAGCCTTGTTTCTGAGTAATCATGCATAGGATTGTACTGTAAAGCAGCTACCTTACAGCTAAGGGAGCTGCATGTAGGTAGCTCCCCCGCCCCAAACCCCTTAAATACTGTAGGATTTTAAACAGCTGTTACTTTCTTGGTTCAACAACCTTCTGTGTGTGTTCTAACCACCAGTTAGAGTCTCCATGCTGGTCAGGATCTCTGGATCCTGGCAAGGCACTCCAACCCTCTTTTGGAATTCAGGTAGCTATTACTGCAACTTTTCCACTTTCCCTCTCTGCCATCCCTCCCCTCTGCCTCTCCTTTCTGTCCCTATTTTTAGCTGGTAGGGATCAGGGTGGAAGAACAAGGACTCCTGGAACTCATTCCCTAAAAGCTGTCCTTCTCATTTCATCAGATGCACTAAATACTTTCTCACTACACACATTCAGCATTATGGGATAGGAACATACCACATGCTTAGGGCATAACAATATTTCTTTATTAATTCTTTGTGGGTAAAAAGGGTATTACTTTGTATACAACACTTTTATTTCTATTCTTTTATAATAAAACTGTGATCACTGACTAGAAGCTATTACTCTGAGCCTCTTCTTTGAGGGAAAGGGATTCTCTGCAATTCACTGATCTGTTATCTAGGCTTAGATTCCTTTGATCCAAGAGAGCGGTGTGGTGTACAGTAGTTCACTTTTGCTTGTGCTCTCTGTCTCTGTCTCTGTCTCTCTCTCTCTCTCTCTCTCTCTGTTACAGTAAGTGTTGGTTCTCTTGAGGTATATACAAAATAATTCCCTTTTTCCAGCTCTTTTAGTAACATTTATTGGGCAATTGTGAGGGAGAAGCAGCAGCAGTAGCTTCTTATTCCCACAGTGCCATTTTTACAGTTCCCAGGTCTCCTGTCCTGGAAATATTAAACAACATCAGGGGGGAAAAAGAGGATGACCTGCTGCTTCTGCCTGCTTCCCAGTAACCCTTCCCATGTGGTTCTGGGTCCCTGGCTGGCTTACTGGGAGACAGTGGAGAACAGCAACTGCAGGGAACCATCCTTTTCCCAGCACCATTTTATGACTCCTGCTGCTGCTCCCCACCATCACCCAGTAAGCCAGCCAGGAGCCCTGGGCCCAATGGGGAGGCTTACCAGGAGGTGGTGGGGAGCAAATAGCAGCAGTGGACATGGGTCCTCCTTTTGTGTTGCCACCTATAACTATAGCAGCAGCGGTGAAGGAGAACTATCCTCTTCCTAGTTCCTGGGCACTATTGGGGGTGTAGCTGGAGCCTACACATGCCTTTCAAAGCTTGTGGGGAAGCGTACCAGGGGGGTCCCCCCAAACCTAGACCTAATACTGTAAGCCTTTGAGGCAGGGGCAGGATCCTAACAATGGTTTGTAGTGCCTTAATATGGCATTGGTGTTAAATTTAAGCGAATAGCAGCATTTGTGGGTGCAGAAGAACTGATGGGTTGGGTCCGTATGAGGACAGGACTGCCATTTTGTGGTGCATCCTCGGTGTGTGTGTTAATTCTCATAAACATAGTTTCCAACACAAGTCAGTAGTTAACCTTAAATATGCATATATTAAGGACTAATGTGCATTTACTCTCAGCAGCTTGGAAGCTTTTCCCCCATATTCCTACTCCAGGAACACATATGGGAGGGAGGGAAGATGTTTGCCCTATTGCCCTACCTGTTTGGCCTTCTTTTCAACAGGCCCTGCTCCTGTGCCTTTAGCAGCAAGCCTGACTCAGGGACTGAACAGGTGCAGCTTTTGCTGTCACTTATATCCCCATGCCAGAAAAAGCTTTATCTGTTCCATTTTTGAGTTCTAACTGTTGATTAGGAAGTTCCCTAAATCAACTCGCTTGTTCTGTAAATAGGTTTCAAATATATTTTCTCCTTTGTTTTCTTCCAGGGGAAGGACAAATAATGAGTGACTTTTTAAAGATTACTGGAGCCTGTTTCCCACAAAACCATACACAAATTTAACACTTGAATCAACAGTTTCCTGCACAAATGCTTTTGTTGCACTTTGTCTCAGTTTCACTTCCCTGCTGGAGCAATTGTTGAACACAGAGTATCTTTGCAGATGAGATGACTTTAAAAACACACACCATATATTCCCCTTTAGCACACAGAGAATGTGCTTCTCCATTCACTTCAATGGCAGGGTCGTTCCATGCATGAAGAGGAATACATTCATGAGCTGTCTCTTCCATAGAAGTAAATGGAAAGCACTCATGCACGAAGATTGTAATTATCAGACTGAGATGATTGGATTTCCACCCCTGTCCCTGGAAGAATGATGAACATTGCTAAAATATGACCATGTACTGTATGAATATTAAATATATGCTTCTCAAGGTAAGACCACACAATATAGAGAGTATTGTAGGTGTACTGCAAATATTTTTTTTTCATGTTTCACACGTTCTCAACCAATAAAATACTGTAGTGATGTTAGACTTAAGAAGTTACAGCCTAATCCTAACCAACTTTTCAGCACCAATGAAGCAGCACTGTAGCCCCGAGGTAAGGGAACAAATGTTCCCTTATTTTGAGGAGACCTCCGTAACTGCCCCTTCACCGCAGACCGCAGAATGCCAACGTATCCTGTTGGTACGGTTGCATCAGCACTGGAAAGTTGGTTAGGATTGGACTGTTACAAACAAGCCCCTGGAACCTAACCTGTCCTTAAGTAGGGGAGCTTCCGTACTCAAATATTTCTCAGTGTAGGGAAACTGTGTAAGAAAAACTTGTTATGTAATATGGGCAGCGCATATAACACATTACATATGTTATGTAATATGGGCAGCCCTGTTCTGTGCCGTGCCAGGTCTACTCGGGGACAGGGGATGTTTGTCCCCTTCCCCCAGTGTAAACCAGGGAAGGGCCGATGGGCCTCCTTGGATTTCCGCCAGCTAAATAGTAGGAGGAGGCCGTGTAACGGCTGAGCCAGCCCGGCGGGAGACGGAGATATGGCAGACTCCCTTCCTGGGCCTGCTTGGCCAATGACCCCCCCTCGCTGCCTGAAGTGCCCCCGCACCCGCCAGGGGATCTCTTACCTTCCTCTGGTGGCTGTGGGGACGTCCCGGTGGCGGAGTGAGGGCAGCTGGCCTTGAGCCAGACTCCCTTACTCCCAAGGTGTCGTGAACGTGTTTTATGGCATGTTCGCAACATCTTGGAACGGTGGAGTGCTCGCTCTGCTGTTCCTCTGCTCCGCAGGATTGCACTCTTAAGGGATTGTTCTGCTTTTTCTGCAACTATAAGCCCAACTGAGGTTTCAAGCCTAGTGTGCGAACTATTTTATTATTGCTATTTAATGATAACTAGTTTCTTGGGTTTGGTGGATAATTTATACAGGAATGTTCATTTCACTTCAGTAACCTTTGTCTTCACTGAAAAATTATTTAAACCTTTTAATTACCCTCCTCCTAGTCAAAATAGAAAAGAATAAGGAAGGCCGGGGTTGCCTCAGACTGCTTTGTTACACAAATTTAACAGAGATAAAGGTTGTAATCTACAAAACTATTGAAAACTTATCTACAGTCAGACTTAAACTGTTTTTAACAAGAATGCCTTCTCCTACAGAACTTAGCACCCCTACCAGCTACAATTCTCAGGAATCTCTAAAATTCTCAGGAATCTATGTGTAAAACCATGACAATAAAACTAGTATAAAACCTAGACTATAGATGTTTGTAGTGTATTGCATATAAAAAGGTAAAGGTGACCCCTGACAATTAAGTCCAGTTGTGTCCGACTCTAGGGTGTGGTGCTCATCCCCATTTCAAAGCCGAAGAGCCAGCATTGTCTGAAGACGCCTCCGTGGTCATGTGGCCGGCATGACTCTCCTTGCTGCAGCACGTAGCATGTGGCTGGAACAAGCGGTACCTATTTATCTACTGGCATTAACATACTTTGGAACTGCTAGGTTGGCAGGAGCTGGCCAAGCAACAAGAACTCACCCCGTTGCGGATTCGAACTGCCGACCTTTCGTCTCTAGAGTGCATAGAAAAACTGACCCTAGATCCCAGAGACATGAAAGAGTGTGTCAAGGGCATTTTCACTGCACTTGTGTATAATTAAAATATACACATGCCATTCCAACATGTCTGGCTATAAGTACAAATCAACCAGAAACTAAATATGTAGTTGATGAATCAAAAGGGGCCAATGGGGCTTAAAAAATGGCCTATTTATTTAGTTTGAGATTTATTGCGGTCCTGGTATCTTACTGTAATTGAGAGTGAAAAAAATTTAAAGGTGACATTTCCTTCTAATAAGAAGTAGTCGTTTTTGTTTATTAAATTGTAAGTTACGTTACAATTGTTTTGGTATCTCAGAAAGACGCCTATATCAAGGTTTTGGTAATTTGCACATTTCACAGTTCAGTATAACTGATTAAGTGGTTAGAAGACAGATAACTAATTCTGTGAAAAGTAAAGTGGCTTCATCGTATGCCAAGTATCTTTCTTTAGATACTGGGGTCCAGTTTGGATGAAATTTGCCCATACATTTAATGATGTGCATATATCCTCCCCCCACCCGCCTTGCTTCCCCTGCATTTAGCAGTGGCTGTAAGGGGCATTTTGGATTAACTCCCCCTCCCCTCCCATGGAATTAGGAAGATTTACCGGTTAAAAAAAGGGGAGAAGTCAGGATGTGCACATGCCGCAAGCACATGTCATGAAACGCATGGGGCTGGTCATACAGGTATCATCCAAATCAGCTGGTCATACAGATATCCAAATGTATTAAAAGTAAAGCTTATTGGTCAGAGAGTATGACATCAAGGCAATCTTGTACCCTTCTCTGTAGAAGTCCAGCATCAATTGCATTCTGTTCGCCTCCCAAAACCTATATTTTATAATACAGGTGGGCCCCCATATCCACTGATTCACTATCCACGGTTTCAGTTATCCACGGATCGTGGGGACCCCCCCAAGCTTTTACTTTTTTCCCAGTAAGCTTAGTTTCTTCCTTAAAGAAACAGGAGAAGCAGCCTCTGGCTGCTTATTACAGGCAAGTAGACTAAGTACTAGAGAGGCTCTGCAAGGTTAACAGAAACCTTGCAGAGCCTCTCTAGGACTTAGTCTCGTTCTATTTGCCTGCAATGGAGGATGCTTCTCCGTTTGTTTTAAGGAAGAAACAAAGCTTGCTGAAAGAAAAATAAGATCTGGGGGGGCAAGCATGCCTGCCTGCAGGGGAGGCAGGGTTGGGTGGCCCTCAGGAAACCATGGAGGGGGTGTTCGCTCTTATCCACGGTTTCAAGTATCCACAGAGGGGCCTGCCCTGGAACATATCCCCAGCGGATATGGGGGCCCACCTGTACTAATTTATAAATAGTGATTATTTAACACTGTAATAAAACATTAGAAAGTTATTAAAGGCAACAGCATTTTAAGGATAACTTGAAATAGATGTCTTTCATTGTTGTTTTAGCGGGCAAGAGATACCGTAAGTCAACTAATTAGTTTCCTCACAAAGGTGTAAATATATCTGTTTCTTTTGAGAAACTCTTACTATTGTATATTAGTGAGCATATTCTAAAACTGAAGAGATTTTAAAAGCAGTTTTGATATTGGGAAGGATCTGCTAAAAAATTCAAAAAGCCCAATAGACATACCCAAGCCACGGGCGTCCTTAATGTAGCTCGCTCTTTGCATTTTGCCCAATGGGATCAGTTATTCAAAAGAGAGAAGCTGTAACAACTTTCAGTTACGTAAGCAAGAATTGCAACTTTCAACAAGATTTATGGTGGAGATGGTTCCTCTTTCCTGATTTTTTTGTTTGCTTAGTCACAAGTTTTGAATAAGACGTCTGAATGCTTGATTGCATGTAATATAGGCAGATTTTGTGCTTTGCTAAAATTTGGTGAGTCACTTTAGCCTCAAAACAGAGAGGTGGGTAATGTGAAATAGGTGATGGTAGCTATTTGGTGTATATTGATGCCTTGTGTCTCATTGTTTTCTTTGGGAGCTCAAGGCAAGTGTTAGGAGACTAAAAAGGGCATACCAACTGTTTTCAAGGTAGTTTCTCTTTTTGTTCGTTTTCCAAAACCCAGAAGTAATGTTAGGTCAGAAGCTATGGGATAGATAGAACACTTCTTTTTGCAAAACACAGTTAAAATGGGACAGAAATTATATCTGTTTCTCCCAAGGGTCACATTAACCCCCTAATTCCAGCTATCTTATGGCCCAGGTGAGTCTCATGAAGTATTTTGTTTGAAATTTATAACATTATATAGGTGCATTCTCAAAATCATTTAAAGTGGTTACAGTCCTGCACCTGTTTCTTTAAAGGTAAATACATCGAACTCATTGTGACCTACTTCTGAGTAAATATGCACAAGGATCAGGCTGTTGTTTAACTACCCTGCCATTCTCAATATGAGTGGCTAAAGACTGGGAAAAGGTGGATTTTTGTTTAGTTTCTCATGTGTGGAAAAAGGTGAAATGAGCGGGGTGGAGATTCTCAGTATGAAACCAGGGAGTGGTAGTTATTTTGAATGAATCATTCCCATGTAAAAAAAACACACATGAGTTTGTACATACAATGTGCTTCTGTGGCTGCCAGTATTTTGATGAATTTGCTTCAGTGCCTTTAACCTAATCTTAAAGCCCTATGGTTGGAGACTGGGGTATCTGAAGGAGGGCATAAGTACCTGCCTACTCCCACATGTACTTGCCAAATACTAAGTGATGAAACAGGCACTTTGCTCCTGCCTCAGTTCCAATCCAGACTATACCCTCCCACACACTACTTACATTAGGGAAAAACTTCCATTGGCACCAAGTAACATCTGTTTTGATCCTAAGGTCATCTTCTGAGACCTTTGCCAAGGTGACCCTGTCTCCAGAGGTTAGGTCAACTGTGACTGGAAACAAGGGCCTTCTCTGCTGTGGCACCCTGTCTAAGAAATTCTTTCTCCTGGGAGGCTCACCTAGTACCACATTCTCACATTTTTCTGGAACTAAGATCTTATTTACCTTTTGATTGGTTTTATCCTGCAGATTTGTTCTGCTTTTTAACTATGGGGGGAGATAGTACTGTTGTTGTTTACAGTATTAAAATGTTGATTGTAACCTACTGCTCTGGAAGTTGTCAGTCTGAAGTGTAGGGTATTAAATACTTTAACAGCGCAATTCTGTGCAACATTCCATGGCCAGCCTAAAGGGCAGGCTGCAGCATCCTCAGCCAGGACCGTACCTGGATTGTGCCGGTGCAGCCCGGGAACACCTTGGGAGAAGGGGACACTCCCTGAGTGTAGGGCTGCCCAGGGCCTATGGGCCTCCTTGGATATACGCCAGCTCTGAAACTGACACACATTTGAGGTGACGGGGTAAGGCCGAACCGGACCAGGAAAGGGTTGAGGATATTGGCGGAGCATGCCGCCAATATCCCCACCCTCTCCTGGCCCGGTTCGACCAATGGCCCCCCTCCCTCCATGCCACTGCCCGCCCTCTCCCCGCCCCTGCACCAACCAGTGCAGGACTTACCTCTACTGGTGGGTGCCGGGTTCGGAGGGCGACTGAGTAAGGGCTGCCGGCCTCTGTGCTGGCATCCCTTACTCTACAGTTGTCGCAAACATGCTTTACAGCATGTTTGCGATGGTCTAGAGCAGCAGAGTGCGTGCTCCGCCGCTCTAGGACTTACACAGGATCAGGCTGTAGATCAATAAATTTCAACAGCCCAACATGTAGAAAGGTGAAGCTTTTTTCTCACCACTTATCTCCATGCCAGGAAAAGCTTCACTTGCCTAATTGGTGTGTGGTCAGGCGTTGTTAAAAGCATAAGAACAGAGCCAGTAATTTTATTTTATGTTATTTGCAACTCTGTGTGCAAGCAAAAGGAGGAAGATTCTAACTGATTATTAGACTTCTGGAATTTGAAGAGCCAGGATGGTGTAGTGGTTTGAGAGTCGGACTTAGACCTGGAAGATCCAGGTTCAAATCTCCGCTCAGCCACGAAGCTTCCTGGGTGACCTTGGGCCAGTCACTATCTCTCAGCCCCACCTACCTCACAGGGTTGTTGTGAGGACAAAAAGGAGGGGAGGAAATATGTACACCACTCTGAGCTCCTTGGAGGAAGGGTGGTATAAAATGTGAAAAAATAAATAAACTTACAAGAATTAAGCAGGTGAGTCAGCAATGCTGCATAGATGTTTTAAAAACCAGCCAATATTCTTGCACAGAAAGACAGACTAAAGGAAGAACAGTATGAGAAGTTCTTAAACCTCTTCTCTGTTCCCAAAACCTGTGCCTCTGGGCAGGTTCTGGATTTATAATTTTGGTTTTGGCTTTTTTTTTTTTAATTCAAGGTTATCTGCCTCACTGAAACAGGAATGCTAAATTGGCTTTCAGCCAGCAAAGTCTCACTGAAGAGGGTAAAATTTCAGTTCAGATTTACGGGAAGTTGTTGTTGTGAGTAAAAAATCTGGTTTGGTGAGTTTGAGGGCTCGGAGTAGACAAGAGACAACCTTGCTACTGTGAGGAAAGGGAACTGGGGGCGGGGGAGGCATGGAAGAGTGAGACAGACATATAACATTTTCCTCAGAGTCACGGTTTCAGTCTGAGACCCTCCCTGTCAACAGGCAGAAAACTCAGTTCTGGAAGCAGAATAGCTTAACTTTAAATGCTTTATGTCTAGTCAGGAATTTAGTCTAAGAGATTGCCTCCCGATTAGCAGTCATTTTAGCACTTTTGGAATGTGTAGTTTAGGCCAATGAGAAGGGAGGATTTTTGCTCAGCTGGTTCCACTAATTGCAAGTTTCTCTCTGGGCGCATTTTCAGTCTTCAGAAACCTCTCCCAAAGGCCAAGACTGAAACGAGGGGGTTAAGGCTAAACAATCAGTTGCAGTGAGTGGTATTGCAGGGAGTTGCTCAACACTTCTCATTTGAACAGGCCATTGCCCAAAAAAAAACCCCAACAAAAAACACACCAACCAACAACAAAGTCAGAAGATGCATTAGCTTGCTGCCCAGAAACTCTTCCTTATTCCAGTGAATGCTGCTAAACCTACTGACTTAACTTCTGAAGTGCAGTCCAGGTAGGTAATGCTACTACTGTTGTGCGTGCTTGCTTTGTATTTTTGATTCTCTCTTATTGGGACTGTAAGCTGCCTTTGAATGATCTTTGCAAGAGTCAAGCTGGTGTTTTAAGAGTGGATGGAATCAGCCAGCCTGTGTTAAGGTTAACTTAAGGATGAGTACTTCTTGAGTGAATAAATCCAGTTTTTGTCTCATTTTCGTGACTAAAGAAGAAAAATCAGGGCAAACTGTAATATTAAAAATAAACAATGAAAAAAGAATAATAATGAGACATCTGATGTAGTGACATGATCATGACTAAAATATTTAACCTGTCATTTGGTAGTACAAAATTCTTAGACGTTATAACTTAATAACAAAAAGCACCATCCAGAATGCACCACTTGAGCCGCTATTTATGACTTATAAAGAATTGTGACCTGCATTTGGAATACTGCATTAGCCATTAGGTCTCCGGAATCTGTAGAACTGAGGAAAAGTGTTCGGTATCCACAGTCCGAATTTATACATGTTTACTGGAAAGTAAATTCCACAAAGCCGGTGGGATTTACTGTACTTGCTAATAAGCATCCATTGGATTATATGGCCCAAGTCATCTACTGTTTTTAACAGTTAAAAACAGATTTTTGCAACCAGCAATTGTAATAACAATAACCAGTAATTGATATAACTGGAAGTGACTTTGGCAATTTTGCATACTGTATAGTTACATGATTGCATAGGAGTAAGCCCCAAAGGTGCTTACTGTAAGTAAATATGCATAGGCTGTGACTATAAGACTTCATTGACTCCCAACGAGATTTAAACAACCTCATTTTGTGGAGGAATGCAGCTACTGTTCTTTTAGGGTGTGTGTGTGTGTGTGTGTGTGTGTGTAATCTGTGTCCTTATTTCCCACTTTAATTCCAAAATCTATCTAATTAGCATTGCTATGTCTTGAAGCATGCCTTTAATTCAATCCCATGTCGTTTTATCTGTTTATCAAGTTCATCTCAGTGGTATAGGTGAACCTCGGTGCAGAATTTGGCTCAATAAGTGTTTGGATCTAATGGTAGTGTCTCTATGAAACGTCCTTCGCCCCCACCCACCCTGTTCAAGTTACTGTGGATAGTTGCACAGTGTGTGCTTTGGAAAAAAAAAAAGGAATGATTTTAAGGGGAAACAAAACTACTGTATTTGGGTTGTTGCAACAAATATGTAGCAAGTTGCTATGCAATTATGATTAATTTCCAAAAGCTCGGCAACCTTCTGTCTCTAGCCATTGCATGTGAAGGCTGCAGGTGCCAGACTGCAAATGGTGAAAGGTCATTTATGGTATGAAGCAGAGCCTGGTATAAAGCTGAATACAATGTACACTGTGAAAAAGAAAAATAAGATAAGAGCAGCAGAAATATGCTGTTCGATGGAATTCTTGTTTCAAGAGCTAGTAAGCTTCACAGTCAAAATGAAATTGCTGAATATTAATTGGAAGAGGAAATGTTCCTTCTGTGTTTCTCCTTTTTGGCTTTACTTTATCTTTAATTGCACCAGGTAACATGCATGTAGAACTGGCATCCAGACTATCTACCCTCTCTGTTCGCAAACATGAACCTAACCCCATTTCATACTTCACTGGAATGGAATTAGTTTAAACTCATGCATTCTGACTGAAGCAATGAAAAGATTTGCAGGGGGTGCTGAATACAGAGGATTGAATTCTGATCAATACCTGCTTCTGAAAGCATATTCGTATGACTGATTTCCTACTATAAGGTGGCTTTTTGATAGTGAGCCCTGGCCACCCACAGGTTCATCATGTACTATTAATGGTTCGTTATTAATCTGTTTTTATTGTGCCATGACTATTTTTATATCTTATTGTGGAAAGGTGGCCTACAAATAAATAATGTGTTGGCAGGGCTTAAAATAGTGTTTGAGATCAGCTCAAGAAGTACAGTTTCCATGTGGATCACTGGGATCTTCTGGTGGGAAAGGTGGTCTTTGGAAGTGAATCTTCAGTAAGTCCTTCTATGCTAAGAGCTACTTCAAATTACATTTGAAACGTGACATATAAGACTGAAGAATGAGATGCCTATATTCCTGGGTTCCACAAAAAGGCAATGTTTCTAAAGGGTGCAAATGGGAATGAAATCGGTGAAACCCTTGAAACTTAAATATATTTTGCTCTAGCATTGCATTTTATATCCCTCCGTGAGAAAAGCTTCTATATACCGACACTTCTTGCGATTTGCTTCCTATTAAACTTAGTGGGATTTACTTTCAACAATTCAGGCTTATATCAAGCAGCACGTCTGCCTGCTCTTTTGTAGCTAATGAATTCTGCAGTACGTTTTTTGCATAAATCTTATATAATAAATTATGATTTGAGTCTTATATCTGGATATTTGTGCTGCATTTTCCACACAACACATGGAAAGGGTGAATACATGGTCATTTTATTTATGCCAGTAAAGAGGATTCTAAGAATATTTCTCTCCCCCCCCCCCCTTAATAACATGGTTCTGGGTACACCTAGCTCCTGCCAAGATCAGGCACATCTTCTCAGTATCTTTGTCGAGACAAAGTCTGCTTTGTGTGGTTAGAACTTAAAGGGGTTTGGTGACACAACATAATTCAATCGAGTACAACAGCGTCGTCTTATTTTCAACGACAATAGACATGCTAACATTTGGGGGGTAGTTCTATATATATTATTTTATTTATTTTAAAAATTTATATTCCGCCTTATCCTATGCTGAAGGCAAATGCCCAAGGCGGCTTACAACAAAAATTTAAATACATAGTTTAAAATAATACAGAAAATAAGTTTAAACAGTACATAACTAAATTTAAAAACAATAAAATCCACTGGGGGGGGACAGTATGGAGCACAAAAGCTGCATGGCAGAGCATCTTGAGACACAGGAGGCAGACCACAACCGATCACCTAAACGCTAGACGAAACAAAAACGTTTTGAGCCCTCGCCGAAAAGTCATGAGGGAGAGGGTGGTTCTCAGATCCCCTGGCAGGGAGTCCCACAGTTGTGGCGCCACGGCAGAGAAGGCTCGCCCACGTGTTGCCACTCCCCTAACTTGCGATAGAGGTGGTACCTACCTGCAGGAGAGCCCCCTCAGATGACCTAAGAGAGCGGGCCGGAATGTATGGGAGAAGGCGGTCCCTCAGATATCCTGGACCCAAACCGTGAAGGGCTTTAAAGGTCATTACCAGCACCTTGAATTGGGCTCGGAAACGAATGGGCAGCCAGTGCAGCCGCTGAAGCAGCGGTTCAACAGAGTCAAACCACCTAGCTCCAGCTCCAGATATAAGACTCAAATATCTCTTCCCCCCCCCCCAGACTGAAAACTATTACTGTACTTTGGAAGGAAAAAAGTAAGTGTGCCTTAAGAGACAATACAGCAAGGCCCATTTAACATAATGAAATCTATAATTATGTATTTTTTTTATCTGATAGTTTTTTGGGGTGTGTGGAGGGTAAAGTCCACCGCTGGACAATTCTCAATAGACTACTTAACAGTTACTGGGATTTTGCAAAAAAAAAAAAATGCTGGATGTGGTTTATGTCAGCAAAATACTTCTTAGGCAAGAGGCAGTGGCGTCACTAGAGGTAGGAGGGTTCAGACCATACCGGGTGACACCACTAGTGGTGAAAATTGTGGGAACTTTGTATTTATGAATAATGCCATGAAATATCACTGGAAAGATAATTTAATGCAGAATGTAATGAAACAAACTGTGTTGAATTATCTGTATTCCATCAAACGTTATGGCCAAATAACCAGAAAAAGAAAGCACAAACGCCTTATTTAACAAAAAGTGGATTTCCTTAACTCAGAACTGACCAGTGAGACTGTTCTGAGAGTCAATAGGGCAGTGATGGTGAACCATTTGGGCTTGGTGAGTCGTTTTTTTTTTTTTTTTTTGAAAATGCCTAACTTGACTGTGTGTGTGTGTCCCAAACCTTTAATAGTACTTTGACTATTGCTTCTTTTAATAGTAATTTTGAATTCGAACTGAACTGAAAACTATAGAACACGTTGCGTTTTATTTAACATCAATTCGTGACTTTTGTTTCTAGTTTTACTAGATAATAATTTGAAACAGGTCTACCAAAATCCCTGCCCTAAATGTTCTAGACAAGCTTGTAAAACGTTTGCGAAAATGTAAGGTGTGTCGGGGCCCTGGGGGAAACGCTGGCGTGCCACTCAAAATGACCTCGTGTGTCACCTGTGACACGCGTGTCATAGGTTCGCCATCACGGCAATAGGGTGTTATGACACAGCATGGAACCAATAAGGTGTTAGTATGAGTCAGCTCTCATTTCTATGCATCAGAGCTAATACTAGAACTCTTATTCAGTTGTGTGAGTGTCATCAAGTTGGCCACTGGTTTGTTGTTGGTTACTGATTTGTTGGGTGACCTGTGCTGTTATATATTAGAAAAAATAAAGTTAATGGGGGTGACACCATGAGTTACCGCACTGGGTGACACAAACCCTCAGTGACACCACTGGCAAGAGGATTTACCTAGGATCACTTACCACAGATTACGTATGCCTCGGTGATTAAGAGGGTCAAATTACACGTTACAATTAATATGTAATAGAACTCCTTGTGTTCTTTTTGTACATAGTGTACAAAAAAGAAATGGAGTGAAATCATATTTGGAGAGTCTTGGGACAGAGGTCTTTGGACTTTGCCCTGCCACAGTTCTGATCTGACCCCGTGCACTATTTTAATTTTTTTTGGGGGGGAAACTTAATTTGAACGTCAGTTAGTGTTTTTGTTCTCACATAAAACAGTGTATGGAGGGTGCAACTGGAACCACAGCAGGCTAAAGCCCCACTACTCCTGCCACAACTTTGGTCATTTCAGTCCTCCCAGCACTCTATTTACAAAAATAAAAAAGCAGCTTCTCATTTCACATAGTTGAATGACCTTAAGTTTCACCCTTAGAATCCTGTACAGTACTATATATCATGCCAGGGGTGGTCAAACTTGCTTCATTTAAGAGCCACATACAATAAACTTCATATGTTTGAGGGCCACAATATTTAAGAAGCAGTTAAATTCTTAAATATATTTACTCACCATGATCATTAAACTTGTTTTAATCCAATGGACTATACCTGGTAAATAATCATAAAGCTTGAAAATGTCTTATTTACGTTTATATTAATTGCGATGCAAAAAGGAGCTCAGCCAACATATTTCTGAGAGCTGCACATTATACGTCAGAGAGCCGCATGCGGCTCAAGAGCTGCAGTTTGTCTACCCCTGGTATATGCCTCCTTGCTTTGTAAATCTGAAATACATTGGTGGGCCATGTGGGGATTCTAGTAGAATAGACCTTGCAAAAATAATTTCTTCCCTGGGATAGGTAGTTTGCCATGATTCTACAAACATCTTATAAGTGTAATTCTGCATTTACTTACTTTTCACCTGTAATATGTTTGCAGTAATGGATTTGCAGTGGATTTCTGGCTGAAAAAAAGCCCTATTAAACAAAACTCTTGTTCTAATAAACCAAAGGATTTGCATGTATCTCTCTCACACTCTTGTTCCTCTGTTTGTACTTCAGTCATTTGGGCAAAGGATCCTGTGCTGTGTATCTCTGAGTGAATCTTTTATCCTGGATGTGTGACTGGTGTATTCAAATTGTTCTACCTTTGCTGGAGGCTGAAAAAAAATCTTGGAAATTCTTCCAGGCTGCCCTGTTCTCAAACCACAATGCAACCATCAGATAACAGCTCCCTTAAATCTCTACCCTTTCAGTTGTAATTGGCAAGCCGGAGGTAGAAAGGTCTAGAAGATCCTTTTGCCACACCCTGCAGCTTTCCTTTTTATATATATATATATTTATTAGTAAACTACTAAACAAAATAAACAAAACATATTACAGCAAGTGCAAAGCAGTAAATCCTACTTGTATACTATTATATATTGTCTACTTATAATATCTCTAATATGCTATTCATTAAATCCACATTACATCACTTCTTCTCCCACTCTCTTAAAGAATCTATAGGTGGCTTCCAATTATACCCTGCAGCTTTCCAAAGGAGGTTTACCTTGCCAAATGGGCACCCTAGTTTTACATTGTTATAATAGGAGGCCAGAGATTCCTTTCAGAGACTGTCAAGTGCAAGAATTTAAAACCGAGTGTTAGTACTCCTCACCATGCACAAACAATATATGGGTTCCATATATTGTATATGGTAACTGGGGTAGCAATTCTGTACACACTTACCTGAGAGTAAGCCCTATTATTGATACAATGGGACTTCTAAGTAAGCTTTAGGATAGCGCTGCAAGACCTATGAGTTATCCTAATTTACATCCAACAGGTGTTTTTATTTACACCTGCCAAATATTGGAGAAGGTGAAAAAAGAGCAAAGAGTCTTCTCACAGCCCAATTCTATACTCGCCCAACATTCTAGCGCCACTTCTGCTGGCACTGACTGCCATGAAGCAGCTAGTGCCATCGTAAAAGGTGCTCCAGCAGCTGGAGCCTTTCTGCCTGCGTCATCGTCTCTCCTGCTGCCCGCCAGAGCAGGTAAGTCAGCGGGACAAGCAGGAGGGGGTGGGGGAAAGTGGAATGGGTCCGGGAAAGGGGTGGGTTCGGCAGCACCAGCAGCCACCAAATCCTAACCCCCTTTCCGGATCCAATCCTGCAGCATGGGTTCATGCATACCTGCGCCAGCTATTTAGCTAGCACAGGTCCAAGCAGACCCCCCCCCCCAGCACCACGGAGCCTTACCCCCCAGTTAAGGGAATGATTATTCCCTTACCCAGAAGAGACCTCTGCAACTATTCTCCCGCAGGATGCCATTTTGGTGCCGCTGCATCGGCAGGGGGAGAAAGAATAGGATTGGGCTCTTAGTTCCATTTCAGGTAGATCTCGTATTGTATATTTTTAATGTGTCTTCAAGAGCATAATTGTGAGGGCTACCCAGTCACCAATAGTATCCTTTAGTGCCCCCTGGTATTCACCATTTCCTAATCACTGCTGCCATTGTCTCCTAAATTAATATGGGTACAAAAAGCTAGCTGATTCACAGAGTACAATACGAAATATAATTTCCAATCTAAATAAGAAGTGATTAAGTGGAAATTTTAGTGCATTAGCACTATAAAAGGGATGGAAGCTATGAGGAAAAGACCATTCCAATCCAGGTAAGTGGGGCTGTGAAAGGAACGCAAGAGAACGCGAACTGTTTCTGTCACGTGGCCTTAAAGCCATGAAATTGTGGGAGAGTTACTTCCTCCAGCGATCCAGTTCAATAGTCTTAATGTAAACAATTGTAGCAACAAAGCTGAGAGAAAAAATAGAAAATAAATTCTGATACATGTGCAGGTGGTAGGCATTCTTCTGGATTGTGGCTTGTCTGTAAACTTTTCCTGCTAGAGTTGGGGAAACGTTTAAACAGTTTTGAACAATCCTAAAGCCTCTGCTTCCAGGAAGAACTGTATTGATCACTCTGTTATCTAAAAAGATAACAGTACATGATCGTGTTCACTGTTGTACATTTTCTTCTGAAAGACCTTTGAACTTGTGGTAATATAATAAACCAATTGTATATATGGCATCTATACCAAGATAAACCTTTTACCTTGTCTGTAAAAAGCCCATGTATAGCTGATAATAGTTCCTTTACAGCAGCAAAATAAGTCTTCTGGTACCTTTAAAGACTAACAGAGGTAGTCTAACCTTTCATGGACTATAGTCCACTTAATCTGATGCATGAATGATAAAGTTGAGTATAGTCAACGAAAGCTTAAGATAAAATATATTTGGTAGTCTTTAAGGTGTCACAAGACTTCCTGTTTTATTTAATGCTTCAGACTCCATGGCTGCTCCTCAGGAATTTTATAGTGGGTGCCCATTCCTTTCTTAGGGGTGTTAAAAGTCTCTGAAGTGCAGCGATCTACAGATCCTGCCCCGTCTCTGCTGGACTTGGATGCTGCTGCTTTTTTGCTGCATGATTCTGGTACTTTGTGACTTTTCTACTATGAATGTGACTCAAAAGGTCATATGTCATTGTAGCCTCTTGCCCACAATACCTGTGGTTGGTAAGCCCAATGAATTCCCTATTCCAGGCCAGTACAACCCTCTTGTGGGTTGCGTCACCTTGCTCACTGGAATTGTTGGCAGGTACAGTGATTATAGAGGTCTAGAGCAGGGGTTCTCAGCCTCTTCCAGGCCGAGTACCCCCTCCGACGCCACTCTCCTACTGTGTACCACTGGAAGTGACTGGTGACGACGACATCGTCAATTACTTCCAAGTTTTCAGAGGCCAGAAAACACAGGTGGTAGGGCCTTTCTCAGTGTTCCCAAAAGGCTTGGCCAAAGGCAGGAGCCTCTTGGGAATGAAAACTCCGCCGAAAGCACCGCATCGGAGAGGGTTCCGGCGGTCTGAGTACCACCAGCAGTTGGCCATAGTACCACTGGTGGTACTAGTACCACTGGTTGAGAACCCCTGTTCTAGAGTATTAAAAAGTCAATTGCCAAGTAAGACAGGTGCTATATTTGCAATGCTAGTACAGGTTGAGTATTCCCTTATCCAGACTGCTTGGAACAGGAAGTTGTCTGGATTTCAGATTTTTCTGGATTTTGGAATATTTGCATAAATATGAGATCTTGGGGATGGGACCTAAGTCTAAACACAATTGTCCCATATTCAGCTTATATACACAGTCTGAAGGTAATTTTATACAATATTTTTAATAATATTGTGCCCCTCGCATGCCTTGCGCTATGCCAGCCAGGTCCTAGAAAATGGTTTGTCTGTTTTTTAAAGTGATAGCTCCCAAAATATCTGGATTTCAGAATAGTCTGGGTTTCGGATGTCCAGATAAGGAGTAATCAACCTGAACTACTAATGTTGGTTTTCCAAATATTTTTATTATACCTTTTGAACAGTGCAATCTTCTGTCTACTTGGAAGTAAGCCCCACAGAGTTTAATGGAACTTACTCCCAGGTAAGCGTGTATAGGATTGCTGCCTAAGGTATTTTCCAGGCAGACTCCTATTTTTATTCCCAGGCACATACTAGGAAGTTTAAATGATGTCAAAATGTACAGTACTGTATTTTCCCTTTTTTCAGTCCATTACTACACAATGAGGTTGATGAGCCAGTACAAAGTGAGAAATGTAACTGTTCTCTCCATGAACTAAGTTTTTGTACTCCATGAGTTTTGATTTTGAAGTCCTGAGAAACCTCTGGTTTATATCGCTGCAGAGGATCTGGACTTTCCTATATTATTTAATTTGTGCCTAACTCTGACACGCGTAGAAATAGACAGGCTCGCTCTACATAGTGGGGAAATACGTTTCAAAACATTTCTGGAACTCAACAGTTTCTCAACTTCCCTGTAAGGTTCACCCAAGTGAAGAGAGGTCAGTTAATATGGTTGACCACTTCATGTTAGTTTTTTGTTTTTTTTAAAAAACACCAACAGTATTGCAGTGTTTCCCAAATACTTTCGACCTGCGACTCCCTTGACCATTGGCCGCAGCTCCCCATTACATTATGTTGATGCCTGCCAATTGGCATTGCACTGTTTTCTGAGAGGATTCCATAGCACTCCGTGGCTCCCCTGGCTGGTTTCCGTGGCTCCCTTGGAAGCCGTGCCTCCCAGTTTGGTAACCACTGGGTTATTGCATGGGCTTCTACTAATCTCCTATCCAAGTGGCTGATCAGGTCCATGCCTACTTAAAGCTTCACCAGTAAATCATCAGACTATTCAGTGAGCCCAGTGACATTTGGTCTTTTTTTTATCTCGTTGGTCGCACAGAAAAAAAACCACACCAGACCCAAGGCAAAATAAATGTAGTATAATTTCTACAAGAGCATAGAAAATATGACTTGATTCTGATTGAATTAACATTGGCAATATTCCAGAATAATTACCATTCTATGATGGACCCTTGTGTATGTGTATTTTATCTCTCTTATAAGATTTCTATAACTTAACATCAGTGAGCTATTTTACTTTGATTGTTATGGGTATGGTGGTGGTTCTTGTTTTTTTTTTTCATAATAAAGATGTCATGGTAAAAAATATAACTTGTCTTTTTTTAACATGCCAGTCCTATTTTCTCTCTCTCTCTCTCTCTCTCTCTCTCTCTCTCTCTCAAAAAAAAAAAAAACCCCCGCTGATGTGGTGACACCAAAATGGCTACTGCTGCATCCGGGGGGGGGGGGGGGGGAGAGTTATGGAAGGCTCCTCCAGGTAAGGGAGCAATTGTTCCCTTAGATGGGGGTAAGTCTCCGTGGCATATGAAGGGTCTACTTGGACCTGCGCCAGAGAAATTGCTGGCGCACATCTGCCAGTGGGACCCATCATGCGGGATAGGGGTTAGGTTTTGGTGGCTGCTGCTGCCACCAAACCCACCCCCTTCCAGGACCTGTTACACCCTCCTCACCACCCCCCATTGCTGCCTTGTTCCGCCCTTCCCCCACCCCATCCTGCCTCCCCTGCCATCTTACCTCGGTCATCAGCATCTTCTGCCAACAATCTGTCCCTTACCCAGGGTAAACCTCTGTGGCATGAGAGGGTCTACTTGGACCTGTGTTAGCGAAATCACTGGCGTACATCCGCATGAACCTATGTTGCAGGATTTGGTCCAGGAAGGGGGTTAGGATTTGGTGGTGGCTGCTACCACAGAACCCACCCCCTTCCAGGACCCGTTACAGTCCCTCCCCCACCCCATTGCCGCCTCGTCGTGCCTCCCCCCCGTCCCACCTCCCCTGCCACCTTACTTCTGTCATCGGCGTCTTCTGCCTGCTCCAGAGCTTTTGGGAAGGCTCTGGCCTTCCCACTGGTAGCATGTGAGTTCATGTGCTGCTGTAGCATGTGAGTAGTAGCATGTGAGTTCATGTGCTGCTGGAGCACCTTTTACAGCTGGCACTGACTACTTTATTGGCAGTCAGCATTGCGTTCTGCTCCTGCTCAGCCCCAGTAGATTTGGGCCACAAGTTGAAGGCCTTGCTCTTTGCATATGCTTTTCTGAGCTTGTTCAACTTTCTTTGTCCATACAAACTTGTTTTAATTGCTGCTGTATATTATTGTATTTTTAACTGACTTTTCAATAACATTGTAAGTTGTAAGCTACCTTGTAGTCCTCTTTAAATGGAGAAAGGTAAGGTAGACATTTTTAAAACATTGGTTTCGTAGTACAAAATAAAATATCTATAGTGAGTCCTCCATCCACCAACTTGAAACATGGTATGCTTTTTCTGGAAATGAACCTCTCTATTTGCTTTTTGTTTGCATGTTGGGAACAAAATGATAGAACTGTTACTTCCCCCCCCCCTTTTTTTTTTGTTAAATCTATAAATTGCTGGAAATCTCACTAAAATAACTGGCCTGAACTGGAACAGGAGTAATTTAAAAAATATTAAGCCTAACATTGATTTAGTGACTGTCTTGGCAGGAAAATGATTCAGTCAGAATTGATCGTACTCAAAACTGCCCTTCCAGTGTGGGATTTGCATACTTTCTCAGCATGAATAAGTCTGGCTAATGTGGGGTGGGAGAATTGGAATTAAATTCAGAATAGAAAAAGAAATCTTTCTATAACTATATGCAATAAGAATGTTTATTTAAAAAAAAAAGACTTGGCCACACAGGAAGCATATAAGAGTCTCAGTCTCCTGTAGCTAGCAAGTAATTGCCAGTTTAGACTTTGGGGCCTTGCAATATTTTTGTGTTGCCTCATTAAGAGTGTAATTTGGATTTTGCTCCTAACCCAGAGAGGAAAATATGTCTATCTGTCTGGGTCTTATAGTGAATATCTTTGCTGCTATTGACATAATGGCTTATGACAGGGTGAAGAATAAGAGAAATTTAGAGTGACATCACTTTCCCCCTTATTAGTACACCAGGTATGTTGCATGCAAATAGGCATTAAAATGGGTGGAGGAAGAAAGCAGTGTAGTCAGTGGGGGGAATGGACTGCTCAAATATACAGGAAAAATATGAAAAAATTTCCCTCCTCCCCATAGAAAAACCCTTTCAACTGCATTTGGAGGAATGTGCTGTGGCAGTTGAGGGCAGTGTGCAAGTGCGCAGTGGAAGGCAGGTGAAGTGGGCAGTCTGAACTGAACTGAGCATTCCACTTGGCCAACTCACAAAATCCAAATGGTGCAAATCCGGTGTTAATTGAAAACATTTTTATAGAGAATGTGACAAGTGAAAGGGTTAAAACCTAAGATTAAAGGTAAAGGTATCCCCTGATAATTAAGTCCAGTCGTATCCGACTCTAGGGTGTGGTGCTCATCTCCATTTCAAAGCCGAAGACCCAGCGTTGTCCGAAGACGCCTCCGTGGTCATGTGGCCGGCATGACTCTCCTTGCCACAGCGCG
This sequence comes from Plestiodon gilberti rubricaudatus, assembly GCA_026170595.1. Taxonomy (NCBI): domain Eukaryota; kingdom Metazoa; phylum Chordata; class Lepidosauria; order Squamata; family Scincidae; genus Plestiodon; species Plestiodon gilberti. Next base: position 73,597,456 of record JANXHW010000005.1, on the reverse strand, counting down.
TAGCATGTGGCTGGAACACGGAGCACTGTTTACCTTCCCGCAAGCGGTACCTATATCTACTCGCATTGACATGCTTTGGAACTGCTAGGTTGGGAGGAGCTGGCCAAGCAACAAGCGCTCACCCCGTCGTGGGAATCGAACTGCCGACCTTTTGATCGACAGCTTATGGTTCAGTGGTTTAACCCGGTTTAAACCGGTTCAGCCCGGTTTAACCGGGCGGCGGACGCTAGGTCCGCCGCCTGGAAGTTAAGTAGGATTGTGCCGCATATGCTCTATATACTGTATATTGCGCCATAGATTTCTCTATATGCTCCTCCTTGGAGCCTTCACTCTACGTTTATCAATCTTTGGGGTAAGCCTTTCTATTTACCCTTTCTATTTCTTGCTTGGATCTCTCTTCCCCCCTATCACTGGAATGCCCTTCAACCTGACTCTCTTCCTCTGTTGTTGTAGTCAAGTGCCTCCTTGAGACATACCTGTTCACCCTGACCTATCCCAATTGACCTTCTTTTCCTTTCTCTCTCTCTGATGTGTCGTGTTTTGATCTTTAGCTTATAAGCCTGCGGCAGGGCCGGCTGCTCACTTTTTAAAATGTTTGTAGTGCCTAGCAATTGTAGGCACTTGAAATGCATAAAAGGCTGACAGTTATTCACAGTTACAGAGATGTTATTAAAATGTTTAATTAAGAGGAAAATAAAATAAGGCTTGGATTCGAACTTCCATTCTGCCAGCAGAATGAGTCCCATTAATGGAATGGAGCTTTCTCTCTTCCAGCAACTAAAACCTGCTTCTAGAGTTGGGGGACCCTTCTCAATAGGATGGCATGGGGGAGGGGTCTGCTGCGGAAAGGTAGGATCTGTTAAAATCTCCTCTTCTGCAAACAGAAGCAACCTTTATTTGCAAAAGAGCAAATTGGGATCCAAGCCAATGTGTGTATCAAAACCCAGTCCTACCTAAAACCTGCATGGCGATGTAGTAGCACAGGCGTGGGCTACGCCATATCCCATGCGGGATTTTGGGCTGCTGAAGGTCTCCTTGGGGTAAGGGGACATTTTGTCCCTGTGCCCCTGGGTACGCCTCAGCAGCCATAATGGGTCAACCAGCGATATCGCTGATGCAAGTCCATGTTGATCTGTGCAGGCGGATCAGACCCAGGAAGGGGGTTTGGATACAAAGCGTGCCGACATCCCGATCAACCTACCCCTACTGCCACCCTGGTCTACCTTCTGCCCGCTTTTGAAAGCCAGCTAGTGTTAAAAACCATACTTTAACAGTTTATTAACTTCAAAATACAAACATTGAGGGGTGGGACTTTATTACACATTTAAGTTTCTTCATAGGTTTTTAATCCCTTATATCATTTCCTCTATCTCCTGCCTGATCAGACGGGTTGAGGGACAACCACTGTCCTTGTCAGGTAATCTTGTCAGTGCAAAGTCAGTTGTTTGGAGTAATTCCTTGGAAACCAATTGAATAAATCTGAATAATGAGCATATTGATTTTTACCAATATCTACTGATTATTAAAAAATTACAAACTAACAAAGGAACCATATACTGTAGAATTTCTCATATGAATTCACCCTTTTCACCCTCATTTTGACCCCCTGCTGTCTTGGCACATGGTTGCTGACAGAAAAGATTCACAGGAAGCTGGACCTAGATGGGCCTTTGGCCTAATCCAGCAAGGCTCTTCTTATGTTCTGTGCTGAATTGCATCCCTGGCAGTGTACACATTGTATATGGGAAGGGGATAGTGGATGTGTGGTTGCTGTGAGCCAGGGATGTGGATCAAGTCTCTGACTCCAAGTCTCGAGTCAAGTCCCAAGTCTTTGCCCCCAAGTCCTGAGTCATTGGTTGCGAGTCCCTATCTATTTAATGGGGAAAATGGGTTTAAAACTGAATAAAATTTGACTTGTTGTAAAAGTCTCGAGTCAAGTCTTTTGAGTGTTTTACGATCGCTGAGTCAAGTCCGAGTCAAGTCATTGACGTGACTTGAGTCTGACTTGAGTCCGGGTCAATAGACTCAAGTCTACATCACTGCTGTGAGCATAGACTGAGGTATGCATGATCTGGTTTTAGCATGGCAGGTTTAGCATGGCTTCATTGCCCACAGACCCTGGAACCTGGTGCACACTGAGTATTTTTGGTGCGAGCTATGCACGGGGGCGGGTTTGTGCAACTCATGCTGTCATGGGAGTGTTAGATAACACTCTGAACAATTGTGTGTCTCTGCTCTTTACCCTCCTTCAGCCAATTTAGCTAAAGAAGAATGTAATGGTACAACTCCATTTATCAGTCTAACCAAGTATGGACATGGTTTGCTATGTTAAAATCTGCCATAGCGAGAGGTGTTTGAAAATGGTGTTATTTGGGGGGAAATGTGTTGAATTAAAATGCAAAATGTACTGCAAACCTCTGTAGGAATACTTTGACATATTACAACTCTGAACCACTTCACATATTACATTTTTAGTTCAACGGAGCTACATATCTCTGGTGAGTGTATGCTGACTGGCAAATGCAGTTGACTCTATGAAATTCAGGCATGACTCTGTAAAAGCTACATTGCATTGGTACTTAGGTATCTGATTTAATAAATCTTCACTTTATTAATACTGTGTATGACTAAACAATTACCCAAGAGACTATGGGTCTTAAGCCCACTTTGAAGAGTGAAGAAAATGTTCGTTATTATGCAAACATTATTACAGGAGTAGTGCAATGCTGGTGGGGCTGGCGTTGTAACTGCTATTGGATCTTTGTGTCTATATGCAAGTACAGGTGGGCCCCTATATCCGCTGGGGATATGTTCCAGGCCCCTCCGTGGATACTTGAAACCATGGATAAGAGCGAACACCCCCTCCATGGTTTCCTGAGGGCCCCCACCCTGCCTCCCCTGCAGGCAGGCATGCTTCCCCCCCCCCCCCCGCTCTTATTTTTCTTTCAGCAAGCTTTGTTTCTTCCTTAAAACAAACAGAGAAGCAGCCTCCATTGCAGGCAAGTAGAACGAGACTAAGTCTTAGAAAGGCTCTGCAAGGTTTCTGTTAACCTTGCAGAGCCTCTCTAGTACTTAGTCTTGTTCTACTTGCCTGTAATAAGCAGCCTTGGCTGCTTCTCCTGTTTCTTTAAGAAGAAACGAAGCTTACTAGGAAAAAAGTAAAAGCCTGGGGGGTCCCCACAATCCGTGGATAACTGAAACCGTGGATAGTGAATCAGTGGATATGGGGGCCCACCTGTATTGTATTAGTCCTCTTCCCTCCCCTCCATGAATATTCAAAGATTTCCCAGTAATGTCTATGAAAATCTGACACCTCCATCAACAGAGACTACGAAACTTGTACTATTGTAGCTTTCATAACAACAGTTGTATCCTTAAACTTTGTATCCTAGACTTTATGTAGTTTAGGTTAATGTGTGCCTGCCTATCACTTAAATATAAAGTCAACAGTCTCATTTCATGACTGTGCTTTCTTTGTTGTCTGTCTGAATTCCATACACTTTTAATAATGAATTGTCCTTTGCAGACTCTGAGCTGAAGGAGTTAAATGAAATTTCTTCTAATCTCTTTATCCTTGTCACACCACTCTGCTATGTGGTAATACACCAAAGAATTTCCAGAAAGCAAAGGTTGGGGACATAGATTGACTCTCTCCATGGCTAAAGGAAAGGAAAAAATTGGAACAAATTCAGATCTGATCTTGGTGCTGTACTGTAAGCTACGCTTGTGCTTACCTGGTTAGGTGGGAAAGGATGTTAACTTCTCAAAAAACACCAGAGTTTAAACTGATAACTGACTCTGCATCTTCAGGGTTTAGAAGATAAAAAATTTGATACAACGCTTAAGGAGAACTGGCAACAGCTTCTTGCTAATCCTTGTCAGGTTAATAAACTTGTACAAACAAATGGTGCATGCTCATGCTGAATCGATTCATTGGATAGGGCTTTTCAACTTCCTTATGCAATGCCTGTGCATGCACGCAAGGTGACGTGGCATAAAAGTTTTGCTTTCATAGGCCTGTCCTTCCTTGCTTCATAAGTTCATGGAGACACTTTCAGTTGTTTAAATGGCAACGGCCCCACAGTAGTAGCAAATAGCAGCAAAATCTGGCCAATCCTTTGTTCTAGAACAGGGATGGCTAACTTGTAGCCCTGGAAGCAATTTCATAAGGGTTCAGCCAAATGTTAATATGGTGGCGACAATGTGTATGGTTTACTTGGAAGGAAAAGAAAAACGAGCTTAAGTTGTAACAAAAGGGTTGATTCTACACTTTCATGTTCCCTGCCCCTTTTTGGATGTTGTTGCAGTGTCTTAGTCCTGTCTTGGCACAAGTGTGCTGTAACTGTGTGAAGCCCCCTTACTGCAAGTGCACTGTGGCCATTCATGAGGGGGCCAGTTCATGAACAGAATAGAGTTCTCTCTCTAGACTGCTATTTGGAGAATAGTGGCTCTTGAGTGGCCATTTCTATTCTAGAATTCACTCAAGTAGTCTAACATCTCTCTTCTCTCTCTTCACAGTGTATTTTTACACAACACATTTGGAAGTCAAAAATAGTTCTGTGATACTGGTTTTTAGCAGTAATTACAGTGAGGGGTGGGGTGGGTCAGGCAATAGGAACAGAAAAAGGGTAGAATGCAAAAGTCTCTACCGTTTGGTTTTCTAGACACTTCAGTAAATGCTGTCCAAACTTTGTTCACTGGATGCATGTACTGGAGCTTACAGCTTCCTGAGCCTGTGGGCTGGAGCAGCTGGTATGTCTTGAATCAATTCAGTGAAACAGCTCTCAGGACTGATCATGTATGAATTTAAAGAGAAACAGCCCTCAATTGCTTTGCTTTAAGGATGTGTTTTGCAAGCCTGGTATGTGTTGTATGCCTCTAGCTTTCCTGGAACTCTTTCGATTACAAACTCCTTGGGGCAGGGACCTGTGAAGTGTGTTTGTGCTTCTACCTGAAAGCATGACAGCTTGTATCCTAAGTGATCTTTCGTAAGGGGCTTGCAAATGTGGAGATGATCACGTGAAGTTCTTATGCACACAAAACTGAAGGGAATCCAGGTGGATTTGTGTGTGCATAAAACTGTCTGTGCCTCATGGTTGTACTTTTTTTTTCTCCTGCACTTGAGCAAGCAGTAGTGGAAAAGTGTAAATTGTCCCCTTATTTCCATGTGCATTCCTTAGGATACAGCCTAGAATACAATGATGACACTTTGTAACAAAATTAATTTCAAGTATGGGCTTGCAGAGTTGAGTCTTGCATGATAGTTACTTGTACTTTTGGTGTACTAAAAATGGTAGCCAGATGAACTTCCTTTCTTGTAGCTACATGGCATATTAAAACCATAAAAATGTTAGCTCCAGGATCTTGCCATGATTTAACTAACTGAATTAGGATCCTGTTTCTATAGACAGAAGTGTTGATTAAAGTGGTGAAACAAGAGCTTGTGATAATATTTCCACATCTTTAAAAAGCCTTTTTTTTAAAGTTCCACTTATGATGGATGACTAAGATTTCTCAATTGTCTCAGATATAGTATTTTGAGCAAGGAGGAAATGGTTCAGTTTTTCTGTTAGTGTCTTTCTTCTTTGCTGTCTTTATTCTTTGCTGAACTACTTCAAAAGACAGTTCTATTTGTCTCTCCTCTTTCCTTCTTTGCCCTTTGCTTTTGGTTAAGGGAGATATTTTCCACACTTCTGCTTGCCAAAGCACACTTTCTCCTCAGTTACTGGAGACAGACTTCACTCGTTCACCAGAAAGAGTCTGCTAGCTTTTTAGAATGTGTAAATTACTGATTTTCAGAGAAGACCATTCTCTGTGTTCTGGACTTGCCTCACCTGAAGACAGGTAATTCTGCTGAGCTCTGCTTCTGGGAGTGACTAAAGGCTACAGTTTCACTCCGTGCAGAGAAGTGGCAGAATTGCCTGCCCCACAAAAGACAGATTGGAAGGAGGCGAGGCCAGATCAGTGAATAAGTCTAAGAAACAGCAGGCAACCTCCTCTGGGAGGTTGATACTTTAGATTTGTAGAAGAATTCTTAAAGTGAATTTATCATGGGCTTTCAGTCAATCGGAGCGCACGTGTTTCAATCAATCGGTATTGAATATTATTACAAGGAGGGACAATCGGGAGGGACAAGCGCGTTGAAGAAACTGATAGAGCCCAGGGCAGCATTTTGGGGTGGGGCGTCCTGTCCCCTATGCTCGCGAGTCTCCAAACACAAATGCAACGCAACCAGAGTTGGTGTAGATCAGCCTTAAGGCTTGAGCAGCTTTCTATAGACTCTTTAAGCCTTGATTGACTTGATGTGGCTGAGAGATCATAAAGGCTAGTGAGGATCTTTTCTCCCCTCCCCATCCCTCACAACTATCTCGTACACGCACACCATATCTGAGAGTAGTACTATAACTGGAGTTTTACGCTCCAATATGAATTAAATTCAGCTTACTGCTATGACTGATTTCCAAACAAGTGGAAAATAAGTATTATAGCTTTGGTGTTTAAAAGGAAACAATGTTTAATAACTCCCTGAATTTCTAAATATGCTTAGCATGATGCACTTAAACTTGGATTAAATGTGTTCCCCCATCTCTAAGGCTTAATGTAAAGAACATTCCAATCTCGCATCTTCATAATTGTTTAAGCACATTGCCTTTACCAGGATAGGGGTTTTATATCTTATCCCTTTGCTGGGTGCCTGTGCCCACCATAGAGAAGAGTCCTACTTCCAAAGTAGGGGAACACAGTGTAAGAGAATTATGTGATATTCTCATGATTTTACTGTGTATAATGCTGTGAGTGTGGAAAAAAAAACCTTGGAAAAAAACTCCATGGGTAGTGCCATTAGTAGATAATTCACAGCCTAAACCTGTCCAGGGCCTCATTGGGGGGGGGGGGGGAGAAATGACTGTGAATCTCTTCCCAATCAGGATGACTGCCACTAGCTGTCTCCCCCTCCCTCAGCTTGTTTTTTTTTTCTTTCCTCTTGTTCTGCCACTCTGTTTTGAAGATGCCTAGATGCCTTTAAAAGGGGTTTGGACAGATTCATGGAGGAAAAGACCATCACAGGTTACAAGCCATAAGCAACCTCCTGGTTTTAGAAGTGGGTTTTATCTGTGCTAGGTGCAAGGGAGTGTCAACGGGAAACAGGTTATCTTGTTGTCTTGTGTGCTCCCTGAGGCATCTGGTGGGGCCACTGTGTGATACAGGAAGCTGGACTAGATGGGCTTTTGGCCTGATCCAGCAGGGCTCTTCTTATGTTCTTATGTACCACTGGGCTATGGCTCCATACTCAAGAGAGCTTACAAGCCATGATGGGGATAAGCAACCTCCTGGTTGTAGGAGTAGGTTTTCTTTGTGCCAGGTGCAAGGGAGTGGCGACAGGATACAAGTATCTTGTTGTCTTGTGCTCCCTGAGGCATGTGGTGGGGCCACTGTGTGATACAGGAAGCTGGACTAGATGGGCCTTTGGCCTGATCCAGCAGGGCTCTTCTTATGTTCTTATGAAGTAGTGCAACAGAATGGGGAGAAACCAGGAGAAATGGGAATGGAGGGTGTTTCTCCTGGCTTTGTGTTCCACCCCCACTCTGCCATGCTGTTTCAAACCATAGAGCAGCAGACTCAGGAGGAACAGGTAGAGGGGCCAATGGGGGCTAGGTGATACAGTCATGGAAGTGGCTAATGGGTGCTACCTGTGTCCATATGTCACCTGAGGAAGCTTCGCCTCCTGGCTGGGCCAGCCTTGCAGAGGAGAAGAGTGTTCTAACTTTGCAGACGAATTAGAAATAAAAATACCATGCACGCACCTTGTTTCATGTAGCACTCCGTTAATTTTACTTTTTATAAGGGGATTGGGTGGTAGATAGACCTCAAAATTTCTTACCCAAAGGGCTCATCCAGTCAAAAGCCAGCCCAGAATGTTGCAGGGCTAGCTAGTGCTGTTATTACTGATGCAGGAGTTTTAAAGAGAAGTGGTGAGGGGGGGCACATAAACACAGTCTCTATTGTGCCATGTTGAGTAAGCTTGATGGGAAGAGAGTTCAAGAAACAACACAAATTCAGAGCAACAACAGGATTAGAATACAAGGGCCACCTGTTGGGCATGGGGCTGTTCTGAAAGGGGTGAGTCCAGTTGGAGAATTAGTGATGGTGAACATCGTCCCATTTAGAGAGTCAGTGTGGTATAATAGTCAGAGTGTTGGAGATGGACTGGGAATATCTGGGTTCAAATCCTTGCCAAGACATGGGTGGCCTTGGGCCAGTCACAATCTCAACCTACCTCACAGGGTTGTTGTGAGGATAAAAGGAGGAGAGGAGACATGTATACCACCCTGATATCCTTGGAGGAAGAGTGGTACATACATATGAAGAATAGTTTAGCAGATGTTCTAATGCAGTGGTGGCCAACCCGAGGCACGCCATATGCCACGTTTTATATAGATAATCTTAAGCATGCCACTTAAATAAATAAACAAACAAATATTTCTAAGGTAATGAAAATATTTAAAGCACAGTGACAGCGCAAGAAGAATGAGGCGCAGTGGGGTACAGAGACCTCCTCTAGTGCCATAGGCTTGGAAAGGTGCACTGGGGTCGAGAAAGAGCGAGGGACTTCAGTGCTCAGCTCAGGCAGAAACAGCGGCGCGTGCCACTTCAAAAGGCTCAGCGTGCCACTTAGTGGCACCCATGCCGTGGATTGGCCACCTATGTTCTAATGTATTAAACTTTGGTTGTATTCCCAAGTTCTCTTCTTCCATTTAACTTTTTTACTCTGTAGGAAAAAGTAGGAAGTGGAAATAATTCTGAGTAGAAGATCTGTTGTAGTAATATTAGAAAACACGTGGCATTTGGGTTTGTTAATCAGTCTGCTTTAAAAAAGAAATTAATAACCACCTGCAATTGAGATTTTATCAGTGTTGAAATGGTTTTTAATCGTTTGCTCTTTTGGGGGAAGTGAGATTGCTGATGATCACAGAAATCAGGAGGGTCCTCTATAAATAATGGAGGTTGCTCACGTGGAGGGCAATTCTGTTCACATGTACTCGGAAGCAAGTCTTCCTGTGTTCAGTGTGCAAAGGGTTGCAGCCTTAATATCTACCGAGTAAAAACCATATTTTTATAACCACCATGTGTATGCATAAATGCCAGTTCCCAACATACTGGGGTCCTTCACCTGGGTGTGCTTATATACACAGCACAGACGAGAGTCGTCCTCTCACCAGGTGCAACTTCTTGGGGACCCCCAGGGGTCTCCCTCATGGACAAGCTCTACATATTAAGCAGAGACTGCAAGATCTCGCTACAAAAATAATCTACTTTGGAACTTTTTGGACAGGGATCTGTTTCTTCACTCTGTGTAAAGTGCCATGTACATGCATGTATAACAACAACGGACCTTTTGTGAATCATTTAGATATGCTGAAAACTAGCAAATTCTATTGTAGAGAAATGTTTATTTCTGGTTTACAGATGGAATGGTATAAACCTTTGGTGGAATGCTTCGAAGTGTGAAAATTTTAGATATTGGTTGGAAACATTTGATACTAGAAGTGCTAATATTTTCTAAGGAAGGAATTTCTCTCAAAGAAATATTACTGGATTTCAAAGTTAGCTCTGGAAAGAAGGGTGGCCCTGGTCATAATGGGAGTTTTGATTTAGTGCACTAATGAGCTCTCGGCACTCTTCCTCCTTAGGCGTTGCTATTTTGAAACTGAAAAATCTTTATTTTTCTTACATGTTCTTTATTTCAGCTAGCTTAATTAAACACAATTTTCTTTTTTTTTTTTGTACCTTCCCCAAACCCACATGCTTTTTAAAAGAAACTGAAGGTTTTTAGTCATGTGGAGCAATGCTTTAACCATGTACTTAATGATACAGCTGTAGAGAAACCAGTTAGACATCTTTATCATTTGCATCCATTTTATGGCACTTAATCTTAGGACCCTCAAGTAATCAGCTGCAGAACTGGAATAGCAGAATAAAGTAAATGCTAACCCAGTTTTTCCTGATAAGTGGGAAACATTCTTTAGAGGCAGGGGGGCTATTTTCAATGTGAAGAAACCCTTTGGCATTTCTTTGTTCAATTACATTCTCCCTCCCCCCCCCCCCAGGTTTGCAGGCAAGTAATATTGGTAAAGGCAATTGGAGACAAGTTGAAAACTTATTTGCAATTGCCCAAATGTACTCACAAACAGAAAGGCATGATTTGTTGGTTCATGTCCACTGTCTGTACTTAGTGGAAGTTCTGTCATCATGGCAATTGTCAATTAAAAACAAACAAATTGGAATTGCTGATAAATGAGTTTAAATCAAGTTTATGCCAAGTAACAGTTAAATCTCTGCTTTGATGGCAAGGAGTTACAATATGTTGTTGCATCTTGTACTGGCAAGCAACTAAGGCTGTTATCTCAGCAGACAAGAATCCATGTTTCTAGCACCATAGATCCAGATCTCAACTTCTCTGAAACTAGAGGTGGCCAACCTTTCCACAGGAATGCTCCTGGCCCTTTAATGAGGGTGAGGGCATTTCAGCAGGTGCAGCTGCTTTACCAAGCACCATCAGCAACTGCAGCTGCCAAGATTCTGTTTTCTACACAACTCTTAAGAACGCAGAGGCCCTAATGTTGGAAAGTTGGCCACCCCTGGTCTAAGACAATGTTTCTCAAAGTGTGCTCCTAGGAGCCAATATCCCTTCAGGGGCTCCTCGGGCAACCCGTAAGTGGCTGCTATCTGCTTGTCACTGTGCTACTCCACACATGTGTCGGCACTCTGGGGCTCTCTGAGACTCTGTTTAGAAGTGTAAAAGGCTCCAGAGATCGAAAAGTTTGAGAACCACTGCTCTAAAGCATTGATGGAAAAGGAAAAATACGCTGTGACAAAATCTGAATTGTAGAAGTATCATCTGACACACAGGACAAGAATGTATTGCAGCTTCATATGCCTGGGGAGGGGTAGAACTACATACTTGTTAGATATTCAGGGTACCTACATGGTATGATGTAGCTCTAAATATTTTATGTCTGTTCTACTTGCTTTTGGCCAAGGAAACGGGACTGCATAAAAACAGTGACTTGGCAAGCATGATTCAGACTCCTGATCAGCTCTCTTTCAAAGGGGTATGACAACCATTGTTGACACTACAAATTTATCTGTCTTTAGAGAGCACGGAAAGGTCTTCAGTGAGCACGTAGACAGCTTTGGGAGGAAGTCAACACATATCTCCAATATAGCTATGTAGAAATAGAAAAAAGAAATAAAAATTCTGCACCAGAAAAGCTGGATCATCAGCAGTCTTATTTTTCACAGTTGATTCTGGTCTTGCAAATAATGGGGAAGAGCAATGAATAATGAATATTGAAGCTCTGGCCACAGGAAGTCTTATTCAGCCACCCCTTCAGCTTCTGAGTGATCAGCAGGCATTGCCCAACATTTTCAAGCATATCTTTGTGGTCCTAGCATATGCATATCCTGTAACCCTGATTCTTGCGCCAAAGATCACTTTTTCACTGGTGAAAATGTTTCTTTACCTGTTGTATGCTGTATCTTTACTGCCACACCTGCTTCAGAAGCCAGTTCAGTACAAGTTGTTGTAGAGTAAGTTGGCCAGAAGAGTATCTTAAAAAAAAAAAGTAAAAATGTTTAATCTTGCAGTGGATCATGTTGTATTTATTCTAGGGTAACTGCAACTCAAACACATTAGAAACATTTACTACTTGGAGAGCCAGAATTAAGATGGAAGGAAAGCAGTTCAGGGGTATTTTGTGTTCTTGTGCATACACACTGGAGTTGTATATGAATAGGGCTACCAGATCGTCGACCGGGACAGAGCAATCGCCCCTTAAGGGGGAGGAGAGCGGGCGGGGCCGGTATGCTAGAGCATACACTCCTCCCCCTTAAGGGGCGATCGCTCCGTCCCGGTCGACGATCTGGTAGCCCTATATATGAACATTTATAGCTGCCTTATAGTCAGATTATTGGGCCATCTAGGTTAGTATTGCCTAACACTGACTGGCAGAGTTTATTTCAGTGATTGTGTTTGTTTCAAACTCCAAGAGTCTGTTTCAGCACTGCATAGAGTTGCCAGGGATTGAACTTGGGACCTTCTGCGTGCAATGTGCCCTTCCTCTAAGTGAAGTAACTTTCCCGCCCTCTTGGAGATCTAATTCCTCAAGGCGTAATTCAAAGGTGTCAAACATAAGGCCCATGGCTGGATGTGGCCCCCGGAAACTCTTTATCTGACCCCCATTATAATTGGGCTCTCCCAAAGCCTCCCTTTCAGCAGTGCCACGTCTGTCGAGGCTCTGGGAGGGAGAGAGGGAAGGAGGCCTCAGAAGGCAAGGAAGGAACGCCATGTGGGAAGGGCAGATCAAGACAGGTGAGTGAGGGAGATGCTGCCGAGGTGCTGAGAGAACCCAATTATCATGCGGGCCACCCTTTCGGCAGTGCTGCTTCTGTCAAGGTGACACTTTGCAGACCACCTCTCAGCTGCTGAGCTGTGAGGCGGCGATGCTGAAAGGGCGATCTGCGTGATAATTGGGCTCTCCCAGCATGATAATTGGGCTCTCTCATATCTTGAAAATATGATCAAGATTTGCAAATTTTCTCTTCTGTCATTTGCAGCTAATGAGTTTCTATGTGAGAACAAAGTGCTTCTTTCTGGCCATCATCTGCTTAATGACATCACTTTCTGCTTAATGATGACACTTCTGGTCCTCAGCAGGTGCCATGAATGCTATTCAGCCCCACTATATGAAACACATTTGACACCCCTGGCCTAACTTCAGCCCAAGGGGAGTGGGGCTGAAACTGGGAGCACTCTATTGCATGTGTGCATACACTAATAATGTTTAAATGGTATTTCCCAACACCTCCCCAAAAGATGAAATGGAGGCAGTATCCAGAGGCATCGCTCCGGTAGGGGCGGGGCCGTAAGTTTCGCTCCGTCCTAGTCCCGTTTACCAAGCGAGCAGGAGGCGGCCCGCCCCCTCACTGTTGGAGCCATTCCCATGCGGAGAAAGCAGCAGGCATGCCTGCTGCTTTCTCCGCACGGGAATGGCTCCGACAGTAAGGGGGTGGGCCGCCTCCTGCTCGCTTGGTAAACGGGACTAGGACGGAGCGAAACTTACGGCCCTGCCCCTACCGGAGCGACGCCTCTGGCAGTATCTTACCTGTCCCTGGCAAGATGCTGTTCCTGACATCAAAAAATAGGGACTGTTGGAGTGTGTGCCACAAATCTGTTGCTGCTTTCTCGTTTCCATTTTTGTTTTTTGAATGAAAGCCAAGAGTTTCAAGAATCTTGGAGCTAATACTACCTTTTGAACTCCTTTTGTACTCCTGCAATATTGCAGCATGCACACAGCTCTTTGGCTGCTGACAACAAAAAGTATAACATTATGCAACATTGCAGTGGTAGACAACATGTTAGTAAAGGTAAAGGTATCCCCTGACAATTAAGTCCAGTCGTGTCCGACTCTAGGGTGTGGTGCTCATCTCCATTTCAAAGCCGAAGAGCCAGCGTTGTCCAAAGACGCCTCCGTGGTCATGTGGCCGGCATGACTCTCCTTGCCGCAGCGCGTAGCATGCAGCTGGAACACGGAGCGCTGTTTACCTTCCCGCAAGCGGTGCCTATTTATCTACGCGCATTGACATGCTTTGGAACTGCTAGGTTGGCAGGAGCTGGCCAAGCAACAAGCGCTCACCCCGTCGCGGGAATCAAACTGCCGACCTTTTGATCGACAGCTTATGGTTCAGCGGTTTAACCCGCTGCGCCACCCGCTGGCCCGCCTCCAGTTACAAACCTCCAGTTATTCTGCAAAAAGTGGTTTTTCCTCCGCTTTCTTCAGACTGTTTTTCTGTATCTGAAAATTCACATTTTGTGCCAAAGCTGTCTGTCTAAAGTAGTACAGTACTGATTTGGTAACACGTTAAGTTCCTTGTCAAGAAAATGAACTAAAAGCTTGTAATTACATGAAGAAGCATGGTCATAACAGTTAAGGAAACATGTCTTGGGAGAGAACCTATTAAATCAGGCAATATTACAAAACCAATTTAACAGACCCTGTACGCCTTTGTGGTTTCTTTGAACTTCCCCCATCCTGCTACTCAATTGGTACATCCAGCCAATACAGTAACAGTGACTTGAGTACTACTAGTCAGATGTTTGTCTGATCATGCCTAGAAGAACAAGAGCAACAGTATGTAAAATCTTAGGGTTGTATCCAAAGAAAATGAATCCTGATTAATCAATACTGAAATGAATGGAGATAAGTTAGTCAGGACTTCAGGCTGAAGTCCTATCCCACTTACCTGGGAGTAAACACCTCTAAGTATTGGACTGACTTCTGAGTAAACTTGTATAAGATTATGCTACTGGTCTCATCACTTTCAATGCTGATTAGTCAGGATTCACTTGGGGGGGGGATGTTGTTGTATAGCCCTCCAGTCTTAGTTAGTGTTGCCAACCAGCGTGCCAGAATTTTATATCTCCTGCCAGACATTTACCCTCTTGGCTATCTGCTGGAAACATTTCTAATTTTGCTTTTCCTAATTCCAACAATCAAGGCCATTTTTTGCTGTTAGTGTATATGCATATGCTGCCAAGGGTGCTCATACATTCTAGGCGGTGTCTCATGAGATAATGGTTGCTAAAATAATTCATGGTAGTGTATGTCAGCTGCTAGTTGTCTGCCTTTTGCCCTTCCTCATCTCCGTGTCAAACTGGACATGATGGTGACAGTTGCATATGTCTACAGAACTGATTCAGTTGTGCAGGAAGATGGGACTAAGTCTAAGGGGTCTAGTCTTAACAGCAAAAAGAGTATGTGGGTGAGGGGGCACCAAAACACCAATGTATCTGTGGATTATTTTTCTGCAGCTCCTCTCCCCAAGTATTTCTGGACTATCCAATAATTACTACTTCCAGTATTGGAGCCTGACCAAATCAATATGAAAGATTTGAGCAGATAGGTTGTGGGGATGTAAGTTGAGATGGAAGGGGGAAAGATCTGCACTCTTCTTCATCTGTCATTTTTGCTGTTAAAATTGCCCCCATACCCTCTTTCTCCATGACTTGGAGTGTTTGAGATTTAAACATGTGAAACTGCCATTGTATCTCTCTTGCCTTGCTTGAAAATATGACATTCTTAAGAGGTCAACCTGAGACTTGGGTAACATTTCACAAGGTATGTTTTCTATACAACTTAGCTTTGCAGCCATGTAGACCTGGTTCCAAACTGCACGTAACCAACCTGGATTACGTTGTGTGTGTGTGTGTGTGTGTGTGTGTGTGTGTGTGTGTGTGTGTGTAGACATACAGTCTTACATTAAAGGCAGCTATGTGCTAAATTTGCACGTAGCCAAACGGGAGTAATTCTGTCTCTATTGAAAAAGGAACATCAAATCAAATGACTCTGAGCTATGCTGTGACTCTGTGGGTAAGAGTAAATGATACCTCGAGTTATTTAGTCTTTGTATAGAATTATAAGAAGAACCAGTTTTGTAGCATGCTTGATATGCACATATAATACACCCACTGCGGGATGCTCTTATTGGTTCTCCAAGTTTCCTTTTTACGTGAACAGTTTTAATAATAAACAGTAAGAGTCCACATTGTTCTCAAGCAAAGACTCCCTTCTCTGCCTCTTGTACTCTGTGTTCTTCATTAACAATGATTTGACTCTTTTTTTTTTATATAATCTGAATTGGGACTATCAAATATAAAGCGTGGAAGTCATGTCAGGCCCTTTCTGGCAGAGACTAAGATACACCCCCATGTGGGGGGGCGCCGATGCGACGCCCCCACGTGATGCCGCAAGCCACGCCCCCTGGAACCAAAATAGCAGGCATTTTAGAGCCAAGCGGTTCCAGGGCGGGCAGGAGGGGCCAGTTCAAAAAGAACCAGCCAGCTCCAAGACAATGGGATGCGTCCCGGAGGCAGGTACGCTCCCCCGACGCCTTGGGGCCCACGCCCCCCCCCACCCCTACCCCGACGACACTTCTGCTTTCTGTTATTCCAACATGATGTCACCCCTGCTAGCTCCATGTCACACAACTTATTCAAACCTCTTCAGAGCTAGGACACCGTTGTCCTTAGTAGGATGACTAGATTGCCCAGCCAGTGAGTGCTATTGTATACTATATCATCAACCTCCTACCACCCCCAAACTCTCTTAAAGTAGCAGCGCGAATGTCAAGAAATGTGACCAGTATATGATGGTTGAGTGCAGGGCATTGGAATGGAGTATGGAATTTGCAGCTGGAAAATGGAAGGGAATGTGTATGACCAAGTGTTTAGACCAGGAGGATTGGGGGAAGCCATTTTGGCAGATGTGAGGCTTTGGAGTGGCAAGCAATGACATACGGGGAGGGGTCTTAGATGAAGGTACTTTGGAGTGTTAGTTGTGATTAATGAAAAGTAGGTCAGCGGTGAAGGGTAGAACAGATGCGAAATGATAGCACAATGCCATCTAGACACACTTGCAATGGGAATGTTTTTCTGGTGAAAAAGTATGGATGTGACCTCTTGCTGTCTTTTTGGAAATCTTACAGACTAATCCACCCCTGGATTTGTCATGGCACCTTGTTGGAGAGCAATATGTGTTGGTCTGTATTAATTAAAAGAGATGCGCCAAACCTGAGAGGAGTTAGACCTCATGACTGCGAATCTGCACATGGTGATGGGATGGATCTGTGTTTGCTTGCTTGCTTGTATATAGCTTTATGTAGCCAGGGCCTTGCTGTGGTATATTTGTGCAACCTTTTAATCTGCATACTGGAGGTGAATGGGGGGGGGGGGACACAACAATTGCACAGACTGGGTTACATGTGCATTTCCAAGGGCAAAATGTGGATGTTAGAAAGGACTGGAGAGGTGACAAATGCATGGGATGGACCCACTTGTTACTCCTTTGCTGTTCATAGGCACTGCACAGTCAATATTTGTGTGACCTGCCCCTTAGACATGTTGGAGTCTGCTGTTTGGTCCTCTGTTTCTTTCTCAATAGGATTGCTCCCTAAACACGCCAACTGATGACTGTTCCCTCTTGCCAATGTGGTGCTTCCTTCACAAGCCATCTGCTGACACTTGCAGCTTTTGACTTGGATACCCCCTCCTTGGCTGACCCAAAACTCCTTTAAGATTTCTATTACAGGTCACGTCAGGCAATCCTGGCATTCCCTTTATCTGGAGACCAGGGTGACACAGTGAGACCTTTCCCATGTCTTTGCAAAAATATTTAGACATACATACTCTACCTCCTAAAGTGTTAACCTTAAAACAGCAATATTACTCCTCTCTAGGGCCTCAGTTTTAACAATAAACTGCACCTGCTGAGCCAGGCAACAAATTGTAGTATAAGATAATTAAAATGTACAACAACTATCAGTCAAAATTTAACCCTTAGGAATCCAAGGCATTTGTTGTCTCCCGCTAACAGCCTCTATGTAGCTACATTGTGCACTTAATCACTTTCTGCACTTTACGATAGCAAAATTAAATGCTTTCTAAGTATGAATGCACGCAGTGCATACAGAATAATAGCCCAAAAACTTTGTATAATATACAATTTGGTCTTTTTCAAACCTACAGTAATCGTACATAGTTGAGTGAATGTAATGACTACACTGAAGCACAATTGATAAACAATGCATTCATTAGACATTATTCAGGTACAAACAAAAGTAAGACATGGGAATAACCACTGTCCTAAACAAAGAAAACTTGCAGCATATGTGACATGCTCCTGGATAATATTTGTACCCATGTATAAGATGGGCTGGCTGATCCAGGAGGTCTCCAACCTCTCCCACAATCTGAATGGATTCAACTAGAGAAATATCGAGGGACGTTCTTATCTCAGAGCTTTCCATTTCAAGTTCCCCATGGGAAGCCACTTAGTAGTCTTGGACCATCAATTGCAAAATCCCCCTGCACTCAGCCTCCACTGCATTATGCAAGGCACGTTAACTTCTATAGCTTCACTTTTGACTTTGTGTCAAGGACTTTCTTGTCCTTGCTAACTTTGTACAGTTGGTAAATCAGTATAAACTTGCATGTCATTCTTCTCCTACGCTTGAGGAAAAAAACCCCACTGACTAAGGTTTTGCCCTCGCCCCAGTGCAGAAGTAAATGCAGAGGGTCCCTGGGAGCAATCTCAGTTGACCAGGGGGAAGAGGAGGTGGCCACACAGGTTCTTTGCAAATATTTCCTCCCCACCCCACTGGGCAATTGGGCTTGCTCCCAGGAACTTTCTCTGTTTATCAAATATGGCCCCTGGGAGCAAGCCAGGGCAGCAGCAGTTCCTCCTCTTCTGCCTTTCAAGGATGGGAGAGAGGAACTTCCCTGCCTGCTCTGCCTCCAAGCCAGATAAACTGGGGCTGGAGGAGGGAGGGTTGAGGGGGAAAGAACATAGCCCAGCTCCAGGGAGAGAAGAGCCTCCGGGGAGGGAGAGGT
Source organism: Plestiodon gilberti rubricaudatus (assembly GCA_026170595.1). Taxonomy (NCBI): domain Eukaryota; kingdom Metazoa; phylum Chordata; class Lepidosauria; order Squamata; family Scincidae; genus Plestiodon; species Plestiodon gilberti. The sequence goes on along the minus strand of JANXHW010000005.1, from coordinate 73,579,011 downwards.
AAGCTGTCCTGGGCCATGGTGGAGAGTGTGCACGTGTGCTTCGTGCACACACAAATAGCAGATGGGAACCCAGAACATTGTTTTGCCTAGGGCCTGGGACAACCTGATGCCATGCCCCCCAAAGAAGCTGAAGAAGACCCACTTGGCTTGGAGCTTGCAAATCCCATTGCTCTTGCACTACTCAGATGGGGCTACAACCCATCATCAAGCCCATCAAAATTTACCCAAGCTGTTCCCTTGCCACTGCACTCTCCAGCTGTGGAGAGCATGTGTTGAGGCTCTGGCACATCATGCCATTACATTTCCATGCAAGTGAACGGCCACCATACACTCTTATGGAAAAATAAAAGCATCAACATAGGGACAAAGCCTGTCCACTGCCTCTGGCACAAAGAGGTTCAGCTCCTCTGATTGGGTGTGCCATGTCTTTATATTCAGAGACCACAGAGACATTGCTAGAATCCTGGGAAGGGCACGATGTATAGGTCCTCCCATGCCCACTGCCCATTTGGGCATTTGCTAGTACTGTAATAATTATAGTGCTTTTCTTGTGTGTTAAAAAAACTGCAATATTCTATCCGCATTCAGTGGGGAACTGAGGCCGAGAGAGTGTGTGCATGGACTAAGCCCACCCCATGGGTTCAGACAGGGCCCATGAGAGGGGGGTAAAGGGGGCAATTTGTACCTGGGCCCGGGATCCAAAAGGGGGCCTGGAAATTTTCCTGTCTGCAGGAGGCACACACACTGACTCTGTAGTGAAAAAATGGATCCCTGCTGCAGGCAGCCCTTGTTGGCTCTGACAATGACAACCTGGTCCTAGCCTCCCACAAGGCAAAGCAGCACAGTGCTACTACAGGGGCCTGTGCGCTGCGAGGGAGGGCCATAAGCTCTGTCCCTGTGGCTGCTGGGGTTTCTGGCAGCATTAGTGGGCAGGCCTGCTGCCAAGCTGTGAGGGAGGGGCTGCCAATCCCACCTGCTTCCAAACCTGATTGATCCGCCCACCTTGCCCCTGTTGCTTCCCCACCCCAGTTCTGCCCGCTCTTGTTGCCTCCCCCCACCGTTTCATCCCTCCCCCTTTGGGAAGGGGCCAAAAGAAATTTTGTACCCCCTGATAATGTTCCTTTCAGAGGCCCCGAGTACCAACTTCCCAGGTTCTAGCATATGATACAAGCTCTGTGTTGATTGCTGCATAAATCTAAAAATAATCCTTTTTATATCTTCTACTTACTACATAAGCATGTGTTTTGTGCATGTGTTGAACCCAAAATAATATTTTAAAAGGTTTTGCGCTACAAGAAAGATCCAAATCAAACAGATCGTGCAGTTGACAGTTTTATGCTCATCTGCAAGAAGCAATTCTGTTGAGTGAATGGCTATAATACTGTCAAAGCAAAGCACGGCATAACTACTGCACTCTTTCAGTAGCAGTTGGCAAACTTGTGAACTCTTCAGAATACTGAAAGCTTTTTTTCTCATGCTCCTTTGTGTCTAAATTGGATTTTTTTTCAGTGAGGTCCTAGAGATACTGCTCTAAATGTGACCCCATGTGGTATGATGGTGCAATGCCACAGCACACACAGGAACAGGTTGGATAGCTTCAAGGACAGAGGTATTATGAAATAACTTCTCTACAACCAGCAGTTGCTGAACATGCCATTTCATACCTGTCCCTGAAGATATTTCTGAACTCAAGTCTGACACTGGCTTTGAATGTGGCTGTAATAAAAAGCAACTAGTAAAAGAGGGAATGCAAACAAATACGTTATTCTGAACATCTTCTACTTTGCACAGATATTATGAAAAATCCCAGAAACCAAGGCTGTCACCATTTGGCCTTTGTGTTCATTTGCAGGTCTTGGGATTGATAGTGAGCTGGACAGAACCTGAAAAATTGTGGCAACAGTTTAAGGCAGGGGTTCTCAACTCCTTCCCAGCCGAGTACCATCTCCGGCGCCACTCTCCTGCTGCATACCACCGGACGTGACTGGTGATGACATCATCGCCAGTTGCTTCCATGTTTTCAGGTTTTCAGAGGCCAGAAAACGCAGGTAGGAGGCTCTGGGTGGGTGGGTGGGAGGGACCTTCAGTGTTCCTGAGATGCTCAGCCAGGCAGGAGCCTCTCGGGACCAAAAATGCGCCACCAAAAACGCTGGTTCGGAGCGGGGTGCTCATGGTCCGGCGGTCTGAGTACCACCAGCAGTCAGCCAAAGTACCACTGGTGGTACTAGTACCACTGGTTGAGAACCCGTTTTAAAGCATATTGGGGGGGACACGGGCGTCACTAGGGCGCGCACTGCCCAAGAGCGGGGGCGCGTGCGTCACCCTAATGACCCCACCAACCAACCCCCCAATTTTCCACGCCGCCATTGCAGCCAGCTGCGGGGACATCTTCCCCGGCCGGCTGTCCTGGGCCTTCTGACGAGGCCCAATGCGGCAACACATAATTTATAACGTTTTTTGTGCATGTGCAGACCGTTTCTGAGGGCAAGGGCTGCCGTTTTTCCTCAGAAATGTTCTGCGCATGCACGAAAAACGTTATAAATTACGTATTGCTGCATTGGGCCTTCGTCAGAAGGCCCCGGAGCGTCGGCTGGGGAGGTTGCTCCGAGGCCTTCTCCCGGGCTTGGAGCCTCTGAAGGGCGATGCGCGCAACGTGGGTGCACGCGTCACCCTTCTGCGTGCGTCACCCCCTGGCGGTACACCCCAGCCGCCACGCTCTAGCAACGTCCTTGGGGGGGGGGTGTCAGTGAGAATTTTACCTACCTATGCTCCTTGTAGAGCTTCAGAACAAACAATCTACATCCAGCCTGGATTCTGCTGTTCTACCCTGCTGCATTTTTCTTGCAGCCTTGTCCTGTTTTTAATATCCAACTTCTGTAATCCTATAGGCAAAGGCTACTTTCTGTATTGGAGAAGGCAATTGATATTAAGGCAAACAGCTTGCAAAGAAGAATGAGAGCAGAAGTACTGGGAAACTCTAGGTTGAGTAGACTTCATTGTGTAAAAAAAAAAAATCTGAGTTTACAGATCTCAGGATGGAGCCAGAAAACTCAGTACAGGTGGGCCCCCATATCCACGGATTCGCTATCCACGGATTCAGTTATCCACGGATCATGGGGACCCCCCCTTTTTTCCCAGTAAGCTTCGTTTCTTCCTTAAAGAAACAGGAGAAGCAGCCTCTGGCTGCTTATTATAGGCAAGTAGAACGAGACTAAGTACTAGAGAGGCTCTGCAAGGTTAACAGAAACCTTGCAGAGCCTCTCTAGGACTTAGTCTCGTTCTACTTGCCTGCAATGGAGGCTGCTTCTCTGTTTGTTTTAAGGAAGAAACAAAGCTTGCTGAAAGAAAAATAAGAGCTGGGGGAGGGCAAGCATGCCTGCCTGCAGGGGAGGCAAGGTGGGGGGGCCCTCAGGAAACCATGGAGGGGGCGTTCGCTCTTATCCACGGTTTCAAGTATCCACGGAGGGGCCTGTAACATATCCCCAGCGGATATGGGGGCCCACCTGTATTTGAGTTACTTAATTTGACCCAGGAGGTATTTTATAGGACTGGCAGACTGTCAGGATTGAGGAAGCCATTGCAGTAGTGAAAAGTGTCCTGAAACTGGGACCTGAGGGCTATTTGGTAGTGTTGGGTACCCATTACCTGTGCAGCCATGGCGTTTGACATGGTAATTCTTTGTGCGAATGATTGGACTAGAATTTCCTTTTCATGTTTACTTGGTTACATTTACTAGACAGAGCACTCCTATTCAAGGGGACTGAGTACAGTGTCCTTCAGAATTAGCCTTGAAAATCCTTTTCTAACATCAGATACAGGAATTCCTTCTGGTGGTCATGTTGAAACTGTCCATATACACCAACCATATTAAGCTGTCCTTTCGAAAGGTGATAAACAGGTCATCTACATTCATAGACATTCATCTACATAGATCAACATTTTTTCCCCAAAACTATTTTGGGAGTGTGTAGGTTTTAATAGTAAGCTATCCTGGGATGTGATATCCCAGTTTCAAGTGCTGCAGAGTCCCTTCACCATTAGTAAACATGAATGTGCAAGCTCGTTCTTTAAAAAATCCAGGCACTATGGTAGAGGTTGGTCTCTGAGAGTGAAATGCCAAGTTTCTGTGAGTCAGAGTACTCTCAGTCATTGGCACGTTAATAACAAAATTACCTTGGGGTTATTTGTGTAAGCATGATAATGGAGAGCTGTTGAACGCACAAAGAGTGTGTGTATCTGAGAAACAGTTTCATCTTTCAAAATGGCAACAATCTATGGGGAGGTGGGAAAACCTAGTTATGCAAAAGAAGCTGGTCAAAAAATCTGAAACAATCCAAAACTTATAGCCTAAAGCTGCCATCCTAAGTGTACCTATTTAAACAACAAATCCTAATGAAATCTGTAGTATGGATATTTTCATGACCAGACATAATGACAAAAGAGGTAGAGTTTATATAGGTTAAAAAGTCATGTATTTTTACATGACTTCAATATTTAAAAATCTTTTTACATGACTTTTTAACCTATATAAACTCTACCTCTTTTGCCTAATGAAATCAGCTATATCAGGGGTTCTCAACTTGGTGGTATGTACACCACCAGTGGGACTTTTGGGTGCCTCTGGTGGTACTCAGAATACTGGGACCCCCTGAACCCCACCTGGACCCCCTGAACCCCATGAAAACATGGGGCCTTCAGCTATGTGTTTGCACTCCCAAGAGGCTCATGCATTTAGCTGAGCCCCTCGGGAGTGCAGAAAACAGCCCACCCATCCCCACCAGGAGCCTCTACCGGACTCCTGCGTGGCGTCTGGTGGCCTCCTACGCTGAAAACTGGACTGAAAACCCAGAAGTGGCGATGATGTTGAGAACCCCTGAATTATATCCATCTAAATCTGGTGTAGTGGTAAATTTGGCGTGCGGGAGCTCTTCATGACGCACATTTCTTCTTATTATTATTTAATAATAATAATAACAGTATTTATATACCGCTTTTCAACAAAAAGTTCACAAAGCGGTTTACAGACAAAATCAAATGATTAAATGGCTCCCTGTCCCCAAAGGGCTCACAATCTAAAAAATATGCAGAACACCACCAGCAAACAGCCACCAGAAAAGACACTGTGCTGGGGTGAAAGGGGGGCAGTTACTCTCCCCCTGCTAAATATAAGAGGAACACCCATTGAAAAAGTGCCTCTTGCCCAGTTAGCAGGGGTTGTTGGGACATCCCACAGTCATGTTTCCCTAGCCAAGCTATATCTTGGTAAGACACTACAACTAGAAAATCAACTTTGAAATGGAAGTTTGTTTGTTAAAATAAAGGCAAAAAGAAATGCAAATATAAGAAGAGCCCTGCTGGATCAGGCCAAAAGCCCATCTAGTCCAGCTTCCTGTGTCACACAGTGGCCCCACCAGATGCCTCAGGGAGCACAAGACAACAAGATAACCTGTTTCCTGCTGCCACTCCCCTGCACCTGGCACAGAGAAAACCCACTTCTAAAAAAAAAAAAAAAACCAGGAGGTTGCTTATGGCTTGTAACCTGTGATGGTCTTTTCCTCCATGAATCTGTCCAAACCCCTTTTAAAGGCATCTAGGCCAGATGCCATCACCACATCCTGTGGCAAGGAGTTCCACAGATGAATTACACGCTGGGTAAAGAAATATTTTCTTTTGTCTGTTCTAACTCTCCCTCCACTCAATTTTAGTACACGTCCCCTGGTTCTGGTGTTGTGCGAGAGGGAGAAGAATTTCCCTCTATCCACTCTCTCCATACCATGCATAATTTTATAAGTCTCAATCATGTCCCCCCTCATGCGCCTTTTTTCTAGGCTGAAAAGCCCCAGACGCTGTAGCCTTTCCTCATAAGGGAGGTGCTCCAGCCCACGAATCATTCTGGTCGCTCTTTTCTGCACCTTTTCCAATTCAACTATATCCTTTTTGAGGTATGGTGACCAGAACTGGACACAATACTCCAGATGTGGCCTTACCATCGATTTGTACAAAGGCAAAATGATATTGGCCGTTTTATTCTCAATCCCTTTTTTAATGATCCCGAGCATGGAATTGGCCTTCTTCACAGCCGCCGCACACTGGGTCGACACTTTCATCGACCTGTCCACCAGCACCCCAAGATCTCTCTCTTGATCCGTCACAGACAACTCAGAACCCATTAGCGTATATGTGAAATTTTGGTTTCTTGCCCCAATGTGCATCACTTTGCACTTACTTACATTGAAGCGCATCTGCCATTTTGCTGCCCATTGTCCCAGTTTGGAGAGGTCCTTCTGGAGCTCTTCACAATCCCTGCTGGTCTTCACCACCCGGAAAAGTTTAGTGTCATCCGCAAACTTGGCCACCTCACTGTCTATCCCTGACTCCAGGTCATTTATGAATAAGTTGAAAAGCACCGGTCCCAAGACCGATCCTTGGGGCACACCGCTTTTCACCTCTCGCCATTGTGAAAATTGCCCACTCGCTGTTTCCTGGTCTTCAACCAGTTCCTAATCCACAAGAGGACCTGCCCTCTTATTCCCTGACTGTGGAGTTTTCTCAGGAGCCTTTCATGAGGGACCGTGTCAAACGCCTTCTGAAAATCCAGATATATAATATCCACGGGTTCGCTCACATCCACATGCCTGTTGACCTTTTCAAAAAATTCTAACAGGTTTGTGAGGCAAGACTTCCCCTTGCAGAAGCCATGCTGACTCTCCCTCAGCAGAGCTTGTTCTTCTATGTATTTTAAGATTTTATCCTTAATGAGACTTTCCACCATCTTCCCTGGAACAGATGTTAGGCTGACCGGCCTGTAGTTTCCCGGGTCCCCCCTCCTTCCTTTTTTAAAGATTGGCGTGACATTAGCTATCCTCCAATCCTCTGGCACAGTGGCCGTTTTAAGGGACAAGTTGCATATTTTGGTCAAGAGGTCAGCAACTTCATTCTTGAGTTCCTTCAGAACTCTTGGGTGGATGCCATCCGGGCCTGGTGATTTATTGATCTTTATTTTGTCAATTAAGTATAGTAGTAATTAAATATAGTAGACCACGTTCCTACAGAGGGATGCTTAACAGGGTCGCCTTGGCTTAGTGATGAAAATGGGGAAAAAGAAATCTTTGGGATTCAGTCAGTCAGACCTGGCAGTCTCAGCTCTTCAGCTGCAATATGGGGATAACAATAGCTTACAAGGTCTTTGAAAGGACTACATCAAGATAATATATGTGAAGCGCTTTGTACACTCAAATGCTTATAATAATAATAATAATAATTAATATATTGCACTTCAGAATCCACATGCATGTGTACTGTAACTTCCTATTTGGATTTTATTTTCATTCTTCAATTTGGTTCATGTCTGTTCCTCCCTGTTCTGGTACTAATCATGTGCACTTGAAAATTACTGCGAGGGGATGATCTCTCTCCCCCCCCCCCCCGCTTTGTTTATCTGCCATATATACCTGTAGGGCACTTCGTTCACATCATATGCATATGCAATTACAGTATTGGTTTAAATGTTCTCAGGCTCAGGTTGGTTTCTTTTGGTACCTTGTTAGTTCAGAATCAGATGCTTTCAGAGGTCGGGCGCCCATTCCTGCTCTCATCCTTTTGTAATTGTTAACTTGAATGGAATGCAAAAACTCTGGTTTGAGGCTAGTAGAACTTTAACTTTCAGTAGATGATGAAAAGTGGGGATGGCGGGAAGTAGACTTCCTTACTGGAATCGAGGCTTGTGTGAAGTGTGTGTGTTTATCTTGTCAGTGAAAGTCTCATGGCCCCTTCCTCTTTTCTTTTTTCTTTTCTCCCTCCCCCCCCCTTCGTTCTGTTCAACTTACTACACACTGTTTGCCTTTGAAAGATGCAGCTATCATTTAGATGCCTCCATCACATACTAAACATTTACTTGGAAACTGAATATTATTCTTTACTAACTGTTCTTTGTCAGTTTTTTCCAGTCAAACACGCCTAGGCTTGTGTACAGATTAGAAGTTAACAATAAAGGAAAAGGTTATCATGATTTACGCCTCACAATTATCTGTGAATAGTCTGAATGATGTACTGTATCAGTATGGTTTTTTTCCTTGCACCCCTTAACGAAGACTGATTGGCGTTGGGGAGGTGTGTGGAAGGGGGCCGTGGGGGGGATTAAATCACTCAGTGCTCCCCACACTTCTCTAAGCAGGTCCATTGCTGCATTTGTGTTACCTGCATTCTCCATGTAGGTGCTTTGTTACCATTATACTCGCTCTAAATAGTGTTTGCATGGAGGGTGGGACAGAAGGTTGTTTAGTGTCTTTGTAAAACATTTACCAAACGCAGTCAGCCATAGATTTGAAGGGCATTCCATTACCAAGCTGCCTGTGGGAGGGGAAAGAGAGGGAGAGAGAGAAAGAGAAGGTGAGGGGAAAAGAGTGAACACCAGGTACAGTAATTTTTATTTTCTTGTCTACCAAGAGACTTAATAGAAAGGAGTATAGTTTGCGTGATTGGCCTGAAAACGAAACCAGTCGCAAACATTTCTGTTAATCTTCATGAATAAGAAAAATGCGTAATTCACTTGCAAAATGTTACTTATGCAAAATGTTACAAAATGTTATTCAATAACTGTTTGCGGGTGGCTTGGCTTTTGTTTTGGTGTTTTAACAATAGAAAAACAGAAATTTCCCATAAGGAGTGTGTGTATAATCTGACTCAAAAGCAAGCAGGAGCCCACGAGTTTAGGTCTTGCAGCATTAATGTGCTATTCAGTGATTTGCAATAGGGATGTGATCAATTTGTGTGCAAAGAGCTTTTAAATGTTAATTGCATTTGTGGAAAAAAAAGAATTAGAAACTGGTATGGTTTTCAGTGTATTTTCCTTTTGTGCATTAACTTACATTCTAACAGAAGCACAGAGGCCACTAAAACTTTTTTCTGATTTTGAGAGGTGATTAAAAATGGAGGGTTTCACCTTTTCAGAAACAGAACCTAAAAGCGCTATATGTTCTACCTATATAAAATGTATAGAATTGACTTCTAATTGTATATAGTGTATTGATGATCTCTCTCACTCACACAAAAACACTTCCCATTTTGTGAATATTTGAATAGATACTGTAACTACTTTTTTCATGTGATGAATACAAAGTGTATGGTTTTATAATTCTATCGCCAGTGCCTGTTTTGTTGGCAATTGTATCATTACTGTACTGTGTCCAGTACATGTACACTATGCAAAATACAACAATACAAGGAGGCTTGTTTTTTTCCTGTACGTTTTGTTGCTACGTTGGTGGCGTTTCATGAAGTTAACCAGTTGTGTTGCCTGGAAAAACTCTTCAGATTCTTTGAATAGTAACTTTGAATAGTCCTCAGTATTTACTTGGTGAAGTGCTAGTTCAATTTACTTAGTCCCAAAATAAAAACAGTTCGTTCTGTCATCTAAACTACATTAACATGGACATTAAACCAAAGAATCATAGTAGGTGATGTCATGAGCAATCCTGTTACAGTTACTGTACCTGAACAGAATGCAATGATAGTTCTCCTAATCCCTGTATCCTATGGACTGAAGATCAGCATGCCTGCAATCCAAGTCTTGTAAGCACTGATCTACCTCAGTGCTCAGCCTTGTAGCTATTGCAAGTAACTTCGCCCTTTGTGCTGCAACATTCCTCATTTGATTTGGCAAATATTTTAGGCTTATTTCTGTTTGTCTTAATTTATGTATGTTGATACATTTTGCAATATGTTGGAATTGGTGTACCAACCTAGTAATTCTCATGATGGTCTTTAAAGGTTATAGATCTTATCTCTTGGGTCACAAGGTTCGCAGCTTAATATTGTCACAGCTTTTTCAGTTTTATCTGTTGTCAAGTGATAGTATGGTTTGAAAGCTGGCCAGCATACAAATTAGAGGAATAAAAAAGACCCGATGCAATCCTGTGCGTGTTTCCTCAGAATTAAGTCTGGTTCGTCCAGGAGTAATGGTAGAATGGTTTATTCAGTAGACTCCCCAGGAGTCTAAGGATATTTACTCCCTGGTAAATGCATTTAGGATTGAAACACTGTGATTTTGTACATATTTAGATGTGAATCCTGTTTACTTCTGAGCAGGTCTAGCATCAGTCTGCATGTGTTTTGCTGTTGTTTGTTCCATAAGGTATTATTTTAATATGACTGAGGTCCTATGATTTCTGAAACATGTTTCCAAAGGTCCATGGATGAAAGCATGGAAATAAAAATATACATAACATTAGTTGCAAAAGCATTAATCCACAAACACTATGAGTAGAATCTGTTGTACAATTATGAACTTTCTGATCTAGGTTACGAATGTGAAGATGTATTTGGAAACATGATAAACTGTAACCAATTTTCTGAATATCTTTAGGGGGGAGATTGCACCTAATTGTTTGATTTTTGAATTGCTGTTTAACTAAAAGAATGACGGAATAATATGTGCCTTAGGTTTGTGGAACACAGAAGCTCTTGCCTCACATAATTAACATTGGACATACTGTATTTTCTTCTGACAATTGCTCTTCAGAAAAGCTACCTTCTTAGTGTTTCTGTTTCTTTAAACTGCATGGACCTCTCACTACAATACAGTACTAGGATGACAGTTTTGGAACTGAATTGTGGAAAGTTACTATACTAACTTGCTTACGCTTGGGGGAAATGTATGTTTGTTATGCTTCTGGAGCCCTCGACAGTGAAACCAGCTAAGAATACAAGTGAAGTGGATTTTATTCTACGTTAGTAGTCATCTGCATCCTTGTTTACTAAGTTCCAGCCGGTTACACCTGTGCAAATACACTAAAGGTACTGGGGTAGCACACGTGTCTCAGAAACGGAACAGCAAAAACTTCTGTTGGAAAAGAAAGGTAATGAGGAGGTGGCAAAAACTTCCAATCCAATGTATTTACATAGCTTAACCCTTAGAAAAACGTCTTCAAGGCAGCTGTGTTCATGCTGAGCGAGTGATATGCATATGTGTACACCAGTATGTAGACAGGTATAGCTTCAAGTCCAGCTTAGACATGCATTAAGAGGAAGGAGGGCTTGCAATTGTTCAGCTTCCTCCCAATCCTGTAAAGTTTAAACCTAGCTAATGGCACAAGCTTCCAGTCGGTTCCTGATTTATCCAGTTATTCCCAAAATATTTTGATAAGTTTCAAAGCCATTCCATATTGTGTTTTCAATTTGCACCACAGACATTTATCTTGGTCTTGCACAGATTTAAGCCAAGTGCAGATGTAATCACCTAAGGACTTTGGAGACTGAGATTGCCCCATGAGCTTGAAATTATTCAGGAGATTGGAAACATTATACATTATCTGTACTTGGCCTTAACGATTAAGACTGCTGGTCATTCAGACTCTTCCAGTCAATTAGTACCTGTCTCGCGGAGAGCATATAAAACTTTTAATTCAACACATATTTTCTTTTAGTATGTGTACCTCAAAGCAGTGGAAATTCCTGCAAATGTGATATAGTTCAATGTTCTATACACGAACAAATGCAGAAAACAGAATTTCTGCATTACCATTTTGCAAGTGATGTACAGTAGGTATGTGAACTCCTGCAACCCTACCAAAGACAGTTGCTTGCTCATGTTGGTTTGTTGCTTGTCAAGTTCATTAGATGGAATACGCTTCTGGTTACTGAGGTCTGTTTCCTGCAATATGTTTGGAGAAAAATGAACCACTTTAAGCCAGAGTCTACATCTAAATTTACTGCCCCTGTTGGCTTACAGCTCAATCTTATTTCCTACCATTTTATGTGATGCAGCCGTGCTGACAGAGCACATGCTGCATCCAATGGTGGGCAGGCAACCAGAAATCCAACTACGAGTAAGTAAAATAATTTACTTACCCCTCGGTAGGCCTTCTTTTCAGACCTATGCCAGCTATGTAGCTAGCGTAAGTCTGAGGAGAGGAAGGGGGCTGAGAGGGCTGGGAAATCGGGGATAGAATCCCAGTACAAGTCACTACTGCCAGAATCCACCCTTTCCCTCCTCCAAACTGCCCCTGCTCTCCCCCCGCCCTAAATCTCCCCCTCCCTACCTACGGCATACCTCCCTGCTCACCCTACTAACTTGAGTCAGCAGGGGCCAGGCTCCTTGGTGGCAGGCGTGTGGAGCTGCCAACCAGTTCTATTGGCAGCTCCGAATCGCCCAGCAGTGGTGCACCATTTGCTGCTGCACTTATGCAGCCGATACGATTGGGCTGTCATTCACTAAGGCTGCAATCCTATCCACACTTACCTGGGAGTAAGCTTCATTGACTGTAATGGGACTAACGTCTGAGTATAGATGCATAGGATTGGGCTCTAAACAAACCAGACTAAAGTCAAATGCCCAATTGTATTTGGGATATCTCAGAGTCCATGTGGCCTAGTAGTTTATGATGCATTTGTAGCTTCTAAATCGGGGGAGGCGATTGTATAGAAGATCTTGAAAAATATTGTACTTCCAAGAGCTAGGAACGTTGTTGTTTTTTTCTTAGAATTCTGCTAGAATTCCTTAAGGGGACCAGGTAACCTTATATCTGCATACCTGAAGTAGCAGTGTTACGTTATGTGCTATTTGCTGATTTTCTCTGTAAACCACTTTGTGAACTTTTTTTTGTTGAAAAGCTATATATAAATATTCTTAATAATATTTGACCTAGAAATATGACACAGCAAAATGGGAGAAACAGGAATTACTGTGGTGCTGTCTACTTTTTCCATAGTTTCGTGTGTACCCCTGGGTTTCTGAATGGAGGGATTATTTGCAAATATAACTAGCAATGGATTTAATGGCTTATCCTGACATGTTTCCCATATTTAAGAATTGTATTCATTTGTACAACTTGAGATTTTAGACTGGCAATTGCTCACATTGTTAAGATGGAATGTATAAGCAAGGAGGGTTAACAAGGGTTAGAACCTTAGCACACTAGGGTTGAACTCAGTAGGGCTTACCCTCAAGCAAGTGTGTTTAGAATTGCAGCCTTATGATCCTATCCCATCTTTACCATGATCTCATGCCAATGTCAAAAAATATTTTGTCAGTATTCTCCTTTTACTAAGATTATGATGTTAGTTGATACACTTTCAAGCAAAATCAGTACAAGCACTTCCACATAATGTAGATAGAGCATATAGCTCAATGACTCATGTCAACGTCATAGCTTCATACATTAATTCTTAAAATGAATATTTAAAAAATGTATGTTGCATTCACAATATACATGTTTCCAAATGCATGTACCTTTAACACAGGGGTGGGGAACCTCCGGCCCGCTGGTCGATCCGATCCGGCCCGCGGGACCGGATGCTCCACCGCCCGCCTAGTCACTTTAAAATCGGCCTTTCTGCAGCTGCGCAGATCGCCGTTGAGGCCGAGAGATTGCCCTCTCGGCCTCAATGGCGATCTGCGCAGCTGCAGAAAGGCCGCTTTCAGGCGCGTCACCTCGGCGCCTCCTCCTTCTGAAATCGGCCTTTCTGCAGCTATGCAGATCGCCGTTGAGGCCAAGAGATTGCCCTCTCGGCCTCAATGGCGATCTGCGCAGCTGCAGAAAGGCCGATTTAAACTGGAGCTGATGCGGGAAGGCGGCGGCGGCAATTGCCACCGCCCCCCCGCCCCCCCCCAGAGCCTCAGGTAAGCATCCGTGGGTGGGAGGGTGGGATGGAGGGAGAGTGGTCCGTGGGCGGGTGGGTTAGAAGTGTAGATTCGCGGGGGTGTCAAATTTGCGGTGGGGGGGGGAAAATTGGCCTATCGGTCGGCCTGCAGCCAATTTTCCCAATGGGGAAATAGGTTCCCCACCGGAAATAGGTTCCCCACCCCTGCTTTAACATAACACTCATGGAGAGACAGAATTGGCATGGTTTCCTGTACCAAATTGCTAGTGTGTTTCTGTGCATGGCTGGTTGCTGGTTATCACCTTTTAAAGCCCTAAAAAAATTAGGAACAAGATACCTGAAGTAACATGGTATCTTTATATCAAGGGTGGCCAAACTTCCACTATTAGGGCCTCTGCGTTCTTAAGGGTTGTGTAGAAGACAGAATCTTGGCAGCTGCCATTGCTGATGGTGCTGCTAAAGCAGCTGCACCTGCTGAAAAGCCCTCAGCTATACAACCATTAAAGGGCCAGGAGCATAGATGTTGAAAGGTTGGTCACCCCTGCTTTATATGAATATATCAATCTTTTAAATACCATGAAGGGAAGCTCTTTTGTGAGTCTCCTGCTCTTTTAGGCTATCGGGGCTTTCCTATCCACGAGGCAAAGTGAGGCAGGCTGCTTCGAGCACTGGATGGCACCTTGCATCCATCGGCCACCTCTCCTCTTCCCCCTCCCTTTCCTCTTCCATCTTCGCTCTGCTGAAGTTTTGGATTGGAATAACAAAGTAGGCCAGAATAGGGGAAGTTGAGAGACGCGTCAACTATCTTCTAAAAAAGGAAACTTGTTTTGGAAGTGATGTGGTGTTTCTCTTAGCTTCTTTATTTCAGCCCACTGCATTTCAAAACGGCAGCAAAGATGGAGGAGGGAAAAGGTAAGAAGGAACACTGGGTGGGTGAGCAAACAGGGAGGGCCTGCCTCTAGCACCATTCCCAAAGATTGCGGCAATGGAACTGGAGGACATCGCGACTGCTGCAACAGGGGTTGCTGCCATCATCCCATTGCCTGGCTTCCTTGATTTTTATTAATCGCTCTAATTATTTTATTTGATGCTTTGTTGGGTTTGGATTTTATTGTGCTATTGAATTGATAGCTTATTTATTTATTTTATTTATTTATTTTTCACATTTTTATACCGCCATTCCTCCAAGGAGCTCAGAGTGGTGTACATATTTCCTCCCCTCCTTTTTGTCCTCACAACAACCCTGTGAGGTAGGTGGGACTGAGAGATAGTGACTGGCCCAAGGTCACCCAGGAAGCTTTGTGGCTGAGCGGAGATTTGAACCTGGATCTTCCAGGTCTAAGTCCGACTCCCAAACCACTACACCATCCTGGCTAGTTATACTAGTTATACTAGTTTCTGTAAGCTGCCTTCAGTCCCCTAGGGAGAAAGGTAGGGTAGACTTTATTTATTTACAAGATTTGTATCCTGTCGTCTTTTCTCCTAAAATATAGGGCGCTCAAGGCAGCTTATAATCAAAAGCAATAAAATTGATAAAACGTCAGTACAAAATAAAAAGCAGCAGCAGCTGTTCTTAAATACATAAATACAAAGTGTTAATAAGGAAGGCTGAGCACCGAAGAATAGATGCTTTTGAACTGTGGTGCTGGAGAAGACTCCTGAGAGTCCCTTGGACTGCTAGGAGATCAAATCAGTCAATCCTAAATGAAATCAACCCTGACTGTTCCCTGGAAGGACAGGTACTGAGGCTGAAGCGCAAATATTTGGCCACCTAATGCGAAGAGAGGACTCTCTGGAGAAGACTCTGATGCTGGGAAAGATTGAAGGCAAAAGGAGAAGGGGAAGGCAATGGATGAGATGGTTAGACAGCATCACCGATGCAACGAACATGAAAATGAGCGAACTCAGGAAGATAGTGGAGGACAGGAAGGCCTGGTGGGATGTGGTTCATGGGATCACGAAGGGTCGGACACGACTTAACGACTGAACAACAACAACACTTAATGCTGAACTTACCGTTGCTGCCTTAGCATACGCACAATGGCCTTGTGTAAAAGCAGCTTGCTTGGGGTCAGTAGCATTGTGAAGCTGAACAGCAGGATTTGTTTGGCTGTTGGCTTTTTTTTCTTTCTAAATATTATTCTGACAGCAGTAGTATAGTGAGAAATGCAAACAGCTCTGTGTGTGGGGGGGGGGGGTTTCTTAGCTGAGCAGTTCTGAGTCTAAGGGCCCAATCCTATCCAGCTTTCCAGCGCCGATGCAGCCATGCCAGCAGGGCGCTGCATCCTGAGGTGGGGGGATAGTCATGGAGGCCTCCTCAAGGTAAGGGAACATTTGTTCATCTACTTTGGGGCTGCATTGCTGCTGCATAGGTGCTGGAAAGTTGGATAGGATTGGGCCCTTAGTTAGTTGTCACTTCTTCACATCCATACAGATCCCATATATGAGTACATAGCTTAGAACAAATCAACCAAGAGCCACAGCAGCTGGATAGAGGGCAGCCATTGCTTTAAGGCCTTGGTTTAGAGGCAGCTTACTTCTGAGTGCGTTGCCTTACAGTTGGAATAGTAGAAACCAGATATTGTCCTGCAACCCTGATCAAGGTGACTCTACAAGGTGACCTAATGACTATTATAAATGGAATCGGCAGCAGGATTCAGCTTGTACGCCGCCACCCAATTGTGGTCAAAAGAGGAAACTGCGGGGAGATCAGCCCAGCCAAGGAAGCTGCATAGCAGTAGGGCCAGAGCACATCTGGTGATATGCACTCGTCACTATTGAGGTTTGTTCACTGGCCACAGAAATCAGGAGACCGGTTCTTGCTGGCTACAGATTGCCTTTACAGGAGCTGAGTGTGACACTGAACTACTGTGACACTGGTGTGCACAGAGTTGAGCTCTGTCTGCTTCAGGACTTTAGCAGATGCACAATACTTGGGCTTTCAAAATGTTAGGCTGTCAGTTGGAGAGCTTTCAACTGCTTCCTTATTCTGCTCAGTTTGGTCAAGTGCTGAGTCACACAATCGCTGCAATGGATTGCTGCCTCACTAATAGGGGACCACATTGGGTGTTTTGGTTGTGGAAACATCAGCAAACTACCTGCATGTTCCCCTCCATTGCTAGCCACAAGCAAGAATCAGCACAGCCTTCCTAGAAAGCCTCACTGCACCTAACCACCACAGAAACTGAGAGATAGAAGTGTAAAAAAGGTAAATCCAGTCGTGTCCGACTCTAGGGTGGGATGCTCATCTCCATTTCAAAGCCAAAGAGCCAGCGTTGTCCGAAGACGCCTCCGTGGTCATGGGGCCGGCATGACTCTCCTTGCCGCAGGCTGGAACACGGAGCGCTGTTTACCTTCCCACAAGCGGTACCTATTTATCTACTCGCATTGACATGCTTTGGAACTGCTAGGTTGGCAGGAGCTGGCCAAGCAACGAGAGCTCACCCCGTCGCGGATTCGAACTGCCGACCTTTCGATCGACGGCTCATGGTTCAGCGGTTTAACCCACTGTGCCACCCGCTGGCCTCTATTAGATAATCGGACACGACCTGACTTAATTGTCAGGGGTCACCTTTACCTTTACCTTAAACCTGTTAGAAGAGAGATCCAGTCACGAAAGGAGATAGTGCAGGGAATTTGCTGGAAAGCAGAGCGCTGGATAGAGATGTGGGAGCAGGAAGGGCAGCAAACTGGGATCAGAGATGTATGTTGGCTGGATAGGCCAGCAGAAACTTAAGTGAAATGGAATGGAGGAGGGCACTGCAGCTAACAGCAGAAGAACAGCAAATGCATGAGGATGAAAATGCACGAGGACGAGCTGTGTTGGAGGGATGAGCCACGAGTGGGATTGGGAGGGATGTGTGCATTTATGTTGAGTAACTGTCCGTGCATGTAGAAAATGGGGAGTCACTCGGCATAAACCTTGTGGCCTCTGTATGCCTTATACATGGTGTACATACTTTATGTAGTCGGTGCAGATGTGGTGTGCATGAAACTAGCAAAAGGTGCACTATTTTCCATGGAAAATTTTGAACTGGCTCAGCTCACAGTAGTACATCTGAGTAGGACGCGTCGCCACCGCCGCCGCCCCCCCCCCCCACTTGAATGTTTCTTGGTCTTGATCAGAGCCAATTTCTGAGAGACTTGTACAAAATCTATGCTACAGCCCAAAGCTGGGTAGGATTGTAAAATGTAAGTCTTAGTGAGATTTAAATGTATTTTGCAAAACTTCTCCATCACTTCCTTGTTTTTCAGTTTTTATATGGGTCAAGTCAGGGGTAGATTGGGGAAGTGCAAGAGAATAAATGTGCTGTTCCCAGGCCTTGGAAGCTGACAACAATACAATTTAGACAGAAATGCAATTTATTATGCTGTACTAAATCACATCTCCCAGTATGGAGGTAGGTGCCAGGATAATGGGTATGGGGGAAAGTTTACTAAGTGGGTGAGGTTTTCAGAACCAAGGGATAGGTTTTCCAGGGGTAGGATGGGAGTTCTATCAGGATTTGTAAGGGAGAAAAACACAGTTTTGCTTTCAATTCCCCACACATTAGCCAAGATTTTAGCCAGGACTGCTAGGATTGGAGGGACTGTGGGATTCTGAGGGCAGGCAGGAAGTAGAAGACGGCATCTCTTTGTTTCATTAGGGCAGAAAGTTGTTTCATTAGGGCAGAAAGTTGTTATCGAAGAGGACAATAACCTTAAAAGTGTGTACTGTTGAAAGAAATGCTGAATCTTACTAGGAACTGAAGTCAACTTCCCTTTTCTCTCCTCAAGTAGACCTGAGTAGTGCAAAAGCTCCAAATAATCAGTGGCAAGCTAGTGCTTTCAAAAAGTGAGGTTCTAAAAAAGTGAGGTTCTAAAAAAGTGGGACCTGGCAGATCAAGACTCCCACAGAACATGCTTTATCTAAATTAAATGAATAATTTTTAGATGGCATATATAAAATGTTATAAAGACCCGTCACCAAGCAGTACCATCCTTGCATGATATCAGGTCCTCCTAGATCAATACAGATTATAACGTTCAACTATGCCACAATTGGCGAGTAGGACACACCTTAATTTCGCAATTTAAGCTATTATAGACTGCAGAGCAGAACTCTCACGATATGCTTATACAATCAAAGAAGTAAGTGTGCAAAAAGTCCCTCCCCCATAAATCATTTACACATTTTAGAGCTGGACACGGCACAGACTAAGAGCTAATTCCACACAGTGTTCTTTGGTCCCGCCATCTTGTGTACAGAGATTAATCAGGGCGATGTTGTTGCCCCCATAACCCTGTTTGTACGTTTCTGAGAGCCTTTTAGCTGGCTGCTGTTGCAGGGTGCTGGACTAAACAACAGAGACAAGGGGCTTGCCCAAGGTCACAAACTGAATACGTGACGCAGATGGGATCTGAGCCCCCAAATGAAAAACTAGGTGCATATTTTGCTGCTGTACATTATAGCCATTAATAGAAGACAATGCCCACTTAAAGATAGACTCCCATTTCTTTCTCCATGTTAGTAATGCAACCAGGCCAGCTCTCATTCTCTGTCTTGTGTGACATAACCTTTTGGGCTAAGTGGAGGAGGCTGGAGGTTTCCAGAGGCAAGAGAAGAATGGTAAAAAGGTAGTTTGGATAGGTGCTTGTTTTCAATCAGCAGCAAATCCTCCAATGGTTCCTCTGATGGTCAGCCAGCCTGCTAATGGGGCAAAGAGCACCTCTTTAATGTTTAGGAGGAGGGAGAGAGCAACTGACTTGTCTCTTTTCATCCCAGCATAGTGTTCCTCCCAGTGGCTGTTGCTTGTGTTTATTTTTAGATTGCAAGCCTCCTTGAGTCACTATCTTATTTCTTTTGCTTAACCACTTTCAGAATTTTTTTGTTTGAAAAGCAATATATAATATAAATATTCTTAGTAACAATAATATGTGGTCAGACTAAGGGAGGATGTAAGTGAGTTTTTATTAACTATGGCCCAGTAAGCAAAAACATTTCAGGTGACTATTCTGTATCTATACTCCCATGCATACTGAAGTCAGACCCTTGATCCATGTACTTCCATATTACGTACACTGACTGGCAACAGCACTGTAGGATTTCACGCTCAGGGGTCTTTCCCAGCCCTACCTGGAGATGCTAAGAGCTGAACCTGGGACCTTCTGAATGCAAAGATGTACAGACCCTCCCCAAGTCAAATGAAAACAAATTCTCTCTGCAAAACACACTCTGACATGGATGAAGCATAGTCTTGCACTGAATGAATGAAGCTGCTTTGGTCCAAGTCAGACCATCAGTCCTTTGATTGGCAGTGGCTCTCTTAACATCTCAGGCAGGGCAGGGGTCTTTCCCAGTTTTACTACCTGAGAGCTGGTGTGAGAGACTTAACAACCTGGGACTTTATGCATACAAAGCAACAGTTCTAACTCTGAACTGTCTGTCTTCTTGCCTTCACCTAGCGATATATGGCTTGGTTCACTTGCCTGATTCATCTGAAGCTATTTCAGCTGTCAGGATCTGTCTGCATCATGTTATGGCAACTTGGGATTTATACTGTGCAAGCAATCTGAGGACAGGGAGCGTATGGATAGAAAGAGAGTTCTCTTTCTCTCTCGAGAGGCACTTTCATCTTTTCCAGTTCTGATTCTCGAACATGAGATCTTCAGTTGTGTCAGTTGTGTCAAGTGTAACTGGCTGCAGCACAGACACTATAGTTGGCTTTTTTTTTTTTTGTATGCAGGGTTCTGTCTGAGGTCAAACTGGACATGACATGTGCAATCTGTGAACAGGACCTCCCACTTTTCTTGTCTTGACCAGCTATAGGGGCTCCAACTCCTGTCAGACCATTGTGCTGGAGAAGGACATGTGTTAATCCTCTCCTGAGTCATTTACCCTATCAAAATTAATCAATTAAAATCCCTCTCAAGGTGGGGAGGTAGGGGAGGTAGCTTAGTGGCATGGCAAAGCATGTGTCCTACACACAGAAGATCCCAGGTTCTATCCCTGGCCTCTCCAGGAAGGGCTGGGAGAGACCCTGCCTGAAATCCTGATGAACTGCTGCCATTCAGGTTAGACCAGGGGTTCTCAAACCTGGCGTGGCCGTGACCCACCTTGTCTTCCAACAGTGGCTTTGCAACCCACCACTAGCAGCTGCTCCTGGCCCTGAACAGCCTCTGGAGGTCTCTCGACATAACCAGAAGTCACATTGGCAAAACTGGAAATGACCCAGAGCACTGGTGTCACTGCAGGGGGGGCGGAGCTCTAAGTTCCGCTGCGATCGGAGCCTCCGTTACACGGAGGAACGAAGCGGCCCCGCCCCCTCGCCTTCGGAGCCTTTCAGGGCAGCAAAAGCAACGCGCCCCACTTATTATTTTGTGTAGAGATTGGCTTGTTTGTCTTGTGTAGAAGGGCACTGTTGGCAGGTGAACATATTGGAGGGTGGGCAAGTGAATGAGCCTCTAACAGTGTAGCTGACATAACTGAGTTCTGTAATGTTGTTGTCTGAGTAGATAAGGGCAGAGACTTGTCAGACTTGGTTTGTAGTAGCATCTGATCCCTGTATCTGTGTGTCTGTTACATAGTTAGTCACTGCTAGGAAGTAGTCTTTTAAGATTAAGGGGTTGTCTGTAAGTAAGGACAGGCCTACTACCCAGGCTTGTCAGAATTGTTGTTGTCTAAATTGGATTGGGTTATTCTATGTTGGACTGGTTGTAGCAGCTATAGGTGACAAACTGTGGTGTTCGGTCATTTCCCTGTCATTTCCTGTAGTAGGTTGTCTCGGGTACCAGTTGAGTCCTGTTGATCTGTTTCTTCACTTTAACTGTTGATGAATATTGTTTTAAGAATGCCTCTTGTAAACCACTCCACGGAAAAGGTTAATTTTTTGGATACCACTGTGTAACTACAGTACATGATATTTTATTTTACTTTTATTTTGCACATTTTTATACCGCCCTTCCTCCAAGGAGCTCAGAGTGGTGTTCATATTTCCTCCCCTCCTTTTGTCCTCACAACAACCCTGTGAGGTAGGTGGGGCTGAGAGATAGTGACTGGCCCAAGGTCACCCAGGAAGCTTATAAGCATTGCCCATACCAGAAACCCACTGACCACTACACAAACAGTCAGCTTCCAGCTTTCCAGCTTCCACCCAGAATAAACCACAGAATCCATCGTTCTACAGCAAGCTGCATGATACAACCACATGTGCTTCAGATAATCAGACTCTCACCTGAAGGATTTGCAACAGGAATTTCCGAACCTGCAATATTCACCCAAGTAAAGATGTTTCTTCTATACCAATGTATAGGTATACTTTCCTGTTGAGGATTAAATCATAGATCTGATGAAGTAAAATGTAGTTCATGAAAGCTTTATGCTGAAATAAATTTGTTAATCTTTAATGATGCCATAGGATTCTTATTTTAGTTATGCTGTATGCATTGCCATGGAGCAATAAATAGCTTGAGGGGACTTTAATAATTAGGAATAATTGTGTGGGCAGAAAGTTTGTCGCCCTGCCCTCCCCCAGTACTGTGGTCTCCATTTAAATTTCTGGTTCTGACACTGCTATTAGCACTTTAAAAAGGGGGTGGGGTGATCTTGTTCAAGAGTCAAGTTTGGCCTCCCTTGAGCAGCTGTTGCTGGTGGGGAGAACCCTGGTGAATCCAGGCTAACTGTGCCTGAAGGCTGAGTTGACTCAGCTATGATAAACTTGACACATTCTTTGCAGACAGAACTGTTCCTATTTGACTTTACTTGGGACTGATGTGGGAAGCTCAGCCTTGTACCTTTATTAGGATCTTTTTTTGTCTGCCAGGGCTGACTCAAGGGCTCCTGACACCCCGAGACAACATGCCAAATGCTGCCTTTCCCTTATCTGATGATGTGCTGACTGCTGCTCCTCTCCCTCTCCAACGCTCTCACTCAGCACTCTCCTCCCCTCCGCACTTCCTCTTCCTCTCTGTCCCCCTCTTCCTTTTCAAGCCAGGGAGTGGAAGGAGGAGGGGGAGCAGTGGAGGCAAATAGGCAGGCTGAGATGGACTCGCCCTACCAATCTGCTCTCTGAGGCAACTGTTTCCGTTGGCCAGATGGATAGGCTGGCCCTGCTTTCTCCCTTCAATGCAGAGAACACCCTTGGAGGTGTAGCACAACCAGTGGTGAGGTGAAGCTGTATTGAAGAACTGGTCAAGAAACGTTGGCCAGAGGATTCAGAATTCCTGCTGGCAGTAGGGTACGGTGACAGGCTATCTTAGATCTGCTGTTGCCCTAGAAACCAAACTTGTGATTCCCCAGTGAGCCAGCAATTACCTTGTTTCAATCCTTCCTTGTGGTTGCTTAGCAAGCAGCTTCAGGTGCTGTGGGGTGGGGGCTTGTGTGTCTATTAACTTCTTGAACTCCTGCCAGTCTCTTTTCAGCCTGGACAGGGGACATAAACTACAGTACCCTGATTCCCTTCACCTAAGTATTGGCAAATGAACTGTATTCTATTGATTGTATTAGATTTTTGTCTACAGCTTTTGCTACTATTGGTTATATAGTCGTGGTGACACCATTATGGATTTAGCAGCTATATTTCTGAATGTCTTGTGCATTAACATGGATCTGCACAATGTGTCTGTTCACTTTTCAAAATTTCCCCTGTGGAATCCTGCAGGGTTCTCCCTGACTGTTACATAGTTACATAGCAGATGTTATGAACATTTTATTTCTGAAATGGGCATAGCATCCATAATGGAATGAGGCAAGGCTTAAATGTGTGCCATTTTTGTTGTGAGAAAACAAATGGCTTTTTACCTCTTTGTTTATAAAATGGAGGGAAAAATCTAAAGCAATTAAGGTTTCTTCATTGTGAAGATAAAAAATAATGCAATGATGTCAAAGTTTCCATTTTCTGTCTTTGTGTCCTGCAAGAGACTGAAAATAAGCTTGTAGTCGCCCTTCTTCTAAAAGGATGATAGTGTGCCTAGCGTAGTGCTGTCCCATAGATCTGTGTTTTTTAGATTATATAACAGGGACTTGATGCGGAGCCTTTATGTATTTAACTGGTCAATGCGTACACTGATTGTGGGAAGCAGAGAGGTCTGTGTCATTGTCCGCTCAAAGCCTGTCCTTGCCAGGCAAACACCCTTAGTAAAATTGTGGCATGTTTTTTCCATTAATAAAAATAAGAGTTCAACCAGTAGAGCTTTCACCATCACTGCATCCTACTTGCTAAGAAAATCTGCTGCACTTGCTTAAATTCTGCAGGTAATGCAGTTGATGAAAGGTACAGGAGCCCTGCTAGAAAAGGTGGAAATCTCTATAACACACAGCTGTTTTACAGTCTTCCTTTAATGCGGTATCCATAATGTACGCTGTCGGCTAAAATGTAAGCAAGAGGTGACCTTAAAGGTCCTGAGAAGATTAACAAGAGTGTTTTCCCCCAAAGACCAGCGTTCCTGATAGCTTAGTGAGTGATTTGTCAGCTGATCAGTCAGCTGACAAGCGGCTATTTCCTGCTTAAATGAGAACAAGACCTCTATAAATATCTAATATTTCACTTTGGTTTTAGTCATTTGCAGGCCCTTTCATCTTGCACCTTTTCTAGGACACAAATTGTGTTTATGCTTATGGGGAAATTGCTTCTGTGTAAACAGTGTAGACATAGGGCTAGAAGTATCCCAGGCACATGGTCACCTTAATATCTCATATCGTATTGGCACCATTTTGTGTTTAGACATTAAGGGCCAAGTATTGGTGCCACCTTTTAGATTTTCTATGTTCTCTTAGGAATCATCTTCTTTGTTTTAGTTGAATAACAGTACACACAGCTAGTTCACAGAGAGTTATTGAACAAAATCCCAGAGTTCTGCACTTCACTGGCCTTTTCTCCCAGTCATTCTTGCAATATACTGTAACTGCAAGCATCATCATCCTAGAAGTATGATGTGTGAGTGGGCATGCATCTTTAATCTACAACAAGAAAAGTGACTTAAGGTACATTCAGATATGACGAACAGCACCACCAGCCAACCTGTATGAGGGCTGATGGTACTTATTGGTAACATCCCAATAGGAATTATGTGTAGTGGAGTTGTGTTGAGTGTAGAATAATTTATGATAAAATGCATGATGTGTGATAAATTTACCATGAAAACATTATTCTTGATTATTGTCTTCTACCTGCAAGAAGTGTTTTTAGTATTAGTAATCCACGTTCAGGTCTTGCCAAATCCAGGCCTGCAAACTATATTATTATTATTATTATTATTATTATTATTTATTAACAGTATTTATATACGCTTTTCAACAAAAAGTTCACAAAACGGTTTACAGACAAAATCAAACTAATTAAATGGCTCCCTGTCCCAAAAGGGCTCACAATCTAAAAATATATATTGATGTTTTGGCATGCAAACATGCCTGAGTCAGAAATAAGTAGTCTCTACTCTAATAAGTAGTACTTATTGCATTGAGTATAGCAGAGCCCTTTGTGGAACAGAACATTTTTTTCACTCCAGTGTCAATATTTTTCGTACCTTGTTCAAAATAAGCCAACGATAACTTCTATAGACAGCTAAATCCTGCCCAAGGATATGCAAAATGTCAGGTAAGGAAATGGTCCGTGAGCAATCTTAAGCCCATTAGATGGGATGAAGAGTGCACCGCTAGAGGAACAGAAAAGTAAGCCTGCTGGACACACAGCAACAGGTAAGTAGCAGCCAAAGTGCAAACTACAAAATGCAGATGCCTGTCTGAGGGGTGGATGTGATTTGATCCATCCGATGTGGATTGTATATTACTAAAAGAAGCTCTTACCAGTTTACCTTACCAATAGTAAAAACACGGCTGGGGAAAGTCCTGGTAATGGCTCCTCCACCTCTGAACTAGGTGTTTATGCAGTGCAAAGTCCCACTTCAGACCACAGCAGAATTCAGGGCCTTGACTTTTATTAATAATTAGTTATGTAGTAAAACAAAACCTTGTCTTTTGTGTTAAGCTGACCTCCTGCAAAACAAGTGTTGCATCCTGTCCCTGATTCTATGTGATGCGTCTTTACACTCTCTCATGTCCATCTGGCATCTCAAAAGTGACTCCTGCTAGCTTTGCCCCTTGAACTCTCAGGATGGTTCGCTGATCCCCTAAGTAGTTTTGAAGATGACAAGCCTCATTTGATTTCCAAGGGAACAGTCAAGGAGCAGGTGGTGTCCCACAAGGCCAGTTTTCCATTTCAATTTGGTTGCTTTTTTTGACTGGCCATCTTAACAGTTTTTCCAAAAGTGAATTATTAACAACTTAGAAAGATTTCCAGCTCTTGCTCACCTACTCTGGGCCTTTGCTAAGAGATGAATCCCATAAAAATTGAAGGA
Source organism: Plestiodon gilberti rubricaudatus (assembly GCA_026170595.1). Taxonomy (NCBI): domain Eukaryota; kingdom Metazoa; phylum Chordata; class Lepidosauria; order Squamata; family Scincidae; genus Plestiodon; species Plestiodon gilberti. The sequence continues at coordinate 73,553,079 of JANXHW010000005.1, read as the reverse complement.
TCTGATCCTCAAACACTTCAATCCAGAGTTGCACTATAGAAACCTATAAAGGAGTAGATTTACTCAGGAGTAAATGGTTTGAGCCTAACTACACATGAATGCCCCTCTTGCCACTCATGTCTCACAGAATGGCAGCATTGGAACTAATAATTCTTTTCTTTTCAGTTTAATATTGGAGCCAAAAGTTGTTTGTCTTCTCTGTTAGAGAAGTAAGCATCAGTAGGACTAATACTTGGAGAAATCAAATCTTTCTTGCCAGATTCACATATTAAAAAGACTGCTACACCAACCTTTTAAATTCGTATGTTGTACAAATACAGCACATACCACATTCTGATGATATTGTTGAAGACTGTCGTATCTCAGAAGTGCTATGATATGTGGTGGCTCACTTTTTGATTGTTTTTTGTTGTTGTTGTTGTTCCAAAAGTTACACCTCAAAATAAAAATAGTGTGCTTTTAAACTCTGGTTCTGTGATATTCTTTAAAAACAAGTTTGTTTGTTCAGTTGAATTTCTGCAAGACCAACCTATAGTAGTAAAAATCTTGTGAAAATACGTGAGCACTCCTACATAAATGTAAACATGTAGAAATTGTAATGCTACATATGTAGGCTTACCACCTGTCCCGGAAAACCCGGTATCTGGGCTCCGGTCCTGGGTCGGTCCCGGGCTTTCCGGGCCTGGATGAAGCCACCACCGCTTTTAAAAGGTTTAAAACTTGCCTTTTTTTCCTGTCAGCCATCTTGGTTCTCACGAAATTTCGCGAGATCTAAGATGGTGGCCGACAGGAAAAAAAGGCAAGTTTTAAACCTTAAAAGCGGAGGTGGCAGCTTCAGTGGGGGCAGGAGTCCTGGCCAGCCCAGATGTAGCCGGCCAGGCTCCATCGAGGAGGGAGGTGGACGAGGAGGATGAGGATGGTGGCCATGGCAATGGCGTCGGCGGCGGGTCAGGTAAGTGGCAGTGGTGGGCGGCAAAATGGCCATTCATTTATAAGAACTTGTGGTAGGAAATAATCGAGGTTCTCATTGAATTCTAAGAATACTATGTGCAACTTTGCCCCCCACCCCAAGTGCTGAACGTTGCATTGAGCACATAATTCAGCTTCCTGGAATCTGTTTTCATTTCATTTTTTAAAAAAGTTACTAGTCGTTATTGCTGTGAAAATAGTTTGGAAGAATATGGTGAAATCTCAGAAACCAGAGGAATTTTGGGAGGGGTTTCTGGTATCCTGCATAGCTCCTTGCCCCACCCTGTGACATGCAGCCTAAATTATGCAGATTATGCACATTTTTGCTTATTGCTTATTTTGCTTGCTTATTTTCAACAATTTGCATAATGGAGACAGGCTGCAGAATTCAGTTTTTCTGGTGTGCAATAGCTACATACTTATGGTGTAATCCATCTATTGAAGTTTGGCAAACGTCACACATGGGTCTTATTGCACTTGACGTGTTTAGAATCATAGTGAATATAAATGCATGGGAGGGGTATGATGGCTACTAAAAGTTGATGCTGCATGTGGAGAGTGATTCCGTTATCTCCTGGTAAATTTGGCTAATCCACTGTTGTCGTGTATTTGCCAAATACATCACCACTTTTTTTTTTTTTACATTATCATGTTCTCTTCCACATAAGGTTGGTGGAAGTCCCAGTGGATGATGGAGGTCCTCATTTATTCGTACACGGCAATGGTACACTGTATGCAAATTGCAAAGTACATGAGGTTTGTGTGTGTGTGGGGGGGGTAGCTTGGGATCCCATTGCAGGCAGCAAAGAAATACAGTACTGTATAACATTTAAAAGAGAAATTGCTAGGGAATGACTGTGTCTTGCTGTATTATGTACCAGCGTTTGCTGTGCAAAATACCACAAAGTATGCAGGGGACAGGCATGTATGAATGTCAGCACCATCAAAGTACGTCTCTCTACCTATCCCCAGGCAGTTGTGAACTTTGCGTCCATCACAGCAATCTGGCACATGTCTCAGAGATTTTGGAGGCTTGCATTTTTCCTTCATCCTTTATGGTGTTTGCACACTTGTTGCATGTGCTCTGATATTTGCAGCAAAAAGTATTAAATGACCCTAAAGACCAAGAGGGCATATTTTTGTCTATTTCTATATCTTTACCTTTGTTATGATCCTATTTTACACAACCTCTTCTGAGACTACACAGGCCTGCGCACATTTTGCTTTCTTAAAAGTAAGACCTATTCTTGAGTATATTTGGGGTGCTGATTCCAAAAATGTCATCAGTTTCGCCCTATCATGTCTAGTTTTGGGGCTATGGCATCACCACCACATAATGCAAGACTAGCCGCTTCCTTGTGAGGAATCCAAATTCATATAAAACCAGCATCAATTTTTGAAAGTTTTTTTAACCCTCAAATTTGCAGGCCTGTGATATTTAAAACAATACCTAGCATTTATATAGTGTACTTCAAATGTACTACTAAGCCTTTCATGTACACTTAACTCTGTAATTATTACACCCATATGGGAAGCTACTATTATCCCCACATTATAGATAGACTAGAGCGGATAATATATTGGCTCATCTTGTGAATTTATCTCTGAGGTGAGATTTGAACCAGGAACTTGTCCGTTCACACTCTTCATAACTAGGTCTAAGAAATAAATTTACTCCAGTGCTTGTAGCAACATTCTTGAATATGTTTCAAGTTGGCCTTTTGAAAAATTATTATTGTAGTGAAGTAGAAACCAAAAATGATGGATCTCTTCCTGAGAAGAATTATGTGCTTTTGCTTGAGGGAGAGGGGAATTGTCATGCTACTGTGTTTGCCTTTAACCTTGTGTAGGAGGACAGAGAATCTCTGATAATTTCACATCCTGGAACAGGCATTTTCTCCCTCCTGCTAGCTGTTTCAGTCTGCTGAATTGATACATTTTAACCACCAAAGAGCCTTTTGGTTTGGTTCTCTCTCTTAACTGCTTGAAAAGGCGTGGTATTTACTTTTCCTAAGTGCTTTTGGGGCCTAGTGTTATGTACAGACCATATTTATGTCATGAATCATGTTTCACTGCCCTCACCCACTCCTTTTTTATTTTTTACTACGGTATCAATATTTTCCCGTCCTAATTGATTTGTTTGCAGGTGAAATAATAATAAACACCTGATGGCTTGGAATATGTATTTCATTGCTTCTTGGGGTCTTTGCTTTTTTTAAGTGTTCCTCAGCTGAAATGCTGATGTTTTTATTCATAATTGGGGGGTCTTGACAAGTAGTCTAAAATAATTGATGTATTGGTATCAAAATATGCTGGGGGAAAAAAATCACACTGCCAAGCACAAAATTTACCCTTTCCCTTATCTTATCTGTTCTGAGTCACACAAACTATTTGCCCAGCACCTTGTGCTGGGAAGAAGTTGTTTGTACATGACTCCCTCCCTTTTTGCCAATTTCAGAGTCTGAATTCAGTCTTTTCTCTTTAAATTCATACTCCCTGTGGAAAATGTCAGAGTGTGCGTCTCCTAGTCTTTCTCTTAAGCTTCAACCTGGCCTCACAAAAAAAAATCCATTCGTTACAGATGAGTTTTTTGATTAATCTTTTTTTCCAAAACTGCTGGGTTGAACTTTCTGCACTAGGGCAGCCATAACATCTCCTTTTCTCTCTGTCCCACCCACTTGGACTCCTTCGAGGTGCACTTAGCAAATTACTGCCTTGGAATTTAAATAGCCAAAGTCTGCTGACCAATAAAATGATGTGTACTGTATAACAGAGTTTCACCAGACCTCGTGATAAGGAGGAAAGGTTATTCAAGCAAAGGTGCAAGTTGAAGTAACCTGTTGCAATTGCAGGACTAGTAGAAAGGTAAGGGGAAAACTTCCTTTTTTTGCTAGGATTTCATTTGATTTATGTTAAATAATTAACGTTAGAAGTAGACCTGCTCCTTGTTCTTCTCTAAAGTGTTAAGTATAGGAGAAATAATTCTAAATATGAACACTTTAGCCACAAAGTAGGAATGCCTTTAAATAAATTTCCTTTCAAGAATTACATACAGATTTCATAGTTTGTCATAAAACTTGACATATTTAAGCACATTGATTAAACCTAGCATTAAAACTGTTCTGCTTTTAAGAGTTGAAAATCAAGCATGCAAAGACTGACTTGCCATTATTTTAAATCAACCAAGCAAAACGAGATTAATTTACCTTTTTGTATTTTTCTTGGATCTGCTTCTACTGACCTTGTAGAGTACGTTATTCTTCAGGTAGATTATGATGAATTCAGCACTGGAATCTGAAACAATGAGAGCTTTTGATTTGGGGGGGGGGCGGTTCTTATTATTATTCGGCTCAAAGAAAGATGTTTGTTAAAATCAGTGGAACATGTTTAATTTTTAGGATGGTCAGTCTTTATTTACAGCACAGCACAATCTTATGCATTTCTACTCAGAAGTAAAGTCCCATTAAGTAGAATGTGGGGTTTACTCCCAGGTAAGTGTGCATAGGATTGTAACCCTAGTAGGTATACATTGTCAATATTTATAATAGAAAACTGTAGTTCTTCCTTCTTTCTGGGTACAAGCTTGACCTGATATTAAAAGGTGTTTCAGGTGCACAAGAGAGACGGCTTAGTTCCACCACTGGCAGAGCGAGCATTGATTCAAACGATATCTGCAAAATGGTTGCTTTACTTGTTTTGGTTGTCTTGTCTTATATGTCACTGCATTTATAATGGGTGTCATTAAACAATCTTTAAGCATATTAAATGATCAATTTATGTTTTATTGGAGAGAAAATTACAAAGAATATTCTGGAACCAATATAACTTTCATCAATATGTGCTTACTATTCAGACAAGGCACAGACCCCTTTGTATCTGCCATACATTTAAAGTTGGTCTAGTTCTTCCCACACTATAACTCAGAGCCTTGAAGGTTTGGATATTGCAAAATCTAACTAGAAGAGGGTGCTCGGAGTTTGTATATTATTCCACTCCTTGGCAGAGTGGTGACCTCAAAAATATGAATTTTCAGCTGAAATTGAACTTATACATAGTCTTAAATACAAGAACACTTTTCAAAGCCCCTTGTCTGTCTGTCTGTCTGTCTGTCTCTCTCTCTCACACACACACACACACACACACACACACACACACACACACACACACACACACACACACACACACACACACACACACACACACACACACACACACACACACACACACAGGGCAGAGGTAATTTAATCTGGTACTTGTTTTGCAGGGACAGTAACTGCGTTCGTTTCTCAATTTCAGCCAGAGGTTCAAAGGTTTGTAAAAACTTCAGAGATCAGGGCTCAATCTGCTGCACTTTGCAGCTCAGTTCTGCAGATATGATAAATTTCACAGCTGTGGTGTTTTCCCCCACTTTGCCCCCCTCCTCCCCTTCTGCACACGGACAATGTCAGGCAGTTAAAAGTATGATGTGTGCAAGTTGGCCATTGGCACCCAAGTTTAATGAATAACTAAATGGTGCCTAAGGTTTCATGGGTGCAAGGGAGATATTATGAAAGAGGCCAAACAGGGTGTGTGTGTGTGTGTGTGTGTGAGAGAGAGAGAGAGGGGGGGGGTCTCTTGGAAGGCTACACTTGGAAGAACGTTCCACTGAAGTCAGTGAAAATACAGCAAAAAGACCAATGTGCAAAGCAAACATATGTTTTAATTTCAAATTGGTAGTAGCAATTCAGTATTATCTGATGTTTAAGTTCTCTAAGATGTGCCATATTAAAACTGTCACCTATACAAATTAAGCTGAACTTAGGATATCAGTTTTGCTTTCTTTCCCAGCCTTTTTAAATATTAGCATAATAGTGCAAGACTGTGAGAATTATTTTGAAACTAACTGCACAAGAATAAACATGGCATGTGCTTGCTATGTGGTTAACAATGCATACAACCATTTTGAGGGTTCACTTAGGACTAGAATGACAATTTTGGAAATCCAGAATGGATTTTATTTCAGATAGACAAGGCTGCATTTTACAAGGTTAGACCATTGATTTTTATCTAGTTCAGTGATTTCTCCTCTGGCAAGAGTTCTACATGTTCTCAGGAAGTGGGGAGGGAATCCCAGTTGAGATCTTCGTATCTAGAAATGCCAGGAATTGAGCCTGACTGAGACCTTCTGCGTGCAAAAGGTAAAGCCATCCACATATGGATAGATACGTGTAAATATGTAGTTCTCCATCTCGGCCTTTAACCAGGTTGGGGAAAACACATTCTACTCCAGTGTTACCTTTTTACTTTGTGGCAAAGGAAGTAGGCATCATACTCTCCCAAGTGAATGCCAAACTGCATGTGAATTGCCCTCTCTGAGTTTGTGTCAGTTTCTAGTGTGAGTCAACTTGCTCTCATTGCGGATGTATGAAAAACAGTATCGCAGGTGTGCATGCAATTTTAAATGCGTGGACTCTCAGGGATGGCTTTACCAGCAAGGTAACCGCTTTGACAGAAGATTTCAAAGTGGGTGCCACTTTCCTATCTCCAGTTTTGTTAAGGAAAAGGTGAGTGCCAGTGGAGGGGGGGTAGGCTGTCAGTGAGTTATCGCTTCAGTTGTGAAAACATCTCAGGCCATTGCTTATGAACATAACGTCTCTCTGTTGCTATTATTTTACCCAAAGCTTCACACCAACTCTCTGCTTGATTAATACATGCTATTCAGCTCTTTTAAAGACACTATACTCAAGCAGCACATATAGAGTAGGCTGTTGCCCCAACAGCTGCTGTTTCCTATTCTAATTACGTTTTGACATAAGACTCGTAAGCATTGTCAGGTAATTTTTATATCAATGGGGCAAGAATATGATTTAACATTTTAAAGCAGACTGGATTTTTACACCCAGTTAAAAAGTTGGTACACCTATAGAAAGGGGAGAGTGAAGTCAAACCCCCGTTGTCCATGCCAAGGGTGTATCATGTTCCATGTAGCTGTGGCCAGGTGTATATATAGGGACCACGAAGCGATGCATTGCTATGAGGATCAAAGAACACCAGCGAGCCTACAGACTGGGGCATTTGGAACTGTCTGCCCTAGCGGAACATTCAGTGGCTACTGGTCATAACGTTAATTTTGTGGGTACTGAAAGTTTGTCATGAATCAGGTTATAGGAAGAGACTTAGTTTGGAAGCCATTGAGATTTTTAAACATGGCAACAGGGTCCTTAATTGGAAGCAGGAACTGTCAGTTATAAATAGAATCTGAACTCTGTCTTTAAGCAGGGCTACAGTGAAGTTGGGTAAACTCTAGAGACGAGGGGATGTGAGTGTTGGCAGGATAAGTTACCAGTGGTCAATTGCCTCCTAGGGATAATTGCTGGCTTCTGGGGATAATTGCTTTCATCATAGCAGATGTGTTTGGGTTTCCCTTAAAGACTGGCTACATAGTACGCACTGATACCACCTGGCTGCCATTTTTTAGGCTCTTGCTTCTGATGATATTCATGGCTGAATGAATGAAACGTCATGCTGTGTTTTAAAGTTTTATTGCATTTTGAATACACTTGTTGTGTTTTTTAAGTTTTTTAATATTTTAATTACATGTTTCATGGTTTTTAATCCCGCTGAGATGATTCGTTCTTTTTACATTGTTGCTGGTCATAACAGTTTTCGTGCTGTTTTACCATTTTCATACTTATTAAAACTTTGTATCCATGCCGTATTTTGTAGAGCAGCTAGATACAAATTATTTTATATGTCCCAGCTATGCAGTTCCATATTTACATTTGCGGGGATTGATGGAGCAGGAGGAATCTGACAAAGCTTTTAAGAGTATGTTACCTTAATGGGTTGATTCGGATAATAGCTCTTAACACTGGTTCCTCTTCATGTGTTAGTGCCATGAATGAGCATGTTTCACCCACTTTCTGGAATGTTGGAGCTTTTTAGCTTAGTTGCGTAAGGGGGGTGGTTTGTTTGAACTGCCCACTTTGTGCATTAATAATGCGACTTTGAAAGTAGCATTAGCTCAGTGTGTTGAGGGGCAATTTGAACAAATCATTCCTTCCCAGGTGAGTAAGCATAAGAGGTTCAATGTACCAAGAAGTGGGAGGGGCATATGTATTCATGGCGTGCTCCAGACACGAACACATGAAGAGGGACTGGTAAATGAGCTATCATCTGAACTGACCCAAAGAATATCATATTTAGGAATTTCCAAACCACTCTCAAAATGACAGTAGTATGGTATGATTACTATATGTGTTTAAGCCATAGCTCTTCTTTGTTCTCAGAAAGTCTTTAGAAAATTCTCTGATTTCTAAAACAACTGCAGTTTTACTCCTTATGGTTCACCTGAGTTTCGATGCCACAGCTACTGTACAGAAGTAATCTTAACTAAATAAAATGGGAAGGTCATCATACATCAATGCTCTACTATGTCAACATTACATAGCCTCTTTTGTCAACTACTTTTTATTGGCACTCTGGTTGTATGGGAGCATTGCAGCAGAGGGCTAAAATTGCTCCCAAGATCTGAAGTGGTAAAGTCTGAAGATTCTGAATAAGTTCTGTGCACTGCTCTCCTGGCAAAGATACTCACGAATGTTAAGGGACCATATGTGATTGTGCACTGCATCTAGCATATGAAATAAGTTTCAGGTTTTAATATCAAAATTACTCTGAGCAAGATGACCTTGGGAAAATGACAGGCTAATAAGATTTGTCCTGGGACATAGTAATCTTTTTGTGTTGATGTATTAGACATTTAATATCTTTTAATTCCACATCCCCTAATCATGTATTCCATAATCTTTTGTTTTTCAACATATGATATTTTAGTTTAAGAATTTCACTCTCTCTGATCTGCCTACTATGTGAATTACGTATTTATCAGGACTTCCAATTAAATGGTGAATGGGCATAAGGCATAAGAAAGGTCTGCTTTCTTATATGGAGATAGAACCTCAGTGGCAGATTTATATTTAGTTACACAATATGTATACTGTAGAAAGGTACATTTGGATCCACTTGCTCTGTTAGATGGCTGCAGGCACATTGCTTTATACTGTGTACATGTTGATCTGCTGTGTAGAGTTCATAGGTGAGCAGCCCTCCAGAAGAGAGATGGAATGCATGAACTGTAGTCTCTCCCAGTGTCTTTGTTCTGTTATGTTGGTATTGTTCCAGTGCCAGCAACTGGGACTATACCAATGCAACAATGTCAATGTAAATTTATAACTGAATCACCATTTTTTGTACAGCAGCAAAGACTGAATGTGTGGGAAACCTGGGCAGAATATGTGGAAAACCTGGGCACTATATAGAAAGCTTGAACAGTGCTTTGTAAAACTGGCAGAGGGCTACTTTGCACATTACCATTTTCTTCCATTGAAAGAATTCTGCAGCAAAATGCTTGTTGACCATCATGTGTTCTCAAATACGCATAGGTATTTCTGATTTGCAATGGAGAGCATGCTTCCTATCTGAAGCACAGCTTCTAACAATACAACGTGCAACCCTTGCTCAGTATGAGTGAAGATCTAGAACAGGGGTGGCCAACCTTTCAACATGAATGCTCCTGGACCTTTAATAGTTGTTATAGGTGAGGGCATTTCAGCAGGTGCAGCTGCTTTAGCAGCACTATCAGCAATTGCAGCTGCCAAGATTCTGTCTTCTACACCACTCGTAAGAACACCTTCCAGTGGTAGAAGGTTGGCCACCCCTGATCTAGAACAAAACAATTCCTGCAATCTGCACTCTACTAGCACAGCATCCCTTTATTGTGAGGGAACAACTGTACAACTGGGTGGGCTGAAGTGCTAAGCAACATGAAAATCTGCTTTATGGGAACTGATATGCAAACAAGATAGGTAGCGGACAGTTTTCTAACTTGCATTATTCTTTCCTAACCAGCAATGTTCACCATGTTCTATAAATTGGAGCCAATATCATTTTCTCGCTGTTCAAGAATAACGGGATGTTTGAGAGATTTTGTGCTATGAGGAAAGAGGGATATAGCTAGATCTTAAATTCATGAAGTGACTCTTTGCATGGTTGTCTCTTAGAAATGTGGTTGCTATCTAGAGATGTACCAGCAGGCCTGTCTTTCTATAAATATTTTTTTATTGTTAATAGCGTCTAATGGGTGTCATCCTTCTTAACCTCTTTGTTTAGGTATCCCCACACTTTGAATGATTTGGACATAATGACTGCTGAAGATTCCACTGCTAGAATGAGTAACGATTCTTCCACTATGCAGACAAATAAAGTCCCTGAAGGTGTAGCTGGTGCACCTAATGAGGCTGCGCTACTGCAACTTATAGAGCGCACAGGGTATACTATGGTCCAAGAGAATGGGCAGCGCAAGTATGGTGGACCACCTCCAGGTTGGGAAGGGCTTCATCCTCCTCGTGGATGTGAAGTCTTCGTTGGTAAAATTCCCCGTGATGTCTATGAAGATGAGCTGGTCCCTGTATTTGAATCTGCAGGGCGGATCTATGAAATGCGTCTGATGATGGACTTTGATGGTAAAAACCGTGGCTATGCCTTTGTAATGTACACTCAAAAATATGAAGCGAAGCGTGCCGTCAAAGAACTGAATAACTATGAAATCCGTCCTGGTAGGCTGCTAGGTGTGTGTTGCAGTGTAGATAACTGCAGGTTGTTCATTGGAGGGATCCCCAAGATGAAAAAAAGAGAAGAAATTTTAGAAGAGATCTCCAAGGTGACGGATGGTGTGCTTGATGTCATTGTATACGCCAGTGCAGCAGATAAGATGAAAAACAGAGGATTTGCCTTTGTAGAGTATGAAAGCCATAGAGCGGCCGCTATGGCAAGGAGGAAACTGATGCCTGGAAGAATCCAGCTTTGGGGCCACCAGATTGCTGTTGACTGGGCAGAACCAGAAATCGATGTTGATGAAGATGTTATGGAGACCGTCAAAATCCTGTATGTGAGGAATTTAATGATTGAAACCACAGAGGATACAATTAAAAAAGTCTTTGGTCAGTTTAACCCTGGCTGTGTAGAACGGGTTAAAAAAATACGAGATTATGCCTTTGTACACTTCACAAGCCGGGAAGATGCAGTTCATGCCATGAATAACCTCAACGGCACTGAGCTTGAAGGGTCCTGTCTGGAAGTTACCTTAGCCAAGCCAGTAGACAAAGAGCAGTACACTCGCTACCAGAAAGCAGCTAAGGGTGGAGCAACAACTGAAGTTACTCAGCAACCTAACTACGTTTACTCTTGTGATCCGTACACCCTAGCTTATTATGGATATCCGTACAATGCTCTGATTGGTCCAAATCGAGAATATTTTGTGAAAGGTTAGTATACAGTGTTGGAACTATTTTAGTAAGTTTGCTCTAGAGCTGGGGGTTTATTTGTCTAGGTGAAACTGCTTACATTTAACTTGCCTTTTGCAGAACAATTTTTGTTTGAAAATATTTCTATCCTGCCTCTCGGCTGTGATTTTCCAAGACAACTCACAACACAAAGTAAAAATAACACATTCTAGCAAGTTTTCTCTGCAAGTAATCATTGTTACCTCTGACAGAGAACCCTGGTAGTCCCATATCTATCACTCTGGAAGCAAAACAGGGTCAACCAAAAATAAGTTGCTAGTTTAAGTGTACTCAGGAGACGACCCAGGTATGCACAAGTGTAAATGTAAATTTAACATTTGTAAATGTTAAAAGAGAGGTGATTTTTACAAAACAAGGACCTGGGCTCAATGACTTCCAGGAACCATGGAAAGCTGTGGGCATTTGAGCCACAGAATTTTGAGGGTGTCAGGTGTGGTGTAGGGTGGTGGAAGAAGGAAAATGACCTGCTTCAGCCCTGAGAACTTACAGTAATCTGGAAAGAACAATGGGGTCATAAAGCAATGCATGTCATGAGAGTATCTCACACTCTTCCCCATATATCATGGACAGAAAGGGAAACTGTGACAGCTCTCCCGCTCTCCAGAAACCTCCCACCCCCACCCCCCTTTGTATAGTAATAAAGTGCTTTGAATTCAAGCTATTTAGTGATAGTTGTTGGGATGCGGAGGTTTCTGATCAGTGGGAAAGAAAAAAGGTGTCCTCTTTTCCTGTTCCTCCTCCTCCTGAAGCCTCGCTCCTGCAACAGCACTACATAACTCCTGATCCAGGCTGCCTGTAGCTCTGAAGTAGAGCACCCCCTATTGGGACTGAGGCTACATGGCAACATTTTGTTGAGGGTCCCCGTTTCCAGTGGCGTTCCTGTGGTAGGGGCTCGACAGTAAGTCGCACCCCGTCCTAGTACCGCATTCACGAACTGGAGCGAGGAGGTCTCCTGCCCGTTTGGCTTCGCTGCGCGGAATGGCTCCGACGGCGAGGGGCGGGGCCTCCTTGCTCCGGTTCGTGAACGCGGTACTAGGACGAGGCGCGACTTACTGTCGAGCCCCTACCGCAGGAACGCCACTGCCCATTTCTCTATAACTACTGTATATACGTTTCCAACATTCCATTGCACTCTAGGGTGTCTGAATCCCTACTATAGTACCTGGAATAAGAAGTGCAGCGAGTACAGAGAGAAACTGTGTCTTCCAGGGGTACTTGATTTATAGACGGTCTCCTTGCACACTAACCCTGTCCATCCACATAACAAATTACTAGTCATTTATGTAAACAACAATTGTTTACCTGTGACCAATGGACAGTTCATGAGAAGACTTTGAACCGTTCAGCCAATTTCTTTGAACAAGGTGATACTTGAACATTTATGGCATGGAGTCAATATGTATATAGTTACCAGGTTTTTTTAAATTATACCTGCTTTACATTTTTGCATAGAATTGAATGACTCCCATTGACTTCTATGGCAGAGGGTAAACACATCGGTCTTGGTGATGGGCCATTTATATTACCTTTTACATTAGAAAACATTTGCAACTGATTACATAATTAAATTTACTCATTTTCCATATGTACTACTATAACAAGAAAACTGTTGATGAGTACATGAAAATGGGGGATTTGTTGTTGACTTTGTCTCTAGAACAATTCCAGATTTACTGTGAAGTGTATTTTATATAGCATTTCATACTGATAGAAATCAGGCCTGCACAGTAATTTGTGATCAGCCAAGCCAAGTGTGGCCAACCAGCCATGTTCGTCAGCCAGACAATGACTTAGGGCCCAATCCTATCCAACTTTCCAGCACTGATGTAGCCATGCCAACGGGATGTGAGCTGCATCCTGCAGTGGGGAGGGGCAGTCACGGAGGCCTCCTCAAGAATATTTTGAGGAGGGAATGTTTGTTCCCTTACCTCAGGGCTGCATTGCGACTGCATCAGTGCTGGAAAGTTGGATAGGATTGGGCCCTTAATAAATCAACTGGTTATTTTTATGCCTGTGTAGAACTGAAAAAAAAGGAGCAGGAGGGGAGATTATCAAGTACTTGCAGGATGGATTGGTAGTTCATAAACTGTACAGACCTAATGGAAACTTCCAGGCACTTGTTCACTAGAGAAGCTGGAGTACACTGAAGAGGCTAGCATGACAAGGTTGTTAGGGGCTCTGGGGCAAAGTCCCGCACTACCCACCTTGGCATCCCCCCCACTTTGCCCCTTGGTGATGCATTAAGTTCTACACTGCCACAAGTACTGAGGACTCAGAAGTCAGCCTGGTCGGGTAGAGCCTTCTAATGGTGTGGGCCCTTGGCCAGTGCCTGACCTGGCTCACCCTTGATGCCACCCTGACCCAAGACCTGCTGTTGAACATTAACCAAAGACTCCTGCAAGCAAAAAGTCTATCCCTTCTCCCTGTCCCAGCCCATATATACTATCGCAAACTCCAGTTGAAGTTGTTAGGTGGCAAAGGAATATAGACTGTTAGGTGGCAGTCTATATTCCTTTGCCACCTAACAACTTCAACTGGAGTTTGCGATAGTATATATGGGCTGGGACAGGGAGAAGCAGAAATCCTATCCTCTTTTTAAACTAGACTGGGTGTGTGAAGGTCATCTGATATGCCGAGGGTCAGTGGTATCTGGGGTGAGAAAGTGAAAATGTTGAAGAATGTGGCAGCCGTGCATCTCCCAGGCACTTTCTTGCTGCAGGGCGGCTATATGAAAAAGAGGAGATTGCAATCCAACCCCAGGTATGCTGAACAAAACCCAAGGATTTGTTCAGAGAAAGATCACAAATTGTTAACTTAGTTACCTTGCAACTTCTCCTCAATCTAAGTAGAATGTTGCCTCTTAAAAACACATTTTGGAGAAGACCAAGAAAGAGATACTACAACCACTAACATTTACTTTTTCACATAATGGACATGAGTAATGCCCAGAAGTGGTATTTAGATACACTAGATAGGGCCCTGTCCTTTTTGTTGCTGCTACTCAAACTTTCCCCATCTCTATGACCCCTTCTCCCAACCAGCTCCCACGTTTCCTCCTCCTGAAACTTTCTATTCCTCCATTTTCAGGTGCTTGTTCATTCTGCAAAATCCGCATCTGGGACAATTAGTGTTACCAGGGCTGGCCCACCCATTCAACAGATGGTGCAAAAAATGTTGCTAAATATTAAAATATACTTTAAAAAAAAAAGTACCAAGCCTAAAATGTAATGGTAAAGCGCATAACAACTGATGACTGGATTTTATACTCAGTTTTACTAATAATGCAAAAGACTTGCCCAGCCTTGTTAAGCTGCTCTTCTTCCTTGCAAATATACTTTAGATAGAAAATCAAAACTAGTGCCTACTATTGTTGCTGCCGGGTGCACTTTCATCAATATTGTGTTTTTATTTACAAGCAGGCAGCATTAGAGGCAGAGGACGAGGTGCAGCGGGCAACCGAGCCCCTGGCCCAAGAGGTTCATACCTGGGGGGATATTCTGCAGGCCGTGGCATATATAGCAGATATCATGAAGGGAAAGGAAAACAGCAAGAAAAAGGATATGAGCTTGTACCCAATCTGGAATTGCCTACTGTCAACCCAGTTGCCATTAAACCTGGCACAGGTTAGTATAACAGCTGGGATGGGGGGGGGGAAACACTGGCAAGGGAGAAATAAATTCTCATTGTTTTCAGAGCACTTCTAGACATTAGTTTATTAACCAATACAAGTAGCTGAAAGCTCGGAAGTGAAATGTACAGTGTTTTATAGGAAAGGTACCTGTTATCATAGGGATTAGAGCTACAGTCTCTAGCTTTAATTTATTTTATTTATTTAAAAACCTTTTAATCCCTTTAAATCTTTAGCTTACTTTAAGAAGGGAACCTTTTCCTTCTTGAGTAAGCTAAAGTGGTTTGATATTTTCCTCTGTGCTGATCTTGCTAATATGTTTGGGGCTAGAGCACAGAGATTGGTTGGTAGAGCACATACGTACAGAAGATCTGAAGTTCAACCCCAGGCATTTCCAGGTAGGGATAGGAAAGACCCTCTGCTTGAAACCTCGGGGGATCACTACCAGGTAGCGTAGACAATGCTGAGCTGACTCAATATAAGATAGCTTCCTATGTTCCCATCCACTTAATGGGTTTGTAGCATAGTAACATGTCTCTGTGTTGGTTTCCCACACAATTCTATGTCAGTTGAGGAAAGCTGTCCTCTGGAAGCACCTTTTGAAAGTCATGGGTGCACTCAGAGTTGCACTAATGTGAGAAGATAAGTGCAAATGCAATGGGAGAACCAGCTTACATGCGTGTCCATATCCAAGACACATGCGTGTCCATTCCATATGATATCCTTGATAAAATTCATTAGAAATGACTGAGTCTTCTCAGGCACGGGTGTGGCTCATGAATGTGTTTCTGTGGATGCTAAAATGTAACATGATAAATGTCCTTGAGAAACTTGCAACCAATCCATTCTCCTAAGATCCTTTCAGATGCACTTGACGTTGGTTGAGCCTCCATGGGCCCATTCCCATTTTTTGAACTGATGCCTCTGTATTTTTCTTGAGTCTGGTCAGCCTTTTTGTGTCCTTGGAACTCACCAAGATTTTTAGGGATTTCCAACCTGGAGCATTCTAAAATTTATCCTAAACAATGTGAAGGTGGTAGATAAGATTTTATAAGCCAAAGAAGTAAAACCTCACATCCTTTGACTTCGTATGTCTATGCCAAGGATAGTCAGCTTCTTCGAAGTTACTCCCAATAATATTCTCAGGACAGTAGCCCAGGCCAGAACTTTATAATGCCGCACAATATAACTACCTCATGGGTAGCCTGGCTCTATAATAAAAGTCTTTGTTATGTAATAAAGCTGGTGGTTGGGGCCTTGCATACAACATTACAAATACTGTATATAATATTCAATTTTGGAACATCTCTTTTCAAAATTTTTGAACACAATACTCCCTTCCTTACAAGTGAGTCAAGGGGCAGAGGGAATGTACCACTCCTTGATTCAAATTTGGTCAGAGACAATTCCTCTCATGCTATGTATAGGCTGGTTAGATACAGTGTATAAGAAATACTAGAGAGCTTAGATAAATAGCATTGTTGTTGTTTCTTTTCTTTCCTGAGAATATTTTGGTCTGGTTTATTCTAGTGGCAATACCAACTATTGGTACCCAGTATTCCATGTTTCAAGCAGCTCCAACAGCCAAGATGATAGAAGATGGAAAAATTCATGCAGTTGAGCATATCATTAGTCCCATTGCGGTCCAGCAGGATCCAGCTACAGCAGCGGTAATACCAGCAGTTTCAACCCCTCCTCCTTTTCAGGTAAATGTTTGTCATGGGGTTCCTAGTAGACTCTTCCTGATGTCCAGAAAGCATGGGTTCTTTCCAAGTTGCTATTGAAAAGATGCTATTCTTGCTAAAATAATAATAAGGTAACCTATGCTGATGGGTGACTCCAGACTGTGGAATTTGTTTCCTATATAGCTAATGCACTGAGTTTTGGTGAGAGCATAATTGTACAGGAATAAATGCCAGCAAGCAGCCATGCAACAAGTTTTCTGTGGAACTCACAACCACATGTTTGGGGTCGTCTAGGCTGTGAGAGCAAGCCTTACGGATACGCTATCAGTTTCCCTCGTATGTTCTAGTTCCCCCCCCTTCCAGTTACCTTTATCATGTCTGTTGTATATATAAACCAGAAAACAAAATCCAGGAAACAGAGCTTTAGTCCAGACTTAGGTGCTGCAAGACTTGGCTCTTTTATAGATTCTGTCATCCAATTTCACAACAGCTCAGTTCAAACCTCACGCAGAACCATTGTTTAATCCTGGTTTTGTGTGATATTCTTGAGCCTCAAGCTTGTGTGCAAAGGGAGGATGTATTCTACTTCTTTTTTCTGTTTAGAACAAGATAGGATTTGTCTTGACATCCAAACCCACCAAATCCCAGTTTGTTCTAACTAGAGTTTCTGAAAAAGCCAGGACATTATATTGGAACTGAATCCTTCAGTCATCTGATGCTGCCAGAGGTACTGTTCTAAACATGGGTGCCAGAAGTTTCAGCGCAATTCTAACCAACTTTCCAGCACCGGTGTAGCTGTGCCAATGGCACACATTGCATTTTGCAGTGCAGGGGCAGTCATGGAGGCCTCTTCAAAGAGAGGGAATATTTGTTCCCTTACCTTGGGGCTGCATTGTGGCTGCACCAGTGCTGGAAAGTTGGTTAGGATTGTGCTGTTTGTTCATTTTGCTGCAACTTCTAGACTGGAACTTGACTCTAAAAATCAACGTCCATTTCCTGCATTTTATGTATGTATTTAAACAATTTCTACTCCACCTCCCCCACCCACAATGGGGCACCGAAGGCAGCTTACAACGCAATAAAAACATTAGATTAAATTAAATTATTAGAATATTTATATACTGCTTTTCAACAAAAATTCTCAAAGTGGTTTACAGAGAAAATCAAATAACTTGTCCCTTGTCTAAAAAGGCTCACTCTACCAAGATGCCAATGTATTTTTTCTCTCTCTCACACACAAAAAAACAAAGATGCAGAGCAAACACCATCAAACCACCTCTAGAAAATATACCAATTTCTCACCAATTCAGTACCTTGCGGATTCCATTTTTGGATGATGCAATCGGTGTTTGTCATTTTGGTTTTCTCTGGCAGACCTCTTCATAAGAACAAGATCTCTGCAGATGTATAGGCCTCTGGTTGTTTATATCCAAATGTTGTATATACCATTATTTCTCTGGTGGGTTTTTTTTAAGGAACTATTATTCTATTGTTGCATGTTCCCTGTATCTACACTTTCATTTGTTTGCTGGTGCTGTGGTGCAGAATTTGTGAGAAGCCTATTATAATTAATACCTCATTTAAATGACATAATTTTGCATTTGTAACTGGTTCCTTGACTGTGTTAAAAGATCACGTATTTGTAACTTGGGGCGTCCCTTCCATTTGTGCATATCATAGGCATAATAGCTACGTCTTTCTGTACTTTCTGTAGACACAGCCGTATGTTCATGTTGGTCCATAGCTGAGATGTAGAACACATGTTTGTATGCTTTGGGTCCCAGGTTCAATCACTCCGATGAAAGGATCTTAATTTGTAAGGTCGCAAGAGACTTCTGCCTAAAACCATAGTGAGTTTCTTTCAGTCCAAGGGTGTTATGTTGGACTAGAATAGATGAACTAATGCCTGCTGCTTCATATTGTTCATGGTTGCCTGCTTTGTTGCCTCTCTCAGGTGTCTCTAGGGAGCAAATCTGACAACATTTTTCAGACTCTCAAAGCTAAGACCAAGCAGCACAGCTTGTGGAGCTGGAGCCTGGCCAAAAAATATTTCATATGTCAGCCTGGCAAGAGGGAGCTGGAGATGGGAGACACATGGACTTTCAGTCTTGGTTATAGCCTGATCCTATGTGTATGCAGTAGTTCCACTGAATGAACTATTCTCCTGTATTTTTGTGCACAGGATCACAGGTCCCCCCCCCCCCCCGAACTGAACATGGCAGGCAAAGGAAAGGCTACGTGTGTACCTATCTTTTCTCTTCTGTCCAGTCCTCTGACATTGGGGTTATCTTTGCAAAGAAGTCATTGATCTTTTGTTCCAGCAGCAGCAGCAGTCCTAGGGTAATGTGAAAACAAGCAACAAAAGGCTTCTTTGGAAAAGATAGCCACAACAGCAGAGTAACGGGGGACAGAGCGCAGTGAAAGCTGCTACTTTTCCATCCTAGACAGAGTGCAAGGTTGCAAAGGTAAACAAGGAAATCCTGTACACAGGAACAGGCTCCAGCACTATGCTCCAGCTCTAGCGCTACTATTCCATGGGGCTTTGTTCAGAGTGAACGTGCATACGATTGGCCTGTGTTTCTTGCAGTGTACAAGAGATAAGGAGTGTACAAGGAGAGGCATTGCAGTGTACAAGGAGAGGCATTTATTGGTCAAAAGATTGGCTGTAGCTCTCTAGTTTACATTATTGTTAGTGTAGCTTTTGTAGTTGTGAGAAGCAGAGCTTTATCGAGTAGTAAGTTTCACCATTCGAAATTTGGTAAATTTTTTGCCACGTTTTGGTAAATTTCGTGTCATGTTTCATAATTCTCGACTCAGAAACACAAGTCTCATAATAAATTAAGGCCCTGAGAGTTCTTGCTCTCCAACCAGAATTAATAATACAGCTAAAGAAGTCATTGTCTCTTCTCCCCCCCCCCCCCCAAGCAGCAAAATAAACAGGTGAGTTGGTGGGAAAGTGAGGTGGTCTTTCCCCCATCCACACCCCGGAACATCCCATGCTGCTATGGCTGCAAGCCAGAAGCTCTGCATAACTGAGACATGGCGGCAGTGCTGGGAAAACTACATTTTCTACTACTCCTAGCACCTGGCTTGCGGCCGTAGCACTATACTTGGCACAAATCTTCCTCTCTCCCACCACCAGAATGGGAGCGAGCATGTAAGTGGGGAGAGGTTTTGAGGCATTTTAGTGAAGTTGGGGAAAGGTTAGGCCCTATCATCCTCCTAATAATATCATTGGGGACACAGACAGGATCAAATTGGGTATGTAACAAACTGATCTACTTTTGGAAATGGTTTCATTTTTCAGGCCCAAATATAGACCTCACCCTACTGCTAGTGAGTTTTCAGACTGATAACGCAAGCTTGAATTTGATTATCTACTACCTCTACAAGTGACCCTCCATACTGTACAAGCTGGAAGTCTGAGTGGGAAGGTTTTCCTTCTCACTGGGATATTCTTTCCATAGCCTGTGTTCTAAAGTCCATGCTTCCAAAAGTCCCTTATAGCAGTGTTTCCCAAACTTTTTAAACCTGTGGCTCCCTTGACCATTTGTGACCATTGGCGGCAGCTCCCCATTACATTATGTTGATGCCTGCCAATTGGCAATGCACTGTTTTCTGAAAGGATTCCATGGCACTCCGTGGCTCCCCTGGCTGGTTTCTGCGGCTCCCGTAAGAGCCATGCCTCCCAGTTTGGGAACCACTGCCTTATAGTGAGGAGCAATGTTGCAATGTTTCCTGACCTTTCTGCATGTTGTGAACTAATAGGAGTTGAGAGGCGTAAGGCAGGAGGTGGGGCCAGAGGAGGCAAGACAGTAACATTGGTGTGATGTATGTTACTAACAGCGCAATCCTGTGTAACCTTGCAAATCCTGTGTAACTTTGCAAAGTGTAACAGCAGATGCACCGGTGTAAGTGCAATTACACTGGCATAAGGTTACACAGGATTGCGTTGTTAGTCTTATTATGCCAAGCACTTAAGAAAAATTATCTGGCCTTGTTTCTAATCAATATGTGTGGTGTTATGCACAATAGTTAGTTACAGATTCCTAAAACATCTACAAGATTTAACTTTTAATGTTGCCATTTTCAGGGCCGCCCCATAACTCCTGTGTACACCATGGCTCCAAATGTGCAGAGAATTCCAGCGGCAGGAATTTACGGTGCAAGTTACGTCCCTTTTGCTGCCCCAGCTACAACAGCTACAATAGCCACACTACAGAAGAATGCAGCTGCTGCCGCCGCCGCTGCAGCAGCTTATGGAGGATATGCTGGATATATCCCTCAGGCATTTCCAACTGCAACTATCCAGGTTCCCATACATGATGTCTACCAAACCTATTGAGACTGCTGTCCATTGTTGGGGATGGGAATGGGGGGGGGGGGGATAATGCTGAAGGAACATTTTACTATTTATGAAGAACCTACTGCAGAAGAATACATTTGGATGTCAGTAAACTGATAACAAAACCTGGAAGTGAAGTTTATATAAAATATCATGTTTGAAATCTTTTATACATATGAAGTTTTTACTAACTTTTTAGGCTGTTTTGAAATTTAATACACCTGTATTCTTACATTTCTATACTGGCTTATTTTGAGGCCCATTCCTCTCTACAGGTTTATATATAGTACTGGGTTGGTAACAATTATTTTCAATATATTTGTGGTATGAAGGTTATTTTTAGTAAGTTCTGCACTCCAGAGATTTCTATTTTGTAGTGCCTTTAATATATCAACTAAATATTAAAAAGCGCACCTGAGCAGCTAGGGAAAAGTTTTTAAACAATATATTTTGAAGAATATATTCAATATTTAAAGAATACATGCAATAGAGTTTTTTAAAATATATATATACAAACTGTGTCTTATTTAAAAAGTTATACTGGAAAGTGCAATTTGAAAGTGACTGAGACCTCTGCATTGTGTCCTGGCATTTGAATGGTTTCTTTGGTATCTAGAGACACAAATAACCATCTATTGTTATAACGAATCTTCCACAAATTAGCTCACGTTAAGCTATGCTTAATGTTGAGAACTTTCTGGATTTTCTGTACAGCCATCTTTTTTATTTATCGGCATTCTTTTATTTTCAGGCTCTTCAGTAGTGAGTCATTAACCGTAGCAGTAGCGAGTCATTTTTGTTCCATAAAATGATTATTCTTAAGACTTTGTTATAAAAGCAGTGACCATAGAATGAGAAAACCATGGGTTTGTAGGTCCCTATGCCATCATTGCACATGTGAATACCTAGAGTGTGTATTGCTACAAAACCCTAATCTGCAGAGTTATATTTCAGAATACTGTACTTCCTTTGATAGAATGCAGATGTTTCAAAAGCCATGTTATCCTGAAGCAACTGTATTTTGGGCTTATTTATACAAGACGGGAATCGGAATATTTTAGCCATATGCTTTCAGAGTATTTTGGTCAAACGTGTGCAGTTAATTGTGAGCTCCTTCCACCTATTGATACCTGAGACTCTATTATGGTATGTGGTCTCCCATCCCAAGATCAATCCCCTTGTTATATACTCTATTCTGTGACTTTAACTCTAAATAAATAAAGTGGTTAACCCAAAACTTAACCCCTTAATTCAGTGTTAGTACCTGGTCAACTTTTTTGACCTGCGGCTCCCTTTGATCATTGGCAACCCATTACATTATGTTGATGCCTGCCAATTGGCATTGCACTGTTTTCCAAGAGGATTGCGTGGCACTCCACGGCTCTCCTGGCTGGTTTCCATGGCTCCCCTGGGAGCCACGCCTCCCAGTTTGGGAACCACTGCCTTAATTCATTAATTTTTAAATTATTTTTCTTGGGATAAGTGAATGTGCAAAGAAGCCCTAATTAGTCAAAGTTTGTGATTTTTTCTACACAAGTTCCCCTTTTTCAGATCTGTCATGCCAGGAGTAACATTTTTTCAGGCATGCCAGGAGTAACATAACAATGAGGTGTGGTTGTGGTGGTCTTCAATGCCTATGTAGACCAAAATTTCTGTTCATGATCTTATAAGGTCCCAGACAATGATCTGAGGGCAAATGATACCACTATCTTGCTGAAGCTAAGCAGATCTGCAGCTGGTCAGTTTCTGGATGGGTAACCACCTTAGAACCTCATGTACACTGCGCTCAACTCCATTGTGGAAGAAAGGCAAGATACAAATGTGAGAGATAAAATAGTGATTTCTATCAAAAAGGCGATGATAGACATAGACAATTGCTGCAATTCTAAATCTACTTTCCTGGGAACAAGTGTCATTGGGTACAATGGGACTTACTTGCGAGGAAACTTGCATAGGATTTTGCTGCATGGAGGGTAATGAGAGACTGTTGTAAATTTTTCTCTCTTCCAGGTACTAACCAGCTCGACTTTGTTAGGGTTGCCAACCAACAAGAATTGAAAGGCCCAACTAGAATATAATCCCCTTGGCCAATTGCCAGAAATGGTGGGTGGAAAGCCAGAAAAAAAAAATCTGGCCAAACTATTTGCACATTAGAGCAGTCAGTCACAGGGCAAGGAGGGTGGCGGTAGAAGGAGCTTTCAGTTATAAGCAAGACTGTGTGCACATGGCACTAAAAGAAAAATAGGATTCTATGACAGGAAAACAACTCCATACCTAGGCTTACCAGATCTCCAACTGGGAATGTGGACAGGTGTAGCTTGTTAAACCCTTAGAGCACAATCCTAGGCATGTCTACTCAGAAGCAAGCCCCATTGTGTTCAATGGGATTGTGCTCTAAGGTTTAAGAAGCCTAGGATTGTGCTTTAAGGTTTAACAAGCTATACCTGTCCACATTCCTTCTCCTAAAGGTCTAGCACTATGTCCCGGTTGGAGATCTGGTAAGCCTATCCATGCCAGTCAAAGCTGATTTCTGTTGACCTATATAAATACAGGTCATGTAGGACTATAGTTCTGGGAGGAGCAAGGAACTATGGAGACTACTAAAGCCCTGCACCTTACAACTAGAAATGTTGTTCAGCAAACCCATGCTCTTTCAAGCATTCTTTTGCAACCATACGGACTTTAAGAAGTGAATGCTGTAAAAATCAACTTTAAGAATGTGATTCCTCCCAGGGCAAACAGAGTTGGAGGCACAATCCAAATCAGGACCTCCTTTTGTGTTTGTGATCTGGACTGGGGCCCTTTGCTTTTTGAAAAACAAGGAGGCATGATTGAGGCCTACAAAAGGCATATTGTTCAGTTTGACCCTTAGCTAATACTGCATGTGAAGCTCTTCGGTATTGCCATGGAACTGTGGGGGATGTAGATAAATATCCCTGATGATTAAAGTGACCTGATAAGAGAGAGATCTGCAGTTGGAGTGCATGCGTTGAAGCTAGCCATGGGCTCCAGGCACTTGCATGTGCAGAGATACTACAGGCTATAATAATAGGCCTATAGGCTTTTATAGCCCCTTTCAACCTGTGGGTTTTCTCATCCTCTGCTTTATGCTTACATGTGAATAATTCCTATTAATTTCATTATGTGAACAAGCTCTGTGTTCCAGTATAAAGCAAGCATAGCCTCAAATGCTAGTTTATTTTATTCTTTTAAAGTATATGTTGTAGGGACAGAGAATGTATGCTAGTATAGTCCAGGACCAAATATGCTCTTGTTAGCAGAAAACACTGCTTTTTAATAATTGCTTTATCAAATTTCATGCAAAACGTCTGAGGTAAGGGGGTCAGTGATATAGTACTTACATGGATTTTATTATCTTGCCTTCTTCTTTCCACACACATTTTCCATAACTGTTAATGGAAATGTATGCATGCACACTGAGGAATGAAGACATTAGGCCGCTATGAATTAAAACAAACAAAAAGAGCATGTAAGTATCTTTACACAAACATTTTGAAAGTAATTTTATTTTGCTATTTTATATGGTTATGTGGCTTGCCACAAAGCCAATGTTTTATTTCAATGTTGTTATAAAGGAGCTTATTATGTTAAGTAATATTATTGCAGTGTTTGTGGCCTGTTTAAAGGCTTTTAGTAGTGCAGTGAATGTAAAATACAGTAAACTTTGCATTGAGTGTGGTTCCTCTCCTTTATGTGACGTGCCCCAGTAGCACCTAGAGGTTTTTATTTTTTAAAGTGAGGTGTGCAATAGATGATGGGTGGGATTCAAATTGCTGTGTAGGAGCTTCTGTGTATACACTAGAGCAGGGGTTCTCAACCAGTGGTACCCATACCACCAGTGATACTTCGGCCAACTGCTGGTGGTACTTGGATCGCCAGACCCCCACTCCAATGCAGCGCTTTTGGCAGTGTGTTTTTGCTCTCGAGAGGCTCCTGCCTTTGGCCAAGCCTCTCGTGAACACTGAGAAGGGCCCTCCTACATGCCCAGTGTCTCCTACCTGCATTTTCTGGCCTCTGGAAAAGCCAGAAGTAACTGGCGATGATGTCATTGCCAGTCACTTCTGGTGGTACGCATCAGGAGAATAGCACTGGAGGTGGCACTCAGCCAGTACTTGGCCGGGAAGGAGTTGAGAACCCCTGCACTAGAGCTTCAGGAGGCTTCTGATGACCCTCCCATTATGGTCCCATAAGTCTGGAAACCCACTGTTGCAGCATGAGGAGTTGGAAGATACTGCAGAAACACTAGTGATAAGCAGAAATGCTTTGACACATGTGCAGCATCTTTGGGCATGCTTCCCAACCTGTGCATTTTAATGTAAAAGGGTCCCTAAAGTTGAGATCATAACCTTAGATAATCTTGAGATGAATTGTTTTATATTCATTGTTGGGTGTTTTTTTTTTTTTTTTAGAAAATAGGCCTAACTCGTATTTTTCCTGAATTTAAATATATAAATATATTCAAGAGTATCTTTCATAGATAAAAGAGAACTGTAAAGTATTTTGTACACTGAAAAGTGCTATAGAGCCAAGTAGCAGTAATGATTCTTCAGCAGGATGGTCCTTAAAAATATCCACTATATTTCTGGAATTATTGCTGCACCCTACCTCAAAGGGCCACCATGACTACTGAAATATTTATATGGAGCAATATTTATATTGTAAGCCCTTGGGGTACAAGCCCCAAATATTTTAAGAACAGCTGCATCAAGGCATGGGTCCTAATTACTACTATAGGCAAGTTCTTACTGAGGTAGTAAACTTGTGTCTGGGCTGTGTCACCAGATTGTCAGGTACTGAAGTTACTGTTCCTCCAAACAAAAAAAAATGGAAGAGGCCAATCCTCCACTTTCAGCCCAATCCTAACCAACTTACCAGTGCCAGTGCAGGCATGCCAACAAGGGCGCACACTGCATTTTGTGGTGGAGGGGGCAGTCACGGAGGCCTCCTCAAGGGAAGGGAACATTTTGTTTCCTTACCTTGGGGCTGCATTGCGGTTGCGTTGATGCTGGAAAGTTGGTTAGGATTGGGCTGTTAGAAAGCTAGCATGTCTGAGAGAAAACTGGGTTAGAACCTTTCTCTTTGACATCCAGGGTTCTTATGTGAATGGATTTTATTATTATTATTAGGCTTACCAGATCTCCAACCGGAACAGAGTGCTAGACCTTTACGAGAAGGAATGTGGGCAAGTGTAGCTTGTTAAGTCCTAGAGCACAATCCTAGGCATGTCTACTCAGAAGCAAGCCCCACTGAACACAATGGGGCTTGCTTCTGAGTAGACATGCCTAGGATTGTGCTCTAAGGTTTAACAAGCTACACCTGCCCACATTCCTTCTCCTAAAGGTCTAGTACTCTGTCCCTGTTGGAGATCTGGTAAGCCTAATTATTATAATTTTGGGGGTATGGTCATTCAACCACATGAGCCCTCGCTTGCAATCTGAAGTGGCACAGTTCAGACACAGGTTTACCACCTCAAGGAAAACCAAGCCCCTTTCAGCAGCATAGCATGGTCTCACCATGGGAGAAAATCTTTCCATGCACAGAGCTACAGCTTTAGAGAAAACTCAGCAAAAATTCTCAGTTGGCATGTCAACCAACTCCAGTTGGCATGTCAACCAACTCCAGAACCCATTTTTGGTTTGCCTATATGCTCAAGCACACACGCCCCTTCTCTCATTCCACAATCCTGTGCCAAGCCAGCCCTTGCAGAATTGCCACCAAAGGCAGAAGACAATAAACCAAAGCCTAAGTGTCACTATCTCCTTTATATACTGGTTTATTTCTAATCTCCATCAAGTAGGATAAGAGGGCTTGCGACAATAAATAGCCAGTACATTCTTTTCAACAAAAAGTGAAGCTCTTGCTGTATTTTACATATACATGTATAATGTCTGCAACAAAAATGGATCCTAAATGCATACTGGGCAATGCTCTCAAAAATGCACTTGGCCATAGGAATGCTGGACAGGTGCAAAGATACTAACTGGAATGTCTGGTCGCAGGGTCATCACTGCCTTTTAGGCATCAGTGATGCACCAAGCTGTGGCCTGACCTTTTCTAAACCATTTCATTGATACACTACTGAGGCAAGTTTATGACTTGAAATGTGAACTTTTTTTTTTTTAGGTTAAGAACAAAGTATAAAAAGATATATGTTTGCCTTATTTTCAAATGTGCTATTTTAGGTGTTTTGCTGTATTTCTGTTTTGTGTTTTTTGTAGTTTACTGTTCCACTAAAAAGAACTTTGCTAGGAGGTAGTAAATAAAACATTGCTTAAAAACGCATCCTTGTCGGCCCTTTTAGAAATGTCTTTTACTGGCTTCAAGCATACTGAAAAGCTTGGGCCTTTTCATTCTGTTGATTCTTCAAGCAGTCTTTCACACTGGACCTGATATATGCATTGCAACTCCATAATGTCTTGTACAATTTACCCCATGTCCTGGCAATGCGTGTTTCTTTATCCTCCACTCCAAGTGCCAGGGATTAGGAACATACACAACATTATGCAATGTCAGAGCATAGAAACTGTACTAGACACTGTAAAAAGAGAGAAGGGAGAGAAACCCTTGGCTGCACCAGCAGCACACACATCAATCTGGCCTTAGATTTATGTCCTGGATCTTACACTGTACCTGAGGCTTAGGGTACCAAATTATACACAGTAGGTTTCTTTGAAGTTGCAACATGGTTTGAAGCATCTGTCAAATACACTATTAAACTCTTGTGTGTCAAAGGTTTTTTAAAAGCTTTAAGATTAGTCTACAGCTCTACTGGCACAGAAGTAAAGAAGTCTACAGTACATATCTTTGCATTTGTAAAATGCTTAAAAAACCTAAGTAGCCAAACTTATTTTGACTTGGTGAGCTTAACAGCATAAAATGGAAAATGTGTGAAATTTCCAAGGAGAGCAAACTATACATCTTCCAGGTGCAAGGGGCAGAGTTGACAAGGTACTAGAATGTCCCCATATTCTCTTTCTATATTATAAATACCATCAAAGACATAGTATGGCTCATACTACCATGCATACTGCCCCAAAGGCAGACAGTAAAACAAGAAGAATCAAGAGAGGTGGTTCTTGGGACAATTCATCCACGAAACATCAGGAATCTCCTACCTCCACAGCTTTTCAGTTGTCTTAATTTTTGCTCAATGCTTGCATTGTGTTCTGCCTATAAAATGTATATGCATGTATATATTTTGGTCCCCACACAATCACTCTGGGAGCGAGGGTTGTCTGCCCCCCCTAATGCATGTGAGACCACTCCCTGGTAGGAGGATTGGACTTTGCTGGGTACGCAGGTGGGGCCTGGGTGCATTTAAACAGCCCCTGCCTGGTGCAGCGTCCTTCTCCCACACGGCAGCTTTACAATACAGAAACACCCCATTAATCCCCTCCCTGCCTGCTGTCCACCCTGCCACCAAATTACCTGCACGTACGGTGGCTGGATGCCCCGGTGCCATGTGCGTGTGATTGTCAGCTATTCACGCTTTGTGCACGTCAACGCTGCATCTGCAGCACCAACGGAGAGGGCCTTCTACTGACAGAATGGTAGTTCCATCAGCAGAAGGCACCCATAAGATTGGGGCCTGAGGCATGGAGCACTATGGCCATATCTGCTTTCTTCAAAAATGGGAACAGCTGGTGTATTAGCCAAAAGTGGGCAGCAATGCTCCTGGCCTCAGTCCACTCCTGACTCTCTAGGGTCTAAGCCGGGTCCAGAAGCACTCCCAGATGGCAAACATGGTCCTTCCAGAGAAGTGTGATCCTGTCCAGAACAGGCTGTACTTCCAAGTCTGAATCGGCTGTCCTATTAACCAAGAGCACCTCTATCTTGCCTGGGTTACGTTTCAGTTTAATAACCCACATCCAGTTCTTCACCACAGCCAGGCACCACTTCAGAACATCCGTAGACTCCCTAGGCCCAGAAGGAAAGGAGAGACCGAACTGGGTATCATCAGCATATTGATGGACGGCCTCTCCCAACAGCTTCATATAGATCAGGGGTGGCCAAACTGTGGCTCCTGAGCCACATGTGGCTCTTTGACATATAATGTGTGGCTCTCGGAAATATGTTGACTGAGCTCCTTTTTGCATCACGATTAATAAATAAAAGGCAAATACTCTCCAGTGTCTTAGTTGTACGGGTAAAGACGCCATGTTGTCCAAAAGCAAGAAAAACCTTTGATGTTCAAATGAACTTCAAAAACCACGTACGGGTCTCCTTTGTAGGCAGCCGTGCGTGGGCTGAAAACATTAAAAACCCAAAGGTAAAGCAGCCCCAACGTTTCGTTCCGCTCAAGCCCGGAACCTAGTCATGGGAATCAATCAATCAATCAAAAGGCAAATAAGACATTTTCAAGCTTTATCATTATTAATCAGGTATAAACAGAGTCAACTGGATTAAAACAAATTTAATGTTCATGGTGAGTAAATATGTTTAAGAATTTAAATGCTTCTTAAATATTGCGGCTCTCAAACATCTGAAGTTTATCATATGTGGCTTTTACATATAGCAAGTTTGGCCACCCCTGATATAGATGTTAAAAAGCACTGGGACAAGATGACCTGTGAGGTGACACAGTTCCAAGGGACTAGGCAGCAGTCGCCCTTGGCTACTTTCCGTCTAAAGAACTAGCTTCCCAGCTCTGTGGCTCCTGGCTAGTATTTGCTACATTAGACATTTATGTCGGGATATCCGTGACTACAATCTATTCCACATTGTGTAGTAGATTGGGTTTTTAAAATTAAACATTTGATGGCCATTTTAATCGAGTGCATGCTCATCTTCCCTTTGTAGCCTCTCTGTTTTCAGCTTTGTGGAGCCCATTTTGTTCTCATGCTGTTCCTTTTGTGGTTTGGATTGAAAAAGAAATGAGAGGCTTTCAGTGAAAGGGTTTCATTTAACAGGAAATGATGCTGCTTTTAACTTTTTCAATTAAATCCACCTCTTGAAGAAAGCAAACTTCCGTGTTATTCTGCTGTGTCCTTGTAGCTAGTACACAAGGCCAGGGAGAATAAGGAAATGTACAGTAGTTGGCACTTAGTCCATCTTAATCTAGTTCTTCAACATTTTGCAGGTAGCTCTGGTCACATGTTTTGTGGGGAAAGAGAAACTGAGACTTATAATCTCTTTTTCAACAAAGGAAGGTGTGTTTTTAAACAAATAATTGCGGCTATTAAATTTGGTGGTTTGAACAAAAAAAAGTGGAAGCCTCTTTATAATAATCTTTTTAAACAACTGCTTAGTGGGAAACTACTGTATTATTTCAATTTTGCTTTGACATCTACAATTCCAGCACTGCAAATGATATACACATATGTATATGTACCCAAATGTAGTGATTACATATATGGAACATATATATGCAGACCTGGTCTCTTGTGGCATTCCATATTTGGGCATGCAGTGGTGACATGCAGTGGAAGGTGTATTCTGAGGTGATAAATTTGGTGACCATTTGCTTCCTCTCACTCTATTCCAGGGGTGGGGAACCTCAGGCCCCAGGGCCGGATCAGGCGCCCGAGGCCATCCGGTCCAGCCCCCGGAGAGATTGCCGGGAGGCCGCCCAACCGGCCCCTGGAGGCTCTGCCGGGTCCACGCGTCACCTCCAGAGGCCAGGAGAGGGCCTTTGCATGTCCTCCCCGGCCGCCGCCTTGACCCCTTCTCACCAGGCCGTTGGCCATTTCGCAAATGCGTACCACGCCGATGAGGGCAAGCTCTTGCCCTCTTGCCCTCATCGGCATGGTACGCCGGAGGTGATGCGCGGACCCGGCAGCGGCTTTGTACAGTGAGCGCGGAGCCTCCGGAGGCCGATGGGGGGCGGGGGCAAAAATTAAATAAATAAATAAAAATGGCGGGCGGCCTTACAGCCGGCCCTCAAGCAAATTTCTAATATTTAAAACGGCCCTCGCCAGGGAAAAGGTTCCCTGCCCCTGCTCTATTCCATGCCACTCATTGAAGGCAATTTCCCTCCCTGAGAGTGAGGCGAGAAGGTAGAGGGGGACAAGGCTAATGTAGAATACTCTGCTTTCCCACTCCCCGCTAGCTCTTTGCATGTCTAGCTATAACCTTCTTCACAAGGCAAGCAAGTTTTGCAGGCTTTGCAGCCTACAGTGGTTACAGCTGCTCCTGGAAGCCACATCACTGAGACTTGTGCAGGGTCTGAAATACTGTATGACCAAATGGGAGAAGCAAAAAGGCTCTAGTCAGGGCCTCAGAGGAATTTTATCAGGGGGCACGAAGTTTCTCTTGGGCCCCTTCCTAAAGGAGGAGGGGGAAAAATGGGGCAGGCGAGGACACCAATGGCCCTATAAGTCTCTGGAGCTTAGGTCTACCAGGCTTTCTAGAGCCCAGGTCTACCAGGCTCTCTGGAGCCCAGGTCTATCCGCCAGGTAGGCCCGGCCTTCCGGTTGGCCCAGCCATCATCTTTCACTCTCCATGAGGCCAGCTGAGATCTCAGGAAATTTCTGGGGCCCCTCATGTGGCTCCTGGGCCCTCTTTTTGACCCTGGGCCTGGGTACAATTTACCCCCTTTACCCCCCTCTCATGGGTCCTGGCTCTAGTTGCCTCAGTACTCTGCCCTCCACACACAAAGAACGGGATTGCACCCATAGTATGTATGTAAATCCAGGTTCAAATCCCCACTCAGCCACGAAGGTTTTGTAAATTGTTACTGTGGTGATTGAAAAGGAGCAAAATGAAAAGTGTAGTGGGAACTGTAGTATGTATTTTCTATAAAACAGCTTGATACAAAATTATATAAATATATGCCAAAAGGTAGTCCTCCAAAAGGTGGAGTTCACAAATCCCTATGCTTTGGTATTTACTACATTTCTGTTACTACATTTTGGTATTCACTATATTTTTAGTCAGTTACTTTGTTGCCACAATATCTCCTGAAAAGCTTTATGCATTCATATTCCCCTTGGGGAAGGGCTGAATGTAGCTTGAAATATGTTGAACTTGCTGATGTTTATGGTTACATCTTCCTTATTGCTGTACTTTTATTTCACTTTATTTTATTTATTTAAAAAAATTATATCCCGCCTTATTCTGTGCCGAAGGCAAATGCCCAAGGCATTTATGTGGGTGCGTCACCCTTATTTGATGTCCTACTTCAGGTACTGGAAATTGTCCCCTTGATTCTGATCCTGAGGCATTATCATATTATCATTCAGAATATTTGTATACTGCTTTTCAACAAAAAGTAGTTAATAAAGCAGTTGGAGTAGCTAAAATAAATGGCTCCCTGTCCCCAAAGGGCTCACAATCAGTCAGACAGACACACAGACACCAGCAACAGCCACTGGAAAAGACGCCATGCTGGGTTGAAGAGGGACAGCTGCTGATTTGGATAGTCTCAGTCCTAAAGGGAGTGGTCACAAATGCTTCTGCAGGTAGAATGAAAGAGCAGACTTCACATTTTAAGTGAAAATTGTGAAGTCAACAAAAATTATGTGTTCAGGAATTAGGATTTGTTTTTTCCGCAAACAACATGAACTGCCATTGAAATACAGTACTAACAGCCCAATCTTGTGTAAAATACGGTGGCTGGCCTAAAAGGCCGGCTGCCATATCCTATCCAGGATAGGATACGGCTGGCTACCATATCCTATCCTATTGTCACCTTTCCCGGGTATAAGCAGCTGGAGACCCAATGGGCCTCCTCAAATGTATGTGAGCTCGAGCTCACATACATTCGAGCCTTCCATGTAAGGCAGCGCCGGACCTGGAGAGGGCTTTGGATATCGGCGTAACTCGCCACTGATATCCCCACCCACTCCAGGCCCGGCACAGCCTATGGTCACCCTCCCCCCACCCTTGCCCCAGCCTGTGTAGGCCTTACCTGCTCCGGTGGGCGCAGGGCTGGGTAGGAGCCCGGGTAAGGGCCGCCGGCTGCTGTGCCGGTGGTCCTTACTTGCCAGGTGCCGTAAACGCGCTTTATGGAGCTTTTGACACTCTGCACCAGGGGAGCACGCGCTCCCCTGGCGCTGGCCTACACAGGATTGCGCCATAAGTGACATGTTTCAACAGGTTTAAGGATGCTTTTTTGAATTATCTCGTGTTATATCTTAGTAATCTTAAGGACTTCATCTGGGGGCTCTCTTGTTCAGAGATGTTAAGGTGGTAGGAGGACCTCGCAGGGCCATTTTGATTGTATTCCCAAACTTATGGATTCTGCCACCTAAAAAGGCTTATTTGATGCTGTCTCTACCAACTTTTAGAAATTAAAAGTAAGGGTTTTGCTTGGGCTTTTTGGTGATTTATGTTATTGCACTTTATCTCTCTAGTGTAGCATTTTCCAAACTGTGGGTCGGGACCCACTGGTGGGTAGTGACCCGATTTCTTAGTCTGGAGGTTCTGGTGGGTCACAAGCAGAGCCTCCAATGAAAATATGGAAATGGAAAAATGAGATAACTACGGTAATTGCCTCACACCTTGAGGCTATTCAAAAATCTGATAGCTGCTAATTGCCCGGCAAGGAGCTGAGCTCCTGCAGTTTGCAAGCTTGTGTAAATATAGGCAGATAAATGTTTTGAGTGTCTTTTTTTCTGGTGCATTTTTTTCCAAGTCCATCAATTACTGAAAGTGGGGGCAGATGAAGGCTAGGTCATATAACTAAGCCCCTCAAACCTTGAGGCTGCCTCATTATGAGAAATGGATCGGGGGGGTTGTAAATAAACAAATTAAATTATTGTAAATAAATACCGGTACATTAAAATATTTCTTTCTAGATTTTTTTTTTAAAGTCTCAAAGCTAGGTGGGTCCTGATAGTGTGTTGTTTTAAAAAGTGGGTCCTGGTACTAAAATATTTGCACAACAGTCCAGAATAGAAAAGCTTAGCTCTCATATACCTGCATGTGCATGCATGCGCGCGCACACAGCCTTTGTTCAATGAAATGGGGCAGTTTATCAAAAGCACTCATTACTTCATGATATCTTGCTGCTTACTTTGTGTTAAACTAGGGCTGGGTCCAGTCACTGCTGGGCCCTGGATACATTCCTAGGTCAATGCCTCTACACCAGGGAGTTACATAATGGTGGCTCATCATCTCAGTTACCAGAGGGGCAGCACAATCCTGCCTAAAGATCCATGGGTGGCCCTAGGACTGCCCACTGGATCCTATCCCCGTTCCGGGCCGATTGTGACTGGCCCGGAGGTCTACTCGGGGGAAGGGGATGTTTGTCCCCTTCCGCCAGTGTAGCGTGGGGAGGCCCCAATGGGCCTCCTTGGATTTCTGCCAGCTCTCGAGCTGGTGCAAGTCCGAAGATGTCGTGTAATGGCTGCGCCGAAATGGGACAAG
The DNA here is from genome assembly GCA_026170595.1 of Plestiodon gilberti rubricaudatus. Classification (NCBI taxonomy): domain Eukaryota; kingdom Metazoa; phylum Chordata; class Lepidosauria; order Squamata; family Scincidae; genus Plestiodon; species Plestiodon gilberti. The sequence goes on along the minus strand of JANXHW010000005.1, from coordinate 73,518,780 downwards.
CATATGGCAGCTGCCATCCCCGCTCCTCCTGGGCCAGCTCGGCCAACCGGTACCTGCCCTCACCGCCTGGACCGCCCCCGCGCCTGTCGGTGGGAGCCTTACCTTCTCCGGTGGCCGCAGGGACGATCCAGTGCCAGAGTGATGGCTACCAGCCTCCGTGCCGGCGGCCCTTACGAGTCGTCGCAAATGTGCTTTACGGCACGCTTACGACAGCTGAGAGCAGCGGAGCGCTTGCTCCACTGCTCTACATTTATGGTGGATTTCGCTCTAAGTTGGTGCCCCTTTAAACATTATGGGACTACAAGAAGTCATGCATCCTCTTACCCTGTATTTTCGACTGTAGTCTTTTGGGGCTTCAATCATGCCACCTCAATTCTCTCTCCTCTTGTGCAACGTTGCTCATGCACCTGGCTGTCCCTTTTGCTTGCGTAATTATTAAATGTTAGACAATTGTTCAAAAGCAGCCTGTCAAACATACCTCTCCCATCTCAGCTGCATTCTCCTGTGGATTTCCAACTAATCTTGGGAGGGAATTTTCTAAATAAAAGAACAATCTTTCTTTCATTCATTCACATGCTGAGGAATTTAAAGGGAGGTGTCCAAGTTAAGGTTTTGCTGAAACTGGCAGCCAACTTAGGCTAGGTGTGAATCTACAGGATAAAGTACACCGTTCCTATATTTATCTAGTGCCACAGCGGAATAGTATGTTCAACTATTTTACCACAGATTAAGAGGAGGAAGGTGCCAATACCAGATTTAGAGAGGTGGAAAAGAGTCATTTACTGTAGAGCTATAATGGCAACTGGCAAGGGAATCAAAATCTCAGCAAAATGTTTTGGAATAGCCAGAATGATTACATTCTTAGTCAATAGTCAAGAAACAACTGGACCACAGGAGTGGCCCATCCATTAGGCAAAGTGATGCGGGTTGCATCAGTAGCAGATTGCGGGGTGGCAAGAAGGTGGTGGATTTGGGGTGAACCTCACCCTGATTCTGCCGCCGCCACTGCTTCCCTCCAGCCTGCCACAGATGCACCCACACTGATCTGCTTTCCGCCCACTAAAAGAGAACAGAGACTGAATCACCCGTCTCCTTATCTTGCTCCAGGCACAGTTTCTTCAAACACGGAAGTGCAGGACCAATAAAACCCAAAAACAAAATAGGCAGCAGAGCAGTACATCATAATTAATGCGAAAGCCAAAACTGAAGAAAAATGGCTTTAGCCAGCGCTGAAAATCAACTAGTGACAGTGCCAACCTTACTTTCTGGGAGAAGAGTTCCACAACCTGAGTGCCATCACAGAGAAGGCCCTTTCTCTTGTCATCGCCAGATGCACTTCCTTCAGCTGTGGATTATGTAGAAGAGCCCCTTCAGATGATCTCAGGAGATGGCTGGTTTCATGCAGGGTGTGTGTGTGTGCTTCAAATACTCTTGCCCTAAGGCATCTAGGACTTTAAAGGTAAAGACAAGAACCTTGAATTGCACTCAGAAACATACCGGCAAACAGAACAGCGCAGGCTGATATGCTCTTCATACTTCAAACCTGTCAGCAGCATTTTGCACAAGGTGAAGTTTCCGAATAGTCTTCAAGGGCAGCCCACACAGAGTGCATTACAGTATTGTAAATGAGAAGCAACCAGTGGGTAGGCAACCATGGTAGGTCTGATTCACCCAGGGAAGGACACTGCTAGTGCTCACAAGCCAAAGCTGAGCATAAGCAACCCAGGCCATGGCCAACACCTGGGCATCCAGGTCTAAGGCTGGATGCCCAGAGGTACTCCCAAGCTGAGAACCTGCTCTTTCATGGGGAGTGCATCCCCTTTCAGAATAGGCTGAAAATCCAGAACCTGGATCACACATTACCAACAGAACCTCTGCCTTGTACAATTGTAATTCAATTGAATTTTAATTCAACCCTTATTCAGCCTCTTACCAACTCCAGACAATACTGTGGTTTCGTTGGTAAAAAAATGTTGCTACAATTGACATGCTAGCTGTAGGAATGTGACCTGGATAGCATGCACCAGCTGCACAACCACTGCAGATAAACATATGGTAGTCTAAAAGGACTCCTCATTGTTTAGGACAGCCAAGTAACTAGCTGTTGTCATCATCTAAAGCACTGGAGCTCTCTGTGAAGGTTGTGCAGCTCCACAGGAGCAGAGACTTCACATACAGTTCCATGATGGGGAATGTTTAGTGCAGTCGGGCTGACTGCATGCAGGAAACACTCCTGTACAATGGCATAGATGGGGCAGCCAGAGTGTGTGCCCTGGAGTCAACTTGACTGAGTTTAATTCCAAGGGTGTACATACGCAACAGGAGTTAAATGCGTACACCTGTGGGCTGGGAGGAAATGGTTTTTTTTAATGTCTAAGCAAAGGTTTTTGAATCTAGCTATGAGTAACTGGGACTGGAGCGGCAGAAGGAGAAGAGAGCACAACCAGGGGTTCTGAATGCCCCCAGTACCAGGACTTAATAGTTTCCTAAACAAGGAATGAAATGAGTAGGAGGGGAGGGGTTTGTGAAATTCTAGGGGTTCAATTCCCCAAATACACTGTTCCGAAATGAGCTCTAACTTTCACAAATCTTGTACATGTCCTCAATATTACATCCAGTTTTCCAGTATACTGGTAATTTCTGACATCGCTGAAAAGTGTCATCTGGAGCCATTCTTATGCCCAACTGGAAACCAAATAAATAACCCCCTTCTTTATACAGAGTTAGCAGCAGTTGAGACAGAGGAATACGGAAAACGTATGGAGCCAAAAAAGACAGTATAAAAATCACATTGAAGGGGTTTGTTTTAATTTAATAAACCAGAGAGGAAAAAATATATAACGTAGAGGGAACTAGAAAAACCTGCAAGAGGATTGTTTAGTACATGAAAGTAACAAAGGGCAGCTTTGTATAGCTAATTATTTCATTCTAGAAACCCAAGGAGCATAACACACAGTTGATACAAGAGCCAAAGTCAGTTGAACAGAAAACCAGGGAACGGTTTAATCACAACAGAGTTTATAACTACACCACAGAAAAACTGATTTCATCGTAATTGCCTTTCCCTCCCCCTAGAGAACCCTGGGAACTGTAATTCTGAGAAGGAAATTAGGGAGGTCCAGCTGAAGTGATGCTGAAAGTGGAACCCAAACGTTCTGCTGCCCAGGCTCTTTTATTTTTGCATGCACATGCCCCACACCCTCCCCTACATACCATCATTGCTCCCTCTGCTGCTGCTGCCTTGTCCAGATGCTGGTTCTTCAAAATACTGTACTGTATCTGGGCGGAAAGATCCTGGGAGCAAAAGAGTTAGTACAGTACTCCTCTTCTGTTTCCAGCCTGTTTTGGAGAAGCAGCAGGTGGATGAAATGGGACGAGGAGGTGTTGATGGTGAGGAGTACTGCCATGGTCATCTTTTTCTTAATTGCTCTCCTTCCAGGAAAGTGCGTGGTTACACCCTACCTGCTCCTCTAGCCCTGCTGCTGCCATGGTTTTTGGAGGAAGAGGAGGAGGTAGGGTGCAACTGCCTCAATCCCCCTCTTGCTCATTCTCCTGGCAGGCTGGTGGAAGCAGCAGGCAGGTGCAGGGAATGGAGCATCTCTACCAGTTTGCTACCCTTCCTGGCCTCATGGGTGGGCTGGCCCTGTCCAGCAGACAAATCTCAGCAACGTCACCAAACTACAGTACAGTTCTCAGGACAGTTTGGTGCGAAATTATTTATTCATGCATTCATTATTTATTTATTAGATTTCTATCCCGCCCCATGGGAAGGACTCAAAACAGCTTACAACAATAAAATACATATATAAAACTACCTCTTTTGCTACCAATCGGGTCTTCGTTCAGCCCTTCTGAGGGCAAGGCTTCGAGCAGCGTTGTGCGCATGCGCCGCTTGAAGCCTTGCCTGGCCTATTCAGAAGAGGCCGAGCTGCCGAGGAAAACGTGGCTCGGCCTGCCTGCTCCGGGGTTTGATGCGGAGGCAGTGGGGTGGGGGGTGATGTGGCACACCCCTGCACTAGGGTGACGTGCACCCCTGCACTAGGGTGACACGCACCCTAGTGATGCCACCGCTCCTCCTGGGGTGCTGTCCACTGTGCTGCGTAACAAATAAACCCATACATTTTCCTTGTTCACCAGTCTTCCTCCGTAATTAATTATCATCTGCTTAAAATTCTGCTACAGCACATAACATAAAGACAATACATATACAAGACAATACACAGTACGCCAAAACTAAAATGAAACACTAATCTACATCTACTGATCTTTCCCTAAACCTCACCACCACCACGGATAAAAACTGTGCAACCCTCTGTATAGCATCCAAGGTACAATCATTAAGTAAATACTTCACTTTTGCACAAGTCAGAAAGACCAGTCTTATTGGACAGGCAAGGGTCAGTATAGAATCGATGCATGGCAGAGGGGCCAAGTGAGAGCATGCCTGTTGTTGGCCCTGTGATCTGCCTTTACACATTCATCTGACATTAATTCATCTGTGCACAGTCCACATGTGTACAAGCTATCCCCACATAGGCACTGTCTGCGTGACTCATCCCATGCATGTTTTGCAGGGTGGCTTGCTCTTTAGTAGGAGCACATAGCTCAGCAGTCCACAGACACCTGACTGCATTCCCAGCTGTAAGACATCAGAGGCCTGAGGCAAATTATAAAATAGAACTTTATAGAGGAAACAAGCATAAACTGCCCCAAAGAGTCCAAAGTCTAAAGATTCCTCAGCTCAGTTGGGTGGAGAAATTGACTCTCTGAGGGATGGTTTAATTAAGGCTGGGTGCAGTTAGGCAGAAAGGGAAAAGGGAAGCTTGCTGTTTTGTAAGCAGTCGATGGAGGATTTAAGTCCAATTCAATATAAGGCTTCAATCCAACACACAGAGTTAACCATGCTTAAATCAGAGCATGTTTAACCTTGTATGGGATAATTGCCAAGATGATTTAAGTCGTGTGTATACCTAAAAGCTTAAAGTGAGGAAGCCACACAAAGTGCCCAATCATACATTATGTGAGCCTAGTACAAACTTGTAATGTCTCCCCTCCATTGCCACCCTGCACCCCCAAGAAAGGGCGAGGGCTAACTTCGGACAATATTTACCAAAAACTAGCCCCTCTTCAAATGCTGAGAAGCAAGATCGTGCACATCCTGCTCCTCTTTCCAGCACACCTTCCCCCTGTTCCCAATAGTGGGTATGTATGTGCACACTATGGACGGTTAGCCAGATCAGAGGCTGAATTAATTTCCTCACATACGCAAACTGAGTCCTGTAACTCCTAGAAGCAGCTGGGAGGGATCGCAGTGTCCTTGGCTACTGTGGTGCTTGTTCCTCACTCCTGCAGTGTCACATCCTGTTGGCTCCTCCTGCCTGTCAACAGACACAAAGGAACTCTGGAATTTGTAGTTCTTGAGAAAGCATGTCACATAAGGAAGCGCCCCTTCTCCCTGTCTGTCAAACTACAAGTCCTAGAGTTGCGGGTACAAGCACCCTCTCTGCCTTGGTCACCGTCTTTCTGTTCTATAATAGGGCCTGAGCCAGCAGTCGGCAGTTTTGAAAGCTGCTTGTTCCACTTTGATACTTCTTCTGGTTTTCTCTAGCAAATTTTACAAGAACTGAAAACCCCGGACAAATATAGGAAATAAATCTGCATAAACATCCTCAAGCATGATCTGCAATTCAGCCTCAACTTTCAACTTATGGTAATATTATTAATTGGATTTTTAGCCTGCTTTTCTCCCCCGAAGGGGGGACCCAAAGCGGTAATAGGTTTGCAGCCCGAGATGGGCTCTTCTGGACTTCTGGGCCAATGTAAAATGTCCCTCCCTCAGACCTAACGGAAATGGTCCACTTTTTCCCCCAATAAAAACACACACACACACACACAAAAAGATTAAGAAATAGTCACACATCGATCTGGAAGCCCTGATTTGATCAGTGGCAAATCCAGGTTTAGTACCATACACTGTGAAAAACAGCCCTAAGGGGCATTAATTCATTTTACCAATGCCACAGCTCCAAAAGCAAAGACAGATTTTGCACTAACCTAAGTTCTGTTCAGAAGATATTTCCACCCTCTTCCCCACATTCACTGAATCTATGAAGGGACAAATGTCAGCTACTGATGCGCTGCAAAGTGCAAACCATGCCCTAGACTCTGAGCATCTACGTGTTCAGTGGCTGTTGCAAAGGGCAGTGTTCCTCTGCATGATGAATCTCATATGGAGGAATCCTCCCCTGCATTTATCACTATATACAGGCACCCGGGGTGTGTGGCCAGCCCAGCAGGCATGTCAGTGGAAGCATAATTAGCTGTATGCTCCTATTGCCCCCTCCACATGTTCAAATAACGTGGGAAGGGAGGAATAACTCCTAAACACTTATTTGTTCATTTATTTATTTATTCATTTGTCTCTCAGCTTTGCTCTAAGGAGGTTCTGAAGAATGAGTGTGCTACTTGGAAGCAGGGGCATCACTAGGGAGATGTAGGGGGTGCGGACCACACTGGGTGACACCACAGAAAAGGATGACACCAAAATGACTTTCTATTCTATTTGTTCTAAGTAGGCTTACCATCGTCCCGGAATCGAGCCTGGCTTCGGCCTAGAATGGGCCCAAGCAGCTCCCAAGGGTGCACTGCGGCTGCCCAACGGGGTTCCAGCTTTGGTCGCGTCATTGACTGGAAGTTCCGGAAGCCCATTGGGCAGCTGCAGTGCACCCTTGTGAGCTGCTCGGGCCCGTTCTAGGCCGAAGCCAGGCTCAATTCCAGGACAATGGTAAGCCTAGTTATAAGTGCTGCGAAAACGTACAAGTAGAAAATGTGTTTTTTTTCCAATCTCTGCTGCAGCTCATGCAGGAATCACATTTCCCAGGAGGGCTCCACATCATGTAGTGTGGGATAGGAGGTCCATGGGGGTGACGTCATGAGATCTCGCCCCGGGTGTCACCAACCCTAGTGACACCCCTGCTGGAAGATCCCCTCAAGAGCTAGGTTGGCAGAGGTTCTTTGCCTTTCCAGAATATACATGAGGAAGCTACACAATAAAATATCTATGAAACACTTTAAAACTCATTGCTTCTTTTCCTTACAAGCTTTTCCTTACAAGACAACCTTACAAGCTCTATTTTTTTAAAAAAATAAAAGCATAGATAAGCACTTACCTAGCAGGACTCAACAAGGAAAATGTTACAGGATTAACATTGGAAAGTGCTGCCCAGACAGGACCTCGGTTTCACCTATCTCATCATACAGAGAATTCTGAACAGGTTTCGTATCAATTACCTAAATAAGAAAGGGGGAACTATTGGAGAGTACAAAATATATACATCTGAGATATGCAAGTCCCAATGCAAAAGCATCTGCTGTAAGATAGATAGAATGAAGTTGATCCTTTCAGAGACATACGGCAAAATTCTGCAGTCAAAGGGTGTGGGTGGAAACCACTCCAAGTTAACATTCTCGACTTTGTAAACTGGGCATTCTTGTCATTGTATACCAGCTCTAGCCCAGTTCTCACTGAGCTGGTAAACCTGTATCTGGGCTAGACCACTTCAGATTGCAGGTGGAGGCTCCCATGATGTTCCTCCATATACAACGTTCCTTGCATATAGAAATGTAGCATACCAGGGAGAAAGCTAGGAAAGAATCATTCACTCTTCTAGTATTCTATGTGGAGGAGCACTAAATTATGGCAGCCTCTACCTGCAATCCGAAGTAGTGCAACCTAGACACAAGCCACCTCCATGTAGCTCTCTAGGCAATTTATTAACATATCTGATCCACTTGTCTCATCTATAAAATGACAGCAACTGTACCACAAAACATTTACTATGTAAATGGTTGCAAGGCACTTTGAAGATAGGAACTTCTAGCTGAGCTTTGAGAAGTATTACATTCAATTAATTATCATCTTTATCTCAGGCAAGGCTACTCCCTATTCCTTTCCCAGCACAATGCACTTAAATTACTTTCCTTCCTTCTCATTACACAACTGGTTAGGTAGGTAATGTTTGGTTCACCTTTTATTGTCTCATCAAACAAAGGTCATGGCTGGAAGCATGGTAATTAAACAGGGCAGATGAAGTTATTAACCCAGTCCTGCAAATTCTATGCCCCTAGAAGCTATACAACATTAATAAAGGAAGATTTAAAAAAAAATTAGACCCAAAATTGCACATAGAAAACATGTATGCTCCAGGGTGGCATTCACAGAGAGGAGTGCTTTCTGCATTCAGCATTTGTCACTGCAGATAAACACTGAACATGGGGAGGGGGAGGTCTTCATGTGCACACTAGCATGGGGGGGGGCTTACCAGTGTGTTCTTGGTCTTCCCCACATGTGAATTTTGTACATATGGTTTCAATGTTTGAAGAGGGCTTTGGTGGCATCTCTGGATGCCTTTGGTGGCTGGGCCAGTTGGAAGACCAACTGGGAGGCTCCTAGCTTATTGGATGCAACCTTCAGTTGTCTGAAACCCACAACAGTTGGCTGCAGGGACAGCCCATTCATAAGGCAGGGTAATAAGATGGCTGCTTCAAGTAGCAGACTGGGGTAGACAGCAAATTGGCAGAGGGCCTTGCACACTGCATCACCTCCCCCAGCCGGATGCCTGCCTGGCTGCTCCACCTAGCTGCTGCCCATCCCCTTCTCACACATTTTCCTTAGAAAGGAAGTGAGAGGAGGGTGGGGGTGTGGCTTGCCTCCACTTCTCCAGTGGCATTGCCAAATATCATAGCAGGAAAGCTGAAGGAAACATAAGAACATAAGAAGAGCCCTGCTGGATCAGGCCAAAGGCCCATCTAATCCAGCTTCCTGTATCACACAGTGGCCCCACCAGATGCCTCAGGGAGCACACAAGGGTAGTGTAGGGTAGTGCTGCCTCTGTCGCTTCCTTTCCTTCCCCTCCTGCTGCTGCTTCTTCTAAACGGGCTGGGTGGGAGGAATGCTGGGAGTGGAGAAGTTCTACTCCCAGGATTCTCTCCACCCAGCCACTTTAGAAGCAGCAGCAGCAATGGAGGTGTGGTGAGATGAGGTGGTATACACATGTGCAGAGGTGGTATACACATGTGCATATGGTGTGCAGAGGAAATTCTCTGATTTAGATGTTGGATTGCAGGGCCAGATTAAGCTAGTGCGAGGCCTGTAGCCCCAGGATGCCTTGGGGAAGCGACCGGAAGCAACTTCCGGTTTGCTTCCATGACTTTCGGTCGCTTCCCCAAGGCCTCCTGGGGCCCGTGGCCAATGGCAGGCCTGGTGCAACCTGGAAGTGGCCTCCATAGGCACCTCTTGTTGGATCAGGTAAGGCACTGCAGTGCAATTTCACCATCCGCGAAGGTTTCCAGAACCACCCACCCGCAGATAACAAGGGTCCACTGTATACTTAACTTGGGGCCCAATCCTATCCAACTTTCCAGCACCGGTGCAGCTGTGCCAATGGAGCATGCACTGCATCCTGAAGTGGGGGGAGGCAGTCATGGAGCCCTCCTCAAGGTAAGGGAACGCTGGCTCCCTTAGTGCTGCATTGCAGCTGCACTGGAAAGTTGTTTAGGATTGGGCCCTCAGTAAAGTTAAATTTGAACAAAAATATTTATTCGTATCATGTTATTAATGATGTCTGTTATGATTACATACCACGCAGCATGCAGCTCCCCTGACATGTAAACAACAGGGTTGCCAGATCATGAGATGCCAATTTCACCAGACAGCTTGCAAGCATTTAGTGCGGGGCCCTCAAAAATGTGGGACCCGTAGCATATGTTACTTTTGCTACTAGGTTAATCCGGCACTGTTGGCTTGGCTTGGGCTGGGTCTCATTGCCTGTAAACATTGGTACTAACTAACTCGGGCCAAGACTTGCAATAAAATATATTGTTTCCTTCTTCCTTTGTGGATTATAAACTGTACTGGTGGTGGTAACCTGGCATTATCTTTCACACCCCATTTTAGATTTATTGTAGGGGCTTAGTACTTAAATCTAAGAGGGCTTTGGACTGCTGTTTCTCAAACACCGCATCCACCCTCCCAGTGCACATGGCAAACTATTTTTGAGGGGAAATTTAAAAAGAAGTTTGTGACGTGGCATAGGGGCTAAAGAAAAATTGCTGCTGAGCTGGTCTATCTAGTTCTCTGGATCCTAGCCTATGTTAAGAGAAGGAATGTTGCTTGCACTTCTGAAAATATGAAACTCAAGTCCTTTATTGCACTACAGACCCTGTTGAACTTTTCTGCGACAGAGTGAAACCAAACGTCAAATTGTCCTATAGATCACAGATAAGATTTTCACCCCTTTTCACAGTGAACCTTGGAACTTTTTGCTTGGTACCAGAACTAGACTCTTTTCTCTTAATAACATGCAATTAAGTAATTTGCTCACTGTAGATAAAATTGCTCTTAAGGAGATATTGCTTAGGATAAAAGTAGATTAATGAAAGCTGGAAAAGCTCTAGGGGGCAAACTGGTGATAAAAGTCTGACAAGGCCGTTTTTGTTAATCTCTTATGGCCACAACCAAGCACTTAAACCCACTGAACTGCATGGGCATGAGCGTACTTAACAGTGTGATGACTTGTGGGTAATCATTTGAGGAGACAGAATTTTATTTTTTAACTCTGAAAATGAATTAATTAACCTTATAAAAGATTCCACTCTTTGCAACAGACATAGGTATATATGAAGCTGCCTTAGCCCATGCCAGATCATTGGTCATCTAGCCCAGTACTGTCAATTCTGACTGGAAGCAGGTTTTCCAGGGTCTTGGGTATTTCCTAGCCTTGCCGCCTGAGATCCTTAAAGATGTGACACACCGCCTGTGGCACGAACCGAAGACGGCCTTCACTTCGCGCCGCTTCCTGTCTATATAGGCCGAGTCCTACCTAGGCCGCCGAGAGAGAAGCAAAAGATGTCCTTCTTCCCCGCCCCCTCTCTGCTAGCCAATCAGAATCAAGTCTTTTCAGATTCGATTCTGATTGGCTGTTCGCTTCCGCTTGGGTCCCGCCTCACTGCACTGAACTCACCCACTGATTGGGCGAAGTTCAATTTTTTTCATCTCCTCTTGCACGTTCCACTCTGCATTCTTCCTGCCACTTTGCACCGCACCATGTGCGGTATGGCACAGCCTTTATCACTGGAGATGCCAGGGATCACATCTGGAACTTCTGTATGCAAAGCTTTGCAGAGTTATGGCTCCTCCCCAAGGGAGTTGCTCCACTAGCAGCTCCCTATTTAGTTACTCAACATTTATATATACACCTTAAAGCAGGGGTGTCAAACGTACAGCTTGTGGGCTGTATCTGGCCCGTGGAAGCTATTTATCCATCGGAGGAGCTTGCAGGGAAGATGCCACAACTAGTGTGGTTTGGGGCGACCAAACTCACGAGAATAGTGGACAGGAGTCATGCAATAAGTTTTGGCATAAGCCTCAGAGATGTTGGCTGAACCTGGAACTTGAAGATGGGAGTGCCAACAGAGGAGGTATGGAGGTCACTGCAGTGTGGGGAGGATAAAAGGGGCGCACCAACAGCACACAGGAGATGGAGAGAAGAGGGAGAACGTAGCAAGCTAGCGAAAGGAAACTGCCTGGCTTAAGAAACAGTGGAAGAAAGTAGGACAAAGTATGGCGGGCTAATGGAGTGTGAGTGGAGGTGGGTGGGAGAAAGGAAAAAGCAGAGAAATTAAGGATCCCAAGGGAGGACAGAAGGAGGTTGGTTGCATGCTTAATGATATCACTTCCGGACAACAGCAGACACCAAAAATCCTATTTGTCCTGCTGTATGAAATTAGTTTGACACCCTGCCTTAAGTTAAAGCAAAAGGCATATCTATAGACCTAAACTGGGCTGCATTTGTTTTTCACCTTCCAGCGCTGAGCTGTGTTTTTTTTCCTCCCTCCAGCATGCTCAGGTTTTTGTTTTTGTTTTTGCTCCTAGCACGCTCACCACGCTAGCAGTTTGAACTGCGAGCTCGAAGCTAGAAAACATGGCGGCCCCATGGACCAATAGGAAGGCTGCTTGGCTGCAAAGGAGCTTGGGAGGTGTTCTGCTTCCTTTTTCATGAGGCCCTCTTGAGGAAGGAAGTGGAATGTCTCCAGCCCTAGAGGGCCCTCCTGAAGAAGGAAGGAGTGCAGAGTGCCTCATAGAGGGAGCCCTGTCAATTACTGTAACCAAGGAAGCAGAGGAAGTCAGAGGGATTCTTAAAAGCTGTGTTATGTGGATAACCGGAAATCCCCTTTCCTCAGGCCTTTTCCTCATGCCTGCTAACACAGCTTTTACTGTATCATTATATATAATGTACACATACAGTAATGCTTGTTGGCTAGAATAGCTGTCAATAACACCAGGACAAAGAGCACTGTAACGAATCAGTGCAAAAAGAAGCAGCGCTATTTATAGGAGGTATTACTGTTTAAAGCAGCTAGTTATTCTATTCCCCATGCCATGCAGGCCATCGGCATCTTACTTAAATGGTTCTGCTGCTGAAGTCAGTATAGTTGACTTCCTTGCTGTCATGAGGTAAAGGAAGAGTCACAGTTTGCAGGGCTGTGTCCTCAGATAGAGAGCTGCTTCTGTTACTCTGTGGTATACGATGGTTTCTCTATTCCTGAGGGGAAGTGACTTAATCAAGGAAGGAAAGACAAAAAAACCCAACCAGGCACAGTTTAAGGGTTGCTTACCAGCTCTCTGCGTTAGCAGAAACTAAAAGGCAGACATTGAATCAGTGAAGTTTCTCCTGACAAAGAAATGCAATGATAGAGAAAGCTTAATCGGTTGAATTTCTGCCTGTCAGGCAGCTGACAAAGGCTCAGGGGTTTGGCCTCTGCCAAAAAGAGATGGCAACAAGCAGACTAGTACAGAATATAACCTGTCCTTCTCAGAGCTTACACATATGTTACAGCCATACTGCAAGGAAGCAGGAACCCTCCAACAAAATCTGTCCTATTTAATATGCGTAAAAAGAACAACAACCAGAAACTACATGCCTTGCAATTTGACATAATTTACATTCTCTAAAAGAGAACATGTTTTCATGTATTGGTTTATATCGTGAAATCTTCCCTTTTTATCCAAAAGGGATTTACTGACACAAATACTGTCACAATCTGTGCATAAAATAGCACCAGTTTATTGATCACATGGCATCTTTATTAACTCAGGCTACAATCCTATTCACACTTTCCTGGGAAAGTGTCCTACTTAAGGATCCGCCGCTGGATCCTGATCTTGGCTGCGGGCAGCCTGCAGCAGGCAGCCCACAACGGAAAGTCTACACAGGGAAGGGGGCGCTCGTCCCCTTCCTCGAGTGTAACGGCGGCTGGGGCTGGTAGGCCTCCTTGGATTTCCGCCAGCTATTTTGCTGGCGGAAGTTGGAGGAGGCCGTGTAATGGCCCAGCCGCCCTGCGGAGACCAGCAAGGACCGCTGACCAACCCACCCGACCGCTGGATCCACACTTACCTGGGTCCGGCGGCAGGCCGAGGGCTTGGCGGCAGAGCTGCTTGAAAGTAGTCCGCAAACGTGCTTTACAGCACGTTTGCGACTACGGCGGGCGGCAGAACGCTAGGTCTGCCGCCTGCAAGTTACATAGGATTGCGCCAACAGTCCCACTGAATGCAACAGGATTTACTTCTGAGTAGACATGGTTAGGATTGCACTGTAAATGTTGTGCTCTTTCTTCCTCATGCAACAAACATTAGTCATTTGGCAAGTTATGACCCTCTAGGATTTATTTATGCTTTGAATTGCAACATCACAAGACAAAAACTTTTTTTTTTTTAACGTTACAAGGTTAACGAAGGAAAGCAAGGATTCTACAGAAGCAGAATCAAGTTACAATCCCTTCCAGCTGAATTCCCCAGGTTAAGTTCCCCCATTGGGCCCTCATTCAACTCGATATGTTTCTGATGGTTCCAGGGTGAAGGAGATCTGGTTTGACGCCATGAGGAAGGTTCTAAGAAAGCACGTTTCTGTGAGAGGAACAGCCCAAGAGCAAGGGCAGCCTGTTGTACGTTGTACAATGCTCTGTTTGTTTTGGCAGCCTTTTCTGTGTAGGGCTGACTCTGGGCAGGGTTTTCACAGCCTTGATTCTAGCAACCGCAATCAACCTGTTACCAAGTTCACCTTTCTGCTGACGTGGTTTCTTGGCTGGCAGGCCGCGTGACTTGTTCTGCCTCTCTCCACCGGAGGAAAGGTTTCTTCCCACCTGCAGAATAATTCAGTCAGCTCACTAACTGAAAGGAGCAGAGAAGCATAACTGGAGAGAGTTTGCTCAAAGTGCATTATCATCTACTATTATCCCTACTAGGAAAAGAAAATACTAAAATGCTATAATGTTCCTGTGTTGCTTTTTTTTCCTTCACTCCTTATCCAGACTATTAATTTTATTCACAAGTCTCCATTAAACCAGCTGATCGGCGTAGAATGAAAACACACTGATATGCAAGCCAGTTAGTTATTACAACAACTGGATTTTAGCCAATTGATTTCTGACTTTCCAATCCCAGCTGGTTTCCTTTCACCTAGGATTGACAGAAGAATATAAAGATAAAATTAGTACATCAAAACAGGTGACGAGAGGCATGACAAGAGCATTTTTCTTTTTCTTTTTAAGGTTCACACTGCAAAATCACAACAACCTGGTTTGGTATCCAGAAACGTAGACCGGAGTTGTGATTCACGAAGCCAGTTAAGACAGAGCATTGTTGCATGTTGTTCCTATGCACTTAGGAGCATAGACCACAAAACGCATTGGATCAAAATACTGCAACTTTGTGTTTGTGAATCACACTGTACAGGCTAATTAAAAGGATAGTCTCCAGATTATCTAGAGATTTCAGTGTTTGATCATGTGCAGCTGATCCAATGCATGTTTACTCAGAAGAAAGTCCCCCTGATTCCATGAGGCTTATTAAGTGCACAGAATTTCAGCCTTATTGTAATTTACCTAAAAGTGCTGAACAACTTTTAGGCAATTCTGTGCACACAAATCAGTCCACTATTTGAAGATCTTCTGAAATGTCCCCCTCAACTTGTCCTTGTAGAATGCTCTTGTGCTCCTATTCCCTCATCCCAATGTCCCAGATGAATCCTTGCCTACCTTCCATGAATGTCTTTTGTCATGATGTACCAATCTATCTACTTCAGTGCTGACTGTAGGTATCATCATGCTGATCAGTATTGCTTTCATAACCAAAAGTTATGAAAACATGGAGCGGATTTGAAAATCTCTGATTATGAAGGAAACGGATTAGTTTTAACTATAGTTAGCACCAATGCATAGCACCAGTCCATCCATTATGTTGACTGAAATGAATGGCAGCAGATTGACAGGAGGTGTCTACTTCCATCACTTGCCTCCAGAACTCCTCCTCCTCATTCCATTCCCTGGGGCGAGGGGTGGGCAGCTTGGGCACAGGAGGGGGTGGGTTCAGTGGAATCCCTTCCCAGGCCTGATCAGCCTGCACGGAGCAACGTGGACTTGCAGTTGAGCTGGCACAGGTCTGAGTTGCCCCATAGCAGTTGCTGGGGCTTACCCCAGGGCAAAGGGACAAATGTCCCCTTAGCCCAGTGGTTCCCAAACTGGGAGGCGTGGCTCCCAGGGGAGTCATGGAAACCAACCAGAGAAGCCACCGAGTGCCACGGAATCCTCTCGGAAAACAGTGCAATGCTAAGTGGTAGGCATCAACATAATTTAATGGGGAGCCATGGCCAATGGTTGCCAATGGTCAAGGGAGCCGCAGGTCAAAAAAGTTTGGGAAACACTGTCTTAGCCCAAGGAGACTTCCAGCAGCCAAAAATCCCCCATGGGATGCAGTGGAAGCTGTGCCAGTGCCGCTGCATCGCCACACATTTGGGTAGGATTGGGCTGTTAGCTGCCATAATGACACATGTGAAATAGCAAGTTTATACTATCTTCACAAGGGTGAAGTCACAAAGGGATGTTTGAGTTGAGTTCCACAAAGGGAACTGCCCCGAAATAAAGTACTTTTTACAGCCCAATCCTGCCTAAGATGTGGTGGCCAGCCTAAAGGGCCGGCCGCTGCATCCTATGCTCCAGCTCTGGAGCTGGTGTGCATCCAGGGAGGCCATATAAGGCCAACCTCAGCTGGGCTGGGGCATAGGATATCAGCGCAACTCAGCACCGATATCTCCGCCCCCTCCGAGCCTAGGCCAGCCAATGGCCCCCTCTCTTGCCGCCCCTGCCTGCCCTCTCCCTGCCCCTGCACCAACTGACTTACCTGTGGTGGCCAGCGCATGTCCAGTTAGGTAACGCAGCAAGCGGTGCCAGCCTCTGCACCGGCGCCGCTTACTCGCAAGGAGCAGTAAATGTGCTTTACGGCACGTTTGCGACTCCTTAGGCTGATGGAGTGTGCGCTTTGCCGGCCTTTTTGTACACAGGATTGCGCTGTTAGTCTTGAAAACTTCAGCCTCCCAATGTAAAAAAAATAACCCTAAATACTTTAATGATTAAAAGAAGAAGAACAAGAATTGTAACTACTTTGGGTAACTCTTCTTTTGAAACAAAGTTCGCAAGCTACTTCTTGGGAGGGGGACCACAGGACATTAACCCTTAAAAATAAATAAAAAATGCTGATCAGAAAGTTAATCTTTGCTTTAGGGCCCCATGAGTACAGTACTTGTTTTTAACTGGAACTTCTGAGGAGCAGAAATCCGACAGCAAAAAAACACTACATTTGCAGTCAAATCCTATCCCTTGCCAGTACATAGCACATGTTGCATGCTATGGGGGGGGGGGGGCGCAATCAGATGCCCAGGAGGAGGTAAGTAAAAATATATTTTACTTACCAGTACCTCCCAATAGGTCACCTGGTCACCAATGGGTCTCAGACATATACCAGCTAATTTCCTGGCATAAGTCCAAGGAGAGGAAGGGTGTGTGTCTGGCTCGGGAAAGAAGGATGGGACCTAATGTGTGCGATTCTGTGGCCAAGATCCACTTCCTCCCACCCCCAAACTGCCCCCCAGTTCGGCTCACTCCCTGCCCCAATCCTCCTCCAAACTGCCCCATCCACCACCTTACCTGCACCAGTGGAGTGTCCAGGTGCTTCTGGTAGGACTGGGCCAGTAAAGAACTGCCTGATATAGAACAAGAGGAACCAAATTCAGAGGTGCCATGGAGAAAAGGCAAAAGACAGGGGAGCATTCCAAAATCCCAGGATCCAATATTTAGCTTTTGCCAATAGCAAGATGTTACAATTTTGGTGCTGATTAAGGTGATCTGGCTTATTTATCTGTACAGTATACGCAGAAAGCCTGGGAGTATCTGTACCAGGTTTGCAGTGGCTTCCTAACTCACAACAAAGTGAACACTTAATACATTGACATGGTCAATATTTTTCCACTACTGGGATATTAGAGTACAGTACTCCCCCCATATCCGCTGGGGATATGTTCCAGGCCCCTCTGTATCCACAATCTGTGGATACGGGGGCCCACCTATACTCCAAAAGCAGCCCCAACTAATAACATACTCTGCCATGCAGTGCTGTTCCACAATCTACATTAATTTCAATGAGCCAAGTATCCATTTTAATTGTTATACACAGAAAACATGGTGTACACTCACCCCCTAGTGGTCACACATGATTAGAACATGTGTTCTATACTGCAGAACAGAGCTGTTATCAACAATGTACAAATCTTTAAACTAATTACGTATTGTGTTACTGAAACAAGCCAAGTGTTTTCAAATGGCATGACATCCATTGGCTGAGTAAGAAAACACTTTGCTGCTTCTCTGTTTTCTTTGTGACATAAATGCTTAAAGTTTAGGAAACGTTCACCAGTTATAGTCATTATCAGCAGAAAAATAATGTACTGTATATCCCAATCAACCGTATATAGTACATGTTTTTCGGAGGAGAGATAATTAACTGTCCACAATCAACAGAAACAGTCAATTAGTCAATATTTACTGCATCCCATTCTCACAGTGAAGCCTCTGGAGCTCTGGATAGAGGAGCAGGTGTGGTGGCCTGGAACTGTCACTTGTTATGGGAACTGAATAGTTTGCAGTGCAGATTCTGTGAGGGATGGGATTAAAATGTCAAACAGGGGCAGGGTGAGGATTTGGAAGAATTTCTGGGATATAGGGAAGCCAAGAGACAGAGAGCCCAGAAGAAGGAAGGACACAGAATGGACTAAGAAGACAGAAAACAAGGATAGCTGGAGAATGAGGCTTGATGAAAGAAAGGGCAAGAGAGGTAAGGAACTGAGGCTGCAATCCTATACACACTTTCTTGGGAGCAAGTCCCACTGAGCACAATGGAACTTACTTCTGAGTGCTGTAAGGCAAGAAGGGATTATGGCCAGCACCGTGCTGAGTTTTATTAATAGCTGGCTATTGGTCAAAATCATCCACCTGACCATGGCCAAGGGAAGGATCAAAGGGCTGACTCCAAGTTTGCTGTCTTTCTTTATTAGTCAACCAGAGTAGTATAATAATAGAGGCAGGTAGGTGTCCATAAAATGAGCTGGATAGTCTGTATCTGGGCTCATTTTTATTCCAGCTCAGATAAAGGTGGCCTGTCCATTGCTAACTGTCCCTTCAGCGCCTCCTGGAGGTGAACAAGAGAACTGCAACAAAGTGTTCCTCTAAATGGGGAAACAGTTGAAGAAGTTGCATCAGGATTTGTTATTTTGTTTTACCTCTAACTCTAAGACCTGTTTGTGTCTGTTTTTAGTCCATTTGCCTTTTCTCCATTCCCCTTTTGGTTTTTGCCTTAAAAAAACCCTCTAGTTATTATTACAAGACTTGTCCGTTTCTTTCTGTTTGGAGTAAAGTGATACCCCCCTCACTTCTGACAGTCATTCAGGGCTAATGCTATCCAGGACAAGCATGTGAGCTAAGGAATTGGTGTTTGCCTGGTCAGTTGACTCCCCAGATAATTCTTGTACTCCCCAGCTTCCGTGCTGAGGGAACCTCAGCCTTCTGGGATTAATCAGTTGGGGGTGAGAAAGGGTATCCCAGCTTTACCCCAGTTTTTAAGTCATCTCCCTTCTAGTGGCAGTGAATCTACCTGGTTTATGTTTTAATAGGTGCTGCCCAAGGGTGTGTAGGACAGTCAGGTTCATGGGCTGTGTGCCTTGCTTCTTCCTAGAATCAGCGAGGATCACGTGGTCTCCTTCGGATTACCACAATAAGTTTAGAGAGAAAAATTATGAACCTCAGCACCAATGATGCATAGTTTGTGACCATTCTTATGGAAAAGCTTAAATGTAAGAGATTACAGCAACAACTCGCAACAGTAGCTATTGGCGAAAAACCGGGCTTCCTGATGATGCTGAGTTACCGGTAATTAATACAGGGCCAGGGTAGCTAATTTTACTGAGGGAGACCAGAGTAACACCAGTACTGATTTGAACAAATTAAATTAATTTCATAATCTGATTTGACATGGATAAATGGAAAATGTTTTAAATGAAGTATTTTATCACTACTATGTAAATGAGTAATTTATATAAGTGGTTTTGATTTATGGTATGTAAATAAATATATGATAACATGAATACACTGTATATTGGATTGATAAAATATTTTGTAACATTATGTGCGTGCGTGTATACAACAATAACCCAACACACATTTTGGTGCCTTAAAAGTTAGACCTTGGCAGAGGTGTTGCTACGGGGGGGCAGGAGGGTCTACTGCCCCCAGGGGCATGACCGGAGGGGTTGTTAAAGCCCCCATATCAGCGGCGGCACATTTTTTTGCACTGCTTAATAAGACAATGGAGGCCGCAGAATGTTCCTGGAAGGCGGGCGGCGGGGAGAAATGTCGGCCCCCACCCCCCCCGCCTGCCTTCCAGGAGCGGTTTGCGCCACGTGACGTCACTCGGGGGTAGGGCGATTGATGCCTCGCCCCCCGAGTGATGTTACGGGGGTGTCACAGGGGGTGCCCCCCACAGGTGTAGCTACGCCTCTGGACCTTGGATATATTAAGGGAGCTGATTCCAAAATGGCATTAGTTTTGCCCTATCAGCTCTAGTTTTGGAGATATAGCATAGCCACCTTATATGCTGATTCAAGCAGATTCCTCATGAGGAAGCCGGCGCCATGGTCAAAACTAGAGCTGATAGGGAAAAACAGATGCAATTTTTTGAGTCAGTGCCCCAAATATACCCAAGAATAGGCCTAACTTCCAAAGCACCAGGAAAAAAAAATGGTGGGCTGTGTAATTAGTAAAAATACAATCTTCCTCCTGGGTAAGGTTTCTTATGTCATGAGAAACCACTGTTAAGCCCAAACAAATCTGCTACATTCTAATTCAACAGGTGCATAATGGAGTCTCTCTTTTAAGTTATTTTGGGCTCAATCCTATGCCTTGCCACCAGCACCAATGCAGCCACACCAAAAAGTTGCACACTGCATCCTATGGTGGGGAGGCAATGACGTGAAGGCCAATACATGGTAAGTAAAAATGTGTCTTACCTCTGCATAAGCCTTTGGGCCGCCAGTGAGTCTCCTTAGACATACACCACCTATTTTGGTGGCGTATGTCCAGGGAGGGAAAAGGAGCTAGGAGGTTTTCGAAAGAGTGGATAAAATCCGGTATGCACCATTGCCGCCAGATCCACCCCTCACTCCTCTTTCCTTCCCCCAGTCCCTCCCCTGGAAAGCCTGGTTCTTCCTCCTCCCCGCCCATGATCCACCCCCCCCCCCACCAGCTTACCTGTTCTAGAGCAGGCTGCCAGCTGCGGCTGTGGGCTGCCACTGCTGTTTACGGTGGCGGCTCCAAAATGGCCTCCGGTAGCACTTTGTGCACGCTGTCATATTGCCTGTAATGACAGTGGAACTCTGACAGTGTAACTAGCCCAATTGAGATGTTTTTTTGTAGAGTAGAGACGTTCAGGTCAGGAGCAGAGTGTCTTGGGAAAATGAAATGTTCCAAATGAAATGTGAATTATTGGCAAAATAAGAATCCAGATTTCTCAAGTATATAGCCTACGTCAAAACAGAATAACAGTACTTACTCTATGTTTCTTGTAAAATTTATATTCAAATAAAAAAAGATATAAAAGTAAACATTCTTGCGGGTTAGCAGTGATAGCCTTACAGGGCAAGCATATGCATGTCTACTCAGAAGTAAGTCCCATTGTGTTTGATGGTGCTTACTCCCAGGAAAGTGTATATAGGATTGCAGCCTCAGACAATCTGCAGGAGTACATGAAGAAACACTCAGTTACAAGTAGGACTTGGCACAGGGTTTGTGCAGAAATGCAACTGCCCAGAATTTCGCCTCCACTGGGTTGTTTTAATAGGCAGACATGAAGCTGGGCTTAACTCGGTCTAAATGAAGATGGACAACCAATCAGACTAGCTTAAAACATTAAAAGTTATGACTCAATACGCAATGAAAGTATAAATCAATAGTGTGCCTGTGTACCTTGGACTGGGAGCAAGAGCTGAAGGTGATCCAGTGTTAGCAGCCTCTGTGGTAATTCTGGTGGGATTCAGCAATCACTTTGTCACGTGGCTTACAAGAAGAGATGATTTAACCGGGGAGGTAAAACAGAAAAGTTTGCATAGGGGGACGGAGGGCACATATGAATTGAGTTGAAAGTGTCAGAAATCTTCAACCTTGCTTTTGTGGTTGCCAGGTCAGCAGCAGGGCTGTGCAGGGTCAACAACATATCACTGCCTTCTTGTCTAGGGTTTTTCCAACATAGTCTGCTCATGCAGTAACTATCCCAAAGCGACTTTTGTTTCAAATTTGCTACTGAGGAGCTTCATCAGCCCTCAGAGACTTGCACCCAGGTTGTAGTCCTCTCCCAGACTCTGTCCCTTTGATTCCCCTTTTTCAACCTCTCACCTCTTGATTACCTCCTTTTTTAACTTCTCCTTCCTTCTTGAAGGGTCCCCCCATTCTCCCTTTCCATGTGAGACACACAGGTCACAGTACAGCCTTTTGGGAAATGTAGTCCCTAGACTCAACATTGCACAGGGTGGGAAGTCTATTTCTAAAGGGTTGGCTTCCCCATGACCATCAGGGAGCAAAGTGGACTATGGCATCCACACAGCAATGGTGCACTTTGCTGATAATTCAGAAACAGGAGAAGAGCACAGATTGTCAGAGTACGTCCTTGGGCTACTTGCTTGTCTTAAAGGCTATCCAAATTTAGCACTGTTATCAGAAAGAAAAAATATGAAATAACTTCCTTTTAGGTATGCAATAAACAAAGCATCCCAGAATCATAAATTGAGTAAAGTCACACCAACATGCTTGAACTTCAAGTTGCAAAATATTAGAAGCCACCCACCTCCAAACCCTCAGTCCGCAATAATTTTATGACACAGAGCCTTTTCAGTTCGTGTTTAACATTGTGTCTCCACAACCACAGCTCCCAGAAACTGAAGCAAAAACTTCTCATCCTAATTTGCAAATTAACTTTCTAGTCAGTAGGGGGAACAATCTCTACTCCTGCCACCACTAACATTTGTGGAGGCCCGATAGGCTTTATTTTTCTGCCACTGACTTTAAAGCATCTGTGATTCAGCTGTGATATGCCTATTGCAAGGGTCATATCCCTCCATGGGTGTAAGCAGTGGCCATTTCATGACCCCTTGTCATCGATACACTCGCACTCAATGTGGTCCTTTTTCTGTATGCTACTTTAACATTAGACCTTGGTCCTTGAGGCTTGCATTATTCATAGGAATCCTGATACGGTCGGTTACATCGTTAATTATTCTGCACAAAAGGCAAAACCTGTCATTAAGAATTCTATGTATCATTTACGTGATCATCCAGATCACCTTCCTCCAATGAGTTTTTGGGGTGCATGACAGGGGGAGGAATGACAATTGCAGAGGCATGGCTTTGGCTTCTGCTTAGATTCCAATTTCCACAGCATCTTAAATTACAGTTTCACCAGAATGGCCCCCATAATCTACAACAATTATGAAAATGGGTTTTGTTTCATGACCTCTTGACTGGGATCTCTTTGCAGTGTCACCCTGCATTTGTTGCTCTAGAATATCAGTTTGCCAAAACTACAAAAGGCAATTCACTTGGCTCAAGAGCACACTTAAGCGTATCCATTTCTAACTTGGGCCAATACGCACTTGGAGCATGGTACATTGAAGTCAGCATCCAATTAATGTCATAACAATATGACTATAACAAGCAGACACCACAGTCTCTAGCTTTTGCCCTAGGCAGATTACACAGGGCAGAGAGAGGCATCCAGATTAAATGCATATTATAGATTCCTCATGCCACAAGTGTGATAAATATCCAGCCGTTCTCAAACTGGTAGGTTGCGACCCACCACACCAACCAGAAGGAGTCGCTACCCCTTTAAGGGGCATGGCGATGTGTGCTGGCGGTGACAGCAATCCTGGGATCGTGCCACTGCCAGGAGAAAAAGGGGTTCTGGATTCACTGGGGGTCACGCCGGCCCTTCGTAGGGTGCAGGGGGCATGGCCCCCTCTGTGACCATCTCTGAGCCTCAGATCAGCTCCCTGAAGCGATCGAGACCCACTTCTGGTTTTCAGCAAAACCCAGAAGTAAACTGGAAGTGGGTCTCGATTGCTTCAGGGAGCGAGCTGAGACTCAGAGAGGCGGGAGGCCTGCAGAGGTGAATCTAGAAACCCCTTTTTTCTTCCGGCAGTGGTGCAATCCCAGGAGTGCTGTCACCATCGTTCCCCCCCCCGCAACGACTTACAGCGTTCCCTACTCCCTAGTAAAAGTTTGAGAACCGCTGATATATGCTAATAGCAAGGGGAAGAGATGGTCCCAGCCTATCCTAAGTTGACGTACAGCCCAACCCTATGCATGTCTACACAGAAGTAAGTCCCATTATAATCAAGGGGGCTTACTCCCAGGTAAGTGTGCAGACTTATGCGCACATTGCTACGACCATCTTTTAGAGCGAAAGGAAGAGAGATGAAATAAAAAAAGACAGAGTTGGAGAGGTGGAGAGGACAGAAGAACTGAGAAGCAAAAGGGGAAAGGAGAAAGAGCTGGTCAAATCTAGCTGGACAAAAATTAGAAATCTGTTCCATATTGTAGATTGAGTTTAAAAGTGGGTCTTCAGTCTGGAAAGATTCAAGGAGTCTGTTTCAAAACACATTGCTCTTTTGTTACGTTTACTTCTACTTTAGAAACCTTAACTGTGCGGAAGTATCAAGGAAGGCAGATATTATCCCAGAGATGCTATCAATAGAAGCATCTGTCATGAGTATCACTTACAAGTAGATGATCAGAATGTGGGGTATGATAATATACTGTTGTACATGGTAGAGTGATTGGACATGGCCTCTATTTTAAATCCCATTGCCACGTGGTGGCATTTGGATCTCCAGTCATGTCTCCCACCACCACTAGCCTTTTTCAGCACCAGCGTTCACAAGGTTTATGTGGTAATGGTCAAACAGGTTCTAGTTTGGACATTGCCACAGCTCAGAGATGTGGCTTATCCAATCATATCTTTTTCCAAATCAGAGCCAGCTTCAGAGGGGTCCTCAGCAAAGCACCCTCTGTGGGCTCCTTCCTACCTGGATGGGCTGCAAGAGAATCACTGCAATAACACCATACAAAGGCTATGGTACAGGGAGAGATCAGCAGTGGGCCTGGGCAGCCGTATAATGATGCTGGCCTCAGACATTGGCCCTGTTCCAACTATCAATGAACTCGTTTATACAATTCTCAGTTAAGCAACATTTTTGCCCTCTGATCTGTTGGGTCTATTCAGGAAAGATTATCTCAAGTGCATACAGACATATACAAAAACAGAACCAACACAATGTTTTGCCCCATGGGGTAAGCCCAGCCAGCCCCCTCCATCGTTAGTCTTCAACATCTGTACTTGCCTCTGCACCAAACACTGATTTCCTCTCCAGTTTGGTCCTCCCTGCCCCTCCCATGCTTTTGGTGGATTCCCTGAAAGAGGTGTTGCTCCACCCCCACGTGGGGGGGGGCGCCGACGCGATGCCGCCCACGTCGTGACGTCAGCACATGGCTCCAATCACACACACACACACACACACACACACCGCCGTTTGGCTCCCTTTTTGAAGACAAACGGAGCTAGGGCGGGCCAAAAGGGAGCCGCGCTGACGAAGAAGTGGCGAAAACCAGGTAAGCGCCCCGTGACATTCTGCCCCCTCCCCCAGAAATTCTGCCCCCCCTAAAGCCGCACCTGGTGCCCAGGGCACCAGGGCCCCCACGTTACAACGCTTCTGTTGTCTGACTTGCTTGTTTATTTGCTTAAAAGCATTATCATTTAAACGATTATATATATATATATATATATATATATATATATATATATATATATATATATATATATATATATATATATATATATATATATATATATATAAATAAATCTAAAACTTTTATGGCCAGCAACAATATAGCACAAACGTAGCATCTCTTCAGGATTAAAAGCCATACAAAAGTATACAATGAAAACAATTTACTGTTACAACAGTGCAAGAGTTACACAGGACTGGGCTATAACACTCTATCCTCTACACACCACTGGCTTTCCTGGAGATTTCTATAGTCTGCCCCCCCCCCCTTCGCAGACTATTTCCATCACTTAGGAAAATGATCACTTAGGATTTCCATCACGGTAGGAAAACTAAACAAATACATTTCACTTTTGTAGTCCTTTACTTGGGAATAAACTGAGCTGTTCTTATGTTCAAGTCAAAGTTGCTTTGAATCACAAACTTAAATCCTAAATATACATGTTCTGTCCACAGTGGTAAACATGGAGAAGATTGGATTGAAGTTCTCAGAAAAACATAATTCAATCCTCTTTCATCACTGAGCTAAGGGTTTTGGTAAAGCGTTTTGGGAGTGACTGAGGAATATGTAATCCAGCTGCAGCTCTGACTATATTCCTGATTAAAGTGCTTTGCCAATAATCAAAATGCTCATGAAAAAGACCATCATAAAAAAAATCCACATGAAGAATCTGTCCATCACTTTTGCTACCTTTTTCCACTCCACCCCTTTCGCGTGATTTGCTTTGTGGCGTCTCACACAACTAGCAATATATTCAATATTCTTGATCAGGATTCTGTAACAGGAGCAGCAGCTAACAACGTCGCTTGCATTTTCACACTGGACTCCATATCCATCACTCATGTCTCCAGGCAGCTTCCTCTGGAGGTCACTGTCATTGCTTCTCATCTTAACAAGTGGCCTCCTTGCTCCTTCAAATTTGTCTCGCTCTTTGGGACACTTATCAATTTGTTTCAACTTCGGGTGTTGCTCTTTCACTCGTTGTGAACTCGTGCAGCTTTCACCAACGTCATAAACAAAGAAGATCTTGGACATGTAGTCCAAAATGACCACCCTTGCCCAGTGTGGAACAGGCTTGGCTCCTGAGCCACAGTAATGGATATTCATTATAATGATTGTCAGTGCAGTAGAGGCTGTGATCATTGTCATGGTAGCAATGTAATATTTACCTACAATGCAAAAATATATATATTTTAAAAAAAAGAACACTTGAATTAAACACAACAAAAATCAAAAATCACATCACAACAATGGTAAGCCAAAATTGCCATGATGATTACAGCTACTTGGGTATTTCAGGTGTTCAATGGCTAGCACTGAACTTGATTGTCATTATCATTGAAATCTACTGGACATTGATTCCGACTCAGTATTTTATCTCCATTGGTAAAGAGATTCTGTTTCAAAAGACAATTTTTTCTTTTAATCCAATGGAATTTGTCAGTTTGTGAAATTGACAGTCTATTGCACAGCCTAAAAACAGAAGAACTGTCTTGTGGGATTAGGTCAAACAGTCCGCTCTTCCAGCATTCTGTCTCTAGAAGCAGGCAGGTCTCAGGAGTGTCTGTGCAGCATTGCTTGGGTACCGGGCAACTGGTGTGCATGAGTCGCTCAGTTGTGGCAGCATCTCTGCACCATCACTTGGTCACCAGGTAACTGTTGTGCATGTTCTACTTGGTCACGGAATTGTTGTGGTGCTGCCACTGCGGCTGGCAATGGCATCGTGGTTGTTGGGGGACACTGGCGGTGTTGCTGGCCTGGCTGTGCCAACAGGACATGGTTCAGGCTACATTGTCTCCCGCCGACCCCCCCCCCCCTTGCTGGGGAAGGTTAGGATATGATAGACAGCGCGCCGGTGTCCATGCAACATTGGCGCAGCATTCTAATAGGATTGGGCCTTAAATTCTGCAGCAATATATCCAATATGAGAAAAGCACATTGCATTTGTAAGTGTCCAAAATACTGCAGTCATTCAAGAACCTAAGGTTTGGACTTCTTTTCTGTATCTCCTTTTAGGGTCACATTAAAAGTTCCTAACATACTGGCTCAAACTGCCAAGCTTTGAGTGGGAATAAAGTAGCTGACTTCAATAATGCTCTGTTCTAAAGTGCTGACTTTTTTCTTAGCAGGCAGCATCAGCAACAGCCTTCCTTCTGGTCAGATGGGTTCAACAACACAACTGCTATTTGGAAAACAATGTATAAAAGTACAAGTACTTACCAATCAAGGGGACATTTTCAGAAGGAGGCATGCTCTCTGCGACCATTAGCTGAAACACAGTAAGAGCAAGCAGAACAGTAACTCCTAGTGACACTTTTTCTCCAGAGTCTGCCGGGAGGTAGAATCCCAGTGGAGCCAGAAAAGATATCAACAGACAGGGAAGCAGCAGGTTAAATATATAGAAAGATGACTTCCTTTTCAAAATAAGGGTGAATGTAACATCTGGATAAGGGTCTGAGCAGCAGCCATAGGTTATCACATTCCTGACAGCTGGCATGCCATGAAGCTCCCATTCCACATCTTCTATAAAGTCTGAGAGGTCACCGCTATCTAAAGCATTGAATATGTCTACCTGATTACCATTGTAGGTCCAAGAACCAAAAGTAAGATTGCACTGCTGGCTGTCGAAGGGGAAGTAAGAGACATCCACCACGCATGAGCTTTTTGTTATAGCCGGAGCATCCCAAGTGATTTTCCCATCATACCTCAATACAATGTTAGTGTTCACTGGCTCAGAAAAATCATCATCGGCCCTAAAAACACACACACAAAACATAAGTTGCTGCATCATAGAAACTAAAGGCAGCCCCACATGAGGCTTAAAGCAGTTCTTGCTTCAATGGAGTTTGTGATGGCCGGGAAGGGGTAGATTGAGGCCAGGAAGGGGGCAGTATTGGCTGCAGCGCTGCCGCCAATATCCTATCCCTAGCCTTGATCCCCCAACCCGGGTCTACACAGATCCAAGTAGACCCAGAAGGCCAGCACGAGCTTACCCTGGGGCAAGGGAACATATATTCCCTTACCTCAAGGAGGCCTCCAGGGCCCCAAACTCCCCAATGGGACTCAGCTGCATCATCACCACGCAGGGAGGAGGATTGGGTTGTTAGCCACCTCTGATACGTTAATATTTTTTGGTCATGTGGAATAGAAAGTCTGCTATAGACATTTGTAATGTGAATGAATATTCTGACCAACGTAGATTTTACGCTGTCATTACAAACCTAACTGCAGCAAAAGCCATTTTAAGTGACGTGTGGGAATTCCCTTAGGCTTCCAAATATGTGTCAAAATAAACACATTCAATTTCAACACATGATGTTGTACACAATTTCTCCCCTTCCAAAATAAAGTGCCACACGTGATACAGCTCAGAAGGTGCCCATTCCAAGGGATTTATAGAACGTGGGATGTGTAATGAAATAGGATGTTCTGACAAAAGGAAAGGAAACAGAAGACTGGGACAACTGAAGTGTTTATAATTCAGCCCAATGTTGGAAGGGTTGCAAAATGGCCAGAGCTATCCTGCCTGCCCTAAGCTCATAGGTCTATTTGAGGCTGGCATTGGGAAGGGTCAATTGCAAAACAGTAGAAGTGGGCGAGGGGAGGGGGTGCTTACCCAGAAAAATCACGGAGGAGGAAAGGTTACCTTCCCACCACCTGTTGCAGCTAGTGTTTCAGTCCACTACTTCTCCCCTGCAAATTTCCCCCTCTTAATGCTGCTTTGCAATAGAGTAACAGCAGCCAGGTACAGTATTTAAGAATGCAAGTTGGCTGGTAATATGGAATTCCATAAGAACATAAGAAGAGCCCTGCTGGATCAGGCCAAAGGCCCATCTAGTCCAGCTTCCTGTATCACACAGTTGCTCCACCAGATGCCTCAGGGAGCACACAGCCAACAAGATAACCTGTTTCCTGTTGTCACTCCCTTGCACCTGGCACAGAGAAAACCTAGTTCTAAAGCCAGGAGGTTGCTTATGGCTTGTAACCTGTGATGGTCTTTTCCTCCATGAATCTGTCCAAACCCCTTTTAAAAGCATCTAGGCCAGGTGCCATCACCACATCCTGTGGCAAGGAGTTCCACAGATGAATTACACGCTGGGTAAAGAAATATTTTCTTTTGTACGTTCTAACTCTCCCTCCACTCAATTTTAGTGCATGTCCCCTGGTTCTGGTGTTGTGCGAGAGGGAGAAGAACTTCCCTCTATCCACTCTCTCCATCCCATGCATAATTTTATACGTCTCAATCATGTCCAAGCCCCAGACGCTGTAGCCTTTCCTCATAAGGGAGGTGCTCCAGCCCACGAATCATTCTGGTCGCTCTTTTCTGCACCTTTTCCAATTCAACTATATCCTTTTTGAGGTGTGGTGACCAGAACTGGACACAATACTCCAGATGTGGCCTTACCATCGATTTGTACAAGGGCATAATTATATTGGCCGTTTTATTCTCAATCCCTTTTTTAATGATCCCGAGCATGGAATTGGCCTTCTTCATAGCCGCCGCCAGTCCAAGCACTGGCCTTGCAGAAGCAGCTGAATAGCCCCAGCACTGTTTTGGCTCCTGAACACCTCTGGGACTATAGTTGAACTTCTGACAGCCAGAAAATACAATATTTTGTTTCTGTTTTCTCTAAGCCTGCAAAACAGCGGAGTCAGACATCTGACTATGGCAGCCGCAACTAGTGTGGAGGCGGGCAGGAGAGAGCTGGAGGTGGCATTAGCAATTCAGTGCCTAGAGAGCAGTACAGGGCTGGATTCCCATCTCAAGCATGGAGCAACTGCAGTCTGGGCTTCACAAATGCTTTTTTCAAGGAGGGCAGGTGCCAGAAGGACTTCAGTTACTGATAATTCATTCATACCCAGCTTAGAATGCAACATCTTTACATAGATTCCCCAACTGTAGCAGGGTAAAATCATCACATTCCCATTTTTATTTAAGAAAAAAAAAAGATAGTTACATGGTAACCAATCTGGATCTGGACTGCAGAATGGGGGGGGGGGGGAGAGAGAGGATTTAACCCTTTCCCCCACACTCCATTTCCCAATGAAAATCCTCCCCCAAAGGTGTTATTTGTCCTAGGAGGGAAGCTGCTTTGCACTCATATGGTTTTTCCTTTGGGGACAAAGAGCAACTTCATGTGGCAACTTTTGTTAGAAAACAGCGTGGGAGGGAAGAGTGAAAACACCACCTACCCAGTGCTGTAGTCTTGATCTGGACTGGGTCCCCCTGCAGCTGTGCTTTTTTCAAATACAGAAGCTAAAAACCAAAAGGCAGAACTGCAGTGGTACATTTCTTGTTGCATCTAGTTCGATGCTTAATGACTCTTTTTGAAATTCCATTAGGAATTTTTTTTTGTGCAATGGAGTTTGCTCTGCAATTTCAAGTGCTTCTGAATGCTATTGGCTGCCAGACCCATCCTTGAGTGACTTTTAATCTGGGTATGGCACTGCCCTGGCACTTGTGGTCTTTTGCTATTGTCCTTCCTCTGAAAATTATTTGAAGAACCTGGCCACAGTTTATCCATCCTCTTTCTACTGTTGTTGGCTCTGGTTAGGGATGGTTTGATTTCAAGGCTTTCATCAAATTCCATTTCCCTTCCTAATCAGCATGCATGCAAAGCTGCTGGGCAAATCACTTGGAGATTTGGTGTGTGGTGCTATTAGGATTGCTGCCCGACTATCCATAGACCTCCCTTTTCCCTAAAGCTCACCAAATTCCAAACTTGGACATTGTTGAGGGAGGCTGTTGCAAGGACACCTCACAGACGAACAAGTTTAACGTTTCTTGCTTACCCATTTCCAGGTAACTTTTTTTCAACCAGACTTACTTGTTATAAAGGACAATGTCTGGTCTCCATACAAGATTGCTAGGGATCCGGATAGAATCCAGCCCATCATATTCATCTTTGTCCCACTTTAGATAGGCATCGTACCAAGTCTGTCGAATCCATAAGTAGGCTGTCAAAATTTGGTTTCTCTCATCCTGCAATATGACAGTGGGTCTAAATATGTCTGTAATCAAGACACAGAGCATTTTTTAAAAACGTAGTACCGTAATTCTAAAAGCGAATATACAGTACTGGTCTGTGGCAACACTGAGCTGATTCACAGGGGGAAAAAAGCCTGAAATTGTTATCAGCTTCATAATACAATTATGGATTGTGTTTTATGCATTACATGATGCCAGATGGCAGTTTGCCACCATGCAAATTCATGGTGGAGAGCTACAGTCAGTCCTAATTCCTTCACGTGTCTACCCATATAAAACATGAATTTGCAAACACACATTTGTTGCATGGATGCATTATGCATATATATGCAGCATGGAGGAGCTATAGCTCAGTGGTAGAGCGCATGTTTTGCATGCAGAGGGTGCCCATTTAAATCGCTGGCATCTCCCGTTAAAAGGATCTCAGGTAGCAGGGCTTGGAATGTACACTGTCTGAGAACTTGGAGAACCAACGTAGTCAGACAGTTCTGAGCTAGATGGACTGACAGCCTGACCCAGGATAAGGGAACCTCCTGCATGAATGTAATTGCCACTAACTTGACCCATTCATTTCAACGGGATTTAGGCATGACTAAGCTCCAGACACGCAGAGTGGCATGAAAGCCGCTTCCCCAAGGTGTATTACAGTGAGTGTGAAAAGTCCAAGCTCAGGTGCAATCAGTGTGAAGGACCCATCCAGTCAGTCTCATGGATGTGGTTGGAATATTCATGTTCTCCCCCAGATTGCACCACAGGGAAGGGACACTGTCCTGTGGGTGTGAGTGAGGTCAACATGTTTAGAACCGATGTGCCAAAGAGCACAATCCTATGCATGTTTACTCAGAAGAAAGTCCTTTGTGTCGAATGGGGCCTACCCCCAGGAAAGTGTGTATCGGATTGCAGTCAAAGCCTGACACAATCAATCATATGACAAAAAGAAATTAACGCACTTATAATTCAACTAGCACTTCTCTGTGTAAGCAATAATTGTATACAGTGTTTAGGTCAGATATTGAGAAATTGGAAAATAGAACATATTACTGAAGTTATCACAGGAAAAGTATTATTATTATTATTATTATTAATATTGCCATGCCACCCTTCCTCCAAGGAGCTCAGGGCAGTGTGCAAAATGCATTCTGATATGTTAGTTGAAGTAAAACATGTAACCATTAGATATGAAAAAGAAATTTAAAGACAAAATTATTATATTTATGCAACTGAAAGTTAGCAAACCATATCTGGGGCTTGTCCATCTTTAGAATACGGGCCTCTTATACTTACCATATCTTTAATTTGGGAAAGTGTGATCTGAAGGGTGACATTCAGCACCATGTCTGTGTCTTCTACTGGTCTAAGAGCATTAGAATAGTCTTCAAAAAGTTCATTAAAGAGCATCTGGGCATATTTTCCTTGTGCTGCCTCAGCACCTGTATAAAGCAGAGCCGTTCCATTTTAACCTGCTTAAGAAACAGTATTCATTGTATACTTAAGCTGCAATCCTATACATAGTTTCCTCATAGTAAGCCCCATTGAAAACAACTGGACTTACTTCTGAGTAGCCATGCCTAAGATTGCATTGCTATTTGGATTCTAGAGTCATTACAGGAGTCTGTAATCCTTTGCTGGTCACCACACTGCATTTGCAAAACATGATGTTTTGTGATGACTAGAGGGCTATGTGAGCTGATTAAAATATTTGCAGCAGTACAATATATAGCACATAAAGAAGGTAGGCTTGGGAGAGGTGCTTAAGGTATGAAGTGAATGCAAGGAATACTTTACTGAGCACTTAACAAGAGGGCATATCTATACCACAAATTTAAACCAGGTTCAAATCCTATTCACTGTTATTACTTCCAACCACGGGCTCCTGGGACTGGGAGTCTATAAAAGGGCTGGGATTAATATAGAATTATCAGTACCTCCCAAAACAACAACTTCCATGGTTCCTTAGATAAAGTTAAGGTGGTTAAATTGCAGGCGTTAAATTAATAATACTGGTTAAATTGCAAATATATTAAGCCTCCAACCACCCTGCTTCACACATCCTGCTATGGAGAAATTCTCTTACCAGGAAGCATCCCAGCTGTGAAAAACAAGGAGAGACAACAGATGCTAAAAGTCCAAACACTGTTCATCATCACGGAGAAATGTTGTTCCTGTGGGTGTAGTAAGAGAGAAAAAATTCAAGCAACTCTAAAAACAGTAGAAAGAACAAGTGTTGTGCTTCAGAGCACTCTCTCCCCAGCAATG
Organism: Plestiodon gilberti rubricaudatus; assembly: GCA_026170595.1. NCBI lineage: Eukaryota > Metazoa > Chordata > Lepidosauria > Squamata > Scincidae > Plestiodon > Plestiodon gilberti. Next base: position 73,485,260 of record JANXHW010000005.1, on the reverse strand, counting down.
GCCAGCCTGATGTGTCTTCAGGAGCTGCAATTTGCCAGTCTTCCTTTGTTTTGTTGAGCAGATATGTATCTGGTAACCTGAGAATGACCTGAGAACCTGCTTAGCGGCAAGGCAAAGGGATATCACAATGAAACAGTTCTGGTAGAACCCCTTCAAGTCCACAGTGCTCAAATTTCTTCTCTCGTTCTCTCAGACTCGTAAAGCAAGAATGAGAAGGAAAAAAAAACAGAATTCCATAAAATGCTCTGCTTTACCTGTTTTACTCTCACTTACCTTTAAGGATGGAATATTTCAGTATACACAGAGCTGGTCTTGGGAGCTGCGGGGTCCAAATGAAAATTTTTTTTGCAGGGCCCCAGGTTCACAGCCAAGGTCTGTAGAATCCTAGATATAAATAAAATTTATTATAGATTTAACAGCGCAATCCTGTGTAGAACTGCGCCAGGGGAGTGCGCGCTCCCCTGGCACAGGGCATTGTGAAAGTGCCGTAAAGCACTTTCACAGCACCCGACAAGTAAGGACCGGTGGCGCAGCGACCGGCGGCCCTTACCCTGGCTCCTACCCGGCCCTGGGCCTGCCAGAGCAGGTAAGTCTTACACTGGTCGGGGCAGGGGTGGAGGGAGGGTGGACCAGGTGGTGAGGGTGGCCATTGGCTGCCCCGGACCTGGAGAGGGCAGGGATAATGGCGGTGAGATACACCGATATCCAAAGCCCTCTCCAGGTCCGGCCTGGCCTTACACAGTGGGCTCGAATGTATGCCAGCTCCAGCTCCATTCAAGTAGGCCCATTGGGCCTCAAGCCGCTTACACCCGGGGAGGAGGAAAATCGTCCCCTTCCCTTGAGGTGCACCCAGGCTGCCCAGGACCTACTTAGGCCGGCCGCACCTTGGGACTGTGCCGTCGCTTTTAAAAGTTAAAAAACTTTTGAAGAAGAAATGAAGCTTTCAACACTAAGTGCCTGGGGGGGTTGCGGAGAAGGGGTCATGCATGGTCCCACCACGGGCACGCACGACCCTGTGAGCGTGTGCGACCCCCCCAGGCACTTAGAGAATGACGTTTTCAGCGCTAAAAGTGCCTGGGGGGTCATGGGGGTCATATGCACCGATGGGGCCCCCTCAGAAAACCACAGAGGGGGCATTCCCCCTTTCCATGGTTTCATGTATCCAGGTGGGGGGGCCTGGAATGTATCCCCTGCGGATCCGGCAGCCCCCCTGTAGTATTGGCAACTGCCCAATCCTACATACACTTTCTTGAAATTGTGTTCCAGTAGGGCTTACTCCCAGAGCAACTGTGAATGGGATAGTAACCTTGGCTTTCAATTCCAAGTGTATATATTGGAAAGTAAACTCCATTAAAGAGGAGAAAAAGAAATTTAGTGGAATCTGCTTCCCTGTAAATATTTTGAGGATAAGGTAAAGGTGACCCCTGACAATTAAGTCCAGTCATGTCCGACTCTAGGGTGTGGTGCTCATCCCCATTTCAAAGCTGAAGAGCCAGCGTTGTCCGAAGACGCCTCCGTGGTCATGCGGCCGGCGTGACTCTCCTTGCCGCAGCGCGGAGCATGCAGCTGAAACACGGAGCGCTGTTTACCTTCCCACAAGTGGTACCTATTTATCTACTCACATTGACATGCTTTGGCACTGCTAGGTTGGCAGGAGCTGGCCAAGCAACTAGAGCTAACCCCGTCGTGGATTTGAACTGCTGACCTTTCGATCGACAGCTCATGGTTCAGCTGTTTAACCCACTGTGCCACCCGCTGGCCTTTCATCTCAAGGATAGTTAGGGCCATATTTGAAGGGAAGCAAAAAACCACCATCTGTTCAAACTTATCTCAATGTTTCAGTCCTAAAAAACAATTGTGCAGCTAAGTGACTAAGTGGAGGTAGTTTAGTGTTTCCTCTTCACTTTAAACTACAAGGAATGTTCAAGTACACTATACATATTACAAGCCAGTTTGCATAATGATCAGCAGCCTAAGCAAAGGCACAACACCAAGGCTATGTTCCTATGTACTTATTTGTAAGTTCCACTGAAGTCAATGAGTCCTGTTCACTTAGAACCAAGTTGTAAAAGGGACATACTGCACACAACTGAAAACTGCCCTCAAAAGGAAAATGTGAAAATCCTAGGTGTTGGCAAAGAATGAGTAGCTAGGTTGTCATGAGGAAGCAGAAGATACAGAGGGGAAAAAATCCTCTGGCTTGACATAAGATGAAGACAGCTGTAACACATGCAGCTTAAGGTTTATTCTTGTAAAAAAATTTATTGTAAATGTTCGTACATATTCTCCAAGGAGATCTAAACAAAATCAAAAAGAACCAAAATTTAAAAAGGCATTATGTTCCCAATGTTAATTCAGTAGATCTATATTTAATGCACTTGGCCCTACTAATGACCCTCCCCCAAACTCCCGCAGCACACCTGCAGACCATTTGCGCACACCAATGTGCTGCGGCACACTGGTTGAAAATCACTGCCCTAAGGCATTCACAGCACAATCATATGCATGTCTACTCAGAAGAAAGTCCCAAAGTGTTCAATAGGGTTTACTCCCAGGAAAGTGTGCTTAGGATTGCAGTCTTCGTCTAAGTGGATAAGAGTAAAAAGGTAAAGAAATAAAATCACACAAGCTTACGAATATTCATAGTTATCTTAACAGGTGTATAAAAATGTTTCTCTGCTAAAGAGCAAAGCTAAAAATATGGTTTCTGTCTCATGGCCAACCACCTTGGCGGCTTCGAATGTTCTGATGTGCCAGACGAAGTATCACTTCCTGAGGGTATCTATACCTTGCTGCAGATACAACAGATCCCATCCAAAAAGAGTGAATGCTGTACTGCTGTGGTGGGATACCAAGTATCCTCAGGGCTGAATAAAAGACAGCTAAGAAGCGTTCCTTGGACAAGAGCTGCCTGTTGCCATATATGAAGAAAGGCCCTTCACCTCGAGGCCTTACTGCCAAGAAATTACGGAATGCCAAAACAGGGCACATCCAGTGCTCCCTTGACAGTCTCAGGTGAACAACAGATCTCTCTGATACACGTTGACGAATACCAATACTGTTGTCTAAAACATAAAAGTCGCTCAACTGTAGGAGTTCTGGATTTGGCCTTGTACAATGTTCCGCTACAATCTCCTCTGGCCTCAGTGCTCCAAAGAAAGCCAAGGTGAATACTGCATGAAATAAGAGACACTCATAGAAATTGCTGCACACCGTTTCAACTGTTCCCACAAGACATCTCAGCATCTCTATGGTTAGTGGATGCCAGTCTTCCATTTGAGGTAGTCTTCGCCATTGCAAGCTTAGCACCATACGAGAAGTCAAGAAGTCCTGAAGGGGGTCCTGGAAACTGAACATCCGGGAGATATAAGAAAGTCCTGCTAAGTACATGAGAATCTTGGGTGAAGATATGTCCTGATGATCAAGAGCCACCAAGAAACCTCTGATCTGGTTGCCTGGAATTGGCCAGATTGAGGGCAATTCCATTTCTTCTCGGAAACCAACAAATAGACGCAGGCTCCTGAAGTAAGCTTTCCAAATCCTGGGGTGCCCAGCACGCTCCACTAGCCTCAATGTTGCTAGAGGCCAAGGGCCCAAAGGATGTTGTCTGGGGTCACGGCAGGTCTGGATTTCATGAAGAGGCTCCCCTGAAGAGAGAAAGAGCAATATGGAGACCCATCAGCAACAGTTTCTAAACAGCAATGAATAAACACAAGCATTTTATACAAGTCTGAACATTAATTGGAGTAATTAATTAGAACCCATTTACTAGCCTAAGTAGTGCCTCCATAAGCCAGAATTTTTTAAAAAAAAATTTAATACACAAGTTTATAAAAACTGAGCATCAGCTTTAGGTAAACTGTCTCAAAACTAACTTCCACCTTCCTTGCTTCTCGCCCTCTTCTGCTAAGATCTGTAGCCCTTACCATGCTACAGAGGATCTTGAACAAACCCAATTGTGAAGTTCACAATGTGAACATTAACATCTAGGCAAGGAAAAGTGTCTTTTCCCACAAACCAAGGAAAACCCCATTTCTTACTAGGTCTATGCTATGAAATGCTGCAGCTTGTATTTTGTTTAATTATTCATATCAGCTCAATATAGAGAAATATAGAAGAAAGCCATTTCCAGTGGAGACTTTCTTTAACTTTTGAGACTATTTGTCTTTTTTTTTGGAAAGATGAGCAACTGGATGAGCAGATGGGAAGGGGGCGCTCAATCCTAAACTCCGTGGCAGCCCTATCCTAACTTGGAAATAAATTATAAACCTCATTAAAAATTTCAACAAGTTCACTTCCAAATAAGAACGAGGTACGAATAGGCAAACCACGAGATTATTAGGCAAGGAAGAGAATCGGATCGGGAGGACGCGGGTGACGGCTAAACTGCTCCCCACGAATGATTTGCCTTAATGCGGGGGACGGACACACACAAAATGTATCCCCCTATAGTTTCCCTCCAGGAATAAATAGCGGCATAGATGGGGTAGGTCTACACAATCCTAGGCGTGTTTATTCAGAAGTGCGTTGGACTTGGATCAAAAGATAGAGGGGGAGAGAGCCTTTTCTTTCTCACACACACGCGCTAGTCTGATCCGATTCGTAATGAACACACATATACACGAAGCAGCTAACCTTAACTTTAAAAAGAAATACGCAGAAGATCCGATTGAATTAATACAGATTTTGGGGTTATCAATTCACGCTATTTTAGAATCCAAAGCAAATGTTCCGTAGCAGGGCAATCCTATGCATTTTTACTCACAAGTAAGTCTCACTGGGTTCAGTGGGGCTTACTCTCAGGTTATCGGGTACAACAGGCTTTCAGGAGAACCAAAACCACCCAACATGATCGTCTGCCAGGCTCTAGCAGTAGCCGAATTTGAATCGGGACCGACCCTTTCCCCACTGCGGTTATTGGGGGGGGCGGGGAGAGAAAGTACAACATGATAGAAGGTATCGAGGAGTCGGCGTGGGTGGAGAGAAATAAGGACTTCTGTTTTGAGAGACACAAACCGCGGCCCCAATCTACACCAGATTGCTTTTAGAAGGGAAAGGGAGGGGGGGGGAAACAGCTAGAGCCAGCAGAAACCACCGCAGCCGCGGAAACTTGCTCGCGCATGCCCACTCGCCTCCCGAGCTCTTTACGAGCAATCCGAAGGGCAACGTACCCTGGCGCATGTGCTCTAGACTAGACAAGACCCCAAGTTCAGCTTACCGGCCGCGCCATGGTTCCTTCTTCCTTCTCCACCAGATGGCGCTCTGTCGCTTCGGCGTCCTCCTCGAACGGCTGCTTCTAGGTAGGCCTCCCCCACTTCCAGCACGGAAGGATCCTCGTCGGAAAGGGAGAGCGGGGAGGCGGCTCGATAGTTGTGCGGACTGGCTCTTGGAGGAGGGATACGGTTACCGGCTACTGCGTGAGCCTGACCGGAGCCTGGCCGCGTGAAAAGGACTTCGTTTAGCCAGGTTAAGGCAGGCTCCTTGGATAGCAGCACCAGCATCTCCCAGTAGTAGATGTTGATGTAGGGAGGCCTGAAGGGGTAGTTGCTGAGGTTGTCCATCGCAGAGCCTCGGGTCTGAAGAAGCAAAGATGGCGGCAAGCGCTACAGGCCCTCAGCGTGTAGTGGCAATTTGGGCGCCAAAGGAAAGTTGCCTCGCGTCAACCGCCAAGGCCGCATTTAAATAGTCTAAGCCAAGCGGGAATTGTTTGCCAGCCAATCAGAGCCGCCTGTCTTGTCTTGTTCTTTCCTAATGGCTAACTCGATGTGATTCGAATAAAGCAAGCTCTTGATTTGCCTAGAAACTACATTCAAATAACCCGCCTTTTGGATTGGTCATGTGCCGTGGTTTAAATTCAAACCCCCCCCTTTTGTAGTTTATACTGTACAGTACTCCTTTTTTTTGGTATAAAAAAACAAATATTCCGTAGGCTCCTAAACGCAGTTAACAAATTTATTGCGGTTAGAATTGTAGCCTAATCCATCCATGTAGTTACGCTGCAGTAATTTTTTTGGTGCTTCAGTTTGTTATATATAACCTGTGGAAGTGGTTTCTTTGGGTATGTAGTCTGACCTTGCTCAAAAGCAATGTGTAAACTTTAACTGCTGCTCCCACCTCAGCTGTTTTTATCTATATAAAATTAACTTCCACCAAGGGGCAACCCATTTACCCACCACTGATGGTGCTGCTGTTAGAGTTTTTCCCTTCCTAAATGGACACTGAGGTTTTTTTAATTTAAAGGAAACAAACTGAAGAAAGGGGGAAAAGGTAATTCTACAGGAATGCATATCTTTTCTTTGTCAGAAGTTGGAGGAACTTTGTCAAAGGCAGGCCTTTTTTACTTGTAAAATGAAATTGGTACAGAAAAAAGGGGGGGTTCAGATTTGACGTGACAATTTTAAATAGCAAGAAGAAAAGGTGCAAGATTCTTTCTTCCACAAAGTCTTCCTAGTGAGCATTTCAGCTTTGAAATCTCATCGAGTATGGCTCGTTTGAACTCTGTGCACAGACGCCAGGCTTGCAAGGCGTCTGTGCCTAAAAAAAAATAAAAAAAATGGAACATCCGGATTCAGAGGCAGTGTACCTTTTGAATGCCAAATTGGTTTGTTTGTTTTTAGGCACAGGTGCCTTGTGTGCCTGTGCAAACCTGACCGGTTGTGTCCTGGACTGGAACGCAGCCAGCCAAGCTCGCACAGGCACACAAGGCACTTGTGCCTAAAAAAATGGAACCTCCAGATTCAGAGGCAGTGTACCTTTTGAATGCCAATTTTTTTTGTAGGCATAGGCACCTTGTGTGCCTGTGCGAGCCTGGCTGGCTGCGTCCTAGGCCACAACGCAGCCGGCCAGGCTTGCACAGGCGCACAAGGCACCTGTGCCTAAAAATAAATAAATTTGGCATTCAAAGGTACACTGCCTCTGAATCTGGAGGTTCCATTAAAACATTTTTTTAAGGCACAGGTGCCTTGTGCACCTTTGCGAGCCTGACTGTCTGCGTTTCAGCCCAGGACGCAGCCGGCCAGGCTCGCACAGGTGCACAAGGAGCCTGTGCCTTAAAAAAATGTTTTAATGGAACCTCCAGATTCAAAGGCAGTGTACCTTTGAATGGCAAAAAAATTTTTTAGACACAACTGCCTTGTGCACCTGTGCGAGCCTGCGTCCTGGGTCAGAACGCTGCGAGCCAGGCTTGCACAGGAACACAAGGCGCCTGCGCCTTAAAAAAAATGTAAAGTGGGCAGAAAGGAAGTGACATCACTTCCGACTGCGACATCCAAACATGCCCCCTTTGTGACACCACTTCCTGTCGTGCCGGCCGGAAGAAGTGTAGAGTTTCCAGTGGAAGTGACATCACAGTTCCTTGGCCTGCTCCTGTGATGTCACTTTGCTCCCCTTTGGGTTCCGGAAAATCTGGTAAGTCTAGTTTTGTGAATTCCATAACTTGTTACAGAAATGTGTAGCACTAGTTCTGACAAAAGCATTGAAAGCCATTTATATAAAAGTGAATTAACACCAAAAACCAGGCAAGAAATTATATACCAATTCACTAAGTTGAAGACAAGCATGAAACCTGTATGTTGCCAACAAGGATAAGATTGGGCTGCAAATGATTTGAACAAACATGCTTTCAAAAAAGACCCTTCTTAATCTTTCTATTTCTCCCAGGCCGATAACATTTCATTGATTAGGGGAATTTCATTCCAATCAACCATGCAGATTCAATTGTTTCAAACTAACTTGTAGAATAGTATTCTGTTTCTCTTCTACAGGGAGTTTGGGTGAACACTTTTTTTTTTTTAAAGCAGGTGTTTCCGGTATAGAAAGAAAAACATCTCTGTGGTTTTGACAGTTTTTGTTCGTGTATGCACCATCACATTCACCAACCAGCTGCTTTTGCACTAGATTGAATCACAACATTTGAGTTCTGTATGAAAAATCTAGTGCTGGAAGTCTGCAGTTTATCACTATAGCACTACCCTAAATATTGCTTCTGATTTATCTGGGACATTCATTATTTCCCAACAATAACTGCACCAAAGTACATGTTTTATAACAACCCAAAAAGATTGCCACTCCCCCCCCGCCCCCTGGACTGGCTTCTCTGTCTTTAAAAGTATCCCCTGGCCCTGCCCTGACCCACAGAAATTAAGCAACTGAAGCTTTTCTGGGCTGAAGATCAGTGGTAGGAAAAAGGTTTGCCAGCTGCTAAATTTCTATGGGCTGTATTAAAATGTAGTTAGTAATGACTAACAATGCAATTGTATGCACACTTACCTGGGAGTAAGCCCCATTGAACACATTGCTTCTGAGTAGATACTGTATGTTTAGGATTGCACTGTTAGTAAGTCCCATTGATTTTGATGCCTATCTGTTCAGAAGTAAGCCCTATTGACTTGTGTCTAGGGAAGTGCATATACTAGTAGATTATAGTCTTAGTAATGACTAATGAAGCAATGTGTGCTCAGCTGTTTTTAAGTGCACAGGAGCAGACCCAGTAAAAAAGGTGGCAACTATTAAGAAATCATAATTAAACCAATTTAAATAACTTTAACTACAGAATCAAGCAGCAGGTCAATACCAGTATTATTGTTCAAGACTAAAATCTAGCAGCTCAGAAATAAGTGGCAAAATTTGGGCTAGGTATATTCAAGATGACACTTGTATTTTTTGTTGTTAATTTAGAAAAGCTAGCGTTCCAGATTCATAATAATACAAATTGTAATTCCTCTTCACCTCAAAGCGTGCATTGAAAGAGTAGACAAAATAAACCTTGACTGGTAAGAAGTGGGCCAGGGACAACTCATCTACGTAAATTAAGTGCGCACCCTTGGAAAAAGGCTTTTCCAAGGGTGCGCACTTAATTTAAACATGAGGGCTCTTGTACACAGCTGCATAACAGACCGAGCTTTTCCTATTGCTTTGCTCATGTGAGCAACTTCACCTATAATTTCTGTTAAGAGGCACAGAGCATTTGTGAAATTTTGTAGCAATCTTTGCTATCATTTTTCGTAGGGCTGTTAGGCCTTTAAGCCTAGGGCTGCCTAAAAAGCTAAAATTCAGCAGGTACTGTAGTTTTCACCAGCACAGAGGTGCAGTGGTGAGATTAACTGCAGAATTGCCTGTTCTGCTAGTCTTAAAAGCATCCAGAAGGGTAGTCCATTCAGTGCATTGAAGCAAAAATAACAAAAGCCTCAGTAGCACTTTAAAGAGTAACATGTTTATTGGAGCATAAGCTTTTGTGGACTGGAGCCTATTTCAGGTGATGCATGAAATGTTTTCCTCGGGTGGTAGATATACTGTACATGGATATAGAGATTTATAGTAGGTAAATGTTTGTGTAAAATTTTATACTCATGTATACCTTACCAACTGAGGATAACCCTTCATGCATCTGATGAAATGAAATCATGATGTTCATGATTTATTGCAATATATTGTTGTATTTAAGATGCTACAAGGGAGGCTGTTGTTTTTATTAAAAACAACATTTTTGACCCCACAAAAAAATTGGGTCCCATAAATTTGCATCTCTGCCCTAAGGAGGTCAGAATGATTATTTACACCTAAAATCTAGTTAGAACTAGTTGAGGCAATTCCCATTCAGACCTTTTGTTCCTGTTGATGAGATTAGACTACACAGGAAAGGTTGCCCTTTAGAAAATGAAACAATTACAAAGGATATTTTCTTCAAAGGATACATTGTTAAATTCTTTATTGATGTTCTAGCAGCTATCACCATTACCACAGGCAGCCCTCCCTTTCTGTTACCCGTCTCCGGTAAATCACAGTGTGTGTGTGTGTGTGGGGGGGGGGTCTTTTAAATATTTGGTTTTCCCCCAAATATTTGTGGGTTTCACAAGAGTTATACAGCCAAGTACCAACAATTGTAGGTAACACAAATTAAAACTCAAACTGAACCTTATTTCAGTCCCAAAACAAATGCTTCATGTTTGTGGAATGAAATGTTTGTGTGCAAAGATTTAAAAAAACCCACTAGTACCTGTATCTCTGAACTTTTACTGTTCATGTATTCAAGCTTTGACAGATACAGGCCCATGGTGACAAAATTATCTAATGTATGGATACCAATTAATTTCTAAAAAATAAAAATGAGAGCTTAAAACTGCCTGAAAGTGGAGTTGTCAAAATACCATAAAAAATCAGTTTGACCTGCACCTGTACTCTTAACTGCCAGAGCTGCATAAATCAACAGATAAAGATTTTCACGGTATTATTACTGTACTTGCTAATGTCTACAGAACAACCTACTACTAGAAAGACAGTAGCCTGTTTAAAATGGTCAAACACCCCGTGCCCTGTGTTTGATCTGAGATATAGGGAAAAACTGGTTCCTTAAAGGCAAGAGGTACTTTTTATTATTACTTTACAACGGGGTTTCCAAAGTTTTCCAGCCAAGGGCCAGACAGGTTTGATGGATAGGCCTCCGGGGCCGGCGGCCCTGCCCCTTCCAGCCACATAATTCCTATGTCATTCCTGCACAAGCGGTCAGTGGGGAGCTGCTCACCGACTGCTGTGTCCTCCCACTCCGTCACCTCACATTCTCAGGGAGGCAGGGAGAACCCTGCAGCCTGGCTGGAGGCCACCAAGGGCCACACTGGCCAACCTTCTGTGGGCCAGATGAAATCATCCTGCAGGCTGGATGTGGTTTGGAGACCCCTGCTTTGCATAATTGAGGACCAACTGCTGGCATTGAAACCAGATTCTGGAGCTGAGCTGAGCTTGCCAAATACGTCACTTGGAAGGCTGGCATTTTTTTTAATGGCATAGCTACTCACCAAGCAGAAATTCCCAAGGTGAAACTTTTTCCAACATATCAATATTTATTCATTACATTTTTAATCTTTCCGTCTTCCAAGGAGGGTCAGGGTGGTATCCATCCATGATTCTTCTCATCCCTGTTTTATTCTTGGCACTTCCTGTGAAGTAGCCTAAACCGAAAGTGAGTGACTGGTTCTAACAGTGTAAGTCTGTGCATGTCTACTCAGAAGTAAGACCCATTGAGTTTAATGGGACCTACTCCCAGGTAAGTCTGTGTAGGATTGCAGCCTAAGTCTTCTAATGCAATGAGTGTCATAACTGTGCAGGGATTTGAACAAAGGTCCAGTCCAACACTCAGAGATAGTCCAAGGTGATCCCCTGCTACTGCCTCCCTGCAATTCTACCATCTATGCTAGTCAACCAACTACTGACCACTCCCTCCTGCAAGCATCTTGCCTCACAATCTGCCTCTGCCTCTAAACTGGCTGGACTGGGAGGGGAACCTCTCTGCTTTCAACATCCCTGCCACTGGTTTAGAACCAGAGGCAGTGGAGGAGGAGATGGCACGGGCCCTTTCTCCAACTGTTCACTTCACTGGACAAAGAGCACTCGGGAGAGGGATAGCTGTGGCAACCTTCTCCAGCACCACTGCCACAATTCTCAGCAGCGCCACAGATGGAGGTAATCCCCCCCCTTGTCCTCATGTGCTATCCAAAGAAAGTATAGGGGCAGCAGCCAAGCAGGGCAGTGGGTTGGAGAAGGTTGAACATCTTCCACAGCCTATCACTTGAAGCACCTGTTTCAGCATGCCTCATCACTGTGCTGCCCTGCCAACACTCTAACCACAACACCCCACTGATGCAAAAAACGTTTACAAAAACTATTTCCTCCTGCAATACAGTTATTGATGAAGACACAGGAACACCACCAGAAAAAAAGTTGGCAACCCTGTTTGCCACCATAATTCTCAAAGTGTGAGTTTAGCAAAGCCACATGTCTGGCTAGAGTTGGCAAAGCTTTTCCAAATATTTCATTGCCATATCGGCACAGGCAGCTGTTTCTTGACTTATTGAAGAAAATAATCATTCCAGAGCTAAATTATCACTGTCAGTAGCTTTTTAAAATTATAACTGGGCACTTGAATATGCCCAAATTTTATTTGTAAGCATTTCACCCTAACCTAGGCTAATGTTAATCACAATTTGTTTTGCTCACTACATGAAGGTAGTTAATGGGAAGTATTTACAACATGAGAGAGCTGCAGTTAGTATGTGTATATTTACACACACACAGGCCTAGGCAATGGAATTAAGGATATTTTGTGACTCATGTGCTCTCTAATCAACCTCATGAGGTCATTTTAATTTGTGGACTCCAGAAGCCAAGAGATAGCCTTGGCACTGAACGAACCACATTACTGGAGAGAGAAAGTATTACCATTACTTTCAATGAAATTGACATCTATGTGCCTAGGGATCAATTTTGTGGCTTGAATCAAAAACCTTCCATGGAATGAATATAATCAACCAGCCATGTTTATCTCTGGATGTGGTAAAACACAGTCCCAGTGTGCATTCATTTTGATAGGGGTTAACTGTGAAATCTAATTAAGGTTACAATGTTCTGCAGCCTGCACACTTAACTGGAAACTGCCATCTTGAACACAGTGCTGCTAAATTTCTGAATGAGCATGCTTAAGCTCCTGCTGTTGGACTGCAGCAGGAGCTTTTTTTAATCAAAAAATCTAATTAAATTGAAATCAGTGGAACTAGTAAAGCTGTCTAGTGTGAGGCTGTGACTCCTTGAGCAGTTTGAGCCTAGCTTAGGCATGTAACCATGTTTATCAAGCCAAGCTTTCAGTTTGATTTTAGCTTTGTTCTCTGGTTATCATTGTTTTTAACTGGCTTATAGTTTGTTTTAGTTCTGCTGTTTTCTGTTGATTTATTAGTTATTGTATTTTGTATTTGTGAATGTTATTAGCTGACTTGGGGACCCATAAAGGGCCAAAAGGTGCAATATAAATGTTGCAATGGATTAAATTAAAATAAAACAAAACACTTCTCAGCAGTCCCATTGAGTTCAATCGTGCTTACTCCCAAGTAAGTGTGCGCAGGCCTGCAGAGATACCAAGCCCAGGATTTATGGCAGAGAGACCAAGATTCTAGCATGACTGGATGCAAGGGTGGATAGGGTTCCTGTATCTTTAATAATTGTATGAAATCAGGAGTTGGATAGGTGCAGGGTGACCAGATACAATGGAAGACAAAGTGCCTATACCTTTTAGAAGAGGGGATTTTGGCAGGTGTGGCTCATCATGGAAGGGTACCAAAAGTTGCACCTGCCAAATTCCCTCTTCTATACAATGGTTAAAGGTATAGGCACTTCATCCTCCATTGTATCTGGTCACCCTGGGTGCATCTTTAAACTATGTATTTTAATTTTTGTTGTAAGCCGCCTTGGGCATTTGCCTTCGGCATAGGATAAGGCGGGATATACTTTTTTAAAATAAAATAAATAAATCTTGTCCTGGGTGTTGAAAATGTACTATAAGCAAAAAGTAAAAAAAAAACCCAATAATATCAAGCAACAACTCCTCCAAAGCAACCATCATTAGCATAACAAGAGTAAAAAAAAAGCCACTGAGGACTTTAACACAGCAAAAATAAAAGATCAAGTAAAAGCTAGATGAAACACAGGAGAAGTTTTAACTTTTGACTTCAAATTGTCAGCAGAGAGGGGGCAGTTCTGATCTTGATTGAGAGTATATTCTAGGCCACGTGTCCAGAAGTCACTGCCCAAAGTATATCTAAAGAGATGACGGTAAATTTCACAAGGTGGAAAAGGAATTCCCCTGAGGTTTTACTTTTCTATGTTGTATCATGGAAAGACAGAATGCTTTTATTTTCTGTACTGTGTTGAACACACACATATCCTTCTGGCAATTGGAGGTGCTAACTTTTTTTTTAAAGCAGGACTCCTGTGATTTTACTTGTTGTGTGACAGGAGGCCATTCAGCAAGGGTGTTTTTTTCATCACTGCATCTTTAGCCTGGAAAAAGCTTCACCTGCTGAATTTCTGTTTGTCAGGCAGCTGCAGAAGGCACAGGAGTACTACCAGGGAAAGAAAGGTGATAACCTTATGGACTGAGCCCTTGCAAACTGCAAGGCATGTCTAGCACATTGATATTTATTTATTTATTTATTTATTTAAAAAATTTATATCCCGCCTTATCCCATGCCGAGGCAAATGCCCAAGGCGGCTTACAACAAAAATTAAAAACAGTTTAAAAATACAAACAGTTTAAATACATAATTTAAAAACAATAAAAACAATAATATCAATAAAAACCACTGGGGGGCGACAGTAGGGAGCACAAAAGCAACATGGCAGAGCATCTTGAGACACAGGAGGCAGGCTACAACCCATCACCCAAACGCAAGACGAAACAAAAATGTTTTGAGCCCTCGCCGAAAAGTCATGAGGGAGGGGGTGGTTCTCAAATCCCCTGGCAGGGAGTTCCACAGTTGTGGCGCCACAGCAGAGAAAGCTCGCCCACGTGTTGCCACTCCCCTAACTTGCGATAGAGGTGGTACACGCAGGAGAGCCCCCTCAGATGACCTAAGAGAGCGGGCCGGAATGTATGGGAGAAGGCGGTCCCTCAGATATCCTGGACCCAAACCGTGAAGGGCTTTAAAGGTCATTACCAGCACCTTGAATTGGGCTCGGAACCGAATGGGCAGCCAGTGCAGCCGCTGAAGCAGCGGCTCAACAGAGTCAAACCGCCTAGCTCCAGCAACCACCCGGGCCGCCGCATTCTGCACTAATTGCAGCTTCCGAACCGTCTTCAAGGGCAGCCCCACGTAGAGCGCGTTGCAGTAATCCAGTCTTGAAGTCACTAAGGCGTGGACCACCGTGGTCAGGTCCGATCGACTCAAGTACGGCCGCAGCTGGCGCACCAGCCGAAGCTGGGCAAACGCACCCCTGGCCACAGCCGCCACCTGGCTTTCCAGGGAGAGCTGTGAATCCAGAAGTACTCCCAAGCTGCGCACCTGTTCCTGCAGGGGGAGTGCAACCCCATTCAGAACGGGCAGATGACTCAGTACCTGCATCGAAGCTTTCCTGACCAGTAGGACCTCTGTCTTTTCTGGATTCAATCTCAACCTATTAGCCCTCATCCAGACCCCAACCGCCTCCAGGCAGCGCTCTAGGACTTCCACAGCCTCCCTGGAGCGAGATGGCAAGGAGAGGTAGAGTTGGGTGTCGTCAGCATATTGGTGACACCCAACTCCGAATCCCCGGATGATCTCTCCCAACGGTTTCATGTAGATGTTGAAAAGCGTGGGAGACAGAATAGAACCCTGTGGCACCCCACACTGTAAAGGGCAGGGTGCCGAACAGGCATCTCCCAGCATCACCATCTGGGACCTGTCAGCCAAGTAGGAATGGAACCACTGCAAAGCAGTGCCCCCTAGTCCCAACTCAGCCAATCGGCCCAGAAGGATACCATGGTCGATGGTATCGAAAGCCGCCGAGAGGTCCAAAAGGACCAGCAGGGATGCACTCCCCCTGTCCAGTCCTCGGCGAAGATCATCCAGCAGGGCGACCAAGGCTGTCTCCGTCCCAAAGCCCCGCCTGAAGCCAGACTGAAAAGGGTCCAGATACTCCGTTTCATCTAGTATCCCCTGGAGCTGAGACGCTACCACCCGCTCAATCACCTTACCCAAAAAAGGCAGATTGGAAACTGGCCGATAGTTATTTAAATTGGAGGAATCCAAAGATGGTTTTTTCAGGAGGGGACGCACAATTGCAGTCTTCAGGATGCTAGGCATCACTCCCTCCCGCAATGATGAATTCACAATAGGTTCCACCCAGTCGGCCAGCCCAACCCGCGCAGATCGTAATAGCCAAGCTGGGCAAGGGTCAAGCGGGCACGAAGACGATCTCAAACTACAGAGGACCCTATCCACATCCTCAGGCTGTATGAGGTGAAAAGAATCCAAAACGATGGAATTGACAGATGCCGTAGGGACAACTTCTGGAACTGTTAAACCAGAGTCCAAGTCGTGGCGAATCTGAGCGATTTTATCTGCGAAGTGCCGTGCGATCTCATTGCAGCGGTCCGTTGAACACTCCAACTCACTTGCTACAGGAGCCGAGTGGAGCAGATCCCGGACAACTCGGAAGAGCTCCGCTGGCCGGCTACTCGCAGACGCAATGGTGGCAGAGAAAAACGCCTTCTTCGCTGCCATCACCGCCACGGAGTAGGTCCTAAAATGGGCTCTAGCCCGTGTTCGGTCAGATTCATCACAAGTTTTCCTCCACCGTCGCTCTAGGCGTCGGCCCAGTTGTTTCATTGCCTGCAGCTCCTCAGTAAACCAAGGAGCCGCCTTGGCTCGACGACAAGGCCGTGGCCGTTCGGGAGCGATCTGATCCAATGCCCTAGCTGCCTCCCCATACCACAGGGCAGCCAGAGCATCAGATGAATCACTGACCCGGGAAGCTGGGAATTCCCCCAGAGCCCTCAGGAAACCATCCGGATCCATCAGTCTCCGAGGGCGGACCATACAATTCGGTCTCCCAGCTCTGCAGGGGTGATTAAACGTTGCCAGTCTAAAACTCACCAGATAGTGATCCGTCCAAGACAGAGGAGTGATCTTAATCTCCTCCATGGGCAGATCACCATCCCCATACCCACCAGTGAATACCAAGTCCAATGTGTGCCCCGCACCATGCGTTGGGTCCTTAATCCATTGAGACAGGCCCATGGTCGCCATGGCGGCCATGAAGTCCTGAGCCGCCGCTGTCACAGGGGCCTCGGCATGAACATTGAAGTCCCCCAGCACTAACAGGCGGGGGGACTCCAGTGCCACCGCCGAGATCACCCTGGTCAGCTCAGGTAGGGAAGCCGATGGGCAACCAGGTGGACGGTACACCAACAGCAATCCCATCCTGTCTCGCCCCTGTAGCACGATGCGGAGACACTCAAACCCGGCACACTGTGGGACAGGGTATCCGGTGAGGGAGATGTAATCCCGATAGACCACAGCAACACCACCCCCTCGCCCCTGTAGCCGCGGCTGCTGCATCACCCGGTATCCCGGCGGACACAGCTGGGAAAGGTTCACACCCCCAGCCGCATCCAACCAGGTCTCCGTGATGCAAGCCAGGTCGGCACCCTCCTCCAGGATTAAATCCCGAATGAGGGAGATCTTGTTATTAACCGACCTGGCATTTAATAGCAGCAATTTAAGGCCACAGGGGTTTCTCCCAGGCGCTCCCCAGGCTCCGGGGTTGGGGGAAGGCCTAGAAAGAGGGATGGTCTGCCTATGACCATCCCACCTTCTCCTGGAACGGCCAGGCCAGCCCCCACCGCCATATCGCCCTCGGCCCGTTACACTTTTTATGGTGGCGCCACTACTCCCTCGAACATCCCAACACATCTTCCCGGAAAGGGCTCACACAACACAAACACACACTTAAACAAATATAACCCCAACACACGACAGTAACACTGCCTCCAGTGTCTCTATATGCTGAATACAATAGAAATAAATAACACCCCAGAAACACAAGAAGCAACTCTTTTTTTAATTTGATGTGCAAAGCAGTGCTTAGTTTCAAAATGAGAAGTCCCTATAGTGATGCTTACTCACAAGTAGATGGTCATAATTGCAATAGGGTATTACAAAAGTCTTCTATAATCTATTATTTGTTCAATTCTGGTTCATTTATTACAGCTGTTTTGATCCCTCTTTTTGTCTCATAGCATGTAATCTATCATTTTTTTAAATTCTCCCCTTATGTATTGTGCCCACAGAGATTTCAATTAGTTACTCTCTCTTTTTCCTGCCATGGCTCCTGTGCCTTAAAAAGCTGCATGAAATTAGCATGAAATGGGTTAAGATTTTTCTGTCACCACATCATGCCATGAAAGTAGGCTTTAATAATTCTTGGAAACATAACACAATTACAGTATGTTTGTTACTCATGTCAGTTTCTCACAGAGTCATAACACTTGAAGAACAAGGAAGATTGTCATTTCCTTCCTGATTTCCCAATTAGAAAGAACTACCCAATGCCACCTCCTGAGAAGAAACATGATTTAAAAGAATCCCCTTAAATGACTACATGCCCCTTGAATAAGTACGTGACAGTCAGAGATAATTTGCTAGAGAAGATGAATGGGTGGATCTCTTTTCACAAAAAAAATGTACTGCAATGATTGAATCAGTTCAATATCAATTCTTTTAAAAACAACAACAACAACAACCCAGGTCTAAATACCGTCCAGCTCAGAAATAGCAAGAATGTTTGTGGTGTTTAGAAAGGCTGCATAGTGTGGGTCTACCACTGGATTTAATTTTAAAAACAGACTAGGACCCAAAGACCATTCAGTTAGTGTGTGACCCAAGGGGCTTGGAACAGATGCATCAGGGCATATATCTGTTGCCTTCATGACCTGCTTGTAAGCTCATAGATACATCCAGTTATTGGAAACAGAATGCAGGATTAGATGGGACCTTTGCTCCACGTCCCAGCAGAACCCGTCTTATGTTGTAGTGATTTTGTGTTTCTTAAACAGCAGCTTGCATTTCCTAGCTGTCCGGTAAAAGGTCTCTGGATAAGAAGCAAGTTTCAGTAGTAGCTTGTGATGTCGGGCAGCCAGGTTGTAAATTGAGAAATTCCCCTGCCTTGTACCTGTTCAATCAGGAGATGACTCAAGACTCGAGGCTTTCCTTCCATGTTGCATCTCTGATCGATTTTTCCATTCCTCCACTACTGTGATGAGCAGCGCTTCAGGTGTGCTGCACAGTGGAATGGGAGAAGCAAGGCAGGGATAATGGGTGGAAGAAGCTGCAGCTGTTTTGCCTCTCAATTCAGTAGCAAACATAGAGCTACAAGGAAAATCTGGCTTGCAAACTGGAAAAAGTGCATGGGAGTTTGCTATTCAAACAGTAAAACATGGGTTCTTTGAGTTAGCAGTTGAATCTGTCAAACTTTTTACACATAAGCCTAGAGTTGCCAACTTTTTTACCAGTCCTTGCTCCTGTGCCTTTAACAGTAGCTTGATCTATAGACACAAGCAGGTGGTAATGTTAATTTCTGTGCCATAAAAAAGCTGCTTCAGGTGATTTCACACTGTTGCTAAAAGAACAAAAGCAGGCTAGAATTTGTTTCCTTGTCAGTTGGCAATCTTAAGTAATGAGATGAGATGAATGGGGACCCTTTTTTACCCTATTGGGAAGCTCTTGTGTGTATGTAATATGGAGTTGGGGCTTCAGTCAACTTGTATATCCCTGCCATTGTGGTCTCTGTTACCTCTATCTCCACTGGAAAGGCTGAACCTGGGATGTACAGTGCCAGTTTGGCTCACACTTGTGCCTGGTAGAACAGGGCCAGGAGGAAACACCAGTACCCACTTGGGTTCGCTCACATCTGCTCTCTGACCAAGTCCATCCTGCTGACCATGGCTGAGGGGAAGTCCAGGAGGTTGAGCTAGGGTTCCCCACCATTGGAATAGATAGACGATCACCACCCCCTAGATCAGTGATGGCGAGCCATTTGGGCTTGGTGTGTCAAAATTTTTGAAAATGCCTAACTTGACTCTGCTGGTGTGTCGCCTCCCCCCCTCCCAACTTTTAATAGTACTTTGACTATTGCTACTTTTAATAGTAATTTTGAATTGAACTGAACAGAAAACAACTATAGAACACATTGCATTTTATTTAACATCGATTAGTGACTTTTTGTTGCTGAATTTTGAAATGCCCTAAATGTTCAAGACAAGCCTGTAAAACTTTTGCGAAAATATAAGGTGTGTCGGGGCCATGGGGGAAACGCTGGCGTGTCACCCAAAATGACCTCACGTGTCACGTGTGTCATAGGTTTGCCATCATGGCCCTAGATAAAAAGAGGTGTCTGGATTGAGATGGCGTGTGTTTTGTTCCAGCATTTGCAGAGTTAACTCCATAGTGCTGACAAGCCCCTCCAGACCAAGTAGGCAATAAGGGAACTGTAGCTGATCTAGCTAAGGCCAAGTGTAAGTTGCTTGTCTTATTATACTTTTATTTCATTTTGCCTCTAATTTCCAGTGTCTGGGGTTTTTGCCTATTTAAAGGCCCAATCCTATCTAACTTTCTAACGCTGATGCAGTCATGCCAATGGGGTGTGCGCTGCATCCTGGGGGGGGGGCAGTCACGGAGGCCTCCTTAAGGTAAGGGAATGTTTGTTCCTTTGCCTTAGGGCTGCATTGCGATTGCATTGGCACTGGAAAGTCAGATTGGATCCCCCCCCCCCCCAAATCTTGTTCATTTTCTCTTTTTAAATTCTTAATATACAACAGTATTTCTGTTGTTGAAAAATCACTGGCCTGTTTCATTCAGACCAGAGTGGAAAATTAGTGCGTCTCACTATCTTACAGAATGCTTTGGACTAATGCTACAAGGCCTTGTGTGGACAGGTGCAGAGGAGTTGGGGTTGGCCAGATCAATTATTCCCCGTCTCTGCCCTGTGCTTCTTCAGTAACTGACTTTCATACTGGGAGGGAACCCCAGTAATTGGACTCACGGTCACCCCAGGCAGGAGGAAGGATGTGGAAGGTGCCTCCTCATTTGCTTTTCCCTCTCTGGTGTCAGGAACTACCCTTTTTCTTTTTGGGTCTATGTTAGGAGGCAGTGCTTGTGACAATCACCCCATGAGGTGTGCAAGGGAAGGCCAGGTGCGTGAGCTATTTGCCTTGCTTCCCCCCCCCCCCGCATGGTGGGTTGCAGCAGCCTCACCAGATCACCACAAGCCCCTTCTTAAGAAATGAAAAGGTGCTACTTGCCACAAATAACTGTCATTATAAAAAGATTCTTGGCTTCAAGAAAACCAGACTTCGGAAACGTGTACATATTTAAAATACCACATGCACACCTTTAGTGCTCATTTAAAATTATCATTAGCATTACATACCCACTGTAAAGTAGTCCCACTGAAATAACCAGCACTACTCTACAAGGCAACATAGCCTAAAGCTTCCTGTTTGTACAGGAAATAACATTTATGTACCTCTTTAACTTCTTCCACTGTGCCTAATTTAAACCTAGTCTTGACAGAATATCTCAAAGTGGGAAGCAGTTTCCATTCTGCCCACTCAGACTTCTGTTATTGCACTTTGCTGTTACAGCCAGTAAAGAAGCTCATGAGCATTAAATATGAACAATCTTGCTGGCATAATCTCTGGTAGTTAAACCTAGACCACAAAACACATTTCATGATAAAGCACTGAAGGGGTTCTCAGGATCTTCTGGTCACATGTCTAGATAGCAACTTCCTGCATTTTCAGCCCATCACGTCCGCTACTAACTCCGAAATGCAGGAAACCAGCAAAGATCTGAATACAATTTGCACTATAACAGTGCAACTGCTATAGAGTTGCCCACTGACCAGAAAAAGGCCCAGGACTGTCCTTCTGCCTTCAACAGCAGCTTAACACAGGTGACCATCAGTAGGTAAACCCTTTCCTGGCATGGGGATACACAGTTCCACCTGCTAATGCTACCAGATCAAAGTGTTTTGAAAGGCACAGGAAAATGGCAGTTCTACACCTGTGAGTAGACAGGCAGTGTCAGGTATAAAATAACAAGTGTATAGAAAGATGCTTCCTTACAACTGGGGGTTATCATCCCGCAGGTTAATTTTTTGCAATAGGATATTAAAAAAGTTAGGCATTAACTTGTGGAACTCACCACCACAAGGTATGGTAACAGCCCTTAGCTTAGATTGCATTTGTTTTTTTTTAAGAACTAGACAAATAGGTTTATTTGTTATGGCAAATAGGTTTATCAATGTCTGTAAACCATGATATCTAAACAGGTGCAATGTGCAAGGGCAGTATACCTATGAAGGTGGCAACAAACCAGGAAAGGGCTGTTGTCTTCATGTCCTGTTTGTGACCTTCCAGAGGCATTAGGCTGGCTGCTGTTGGAAACCGATGCTGGACTGGATGGACCTTGGTCTGACTGAGGATGGCAATTGTGATGTGTTTGTGGATGGGATAGCTGGAATGTACTAGATCCATTCCAGTGCTAGACTGGTTTCTTAAAAGGCAAATGGGAAGATTTGCACTAGCAAAGGTTCTGTCTACTAACAATTCCAGTTGAAAACCTTTATGGATCGATTTATTCAATTACCCTACAGAGAAGTTACTGATCTTCCCATTTATACTTTAATAAAGAGTTTAGGGAATCCAGCTTCTTCAGAGGTGTTTAAAACAGATTTGAAAAAAATGTATAAATTACACACTGGTCTTTACATTCATGGCTTGTTTACACATTATGTTCTTTTGATCCTGGCTTTGGATCCAGCTTCTGCCAACAAAATCATGTATTTCTTAGAGTTGCCACCTTTCTTCCTGGCAGGGCTCTTGAAGATTTTGCTTCCTGTGCTGCAGGAGTAACTTTGCCAGGCATGAGGATGCCACGATGACTGTTTTGGCCCTGTTGAATTTCTGCCCACCATGCAAAGGAGCCCTACCAGAATAAAGAGTGGCAATTTTAGTATTTCCCTAGGTCCACACAAAGCCTCATAGCAGACAAAGCCTTGTCTACTTTTTGAAGGAAGAATCTGCTTTTAAGTGTTAGAGGCAGCAGAAAGAAGTTAGAGGCTGCTTCTTCCATCACAGAGCCTATAAAACTAGACAATAAAACACATAGACAATGTGAGACTATGAGACTTCTCTCTGCCACACAGTTACTAAAATAATGGAATGGGAATCCCACTCCATCTTAGTAGCTATACCAGAACTGGACAGTGATCAGAGTCACTCTTTCTTATCCCAGAGTACACAGAGGATATTTTGGCCTGGTTTTCACACTGGAATTTTGCTGCTGGAATCATCAAGATGCCACCAAATTCAAGATGCCACTTTTTCTCTTTTTCAAGGAAAAAGAGAAGTTATAAGTTAAACAAAGTTAAAATCAACAGATGTATAGTATCAATGCTAGTAGCCAAATATAGTATCAATGCTACAAACTCAAACTGGTTTAATAGCCATACCCTCTTCACAGGGAACCATGTTCTGTGAGGGCAAGGAGGGGAAGGTTAGCTTTCAATCACCCAGAATTCTCAACATCCTCACCAAACTACAGTTCCCAATTATACTTTGGGGAAATCCTTGACAATGAAATTGATATAAAACTGATATAGTACAGTATATATATAATACGTATAATAAAACTAAGACCTGGAAAGAAAGCTCTGGTGTTTCAGTTAAAGCAACCAAACTTCTAATATTAAATAAATACGCTTAAGAATACCCCACAATAAAAATGTTGCTGTTTATAAGGATTCTGTCCGGATTCCCTTCAGTTCTTGCAATGAATGAAACAGAGTAAAAAATGGCACAGTTGCTTATTTATTGGGAAAGAAAGTTTTGTTGTGCTTTTTACATAGAAAGGTCCAATTGTGACTGGTCCTCCATGAATGCTAACAAAACGCGAGCCTGTTTTCACGTGCTATGTCTGCTGCATTAAGGAAATAGTTTTGTGATGTCAGAAGAGGATGCTGAATGGAGCTTAAAAGACTTTACACTCATTAACAGAAAAAAATTTCCTCCTGGCTCGTTTTCTTGCTTGATTCACAGCAGTTCTCACAGCACGCTCAAACACCTGTTGTACGCCCCTGTTGCCAAGAGAGGAGCACTCCACGTAGCCCTTTGCCCGGAGGTCTTTGGCCAGTTGCTTCCCAAGTACTGTGCTGATACAGGTTGCGCTATGAGGTCCCGTTTCCCTCTGGTCAATCTGAGTAGCCACGACTAAAATTGGGATACGAGGCAAATGGGTCCTGATCTCTGTAACCCATTTATTCCGCAAGCTGAGAAATGAGTTGTGATTGGCCACTGAGAAGCACATTAATATCACGTCAGCCTGCTGATATGAAAGGGGGCGGATGCTTTTGAAGGAATCATTGCCAGCTGTGTCCCAAAGACCTAAATTAATCTGGGTGCCATCCAGGAAAACATCAACCCCTGTGTTTTCATAAACTGTTGGCCTGTAAGTGTCTGGAAACGTCTCTGAGGTAAAACGCAACAGAAGTGCTGTTTTCCCAACAGCAGCATCTCCGACCAGAACACATTTGACTGAATCCAACATTTCCTCAATGTCTGCTGATCCTAGAATGGAGTCTGGAGAGGTCGTTCCCGGATGCCTGGCACTGTGAATGCCATTCAGTAGAAATCTAGTCAGGTTTCTATTGAGCGTCTTGGAGTTCCACTCAAGGAGCCAACAATGTCCTGCTCTCTCACACGACTTGCCACATCAATTAGTCAAACCAGTTTCCTACAACAAAAAGAACACAGATGTCATTGTTGTAGCAAGTCACAGATAATTATTACATTTTTAAAATCCCACCTTCTTTCCAAAGAGCTCAGGCAGCACACATGGGCTTTTACCTTCACAACAACCTTATGACAAGGTGGTGGTTTTTGTTTTTATTCTCATTTCAAATATAAAAAAAGGTAAAGGTGACCCCTGACAATTAAATCCAGTCGTGTCCGACTCTAGGGTGTGGTGCTCATCCCCATTTCAAAGCCAAAGAGCCAGCGTTGTCCGAAGACGCCTCCATGGTCATGTGGCCGGCATGACTCTCCTTGCCGCAGCGCGTAGCATGCGGCTGGAACACGGAGCGCTGTTTACCTTCCCGCAAGCGGTACCTATTTATCTACTCACATTTTTGTTTTTATTCTCATTTCAAATATACAGAGCAATATCCATAAGATGAAACCGAACAAGACAAAACAAAAACAAATTTATACAATACCGTATTTCTTCGAGTC
Source organism: Plestiodon gilberti rubricaudatus (assembly GCA_026170595.1). NCBI lineage: Eukaryota > Metazoa > Chordata > Lepidosauria > Squamata > Scincidae > Plestiodon > Plestiodon gilberti. The sequence goes on along the minus strand of JANXHW010000005.1, from coordinate 73,460,671 downwards.
TAAGGCGCCATCGATTCTAAGGCGCACCTTTACTTTCAGTACCACCAGCAGGGGGAAAAAATCCATCAATTGTAAGACTCGCCTCCCTTCATTAAATCTACCTGCTCAGCACCAACTCTCCCCAGCATGTCTCCTGCAGCTGAGGATGACTGAGTGCACTGCCTTTGCATAGCATTTCTGGCCCCATCAGAAAGTGCCATTTCCTTCGTTACCTGGGCTTGGGGGAGCTTCAGGGAATCCTGCGCAACCCTCTGCAGGCCTCCCTGATCTTCTGTTTGGCGAAAAACAGCGATTTTTGGGCATTTCTGGTTTTCGCGAAAACCGGAAATGGCTGAAAATCACTGTTTTTTTGCCGAACTGAAGATCAGGGAGGCCTGCAGAGGGTTGCGCAGGCCTCCCTGAAGCTCCCGCAAGCCCCAGTAAGTAAGAAGATAGCATTTTGGGGTGCTTTTTGGAGACCTTCGATTCTAATGGTGTAGTGGTTTGGGAGTCGGACTTAGACCTGGAAGATCCAGGTTCAAATCCCTGCTCAGCCACGAAGCTTCCTAGGTGACCTTGGGCCAGTCACTATCTCTCAGCCCCACCTACCTCACAGGGTTGTTGTGAGGACAAAAAGGAGGGGAGGAAATATGTACACTCTGAGCTCCTTGGAGGAAGGGTGCTATAAAAATGTGAAAAATAAATAATAATAAAAAAGACGCACCCCATTTTTTGAAATGCTTAATTGGGAAAAAACATGCGTCTTAGAATTGAAGAAATACAGTATTCTGTATAGTACTCTTTACTTTTCCCCTACAAAGTAAACAGGTAAATGGTATCATGTACCTTTGCATTCCATGACATTATGAATCATTCTCATTTCTCACTAAATTGATTTTCCAGTTGCCTTCCTTTCTTTGCCCTCTTTCAATTAATTTTGACATAAATATCCTATCTCAAACTCTACTCAACTGCTCCTTGTCTGATGGATGATCCCTTTTCTTCCAAGAAAAAGTTATTGCCACCTTGCTTCTCTTTTTTATGAACCATCCTTTCCACTTCCTCTGCTACAATAACATCGTTCAATATAGTTACTAATGAGTTCCTTGGCAATTTGTAACCTAACGCTCAGACTGAAATCCAAAATGCTTCAACCGCTCAGACTGAAATCCAAAATGCTTTCCACTAGATCAAAAGATATGATAGATGTCTACTCTGGAAAGATTACACCTCCCTCACAAGTTCCCTTTGGTGCCTGGATAAATGTGCCATCTCAATGGAGTTAAAGTACCACCAAAAAAATCAACTTATAAAACCTTTCAGTGTACACTTAGGAATGGTATCAAACAACCATCCCCAAATATCTTCCAATATCTCCTCTCCCAAATCTTGTTATAATTGCACTGTCCTGTTGTCATGTTGAACAGATTGTACAAGTTGCCTAACATCCCTCAGACACTGGCATTAGATATCAAATATTCTAGCTGTGTATGCTCTCTCACAGCCCAATCCTATCCAACGTTCCAGAGCCAATGCAGCCCTGAGATAAGGGAGCAAACATTGCCGTACCTTGAGGAGGCCTCCATGACTGCCCCTCCACCGCAGGATGCAGTGCACTCCCCATTGGCACAGCTGCATCAGCACTGGAATGTTGGATAGGATTGGGCCCTCAGTCTACCATGTCTTCTCAACAAATGCCTTATTTGATGATATTGAAACTTTAGTATCCGTTCTCCAGTAATTGCATATTCCCCAGAAAGGTGCCCTGTACTTCTGCATTCTGAAAAATAAAAGTTAATGGTAGGCCCAGGAAAAGCTTTAAAAAAATGTTCACCAAATAAAGAAAGGATTTCTCCTGCACAGGTTCATATTAATGATCTCTTGATCTTGCTTATTGCATCCTATGAGGTACCGTATTTTTCGCTCCATAACACGCACCGGACCATGAGACGCACGTGTATTTTGGAGCGAAAAAATTGAGTAAAAAATGTCATGCTTTAACTATTTTCCGGCCGCTTGGTTGCTTACCACGTTGTTGTTTAGCACGTCCAATCTTCTTCCTGCGTTGCCAGCTGCATTGCGGCCCCGTCGGGACTGCCCCCAGTCAGCAGATCTAAGATGCGAGCCTCCCAGACACTGGACGCGACCAGGAAGCTCTGCGCAAACATCGCAGTAACTGCGATGTTTGCGCAGAGCTGGCAGTCGCATTCAGCGCCTGCGCGAAGTTCCCAGGCGCTGGATGCAACCAGGGACCTCTGCGCAGAGGTCCCTGGTCGCGTCCAGCGCCTGGGAACTTCGCACAGGCACTGAACGCGACTGCCAGTCTGTGCAAATATCGCAGTAACTGCAATGTTTGCGCAGAGGTCCCTGGTCGTGTCCAGCGCCTGGGAACTTTGTGCAGGCACTGAACGCAACTGCCAGCTCTGCGCAAATATCGCAGTTACTGCGATGTTTGCGGAGAGCTTCCTGGTCGTGTCCAGCGTCTGGGAGGCTCGCATCTTGGATCTGCTGACTGGGGCAGTCCCGGCAGGGCCGCAATGCAGCCGGCAACGCGGGACGAAGATTGGACGTGCTAAACAACAATGCAGTAAGCGGCCAAGCGGCCGGAAAATAGTTAAAGCAAGACATTTTTAACAGTATTCGCTTCATAAGACGCACAGGCATTTCCCCTTATTTTTTTTGGGGGGGGGAATGCATCTTATGGAGCAAAAAATACAGTAATTCAGGCTGACAGATAGTGATTGGACCAGAGTGACTCCATGAGTTTCATGGCTGAGCAGGGATCTGAAGCCGGTCTATTGGATCTAATACAACACTTTGACAACTAAACCACGCTGGTTCTCTGTTGTTGAAGTATAAGTCTCTAGACTGACTTGTGTGTCGTCTATGCAACCCAAGTCCTAATGCTCTTTCAGTAACTCAGATCACATTTCTACTATAGGTTAAAAGTTGAGGGGCGGACAGGGATAGAAAATACTGGCACAACATTGCCAAAACATCAGGGGCACATTCCAGCAAATCTGATTTGTTTTTCAACATACAGTATATAGTACACTACCTTTTCCCCAAGACCTCAAGGCAGTTAAGTGATATACAAGATACACATGCAGGGCAATTCAGTGCATATTTACTCAGTAAGTCTCACTGCATTCAATGAGGCTTACTCCCAGGTAAGTATGCGTAGGATTGCAGCCTTGCTGAGCAATTCTGTGCATAGCTACTCAGCAGTGTTTTCATATGGATCTTATTCCCGGGGAAGTATGGATAGGATTGCAGTGTTAGTAGCTGCTTAAGGCTCTAACCAGACACAATAGCGGAGCTGTACAGCAAGGGTAAGAGCAATTTAAAGCAGAAGAACAGCAGGCACAAAGGGGTGCTGAGCCCCTTTTCCACTCACCAGTTTTGCTTCCCACACCCTCTCCCTGCAGCCACATTTTTCCTATTCAGGCTCCCTGTATGTCTGTTCCCTAGACTGGGAACTTACATGCTCACAGTCACTTGTGAGTTGCTTCCATTCTCTGATTGCTGGCAAAGTCCTTCAGGAGAGATTTGCCAGACAATTAAACCAGAGCTGGGACCCTACTCTCAGAGTATTTAATGTAATCGGTAATCCTCAAGCATTTCTTTTCCCAATTTGTCCCTCATTTACTGAGCTTCTGTACTGCTTTCTAGGGCCTTCGATGTTAAAGGCATTTATTTGCTTACATGTCTTACGAAGTTAAACACATACACATCGATATCAGAACCTCAAATTAATTTTCAAAACCACCCACTCACAGTGGCATTTTCCTATTGACTTCCAATAGGATGGCACTTTTTTTTTTTAATTTGAGGAGTTTGAATCTTACCTACCATGTGATTGCCCACGGCACAGATGCCTTCTTCCCCTCAGAAAGACCAAGAGAAGAAAAAGCAGAACATTCACACAAAATTCATTTCGTTCTCTTTTTGTGCCTGACAAAATAGGTAGTTGCTTACAAAAGGCTGCAATAAGATGCCACAGGTAATCGTTTTGTAGCTAAGAGGACGCAGGCACAGCTACTCCTCTTGAATACGGGATGTGAAAAATATAAGAAACTACCTCCAAGCCACACTTATGACTTTCAGCCTGCCTGACTTCTCCTTCGCAGACTTTATAAGGTAGTCAGAAGCATTTCCTGGTTCACACGCAGCACGTACATTTCACATCATGAATTGACAGTGTCTTCTGAAAAAAATCTTATTCTTCCTGGTACTCCTGAGAGGCAATTCCTGAGATGTCATCTGAGTGACATCAATTCTGTGCTCAACTTTCCCCATCCGAACCCGGGAATGGAAGAGGTTTTTTCCCTATTTTTCTGTTAAATATGGGGCAAATTTCAGTGAAGTGCATGTTGAAATTATCAGACTTGAGTCAGAGGATGAGTCTGTTATCTCCTGTTTCCAGGGCAAATGCAATCACTTTGACAGTGACAAGGGAGCAAGAGAGTTGGGGTGGAAAGATTAGCAGCAATATGTCAGGGAGAAATGCCGGTGGGAGAAAATGTCCACAAGAGAGATTGGACACCAGGCAAACAATGAACTGAAGATGGAGATGGAAAATATCAACTGGAGACACATCATCTTAAATGACACAAAAGGAGATTTCTATAGATTTAAAACCAGTAGGTGCTTTTTCAGCAATGGTTTTGGCGAACATAATTCAAATTAATTTGATCTCATTGGTTTATCAAGTTTCCTTTCAAAATACTGGGATAAAGCATCAATTTGCCTTTCTTGGCGTTATGTTTTTGTACAAAGGTTACAAAACCTTGTACAGGCACAATAAGACAGCCACGATTAAGAACTTTTAAGTGCTACTGATTAAAGTCCTTAACTTGAGCACCATCACATACATTCTTATTTCTGTTCAGGCATGTGATAGCCCCTATACAGGAGCATATAGGGCTTGAGAGCACATAGGGCTTTAACTGAGCTCTTGACCAGGGGAAATAACCATGAACGGACAGTCATTTTGGCCATGATTTTGAGAACTGGCATCCTTTGATAGTGCCAGCTTGAAAAGGGATTCAAGGGATTCACATAGAGCAGTGGTGGCGAACCTTTTGGGCTCGGTGTGTCAAAAATTCAGAACTTGACTCTGCTGGTGTGTCACTCCCCCCCCCCCCGAACAAAAGAGAAACAATTCTTCTTGTTCACATGAACGAAGCCCGCCAATATGAGTGGCCCTTTAAAAATTGTTTTAAACAGTAAAAATAAGTCAAAAAAAGCCTTCCCTACTGTTGTGCGGCAAAACCATGCTGTTTGCAGGCCTGCAGGGCAGTCTTCTGTGCTCCTGGAAGCCACTTCTGGGTTGCGCGACAGTCCCCCTTTTGCCCTGGCTCGCCCATCGCGATGCATTCTGGGGCAAGCCAGGGCACAGAAGACTGCCCTGCAGGCCTGCAAACGATTTTGCCACATGGGAAGGTTTTTTCTGACTTTTAAAAATGTTTTTTAAAGGGTCCGCCATACCCGCTGCCTCCACGGATACTGAGATCCTGTAGTTGTTGTCAGGTGTTGGTGAACGCTGGTGTGTCACCCAACACATCGTGGTGTGTCATCTTTGACACACGTGTCATAGGTTCGTCATTACTGACATCTTCTCCACACACGCCGTTAGCCCTCTGTAGAAACCTTGTGCATTTTCAAGGCACTGGGGGAGGCGTCACTTCATCTCTGAACCTAGAAATCTTGACATCACTCTTAAAGATTTCAAGATGATTGTGATTTTATAACTTTGTATATTTAGTTGTAAACTTTGTATTTACAAAGGTTTACAACTTTGTATATTTAGCATTATGATTGTGGGCTTGAAAATTAGCTAAAAAAATCCATAATCTGAGTAAACAAAAAATCTCCTAGAACAGAATTTACCTTAACAAACGTTGCCATTTTTATAGAGATGTATAGTGGAGATGCTGCATTTTCAAGCAAAGAAATAGATCCTGAAACGTAAGTTCTTTCGAAACAGAACAGACTAAAATAGTGTAGTGACTAATGGCCCAATCCTATCCTTCTCCCCCACTGGTGCAGCTTTAAAGGGGGATGTAAAGGGGATTAAAATCCCATTTCCCTTCCAAAGCCTCCCATTCTGCCATTCCCCATTGGCTGCACCAGTGGGGGAGAAGGATAGGATTGGGCTGTAAGAGAGAGACTGAGCTGTGAATTAAGTTTTCTCTGGTTTGTATCTTGCCTTTGCCATGAATTTGTAGGTGGTCTTCGGCAAGCACGTCCTTCCCCAGCAGCAGTATGGGGATACTACTACTTGTCTTACAAGATTGTTGTACGAACAACATCAAGTGAATAAGTGTGAACAGAGGCGACAGGCGCCCTACCGGCGCCAGGGTGCATCGGGGCGGGGCCAGCGTCGCGGGACGTCGACGCACCCTCGCGTGATGTCGATGCGCCCCCCACCCGTTTTTCGGTCATTTCGGAGCCTAACCGGCTCCAGGGAGGGTGGGAGGGCCCAAACAACGCGGCGCTTCGGACTGGCGAGTTCCCCCAGTGCGCCCCCTGCCCGCGAGCGCCTGGAGCTCCTGCTCCATGCGCTCCACCGTTGTTCCGCCGCTGCGGTGTGAAGCACTTTGCAGACTCAGAAAGAGCTATAGAAATGCTAGCTAGTATTATTATTAGAAAGAAACAGTAATCTCAGCTCTGTCACTGTACCCTGTTGAATGGGGAGACTGCATGTGGGGCTGCTGAAGTAGAGTTAATTTTCAGCCTTGCTGCAGTTTGATCAGATCTTATTCATGCCTTAGGGCGGTTACCTTATGCAAACTCCTTCCACATGTCCTGCAAATGGGAGTCCCAGCCCACAGTGGATGGGTGTGGGTTTGGTGCTCACTTATAAGGGAAACCAGAATTTGACTTGTATTTGGCATATTGGATTTCAATATGCTTTCGTGTGTGTGTGTGTGTGTGTGTGTGTGTGTGTGTGTGTGTGTGTGTGTGTGTACACAGACATATTACAGACACATCTATTTTTTTTTGCTTTGCTTCTTTCTCATTTTTCTCTTGAGAGAGATCCAAAATTGCTTACAATAAATACTTACTAAAACAAACTAAACACATAGAATCTTAAGCAAGCCTTACTTGGTGCGCGAGTCTGAGCCTTCACTCGGCTTGCCTGAAGTATCCGAACGAATGCTCAGCCTCGTGCACCTGCGCAGTAAAGAGGAGTAAAATGAGGGTGGCCTCCTATCGACCTTCTGGTCTGGACCTTCAAAGCCAAGCCAAAATAACTGCACTCTACATCTGAGTGGGGCAAGAATGTAACATATAGGGGGTGACTCTTACTGTCACGTCTGTGAGGAGGACTTTGGAACTAAAATCCCTACAGACATCAAGGTGAATTGGGATGCTGCAATTTTTTATTTGGCTGTTGCTGTTGGACAATCTTTTATTTTTAGTTGGAGGAATCTAGTTTTATACATTTTACCACGTTTGTGCATTAATTGTGACAGCAATTTGGTACAATTAATTTGTTTCTGCTTGATTCATTCATTGCTCTTAAAAATGTTTCTCATTATAATTTTTGGCCCACTAAAAAAAATTAAGCTAATAGGTCAATAAGAAGTTTCACCCTGTGGAAGACACGGATGAATGAGTTATCTCCTTTCATTTCTTGCTTCAGCGCTACATTAGTATTCTGTATAGCAGTCTAAACATTTGGGTGTTCCTCTCCACAGTAAATAAACTCAGGAGTCTGTAATAAACGTTTGCATGAACAATATATGATGAAAGTGTGGGATTCCTTTGGAAAATCCATCATCAATGGATGATGGATTTTCCAAAGGAATCCCACACACAATGAACTCAAATCCCACCCGGATTTCAACATACTATAAAAGTCTTGGATTATAAAAGCATGAGGGCTGTACAATCCATAGGGTTTGGGATCTTTTCTGAAAACCAGTTCCACACCAATCTAACACACAGTAAGTGTAAAAGTCGATGCAAGAAAAAAAAGTACTGTATTATCACTTTTGAGTTGTCGCACAGGAGAAAAGCAACTCCTGAATTTTTATCCTTATTTTATCTTTCCTATCTGATTAATCCAAAGTGGTCGAAAGGCTTTTGTTCAGATTTAGAGTGCAATGTAAAACTCCAGGAGAATTACAGCCCTTGGTTAAAGGCATACATTTCAATGTCCATATGCTTCCTTTGCTGCTGTAAAGTTGAATATGTATTCATTGTTAAACCATTCTCATGGTTCACTTTTACATTTCTATTCCATGTCAGGCTTGCCCAACTATCAGGGCAAATTAGGCAAACTACTGGCTTCAAGCCAACGTTCCAGAGTATATACATACCCTGCTAACTGGGCAAATAAGCACTTTTTCCAAGTGGTGCTCCTCTTATATTTAGCAGGGGAAGAGTAACTCTTCCTCTTCACCCCAGCACAGCATCATTTCCAGTGGCTATTGATGGTGGTGTTCTGCATCTTTTTAGATTGTGACCCCTTTTTGGGTATGATAGCTATTTAATTATTTGATTTAGTTATTTAATTTAATTTTGCTTGTTAACCGCTTTGTTAACTATTTTGTTGAAAAGCGGTATACAATCAGTTCTTGTTATCTGCTAGGGTTAGGTTCTTGGAAAACCTAGTTTCACCCCAGCACAGTGTCTTTTTCTGGTGGCTGTTTGCTGGTGTTCTTCTGCCTCTTTTTTAGATTGTGAGCCCTTTGGGGACAGGGAGCCATTTAATCATTTGATTTTGTCTGTAAACCGCTTTGTGAACTTTGTGTTGAAAAGCGGTATATAAATACTGTTAATAATAATAATAATAATAATAACAAATTAGCACAGTGTTTCTCAAACTGTGGGTCGGGACCCACTTGGTGGGTCATGACCTGATTTCTGGTGGGTCCTGCAGAGCCTCCAATGAAAACACCTGTGATGGAAAGATCAGATAAGTAATTGCCTCAAGCCCTGAGGCTATTCAAAATTCAGATATCTGATTTGATCAAATCAGATCAAATTTGATTCAGAATTTGATCTGAATCAAAATTCAGATATCAAAATTCAATTGCCCTTCAAAGAGCTGAGCTCTTGCAGTTTGCAAGCTTATGTAAATATAGGGAGATAAATGTTGGAGCATCTTTTTTTTTCTGGTGTGCTTTTTTCCAAGTCTGTCATTGATAGGTAGTGGGGGGTAGGTGAAGGCTGGGTCACATAACTAAGCCTCTCAAGCCTTAAAGCTATTCATTAGAGCTACCTCATTACGAGAAATGGATTGATCTTTTTTGCAAATAAATAAATACAGTATTACTTGTAAAAAATATTTCTTTCCAGATCATCTTTTTTAAGCCTCATAAAGCTAGGTAGGTCCCGACAGAATGTCATTTTAAAAAATGGGTCTCGGTGCTAAAATGTTTGGGAACCACTGAATTAGCAGATACTGAATCATTGAGCCTATGGGAAAGATGGGGTTAGGTTCCAGGGAACCCTCTTCGCCACACACACTCACCAACACCAAAAGAGAGAAATCACCTCTTAAATGGAGCAGAGCAGGGCAAGTCTGCCACTGAATTAAGTGCTCCTTCATGAAATAAATAAAAATAAATGAGATGAAAATAAAAACTAGGTTCATAAAACACCATGGTCACACTAATTTCTGAGTACACTTGCACAGAAATTAACTGCACTGCGATCGGGCAGTACTCCCAATTTGCAAGCAGCTCCGAGTTTCTCTCTCAGCCCAAAATGTAAATGAAGAAAGGAGGAAGGGAGGGTGATTAAAAAATCACAGAATTAAACTGACCTGGGGAGAGAAAGGAGAAGCTCAGCAGCAGTGCACTCAACAAAAAAGCCCCAGGCAGCTTGATAGTAAAGACTGAAATATCCTCTAATCTAAACCTAAAACCTCTGTTGAAATCGCTCCTTTTCTTACTCTTCTGTTGGCTATAAGCCAATCAACATGTGAATGCAAAACGTCTGCGTTTGTAACATTGCAGTTCCCAGCCTCCCCCCCTTCTACAAGCAGCGTTCTACAAGTACAAGCGTTCTACAAGTTCCAAGTTTTTCTTTTTTTACACAGCCCAAAATGTAAACAAAGAAAGGGGGGGAGGGATGGAGGGTGGGGAAGTAACAAATCACAAAGTAAACTGACCTGGGGAGAGAAAGAAGCAGCTCACCAACATGCTCAACGGTAAGCTGAAAGCCCTCCATATTCTTGTGGATAGTGAGAAAAGAGGTAATGAAAAACGCGAGGTAGGTTACAAAACAGCCCCTTGATAAGCAAATTCATGAGTAGTAAATCACGAGAATTGACTGTATAAATATTCTTCACGAGACTGTATAAATATTCTTAATAATACATGATTTGGGGTAAGGGCCACTGTCTACACTGGGAGAAAGTGCACAGGCAGCTTAACAGTTCCTTGGCTGAGTGAGGACACCACCACCACCACCCCGCATTTGCAAGGACACAATGAAGAGTATTCTGATCACCAACTGTATTCAGAAAGTATTCTGACCATTGGTTACCCCTGTTGTAGGGTAAAGAATGGAAATATCTGAAAATAGAAAAACAGTGTGCCAGTAAACTCTAACCAGCTACTTACAGGCAATTCTTACAACAGTATCCTTATCCATTCTTATAGGTCTTGGCTATAATCTTGCACACGCTCGCTTGTGAGTAAGCCCTATTGAACACAGTGATAATTACTTTAGATGAAACATGCATAGGATCACACTTGTTCAGTGCTGGTAGTGGGTCGTAGGCGACCCATTGGCTAGACTTACCATAGTCCCGGATACGGCCGGGACAATCTTGGTTCGGGAGCTCAAATCCCAGGCTCCTGGCTGGTCTCCTGTTTGTCCTGGCCATCCAGGACTGCCCCCGTGGAGCCGCTCCGTCTTCATCTTCTTTGTTCTAGCCTCGCGTGAGTGCGTGTGAGGCTGGAAGCACTCGGAAAGCATCCGAGTTCACTTGGATGTTTTCTGAGTGCTTCTAGTCCAAACTTGGACATTTTCCAAGTGCTTCCAGCCTCGCACAGGTGTGCGAGGCTGTCCCCGCCGACCTCACATTACCAGACCCCGCCCCCAGAGACATCACGTTACCGGACCCCGCCCCCAGTTACGTCACTGCCGCCGCCCCCCTGCGTCGGGGGAAATCTGGCAAGTCTACCATTGGCATCTCTCACCTGCCCCATGATGTTGTGTTGGGTGCTACCACTGCCAGCAGTACTGAGGGTTCAGGGGTTGGCCCAGCCAAGTGGACTTTCTGATGTGCGTGGACCCTCAGCCTGTGCCCAACAAAGTGAACCCCTGATGCCAACCCTGTATTTGTTGATCATTTAACTAACATGCAAATATTGCTCAACACAGACTAAGACAGAAGGCTTTCCTGTTACTGTGGTGAACATTGCCCAGCACTGGCAACCACTGGACAGAATTAAGTAGTACTTGTTTCATGGTTCCAATCCAAAGATCTATGGGTAGAGGTGTTTTTTGTTTTTTTGGGGGTGTTATTTTTTTTTCAAACTTTCTTGATTAAAATCGCAAATAGTGGTGTTATGTGTGTTTATTCGAAAAAACAACGTAGTATACTGTATGTCAAAAACAGATTTTCCAACAGGAACAGTCATTCCACAGAGACCTTAAAGGTGAGAACTTGGTTAAACTTGGTTTAAAAACCAGAGCACCCCAGGTTACCATCCCAAAATATAGTGTATTAAAAAAAAAATTCCTATAGTAGCAATTGAAGTGCAATATATTACTAAGTTTATAAAATACATGATACTTCCATTAAGGCACCGCGGAATGCACTGCTCAGCACTAGTCTGCACGTTTTTATCATGTTTAAAGCAAGATCCCTCACTGAAAACGTCTGACGGATTACTCAAAAGTAAGGAAATGGGTGTTATTTCTTGATATGGAGGGGCTTTATTTATTTATTTGTTGTTATCAGTAAAAATCATTTTATATAGCATTTTGAGTAGAAATTCACTTTATTTTGCGTTCTGTGTTGCTCACATAGACAAAAAAACACCTCTATCTATGGGACTTCTCATATCTATGGGACCGAAGGAGCTTCCAAAATATGCAGCTTCCCCATTCACTTTAATAACTTGGTCCCTCTTCTGGATGATGTATCTTTTAAAGCCACCTGACACTCTTACATCTAAATAACCAGGGCGCATAACTAAATAACCAACACACAAAAAGCCTCCACTAACAGCCAGTATAAAAAGCCACATTTTCAGCAGCTGACAGAGAACAAACAATGATGGGGAAAGGCAGACTACTCTCAGCATAGTATTCCAGAGCGTTGGTGCCACAGCTGAAAATATCCCATCTTGCATGACTTCCTGGCACACACCATACACAAGTCAGCAGAAGTGGCATCGGGGTTGCTTAGGCCAGACATTTGGCCAGGCCAACCTCTGAACCTTTACACTGTAAAGTTTACAGTACTGGTAGCATCCAATGCACCATCAGGGATTGGGGGGTGTCATGGGGAGATTTAATGCATGGTTTGCCTAATGGCCCCTAGCAATCTAGAACTGGTACTGTTAGACAATGCGGGAGCGTGAAGTTGAATTGGGGGGGGGGGAGCTTATTGGAAGAGGCTGGTCAGGCCCCAAGCCATTTTGGGCTTAAAGATAAGAACCTTGAATTAAGACCAGAAATGATGGAGATTTGAGCTGCAATCCTATGTACACTTAACTGGGAGTAGTCCCATTAAACTCAATGGGATAACTTCTGAGTAGACATGCATAAATTTGCACTGCCAGATTAGGTAACCGATGCAGATCAAACAAGACTGGAGTTATATGCTCTGTCTGACCCTAGCCCAGTGGCAGCATTTTGGACTATTAAAGTTGCTGGATGCTTTTCAAGGGGAACACCACATTGTGTGTATAACAGGCAGCAGTCTAGTCGGGATTACCAGAACCTTCAGGAAGGAGTGTAGCAGCAGTAAGAACTGCTAGTTGGTATCCAGAAGCACTAAGAAGCAGTCCCATGCTAAAAACTTAAATTTTGAGGGGTATCCCCATTCAGTAGATCATCAATGGTCTCCGTCATCTTGATAAAGGTCTCACATTCAATTTCTTACTGCCGTCAGAAGTGTAAGGGTTTCCATCAGATCTTAATAATCTGATGAAAATGATAGAGTTGGGTATTATCCAAACACTGATGACTAGACAGCCCAGTTTCCAGATGACTTCACCCAGTGGCTTTGTGTAGATAATAAAAATTGGGGCAGATGGGACAAGACATAATGTTCTGGCCCCTCATCGGCCAATGACCAAGAGGATGAGTCATAGTCTTCCAGCACTACCCTGACCCATAGGAATTACCCATAGGAAGTCACCTAAGCACCCCAAGTCCCATCCCTGTGTGGTGGTCCAGAAGGACAACATGGTTGATGGCATCAGACACCACTGAGACATCCAGAAGAATCATCTCCCAGTGCAAAAAAACTATTAGGGCAACCAAGGCAGTTTCTGTCCCCAAACTATGCCAATTCCCAATCTCATGTCTCGTGACCCCAACAGTCTGGTTGTACATGCAGTATGAGATTTGCCGCCTTGGGCATTTGCTTTGGCATGGGATAAGGCGGGGTATAAATTTTTAAAATAATTTTAAATAAATTTATCTGTGTGCTTCTAAATTTAATCCAGACATACCAAATTTATTAAATATGCAGCATGATCTTACAGTGTTTACTCAGAAGTAAGCCCTACCCTGTCTAATGGGGCTTAATTCCAAGTAAGTGTACATGGATGGACGACAGTTTTAGGGCCCAATCCTATACTTACCTCATGTCGTTGGTCCTCCTCTTCCACTCGTCTCGTGCTGACTGATGTAAAGCAGTCAGTACCAGTTGCAAAAGGCACTCCAGCAGCATGTGGCGGGAAGGCCTGCGCCTTCCCGCCTTCTCCAGCACTTCTCCCCCTGATTACCGATGAAGGCAAGTCAGTGGGAGAGGCGAAAGGGCAGAATGGGGGCAGGGAGGGGGCGAAACGAGCTGGGGGAGGGCATGGGATGGGTGGATCGGGAGGGGTGGGATCGGCGCTGCCAATATCTTATCCCAATTCCTAGACCCGATCCTGTTGCGCCGGTACACGTGAACCTGCGCCAGATATTTAGCTGTTGCAGGTCCGAGTAGACCCGTCCATGCCATGGAGACTTACCCCTGGTTACCCTGCCTTACCCAGATGTTCCCTTACCCAGAGGAGGCCTCCTGGACTAATCCCCACAACCTCCATAGGATGCAACTGTCACCATTTTGGCACAGCTGCATTGACGGGGGGGGGGGGGAAATGGATAGGATTGGGCTGTCAGTCACTTTGAGGAAGCAACATTTCATAATCTGAATTTTTAAACCTAATACTTTAGTTTGTGTAGCACGTGTGATCCTTTGTGTGTTTGCTCATGGGAAATGCCACTTAACTGAGTTCAGTGTTGTCAACTACTGTATATGTGCATACAATTGCAGGCTAAATAAATGAACCAATTTCATAAAAAGCAATGTAAAATATTGTACCCTGCTATGACTACAATGGTGGCAAAAGTCATCCTCTGAATACAAAAAGACTGGAACTGCCTCCCTCTGACACCGTATCTACTAACATTCTCCTTACCTTTCTCCTCTAGAAATACCTTCTTCAGTACACTTGTGTGCTCAAGATTACTTTGTGAAATCTTCCGTCCCCACAAAAGAAAGTGAGAAACAGGATAATTTAGAATTACATTTTGCTTTATTAAGGCTACCATCCTATACACACGTACCTGAGAGTAAACCCCACTGGATGTGGTGAAACTTATTTCTGAGTAAACCTGCATAGGATTGCACTGTAAGACAATCCTCTGAAAACAGGATTTTTTATGTGCTTATAGTAAGATGGATGTTAGGAAATCATCCTTGATCACCACCATCTTGTTCTCCTCTTCCTTGCAGATTAAGGTTGCCGTCTTTCTTCCTAGTACTGCCCCTCTGCTTTTACAAATTGCCCGACACAGAGAAATGTGTCCGGCTAAGTTTTTCCTAGTATGGAGATTAAAAGTGAGTAAAGTCACACAGACTACATTTCTAGCTGTTGGTTTGCTTGTAAAAATACTGAAGCAAAATCAGTAAAAAATGTGGCAACCCTATTTTGAAAATGTGTATAGGAAAATTGGTCAGAAACGCAACAATGGGTGAATTAATCAGATGCAATTCCAAGGTGTGTGAATGCTACATAAGATCCAGGGATCTTTGCCAGACTCACACCTTCGCTTTTGTCCATTACAGACTGCAATCTTATGCATACGTACCTGGGAGTAAGCCCCATTGACTACAATGTGACTTACTTCTGAGTAGACTTGCGTAGGATTTGACTGACAAAGATGTACCTCTGCCACCACCGCCATTTTCTAGTCATTTACACATATATTTATGTGTATTTTAAATGTAACAATATGATATATTTCAATCAATCAACCTTTAATGGTGTAAAAACAAACCATACAAGAGTAAAAACCCCGCCAACCTAAAATACAAGTGCAAGAACACTTACATAAGATAAAGACAGCAGATTATAGTAAAATGAAATAAAAAGAATCAATAATAGTTAAACAAATAATAGTTAAAACAAAGCAAAACTATAACCGTAGTCATTCTCTTGTAGGAGGTTAGAATGACAATAAGAGTTACACCTAATCAATATTAAGTAAAGATATTTGGCTACCCTCAGTGTACGACTCTCATTTTCCCCATCCAATAAAAAACAGATAATATCCGCATCTGATCTAGAAAGAGATGTTATAATTGGCTGTAGAAGATGTTGATGCAAGTCGTTGTAATAGGGACAATAAAGAATCATATGGGACAAAGACTCGATAGTGTGCAAGTCGCATGAACAGGCCTGAGTGCATTCTTCTGATCCCCTGAATCTGGCACGCATGACATTGGAAGGGAAGGCATTAAACCTTGCCAAAGTAAAGGCTCTGCGCTCTGAAGGGGTAAGCAAAATGCAGAGATAACTGGGGGCCAAGTCCAAGGGCCATGAAAGACCAAAATGTAAAGTTCACAAAGCAGTTTACAGAGAAAATCAAATAACTAAATGGCTCCGTGTCCCAAAAAGGCTCACAATTTTTTAAAAATGCAGAAGAAACACCAGCAAACAGCCACTAGAAAATACACTGTGTTGGGATGAAGAGGGACAGTTACTTTCCCCTTACTAAGGACCCAATCCTATCCAACTTTCCAGCAATGCAGCTCTGAGGTAAAGGAACAGACATTCCCTTACCTTGAGGAGGCCTCTGTGACAGCCCCCCAAAAGCAGGATGTAGCATACGACCCATTGGCACGGCTGCATCAGCACTGGAAAGTTGGATAGGATTGGGCCCTAAATATAAGAGGACCACCACTATCCTAGTCCTAAGTCATTTAGGGCTTTAAAGGTGAAAACCAGCCTGGAAGCATATTGGTAAGCAGTGGTGTTGCATGGTCCCGGAAGCTCATCCTCATTAGAAGTTGGGCTGCTGCATTTTGGACCAGCTAAAGCTTCTAAGCAGGTTTCAAAGGCAGCCCCACACAGAACGCATTTACTGCAATAACTCAGATGAGATGTCAGCAAAGTATGCGTCACCATTGCCATATCCTACCTATTCAGGAATGGATGCATTTGGCTCGCCAGCTGAAGTTGGGCAAAGGCACTCCTGGGCATGGCTGAAACCATAAACTGCAAGCTACATGAGGACATGTACTAAAGTTGAGCTGATGGATTGAACCAGCTATTTACATATCATATGAAAACAGTGGATGTAGACGCGCCCTACACACATTTAGGAAACATACATATTATAGGTGTCAAATGCTAGTTGGGTATGCAGCACAAGGTGGATTCCAGAGGTTAACCATTGCAGTACATCCAAGGTGGCACTGACCCATGGGAAGCGCATTGTCTACGTATATGCTGTATGCCCATAATCTGCTAACCAAGTTGATTGTTTATTAAACTAAGGCCTCTGCACACATTATGAGACAGCAAACATATATTTTACATATTTTATATTTTAATAGGAAGTCATAGCCTATCCAACTACCTAATTCTGCGTGATACATGCCTGTGTAGTCAATGCAGTTGGAAATATACGTACATTGCCGCCTGCATGCATACACTTTTTTTCTAACGTGCACATAAATACTCTAATCCACCAGAGTCTGTGCACTTTAGCTGGGGCTACACATGCAACAGCATAGCTCAGTAAAAGAATCTGAAGTTCTTCCAATCCATGGATTGATGGAGAAGAGGGTGTGGGGAAGGGGCAGAATTCTCCTGTCCTTACCCTCCTGAATAGTTGGTTGGTGGGATTTCAGATTTTTTTCAAGAGACTACATGAATGCACACAGCATGGGGACTTTCCCTGAGGAAGAACTCACTCCACAAAAGGGGTGTTCACCCCTGAGGAAGGGTGATTTAAAAAACAAACAAACCTCAAAACGCACAAGGCACAACAATATGATTTGAACTGTTTTATGAATGAAACAGATTTTTGGACAACTTTAGGGGTTTGACTCTTCGTTGGGAGGGCTCCATATGTACAAGCTCTGGCTGCTGAATTGGGTCGGAGAACAGCATGCGCAATTTCCCATCCTGCTAGAGATACATATGTGATATCATGCGCATATAGTTCCTAGCAGGAACAGGGAAAAAATGTTTGATGGCTAAATATTTTTTAAAAAAATATCGTGTGACTCATCCCCCAAGTATGTGTTTTTTCCAGGCATACATATATGCTTTATAAAATGTAGGAGGTGAAGTGTAGCAGCAGGAAAGGAAAACAAAAACTGTGTTGAGAACCTCTTAGGAAGAGACATTCACCCAACTTGTTTACTGGAGGGACCATCCTCTGAAACAGTGGTCTTCAGCCTTTTTTGTTTTGTGACCCCCCAAAAATAAATAAATAATGAGACTGGGGTCCACCGTTGATCCTGCCCCCCCTCCAGGGACCTGATCCACCTGCCCCCCTAGGGCAATTGGAAAAAGGTCCTGCTGATAAAAAATCCTGCACACAGTGTCCACTGTGCAAGGCTGGGCCACCTTTGTAAGGCCAGGCCCCACCTCCGCCACCCACACCTACCAATGAGATTGCCTGCAAAGTCTGGGGATGGGGAGACTTTTTGATCAGCAGGTTTCGGATTCACTTCTGCAGTCATGGAACTCTGCCGGCCATTTTGGTTCCTGTAAGTTGCCGCGACCCCACAAATGAGGCTTCACGATCCCATTGAGGTCACGACCCCAGGGTTGAAGAACACTGCTCTGAAAGGTTTGTTGCCTTTCTTACATGACCCATCTGTTGATGCCAACAATTTTAACCCTCTGTCATTGTCCTAAACAGCCATTTGTCGGCAACCTGGTAACGCATTATCCTCAGGTCATGACTTATTATTTGGGAATCAGCAGATTAGGAGATAAGGGCAGGATACAGCCAATGGAAATCACATTTAAATCACATTTATTGCAATAGAAGATTCAACTGTGTTTCACTCTCGCCCCCTTAAATCAATGGAATGATGACACATTAAAAACGTTTGTGCTTGAATAAAAGGCAGTTAACCACCGAGACTCCTAGAACCTGTGCTCACTTGTGAGAAACTAGTTAATGTTTTAAATATCCAAACTTCTAATTTTAATTCCTAGTAATAGTAATAAGCAAACTTATTAACGTTTGTTAGGCATGTTCAACTTACAGATTTCAGTGAATTTACACGTGCCTAACTCTGCCCTGGACTGTAACCTCAAATATTTGTCAGCTTCTCCGCTTATTTTATATTTAAAGGAGACCCCATTTTCCCTTCTTTTTCTTTGCCCATATATTCCAGGTTATTCTGCATGACACATTCTACTTCTATGCCCACGGTCTTGCTATTGGTCTTAGACTGAATAAAATTCACGGGATTAAAAGCCATGGCTGTGGATAATGTTTAAAAACAAATTAAACCCAGTTAAATTTTAAAAAGTTTAAAAACAGAATTAACAGGGAGATACACAATGCAGGATTTCCCTTCTTTCAGTTTCAGCAATTTACCTGGAGAAATAAGATACATTACAGATTTTCCCCTCTCCATTTTTTCCTTTTATTAAAGTGTGGGGACTGTTTCTGAATATCAGTGTCCTGAAATTGTTTTCTTAGCTGTGGAGATGTGTAGGGTAAAAATGTGTAGGGAGATGTGTAGGGTCATCTCAGTGAGACTGCTTCTTTTTAACATAAGATATCAACTTGCAGTGGCAAGTGTCTATCCCAATGTTGTGACTCATCTTACTGCTTGCAAGAAAATAATTAGGCCCCAGGTTTGAGAATAATTCATTTTCATTATATTCTTGCTCCTGTGCTTATGCTTGTGCATTGCCCAACCAAACTAAGGTGTGCTTCTAAGCAGAAGAGTATCTTATTAAGCAAAGAGCCACTTAAGGGAATCTAATCCTGATGCTCCCTGAGTCATCTGGTGGAGCCACTGTGAGATACAGGAAGCTGGACTAGATGGGCCTTTGGCCTTGATCCAGTACGTAGGGCTCTTTTTATGTTCTTATATTTGGAGCACAATGCTTAGACGGCGGAAGGAGATCTTCCTCCTTTTCTCACGCCATTTTCCTGTGTGTGTGTGTGTGTGTGTGTGTGTGTGTGTGTGTGTGTGTGTTTTCAGTTGGAAAAATGAAAACCTCCCCTTGCCTTTTGAGCTGCAGCCCCAGTCATTTTTTGTTTACTAAAAGACATTTCTGCTTTTAAGCACACCTCTCAACAACACCTTTAGCTGAATGTTTTAGTTTGGCCCCTCAGTATATATTTAAATATTTCCCCCTGGAAATCCTCCTGGTAACTGGACAATAGCATTAACTTTGGCTGGATTTCACTGCGAGTATAATTCCACGTAACATGTGGGTTCAATTTCACCACTGTCAAGTGTTGGTAGAATGTCAAAAGATTAGTCAAACAACTAAGTACAGTATGAGAAATGCCATATCTTACATAAAACCTCATGAGACCTTGTTTTATTTTTTAGCTATATTACATTATTTTGGCTCAGTGAGCATTTGGAATGTAACCCATTATCCCATTATCCCTTTGCAGCTCTGGCTCCTCTACCATCGAAAGGTTTTCTTTTTCTCATTAACTCCACCCCATGGGCCTCCAAAATTTCAGCTGCCAGGGCCACATTTCTCACGTCTTCCTTACAGTAGGCCAGAGAGGGTCAGTTATAGAAAATATTATATACACATTTTGTACATAGCTCTTCCTCTTAAGAATGTTTCTAAAGGAGAAAAATATTTGCAATATTTGCAGCTGCTGGGCTGCTTGCTGTTTCTTTTTCTGTCTTCCAGCTGCATTCACAGTGGGAGCAACCCAGCCCAGCAGTAGCTTCACCGACGTGGGTAGGGGAAGAGGAGGGAGGGGTGGGGAGACTGCATGTAATTATAGTGCCCCTGGTCTCAGCAAGCCAGTCAAATGTGTTGGTGGGCCAAATGTGAGTGACCTGCGGGCTATCATTTGGGGACCCCTAGCCTAACCCTTTCATCCTGATCTCCTGTTGAAACAAAGCCTCTGTGACTGAACTGAACACTAACTCTTTTCCCTGTTTACTCTTCCCTCCACTTGCCTCCCTTGAATGCCTCCCCAGTGGCAAATTTTAGATTGAAACTTCTCAGGGCAGGAACCTGTCTTTTTGTTGTTACTCTGTAAAGCACATAATGGTACCATATAAATAAAATAATTTACTGCTACAGAAACTGTCCTAAGCATCAAAAACATTGCTAAGAATGATATGCATTCACAAATCCAACAACTCTCTAGTATAGTACGCATAGCTGAAGCTGTTGTGTGCAGGAAGAGCAATGCAATCAAAGATCCCACTGCAAATAGTAGGAAAACGGGTCAATCCTCCAATTTGCTTACAATCTCACGTGGCATTCTACTGCCAGCCGAAAAAGTGAGCATCCCAGTATCTACTACCCAGTATCTACTGCTTGGCCTTGTGCAGGTGGAGGCCAGTGCTATTCAAGCAGGCTACCCAACTTTGATCTCAGCAGCATATGAACTAGTGAATTAAAAGGTTATCCTCCGCTGAACTGTATAATTTTTGAGCTTCTATGAACAGAACTAATTGTGTGTAGCACTTTGGGCCACATGAGTGTCTCTAAAAAAGAACCATTATGTAAAAAAACAACATGCACATTATATAAAGAAGCACAACCCAGACAAATGTAAGCTATTTCTATTTATTTCAATGGACATGTTTAAGCACATGCTTAACTCTCCCACTAGGATCCATGAAGAAAGTGCCTAACTTTAAACAGATAGCACCCACTTTTCTTTTCTTTTACAAAGCAAAAATAAAAATAAAAAAATCAAAGTCTTACCAGAACCAGACGCAGGATGATCCACAAACCCACTTGTAAACTTTGAAACAGAACACCTTCTTCGAACGGTGATTAAGTAAAAACTTTGCCCATTCTCTTCCCATTTGTAGTTTCACAATTATGATTTTAGTTCCTAAAGGCCAGAGGAAGCCAAATGCAATGGTCGAGTTCTCAGATAAATACCTAAGTGAAGTCTACTAAGGTTTACTGAGTCCATTTGCTGCCTGGTTCGTCAGAGTAAAGAAAAAGGAGGAGATATGAACAAAAAAAGGGTGATAAGCGAGCAATGGTGTCAGTTTCCTGAGGGCTTCTCTGCTCTGCCTATGTGGGTTTCGCTGTGGGTTGGATGTGTGTGTGTGTGTGTGTCTCACTATGATCAAGACAACTTCAGTATGTCAAGCTTGTACAAAGGAGTAGGGGGAAGGGGACACTGCCTGAGGCAGCTTCTTTTCTTGCCACCACTGCCTCCCCTTGGCCCTTGTTTATGTATTTTCTTTTTTAAAACTGTCTGGCCTTTGCACTATGGAAGTCCTCAAGGCAGCTTACAGCGAAATCCCAATAATAAATACTGTACATCCCAAAGAAATTGAAATTGAAATAAAAAGTGCCCCTCCCCCCAAAATCAAACACACAGGATAAAGGTATCAAATAAAACCAATAAAAACTAGTGAGCTAATTAAAACAGCAAATTAATAGGGCAGATTATATGATAATAATGAAGATGCCAGACCAATCTTCCTAGGAAGGGAATTTGAGAGACACAGGGTGCTACCACAGAAAAGGCCCTTTCTCCAGTCAATGTTTGAAGGTGGGGGAACCTGGAGAATGGACTCAAAAAGGGTTCTTGACTGCTGGGCAAGTCCACATGAGTGAAGCCAGTCTTTTAGATACCCTGGTCCCAGACTATTTAGGGCATGCAGTAGCATCTTGCATTGTGCCCAGAAACAGACTAGAAGCCAATACCGATTTTTCAGTGCAGTGCAGAGCACATTCCACTCTTCAAGGTGGTAAAGGTAGCACAGGCCCATCCATAACCTACCAACTTTGTTCAAGGCCAGCCCTATCATGAAGCAGAATGAGAAGACCACATCAACTGGCAGATGATAAGCACCATTAAAGAGCAGCAGGTTGACCATAATTCAATTTATGATTATGTGTTCACTGTCACTGCATATTACTTGGAATTTCCACCTCAGGTATCAAAACGTCTTATGGTGACCTTGCCCTACCAGTCAACAGTGGAATTTTTCTTTTTATTTTGTTTTGGTGTTTTGCTTTAAAGGTTCAGGTATGCTGAATAAGACCAGTGGGCCTTCTAGCACACAGTAGAGCCTATAATGGGGATGGCCAAAATTTGTCTTTATGGTGGTCTCTTTGTTCCCAAGACAGTGGTCCAGGAAGGGGGCCACAAATATATCTAGCCTCACAATCTAACCCACTTCTGGATGTCTGAGTCGTCAAAGATAGTGTCATCTAGCAGTAACGTTTCACATCTAAAGAGTCCATGTGCTCAGGCAAAAAAAAATGTTCCCACACTGCTATATTATTCGAATTTGCTTGGGCCACCAGGCACCAGATAACGTTGCCTCGCAGGAGTGATTTGGCCCATTGATCATGAGTTGGCCATCTTTGGGCTACACTGACAGGCAGCAGCTCTTCAGAGTTAGGGAGTTTCTGCACCATCAAGCAAAATGTGCCCCAAACACATCTTATTTGTGCAATATTCCTACAAGAGTGAACCCAGCCACTATGTCATGATAGCTTATGTGCACAAGGGAGGAATATTAACCTTGCCAAAATGCTGAGGATATGACAAGAACCCTGCTGAATCGGGCCAAAGGTCCATCTAGTCCAGCATTCTGTTTCCCACAGTGGCCCACCAGATGCCTCTGGGAAGCCCATGAGCAGGAAAGAAAGGCAGACTTCCCTTCTGCATTGCTCCCCTGTAGCTGGTATTCAGAGGCACACTACTGGTGGTGAACGTGGAGGTAGCATGTAGCCATTATGAGTAGTAGCCAACAATAGACTCCATGAATCCCTTCCACACAGAAGATGGGGCAAAGTAAGGGGGCAGGATCCACTGCGCAGAACAGTGCATGTTCTTTAAAGGGTCTGGTGGAGGAAGGAACAAGGTGAGAAGGCAGGGGGCTGGATTTCCATGCTCCAAGGATCAGAACACAGCAATCCTCCTGCCCCCTTTCCTCTCTCCTTCCTTCACACAGGCTTTTAAAACAAAGCAGGAAATGCAGAGCACCCTGGAGCAATCCCAGTGTGCTCTGCATTTCCTGCATTGGTTAATGAGCCCACACGGGAAGGAGTGCGGGATGGGAATCAGCTCCAGTGGCAGCAGACTGGAAGGAAGTGGTGGGCTTCTGTTCGCTACTCCTCCAGATCTGCCACCTGATGTGAACGTCATTGTTCGCGGCCTGGACAGGCTGGCATGTGTTTCAAACAAGGAATGTAAACCTGGAAGTGGCGGGGTACAGTCATTGATAATAATTATTTCTAATTTTGAAAAAATGTCTGAAGAGGAAGCACATTAAATGGCATGTTATAGCAGGAATCTGTGTCTCTCATCACTGTTAACAACATCTTAAGGAATGTCCTTTAGGCTCCTGTGATTCTCAGGCAAATCTTGTTCTACACAGCAGAATGGTAACAATTCATGTTCCATTGGGAGGAAGTCTTTCATTTTTCCAGGTGTAACATATTGCATTTTCACTGCTTAAAAATGCAGTACCCTTCCAACAGAAGCATGAATTAAAGTGAAGAGCTTGTGCACAGCAAACAGGTATCAGATGTGTATTTATTGCACATGCAGCTGACCAAAAGCCCCTGGGCCTGCTGCTTGACCTCTTTTTAACCGTAGATGTTTGCAATGGAATGTAGGTCCTTGTGCACAGTAAAAGAAGATAATAGTGTGCTGGTCCTATACCAGGGATATCCAAGTTCAGCTCTGAACCTTATTAGGTAAACCTGGTCCAGGAAAGAAACTGGGAAAATGGCCTACTTTGATGACTGTTAGCCGCTTTGGAGGTATTTTCAACAACAAAAGGAGGGATATAAATATTTGTATAAATACATAAGCATATATAAATAACTCTTTAGCCCCTCTTTGGCAATTTATTAGGGGCATAAAAGTTCTAGTGCACATATGGATCTCCCTAGCTTGTCAGGGCCATTCATTTTGGTGGAAGCATCAGATTAGCATTTGCAGATCTATTGCCCCCATTGAAATAACTGGAGCATCCCAAATACTCACAAGAGCTCTGTGTGTGCACATTGGGGCAGATGCAGGCCTCTGGGCTTGGGTGTATATCTCTATGAATCTGAGCAATGCAATTACTCTTGGATTTGAGTGCTATTTTTCTGTATTGGCCTGCAACAGAGAAGAACATCTGGCTCAAGGGAGCATAAGTAAAGGTACCCCTTGACAATTAAGTCCAGTCGTGTCCGACTCTAGGGAGCAGTGCTCATCTCCGTTTCAAAGCCGAAGAGCCAGCGCTGTCCAAAGACGTTTCCATGGTCATGTGGCTGGCATGACTCAACACCGAGGCGCATGGAACACTGTTACCGTCCCGCTAACGCGGTACCTATTAATGTACTTGCAATTTCTTGCTTTCGAACTGCTAGGTTGGCAGGAGCCATCGCACGGATTCGAACTGCCGACCTTTCGATCTACAGCTCATGGTTCAGTGGTTTAACTAGCACCTAATGGATTCAAACTATTGCTTTTTTAAGCCAGTCTAACATTTGAGGGTTGCAGAAACCAGAGATTAACTAGCTGGAATGGGTACAGTAGTTGAATGGGGTATGGGTTAAAGGCAGGTGTAATTTCTGCATTGAAAATCAGTTTGTGATGGTTAAACATAAACAAAGAGACAGTGTACACATTCCACAAGGAGAGGCAAGTGGGGCACAGGCCAGGAATTAGCATCAGATTCATGCAGTCCTCACATAAAATGCTTCCTCAAAACCAACAGTCACATGCATACAGATGAAGTTGCCTTCTATGAGCTGGACCCTCAATTGGTCAATATTGTCTACAGCAGAGGTTCCCAAAGTGTGTGCCGTGGCACCCTGGGGACGCAGCGGTGAACCCCCAGGGGCGCCTCGGGACACGTGCTGCCTGACTTGCTTGGCAGCATGTGTACGATGCGACAACGCAGAAAACTGCTGAGCAGAGGCTCGGCTCAGTGGGCTGAGCATCACGTGTGCTGTTTTCACACCCTGGGATGCCTGCCTGCCCAAAACTTCTTATTGCTGATTTCTGGGTCACGTCACAGAAACCAGAAGCAAGTGGCACTGTTGTCATTGTGTCACGTGTCATCGCCAGTAAGTTTGAGAACCACTGGTCTACAGTGATAGACAGCAGCCCTTCAGGTTTTCAGACGGGTGTTTCCAGGCCATCCTGGGCCAGAGATAGAATATGGAATGTTCCACATGCAAAACATGTTCTATTACTTAGCTACAGCCCCATCCAAGCATGTGACCCCCATGAGAGGGCCTTTTTTGTGGTGGTGCCACACTTGTGAAATGCCCTCCCTAAAGAGGAAATTCCTGTGAAGGTCTTCTGCCTAGAATGTTCAGTTTATTCTACTTTGATTGTCTCATTGATTTTATGAATTTGTTTTTATTGTTATTGCTTTTATGTTGGTGTTTCTTTTTTAATTGTTGCTGTGTACATTTTAATATTGATAGCCATCTTGGGTGTTTAGTGGTTTATACCTGTATGACAAGGTAGAAATGTTACGAATGAAAAACAAAAAACATAGGCACTGGTTCACTTAAAATACTCTGTGCATAGTGGGGGTGGGGTTTGCAGAAGTCCCATCATGAGTAGAGCATAAGACATAGCGAAACTAGCTCTAGGCATAAACATCGTTTGAAAATATAACATTGCTAAAAAAAAATGGTGTATGCGACTGCACTTAAAGATGCAAATTGAGTTCTAAGACTGAAGTTATTTTTCTCTCCTAAAACAGTTGTTTCGTTGTGGTTTGTGTGCTTCTCTTGCAACTGTTACATGCTCAAGTCGTTCTCCATCAAGACAAATTGAGTTTTGCTATCTCATTGGTTTGTTTTCTGTTTACTTCTGTTCTCTGGCTGAGACTAAACATGTTACTGTAGTAGTAAATGGAAGGTGTATACAGTACATTATATCCTATATCCTGTCTCCACCAGTGGCCCGCCAGATGATTCCATTAAACTCACTAGCAGTGATAGACAGCAGCCCTTCAGCTTTCAGACAGGGGTGTTTCCAGGCCCACCTGGAGCCAGAGATAGAACCTGGGATCTCCCACATGCAAAACATGTGCTACAGCCTCGTCCACTAGCAGCAGGGCATGTGCTACAGCAGTGCTACAGCAGTGCTACAGCCTCGTCCACTAGCAGCCCAAAGCCTTCCCTTATTGTACATACTCAGCACCGGAGATGTACTGCCATGGAGCAGGGAGGCTCCACTTAAGTACCATGGTTGATAACTGTTGATCGACCTATTGCCCATGAACTTGAAGTGTGAAATAAAAACTTGGGAGGACAATAACATTCCTCCTGATCCAACACCTACAAGCCCCAAAGGTTCAGGATCATAAAATATTTTAAGTGAACCAGTGCCTATGTGCATACGCTTGTACGTACATATATCCTAACTACGTGTAGTAATTTTTTTGTTTTTCATTTGTAACATTTCTACCCTGTCATTTCATACCCTGTTCCTGGGGAGAGCATGCCATAACCAGGGTGCCGCCCATGGCCAGCTCTAGGGTGCTGGCGGCCCTGGAGCAAAGCCCTCTGGCACCCCTCACCTGCCCCAAGTTCATATCCTCACTCAGCCACAGTACAAGGCTTCCTTCACAAAATGAAAGTCTTCCCCACGTGAGGAGAACAAAAACAAACACAAACTCTGGCAAAAGAAATGTAAGCTGGCAATAAGGGATGCAAAGAAGGAATACGAGGAGTGCATGTCTAAGAACAGCAAGGCAAGCACTAAACAGCTTTTTAAAAAGACATTTTTACCCAAGGGTGTACATACGCAACAGGAGTTAAATGCGTACACCTGTGGGCTGGGAGGAAATGGGATTTATTAATGCATCAAAAGCAGGAAACCTGGTCCGACCATTCGATAATGAGGAAATAAAAGGAAAGCTTAAAGAGGATGTGGAGAGCATGGAGAAGCTGAATGAATTTCTTGAATCTGTTTTCTGAAGGAAGCCTTCATCATGCCTCGTATACAGAGGCGTCACTAGGACGCGCGTCTCCCCAAGGCGGGGGGCGCGCGTCACCCTTGTGATGCCCCCGACTATGCCCCCCTGTATACTTCTGGGCGCGGCCATAGGCTGTGCCGTGATTTGGGGGGGCAACCCGGCTGCACCCTACCCCAGGTGCCCCCCGCCCCTTCGCGTTGCCCTCCACGCATATGTCTAGCCCCCTTCTAAAGTTAGCTAAAGCCGATGGCCCTCACCCCAACTTGTGATAGTGGCTAACCTGTGCACAGCTACTTTCTGACTGTCCTAAATCTGCTGCTAATAAATTTCAGTGAATGACTTGTGTGAGTTCTATTATGTGGGAGAGAAAAATGCTTATCTACTTTCTCCACACTTTGCATCATTTTATAAGCCTCTACCACCATATCCCCCCCCCCCGTCTTGTTTTCTAAACTAAAAAGCCCAATGCACTTTAGCCTTTCTTCATAGGGAAGGTGCTCCAACTCCTCGATCATTTGGAGTGTCCTTTTGTTTTTGTACGCCTCTTCCACTGTTTGTATATCTTTTTTGTGATGGGATGACCGACACTATTCCAAATGTGAGCTATCCACCATGATGGTGACCACACATCTCTTGCCACAGAGCTGATTGATGTCATACCCAGTGAATCATGAGTAGCTGTTAGGTCAAGTGCAATTCACAGAAAACTGCCTGTGTGAAAGACAGGAGAATTTCCGTTTCAGTTTCAGTTTCAGTCTGACAACAACAGAAGGTGCCCCTGCTGAGAGAGGTGCTGCAGTGAGATGAGGAGAGGCTTTGTACATCTGGATGATTTCTGTGATCAAAGCCAGTTATTTGGGTGATTGTGCTGCTGAAAATATCTGGTAGCACAGAACAAACGTGGAGTACTTGAGGAGAGGAAGGGGTAGTCCCAACTAGCCGTGTACAAAGAACTGGAAGATCTGACAGCGGGAAGAGGACTGTTCAGTGAGGGGACAATACAGGGCTATTTTATTTTAGATTACAGTGCTAATTAGGCAAATATTGGTAAGACCTGGCTGACTGAAGGGGGTGGCAGAAAGGCTGTCACCCCATGTCAGATATTTCCAACTAGGTTCTTATGCAGCACATGGGAAGGCTGAACTGTGGTGATCCGTATTGATTATGTCTCCCTCACAACTTGGTATCCTTTCCAACCTACCTCGTGTCTAGTGAATTAGTGTTGAGAATCCAGGACAGAATTTTATGCCCCTTCCTTAATCACCTTTTTCCAAGGTAGAAAACCTCATATGTTCAACCAGCCTTTTGATCATTTTGGTTGCCCCATTTTGCACCTTTTCCAGCTCTACAATAGTCTTCTCGAGACCAGAAATGTACACAGTATTCCAAGTGTGCCTCCACCATAGCTTTGCATAGGGGCATTATAATATTAGCAGAGTTATTCTCAATCCCTTTCCTTAGGAACCCTAGCATGGAATTGACCTTCTTCTCAGCTGTTACATGCTAGGTTGATATTTTCATTGAGCTATCCACCACAACCCCAGGATCTATTTCCTGATTTGTGACAGCTCGGACCCCATCAGTGTATATGTGAAGTTGGAATATTTTTGCCTCCATGTGCATCATTTTACATTTATTTCCATTGAACAGTAATTGCCATTTGATTCACCCAGTTTGGAGAGATCCTTCTGGAGCACCTCACAATCTGTGTTGGTTTTTACCACCTTGAATAGTTTGGTGTCATCTTAGTCAAGGATCTGTCTTGGAACTGGTTTTTTTAACTTGTTCATAAAGCATTGTGGTAACGGGTGGGGTGAGTACGATGACACCAAACTATTCAAGGTGGTAAAAACCAACACAGATTGTGAGGGCCAGCCCATCATTGAAGTAAGCGCTACAGGGGGCAAGGAAAGCAGCAGATTCAGACAGGTGCTCTTCACCTGAGTCTGTCACCGCCTCCTTCCAGCCCATTATGGACAGGGCTACATTCATCCCCTTCCTTACCTTGCTCCGTCAGATAGTCCTTTTACAAAAAAAAAAAAGGAAGTACAGGACTTCCTGTTTTATTTAAAAGAAATGTTAGCTGACAATAACTAAGGCAGCACTAGGTCAAAGAGGAGGCCAGCGTGGCTCACAAGCAGACTTGAGGAAGCTATACGAGCAGTGGCGTCGCTCCCGTCAAGTGAAGTGGTGACGCAAAGGGGTGACGCGCGCACTCCCACGCGTGTCACCTCCGTG
Organism: Plestiodon gilberti rubricaudatus; assembly: GCA_026170595.1. NCBI lineage: Eukaryota > Metazoa > Chordata > Lepidosauria > Squamata > Scincidae > Plestiodon > Plestiodon gilberti. The sequence goes on along the minus strand of JANXHW010000005.1, from coordinate 73,430,877 downwards.
ACGCACGTCGCCCTCGCGTCGCATGCGCAAAACAAGTAAAACTACCCGTATTGATGCATTGGCCGGACGCTCCGAGGAACAGTGCCTCTTGACCATGATAACTACACGTAAATAGATCCTCCAGGTTCAGAGGCTTTCCATCACCGAAGACCAAATTACAAGGGAAGCAGGGAAGGGTTTTTGCCTCCGTGTCTTGCCATTTGTGGGCTTCCTGGAAACATGTGGCTGCCCCTGTGGGAAACAGGATGGTGAAAAAGATGGAGCTTTGGTCTGATCCAGCAGGGCTCTTCTTAGTATATGTTTTTGCTTTCTTCCTACCTTCTTTTACTAGTGAGACCCAGGCTGTGTAGTGTGTGGAGCTGGAAGAACTAGTTGTCACCGACACCAGGGGTCATCTACTACTCCAGACCACTGTGCTCGGTTTCCCCCATAGTATACTCCTTTGTTACTATGGTCTACAATAAGCCAACAACTGTAGATTTCAACATTCCACCTCCTCCCTAGGTTAGACTAGCCATACTGGATTCAGATACATCCAAACTCCCCCCAGTATTTACCACAATGAGGATATTAAGGAAATCATTTACTTTAATAATCAAATATGGTTACACAATTAAGGACAGGTATTTTGACATTTAAGGAATGCATACAGAATACACAAGACAAAACAACTTCTAACTTTACTTGTCCTATGCTCACCCAATAATAATAATTCTCCACGGGCAGATCTTTAGCTCCCTTCATTGTGTCTTGACCTTGGGGGGAAAGACAATTTGTACCAGTTCTCTGGTCTTTTTATACCTTCTCTTCCCCCCCCCCCCAAATCAGCAATCTATTAGAGCAGTGGTTCCCAAACCTTTTGGCACTGGGAACCACTTTTTAAAATGACACTCTGTCGGGACCCACCTAGCTTTACGAGACTTAAAAAAGGGTGATCTAGAAAGAAATACAGTAATATTTTATGAGTAATGTTTTATTTATTTATTTGCAAAAACCTCAATCTATTTCTTGTAATGAGGCAGCCCTACTGAATAGCATCAAAGCTTGAGGGGCTTACAGCGCAATCCAACTTAACTTTTGTGCTGGTGTAACCAGTGGCGCAGCGAGAACGGGAGGCCCCAGAACAGAAAAGGGATTCAATTCCCCCCCAAAAGAGGAATTCAAAGGGGATTTGAATCCCTTTTCCATTCTGGGGCCTCCCGTTCTTGCTGTGCCGCTGGTTACACCAGCACAAAAGTTAAGTCGGATTGTGTTGTTAGTTATGTAACCGTCTTCACCTGCCCCCACTACCTGTTGTTGAGGGAATTGGGAAAAAACACCATAAAAAAGACCCTCAAACATCTCCCTATATTTCCTGTGACACTGGTCCAAATTCCCACTGCTCCATGAAGCCACCATTTCCTCCCCAGTCCACTTCGAGGATGGCTGGCACTGTCACTTGCTCAACTCTACCCCATAAAATGGAAACAGGAAGACCACAAGGTAGGAGGTTGCTGTCAATCAGAGATTGCTGGTGAGCAGTCTTCTTGATTTCCTTCCTTCAGCCACCTTCCACCCCTTCAAGGTCAAATATGAAACATCAATGTAGCAATGCATTCTTCCTGGTGCAGTGGGTTTTAGACACCTGAGGTATGGTCTGCTTTAGCACAGCTAACCATATTGCATGACCAGTTCTATTCTATAGTGGTACATTTTAAAGTGCAGGAACTTGCCATGATGCCGCCTATAGCCATGCGCTATTAAGACTGCTAAAAAAAACAACCCAAACAACCAAACTTTGCATTTCTTCATTAGCATGGTTTCTTTTTCCTGCTGCTTATTTCTACTTTGAACATTTAAAGATCTGGCTCATTTCATCCCAAACTCTTGGAGTCAATTGCAATAGTTTTACGTCAAGTGTATAAATGCAGAAAAATGAATTAAAAAAAATCTCAGATAGGATAGGTATATTAGAATGTTTCTAGTATAGTTATGCATGTTTACTCAGAAACAAGTCCCATTGTGTTCAGCAGGACTTACTCCCAGGTACACTTGTATAGAATTGTAGCCATAAGCTACATACTATTTCTCGGGAAGCCCTTGGGAAAGACAGTGGTTTAGAGACCAGTGGTTCTCAAACTTTTTGGTCTCCGGAGTCCTTTACACTTCTAAAAAGGAGTCTTGGGGAGCCCCACCAGCACATGCACAGAGTCTTGGGGAGCCCGAGCGCCAGTGCATGTAGAGTGGCACAATGCCGAACAGATGGCGACCACTTACGGTGTGCTTGTGGAGCCCCTGAAGGGGTCTCAGGGAGCCCCAGGGCTCCTAGGAGCACATTTGGGAAACACTGGCTTAGATTAGATATTAACATATGCCCTAGGCTATTTTCTCAGTTTGCTTCCTGTTGAGCCTAATGCTTTCTTGGCTAATGATCTTTGAAAAACGTTTCAAAGGCAGCAGCTGAGCACTCCGTTTATAGGAATAGTCCTGGAGCTCAGTTTCTCCCTGCTCTTCCTTGACTACACCGTTGCACATAATCTCTTGGTGGCCGCAGTTGCCCAAGGGGGCCGCATTAGCATTGACAGATACAACTGAGAAAAAATGACATTACCCCAAGATGCAGTGAGAAGGAAACAGATGCCCACACATTCATTCCCTGTGCCTGTGTCTCAAAAAGGGTCTGCCATCACAGTTTTATATAATTGCATAGGAAGACACCAAAGCCACAAGGAGAGCCACAAGCCATTAACAGAGTGCTGTGTAACATCACTTGCATCCTCTAGTGGTGGAAAAGGCATGTTACCTTTTTGATTGCTTTTTAAATACAAAGCAAGCTCTGAATCTTCTGGAGCCAAGATTTCATCCCATGTCCCTAAGCCAGCTTCTGTGCATGTTTACTTTCTCTATTAAATCCAATGAATTTACTACCATGTGTGTGTGAACCTACAGCCTGTGTCACTCCGCAGCTATATATGTTTTCCTAACAAATTATGCCCTTGCATACAACCAACTTCTGCAAGCCCTTGTGTTTACTTATTTTAAAAACAGTTATATCCCATCTGTATTGCCACAGAGGAAACCCATAGGTGGCTACAAAACAGAAATAAAATTAAGCTTTAAAAAAAAGGATGAAGTCAGTATAACAAAAATCCAAATTGAAAGTCATCCTGGTAATCCCACCACCATTGCAACCTGCACTCCGCCCCCGACAAGGCCTGAATGAAAAAGCCACGTTTTAATCAGTCTCCTGAAGCGTAAGGTAAGGGCCAACCAAACCACAATGGAGAAGGCATTCTACTTATCACCACCAAAAAGGCCCTGCTCCTAGCTGATTACCTGCCCTGCCTCTAAGTGCCAGAGTACTTACAAGGGTTGAGTTGATAGTAAGAGTACTCTAAGTCCTCACTTAAAGTTGTTTAATTTAAAGTTGATTGAAAAATGCCATGGGAATGTTTACATTTATAATTTAGCCAATGGTAAAATCGATTTCACTATAAGTCATTTTGCTTAAAGTTGCAGTTTCCAAGAAGAACCTATCAACAACTTTAAGTGAGAACTTGCTTGTATACAGAAAGGCACATATGGGAGATGGTCCTTAAGATATCCCGGTACCAATACTGTTGCGTAATTCAAACTCTGCTTTATATCCTCAACTATGTACTTACAAAGTTATGCGGCTGTGGTGGCACGTGCTCTGGCTTTGTTCTGTGTGCAGATACCGATCTGCCTCCTTCCATGTTTTTCTTATTGTTGGTCTGTGGAGTTGCATGGTTTTTCTTACTGCTTTTTCAGTATTATTTTGCTCTATTGTGATCATTGAAACTATAGTGCCCATTTCAGTTTAACTTTTTGTCCCCATTTCACATCACCCAAATTGCAAGATCTCTCTGCAAATTAGGCAGTCTCACAATGCCCAAAGGTGCGTTACTTTAAATTTCAATTAATTTTCTTAAATAAAAATCAAGGGATTACATTGTACGTTTAGCCAGTCATTACTAAGGAGCTGGTCACGATCAAGTCCCACTGAAATCAATGGGACTTGGTCAGGACCAGCTTCATCACGACTGACAATGATGGCGAACCTTTTGGGCTTGGTGTGTCAACGTTTTTGAAAATGCCTAACTTGACTCTGCTGGTGTCCCCCCCCCCAAACTTTTAATAGTACTTTGACTATTGCTACTTTTAATAGTAATTTTGAACTGAACTGAACTGAAAACAACTATAGAACATATTTAATTTTATTTAACATCACTTAGTGACGTTTTTGTTGCTGAGTTTTACTAGATAATTTGAAAGAGGTCTGCGAAAATCCCTGCCCTAAATGTTCAAAACAAGTCTGTAAATCTTTTGTGAAAATGTAAGGTGTGTTGGGGCCCTGGGGCTGGCGTGTCACCCAAAATGATCTTGCGTGTCACCTGTGACATGCGTGTCATAGGTTCGCTATCATGGGACTATACTGAAGGACACAACCCAAAATACGGTGGTGCAAAACTTCAGGTTGAATTCATTCCCTTGGTACAATTTGACAATGAGAGCCTTCCCAAATAAGTATGGCACCATATACATTTCTTTATTAAACTGGATTTTATTTTAAATTTTTCACATAGGAAATTCTACAAGTTAACAACAAAATATTACAAAGAGATAGGAAATAGCTTTATACATTTTAATTAAAAAAATCTTCAGAAAAATAGAAGTCCACTAATGTACTGGCCATAATATTTGTGTGACAACTGGGAGGTACAATACTGGATTTTTAGTCTGTACACTTTGATATCTGAGTGTATAGTTTGTTGTTGGTTGAGACACCAACATTTTCTTCTTCTTTTGAAACGGTAAGAAACAGTAAGATCTTGCCCCTGTGAGCATTCTCAATCATCCTCAAGGTATATGTTTGCATGGAAAAATGTCAACATGTGACCTGACAGTCACATTTATGACCAGCAGCAACTTCCTTAATTGCAGCGGCTAAAAGTCCTGCTACAGACACAGGAATTGCTGGAAGCCATATGTGCAACCAACTGTAACACAGAGATGGCATTTGTCCATACAAAATGTGGAGAGAGAAAAATGTATTGTATGAACCAGCCTCTAACATTTGAACGCAGCACAAGTTACATTCTATGTAGTATTCTGCTATTCAGTGTGTTGTACACTTTTCACCTGTGAAAAAATATTAGGTAACACCTTAAATCTGGAACTGCACATACTAGATTAAACGCAAGTTATATTCAGAGTTATCGAACCACTAATACCCACTGAAAACCACGTAGACTGGGAAGGCTTTCATTTCCAAAGGCACTTTTCACAGAAACTTTGCCCTGAGTATATTTAAATCTCTTTTCAATAAAACTTTAGTTGTGCTACGAGTTTGGCAGCATAACCAATGTTCCTCATTCACATAAGCACATGCCCATTACATATTAGGTGGTTAAGACAATTTAAAAAATGGGCACTCAGAAGTTATAATTTTCCCTCATCAAAACATTTGACTTTCCAAGTTAACAGTGCTTTTAAATTAAGCTTAGTAAACCATTACATAGAAGCAAAACAATTCTAGATATTAACTGAAACATTTAAGCACAGTCCTTCTGTAGTATCTTTATAGCAATTATTTTCAGATGTATAGCTTTATTAAACAAATTGAAATTCAAAAATGTATACAGAAAGAAAAATATCTCCCACATAGATATCTCTGAATTGTATTAGAAAAACTAGAAAAAAATTGTATAGAGGAAAAACTGGTTACAATCGAGCAACCCCATCTCCTGGGCAGGTCCAGTGGAATGAATGGAATGTGCATAAAGGCACACCATGTATTAAGATTTCACTTAGAAATTAATACAAACACAAAATTTATCACCAATCCAAAAGAAAATAATCCACTGTGTATTCACCTGTGTGTTACCAGATAACTTACTCAGGGCCCTTCACTCAATGATTTTCGTATATGGTTATCCCACTTGAATGTAAGAAAAAAGTGCATACACTGTCACTATGTACTTATGTCACTATGTACTGATATCTTGTACATGAGATGGGGAGCCACAGTCATTTGTAGTGTTCCATCACATGCACATGAAACAAAACAGACTGATCACACACGATGGTCATGCAGCAACAATGGCAATATGTGAAGCAGTCCTGATTTTCATTAGATTCCTGAATAAGTGTTTTGATTAACACAAACGTTCTGGTGAACATGAACGTCTAGATTGGAAAATGTACATCTTGCTTTGCCACTGGTTTCAATAGGGGAAGAAGCAAGAACTAGCTTATTTGGCTGTAGGCAGTGCATGCATGCAGAAAAAAAAGCCAAGCTGTTGAGTTATTTGCATACTTACAATGCTTGGTGTATAAGAACAGAGGAAAAATATTGTTTCCCCCCCATAATTCCAACATACCCATGAACCAAAAGGCAATTAAGATATCTATTCTGCATCTTTTCTGCCAGATGCTTTAATATTGTTACCTAAAAGAAAGGCTACATTGTTTAGCATAGATTCCACTTTAGTAGAATACACATATAGGAGACTGATCCAGTGAGAGCAGTAGAATGTTTTGCACCATCTGCTTGTCTACCACATTCCCTTCCTTTCTAAGATGTAATCAGTGCTGCCAAGACACAATCACAGCTGGTTCCTGGACAAGTCCAATGGTGATTTCTCAGGTGGCACGCAGTGCCCACACACTGTGAACTCACCCTAAATAGTGGATCAGTTTCCCCTTGACCCACAGCCTTTTGCATTCATGGTGGTAGGTCAAGATCTAATTGTAGAAAGTTGTTCAGCTCATGGATCCCTCTTGAAGGATCAGGATAGCGATACAATATGAGTAATACAGTACTCCCCCCATATCCGCTGGGGATGTTCCAGGCTCCTCCGTGGATACTTGAAACTGTGGATAAGAGCGAACACCCCCTCCATGGTTACCTGAGGGCCCCCCGCCCTGCCTCCCCTGTGGGCAGGCATGTTTCCCCCCCCCAGCTCTTATTTTTCTTTCAGCAAGCTTTGTTTTTAAAACAAACAGAGAAGCAGCCTCCTTTGCAGGCAAGTAGAACGAGACTAAGTCCTAGAGAGGCTCTGCAAGGTTTCTGTTAACCTTGCAGAGCCTCTCTAGGACTTAGTCTCATTCTACTTGCCTGCAATAAGCAGCCAGAGGCTGCTTCTCCTGTTTAAGGAAGAAACGAAGCTTACTGGGAAAAAAGTAAAAGCCTGGGGGGGGGGGGGGTGGCGCAATCCATGGATAACTGAAACCGAGGATAGCGAATCCGTGGATATGGGGGCCCACCTGTAATTGAGTATCAATGCAATGTAGATAGACAAAGTTCCTCTGAGTTCATTGCAGCCAGTAATTGGTGAAAGAATTTATACTGTGTGTGCATGCAAGTGTTATCCCTTTCTTACAGTTACACATGCACAAAAATGTCAGATAATTGATTTGTGCACATGACATACATGTGCAAATTTGTTGCACTGTGTGTAAAAGAGGTCTCTGCTTTAGAGGAAAAAACATCAAATTTTACTGAAATTTTACCTTAAGGATATGAAAAATATTTCACATATTCACATTATTCCTGGCATGCAACCTGAAATTGTTCTAAAAGCTCCATGAATTAAAACAAAACCATATCTTTTAAAGAGCACTTTGAAATAATTGTATATATTAATTGCATATTCGTTTTTCTTCATGAAAATTGTTCATCATTGTTTTTAAAAAATGTTCTAGGTACGTTTGGTTGACTGAATATCACCAAAACAATTCAGCCCATTTAAGAACCACTACCATTCTGATTCACTATTTAAAATTATGTTTAAAAATACACTGAAGTTAATAACCTCTTATTCCCAAGCAATAAATTCACACAAAATACTTCTAAATCAACAACAATGAGACTTTCAGATGGGACTGCAGAGTCATGCATGCACTCATTTTTGTGCTTTGGTTTTCTGACTTCTGACCTGAAGGAGACTGCATATGCTTCAACAGCACCATGACGAGGACATGCTCAGTAGTAGTAGTAAAGGAGAAAGAACTCCTTTCTTCCACACAGAACTGTGATAGAAACAGCTGCCATCAACAAATGGCTCCTATCTGTATACAGTAGCTGTCAATAGTAAACGGCACATAAGACTGTCTAGAACTAGCAACCTGGCACACAGCATCAATTCGCTGGCATTTTCTCCAGAAGAGTTGAGATAAAATTTTCTGTAGACCAGGTGGAGATGATTATGGAGTTCACTTATAAGTTTTTTCCTTCTAGAACAGTGTTTCCCAACCTGTGGTATGCGGACCACTGAGGGTACGCGGATCACAGGCTGGTGGTACGTGGGCCCCCAGCGGCCAAGATGGCGGCCACCTTGTGTACACAGGCTTCCTGCATGCAGGGAAGAGCCCTCCCGTTCATGCCACAGCCCCGAAAAAAGCAGTTCGAGTGCGCTAATTCTGCTGCCTGCCTGTGCTCCTTACCTTGACCTTTGTGGCCTCCTACATTGCCATGAACCTGGAAGTGCCGAAGACATCAGCAGCACTTCCAGTGGCACACAGTGGATGGAGGGGCCTGGTGGTGGTACGTGGTCACACAAAGGTTGGGAAACACTGCTCTAGAGAATTTGAGACAACAGCGCTAATCTAGTGCCTCTGGTGCACATGAAGGGATTGTAATATGCAAAAAGAGCTCCACTGGAGAGGGTCCATCCTTGTGTATTTCAGTGCTGATAGCAGTTCTGTGCACATATCCTCCTTGTGCTCATGGAGCTGCACCTGATTATTGAAGTGAACAAGGAAGGCCCTTCTCACACCTAGCTCTGTGTGTGTGTGTGCATTAGAAGTCCACAGAACATGGGATCGTGGTTAATGTAACAAAAACATACGATGATCACAATAGCTGGGGTCCTTTAATGATTCCATAGATTTCTGAATAATTAGGCAGCAGAAATGACTCTTCATTAAAGTGTAAGATTCCTAGGTGAGTTAGGTACTCGCATCCTTTCACAACAAAGTTCTATCCACCAGGTGTTATTTGCCAACATTTTCAATCGTTAAGGGAGTGAAAAAGCTAAAGGCAGCAAGATCAGAGGAGGCGATTCTTAGGAGGATGCTACATTTGTCTGACTGAAGATGAATTCTTCCCCCCTCCCACTTTCCCACAATGACAGTATGCAAAGGAATCCTATATGAAAATGCAAGAGAATAACTAATTGTTCACTCTCATTACAAGACCTATTGTGTCACTCCCCTCCCCCCAATGTTTGACTCTTCAGATATTTTTTAAATAATCTCAGCTTTAAATCTTAAAAACATACACTGAAAACAGTGTGGTTTTTTTAATGCATATACAGAAGGGGAATATTTAAAAAACACAGTGCAGAAGATATTCATGAACGTTCTAAGTCTGAGGGGGTGGGCTTCAAAACAGAGCCTTAGCTTCCCTTTGAAAGCTCATTTCTTGTATAGAAGCACTCTTAACATGTACTGCTTGATAGTAAAAGGGCTATAAAAGTATTTCCCTTAAAAACGAAAAGAAATTCCATTTAGGGAGTGGGGTGGGGGAACATGCTGACAAAAATACCGGCTAAAATAAGTTTTAAAATGTCCAGTAAAATACTTTTTTTTAAACGTAGCACAGTAACTCTAATATATGTTGAAGTTGCTCTTATCTGAGTAATGCTAACTTTCAGTCTTCTTGGCAACACGCTTTACTTCAGCATTACTTTCAAGCAGCCTGATTTTATTTCCGTGAACCTGGGAATAAGGAAGAGATTTGGTTTCAAAGAGAAGAGCATGAGCAATCACAGTGTGCACAAACAAATTGCCTTGGGCACTTTAAAATTAAGGGGAAAGGTGAGGTATACATTTTTAAGAATAAAATAAATGATGGACCCAAAGACTGCAAGCAGAAGGAAGTTCAGCAATACAACCGTTCCACAAATGCTGCAAAAAAAAAAAAAAAAAAAAAGAAGAGCTTGGACAGGCTCACAACGTTCTCGCACTTGTATAACTAGTTTTTATAGCATTTTGCAGGCAAAACAAAGGTTGTACAGGCAAACCTTCCTTGGGATGAGTTTCAGTTTTTTGTACCCTGCTCAAGTGTTACACAGCTCTAGCGTGAGCAAGAGTTGCCTTTCTCGTGCAGGAGGACACCTCTGGATCCAACCCAAACCTTTTACGCTGGCTGAAAGAAAGGCGGAATTTACGCATTCTTTAAAAGTCCTAGTTTTTATTTGTATAAAAGCAATGGAATGGGGCTAGGGTTCAAATAACCATTCTGCTGGTTGTTATGTGCCCAAGGATGATTTGGGGGTTCGTGTTTCTGGAACAGAAACACACCCACCCACCCATGTCACATGGCAAACAGCTTTTGAAAATTAAAGGGACTTTCAAAAGCAAAATGCAACATGGCATGGGAGATGGGGCAGGATGTCTATTGTCCAGAGATGACAAAATCTCACTGGTCATACCCAAGCCTCCTTGGACCATGCCCAACAAGTGAGTAAGCTGTCCTTTCAAACAGATGGCAGAACTTTTTTCAGTAAAGACAAGAACAAGGTGGGGTGTGTTTAGGTTAGAGAGCTGTGGGAGAGCCTCAATTACCAACTGTAAATGGTGCTATGCCCAAATTCCCTATTTTGGCAGAATGGTATTCTTCTACTCTTCACCTCCCTTCCCATATCTCAATCATTACCAATTCTATTTCCTCACTTCTTCCATTATCATCTTTCGCAAGTTAAAAGAAAAACACCATCACAAAAACCAGACCAACCAGGAGTCATCATAATACAACAATGGGCTAACTGAGTTGCATACTTAGCTCTTGTTGCAGAGTCTAGGATCCTGCATAGATGTTTCATGGAAAACAGAGGTTGCATGCTGCAGGCCTAGCAATATATATGTAGGAGCAACTTTGTAGAAATCAAGCCACTGTCTTCCATCCTTTCTAGGAAGTAACCACCAGTTTTTAACTGGTTAAATGCAGGTTGCAAATTTTCACTCGCACTATATTCACAACTCACCTGAACTTGTGGCTTGTGAGGTATTTCATAACTGCCGGTTTGATGCGAGCAACCCGTCCCAGGCTATGGTTTCCCTTTCCTGTGATCACGCAGAGATATGGCTTACCACCAGCCAGGTTGTACTCTGTTACACAGGAATTATAATGGTCACAATGTTCTATCTTCATATACTCAACGTTTAAGTGCATTTTTAAGTGTACATGTCTAAGCACTTTCAACATGATGATTTTGAAATAATCTTTATTGCTTTACATGAATGTACAAAGCTGCCTTAGGCAATCCACTGGTCCAGCTAGCTTGCCATTATCTGCTCTAATTGGAAGCAGCTTGGTCATAGGTCTGATCCTTGAGATGTTTTTAAATTGGAGACACCAGGAACTGGACCAAGAGCCTTCTACAGACAAACATCTATCCACTGAGCTATGCCTCTTCCAACATGCAGCAGCTCCATGAAATGTTCCCTCCACCAACATGAAAAACTCACATGACAACTTGCTAGGAGTGCTGAACTCATCTATTTCAGTCCATGTATACAAATCCAGAATAATTAAGGTATACAAAGTACCTTCTGTTTTCTCCTGCAGAACTCTACATAGATGATCCAAAGCTTCATCCACGTGAAGACCATGCAGGTCCAACAGGTTTTCAGGCAGCAAGGAGGCGTTCACTTTCTCAAAGATTTGCACAGCAGCAGCATGGTTTGCTTCTTTCATCTTCTGCTCATGAAGGCGACCCTTTATTCAAGCACACATCAGCTATCAATTCACGAGGGGCAACCTAAGCACTACACTGGCTATCAGGACTCAAAATGACATGAGAACTAGGGAGCTCAACCGTAATGCCTGAGGACAATAAGCTTTAGATTTTGAATGCACTTGTCAAAGCAGGTCAAGACAGGCATGATTAGACAGGTTTCATGAAAATGTAGTCAACAACAAGACTGTGTGAAGCAGGAACAGAGATCAGGAAGATAGGAAGGAAAAGAGAGGAAAGTAAACTTTTGTGCGATTCTTAACAGAAATAGTAGTCTTGGTAGAGACCACCTTCAGCCTTACAGTGCTAAAATAATACACTCTGAGGACTTTAGCCCAAAGAGCATAGTTTAAAAACATCCAACCTGTTTAAAAGTGCAAGATATATGCTGGAACCAAAAAAAAAAAAACACCCGGGGGGGGGGGGTTTGACGCGGCGCCAGGGGGTGACACGCGTCACCTTCCGTATCCGGAGGCCCCTCTGTGGCCACCCGGTACGAGAGCCGGGTCCGGGAGAGGGCCTCGACGCGTCCTCCCTGGCCGGTGGCTCGGCCTCTTTTGACTAAGCCATCAGTGGCGTTCAGCCAGGCAATCTGCACTCATCGTACATAGTCCCTCTCAGCCATAAAGATTGAAAGAGGACCAGCATAAGCTTAAGCAAACATCTTGTATGTGGGTATTGGAAGCATTCAAACACTATACCCAATTCCCTCAAATTAGAGCCATCTCACTGTTATTTGAACTGAATTATGCTTACAGCAGCTATATTGTACCATATTACAGTATTTGTATCAGCTGATAATTAAGGACTTATAAAATGTGCCAAATAAATAAACTATAATACTGGCAGATTAAATAAAACTTTAAAGGGCTCAAAATTTTCTGTATACATAGTTACAATGTTTTTCAAAAAATTAATGCTTCTACTTGCTCACTGGGGTTTCTTGCCCCAATGTGCATCACTTTGCACTTACATTGAAGTGCATCTGCCATTTTGCTGCCCATTCTTCCAGTTTGTAGAGATCCTTCTGGAGCTCTTCACAATCCCTGCTGGTCTTCACCACCCGGAAACGTTTAGTGTCATCTGCAAACTTGGCCACCTCGCTGCTTATCCCCAACTCCAGGTCATTTATGAACAAGTTGAAAAGCACCAGTCCCAAGACCGATCCTTGGGGCACACCGCTTTTCACCTCTCGCCATTTGAGAAAATTGCCCATTGACTCCCACTCGCTGTTTCCTGGTCTTCAACCAGTTCCTAATCCATAAGAGGACCTGCCCTCTTATTCCCTGACTGTGGAGTTTTCTCAGGAGCCTTTTATGAGGGACCGTGTCAAACGCCTTCTGAAAATCCAGATATATAATATCCACGGGTTCGCCCACATTCACATGCCTGTTGACCTTTTCAAACAATTCCAAAAGGTTTGTGAGGCAAGAGTTCCCCTTGCAGAAGCAATACTGACTCTCCCTCAGCAAAGCCAAAGAAGGGCACCGTGACCATGGTAAGTATGGGAACCACTGGGTTAAGGTCTTGCTTAAGTTCATATGTGATGTGTGGCTCTCTAGCATTGTCTCATGCACATGTTTGTGAGCTCATATCAGAATGGATGCCTGTGGGTCCATAAGCAATTCAGAAACATTCCAAATTTTCATCACTTAAAGCAAACATTATGTAGTTATTGTTTAAAGCTACATACCTGTTGTACATAAAATGCTGCCACAGGCTTCATTCCCATGCGATATGCCTCCCCAGCTTTTGTCAGACACTCTTGCCTATGCTTCTGGTGAAGAAAAGCCTCTGCCCTAAAGTCATCATATTCTGGGTATTCAAAGTCTTGAAACATCTTCTCACCGAACATGTCTTCTGGCTCCTTGGACTTTCTGGCCTGTAACTCATAAGGGATACATATATAGGACACAGTTAAAAATCTATAAAGAGTCAGGAAGACTCTACTGTGGAAGAACTGCCCCAAACAACTTCTGTTTGCTTAGTTCATTACAGCCAAGAGACATTCATTCATATACACTGCTCAAAAAAATAAAGGGAACACTGAAAGAAGACATCCTAGATCTGAATGAATTAAATATTTGTATTAATTACTTTGTTCATTACATAGTTGAATGTGCTGACAACAAAATCACACAAAAATTAGCAATGGAAATCAAATGTAGCAACCCCTGGAGGTCTGGATTTGGAGTTACACTCAAAATTAAAGTGGAAAACACACTACAGGTTGATTCCAACGTTGATGTAATGTCCTTAAAACAAGTCAAAATGAGGCTCAGTAGTGTATGTGGCCTCCATGTGCCTGTATGACCTCCCTACAACGCCTGGGCATGCTCCTGATGAGGTGGCAGATGGCCTCCTGAGGGATCTCCTCCCACACCTGGACTAAAGCATCCCTCAACTCCTGGACAGTCTGTGGTGCAATGTGGCGTTGGTGGATGGAGCAAGACATGATGTCCCAGATGTGCTCAATTGGATTCAGGTCTGGGGAATGGGCGGGCCAGTCCATAGCATCAATGCCTTCGTCTTGCAGGAACTGCTGACACACTCCAGCCACATGAGGTCTAGCATTGTCTTGCATTAGGAGGAACCTAGGGCCAACCGCACCAGCATATGGTCTCACAAGGGGTCTGAGGATCTCATCTTGGAACCTAATGCCAGTCAGGCTACCTCTGGCGAGCACATGGAGGGCTGTGCGGCCCCCTAAAGAAATGCCACCCCGCACCATTACTGACCCACTGCCAAACCGGTCATGCTGGAGGATGTTGCAGGCAGCAGAACGTTCTCCACGGCATCTCCAGACCCTGTCACGTCTGTCACATGTGCTCAGTGTGAACCTGCTTTCATCTGTGGAGAGCACAGGGCGCCAGTGGCGAAGTTGCCAATTTTGGTGTTCTCTGGCAAATGCCAAACGTCCTGCACGGTGTTGGGCTGTAAGCACAACCCCCACCTGTGGACGTCGGGCCCTCATACCATCCTCATGGAGTCTGTCTCTGACCGTTTGAGCAGACACACGCACATTTGTGACTCACTGGAGGTCATTTTGCAGGGCTCTGGCAGTGCTCCTCCTGTCCCTCCTTGCACAAAGGCGGAGGTAGTGGTCCTGATGCTGGGTTGTTGCTCTCTTATGGCCTCCTCCACGTCTCCTGATGTACTGACCTGTCTCCTGGTAGCGCCTCCATGCTCTGGGCACTACGCTGACAGACACAGCAAACATTCTTGCCACAGCTCGCATTAATGTGCCATCCTGGATGAGCTGCACTACCTGAGCCACTTGTGTGGGTTGTAGACTCCGTCTCATGCTACCACTAGAGTGGAAGCACCGCCAGCATTCAAACGTGACCAAACCATCAGCCAGAAAGCATAGGAACTGAGAAGTGGTCTGTGGTCACCACCTGCAGATCCACTCCTTTATTGGGGATGTCTTGCTAACTGCCTATGCTTTCCGCCTGTTGTCTATTCCATGTGCACAACAGCCTGTGAAATTGATTGTCAATCAGTGCTGCTACCTAAGTGGACAGTTTGATTTCACAGAAGTGTGATTGACTTGGACTTCCATTGTGTTGTTTTGTTGTGTTGTTCCCTTTATTTTTTTGAGTAGTGTATAATATATGCACTTAAACAGCTTTTTCTGAGTGTGCAAAGTGCCTCACATGTATTTGCTTGTTGTTGCCCTTGCAACCAACCTGTAAAGTATTATCCCCAGATTGCAGCCAGATTCATGGCAGAGGTGAAATTTGAACCAGGAAATAAAACAACAACAACAACAACACACACACACACAACCCATAAAGATTTCACAAAATTTGTGGTTATTGAGTAAAATGACCACTACCTTTTTCTCTCGGGTCTTTGAAGCAGTATATGGGAGAGTAGCACCCAGAGTAGTTTCTTTGGCTACAACTGTTTGTACTGGGTCTGCCTCCAGAACGCTGTTCAAAAACTGGACAGTTTGTTCCAAAGAATAACTACAGAAAAAACAAAAAACATACTGAATAATCTGGAACACAAGAAACACAGTACAAAACAGCAATATGTTGCTATAGCTGAGAGAGAAACATCCATTCTAAGACTTGATCTTTAATTTATCTTTGGGTCCGAAAGAACAAGGCATTTATTAGTAGTATTCCACCTGAGCACATAAAGCTGCCTTTTACTGAGTCAAGCCACTGGTCCCTCTAGCTCAGAATTGTTTATGCTAACTGGGGCTTCAAGCAGGCAGTCATTTTCCAGCACTACCAGGAGACAACAAGGATGGAAACTGGGACCTTCTGCATGCAAAGCAGGTGCTATATACCATGGGATCTATGGCCCATTCCCCCAATTACACTGATAGCAATGCCTTTTCCAACAGAAAATTCCCATTCCACAGACAGGCATCATAACAACACATTTATAAAAGGAGGAGCTCACTTGTAGTCCTTGAAGATGTCCATTAAGAAGTTTGGATGAATGGTTGGGAATAGCTCCAAAAGTTGCTTTTCCTTCAGTTTGGCAGCACAGTCTTTTCTAGCCATGAAAGGAAAACGTTTCTAATCCAGAAAGTAAAATCACATTATAATTATGTACCCAGAAATCCTAAAACCTATCCAATAATGTAGCCAGTTCTTACGGGGGGGGGGGGGAGAGAGAGAGTTAATTTGCACAATTTTAATATTGGTTTCATACCATTTGAGGTTAGCAAAAGGGTTCATAAATGAGATATTTAGATCCCTGCCATGGACTAGGCAGTTGAGGAGGTAGGGTAAAATCCTCACCCCTCTGCCATGGTCCCAATCCATACGCGTGCACAATCCAACTCTCTTTCTCTCTCTCTCTCTCACACACACACACACACACACACACACACACCACTTTAAATGCCATGTGCAGTCTGTCCCTAGGCCTCTTCTTATACCGTATTTCTTCGAGTCTAAGGCGCCATCGATTCTAAGGCGCACCTTTACTTTCAGTACCACCAGCAGGGAAAAAAAATCCATCAATTGTAAGACTCACCTCCCTTCATTAAATCTACCTGCTCAGCACCAACTCTCCCCAGCATGTCTCCTGCAGCTGAGGATGACTGAGTGCACTACCTTTGCATAGCATTTCTGGCCCCGTCAGAAAGTGCCATTTCCTTCGATACCTGGGCTTGGGGGAGCTTCAGGGAGGACTGCGCAACCCTCTGCAGGCCTCCCTGATCTTCAGTTTGGCGAAAAACAGCTTTTTTTGGCCATTTCTGGTTTTCGCGAAAACCGGAAATGGCTGAAAATCACTGTTTTTTGCCGAACTGAAGATCAGGGAGGCCTGCAGAGGGTTGCGCAGGCCTCCCTGAAGCTCCCCCAAGCCCCAGTAAGTAAGAAGATAGCATTTTGGGGTGCTTTTTGGAGACCTTCGATTCTAAGACGCACCCCATTTTTTGAAATGCTTAATTGGGAAAAAACATGCGTCTTAGAATTGAAGAAATACAGTATATACAAAATACTGAAATACTCTGTGTATGTGAGCAAAACAAAACACAACTCCCAATTTCATTAAAAAACGTTTAAAAAGACCCAAGGGCTTCTCAAATCTATACCCAAGAGTAATACTGAAAATAAAATGAATAGGATCAAAATATATAACTTCCAAATAAAAACAAAAACATCTACATTGCCTGCGCAACCCTCTGCAGGCCTCCCTGATATTTAGCACTTTTAGTAGCATTTAGCCATTGCTGTATAAACAACCAAAACTGTCATTTGTAAAAGTTAATATCCATTACAAATATGAGTCACTTAGGAAACCAAATACTAGAAATTTTGGCAGCAAAAGAAGTTTTAGACTTTAACTTAAGTTTTTCAGTCCGATTCAATTCTACATTCCAGCTTCACAACTGGATCAGAACCATGCCCCACTTTCCATTTACACATTTTAAATTCTTCCCTACAGGCTTACTGGTGCTAGGATCAGGCTACTCATAGAACACTTGCGTGCAAGATGCAACTCTGACTGCTTTGCCACCCTTGCCCTGGAAAACTTCTAGGCACAATTATAGCATGTTTACAAAATGGCTGCTGTCATAGCATGGGGGGCCACACCACATGTCTGGGACGTGTAGCAAAAGGATGGGATGTCCCAAAATGTGTGGAATTACATTCATACTGCAACACAGGACAGGACTGGTCTGAAATATAGCAAAGACATCTTGGTAAGAGGCAATATTCATACCAGTTCCTCTTTTTCTTGTAAGGCTATTTCTTCAGACATTATTTCCCGGAGCGACACTTTCTGTGTTTGGACATTCCAGTGGTCCATAAAAGGAAAAATATTTGAAGTTCTGGAGTTTTCAGCCAGTTTATAAGTAGGTAGTCTTGCAGTCATTTGTACTTGACAGTTTGTATGTTGAGGAAGGGCACTGTCCAGATCATCTAGACATAACTGCTCAAACAGCATGGGATCTTCAAAAGAACAAAAATTGAAAGTGATGAAGTGTCCAGAACAAAAAAGGGGGGGGGGAATAAATAAGGAGAATAGTTTGGTGTGAAATAAGAGTCCCAAGGAAATGTAAATGCATTTCATTTCCCTAGCTTTCTAAAAGGAGCAACCAACATTCAGCAACTACTACACAATGGTATTGGGTAATTCCATGTGAAATCAACTAATGCATGAAACCTTGATGTCATGGATTTTGTTAATTTTTGGTACATTTGTACCTTACCATGAGATGTTTAAAAATTATTTTTTTCAGATTTTTTGTCCATCTGTTTTTGAGATATTGAATGTTCAAAATTGCCTAAAAATGCCAAAATTCACTTGTCACCATACCTTTCCTTTACAAGGAAATGATGAAAGCTAAAGACATCTTTTCTTTGCACTTTAGATACTTTCTTCTTGACTCACCAAGGGAGGTCAAAGAGGCATTTAAGTGGCTTAAAGCTGTATCAGGGTCCAAATACTCAGACTCCTTAATATGACTAAGACCAGGAATCTCATAATTCTCAGGAGGAATTTCCTTTTCAAATATATTGTTTTCCATCTGACAAGGCTTCTTTTTTCCTAACTGCAATCTGCATGAAGTGCATACTTTCATGTGTGGTTTGATATCACTATTTAGTGAAACCATCCAATCAGTTACTTTCCTCAAGTCTTTACTAACCCAGTGCCCCCTTTTTTTTTAAAAAAGGGCTGCAAGTTTTTTGACCACTTATTCTCCTCCATATTTCAAATCATGTAATTATCAAACAGTTAATGAATAAAACTTAATAAAGACTAATAAAGCAGCTTCACAACAAAAATGTCCCAGAAAGCTTCAGTAAAAATACCCACTTAAATGCCTCTTTGACCTCCCTTGGTGAGTCTCCGGTGTGCAAGAAGAAAGTATCTAAAGTGCAAAGAAAAGATGGGGAAGATTAAAAGGACCTACAAAGAATTATTTTTTTACTTCTGAAGATGATTTAGATGAGGAAAAATGTCACTGTGCTGATTCAGAAATTATTCAGCAACTAAAGGAAAATTTTAAAACTACAAACAGAAGTAAAAAGCTCATGATTTTGATAGTTTTACCAAAAAGCTGATCCTGTAAAAGAATAGAAAGTGAGTTCATTCTCTATAAATCTATCTCTATAAGTCCTGTTATAAATTTTTGGATTCATTTCAGTTTACCACATCATTTTATCAATGTAAACTGTAGAAAAATGGACTTGAGGGGTTTAATTCCTGGTCACTGCCAACAAGAAAATTTAATTTTTGTATGATACCATTGAGATACCATCTTGAAATTTTGACTGATTGACTACAAAACATATACAAGTGTGATTTTTTTGAAAATTTTAAAAAATCCCGGTTTTCCAAAAATACAAAATAAATATTATTTGAATATTTTTGAATTTCTTGAAAATTTACAAGCCCTATTCATAAGCTTTAAAATGACACCTGTCCCATGTCTTTAGCTTTCATCATTATCATGTAAATGGCGTTTGAAGGTATGGTGACAAGTGAAGTTTGGCATTTTTAGGCAATTTTGAACATTCAATATCTCAAAAACGGATGGACAAAAAAATCTGAAAAAAATAATTTTTAAACATCTCATGGTAAGGTACAAATGTACCAAAAATGAACAAAATCCGTGACATAAAGTTCCAAAACGGATTTTTCATTGGTTGATTTGACATGGAATGACCCTATTGAGCATTGCAACTTTAGAAACACAGAAAAATACAGTACTTCTTTTTGTAAAGCATCATGTACTTTGATGGCACTGTAATATTATTAAATATCTGCTTTACTATGAAAGAGTACACTATCTTCTACACACATACTGTTTAGTTCTCCTGAAAAAACATCTCCTCTCCCATGCACTTGGTTTTACCTTTAGCAGCAGCTTCAGCAGCATCTGAAGTGCTGATACTGTTTCCAGCTGCTGGCTCCTGTCACTCAACACAACGGATCACAGGGTCATTTCCTGGTGCATTCTTGGGGAGCAGGAACTCCCCACGATGAGCAGGTCATCACGAATGCTATTAGTGCTTCAAGCATTGCTAAAACTGCTGCTACTCTCAAGCATGACGGGAAAAAGATTTATAAGAAAAAAGCCTCATCACTGCCACAAACAACAATTGTAAGCCCCCGCAGCTAGACAATTGCACAAGGAGTCTAGATTTATATTTTTATATATTGCATATATACTGTATTTATATACTGTTTATACATAGTACAGTGGCCCCTCGGCATCCGCGATCTCAGCATTTGTGGATTTCACCATCCGCGGATGCCGAGCCGTAGGCTTCTTCTGTGTCGTGCCAGGCCTGCAACCGCCTCCATGGGTCTCAGAATGAGTCTGGCATGACCAAAAGTAACTCAGTAAACTGGAAGTGACTTTTGATCGCTTTGGAGACCCATTCCGAAACCCACAGAAGCCTATGGAGGTAGTTGCCGGCCTGGCGCAACGCGGAAGAGGCCTCTGGAGGCCCCCCCCCCAGGATCTGGTAAGATATTGTTTTACCGGGTACTGAGTTTCAGCACTCGCGGATTCGCATGGGGGGGGCAGAACCAACCCCCTGTGGATACTGAAGGCAGACTGTATGTACATGGCCATAATAGGGAAGTTTGCACTGATCGAGCTGCCCTGGGCCCTGCACCCTTCTCTAGGGACAGTCCTGCTTGGGCAAGTTGTTATTACTCAGCTTAACCTACCTTGCAAGGTAGTGGTGGTCAGAATAAAATGGGACAATTCCATATACAGTATGACTGTCTAGGCTCCTTGCAGGAAGAATGGCATACAAACATGATGTTTTAAAATTATACACACTTTTACATGGCTGTTCAAAGGTCAAGTGACTCCATTGCTAACTTCATGGCTAGGCAAAGATTTGAATATACTTCCCCAGTTGCTCATCTTATACTCCATCTACTCCAAATAATGGAAGGGACAGTCTGGTCAAGACAAACAGCATATACTTACCTTCTAAAAGCAGCTCATGCCATTTTTCTTCTCGCCTCTGTCGCTTCTAAATGAAAACATTTTAACATTAGTGAGCCACATATAAAAGTGTATATCAATGAAACTCAAAAGAAGATTCATACAAAACAGTAACTGATTCAAGATATTTTGTGAAGATACCATGGCTACTGAATTTTAATTTTCAAGCAACAACCTAGAACAGTAGTATTCATCAATAAAATGCCAAATACAGCTAGATATCTGAAAGACTGCATAATGGTATTCTCCGTAAAGAGAAGACCCATTTGAGGTAAGGTGGTTTGCGATCAAGGAGAGGCAATGAGGGAGAAGGTCTTCTTGGTGGTAGCATCCTGCTTATGGAATTCCCTTCCCAATAAGGCTCACCTGGCACCTACCGTTTTGTCTTTTCAGCACCTGGCAACAACCTTTTCATTTTCCATTTTACCACCTAACATCTTCTAACACCTGATGAATTGTTGGATTTTAACACTGTGATTCTTAATTGCAACTTAGTTTTATTGATTTGTTTATTGTAATCATGTTGTTTTATTTTCTCGATAGTAAACCACCCAAGGAATAATTGATTGAAAGGCAGCATGCAAAAGTTTTAAATAAGCAAGCCACCCCACAAAATAGAAAATTATCTGTTAGCCACTCCTGTTTATATATTCTATAAATTCTAAAAAGATTTTAATGGTGATCAGCACATTATATATTGATACAAATTAATAAAAACTGCATATAAAAAACCCTACAACCATAGACCTATCGTTAGAAAGAAGTTGACTAACCATAATAGATGCTTTCCATTTCTCGTGAATTTCTTTGGCCAAATTCAGATCAATATGAACCACATAATCTTCAGTAGTTAGGGATCCTTATGGAAGAATACACACACAGACACGGAGGTAAAGGCACTATATAAAGTGAAATTAGTCCATCCATACTAGTCTCTATAAATATCTACATAGTTGTTAATGCGTTTTTGAAAAACACAGAAGCTATCACTTCCTGAATTAACTCAGTCAGGGTCTCTCTCACTGAATGGCATTTGACAGGTTAGTTCATAAATGAGTATGTGGAACAGGAAATAAGGTAAATTAAATCTTAAGTAGAATATAAAAAGAAATCGTACCCAATTATCCAAATCATATAAAATCCAGTTTCCATCCACAGTCACAATAAGAAATAGAACACAAAGTGTGGATTATTTATCTATGATGGCTTGAAATATGAGAAAACCAAGTCAATATAAAACAATAAAAAACAGCTGCAATTAAAACAAACCCAAGGGCATCAGCAACAAAACATGAGAGAATGTGATAAAAACCTCAAACACACCTAGTGAGAAAAACTGGGTCTTACAGATGTATTGCTATCAGATATTTACTAGCTCAGTTTTCCATAGCTGAGTTCTATCGAGTCACAGTAAGTGGGTTGCAACTCTGGCCACATTTGAGAAAGGGCAAAGGAGAATTCTCACTGGGCTCGACGGACAGATTCATCTCCAACCCTAATGAAATTCCTGCATGCACCCTTTTACTTTCTCCTATGTGTATGAGTAGCTGTCCATTGAAATGGGGAAAAATAAAGCAAGATAGTTGGAGACAATGCCATAGAAAGAGCAAAACCTGCACATTATCCTGCTACTGGGTGAGCTGGCTGCCGCCAACAGGGTCTGGGGTGAATGTGCAAGGAGCCTCTTTTCAATCAAATACACAGTGAACATTGCTCTTTAATTACCTAAAACCTAACTGCATATAGAGTTTCTGAACTCCTCCTACATTACATTAACTACATAATTACATCAGTTTCCAATTTCCCAATGTTCCCAACAGAGATAGATTTTTAACATTACCTGAATCAACTCCAACAGGTCCAAATATTTCACTTAATTGAATGGCGAGTTCAGGAGGTAAGATTAGCTCCAGACAATCTATGTTCACAGATTTTGATGTAGGTTTGGGGTTTAGCACCTTGGTTCTATCTTCATCTTGGTTAGCTTTTTTGCCATTTTCATTTTCTGCTGCAACTGAAAATGTTGGCTTACAATTAATTTCTTCATAGGTTTCAAATTTGCTTTCCTTGCTCACAGAGTTGTCCAGAAGTACTGGATCAGCTAATAGCTCCTGAGCAGCTGTATCTTCTATTTCTGACCACTCTTGATGCTTCTCTGAAGGTCTGTTGGCTAGATCCTCATCAAAAGTAGGTTTCAAAGTGATGGGACCTCCACTAAAATGACTGGGCTCTGTTACAGGAATATGCAAGTCCATTTCACTGTGCAAGATAATGTTCTGCTGTTCATTTTCGACTAGCGTAACAGGGGTAATATCTTTTGTATGTATTTTCATAGTATTTAAGAGAGGTTTCTCACTATCTAATTCTTCTATATGAGTTTTTTGAACAGTATGGCTGAAATTTTCATTTTCAACTGAAGGAGCAGGAACAATATTAGCTAACAAGTTCGTTATCTCAGACATGGAACAGTCTGAAGTTTTATCACCTCCACCATCGACAGAGAAATTCATTATTTCTGAGCCCTGAATACTTGCAGATGTTCCAGATACCTGGGTAGTTTCCTCTGAGACTGCAAGTTTCTCTCCCAAGTTGGCATTTTTCTTTAAATCAAGAGCCATACCAGGTGGATGGGCCTCTGCATCCTGCAAACATCCATCATCATCATCATCATCATCATCGCAGATCTTTTCAGCAGAATCCAACAAGATTCCTGTAGCCCAGTCAATGTCCCTGTTACATCTTTCATACAAGTCCTTGAGTGCATCAAATGAAAATGATCCAAAGAGTTTACGCAAAATATTTAGATTCTCCGATTCATCAATACTAACAAGTTCACTTTCCTCCACATATGTACTTTTATCATAGGTGACTTTATAGGGTACTTTTTTTGGACAATCTGAAGCAGCATCCAAACCTTTTGGTATGAATCCCTCTAGTCGGCCATGTAACACTTTGGTATCCTCAGAAACAATTATTTTTCTTTCAAGTCTCCACAGGAGAGCGAAATCTTGGGGCTCAGTCTGTGAACACTTGCTTGCCTCTGCTGAGCTGCATTCCTCGTGTTTCTCTTCCAGAAAACTAAACAGAGACAAATGATCCTGTGGTTTGTTGAGCACCAAGTTGTTGGTAAATGTCAGGGCTAATTTATGATGCTTGCGTGTTCTCTTATTCTGCATAGGCTTTTTCTCACTAACAGTTTCAGAAGCTGAAATTTCAGGTGCCTGAAAACGTTCCTCCTTTGATGAGACACATGGCTCTCTAGTGCTTGCAGATGTTTCAGGAAGAACTGCCACTGTGCTCAGCACAGTCTTGTTATCACATTGATTATTTTCAGTTTCTTCTGATTCACTAATGCTTCTCTTAGGTATTCTTCTTGCTTTGTGTCGTCTTTGCTCTAAAGAGTCGTGGACAGGCCAGTCTCCTAGCATTAGCAACCCTGGTGTATCTTCATCTGTATCAACACTGGCTGTACAGGCAGAGGAATGGTCATTCTCTTCCTGCTTATTTTCACAAAGTGGCAACTCTTTATGACTATTAATCAGGTCCAATTTTTCATTTTCATCTAAAATATTTAATGAATTAAGAGGGGGCATATTTATACATCTGTTCTCTTTGTCATTCTTTATAGTCAGTTTTTCTAACCTTCTAGCTCTTTTCACTCTCTGCCCCATAGTTTGTTCTACTGGCCAGTCTCCCACAAAATTTAATATTTCTGATTTCATTGATTTCTCAAACTCAGAATCTCCCTCATTCATGTGTTTTCTCTCTGTTAATTCTGCTTCTTTTAGTACTTTGTTACATTGGTTTGCTTCAACCTGAACTTCCAAGTCCTGGTTATTGTATTCTTGGACATTTTCGCTGACATGAACAGAAGAGTGTGCACTTTCCTCAGACTTCATTAGGCCAGTTGTAACTGCTTCAGTCACAAGAACAGGATCCGCTGTGCCTTTCTTTGGTGATGTATAAATATCTAAGTCACCTACAGGGACACTACACTCAGAATTACATTCTAGTAACTTATGTCCAACCTCTTTCTTTTCATTCTGAAGATTCTGATCTTCCTGTGTAACTCTGTCTAACAGATGTTTATCATCAATACTTAATTCTATAGGTTTCAAAGGTTCAGTTGATACTGAAGCAAAAGGTTCTTCACTATCCCCATAAGAAGAAGATTCATGTTCCTCCCTACAGGACAAAAAGTGGAATAAAGTCATCTTTTTCAAAACATGCACATTATCTCTGCTTAAACACTGTAGGCCATAATTTCTTTGGAGCAGAGACCCCATTCTATAAATCAAAGTCTTTTTCTAAGACATGATCAAAGGAAGTTTTAAAAACTGGACTGGCTAAAGACTCAAAACCACTTCCCCTGGATGGCGGGACTATTTTTGTTGTTGCAGCAAGAACTCCAAACAACAACAAGAATTGTTAAAGGGGATAGGAAAAGTTGGGTTAACAGAGCACAACGAGCTATAATCTAACACACAGCCCAATCCTGCCTAAGGATCGGGTGGGCAGCCCAGGCCGCCTGTTGGATCCCGTGCTCCGCCACGGGCAGGTGGCCGCTCGGTGGAAAGTCTACTTGGGGAAGGGGACGCTCGGTGGAAAGTCTACTCGGGGAAGGGGACGCTGAGTGTAACCGGCGCTGGGGCCGATCGGTCTCCTCAGAATTTCGCTGGCGGAAGTTGGAGGAAATTCTGAGGAGGAAGTCGGTGTAATGGCCCAGCCGAGCAACAGGGGTCAGGATTCGGCCGAGGTCGATCCCCACCCCCTCCCGGGCTGGCTGGGCCTATTGGTGCCCAGTGTTTGCCGCTGAACCGCCCCCCGTCGGCTGGATCCTTACCTGGGTCCTCCAGCGGGCGGGCGAGGGTCCTGGCAGCAGAGCAGGGAAGGCTGGCCTTGCGCTGGCCTTCCCTACTCTTGAGTCATCGCAAATGTGCCCTACGGCACGTTTGCGACGGCTTCAGCCAGCGGACCGCTCAGTCCGCCAGCAGCCACAGCGCTAGGATTGCATTGCTAGAGATCCAAGTTGGTTCTGAAATACATACAGATTTATTATGCAGGAAAGCTATGCCATTCATTCAAATGCAGGAAGCTAATCTATGAATGCAAAGAAGTGTATGGATCTGATCTTTCTTGATCTTTTCCGCGATTTCAGCTAACTGCAGTGAGAGCAGGAACCTATCCCCCGCAGATACGGGGGGGGGGACCCCTGTACTATCAGTGATTTTCAAAGTTCCTAATTTCAGGGAACTCTACACAGTGAGTTGTCTGCCAAAGAATCCTAGCACATTGCAGATTATTCTAAAGGATATTGTGAAGTGCTTACGTGGTTCATGCTTACTGGTCATGCCTCACCTACTGCCCTTTTTACCCTTCTTAAACCCAGGTTTCATAAGTTGCAAATTTGGAAAAGTTTTGTGATGAAAAATCTTAGCTGAGCTCCCCTGAAAATCACTTTCACATTTAAAAGTTCATGTTTGAAAAAGAGACACTAGTTTTACCCCTGTCCCTTTTCCTCATGAAGAACTTCATCACAGGATGCACTTTTCAATTCATCTGAGATTGAAGAATTCAAAACTGAATCAACCGTCAGGCAACGTTCATATCGTTCCAACATCCTTTTGATCTTTTCTTTAGATACACCATGAATATTTCGCCTAAAAATGAAAAAGAAGAACAGAGTAACTGAGATTCTAAAACCATAATCCAAGCATACAACAAGGTGGAACAATTTTTGCTTAATACATTTGAGACGGGATGCTAAACATTTAACTTTAGTGGTTTCCGCCAAAACTCAAGAGCAGATACTGAATACTTTCCCTACTGTTAGCTCTGTATAGAAAAGCAAATAAAGATCTGTGTAACTTGAAAGCCTACAGTCCAATATCGCTATTTAGTACTATTTTTTTAGTACTTTAAAAAAAATTAAATTACTCAGAGTTTCAAACTAGGTAACAGAAATTAGAACACAGAACTTTTACTATCATTTTCAATGTGACTAGTGACAACTTCCCTATTGTGAGAGGGGAGAATCCACTGAACTATTCTTATCTAAGTGCCAAACCATCTTACTTTACACCACTTCTGTTACAGCTTTGGAAACAATTAATGGCTGGAAGATATTTTCGACCAATGCCACATTTAGTTCTCAATAGACCAAGGAGCAATGGACCAGAGAGCGAAACTAGAATCAATCTAAAAAGGGAACAGGAAAAACCAAAGTACTATTCTGACATCAGAATTAGTTACACTTTCTCACCACCTTATACAAGGAAGATCAGCTGTTGCACCTGGATAGGTCACAGCATTTTACTTTTTCAACAAAGACTAAAGAGCTTTCATAGTGTGAAGGAGCTGCCCCAGGTTTCAGATGCCAAAAGCCTGGGAGCACCTAGCCTAAGAATGATAGTATCTGCTCTTCCAGAGGCACAGCCATGTTAGTCTGCTACAGCAAAAACAGTCATGCAGCCCCTTAAAGACTAACAAATTTATTGTACATCAGCTTTCATGGACTATAGCCCACTTCATGCATCCAATGAGGTGGACTATAGTCCATGAAAACTTAAGCTGAAATAAACTGGGTAGTCCTTAGGTGCCACAAGAGATTGCCCTCACTGTCCTACTGGGTTCCTTTCCTGCAGAAATAACTTCATAATATTGATTTTCATATGTGCTATAATGCAAGATATTTTTACCTTTCAAGTTCCTTTGGTTTAAATTTCCACCAAGTATCCGGTTCACGAAATATGACTTTATATTTGTGCTGCTGTGACTGAATAAAAGTGTAAAAAACATAAGACACATCACTGTCTGCTTATAACCAAGAAAAAAAACACAGGTTATGTATTCAATTAAAAAGTGCATCCAATCTTAGTTTAGAAAGCATCTTGTTAGTCAACTATCGCCGCCAGTCACACTGTTCAAGATCTTGCCCAAACCGCACAACATACTGTAAGTTAAGTAAAGGTAAAGATATCCCCTGACAATTATGTCCAGTCGTGTCCGACTCTAGGGTGTGGTGCTCATCTCCATTTCAAAGCCGAAGAGCCAGCGATGTCCGAAGACGCCTCCATGGTCATGTGGCCGGCATGACTCTCCTTGCCACAGCGTGTAGCATGCAGCTGGAACACGGAGCGCTGTTTACCTTCCCGCAAGCGGTACCTATTTATCTACTCGCATTGACATGCTTTGGAACTGCTAGGTTGGCAGGAGCTGGCCAAGCAACGAGCGCTCACCCCATCGCGGGAATCGAACTGCCAACCTTTCGAACGACAGCTTATGGTTCAGCCGTTTAACCCACTGCGCCACCCGCTGGTACCTCATCATAAGTACCTCATAAGTACCTCATCATAAACACATGATGCAAACAAAAGAGTTCTATCATCAAGATTCACAAAATGCATGCCTAGTTCTGCCAATCGCTTTCAGGATCTAACCACAGTCTCTCCAAACTCGACACCAGGACTCTGGTTCAGAAGATATTTACCCGCATGATTGTACCTCAGGAGGATCAAGAGTGGACTTTGGACGCACGCTTCCTCACATGGAGGGAGTGTCCAAGGTCCAGACCATTCCAGTTCTTCCCGTGGGTATCATCTGAATAGATCCCTGGAAAGCATATGCATCAAGTACCACAATGCCATCTACAAAATATGCATAGAAAGAGTGAACAGACTTTCAATTCAACATTACTACATTTTTGAATACTAACCAAAGCAACATAAGGCTTCATTTCCCACGCCTGTATGTTTGTGTTGTCTATTATTATAGGAGTGATCCTTTTTTCAAATGCTTCTTTGGCTAAAAAAATATACCAATAGACAAAAACAGTTTAAATTTCATTATAATGATTGAAAGAGTCAGAACTAGTTGTTTTACTGTAAGCCGCCTTGAGTATTTATTGAGATATATATCCCTTATATTTTAGGGAGAAAGGCAGCGTATAAATCCTTTAAATACATTTGAGAAAGCAAAAGTGAAACAAAGATAGGACAGATGATGAAGAACATGGCTAAGCATCTGTGGCAGGGTAACATAAGAACATAATCCTGTATCACACAGTGGCCCCACCAGATGCCTCAGGGAGCACACAAGACAACAAGATACCTGTATCCTGTCGCCACTCCCTTGCACCTGGCACAGAGAAAACCTACTCCAAAACCAGGAGGTTGCTTAACCCCATCATGGCTTGTAAGCTGTGATGGACTTTTCCTCCATAAATCTGTCCAATCCCCTTTTAAAGGCATCCAGACCAGGTGCCATCACCACATCCTGTGGCAAGGAGTTCCACAAACCAATTACACGCTGGGTAAAGAAATATTTTCTTTTGTCTGTTTTAATACTCCCTCCACTCAATTTTAGTGGATGTCCCCTAGTACTTTCCCCTTATTGTATTACCTTATCGTATCACTTTATTACGTATTACTTTATATTATCGTATAAGGTACTTTCCCCTTATCGTATTACTACAAAATTGCAAGTTGTCCCCTCCTCATACTCTTTACAATTAAGAACCAGTGTGTCTCTGAGCATATCCAGACGGCCTCCTCCCAAAATATGCACAGACAATTGCACTTCAGCCACCTACTGTACTGTACAGTACTCTTAAAATTGTCATCCATACTCTTCCATACCAATAAGCCCAAATACTTCTCTCTCTCTCACACATTCTATTCCACTCCACACAAAATCCAGCTCTTTTTCTCCCTTGCCAAGAGATCTTTATCGACAAACTCTTCATTCACAATGTCCCCCACCCTTCTTTTTACAGACAACGAGCTTACAACCAAGGGACAGGGTGCCTCTGAGCATGTGCCTGGTCCAGAAATTTGTTTTGAGCACCACAGATCAACCCAATAACCCTTCTAACTCTACAAGAAAAAAAATCCACTCTTGGTTTTCCTCTGACCATGCTTTAATTCTGTAGCCATTATGAGCACTCCAGTAAGGCAGAGTTAGGAAGAGAAGAGCAGGTCGAAAGGGAGACATTCAGGATAGAAAGTGGAAAGAGAAGAGAGCAGCAGAGGCTCTCTGTAGGAGAAGAGGAGCCAAATAGATGACCTGGGAAGTGGTTTCACATACTGACTTGAGAAAAAGTAAAAAAATAAATACCAAGCAGACTAAAAGAGGGATTGAAAAACGGCTTTGACATGCTCCAATTGAGAATATTCAAGCAAATAATCAGTATTGGTCGAGAGGAAAAAAGGAGGCAGAAATACGAGTCAGTCTACTGTTCAATTAACCAAGATATCTAGTGGATGTGACCAACATCCTGCCCACCTCTGCACTGAGAGATATGAACCAATGTCCAAATGCTTAGTACGCAAAACTAGCAAAATGATCACCATGGTGCTATGAGGGATAGAAAGCTGTCTTTCTTTCTGGCGATGATGCATGAAGCCATCGCTGTGTGTCTAGAGATGCCGTCGAGCTGCTGTACAGCCAGTGAAGGGGTCTGTGCAGTAGCGTGGATCCCTTAGGGGGAACATAGCAAGGGATGTCAACAGATCCTATCAATGTGGAGTCCACGTCGTGGCGGATGCGAGCAATATTATCTGCAAAGTGCCTAGCAAACATGTCACCGTGAGCAACCATACACTCCTCCTTCACTCCCTGGGGGGGGGGGGGGGAAGATGGATGTGAAGGAGAAAGGTATGGCTGCTTGCTGTGACAAATTTGTTTAGGTATCTGCATAGCCCCATCTTGTCATTGGTAAACCTCCATCCTGGGATCTTAGTCCCGAATGGGTTTCCTAATCATTCTAGAGTGGTGGAATGCTAGGAAGTAGTGAGAAGGGCACAATCTGAGAACACATGATACAGTCACCTTGCTGAGCTAAGCAGGTCTAGTCAGTGTCTCAATGGATGACCACCTGGGGATCCTATGTATACTGCCTTAACTTCCATGACAGAAAAAAAGTAGAATACAAATAAGACAAACCTGAAAATCAAATTGTATAGTCCAGCGTTTCTCAAAGTTCTCCCCACCTTCTCAGTATTTGTGGGGGCAGGGCCAGCAGCGGCAGTGATCCCAGGGATTGCTGCCGCCGCCACCCAAACCACCACTTTTGTCCTTACCGGGGCTTGGGAGTGCTTCGCAAAAACCTGCAAGTGCCCGAAAATCGCCGTTTTTGGCGATCCGAAGATTGGGGAGGCCTGCAGACGGTCGCACAGGCCTCCCTGAAACACCTCCAAGCGCCGGTAAGGACAAAAACGGCAGTTTTGAACACTTTTGCGGTGGCAACAGCAATCCCTGCTGCCGCCATCATGCTGTCCCCGTTCCTTAAGGGGGCAGAGGACAGCTTTTGTTCTCAACGGTGGGTCACAACCCACAGTTTGAGAACCACTGGTATAGTAAAAACAAAAACAATCTGTACATACAAAATGCATATGCGCCTGTAGTATATGTGAATTTTATTTTTTATTAGCTTTCCTGATGTATCTTTCAATAGTGTTTTTGTACATTAGCAGTGTATACTATACAGGTATGTGTGGCTTAGTGACCTACCTTTTACCAATGGGCCGCATAAACAACAGCCTTTATGGCGCCTTCCTGCAAATTCAGCCTCCAGAGGCCACTTGCAAGTCACTCTGGGCCCACAATCTATTGGCCTCTATAGACTTCCGTGGGCCTCAGAATGGACCGCAGAACCATCTGAAAGCTATTTCCAGTTTGCAAACGCAACTTACTATTTTACTGGAAGTTGCTTCTTTGGGCCATTCTGAGGCCCACGGAGGTCAACAGAATGGACTGCGACTTGCAAGCAGCTTCAGGAGGCTGAATTTCGTTTAAAGACAGCATCACTCAGCAACGATGATCGGAGAACGTATCACCATTGTTAAGCGATGCACACCTGTATACTGGACACTTGAACATTGATTCAGAAATCAGAGGTTGTATTACAATTGTGTCACTGTGAGCAAAAAAAGAATCATTTTTTCCTCTCACAGTCCTCCTATTGGTGGTTCGACAGTCTTGAGGTGGTTCTACAGTTGTTTCCCAGTTAACAATGAAATTACTGACCATATAACTTGAGTTATTCCAGAAAAGTCTATGGAATAAAATATTCTAACATTTAGTAGTTTTTTATATGTACTTGTAGATAGAAAAGGCAGCTATAAGCAATTATTATTCTACTATAGCTAGGTCTTACCACGTTTCCAGTTCCACTCATGTGCTTCTCCCAAGCAATCAACATCAAATTGGTACTGCCCATTTTTTTGGTAAAAATAATCATCTGTACTAAGAATGATTCCACCAGGGTTATCTTCAAGCAAAGTCCTGTGAAAAATCATGAAAATAAATCAGTATTTGCTGAGACACTCTAGCACCGAAGACTTGTTGGTAAGAAGGCCTGCTGCAACTAAGGTTCGGCTTTTGAAGAAAAAAAACGGAGCTTTCTCCATTAAAAGTAAGTGCTGGGGGTGTTGTGGAGGGTGCAGGGGGGGTCGTGCAGGCCCGCAGGGGGTCGGCCCCCCCTGAAAACCACGGAAATGGGCATTTGCCCATTTCCGCGGTTTCAGGTATCCACGGTGGGGGCTGGAACGTATCCCCTGTGGATACCGGTGTCCCCCTGTAGTTAACTATATAGCCGCCTTGAGTGTCCTTGCTGGGAGAAAGGCGGGGTATAAGTTCTTTAAATAAAATTAAATAAAAATATTTTTCAAGTATTTAATATTAGAGAATTGTTTAAGATTTGGGCCTCAAGCTGTTATGAAGATGAGGTTACTTTCTATAATGGAAGTATATTGTACAAGACATTCTAAAGCAGGACACGACCATCTTTCTGTGGTACTCAGTGTTTTACTTATCTTTTAAATCAGCTAAATTTCAGGGAAAACACAAACATTCGGGTACTCCAGTTTTCATGGCCGCAAGTTGTAGAGTACAAGTATTTAAGGGGTTTAAAGCCATGGTAAAAAAGAAAACATTTCTTCTTTTCTTTTTTACCATGGCTTTAAACCCCTTAAATACTTCGTACTCTACTTTAAACATTGTTTCTGTTTTTCTGATGCTACGGTAGTAATGTAAGAATGCAAGACCTTCTCTTGCGATCACAATCAAGCATTTTTTTTGGTAAGAAGCACACAAGTTAGCTGCCCAAAGATATACAGTAATGCCCTACAAATAATGGCTTCCAATGAACTAAGGCTGGAAATACATGCTGACTCCCACTACACTCTACAGAGCAATTCTGCACCCTGCTATGACTATGAAGAACACTGCAAATAACATTTTGAAGTCTGAAGATGGAGTCAAACTCCATCTTGAGGCACTCAGGGAATTCACTGCAGGGAAACCTGTGCCTCCCAGTACCATGAGAATAGCTGCTAATTGGAAATATTCTCAGGAGAGATTCCTGTTTTATTGAGGTGGACCAGGCCCTTCAAGGCCGAGCAGCTAGGTCAACTAATTAAAAAATTTCTCCAGCTGTGAGTCACCCAATGGGAAGGGGGACAGCTACTCTCAGACAGATTGCATCACCTTTCTGGTACTTTTGGGGGACTGTGGGTTCCGGTTGGCCAGAATCTTCGAAAAGGTGTCTTCCTAGGTATAAAGATCCTTTTGGCAAGGGTCTAAAATTGCCCTTCTTCGTGATGCCCTGGCATAGCAGGCAGCTACTTTGATGGAGGATGTTTTGGCACTCTGCACGTACTCAGAAACTTTGATTCCAGGTGAGATTGAACCTTGGAAGCTAGGAGTTTATTTTTTGTTATTTTCTGATCTAAAGATTCATCCCCACAAAGACATGCTCTTCACCAGGCAGGAACAGGATATAGACAGCTCACAGTCTCAGGTTGGTGAGCCACTTAAAATACAAGACAGGTTTGACATTTTTTTCTTGTTCATAAGCCTTCCACTAAAGATTGGCATGATACCCAGTTTTTAAATAGATCATATGAATAGCCTACCTTGCCAGATATGATTTGCCTGATCCTGGAACCCCTCTAAGAAGAACAAGCACCTGCCCTATGAGAGGAGTCTTTCTTCTCATCATGTGACAAACAGGAAACTGGCGTACTTGAGAGAGGTCCAGTTTTTGGTTTCCATCTTTCTTTCCCCATGTTTTCTGCAGAGAAAGGTTGCTATCCCAGGGCTGTGTGGTTGCTTGAGGGGAACATACTTTTCCAAGATTCTTATAGTTTGAAGCAGGACTCCACTTCCCAGGGTTGACTGCTACTGGAGTTACAAAGCTATGACTTGTACTTTGTGGATAAAAGGCAGGAGCCATTAGATTCCAGAAAGGCTCCTGAGAATGCTTCTGAAGCATGGAAAAATGTTGACCAGTCTCAGCAGGCATGAGATTCACATTTTCAAGTGGTGCCAAATTAAAAGTGGACCCTGGGCACAAATCAGGAACAGAAATACTTTTAGAGTTGTTACACATGGCCACTGCATTTTCCTGTTTTCCAGTAACCAGTGAGCTACAACTAAAATTGTCAAATGCACTGGTTTCAGATTCAGCAAGTTCCTGGCAAAGTTGAACAGGCACACCATCTACCGTTGAGAAGTCTGAAACAACATTCTGTATTTTATCTGGATTAATACAAGACACTTCCATGTTGGCTGGTATAACGATTTCTGGAACTGCACCACTGTCAAGTACCACTTCTGGCAAAACACAATTCTCCGGGCTTTGCGCAAATGTATCCACATCATCTAATGAGTTTGTCTGAATTATTGATTTCCTGAAAACCAGTTCAGAGGTTTTGTGATAATCTGGATTTAATGCAGGGGGGAATGTTTCCAATTTTTCATTGTCTGCTTTAAGCTGTTGCGAAGAGAGTACAGCACTATAACCAAAACTGGAGTTTGTGTACTCTGATAACTCCTTAAAGCAACCAGAACTATTATGGTCCAAAGTCAGAGACAAATTACCTGAGATATGGTCATTTTTTGAATCTCTCAGTTCACTATTGAGATTATGTTTCTCAGAAGAGTTCTTTACCAAATAAATTAGTTCTTCAGATGACAAAGTGGTTTCCAATTCTTCATTAGATTTCACAATCTTTATGCCAGCAGAACATTGGCCCTCTATTTCATTAGCAACAGAGGTTGGCTGATTTTCACCAACTAGCGATGCAGATATGGAATCAAACCCTGAGATTTCTGAGGAAAACGTTACACCCTTCGCAGCTGTGGACAATTCTAGAAGATAATCCATAGTGTCTTCCACTATTAAATGGAGAGAATAGTCAATTAAAGCAGTACCGAACTATACAAGAACTTCAGAAACACTGTAGAAACAAACAAGAAATATAATCTTCCTCTGAACTTTACCGGTACATCCTTCCAGCTCCTAATGCAATGTTTTTTTGTCAACTCTACAACAACAACAACAACATGAAGACTGAGTTGCTAGCTAAAGGATGTACTTCACAGTCACCAACGGTGAAAGGGGCCATGAGCTAACCAGAGCAACTATGAGGAGATGGATTTATATGTTACATTGCAAAAAACCAGAGTATGATTATGTGAGCTCAAACTCATGTTGATTTCAATGGAACTCATGCATGCATAATTGTAGGTTGGAAACAAGAAAAGCATTATAGAGTCAAACTGACAGTCTCTATTTGCTAACACACTTTTCTCTAGCCTTCTAAATCTAAAGTAAAAGACTAGAGAATCAAGGTATAACTACAACAATTCACAAGAAGCAGAAGGGTCCCTACAGGGAAAAAAGGCAGGGTATAAGCACAGAAAATAAATAAATAAAATGACGGTTAAGAGATGCTGTTCTGATCATCTAAGAACCCAGCTCCAGAATGTGAAGGATAAGACAGAATCTGTTGTGAAAATGAACACTATGTAGTCAAAGAAGATACAAGGGAAATAGAGTGGAAAAAAAAACTAAACTAAACAAGACAGAACCATGTATTTTATTGATGGCAAAATGTTACTGAGAGTACCGGTCACTCATACATAAAAATACTGTTTGGTTCCTTTGACAGAAATTCTGTAGAGTCAATGGAAATCCAATAAAGAAATATGGGATCATGTTTTTAAAGCATCTATTGCAGGATGGAATGTGGAAACTTTAATGTATAAAAGAATGTTTTTAATGACTAAGTATTTAACTACCAACCCAAAATGAACTTGAACAAGACAAACTACATCTGAAAGTTGCAACAGACTCCTAGGGAGGAAGCTGCTTGAACCCAGTAGGACTTACTTCCTGGAACTGTGCTATAAATTTGTGTAAAAAAAAAAACCCTCTAAGAGCACTGATACAGCAAGGAAGCTCTTCAAAATAGCATATCAAAGCCAGTTTCCCCTATTAGACCAAAAGGTCAGCATACAGGACGCTTCAGTTTCACTTCCAGATCCTTGGGTGTTTGTATAGGCTAGGAGGGCAAGTATCCATTCCACTATGGTTCCATGCCTAAGTACTATTCCTATTTTTGCAGACCTGCTACAAGGCTGAGAAAACCGAATGCAAAGGACAAAAAAAAAATTCAAACTAGAAGACATATTTGTCAAATACACAAAAATTCCCAAAGTCTACTACACATACCGTATTTATTGGCGTATAAGACGCACTTTTTTGTCTAAATTTGTGACCCAAAATAGTAGGGTGCGTCTTATACGCCAATACTAAAAAAATCCCTCCCTCCCCCACCCATTTTAAAGCATTTTTGGGCTTACCGGGGTTTTCCGGAGCAGGAGAGCTCCCTTGTGCTTTCTTCCCTGGCTAATCTATCCGATCTACAGCTGTTTGTCTGGTTTAATTTATGCACGAGCTTGAGTTGAGCTTCTCAGCAGCCAGCAGAGGGCGCTGTGCTCAGTTTAGCTGAGCTGCAGAAGGCCTTTCCTCCGATGCTGAATCAGCTTTGGTAAGCTTCTGAACTGGGCCTAGTTGGGGAGGCTTTGGAAACTGTGCTTAGGTTAGGTTAGGTGGGGTGGGGGAAAAGAGTTGGGGTGGGGGAAAAGAGTTCAGCTGAGCTGCAGAGGGCGTGGTCTTCCCAGCTCTCCTCCGAAGGGTAAGCTTCTGAACTGGGCCTAGTTGGGAGGCTTTGGAAACTTTGCATAGGTGGGATGGGGTAAGGGTTGAGTCTGGGGGTTTTTTTGGTACTTTTATGTTTTTTACTTTGGAAACTGTGCATGGGTGGGGTGGGGTGGGGTGAAAGAGTTTAGTCTGGGGTTTTTTTGTACTTGGAGTAAATGTTTTTTACTTTGGAAACTGCATAGGTGGGTTGGGGGGAAAAAAGAGTTGAGTCTGGGTTTTTTTTTGTACTTGTACATTTATGTTCTGGTGCATTTTGTTCATGTGTCTTATTGCTGTGTGTTTTAAAAGAGATCCTGGTATTTTTGTGCAATTTATGTAAATTAGCTAATTAAGCAGCCAAGCAGTAAGTGGCCAAGTGGCCCAAAAATGCTTTAAATCTTTTTTTCTTGAAACCCAGGGCCAAAAGGAAGGTGCGTCTTATACGCAGGTGCGTCTTATACGCCGATAAATACGGTATATATAAAATGGTACATTTACCAATGAAATACAAATGCTGACAAAATTAGGAACTTTGATGTACCTCTGAAATCGCATTCAGACAGCACCATGTAAATAACAGTAGGATCCAGGTCAGAAAACATTTCTGAAAGGTTGCTGAAGAGCTCTTCTTTATTGACTCCATGTGATGGTTGAGACATTGCAAGGTCTACTGGAGAGGGTACCACGCCTGCAGCAGCTGCTGCAATTGTCTCTGAGCTTATGTTCTTTCTTGATGGGCTCACACCAAGATTTTTCTTTTTCTTTGGCATTTTCTTTTTCAAAGTTCACCTCCCTTGTGTTTTAATTTGCCCATATAATGCTGGCTACGTCATAAACAAGAGATAGTCATTTTTATAGACCATGCAGCCAGGTCAACAATAGCACATCTAGAAGGGAGAGATGGGACAAGTATTTTAAAAACATGGAATTTGAATCACCTTTTTCAAGCTCTTCCGTATACTTAAAGAAGATATGAAACTCTTGGCTTCATTTGTTCAAACTGAAAAAGATAGCCTTTTTATAAAGGTTCTAAAAATTCATTTTTTGTTTTAGCTTTGCTACTAGTAAAATACACAAGTGAAACACATGAAGTATATGGCTAAATTTGGAGGACAGACAATTTTATTTTCAAGGCCAGAGATCAGGGTTCAAATATTAGGTGATCTTAGGAAAACTCCCTCAGTCCAGATTTTCTGCGTGCAAAATGAGAATTAATGTAACCAACTTCAATTGACAGAAAGATTATGAAG
Organism: Plestiodon gilberti rubricaudatus; assembly: GCA_026170595.1. Lineage (NCBI taxonomy): Eukaryota > Metazoa > Chordata > Lepidosauria > Squamata > Scincidae > Plestiodon > Plestiodon gilberti. Next base: position 73,392,453 of record JANXHW010000005.1, on the reverse strand, counting down.
TATTTTGTATATTAAATACCTAATCAAATCATTATCAGACAACAATCCCTCATCCTTGCAAATGTATTATGGTGACAGAGCTCCTACTGAAACTGGAGACAAATAAACCTAACTTTCTTCAGATTTCTAAAAGGTTAAAAAAAATTATTTGCAACAAATTTTGTATCTTGCCTTTCTCTGCAAAGCAGAGTTTTTCTAGAAAAAAGTAAAAAGGGAGAAAGAATGCCACTTTTCCTTTTGTTCTTTATAGAAGCTGCCCTTCCAATTTGGGCTATCCCAGACGCACGCAAGTGCCCAAATCCCCAATAATCAGTGGAAAATATGTACAGCATCACCTATTGACTGATTTAAGCCTGTATAAACATTCATGACATGGAAGACACCCTACACAAGAGTCACTGCAATTAACCAATACCGTGCAGCAACAGTTCCTGGTAGACTGCATCCACAAGCAGCATCCGCAGTATTTTTATAATACTTATAATATTATATTATATTATATTATGGTATACTTACCGTGTACCGTATGAGCCTTAGCAGAATAAGAAAAGGACATTAAGGTTGCAATTGTACATGGAAGTAAATCCCATTGAATGCAGTGGGATGCAGGTCAATGCGATATAGTACATATTTGAATGTACAGTGGGCCCTACATACATAAATACATACATACATAACATACTACTTATGGCTATATATGGGACAAGACCTCAGAAATTCTCCTGTCTGAAACAAAGCGTTCTCAGACAGAGAAGTATAGACATTGGCAACAAAGCAGAAGATTTGAACAAGTGGTGAAGGAAAGCCACAGCAGAAAAGATAGGACAGTATGTGAGAAATAGAAACGCCACCCAAAAAAAAAAAAATCACATGATATCCAGATGCAATAAAAATGTTTTTAATACCTCACAGATAAAAAATTTAAAACAGTGTAACAGGTGGCAGTAGCTGATTGCCAAGTAAATCATTTATCTTACAAATGCTTCGTTTCCTGCTATTTTCACAAGACGTTATGACAGAAAACGTGAAGTAGATTTTTCTCCAGCAAACTTCTCAGAGATGGTGACCTTATTATAGGATAATTCCAGACCTCATTGCAAAATACACTAAATAACCGGAGGATAGGGAAGAAAAAGATTTATAGTAGAGCCTGAGAGATGCCAGAACCAGAGTCACAATTTGTCAACTCAACTGCAATTCTGCCCGCACCACAGCATAATGCAATTGCACCACATAGGCATGACAGACTTTCTGCTGAAAGTTCCCACTCACAACTGCCAGAAAAATCCCCTCCATGTTCATGAGTTGACTGTTGCTACCCATGTTTTGTTTTTTCCATGTCTATTGAAATAATGTCACTATTTATTCATAATGAAACACTCTTAATTTCCACTTATGGGTTTGAAAGTTCTCTCTTCAGAAAAAACATCTTTTTCACTCACTGGGGGTTACGCCAGACCTCTGGAGGGCCCACACCACCCTCTACAGAAGTAGCTTCAAATCGCATTTGGAAGCTAATCTGGGGTGCAGGAAGGCCTGTAGAGGAGTCTGCGGGGGGGGGGGTACCCTCCAGAGGACTGGCACAACCCCCAGTGAGTGGGAAAAAAACACTTTTTCCTCAGCGCTGGCGTGATCCCGGGAGTGCATTGCACGTCACTGCACGTTGCCACCACCCCCTTAAGAGGGTAGCAACTGATTCTACCCGACTGGGGCTTCGCAACACCCCAGTTTGGGAACCTCTGCTATAGCGTTTTAGAGATCCAACTAACAAAGACTGGCCATTTTCTTTAAAATCGAAAATTTTATTACTTCTTAATTATGTTACCGATTCTTTCGGTTAACTGCCCTTCACTTTTAGCAGTTTATCTAGCTTACAGTCCTAACAATTGGCACAAAGTGATTCACAATGAAAATTGCAGCTGGAATCAAGAAATTTGCTTTACTGTAAGTCTTAACAAATCATTTCAAGCATGCAACTATATTTAGCTTCAACTACAGTGGGCCCTCCTTATCCGTGGATTGGCCATCCGCAGATGGCCATCTGCAGAGGGAGGGATCCCACTGGGGGCGGCACCATAGTACCTTATTAAAGAGTTGCACAGGTCTGCTGCCCACTTCTTCTCTTCGGCGGCGCGTTGTAATCTTCTAAAATGCTTGTTTAAAAAAACCAATGTGACTGGAAGTGACTTCTGGCTGCGTGCGCAACTAGAAGCCGCTTCCAGTCGCTTTTTTTCTTTTAACAAGGTTTTAGAAGATTACAACACGGTGCCAGAGGGACGAAGCAGGCTGTGTGACTCTTCAATAAAGTACTGTGGAGCTGCCTCCGCCCCCCACCCACCCACCATGGACCTGAACATCTGTGGATTTTCACATCCGTGAGGGTTGTGAAACCCCCGCACATGCGAAGGGCCCACTGTACATTCAAATATGCACTATATTGCATTGACCTGCATCCCACTCCATTCAATGGGATTTATTCCCATGTACAATTGCAACCTTAATGTCCTTTTCTTATTCTGCTAAGGCTCATCTGCAGGATGAGCTGGAAAATACCTATCTCAAGGGTGGCCAACCTTTCAACATGAATGCTCCTGGACCTTTAATGGTTGTATAGGTGAGGGCATTTCAGCAAGTGCAGCTGCCAAGATTCTGTCTTCTACACAACTCTTAAGAACACAGAGAACCTAATGGTGGAAGGTTGGCTACCCCTGACCTATCTGAAACTCTGCAAAGTCATTACCAAATAGTGCAGACAATATTAACCTACGTGGATCAGTGGTCTGAAGCAGCAGAAGGCAGCTTCATATGTTCCCCTATTTTTCTTAGCAGAAGCCCCTACCCACTTCATACCATATATGAAGTTGGCAAAATTCATTCATTCATTAACTTTAGAAAATTCGGAACTCTTTGATCACCAAGACAGTTTCCAAATCCTGCTTTGTACAGAAAATATTTTAAATTCAGAATTTTTACAATTGTTTACAAAACAGTGTCAACTTCTTGGGATTATCCCTAGGAGCAATGGCTGCTACAGCAAATATATCTATATTAAAGTGCTTATTAGTGTGTTCAGAAGATGAAAGAACTAAACTTACAAACAACATTTGATGTTTTAGTTATTAAAGACAAATTACATGACAATCAAACACAACAGCTTCAAAAGAAAATGCAAAGGTTTACTCACTTTTGAGAGCATGTTACAAAGTACCATGTTCTTAAATATCTAGGTCAGCTGATCACCACTTTTTTTTTTATCTTCTAAGCAACATATCACCCAGTCTGGATTATTTTCCCTTTATTAATCTTCACGCTCGAATTCATTAACCTACAATGAAGAATAGCAGCGGCAGTATCAGAATTCAGATACAATTAAAACCAGAGCATGCTTAACCATATAGAAGTGAAATTTTTTAGTAACTTGCTAGGGGCTGTAAAGTGCGCCATAGTTTCCAGTTCAGTTGTAAGTACCTCAGTTGTACATAAAGGCAATCAACCAAGAACGGTTTCATTTCAGCGATGGAATGTAACCCATTTTTCTATCAGGTGCCATCGCACATTCCCTGTTCTTACACATTCCTCTTTTCCAACAGCTATATCTAGGTCAAATCTCTTGCTGGCCAAAGATTTTTATTTAAAGATATTGTTCGTTATTACTTTGGCATCCACTCTTGCTCCAGAAAGCTCAAGGTGGTATTTTAGTCTCAAAAAAGCCTTGAGAGGTAGGGTTAATACAGCCATAATAACAAATAGCATTACAAAATTTTTATTTTGACATAAAATTATTAGTGGTTCAATAAAAGGCTTCCTCTCTCCTTGTCTGCTTTTCACATAAATCACTGATTTTCCTGGAGGTTAAGGGAGAGTGAAGGGTGGTGGGGAAGCAATAAATAATCGAAACCTCTAAATTCTAAAGTAGCCCACCAACAAGCTATGCTGCCATAAATTCAAAATTCTCTGCCTCTTCTACCTCTGCATTAGCAACTAAGAAGTCCGGGCTCCATCTCTCATAAACCAGATTTGACCCAGCCAGATTTGATACAGTTGCTGACCCTTAAAACTACATAAGGCTGCAATCCCATTCACACTTACCTAGGAGTAAGCCCCCTGAACAGAATTGCCCACATTTAAATACCAACTGTGTTTTACACACCATTTTACTACCGCCGCCGCCCCCGGCTACACTACTGCATGTAATGGCAGATGAAGTGCACAATATATCTGGGTATATAAACAGATGTGTGAATTTAGGATCATTTATGAATATTATGTGGAGTCAGATCATTGATCTGTTCTGTGTCTGCAGCAAATGTCCAAGATTTTCGGACAGAGGCTTCTTCCAGCCCTACCTAAGGCTGTCAGAGATGGAACCTGGGACCTTTGGCATGCAAAGAAGCACATGCTCTGTTACTGAAAAATCAGAACCTTTATTGGCATTAAAAAAAACTAACATAAGAAAAACAAACAAAAGAACAAAGTTAACAGGAAATATGTTTTATGAAAACTCCCATAGTCTCTATAATGGAAGAGGTCTCAGACAACAAGATGTTTCTCAAGATAACACTATCAAGACAGCCATTCCACTTGCTCAGCAAGGGCACTAAAAGTTTCCTTCGAAGAGCTGAGTAAAATGGACAATGCAAAATCATATGTAGGAGGGACTCCAACTCACATGCACAACATCTTTCATTGTAAGGTGTCTTAGTAAATCTACTAAATAAAACCGCTGAGTGGAAAACATTGCATCTGGTCAAGGTGAAGGCTCTGCGTTTGCGTGAACACTTCAACAGGGTAAGATTTATAACACAGGTTGGCCGACCTTAGTTGATATTTGCAAGCTCAGCAGAGAGGCTCTGTTACAGAGCAAGGGCCATCCCCATAGTCATTATATTTGCTACAGATAACTGTGTGTTATACTTTGGAACACATGCTTGGATCTCTGCTTGGTCTACAGCTTCCAAGTAAGTGTACAGGAGTTATTAAAGACACACCTATCATTCTCATTTTACATATTTGATTCAGGACCCACTAGAAAACCCCCACATACTTGTAGCAAACTATTTTACTGTGTATAAAGTGGCTCTTAGGAAGGAGAAAATATCTTAAAGCTTCAACACCAAAATTCTTTATATGTAGACTATCCTGTCAAGCAAGACATTTAAAATGGCACAACATGATTGAATGGAAGAGAATGACTCAGTTGGGCAATACTCATGTAACTTGTTTATATCAATGGAGAGTTAATTAAATTGACCCTTCCACACCCACTAATTTGCTCAGTTATCTTTGACTATCTCCCAGGCATTTGGGGAAGAGAAGGCACAGAATGACTGAGAACAAGTCAGTCAAAACTCAATTTAGCATAATACCAGAAGACACCTTGTACATTTACTCCTCCCCATCCTTTAGCAAGTTGAAAAGAAAATTAATAACTCTGGAGAAAGGCAAAACAGTTTAAGTAAACTGGCTTTCTTGCTCCAGCTCTGCAATACACCTACGTTAAGCACTCAAATATCAAAGCTCTGATTACAACATGGTTATCTTTCTAACTTGTGTGGCCATGAAATTAAAACCATGTTCTAAATTATGTCACATAGCTTTAAAAGGTCATGTGGCAATATTAGCAATGCCTCTTCACCAAGTGGAAAAACACAATCAGAATTACTGTGCAATTGCCTATAGTTAGGCCAGTGGAGCATGTGCTCCGCCGGCCTAAAATGTCGCAAAAGTGCCATAAGGGCTGGCGTGCATTCAAAGAAGCCCACTAGGCCCTCTGGGGCTTACACCAGGGGAAGGGGACAAATGTCCCCTTCCCCCAGTGACCCCAGTCATGCTGGCGCGGCCCGCATCCTGCCAAGAATGCAGCGGCCGGCCATTTAGGCCAGCCACCATATCTTAGGCAGGATTGGCTGTTAAGTGTGTGATTTGGGAGTGTTTTTTTGCAGAAACTGAACATGAGCACATGTTTATTAAAACCATTGCAGTCTATAAGCTTGCAACAACAATTAATGAAATCTTTCCACAGATTTATATTTTCAAAACAGTTTTTTTAATAAACACAAAGGAATCTAGAGAATTTTAGTTGAGAGCTTACTGTTTTTTGCTCTCCTTTTGCCACAGACCTATACATTTTAAAATATTTGAGAATTTGGGGGGAAGTTTGGAAATTATAAAGGTAAAGGTATCCCCTGACAATTAAGTCCAGTCATGTCCGACTCTAGGGTGTGGTGCTCATCTCCATTTCAAAGCCGAAGAGCCAGCGTTGTCCGAAGACGACTCCGTGGTCATGTGGCCGGCATGACTCTCCTTGCCGCAGCGCGTAGCATGCAGCTGGAACACGGAGCGCTGTTTACCTTCCCGCAAGCGGTACCTATTTATCTACTCGCATTGACATGCTTTGGAACTGCTAGGTTGGCAGGAGCTGGCCAAGCAACGAGCGCTCACCCCGTCGCGGGAATCGAACTGCAGACCTTTCGATCGACAGCTTATGGTTCAGCGGTTTAACCCACTGCGCCACCCGCAAAACACACACACATGCAAAAAAAGAATAAGCAGTAAACACAAGAGAACACAGGTCTGCGACTATATTTCAATTTTTATACTCTCCAGTTTCAGTTTACTACTCAAAAACTTCATCTTTAGAACACCATTTTATTTCAAAATAATGCAATGCATGGAGCCCTCTGTCAAGAGAGGCCTATCAAAAGCCAGCTCACTGACAAGTTTTTAGAAGGTGACAAAGATTTACTTAGATTGACTTTTCCTACTTATTCATTTACCATGTACCATTCATATACCACTTATTCATGTACCAACAGAGGTGCTAGTCTTCTAATCTAGAGTGAGGGCTGGGTGGGCTGACATCAATTTATAACCAATTCTCTACACACTGCTCTGCTTTTCCCATGTCCCTGGGCAGTATCATTGAATTGAATAAATCAAGAATGTTTAGTTTAGTCTATTAACAATACGGTCAAGAATGTGAAGGAAGGCCAATAAACTTTCTACAGGACAAAGACAAAACACTGCAGCATGAAACTTTCTCTTCTCTCACTTCCATTTTTGTTGGATGCTGTGTGTGTATAAACATCCTATGTACGTTTACTCATAAATCTCAGTGTTCCATAGGACTTACTTGGAGAAAAGCAAGAACACGTGGGGCCTACGTCTGAGTAAATATGCTTCGCTCCCCCCTCCCCTGTTCCTTTTCCTAGGTCAGATGCCCTATCTTCTACTATGTGCCCAACATCTTGTTTGAAGATTTATTGTTCATGTTTTAGGCCACAATCCTATGCAGGCTTATCTAGGAGTAAGCCTCACTGAGCACAACGGGATTTACTTCGGAGTAAACAGGCATAAGATTTCAGTGCAAGTTCTGACGTTTTTACACTCTATAAATCAACATCATAAACATTTTTAAGAAAACTTCTTAGTCCACAGTGGAAAAACACAAAAATCTCTCCTTGGTATATTTCTATTCAGTGGTTCCTGTCGGGGGGGGGGGGGGCGCTGGGGCTACGGTTAGCAGGAAGCCAGGCTGGGATAGGCGGTCGGTATAGGATTTTTCAGCGCTGAGGGAGCATAATATTCTGGACATGCTCAGAGGCACTCTTTATTGCTCCAGGCTCCCCAGGGATGAGCCTGAAAAATAGGTTCCGGGGCTCAGCCCTAGTTCGAAGTGCCCTGTGTTTCCTACTGCTGAGAAGACGAGTCAAATGAACTAGGGAAGTCATTCTGAGTGAAGCGAGTCCACTGCAGGGCTAGCGAGTACGTGAGAAGCACGAGCGTGTTGTTCTCAAAGGGGCCCGAAGGCCTCACGGCTCTCCCCGGCGGACAGGGAGGAAGAGCCGCCATTGCCACCCCCCGCTCCAGCAAGTTCCCCTCCCTTCCGCTGCCGAGGACCTCTCACCTTCCTCCCAGATCGCTGGCTTAGAGCCGTCCTTTACCTCACGGGCAGCATCCGCCGTCTCCGAGCCCAAGTTTGTCTCCGCCGCCGCTGCGGCGGTTTCCGAGCGGACGTTGGGTCGTTTTGCTAGACTCAGTTTACTAGAGCTGGGTAGGCCTGAGCGCGCTATGGGGCCGCAGCGCCACTGCCAGGTCTGCCGGCGAATTGCAACTCGTGGTGGACAGGCCACGTAAGGCCTAGAAGGGATTCTGCTCTTCGCGAGTCATTTGGGTGCCCTCCGCTGGCTGGAGCCCTCCCCTTTGGGGAGAGGGGGGCAGGTCTAGCGGAGAAACTCTGTTCAGGGCTCAGCCGCTCTGGTCTGGAGACATGCTTCAGTCTCGGTCTGAGAAGTGCGGTTGAACGTGTGGAGAGGGGCTTTCCTTCTCTAGCAATAAAGCGCCCCCAGAGTTTCCATGGCAGAGGGCATGACATCCAAGAAGTTTAGAAGTCCGTCCTACAGAACAGTGCTACGCTCAAATTAAAGGAACAGGCCAGCTACACTTTATATCCTACTAGTCCAGCACAAAGGGGGGGGGGGAAGAGATTTTTAAAACCCAGAGAGCTGCAATTCTGCCAGCCGTTCCCTGCGGCAACACCTCCAACATGTATCAGTCATGCTAACAGGCAGGGCATGGAAGGAGCCAATCAATGCATGTTGATGGGGAGACACCCTTGACATTAGCACATTGCACTGCACTTGACAAGGATGCCACCTCCTGCAGAAGCTATTGTAGTACTGGCAGCAAAAAGAGCCAGAAACAGAGACCAGCTGGGAACCCCAGCACTCAGACTTCAAATCCCCTTCTGCCAGTGGTGTAGCTAGAGAGGGGGCCTAGGGGCCCAGGGTGCCAGGCTTCTGGGGGGTGACACCACTAGTGGCCAAAATTGTTGAAACCTTGGTTATATATCATTCGGTGTGTATTCCACTGCAGAATGTAATGGAACAAACCATATCAAATTATCTGTGTACTATCAAAAGTTATAGACAAAAAACAGGAACTGGAAAACACAATTGCCTTATGTAGCATTTATTTTCTGGCCATTATTATTATTCATTTCATGTCATGACTATTACTGAGAATATTTTTTTCGTATGGGGGTGTGTGTCAAAAATGTATGGGCCCCGGGTGTCAAATGACCTAGCTATGCCTCTGCACTCATAATACACACACTACCAAAAAGGATCTTTTTTACAGTTTCAGAGGGAAGGAAGATAGGATAGCTCCCTTAGGAGGGAGCAGGCATACAGGGGGGAAAAAGACAAGTCTCCCCCAGGAAAAAGTTCAGGTCCCAGGGGACTCATTTGCTGGAAATATCCTTCTTTACCAGGGAGAAACTGGACAAGCAACAAAGGAAGTTTCAACCACGCACATGCATGCAAGCCAGCCAGTAGCTCATTACTCAGCTGGGAGTGTGCCAAGGTGTTTGCTATAACTAACATCAAATTCATCTTTGACAGAGCAGAGGTAAAGGAGTAGCAGCAGGTACCGTAGCGTAGGTAGGTCTCAAACCTACACTGGCTAATCTGCAGAGCAGCTCTCAAGCTACTCAGTCACAGCAGGAAACAAGGTACAGATATACGATAAGGAATTGTGTTCTTAAGAATAACATCCTGCAGTGCCCCCAAAATGACCCAGCCATATACACCAGGAATAGAGTGACTGTATATGAAGGGCTTGCACAGTGGAACAGCACGGGTCTCAAGCACCAGAAGGCACAGGTTCAAATCTGAGATGTGATCTACTGGAAGAGGCCTGGTAGTAGAACCACAGAGAGACACTTGTGGGAGGCTATATGGTAGCAAGTGTGCACACTGCACAGATCAATCATTTAACTTCCATGCAATTCAGGTTCCTTGTTGCATCAGCTGCCCATCTAGCCACATGGGATAAGCATGTATCCCATGCTCATTTGCATCAGTGCCTGCATATGCTGCTGGTTATCCCTGCAGCCCAACTGTACTGCCCCCCCCCCCACTGACTCCCTTGTTCATCATGCCAGCAGTGACGACTATAAGCCACAAGGAGCCTTTCCACATTCGGAAGTACAAGCTGGGTTTCGAAGAGGCAGAGGAACTAGAGATCAAATTGCCAACATGCGCTGGATCATGGAGAAAGTACGAGAGTTCCAAAAAAAACACCTACTTCTGCTTCATTGACTACGCAAAAGCCTTTGATTGTGTGGACCAAAACAAACTGTGGCAAATTCTTAAAGAGATGGGGGGTACCAGACCACCTTACCTGTCTCCTGAGAAACCTGTATGCGGGTCAAGAAGCAACATGCGGGTCAAGAAGCAACAGTTCGAACCGGCCATGGAACAACCGATTGGTTCAAAATTGGGAAGGGAGTACAGCAAGGCTGTATATTGTCACCCTGCTTATTTAACTTATATGCAGAGTACATTATGAGAAATGCAGGGCTGAATGAATCGCAAGCCAGAATCAAGATTGCCGGGAGAAATATCAACAACTTCAGATATGCAGACGATACCACCCCAATGGCAGAAAGTGAAGAAGAACTAAAGAGCCTCTTGATGAGAGTGAAAGAGGAGAGTGCAAATGTTGGCTTGAAACTCAACATTAATAAAACTAAGATCATGGCATCTGGTCCCATCAATTCCTGGCAAATAGAAGGGGCAGAAATGGAAGCAGTAACAGATTTTACTTTTTTGGGTTCCAAGATCACTGCAGACGGAGACAGCAGCCATGAAATTAAAAGACGCTTACTCCTTGGAAGGAAAGCTATGGCAAACTTAGATAGCATAATAAAAAGCAGAGATATCACCATGCCAACAAAGGTTCGCATAGTCAGGGCAATGGCGTTCCCAGTAGCAATGTATGGTTGCGAGAGTTGGACCATAAGGAAGGCTGAGCGCCGAAGAATAGATGCTTTCGTACTGTGGTGCTGGAGAAGACTCCTGAGAGTCCCTTGGACTGCTAGGAGATCAAATCAGTCAATCCTAAAGGAAATCAACCCTGACTGTTCCCTGGAAGGACAGGTACTGAGGCTGAAGCGCAAATATTTTGGCCACCTAATGCGAAGAGAGGACTCTCTGGAGAAGACTCTGATGCTGGGAAAGATTGAAGGCAAAAGGAGAAGGGGAAGGCAATGGATGAGATGGTTAGACAGCATCACCGATGCAACGAACATGAAAATGAGCGAACTCAGGAAGATAGTGGAGGACAGGGATATGGTTCATGGGATCACGAAGGGTCGGACACGGCTTAACGACTGAACAACAAAAGAGTAGGGAGGAGAGAGGATCTCTGTCTGCTAACACCTAGTAACAATAACAGATAAAGTTAAAACTTTTATTGAACAGCATCAGAAATGAAGCAGCATCTGAAAAAGACATAGTGGAGATCCCAACCTTTGCAGGTTGTACAACAGACAGCAGAATAATACCGGTAGGTGTCAGTGAAGTCTGGCTGCACCAGTTATATCACTTTCTATCATAGACTATGCAAAGCTAAGGAACAAGTAGGTTAGGAAACCCAGAGAGGAACAGCTGGTCACTGCTGCCAGGCATGCTGTGGGTGACCTGACCTTTGTGATCTGCATAGGTGGGTATGTAGGGGATCCTACAACATCTGTCCCTGTCAGAAAGCTGCCTGTGGACAGCAAAGTACAGAGAGAGTAACAAGAAATAGCAGCAGTAACACATGGTCCTTGGGTTAAAATGAATGCTAACAGTTGGCGATTGAGAGTTGTTATAAATGTCTTATTTTTCCCAACATGTGTGCACTGCAGTCTAACCTAACTCCATTTATTTGGGTTTCTGGCTTGCATTTCTGGAAGCTAGACAGGAAGGTGTGATTTAATGTTGAACCTCTCTTAGGAGAGGTTATGCTAATTAAGAGTCATTAAGGTACACTGCAGTACTGCAGGACATCTGTGTGTATCCTTTCCTCCAAGGTCTTGCAAATTTGGGTGCCCCATCCTAATAGGTTTTCATTACAAGCACAAGTTCTACTGCACAATAAGTTCCAGCTGCTCAGGGGTCAGGCAGGCCACCTGGGTAGTCTTTTCAGATTCCTATGCCAAGAAGCCTCTCCCATCAAAGACCTGAGCCTAGGTGCAGCACAAACACTGCCATGCCTTTTGTCCCTCAGGAACGTCTCTGATTAGGGTGCAATTAAGCCTTTGTGTGCTCCTGGAAAGACACAGTCCAACTCAATCAAGTCCAGGAAACCTATGCTTAGGCTTACCATATTTTCCCAGTTCTAAACCGGGACACAATTTTAATTAATTAATTAATTAATTAATTAATTAATTAATTAATTAATTAATTATTGGCTGAATGTTTATTTATTTATTTGTGGCCATGAAAATGGCCATTTTGCCGCTGCTGCCACTTGCCTGTCCCACTTCCATTGCCACCACCGTCGCCACCGTCGTCCTTGCCGCCACCATCGTCCTTGCCACCACCATCTTGCCGCCGCGGCCCTTGCTGCCACTGTCTTGCCGCCGTCCTCGCCACTGCCATCATCTTGCCGCCGCCGTCTTCACCACTGCCATCTTTTTGTTGCCGCCATCCTCATCCTTGTCGTCATTGCCGACTGGAGCCTGTCTGCTGCATCTGAGCCAGCCAGGACTCCTGCCGCCGCTTGCAAAAAGTACCTGCAAAAGGTACCTTTTTTCCTGCAGTTCCATCTTGGATCTTGCAAAATCTCGCGAGATCCAAGATGGGGGTGCCCAAATCTCATGAGGGCACATGAGGCTTTCGCAAGTGGTGGCGGATCCCGGAAAGCCCGGGACTGACTTGGGACCGGAGTACGGAAACTAGGACAGTCCTGGGTTTTCAGGGACAAATCGTTAAGCCTACCTATGCTGCATACTCAGAGAAGCTCCAAATTCCTTTGTCCACCCAGAAATCCTTTCGTTTCCTTTGTGTAAAGTCCTATAACTGCCCTGCTCTGGAAGCAGAACTTTGTCATCTTTTTCCCCAGCAGAGGTGGCCGTGCTAAGTATTTTCTTCATTTTACTATTTGCCAAGGTGCCCACATCCTGCTGTGCGTTTTGAAGGTATCGAAACCTCCCCATTTTGTTTGTGTTGCTTCCTTCCCTGCTGAAAGCCACCACATTTTCCTCTTGATAGGATTGGTAATCTCTCCTTCTCCCTCCCCCGATCTTCATAACTGCCTCTCTCTCTCTCTCTCTCTCTCTCTCTCTCTCTCTCTCTCTCTCTCTCTCTCTCTCTCTCTCTCCTAAAGCCTCCATTCTTGTATGTGCTTATTTCAAAGCTTCCTGCTAAATCGCCTTCTTCCACTGGCTGGGGAGGAAACCCAGTTCAGCACATTGCTTTCTCTCTTGTCTCTTTCCAGTTAACTCCCACTTGTCTAAATGCAGCTATTTACAAGTATTTATTTCACTTGCAACCATTTAAAGCTCTGTAACTGATCTCCTAAGCAAAGTAACTGAATGTTAATGGTGTTTTTTTTTTGCCTATGTTCTTTAATAAAATCTTCTTTTGAAATGCTCAGTCTCGTGGTTACTGGTAGCCTAATTTTTGAGGCACTTTGAGGTTGTTTGCACTGCTCACCCAAGTCAATGATCCCAAAACTGACAGATACTGCTAAATTTGACCTCTCGCTCTAGAAGTATTGCTAATTCCCCCCCCCCCCCCATTTGAGGCACTGTGTATGTGCATGACATGTATGGGAAGACATACTGGCGTCACTGCAGGGGGGCAGAGCTCTAAGTTCCGCCGCGGTCAGACCCTCCGTTACACGGGAGCACGAAGCGCCCCCTCGCCTTTGGAGCCATTCAAGTCGGTGCTTTCACCGACTTGAATGGCTCCAAAGGCGAGGGGGTGGGGGTAATTCGTGCTCCCGTGTAACGGAGGGTCTGACCGTGGCGGAACTTAGAGCTCCGCCCCCCCTGCTATGACGCCAGTGGGAAGACATGTGTGCATGTGAATGAGCAGTATTGGCAACAGAGTAGTACTACGTTCACACATATAGCGCACTATTGGGGAACAATGTGCAGAACTTAGGACATTACCTTTACGTCCTCTGTGGGAAATTGCACTGGTACATAGCATAGTTGGAAATTGAACTGGTACATAGCATGGAATGAAGTTTCGCTAGTATCTGAGGATTTATCCCATATCCAATGCTACTCTGAAAAATCATTTAAAGCATAGGACTGCACCCTAAGTTGCACTCATCATGGTGAAGTTACACAAGTGGAGTTGCATTGTAACACTGCAGTGTATCTCAAGATACACCAGTTTAGGGGACTTGCACCAAATCCAATGCTGCTCCAGTCTGTTATTTTAGGATTCTGCCTAAAATGAGCATTCTTACTGGAGGTTCATGGAACTCTACAGTGCAGGACAGTGAAGGGGTTTCTGATTAAACTGTATGACTGTTTTCAAGAACACTCCATCTGACATACATTTGCACAAAGTTGCACAAAGTTGCATAGAGAGATAAGCACATTTTAGGCTATCCAGATTATTATTTTTAGAAAAATGCAGTCATTAATTATAGGAAATTTTAACCATTTTTTAAGTAGAGTTGCTAAGAGGAGATCAAGATATCTTTCTTCTGATGGACACTTGGTTTCAAAATCAGATTAGAAGCAGGATACGGGAAGATCAAAAAGTGGGTTTTCACCTGGGTGATACTGATTTTGACAAGGTATTTTTAAATGATGATGACAAATATGTAACTAAAATGTACAATTTTTTGTTGGACTATGAGATGATAGATGAAACAGTTAAAGATGTTATGATACAGTGGTCACAAAATTTGGGACGAGAGATTTATTTTCAAGAGTGGGAACAAGTTTGGAATTCGGGTATTAAAATGGTTAAAGCTGTTGCATATAAAGAGAATCTTTATAAAATGTTTTATAGATGGTATTTAACACCTAAGAAGTTATGTAAGATGTATAAGAATGTTTCGAGTACTTGTTGGAAATGCAACAATTTGGAAGGTTCTTTTTTCCATATGTGGTGGACATGTGAAAAAGCAAGAAAATTTTGGAGGATGGTCCATGCGGCATTGGAAGGGATATTACGACATACGCTGTTGTTCGCACCAGAATTATTTCTTTTGAATATAATGACATCAGTAGTATTTCAAAAAGATAAATATATTATTATACATATAGTTACTGCTGCCAGGTTGTTATATGCTCAGCAGTGGAAAGTTGAGATGATACCAGATATTGATGAGTTAATAATTAAGATTTATGACTTGATAGAATTAGATATTTTAACGGAAAGACTAAGAGAAGGAGATGTTAAAAAGAAACTAGATTGGTGGCAACCATTTTATGATTGGTTGAAAAGATAAAATAAAATATTAGACTATTAGTAGATGTAAGGAGGTAAAGATAGTGGGGTTGGAATATGTATGAAGCTAATTTTATTTAGCATAATTGAAGAGTGTGAATAGTCATTTTAATGTAGTTCGACGTCCGTTAGTTATTTTTCCATTTGTTTCATGTTGGTTACCCTTGTTGCCCTATGATTTTCCTTACCTTATTATCCCTGTAGTTTTTGTGTTAATAAATAAAAAAATTATCAAAAAAAAAAAGATATCTTTCTTCAAAGTAGTACATATATTGTGGGAAAATACATCTGTATAACTCAAAACAATCAAGTCATTTCAGATGAAGACTGGGATTCCCTCCAATAACTGAACAATTGCTGTGCATTTTTCTCCACTAAAATATAGAAGGGCCCAAAGAGATTGCTCCTCTGAGACTTTAGTGCATTGCCAGCACAATCCTAACCAACTTTCCAGCGCCAGTGTAGCCGTGCCAACTGGGTGCACACTGTATTTTGCAGTGCAGGGGCAGTCATGGAGGCCTCTTCAAGATGAGGGAACATTTGTTCCCTTACCTGCATTCACTGGCATCGCTGGAGGTGGGGCGGAAAGCTAAGTTCTGCAGCTTTCCGGCCCACCGTTACTCTCTGGTACAAGGCGCCCCACCCCCTCGTCATAGGAGCCCGTCAGCGGAGAGAAAGCAACGCTCAGGAGAGTCCCTGCGTGTTGCTTTCTCTCCGCTGACGGGCTCGTATGACGAGGGGGCAGGGTGCCTTGTACCGGAGAGTAACGGTGGGCCGGAAAGCTGCAGAACTTAGCTTTCCGCCCCACCTCCAGCGACGCCAGTGCCTGCATTGCAACTGTACCGGCACTGGAAAGTTGATTAGGATTGCGCTGTCAATTTGTTGATTCAGATGAGTATATTGGTTAAACCAGTGTTTCCCAGCCTTTTTTGACCTGTGGCTCCCTTGACCATTGGTGACCATTGTCTGTGGCTCCCATTACATGATGTTGATGCTTGCCAATTGGCATTGAACCGTTTTCCGAGAGGATTCTGTGGCACTCTGTGGCTCCCCTGGCTGGTATCCGCGGCTCCCCTGTGAGCCATGCCTCCCAGTTTGGGAACCACTGGGTTAAACTTTAGAGGCCTGTGTCTTCTTCCTCTCTGGTAGTTTTTAAAGGCCTGTCAATTTCATCTTCTCTACTTTTGACTGCAAAGGAAACTGACAAAATTTCAATGGCAACCATTCCTCCTCTCTCAGCCACTCCCCAAATCCATATGTCAAATGAGTATCTGAAAGAAGGCAATCTAAAAGGAAACATGCAGCCAACAAGCATTTTGAATTTATTCATGTGGATTATTAGAGAAAGACAATATAGTGTTTTATAGTTTAAACTTTGTTATTGGATTTGATTAAGCAGGTCACATCTGATGGAACAGTCTGTTGCCTTAAGCAATAACAAGCCAGTGAATGTACATGGTGATAAAGTAGAACTTGCTGTCTTCTGTTCAAAAAGTGGAAGCCAATGCAGACTGAACTCAAAAGAGATTGCTCATAAGCAACACAGCTCATAATCAGTGTTCCCTGTAAGGGGTGTCTGTGCTGGTGCACGGACCCCTTCTGTTGCTGCATGGTTTCATGATGCTGCATGCTCCAATGCTCAGCGGTGACACCACATGTCGTCACCAAACTTGTCAAGTTTTCTGCTGCGGCAGCTCAGCTGTGCAGCTTACAGGAAATTGGCCTGAGCTCATAATTGGCCAGAGTGACAAGAAACTTCTTGCTCAGTGCCAGCCCAGCTACAGTCCTACTTATTCCAAGCTTTGGCACCATCATGTCATCCTGTTTGGGCAGGCTCTGAGAAGCACTGCTGTGTCAAAATCACCAGCATGCTTTGGTCTCTCAAGTAATTTAGATAAACTTTCTGGCTACATACCCAGGTGCTGGGGGACACGGTATTCAGTCAGTAGCCTTTGCGCCACTTGCATGTGAGATTATTACCACAACATTTTTGAGGCAGTAGTCAGGATGGAACTGATGTCAGTTTAAGCTAAACAGGACAAACAGATCAGCTGGGTCTGGACTGTCACATTTTTCAAGGCTCTTTTTCCTGCTACTCACTCAGCTTTTTCCTTATACAGTACCAAAATGGAGCACTTGCTTTGCTGCAAGCCCCACAGTCTATACAATGTCACTGTGCTCCTTGGACCTCAGCTGAAACCTTGAGATGACATGTGTTAGCAATAAAAGTATGTACGATAGGTAATTATAGAACCATTTACACTAAATTTGCCCCCCAGCATGCCGATACTATTTTAAGGCATGTATCAAGCTCTGGCACATAAGATCCTATGTTTCCTAAAAGCCCAGAGTTTGTCAATTTGATTTAAAAAACACACACACAGACAATCAAGGCCCAGCGGACACCTGCATTTAATAACTTCTTTACACAAACTTTACCCAAACTTGGGTTATTACGTATACCTCTTCTTCTTTATGCAGACAATGCAGTCATTTTATCGTGCACACGTCTGGGATTGAAACGTTTAATAAATAGATGTACAGAGTATCTATGTAAGAATAACCTGCAATTGAATTACTGTAAATCTAAAATTGTGGTTTTCGGCAAATCATGGAAGCCATCTAATTGGAACTTTAGTGGCAACAAAATAGAGCAGGTAAAACAGTTTAAATACCTAGGGATCTATTTTCACTATAAACATTCGTGGATCCCTCATCGTAAAGCTGCCTTAAGTACTGCTAGGGTTACTGCCCAAGCTATTATACGTTTTCATTACACCAGAGGTAATTCTTATGTGCCAGCAGCTCTTGAGGTCTTCAATGCTAAAATCATTCCTCAGGCCCTATATGGCGTCCCTATATGGATGTGTGCTATGAACCGTTCTCTAGAGAGAATTCAGGAGTCGTTTCTCCGGAAAATCTTTGGGTTGCCAGGTTGTGTGGCCTATGCCACTCTCTGTTTAGAAGCTGGTCAATCTCGGGTGGAGACTGTGGCATGGCTGAGATTTTTTAAACTTTGGTTAAGAGTTTTCTACGATCTAGACCAGGATAGTTTACTTACCTGACTTCTCTTGGACTCTGAGCCCCCTTTTGGGGCTACTTATTTTGAAAATAAAATACAATCTATAGGCCTTGCTTTAGATATAGTAGGTTCACTGACCCACGAACAAGCATTTAGAAGAATTAGGGGCAGGCTTCTGGATATTGAACAGCAAGAACTTCAGCATGCTGCCAACACGACATGCTCACCACTCCATTATCAGATTCCTATTAAGTATGGCCAACGGGCAGAGTATTTATACCACCTAAAATGCCCATCTGATTGTAGGGCCTTCTTATTGGCAAGGTGTAATGTCATGCCATCAGAGTTACTTTATGGGAGATTTAGAGGGATTCCCTCTAGGGAGAGATGTTGTTCTTGTGCTGTGGGAGGTATGGAATCTCTGCACCATATGTTATTTTATTGCCCCCTGTATAATGATCTACGTGAGAAATATTTATATCCGATCTTGTCCAATAGGTGGGGTTGGGAGGATCAGGAAAAAATCCGGATTATTTTACAGGGTGTAGATGTTGTATTAACAGAAAAAGTTGCAACCTACTGAAAGCTAATTGTAAAGAGGCATAGTGCGAATCATATGGGTAGTATATGCTAGGTTTAGGACTCTTCACCCTTACTTGTTATATGTCTATGTTGTATGTTATGTATGTTTTAATTATGCCAATAAAGGTTCTGAATCTGAATAACTTCTTTAAAGATTCCTTCTTCAGACTATTTTATGAAATCCTTGGGAATTATCATATAAGCGATTAAGAAATGTCACTTCTTCACAGCGCAAGGCACTTTTTTGATGACTTACGAGCAGGGAAGGCTGGCCCAAGACCGGCCTTCCCTGCTCCGCCGCCAGGACCCTTGCCCACCGGTTTTGGCCGATCGGCTGGGCCGTTACACAGCCTCCTCCGACTTCCGCCAGCGATTTTGCTGGTGGAATTCCGAGGAGGCCGATTGGCCCCAGCGCCAGTTATACCCGGGGAAGGGGACAGGCTTCTCCTTTCCAGAGTAGACTTTCCGCCGCGTGGGTGCCTGCCCGCGGTGGAGCTCAGGATCCAGCTTGCGGCCTGGGCCACCTGATCCTTACGCAGTATTGAGCTGTTAATTTGGTTGAGCGAGTTAATTTGTGCCACTCTGCATGTAGCTCAGCCTTCAACTCCTAACCCCACGACACAAGATCACAGACTGCAGTTTCACTCTCCTTATTTTAAAACCTAATTCCTCTCACAACTGTTTTGTTTCTTGTGTTACATTCTATTTAACTTGAATGGCTGATGCTCCCTTATGAAAAATGAAGCCAATATGTCCACTCTCTTATATATTTGCCAGGAACAGTTTTTTTTTTTAAATTTATATTTACTGTATACAGTATATATTTATATATAAATAAACTAAAACCTGTCCCTCTCTCTCTCTCTCTACACACACACACACACACACACACACACACACACGCACACAGAGGGGGGGTATTGACAATACATATATTGACTATATTATCAGGAACAGGTTATGGCAAAACAAGCTTTTGGTGTAGGGGTAGGAGAAACAATGTAAATTTTGGGAAGATGTGTATGAAGCAAGCACATTAAGGATCTTTTAAGTTATTTTTAAATTTATTAAAAAACAGACTGATAATTGATCCTGTTAATGTTTGATAAAAGTGAATGTTTTATATTTTACATCTTTTAGGCTGCAATCCTATACACATTCCTGAGAGGAAGCTCCACGGAACACAATGGAATTTACTCCTGAGTAGACGTGCAGAGGATTACACAGTTAAAAGCTGATACTGACAAAAAGCATGGATGGATCAATACTACCTGTGATCTGACCTTTAAGAAACAATTAAGAATATCCTTTTGGGATAGAACTTTCTAGGTTTTTGAACTTTGTAGCTAATCATTTTGCATGTAGAAATTATTTCTTGCAAGTGCTTCAAATATGTGTATGGCCAGGGGAGCTTTCACCCAGCTCTGGCTGCTTGCTAGCTGTGGCTGTTCCTGAGTCAGTCGGATCTGGCCATGGTGGTCCATGCCTTGGTGACAGCACACTTGGACTACTGTAATGCACTCTATGTTGGGCTGCCTTTGAAGACAGTTCAAAAGTTGTAGTTAGTGCAGAATGCAGTGGCACGTGTGGTCAGTGGCATAGCTAGGTCTTCTGGTGCCCAGGGCAGTGACTTGTGATGTTACCCCACCCCCCAGAAGACCCAGAACTAATTGGCTGTGCCCTGATGACATCGCCAACAATTATTTCTGGGTTGTGAGCCACTCGGAGCAGCCGACACCTTCCCCTTCGATTTTTCTTCGCTGTGAAGAAAAAAAAAACAGAAGGAAAGGGATCGGCTGCTCCAAACAGTGCACAACACCAGCAGTGGTGAGGAGGCAGTGAAAAGGCAGGTCGCCCCACGTTGCCTCCCAGCTTCTGCTGCCCCCCTACTTTCTTCACTGAGCAAAGCACTAATCTAGCATCGAACAACTAATCAGCGCTGGGGTTTAAATCCCCAGTGCCGATTAGCTGTTTGGCACTAGATTAGCGCTTTGATGTATAGTGCGATCAGCTGTTCAGAGAAGAAAGTAGAGGGGGTGGCTAGAGCGATGCCAGCTTTAGAGCTGGTGTACATCTGGGGAGGCCCATAGGCCCTGGGGACAAACGTCCCCTTCTCCCAAGGTGCTCCCGGGCAGTCCAGGAATGGCATAGGATACAGCGGCCAGCCCTTTAGACCGGTCATGTAACCTTACACAGGATTGCTTTGTTTATGTGGTTGCTGGAACTTGGTGGTTTTACTCTGCCAGGGCACTGCTCCAGCAGCTTCATTGGCTGCCCATCTGATTCCAAGCCCAATTCAAGGTGCTGGTTTTGATCTTTAAAGCCCTTAATGGCTTGGGACTACTTTAGGGACCGTCTACTCTCATACGTTCCAACCTGCCCCCTGAGGGGGCTCTGCTTTATATACCGTCCTTGACAGAAAAGGGAGGGGTGGCAGCTAGAGGGCGTTTTCTGTGGTGGCATCTCTAATGTGGAACTCTCTCCCTTTTACACTATGCCATCTCTGGAGTGGTTCCGGTGAGGAGTCAAAACATTTATTTCATAAGACATAAGGCCTTTGGAGGTAGGAAGGTTTAGGTTGGGCTATAATGTCGCTGGGATTGCTTTCTTACATCTCTCGACTCTGCTAAGTTTTTAAGCTGTATGCTCCGTGATCATTATTATTTATTTATTTACATTTTATTGCTGACTGCTCTTTAACTACCCATTTATTGTGCTTGTGTTTTGAATGTATTTTTACTATGTTATTTATGTATTTTACTGTTTTAAGTTACCGGTATATTTTCTGTCTATTGTTGTAAGCCACTTTCTTCTTTTTTAGTAAAAGCAGGATATAAATCTTTGAAATAATGATAACATAAATACCGTAAATGTTTATAGTGCATCCACACAAGCAAAAGAACTGAAATTCAATTCACAAGTAGTTTGGGGTCTCAATACTATACGCATCTGGGAGTAAGTCCTATTAAACAGAATGGGTCTTACTTCTGAGTAAACATGTATACAACTGCACTGCAGAATAGGTAAAAGTGACCCCTGACAATTAAGTCCAGTCGTGTCCGACTCTAGGGTGTGGTGCTCATCCCCATTTCAAAGCCGAAGAGCAGAATACCCCAATTCAATTGCAAGAAAAGTTGGAAAATTGAACATTTCTCCTTTGGAGGGTCTGGACATAGTTAAGATAGCACCTAGAAAAGTGAAATATCCATAGCTGTAGCCCACCTTGATTATTTGAATAGTCTGAAGTAGTCAAGACATGAATTTTGCCCCATAACAATGGCCAACATTTCAGAATCGACTAGAGGAAGGGACAGGGGATTTGCAGTGGCAGGCTAGTCTGAAAAACGTGTAGACCACAAATATATCATGCACTTCCTGCTTCACAACCTTCCGGTGATTGGTCTCAACGTCTATCACAAAACAACACACTTTCTGATCTGGAAGCCCTTGCCCCTATATCACCTGCTGACTGCTGTGTTGGGGACACTCTTGATGTACTCGGCGGCGAGGGAAATGCACTTTGCACCTGCTCCAGGGCACTTTCAATTTATCACTGCCACGGTTAAATCCTGAGTTCAAAAAGTGATGCTCGGTCTGATCCCTGGTGCAAAACAAGAGGGAGATTCCCAGTGACAATTAGGAACACAACACATCCACATTACAGTGTATATTAAACGCCTGTATAATTTAGCCGTTCGGCGCCGTCGGTGAAACGACACGGAGCAGCTGGATGGTTGGCCCCGAGAAGCTGGTGTCAAGCACAATACTGGGGTGTTGTTGCCAGGCGGTGGTGTGTGTGTGTGTGTATGTATGTATGTATGTATAGCGGCTTCTTCCTTCCCAGCAGTTGGTTTTGGCGCCAAGCAAGAAGCAAGTTGCCCGTGCCGCCGCGCATCGCTGTGCAGTCCTGAAAGCGGCCAGCGGGGACTGGCGAGGGAGCCTTCTCGTCCGGATGGGTCCTGAGCGAGCAGGGCGGCACCCTGGCTGCCAGCCTTCGCCGGCGCGCAGCGTGGAAGAGGCGGCGGCGGCGGCACTGGCAGGAACGTGAAGTGCTGCTCTCCTCCTGGGCTGCCCTTCTCCGGCTGGCCGGGCAGCGGCACTGTTTCCCCGCGGCGAGGCAACGGAGTGAGGCGCACGCTCTGCCCGAGCCTTCCCGGAGAGCCCGAGCAGCCGGGACTGAGGCAGCAACTGGGGGACGCGAGTAGTGCAGGCAGGGCGCCGCTCGTTGTCGTCGTAGTCGGGGGCCGAGCAGCAGAAACGGCAGCTGCCGCCTCCACCACAACCACCACCATAACAGCCACCAGCGGAGGCCGCTCAATGCTGCACCTTCCGGAGCTGCATGAGGTAAAAAGGCGGGCGGCCCCTAGGGCTCGGCTCTCTTGTTGCTGGCGGCTTCCCTCCCCCTTCCCCCCCCCGCTGGCGTGGCGGGGCTTGGGGGGGGGAGGCCCGGCGAGAAGAGATCGAGGGGGTGGGGCGGCGATATGATTCTCCCTGTAGGACTCGGGGGTTAATTTGGGGCGAGGGGCTAGAGGAGGGGTCCTAAGGTGGAAGTTGAGGTAAAGCCCTGTGAAGTGGATGCAGAGTGGCCTGTGCGCTCCCATGGGGAAGGGGGTGCTTAGGCTGCCCCCATCTCTGAGGTAGAGACAAGGCCCCGTCGAGGGGGTGGGTTTGGAACGGGGGGGGGGTAGCTGGCCGGCTGGCTTGTGTTGTGTTCTTCGGAATCCCCCCCCCCTCCTCTCTCTCTTCTTCTCCCTTTCCTCCTCCTCGCCTCCGGTTGGCTTCTGTGTCTCTTGATAGTTTTGAGGCCTAACAGTTTAGGCCTCGCCTCCCAGCTTGGTGGAAGTGCCTGTTTTGGAATCTCTTGCAGGGCCAGGATCCCCCCTTTCTTTCTCCCCCCTCCCGCTTCACACCCTGTCTCGGAGGAGAGGGATCTTTTTTTATTTGCTTTTTATTCGGGGACTCTGGGTTGAGAGATTTCATTGTGAAACGGGAGGCAGCAAAACTAATCATGCTGGGCTCAGAGCAGCCGCCCAATGAAAGGAGGCGATGGAGAGAGCGGGGACGGAGTTGGAGGAAGCGCGGCTTTGTCGGGCTGCTCGCGGTGTGGGAATCGGGCAAACCCCGGGCTGCGACTAGTGGGGGGCGGGCGGGCAAGGCTCTGGGCCTCGCTGGTAATCAGCGGGGCCTTCTTTTGAATCGAGGTTTAGAAATGGGGGGAGGAAAAAAAAGAGGTTTAGAAAGTCGCCTCTATTCCGCTGAACTTTTGTTTTCTGACCGATAGAGGCCGGTAGAGGACTGTGGAGAGGGAAACTTTATAACCAGCAGCACTAGGATGGATTTTCCATCAGCCCAACCAAAGCCTCCTGCCGATGGCAAAATCATCTTCTATCCTCCTGGAGTTAAGGAGATCACAGACAAAATTACTAATGATGAAGTCGTCAAACGCTTGAAGGTAAGATCCATTCTTTTACCCTGTTTTGCCATTCTGTACAAGTGCTTAAAACTAAGATCCATGGCATCTGGTCCCATCAATTCCTGGCAAATAGAAGGGGTAGAAATGGAAGCAGTAACAGTTTTTACTTTTTTGGGCTCCAAGATCACTGCAGACGGAGACAGCAGCCATGAAATTAAAAGTCGCTTACTCCTTGGAAGGAAAGTTATGGCAAACCTAGAGGCATAATAAAAAGCAGAGATACCCTGCCAACGAAAGTCTGTATAGTCAAAGCGATGGTGTTCCCAGTAGCAATGTATGGTTGCGAGAGTTGGACCATAAGGAAGGCTGAGCGCCGAAGAATAGATGCTTTCGAATTGTGGTGCTGGAGAAGACTCCTGAGAGTCCCTTGGACTGCTAGAAGATCAAATCAGTTAATCCTAGATGAAATCAACCCTGACTGTTCCCTGGAAGGACAGGTACTGAGGCTGAAGCTCAAATACTTTGGCCACCTAATGCGAAGAGAAGACTCATTGGAAAAGACTCTGATGCTGGGAAAGATTTGAAGGCAAAAGGAGAAGGGGAAGACAGAGGATGAGATGGGTAGATAGTATCACTGATGCAATGAACATGAATTTGAGCAAAAACTGGGAGGCAGTGGAGGACAGGAAGGCCTGGCATGATATGGTTCATGGGGTTACGACTTAACAACACAACAAGTGCTTTTGTCATCAAATATATTGCGCGCACTTCCCCCACATACCTATTATCCTAGTGACTTTTGGGCAAGTGAATGTTTTCAGAATGTTCTTGTCGCAGAGGTTCGTAATGCTTCTTTGCTTAAGATTTGTACTCTAGTTTTACATATGCCAATCTAACGCACTGTAGTACAAATAGAAATTCATGTCTCAGAAGTGTTGTGGAAGTCTTCCTTAGAGTTTTACAGAAGAAATTGTACACATGAGTTATGCTTAGTGGACATGCATTAAGAATTCTTGTAGCTTGTAACATTTTCTGAGATATGGTATAGTTGAGTCCTTGTTCAGTTGACAAGTTATATAAAATTCTAGTTTCTGTTGATTGCAAGAACTGATGAGGTAACATTTAGATATGGTCTATACATGGTCTATAAGTAATAAAATATAATTAGTATTGGTTAAATGTACTTTGAAACTGAGACACCCTATTTTTCCCAGGGCAAGCATTTATTTTGATTTTATCATGACTAAAAAATGGTCTGTGTTCCCTATATTTTGAAAAAATCAAATGGTTATAGACAAGCAGCGGTTGTATAAATGTAATGTCTAAGAAAGCAGTCACTAATTATGTAAGTTTTATATATTTATAAACTCCACAGATCCCCTCACTAGTGTGCCAGTGACAAGTGCCCCTCCCCTGGATTTCCTGTGAATTGCAGAAAATGTAGGGTAGAAACATCCATCCTTGCAGTGATGCTTGCAAACATCAGGAAGTGCTGCTTTTGGCTTTGCAAAAGTCAGTGAGAGGGGATATGTGCACGATTGGCAGATGCCCCACTTGAGAGGATGGAAGATAACCGTGAGATCACCCAATCCAAGGCTGTGGTGAGGAGCCCTGAATGGTCTACTACAGAGCAGCAGTGAAGGGTGCAGTCTCCTAGTTGCTGTTGCAGCCAAGATTCACTCCAGTGAGGCTGATGCCTCAGGTTGGGAGAGATGCATGAACATGGTCACCACATACTCTAGCCTAGCCACAGCCTCAAGGAGGCATTGGCTCAGTTGTCTGAGCATTTGAAGTGTGCTCTTCTAGTACTGCACACTTTTGAACGGCTCAAGTGGTGAGGTAGAGCATTTGTGAGATGTTCAAAAAAGAGAAAAGGTGAGGGCTGCTAAGGAGAAATTCCCTGCTACTCTTTGAAGTGCTGAAGAAGAGGGTAGGAGGAGTGTGGATGAGACACCAAAAAAGCTCTAACAGAAGAGAAGATGCTGGAGGCTTTAGGGAAAGGGCAAGAGCCTAGCGACAACCACAAATAATGGCTTCTGATAAGCCAAACCAAAATTTGTGGACATATTTGTTTAAACTAAACACGTTCAAAGTGAATTTATTACAGTATTGCTTCATCCTTGGTAGGTAGGCTTTTTATGCTAGAAATATAAAAAATGGTATTTGGACTCAAGTTCATGGTAACAGCACAAATATGTAATACTTTGAGAATGCATAGGACAATGCTGCAATTAATTTGCCTGCATATTTGGTTTGGGTATCTGCTAGCTCTTGAGATTTGTAGTTATGACTGGCCATCTTTGTAGAACTTCAGAAATACCTTAACCACCTGCTGTGGTTCTTAAAAGTTATATTTGTGATGGGATGACAGGTATATGAAAAGTCTGTTCCAGAGATACTCATGGATTTGGTTCTTCAGTGCAGAAGATTTGTAGTAACTGGCTTGCGCAGAAGTGAGTGTTGTCCATTCCAGTTCCTGCACTAGAAGCCCACCTTTATATTAGGTGGAGATTAAGATTATAACAGTTGTAGAAAGGGAGAGAGATGTATATGGTGGTGTTTCTGTTAGTGTTAGCCTAGGGCTCCAGACTGGGCTAGGTACTTAGCTAAAATTTGTGTTTGCCACCAACTCTGCCCCTGCCCCGAGGAGCAGGGTCAGGATAGGATATCACAGTGAGTGGCCTCTGAGACCAAGTGTGACTGGGGGAAGCTCCCACCTTCCTTCCCAACTTTGTCCACATTGTGATTCTGTTCTTAAACAGTCATAGTGAATGAGCATAGAGGTTGTGTATAGCTAGCTCACAATGATGAAAGTCATTGCTTGATCAGTGTGTTTATGTATTCCATAGCTAGCCAAATGCTCCATATCAGCTGAACCGTATGAGCAGATGACCTTGGTTACTATATTAGAATAAAGAGAAGATGTTTCAAAAAAGACTGGCTCCCTGAGTTACGAACAGCTGCGTCAGCACTTTCGCACAGGCGCGGTATGTCCTTTAGTGGTGCTTTCGTGCAGGCATAATAGCGCTGGGTCGGCAGGAGCATGATGTTTCAGGATATGTACATTTTGACTTCTATACAAACCTCCAGAACTGAACTGAATGTATCAATTTAAAATCTGGCATTCTTAAGATTTCCTTGCATTTGTTCTTAGTCAGTTTGAGAGATTGGCAGAATGAAGTAACTTACTATCAAATGCATATAGTGAACTGTTCTAGTAAGACATATTGACACACACCCTTACGTTATTGTTGGTTATTAGGTACATGGATAGTGAAATGTTTTGGATTCATTGCTAGATAGTTTGTATATACTTTTATTTAATCCAAATAAGTATATTTCAACAAAGAAAGTTTGGAACGTTCAAGTCCAAACAGTTTTTCTTCAAGTATGAATTAAAGTTATCATGACCAGTGATAACAGAGATCAAATGAGGAGTAACAACAGGATTAGTAGCCATGCTTAGGAGGGAAGAAGCCTTTATTGTTAAAGATCACATTAAAACAGTACACGTTGGCTTCAAAGGTCGATGTTTCGTCCGATTTCTTTGGACTTTTTCAAGAAAGGGGGCCGAGAGGCTGCGAAGGTCTTAACTGAGTTAACTGCTGTTTTCTTTTGATGTAAGTTACATTGACTGCTGCTTTGCTCAGTTAACACCTTTGCAGCCTCTCTGCCCCCTTTCTTGAAAAAGTCCGAAGAAATTGGATGAAACATCGACCTTAGCTGGTTTACTTTTGTGTTGATGTTGCAGGTTTGGTTATTACTGTACAGTATTTTTATTCACTGCTATCCAGTTAAGGTGTCAAACTATGATATAGCTTTGTATGTATCTTTAGAAAATGGTCCTGATAATTCTTGTATCATCTTGCATCCCACTTTAGTCCTCTTCTACCCCACAGTACTTTTCATATCTCTCGCATGTTATCTGGATTTCAGTACAGTTTATGAACTTTGCATTACCCCACTATACAGGTGAGTAGGCTTTCTGGTAAAGTTAATATCCCCAGATCCTTGCCTGCACTTATTTGCCTTGTTGACGGTTTCCATAATTTCTATATCATGGTTAAATATGTAGCCCTTTGCTTGGCACCCTACTAAAATGTCTTTGTCTTAGAAGAAATTCTGTTTTGGTTGGATTTATAATCATGCCGTAGCCTGACTATTTATAGAATTGTTTTGAAATTTGATCCCTTTGTAAGATTTGTCCTGCAAGTGGTCATAGGGGTCTTCCAGGTGTGTTGCTTTGCGCTTCATTGTTCCTTTTTGATACAGTAATCAACCCTGTTGCTATCATGTGTTGTTAGTTATGCCACAAGGTTACAGTTTTCCTACAGTTTTTAGCTTGTGGAAAAGGCATCCTTCCTTCCCCCCCCCCCTTGCTCTGATGAACTTTTTTGTTGATCATTTGCTGTCAGTTTTTCTCCCCGTGGTGGTCGTCTCTGTAGGGTTAATCTGCTTCAAGTGCAGTTATGTTTTAGAGAGCACTTTTCTGGTCCCTTAATGTGTTGGTAGCAGCTTGATAGAGATGTTTAAGGATCAGTGTAATATTATAGCCCCAAAGTGGAGGTATCAAAAAAAAAAAGGACTTCCCCTTGGTATACAGTACTAATTAAAAGCCTCTTGCCATGTGTGCCTGCTCAAATGCATGCAGTATCTTCATGCCAGCCGTTTTCCATAATGTGTGGTGCTGGCATGAAGATGCTACACACGTTTGACCTGATGCATGGAAAAAGAGATTTTTAAATGTTTCACTTGCCATTTGGATATTGCTATGGAAAGGTGTTTTTCATTGACTTCCATGTGGGAACCATCCCTTAAGCCTAAAGCACCTGCATTTTAACAGTGACTGACTTGTTCTGTTTGTAAGTATATCTATGTTCTCCTTTGTACTTGGGAATGGGAATATTAAATGTAGTTGACTGTTAATTGTTCAGAATATTTAGATATCACTGTTCAACAACAAAGTTCTCAAAGAGGTTTACATAGCAAACACATAAGATGATGTCTCTATCCCAAAGAGGATCACAGTCTCCAAAAAAAGAAAGTCCCACAATGGAGATACCAGCAAAAAGCCACTTAGGGAGACACTATGCAGCTGTGTCTATGCAGGGAGATGTTGATGGGGCAGCTGTTCCCCCCTCCCCCAAGTATAAGAGAGCTACCACTAATATATGTTGCTTTGCCCAGTTGGGAGTGGACTAGCAGTGCATCATCTTTTGGATATTTAGACAATTAAGAAGAGATGGTTCAGAGCTTAATTTCATGTTGTTGCTGTTGATGGACTTCTTTTGTTAGGTCCAGTTTATGTTGGGCCTGGTTCAGCTGTACGCTTGGATTTCTAACTCCATTACGTAAATATGCCATTCTAGCTGTTTTAAAGTGTGGTAGTTTTGCGCTGAGTAGCTAAACATGCTTAAACATTCAGAATTCTAAGTAGCAGAGATGGTTGTGTGATGCCTTAGTATTAATGCCCTGACTTTTCCCCGGGGCAGATGGGTGTGATGGCAGCAGGTCTGGTGGGGTTTGATTTATCATCAAAAAGGAGAACACGCATAAGGGGAGTTGAACTATCACCTGGCTTACCTCCTGCAGTCCCCCCCCCCCCAAACTTCCTTTCCACCAACACAGCTCCAGAAGTGAGCTGGACTGAGAGAAGTGCCTAGTGGAGTGGTAAGGTGGGGGAGAGTTCAGTTCCTCTCATGCACATAGTTTTTGGATGCTAAAATATGTGATTGGGACAGATGAATAGGAAGCTGCCTTGTACTGACTCAGACCATTGGTTCATCGAGCTCAATACAGTCGGTCCACATCTTATACATGACTGACTTATACATGAGGGTAGCTAATGTCGCACCAATCTTTAAAAAAGGAAGGAGGGGGGACCCAGGAAACTACAGGCTGGTCAGTCTATCATCTGTTCCAGGGAAGATGGTGGTGAAGTCTCATTAAGGATAAAATCTTAAAACGCAACAGGCTTTGCCGAGGGAGAGTCAGCATGGCTTCTGCAAGGGGAAGTCTTGCCTCACAAACCTTTTAGAATTTTTTGAAAAGGTCAACAGGCATGTGGATGCGAGCAAACCCGTGGATATTATATACCGGGTATCTGGATTTTCAGAAGGTGTTTGACTCGGTCCCTCATGAAAGGCTCCTGAGAACTCCACAGTCAGGGAATAAGAGGGCAGGTCCTCTTATGGATTAGGAACTGGTTGAAGACCAGGAAACGGCGAGTGGGAGTCAATGGGCAATTTTCACAATGGCGAGAGGTGAAAAGCGGTGTGCCCCAAGGATCAGTCTTGGGACCGGTGCTTTTCAACTTGTTCATCAATGACCTGGAGTTGGGGATAAGCAGCGAGGTGGCCAAGTTTGCAGATGACACTAAACTTTTCTGGGTAGTGAAGACCAGCAGGTATTGTGAAGGATCTCTCCAAACTGGGAGAATGGGCAGCAAAATGGCAGATGCGCTTCAATGTAAGTAAGTGTAAAGTCCATCACAGGTTACAAGCCATAAGCAACCTCCTGACTTTAGAAGTAGGTTTTCTCTGTGGCAGGTGCAAGGGAGTGACAACAGGAAACAGGTTATCTTGTTGGCTGTGTGCTCTCGGAGGCATCTGGTAGGGCCACTGTGAGATACAGGAAGCTGGACTAGATTGGCCTTTGGCCTGATCCAGCAAGGCTCTTCTTATGTTCTGATGACTTGCATAAATTAAAAGTATACACGCTCAGCCCCTCCCAAAAAGGACAGAAAAACAACAGTTTAAATCAGGAGTAGCCAACCCACAGCATGCCACATGCCACTTTTTATGCAGAGAAGATTCTCTGCATAAAATATATATCTATATATCTTGAGCGTGCCGCTCCACCTTAATGTAACACCCCTCCTGTGGTTACCAGAAATGATATAAAAACTATACAATTCTGAATTATTTCTATATACTTCAAATAAAAGAGAAATATTGTTATAATATGTATATGGGGAATTAGCCCTTGGGTGGGTAGTGGGTGTTCTTGGGGAGGCTGGAGCAGCACTCCCTTGGGTTGGCCAGGAGGGGTTCTTCCTGCCCGCTTTGCTTGCCTCATATACCTCCACCTCTCTGAGCCCCAGCACCAGAGGCTTTGTAGCCCACGCTCCTTGCCCGAGGGGTGCCTGTGCCTTGCCAGTTTCTCACTCAGCTTTTGCGAGGTGACTGCAGGTTCATTGGGCCCCCTTCCTTGCACCTGCTTCTTTTAAAGAGTGGTTCCAGCTTCCATTCAGCCAATCGGTGTGTGGCTCAAGATTGGCTCCTCCTGGGTGGCATTGGGAGTGTTCGAGCCACCACTTGAGTTTTTTTGACCCATCTAAGGCTTTGTTAGCTTACTTCCGGGTCCGGTGCTGAGAGATGCACCAGGTGGCTGTGGCTTTGGGGCTTCGTGCTGGCCAGATCACCGGCACGGCTTGCCATAGCATGTTCCATTTAGAGAGAAGGAATGTGGGCAGATGTAGCTTGTTAAACCCTTAGAGCACAATCCTAGGCATGTCTACTCAGAAGTAAGCCCCATTGAACACTTTACAGTTCAGGACCCCAGGGTATTTGAGAGACCACCTTCTTACATATAATCTGACCCGTCCACTGAGGTCATCAGAGGGGGCTCTTAACAATGCTGCCATTGATGGAGGTGAGGGGGATGGCGGTGAGGAATAGGGCCTTCTTGGTGGTAGCACCTCGATTGTGGAACTCCCTCTCCTGGGAACTAAGAACTCCTCCCTCTTTGGAGACATTCCAGCAGGGCCATTAAGACATTTTTGTTTAGGATGACTTTTGATGACTGACATTTGACTGGCGTTTTAATTGTTAATTAACTGATGCGATCCATTGGATGTCTGTTGTTTTTACTCTTTTCTACTGTTTTTAATTATCATTATTGTTATAAATGCTGTAAGCTGTCTTGAATGCCCTCACCAGGAGAAAGGTGTGATAAAAATTAATTAATTAAATGTATAAGTGGCTGGAGCAACTCTAAGGATATGACATGGTGGGAAACGCTGTGGATAAACTTCAGAATTATGATGTGTGCTGCTTGGATATATTTACTTGGAAGTGTCACTGATTTCATTAGAAGTTGACATAAAAGTAATTGTTTTTCAGATTGCAGCAGGTAGGGTTTTTTTTTTTTTTTTGCAGCAACGTGTTTCATTTTCACTAGAACACTAGTTTGGAAACAAAAGCCACTTAATCTATTATGTTTTTCTTCTAAATTCTTCTTGTGTATGAGCACCATGACCATTGGTCCTGAAGGAAATACTACTTCTAGAATAATTCATTTGAGTCTTTGAGGTGAATTGGAAATGAAAGTGTTTCATCAGCTATAGACACTTACGTGTCATATGCACAACAGTAATTAATGGCAAAGTTGCATGTGCAGTATTACTGTGATGGTCTCCTGGCAACATCAGCGAAAGTGTTAGGAAACAAAAAGGGCCTCTATAGACTAAACATATGTATTAGCCTTGGATTTGGTGTGAGAACTGTGTCTTGGATAGGTCAGTTAGATAAGCAACCCATTGAATCAATATATTTAGAACTTTCTTCTTAAGATTGCAGATTAAAAATAATGTAGTATAGTTTTAAAATACCGTATATACTAGCATATAAGACGATCTCACTGATAAGACGAGGGCAAGTTTTGAGCCAGAAATCCTGGAATTTGCGATGACCCTTTGATAAGACAAGGGTAAAACTTAAGGACTTGTGGGGTCAGATCCTGGAAAAGCTCAAATGACTTTACCAGTAATCTTTACCTAAGAACTCTACATTCAAACGTATTGAAGAGTAAAAGAGTGGAAAATGCTTGGTAGAAGTTGAGTGATGTCATTTTACTACTGGAAATAAATTACTCTTTTTAGAAAATCACAGGTTTTATTAAATCGGGAATCATAAATAAATAAGGGGAGGTGATGCTAACATTGCAACTCATATCTGGGATGAGGCACAGTAGCCATAAAAGCAAACAAGCCCAAACAGACCATATTAACAGAGATGCATTGAGGTGGATTGAACATTGCAACTGCAGACCATATGAAGAAAGCATGTTAATATGGCAGAGCATATGACATTAACAAAAAAATGACTGAGAACCATTGGAAAAAAAAAGTCAACACTTAAACAGGCAGAGAACCATTGGGAACTATGACAATGCACACATTGTAAGGTAAATGTATCCCCTGACAATTAAGTCCAGTCGTGTCTGACTCTAGGGTGTGGTGCTCATCTCCATATCAAAGCCGAAGAGCCAGCATTGTCCGAAGACGCCTCCGTGGTCATGTGGCCTGCATGACTCTCCTTGCCGCAGCGCGTAGCATGCAGCTGGAACACGAAGCGCTGTTTACCTTCCCGCAAGCGGTACCTATTTATCTACTCATATTGACATGCTTTGGAACTGCTAGGTTGGCAGGAGCTGGCCAAGCAACGAGCGCTCACCCCATCACGGGAATCGAACTGCCGACCTTTCGATCGACAGCTTATGTTTCAGCGGTTTAACCCACTGCGCCACCCGCTGGCCATTGGCACACATTGTACCTGCTGACAAAATGTTGATTCAGACGATGATCAGAAGAAATCAGTCTGCTAAGGACAGAAGACAGATGCAAACTCTGCAGTCTCCCGCCACTTATTAACTGCTATGAGCAGGACCTGCTCAGCTTTCACCATTTTCAATTGCTGACTTTCAATTTCAATTGCACAATTTCAAAGTGCACAGTTTTTCTCTTTCCCTCAGAGCAGCACTTCCTACCAATAATATTTGTAATGTAAAAGGTTGTGTACTGGGCTATTGTGATCTTTTAAAGGCAGAGTAATAACCCTCACTGCTTCAGCTCTGCAGCTTGAGTTTTTTCTTCTTCTGCAAACTGCTTATTTTAATCATTCATTTGGTAATTGCCTGACATTCCGTTCTTTGACTAAGAGAAACCATGCTCTGCTGCTCAGCTCTGTTAAAGAGAAAATGTGGAAGTTCATGAAGTTTTAGCAGTACTGCATAATGGTTTATAGCCTTAGACACTGATTTTCTCCTGCTCCTCAGTGTGGCACTGGGCAGGACTGGAGAGGGGAGTGATGGGGAGAGAGAGAGTGAGAGAAGGGGGAGGTGAAGCAGGGACATGTCTGAGCTCAGTAAGCTGACTGCAAACCTGCAGTCTTTTGAAGTGAATGTGAGTGACCCGATGTCAAGACGAGGTAGCTTTTCCAGGTCTTTGTTTTTGCCTAAATTTCTCTTCTTGCAAGCGAGTGTCTATGGTAAATCTCTAGTAGGAACAGTCTAAGTCAGGGTTTCGCAAACTGGGTTGCGACCCACTTGGTAAGTTGTGGTCTGATGCAGAGTTGGGTTGTGAGTTGGGCCCACCTGCCCATCCTTGCCTTCGTTTGGCTCCAAATTGGAGCCAAATGGAAGCAACCGGAAACCAGTCCCAGGTTGCAACTCACCTCCTGCAGTGCGGGCCTCAGAAGGCCTCCAGAAGTGACTTCCAGGTCACTTTCAGTTTCACCAACACAACTTCCGTTGCATTGGGAGGCCTCCTCCGAAGGCCGTCCTGAGCCGGGAGCAGCTGCAGGAGATCGGTCATGCCGCCGTCGCTGCCAGAGGACAAGATGGTTCTTGGCCGCACCAAGATTGAGAACCCCTGGTCTAAGCAACTATTAATGTCTTAGTTTGTAAGTACAGTACTACTGTATGTTTATTTGACAGATGCTTCATATTGGTTTATTTAAAATCTTTGTATATACGTATTTGGTTTTATAGATAGGTTTGGTAAGTACAAGACAACTATTTCTTGTAGTGTTTAAAGAACAAAGGTTTGTTTTGAAGATAAATCCTTAAAGACTACATTATTCTTTCAGTCAAATGATTTATCTGTATTCTGACAATAGCATATTGGCTACAAATCAGGAGAACTATAAAACAGACATGGCAACGATAAAGGGATGTAATGGATCCAAAGCTGGATGGTTACATATAGCAGTTACTAGTATCCAAATAATTCCTAAAGATCCAGAACGTTAATGTAAGGGAAAAAGTTAAATTGATTTGCATAAATGAAATATATTCAGCATTTTGATAGCATAATTGGGAAAATATATACTTATCATAGGTGTGAAAGGCAATTCAGTCTGATCCTTTTTCATTGGTACTAGAGGTTAGAACCATGCAGTGGCATACCCAGCTTCCGCTGGGGGGGGGGTGCAGGGTGGCTTGGTAAACCCCTACAGGTTGTGACACCCCATGTGACATCACAAGCCCCACACATGGGGTTGTATGGTGTCACAAGCCCCGCCCCACTCCGACAAATGCACCCTGGCGTTTTTTCAGCCGCTTTTAGGCCGTTTTGCGGTGCCGGGATGTGTGCACGATTCGGTGGCGCGGGGACGAAAGCAGTGGCAAAAACGCGACTTACTGTAAGCCTTTGTGCACCCCCAGAACCGATGAGCAGCCTCCTTGCAGGCCTGGTGGAGGAGTCCTCCAGCCAGCGAGACTAGGTGCTGAAAAACCCTGGGTGTGTGTGCATTTTTGCCGCACCGCTGCCGAATCTAGTGGCAGTTTATATACACACACACACACACAAACACACACACACACACACACACAGAGGCATGTGTCACCCCTGCACCTGGGGGCCCACTGCCCCCTGTTACCAAAATTGCCTTTGTTATTATGGGGAATAGCTTAAATATGGCAATTTGGTATATGCAGGGATCTTTAGACCAACTATACCAGAGTTGGGCTTCCAGAATTCAGTTTAAATAAT
Source organism: Plestiodon gilberti rubricaudatus (assembly GCA_026170595.1). NCBI lineage: Eukaryota > Metazoa > Chordata > Lepidosauria > Squamata > Scincidae > Plestiodon > Plestiodon gilberti. The sequence goes on along the minus strand of JANXHW010000005.1, from coordinate 73,356,418 downwards.
ATTGAGGACACATATGGGTTGCTTTCAGTATTTGATAGTTCAGTCATATATACATACATAAAATCCACTCAACATACAGGGCTAGGAAACTTAGACAGAAAAAGATGGTGGTTTTCGTCTTAGAGACTTAGCAGGTTTCCTTGATTTGTACATGGGTGATATTTACCTAACCTCCTGGAGAGTTGTCCTGGGATTGCAGTACTGGGTGTAGTAATAGAGAAAGGGGGGGAGGACATGAGGAGAAGGGGGAGAAACAAAATGGTTCTAAGGTTCTGAACAAGCTAGGTTCAGGAACCAACAGAGTGGCTAACTGAGAGGTAATGCAAAGAGAAGGGAGGGGGTTGCAAGAGAGAGGGGGGCAAAGGTGGGGAAGGGAGAACAAGATAGAGCAGAGAGCTCACCAGTGCAAGAGTCCAAAACGCAAGATAGAGACTGGCAGGCTTTCTCTACTTTTTATAGGGCACCAAGCACATGGGCCAAAGGGGAGGATACCTTGATTGGACCAGGCACATGGGAAAGAAAAAGGGGAGGAGGACCCCTTGAGTAGACATTACACCTCTAGGTGAAACTAAACACAAACAAAAGGGAGGGGGGATCTGGTTTGATGGTCCAATCCTTAAGGAGACAAAGCAGAGGCTCTGGAGAGTCTGGGATGAGTCATTTCAGGTGGCCCTCTGTATTGTCTTCTCACAGGAACATATTTAGCATATTGGTGAGGGGGGTGTTGAGGAGTAAGGCTTGAGAGATGTTGGACACATGGCGAAATGGAGGCTGCTGCTCTGAGCAGCCTGCTCAGGGTTTCTTTCCCTCTTGGTTCAGCTCCTGGCTTGAGGAAATCCTTACAGCATGGCTCATGGTGCAGGAACACAAACGTGGCGTGGCCCTCGCGTTGTGTCATAATATAGTCCGGTCTGGCACATGTTCCATTCTTGCTCACAACCCATTTCAAAAAGCCTCATGGCAACAAACATTTTAAAGTCTTTTGGCCACAGTTCTCATTTTAAAAGGATACTGGGCAACACCCCCCTAACAACGCCTTTGGAACCATGCCCAAATTCATATCCTTTCCTTTATTTGGCACAAGAATGAATATGGCTCCTGGTTTCTTCGTATACCAAAGTTGCTGATTTTTTTTTTTTGTGAGGCAACAATACTTTTTCCTTTCATCATCAATAGTCCAGTGCCTATTGCAATATTTAAGACTGTTTCTGCTGATTTGTATCAATCAATTTGATTGTATTTTTATTTTGTCTGTGTGACAATCGTTACACCGGGATTGTTTTGATGAAATTAATGTTTTGGGTCTGTTCTTTATGCCCCAGTGTTGATGCTGCCTATGCAGTTAGCATGGAGCTAAATGGCTAGCTTTCCAGCGTGAATTAAACTACTAGAGTCTACAGTGGGCTCACACAGCCCATAAGAAGAGCCCTGCTGGATCAGGCCAAAGACCCATCTACTCCAGCTTCCTGTATCTCACAGTGGACCACCAGATGCCTCTGGGAGCACTCAAGACAGCATGATACCTGAATCCTGTTGCCACTCCCTTGCATCTGGCATTCAGAGCTAGGCTACTTCTAAAACCCAGAGGTTACACATAGTCATAATGGCTTGTAACCTGTGATAATATCTTCCTCCATAAATCTGTGCAGTCCCCTTTTAAAGACATGTAGGCCAGGTGCCATCACAACATGAAGCCCAACAACTTCCTTGTACTTCTGCTTCTTGAATTAAGCTTGATCCTGTTAGTGTGCTAAGGTTACAATCCCTGTGTATATTTCTGAAATCAACGGCACTTAGGATCAATGCAATAATAAAACTGATTTTGAATACCATCTATCTGATATGCTTGCACTTTGAAAAAGAGTAGACAAGATGGATCAAAGAAAGAAAAACATTGAGTATTCATTACTGGGTGTTAGCTGACTTTTGAGTAGTTTTTCTATAGCACTCCCTTGAGAGAATACTAAGCATTTCACTTCTTGTTGATCTGCAATAATTGTTATTCTAATGTAAAGGGAGATGAGTAGAATAAAAGTAATTCTACTTTAACCTATGATATTTATTTCATCTGGGAGGACAATTCCAGAATTTATGGTACATGTGGGTTAAAATATTTGGCAAGGTATTCTGTTAAAGCCAACCTGTTCTTATCGAGCTCTAGAAAGACCAAGGTTTGATCTAAATTTCTTTGGCTAAAATGGGGCAGGTAATGAGCACAGTTCACAAGCCTATTGTAACATCTGTTTGGCTTGAACACTGCAGTTTACATTTTAGTTCAGAGGCTCTGTTCAGACAGAACACTAAATCATGGTTTAGTGTAATGAGCTGACATCAGAAGCTGCTTATTGTGGTTGACAGCAAACCACAGCTTTTCATTGTATCTAAACCAGCTGGGTTCAGATGCAGTAGCAATGTTCAATTCAAGATGCTGGTTTTAGCCTTTAAAGCCCTAAATGACCTGGAACCAGAGTATTTGAAGAATTACCTCATCCCATATGAAACTGCCTGTCTGCTAGGATCTTCAGGAAGGACCTTTTTACGTGTTTTGGTTACCAACAGAAGTATATCTGGTAGCGGCATGCAGAGGCGTAGTTAGCGGCGCAGGGGTGCCGAGCTCCAAAGGGGTGCACTGGCGCTGCTGAATTTCGGCGGTGCTGCAGCGCCAGTGCACCCCCTTCGGAGCTAGACACGAGCTGGAGGCAAAAGCAGCCGGGGTGGTGGTGCACTCTGGAGGGGAATCTTCTTACTGCGTTCGTACACACACACACCCCTGGGCGATGGGCGGCCAGACGCGTCCTTCCTGGCTTCCTGGCTGACCAGCAGTATCTCTAAGATGTTGGAGAGGCTGCGCCTGCGCAAACTTGCTGCAGCCTCTCTAACTCCCTTGTCTCACTGGCTGAGTCCTCCAGCTAGCGAGACTAAGGGAGCTAGAGGGGCTGCAGCAATTTTGCGCAGGCGCAGGCTCTCCAACATCGTCTTTGATACTGCCGGCCAGCCAGGAACGATGCATCTGGCAGAGGTGTAGCTAGACCTTTTTAGGGTGGGGTCTCACTAACTGTTTTACACAGACACACACACACCGGGCCTACACCCCCCTCACTCCGCGCTGCTGAAGGTGGCACCGCAAAAAATGAACCTTTTTTTTGTGGCACCGCTGCGGCGCAAAAGTGCTTTTTCCACCACCCCTTCCCTTACCAAAAGTCACATTCCCAGGTGCAGGATTCTTACCCTAACCCAGACCCTATTCACATACTGTAATTAGTGTAACACATTACTGTAACACACTCTTTGAAGAATGTTTTACATCATCTGCATCATCAGGGGGTCCTGAGCCATTTTAAGGTGGGTGTGTGGGACCCACATGTCCCACACACCCACCCAAACCTGCTTCTTCCCAGCCTTTTTACTGGAGGGGAGTGGGACGATGCGCTACAGCCCCAATGAAATCAACAGAAGTGAATCGGCTTCAGTCCCAGACAGACTTGTGGGTTGTTGGGCACACTGCTGGAGGAGGAACAGTTGCGGGGTGGGGGGCAGAGGGGTGTGGTGAGCAGGGTGTGTGTGGTGCACTCGGGGGTGGTGGTTTTGTGTTGGTGGTGGTTTTACAACCCCCCCCCCCCCCGGACGGCTAGAGCACTCAGCCAGCGAGACCAAGGGAGCTAGAGAGGCTGCAGCAAGTTTGCGCAGGTGCAGCTCTCCAGCATCGTCTTTCCTACTGCTGGCCAGCCAGGAAGGACGAGTCTGACTGGCCGCCCGGGGGGGGGCGCACGAATGCGAATCCCCCCCGAGTGCACCACACACACACCTGCTCACCACACCCCCTGGCTGCTTTCACCCCCGGCTTGTGTCACGCTCGGTGGCGTGTCGAGCTCTGGAGGGGATACACTGCTGCTGTAGCGCTGCCGAAATTCAGCGGCAACGGGGCGGCAGTGTGCACCCTCTCCGAGCTTGACACCCTGGCACCCATGCCCCCCCCCTGCTCCCCTAACGACGCGTCCGGCTGCCTGCCACCCGGGGAGGGGGTTGTACGAACAAATGCGGTAAGAAAGAAGATACCAAATTGCATCAATTGATATTTGCTGGACCAGGGCAGTATTGTAGCAAAAGGGGAAATTCAACAGGAATTTGCAGCTAAGCAAAACAGAGAAGTATCTAACAATTCTAAAACAGCCGTCTCACTGTTTACAGCTATCTCACTGTTTATCTCACTACAAATTAAAGCTATCTCACTGTTTAATTCTGACCAAACGCGGTAAGAAAGAACAACACCCACCCTCCCCGGGCAGATGCAAAAAACGGCCTAAAAGAGGCTTTTTAAAACCTCCTTTTAGGTCTTTTTTTTGCAGGTTCATTTTTATTAATAACATGATGAACATACTCTGTACATAATTGTGTTTCAAATAAAGATATTTTCTTCAAAACCATATGACCTTTTATCTACTTTAAATCTTTCTAAAAGTTGTGCATAAAAACACCATTGGCAATTAAAACTTTCCTTCTGCAAATCCTCCCTTGATTTCATTTTGCCTTCTCCTTGTGTGAAAACCAATAAAATTTCAATATCGCAACTGTCCTTCCTTTTAATAACAACTCATGTCTAAAAAAAGCTTCTTGAGTAGAAAACCATAATGGTATTTTAGTACAAAACTTTACTCTATATTTATTCCATATCTTCAATAGCCACTTTATTATTTAAGAATGCGAAATGTGTTTTATTTAAGTGTTTTTATTCCACCTTTCCCCTCCAATTGGTAGTCACTCAAGGCAGCTTAAACTTAGATAAACAGATGCAATAAAAAGATAAAACACACATACAAGCAGTAGCGTAATGAGGGTGGTTCGCGTGGTTCAGCCGAACCAGGCGCCCACCCTTGCGGAGGCGCCGCGGCGAAGCCGCGGTGTCGGCGCCAGACTCGAGTTGAGTCCGGGGAAATCGAAGGAGGTGGTGGGGAATTGAAGGAGGGGGCAGGCACACACTCACTGCGCGGGGTCGGGGAAAAGGAGTCCGTCCGACTCCGAGAGAGGCAGGGAATTGAAGGAGGACTCACCCCACGACGTCATTTCCGACGCGCCTGCCGCGCTGCCGGCTGCTGCATGGCCGGCGCTTTCAAGTTGAACTGAACGAACGGGAATGGATAAATGGAGGTAAGCCGGCCGGGTCCGCGCTGGAGGGGGGTGCCCGGTGCAGGGTCCCGTCGGGTCACCCCCTCCCGGAGCGCGGCGCCCCCTCCCGGAGCGCGGCGCCCTCCCTCCGGAGCGGCGATATTTACTGATAGGGGCGCCAATTCTTCCCCCTGAACCGGGCGCCAACGGAGCCAGTTACGCTGCTGCATACAAGAATGCAAAAACTGTATCATCCAATTTGGCAGATATTTTGGTTGTGTAGTAAATATACAGTATAATGCTGTTGAAAAAGCAGCACTTTTTTTAGCTTGCTTTATTCTGTTAAGAGACTAAACCCCAAACCGCACCCCTAAAAGTTGGGTTTTCAGCTGCCATTGAAATGATGGCAGAGAGCGAGCCATCCTGATCTCCACCACAGATTCACATTGTGTAGGAAGTTCCATATTGAATACCTTGCCCAAAAACAGAAGTGAAAGACTGACTGTTAATTATCCAGTACTGTGCAGTCCAAGGAGTGCTTCATCAGGAGTGGGTGGAGTTCTGTCTTTTTTGGAATGATAGAGCCAAGGAATGTATTAATCATAATCACCTTCCCTGTCCACTCAGTCAGTTGTGCCCACCCAAGCAGTTTTTATTAGCCAAGATGGGCAAGAGTTAACTGTGCGCATAGTTAACCTCACACTCCAAAGAATGCCATCCACACATAGGCTGTACAAGATTAAAAGAAAGTGAGTCAAGAAGAAAGTATCTAAAGTGCAAAGAAAAGATGGGGAAGATTAAAAGGACCTACAAAGAATTATTTTTTTACTTCTGAAGATGATTTAGATGAGGAAAAATGTCACTGTGCTGATTCAGAAATTATTCAGCAACTAAAGGAAAATTTTAAAACTACAAACAGAAGTAAAAAGCTCATGATTTTGATAGTTTTACCAAAAAGCTGATCCTGTAAAAGAATAGAAAGTGAGTTCATTCTCTATAAATCTATCTCTATAAGTCCTGTTATAAATTTTTGGATTCATTTCAGTTTACCACATAATTTTATCAATGTAAACTGTAGAAAAATGGACTTGAGGGGTTTAATTCCTGGTCACTGCCAACAAGAAAATTTAATTTTTGTATGATACCATTGAGATACCATCTTGAAATTTTGACTGATTGACTACAAGACATATACCTTTAAGTGTGATTTTTTTTTTGAAAATTTTAAAAAAAGTTCAATTTTCCAAAATTTCAAAATTAATATTTGAATATTTTTGAATTTCATGAAAATTTACAACTGGGTCATGTTGTACATCAAATGAAAGCCCTATTCATAAGCTTTAAAATTACACCTGTCCCATGTCTGTAGCATTCATCCTGTAACTGGCGTTTGAAGGTATGGTGACAAGTGAATTTTGGCCTTTTTTGGGCAATTTTGAACATTCAATATCTCAAAAACGGATGGACAAAAAAATCTGAAAAAAATAATTTTTAAACATCTCATGGTAAGGTACAAATGTACCAAAAATGAGCAAAATCTGTGACATCAAGTTCCAAAATGTATTTTTTATTGGTTGATTTGACATGGAATGACCCAGAATCCATAATTGGACAAGTAGATGCAGACAATGTGGAACCTAAGTCCGGATGGGTGCAAGCAATTTTAGCTGTAAAGTGCCTTGCAAATTGGTCACAGGAGGCCACCGAGACGTCCTCCAAACCTCCCTGAGAGCTAAGATGTAACCCCTGCACTATTTGGAACAGTTCCACTGAATGACTCTGCAGACTCAAGAATGGCAAAGTAAGCTTTCATCCCTGCAACTAATGCCATGGAGTAAGCCTTAAATTGGGCTCTAGACTGCACACGGGTGGACTCATTTTGTTTATTTATTTATTTAATTTCTGCTCTGCCTTTCCTCCTGCAATGGGGCACCCAGGCAGGTTGCAGCATAATAAATTGCAACAAAAAATAACATGCAGAATAAAAAATACAATAATAAGTGCTCAGTAAAAAAAGTAGCACCATAAATAAAACAAAGCGGTGGCATAAAATAGGAATTCAAAAAGCAGATAAATTACGGGTAAATGCAGGAACAATGGAAAAAAAGTGCATACATCACACTATAAATAAAAGAAAAAGAAAAGCTTTTAAACCCTACTGGAAAAACCCCAGGGAGAGCACAAATCTCATTTCAAGACAGAGGGAGTTACATAATTGCAGTGCTGCCATAGAAGGCTGTGCCTATAGTTGCTGTCCCCTTAGCCTCAGTCAGGGGCATCACACTTAGAAGAGCCCCCTCAGATGACCTCAGAGGGTGGGCTAGTATATACAGAAGAAGGCTGTCCCTGAGGAACCTTGATCCCAAGCCGTAAAGGTCAAAACCAGCACTTTGAATTGTTCCTGGAAACAAACCAGCAACCAGTGTAATCATAGGAGCAGCAGCCTGATAGAGCCAAACTGCTGAGCTCCAGTACCACACAGGCTTTCGCATTCAGCACAAATGGCAGTTTCTGGACAGTCTGCAAGGGCAGTCCCACATAGAGCATGTTATAGTAATCAGGTGTCACCAGGGCATGGACCACAGTGGCTAAGTCTAGATGACTGAGGATGATACAGCTGATGCACCAGCAAAGCTGGGCAAAAGCTCCCCAGGCTTCTGGCTGCCACCAGTTAATCCTGGAGCAGCAGTGAATCCAGGAGAACTCCCAAACTGTGAACCTGCTCCTGCAGATGGAGTACAGCCCCATTCAGAGCAAGTTGACCATCTAATACCTGTATCGAGGATTTCCAAACTAAGAGGACCTCTATTTTGTTTGGATTTAATTTAAGCTTGTTAGCCCACATCCAGTTTCCAACAGCCTCCAGGCAATCCTCCAGGGCATCAACAGCCTCCCCAGTATTTAGTGGAAAGGAGAGAGAAAGCTGGGGGTCGTCTGCATATTGATGACACACAACTCCCAATCCCTGGATCATCTCTCCCAGTGGTTTCGTGTAGATGTTGAACAGCATGGGAAACGGAATAGAACCCTGCAGCACCCCAGACATCAAAAGCCAGGGTGTTGAACAGGCATCTCCCAGCACCACCTTCTGGCATCTCTCAGCCAAGAAGGAGCTAGGTCACCACAACACAGTGCCCCCAAGACCCAACTCAGCCAACCACCCCAGGAAGACACCATAGACAAGGGTGACCCCAATAAACTGCATCAGTGCTGCAGGCACCCTAAAGCAGTGTGGTGAGGTGTCTACCAACACCCCACTGAGCCATGTAGACACCAGGAGCACCCAAGGAGGAGGTGGCACTAGAGCCCTGAAGTCCTTTCTGGGCTGTGCCACCACGTGTAACTCATTGCAGCTGGGAGCTCTGTGGCCACAATTGCATCCCCATCTGGCCGCACTGCTATTGGGAGTGCCTACAGCATGACCGCCTCCTGGCTTCAGTCTTGAAGTGCCAGTTTGTGCTGCGGCACTAGAGGCACAATTCTTGACAGTATTGCTTGAGACAGGCTCATCGTTACCATAGTAGTCATGAATTTCTCAGCCACCGCCAGGACAGATGCCTTGGCATGAACCTGAAATAGCCCAGCACCAGAAGCCTGAGAGAGTCCCAACACCATGCCTGAGCTCACACCAACCAGCTCAGACAGAGAAACATTTGGGCAGCAGGTTGAGCAGTACACCAACAGAATTCCAATCCTGCCTTGTCCATTCAGCATCAGAAACAAATGCTCAAATCTGGATAGGAGGTTGATAGCATTCCCCTGTCTAGGCATTCTATCACAGTAAACCACTGTGACTCTACTTCCCTAACCCTGGAACCAAGGCTGGTACGATAACCTGGAAATCTGGTGGGACAAAGCTGAGGGAGCCCAATTCCTTTAGCCTCATCCAACCAGGTCTCAATTATACAAACCAGACAAGCCCCTTCATTGATTATTGAGTTGGTCTTGATGTTGACTGATCGGGCATTTAGCAGCAGCTTTAGGCTAGAGGGTCTGCCACTAGAGCTACCAGAGTTGGAAGAAGGAGGAAGAAATGGGGAATAGTCCTCATTTGACTTATCAGCTTTCCCTGTAACAGCCTGTCAAACCCACATGGCCCATTACCCTATTTTTGGTGGCACCAGAAACCCTCACTTCTTCCTCTGTCCCAGCCAATCACCCAACTGATAGCTGACCCACCCAACAATAGCTCAAAAAAAAAAAAAGAATAATGGAGCACCATATAAAAAAATTGGAAGTAGTCCAAACCCAGTCCTGGCAAATCTCTTGAGCTGTAACACAGCCCGAACCTATGTAAGAATACAGGGGGGTTGGAAGGTAGGATAAAAATTTAGTGAGATTAAACTCATGTCTTCCTTTTCTGCAAGTTTCAGGGCTCAAAATTATCATAACAAAAAGCCCATACCAGATCTGGTAAAAAATCAAACCTAGTACTTTATGTGCACAGAGGCACACTTCTTTATTACTGGCACTAAACTGAAGACAGCAGGCTGCTTCCTTTTTAAGCTGTCCATCTGCACACCCAGCTCTCTGGCTTCCTTCTGCTTTAAAGGACCTGTAGTCCTTAAGGCAAAAATACGATAGTGCCATATATACGATCCAACACTGTAGCAGGCATTCAACACTTGCACACATTCTCACTGTGCCTGCCTCTGGCCAGATATTTGGCTTGTGACACATATGTTGCTTGGGCAGTTTGCCACTTGGCTTTTTGCCCAAGATAAACAAGTGAATGACAAATTATGAGCCTACATTAGATTGCTCTACAACCAATTGGTTGCTTAATTAGAATTATCACTTAACTTGGTTTATTATGTATAACGTGTTTTAAAAATGTTTTAGGAATGGCCTCGTAGAATGCAAACACTGTTAATTATTTAAGGTGCCCATACACTTCTTCTGTAGTAAAGTGTCCTGCTCAGAACAGGTCTGTTCTGCTGGTCATGATAATGCATTCTTGGCTTGTGTGCTCTTATTGTTGCTTAATGAACGCATGCTTATCGATAAAAGAAAAATAACTAATCTTGTTTGTCTTGATAAAATTATGATACAATTATGCTTATTTTATCCCTAATGTAGATTTCTAATTATATTTGCATATTGTGTTAGTCTATGTTCCCAAATTTCTACTTATAATTTCCCTGTATTTAATAACAGGTTTTTGTTCATGGGTGTGGTTGGGGCTTTTTTGTTTGTTATTTTTACAGAGCTTTGCCATCCAGGGGTTTCAGAGAGTAAAAATATCTTGTTGGATTTCCTTAATCCTATTTAAATAATTATATAGTTGAACAAGCAATGTGTTTTTTTTAAATTAAATTCAGGGTTACAAAAGGTAATTTACTTTTGTTTGGTGCTGATCTAATCAGCAGTTGAATCTCTGAGGGAAAACTGTTAATGTAGACGAGGCCATAGGGGAAGTATAGTCAATTAGGCTGTGTTTGAGACAAATATTGCTATTGTGGCCTTGTTCTGCAATTCCTTTTCTGTTAGTACATTTTTAGTCATTTGTGGAAGTCCAACTGTCTTTGAGTGAAAATTCAAGGAACCTTTTCCTCACTGCTATTTAGCAAAATGTACAATTTAATGTCCAAAATATTCAGCAAGACTTGATGGGACCTGATGGTTTGAATCGCTTTAGAAACTAGTTCCTTTTAATTGCATAGCTGTAAAGGGGTATATAGTTTGAAATTACATTCTTAAAGATGGAAATACTGATTTATTCGGTGGTAGATATTTGGAAGTGAAAATATAGATACAGTACAAGGTACTTATTAATCAGAGAGGTAAGAATACCTTATGATGTTTAATATAAGTTTATGAATATTTATATGCAAACTTAAAATGGAATTTAGTTCTGCTTCAACTGACTGTGCTGATATTGTGCTGTCCATCATCAGGTGATACTCAACTCTTCAAAGTTTCTACTTTATGAATCAGTAGAATGCACTGTTATGGTCAGATTTCAAAAATCCTGTTCCAGTTTTGGGCACAATATGGCCTAGGTCACCGTGGTCCAACACGCGGCCCGTGGGCCGCATGCGGCCCCCGGGGGCTTCTCCCTCCCCCCAGCAAAGGCACTCAGCTCCGACCTCTCTCGAGCCTGCTGGCCCGATCCGCTCTCTTCCTGAAACTCAGGAAGAGAGCTGGTCGGGCTGACTGCCTTGCGAGAGGTCGCCCCAGGCCCAGCATTCCTCGCGCTTCACTGATGCTCGTAAAAGCACTCGGCTTCTGTGCTCTTTTCCGATTGTCAGCGCGGGCGGGGCATGCTGGGCATGGAGAGGTCGTTGGCTTAAAGAGCAAGCCCCGTGCTCCAGCTGACTATCAGAAAGGCGCGCAGAAGCCAAGAGGCGGGCAAGCGGGGAGGAAGAGGCGGGTAAGCAGGCTGCCGCCGCTGCTACTACTTAGGCAGCAGCATGATGAGGGAGACATCCGGCCGGAGCTTGAGCTGGGTGGGGGGCTGGACCGAGTGGCTCATGCAAGGCCACAGCTAGAGGGACGGGAAGCTCGTTGCGAGGCCACAGCCGGAGATCGAGCTTGGGGGGTAAATCAGCAGGGAGCTCACAGCCGGGAGGAATCAAGGAGCAAGTGAAGCGTGGTGGGAGGTTCTGCTCCCCCCTCCCTCCTGAGAACAGGACTGGTTCAGATGTAAGGTTCCCCCGGGCTGTGTGATTTTTTTTTTTCGCACCCCTCTCTCCCTCTCTTTCCAACTCAACTCATAATGTCCTGGGAACCGCTGCTGCTACAGCATCCAGGGGCACAATCTGTGCGGCAGACTTTTCAATTTGGTGTGGCTCAAACAAGAGTTGAAGACGCAGTCTCCCCCCCCACACACACACACACATACACACAGACAGCAGCAGCAGCAGCCACTTCGCCCGCCCAGCGTCCAACTCACTCTCTCAAAAACACATCAATGTGGATGCAAGTCTGTGTAATTTCCCCCCACTCCTCTCCCTCCCTTTTCCAACTCAACTGAAGATCTCCTGAGTGATCGCTTCTCTGCTTCCGTCTGTCCGCTATCGCAATCTCCCCCCTCCCCTTCTGAAATGCGTGTGTGTGTGTGTGTTTTCACTTGCCTCAAATAGGCTGAGGCTGACCCTGGGAAAAGACTCACATTTTGGGGGAAGCATCTTAATTTCAAAACGGAATTGGAAGCACAGTATTGAGGTGAGGTGGTAGAGGAGACCCTTTCCATAATATCCCAGTCTTTAATGTTCAGAAGAGGAAGCTGTTTTGGGGAGAAGGATGGTGTGTGTGTGTGTGTGTGTGTGTGTGTGTGTGTGTGTGTGAATCCACATTCTTGAATTGTAAGGGTATTTTTGTAAGTGCCTCTATGTAAGTGTAAATAAGATTGTAAGTTTTTTTCTTTCTCTCTCATCTGTGCAGTGTATTTTTTGTAGTTGCCCTTCTACGTCTCTGAAACTCTGATTTCCGCATGGGGCTATGCTGCTTCTGCCTGTTGCCTTGCTTGGATTGGGGAGGGGAGGTTATCTGCGCTGCCTTGCTTTGTCAGTTGATCTGTGTGTTGTGTGTTGTTGTGTTGCTTCAAAGACACAGTGATCTGTGTTTGTCCAGCTTGTCCTGCTTGCAGGGAGTGGGAGGAAGTTGTAGAGTGGGAGGATGTGGGCTGCCTGATCTGCAGGTTCTGTGTTATGTCCTCATCTTCATGGTCTTGGCAGGATGTTAAAAAAATTTTTTTACGTTTGCATAATTTAATTAGATAATTAATTAGGTTAATTTGCAGGGGGTACAGTTAGTCAAGAAGGTTGAGAACCTTTGCTCTAATCTTTTTTTAAAAAATTACAGTGTGGGTCTTACAGCTCTGCTTATGCAGTGGTCATTATTAATTAATTCATTATTCATTGTGCGGCCCCCGGGTTCTATGTCGAAGTCCGCATGCGGCCCTCGAGGACCACCCTGGCCTAGGTGCTTCTGTACCAGGGTTTCTGACATTCCTGTCTCATTGGTATTGACTAGTACAGGGCTTCTCAAAGTGTGTGTCGCATCCCACTTGGTGGGTTGCAACCTGAGGCGGAGGTGGGTCACCAGTTGGGCCCACCCGCCCGCCATTGCCTCCGTTTGGCTCCAAATTGAAGCCAAACAGAAACAACCAGAGACCACTTCTGGGGCCCAACCCACATTAGCCAGCCGCTCTGGCCCAGGGACAGCCTCTGGAGGCTGTCCCCTGGCTGGACTGATGCAGGAGCGGCTGGCTAGGGTGGGTCACGGCATGGGAGCAGTTCGCCAAGGTAATTTGCGGTGGTGGGGGCTTTGGGAACCACTGATCCTAGTACTTCAGTTTTCAATCTGTAAATCCTGGGGCTTGGACCCACAAATTTGACTGGCCTTGGTAACCAGCTAAATGTGCTTGTCATGGACTCATACACTCACCTGTCTCAGGAAAGGGGAGAGGTCTTGTGTTTGACACTATGCTGAGCTTCAGAGGCACTGCTTATGAGTGCCTCCAAAGCCCCCATCTGTCACATATTCCTGGGACAGGCTATACAGATACCAGGAGGCCCCCACTGTAGGTAGCAGAAGCAGACAGATTAATGACAGATTGCTTAATGACAGATTGCTTAACGACGATCCAGATAAATGACGGAGGTCCCCAGTAAAAAAGAGCAAAGGATTTAAAAAGAAGCATCTTTTTAAATCCTCAGCTCTTCAGCTGTTTGGCTTTAGATAAGGGCTTTGAAGTTCAGCTCTGTGCTTAAAGCCCCAGTGCTGAACTTCAAAGCCCTTCTCTAAAGCCAAACAGCTAATGGGCAAGATAAGAACTTGGATGTATAACGCTGGGGCTTTAAGCACAGTGCTAAACTTCAAAGCACAGCAAGACCTGCTTAATGACGGCTTTACTTTACGACGGGGATTTCAGAACGTATCCCCGTCGTTAAGTGGGGGACACCTGTATATTGATTGTCCTGGAGCTGTGGGAGGAAGCAGGATGAACTACTGCTGTTGAGTAGCATTAGAGTAAAATGGATTTTATTTCTGAAGGCGTTTATTTTACCTGCTGAACTTTTTGGCATATTGTGGCTGTTGATTCATGTTCAGAAATTGTCTTAAATGTATTATTTGTGGCTCTGGATATTGCTGATGGGTTCTGATTGTTGATCAGTCTTAAATTATATTGCTTTAATTATGCTGCATTTTATCTGTACATTACTTCAAGTACTTTAGAGAATGTGACACATGTTTAATAAATTAATTTGTTGGTCTGCCCTAAGGAACCTTATAAAACCAATATACATGTATGTTGAATCATTTGTTCGAATACATTATTTTAAAAGCTGGAGTTAGTAACATTGAGGTAAAATTGAACATTTTGCTATTTTGATTGACTCCTAGATGGTAGTGAAAACCTTTATGGATATGGATCAGGACTCGGAAGATGAGAAACAACAATATCTCCCATTAGCATTGCACCTTGCATCAGAATTTTTCCTCAGGAATCCCAATAAAGATGTCCGTCTCCTTGTAGCATGTTGCTTGGCTGATATCTTTCGAATTTATGCCCCAGAAGCACCATACACTTCCCATGACAAACTCAAGGTAAAACATTTGTGAATAATTTCTACCTATTTCAGTTGTATATATTCAAGAGAAATAGGTAAATTCTTTCAAAACCTTCATTTGAGAGATTGTAAAAATCTTTGTAATAGTGTAATACTGTATTTACAGTTTAATGAACTTGGACTATAATGTTAGCCATGTTGGCATGTCAAAGTATGTTTTTAAAAATCTCTTTTCCTTTTTTGTTCTCATCTACAGGATATATTCTTGTTTATTACAAGACAGTTAAAAGGATTGGAGGATACCAAAAGCCCCCAATTTAACAGATACTTCTATTTACTAGAGGTAAGCTTTTTTGTTTTTACAGATCTTTATACTTTGCGGTCAATAAAGCTTAATTTACATTAATGAAAGTTGCAACTTCATTGCAACAAACTGTCAGCGCAATCCTATCCAATTTACACCACCGGTGTAACCAGCAGTGCAGTGAGAACGGGAGGCCCCAGAATGGAAAGTGGATTCAAATCCCCTCCTAAGGGGGATTCAAAGGGAATTTGAATCCCCTTTCTATTCTGGGGCCTCCCATTCTCGCTGCACCTCTGGTTACACCGGTGGTGTAAGTTGGATAGGATTGTGCTGTGTGTGTGTTACTCAGTTTCTGTAAGACAGAAAATAACTCTGGCTCTGATCTTAGATTTATTTTAATAGTATTTTCATCAGGAGCAGACAGAAAATATGTCAACACATGAAACTGTTTGGATATTGTTAGAACAAAAAACTACACATTATGTATCTTTATGTAACCAATTCCATTCTGCCTGAATCTAGAAGTTAGCACGCCGGTATCGCTCTATTTAGTTGAACACATTGGCAGGCTACGTCGAGGTTTATGCTGACTATTACTGGTTATAATGCCAGTATGCATTACTGAGCCAGGATGGTATAGTGGTTTGGGAGTCGGAGTTAGACCTGGAAGATCCAGGTTCAAATCCCCGCTCAGCCACAAAGCTTCCTGGGTGACCTTGGGCCAGTCACTATCTCTCAGCCTCACCTACCTCACAGGGTTGTTGTGAGGACAAAAAGGACGGGAGGAAATATGTACACCACTCTGAGTTCCTTGGAGGAAGGGTAGTATAAAAATGTGAAAAATAAAAAAATAATAATGCAGTGTTAAAATTTTAATACTTTTGTGTTTTTGTTGTAGAATTTAGCGTGGGTTAAATCTTACAACATCTGCTTTGAGTTGGAAGATTGCAATGAAATTTTTATTCAGCTTTTTAGGACTCTCTTTTCAGTTATCAAGTAAGTTGGGTTACTTTGAACTTCTGTGCAGTCTCAATAACGTGTCACTTTTTTCTTTTAATTGGATATAGCAAAAAAAAAACCAACAACACCCTGAATTGATGATTATAAGATGCTAGATGTGTTCCTTATGGTTGTCTAAAACTTTAGTGAGCCAGGAGATAAACACAACTTATAAGTTATATAATTTATTTATTTTTACATTTTAAAAGTAATATTTTTAACACTTAAAACGTGTCTGTAAGGATCTGTGAAGGAATCTCTTAGCTGTAAACTGTACCTTGCCAGCAGTAAGCCATGCTTGAGATGTAAAAGTCAATCTGTAGGGTTCAGCTGCATTCTACCAAGACCAAGAAAAGATTACGCAATCCAGCACACATTTTGATGCCTTAACATTTAGACCTATTCTTGGGTATATTTGGGACGCTGATTCCAAAAATGACATCAGTTTTGCCCTATCAGCTCTAGTTTTGGCGATACGGCACAGCCGCCTTATATGCTGATTCAAGCAGCTTCCTTGTGAGAAATCCATAGCATTGGCTTAAATCAGCATATAAGGCGGCTATGCCGTATCTCCAAAACTAGAGCTGATAGGGCAAAACTGATGCCGTTTTTGGAATTGGCGCCCCAAATATACCCCAAAATAGGTCTAACTTCTGAAGCTGTATGCAGGTCTGTATAGAGCTGTATAGACAAGGACTATGCAGATTGGAGGGGCTTGATTCCCTGTAGTGCTTGTTGAATTCTGAAGAGGGGTAAAATACTGTTTCTCAAAAACCTGAGAGGAACAGGCAATTGCAGCTCTCTTCCCTACTTTTGTCTCCAAGTACAACCCTTTACGTTCTCCTATAAAAGTGTGTGACTATCATTTTATTCGGGGGGGGAGGGCTTTACTTGTAGGGACAGTTGTGTTTGAAAACTTGCCCTTCATCCCAGATCAGTGGCGTTGCTCTAGGTGGGGCGGCATGTTAAGTGCCGCCCCACTCTGAACCTCCGTTTCAGCTCCGCGCGAGGCGGCCCCATCCCCTTGCCTTCGGAGCCATTCGAGGCAGCAAAAGCAACGCGCAGGAGATTCCCTGCACGCTACTTTCGCTGCCTCGAATGGCTCCGAAGGCGAGGGGGCGGGGCCGCCTCACGCGGAGCTGAAATGGAGGTTCAGAGTGGGGTGGCACTTAGCGTTCCGCACCACCTAAAGCGATGCCACTGTCCCAGATACTGAACAGTTCAGGTTTTAGGGACTTCAAAAGGGGTGTCCATGTGCATAGTGTGGTTATATGCACAAAGAAATGCTGCAAATCAGTAAAAGATTCTCAATTACTTGGCCATATTAGTACTGTTAAACTAATCTATTCTAATTTTATGTTTAGTAATAGCCACAACCAGAAAGTACAAATGCACATGCTAGATTTGATGAGTTCTATCATCATGGAAGGCGATGGAGTGACTCAAGAACTATTGGACTCAATTCTTATCAACCTTATCCCCGCACACAAGGTTTGCAAAGTTTTAAAAAAGTGACCCCCCCCCCAGCGTACCTTGGTTTAAACTCCTTTAACCTTTTATCCAGAGCAGTACAAAACTGTTCTAGCCTGTTGTCTGTCTGCCTACTGCCCTCTATTGAAGTACCTAATTGTTGCTATCTTGCTTCTGAATGCAGAATCCATCTCGAGCATGGAAAGTTCTATATATGAATAGAACAATATTGTAAAGACCCTTATTAGATCTAAAGTTAGCCTGTCTATGTAAACCGCCTTGAATAAATCTGATGATGAGAAAGGCGGTATATAAATATAGAAAATTATAATAATAATCTTCGAGTTAAAAATTAACATCTTGCCGGGAAAACTCCATCAGTTTAGTATAATTTATTCAAAAAATATTACAGATGTTAAAACTTTATGTTTCGTCACACACACAACATCCCGGGAAGATGTTGATTTTTAACTCTGAGATTTGGACACGTCGTGACAATCTGAGAACATATTTAATAATAATAATGTGTGCTTCAGTTGATTCATAGGAGAGATGTAAGGCGTTGCAACCGCCATGCACTGGCTCAGAGGAACCCAAGGTGCCTCTATCCTTTACTTTCTTTCCTGTAGTCTGGATCACTGTGCAGCATCTCTTCTGGGAGCCAACAGATACATTCAGGCTGAAGTCTAGAGTACACACCATCTGTTCATGAGGAACAGCGAGGCCACTGCTACTTTTTTGGGTGCCTATGGGAATCATATAGAGAAACTTGATGGAGTGGAGGTCAGTAGATGAGCTAGCGCTGTAGATGAGCTAGCACAAAGTGGTGGGGTGGGGCGGAGAGCGGCCACATCACACCTACCCTTGCTCCCCCCCCCCCCCATGCTCAGCCTCTTCCTCCTGCGTCCACAGCTTGGAGAAACTTGCTGCTGTGCGATTTTTGCAATCTTGCTGCCGTGCCGTTCTGGCTTCCCTTTTCCAAAGGAGAAGCCGGAATGGGGCCACAGCAAGATCGCAAAGTCTTGCCGCCACCCCCTTCAGCTTCCAGCTGCAACCCGGCAGTTATTGGCAGTGACATCATGTTACCGCCAATTACTTCCGTGTCTGCGCTCATGGGGGTGACACCAGGAGTCGCCACCCTGGGCACCAAATGGGCTGGCTACATTACTGGTGGAGGTAGTAACCAGGAACTTGCCATGTGTTAGTTTTATTTGTGTAATTGACAGCTTGCAAGTTGATAGGGGCAGGGGGCGGCGTCATAGTACCTTATTTTTCAGCTGCACCAAGCTTCTCCTCTCCACTTCTCCTCTATCAGGTTTCCTGCTTCTACATACTTGAAAAAGCTTTTATTTCCCTTAGTGTTGCTGGCTATGCACTCCTCAAAATCTTTCTTTGCCTCCTGTATTGTCTTTTTATATTTCTTTTGCCAGATTTGCCAAATTGAGAGAGGGGTACAAATAGCTTGTGCTATCTAGTGCTCATGGAAGAGGAGGGTGCATGATTTTTACCAAACTACTCTTCCATCTCCTGCCCCCTCTCCTGATCTCTGTTCCCGAGGTCCACTTTCTAGGTGTGCAGGGGCAGGAGAGGGAAGGATTAATCAATGAAAATTATGCCCCACCCCATCCTAGCATAAGGTGAGATTTATGTACAACTCAAAAGGATACAGGGACATCCTGATTAATGCAGGATGAACCAGTACTCTGCTGAATCATACGTATCTTTCTTTCTAGGGGTGGTGGTGCTGTGTGTGCGCGTGCACACAAGTGTGATATGTATTCCCCACATACTAGGGGGGAAATGTTTTGTAGCAGACGTGTGTTGCTTTATGAGGTGCATAAAATTATTTCTCCCTCATATCAGTAATTTTCCATGCCTTTTCTTCAGCATCAAAGCAAACAGTTACTTTCACAAGATTATCCTAGTTATATATGTGTTGATGCTTAGTGCCTTTTGTATATGAAATGTATATGCAAGTTAGCATTTTTGGTAATAGGAAGTACATCCTGAATTTGAAATTCTTTGTATAGGACAAGGGCTCCAAAGTTTTTCGGCCGCAGACCAGATGGGCATGATTGACAGACCCGTCTGGCCCGCAGCCCCACCCCTTCCGGTGGCTCTGCCCCTTCTGGCCGCGTCAGTGGGGAGCTGTTCGCTGGCCGCAGCAGCCGGTGGAGAGCTGCTCGTTGGCTGATGCAGCTTCCTGCAACTGCTCTCCGGCCGCCGCTGCCTTCCGCAACCTTCACGTTATGTGCAGGGAGCCCGGGGGGGCGGGGGGCCGTCGTGGTCTGCACAGGCTGGACAAACTCGGCCTTCAGGCTGTAGTTTGGAGACCCCTGGTACAGGAGATACTTCTTAGAACTTGGGTGTTGCCTTCTACACAGAACGATCCATCTCTGTAGATATAAAAGATACTACTTTATGTTGATCATTAATAACAGGCTGAATGTTTTTCCTCTTAAACGTTTCTTCTCTCTGTTTCAGAACCTTAATAAACAGGCATTTGATCTTGCAAAGATCCTATTGAAAAGGACAGTCCAGACCATTGAGCCATGCATTGCCAATGTATGTTATATATACTCTTAACAGTTAACTTCATAAATCTTTGATTTAGTTCTTTTTTTATTTGTTTGGATTATCAAAACGAGGTAAAGATTGATGTTGCCCCTCTGTGATTCTCCAGCTGGATGTAGTGCTATAGCAGCTTTAGAGCTATAGATGTAGTATATACTATATAGATGTACCCCAACTCCCAACACAAAGCAGAGAAAGAGGGGGAATGTGGCTGCTGCCACCTTCAGCGTGCATGCTGTTTTTCCTCCTCTTTCACAGACAGGGCAAATGCAGCATCCATAGCATTAGAGATACAAAGCTGGGCACTGGGGCAGCTTCCAGACTTGCTGCACACAGTTTACCTGCTGAGGAAACAAAGGAGCATTATACACACACGTGCGCGCACGCACGCACAGAGAGAGAGAGAGAGAGAGAGAGAGAGAGAGAGAGAGAGAGAGGTAGGCTGCCAGGCAAGCATATTAGAAGACAATTAGAACAAATATATTGAACATGAAGCACAGCATTGTTTATATGGACATAAATTACACTGCATTTTGGCAGATAGGTGAATTCTGGAAAAGTCTGGGCTTTCAATTAAAAGCTCACTTTAAAGCTTGGAATCTACAAACCCAGTTATGCTCCAAATCTGGACTAAGTAAACTGAAGTGTAAACATATTTTTGATATGAAGATTGCACTGAAAAGTCTTCTGAATTATCAAGAATCATGATAGGTGAAGTTATTGAGAAATGCTCTCGTTGTATAGTCTTACTGTTTAGCATTTTGAAATGTTTCTCTTGTGTAAAGGGCAGTCACCAGTGGTAACTGTCTTTTCTGGCAAGCCACCAGTGTTGGCCCCAAACCCATTTGCAAAGCTGCTTGCTATGGCCTCAGATCAGGAAGAAGGGTCACCATCACCTGATCGTCCATCCTTTATTCTTGCAAGTCATGAGGTTTTTTTCCTTGTCTGTTCCCTCTGCTCCTTCCCAATCATGCTATTTGCTCTCTCTCTCTCTCAACCATGGAACTCCTGAGATGGCCCCAAGCCCCACAGAAACATGTTCCACTAATCCCAACAGTAACAATGAATGTTCTGAGCTGTTTGCCCTGGTATCCATGCAGCCACACTCCTGTGCAATGGCTTGGCCTGTTTCTTCTCCACACTTCTGGGCCAAGCAGTTTTATTTGCTTTGCTGCCTCCTTGAATAGGTCTCATCAGTCTGTACGTAGTCTGTCTAAACACAAGGTGAGATATAGACAGAAGCTCTTCTCTGATCTTGTGTTGGGCTTTGGAGGCACTTGGAAATGGTGAAACTTCTAACTGCTTCAGATTCCTCTTGAAGTACAGTGCATTGTTAGACACAAGATTCCACTGTTCTCCCAAGATGGGAGAGAAGCAAGATCAGTAGCAAGCATGCCTTTTGGCTGGCTCCTAATGGCTCCTAATTTGTTGACCACTGTTTATTACGTACGTACGTTTGTGTGTGTATTCAAACCCACGCTTAATTATATAATCTCTCCCTCTAGTTTTTTAACCAGGTTCTCGTATTAGGAAAGTCTTCTGTAAGTGACTTGTCGGAGCATGTATTTGATCTAATACAGGAGCTTTTTGCTATTGATCCTAATTTATTGCTATCTGTCATGCCACAGCTTGAGTTCAAACTGAAGGTAAGATAAATTGCACCCTTGTATTAAATTCTAAGTATGTAGAGATCCCTAACATGAGTCCCTGGTGTTAAGAACAAATTCATTTCTCTAATTGGCAATAGTCTGATCAGGTTCCAAAAAACCTTTTTAACTAATTCCACAAGCTCAGTGGGGCTTGGGATTTGTGTTTCTTAAACAGTAGCCTCCCATAGCAAATAATTTTTGATACTTGAGGGGATTTTGAGGAGATAGAGGGTCAGAATCGGTTTAACAACATGGACGTGGGACGGGTCCAGCCTTCCAAGACAAAAGTAGCATTCTACTGCAGCGGATCTCAAACTTGTGGTTTGACCCACTAGGAGAACCGGAAGTGGCTGCCAGCCCCTTAAGGGGTGTGACGATGACTACGCTTCTGGGATCGCACAACCCCTGGGGGGAAAAGGGTTATTTTTAACTTACTGATGTTTGCACCGGCCTTCCGGAGGGTGCGGGAAGGCCTGCTGCCCCCTCCGTGGGCCTCCCACACACTTCAGGTTGGCTCTCCAAGGCGATTGTGACTCGCTTCCGGTTTTCATCTGAAACTGGGAGTGGGTCGCAATCACCATGGAGAGCCAATCTGAAGTACGGGGGGGGGGCCTGCAGAGGGAGCCACAGACCTCCCTGCACCCTCCAGAGGGCTGGCGTTGCCCTCAGTAAGTTAAAAATAACCCTTTTCCTCCAGTGGTGGCGCAATCCCGGGAGTGCCGCCATCGCCCCGCCCCCACATGGACTCATGGTGAGAACTTTGCAAACCGCTGTTCTATTGGGTTGTGCAGAAGCCTTTGGCCATCCCTGAAGTATATCTCTGAGTCTTAGCCTTATCAGTCTAGTAGAATGATAGAAATGTGTATTCCAAACGTAACAAGATCAATTGAAGGTGACTTGACGTTATTGTTTTCCATGTGTTGTGGTAATATGACTGACTTATTAGAATATATCAAAATACTGTGTTTACTGTGAATTGGTGTTTGAGCCTAACCACTCCTACATAGCACTGAAGTTGCTCTCATACACAATGTAGAAAATCCCACGAGTTTTAGAAACAATATGGTATGGTAACAGCATATCCGGACTATGTTCTTGGATCATAACTAGTATGATCCTATAACTGGCAGTAGGCATTGTGAATAAGCGTATTTTCCAACAAAGGGTGATGGGGTTTAGAGAAGGAGAAGAAAGGTTAATTACCAAGTAGGAAAGGAATGCAAGGGGGGGCGGGAGAAATGTTACATGGACTGTAAAGGTCAACATAGAGTAAAGCTTCAGTGAAATTAGTCATAGGACCTTGTGGAATTAGGAGCTACCTTTAGAGAAACTCAAAAATAATTTGAGAAGTGTGTAGAACACAGCTTCTGAAATCAATGTCTCCTTGGTGAATGATCCCGGTCTTGACTGTAACAATTAGAACTACTTTCATATGGATCATTTCCATCATACTGAGAGTCTGTGCTTCATCTGAAATAACTAGGAATAAGGCACACGGAATGGAGACTCACCAGCATGATAGTTGTGATCTATGCATAAGTCCATGAACCTTATCCATGAACTGAGGCAGCTCTTTACATGTGCTCTGGCTCAAAGGAGAACTACTGGGAGATGGTTTTATGGGTACAATTCTGCTTCAGTATTGCTTTTTTGCTTTGGCTGTTCTTCAAGAATTGTCTAGAGTTTTTATAGCAAGAATTTGATATCTGTACAGCTCACCACTTAATTTTGACAAGCTGTTATTCAAAAACTGCTTTTTCTTTTTCAATCTGTAGAGCAATGATGGAGAGGAACGTTTAGCTGTTGTTCGTCTTTTAGCTAAGCTGTTTGGCTCTAAAGATTCTGACCTTGCAACACAGAACCGTCCTCTTTGGCAGTGTTTTCTTGGCCGGTGAGAGAACTACAGATGTATTTTCAATTGTATTTGTCTCCGAAGCAATTATTTCCCTAGCATTTCTCTTTCTCTCCTTTTTTAAAAACAAAATACACACATACAGATTTGTTGTCGTTCCCCCCGCAGTGAAGCCCCGCAGTGAAGCTCTAGGACAAGCAATATACAGGTGTCCCTCCCCAACTTAACTACTGGGATACGTTCTTAAAGCCCAAGTGTTAAACATCCAAGCTCTTATCTTGTCCATTAGCTGTTTGGCTTTAGCATAACAGCTGAAGAGCTAGTGATTTAAAAAGATGCATCTTTTTTAATCCTTTGCTCTTTTTTACTGGGGATCTCTGTCATATATCCAGATCCTCGTTAAGCGATCTGTCATTAAGTGGGGGACACCTGTACAATTCATAGTATTTGGTTTTCTTATTTGATGGCTTATATCATATTGTTAGACCAACTTCTGTTTTCAGATAGGGATTCCTAAAATTCCTGTAATATCTTTTGAAAGAAAAGTGTTGGAGAGCAAGGGTGCTATCTAGTAGAATTTCAGATGATGGCTAAAAATACTGTATTCTGATGTTTTCATAGGATATAGCAGGGGTGGCCAATCTTCCACCATTAGGGCCTCTGTGTTCTTAAGCGTTGTGTAGAAGACAGAATCTTGGCAGCTGCAAATGCTGATGGTGCTGCTAAAGCAGCTGCATTTGCTGAAATGCCCTCACCTATACAACCATTAAAGGGCCAGGAGCATTCATGTTGAAAACATGGCCACCCCTAGGATATAGTATTACTGCTTCCTTATAGTAAATAACACATACAGTAGCATTTGTATTCTATTGAGTGGTTGTATAGATCAGTTATTTTCTGTTGAAATCCCATTAGATCCAGGAATCCAATTAGATTTCAGGAATTATGCATTTAGCTGTTTCAGTTTGATTTTGTCATATTGTATTTAAAGTATTGCTATACTACATGTCCTATAACAGTTCGTTTTCCTTACCATATGGCATATCCACTATGTGTATTGCACTCTCAGTGATGGAGTTCATGAAAATGTAATCAATTTGTCTGTGTAATACTGAATGTGAACATACTTGTGAATTTTTCTCTCTCTCCAGATTTAATGATATCCATGTCCCTGTGCGATTAGAAAGTGTGAAATTTGCAAGTCATTGTTTAATGAACCATCCAGATTTAGCAAAAGACCTTACTGGTAAGTTCTCCAACTCAAAGGTTAGAATAATTAGAAGAGTATGGGGATAATTGTTCCAAGTATGAAGCACGGTGACATAATAAATAGCAATATGGTTAGAAGATATATGTGTGATTTGATTATTCTGTTTTCAGTTAGATAATTAAAAGAACCAATGAAGATTTCATATGGAGAATGGGAACAGATGTGTAGATGCCGATGTTTTGTATTCCTCCAATGCTTTAAACAAGAAGTTAAGCCTGTCTTAAAACTAGGATTATTTCTTTGTTCACAGAAAACTTGTCACAAGGGGGGAGGCAGAATGGTGGTAATGCAGATTGGGACTATAGAGACTTAATACTTTTTCTTTGTGCTGTTTTGTTTTTTCCCCCCAAAGTGCCTAATTGAAGCAAATACAGTGGACCCTTTCCATCCGGGATCTGCGGATTTGTCTCACTGCAGGCCCGGATCTGGGGTGTGTGTGTGTGTGTGTGTGTTTCGCTAAAAATAGCTTAAAGGAAAAAAGGTTTAAAGGTTTTTTTAGGTTTTTTTTACTTTTTTTAGCAGCAAACCGCGCTGTTTCCAAGCCGTTCAGCTTCCGTTCAGCTTGCTGCTAAAAGGTTAAAAAAACCCAGCATTTTTTAACCTTCTTTTTAGCAGCCCCAGGTATCCACGGATCCTCGCTTTCCGTGGGGGCGTGGGTGGGTCCGGAACAGATCCCTCCCCATATAGCGAGGGCCAAATGTAACTGCTTTACTGGGAGGAGACATTTAGCTGAAAAACAGCATGTGGAACATGTTAACTTCCATGCACTATGATCTTGATCTGCATCACATTTTCTCCCCTGCCCCGTCTTTTTGTGAAAAGAGACATTTACGGCACAATCCAGCAGAAGTATCCACCTGCGGAGCGCGTACTCCGCAGGCAGAGGGTGCCGTAAAGCGAGTTTTTGGCACCCAGCGGGTAAGGGCTGCCGGCGCGCAGGCCAGCAGCCCTCACTTTGCCGCGGAACCGACCCAGCAGCAGCCAAAGGGATGGTAAGGCTCCCGCCAGTGGGTGCAAGGGTGGGCTGGGTTGACCGAGCCAGCCTGGGAGGGGGCAGGGATATCGGGCATGACATTTATCTACCCATTTCTAAGTTTGCTGAAATTGTAAGTTTACTTTAACTGGCATTGCATTAATTAAACAGGACCTCAGGTGCTTTCTCAGTTGACTATCACGTTAACTGCTCTTTTCCAAATGTGCATTTGGAAATAAATTTCACTGATTCAGCAGAAGCTACTTCAGAATGTGTGTCTTATGGGTGTGTGCTATCTTTTTATATTCCTAAAATTATTGTTGTAGTTGTAACCCAAGCATACGAATGGACTGTATTTTCCAGTAAAATTGATACCATTTTTTCCTTGAAACAGAGTACTTAAAAGTTAGATCACATGATCCAGAAGAAGCCATTCGCCATGATGTCATTGTTACAATAATAACTGCTGGCAAGAGGGACCTTTCGTTAGTCAATGACCAGCTACTTGGTTTTGTAAGAGAACGAACGCTGGATAAGAGGGTAAGACAGATGGACTATAACAAGCAAGAATATGTTTTTAACTAAGGGTTCCAAATTTGTGAACATGCATGCTGCATAATTTCTATGTAGCATAAAAGAAATATGCACTATATACTGTACCTATTGTATCAGAACAAAACATGAAAGCCAGTTATTGAAATGGTCGTTCTGGTTTCAACATCTGGTTTCAACATGGTTTTGGGTACCTTTTTAAATTTATGGTATAAAAGAGAGTGTGGTGCATAGTCCTTATAGAGAAGCCAACTCCTGAAATCTCTTTATCTGAAGACCTCCTTAAGCCAGATAATTTTACAAGGTTTGAATCGCTTTCATCTCTTTTATGTAATAATGTGTCAATTTCATGTCCAGTTCACTATTTGTCTTTGAGGAAAAATGTACTAAACCAGGGGTTCTCAACCAATGGTACTAGTACCACCACTGTTACTTCAGCCGACTGCTGGTGGTATTCAGACTGCTGAACCACCAAAAACCTGCTCCAAAGTGGCACCTTTGGTGGTGCATTTTTGCTCCCAAGAGGCTCCTGCCTTTGGCCGAGGCTCTCAGGAATGCTGAGAAGGGCCCTCCCACATGCCCAGAGCCTCCTACCTGCGTTTCTGGCCTCCGAAAACCTGAAAACCCGGAAGTAACTGGCGATGATGTCATCGCCAGTCACTTCCAGTGGTACGTAGCAGGAGAGTGGCGTCAGAGGTGGTACTTGGCTGGGAAGGGGTTGAGAACCCCTGTACTAAACCAACCTTGCAAGATATCTTTACCTTTTTCCTGCTTTTGTAATACTTAAGCTATTGCCAGCTATTTTATGTACTTTTTTTAGTTTTGTTGTTGAGTGCATTTTGTATTTTCAAAAATCAGTTAAAATATTATCTCTAAAAAGTTTTCTGAATATCTCATTTCAGTACAATAAATCTTGGTATGCTATTGTTCCGTCATGTCAACTTTCTTCAGACATCAAGAGGGCTACTGTTCTGGACAGATGTTCTGTCAGCCTTCTGTTCTGGGGAAAAACAGCAGTGTTGGCACTTCTGTAGTAATTTAAACTTTAAAAACTTTTGGGATATTTTAGTCATTAACATGCTAAAGTAAAAGTATTTAAAATGCAGTGATTTCTGAGTAAAATGATAGTTAAATGTGTTGTTTGCATTCTTGTTGTTTTTTTTTAAGTGGCGGGTAAGAAAAGAAGCA
Source organism: Plestiodon gilberti rubricaudatus (assembly GCA_026170595.1). Taxonomy (NCBI): domain Eukaryota; kingdom Metazoa; phylum Chordata; class Lepidosauria; order Squamata; family Scincidae; genus Plestiodon; species Plestiodon gilberti. The sequence continues at coordinate 73,328,966 of JANXHW010000005.1, read as the reverse complement.
ATGATGGGTCTTGCCCAGCTATACAAAAAATACTGCCTTCATGCTGAAGCTGGGAAGGATGCAGCAGAGAAAGTGAGCTGGATAAAGGATAAACTTTTGCACATATATTATCAGAATAGCATCGATGACAAGTGAGTCAAGTTATCCACCTTCCAAAAATATAACTGGGGAGTATAAAAATAAGCTGTTTAAATTCCCCATGGCTCTACTGGTTTGGCCATTGGAAGTACCCTCGAGGGTGCTCTTCTAGTTTGCCAAACTGACTGAATTGGGTTGCTACCACTAAGTATAGTGTTCTCAAACCAGAGATTGAAAACCACATCTTTGGTTAGTAGAAACCATGTTGCCTGGTTAAGATGTCGTGGCAAACTATCTCAAATTATGAAAAGGAGGTCTAATGTGAGCCGTTGTGTAGAGGGTGTCCTGTAGTACACTAGTATGCTCCAGAAATACAGCATGCTGCCCATCTCCTGCTGCAAATCTGTGCACTTTACGTAAAGAAAGCACAGAAATCATGCCAGGGTGCAATTTAGCCTAGGTCTCTAGACTCTATGCTCATGGAGAGTCATTTTAGTTTGGCAAGTAGTTTGGATAAAATCGCAATGCTGCCATGGGTCTTAGAAATAGCATTGGATAATACGTTATTTTCCACTGGGAGGAAATAGAAATATGAGCATAATATGAATTGAAAGAAAATTAGGATAGAATCACTTTAAATAACGTCAACTTCCTAGTTCATAATAATGTGATTATTCATAATGCGAGTATGATTATTCATAATGTGATTTCATAAACAATGTCCTTTTTGTGGTTGAAAAAATAAACTAATTTAGAACAATATGATTTAGACATCATATTAATCCGTGTTCGGGATTTAAGAACCAGTACAAACACCCATGCATTTTCCACATGCTCATTGGAACTCTCCAGGTTTTCTGTATGTTTGGGGGGCTAGCAGATATGTAGAAATAAGATGATCATGGGATGATACACCAAGGCTTGTGTTACAGTTTGAATAATATGAATAATTAGGATATGTATAATTCTTCGCTTCTGTTTTCTGTTGCAGGTTATTGGTGGAGAAAATCTTCGCTCAGTATCTTGTTCCTCATAATTTGGAAACGGAAGAGAGGATGAAGTGCTTATATTATTTGTATGCTAGCTTAGATCCAAATGCTGTTAAGTGAGTATACTTTTGCAGAGAGAACTGCTCAGAAGTATAAGTGAACTTCAGAAATACAGGGTTATTCAAAAAGGATGGTGCAAAAGTAAAGCTGATTTATTCTTACATGGACATGCCACAACCATCATGACATGAAAAGACAGAAAAACTGTCTAAGTTTCACATACACATTACAAATGTTCCATGTGGGCACTTGTTTAGCGATAAGGGGGGGGGGAACAGCCACTGTCTCCTTGCGAGGAGACTACAGCTGTCACTCAGGGCATTTGCCCCCCCTTGCCCCGTTGTCGCTACACAAGTGCCCACATGGAACATTTGTAACGTGCATGTGAAACTTGGACAGTTTTTTTTTTTTTTCATGTCATGACGGTTGTGGCATGTCAGTTCATTTAAGACTAAATCAGCTTTATTTTTGCACCATCCTTTTTGAATAACCCTGTAATCAGGCTAATATTCAAAGAACAGTGAGGGGAAGGAGGAAAAACTTGGTGCCATTCTACAATCACTAGGTTTCTTGCAGTGCAGACCCACAGTTTATTAGGATTTGCATTGCAGTACAAGAAACATGGGCTTGCATCCAAACCTCGTGAGAGCATAAGGAAGCTCTTTCAAATTTATTTTCCCACCCCTTGCTCTCCCTAAAATGCTCCTTTTCAGGCTTGTGGTGAGGGTCTTCATGAAGGGAATGAGTGGGGGGGGTCTGGATGGGGAGGAGGAAATAGCTTAAAAATTGGGCATAATAGACTCCCACACTCCTTCAGGAGGGTTCCCTGACCACCAGGAGACCCTTTTTAGGAGGTACAAATAACTGCTGTGGGAAGGAGACTGCAAGTTGAATATCTATGCGTGAGCTTCCTTCCACTCATGTAACATTTAGATGCAAAGCAGGATTATACAGGCTACAGCATATGCAATCTAATATGCTATGAACATATTTTGAAACGCTTGTTTAAAAAAAAAGAGTGCCTCTAGATTTGGGGTCACGTTTTCTCATGCAAAACTCTTCCAATAAGTTGAAAATGGGTCTTCCATGAGTTCAGTGGGCTTCCATGAGTTCAGAGGGCTTCTGCTAGGAAAAACACCTTTGAATCCAAGCCATAGGCTGTAGGATCACATTTTCAACAAAAAATACTTTGCAGCTTAGAGTGTCACTGAATGAAAGCACTTAAGCACAATTTGTAGTGCTTTTAGATGCATCCTGTACTAACTTTTTGAGTTGAATAATTAGACTAAATAATCCGTTAGACTGAATATCTAGAAGTTTTAAGTCAATGATTATATTGTTAGGGTTACCTTTTCTGTTTAGACCAGGGGTTCTCAACCCTTTGAGGCAGCGTGCCGCCACCTGAATCTTCCGGAGTACCACCAGAAGTGACTGGTGATGACGTCACCCATAAGCGACTGGTGATATTGGAGCTCAGGCACGGAGCTTTTCGACGTCACAGAGCTCAGAAACAGCCAGTCAGAGGCTTGGGGCAGGCGGGCCTTTTTCAGTGTGTGAAGCTTGTGCGCTTCTCCTCCGCTCTCTGGCCAAGCCTCTTGCCAGCGCTTTCCGAGCTCCGCGGCGTTGAAAACCTCTCTGCCTGAGCTCCAACGGAGGGCGGTTTGGGGTTCCAACTGACGGCGTACCACCAGAGGTACCCAAAAGTACCACTGGTGGTATGCGTACCACCAGTTGAGAACCCCCTGGTTCAGACTATCAGATATGGGTTTTTTTGGGGGGAGGGGGGAATTGTAATCTTTAAGTAAGTCATTGTTGTTCAATATCTGTGTGTGTATACGTGCACCAGCATAAAAACTAACCAAGAGAATGGGAGAAATCTAGATTTACATGTATGAAAGATTAACTATGAACATCTAGGGTTTTTAATTTTTAAAAATGGATTCTGTCTGTTACCTGGGGAAGTGGGGCAAGCAGGAGAGAAGGCACTGGATGAACAGTTGTATGTGGTGGTTATAGAATAACACTATCTCCTAGCACATTTTAACACATTTCTTTTATACCTAGGGCACTGAATGAAATGTGGAAGTGCCAGAACATGCTTAGGAGTCACGTGCGGGAGTTACTAGATTTGCATAAGCAACCCACTGTACGGTTTCAGAAACTCTTTATTTTTTTGTATTTATTGCTTTGTATAGTTTTTACATACTATATATAAAGTATACTTAACATATTAAATGATGGCTTCAAACTTGTATTTCACACTCTAGTATTATCCTTGTTAGGTTGAGTTTTTTTTTCTTAACAGAACTTTAGGTGGTAGTGTACAGTCATTAGAAAGGTAGTGTCACCTCCTCATTTCCATGTGGCTTTTTGGTTTAAAACATCCCAATATTGTTCCAGAGCTAAATTAATAGCAATATTTAAATCACAGTAATATGTGAAAACATATTTAATAAAAGCCACCAAGAATTATGAGGTACCTTAAAGACTAACGGAATTTTTTTAGCATAAGCTTTTTTAACGCAAGACTCCACCTCATGCATCTGATATAGTCTCTTGTCCGCAAACCTGTGTGTTTCCTGCAACAGACTAACACGACTATCCCTTTGGAAATAGTATTTACTTGGCATTTTTATAGTGTATTTCCTCCCCCCCCTTCTTTAGCAACTTCTTCCAAATTCAATTTTATAATTGAAATAGTTGCTATCAGATAGGCAAATGCTAAATATTTGTTTTGTATCTTAGGTCTTCAGTTTATTGCCTGGTAATCATGCATTTTTGCCCAAATCTTAGAACAGAGTGGGAGGGAGAAAGAGATGGAGCAGCAGTAGAAGCAGGTCAAGCAGACATGTTGCGTGACAAATTTCTTGTATGAATGCTCACTCTGAACCTTTCTCTTTTCAGTCAGAGGCAAACAGTGCTGCTATGTTTGGAAAGCTGATGACTATAGCAAGTAAGATCTATAGATAAGTTTATTTCAATACAGCACTTAAAATCTGCTACTGTAAATTACATTTTCAGACTTTATTTTTACAGAAAATCTTCCTGATCCTGGGAAGGCACAGGATTTTGTAAAAAAATTCAATCAAGTTCTTGGCGATGATGAGAAGCTTCGTTCTCAGCTTGAGCTCTTAATCAGCCCTACATGTTCCTGTAAACAAGCAGATGTTTGCGTGGTAAGAAATTGGGTTTGGGCTTTTTTGTAAGTTTTCAATATAGATATTAAATAGCATATTTATATACAGGCATCCATCCATATCCGTGACCCCATAACTACGGTTTCACCTACCCACGGGAAAGTGAAACCCACGGGAAAGTTTCATTTACGGGAAGTGGACAGCAGAGAACTTCCTGTTGGTGTTCTCACAATCGTCCCCTGTAGCGATTGAGTCTATGTAGTGTATGAGTCTAGGTTTTTGCAATTTGCTGCTTGTTCCAAAGCAAAAGGAAGAAAATGCTGCCTTTTGCATAGCATTTGCAGATGAAGAGAGGTGAGTTACGAACCGGGGGGGGGGGGGGGGATTTGAGTATGGCTCGTTGTTTTCTGTGGTTTTAGGTAACCGTGGTAACAGCAGAAATGTATCCTCTGGATATGGGGGGACGGAAGCCTGTATTCCTAGAGGAAAAGGAAAGCATTCAAAATTTGGGTCTGTGCCTTAATAGAGGCAGAAAAATGGCCCAGTATAAGGTTCAAATAAGGGATGTCTCAAATAAGGATATGTATCTGATTCTGATCCTGTGAATATTTACCCAGACGATAGTTCCACTGAGTTCAATAGGCCTTACTCACAAGTAAGTGTTCATAGGATTGCAGAATTTAAGGTAACTTAAAGCTCAAAGGAAACCTTAAAGCAGGGGTTCTCAACCTCTTCCTGGTCGAGTACTACCTCTGGCGCCACTCTCCTGCTGTGTACCACCGGAAGTGACTGATCATTGCCAGTTACTTCTGGGTTTTCAGGTTTTCGGAGGCAGAAAACGCAGGTAGAAGGTGGGAGGGACCTTCTTAGCATTCCCGAGAGGCGCGGCCAAAGGTAGGAGCCTCTTGGGAACGAAAATGCACCACCAAAAGCGCCACATCGGGTTGTGGTGGTCCGGCAGTCCGAGTACCACCAGCAGTTGGCCAAAGTACCACCCGTTGAGAACCCCTACCTTAAAATATAACTTTTACAGAGCTACCCCATACAATAAACTAAACATAGGATATGTGAATCAAGTACCTGTAAGAGCCTAAACATCTTTAATGTGATTGTTAGAATAGCACCACTAAAAAGCTCATATGACTTGGTGTTGATTCAATTATCCACAAGGGCTTTCATGTTTTGTTTTAATTATAAAATCTGATCCATGCTTTCCTTTGTACACATTGCTCCTTTTGTTAAACTGGGTGAGGCTTACAGGAGCTCTTTGCATACGTCAGTGTGCACATAACCCTGAATTGGGGCAAATGTTTCAAGACCTTCAAATTAAGTCACTAGTCATCTGGCTCAATCAATGTAAGCAATATTTGATTACACCGTGTAACAAAATTCAAACAATTTCAAGTTAGCTGAATATTCTGATGTGTCTTTATTAATTTTGGTGTGAGGATTTAAAAAATGTCGCTATTTTTTGGCATAGCATCAATAGTTCAGCCACAATTTACACTACAGGACCCCACCCCACCCCGTATCCACGGTTTCCTTTACCGCAGTTTCAGTTTTCCGTGGTTGAGAATTCACCCCCCTCAACCCCCTGCCGCTCTTTCTTTTAGTGAAGCAACTTTGTTTCTTCATTGATAAAACAGGATAAGCAGCCTCCAACAGAGTGAGACGAAGTTGCTAGACAGGCTCTGATATCTCCTCTCAGAGCCTATCTAGCATGTCGACATTGTCTCACTTTGCCGGAGGCTGCTTATCCCGTTTGATCAAATGAAGTTGCTTCACTAAAAGTAAGAGGGGGGGGATCGAGTGCACGGGGGCAAAGCAAATGCCTCCCACCCAGCCCCCAGGCTCATTGCTTCATTGATCAAATGGGATAAGCTGCAGACGACATGCTAGATAGGCTCTGAGAGTGAAGAAAGAAAGGAATTAAAAGTAATAGGGGATGGAGTGTACACGCGTGCGCACACGGCGGGGAAGCGTGGGCTCAGAAAACCATGGAGGGGGCATTCGCCCCTATCCACGGTTTCAAGTATCCACGGGGGGCCCTGGAACGTATCCCCCCCTGTATTCTGGGAGTACTTACAACCCCTTGTCATGGCCATGTTTACTCTGGTATAAAGGCGAATGAGAGTGTTTCTCCATACCAACACAAAATTTAAGATAACTAAAAAAGTTTTGATAATACAAAAAAGGAGAGTGTACTGCCAGAATCAGCGCCTCTGAATTGTATACATTTAGAAATAAACAATTTTTTGTTAGTGTTATCTAACTGTTAGTGTTAGTGTTATCTAACTGTTAGTGTTAGTGTTATCTAAATGTTAGTAGCTGTTTACAGTTTTGAGCACAATATTGATCTTGAATTTTTAGGGCTTCTTTTAAAGAAAACTGTTTCTATTCATTCATAATACTATGTGTACAAATGTATTTGTCAGATAACCTAATCTAGCTCTTCTCTCATTTATTCAGAGGGAGATAGCACGGAAGCTTGCAAATCCTAAGCAGCCAACTAATCCTTTCCTGGAGATGGTCAAATTTCTTTTGGAAAGAATTGCCCCAGTACACATTGACTCAGAAGCCATCAGGTAAAGATGACTGAGATCTGTGATGCCTATTCTATTGTGCTATATATTTTTTTGCACTATAGCCCTTCACACTTATGTCAGAAAAAGCACATAATCATGTCATGCAAATGCTAGTATGTGCAATAGGAAAATGTTGAACACAAAGTTTAGGATGTTCAGGTTGAATCTTTGGAGAAAGGTAGTATATATACTGCAATTAAAAAAAATATTCTCATTTTTGAATAAGAATCTAAATATGAACTAGCTAACTGGTTCATTGTAGTCTGAAGATGTTTGTAAACCATATATCAACACACTGAATGTAAAAGATAACCTTTTAAAAATTCTTGTTTAGTGCATTAGTAAAGCTGATGAATAAATCAATAGAAGGGACAGCTGATGATGAAGAAGAGGGCGTAAGTCCTGATACTGCAATTCGTTCAGGGCTTGAACTTCTCAAGGTACTTCTTGTAAAGTTACTTGATTATGTTATATCTAAATTGACTGCATTCCAGTCCATTTTCTTTGAGTGAGTCTATCATTTCTTTGGAGTTTGAACAAAGATTTCATATGTTAACGTTCACTTGAAAACTATGAGAAGGACTAGCCAGAATCATCCTTTTAATCTCAGTATATTGTTCCATACCCTGAATTGTGGTTTGTTCATGGTTCTAGGTACAATCACAATAAATAAATAAATTAACCTAATCTGCTCTAAATAAATTGGAGCAAATTAGGTAAAGGAGGCAACATCAACTACACTCTCTCTTTAGAAAATAGTGGTTTAAAAGTTGGAGAAATTAATGTATTTTAGGAGAGATTAAGAAATTGAGAGCAGTCTCGAATGAGGCAAAAGTCTACCTGATTGCAGTTAAAGCATTCTTGCTTAAGGCAACATGCAGGCTGCTGAATGGAATCTAGAAAGCTAGAGGATGTAAACCAAGTGATGCATGGTAGATGATTGTACTAAATCTAGATTTGATTGGGTGAAAAGTACCCTGAGAGAGGAGGTGTTTTTGAAAGAAACTCGAGTGAAAAATGATCTGAACCCAACCAAGAATGTTCTTTGTGCAGACAGAGGTGGTTGTAATTTTAGAGGGGAAATACAAACCAAGTTAAGCTGAAGTAGTATACAGTAATGAAGAAATCAGATTAGATTCTCAGTTAGATTTCCTTCTGGTAATTGCACATGAGGTTTGCATATCTAGCCTATGAAATCAATTTCTGTGCATAAAATATTTGCATCCTGCTAAGCTGCTTTTTCACAATTTCTCCCTTACTTTTTTGCCATATTTTTAATAGAGTATATGTAGTGATGGCTTTTCTAAAAGCCCCCTCAATTTCTAAAAGCTGTTTGCCATGTGGCGTGGGGGACTCCTGTTTCGAAAAACACAAGTCCAAAATCCACTCATGCACATGAAACTAATTATGTAATTATTTAGGAAGTGCTTTGTTCCATAATTGCTGGAAATTTTAATAATATTTTTTGTCGTTGTCCCTGATCTATGCATGCTTTATTTTTGATGTCTTTAAAGAGAAGTAGTGCCCTACTTGGCACTAGGACTAGGAACATTCCCCTTTAGGAAGCATTGCCATCCTGTATTCAAACTTATTTCTGCATCTACAAAGTCAACCCCTTTTTGTGTTCCTACAGAAGACAGGGATTATTAGGGTTTCCACAAGAGAATCTTATGTTGTCCATCCCTTCCTTTAAACTCAGGTGGGAAATAATTGTATTTGTTTAGATGCATAGTTTCTCCTATGCCAAGGATTCAGGATACATTTATTAAAATGATTTTTGCTTTTGATGTACCTGCAGGTTCTGTCTTTCACGCATCCTACCTCGTTCCACTCTGCAGAGACGTATGAATCTCTCCTGCAGTGCCTCAGGATGGAAGATGATAAGGTAGCTGAGGCAGCCATTCAGATATTCAGAAACACAGGCCACAAAATAGAAACTGATCTGCCACAGATAAGATCGTGAGTGCATTTCTTCACATACCAGAAGTGCTTTCAATACTGTCTTTTTGTATCCTCAGTCTTTCAGCATGTGGATGCTAGACTTAATGTTTTCTTTGCTGGTGCCAATACACATCGTTTCCTATCGCTGCCCTGCACTGCTGTGTCACTTAATTTGCTGTTATTTTCTGAAAAAGGAAAGCTTGGTGCACATGTGTATCTTTTAGCACCCACATTACAGGCTTGCTGGATCACTGTCTGTTACCTAGATGGGATAAAAGTGGGAAGTACTGTATGTTAAGTGTTCTGGTTGCAAGCTTAAATCTAGATAACTACCAAAAATGGCATTTGTCTATCGGTACTGTACATTGCTCTTATCAAGGTCACTCTTCTAGAAGAATCTAAGTGGATATAAAGACCAATGTTAAGGCATACGTCTGTTTTAAGGAATGTATTTATTTAAAAATAATTTTGCTATATCGTTTTATTTTTTAAAAAATCTGATAAATAGTTTTATCAGACTCTTCTCCTTAGGGTGCATTAATGCATTCAAGACCAACATTTTATCAAAGATAAATTTCATGTTAAAGAATACAGTAATTTTAATCACACAATGTCTTGAGAGTGGCAAAACAAAAGTTGAGAATCGAAGCATGCGATAAGTAGTAAAATGGGAAAATAGGAGTGCCAAACATACTGTCCTGTATAATTAGGCTGAGTGAATGCAAGTTATGATTTTCAAGAGCAGTTGAGTGACTGTCAGAACAATCCTACCCAGCTTCTCCACTGGTGCAGCAGGTGGGGGGAGTGCAGAATGGGAGGTCCCAGAAAGAAAAGGGGATTTAAATCCCTTCTCCCCTCCAAAGTCTCCTGCCCTGTCCTCCCCTGCTGGCTGCACCGGTGGACGAGCTGGGTAGGATTGTGCTATGTGTTGTAGACTTTTTCACTCATTAGTTTGGATGAAGAAAAATGATACAAATAATACTTGTATTATTGAGGATAATGCCAAGCATATCATATTTTGTCTGGTAGTGAGAGAGGATAGCTTTTATCCCTAATCAATAATTGGGAATGTCAGTGTACGGGGAAAATACAAAATAGATAACTATAACATTAATATAAGGGGGGCTTATGGAGATATTGTATAGACAGTATAACAAGAGAGTGTCTCTTTTTACTTCAGTATTTCCAAAGAAGTCTTGAACACATACAAAAAGAAATAGAACATACTAAAGGAGTTTTTTTTTAAATCAAACTTTTAAAAAATCCCATTAGTCAGAGTTAACCTGAAAATACGCAACAGTATGAGAGAGATCTCTGGTTTGTTGGCAGATGAAATGTAGAATTTCGTCTTTGCAAGAGGCTCACGTTTGCTAAATCAGAGAGAAAACTTAAAACGAGGTTTTCTTAATAATAAAAATATGACCATGAAAAATTTATAAAATATATAATTACTAATGGTAAATGTCAATTTTTGTATTAACAGACTTCTGCATATCTAGTCCCCTGGGTATGTAGAAACAACAACTTTATTTGTGGGTGGTCCTGTTTCTTGCCTGTACTTATGCACTCAGCCACCTGAATTTGCTTTTAGAGGGAATGATGTAATATTAGAAGAATGAGATCATTTCATATTTTCTAGTGTTGGTTAGACTGACACATGCTCAACAGTAGAATATAGTGCTGAGCCCACCAACATGGAGTGTATAATGTAAGTTTGTTGGATAATGAAATTTGTGAAAATAACATTCAGATTATTCCCTCTTATAATGCAAGTATCAAATGAACTCTGGAGACCAGTTGTCTGATCTATAATGTCAGAATAACATACTGGTAATGGATATCTTCGACAAATGAATATAGTATGAAAGATGATGGGTTGAATCCAGAAGGGTTTGAGCAGAAGTCTGCTTGTACATTGTGGCTTTCTTCATAGCAGCCTCCTGGGTCTGCATCCAATTTTCAGCAATTCCCACCTCCACTGCTGGTGCATGTCAGAGGAGAACCAGGGGGTGTGTTAGATTGTAAAATGGGGGATAAGATCGAGCAAAAGCCACTGCGGCCAGATCCACCCCCTCCTGTCCTCGATCCTCCGCCCAGTTCATCCCTTTCCTGCCCAGTTACTCACTCTGCTCTCCCCACCCACAAGCTACCCCCTGTCCCAGCCTACCTGCTCTGCTGTTGTTATCTCAAAAAGGATATAGTGGAACTGGAAAAGGTGCAGAGGAAAGCGACCAAAATGATTAGTGGGCTGGGGCATCTCCCTTATGAGGAAAGGCTACAGCGTTTGGGGTTCTTCAGTCTAGAAAAAAGGCGGCTGAGGGGGGACATGATTGAGACGTATAAAATTATGCATGGGATGGAGAGAGTGGATAGAGAGAAGTTCTTTTCCCTGTCACACAATACTAGAACTAGGGGACATCCACTAAAATTGAGTGGAGGAGGGAATATTAAAACAGACAAAAAAACCATTTCTTTACCCAGCGTAAACCATTTCTTTACCTAGCAAATTCATCTGTGGAACTCCTTGCCACAGGATGTGGTGATAGCATCTGGCCTGGATGCCTTTAAAAGGGGATTGGACAGATTTATGGAGGAAACGTCCATCACAGCTTACAAGCCATGATGGGGAAAAGCAACCTCCTAGTTGTAGGAGTATGTTTTCTCTGTGCTAGGTGCAAGGGAGTGGCAACTGGACACAGGTATCTTGTTGTCTTGTGTGCTCCCTGAGGCATCTGGTGGAACCACTGTGTGATACAGGAAACTGGACTAGATGGGCCTTTGGCCTGATCCAGCAGGGCTCTTCTTATGTTCTTATGGGGTCCGTGGCAGTGGCTTCAAATGGCCCACCAGCAGCGTGACCTTCAGGCCAATACAGGGCCTTTTACACCAGTGGAACACTATTTCCACTTACATAAAACGCCCATAGGACTGGGCTGTAATTCATGTAAAAGTGTGGTTAATGACAAGGAAGTTGAACTATCTTTCTACACAAGAATTTTTGCTCCTAATTTAACTTAGAAGTTTTATGTGGTGGAGATCCTGAGACCTTTCCAGAAATGTTAGACTTGACTTTATACAAATATCGTAGAAATTTATTTTTGCTATAATTTCTTCAAAAAAAATTATTTCTTTTTTGCTAAATGTGTGCAGAACCCTAATACCTATTTTGCATCAGAAAGCAAAGAGAGGAACACCTCACCAAGCAAAACAAGCTGTCCACTGTATACATGCCATATTTTCAAATAAAGAAGTGCAGCTTGCACAAATCTTTGAGGTAGGTAAAATAGTATTTTTAAAAATTATTTTTATCATTATGCATTCTCTCTCTCTCTCTCTCTCATACATATATATATATATATATATATATATATATATATATATATATATATATATATATATATATATATATATATATATATATATATATATATATATATATATATTGTGCTTTATAAACTTTTATTCTTCCAGCCTCTTTGGGTTACCGTCACAGTTAAGAAATATTGGGTATAGTTACTCAAACTATCTAAATAATAAATAGGGTTGCCTTGCTTGTTTTAAAAAGCTGTGAAATAATGAAGGTGCAGTGATTAGAACTTAAGGCATTGTTCTAACAATCCAGACTCTTCAAAGAGTATATACATTGTAAACAGTGGGTACTGAGCAATGTCGTTTATTTCTACTTTGATTAATGCCCAGTCAAACTTCAAATGGTAATCAATTAAAGTTTTAATTATTTTATGGAGGGGTCATTCCATGTGAAATCAACCAATGAAAAATCCTTGACGTCATGGATTTTGTTCATTTTCGGTACATTTGTACCTTACCATGAGATGTTTTTTTTAAAAAAAAATTTCAGATTTTTTTGTCCATCCGTTTTTGAGATATTGAATGTTCAAAATTGCCAAAAAAGGCCAAAATTCACTTGTCACCATACCTTCAAACGCCACAGGATAACGATGAATGCTACAGACATGGGACAGGTGTCGTTTTAATGCTTATGCATAGGGCTTTCATTTGATATACAAAATGACAAAATTGTAAATTTTCAAGAAATTCAAAAATATTCAAATATTAATTTTGAAATTTTGGAAAATTGAACTTTTTTAAAATTTTCAAAAAAATCACACTTAAAGGTATATGTCTTGTAGTCAATCAGTCAAAATTTCAAGATGGTATCTCAATGGTATCATACAAAAATTAAAATTTCTTGTTGGGAGTGACCAGGAATTAAACCCCTCAAGTCCATTTTTCTACAGTTTACATTGATAAAATTATGTGGTAAACTGAAATGAATCCAAAAATTTATAACAGGACTTATAGAGATAGATTTATAGAGAATGAATTCACTTTCTATGGTGGTGACAAGTGAATTTTGGCCTTTTTTGGCAATTTTGAACATTCAATATCTCAAAAACGGATGGACAAAAAAATCTGGAAAAAAGGTACAAATGTACCGAAAATGAGCAAAATCCATGACGTCAAGTTCCAAAATGTATTTTTTATTGGTTGATTTGACATGGAATTTTGGTTCTGGTGTGTTTCTTTTATAAGGAAGAAAGCAAGAAGTATTGGGTTATATTCAAAGGAAGTCAGTCATGACTGACAGCACAATCCTAGCTAACTTTCCAGCGCCGATGCAGCTGTTCCAACAGGGTGCAGGGTGCGGGGGCAGTCATGGAGACCTCTTCAAGGTGAGGGAACATTTGTTCCCTTATCTCGGGGCTGCATTGCGACTACACCAGTGCTGGAAAGTTGGTTAGGATTGCACTGTGAGTCATGTTGAAAGGTGTGAGTAACTTCAGTTCTGTTAACAGCTTGTTGCTTTGTCGTGACTAACTTCGGATACAATCCATTAAAAGAGCTGTTCCTGCCTAACAATGAATGGACGCTTGTTTATTAACTTGTAAGATATCTTACAGTTCTTTCAGTTTCTCAAGAAGGCACCTATGTGAGGTTTGATAAAGAATCTTTAATTACACAGGCATGCGCACATTTTGGTGTCTTAAAGGTTAGACCTATATGGGGCGCTGATTCCAAAAATGGCATCAGTTTTGCCCTATCGCATCTAGTTTTGGGGGTACGGCATCACCACCTTATAATACGAGTCAAGGAGTTTCCTTATGAGAGTGCCATGGCGTCGGTTTCCTCACGAGGAAGCTGCTTGACTCTTATTAGGTGGCGATGCCACACCCCCAAAACTAGATGTGATAGGGCAAAACCAATGTGATTTTTGGAATTAGCACCCCAAAGTCATATAAAACCACCATAAATTTTGGGGAGGAATATTTGCAGGTCTGTGTTACTTGACAACCTTAATGTATCTTGAGTTTTCAAGTTGCCCCAAAGAGGAGATGAAATTCTGCCACTATTTCCCACCTGTTATGGTGTATTTGATATGAATTTAAGGGTTTTACTCCATATCACCATGCTATTCTGACACTTGGTGGTAGAAAAAGTTGAAGATATGAGAGACCCACCCACCATCATTTAGGGCTGGCTCCAGAGAGACTTTTCCTGTTTCATTCTTTAAGGCATTACAGCACTATGAAAACCATTTTATCCCTTGCTTGCAGCTTTACGCTGCCACATGTGATTTTGTGATCTTTACTCATGGCTTTGGCCATTTTTTCTTAATGCCAGAATGGTCTAATAAGGCAATTAATGAGAAAGTAAGCCAGAACCAATCCTCAGTCTCAATAGTTTCATTCCATTTTAGCTTTATAAGTGGAAGTAAACTAACATTTTTATCATGCCAAGCAAAGTGAATCCTTTGGTTTACCTTGCCTATTTAACCATTTTGGCACAGTTTATTTTTATAATACTTCAGTGTTCACAAGAATGACTGTATCAGTATGTCCAAGACAAAATTCTGCATATTCAGACCCAAGGTTGGCCCCTACACTCAATTTCAAAGGGGACCAGAATACTTTTGAAACGGTGTGATTTGATCATCCTTTGGCACTGAAGGATCGCTGTGAAACTTGGCATGTAAATTTATGGCACAGTTCTCCATTTGAAGTTCGAACTACAGTACATTTTGCCACATTTTCAAGGGGGCAAGAAAAGATGTTAGCATGCTGTAATATATCTTCCTTGACAAGTAAGATATTATAGTGAAAGTTAATACCGTATTGACCTGAGTATAAGACTCACTTTTTTCCCCTAAAGCAAGTCTTTAAAGTAGGGGTGCGGCCTACAATCAAAGCCTAGCATTTTCTGCTAGAGTTTTCTGCAAAGTGTTTGGTTTTCAAGTCTCTCCAAGTCTCTTTCAAAGGTAAAACAGGGCTTTTTTTTCTTTTTCTTTTTTTAAACTGCAAAGCGCTTAATCACTTGCTTAAATGGCCTGATCTCTCTAGCAACCTCTAGCCTCAGGATGGAAGCATTTGAAAAAATCAACCCTTAAGCTCCAGCCCCAGGACTCTGTGGAAACTAATATATTTATTGATCCTGCAGTTTGAAAGTTGAGAGTACAGTTTGAAAGTTGAGAGCAAGAGCTCCTGCATAGGCTTACCATATCCAAAGGAGGACAGAGTGCCAACCTTTAGGCTCCAATCTTGTGCACACTTTCCTGGGAGTAAGCCCTATTGAATGCAATGGGACTTACTTCTGAGTAGACCTGCATAGGATTGTGCTGTTAACCATTGAAATTTGAGCAGGTGCAGCTCATCATCATGGAAGGCTGCAACAAGCTGCACCTGCCCAAATTCCAAAGGTTAAAGGTAGGCACTGGGATGGCTACTTATACTAGGGTGCCCAGATTCAATAAAAGACAGGGTGCCTATGCCTTTAACTGTACTAAAGCTGTACTGTTTTACTGTTCTACTAATGTGTACCTATGACCTAATTTTCTCATTTATGTTTTGAGAGTTAAAACTTACCAGAGCATCAGATCCAAAATAATACAACTTAGCTATACCATCCTAATACTAACAAAACTATAGACTTTGAAAGTCGCTTTGAGAGCACTTCTGGAGGGAAGATGTTTGGATTATGAGGAGTATCAAAGGGCAAAAAGGTCATGCCCAACTATACTACTAACTTAGAGTTAGGGAAATGGTGTCGTAATTATGATGTTATGAATATTGAGTGAGATATAGAGAACAGCTTGTTCCCTGAGTATGACATATTCAAGCGGTTGGACTTTTAAATCCAAACCATTGTATTAACTTGAGTCTGGAAGTAAATAAAAGTCTGAACATGTATTGCATTTTTGGACTTGAGACTTGTATTTGTAATAGAATTATAGCAGTTAGTACGGGTGGGGGGGTTTCCACAGTTTCAGTTAACTGCGGAAAGAGCAAGAGCCTACAGATTCAGGGCCCTACTATATATGATTTTAGAAGTAACCAGCTGTGAATGTACTATGCATTAATGCATTTTTTTTCCTTCCACAGCCTTTAAGTAGAAGTTTGAATGCTGATGTTCCAGAGCAGCTTATAACTCCACTAGTTTCTTTGGGTCATATTTCCATGTTGGCACCAGACCAGTTTGCATCTCCAATGAAATCTGTAGTTGCAAATTTCATTGTAAAGGATCTTCTGATGAATGATAGGGTAAGGTTGAGATTGGTGTAATGGATGTTGAAACTATGTGGTGAAGGGGAAGAAATGTTTCATGAATATCTGATATATATGAGCTTCTGTGAAGATGAAGATGACATTTTTTGCTAAATTCATATATTTATGCATTTCCTGTTTTAGTCAGTTTTCAATCTTGCATAAATATTTGCAGTCTACAGGTGAGAAAAATGGGAAACTATGGTCCCCAGATGAAGAGGTTTCTCCAGAAGTTCTAGCAAAGGTAAATATCTTTTTCAGTATGAGTCATAGAGATTCCCCACATTGACCTTCAAAAAACTTTCGTTCAAGTGTGAGGAATTCAGTTTCTCTAATTTCAAAAATGTACTTTGCTTTTCTTGAGTATTGCATTAAATGCACTTCAAAGATTTGGGTGGAATTAATTTCTTACAAACTTGCTACTTTAGTTCTGTTCACTAATGCATGTGCTAAACTAAAGCAGTATCTGCTCCTTTGCTGGGAACCAGAGTTCCAGTTTGCATCTCATCTCCAGTGGAAATCTATAGTTAACAGGATGTGCAGAAGGTGAAACTGTATTTATTTCATGCATCCAAACCATCTCCTCAGTCTACCTTTCTGAATGTAAGACTGCAATTCCAGTTCAAAGTATGCCTTACGGTGACTATCAATGAGTCCCAAGAACAATTCTTAAAACAGGCTGGCATTGATATAAGGCAAGATTGCTTCTGTCATGGGCAATTTTATGAAGTGTGTTTAAGGGTTAGGAAACCAAGCAACTTGGTGATATTGGCCCCAGAGGGTAAAGCTGCAAGTGTAGTGTGCCATGTAGCTACGGAATTCTTTAAATTTTAGATGTTAGAGACCATAAACAGTGTAGAAAGTAATCACTTTTTAAAAATCCATTTAAATAATAGGTACTTCAGCTAGTTTTACAGTGCATGAAAGCAGCATGCTGTTACTAGGAATATTGATGATTTATTCATTTATCTGTTAATAGGTTCAAGCAATTAAGCTTCTAGTACGTTGGCTCTTGGGTATGAAAAATAACCAGTCAAAATCTGCAAATTCAACGCTTCGGTTACTATCGGCTATGCTGGTCAGTGAAGGAGACTTGACAGAACAGAAGAGAATCAGGTAAGACACTTTCAAAATTTTCATTGGCATGATCTTGGAAATTTCGTGTTTGTGCCCCAGTGGACCAAAGAGAGATCCAAAGTGTATGAAAATTGGGTATAGGTATGGATGTGAGGTATCCAGTGTAATACCCTCTTGTGCCACATGCAGTGTGGGTGGAGTGAGCCTTCCCGTCTGTCTTGCAGTGGAAATGGGAAAGTGCAGCTCAGTCCAGTGTCTCGGGCCACTAATTCCATGCAACACATCATCGAGTAACTGTCTCTGGATTGAGGGTGGTGTATTGGATGGCTCAGAGAATTGTTGTGCAAGAATTTATAAATTGCAAATTGTAGGTTCTACCATAATTGAATACTATGTTTGGAATGCAGATTCTCATCTTAAATGTCAAACTTTTTTATAGAAGAAAATATTGATTTGGAATACTTTCTCCTGTTGTCAGTTATCAGTTGCCTTCAGAGTGGAAGGAAGCTATGTGGCACTTAACAGACCTTTGAAGAACTTGACCAAAGGAGATAGTAGTGAATTTTTTAATCTATTTTGGGTTCACTTGTAAATGTTATATGTGCTTTGCATATTTTTGAACGTATTCTGTGGTGAGGGGTCCTGTATGAGATGGTAAATGGTGTTAGGCAAAGTCCAGTCAGAAACATTTGTGGAACGATGTGACTGCATTCCTATCCCAAAGACAGACAGATGGAATTTAAGCAGCTTTTTAAAGCTGTTTACACAGTCCATCATGTGATGTTCAGTACAGGTCAAACTAAAAACAAATGAAGGCTGTGCAGAAGCACTACTTTTTATTTTGGACATTAACGATTGGTAGGATTGTGACATCCTAGGGCAGCATTGCATGTGTCTTGGCACTTAACTACTCAAGACAATGTATTGGGTGTCATTTTTATTTGAAAGATGTATAATCTTGACACCATGCATACTGATGTAAACCAGTGTAAACCAATAACTATGTTATTGCATAGTTGTACCAGTAGCGCAGTGAAGGGGGGCCTCCTTGCAAGGAAACAAATTACCTCTTGTCCTGGGATCTCACTGTCCATTCCCACAAGCTTTTGTGTCAACACAGTAGCTCAAGCCTGGACTTTTAAGTCCACAGAGAGTAACTTTGTACAGATGTAATGTGGACACAATCTACACATTACACAAAATGAGATAGTCAGTTGAGGTGATTGAATTCTGGACTGTTCCATTTCAGGCTGCAGACTTTATGACAGTTGGGTCATAATTGAAAAAGCTTCACCATGCAAAAAAAACCCACCCTCATGGCATGTCATAAATAAACACATTGAAGGAAACGTTAAGCTCAGACCTCTCTGATTTGTTGGTTTACTACATGCCAGATTTTAATTTTTTTGCAAGGGGAACGATTTAAATATATGGTGTTTCATCTCCAGTCTGAAGTAGAACAGTCCAGAATTTTACCACTTCACTCTGCATAATGGGTAGATTGGGTCTGAGAAGCTGAAGTTGCTAACTAGCATCTGAAATGTGTTAATTGCTATGTCATCTTTTATGTAGTTTAAGATATAAGGAGTAATTTGTTAATCGCTCAACTGAAAAACATGGTGTTTGTGACATAAAATAGAATTTTCACACTGTTCATGCATGTTTAAATACATTTGACTGCTGAGAGAAGGGAAACATTTTTTTCTTTTTTATGCAGCAAATCTGACATGTCCCGTTTACGATTGGCTGCTGGTAGTGCCATAATGAAGCTTGCACAGGAGCCTTGTTACCATGAAATTATAACCCCAGAGCAGTTCCAACTCTGTGCACTGGTCATTAATGTAAGTAAATACCTTTTGAAGGCCTGTAAGGAGATAGTTAAAGTAAGATCCTCGTCCCATTAGTCCTCTCTTTGAATATTGTAAATATAGATTATTATTTTTCGTCCAGACTTTCCAACATGTCTTCAATGCTGGTTTTAATTGATGTTTTACTGGACTTGTCTTCTGCAGAATTGAATATTGAGTTTTTATTGAATTATGTTATTGTTTATGGTCATGTGCGCTGCTATGGGAGTTTTTAACATCTGAAAGGTAGCATACATGCTTTAAAAACAGATGCAGTATTTTAAAAATCTTTTCTTTCACAGGAGTGCATATAAGAGTTTCTGTTGGCACCTATATGACACACTTTAGTTACACTCGTTTTTCTCTTACAGGATGAATGTTACCAGGTGAGACAGATATTTGCTCAGAAGCTGCATAAGGCACTGGTAAAATTACTGCTCCCATTGGAGTACATGGCAATATTTGCATTGTGTGCCAAAGACCCCGTAAAAGAAAGGAGAGCACATGCAAGACAGTGCTTGCTTAAAAATATAAGTATACGACGAGAATACATTAAGCAAAATCCTATGGCCAATGGTTAGTAAATTTGTTTACCGATAAACTTTTCTCTTGCATTTTTACTTCTGATACTGTTTTGGTATGTGTGTATGAAGAAAGCAGTAAAATATGTGTTTTGAGGTGCCTTGCCTAATTTTTACATGGTTCTCACATGAACTGAATTTATATTACAACATTTTTGTTAAAATGGGTTACGACTGTATTGCCTGCGTGCTTAATAGTGAAACAATTAAACCACTTTGGTGATCAGCATGGGTCTGGGTGTATATATTGTTTGCTAATGCAGCTTTTATACTGTGTTGTTCCAGAAAAGCTATTATCCCTGCTGCCTGAATATGTGGTTCCATACATGATTCATTTGCTGGCTCATGATCCAGACTTTACAAAACCTCAAGATGTTGATCAGCTTCGTGATATCAAAGAGTATGTATCCTCCTACATCAGAAATTTGAAAAATTGTAGATTGCACTGGTGGCTTTTTAATGTGGGGGATATTACTGGATATTCTAAACACAGATTTACGTATTTCTTCATTCTAAAGAGAGAGAAGTTCCTGTCTTTTTTCATAATGCTTTAAATGAAATGTATCATATATACTCGCATATAAGATGATATCACTGATAAGACGAGGGCACGTTTTGAGCCAAAAATCCTGGAATTTGCTATGACCCTTTGATAAGACGAGGGTAAAACTTAAGGACTTGTGGGGTCAGATCCTGGAAAATCTCAAATGAGTGGCATGCAGATTTTCATGGCTTATTTTCTGTACAGACGTGGGTTCTATGGGATTTTCAGCCATGTTAAATTGTTAGAAATTGAAGAATAAAGAAATATATCGTCCAAAACTTGCCTGAAGAAATTCCTTTTCTACTCGATCCCCAGTGATATGGGTGCCGCTTTCAAGGATTATCCAGAACAGACAGGCACAAATTATTCTTTAATCCTCTGCTTTACGTTTACGTTTATGTACATCTACCAGCAAGTTGCTGAGTGTTCTTCTTTTTAGCTTTTGACAATGTCCCAAGGCGGGTGGAAACGTAAAGCAGAGGATTAAAGAATTATTTGTGCCTGTCTGTTCTGGATAATCCTTGAAAGCGGCACCCATATCACTGGGGATCGAGTAGAAAAGGAATTTCTTCAGGCAAGTTTTGGACGATATATTTCTTTATTCTTCAATTTCTAACAATTTAACATGGCTGAAAATCCCATAGAACCCACGTCTGTACAAGCTCAAATTACTTTACCAGTAATCGTTATCGTTACCTAAGAACTCTACATTTAAATGTATTGAATAGTAAAAGAGTGGGAAATGTTTGGTAGAAGTTGAGTGATGTCATTTTACTACTGTAAATAAATTACTCTTTTTAGGAAATTACAGGTTTTATTAAAAATCAGGAATCATAAATAAATAGGGGGGAGGTGATACTAACATTGCAACACATATCTGGGATGAGGCACATAAAAGCCATAAAAGCAAACAAGCCCCAACAGACCATATTAACAGACACGCATTGAGGTGGATTGAACATTGCAACTGCAGGTCATATGAAGAGAGCATGTTAATATTGGCAGAGCATATGACAGAACACCATTAACAACAACAAAAAATGACTGAGAACTGTTGGGGAAAAAAAGTCACCACTTAAAAAAAGGCAGAGAACCATGGGGGGAGGGGGGGTAAATGCACACATTGTACCTGCTGACAAAATGTTGATTCAGAAGATGATCAGAAGAAATCAGGCTGCTAAGGACAGAAGATGAGAACCACAACACTGCAAGCTCTGCAGTCTCCCGCCAAATACCGTATTAACTGCTGTGAGCAGGACCTGCTCAGCTTTCACCATTTTCAATTGCTGGTCTTGCAAAGTGCACAGTTCCCATGCTTTCTCCCCAAATCCTGACACATTGCAGTTTTGCAAATTCGCAAATATAGGCAAATAAGTTAATGTTGTTGTTGCTACTGCTGTTGTTGTTGTGTGTTTCATGACATTTAGGTATTTGTATTTCATTAGGTGCCTGTGGTTCATGCTGGAAGTCTTAATGACAAAGAATGAAAACAACAGTCATGCTTTCATGAAAAAAATGACAGAAAGCATAAAACTTACGAGGGATGCTCAATCTCCGGATGAACCAAAGACTAATGAAGTAAGAAATGTGGTGGAAAGAGAAGGGTTTTGAAGTCAGTTTTTGAACAAGATTGATAGAATGTTTCACTAAGCCAGAATGTCTCGTTTCTCTACATAGGCAATTTTAGTTGTAAACAATGTGTTTGTGCAAGTGCAAAAGAAAATGATTAATCCAGCAGAATATAGTTGTAATTAAGGAAGACTAAACTTGTTTGTTACACTATCCTAGTACTTTTTTGCAATGCTGAATTTTTGTTTCCTGGGGTCCGGTTGGGATGAGAGTGTTGCCAGTAAACCTTTCCCATAGAAAACTGTGTGTATGTGGAGTGGGGGGAGTATACTGTACAAGAAGGGGTCCATAAACTATAGTTTCCAGTATTCTGTGACCGCTTTGAGCACAATCCTGTACATGTTTGTTCAGAATAAGTCCTACTGTGTTGGGCTTATTCCAAAGTAAATGTACATAGGATTGCAGCCTTAGTCCAGGACCTCGCCCTGTGTGTCTGTGCAAGGTCAGGAGTAACCTCTTGCTCTCCGCCAGCTCCAAGTTCAGAACTGGAGAAGTGGGTGGGCAGGAATGACCCCCAATGTTTGAAGCAGGAAGACCATAGCAAGTGTGGATACTATCTCTGCTTACCCCTCTTCTCTAGCTATAAACTTAGAGCTGACAGGGGAGCAGAATATTGTTTTAGTGCTGAGTGGGTGAAGTGTGAAGTGTGCCTCTGCCGCCTAGTACCAAAATAGCCAACCTTGAGGAGTTGAGGCTTCTTTTGGTGCTGGACAGAAGAGGTGCTCAGATTGGATCAGTCACCAAGCACCAAAATGACTAGTGCCAGCTCTACTCTGTTGCTTAGAGCTGGAAAAATGGACAGGGGGTTTCCCTACAGTTGTGCTATATCCTCTGAGGCTCAGCTCAACTTCAGGGATAATCCTACCTTCTCCCAAACTCCAAGCTGGAGAGAAGGGGTTGGGGCTTTCGGCACAGGGCAATGGAGATGTAACCATGGTGAGCAGAAATGTGGAACCCTGCGCACAAGTAGGAAACCAGAAAACTGCTAAATTAGTAGAAGATTCCACAACATCATCTGGTGTTTGTGTATAATGTAGAAAAGCAGTTTTTTGTGTATGTGTTCGTCAAGATCCTATTATGAAAAATAAACCAAGGCTTTTCACTAGGAAGTAATATGTTTGGAAGGAATTGACTTATTTAAAGCATAAAACAAGTCCTTAATGTAGCTGGCGTACTGATTTCTGTGTATTAGGAGACTAGCACCATGGCAGTAGTTGTCTTTTTTTTTCCCTTTCAAGTGCACAATAACTTTGAAGTACTGTTATCTTTCCCCCCCACCTCAGAAACTCTATACTGTATGTGATGTGGCCCTCTGTGTAATCAACAGCAAAAGTGCTTTATGTAATGCAGATTCTCCAAAGGATCCTGTATTGCCAATGAAATTTTTTACGCAACCTGAAAAGGTAATTTTGTTATGGTAATGGAAGCAAATTTGTGACTTTATTTTCTAGTTAAGCACAACTTCAAATGTTGCAAGAGGCAAGTTTGCATTTCTCTTGACTATATTTGTTAAATTATCTGATTTAGATAATTATCCAAATACTATACTGTCCTATTCTCTTCCTTTCCAG
Organism: Plestiodon gilberti rubricaudatus; assembly: GCA_026170595.1. Classification (NCBI taxonomy): domain Eukaryota; kingdom Metazoa; phylum Chordata; class Lepidosauria; order Squamata; family Scincidae; genus Plestiodon; species Plestiodon gilberti. The sequence continues at coordinate 73,305,368 of JANXHW010000005.1, read as the reverse complement.
TGAAAGACAAATGCTACTAACATTATTTACAGTCATTTTATGAGTGTTCTGAAAAGTGAGAGTATTTTATGTGTCAATCCATAAACTCTGGGTAGTATCCGTAGTTTCCATACCTCTGGAGAAAGGAGCCTTTGCTTCAGAGGTGGAAAAACGGTGGATGCTACCTTTTGTCTATAACAGGGGTTCTCAAAGTGGTGGGTCACGAAACACCACTTGGAGAAGGGGTAGGTCGCTACCCCTTAAGGGGATCGTGCCGCTGCTGGGTACAAAAGGGGTATTTTTAGACTTACCAGGGGTCAGGCCGTCCTCCAGAGGGTGCAGGGAGGGTGCCCGCGGTCCCCACAGCAGGCCTCCCCAAGCCTCCAAATGGCTCCTGGAGGCAGTTAAAGCCCACTTCGGTTTACTTCCTGGTTTCCCTGAAAACTGGAAGTGAGCCATTTGAAGGTTTGGGGTGGCCTGCTGGAGGGGCTGTGCCCCTTCTGCACCCTCCGGAGGATGGCCCGACCCCCAGTAAGTCTTTAAAAATACCTCTTTTGTCCCTGGCAGCGGCTTGATCCCCGGATCGCTGCCACCGTCATCGCCCCACCTCCACAAGCACTCAGAGTTCTCCCCTACTCACAGGGAAAACTTTGAGAAACGCTGGTCTATAATATGTGGAATCAAATAGCACTTGCAAAACAGGCCGGCCATAAAATGCAGAAACTGGACAAAACGTTTATTCTGCTTAGCTTTACTAACTCACACAGTAAGAACACATTTTTCAAAAATTGTATTCAAGCTGAAGTTCCTGGGTCTTCTCTGTTGTCAGCAGTAGGACCCATCATTCAGTTGGAAGACTTGTACTAGCCTAGTGGAATTTTGGTGCTTTGAAAGCAGGGGGCTAATTTCCCTATGATATCTCAAAACTGCTTTTGAAATTGAGAAGGAGTTTGCCATTCAGCATTTAAATGGTTTTTATCAACATAAATATTTTTTGGAATTCCACATGGCTTTTTATCCCGTATGTGAACCGCATTCTTTGTGTATTTAGAAGCATTAGCTCTTGGACTGGAGGTGGGGGGAATTAAGGAACTGTTAGTTTGCCTGTCAAATTATATATACCCTAAAATATTAATTGATAAGGGGGGAAAACTAACTTCTCTCTTTCCTGCAGGATTTTTGCAATGATAGGAATTATATTTCAGAAGAGACAAGAGTTCTTCTTTTAACAGGAAAGGTATTATTTGTGATCCCATTTCTTGACTTCACATGGCAAACAGTTAGCAATCAAGCCTTTCATTTTATTACTTCTCAGAACCTTGAAATAAATAGTCAACTGAAGTATAATTTGCCACCTAGTTTATTAGTCATGTCTCTACCTAAATACACACACACACACACACACACACACACACACACACACACACACACACACACACACACACACACACACACACCTACCTTATTTCAGTGGGATTTGCACAGCTCAGTAATTTGTAGATTGTATCCTAACTTTTCAATTTTGTAATAATTGAATAATAACTTTCATGCAGTGGGTTTTAAACCATTTTACATACAGCATCAGGTTACTGTGCTTATAGCGCAGAATTGCATGTAATGGAATTGAAGCAAAATCCTTATAATTCTGAGGCAGTGTGAATCTACGTAATATGCACATTTTTGAGCTTATGTTCTTGGAATTAAAGTTTCTTGAATAAAGCCATGGGGCTGTATTGTATTTGTGGTACATGTAGCCACTTGAAAATGTATATTACAGGTGTACCCCCATATCCGCGAGGGATAGGTTTATTTATTTATTTATTTCTGTATTTCTATACCGCCTTTCATCCTCAGATTGCTCTTCAGATGTTACTCAAGGTGGTTTACATAGGCAGGCTTGTCTAGGTCCGATACTGTAAGGATCTTTACAATATTGTTCTATATACAGTATATAGAACCCTACAATTCCAGATGGCTCTTCCATGGTATAGTCATTTTCACTAGCTACCAAACACAAGCCTCGAGCTCTCTGCAGGACACTACAGATCATACGGAACAAGGGAACTTTTTTCCAGTTGTTATTGCTCTGTCACCACATTCCAGTCCACCGCGGTTAAGTGAAACCACGGATAAGAATGAACCTTTATTTCCACGGTGCCCCACTGTGTGTGTGTGTGTGTGTGTGTGTGTTGCTTTAAAACAAACACTATAAGCAGCAGCATGGAACTGCTTCCTGGAACTGCTTCCTATTAACCTTCGACTGAGCCTCTCTAGCACTCAGTCAGCTTGTCTACTTCTGCATGCTGCTTATAGCATTTGGTTAAAGCAAGACACACAACAAAGGTAATGGCCAAGGGGTGCAAAGAACTGGATATGTGAAGCCGCGGTTACTGAATACGGGGGTACGCCTGTATTTCCAAAAGTACATGTATGCTCGAGTATTTACCCATTGGGCTAGTGATAGCTGCATCTATTTAATTATATCATGTAAAGTACTTTATGTATGGAGTTGGAGGGGACTGTTTGATTTAAAAAGTTGTATTTTCATTATTTTATCGTTTAAATAAATTGGTTATGCTTTGTAAATGCTTGTACAGCAAACATAAATAGACTTACTTTTGTACATTTCAGCCCAAACCAACTGGTGTATTAGGTGCAGTAAATAAACCTTTATCTGCAACTGGAAGGAGGCCATATATCAGAAGCGCAGGATCTGAAACGGGAAGCAATAATAGTGTAAACTCAGAGCTGAGTTGCCCTGCAGGAAACCGATCAAGGTACACTGCTTTGCAGGTTTTTTTTTTCTTTAAATAGGCTACTGTGTGTCGAGATTTTTCCTGTCTCATTTTTACAATGTGGCATTGTACTAGTGCAGCTTAATCCACATGGGAGCTTACTGTTTAGGGCTCTTGATTCACTTGCCATGCATTCTGCTGGACATATTACTGTAATATTAACTTTTCTATTTTCTTTTCAGATTGTTGAGAACTGAAATGTGTTCTAGTGTAATAAAGCTCATATAACTGTACAGTATAATACAGGGGTTCTCAAAGTGGTGAGTCGCAGCCCACCACTTTTTCCGAAAGTGACCGATATCCCCTTAAGAGGGGTGGCCAGCAAGAACGGTGGCAGCGGTGCTCTAGAATTGCACCCAACCCGACCCAAAAACACTTTTTAAAGCGTACCTGGTTGTCCTGTCAGCTTCTCGAAGGGTCCGGGGGGCTTGCTGCCGCCTCTGCAGGCCTCCCCAAGGTTCTAAACAGCGGTGATAACATCTAAAAACCCACTTCCAGTTTTCGGCCCGAAAATTCATAAGGAAAAATGTTCACTCTTTACTGATTTTAGACTCTCAAACCACACAGCAAATGATGGATGCAGTGCTTCTTCAGTTTGCACAGACAGGGAGGGGTGATTCCACCAACCTTCCCTTTTCTCTGTAGCTCCCAAATACCTGTCCTTGGCGAGGTCCTTCCGCCCTCAGGAACAGATTTTCATGGGTCTGTAAGGGGCTGCAGAGGAAAGGGGAGATTGGTGAAATAACCACTCTCCCCTTGTGCAAAAAGAGCTACTTCAACAAACAGAAGAGGCACTTAGGGTTGTGTGTATAAGTCCATATACAAGTTTGCGTGGAATATTTAATGAAATTGGGTCCCTATAATGTTGTACAACATTTCTGAAAAGTGAATGATGAAAAGATGCACTTTCAGAATTTTGAGTTTGTTGGTGTTAATGGAGATCATGAATTTGAAAAGCTAAAGGTTAAAACTATCTCACACACAGGTAGGCAAACTATGCTCTGTTAGATTGGAGCCTTAGTGGAATTATTGATCGGTGTGATGCAAGTTCATAAAGGAAAATGCCATTTTATCAGTTCAAAATGTATTTCATGGAGTTGGGGAGAATTTGGATAACTTTTAATTTGGTCCTTTACAAGAGCTTTGAACTAAGGCTGTCAACTTCTGAATATATATTGATCTTTTTACTTATTCATCAGTTAACCAATTAGACTGAAATAGGAGGAAATATTTCTTTTTGTTTGAAATAGTTAAAAAGATAAGCAGATGTTTAATTGAATTTTCTTTGTATTTCCAACAGAGAGCAGAGCTCAGACATATCAGAAACTGGTGTCAGTGAAAATGATGAAAATCCAGTAAGAATTATTTCTGTCACTCCAGCAAAAATAGAACCAGTAAAAAGCAAGGTACTGTTGAGGTGCTTAGAAGGGCACACCTCTTTTAGCCAGATTAGTTAAAAAGAATTCTAGGAATTGCTGCTTACTATTTTTATGTAACTACTTGGTATCTTTGCCATTCCATGAAAACAAAACCCAATTTAATAGCTCTCATCATTTTTCAGGAAAATGGAAGGCAGCTGAATACAGTAAAACCTTGGATTGCGAGTAACTTGGTTTGTGAGTGTTTTGCAAGATGAGCAAAATTGTTTTATAAATTTTGACTTGATAAACGAGCAAGGTCTTGCAATATGAGTACATTGTGTTCTACAAGTGATCTCTGTGTGTGTCTGCAAAGGAAGAACAGCTTCTCCCAGGCTCGGCTCCTCCCTCAAGTCCCTGCTGGCTGCCGTTGCAAACGCTTACTCATTAACAAGCTGTTCTCCCCCTCCCCCCCTCATCTGTCTCTTGCAAAGGTTTACTCTGCAGAACAAGGCTCAGGTTCTGCAGATCAGACTTTGCAAAAGGCAGGGACTGGGAGGGGGAAGGGGGAGAACAGCTTAATGAGCTAGAGTTTGCAAGAGCAAAGGACGGGGGGGAGGGCAGCTTCTTAATTAGCTGAGCCCAGGAGACGCTATTCATCCTATGCAGACACACGGCAAAGACCTCTTACAGAATAACGAATCATCTGAGTTTCCATTATTTCTTATGGGAAAATTTGCTTTGATATATGAGTGCTTTGGATTACAAGCACGTTTCTGGAACCAATTATGCTCGCAATCCAAGGTTTTACTGTAATTTAAAGCAGCATTTTTTCTTATTGCATTAAATACCACTGAGTGAGAAAAGAAACCTCTCAAAATCCTGTTTTGCTGCTGTGCACGTTTTGACTCTAGTTGAAAGTATGGAACAGTTTCAGTGTATTATATAACAAGCTTGAGCCCACCACAAAGTGTTGCAGTATGTAAATAGCTCCTCTGAAATATTTGCTTGGACTAATGGGAACAAGCTTTTTTTTTTCCCGTTGCACCCCCTTTGTGTATCTCAGGTTTATTCTCCTTGCTACCTTCCCCCCTCCACCATCGTGTTTCTCTGTCTTGTTTTCCCACACACACAATCCTGTCTTTTTCTTTTCACTTGTTCTTCTCCGCCAGTATTGCCTTGGGGTTGTGTGCCATGCACATTGGCCAGATTTTTCCAAACTCATTAGTTTCATTGCACATGTTTTCAAATGCTGACGTGTACATTTGTCCCTAACAGATAATTGTTCACTTTCCTATTTTTAGTTGTCATGTTCAGTGTTGATTATATCATATAATCTGCCTTGGGCATTTGCCTCGGCATAGGATAAGGTGGGATATAATTTTTTTAAATAAATAAATATACAGTAGTACAGGTGTCCTCCACTTAACGACGGGGTTGTGTTCTCCAAACCCTGTCTTTAAGTGACATCTCTACGTTTGCAAGTTTGAGGCCTCTCCGGAGGCCTGTTCTGGGTTGCATGCCTCTCCAGAGGCTTGTTGGGCCTCTGAGGGCATGCCTCAGAATGGCACGCAGAGGCCTCCGTAAGGCACTTCCAGTTTTCAGAAGCAATTTCCGGTTTGCTTCCAAAAACCGTAAGTTCCTTACAGAGGCCTCTGCGGGCCATTCTGAGGCCCACAGAGGCCTGGCCTCAGGAGAGACCTCAAACTTGCAAAGGTAGGAACAGCGGCCAGTGATGTACCGCATATGGGACCGCCATCGTATATCTGGGCAGTTGTTAGGTGGAATGTTGTTAAGAGGGGGGCACCTGTATATTCTCTGTGTGTGTGTGTGTGTGTGGTGCTGTTTGAACCTCCCCTCCCCCACATGCTGTAGTTCCAAAATCCCAGTGTTTGGAAGAGGCTGATTTGAGGGCAAACTGTTTATCTCAGTCTGTACCTTTCTGTTTAATATTGTGTACCAAATTGAACCCCACCTGGCCTTTTTGGAGCTCAGTTGAAAACAGGCTAGTAATTCATTTTGTTTTCTAGGAGATTAACTCCGATCAGGCAACGCAAGGAAACATTAGCACTGAGCGTGGGAAAAAAAGAACCGCAACAGCAGCTGGAACCGAGAATATTCATCAAAAGACAGAAGAAAAGAAAACAGATGAGACGGGGCAGCCAGCCGGTCCTAAACCTAGGAGAGGGCGCCCACCTAAGTCTGAATCTCAGGGTACCACAGCAAAAAATGCAGAAACAAGTAAATCATCTGGTAGAGGACGGAAAAGGGCAGCACCAAGTCAAGAAGGTCCAGGGGGGTTAGAGGCAAGTAATGCCAAAGCACCAAAGCAACAAGACACAGTAAAGAAAGCAGTCCCAGCACAGAGACAGATTGATCTACAAAGGTACGCACACATGCTCTTTTGCTCTGTTACGAAACTGGGGGACATTTCCCAAATGTGTTTGAACACAAATGTGTTTGGCACATGTTAATAAAGCAAAGCTGTCTACATAGAACATTTAGTTGAACAAAGGCCTGGGCAATATGTGTCCCCGGTGTACATAGGTCCACTGTGGAATAATCTGTCATAGCCTTGCCACCAACTTCAGATTGTGTTCGCTTAAAGTTTGGAAAGGTGGAGGCTCTGTCTTGACAGTTCAGAAATCGAGAGGTTCAGTTGGGGCTGGTCTGCTTGTATACCCTCCTGCAAACTCCTCCCTATATTCTTTCCTGCCCCTTTGCCTCTCTTGTTCACCTGCACCTTTTCCCAATCCCTCTTACTCTCCTAGTTCTTGCCAAAACTTTAATTTCTTATAAACTGATATGTAATTCTATCTATGCTGTTAGTGTGCAGAATTTAGGGCTTTCTTTGTACAAATATTGAGATCCTCTTTTTGGTAAAAAGGAGCCCCTCCAAATATTGTTTTGTGTAGCCATGTTAATGAATGTCAAGGTGAAGGTGTGTGAAAGACGACTTAACAAATGCTCTCCTATGGCATTCACTTTTTAAAAAGCTATTTAAAAGTTATCCTTCCTGTCCTGCTGACGTTGAAAGTTCTAGACAGCAGTCTCTGCAGGTGAGGACAGAGAAGACAGGCCTCAAGTAGATCTTTGTGTGCCAACCCAAATTAGATGTCTTGTGCCTGGAATTTGGGTTCGCCATTCTAGCGTTATCTCGGATTTTAAATCTTACTAAAAAGGAGCTACTTACTTGGTTTGCTTAAAAACAAATTACATTACAGTATATTTAACAGCATGAATTGCCCAGATAAATCTGGATAATTTAAGACAAAACAAAAGCACTCTACAAAATATAATCATACACATCTGTAAAATACAACGATAGAATCCTGTATGTAGATCTGCTTTTCAAAGAAGAAAAATCTCATTGTGGCCCTTGTCGATTTCAGTTTTGAAAAGCAGAAATCACTTTTTTTCAATTCAAAGGACAGAAGCACAATTCCTAGCTTGATTTAGTTAAAATTTGACTCCCAAATGATATTCCCATTCTAACATTTTTCAGAAGCCAGGTGCTGGGAAGTGATGGAGATTCAGTGTTGGAAATAGAATCAAGTCCTGGATATTCTCCAAGTGAAGTGGATCTTTTTAAACTTTGTGAGAGCAGCCAGGAAGACTCAGAGGAAACAGATCTAACAGAGGGAGGCTTCCTGAAGGTGCAGCAGGCAGTTTATACAGGGCTATGTTATGTATTTGTATAATTGTAGGTGCTGAAGGAGGTGATTAGCAGCCAGTTCTTATAAACGAGAAGTATATAATTCTGTCCTCTCCTTAGTTTGACTACAGCTTTGCTGCTGAGGATTTCTAGACTTACGTTGAAGCATCTTTACGATCCTCATTCTCCTACATTGTTGCCTCGCAATGAAATATGTCCATGCTTTGAATTAAAATATTTTTTCTTAATTCATAGATATCCTACAGAGCGTAGTTTAAAGGCATATTGCTTTATTTTCACTTAAATTTAGATCAGGCCTTTAACATCTACAATATTGATGTCTTAAGTGAAAACTCAACTTTTGTAAGAAAACTACTGTAATGAGCTGTACATGGGACTGCCCATGAAAAGCATGGGCAGTGTCATGCAAAACATCAGAAACATCAACTGCCGCAAAATGTGAGAGCCAGGTTGATGACTGGGACAGCACAACGGAGTCATGTTGCCCCAATTATTCATGAGTTGCATTGACTGCCAATTGTTGGGCTCAATTTGAGGTGTTAAAAAGGTAATTACTAAAGCCCTAAATGGTTTGGGACCTGGAAACCTTAACAACCACTTTCCCCCTTATATGCCTTCTAGTACATTCCAGTTGCTAACTCAGGCTTGGCTCTGGATGCCCTTCCATTTGGAGGGATGGAGGGAATCCAGTAGGAACAGGACCTTCTCTGTGATGGCACCAACCTTGTGGGATGCCCTCTCATTAGAGGTTTGATTGACCTCTAAGCTATGCTTCTTTAGGAGATGTGTCTACCTGGGTTTTGGAGGAGGGTGATGGCTGTAGTAGTGATGGAGATATGTAGTCTGTTCTTTCAGTTGTGGGATTTGGCTTTGCGTGGCTTTGCTGATGCTGCTTTTCATTTGATTGATTGTATTTTTCATATTTGATATTCTGTTCTGTTTTCTATTTTAATTTTTTTTGTAAGTTGCCTTGTGCTGCCCTAGGGGTAGGAAAGGCAAGAGAGAAATTGTTTTTAACACTAATAATAAAATATGCCCTTCAGGGAAGTAGGGTTCATTCCTTGGTTTAGGTTGAACTTTTGTACCATGTTTAACTTTCTAAAATTCCTTTCTCCACAAGGTAAAAAGAAAACCTCCTCGCAAAGGGAAGAAAGGAGGGCCAAATGAAGGCATGTTCCAAGCTTCTGCAAACACCAAGAAACTTCCTGTATAGGAACTGAATACTTCAGAATTCACAGCTTTCAGCTCTGGAAACAGAAAGAAAACTCTGCTTCCCTTTCAGATGAAATTAATCCGCAGAAACTCTTGAGAGAGAGGCTAAAAGCATCTGTACTTATTTCCCCAGAGACTTTTTTTATGAAAAGTCAATAATTAAGCAAATTGCTTAACACTTGATTCCAGTTTCTGCATATCTGGAGTTTAAAAGTGTGTTCATTAATTTTCATGCTGCATTTTTTTAAAGCAAGTCAGATGGAGATCAGCAGTTTTAACAATTCTCAGACCTAGAACCAGGTATTGCCCACCTTTTTGCAAGAAAAAAAATAAAGACCTACTGAATGAATATTAAGCCAAGATCCATGGAAAATACCTGAATTTTCATTTGCTTTACTTTTGAGGACTCTTTATGTATAATTCTTTCCAGCAAAATTAAGGTGTACAGATTCTGGTTCCTGCTATGAAGTCACGTAGTGGCAATTTTTATACATGTTGCTTTCTGACTTTTATCAGAGTGGGAGACTAATCACTTGATTGATTTGCAAGTAGACATTTCATCTTTTTTTAATTTCCCCCTCCATTTTAGTTTAATATAATTTGCAATAAATGTACATATTGTTGGTTGTTTTATAAAAACATATATCACTTTTAAGTGGGTTACTCCTGTGGTTCTGTTGGAATATTCTAAATTTTAAGGGAGTAAAGGCAGCCCAGCATTTGATTTTATAATGTTTGTCACCAGATTTTTATTATTGATGTAAAAAATCAATTTTTAAAAATAGTTGGACTTTTGGCAGCTTTGTAAGGAGCATTGGAAATGTTTAGGATTGCTCTCAATTTTAAGCATTGTGCTGATTGAAAGTAAGTCGTTCTACGTTTTTGTCTTCCTGGCTCATTTTTTAAAATGTTTAATTTAGAAAACTGTTGCATCAATATTAATTTTTCTGGCATTGTTCAGCATACAGTGTACACTTTTATGTACACATGATCATATTTAAGTTTGTGGCATAAAATAAATGCTTCTAGGTGTCATGTGTTGGTTTTTTAAAAAATCTTTATTTAATTTCTGCTTTGCCATAGTTTTTCATAGCACCTCTACATTTTTTACCAGAGAGATCCTGGGTACCTAAAAATTGATGTTAGTGCCTAAAGTTTTTATACTTTTGTTATCCTTCAGGGCTGGAACTAAAACTTTCTGGTATCTAAGAATGTTCAGTATTGTTTCTAGCCTGCGTACTTATGGTTGCGATACATCAAATAGTATCAGAAACAATCTTGTACCTGTCTGTTTGCATTTATATCCTTCTTTTCTTCTGTCACGGAACTCAAGGCAGTATATATCAGTTTCCAGCTTCCATACAGTGGCTGAATCATAAGGCCTCAGACAGTTCCCTTGAAACATCATCATGAACTGCAGTTTCTCGTTCTTTCACCTAGGATTTAACTTGCAGGTTTTTTGCTGGAGAAGTCTGTTCATACTCCCAGCAGTGATGGCTTTCTAGACTTACTAGGCACAGGCTGCAATCCTACCCATATGTACCTGGGAGTAAGCTCCATTGACTATAATGAAACTTACTTCTGAGTAGACATGCATAGGATTGGGTGGAGCGAGAAGCCCCTCCCATGGGGAGGAGACGTCTTCAGCTAAGTCGACCCTGCCTTCACAGTGGGAGGGACTACCCACAGGTCAGGAATGCCCTCTTCCTCTTCCCAGAATAGGACATTCACAAGGTAAGAATTCCGTTTCTCCCCATAGAGCTTAGTGAATTAAAGTACTTGGAATCTGGATGACTGAAAATCATCACTGTTCCAAGACTGAACATATGTGAACATAGAGCACAAGAGCAAGACTTTGAAAAGGGCCTAATCAGAACCATGTGCATCACACAAGTATGGAATTTGATACTGTGTTCAGAATTCAGTACCCTGAGATTCTTTGCTTTCATTCAACTGCTGTTTGGGTTTTTTTCTGGGTGTTTCCCCCCAAACACCCACCAGTCTTCTCTTGTGAATGCTACAACATGTGGGCAGTATCTGGTGAAATTTCAAGCAAGGAAGGGAATGGTTGAGAATGATATCCAGTGGCTGCAGTAGTTAATCCTTTGCTATTGGTGAGTTCTCCTAATCTATGGAGATTTTACAGTTCTGCTTAGAATTGTTTCTCATCATCAGAAGCAAGAATTTGGCTTTATCTGTGAATCTTACTTCTGCTTGTTCTCAAAAAGCTCGGGTGCTCTCCTCTCATTTGTAGGGAAGCGGGTTTGAAGAAAGACCCAACCAGGAAGAGATCCTCCAAGCAATTTGGGTGCCGCATCCCTACTCGCTGATGGGTGGGGGTTTAGAGCAAATGATTGCTGGCACACTCATGAATGCTAGTATTTGGATCCAGTCAAAGCTGGTGTAGCATGATGGCCAAGAAAGCTGCAATCAGGACTTCCCTGGTTCCAACTTTACCTGTGCCATGAACTCAGTAGCCCAGCGATCCCAAAGTGTGTACTCCCAGGGGTGTTGCGGGACCTGTGCTGGCCGGGCCATTTGGCACTGGGACCACGACACAACAACTGAAGAGCAGAGGTTCTGCTCTGCCCGCAACGTGTCACGTTTTGGGCCCACCCACACCTATTTGTCTTGAACCTGGTGGTGGTGGTGTGTTCACTACTTTTTGTGGTACAGAAAGGAACTCAAAATTCTCCAGCAGCCAAGGTCTTTTAAGAACTCTTGTAGGATTAACACTTATGGAGGGTCATCTCCTGGAAGGGTCAACACTTACGAGCTACAGTGTTCAGGAGCCACCTAAGATGGAATCTTCTAACTACATTGCTCTGAACCAGTCAACAAGCCCTGTCAATCTGCTATCAATAGATAACATGGTCAGATAATAGTAAAATTAATCTCAAGGTGACCCTGTACCTCTGCTAATGTAAGACAGTGTTAAAGATACCTCAGCTATGTGAGATGCTGTTCAGAGAACACAATTCTTTCAGCATAGTAAGGATTGCTCCAAAGGCTAGAAGCAACATGGCAAGAGCCCCGTCATGGGAACATCTGCTTAACAGTTCCTGTTTTTTGTTTTGTCTTGGAGGGATGCTACCTTAGGGTAAAATGAAACAGTAGTTGTAATTCTGGATTTTTATAAATTAAACTTCTAGATTGGGAAACAGGTGCATCTCTTCTCTAGTTGCACATCTATCCGTATCTGGTGAATACCCTACACTTAGCTTAGTGTACATACTGACATGTCCTGTGGTGCAGCTGCTGATCCACTGTGAAGTGTTGCCGATATGCTATGGAGTGTTGGCCAAAAGAATTACCTCTTTGATTTGTACATCTGTGGGGGCAGGACTATTTCAGAATAATCCATCCAGAGTAGAAAGAATAGAGCATGAGCAGAGGGCATGAGCAGTGATCCTTAATACAGTACTGGAATTGGTGTTGCAAGCAGGGCTGTTTATCTGTGAAATGTTGGGAGTATGTGTATTTAACTCCAGATTCTGGTGTGCAGGCATTCTATGCAACAGGAGCAACTCTGACTTGTCGCAAGTCTCCAGCATGGCATTTCACTGCCTCATGAAACAAGCCACATGGGCTACTGCCACACAACAGGGCTAAGTCAGACCCTATTCATGCATCCTGTGTAAATATTAGCAGCCTAGAAGTACCTTCAACTGCAGCAGGAAGGTAACAGCACTCCGTTAGTCACGCTGGCCCCATGACCACGGAAGCTTCTTCGGACATCGCTGGCTCATCGGCCGGAAACGGGGATGAGCACCCACAACCTAGAGTCGGACGTGACTGGCTTTCAAGCAGGGGATACCTTTACCAAAGAATGGATTGTACCACTACATTGAATGCTTGCTTGTAGCTTGTGAAGGTATTTGTGCCGCAAAAGCTTAGTATAAAGTGCCTGGACACAAGGTCCAAGGCTATAGTTTAGCTTAGCTACTTGAAAGATTGGGTAACAAACTGTTTGAAACATTTTCAGTCATTGAGGTCAGCTTCTCTGGCAGTATAGGTTGTTCAAGAAAAATCCTTTGACACTATCAGTAGCAATGGTCTAGTCTAGCAGTAGAATTCTGACATATTTCCTCTTTCAACAGGCCTGAGAAAGGTACTCCTAGTGTAAATTATTGGGTGAGTAAATACACATAGAATAGTGCTGTTACTGTTCTAATTCCATGGGCTTTTGTCTAATAACTGAAAAGTAGACATACTGTACATATTTTAAGCAGGCATTTCTTACCCTATTACACAAAACTACAGGAGTGCTATACACACACACACACACACACACACACACACACACACACACACACACACACACACACACACACACACACACACAAGGACAGTCACTTTTTGAGTGGCAGATACACTAACAAAGCTGAGTGCTCCACTTAAAATAAGCTATGTGCCCAGGTTTTAAAAAACACCACAAGTAGCTCAGCGCATGCAAGGCAAAAAACAGTTTGAAATTGTATAGGCACAGGTTCTCAACCAGCGGTACTAGTACCACCAGTGGAACTTTAGCCGTCTGCTGGTGGTACGCGGACTGCCAGATCACCAGAACCCTGCTCCAACATGGCGCGTTTTGACTCTCGAGAGGATCCTGCCTTTGGCCAAGCCTCTTGGGAATGCTGAGAAGGGCCCTCCCACCTGCCCAGGGCCTCCTACCACTAGACCAAGCTGTGGAAAATAAGTGAATAGTATTATGTGCTTAAACTAGCTCTTTGTAACTGGGTATTTACTAAACTCAATACCAGATCAACTACTTTAGAGTCAACTAAGGCAGTGGTTCCCGAAATGGGGCAACCAGAAGTTACGGTGAAACCGGAAGTGGGTTGCGATTGCGTCGTAGGGCCACTCTGACGCCTGGGGAGGCCTGCAGAGGGGTCCGCAGGCTCCCCACACACCCTGTCGAACATCCACTGCCACCAATGCAGGTAAAACGGATCTTTTCATCCACAGCAGTGGCGGCGCAATCTGGGACACGCCATCGTGACCCCTGGGAAGGCCCCGTTGCCACATAGGGCAGTGAAGGGCCTTCCCAGGAGTTAGAGAACCCCCGAACTAAGGATTTATTCAACGGTGTGATTCAAGTACAAATCTTATTTAACCAATCCATTTAAAGAGCACAGATTCTTTCTTGACCTTGAGCTCATACAAACTACTTTGAAATAAGCTCACACTCATGGTGAGTAGCTTGCTTGTCTTTATAATTTGGCAGAATGAGAATTTTATTACACATCAGGTGCAGATGCATAAAACGAATGACCTCCTGTGAGCCCATGCTGACAATTCAGGCATTATTCAAACCCTGCAGTGAGGCTCACCTCACAGTACAGAAGCATGTGTTAGGTTTGTTGTTGTTCAGTCGCTAAGACGTGGTATACCCAATAGGATCTTGCGAATCCTGAAAGTCATCACTTCTTGGGGCAAGACTTCTTCTGAGTCTCTTAGACTTAGATACCAGTTCCTAGACCAGGGACCTGTAAAAACCATTCACACACTCTAGTTGATTCACTAAAAGGATTTCATACATCCCCATGCCTGCCTCATTCATTGCATCAATATAGACAGTACACACTGTTGGTCTATTGGTTACTATCCCTGACATGTAAATGACACCAGCCAGCTATTTCCTGTTCTGGAGATATTTATTACCATAAAATAAGATGGAAAAGCTTTTTCAGGGAAACATGCATTTATTGTTAAGCATTTGCAATGGAAATCAACATTTTTTAAAATGTGTATTTATTTATTTAAAAAAATTGTGTACAAAAGTGTTGTGTAGTTTTTATTCTCAAGAGACGCACGCACCCCAAAGCTGCATTCCAACCCACTCAGTGCTTACAAGGAAGTCAAATGCTCAGTTGAGAGTTTCCTACAAGTACCCTTATGTCATCTAGGTTGGGAGGGGGGAAAAAAACACCCAACACAAATTGAGATGGAAAATGGTAACTGGCCAGTAAGGATCTTCCACAGAAATCACTCATCCTAGAGGAATCCTCTCTAGACAGCAACGTAGAGCACCATGTTGCACATTTTATAACAGACTAATAGTACCGTCATTCTTTTTGGCATTATTTTGAAATATATTAAATGAATGGCTACATTTCAAACGGAACGGGTAGATGTTTTTTCCCCACAATAGCTACAGAGCAGATGACTAAAGCAGCACTATCGTATAACAACAGATGTACACTGCAACCTTTTATCCTTTGGGAACAGATTCCAAGTCAACAAGAGAACCATGCAATGAATAAGCAGACAAGTAGGGGCACTTGTGCATACTTGAGGACAATTGGCATATGAAGCTAACAGCACAAATTGGAAGAGTGAGCCCACAAGTACGGACTGTGTTCACTGGGAGCAATGCCCACAGAGCCACCTCAGAAGCAAGAGTCTGTTGTCCACCATGGACCCAGCCATGTTATTGTTGAAGCATCACAAGTGTGTGTTAGAGAAACGACTCCTCCGCATAGTTGCTCTAAGCACAACTGCTGCTTCTTTTGCAGTAGCATTTTTCTCACTCTTTGCATATGCAAAATGACAAACTCAGGCTTATTTAGCCAGCCTTCCTGGAGATAACCTGAAACTACCTGTGTAAAATCTCCTACCCCACTGTGATTTTTAGTTAGTGTGTTAATGACCCCTGCAGAACTAGATTGTCTGAACAAATCCCATGCATGATTGATTGTGCAGCCACCATGCGTTTGGCAATCCAATAAACCTGGTGAAGGTGTGATTTATAGGGCCCATCAAGAGTTGCAGCTCTTCAGAAAACCCTGTTCCTTTCACAGCAGTGGCAAAACACAATTTTGCAGTTGAAGAAACCGTTATCTGAATCCACTCTAGGCAACTTATCAACAAATATCCAAAATGTAGGATGATACCTTGCGAACACCTGCTTAGAATATGGTAACAGAGGTGTTGCATATTCTAGTCAACCCTTACAAAAACAAGTCAGTCTGCACTGCGCCCAACAAAAAGTGTTTACTGTATGTCTTTTTATCCAGGAGTCCTTGACACCATTAAATGGTTGATGGGAGTGGAATTGATGCTGCTTTGTCTGAAAGCAACATATATATTCTACAAACGGACAACTTTATACCTTAATAGTGTTGCATAGTTTGTTCACATTGCTTATTTGAAGAAAAAGTTTCCTTTCAGCCACTCAGTTTCTATTTCCAAATAAAAAGGCGACAGTTCTATTCCTCAGGTATTCCCATACATATATACCAAAGCCGTGTCTACAATATATTAATATCTGACTGCTCAAAAGCAATAGCTGAGATTCAATGCTGCTGAAAAGCCTGGTTTTTACAGTAAAAGTCAGCTGGAGTGGGGACTATTTTGTACAAAACACAAGGACTTCATTTCTTCAGGTCTTTAACGGTAGCTTGACAGATTAACACACAGCCAAATTCACAGCTACTTTAGTTGGCTTTCTATTCAGGACTTTTTGAATCCAATTAGAAGTTTGGGGCACTTATGAAGACTCTTCTCTCTCTTGCGTCCGATTAGTGAGAGGGACTGAAGTCAGACTGGGATTCTTCTTATTATCCATTGATACCAATCAGTTCCAGCCATCTTAATTTGTTTGCAATATATGGGCTTTTTAAAGCTCCCATTAAGAGAGTCTTGCATAATCAGCTGTGATACTTTACAGCATCAATTAATATGAATCGGTGAATTGTGCAGCCGTTCCTCCACCATGAACGAACAGACTATGTATGGGTACTAATAAATGATTTTGTTTTGAATAATGAGAAACCAATGAAGATCTACTGAATAACCATCATTCCCAAGTCAAAGCTCTGCTGTTGTCTAATCCTGACAGTATTTTACATTTATTGTTTCAATAAGCTACCACCAAGCATAACACAATTCCTTTACGGACACTGAAATTCCTAGTTGCCACTGACTTCAGTCAAGAATTCTTGCTCAAAGAAGCACTTTCTGACTCTTCAGAAGCTTCTGCTATCTCAGGTGCAATGACAAAACCACTGTAGGGACTAGAACCATGGAAGGGAAACCTAGCACCTGTAAACTCATGATTCATTCATTCATTCACACTCTCTCTCTCTCTCTCTCACACACACACACACACACACACACACACACAACGTAGGGAGCAATGTAGCCAAGGGGGAAAAGGCATAGCTATGGTGTGTAGAGCATAAGCTTTTTCTCCTGTGTTCAAAGCCTCTCCAGTCTTATTTGACACAATCACAGAAAGCTTCCCTAGAAGGATTATCATCATCCAGATGGAAAAGCAGAAATTTTATCCCATCTAACAATGTCCATGTTCTTCTCTTTAATAAATTGCAAAGAACAAGGAACAATGTAATCCATCAGCCATTTACACAATTACCACCAGGGTAAACAATATTGAAGGTGAACTCATCGAAATAGACCATTAAAAAAATACAAACACAAATGGCAGATTTCCAGGGTTATGTTGGCCCTGGTTACTATTTAACAAACTGTTGAGCAGCAGCTTGCTTTAAAAAAAATAAATAAATATCAAGGAATGACAAAAAAATCACATTTCCTTTGGCATCTGAAAGTGATTTACATGACTGCAAGAAAACACACACGCAATCACTGAATGCATAAATAGGATGTGAAGAGATCAGCTGTGTTCCATGTTACACAGATAACAACCTACAATAGATTTTTCTGTCTGTGTCTTATTAACTTGAAAACTATGGACAAGGTAGACATACTGCAGAAAATAATCCTGCATTAGTCCTGCAGGCCATTTCTTCTTTTTTCTTTGCATCAGATGCTTAACAGTTATGGAACATGACACATGAATGGAAGTGATGATGTAGTCCATTGTCTGTTCTTCAAGCAAAAAATGGGCTGATGTAAACTTTTGTACTTACTGTACAAAGAAGTGGGGGGGGATTAGCTTGCAGTATTCGATATCCTCAGATTGTACCCTCATATCTCTGCATCTAGTTCAAAAGTAATTCCTGATGCAGTTCTGTAATGATATTTCAACTTTCAACAAAGGTACAACTGTTTGGACTTAGAAAACTAATGATTTGAAGGTTCAGATATCTCAGAATGAATAGAAAGACTGACTGTATGTACAAGTGTGTTAGCAGAAACATCAATCCAGAAGAAACTTCTACTAGCATTTAACATATGTACAGTAAAAAAAATCCAACAAGACTTCCAAGGGTCAACCAGGAAAAAATGCATACAAGAGTGACTTGTAAGATTCTTCATAAGTAACCCCTACTTAAAATTACCCAAAATAAAACTAGGAAGCTATTGCCAAAAAACTGATTGCATCACAGCAAATACTGGAGAAAAAGAGGTGGCATTCTCAGTGTTAACAGAGAATCAGTTATTCCCAAGTAATTCATTCTATCCAGAATTTATTGAAAGAGGTTTGATTTCTGCATAAGAAAACAAAAGAGCAGGTCCACGTGTTTGTGCTATGTCCAAATATACCAAACCTTTATACAACTGTGTAGAAATTACAATGGTTGAAACACTTACCGGTTATTCAAAATATACCACTTAAAGTGGTAAACTAGCCTACTTTAAATGGCACATACCCACAGATTCTGGAGAGATTCTAGTGTGAGATTGTGTGTGTGCAGGTGGAGTGGGGGGGGGGGGAGGCAGAAAGGTAAGCCGGACTGCTACTCATCAGATGGTGAGAACATTTCCGAGTAGTCCGTCACTGTTATCTATGAGCACATCTGGAAAGTCTTAGGAAAAAGTTACTAGAATGAATACTGTAGTACTTCAAATAGTGCTCTGTTCAGTTTACCCTACTTTGTTGTTGTTTTTAAGTGTCTAAGTAAAGTACAAGCATGCAAATATAAGGTCAGTCCACAGGCACATAGGATCCATTTTAAAAAAACGGTAAGGTAGCTGGGATGAGTGACATCAACGACTGATGACTATGGACACAATCAGATGTGTTCTGAACAACTCTTAAAGTCAAAATCCTGACTCAAATTCCTGCTAGTCTTGGTCACGTTGCTAACACTAAAGTAGGCATAATGTCCCCCATAGTTTTAGCCAAGCTCAAGGAATTTACAATATTTAGTAAGAAAAAATTAAAGTATTTCCCCCTTTTTTTAATTTACACAGACGTTTAATTAGCTTTATTTACAGAGCAGTTTTTTTTCAGTCTCCAATAGTGCCCAGATAGCATCAGGCAAGAATGCTGGTTTTAAAAGAGAATCTATATAGAAACCTAAAAATAAGAGATGGTGACGATCCTCAAGGAGAGGCAAGCTCGACTACAGAAGCAGTTCTCTACACATGGCTCAGTTACTCAGAAGTAGTTCTGTTGCTGTCTCTACATCCCATGATTTTGATGACAAGGCCACTATTACTGCATTCTGTGAAGACAAAAAAAAGTAAAGTAAGTGGACACCTGTAACGTTGTAATGAAGGAAAGACAACATATTGGCTTGATCACAGGTTATACACTTAACAGACAATCATGCATTAAATAGGCTTCCCTGAATATCTGAAGCAGCAAAGAAGGGGAGGGGTCTTAGTTCAGTATAGAGGCACATGGAAGTTTGAGGTTCAATTCCTGGCATCTCTGGTAAGACTGCAAAAGTCCAGTCTAAAACCCTAGGAACCCATTACCAGTCACTGTAGACAATACTGAGCTAGATGGACAAATAGTCTGGTTTAGGATAAGGCAGCTTCAGGTGTTCATACGTTTAAAGAACTGTCAGTCAAGGCAGTAGTACAAGTTACTCTAACACAGAAACGCTTAACCTTTTTACAATTACATATCCCCAATGCAGCCACGTCGCTGGAGCGTGGCGGGGAGGGCGGACCGCCGGGGGGTGACGCGCGCACCCACGCGTTTCACCTCCCCTGTGCGCGTCGCCCTCCGGAGGCTCTGAGGCTGGGAGAAGGCCTCGGAGCGTCCTCCCGGGCCCGCGCTCCAGGGCCTTCTGACGAAGGCCCACTGCGTGAAAACGTAATTTATAATGTTTTTCGCACATGCGCAGACCGTTCTTGAGGGGAAAGGGCTGCCCTTTTCCCTCAGGAACGGTCTGCGCATGCGTGTAAAACGTTATAAATTACGTTTTCACGCAGTGGGCCTTCGTCAGAAGGCCCTGGAGCGCCGGCCAGGGAAGACGTTCCCGGAGCCGGCTGCACCGGGGGGGGCAGTCGGGGGGCACCCGGGGCAGTGTCCCAGCGTCCCCCCAAAATTCCTGCCAACTTTACATATAGGGGCTGTGGGGGGTCACTAGGGTGACGTGCGCGCCCCCGCCCTGGGGCCGCGCGCACCCTAGTGGCGCTGCTGCCCCAATGGATTGTCCAATATGTCTCCATACCCCCTTCACCAGACTGTCAAAATCATCATCATCATCAGTCCTGCTAGAAACCAGTATAACTTCAAAAAATATCAATAGCTTGGTTTCACTTTACATATGGATAGCTAGGAACAGAACGCCTCAATCTGTATTAATAATGGTGACAGTTAATAATCTAACAACATTTTTTTTAACTGTTCCGAGATCGCATCCCATACCCCCATCATTTTGGGTCCTACCCCCAGTTGGGAATCTTTGCTTATAAGAGAAGCTTCAATGTTCTACCCCCAGTTGGGAATGTTTGCTTATAAGAGAAGCTTCAATGTTCTGTAAGCAAGGAAAAGAGAGACAGCAAAACAGTATCTTAAGCACCTTTTTAACCAAAGCTAACTGCAGCCCACAGCAGGAATGCATGCTATTGTTTTGTAATATACGTAAGACGTGATGCTTACCCTATCAAAGCCCATAGCACAAAGGTTTTCTATCTTTTTGGTGTATTCTGGACTAGAAACTGGTGCTCCAGCATACACGTGTGCCCAAAGTCGAGCCGTCTGTTTAAACATTTCAGGATTTTGTTTGTACTATATCAAAGAAAGAAAAAAGTGAATTCATACAACTTTTCAAACTTAAGGAGAGTTTGTGTTCAGATCACCTCAGTTTATCTCAGGGTCTTAACTGCCTGGCATTAGTTTGAAATGTATTCAGGGTACATATGCCTACGTTTTACGCCTGTAGATACAGGATATCAAGCAACAATTGCAGTCTATGTGGAATTACCCCTCCAAAACAAGACTCCAGTTTGAGGCACTAGAAGTGGAACTTACTGTAAACACGCATAGGATTGCCCTGTTAGCAAAAGAAATGTACAAAGAAATGTACAAAGCAACTTACTAGCAAAGTTGTCTTTGAAAAGGTCCATGAAGTTCCTAAACTGCTTTTTGAAGTTGGGGGGCTCCTATATAAGCAGTTTCTGTGAGGCATTCTCTCAAAAAAATGCACGTGCATGTACATTCCCCTTTGATTATAGCCAATATATTTATACAGGATTTATGGCGCAATCCTGTTTGTCCAGCGCCGGCACTGTGGCCTCGGTGCTGTAAAGCACGTTTCCAGCTCCCGCCAAGTAGGCGGCAGCCAAAGAGGGAGGAGGCCAGTGCTGTGGAGTGGGTAAGTCCCGCTCCGAGTGGTGCTTGGCCTGGGGGAAGGCGGGGAGGGGCGTAACAAGGCGTGGGGAGGGTGGATCGGGCCTGGGAGGAGGGTGGGATCAGCATCCTCATCGGATTAGGTGATGCTGACCCGAGTAGCCCCATAGCAGAGGCTGGGGTGTTGGGGTAAGGGGACGTACATCCCCTTAACTCCAAAGAGACCCTCAGCCCACTCCTCTCCAGCACTGGATACAGTGTGGGCCTGGCAACCATGCTGCACCGGTGCTGGATAGGATTGCGCTGTAAAAGTCAGTGGCTGAATGGTCAGCATGAGTTGCTTAATATAGGTCTTATGATCTAGTTTCTTTTCCATCCTGCTTTGACCAGAGCCATTTTCTTTTTCAGTTTTTTCATCCTGAAATTGTGGAGAATATGGCAGGTATCTTTCTTATCTGGAATGCTCACTTTGAAAACAGGCACTTATTTCACTAATCCATTTCATACAGATTTAAGACAGGCAGTACAGGCAGTTACAGTTCAGGTCAATTTGGGAACTATTAGCGTCCTTCTAGAGGGAGAAGAAATATGTTTATGGGGGGGGGGAATAATTCCCCCAAGCATCATACCTGATTTGCCACTACTGCATCTTGTGGATCATCGGGTTCTGCGGCTGCCAGGAGTGCTTGCAGTGACAACAACACTGTCCTTAGAGTCATCGCTGCTGCCCTGAAATACAAAGTTTG
The DNA here is from genome assembly GCA_026170595.1 of Plestiodon gilberti rubricaudatus. Taxonomy (NCBI): domain Eukaryota; kingdom Metazoa; phylum Chordata; class Lepidosauria; order Squamata; family Scincidae; genus Plestiodon; species Plestiodon gilberti. The sequence goes on along the minus strand of JANXHW010000005.1, from coordinate 73,283,145 downwards.
GAAACAACACTCAAAGAACCCATTTTTCCTCTATATTGCTCAGTAGGTAGAAGCAAATAGCCATACACATCACACCCAATACAACAAATACTATTAGAATATGTAACTGTGTAGTTCAACATATCTTTGCCAGTCATCCATAATTACATGGCTAATCGTACCACTCACAGCCTCCCCTAAACATTATCCCTAGTGTTCAACAGGAGAGCTTTTGGCTGCTTGTTTGCCACATTTTGTCAATTAGTGTAACAGGACTGCATTATTGTTACAGTCAGCAGTGATTCAGTGAATACATGATGCGTGCGTTTGCATTAATGCTGAAACTATGGCCTCTTTCTCATTGAGACAGCAAACCTGGGTCTGGATTATACAGCTTCAGACTGCAGAGGCTCACACAATAGAATGCTTGGGGATGAGAGAAGATAAGATAGTTCTTCCACATAAACTAGCACATCGAGGAGAATGTTAGGCTAAAACCCTTCTTGTTCAAAAAGTAGACTGAAGCAAAACTCTTTTCTGCATGAAATAAGAAAGGAAAAAGCCCTCTAATACCCCTAGATCACTTGGTTGCCTTTGATACCATCCAATTAGAAACAGTAGAAGGCAGTAGAAACATCAAATTGTTGTCTGGAAACAGTCATGTACTGGAAGGTCAATGAGGGTCATTAAACCGAAGTTCAATCCTTGTAAAACGGAGGATGCAAGTTGCTGATGGATTTGCCTGCCTGGAATAGAGGTGTTCAGCCTGTACTGGATGGGACTGCACTCTTCCCAACTAATCAGGACTGCAGTCTGGAGGTGCTTGTAGATCCACTTGTCACTGGAGATGTAAGCTGCTTTAATGGTGCAGAGTGCCTTCTACCAGCTTGGGTTGGCGCATCAACTGTAACCCTAAAGAGCCTAGCCAGAGAAATCTGGAACCTATCAGAGCATGGATTAGACAGTTTCCTTATTTTTTATAGCCATAGTTTACTGTCAAGGTTGGCCAGCTATGGCTAATGCTGATCTCCTATCCATGATTTGAAACTGAAGTTGAAGCAGATTTGTAAGTAAGGGTTTAGCAATAACCATGATTTGTGAGTTCAGACACTGGCAAACTATGGTTAGCAGGAAAAAAAGGAAGTGCAGGAGGGAACTCAAAGGAGTGTTCCTGATTGACAAATCCTATTTTGACATTAGTCAGTGGTTCAAGTCGAATATTTTCTTCAAGTCATTCAATCAACCTTAAGTCATCATATCTTTTTTTTTTTACTGAAATTACAGTACAAAGAATTAAAGCTGAAAATTAACTACTCAGTTTGTACTACAGGTCTCTCCAGTCATATTCAATATCTGCATCTGCAACAGATGGCAGTCCAACTATTCGAATATTATGAATTACCTTACCATTGATCTTTTAGAATATCCAAACAAATAGCCCCAGTGACAGAGCTAATATTAGGATGCCATATTTTGGTGATAAACCGCACCTAGAAAATAAAACAAAAGCCTCTATGAAAGTAGCTGCTAAGCAAAACAATCGGAGAATTCAAAACAGCTTCTAAATGTGACATGGTTTCTCCATTAGAATAGTTCTCACAAACAGGAGCTGAGGTTGTAAACCTGTGTTTGGACTGTCCAGCTTCAGACTGCAGGTGTAGGTTCACATGACTGAATGTTTCTCTGTACTAAACAAGTAAACATCTCTGCATATATAAACACTAGATGGCGGAGAGAATGGCTAAGCCTCCTCTCTGAGATGCTAGTTTTCTACATACAAGACATCTGTGTTTTTTTCATGGGGAACATCACAGGAACAGCTTCAAGCAGTGCAGTCCACAAACAGGCTAAACATGATTCAGGTCATCTGGATTACTTTGGGATAAATTAAATTACGTAAGTAGCTTGGGCTCTATTCACATCAAGAGAACCAACAAAGTCAGTAGATAAGAAAGAAACTTGGGTGCCTGTGGTGTAGCAAGACTGCAGATTTCAGCTGCTCTTGCTCATTCATTGGTATCAAAGTATAGTTCAGTAATAAATATGGGTTTACCATAAGTAGCCAAGAAAATGCAGTCTACAATTCCCAAGCAATATGCATCCTCAAAGCAAGTACGTGTATTTATCCCCCCACCCCCCAAAATATTCTTATTATAGTACAATCCTATGCAATCCATTGTGTTCAACTGGGCTTACTCCAACAAACGTGTGCACAGGACTGCAGCCTTAATAGTTCTATCCAGATCAAAAAGTAATGGCCTTCGCATTAGTTATCGAGCAAGCGACCAAGGAAAAAAGGTCTCAACAAAGCTACTTTTAAGGAAAGATTGTTTTGCAGTTCCGCCAGTGCTTTGTTTTTGTGCAGTATTTTGTGACCAGAGACTATTGACAGAAAGCAATTGTTTTTTCTACCTATTTAGAAAGAACGTGGGGGAAATAAAAACACAACAGCTGTATATTACAAAATATCTACTACACAAAAGCAATCCAGATTAAATTATTCAGAGGAATTATGCTCACAGTACCTTCGGAGGATTAAATGGATATGTTTCTGGAATTTTTATTTCTAGTTGATATCTTCCTCCTACAAGAGCCAACATACAGGAGTTATAGTCTTTGCTAGCACTGTCTTACCTGAATATTGTGTCCTCTGATGTGAATCAAGTGGCATTTAATTTTTTTCTTGGAAAAATAAGTAATATGCTAATTCCATTTCAGACAGAAATAATCAAAATGTGAAGGCTTCCAGATTTCTCTCTCTTTCTCTCTACATGCAGTGAAGATTTTTCATAGTGCTAGCCACAGATTGTACTAATGATTTTCTGGAATATTTCATCCAGCCATGGCTCCCTTATTCCCAACTGGTCACCCTCCGAGTCAATTCACTAAGAACTGCATTTATTTCAATTAAGTGGCAGCCCTTGAGAGATTGTACCTTTGGACAACAACATAACAATGCCCAGACGCAAAAATAAGTCACAGTCCATGATATTAAGCATTAACTTATACGGTACAGCTTTTTTTTAAAATAACCTTATGGCAAGAAAAAAAATACAGTTTTGAATTTTAACCAAAATCTCTAATTCAACACCATTTTATTACTTGAAATAAGAAAAATGATCAATGCAGGCAAAAGGCAAATTTTCTAATTGAAAGAACCTTCCTCCCTTGATCAACCTTGGGATGCTTTATATTCAGTAATGTAATTATTAGGAAGGGAAGTAGAAGTACTTCAGTAACATTCACTGAGGACGATTAGTAACAGTAGTACATATAAGAATCTACAAGTTATACAGACTGAACAGGAAATTAAATTCATCAGATCAGCAGCATAATAGGCTAACAATAAATGCTGTTGATGCTGGACAAGAACTCTTCTAGAAACTAAGGAAGAACCATCTGGAAACCTTTGCCAATCACAAATGACAATGAGCCACCAACATGATGCCACTGAGAAGGACAGGGTTTTTTCTACATTTTTCTAAAAAACTGTACCCAACACAGCAGGGTCAGGAGAAATAAAGCAGTACTGTATTAATGATGCACACTGCATTGGAGAGAATACAGTTGCCTGGCTTCTACATTCAACCTACATTGAATGTAAGGCATTCATAACTACATTCAAGTAAGGCAAATTCAAGCTGAAAAGGCAGCATGATACCTGAACAGGAAAAGCTACATTACAATAAAGAGTTGAAGAAGCAAAGGCTAAAGGACTGAAAGCGCAATCCTATGTAAATTACACCATTGGTATAACCAGCAGTGCAGCGAGAAAGGGAGGCCCCAGAATGGAAAGGGGATTCAAAGCCCCTCAAAAGGAGGATTCAAAGGGGATTTGAATCCCCTTTCCATTCTGGGGCCTCCCGTTCTCGCTGCACTGCTGGTTATACCAATGGTGTAAGTTGCATAGGATTGAGCTGTGAATAGAGTAATTGCATTAGCTGAAGAAAACTTAACACACTAAGATTTACAAACTTTCCGTGAATACATTTAGCTGGAAAGCTTAGGTTTCAAGTTAGATTCTTGTAGCTATTCTGAATATGCCTCTCTTGAACAACCATTAAGCGAAGAATCACACTGGATTTAAATCATAAATAGATGGAAGTTATTATTCTCTTAGATTTCATTCCTCATTAGAAAAATTATTAGAAAAAATATTATTCCTTGTAACCCAAAGCTCATGGGATTTCTAAACCTCTTTCTTCTGGGGGAAACATGCTCAACTAGATATGCAACCTTTGGGTACGGTTGCTTCATGTCTGACTGTCATGGATATTTTGACAGTTTGCTCGAGTTTCTAAATGGTAATCACTTTAGGTAGTAATGGAGTTCCCTTTCAGACTGGAAACCTGGCCTCCAGGGCCTGATACTACTTTCTGAGTGGTCATCCAGTTTTGCAAGTTGAACCCTGGAGCTAACTGGCCATTATCAATACAGAGAAATATAATTTTCTTCTGTGTTGCTTGACTTGTATAGTAAACAGCATGTTGAGAGACAAGAAATTAGAATGCAAACCAAGTTATTTCCAATTGTAAAAAAAAACCAAAGAAAAAGAAGCTAGGGCACTTTGTCCACGGAGGGAAATATTTGAAGGAACAGCCTGGCTAAGGTCACAGTACAAATAGTGCAGAGCATTCTCCGAAGCTGGCACTCATGCAGTGGTCAGACCCCACTCCTTCAGGAAGGGAGCCAACCCTCCTGGAGGGTTCCAGAATCTTCTGACATTCCTCTGGGTAAGCACGGGTCCCATTGGTGAGACTGCACAGAGGCCAAAAGAAGAACAAGGCCTAGCATCCTATGTGCAAAGGTCCTCTAGTAACTAAATACTTTCTGAATGGCCAGCTTATTAGGGTGAAGGAGGAAACCTTTGTGTATTTATGTTTAAGTAGAAGCATCCCTGAAAAGTGACATTCTTCATTAACTCAGAGTACTGAATATTCGGTGGTTTCTACCCTGCAGAAACCATCAATAGCTTTTGTTTTTAATATTAAACTTGGCGGTTTACAAAGTAACACCAGCAAGACAAACAGGCCTGAAGAGTATAACCTTAAACCTTTGAAATGTTTACATGTTAACAGAAACCCATCAACTGTGGCTATGCTGTATCAAGGGGGAAAGAGAAAAAGGTGAGCCCGAAAATCCGCAAAAAGTTAACTTTTCAATGCAAGAACCAAAGGTCTGCACACTTGATCCTAAAAACAGTTATCTTCTCACACTCTACTGCCCCTGCTAGGCATTACCTAGTATATAGGAAAGCAGGCCCCTGGAATTTTTCTAGCATAGTCTATATTAGGGGTGGCCAAACTTCCACATACAATAAACTTCAGATGTTTGAGAGCCACAATATTTAAGAAGCATTTAAATTCTTAAATATATTTACTCGCCATGAACGTTAAACTTATGTTTTGGTCTATATCATTAATTAGAACTGTCTTTCCTATTCCCCACTACAACTTTTGCATTACCCCACAGAAGTTATCTATATTAATTTAATTAAATCAACTAACTGTGCTTTACTTTATTTATTTATTACACATAGGGCGCAATCCAATCCTACTTACGCCACTGTTGTAACCAGCGACGCAGTGAAAACAGGAGGCCCCAGAACGGAAAGGGGATTCAAATACCCTCCAAAAGGGGAATTCAAAGGGGATTTGAATCCCCTTTCCGTTCTGGGGTCTCCCATTTTCTCTTCGCCGCTGGTTACAACGGTGACGTAAATAGGATTGGATTGCGCCCATATTCATAATCTATGGTGGAACTCAACACATACATGGGATTCTCAGGAAGCTACCCATACAAACACTGACCAGACAGAGAGCTGTTTCGCTTCAGCAATGTGACCATATCACGCACCCTCAGACCATGTCCTGGGACTTCTTAAATATTTACCGGTAGATGTTTCAATTTCTACACGAACACATCTGGGCTCAACTAGCTCCCCACAACATTCCAGTAGAAAACAGTGTAAAAAAATTATGTCAACACACCAGCTTAAGCTCCAAGGAAGCAATCTTTACTCGTTTGAATGACTAACGTATCTTAGTTCAGGTAAATTGTACCCATTTTGAGGCATGTCATTTCTTACAAACTTAAGCTGCAAAACTAGAAAATATAAATTGCTCTATGGTTTAAATTAAAATATTACTTGCCTTCATAGGGAGTATCTGGCGGTCCTGCTATTTCTCCTCTTAGTTCTGTAAAATTTTCGTCTACAAGGTCTACTTTGATTTGATTTTTGCTTGTCTTAAAAAAAAGAAAATTACAATCAGATGCTAATACGTAATTGATTGTTGTTCTCAGAATTTCCTTAATTTTCTGCAAATATACAGAAACAGAAACTTTACAGCAGGGGTGGCCAATCTTTCAACATGAATGCTCCTGGCCCTTTAATGGTTGTCTAGGTGAGGGCATTTCAGCAGGTGCAGCTGCTTTAGCAGCACCATCAGCACTTGCAGCTGCCAAGATTCTGTCTTCTACAGAACTCTTAAGAACACAGAGGCCCTAACGGTGGAAGGTTGGCCGCCCCTGCTTTACAGCACTCTGCAATAATAGGCAGTGCATACATTTACACTCAAAGCCACATAACAACAACAACACAATATAAAGCTGAAATACTATTTATGCATCCATTAAAATCCATTTTGGTGCAGACTCAGGATACAGTATATGCAGTATCTCTAGCAACAATTACTGGTATTAATTGGACTACACCTCCAAACCTGCTCACAGTTAAGCTGCTTAAATCTCACTCAAATTAATGTGATTTAAGTAACCTAAAGGTATATAGGACTTCAATCCCTTTGGGGAGAAAGGCGGGATAGAAATATTGCAAATAAATAAATAAATAAATAAATCTGGATTTTTAAATTTCCAGTGACTATTTAAATTATAGGTGCACTCCAGATAATAAAAAAGAGACATTAAAAACAATCCAATTAAAAAGGCACCCTTTCATTCAGCAACTATTACTTTCAAGGCAGTATGAAGACCTCCCAAAAGTAGTTTCATCATAAGCCCATTTTAAAGATCAAACTAAACGTGCACACAAATGCATTATTTTGCCCCTTGGTTTTTTGGCCTTTTCTAACAAATAGTACGGGAAGGGGCATGAGAAATGTCCCAAAACCCCAGTAGCACATGGAGGCTTCAGGATTTAGCCCTGTCACAGTTCCTAGCCCAACTGCATCAGCCCTCAGGTGCTATTTATAGTTTTCAAAAACTATTAGCTTTAAATAGAAATGTTATTTACCACAAACAGCATGTGGGGAGTGCACAATCATACTAGGAAACCAGCAAGGGGCTAGGTGCTAAAAATCCTCCTGTCACAGTTTCACAGGCTCCGCGCTATTTGTTTTAAAATATTTTTTTTAAAAATTGAGGTTCAGAAGCATTTGTTTGCACATCTAGTTTAACACTTCAGCAGAGTTTTAGGCTGGTGCTTGAAAATGAGATTAGATCATTTTAATTATGGAGCCAGCAAGGAAGTATCAATGCTACAAATACTACATTATTTGTCTGTCTGTGCGTATGGATACTTGGCAGAACCGAACAGCTTAGATTCAGCCCCATTCGCCCATGCATCTGAACTCCACCCATTTCACTTCACTATTTCATACACCACTGCAAGGGGGGGGGGGAGAAAGAGAGCAGGAAATGCGCCTATGGCAAACAACATGTTAATAATCTGATAAAATCAAACACCATTTGTGTTTGAAGTAGCCAAGTCTGAGGGCAACCAGGTGGACTAGAAGGTTACTTTAACAAAAGGACATTGGTACTCTCAGGCTTTAATATCAACCACACAACTGCCCTAAGAGCCTTGGGGACCAATATAATTTGCGGGGGGGGGAGTTTGGAAGCAGGATGGCAAAATATCTTGGTCAATACAGCTGGTGAGAAAGTTTGCAGACAGGAACTGCTGGCTATCGCTGTAGGGCACTGAGGTAGGGATGGCAGGTTGGATATAGCAATGGAGGCAGGGGGTGTACTGGTTAGCATCATGCAAGTACATTGATGCTGATTGCCTAGCAGTCCCCAGAATGGATGACAGTCAGTCAGCAATTGTGTATTTTCACAGTGCTGACCACAGTTCTCAGTCTAAACTGCCACCTCCCAACGGTTATCAGGTTTTACAGAGAGAGCAGGTGGCTCCTGCTGCTGCTGTACCCGATGTCATATGTATGACTGCACTAATAGCAGCCTTGGACAGAACGAAGCTATTTCCCTTTGCCATTTTCCAATCAAATCAGGACTATGATTCTATACACTTTTACACTGGATGGTGGCTTCTTATGCAACTGTGGTGAGCTGGAAGCTGCTGCTGTGCCACTGCTTCTCATGGTACCAGGATAAGAAAACCCAGATCATGCAGGAGAAGACCACAATAATAGGTATATTTTTTCCTTAACACCAGCACCAACCCTCTAGAAGCAGTATTAACAATGGCACTGGCAGAAGCTACAGCATGGACTCTTCCCTTGTGGTCTAGGGCTTCTCAGGTTACCCAATGGCACAGGAAGGAAAAGTGCTGCAGTGGCTCCCAGGTGTCATCGTTACAAAAACCATGCCCTGGACTGAAGTGCAAGTCAGCAAAACAGCCCCCAGCAAGATGGAAGCAGCCTCATCCCAAAACCAGTTCTAATTTTTTACCCAGTGTAAATGAGACTGGAAAGCAGATAAGGCAATGTCAACAGAGAGAAAGCCTGCTCATAAGAGAGACATACACAAAAAAGACTTGCGAATAGCTCACATGCTTTATTACGCTGGATTTCTTAAGATTCATTCACCCCACTAATACAGGAATACTTTTCCTAGACATGACGTGGTTAACACACCAACTTGATTCACTGCAGACTACAAACATTAACTTGTAATGCTTCCATAAAGACTTTTTATGTAGGTCGCCCACTCATTACAGTAGTCACACACCTGATGCCTGGGGGATGTTTTGCTGCCTTGCCTCACCCTACTCTCGAGCATCTCTCCTGCCCACTCACCTTGGCAAGACTTTTGCTTTACTAAACCAGCTGGTTTTTCAAGTCATGTTAACCAAGTCTGACTTCCTTTAAAGCAACAATAGGAGTTCATGCCTATCTTGTAGTGCAAACTATTTTCAGGACACAATTGAAGAAATCTTCACATAGCCTCATCTCCACCTACCAGAACTATATACAGTACTGCAATTTTGAGAGCTAGATGCCCCATGTCTAAAGTGATTTTAGAATCCCTGAAAATCACTGGTACAGTCAGACAGTCTGTGGGGGTTCCATTCCAGCACACCCCCACAGATACTGCGAATCCGTGTATAAATTAAGTCCACTGTAGAAGCCTGTTAAAAAGTTGTTTTTTTTAAAGCGCCCCCAAATTGCTGTTCTTACCTTTGCGCAGGCAAACCGCACTGTTTCCAAAGCTCTAAGCACTCTTTGAAGCAGAAAGACCCACTTCCGGGTCACTTGAAGGTTCCTCTCTCCTCCCAGGCTCGCCCCAGAATGCATCGCGGAGCCTTCGCATGACCTGGAAGTGGGTCTTTCAGTTTCAAAGAGTACTTAGAGCTTTGGAAATGGCACAGTTTGCCTGCGCAAAGATTTTTTGCGCAAAAGGGGTGGTGGGGTTACAACAGAGGGGATAAGATCCGGTATGTGCCATTGCCGCTGAATCTACCCCCACCTGTCTGCCACCTCTCCTGTTCGTTCCCCTCTCCACCACCAATTCACCGACGCCCTTGTTGAACTTGCCGGCGGAACATCACTTCCGCCAGAATCCTCGTACTTCTGCTGTAGGATAGGATTTGGACCATTTTGTATTGCAATATAGAACAATACAGTGGCCAAGAGATACCAATTGTTCCATGGATCTCAAAATCCTGGCTGCTGCTTTTCCTCTTCAAAAAGGCATTGGGAGACGGAAGATTTGTAAGGAAGAAACAGCAAGTGGGCAGTCCAAATGGAATTCCTCCTGATAGCTCTCATTCAGATTAGCCAGTAATTTATTTATTTATTTACTTACTTGCTACATTTATACCCCACTTTTTCTCCCCAAAGGGCACAAGCGGCTTACAGGCATAAAATTACATTAAAAAGAGTATAAACATTAAAAATCTCCTAAAAAGATTCTTTAAAAGAATTCATTATTTTGTTATAACACAGTCATCCTGTGTTTTTATGCTCCCCCAATCAATACCCACATTGCTGACTTTTGGCATGCAGTTTGTTGGTTTACTTGCTTGAGTTATGCATATCTTTGGGGCTATCCCTAAATATGTCACACAAGGCTTTTTTAAAAACTCCCTCCTCCCCTTGTCACATAGTGCTCCATTTTGGCCAATCCTCCTTTTGCAAGAGGCTTTGCTACTCCTCTTCCTGTTTATTGTGTTACGTGCTTAATGGATGGTCTCTTTTTTCTGTGTTGTGTCTTGAACCATGCAAGGATTTTTTTACATAGGTCATCTTAGTTACTCTTGCCCTCTTTTTCTGGTCCAGAGGAGGAAGATTAGTGGATCTGTAGCAGTTATTTGCTGCAGTGGAGTGGTGCACAGAATATGCTGAATTAGATGAGGGCTGGACCAGATATTTCATAATCCTTTCCCTCCCCAAAGGATTTGAAAATCTATACTACTAGCTTTCTTGTAAGAAAAATTATACAGCTTTTATAGCTAGGATTCGCTACCATACCCACTTGCAGCTGCCAGAACCACAGGAACTTCTTTTAATAACCCAAGATCCCAATTATAAGAGTAGGAAATGACAAGGGATTAATGAACAAATAGCTTATTTTCTTACCTTGATTTAAACTACCAGTAGTACTGTTCATGGGAATGCTTTTACTTTTGATTATACAGTCATGTAGCATCTTATGCAAGGGTTAGGTTCTGAAACCAGCATATAAGGGGGAAATTACTTACAGTGGACCCTTTCTATCAGTGAATTCAATTTACTGCGGGTCCCGGATCTATGGGGTCCACGCTAAAAACCCTGTTAAAAGGGGGGGAAAGCCCCCCACTTCTGGGTTCCGCAAAGGCTCTTCCCTCTCTCCCAGTCTTGTCCTAGAATGCACCCTGGGGCAAGGCTGGGAGAGAGGGAAGAGCCTTTGCGCGACCCAGAAGTGGGGGGCTTCCCCCCCTTTTAACAGGGTTTTTAGCGTGGACCCTGGTATCTGCTGACCCTCACTATCCGCAGCGGGTCTGAAACAGATCCCCTGCGGATAGCATGGTCTGACTGTATAGTGGTCAAAACTACTTTAAATCCAAAAAACCGTTCTGTCTCTTTAAAACTAACACCACACTACAAGAGACATACAGGAACTGAGATGACTGAGGGAACGTGGGGGGATCTCAGCAGATTCATTCTTCCACGTCACGCTTTCTCCAAGGTATATACTCGCTGAATTGTTTTCCCTCTCTTTTTTGCAAATTCATATATACTTGCACAAGTTAAAGGCGTGTATGATGCAATCTGACTGTATTTCATTTTGTAATTTAAAGAGATTCTCATCATCTCAAGATATTTGTAAACCTTCTAAGTTAATGTCTGGTCAGATTTAAGATCCTATCTTCTGAACAAGGAAATATACTTCCTACATACAAACTGCCCTCAGACCTTCCTCCTTTTGGCACACCACACTATGAACTAATTATTAAAACAGAAAAATTGCTAGGTCAAACAGCCACACCATGTCACAATTTTTTCTTCAGGTAGCTACAAAAGCACGTTTTTAACAAGGTTTTCGCTCCAACTCCCATCCAGTAGGCATATAGGGCTACCAACGCATTATTTAATACACACACTTACATGAGGTTCTCTCTAGTTTTCTCTAGCAGCCGAGCTATGGAAGACTGTCAACGTTATTGGGACGGATACGTGACATTTCTTACTTCAGATGTTACATTGCAAGTCCAGATTCTCTTCTCCCTCAATTTCTACAAAGAACCTATTCGCCCTTGTGCAATCTCAACACCTTCATCTTCTTGGGATGAGCAGATCACATAACTCTAAGAGCACATGGGGGGTTGGGATTACAGCCTTGGCTTGCAATACTGTCTATTGTTTTCCTTCACTGGTTAAACTCATCAATACAAAGACCATTTTCTAAACCTACACTTGTCTCAAGAGACAATTTTAAAACGCCAAAGTCCATGTCATTTTTACCATCTTGCCTTCCATCTCCAATGTGATGTTTTTATAAAACCAGGCTCTACACTCAGGCTTTTATACATTATTACTGTATTGTTGAGTGTTATAGTTCAACATAAGTGAACAGACTTCAATTCAACAGACTTCAGAAATAACAGACAAATATCTGATTTCCATGGAAGTCTGTTAAACTGTACCTTACAGAGCTTCCTCAGCAGCACTTTGTAAGACAGTTAAGTGTTGGAAGCTCACCTACCTTCCAGGACTCGCTCAGCACTGATCCTGGTACACTCCTTTCTTCCATCAAGCAGGGTGCTCTTGGAATAGAGAGTTCCTCCATCAAGCAGGGTGCTCTTGAAAGGGAGAGTTCCTCAGGAAGTGGAACTCACTATAATTTGCTTCCTGAGTTCTCCATTCCTAAAGCAGCCTCAGGAATGGAGAAACATCTCCATTCCTAGAGTGCCCAGCTCGAGGGAGTCCTAGAAAGTACGTGAGCCTGCCCCCAAGCCTCCTTCCATTGTTACACCTGATTGTTAACTCTGACAGTGCTGCTACTCCTCTCTCCACTACCGCAATCTAGGAATGCAGACATTCCTCCATTCCTAGGACACTCTAGTGGGGAGAAGAACAGAGCAGCAGCACCAAGGAACCTTTCTACCTTTCTAAAGTAGGGGTTTAAAAGAATAGTAGAGGGAAGGGATATCTGGATTTAAAGAATGTTCGGCATTAACAGACATCCCTCCCCCTCTACTGGCCTGTTAATTTGCAGGTTTAAGTTCTCTAGAACAGGGGTTCTCAACCAGTGGTACTCGTACCACCAGCGGTACTTTGGCCAACTGCTGGTGGTATTCGGATCGCTGGAACCCTGCACCGATGCGGCACTTTCCCTGCATTGACATGGCCTTTGGCCGAGTCTCTCAGGAACGCTGAGAAGGGTCCACCCAGAGCCTCCTACGTGCATTTTCTGGCCTCTGAAAAACCCCAAGCCCGGAAGTAACTGGTGATTATGTCACTTCTGGTGGTACACAGCAGGAGAGTGGTGCCTGAGGTGGTACTTGGCCAGGATGGGGTTGAGAACCCCTGCTCTAGAACACTTCATCAGGTTGGAGGTTAAGCAAAGCAAAAGGGAGGGATGAATGGTGTAATAGCTCTCAAAATCTGCAATTTATAAGAATTTTAAGATGAGGTACAGAAGGAGTTATGCAGACTCATGTTGATTAGCCTCACTGAGTGAGAGACTGTGATCTCGTGTGGCACTCAGTGTCCTTGGGACACAGAAAAGATTATAGCAACTGTTGCCCAATTTTTTTAGGAAATATAAAGTTCAGTTCTCTCTTCAGCCTTACTGAAAGCACATAGACTGCTTGGAGTAAAAGTAAAAATACTGTGATTTTTATATTAGCGAAGCTATAGATTTATTTCAGGCATTACACACAGCAGAAATGCACTTTTACTCTGAGAAGTGATCTGGTGATAGCACATAGGTCAGCAAAGGCATGGCATAGAAAACATGGCAAATGCTCTTTCTCAGCAGGCTTACCACACAAATTACATGCATGTCTGCTGCCAAAGTTCCAGGAATTTCCCCATCTCCCTTATCACCTCACCTGCTTTTTGCAGCTTCACCTCATAACATGTACGTGGAAGAAACACATTGATTTTATATGGACCACAGCCTAAAGGAGATTCCTACTTTTTGTGTTTTCTAATACAGAAGCCTTTTCATAATCCATTTCACTTGCATTTCCTTTCTGTGTATTTTTTTTCTGTTGCTTTTCCTTTTGAGATGGGATGACGGAAATTTAGAAATCAAGACACAGATACACCAAAACAGCTATTCCCAGCATTTCTGTAGTTCCCATATACTAATACTTTCAAATGGTTGAACAGATCTAGTTGTGGAAGACTCTTTGCAAATCTCTACAAAATACTGTATAAAATTTTTGTAGCACAAGCTTATTATGTCCTCATCAAAAAATTTATTCTGCTTTTCCTCCAGTGAGCTCAGGGCAACGCACAACGTTTTCACTCCACTGTATCCTCACAACCCTGTAAAAAGGCTAGGTAAGAAATAATGACTGGCCCATTGAGGGGCTTTCTTTTTGTGGCCAAGTAGAAATTTGAATTGGAGTCTCCCTAGTTCCAACACACCATGCAGACTCTCTCTTATGCCACATATTTCTTTTAGGACAGACTGACAAACATACTGGCACTACAGAGAAAGGATCCAAAATGAAGAATGAAAAGTAATTCTCAATTTTTTGTACCGTACTTTCAAATAACATGATCTGCATTATAACTGGTTACCAAAGTACAAAGCAAAATGACATTTTTCTCCCATCATCCTCTTGACAGAGGACAACAGACTGTCTTTTCAAGGAGAGGAGGCTAGTTTTGTATTTTTAGATACCCAACAGCAAGAAAATGATGTATTCAAAGAAACATGCTACTACTACAAACAGCATTCAGGCACAAAGATCTCTTTAGTCGTTTCTATAAGATGTTGTTGAGAGAAAACACTTGTTCACTTTACATCCTAAGCACCTAATAGTCTCAAATTCTTTGAGGGTTGGTCTACAAGTTAACTACGTATATACTTGAAATATTTTAACACAACATGCAGGTAATCCTATTTCAGTTTTCCAATTAAAATTGCATGGGAAAAACCCTGAAGCTATATAGAAGTTCGCAACAAAGTTTTACAGAGTCCTTGAGATGGAGATACCTCATGTAATGGCAGGATTTCCTAGAATTAGACCTTCCCTAACAGACATTTCCAAAGTGTGTATAAAGTCTAAGTGGTTTTGTAAGACATCCGTTTCCTCTTACAGTTGGGAATATTTTACAATAAGCTATGAATCTATTTTACCATGAGCCCACTGTTTGTCCTCTCCTGAGAAGTTTGGAATTGTAACAGTTATCCTTCTCGTGACAACACTTTCTGCATATCTTGAAAATTCCAGTCATGCCAGGATAACACCACAATTGCAATATTTAGTAATACTAAAACAAGAACTGTAGAGGATGGGGGAGGGTTTTTTTTTTTTTTTGCAAATAAATAAATATTACTTGTAAATAAAAAAAAATATTTCTTTCTACATCACCTTTTTACGTCTCATAAAAGCTAGGTGGGTCCTGATAGAGTGTCATTTTAAAAAGTGGATCCTGGTGCTAAAAACGTTGGGAACCGCTACTCTAGAGCCCAGAAGCAAAATACGAGCTTCACTGCATAAAGATCTGCGGCCAGCCCATAGCCGCAGCAGACATCCCCGCCCCCTCTTGGGCCAGCTCAGCCAACCGCCGCCCTCCCTCACCGCCCAGCCCGCCCCTGCTCCAGCTGGAGCAACTCTCATCTGCTCCAGCGGCTGCAGGGTCAGGAACACGGCAGAGTAAGGGCTGCCGGCCTGCCCTCCAGCAGCCCTTACTCCCTGGGTGCCAAAAACACGCTTTACGAGCAGACGGTCTCACACTCCAGAGAATCCTGTCCACATCCTCGGGTTCTACAAGCTGAAAAGAATCCCAGATGGAAGAATAGACAGGTGTATAACAGCACAATCCTATCCAGCTCCCCCACTGGTGCAGTCAGTGGGGGAGGGCAGAACAGGAGGCTTTGGAAGGGAAAGGGGAAAGCTTCTAAAGCTTCCCGCTCTGCCCTCCCCCACTGGCTGCACCAGTGGGGGAGCTGGATAGGACTGCACTGAGTATAAAACTGTACAATCTACTGAACTGTATACACACAACTAAGACATTTAAGAGATATTTCTGCCTCGGTAAAACTAGGCCTGCTTCAGTGACAGGCTCCCCTGGCCACAGCCGCCACCTGGGACTCATAAGAACATAAGAAGAGCCCTGCTGGATCTGGCCAAAGGCCCATCTAGTCCAGCTTCCTGTATCACACAGTGATCCCACCAGATGCCTCAGGGAGCACACAGCCAACAAGATAACCTGTTTCCTGCTGCCACTCCCCTGCACCTGGCACAGAGAAAACCTACTTCTAAAACCAGGAGGTTGCTTATGGCTTGTAACCTGTGATGGTCTTTTCCTCCATGAATCTGTCCAAACCCCTTTTAAAAGGCATCTAGGCCAGGTGCCATCACCACATCCCATGGCAAGGAGTTCCACAGATGAATTACACGCTGGGTAAAGAAATATTTTCTTTTGTCTGTTCTAACTCTCCCTCCACTCAATTTTAGTGTATGTCCCCTGGTTCTGGTGTTGTGCGAGAGGGAGAAGAATTTCCCTCTATCCACTCTCTCCATCCCATGCATAATTTTATACGTCTCAATCATGTCCCCCGTCAGGCGCCTTTTTTCTAGACTGAAAAGCCCCAAACGTTGTAGCCTTTCCTCATAAGGGAGGTGCTCCAGCCCACAAATCATTCTGGTCGCTCTTTTCTGCACCTTTTCCAATTCAACTATATCCTTTTTGAGGTGTGGTGACCAGAACTGGACTCTAGGTGACAGGCAACAACAAAAAGGGAAGAGCAACTGTTTTAAATGCAGAAGGTCCCAGGGTCAATCTCCAGGTAGGAGAAAAATTCCTGCCTGAAAATTTGGAGAGCTGCTGCCAGTCAGCATCAACAATACTGAGCCAGATGGATCAATGGTCTGACTCAGTATAAGCCAGCTTCTAATGTTCCAGCATGCTATCAAGCCATTTTCCAAAGCCTTTAATTTTATGTAAAACAAGCTGTTGTTGAGAACCAACATGTGAACTCCCTGAAGAATAAAGAACCACCTAATTTAAATCCAGGCACATGCCTGGATACGGTGCATACACATTGCTGGACTGTGGCTACAGCACCAGCTTTTCAGTAAACAGCAAATACAATTAGGCACAAATATATTATTGGTATATCACAGTTCGAGATTTATCTATGCTCTGCAAGTCAGATATTACTATGAGAGAAAAATATTTTTCCTAAAAAGTAAAGATTTTTAAACTGGATTTTTTAAAAAAGATCATTAGTTACTCTTTAAAAAAAATAGTGTGGCTTAAGCAGTGGCGTTGCTGGGCCAAAATCTACTGGGGGCACCCTCAAATTGGCGCCCCCCCATTTTTCGCCCCCCTCTTTTCCCCCCTCCCGGTTTTTCCCACACTTTTTTACAGTGGTTGGTGTTGAATGGCCCCAGCAGTGCCCCCCGGGCGGCAGCTGCTTCCGTGGGGGTGAAAACAAACATTTAAAATCCTTGGGGGGGGTTATCGCCCGGGCGCAGGGCAAAGAAAGCATTGCATTTAAAACAGCCATGAAGATGCCCTTTCTTCCCTCCCCCCCTCCAATTTACGCCACCGCCACCTCCTCCTGCTTGTTGTCTTGTCTCTCTCTCCCTCCCAGAAAGCAAGCCATGCGTGCGTGCGAGGACTCAGCCGGGCGCGGGGTGAAGAAAGCAAGCCATGTGGACGACTCAGGCAACACGACGAGGAAGTTCAAGTGCCTCTCTAGGAGGCGTCTCCCTAGTCACCAGCGAGACTGGAGGCGCCTCCTAGAGAGACACTTCGCGTTGCCCGAGTTGTCCACATGGCTTGCTTTCTTCACCCCACGCCCGGCGCCTATGCAAATAAGAACAATGGGGAAAATATATTTGAGGTCAAGCTTTATAAATATGGCAAAATAGGTCATATATTATGTTACTATGTGTTTGATACTGGAGACCAAAGACTGACAAGTGACCACAGGCACTAGAATCCAGCTCCTGGTTCCAGGAGATGCCACCCCATGGTTCACTAGGAGGATCATCCACTATGTCTACTTGGGTGATCTTATACACTCTTATTTCTATGCTCTTTAAACTACTTAACCCCTGCAATTTGCTCAGTTCTCAAATTATAAACCTTTACTCTCTAAAGCAAACAAGGCAATTTTCATTTTATGAAACCAGACAGCTCTGACCAGTTGCTAACAGTCCTTGTTCCTGAAAAGTTCTGAGTCCTTAGTTGTCTCTAAACAAAGACACAAGCAAAGTCTTAGAATTAGCTACTTCGTGCTTCCAGCATGGCGATGGGATTAGGTCAAGTTTTCTATAAAATATTTTTCAAATTGTGTTCCAGGGGATTCTGTAGTTGCTTGAAAACCTATCAGGAGATCCTCATGGATATCAGTTATGGCACACAAGCTTCAGAAAGCCCACCACTATTGAGCTTTACTTATGGTGGGAGTATTTTAGGGTGTACCATCAGAAGTGAGCACAAATGTGTACCCTAGAGACGAAGCCTCATTTGTGGGGTTGCGGCAACTGATGGGAACCAAAATGGCCACTGGGGGTAATGCTGGGGTGGTGGTGAAGAACCTGCTAGGGGGGCTTCCTCAGGGATTTCCCACCCCCCTCCCTCTCGATTTGCTGGGGAGGTGGTGGGGAACTGCAGCTCAGCTCTCCTGTTCCGGAATGACCCCACCGCTGACGGTGCGGGCCAGGCAAGCTCAGTAGGACAAGGTTGCTGGTGCTGGGGTGGCAACAGGGGCGGGGGATGGATAGATTGGTTTCCCATGTACAGAAACAAAGTTGGCGTCCTATAAAACGTTTGCCCAGGATTCCAGATGTCTACCCAAAATTTTACCCTTCCTTTAGACATGCCCTACCAGAATCTGAACTCGTTCACCTCAAAAATCCTATGGGACTTATGGTCATGGACTATACTAATAGGAATTCAGGCGCTGTGCTCTGGTGGTTCTGTTCCAGAGCAGGCAGTTCCAGCTGGCAAACTGCTATGCAGAAAGTGATGCTAAGGAACTGCTGCTCCTCTCCATGGCATTTACAGAGTGTCACAGAGTTCCATCTTGACTCCCCCACACACTATTTTAACACCTACATGAAGCCATGAAGGGGAATCTGAAATGAGGTGCCTTTTGTAAACCAGTGATACCCAGTTCTATTTTTTCTTTTCATCTGACCGAGCTCAGGTGCAGCAGTGACTGTTGTGAACAGGTGCCAAGGCAGCCAGTAAACTGAAGCTCAGCCTGGATAAGATGGCAGGACTGTTGGTAGGTGATGTTCTGGATGGGGGCTAACTCCCCTTAAAAGATCAGGTTCATGGCACAGGGGTGCTGTTAGTTCTGCCTTGCAAACTGACACCCAAATGTCATCAGTGGCCTGAAATGCCTTTCACCTTCAACAACTTTAGTTGATGCACCTGCTACAGCCCTTCCTGAGAAACCCTGATCTTGCCATATGCTTCAGTAAAATCCAAGTTAGACTACTGTAATACACACGGGGCTGACTATAAAATAACATTTAGAAACCTCTACTGATTGAAAACATAGCGGACAGATCATTAACTGGGACCTGTAGAGCAGATCACATCCCATCAGTGCTTAAACGCCACCAGTTCATTTTCAGCCACAATCCAAAGTGATTGCTTTGAACTTTAAAACCCTACTCTGATTCCAAGATATTTCCCTGAAAGACCAGTTACTCTCAAATGAATCTGCCAGTGTATATTTGGCTGAGGCCCTATTCCAGTTGCCTTACCTTCAGAGGGCTTTTACTGTGGTGACAACAACCCAAACTATGAAATAATCTTATATGGCACAGTTATCAAGTGCCTATGCTGCTATCTTTCATGTGCCGATCCAAACTGTTTTGTTTGCTCAAACTTCTGATGGCAACCATTTATGGTTGTTTTTATCCATAATTTGCTGCTTTGTTTTTATGGTACAATATACGCATTGTCTTTTTGACTATTTGTTGCAAGCCATCACAAGGACACTGGTGGAAAGGTGGGATACATTTTACATAAAATACACACTAAAGATTTAAAGTTTTTAAAAAGCTATAAAATAAATACAGTACCTAATTAAACTCATCAAAATGAACTGTTACGGTTTTTCCTTTTCTAGAAAAAGGAGGTGAAATTTAAAACATATTCTTAATCCAAAATTACTATAAATTCTGTCAAAGTAGTAACAGGCCTTGAGTGCCCTGACTGTGGGAGAAAGGCAGGGTATACATTCTTTAAATAAATAATAGTTTGCCCATTTACCAGTACTTCTGCCTTTCCAGAGATTTTGAGTGTTCACCAAACCATTTATATAAATGAAAGCAGACAGCTAATGTATGTTCTGTACACATGAGCTTCTTTGTGAAAAGAAGCTAAAGACTCTGGTTTTTAATATGAAAGCACATGCAAGAATTTTAATGTAGGCCTTTATTTTATAATCATCATACAAGTAAGCTTAGAATGAAATCAACTTGACTTCCACATGCAAATCAGCTGCAAACGCAATCTTCAATATTTTCCAAGTTAATTTTGGGCATCAATGCTTTCTTTTTGTTAGCAGAATCTAATAGAATAATCCATCACCTACATTTATAGAAAAAAGTTTCTATAAAATCTCAACGCTACTATCTTCGCTCTCTTCCTAAGAGACATTAAATCAACTTTCAGAGTTTGGCATTTAGATTAATATTACAGAAATACAGTGTCTCCTCATCACAAATAAGTGATATGGAACTATATGGCTATCCAAACCTGTCTGGTTTGACATTTATGCCATATTTGTGTTGAGGAGAAGCAGAATTAGTGCTTAGAGAACTGGAACAGGGGGACCAGTGTTAAAATTATAATCATGAAACAAACTGGGCTTGTCATGATTGCTCAGCTTAACCTACCTCAAAGGGCTGTTGTGAAGTGGAATAAAGTGATGTTACATCCAATATTCCCTCTCATTTTCTCCCCGAGTGCGCAGAGCCTTACCATGGCTGTGTGGGGATAGCTGTGGAGCGCTCAGCAATGGCGTCATCACCGAGCTCCAGAGCAACTGCACAACTTACAGAGAAGGTTCCCTCTTGGCACTCTGTCAGCTTTTCTCCCTTTGCTCTTGCAAGAGAAGCCAACAAAGCCCTGCAAGGGAGAGCATTCTGTAGCACCAAGAGGGAGAGCAAAGAGAGAGGTGCCACCACTGCTGCCTCCTGCAGGATTCAGCCTGGCCAAGCCTGAGTGCGTGGCAAACCTTTTTCAGCTGCGTGAGGCTTCCGATACAGCTGCGCAACTGCACGGCTTACTAGGAAGACTTGTTATGTCACCCTAAGGTGCTTGGAGGAAGGACAGGATACAAATATGATAAATCACCACCACTTCTTAAGTCTTATCAATCATACCAATATCGATCTTATAAGATTTCAATGTTTGAATGAATACCTATCTACTTCTACACACACACACACACACACACACACACACACACACACACACAGGGAGGGGCATGCTTCTGGATAACACTTTTCATGGACAAGCAATATATACCACTACATTTTAAACAGCACGTACTAATGCTAGGCACTAAGCTTGCACTTCAATCTTAAATGCACTATGTGGAAATAACAGTCCCCACACATGATTTTCCATCTACAGATACATGTAGAAGAAATGCTGGCGCTCCCCAAATTATGTAAGGGTTCCATTCCAAACACCCTTATGCAAGTTGATTTTTATGCATGTCAGAACTGGGAGAGGCAAGAGGAGCCCCCCCCCCCAAGCTTGCCACTCTGTAAACAAAACTGGGATGCTCGTCTTCATTTAAGGAGCCTGTACAGAGGAAGGGGTGAGATTGCTGCAATCCGATCCACGGCACACAGTGATCTGGCCCCTTGCCTTCTCACCATCTGGAGTAGGTGAAGGTGCAGCATATGGAAGAGGGGTGCACGTAACTTTGGGCAACACATCCGCTGCTTGTCTGGTGGCAGCAGTAGCTACTTCTTGGAGGGAGCATGAACTCAGGCTGTAAGTGGGGCTCGCCACTTGCACAGGTCAGGAAGTATACATAAAATGCACTATGGACACTCCAACAAAGCTGGAATCGTTCTTGTCCCTTCCTCCACACAGGGTCTTCAAATGAGTAATTCCAAGTTTGTTTAGAGAGCCGCAACCAGCAAGCGCAGGTGGCTTCTCTTGCACAGCCTCTGCCAAACAAGCCCTAAAGCATCCACTCTGCCGTAAGCCACTCACAGCCTGAGCTTGCACTCACTCCAAGAATTGGCCATCAGTGCCAGACAGGCAACAAGAGCACTGCCTGAAGTTGCGAGAGCCCCTCTCCTTTTCACTGCACCTTCAGCACCTCTGCCCTAGTTCAGCTAGTGACTGGCTTGAACAGCAATATAGTCTTTAGGTAACCAACCCTCTTCCTCCTCGCATGGAGGCTGGGACTTGCAAACATTGCATAACATCAAAATTATGAAAGTCAAGGACATGTTGTACATGAACATCCTTGGTGAAATATGGATCAAGAGATTTGTCATCAGTGAAGTATACATAAAATGCACTATGGACATGATGCAGTCAGAATTAAGATCTTGTGCATATCACAGATTTCATTTCAAGAGATAACCACGTTACCTCTTTCACTGAAATAACAGAATATGAAAGTGCTTAACTTTGGCTGAATCATGTCCTGTGTGTGAACTCACCTTTCTGATAAAGTCACACATGTCCTTAC
The DNA here is from genome assembly GCA_026170595.1 of Plestiodon gilberti rubricaudatus. Classification (NCBI taxonomy): domain Eukaryota; kingdom Metazoa; phylum Chordata; class Lepidosauria; order Squamata; family Scincidae; genus Plestiodon; species Plestiodon gilberti. Next base: position 73,260,606 of record JANXHW010000005.1, on the reverse strand, counting down.
AGGTGTGTATCTAAAATGTTTTAGGTGTACACCGAGCAAGGTAAAGTGTGAATGGAATACATGTACATGAAAACATGTATATTGTACAGGTACACTCACCAAAGTACCGAGATTAGCAGCAGCGGAAAAGCCAGGCTGCAAAAGGATACCACCTGGAATGTAGCTGTTCATGAAAGATTGGACATTTATACTGTATATTGTAAAACCTCTCATTAGGGGGGTTAGGAAAGTCTGCCCATGTACACCGCCTTGAATTAAAGTCGGAGGAGAAATCCAATGACCAAGGAAGGCGGTATATAAATACTGTATATTATTATTATTATTAAGAATGTAGCAAACCCAGGTTTGACCTATGTAGTGACATGATCCTTAATCATACTGAAAAGCAGTGGGAATTGCTTCTGCCATGTTCACATTGGTGAGAGTAGAGTGGTACAAAACAGAATAAGATAGTGGTCAGTACACTTTTTTCCCCAGTCCTCAAAGCCTGCAATTGAAGTTCATACTCCTCCTCAAGAGGTAGGTTTTAAATAGCAATTACTACACAACTCTGCCTCATCTACTTGCTCCTCTTCACTTGATTAAAAAGACTGCCATTTTGCCTCTGTCTCCCTATGTTTACACTTATAGTTATGGGTTTTAAATACTAAAAACAGAAATGAGAACCAGTTTTTTATGAAGAAGCAGTCTTGCAATGTATCCTTTAAGTCATGACGACACTTCACATTGAGCCATATAAAGTGCTTTTAAGTTTCTCTCCCATTGTTGGCAAACATGCATGTGTGAAAGAACAAAATACAGTTTTAAATGCACTTGTATGAAGCTTTTAAATGGACTGATGGCCATACAGGAAGATGGATTTATAACTGCATTTCAACCTTCTTGCATTTTTTGTTACCTGAGAGCATATGCAATTTAAAGCACATTTTAAACTCACAACTGGCCATTTGGAGTTTTATGTATTTGACAATTCCCCTTCCCCCTCCCACACACAAATTTGTCATCTCCTTCCTGTTTAGAAGTGCTTGAGTGTGTGAAAGCCTTGTCAATTTCACTTTCTTCAACTTTTGCCCTTCTATGCTCTCCAACTAAATTTACAAAGTGAAAGGGAAGCCTTTCCAGTTGCACTGACCAGACAAGAGTTCATCAGTGAACTTCTTTTTCCTATTGCCATTGCTGGTACCTTTAGAAGGGAGACAAGTTCCTTCAAAACAGTAGCTATGTGTACATCAATGCTAGTGCACATAGCAATACTTTTAAATTTTAATATTTTTAAAGAAATTGGCCAAAGTTACCTCTATCTTTGTGGACGTTACCAGAAGAGCAGGAAAACCAATAAGGAAATTGTGTGTGTGTGTGTGTGGGGGGTGAATCAAAGGATACCAACCAGACTGCATCCAAGCCTAGTCGCAGGGCAGTATGGGCCAGCATCTTGGACAGACAGGTGGGGCAGGTTTTTCTCCCACATCACCTGGAGAGGGCGTGTTGATGTTTTAAATCAGGAATACTACAACTTGTGAGAAGGGTGGGAAAGCAGATCAGATGATACAGTTCGAGAACTTAAAACGGTTTTTAATACTCGTGTGATTTTGGTCTATATAACATCCTTTCTCGCGTGAGCCTACAGATGACAGGGAAGGGGTAGGAGGCGGCCCCTGCCCTCGCGAGGCCTGGGCTTTATCCTCCTCCCTCCACCCCGTTTCTTCTTTCTCCTCGCGACCTCCCCCAATTTCTGCATCTCTCCCCAATATGAGAAAAAGGATATATGAGTTCCTTTCCTCTACCTATTTTAAGTGAAAATAAAGGATGGTCGGGAAAACAAGGCTATACACCCTCTCCCCCCCGCCGCCGCCACAGCTCCCGTTTTAGCGAAGGGGGGGGGGAAACGCGAGGCTCGGGGGGGGGGGGGAAGGAAGGAAAACCGAAAGTGCTGCATCCTCCTCCTCCTCCTCTTCTTCCTCCCCCCCCTACCCCTACCCCTACCACCACCACCCCGCCGAGACCGAGGAGGGCATCAGGGCAAGAAGGAAGGGAGCCTGACCTCCTCGCTCTTCAGCACCTCCTTGAACTCCCGCTTGATCCTCTGCACCGCGATGTTAGCCATCTCCGCAGCGGGCTCCGCCGACCCGCCCAACCCCAGGCCGCGACTGCCGCCTCTGAGCCGGGCCGAGCTCCGCCACCCGTCACCACCGCCACCGCGGCTGCTGCTCCCGCTGGTGAGTCCCCGGCCCTTCCAAAATGGCGCCTCCACCGAGCATGCGCCTTGCGGCAACCCGGCGGCGCCTGCCCCTTCCTCTCCGTCAGAGAAGGAAACGGGGAGGGGAGAAGGAAGAAAGGGAGAGAAAGTTCCTTCTTCACGCCTCGAAAACCGCCTCTTTCCTCCCCCCGCCCCGTGGAAGGGAGCAGAATTAGAACGGAGGAGAGCGAGGGGGGTCGCGCAACTGCCTTTCCGCTCAGGAGAGGCGGAGGCCTGGGCCTCTCCCTGCTCTGCCCCTTGTCCGGTGTCTCCCCCTTCCTCTCTCTTCTTCGCAGTCACTGACTGACCATGAAGTAGAACTAGTCTACCTTTTCCCCTCTCTGTGGGCGTGTATGTGGCTTACTCTCTAGAAGAAGATGGAGTGTCTGCACTTCAATTCATTAGGCCAGGGCGCGAGTGCTAAGAGCCAGCCAGGCACACCGGGGAGGGTCAGGGAGCAGGACAGAGGCTGTTGTGTGATGGGATTTCAACACAACAGCCTTAACTCTCTGCTCCCTGACCCTCCCCGGCGTGCCTGCCCACAGTATGATGATGTGTCACACGCACCTGCTCTTTCCCATCCAGCAGCCCGACTCACAAACTCCTTTGGCTCCAAGTCTGTGTCACACACAAGGTTTTCACCCTCCATTTTATTTTATATATGCATAGAGCCCACTCTTCTGCCCGAGATCTCCTACAGGTTTCTCTGGCTAGGGCCAATGAGAGGGGGATAAAGGGGGTAAATTGTACCCAGGTCCAGGGTCAAAAAGGGGGCCCAGGAGCCAAAGGAAGGGCCCTATACATTTCCTGGAATTTCAGCTGACCTTATGGAGAGTGAAAGATGGTGGCCGGGCCAGGTCTACCAGGCAGGTAGAGAAATTTCAGTACGAGAAATGAATTGTGTTTTTTTTGCAAATAAATACTTTCTAGATCACCTTTTTTAAAAGTCTAGTAAAGCTAGGTGGGTCCCGATAGAGTGTCATTTTAAAAAGTGGGTCCGAGTGCTAAAAAGTTTGGGAACCACAGTTCTATATGCAAAATTAATTTTAAAAAATCCTTGGGTATGTGTGTAAAGAGAGACTTTTTGGCCTTTAGGGCAAACGAGGCTCTTGTAAAAGAGGAGAGGTGGGGTAAACATATTTTTCAATAAATAAAATTTGGAAAATGAAGTTAGTAACTTGACCATTTTAGTTTCAAATAAATCTTTGTCAGATTAGTAGTTGTGCACTTCAAAAAGTGAATTACCATCGTTTTAACTTTTTGCCTTAAAAGGAAGTATGGGCAATTGCTAGGGGGCTGTCCAAAACGTATGCGTCACTTTAAAAAAAAACTTTAACTTCATTCTCATGCTATAATTTGTCACTCTGGAGCAGACCCACACAAACAATGTATGTGGCATTTTCACATACATTGTAACACCTATAAATTAGAGATTATTAGAAATGCAGTTATAGGAGTATGGAAGTGCCTGTACAGTTAAGATAAGTTATTTGTTTTAGTTTGTTTGTTTGTTTCCTTTGTTTCAGCATTCTATCATTACAAAGTCTGAACATAGTATTAATCATAAAATCAAGCCTACTTTTCCTATCCATAGGAAATTTGGCATGGAGAATCTACCTTGGGAGGTTTGTAACCGAGTCAAATTTTGGAACATGCTGGTGAAGAATGAGTTATAACAGTTTTTAACGTTTCCTTTGAACCAGACACTTCATGCTCTTCACAACCTTTACTCCCAAAGGCCATTTCTGCTTTTGGCAGTTTATGTCAAAAAGGCAAGAATATTGCAAAAGTGCGAGTTTAGATATTATGGTGAAAGACATAATGGGTTATTATGTATTCCTAAAGTTATAAAATTTCAAAGTCCTCCGTTTTAAACCAGTCATTTAAGTAAGGGTGCATCTTATGTCTGTTTTATGGATTGAAGCTGCCCTGGTGGAACCAGCTGCCCCAAACAAAAATGTATGTGGTGTGAATGAGCTCCGCTTCTTGATGGAGAAGCAGAGCAGATTCTGCATGTGGTGTGATGCAGTATATGTATCTGTGCGGCATGTTGCTGCATATTTGTGTATTACATGTGGCATACCGTACATGTGGTATTACATGTTGTATATGTGTTGTGTGTGTTTGATGTACAGTACTGTGGTTTCATGCACTACTTGATGTGGTATGTGTTTGCATGTGACATGGACCTGACATTGGAGCACATTTACATGCCTGATATTAGGAAAGTGGAGGGTCAGTGTGCAACTAGATAGTCATTGCCCCCATAGCGTCCTGGGCATCAGTGTTGCCCCCAACTTGCAGATAATGAGAATTGGGGCTGAAAGACCATAGGAAAGTATGGGTGCATGGAAGCATTTACAAATTGTAAGTGAACTCAGTATGTGAGATTGTAGAATGTATTTAAACCTTACATGATGTGGAAATTAAGGTGGACACCATCACTTACAATTTCCATGATTTTTGATTAACAAGTGAGTTTATAAGCAGCTTATAACTATAACCCCTCTTCAACTGAAGGGGTTTGTTTTAGTTTAGAATCACACATAAGGCCTATCTTATGAACATAGAAATTTCACCAAAAATGAACAGTAAGAGATATTGTTGCTATACAAAAGTATTTTTATTTTGAGCATAAAGATACAAATCTAGCAATAGGGGGTTTCTACCCCCAGAGAACCAAGAATCTCAGAAAGAGTCTCCCTAGCTCTTCTATTTCGAGAATCACAGGAAGTCTTCCGAGAATCGCAGGAAGATGAAACTTTGATTAAATTTCCAACTTCCAGGGGCATCTCCGATTAGGGAGCATCCTGGACCATGAAGGACTGGTAAGAAAAAGTCTTCCAGAATCACAGTACTGTATTAGTCTAACAAAGCAATGGCCAACCAACATTCATGACTATAAACTTGCAGCACAGCAAAAGAGGTTCTGGCAGAATCCTCTCCTTATAATGCACTTCAGCTGGTCATGGAGGCAACCCATGCAGAAATGGTAGTGAACAGTTGTAGTGCCTCAAGGGAGGCTGAAACCTCTGTTGTTGCTCACAGTGATGAGTTAAAGAGCCTTTTGTCTATGTCCTGGCAGCTCCTGTAGGTGCAAGCAAAGTCATAAATGGGAAAACAAAATAAAACAATAATACACTCCTAGGAGAATTGGTGTAGATACAATATTCCAAATATAATACATAGCTTTTCCTATATTGGAGTACATTGTTGGAATGAAACAAGCCAAGTTAACTATCCTTCTACCACCCAATTAAATACAGTACATTTTAATAAAAAAAATTGATAGAGAAGCCATACACATTACTGTGACATCACATTTCAACCAACAGCATTAGCTTCTGTAAAGGGAGGACAGGGAGCAAGATGGGTTGTAGTGCCTAAAGCCTAGCAGCTGACAGCCCACTCCCTACCTTCTCTGCTTCATCCTCTTTGCTGGGTTATCTGAGATTGGACCATGGAGAGGTTGTCTTCCCTGCCACCGCTCAAAGCTAGAAAACTCAGTCAAGAGGAAGCTGCCTTGGGAAAGCCTCCTTCCCAGGTGAACAGAGAAGATCTGTAGGGTCTCCTTAAAACCAACCAGTAGTGGAACATGGGTGGACTGGTAGATAAGGTAACCTCCTCCCTCCAGAGTGAACTGAGACAAGGTGCAGTAAACTGTAAAATAGGTTTATTAAAAGGCTCAAAAATCAAAACAATGGAGGGGGAAATTATACAAGGGATAAAAACAAGACACTGACCCCAAAGAAATGAGGGGCAGAGACAAAGGTTAGCAAGGATGCCAAAAGGCAAGCAGAAAGTAAATAAAAACTCTGACATGACTTCTCTGGGTACTTTAACAACTCTACTTGCGCTGTCCAGGATCCTAGTCCTAGCACCCACACTTGCAGCAAAGTGAGCTGGCAACCCACCCACCCCCATGAAGTGTTAGACATGAAGCATTAAATGCACAAAGAGGAGAATGACCCCACTTTTTATAACATGTGAGAATTAAACAGGGTTCACCTGTTGGGTATGGGTGGCCTCTCTGTTCCTGAATTTCCCACTCTTGGAAATCAGGTGGGCTTCCCAGTCCAATGAGCTGGCACAAAGTAAATTTCTTTCTTCATTGGTCAGTGGAGAAGAAGAAGCCGCTCCAACAGTAAACAGCACCACAATAAGAGCATACATGGACAATATCTTTGAATGAGTCAGCCGCCCCTTTAGATGCTTAGGCATCACAGCAACCTCTGGGCTGCTCAAAAGGTCAAAACTGGGAAAAATAGGGGGAAACTGGGATTTTCACCACAACTTCCCTTGTCATACTTTTGCTGTCTCCTCCCTTGTGACCTGATGGGTGTGATACACTTATTACCTGCTATTCTATCTATTGACTGAAAAATAGGTGTAACACTGCCCTCTGCAGGATAGTATATATCAGATTCAAAAAACAAACTTCTTCAATTGACCACGTTGAAGGAGCAACTTCAGGAAAGAGCATTCAAGGCACTAAAGAACAACAATCATTTTTTTAGTGATGCAGAACAAGGGAATTTTTTTAATCTGCTAATTTTTTTAGTAAAACTCCAGAGTAGTATTTCACTGTACAATGACTGCCATCCAAATGTATTATGAAACTGTGTTTGACTTTTGCCTGTAAACCGCTTTATGAACTTTTTGTTGAAAAGCGGTATATAAATACTGTTACTAATAATTAATAATAAATAGTTGCAATTTCTAGTGTTCTAAGACAGCGATTTTCAACCTTTTTAATCTCATGGCACACTGACAAGGGGCTAAAATTATCAAGGTACACCATCAGTTTTTTTTACAATTGGCAAGGCACACAGTGCTGCCGGTAGGGGGCACACATCCCCCAATGGCCTGCCCTACTGATAAATGACCCTCCCCCAAATTCCCACAGCACACCTGCAGACCACAGCATACCTATGTGCCATGGCACACTGGTTGAAAATTGCTGATCTAAGGTAATTCTAATCAGAGCTTGGTTTCTGAGTTTACAATACCAAGGTTCAACCCCAGACCCTGTGTCATTAGATATTAGTATATAGCTTTAAAACTGATAGGTTTTGGGAAATAAAAACAATGCTTAACAAAAAGCATTATTAATTTATGGAACAATATGCAGTGATGACCATTAGTATAATTGTTTTTAGAAGGGTTAGATTTATGCACGATGGCTAGGTCTACCACTGACTATAAACTATGAGACCAAAGTATAGACAGATTATTAGATTTGAGTGGATGTCTAACATGAGTTATAACTTATTATAACTCATGTCTAACATCCATTCAAATCTAAGAATCTGTCTATACTTTGGTCTCATAGAGAATAAGAGAAATTGCCTAGCAGAGAGTTGATTAGGGGTATGAACTTGACAGCAGAATAGAACTGGTGTTGGATCTATGCAATAGCTATGTGAGAAACACACTGCAGTCAGATCTGGGAGGTTGAAAGATCAACCTTTGACTTTAGCAGGCCTGGCACTGCAAAAATGGCTACTTTGGTGAATAATCCCAAAATGAATATACAGAATAAACATAAACCGATTTCTTCCACATCATGTAATCTCCTTCAACATTGGGATAACGCTTCCAATATACGGTACCCATTTAAAGCAAGCAGTCTTTTATTACAGCAATCCCTGTTGTTTTAGTCCTGTGCATATTCTTAATCTTTAAAAGGCTGAAACTAAGAAAAATTTGGAGCATGACCAGATAAGTTTTAGCTGCTGCACAAAGAGGAGGCAACGGACCAAAGAGCAACAATGCAGAATAATTTTAGAAGGAAGTAAGAGGGTGCCATGGAACTATGTACCAACATCACTAGCAAATTAGAAACTAATATTCTTTTAGGAGAACTGTTAAAAGTATGTTACCCTTGCCCTCCAAGAATCTCTGGAATATGAAAGATACACATATTACTTAAGCCCTAAGCATTATTGATTTGAGTTATATCTTTGCTGGAGTGCCTCACCTAGTCACAATTTTCATAGTTATATGTGTGGCACGTCTTGTACTGGCTTATGATAAAATTAATGACTTCTCACTGGGTATGAGCCAGATGTCTTGTTTGTTGCCATTTGTCATTTTATGTAAATCTGTAGTTTGGATTGCCACATCTGCCTTTTGTGTTTGTGATGGCTTATGGCTAGCACAAATACCGTATTTCTTCGAGTCTAAGGCGCCATCGATTCTAAGGCGCACCTTTACTTTCAGTACCACCAGCAGGGGGAAAAAAATCCATCAATTGTAAGACTCACCTCCCTTCATTGAATCTACCCGCTCAGCACCAACTCTCCCCAGCATGTCTTCTGCAGCTGAGGATGACTGAGTGCACTGCCTTTGCATAGCATTTTTGGCCCCGCCAGAAAGTGCCATTTCCTTCGTTACCTGGGCTTGGAGGAGATTCAGGGAGGCCTGCGCAACCCTCTGCAGGCCTCCCTGATCTTCAGTTTGGCGAAAAACAGCGATTTTTGGCCATTTCTGGTTTTTGCGAAAACTGGAAATGGCTGAAAATCACCGTTTTTTGCCGAACTGAAGATCGGGGAGGCCTGCAGAGGGTCGCGCAGGTCTCCCTGAAGCTCCCCCAAGCCCCAGTAAGAAAGAAGATAGCATTTTGGGGTGCTTTTTGGAGACCTTCGATTCTAAGACGCACCCCATTTTTTGAAATGCTTAATTGGGAAAAAACATGCGTCTTAGAATTGAAGAAATACAGTAACATTCTGCTGCTCTTGTTTTGGACAGTGGTGAACATGCAGGGCTACATCTGAACCCCAGAACAGGTGACATATTAACAAGGTGAATACCCTTGAGCATGTGCAGGATGCATTTCCCTCATCACTGAGGATATTTCCTTATAAACCAGTTATCCCAACCACTACAACCATTACATGATATTTCTATAGCCCTTTGTCAATGACAGTAGCACAACATCCCATATGCATGATATCCCATAGCCATAATAGATTTGGGGAGTGGGTAACTCCATTGACAGTTACCCCCTTTGTTGTTTTTTCTAAACCTGGTTAGGTGTGCATTCCCACACTAGAGTGAAGGAGCACACAGCCTCCAAAGAATTAAGAAATAAATAGATTTCTCAAAATGGTACAACAGTGAAACTGAGGAAGAGGGAAAGTGACCTTGCGTCTGCATGGCACTTGAAAGCCCCCAAACATATTCCTTAATAAGAACTCACACATTACATGCCAAGAAAGTGTATAGCTTACAAAGAAAAACAAAATGAAATTGTGGTCTTCCCTATCTTATGCAAATTTACTCAGGAGTAAGTCCTAATGTGTTAACAGCCTGATCCTGTGTAAGGATACCGGGCCGGCCTAAAGAGCCGGCTGCTGTATCCTTTTGCCATTCCGGGCTGCCCCAGGGTAGCCCGGGAGCACCTTGGGAGAATGGGACACTCGTCCCCTTCCCCGGGTGTTAGCAAGCCCGGGACCTATGGGCCTACTCGAATGTACGCCAGCTCAGAAGCTGACATACATTCGAGGCCAGGGTGTAAGGGCGAACCAGGATGGGAGAGGGCTGGGGATATCGGTGGAGCTCGTTGTCGATATCCCCGCCCTCCCCCCACCCGGTTCGGCCAATGGCCACCCTCGCCGCCCAGTCCACCCTCCCTCCGCCCCTGCACCAGTTGGTGCAGGGCTTATCTTGCCTGGTGGGCGCAGGGACAGTCCCCCGGCAGAGCGAGAGCTGCTGGCCTTTGCCCCGGCAGCCCTTACTCTCCGGATGCGGCAAACGCACTTTACGGCAAATTTACCCAGTGCCAAGGAAGCGCACGTGCCCCTGGCACCTCTCTACCCAGGATCGTGCCGTAAGTGTGGTTTACTCTGACGACTTCAGCTATAACCTAAGAGCAAATTGGGAACGGCAAAAAATGTAGCTAAGAATAGAGCGTTGGATACCGACAACCAGAGAACAGAGCCATACCACATAGCAAAATGGACAGAAGGCAAAACCAATTGTGCAAGGCAGGTTTATTGATGGGATTAGATCCTCATTTCCTACTGTATTTCAAATATGAATATTTTTCCTCAGGGACAGCTGAACCTTTTAAAGACTCCGAGAGACCCAGGGACTGAATTTACTTGGAGACTCCCTTCCAGTAGTGTAGCTAGGCCGGCACCAGGGGTGTGCTGTGCCCTGGGTGACAGCCGCAGTCTTCTCACAAAGAGGAGCCATGTTGGCAGCTTTCTGCTTCACGGCTGCTTTTTTGCAGCCGGAGTGATTGCGTCAGCAGCCGCAGAGGGCTTTTGCGCTGTTTTCTGTGCTTTTGATGGTTCCAGCCACCCACCCCAGTTCTAAGAAGACTTCAAATGAAGCCTTTCAGGAGTGCAGGGGGGCGGGGCGATGACATGAAACACGTCATCGCCCTGCACGCTAGCAACGCCACTGCTGCCAGTGCCTTCCCTTCTCTTCTGAGTTGGTGTGTTCTCTTTGTCCATGTTAATGTGGCCCAATCATGTGTGAGGTTCACTACCTTCCCTCAAAAGAGCCTGCTTAGCTTAGCAGCTTAGAAGAAACTAGTCTATATATAAACTGGGGGGGGGGGGAATCTACATTCTTGAATTAAATTTCCTTCCAGTTTACTCCAGATTAATTGTGCTTTTTAAGTGCTATATTTATTGTGCTATACTATAACTTCTTAAATCTGACCCACTTAGTCAGATGTATGAAGCGTTGTTCTCAGTTGGTAGATATACCTACCCACACAGATGTAAATACAATGAGACAAATTAGATTGACAGTGATCAACCCTTCTTTTTGGGAAGTCGTATCAATTTAATATTTTGTACAAAATTATCAACATAAGAACATAAGAAGAGCCCTGCTGGATCAGGCCAAAGGCCCATCTAGTCCAGCTTCCTGTATCACACAGTGGCGCCACCAGATGCCTCAGGGAAAACAAGACAATAAGATACTTGTATCCTGTTGCCACTCCCTTGCATCTGGCACAAAGAAAACCTACTCCTACAACCAGGAGGTTGCTTATCCCCATCATGGCTTGTAAGCTGTGATGGACGTTTCCTCCGTAAATCTGTCCAATCCCCTTTTAAAGGCATCCAGGCCAGGTGCCATCACCACCTCATGTGGCAAGGAGTTCCACAAACCAATTAAACGCTGGGTAAAGAAATATTTTATTACTACATTACTACATTATTTTATTGTACATTACTACAAAATGAAGCCAGAAGGCCCAGCAAGGCAAGGAATAGGTGTGTCTCTTGACAACGATGCACAGCGCAAATACAAACGAGATCCAACAAATGGGGTAAAATATCCAATCAGAGTGGTGGGTGTCATTCACTTCCCATCTAGTAAGGAACTGGCAAAGCAAAATGAATGGTTTGTATATGACTAAAGAGGAACAATCACTTTGTAACGAGAGAGCCACACCCAGTCTCCCTTCAACCAGAGTCTCTGGTAGTGTCACATCTACATATGAATTGCAGCAGCAGCGACGAAGGGTGCATAGGAGAGGAGTGTGCAGCCCTAATCTTCGTTGCGTGGGGCGTCACGTTCACGTTGGAATGGTGGCAAAACTGCATCTGCAACTGCCGTGCCGCGCTACGATCAGATTCCTCTTTGCAAATTTCCCGTTTACAAGAACTCCCAAAAAAGAGCTCTTCTTCCTCCCTCCGCCTTTTTTTTTCTCCTTTTCCATCCAGCATGTTGATGAGTTCCGAAAAACTCGAAAGTATGCTGTCAACTTAGGGTATATTGGTTGGTCCTAATAAAAGTATTGCCACACTGTGGTGTTTGGATTTTTCCTACTGGATCAGCAGAGTGAGATACCTCTGATTTTTATTTGAGAGAGTTGTCGATTGAGCATACAATTCCCGCTCCGTTTTACACCGCCCACCGCTATGCTTTTGGGAGCCGAGGGGAGGGTCCTAAGGAAGGTCCTCCCCTTTCTGTGAGCCGGCAGATCCGGGTCTCGTAGTGGTGACTAGACTGACGTGGTCAATCGAATCAAAACAGAAGAGGAAAGGAAGAGTCGCGGCAGAACCGGGGTCACGCCGTTGTATCTGGCTGTGCTGCGGCTTGTTCCCTAAATCAAAGCAGCCCCTTCCGGCCAGCCGAGCAACCCCGGTGAGTGTTGCTCGTTTTCTTCTTTCTTCATTTTCTGCTGTAGTTTCCTCTGGAAATCGATTTGTGCTTTTCATGGTGGAGAAAGGGAGGCTGCAAGAAGAATGCCAAGGTTTTCCATGTTATTCCTCCGTCTTGAAGGGTGGAGGAATAAAAGTTGCGCAAAAAAGATCTTCTCTTGTTGCCTTGGGTTGCTTTTCTGACTCCTATTTATTGTTAAAAACTGATGCAAGCTTTTCCAAAAGGGAAATCTCGGGTTCCAGTCCTTGTGGGCATTTAAACCCGGACCATATGCAAGTCCTGCAGCAATCCCTCGGGAGGCGGTTTCCATTTAAACCGGATCTCTCATTTCGAGCCTGTTCCTGAACTTCTCCGTCCGACGTCCGTGCCAAACCAGTTCCACCGATTTGTTTTCATAGGAGATCATCTGTGACAAGAGGAAGTGAGTCCCTTGCTCACTGGTTTGTTTTGTTTTGTTTTGTAAGCCGGCCAAGCTGTACCTTTGATGATACTTCCCCCCCCCCCAGTTTCTAGACTTCTTGGGGAAATGCTCATTTGTATAGATAAGCCCACTGAACTCAGTGGGACTTCCTTTCAAGTAGTAATAACGTTTTAGTTAAACTCTTGCACGCTGAGTGATCTCTATACACATTTGCTCAGAAATAAGTCGAATTAATTTGCAGTCCTAAACACACTTACTTGGGAGTAAGCCCTATTGGATAGAATAGAAATTTCTTCTGAGTAAACATGCAGGGGGCTGCGGTTAAGTTCAGTGGGACTCCCATATAAATGTGCCTAGGATTGGACTATCATGTTGAATGCATGTTCTGAGTAGTACATGCCTAGGATTTGTGCCGTCCCCAAACGACTGTTCTGTTTCTCCTCTTCCTTTAGCAACTTTGGTTGCACAGTTGATTGAGTTTTAAACCACCATTTCCTTCTTTATTTTTATGAGGGAATTTCACATAGTTTCCTTGAACGTACACCACATTCCCTAGTGAGGGTGGGTGAGATACATACAGTACTTCACTCATCAGGAAGAGGGCAAGAAGGAGGCAACCAATGGTGCTGTTCAGTTAAGCAGTGCCAGCACTAGGTTGCTAGGGGCCCTGGGACCTGTGCTGGGGTCCCAGGGCCCACTTGCAGATGACCCACCTGCAGGCCATCAGTAGGCATGGGGCCCTGGCCAGTGTTTAACCTGGTCAGCCTTTGACCTCTCTCTCTTGTTGCTATATCTACCTTAGTTGTGCACTGATGCTTTTGTTTCTGATCCAGTACAAGTTTGCAATCTTTAACATTGCAGTCTCAGGAATTTGGGATTCAGTAGAATTTGGTTTTTAGTCAAGATGATTAGGATCAGGCTTCATATGTAGAAATGGAAGGTGAGTATCCAACAATTGAGTACAACAATACATGGCAAATGGGATATATAATTATTGTTATTTAACACCAGCCGTGTGCCTGTGTCCTATTATTGTCAAGAACTGACCATTCAGAGGTATCTAGCAGATATGATCCTACAGAGGTAGCATTCATAATGTTGTAGAATTGCGAGTTTATCTACGGTAATTCAATCGCTTTGCTTTTCAGAATGTTCTGTTTCACTTGATCATTCCATCTTAATCATTTTGAGGTCAAATTCCTGACTTTTACTGACCAGCTCAGTGATTTTATTAGATAATCTACGATCAGTCAGAGCCCCTTAAAAACAGTGTGCATTTAAATTTCTATACAAACCCTAAATTTGGTTCTTCTACTTCCTGGTACTGCTACTTAGGACCCCTTTCCCTAAAATGCTCCCTTATTTGTTCATTGCGGAACTTCCTAAGTTTGTACTTAGCTAGTTAAACTCTTGATTTATTTTTTTTGTTGTTGAAACGGTAGATCCTCTCCTCCCAATGCCACACATGTGGTTTCTGAAGCTTTGTGAAACATGTAGGAGGAGGGCCTTTCAAGAAGCTCATGTCCAAAACCACATTAGATCTACTGGTAGTTGTGAGGTTCCCTGGCTGTGGCCAACAAATCTATGTGATAACCAAGCATAACCAATTTATCTTTTCTCACCCTAGAGACTTTAAAACAGTCTTTGAAGGCAGTAGTGACTGGTGTAGAAAATAAAACCAGCGTAATGTAATGGTTGGACTTGGAAGAGTGGGATTCTTGCTTCATCATGAAGCTTACTGGGTGACCTTGGGTTCACCCTAATCTACCCTAAAGGGTTTTTGTGAACTGGAATGGCTTGGGGAGGTCTTGAGCTCCTTTGAGAAAGGATGGGATTTAAAACAATAACTAAAGAAACACATCATGAGGATTAAGTTTATTAGAATTTAAATTTGTTTTTGTTTGGTTCTATTATATGGCTATCGTTCAGTAATTGGAGGCAGGAACGGAGAATGTTTTTACAAAGTGGGGCCAGAAGGTTCAGGAATGCAAGAGATAAGAGTGTCTCATTAACAAAGTACAGCAATAATATGCAAATTAAATCCAGTAAAAAGGGCAGAAAATCCAATCAGAGTGGGTGTGAACCCTCACTGGTAAGGAATTGACAAAATAACATGAATAGTGAATGTAAACACCTAAAGGGGACAATTACTATTTGTAGTGAGCTAATCTCTCAGTCTTTATTCAGCTTAAATCTGATAGTATCAAATCTGTATAGCCCAGCAGCTTCAGGCTAGAATCTCCCTGATAATGTTTTTCAAGTATGCCAACTTTCATGTCTGTTACTGAATGTGCTGGGAGGAGGAAATGCTCCCTCCACTCCATAATTGGTCTCTGAATGTTACCATTTTGAATGTCTGACTTGTTTCTGTTCTCTTGTAAAAACATAAGAAGAGCCCTGCTGGATCAGGCCAAAGGCCCATCTAGTCCAGCTTCCTGTATTTATTTTTTCATTTTTTCACATTTTTATACCACCCTTCCTCCAAGGAGCTCAGAGTGGTGTACATATTTCCTCCCCTCCTTTTTGTCCTCACAACAACCCTGTGAGGTAGGTGGGGCTGAGAGATAGTGACTGGCCCAAGGTCACCCAGGAAGCTTCATGGCTGAGCGGGGATTTGAACCTAGATGTTCCAGCTCTAAGTCCGACTCCCAAACCACTACACCATCCTGGCTCCTGCTATATTTATTGTGCTATACTATAACTTCTTAAATCTGACCCACTTAGTCAGATGTATGAAGCGTTGTTCTCAGTTGGTAGATATACCTACCCACACAGATGTAAATACAATGAGACAAATTAGATTGACAGTGATCAACCCTTCTTTTTGGGAAGTCGTATCAATTTAATATTTTGTACAAAATTATCAACATAAGAAGAGCCCTGCTGGATCAGGCCAAAGGCCCATCTAGTCCAGCTTCCTGTATCACACAGTGGCGCCACCAGATGCCTCAGGGAGCACAAGACAATAAGATACCTGTATCCTGTCGCCACTCCCTTGCACCTGGCACAAAGAAAACCTACTCCTACAACCAAGAGGTTGCTTATCCCCATCATGGCTTGTAAACTGTAATGGACATTTCCTCCATAAATCTGTCCAATCCCCTTTTAAAGGTATCCAGGCTAGGTGCCATCACCACCTCCTGTGGCAAGGAGTTCCAAACCAGTTACAAGCTGGGTAAAGAAATATTTTCTTTTGTCTGTTTTAATCCTCCCTCCACCCAATTTGAGTGGATGTCCCCTAGTTCTAGTGTTATGTGAGAGGGAAAAGAAATTTTCTCTATCCACTCTCTCCATCCCATGCATAATTTTATACGTCTCAATCATGTCCCGCCTCAACCGCCTTTTTTCTAGACTGAAGGAGATGGTCCAGTTTGCCCAATGTAAACGGTGAAAGACAATGCTAACCAATAATGGTGTGGGTCATGTTAGAAGATGTGCATGTCATTGAGTGAGACTTTGATGTTCTTGATCAGCCTTGATGTTATTAGGTTAGATCTAATAATGGGATATAACAGATTATTGGATCCCTGCTAACTGGGCATCATGTTGAATGCATCATGCACTTTTTAAAGATGCACTTTTTAAAGTGGCAGTCCTCTTATATTTAGCAGGGGGATAGCCACTGTCCCTATGCACCTCACCGCAGTATCTTTTCTAGTGACTGTTTGCTGGTGTTTCTTCTGCATCTTTTTTGATTGTGAGCCCTTTGGGGCCACAGAACCATTTTATTTATTTTTTTCTATATAAACCACTTTAACTGTTTGTTGAAGAATATATAAATATTTTTAATAATAATAATAAATGTCCTTGGTCAGCCTTGATGACTGATATTATCCTATGAAAGCATTATTCAAGCAGATGCAGGGCAAATTTGGCACTGAGTTTGTTGCAGGAGCCAGTTTCTGGATTTGTGTCCCCGCTGGATGGGTCATTGTTGTTGATGAGCAGCTACAGGTTGGCGGAGTGGCTGCCTATAAGCAAGAACAGGTCTTCCCCAAGGCATGTGGGAAGGAAAGATCCTCTTCCAGGATAGTCTGTAGATCCTTGATTATGCATTAGGGTCAGAAGGCTTTAGTTTAGTCGGTACGTAGATGCCAACCAGTGGTGTCCGTTACTTACTCTGCAAGGCTAGTCCTGTAGTTGGTGACTGCTGGGCACCTGTCTGGCCTTGTCATACTGTTTCTTCAGTTCCCCAGGTTTGTATTGTCTTTTAAAAAAATGGTTCATGTAAATTCTGCTGGTGTTTGTCCCTATCTGGACTGAAGCAAACACAGTTCCATCTTAGGAATTTGCTGTATGTAGATAATGGATTGGGTGATAAGCAGAAGCATGTAGGTAAGTGTAGCAGTCAGTCAGTTTCCAGTGTAAGGTGGTATTTGTATGACCATTGCAGAATTGCATTGTGATATGCATAAAGCGAACCTGCTGTGTGCATATTGTGCTTGTTTGCAAGATGAGCAGATGACATCATATAGTGGTGCAGGTCATCAGAACTGTTGTGCCTTATTATTCCTACAATTGTAGTTCAGCTGTAACATTTGTGTTCAGCTCTGAATTCAACTTGATTTCATAAGAGTGTTGTGACAGTACAATAATTTAATATTATTAGTGGAATGCTCCAGTGCTATCATGATTATAATAATCACAATAGCACTGGAGCAGATTATATAGTGATTACCTATAGACCAGTGGTTCCCAAACTTTTTTGACTCGCGGCTCCCTTGACCTCCCTCACCGTTAGCCGTGACTCCCCATTACAGTGCATGGAAGAAACAGGCACTCTTTACATGCTCAGAGGCACCCTTTCTTATATGTATGTGTATATGTATGTGTATATTCCCAAAATGAGCCCTAAAGTGGATTTTCCATGCTTATGCTGAGCAGCAGCTAAGCCAGGAGTGCGCAGGGTGGGGTTGGGATGCTGCCCTCCCTCCATTGGCAGGCCTGGGTAGAGGGCACTGATGTCGTCTGTGTTAGTCCTATACATGGCAAGAGAAACATCAAAGCATGGGAGGGAAGCCCCAGTTGCACAAGAGAGAAAGAGAGAGAAAGCTAGCTCCTTTTGGTAGCATCTTTGCAAGATGAAAAACAGATTCTTATACTGCCTGGCAGTTTCCGGGGGGGGGGGGGTTGTCCCAGCAAATAGAGTGGGGAACTAACTTAGAGGTGGGTCAGAAAGGAAGGAGGAGAGAAATCCTAATAATTAATCAACCAAACTAAACATAGAAATCAAAGACTGTATGTAAAGCAGAACCTGCTCTGCACCATTTTCAATTGCAGGTCTTGCATTTGTTTTGTGTTTGCTTTCTTAAAAACATTCAAGGGAAAGAAAATACTTTACTTGCCAATTGCAATGTCTGAATGAAACCTGAATGAAAATACCTTATCTGCAAACATATAAGGACAACCTTGCTGTCTCCAGCTCTCTCGCTCAGCTTGAGTACTTAACGACTTGTTAATCTTCTTTAACATAAGATAAGCGGGCTTCGCTCATGCTGTGGTTAAAAACAAGACGTGGAAACAAACCTGAAGTGTTTTGAAATTAACTTTGAGTAACCCGATGTGAAAAGGCAGCTTTTCCGGACCTTTCTTTTTGCTCTCTCTCTCTCTTGCAAGCAAGAATATGTGTTAATTAAAAGATTAACGCGACGCCCCTGGCTGCTTTTGATGACTGCACTTGGGAGTCGCGCCTCACACTTAGAGAACCTCTGCATAGACAATCTTGCCTCCAACGGAAGGGTGTAGGAGTGCTTCCTTGTAAAGTTATCCTCAAATTTTGCTCAGAATGAATCTATGAAGCATCCAGCATCTGCTAAGGGACTGTCTGCAAGGAAACTGTTTGAATGATCTGTTCTGCGAAAAACGTTTTTCATGAATGATGAAACTGGTCTCTGTTGCTGGAAACCACCCCTTCTTGTAGGGCTTTATTATCGCAGTTCTTGGACATTATGAAGGTAACCCTATCTCCTTTTAGTTTTGATTTCACGTTCTAGAACAAAGCAAGCTGGGCTTTATCTTGAGGCTGCTATTACTTGCAAGTGAGTCAGAACAAAAACATAAGGACTGCAGCGTTGCACGCAATGTAAGCAACTTGTGTGCAGGGTTGCAATGTACTGTATATCTTGGTACACTTGTTTGCTGAAGGTGTTGCAAATATAAGCAGCATTGTGGAGAGCAATTAAATGCATAATTTTTGCATTACCTCTACTTGAAAAAAATATAGATGCTTTACATAATTTGCATTTTCTTAACTGCAAGGTACTGTTTTTAATCAAAGTTAATGTTTGGTCTTACAGCAACTTTCTCATTTCCTACTTTCATATATATTTAGATGTAAAGTGCAGCAGTGAATGTATTGTATTTGCATAGCAATCCACCTGTTTCAAAACAGTGCTACTAATACTGCTTCAGTATTTGATGACAGTTATTTCCAGTGTTTGTCGGTGATGTTCTGTATCTGTGGTTTTCAAAGAGATTTCTCAATTAGTAAGTCATGATGAAGTAATGGCTCAACAGACAGTTTGATCTCCGCTGCCAATTTTTCCCTGCCATTCAGGGGTGAGTTGAGTATAGTCAGTGTGAACATACCCAGTTCTTATGGGTGATAATGAGGCCCAAATGGGCCCAGCCTGGTTTCTGACTATGGTCCCTAGAAGAGGCCCCAGTATGCTGTGTGATGTCCCATTGCTCTGTGGCAGGCAGGCAGATCCTCAGGCAAATTTGTCTGCATGAAAAGTATTCCCTGAAGACAAAAAGTATGAAAACTGCTGTTCTAGATTTTTGTGTTGTTGGACATCTCTGAACAAAGGGAGGTTAACAGCAATAATGTCAAAACAAAGCAATAACAGTCAATAGTACAAAACTTGATAGGAAATGTTCAGTAATACTAATAGCGGGAAGTTTTATTTGTGCGTGTGGTTACATAGTAGATGCAGTCATATTTAAAGAGTATTTACATATTGAAATGTACAGGTGGGCCCCCATATCCGCTGCGGATATGTTCCAGGCCCCTCCGTGGATACTTGAAACCGTGGATAAGAGCGAACGCCCCCTCCATGGTTTCCTGAGGGGCCCCCCACCCTGCTTCCCCTGCAGGCAGGCATGCTTGCCCCCCCGCTCTTATTTTTCTTTCAGCAAGCTTTGTTTCTTCCTTAAAACAAACAGAGAAGCAGCCTCCATTGCAGGCAAGTAGAACGAGACTAAGTCCTAGAGAGGCTCTGCAAGGTTTCTGTTAACCTTGCAGAGCCTCTCTAGGACTTAGTCTCGTTCTACTTGCCTGTAATAAGCAGCCAGAGGCTGCTTCTCCTGTTTCTTTAAGGAAGAAACGAAGCTTACTGGGAAAAAAGTAAAAGCCTGGGGGGGTCCCCACCATCCGTGGATAGCGAATCAGTGGATATGGGGGCCCACCTGTATTCTTACATGCAAGTCAGAGTACATGTTAAGGACTTCTCACAAGTAGACCATAAATAAACAAACGAAGCTGATTTTCTCAGTTTTTGGACAATGTTCTTACTTACCTGAATGCCCACGAGGCAGCAATCTGGCTGAAACTGGGCTTACTAGTGCCTGAATGGATCTGGGATGTGTGAATCTGGGAACTCTGTATATACTGCCTTGAGTTCCAGAATTCCTATCCACGAGGCCAATTGAAGTTGTTGCCTCAGGCAGCAGATTAGTTGGGAGTACCCATTTCTGTCAGCCTGCTTGCCTCCACTGCTCTTCCTTTGCCTTCTACTCTCTGGATTGGAAAAGGAAGAGGAGACAGAGGAAGAGGAAATGTGGAGGAGAGTGCAGAGCTAGAGCATTGGAGGGGGCGGGAGTAGAGGATAGCAGAAGGGGGGCAGCATTTGGCATGCTGCCTCAGGCATCAGGAGGCCTTGGGCAGGCCCTGAGATTTATTTATTATTTATTTAAAAAAATTATATCCTGCCTTATCCTATGCCGAAGGCAAATGCCCAAGGCGACTTACAACAAAAATTAAAATACATAGTTTAAAATACAGAAAATAAGTTTAAACAATACATAATTTAAAAACAATAAAATCCACTGGGGGGGGGGGACAGAATGGAGCAGAGAAGCAGCATGGCAGAGCATCTTGAGACACAGGAGGCAGACCACAACCCATCACCCAAACGCTAGACGAAACAAAAACGTTTTGAGCCCTCGCCGAAAAGTCATGAGGGAGGGGGTAGTTCTAAGATCCCCTGGCAGGGAGTTCCACAGTTGTGGCGCCACAGCAGAGAAGGCTCGCCCACGTGTTGCCACTCCCCTAACTTGCGATAGAGGTGGTACACGCAGGAGAGCCCCCTCAGATGACCTAAGAGAGCGGGCCGGAATGTATGGGAGAAGGCGGTCCCTCAGATATCCTGGACCCAAACCGTGAAGAGCTTTAAAGGTCATTACCAGCACCTTGAATTGGGCTCGGAAACGAATGGGCAGCCAGTGCAGCCACTGAAGCAGCGGTTCAACAGAGTCAAACCACCTAGCTCCAGCAACCACCCGGGCTGCCGCATTCTGCACTAACTGCAGCTTCCGAACCGTCTTCAAGGGCAGCCCCACGTAGAGATCCATCATGGAAGAAAGATGGAATGTAATAAATAAATAGATGTTGTGCTATTTGTATAACTAGATTTCAGCAAGCAACGACCACCCATAAAATCCGCCTTTCTGGTGGCGCTGGTGTAATGTCATTGCAATACTGACAGATCATCATCATGTCATGTGACATTATGGTGTTATGTTTCATCCTGATCACTTGAGTTCTAACACTGCAACTTTTAAACCTGAGCTGTTAATTCTGTAGAAGTTCATACAGTATTAGTGTAGAAGTATGTTCGTTCCCTTCCCCCAGTGTAAGCTGCACGGGCCGCAATGTCCCTCCTCAGATGAACGCCAGCTCTAAGGCTGGAAAGGAACAGGGAGGCCGTGTAAGGCTCACCTGGGCTGGGAAGGGGCATAGGATATCGGCACAACCTGATGGCTAGAAAGTTCATAAAATGTATGTTTACTTCAGACCCTTGAAACTTGGGATGTGAAGCAAGCCTCATAACAGTGGTCAGCACGGAGCAAGCAAGCCAAGACACAAATGGGACAGAATATTGATTTGTTGGAGTTGCAAACCAGCCTTGGAAAGGGGGAAGGCAACATAGTCAGAAATGTAGCCTCAAATGGTACAAAGGTGTGGAGTTTCTCACTGCACACACCTTAACAATCTTTCCATTGTGCCTGTTTCCTTTGTGGCTCACTGGATACTCACCGAGTATAGCATGACCACTTTAAATGTGACCCTTTTTAATTGTCAATCAGGGTGAACAAATCTTCAGACAAGGCCTGCTACAAACTCACTCATATAGCACAGTTTGAATTGGCACATACGTGTTACTTGGAGTGCGATCACTCTGCAAAAAATGTAGGCATTTGATGGAACGTAAACTGTTCCATATATGCACACAGAGGCGTGGAAAGACTGGAGCGAGCGGAGCAGTGGCTCCGGGTGGCACCGCAGTGCCGGGCGCCGCTGCTCCGCTCGCTTCAGTCGGGCGCTCCGAGGCCTTCTCCCCCGGCCTCGGAGCCGGAGAAAGCCCCGGAGTGTCCACCCCGACCGGTGGACAGGGCTTTCTGAAGGCGGCGCGCTATTTAGCCTTTTTTGCACATGTGCAGAACGTTAACGTTACATTTACGTAACGTTTACGTTTACATTCGGGGCGGTGTATCAGGAGCGGTGCTCCAGGCAGCATCCGCTCCTGATACGCCTCTGTATGCACATGCTTGGTTTTATTTTGGCTGTGGTTTTATTTTGACCAATAAGAGGTTTTAAGTAAAGTAGTGAACAAGCCAATTAAACTTGATCACATGTATCACTAATATTAGTATTTAAAAATACACATGTCTCTACAACTCAAACACATTTTGATATTCTGAAGTTGTAAATCTGTATATTTTCCTTGTTCAACTATAAAAAAATTGCCACGTAGCTGTCCAATACTTTTGGCAGAAAACTGAACCTGCACTAGTTCCTTTGTAGTCTTGTGTCTGCTAAACAGGTATTACCTGCAGGTGAGTTCCATTAAGGAGCTGGGTGCTGTAATTTACTAGCAATAAATTAATACAAAAGACAGGAACTGTACCCATTAAGCAGGTACAACTGGAAATAAAAGTTCTTGTCCTCATAAAAGTTTTCTGGGGGTTGTGAAAGGCATATGATTCGTTCATGATTTTTCCAACACATGGTGAACTACGTGAGCTCTGTTGGATGTTCCATTGTGTAGATAAATGTAGGCATTGCTATGCTCCCAAATGAACTCCCCCAGAAAACAACAGAGCACAAGGACATCCTGTGTCCTCTTGTTTGAATACTCGTCACAATGTGATTGCCTCGTGAAAAGACTTAAAATTTCATCTACATAAACTTGCCTATAGGCACATTAGATTGTAGCTATATTCAGGGAATGAAGAGGGATATATTAGAGAATTGGTGGGTTGGATGCCAGAGCAGAAGTGTGGGTGTGTGAATGCTAGCACATCGGGGAGAAAGCCAGGCTAGAACTATTTTTCCCTAACATCTTGGTGCCAGCGAGTTGCTGTGACTTGCATCACCTAATTTTTAAAAAACAAAACAAGGATGTAGTTTGATAAGGGGTAGGGAGAAGGTGGAATGAGATAAGGAACTTCTAACTAAACATACTTGCAGCAAGTAAACTCCAATGAAATCAATGAGACTTGTTTCAAAGGAAATATATTTGTAACTTAAAGGCTGATCTACACCGCACAAATTCCGGCGCATCCCAGGAGTGTGCGGTGCATGCAGAGCGGCTTCCTTTTTAACCGATACCACCGTTGCGATTGGTTGTGGACCATGCTCATGTTTGCCCGTTTTTGGCCAAACAGAAGAAAGTGAGGGCGGGATGTGGAGCAAAGTGTTTCACCAATGGGATGATAGGGGGGCTTTCAGCCAATTGGTGCCAGAAATAGGTCCGGCTGGGGAAGGGCTGAAGCCAAAGTGCAACCTGACCAGAGAAGAGTGAAGCAGAGCAAACCGTTGCTAACTGCTAGGCATTGCCCCCGTTTTGCCCTCTTCCTTCACAGACAAGGTCACTTGCACTGTCACGCTGCCCTCAGATACTACACCCTGTCCAAGAGGTGGGAAACATGGGCTTCAGTCTCTGCAGTACTTTGTACAGCTAATAGATAGTGACATTCGAGGTGCTGTACAGAGCACCGATATAAACAACGACACAGAACTGATACTTCCCTGCCCAAAGACTCCCATCTCTGGGACCGGGAATTCATGTGACACTGAGGAGAGGGATGCAGAAGGGCTCCCCAAAGAGTTCACCAGTGGAGACCAGCTGTGTGATCCCAGCAATCCACCGAGAAACCATGCTTGATAAGCTGCTGGCAAGGCAGAGAGAACGCACTTCTTGCAGATGCTGTTAGGGAGCAGCATCAGCCTCACGGGTGGCTGCTTGCACAAGCTCACACTGTGCCCCGCAGCAGGTCCACAAAATGGCCGGGAAGCCCTTTGCCTCCACAGAGCAGGAATCAAGGAAGCCCAGCCTGGCTGGCTACAAACATCAATGGCCAACTACCAAGGCAAACCAATTGTCTTTTGGCTCCTGATCAAATGGTGGTGTTTGTTTCTCTCCTTTGCCTATCTGCTCGTCTCTCCTTGCTTGAAAAACCTGCTCTCTACAAGGCTCCTCCCCCTGCAATAGACCTATCACAGGTGGCCAGCAAGCGACCAATCAGGAGGGACAAGCAGGTAGCCAATGCATTGAAAAAACTGGTGTAGTTAGGGCAACATCTTGGGCAGGGCGTCCTGTCCCCTACGCTCGCAACCCTGCAAACGCAAATGGAGTTGGTGTAGATCAGCCCCTTAAGTCCTGTTTGACTTAAGTTAGTTGCAATCAAGTTCCATCCTGGTACAGTCTGTCTTAGCTGTGATTAACTTTTATTGGATTGTGACCCTTCTGGACATCTGCTTTATAACTTTGTTAAAAAACCAAAAATTATTGCAAATAAGCATGACTAACTCTTCACATTGTCTTTTTCCAGGCATTCCCTATTGAGATCCAATTAAGGTTCATCCAGGTAACAATGGCAGAAGGTGGATTTGATCCCTGTGAATGTATTTGCTCTCCTGAATATGCCATGAGGAGGCTGATCAATCTGGTGAGGATAATTTCCCTTTTTGTTTTTCATATCTGATTGCAGTAAATACAGTTGGCCCTCAGTATCCGCGGGGGTTCCGTTCCCAGAACCCTCTTGGATACTGAAGTCTGCAGGTACTGGGACCAACCTTAAAAAGTTTTTTTTTAAGGTTAAAAAGCAGTTTGCTTACCTTTTTGCTGCAAACTTCTGCATGTTCTTCCTTAAACAAGCTGAAATCATGCTCCGGAAGCCTCTTCTGAGTTGCGCAACTCCCCCTTCCCTCTCCCCAATTCACCCCAGCATGCATTGCAATGCATTCTGGAGCTATTTTGGGAGGGGAATTCAAGAAGAGCAATATATACATTCAAACATATAAGAAAATGAAATAAACTAGGCTAGAGTCATTCTCCTTGATGTGCTCATCTTCTGCATGTAAGGTGGTTTACTTTTTGTTATGTGGGAGAGCATTCAGAAATTCCTATCTCCTCTGGCCTGAAATGGTACAGTCTAGGAAGGCATTTGCTATGCAGCTCTACTGGCAAGAGTCAGCACTCTTTGAAGTATGAGGGAGAAGAATATCTATACTCAAAGCAAGAAACTTCGCCTGCTACATCTAGCTGAGCTACAATAGTACTGTCCCTAGGATATGCACTAGTGACCAAACTTTTATATAATGTTTTTTTTCTTCATTTTTAATACGGAACCAGCAGCTAGCCTATGCATAGAAAAAAGAGGCAGGCCAAAAGCCATTTCAGCTTCAGCACAGAAGGATGCAACTGATTCTTTCTCTCCTTTTTTCTTTGGCTTTTAACAAAGGTTGTGCTCGGGGAACGAAATTTTGGAGCCCACCAATAAGACCATACCAACCCGAGACGTATAACCCAATCTTAATTTAGGTCAAAAGCTGAGTTTCTCATTTGCCACTGCTCCTCCTACACATTTATCTCAAGCATGTGCATAATAAGGGCAAGTTGGTCTCTGGAGAGTTTATTCATACTACCATATGTCTTCTCTCCCCCCCCACCCCCCCTTTATGGTTATGATCCTTGTTCATGTCACGATTGCCCTCTTTTGGTAAAGGACTGGCACTGCATTGTCTATGTTTTCTTAGCCCTTTTAAAAAGGTGCTTTCAGATAAAATTGCAGAATGGTGTCTTCCTAGATTGCTCCTTTTACCTGGTCAGTAATAATTTCTGATAGTTTGCACCATGATGCATCCAACCCACCAGGAAGTTCTTCTCTAGGAGCCCCATTGAAATTAATGAGTTCTAATTAATGAAACTTCTAAGGTTTCACTTGAGTTTCCAAAACCATATTGATTTCAGAAGACTATCCATCAGACTTCAGAGCTTTTCAGGTCTCCTTTTGACAACTACGACTCTTGTTTTTCCTCATTTCAGTTACGACAATCCCAGGCCTACTGTACAGACACGGAATGCCTTCAGGAATGTAAGTAATGGGGAAAGCTGGGATAATGGCTGCTGGCAAATAATTACAAAGTAAAATGAGATGTCTGAGGACCAAATACATGTGAAGCCGAGTCGCAAGTAGTTTTCCCCTCAGGAGGTGTGTGTTCATGTTCGTTTGTTTGTTTTGTTTACAAAATGCAGTTGTGGAGACTGCAAGCACGGTGGGTTGTGGGGTGGGGACAAGGGAGGAAGAGGACGTCTTACCTAACTCCTTAACCCGGCGGTTCCCAAACTTATCGTGGTCATGGTGCCCTTCTTCTGTGGCACCCTGTCAGGATGTCCCCAGCAGCCTCTTTTTCCCGGCTCTCAAAGGCATCGCCATTTTGGATCGCGCAATTCAGGATGGTGGCACCTGGGAGAGCTGGGAAGAAGAGGCTGCCGGGGACATCCTGCAGCGTCCCTGTGAGTTCACTGCGGTGCCCTCAGGTGCTACAGCGCACAGTTTGGAAACCACTGCCTTAACCTCTTCCTATGGGAGTCTTTATATTAAAAAAAACTGCTGGAAAGGAAAGGATTAAGAAGCACATTCCTTCCTGAGGTGATATTTTGCTTTGAATTGCAGCCTCTGTTTTGTAAAAGAAAAAAACCATTGCAGTTAAAGGGACATGATAGGAAACTACATGCAGCTTGGCCTTATTATTTTGTCAATAAAGGTGTAACGTGCAAATATGCCCTCAGAGAAGGGCATCAACCAGCATCTGCAGGGCATGTGATTTGAATCCAAGACATGAGAAACCTGGATAATTTTATAAAGAATAAATTCCTCTTGTCTGGCTTGAAGTGCTGGTATTTTGAGCTAAAGCAAACAGTGAACAGCTGATTATTATTTTTCTGGGTGTAAATTGCTACTCCAGCATTTCGATCAGGTACACATACTGAAATACCCATGAAGCGCTATGTTTGAGAGTCCTCTCTTCAAATACCGCAATACAATCTATTTTATACCTTTCTCACTCTTGAAAATGGGTGTGGGGATCAAGAAGCTGTTTGGACTACAAATGGAGAATTGTGTTGGAGAAAGGCACAGGTAGTAATATCTGGAAGCAGGTGTCCTTTCATTCTTGACAGTACACATACATATTTTAGAGCCCAATCCTATCCTTTCCTCCGCCATAGCATGCAGCTGTGCCAAAACGGGCTGTATGCCAGTGTTTCTCAAACTGTGGGTTGGGACCCACTTGGTGGGTCGCGACCTGATTTCTGGTGGGTCCCAGGTGATGGAAAGATCAGATAAGTAATTGCCACAAGCCCTGAGGCTATTCAAAAATCATATAGCTACTAATTGCCCTTCAAAGAGCTGAGCTCCTGCAGTTTGCAAGATAGCTGCTAATTACCCTGCAAGGAGCTGAACTCTTTACTTGTAAATAAATAATTATTTCTAGATCACCTTTTTTAAGTTTCGTAAAGCTAGGTGGGTCCCGATACAGTGTCATTTTTAAAAGTGGGTCCCAGTGCTAAAAAGTTTGAGAAACACTGCTGTACGCTATCATCGGGGAGGCAGATTGGGAGGGGAAAGGGAAAATATTTTCCTTCTTCAACTGACGCAAGTCTGAGAAGACAAAGGGGGCATGTTGGCTGCTTCCAGAGCAGATAGCATCCAATGCAAGTCGCCCATGCAGGGTGCCACCCTCTCCCGCCTCTGACACACCTCCTGCCCTTCCCCCATTCTGCCCTCTCCCCAACCTGTTCTGCCCTCCCTGCCAACTCACCATCGATGGCAGGCACTCCTGTCCCTGCCGCTTGCTGGGCCTCTCTGGTGGCATTCCAAAAGCACGCAGTTTCATTCGCTACCAGAGCACTGTTTGCGATGGCCATAAAGCAGCTACTGCAGCCAGAACACTAGTTCCGTCAGCAGTAGAGCCCAATAGGATGGGCTTATTATACTGATTCCAGTGGGAATTGGTTCTAAATGGTACTGTTTTGAAATATATATTTTAACTCTAAACCAGTCCTGTGCAGTAAAGGATGTGCATGCTGTCAGTGCACACTCATAATAACCCCTTCCTGTACTTCCATCAAAGTCCCTTTAAACATGAGGGGAGGCAGTTCATCTGAACCACCCTATGCTATGTGATTAAGATGCCTCCCCCACACAATTAAAAGAACTAACCAGGAAGTGAGAGGAGGTTCTATGCAGTGTTCCCTCTAAGGGACCCATGCCCTGCATGGACCCCTTCCATGGCTGCATGGTGGTGTCTCCGGACACTTGGCAGTGATGTCATACGAGAAAGCCGAGCTGCGCAGCTTAAAGGGAATGCTGGTGCTAGGACGTGTGCGTATTCTCGCCCAAATCCAGACCTGGATAGTGCATTTTCCATCTCATCATACCCAAAGTCAGCAGCAGGAGTGTAGGTAAGGGTGTTAACTTGTCAGGATTGACCCAGAGTCTCCAGGAATCGGCGTCAGTCTCTAGTATTTACACCAGACCCAGCCAATCCAGAGGCTTTTCACTGCTTGTAGGCCAATCATAGGAGCTGATGTTGTACACTTCTGCTTCTTGGAAGGTTCTGCTTCTTGGAAGGTTCTAAGGCCTGTGAATGCACAATCTGTAGTAGATCGCTAGGCTACTTTCTTAATCCAGACCCCGAGGTTCTCAGTTCAAACTGCAGTCCCTGCTTTCTTCTCTGTCTGCTTTCTTCTCTGCCTTGGCACTTTCTTTCCCCTAGAACTGGGAGGAGCGTAGATCCTAGCAGATGCATTAGTTATTTCCTAGGTGTGTGAGACCTGGGAACTAGTAAGAATTGGCAGTGAATTGCTTTCTGCTGCTTCATGTAGTTTCCTTGCCCCATCTGACTCCCAAACCACTTGTTGCTCTCCTTCACTTCTTCCTTCATGTGATTATTTTGTTTCCTGTCTTTTGTCCTCTCACAACTGCTGCTGTTATAAAACAAACCCTTTTGGTTAGGAATACTGCAGTCACAGCTGGGATGTAGGTGGGGCTTGGTTTGGTTTGAGAAGCAGAAGGGTTGTGGCTTAAACTGAAGTCAGAATGACGTCTGTTGTTCTGTTGCTACCAACTAATGAAACATAAAATCCAGACGCAAGGGGGAAGTCTCTGAATTTTGCAGATTCCCAGTCTTTCTGTGAATGTTTTAATTTAGAGGGTGTGAGATTTGTTTCAGTTTTTCAGCAGACTAACTGAAGTAGCTTGACAAGAAAAGCATAACATTCTCCCATTTGTTTTGAGATAACAGTACAGCAACTTGTTAGAGAAACATTATTTTTCTGAATTACAATTGAAAGCATATTTCACCTTTGCACCTCAAAAGACTGGAAAGAGGCAATCCCAACATAGGGGCTTCTGAAGGCAGATCATTCATGTCTCTGGATCATGAGTGACTGGCTAGTTCAGTTGCAGCCAATACAGAGAGACAGCAAAATCACCTGCTCAGATAGGAGGATGAATGGAAGGAAGCGTGCCCAACAGAGTCTTGTACAGTAATTGTTACTTAAATTCTTGTAGTACACTAATGTTTCTCTCGCATCTCATCAGTATACTGTGCCCGAGCACACAATGAAAGAGTGAACATTAGAATGTATTAATTGACCATAATTGTTTTTGTATAGAATAGTGACATCCGACTGCCACTGGTTTAGCCCACATAATCCAGATTGTCTTATGTCAAAAGCAGGGAACTGAGCAAACAAAATGGCACTGCACTTAAGTGTCTGAAGATATTATACTTCAAGATGATCCTTCATTCTATTTTATGTGTGTATGGATTGCATTTGTATCCCACCTTTCTTCCATCATGGAGCTTACAGTGGCATACTTGGGGTTCTCAAATAGTCACTTATCCAGGCCCTGACCAGATGTGTACACCTGCTTAGCTACAGCAAGGTGATTATATCATGGACCCTCAGACCATATTCCTTGGGGTTCTAGCCTTGTCCTCTTCCAAGTTGGTGTGATATGGTAACTCCCTAACTGGGGGAGTCACCTGTTCAATGTCATTTTAGCTGTGAATTCATTTTGTGGTCTTGGGCAAACTGCTAGTCTCTCAGCCTTACAGCCCGATCCTGTGTAAGTCCTAGAGTGGTGGAGTGCACGCTCTGCCACTCTAAGCCACCGCAAACGTGCCGGAAAGCACGTTTGCAACAACTCTGGAGTAAGGACCACCAGCTCTCACTGGTGGAGGTAAGTCCTGCGCCAGTTGGTACAGGGACAGGGGAGGGCAGGCAGGGGCATGGAGGGGGGCCATTGGCTGGGCCGGGAGAGGGTGGGAATATCGGCAGCACACTCCACTGATATCCTCGGCCCTTTCCCGGCCCGGTTCAGCCTTACCTCGCCACCTCGGATGTACATCAGCTTCAGAGCTGGCATATATTCGAGGAAGCCCATAGGCCCTACACTCGAGGAAGGGCGTGAACATCCTCTTCTCCCTAGGTGTTCCCGGGCCACGCCGACAGGGCCTGGGAAAGGGCTCGGGATACCGCGGCTGGCCCTTTAGGCCGGCCTTGTACACAGGATTGTGCTGTTAGCCTCCTTACTGGCCTACCTTACAGGCTGTTGTAAAGATTGTTGTTAAAATATTTGTGAAGTGCCTTGAATGCTTCAGGTGTTCAGAGTGCTTCATGTACATGATCTCAGGAATTCTTATAACAAGCCATATAAATGTTAAATTTATTCTTTTTTATTTACCTTTTGATTTGCATATGCATAACATTTACTGTATATTCCTACAAAGCCTTGAAGGAGTAGTTGGGAGTCAATGGGGCATTGTGTAGTAAGTGAACAGAGTATGTCATCAAGACAGAAGGAATCCTTGATCCAGCGGCCTGAAAAGTGCATTACTTAACTTTTCACGCTTAGGTATTTCCTGGTAAGCCTTGTTTTCTGAAGCAGGCAGCTAATGCCTTTGCCCAGTGAAGCTGAAGGTACCTTTCACGATTTGACAAATGGACCTTTCATTAAAAAGGATGTCACGGAGGATATGCTGGGTTTGGGATATGCAAATAGTGAACAAGTCTACCGGAGACTGTTTTGATTCAGATAAGGAGCCTTTGATACTGTCCTTTGAAATCTGGAGCTCAAATGGTGTGTGCTTACAGGCCTCTCTCTCTCTCTCTCTCCCTCTCTCCCCACTCCCAAGCCTTTTGCAGGTTACTTGCTTTGAAGATATTCTGTGGATTTTCTGGGACATCTTTTTGCATAGCAGCCCAGAGATCCAGCCTCTGCACTTAGTATTTCATAGCCAGAGTTGTATTAAATCAGGGGTGGGCAATTAATTTCCCTAAGGGGCCATATGAGAAACTGGGACTGTTGTGGAGGGCCGGACCAGTAGGCTGAACCCCCCCCCCCGGCAGCACCCTCTGCAGCACCCGCACGCCCCCCCCAGCCATTCTCTTACCTTAATTAGCTGCTCCGTGTCTTCCGTGCAACAGATGCTATAAGCAGCAGCATGCTGTTTGTAGCGTCTGTTAAAGAAGACACGGAGCAGCTAATTAAGGTAAGAGAATGGCCGGAGGGGCAAGCGGGGGGCATTATTTTACTTTAGCTACTTTAGCTACTTTTTCCTTTACACCTCACGTGGGCTGGTCAGGGACAGCCAAAGGCCTGAATGTGACCCTGGGGCCGTAAAATGCCCAGGTCTGTATTAAATGGTGCTGTATTAAATAGGAAACTGTAAGAAGGGATGAGGTAGGTAGAATTAACAGGGCTAGGAAAGAGAGTACAGTCAGGCCTCGCTTTCTGCGGGAGATCCATTCCGGACCCCCCCCCCCCCCCGCAGACAGTGAGGATCTGCAGATACCAGAGTCCACGTTCAAAATTCTGTAAAAAGCCCCCCCAAAAAAGGTTAAAAATGTGGGGGGTTTACCTTTTTAGAAGCAAACCGCTGCATGTTCTGAAACAGGCTGAAATCACGCTCTGAAAGCCTCTTCTGGGTCGCAAGACTCCCCCTCCCTCTCCCAAAATAACTCCAGAATGCATTGCAATTGCATTGCATTCTTGGCAGAAGAAGCCAAGCACCTAAACTGTGGTTTGCCTGCTGTATGTTTGGAAGCACAAACCAAGGCTTGGCTTCTAAATGATGGTTTGCTCAAACCATAGCTTGGAGTCATGTCTGAACTGAGGCAATGCAGTAGCTTTTGTTAAATTGTAAATCATCTTGCACTCTCTACAATATTTCATAAAGGCATCTATAGTAAGTTTTGATCATGTACAAATACAGTTAAATTTAATGTGTACTGTATATACAGGAAATCATGATAGCTGCATTATGCATCTCATTAAGATGATTTGTTCTTAAATGAACTGACAAGAGGAGACTGTGGCTGTTTGCCCCCCCCCCCTTGTCCCATTGTAGCTACGCAAGTGCCCACATCCAACATTTGTAATGTGCATGTGAAACATGGACAGTTTTTCTGTTTCTTCATGTCATGACGGTTGTGGTATGTCAGTTCATTTAAGAATAATTCAGCTTTACTTTTGCACCATCCTTTATGAATTACCCTGTACTGTATTTTTAAAATAGCGTATTAAGAATATATACCACTTTTCAACAAAAAAATGTTCACAATGTCCCCTTTTACTTATGGGGATTTAAGGAAACATGTGCAAGCAGTGTTCTGCCTAACTGTTCAGTAAGAAATAACTCCCCTCCCAATTTATGGAGTGACCAATCAGCACAAAGGTACTAGGATGACAAGTGCTTGGCTCTTTTATTTTAAAAATATTTAAACTGTAACTTAGAATTATATTATATTATATTACATACACACACATACAGTATGTTATATGTATTGTATATGTTAATGTAAATATATTGAATTATGATAATGTAAATATATGTTAAGGTATATGTATTGGATGTACATGTATTATTTAGGTTTTTGATATTATGTATAGATCTATGCATGTATACATTCAGTACTTCAGTACATATCCACACACACCTCTGTTCCTTCAGGCCTCTTTCAGCCACCATGAAATTTCTTCATATGGGTCTGCATTAAGCTAAGGAAAAGTGTTGATGGCTACATGTTGTTTTTCGTAACAGATATGAATGCTTTGCTCTTTATGTTTTTCAAAATGCTTTGCTAACAGTCAGAGCTCTGTTAACTAGCAAGTCAAAAGACATTGGGAGAATGTAAGAAAGAGAGAGAAAGCTGAGAGGCGTCTATTTGGTAGAAACTTGCCAGACAGCACCGTAGATGGTTGACTTCATTTTCAGAGGCTCAGACAGATGCAATAACTAATCCTGTGACTAGTTTAAAAGCAATTAAAGATTAACTGGAAATGAAGCAGACAGTATTTTAAAAATAATCGTCTGTTACTGTGAATGTTAACATCAGTACAGTGACTCATGGGTGACTCAAAGGGGTGGATCTGTTACTCTCCAGTCTCCCCTCATCAAGAATGGGGTAATGACCATTGCATCAACCCCATGGGAATGGTCTGAAGCCAGGATCAAGCCCTGATCCATCCAACCACACAGCCACACCACTCAAGAGGGAAGGGCCCAGCAAAAATCAGAATCGGACGTTTTAAGGTTGTACAGAGGAGAAGTTCCCATGTGAAGCATTGAATTTGGCAGTACTCAGTTGCAGAGGGAACCTGCCCCTTTAGCTACTGTTCTTTAGGAATACAAAAGGAATGTGATTTGACTACAATTGGGAGGATTCAAGGGGGTGGGGCTTGTCATTAAGGAGCCCCTACCTCTTCCCCATAGTTCAGGTACTACTGTACCAGCATTTGGTGTGATGCTGCTGTGTATGTCCCAGTAATGCACCTTGGTAGCAACTACAATGCAGAAGTTGTAAACAGCAGCAGCCAGACTCTTTAATATGTGGAGGAAGTATAAGAACAGAGACTCCATTTGATTTCAGTACAGAGGGTGAGATTTTCAGCAAGCTCTAGAGGCTTACCCTTGCATATCTTCAGTACTGCATTGCAAAAAAAAAATCAAAATCAGCATGTATTGACTACTAGGGCACAGAAAATGCTTTCTCTAAATCAGTGGTTCCCTAACTGGGGCGTTGTGACGCCCCAGCCGGGAACAAAGGGTTGCTATACCCTTAAGGGGCATGGCAACCCGCGGTGACGACGACTGCACGCCCGGGATTGCGCCCGGGATCCCGCCGCCACCGCTGCGGCCGAAATCGTCCTTTTTACCTGCATTGGTGGGCAGTGGATATCCGGCGGGGTGTGCCCTGGAGCCCTTTGGAGGGTTCGGGGAGGCCTGTGCTACCCTCCGCAAGCCCCACCGAGCTTCAGATCACTGCTCTGCTACGATTTTAGACCACTTCCGGTTTTCACCGTAAATTGTGTTTAAAAATATTTTTGTGGCGGCGATCCCCAGGATCGCCACCACCACCATGCTGTCCCCACCCTTTAAGGGAGCAGGGGACAGCTTTTGGTTCCAATGGTGGGTCATGACCCACCACTTTGAGAACCACTGGCATAGACAGCACCAGCAGCTGTACTTATTTAAAACCACTTTTCAAATTATCTGTCCCAGCATGAAATGCATTGGTCAAGTTGCACGGTCATCTAACTTCCTTAGAACTCATGGAAGTCATAACGGTATCTGCGTGTTATGTCATAACTCATACAAGAGAATGTAATATCTGGATCTAGAAGATAAATGGATTTTTCAATACATTTTTCTAGAGAATGTAAACAGACAAGTTTCTTCTATATCTAAAGTCAGGGTTGTTTGCGGTTTAGAATTCTTGGATGTTGCTGACATGATATGTACAAATTCAAAATAGACTGGTTCCTAACAAACCTCTGAGACCACATGTTTTGTTCCATTACATTCTCGAAGAATCAAGTTAAATGATCAATCGACTCATGTGATGCGTTTGTTGCTGGACTGTACCAGTTGAGACTGCAGATAGGGATAATGATAGAATACTCATTCCCTACTCTCAAACAGTTCTTACACATACAAAAATAGGGTGTGAAGTGTTGACATGCTAGAGTTGTAGGTGGAGGGAGGTGTTGTTTTTAATGTGGGGGGGTCATATGAATATTAAACCTCCCACAGCACAGTCTGAAGCAGTCCAGTCCAGCAACAGAAACATTGGATGTGTCTGACTAGGAAGCTCAGTTCAACCAAGAACTTGACTGTACCAGCTGGACACACAGCCTGCACAACAAGCAAAGGGAGAATGCCTTATCAGGGGCTGCTGCAGAAGGGAGGGCTTCTTTTCCCTGTGCATTTGTCACGAGTTCAAGACGAGCATTTTCTTGGACATAAACATCCTTTATGTTGGGCTGGACTCTTAATTATTGTGGATAATTTTTTATTTTTCATAACAGTATTTTATATTTCAACTCATTCTATCTTGCTGATTTCATTGTGTTCTGCTTTCAGTGCCTTTGGTTGAAGGGTACAGTAGCCTCCTCTTCAACCCTTACAAAATGGAAAGAAGAGGTTATATGTTCCTTCTTTCTCCTGCTGCAACTTAACTGTGTTCTACAGTTTTCTTCTTGACCTGCTCTCCTGTTGCTCCCCAAATGCTACCCAATTCCCATCTGGGTCCCATAACTTTTTTTTGTATGTTCAAGGTGATGTAGGTACTTGATTTAATTTCTGTTTCTTTTCTTTCTAGTGCCAGGACCAAATCCATCTGCTGACAGTGGTGTCAGTGCTACAATGATCATGATGGGCTGGCTGGTTTTGGCCCTTGTCTTGTTCTTGGTGAGACCGGCTAACCTAAGAAGATCCAATTCCGCTGAAAAGCCGTCCCGCCTGCATAATGTAAGTGTGTTTTCTGGTGCTTTATTTAGGGTGCCTGGAGGGGGAGGGGAAGGAATCCTGAATCCTTTCCCTCTGACAGTGCAATCCTATCTAACTTACACCACCGGTGTAACCAGTGGGGAAGGGCAGGGCAGATGGCTTTGGAGGGGAGATTTAAATCCCCTTTGAATCCCCCTTTGGAGGGGATTTGAATCCCCTTTCCATTCTGGGGCCTCCCGTTCTCGCTGCACCGTTGGTTACACCAGTGGTCTAAGTTGGATAGGATTGTGCTGTAAGTTCTGTGAAAGGAAGGTGGGACACAAATGTAATCAATACACTCAGACTGAGCGCTTTTTACAACTTGTACTATGGTATGTCAGTAAGATCATTTTTTTCTGCTTCACTCTGTTATTGCATTACTGTACTTCTTAAGCCATTTTTATTGGAATCTGGCTCAGTACTAAACAAGTCCCCATGATTTCAATGGAAATAAGTGTGGCAGCCAATGAAAACCGATGATGTTACACAGGTGTCTGTGTCCCTCCTTCATCCTGCGCAACACACTAGTGCTGCAGGGTGCTCCTGCACATCATGCTCATGACATGTTTTGAACCACTTTCCAAAGTTAAGTGCATCTCCAGTGCTTACAGGGAAGATTGGCCACCCTCCTATAGATTTGGAGGAAGGAAAGGGACCAAAAAGTTTGGAGAAGGGTCTTTTCGACAGAAGAAGCTCCTTCTGCCAAGAAACAAAATTGTAGGAATGTACTGTAGGAAGCTGCCTTATACTGAGCAAGAGCGTTGTCCCACCTAGTTCAATATTGCTTGCACTGACTGGCAGTGGCTCTCCAGGAATTCAGACAGGGATCTTTTCCAGTCCTACTTGTCAGTGACAAAGATTGAATCTGGGCCCTTCTATACTCTGTCACTGATTTATAGTCTCTCCCTGAAATAACTGATGTTTTGGGACTCCAGGAGGCTATACCTGAAAGCAGGTCTGGCATAAGTCCAGTTGAGACCTGCACTGTTAATCACGCACTGACAGAGCCCAGACTCCTTGTACCAATACTTGGCTGGGTCAATCTGAAAGCCTCTTATTTCCTGCCAATCAAAGAAGCTGATGTTAGGCATTTCTGTTTCCTTTAGGCTGAGGCCCAAGTGCTTTTGGTTCTTGATAGCTTCTCAGGCTAGTCTGAGGTTCCTCATAATCCCTGTTCTGACTTTGCAGTCCCTAACGGAAGCCACTGGAAAAGGCATAGAAAGATCTTTAAACAGAAAGCTGTTTCTCTCTTGTACATCTCTCTTCCCTCTGTTCTAATTCAGTGTATTCTTAACAAACAGGGACAAGAACCACCAGCTCCACCTGTTGACTAGACCATACTGGAAAAACTCAACAGCTGTAACCTTGCACGACCAAATGAACGAAAGTGTCTGGAATGCTCGTAAACTCCATATAATATTCTTCTGTTCCACACATTTAAATTCTTTGCTTTTTCTGTTAAAATTCCTAGAAGATCGCATTTGAATAAACTTATATAGCAGGAGGTGATAGGCATTTTGTTGATAATTGTTGGACCTATAGTCATTGCCTCCCACAGTCGTTTCTGAAGGAAAATTAAAACCTCTGCATTTATAGTTAGTAACTATGTTTCAAGATGTTCTTTTCCTACATATATTTAAAGTTTCAGCATTGAGTATAATCCACCAGCAACTTATCATTGCTTTTTGTACATCCTGTTCATTGGGGGATTTCCCAGAATTTCTGGTGCACTATATTCATAGATTTTAAATAGAATCACCCAGATTGTACTTAATCAATGTGACTTTTGATTTACTCTTATCTGTTAACCAGAATTTCTTCTGGCAGACAGAAGACAATATTCATCTACTGTTTATATTTTTTATTAGTGTTATCCAAAGTACCCCATTATCTAACATAAGGCCAATTTAAATGTATTTATTGTAAACTAGCGAAACGTTCAGTAAGGTGTTAAAGACAACTAAAGCCTGAATAACAATACCTTCAGAAATAATTTATAAATTCTTCAGAAAAAAATCAGAAAATCTATACTTAAAAAAATAAAAGTAGGCATATTGTATACTTCTTTGCGATGGCTGCAATAATTCACAGTAGCCCTTTTCCAGTGATTTTGCTACCCTGCCTGTATCTTTCCCATTCACAACAATGGAGGGTCAACAGCATGGTGTGCATAAAAGAATCTGTGTGTGGAGTTGCTTCCAAAAGTGGATTACAAGTCTCTGAAGGCAGAGAGCAATTTCATTGGAATGCATGTGGTGCTCTAGATCAGGGCATTTCAGCACATTTTATTCAAATGTAGGAGAAAATAAATGACCAGACATAGCAGTCTAATTCCATTTTGAATTCACTAGCACTGGATTCATCGTATACACAGGTGAGGATGCAGCGGGTATCAAGCCACTCATGGTTGGATGAATAATTTGTGGCTTAGTCCTGCTGCACTAGCAAAAACGTGCTTTGGGTGGTGTTTACCGGAGGCTGGTCCAGTGCACATTGTAAGCTATTAAGTTATGTGATTACTGCTAAAATATTAAAGTCAGTACCAACCCTTAAACTCAAGAGCTAATGATTCAACCCTAAGTGTACGTACTTGGAAGTAAATCTCACCAAGGTCTAGATTTATTTTCAAAGGAGTACGGTATGTTTAGGATTTCAGCGGGAAGGCACTTCCATCAGTTTTTTAAAATTCTGATGTCTGTAGAATGACATCAGTTCAACCTGCATGATATATTCAGATGTTAACATTTTTGTCTCCCTAGGCATTGCACAGCCACCGTATTCTGAGATGGGAGAGGCCATGCCCCTAGGCAAGAGCCCAGATATGATTTTCATTGATGGCAAGAAATGGCAGTCGGCAACCAATGGTGTACATTTTTAATGACTCCCATCTATTCAGAGAAATAGGAAAACTCCTATAACCACATTATTAAATACTATGACTTGAATTCTAAAAAGCTATTTTATGCATTGTGAACAACGTTCACTTTTTCTCAACTTCTCTACCCCTCTAAAATATGAAACTAAGAGCGAAATCCTGTGTAGAGATCCAGCCAGTGGCCCAGGGCCACCTGCCGGATCCCATCCCCGCTCCGGGCAATGCTGCTGCAGCCTGTAGGTCTACTCAGGGAAGGGGACGTTTGTCCCCTTCCCCGGGTGTAAACCGGGGCAGGCCCAATCGACTTCCTCGGATTTTCGCCAGCTAAATAGCTGGTGGAAGTAGGAGGAGGCCTTGTAATGGCCGAACTGGCCCGGTGGGGATATAGTGGATGCCATCCCCGCCCCCTCCCGGGTCGGCCAATGGGCCTCCTCTCTCGCTGCCCAGACCGCCCATGCGGCCACCGGCGGAGCCTTACCCTCCTCCGACGACCACATGGACATCCCGGTCACAGAGTGAGGGCGATCGGCCTTGCGTGGGCCTCCCTTATTCCCGAGTCTTATGGCACGTTTGCGCCGGCTTCCATCGCTGGATCGCTACAGTGGATCTGGCTGTAAATGATAGTCTTAAAGTCACTTGTGAGAACATCTTGAGACAGAACATCTTGAGAGTACTTCAAGGAGATATAAGAATATACGTCAGGATTACGTCAGGACATAGGTTTTCATTCACAAATTGTTAGAATTCCTAACCAGAATGGCTAAGTTCCATTTTACATATTGTAGCAAATGAATATTTCAAGTATTTCAAGACTGAGGAGATAAAATTCTGGACTGTACCACTTGCGATTGTAGGTGGTGAAGCTCCTCCTTGGAAAAGCTCCGTTTGTAGCAATGTACCACATCTGGGAGAGGACCAAACCAACCTTTTCTGACCAATGCGATAGCTTCCTAGTTGTACAATTTTCTTCTGTGAAAGAGCATTCACAAATATGGCCCTCTCACTTGCAGTCTCAAGTAGTATAATCCAGAACGGCTCTGAGGCTGAAAACATTAAGTTCAGCTTCTTTGAACGGATGCTTAAATGAGACATGATTTATAGATCAACAGCAGAATGTAAAACTTGGAATTTACATTATTCTCATGTATTGTCAATCACCCTTTCTTTTGTACTTATTCTTGGAAGGACCAACAAGAAAGGCACAGGGAAATGGCTTTGCTGATTTGTCTGTGTGTGTGTCTGTGTGTGTGTGTGTCTGTGTGTGTGTGTGCGTGTGTGTGTGAGAGAGAGAGAATATTCCAGTTTACAGCTCAATTCTGTCAAGGGCCTGCGCCGGTGGAACACGTGTTCCACCAGTGTGCACTGCCACAAGTGCCATAAAGCACTTTGCAGCAGCACAAAGGCCAGGCATGCCAGTGGGAAGGCCGGAGCCTTCCCGCTGGTATTGGTGGAACAACAGAGCCCCACTGGAGCAGATTAAGTCCAGTGCAGGGGCGGGGGAAGAGCAGAACAGGGAGGAGATTGGCGGTGGAGGCACACACACTGAATCCTGAGGCTCTTCCTGGCCCTGATCTGCCTACACAGATCAATGCAGAGTTGCACTAGTGATATTGCTGGTGCTGGTCTGAGTTGACCCGTTGCAGCTGCTGGGGCTTACCCCAGGGCAAGGGGACAAATGTCCCTTTACCCCGAGACCTCCAGCAGCCAAAAATTCCCCATGGGATGCAGTGTAGCCTGCGCCGGTGCATCGCCACACTAGGTTGGATTGGGCTGCTAATGGAAAGGACATTTGTATGTAC
Source organism: Plestiodon gilberti rubricaudatus (assembly GCA_026170595.1). Lineage (NCBI taxonomy): Eukaryota > Metazoa > Chordata > Lepidosauria > Squamata > Scincidae > Plestiodon > Plestiodon gilberti. The sequence goes on along the minus strand of JANXHW010000005.1, from coordinate 73,219,800 downwards.
AGTATATTAATTTAAAAACCTTATGGAATCCAGTTCTATGCAGGTTTACTTGGAAGCATCTCGTTATATTCAATGAAGTATACTCCCAGGTACCTGTGTATAGGCCTGCAGCGGGGCCGGCCCATCCATGAAGCAGAAGACACAACTCAAGTTGAGTGGCAGGTGGCATGGCAGATTTGAGGTGTCCTTCACACTGAGCCACCTGCAAAGACAGAGCTGCATTGATCTGCTTTCTTACCTTGCTCCTTCCTTGTGCAGTTCTTTTCCGAAAACAGGAAGTGTGGGGCACCCTGTTTTATTTAAAGTTACTGAATAAGGAAGGAGCAAGGTAAGGAGGGTAGGAAAGCTGATCTCCACCTCCTCCTAAAAAGGAGCAGTGACAATTCTATGCCCACACCTCCCTCCTTCCTCATGTGGTCCCTTTAAAGAAAACAGGAAGTCTGACACTTCCTGTTTTTGAAAAGGAACTGCACAAGGAAAGAGCGCAGTGAGAAGGTAAGGAGGCTGTTCTTCTGCGTGTCTTTTCTTTTTGGGAGGGGAGGTGTGCATGTACACATGGGGGCAGCAGGTCAGGGTCAGGTGGCATCAGGTGATGGATCCAGACAGGGTATTCTTGGCTTGCAGTCTAAAAGTAACTTTACCTTGGTCACTTTAAAAGAAAACAGCACAAATAACTCTTTTATGTTTCCACATAGATGTGAAGCTTCTTTGCAACAAAATTACAGCAATTTAGCAAGATTACAGTAAACTACCTTACAGCAATGTTAGTGGCCATATCATATAAACCTCTGTTTTGCTTTTACACTCCTTCAGTCCTATACTAAGTGTGCATTAATGTGTCCTAGAATTAGGATCTCAAGCAAACTAATGCATTGTTCTTATCCACTTTGTCATGGGAGAGGCTGTGACAATGAAACCAGTTTCATTGCAATTACATTTGTACAGCCAAATTTGTGACACAATTCTCAAACTGTGTTGTGGACAGCTTTGCACTGAGCCCCATTTCCAGCAGAGCTGAAACCATATTTAAGGTGCTCATACTCGCGCTCCCCAAGGCCAATCAAATCAAAAGAAAATTCCAATATTACTTGCTCACGGCATAGTTGAAGGCAGCGTTTTTCAGACTTGCTAACTTCAAAGCACCCTTTCCACATTGGCTCATCTGCCATGAAATCTGTGTGGCATAGGATTCTGGGTGTACACACAGCTTACTTAGGATGCTGGCTGTTGGGTGTTGCCTTGCGTGAACCCTGAATGCAGTCAAGGACACACCCGCCCCTACAATTACACATTGCAGAGGAAGATAGCAGTGGTGGGCAAGCTGCATTTCAGACAAGTTGTCCACCATTACTGATTATTGAGCTGTGCCTATTGATCCAGCACAGCATCTTTTCCAGTGGCTGGTGCCTGTTTTTAGATTGTGAACCCTCTGGGACAGAGAATCATTTTGAAATGTCTTTTGCTTATTATAAACTGTTTTGTGAACTTTTTTTTTGAATAGCAGTATATAAATATTTTATGATTGAAGAAACACTGATGAGCTCCTGAGAAGCCCAAATTTGCAAAAAGAAAAAAGGTGGAAAACCATTTAAGATTCTAGATGGGCTATTCAAAATGGTTCAGTTCTCAGTTACTAAAGACACGAAGTTAAAGTTACTTGATAGGAATAAGAAAGCAGGTTACAATTTATATTTCAGTTTATATAACATTGTTAAATATTCTGCTTTAAGTGCAGAAACTAGATGTGACACAAGAAATCTGTCGTCAGGATCTTCTGTTTGTTTTTTAAGCTAATAGTAGCGGGAGGAACCCAGTTGGGGCTGGGGGAGGTGAGATTTAAACCCTCTTCTGCAATGCTGTTTTCCTAATTATAATGCTACCCTGAGCTATTTGTTCTACAGGGCTTGGGGGGGGGATTTAATTGGGAAACATGATGGAGAAAAACAATTAAAACAGTCTTCTGCCCCAGATTGATCTCTTTTCCTCTGCAGTGCTATTAACTTTTTAAGAAACTGTGGACGATTCTGATCACAGATCTCCTGCATCGCATCTTATTTGTATTTAGATGCCAAAGTGAAGATTCACACTTGTTTATAGCATCTTTGCAGATCACTTAGCCTTAGTTTATAATGGTAATTTTTCTGGGGCAAAAAAGGGAGATGAGTGACAATGTAGTATTTTTAGTGTAAATTGATCATCATCTGAATCATGCCAAACAAATTGTATCTGTGCCATGTGGGAATTTCTGTTCCTTTTATAGAGATTTGATTTGGGATAAAGGGCTTGTACTATGCACTTTTTATCGACCTCAATAAAATACTAACCATTGGTAATCTTTTGTGAATGTCTGGATTTTATATGTATTTGATCAACATTTGGGGAGTTGGGGGGTACCAATCTCTTTTGCTATCTTAAGTTGTGTAGTTCTCTTCCCTTTCCTGGATACCCAAAATAGCCTCTGCTGTTTTAATTTTCATCAATATTTTAAACTCTTTTATATTTGTTTTACTATGGTTTTGCATAGCAAGTTCAGTGGAGTTGAATGTGTTTACAACAGTCTTTATTGCATGTCCCTTAAAAGGTGCACTTAAGCTCACTGACATCCCAAACCAAAAATCTGCATGACTTTCTACGAGGCTGTGTGTATGTCGACAGTACCAGCAAATTTATACCGTATTTTATCATTGCATTGGCAAAAGTTTTTGGTATATTGCATACTGCATATACTGTAAACAGTTTTTAGAGACGGAAAGTCAATGTTATAGAGGTGCCATTGCCCATGGTATACACGTTTGTTTTGTGAGCTGCAATTATTTCTGATCAAACTACGTAGCTTTGCAGGCTCTCATAGTACTTTGTATTGCATCCTGGAAAACCCAATGTAAGTCCCAGAAGTGTAACTAGCACTGCTGCAGTACACTTAACATATGTGCTTTTCAGTGTGAGTACATACTGAATACTGTAATGCCTGTAACGAGTAATGTAGTGTTTTCACACCCAGCCCCAGAGTAGTTTGGAACTGTATTAAATTTATGTAAAAGGATGTTTATTTTTGTGAGGAACAGAACTCCACACAAATGGGAAACCTCCATCTGTAGATAGCATGGAGCTGACTTTCCTTAGTCAGCTTGTACAGCCCCACAAGCATGACTTCTATAACCTGTGCATCCCCTGGAACACCTTAATCTGGGATGTGTATTGACAGTGGCAGTGTGGCTCACACCTGGCTTTGGGTAGAACAGGCCAGGAGAAAAATGCTGGGTATTATGGGAAAGGTAGCATCATCCCCCCCATGCCTATAAAAAGGGGAGGCTAGATTGAGTTGGTGTTTATATTCCAGCACTTACAGAGTTAACTGCACATTGCTGTAACATCCCTCCAGACATATGAAGCAAACAAGGTAACTGTAACTAAGGGCCCAATCCTATTCAAATTTCCAGCGCTGATGCTGCTGTGCGAACAGGGCATGCTCTGCATCCTGCAGTGGGAGGGGGGGGGAAGTCACGGTGGCCTCCTGAAGGTAAGGGAACATTTGTTCCCTTACCTTGGGACTGCATTGGCTCTGGAAAGTTGGATAGGATAAGTGATCCTGGAAATCTGGATAGGATAAGTGATCCTAGCTAGAGACAATTTCTAGGTAACTTGCATTAGTTTTATTTCATTTTGCATCTAATTTCAAATGCCTGCTTTTGCCTATTTTACCTTTCAAAAATAAACCATTTCTATTTTTGAAAACTCAATGGCCTGTTTGTTCAGTACAGAGTTGGGAGGGAGAGCTAGTGCCCCTTGGTCTTTTGCAGATCAGCTGTGGCTAACTGTCCAATGTATATTATTGTAATTTTTTGTTGTGAACTGCTCTGAGCACCAGAAAAGCAGTACATAAATCTTTTAAATAAATATATACTGTATATAGGTGGAGAATTGGTCAGGTCATTTGGCTCCCCTAACGTTTCTTTAGTAACCAATTTTCATGCTCAGGGATATTGGTAATTAGACTTACTCCAGGTGGGACGAAGGGCATGGGAAAGGCTCTTTGGAGTGAGGTTTTCCCTTACTTATGGCAGTAACGTATGGCTTGTGTGGGACTGCGTACAAGGGTGCCCTATTGCAGTCACTCTGCGAAATCCCTGACTTTCCCATGCATCCTCCTGTAGACCTAGTTTCTCTCCCATCCCTGCTTGGTAGGCCAGGGCAGGTCACCAAAATCTTCATACTAACATAAGCGCTCATATACTGTAGCTCTTTAAAAAAAAAAATTCTAGGTTACTTGCTTCCTTACATCAGTGTCCCATCGTTTCAGGCCTATTTGATTAAACTAAGTTTTTAGAGGGGTGTGTGCGCACAGTACGCGTGCTCTGAGGATTAGGCACAACTTATTACCTACGCCACCGCTACACCTAGCTAGACTGGACAGCCCATGTCCAGGACAGGATATCCCAAATAGTACAAAGAGAGGGTCGACCACTCCACTCAGCGCTGGGAAAATTGAACTTTTCATGTCCCCAAAACACGCGCAACCTCAAGGGACGTTCGCTCAGACCACTCAAAGGAGAGGGAGGAAAAGCTTTCTTTTTAACGCCTGCAGAGATTTGTTGCCCTAAAAACGGATGGCGGGGAGGGGGGAATCGGGGCTTGCGTTCACTCGAGCGTCTGGAAACGCTTCCAGGTTGCGACAATGTGAGCGCTGACGAGATCCCGAGACGGAAGAGGAGGCCAAGCGGCGGCCCTGAACAGGAATTCTGCCCTGGAGTAGGCACAGGAGCAGCCGCCCACCACAGCGCGCTCGCCCGGCCTGGGTGTCTGGCTGGCCGAGCGCAGCGGGAGGATCCAAGCCGGGGCCCCAGGGCAGCATCCAGCTAGGTTGGTTCAGCCGCCGCCTTCCCATCCGCGCCTGGAGGCCCTGCCGCGCCCTCTCTCTTCCAACGCGGGAAGCGGAGGCAGCTAGACCGGAGCGTGCAGCCGTGTTTGCTTTGGCTTCTGCAGGAGGAGAAAGGAAGGGGCCGGCCTTGGGCCTTCGGCGCCGATCTCGCCTCTGTGCATTAGCTGGCGAAAGAGGCGGGAGCGCCGGGGGGGGGGAGTCGCTCCTCTTCCCATCGCAAGCCCCCCCTCCTTCACACCCTCAAGTCAAGACCCTTCCCGTCCTTTATCTTCTGGATCTTTGCTGCTACTTGACATTCTCCTATCCGCAGCGCAAGAACAGCCCAACCGCCTCCTTCGGCTCCTGCAGCTTCCTCCGTTTGCAGCCCTGCCAGTGCCATCTTCCTTTTCTCCCCCCCCCCGTCCCATATTTGTGACCCCCACCCCTGATTTCATTCTGCCCTTTCCTCGAAGAAGTTTTTCCCTTTTCTTCCTGCCTGATCTCATATTTCTCCCAAAGAAGTAGCGGAAACACTCCCGCCTCGTTCCTCTAGTGACGCTCTACCCCGTCTCTCCTTCCCTCGCCCCTTCGCTTCTGCCGGCAGTTAACCCCTCCTCTTCCAGTATTATTCCCATCCTTTCTTTCCCCAAATCCGCTTTTCTTTCCCTCCTTTAGTCACCTCGATCTCATTCCTTTTTCCACCTAAGAAACGTCTTCTTGCCTGTCAGGGAGGGAATTGCTGCTGCTGCTGCTGCAACAGATTAATTCGGTTGAAATGTGTCTCCCTACCTAGACCGATCCCCTCCTTTTTTTGCCCCTGAATCATCTGCATTCTCTTTCTCCCACTCTTTTCTCCCCCTTTCTCTGGGCCTCGTGTCTCCCTCCCACTTCCCTAACTGAAAAGGGGGAGGATCAGCCAATTGCTCCCCTCCTCCGATGAATGAGAAAGCGACTCTTTAAATAGGGGCGGCGCTGGCTGTGAGGCTCCACTCTCCTGCTCGCTCCTTGTCGGCCAGCCCCTGTAGTGGCGCATCCGCTCCCCCTCCGTCCAGCTGCGGCATCGCCTCCGGCGCCTTCATCAAGGCATTGGAATCCTCATCGCTGTATGTATCCTCTCTCTGTGTTGTCGATGGATTGACTCCTTTATCTCTCGCTCTCCTTTCCTCCCTTCTTCTCTAAAATGTTTGTGCAGTTTCTCTTCTCTTGTTTTAACGGGATTGCCCATCAGAAGGGATGAGCCCGCTTCCTTGCGTACAGGACAAAAGATTTGCACGAGAGGAGCAGTTAATTCTGGTAAGAGCAGGAGGTTAAGGGTGGGAGAGTGGGTGTGTGATCGATCTCTTGACTTCCGTGTATATTTCAGCGGAATTGGTGGTACATTTGTACAATTCATTTTCAAGCCTCACTTTCTTTAATCAGACATGCCAAGAAAATCTTTCCTCCTCACAAGCCTGTAGTAAGGCTGCCTTTGTCAACGCTTTTGAATTACTCCAGTGGCTTTTTCAGAAGTATTTTGCAATACTGCTTCCTGTAGTGTTAGTGGTTAATGCCGCCTTTTACACACACACACACACACACACACACACACACACCAACTTCCTTCAACTTTACTTCAGACAGCACTTATTCCAGAGTCTTTCCACTGAAGTCATTAAGTGGTTTGAGACTTGCTAAAAAATTAGGCAACTCCCTGGAATAAACTATTTCATAACATACACAAAATCACTCTACCACTCTGTAATCAATATAAATTCATTGGGAATAACTACTACACCCTGGTTCTGTACTTGAGCATGCAGATTACAATTTATATTACTTCAGGCTGTGTAAAAAAAGGAGTTTAATCAGCCCAACTGGTTAATGAAACAATCCTTAGTATCCATTTTTTTTAACTTCTGGAAGATCATTCTAGATTATATTCTGAAATAATTTAAGTATTGTTTTATTAACACAGTGTATTTATTTTCTATAGTGTAATGTCATTATACTTGCCCCATTTTAGCCTCACAACAGTCTTGTGAAGTAGGTTATTCTGAGAGAAAGTGGCTGGCCACTCTGTGAGCTCTATGACCAGGCAAGGCTTGATTGATTTCAAATTATTTATATCTCACTTTCAACACCAAATAATCAGAGCAAGTCAATGTGGGTATCTGAAGCCAAATCACCTTGATCCAACATATGAAGCTTATATGGGCAGCACAATCCACCGTAAAGATCCGACCGGCAGCCCAGAGCCGCCCGCCAGATCCTGTGCACAGGCTGCCCGGCGCATGCTGGGCTGGAGGTCTGTTCAGGGAAGGGGACACTCGTCCCCTTCCCCTGGTATAAGTCCAGGCCAGCCTGATCAGCCTCCTCAGATTTCCGCCAGCTATTTAGCTGGCGGAAGTAGAGGAGGCCGTGTAACGGCGTGGCTAGCCCGACGGGGATATGGCCAATGCCATCCTTCCTGGGCCAGACCGCCCATGCAGCCAGCGGTGGAGCTCTTACCTTCTGCTGCCGGCCATATGGAGATCTGGCGCCGGCCTCCCTTACTCCCGAGTTGTCGCTAACGTGCTTTACGGCATGTTTGCGACGCAACACTTGTTCCGTCACCGTTTCCAGGATTGCGCCCTGCGTCAGGCCATTGGTCTTTCTAGTTCAGTATTGTCTATGCTGGCTGGTGGTGGCTTTTGAGTGTTGAGTGGTGCGGGATCTGCCTCTTCTCCTGTTGATCTTTCAACAGTTTCTTCTCTGCCATGACTCACCTTGTTCTCTTGCGCCTGGCCTGGGACACACTTCCTGGGCCTCCACTGGCCTCAGAAGCAACCGGAACCTCTGGAAGCAACTGGAAGTCACTTCCACAAAACCAGAAGTGACTTTCGGTCACTTCTGTGTGCCTTCTTCTGTGCCTATTTTTGGCCTTTACACTGACTTAGTTGTGCCGCTGTTACTCCAGTATAACTCTGGAGGTACTTCAAGTACACCAACGCAGTACAATCTCAAGTACACCAATGCAACACCAACAATCTCAAGTACACCAACTCATTCCTATGCTGGTCCAGACTGGTTTTGTTTTTCAATCTAAAATATAGGATTGTGCCCTTTGACAAATGAATAGAGGTTAGATCTGCTGGCTGTTTGACATCACAGCTAAGAATGGAATTCCACTTTCAGAAGCCATGTATTTCTAGTTACTAAATGCCAGAGGTAAAGTATAGACAATGGCTCTCTCCGTTATGCCTTGATCATGAGTTTTCCAGGAGCATTTGACTAGACTAGAGACTGTGGATGACAGACTGCTAGACCAGGTAGACTTTTGGTAAGCTCTGCAAGGCAGTTCTTATATTTTAATAAGTGATTAAACGTAAGTTTTTTCCACATAGTGTGACTAGTTCAGTTGAAAGGGAGCTGCCATGCATCTTTTTAATCATTATCTTGCCTGAAAATGTATCTGATGGTAGGCAAAAACAAGTCCTACAATGCAATTGAAATATATTCTGGAGCGCAAGAAGAGAGGAAACCAGACCGTACAATAAAAAAAAAATTATGACCTAAACATGATGATGAGCTCCTTCTGGCAGTGGAAGTGGATTGTACAAAGGACAACAGAGCTGGCAATATTACAAGGGGGTCTGTGTGCAAAGGCGATAAATTTAGCTGTCAGTGGCGCAATACCTACTTGAAAAGTGAATCCAGCCTAATTTTTTTTTAAAGAAGCTGAATCCAGCCTAATTTGTAAATTCTGTCCCAGCACAGTTGTGGTGGATACATTTTAGAGGCTGGGAAAATAATCCAATCAAACCAGCCCCTAAACAAGTTACCTAAAGAAAGAAACCTGAGCAATGGTTTTAATTTACATTCTTTCCAGTCTGCTAATCAGGATTAGGCTGGCACAATAGTGTATATGTACTTGCTCCTGAAGTCCTTACGTATTCTGTGTGTGTTTATTGCACAACCAACTTCATTCCACTGTGAAAGTTCAGTTCCCAGTGCTGGAAAGATAAAGGGAAGGGAGCTAGTTTGGGGAAAGGGAAACTGTTTGTCAGTTGTTAATAACAGAGGAGGAAAGAGCTGCTACTGTTTGTCTGTTCAGTCACGCTTTTTTCATACTCCACATCTTTTGGTGCCCAGGTAAGCCTGTCTGGAGTTTTTCTGATACATTTTGTTTGCATGATTTGTCCTGTAACACTCTGAACAGTGAGGCCATGGATCTGCCTAAGAATATTTTGTGGCCTATAATGCAGGCTTTGAATTTCTCTGTGGATACAAGCTCTTCACTTTGGTTAGCTGAGACAATGGATATGGTTGTTTTCAGGTGAGGAAGACTTGTGAAATGAAAAAGCATAGGAATCTTCACAGAGGCTGTTTCTCATCTGACAATAATGCCTTTTAAAGCTCTCTAGTCAGCATGAAGTGTAATTTTATTTGTGCCTTCCCCCTCAAATTATACATTTAAGAAATCTCTAATTTTGGAAGCCCTTTTGCTCAAATATGATGCCTTAGACGTAGAATGATAGATGTCAGGATTCTATACAAGAAGAGGTGGGGAATCAAGTTAATGCCCGCTGGGACTCCCCCCTCATTACATCTGATGTCCACAGGCTAGATGTCACTTTTGCATAGGTGCCTACCTGCAGGCCTCAGTCTTGCAATCTGAACACTGCAGATATTCCATTATTTGAGCCTGTACGTGTTGAGCCTCTGTGCAAATGTGTTGTCCAGGATATGGGTGCCAGGCATGTTTTATGGTCAGGGCCAACTGGCGTGATCACAATTTCCCCCACACTTATAGAAACCTAGCACTGTGGACTGAGTCAGACCTTGGTTCATTTAGCCCTCTAGTTTTGGAAGGGCTCTATTGTGCTCTGGCATTTATTATTATTATTATTATTATTATTATTAGAGGAATTAGATATCACGGGTAACCCGGTCATGTTTGTAGCTAAAAATAGCGATCCAGCTGATTTAAAAACAATGACGAAAATACCCGGTATGGACTTTGACAGCCCAGAAACCCGGATACAGAGAAATTATTTAAAATCTGGAACTCAAAGGACCCGACGTTTCGTGCCTTGGTACAGGCACATCTTCTGGGGTATCTCCAAAGTAAATTGGTAGGTGTGATACCCCTTTGGAGATACCCCAGAAGATGTGCCTGTACCAAGGCACAAAACGTCGGGTCCTTTGAGTTCCAGATTTTAAATAATTTCTCTGTATCCGGGTTTCTGGGCTGTCAAAGTCCATACCGGGTATTTTCGTCATTATTTTTAAATCAGCTGGATCGCTATTTTTAGCTACAAACATGACCGGGTTACCCATGATATCTAATTCCTCAAACATTGTTGCCGGTTATAATAGTTTTCGTTCAAAAATTATTATTATTATTTATTAATAATATTAATATTTATCAGTATATACAAAAATTCACAAAGTGGTTTACACAGCAAAATAAATGAAAAGATGGTTCCCTTTCCTAAATGGCTCACAAATAAAAAGATACTGAAGAAACACCAAGCAACAGCCACTGGAAATGATGCCATCCTGCGGTGAATACAGGCAGTTGCTCTCCCCCTGCTAAAGATAAGATCGCCACCCTGGTTGAGAAGGACAGCTTTATGACAACTGTGCACCCAAGCCCCCTTGCTCTCAGCCTGACATAAAAAAGAGGGTGGGAGGGGGTATGCTTGCCAGCTTCCATATTGCAGTCCTCCCATTCTGTCCATCAGTGAAGCAGCACTGAGTTGCAGGGGGAAGGGGAAGCAACATCTGGACAGGTGAGTAAAGCGGGTTAAGTGACCCCTGTAAACGCTTCTTTGTACTGCTGCTTGATTCTGTGCTGTTGTGAAGATATTTTCTTTTCAAAGTTCAGTCACTTGATCTTGCTAGAAAAAAGCATTACTGCCTTTATAATACTTTAGAGCAGTGGTTCTCAAATGTTTTGGTCTGTGGAGCCCTTTCCACTCCTAACAATGGTCTCGGGGAGCCCCAGGGCTCCAAGCAACACACATTGAGAAATGCTGCTTTCAAGTTCTGTGTCCAATTCTGGGCACCACACTTTCAGAAGGATGCAGCCTAACTGCAAAAGGTTCAGAGAAGGGTGACGAAGATGGTCAGGGGTCTGGAAAACAAGTCCTATGAGGAAAGGCTGAAGAACTTGGTATATTTAACCTGGAGAAGAGAAGGCTGAGGTGGTACCTGATACTTCTTTTCAAATACCTGAATGGCTGCCACATGGAAGAGGGCAAAGATTTGTTCTCTGCTGCCCCAGAGAGTAGGACTAGATGTAAGTTGCAGAAGTGGAGATTCTGATTGGCTATCAGGAAGCAATTCTTAACAGTAAGAGATTCAGCAATGGAACTGATTACCAAGGGAAATGGTGGGTTCAGTGGCGTCGCTCCGGTAGGGGCGGGGCTGTAAGTATCGCTCCGTCCTAGACCCTTTACCGAGCGAGCAGGAAGCGGCCCCGCCCCCTCACTGTCGGAGCCTTTCCCTTGCGGAGAAAGCAGCAGGCAGGGTCTCTTGCCTGCTGCTTTCTCAGCACAAGAAAGGCTCCGACAGTGAGAGGGCGGGGCCACCTCCTGCTCGCTCGGTAAAGGGTCTAGGACGGAGCGATACTTACGGCCCTGCCCCTACCGGAGCGACGCCACTGGGTGGGTTCTCCTTCACTGGAGGTCTTCAAGCAGAGGCTGAGCTAGAATAACCTTGAAGACCCCTTCAATTCTATGATAATGGTTTGCAGATATTTTGTTACAATTTGTTGCTACAGCCTAGTGGGTCAGTTTATGTCAGCCTTTAAAGTGTTTCCAAATAGAGATAAGGCATGTCTTCAAGCGAATGAGTAGGAACATTTCACTATCGGCCAGTATTTGGTCAATTTGGTTGCATCTGTTTCTACTGGATGTCTAGCTAACGTAAGGCTGTATCTGGATTTTTAGTGTTTGAACAATTTTAAATGGATCCTGTTCCAATTTTCTTCTTCTTTCTAGACCAATCATGTTTGAAATTAAGAAAATCTGCTGCATAGGTGCTGGTTATGTTGGTGGGCCAACATGCAGCGTCATCGCACACATGTGCCCGAAAATTAAGGTCACAGTTGTTGACGTCAATGCCGATAGAATCAATGCGTGGAATTCAGACACACTTCCAATTTATGAGGTAAATGTGTTTAATAATGTGCTTCTCCCCCCTTAACTGACTATCCTTGCCACGTCATAGTCTCTTCTCTGCTGCATCTTATTGTTGCAGATCTCTACAAAAATCATGCTTCCTTTATTAAAAATCTGATTCTTAATCATGATCACCATATTTGTATCCCATTCCAAGGAGTTCAGTGTAAATATCACAGTGTTCATACGAGATGCAATGGGGAAGGACATGGGGAATCAGGCCTATGCAGTGGCAACAGATTGGAGAGCTTGTTGCCCAGGGCAACCTGACAAACGACCCCACTTTGCATATTTAGGTGGCAAGTCAAAATGGCCTTGTTCAGATGCATCATTGATGGTACTGTCTTTGGGCTTTGATTCTGCTCTTTTAAGATTTTGTTTGTGGGGGTTGTTTCTTTTGAGTCTGTTTATATTGTTTTAATGGCTTTTATGAGCATATGTGTGTGTGCTGGATAAAAGTGAACCTATACATATGATAAATCGCCACATGAGCTTGGTCAAGCTGAGAGATAGCTCAAGGCCACACAATGAACTTCATGGCTCGGAAGGAATTTAGAACTAAGTCACCCTTGGCCGAATCAAAACACTATGTTTGATATTTTCTCTGTGCCAGGTGCAGGGGAGTGGCAGCAGGAAACAGGTTATCTTGTTGTCTTGTGCTCCATGAGGCATCTGGTAGGGCCACTGTGTGATACAGGAAGCTGGACTAGATGGGCTTTTGGCCTGATCCAGCAGGGCTCTTCTTATGTTCTTATATTAAATGTACTTGAAAATAGCATTTATGCCACATTAAGAGTGCTTTATTAACTTTTCCCCCAATCATATATTTTAATTCAAGTGGTTTGTCTATTAGAAAGATATCTGATACACAGCATGTAAAATTAACATCATGTACTTTTTTAGTTTTAAAATAGTTTAATACAAGTGAAATAAACGTACTGAATCAGATCCCAATTGATTTAAGGCATCAGAAATTTGTTCCAAATTTAAGAATTTTGCAGAAAATCCACACTGCTGAGATATACTTCAGAAGAATAGCTATGTTTGTCTGTAGAGAAGTTCTGCCTGAGGCGCATAATTTGCTTGACAATGGCCAAAAGCCAATAGTGTCTGCAGGATTCTGCCTTAGTACAGGGGGATTAGACCAGATTATTCACAGGTCTCCTCTAGGCCTGTCTTTCTGTGAAAGGTGATAGTAAACGCCTGCTGATTAGGGCCTAGGTTTGCCAACTGGCCATTTAATGTAAACATCAATTGCACATCCAGGAAAAAAAAACAGCATTGCATTATTTTGTGGGGAGTCAGTACGTACATTCTTTCTTACTGTGGATGGGTTGAAACAGCATTACCCACCATGCAACGAAAAACAAAATGGGCTCTGTTTCAAGACATGTGGAAGTAATCACATCAGAGCTGTGGTTATCACCACTTCAGTTGCAGAAAGCATCCTTGTTTTTCAGTGTGAACAGATCAGTCAGTCATGTTGGAACTCAAGGAGATCATACACTAGCACTCTTTTGACAGCAGATTTTGTACAAGTCACCTTTCACGTGTTTGCAGTTTGTTAGCTCAAACTGTGATCACATGCTAGAAAGACGGCTACTATAACTCCCAAGTTATTATAGCCATCCTTTTTTGCCTTCCAGTTGTTTACATTAGTGGAATGCTGGTCATACATCTTGCTGGTGATTTGGCTTAACCCTCTACGGCTTGCCTGCCTCTTGGGCTGGTGGTTTAGAAATCGTCATAGACCATGACCCAGGATTACAATAAATCCAAAGTTATTTTTACTCTGTTGTTTTAAAAAAGAAGGCAGTGAGACATTCTGGAAGATACCTTTGCAATGGCTGAACTTTAAAACTGCTTGCTTATTTTCAGAATACATGACATGAGTTTTATTATAGGTGTCTGTCAGCATAGGCTGTTAGTGGATTTCACCCTCACTGTAATCTAACCTATCAGAAAATGTTGTAACCTTTGTTTGAGGACTCGGCCCTTGTTTCCATGACTGAGTTAAATTTTAATCCAGGGTGTAAAGTATATATCCTGAGATGGATCAGTTGGAACTGGATACACATCTTCATGTGGATGGGATATTACGTTGTGTGATGCATTGAAAAGTAAACTACAGGTATTTAACCTGTATACAGTATTGTAGCCAATCTTGTCCCTACAACATTAATTACTTATATAGAGGATGGATACAAACTTCCAGCAATGAACTGAGAATATACTATTATGAAGGCCAGTCTGGGGCAGGGTGGGTGACTGTACTGTACCTGAATCTAGATCCAGGATTGGTGTTAGTTATCACTAATGGTTTGTTATAACCTGGTCCTTGTTATCTGTTGTCGAGCCAGAAATTCAATAGCCTGGCGGCTGCTGTGTTAATCAGACAAGGACAGGAAATTTAAACCTGGATTTCTTGACTCTTACAATGGTATTAATGTTTGATTAATGGTTGAGAATGACAAAAAAAATGATGCAAGAGAGAGGCACAGCAAACAGTCACTGGGAAAGACATTATGCTAGGATGAGTAGGGATAATGGCTCTTCCTTTGCTAAATATAAAAGAACCAACACTAAAAAAGGATGCTTTTTAGTCCACTTAGCAGGGATATCTGCTAATCTTACCCTTCCTCTGGGACCAAACTTCACATTGTACTAAAGCTCAGCAAAAATGCCTTCTGGAATGTTAATCTTCCTCTTAGGTTAGGTGTGGTTTTTATAATCTGTCTGAAGCAGGATTAGTGATTTATATGTGAGATAAATTGGAGACAAATTCTCTGTTAGGTTGCATCTGTAGTAGATAGTAAGATAACGGAAAAAGGGTCAGGCTTAGGTACAGTTTATTTGTTTTCCAGACTGAACCAATGGGCCTAGAGGGAGAGCCAGTATTGTGTAATGGGTATTGTCAGGAGGCAAAATGGGATGTGGGGCAGCATAGCTGAATGTGTAGGGCCAAGGTGAACAGACCAGGCAGGATTCAAGGAGAGTTGGGGCAGACCAAGGTAAATGAAACCAAAGACCAGATAAGTAGGTTCAAAGTGTGACTGAGGAGTTCTAAACAGGAACTGTTGATTAACCTACCAGCAGCTTCTTCCTGCCCTTTTTTACCTTTTTACCAAAGGGTGGCATCCTGACAAACACTTCTGTTATTCACAGCTCCCTCCTTCCTTTGTGGAAACTTCCTTTGTGAACAAATGAAAGCTTCCTTCATGAACAGAAGGATGCTTCTGTTTGCAGAGGGAACTGTTTGTGGTGACGGAAGCCCAAAGAGTGTGGGGCGCTCAAAGGTCATAGGTGAACTTGCATTGCTAGGCCAGGTGGGGCTGATGAGGAAACAAAAAGTCTGAAAATAGAGTGTCAAATAAATTTGCAGTACAATGAGTGGTGAAGGATTAATGAAGACCATCTTATCTAGCAGTAGATAGGTCAGTCTATCATCTGCTGATTTTATTATTAATTTATTTTGTAAACTTTATACTTGGTTTTATGTGTTAATTTGTGTTTTGTTCATTGCGTGCTATGTTGCAAATTGTCATTCCTGGTTTTTGCAAAAACCACTGCAAAAAACAAAAATTGGATTGTAGCCTGAGAAAGGTAGTAATGACTAACGACCATTGAAATTGATGGGATGTTAGTTGTAATTTCTTTATAATACAACCCACTGACTTGGCTATGAAACATCTACTGTATTTGATAAAAGAGAAGATAAAGGTTATCAGACTATGAATACTTGAGTATCTTGATCAGTGCAGGGTGTGTGTGGAATCCCTTTATGACGAATAAATGCTGTTTACTTGGGTATAAAGTAGATTTTAACTCCAAAATATGTTCTGATATTTTTCCAGCCAGGGTTAAAAGAAGTGGTAGAATCCTGCAGAGGGAAAAATCTATTTTTTTCCACAAGTATTGATGATGCCATTAAAGAAGCTGATCTTGTGTTTATTTCTGTAAGTAATGACTTTTGCCCATAAATAATTTCAAGTGTGCACAGATAAGCAGCCATATGGGAAGGGAAGGGAAGAGAACAGGGTCTTTTTCTTCAGCAGTCACAATGGGTTATTCTAAGCTGGTGGGTTCATGTTGTGGAAGAAGTGAGATGCAAGGCTAAATAAAAAAATCTCTGCTGCTTCGTTTGGCTTCCACAAGTTTGGGAACAAAATGGCAGGATTTCCGCAGAGCAAACATAGTGGAAGCGGTGACTGAGAGAGCATCGACTCCCTGCTTCCATGTTTATTGCAGGGATACTCACGGTGTGAGTCTGTGCATGTTTACTCAGGAGTACGTTCCACTGAGCTCAATGGGACTTACTCCCCAGTAAGTAGGATTGCAACCTCAGCCACTTAAACCTGCATGTGCCATTCACAAGTGACAGTGTTGCGTTTTGCAATTTAGATTTTAATTACTTTTTGCATCCGAGATTAAAAAGTGGAGTATAGATTGAACCTTATCTACAGGTATGTTTGCTGAGACAGAGGTGAAGGCTGGGGGAAGAAAGAAAGACATGCCAAGTCTGGGGCAAGAGGGACCACCAGGGAGAGGGAAAGAGCAGAGAAGGAGGCAAGAAATGAGGGATCTGTTGGGGCCAAAGACACGTGGGCTTTTCAGGAGGCAGAATTGGCAGTGGAGTGAGGGCAAAGAAAGGGGAAGCCAGAGGAAGAAGGAAGGAGGGAATTCAGAGCAGAGTGGGGCTGCAGTCACCCACCAAGGATAACACCCACGGGGATAACACCTCTAGAGTTATTGGGGGCAGGCAGTGTAGCGGACCACATCCATTCTCTCCACACTGGCAGATGTCCCATGCTGGGCCAGACCTTTTCTCTTTGGGACCTTCTCCACACTACCCTAACGAAGCATTTTTTAAAGAGTGACAGTCGACACCCCAGTGAAGGCAAGTCGAGGGGGGGGACGGACAAAGAGGGAAGATTGAGGGGGGCTGAAGCAGCCAGAGTAATGTGCTGTTCACAATATACTAGAATAAACGTACCTTGCACCATACTCCTGGGTGTAGAGTGGTGTCTCATACAATTCAGGTGCTGACATGTCCTACCCCACCCTGTTTGATGTTGAACTTCCCTCTTGGGAGAAAGTGGAAGGGGAGGGAGGGGTAGCCACAGATACGGAAGACGGATCAAAGGAAAGGGGCCTGATCGGTGCAAACTGAGGTGGACCCTTCTGCCCTGGAGTCAAGGAGCACTTTAGCTCCAGAATAAAGATTGCACAGCATCAAAGCTGCAGAGATGCTGCAAATGGTCCTTTCATAAGCCCTGCGTAGATCCAGGGATGCTTTAGAAGTGGTGATTGATGGGCCTGCTAACTTATTAGCCACTCTGCCAGCCAGCAGTTGGATGAACCAGAATTGTCTGTATGGTGGAGGAATTCATCTGTGTTAGCTCTTCTTCAAACTGACCAATTCATTCACATCAGTGGGATGCAAGAAGGCACTGAGGTCGATTGTAACCTGGCTGTTTTTCTCTTTAGACTTTTTTGCTATCTGGGGAGTTTTAGAAGAGAATTCAGTATTGAACAACAAGACTACTTTACATTTGTTTACCTGTAAACAGATTAGCATATGCGCAGAAGCTGTGGTTTTGCATGTGTGTGTTCCTTGGGGAAGGAAGGCATTCCTGGATACAGAAGTATGTTGTCGTCATGACATACTTGACAGGTAGGTTGTGTAGTTTCTCTCATGGCAGAGCTTCCATGAGAGAAACTACACAACCTACATGAGTGCAGAACAGCACCGTGAGACTTGGTTTTTGTCACTTTGGGGTGGTGGGAGGTGATGGAAGTTATTCAGAGTGAGGGGAGGAAGGTTTGTTGCAAGAAGGAGGAGCCATGGAGTCTTAATGTGGTGCAGATCAGAGAGCAAGCCTGCTCTGGACACTTGCGTCGGGCTCCACCTCATGATCTGCTGGGACTTATTGATGCTCAAGAAGACTCTGCTGATCTGGAGATTGCCCTTTAGCTCCTTTCTTTAAAGTAAAATTAGACTGTTACACGATGCTGTGATAGCCAAGAAGGAAAACATCAGCAGGCATTTCTGTGAATTCCCCTTTATCTTTCCCTGTAACTAGGTTAACACTCCAACAAAAACCTATGGCATGGGAAAAGGCCGGGCAGCAGATCTGAAATACATTGAGGCCTGTGCACGACGGATTGTGCAAAACTCAAATGGCTATAAAATTGTGACTGAGAAAAGCACTGTCCCTGTCCGTGCTGCCGAGAGCATTCGACGAATCTTTGATGCCAACACAAAACCTAACTTAAATTTGCAGGTAAAATAACAAAAGTTGGCAAAATTGGATTTGAATGGATTTTGATATCTTGTATGAATTTCACGTCACTCTTTGGTCTTTGTATATAGGTTCTGTCTAACCCAGAATTCCTAGCTGAAGGCACAGCAATTAAAGACCTGAAGAATCCAGACCGAGTGCTGATTGGTGGAGATGAGACTCCTGAGGGTCAAAAAGCTGTTGGTGCTCTGTGCGCAGTCTATGAGCACTGGGTGCCTAAAGAGAAGATCCTTACAACCAATACCTGGTCATCTGAACTCTCCAAATTGGTTGGTATTGTTACAGTGTGACAACGTGAAGCAATGTTGTATGTTAATATAGAGTCATTTTTAAAGTTGTTCAATGTGCACAACATTTTTTCAGTAGCCCAACAATTAGTAGGGCTACTGAACAAAACTAAACCCTCTACACTTATGAGAGTTTGGGGATACAAAATACACCATTCTCATTGGCTGGTTGTAAAACAGAACTCCTTTAGGATTGGTGGTGTTGGGTAAGGGATATGACTGGTTTATAACAGTGCTGAGGGTCAGGATTAAGGGATATGACTGGTTTATAACAGTGCTGAGGGTTAGGATTGTTTGAGAATGGTTAGGGTCCGTCATGGGCCAGCGGGTGGCGCAGTGGGTTAAACCGCTGAACCATGAGCTGTCGATCGAAAGGTCGGCAGTTCGAATCCGCAACGGGGTGAGCTCTCGTTGCTTGGCCAGCTCCTGCCAACCTAGCAGTTCCAAAGCATGTTAATGTGAGTAGATAAATAGGTACCGCTTGTGGGAAGGTAAACAGCGCTCCGTGTTCCAGCTGCATGCTACGCGCTGCGGCAAGGAGAGTCATGCCGGCCACATGACCACAGAGGCATCTTCGGACAACGCTGGCTCTTCGGCTTTGAAATGGGGATGAGCACCACACCCTAGAGTCGGACACGACTGGACTTAATTGTCAGGGGTCACCTTTACCTTTACCTAGGGTCCGTTATGACCTTTTGGAGGATGTGCTCTGCAGGATGATCTATGAAGTAACTGAAGGGAAATGCTGCCTGACCAGTAATAAGAAGATACATTTGTTTGTATGAGTATGAAGATACATTTGTTTTAGAATACTGTACATTTTTACTGGTATTTTCACTTTAAAATATCTCACTTGGTTTGATTATATTTCTGTCTCAAATACACTTATAATATTGAATAGACAATAGAATATTGTCTTATTAGGGTGACTTGGAATTCAGTCCCTATGAAGTGAGAGAGTAGTACTGCATTCTTAGGGGTACAAAGACTTAAAAAAACACCACATGGTGTCAAGAAAGACACCACAAAAAGTTCTTACACCAAAGAGTTAAAAAAATAGTGCAAAATGCAGTTTGGCAGTGGTAGATCTTCATATTTCAATAGCCTTTGAAATCACAATTAGAACATATATTGTGTATTATTCTTAAATGTATGTGCAGCTTTTCCATTAAAAAAATTCTCAGATCCCAGTTTCAAATCTTGGTTTGTATTGGTTTGTAAACCATAATTAGGCTGTAGTTTCTGACGAGCCACATAGCTGTGGTTTAATCCTAGCAAACTAGGATTCCCCAGATACACAAGCTGAGAAGGGAGCATAATGAGTTCTGCAAGCCTTCAGTCATATTCATGACCCAATAAACTTTGGTTTGTGGGTTGTCTGAACGAGTCCTATATAAATAACTAAGATATATGAGCAAAAACTGTTATGACCGGCAACAACATAACACGAACGAACCATCTTCAATGGGATTCAGGTCACAAAAAACAACTTGAGCTAAAATGTGATTAAAAATAAGTTGTTTTTTATTACCTGAATCCTGTTGAAGATGGTTCATTCATGTAAGATATGAGTTGTCTTGAATAATCCAACTTGTAACTTTTTCCTGCTCCAAATAGATACTAATATTGCCTTATTTTGTACTGGGTATTACCCATCTTGAGTTAGTTTACTTTTCTCTTAATCTCCAGGCAGCTAATGCTTTCCTTGCCCAGAGAATTAGCAGCATCAACTCCATAAGTGCACTTTGTGAGGCCACAGGTGCTGATGTTGAGGAAGTTGCAAGAGCCATTGGAATGGACCAAAGAATTGGGAATAAGTTCTTGAAAGCCAGTGTTGGTAAAGTATAAAAGTTGTCTGTTTTTGTTTGCAGCTGAGAGCTGCCTTTAGGCAGTGTCCCGTTGAGACTGCAAATATTTAGAATTCCACAGAACCTGTTTTTAAAGTGGTCTTCAACTGATTTTTCCAATAATGTTGCCTCAAATTTGCAGGTTTTCCAATTTTTTTAAGGAAGTGATGCTGTGCTTCACCTTTCAAGTATAGAATGTGACTTTATCTTTGGGGAGGCAAACTGTTTGTTATAGACTTAGTCAAATCTAAGATTGGGCTGCTCACTTTAATTTCTATTCCTTGATTGATATTTTTTTAACTAAAAATTAGTTGCTTCTCTGTTTAAAAGGAAATACTCTTAATAGTGCAATACTATGCATGTCTATTCAAAAGTCAGTCCTATTGAGTTCAGTGGGACTTACTCCCAGGTAACTGTGCATAGAATTGCAGCCTAAGCAGTGTAACTCAGTACTATAATTAAAAACAAAACACTTCCTCAGATCTCTTAGTTAATGAGAAGTTGTTTTTGAGTCATAAGACTCAGCAAAGTAATTAGGCTTCGAACTTCAGCTACGCAATCCTAATTTATTTCAAATGGAATATATAACATTGTGAGGAGTGAAACCTTCCTAAGCAGACTCTTCTATGTGGTAGGAGTTCGAATCTGGTTAATTTTATGATTGATCCTTGATCTTAGAACAAATAAGCTCTTTGGTTAATAATTACTAGACAGACAGGGCCCATCAGATACTTCTAAGGCTGTGGTTCTAGGTGTGCCTACCTGAGAGTAAGCCCCATCAAACTCATTGTGACTTACTTCTGAGTAAACATTCATAGGATCAGAGTTCATGGAGAGAAATCTTTCTGATGCAGCATGGAGAGAAATCTTTCTGATGCAGGCTGTAAGTGCTGAGTAACTGTTTCTTTTGTTCCCCAGGTTTTGGTGGGAGCTGCTTTCAAAAAGATGTTTTGAATTTGGTTTATCTTTGTGAGGCACTGAATTTGCCAGAAGTAGCTCGTTACTGGCAACAGGTAAGAATGCACATAGTAGAAATTCTGCCCTAAGAAGTTTATTCTCCTCCCTCTTTTATGTTGTCTGTTGGGAAGAATCTTGCTAGCATCAACATTAAGGCTCCAAACCTAAACACACTTGCTAGAGAATAAGCCCCATTGAACGAAGGACTTACTTCTGAGTAAATGTGCATAGGACTGCACTGTAAATCTATTTTCATGTCACTAATACATTTTGTTAACCTTTCCATTGCTCCTCCTTGTTACGAAATCATCAGTAAGCTTTTGAGTTGCAATATAATTGGGGGTGGGGAACCTACCTTCTGATGTAGGAACATTGTCATTGATTTTCATAGCTTTGGGTGATACTTTTACATCCTGGTTCTAGACACATTGCTTGGAAATGCACCCCACTGAAATCAGCAGGCCAACTTCTGAATAAAGACTTGATTTAGATGTAAATGGAGAAGCACACTGTCCGATTTCACACAGTGCCAATCTGGCAGTAAAGGGAAAGTAGCCAGAGGAAGTAAGCTGCAGAAGAAGTGCAGGTTGGGTAAAGCTAGGACATGCTCTTCCAGTAGAGGAACTGAGAACTTGGTAACTAGTCAGTAGTTCTTCCAAGGTAACAAACCAGGATCAGGGATACAATTTTAGGGCTGATCTGGAGAAAAGCAGAGCCAATCTGCAGGAGAAGTTGCACCACCAGTTGCCTGGGTGCAGCTGATGATGACAAGTGTCCACTTGCATAAGTTAGGGAGCCTGAGCTGACCTCATAGTAGGAGATGGAGCTCTAGCACTGGGGCTGTCCGTGGAGCTAGATGAGGAGGAGGAGAGAGAGCTTCAGCTAAAGGCCTGCAGACTTAAAATCCTCGCAAGACTTGCTTCTCTCTCACACCCAGTTCAGAATTTGACTAGTGTTTTTTTTTTTTATTACATTTGAAACCTTACAGTGTTCAAGAATAGGAGTTTCTTTGCCCTTTCTGGCTATTTGCATTTCTATCATGGCCCCCTGTTACATACATAAACCCATATGCTTGTTTTACCCCTTACCCACGCATAACTCTCCTACTACCCTTGTACTGCTCCTGACCAAGAGAGCCTGTACGATTCTTCCAAGAACAGAAATCTGACTCTGCTCGAAAAACGGGAGAAGCTAGCATACTGGTAACAGGTTTGCATTTGGTTTATTGAACCCTGGCCCTTCTCACCTAGATCTTTATGAACTCCTTTTATCACGAGTAAAGTCACAGGAGCAGCTCTTACTTGGCGCAACTACCAAACAGGAGAACTTTTGCATCCCTATCTCTATATTCTGTATAATTGCAGGTGATCGACATGAATGATTATCAGAGAAGAAGATTTGCTTCCCGAATCATTGACAGCTTATTTAACACTGTCACAGACAAGAAGATTGCAATTTTGGGATTTGCATTCAAAAAAGACACAGGAGACACAAGGTAACACAAAGTGAACTCAACCAGCAGTTGTAAGCTGGGCTATTCATGCTCTGTGCCAAAACAAACTCACTTCTTTAGTAAAAGTAACCCACATTCTGTGTCCAAAATAAATAACAAGACTTCATTTTCGCACATTGGATATTGCATAGCATTGAGCTTGCAAAAGAGAGCTGTGTATCTGGAACATTTTTTGAGATGCTTGTGCCTTGAGATATTGATTCTTGTGAAGCTGAACTTCTCCCCAAATGGACAGATCATTATAGATTGCTGCTACGTTTCCCATGGCCCCATCCACCATGATCTTCCTTGTCCTACTTGTCTCTATATCTCTTGTATCTTGCCACTTATCCATGTACCCTGGACAGTCTTCTGCCTCTTTGGACTATCAATCATCTCTGTAAGACCACAGGAATATTTATTTATTTAAAGAATTTCTACCCCGCCGTTCTCCCAATAAGGGCAATCAAGACGGCTTACAGTTAAAAACATGTTAAAATACGTATTACACAATAAAAATAATTAAAAACAAGTAATTAAAACAAACAACCCCAGTTGGTCACCTATAATTACATTTGTTAAAAAGCCAGCCCACCATGTCAGTCATCGAATGCCAACCTGAATAAAAATGTCTTGAGGTCCCACCGAAAGGTCTCTAAGGAGGGAGCCGTTCTTAATTCCAGGGGGAGGGAATTCCATAATTGGGGTTCCACTGCCGAGAAGGCCCTATTCCTTGCCGCCATCCCCCTCACCTCCGTCAATGGCAGCACTGTTAACAGGCCCCACCCCGATGACCTCAGAGTATGGGTTTGTTTATAAGGAAGGAGGCGGCAGAGGCATTTCCACGGTAGGGGCCACACCGTAAGTCGCACCCCGTCCTAGTACCGCGTTTACTAACCGGAACGAGGAGGCCCCGCCCCGTCGCAGCCATTCCGCGCTGCGAAGGCGAACGGGCAGGAGACTCCCTGCTTGTCACCTTCGCAGCGCGGAATGGATCTGCCGGCGAGGGGGCGGGGCCTCCTCGTTCCGGTTGGTAAACACGGTACTAGGACGGGGCGCGACTTACGGTGTGGCCCCTATCGTGAAAACGCCTCTGGGAGGCGGTCCCTCAAATACTCCAAATGTGGATGTCCTCCAAGAAAGACCACTTGCTGCTTCGTGTGTTCAAAACATTATATCTTGTAGGGAAATAAAGACAATATTTCTTTACCCAGCACTTAATTCATCTGTGGAACTCCTTACCACAGAATGTTGTGATGGCTCCTGGCCTAGATGCCTTGAAAAGGAGACTGGACAGATTTATGGAGGAAGAGTTTGTCACAGGTTATAAGTCATGACTGTATGCAACCTCTGGGTTTTAGAGGAAGCCTATCTCTGAATGCCAGATGCAAAGGGGTGGCAACAGGATACAGGTATCTTGTTGTCTTGTGTGCTCCCAGAGGCATCTGGTGTGCCACTGTGAGATGTAGGAAGCTGGACTAGATGGGCCCTTGGCCTGATCTAGCAAGTCTCTTCTAATGTTCTTATCTCTAAAAACACAAGGACTAGAAATTTGCTTTTTAAAACTGGTGAAAAGTGCAAGAAGGCCGGTTTTCACGAATGCAGATTCTGTGCCAGCTATTAGTTTCTTGTGAGCAGAATTGTAAAAGGTTAATATATTGCTGGTGATTGATTTGTAACACAAGACACATAATTGGATAACAAAATATTGGAAAAAAGATTAGATAAGGGGAATTCCTCTAACTTGTTAAATTAATGGCCCTTCACTATTTAGCCAAGCTTGGTTGATTCTGAGCTCTAATTTGCTTGCTGAACCTTGTGGTGAGTTCAATGCACAGTACATCTGACTGTGCATTCATATGCTCATCTGATTGGTCTGCAGTGCAGCCAAATTGATTTTTAGCGCTATGCTCTTCATGGCAGATTAAAAATCATTCTCCTGGTGCAACAGTCCATTGCAGTGGAAGTGTAGTTGGGTTTCCAGTTTTGATGTAGATTGAACTCGCTATGCAGCCAGAGACAGATTTTCTTCATGTGACTTGGTCACATGGGGGATCACTTTTGGTGGATGTTAAAAGGAAGGTTTTATTTAGCCTCCTCTTGAAACACTGGAATATTATGAGGCATGTATAGAGATGGAAAAATGTGTAGAGAATGTTTAGTGAGAGAGAACTGGAGTCAAATTCCCCATCCAAAACCATCTGGTGACATGCCCTGCAGTGCAGATCACAAGTGTTATGTAAACATGTGCTTGTTCTGTGAGTGACCTGTAGGGCATGCAAAACTGCATGGACTTAACAAAGAGCTAGTAACATGGTATTGATTTTCTGCACATGCCCCCTGCCATGAGATGTTTGTGAAGATTTAGCTACCGGTATATCACTTTTTTTAATCTGACCTTTCTTCCAAGGACCTATGGTGGCACCCTTAGGGAAGTCCTCATTTTTTAAAGCCTTCACAATCGCCTTGTGAGGTAGGCTAGGGGAAAGTGACTGCAGTGTACTTTGTGGCAGAGTAGCTTTTTGAATCCAGATTTTCCTGATCCGATTGTAACCATCTATCTACTGCCTAACGTTGGTTGCCCAGTGTGGTGAGGTTGCAGCCTATGCAGGAATTGGATATTTGTACTATTACGTATAGAGTACAGAGACCCTTCCTCCTCTTTCTGACGGTTAATTTTATTGGTTGTTTCATACATTCAGCCAAAGCTTTTTGCACCAAATGGAAAAAGGAGGATTTCTCAACTGATAACTTCTGTTCTAGTTACTTTTTACCTGCAGTCTCTCTCCTTTTATGGCCTTGAGCTCAACAGAGCATGCTAGTTCTGTGACTCAGCAGAAATCCTCACATTTGCAATTTGAACTGACAGAACTACAGTATATGAAACACTGAGATCTGAATAGAGCAACTGTTTTTTTTTTTAAAGCCCTTTATTAGTAAACATGGTTTAGACTTTAGAAAATTTCATTAATATGGCCAGGAATGCCAGGGAAGAAAGGCTGCTGTAGTAACTGATGCATTTATATTTGTGTGAGATTGTATGCTTTTTACTAGCTAACGATTCCTCCTGCAGTGTAAAATTATGATTGGGGACACTACTTCTCTTCTTCTCTCTGATCATGTTGTCTAATGCATCATCTAAATTCAGGGGTGTCAAACATAAGGTCCATGGACCAGATATGGCCCACAGAAGCTCTTTATCCAGCCTGTGTGATAATTGGGCTCCCCCAGCACCACCTTTAGCTGCTCTCAGCTGCTGAGCAGCGAAATGATGCCTCAGCAAAAGCTGTGTTGATGAAAGGGAGGAGCTGGGAGAGCCCAAATATCATGTGGACTGCCTTTTCAGCAGTGCCGCTTCTACTGAGATGTCACTGCTGAAAGGGCAACCCGCATAATAATTGATTTCTCCCAGCACTTTTCTTTCATCAGTGCTGCTTCTGCTGAGGCTCTGGCAGGGAGAGACAGAAGGAGACCTCCGAAGGTGAGGAACAGTATGGGGGAATAGGCAGACTAACTGCCTGATCCTGCGTAAAAAAGAGCCTGCAGACCACGTGCTCCACAGGCGCCAGGTGTCGTAAATGTGCCATAAAGCGCATTTTCGACACCCGGGGGAGTAAGGGCCGCCGGCTCACAGTCTGGCAGCCCTTACTCCGCCTCCCCCTGAAGCCGCCAGTGCAGGTAAGAAATGCACCAGTTGGTGCAGGGGAGGGTGGGCCGGCTGTGTCGACGCAGTTCAGGAAGGGTGCTGGATACTGTGGCCGGCCCTATGAGCCGGCCGCATATCTTTACACAGTATCGGGCTGTAAGAGGGGTGAGAGAGGGAGAAAGGAGTTGCTGGGAGAGCCCAATTATCACTTATGCTGTCTCAGCAGAAGCAGCACTGCTGAAAGGGCAGCCCGGGTCATAATTGGGCTCTCCCATGTCTTGAAAATATGATCAAGATTTGCATAGTATAAAATTGTGAAAAATAAAGTAAATATATCACTTGCAACTAATGAGTTACTAGGTGAGAACAAAGTGCTTATTTCTGGTCATCACCTGTTTAATTATGTCATTTCTTGCTTAATGACATCGCTTCCAGCCCTCAGGAGGCACCATGAATGCTATTCGGCCCACTGTATGAAACATGTTCGACACCCCTGATCTATTTCATGGGGATCATAGTCTTAAAAAGCGTGTTTCTAGCCCTCATAGTCCCAGAGAAAACCTTAAAAGAGAAAATCCTTTCTGAAACTAGATCACATATTGGTGGGACTTATATAAGTCCCCAACTTATATAAGATAATCTCTAATATAGGATAGAACTTTAGATTGTACTTGGTTTTGACTGAATTTAAAAGGCTTCTCAATAAAAGGGTTTTTTTTCTTTAGAGAATCCTCCAGCATCTACATCAGCAAGTATTTAATGGATGAAGGTGCAAAACTACATATCTATGACCCCAAAGTGCGGAGGGAACAAATCATTCTGGATCTTTCTCACCCAGGTGTATCAGAGGATGACCAAGGTGGGTGGGGTTGCATTTTACAATTTCCTCCAGCTTAGAGAATACACAACCACAGCACATTCCTCCCTCCATCTAGCAAAAGACCTTTGGGAACAAGTAGACCTTTCAGAGGGGTAAAATTGAAAGGAAGGAAGGGATACTGATGAACTTCTTGGAAGAGATGATCCACAGGACTGGGGCAACCACTAAGAGAGCCCAGCTTTTTATCACTTACAACTTAAGTGTCTGAATGCAACAGGGCTCTGTGATGACTTTAAACGGTGAATGGGCTCATGTTTTTAGAGTTAGACTGTTGCCACCGTTAGTCATGGTCAGTGACATAGCTGGGTCATTTGGTGCCCGGGGCCCATAAATTTTAGACGCTCCCTATAAGGGGCAGTGACGTCACGACGACACATAATATCGTGATGTCACATGACTTCTGGGTTCGGCGATCGGCTGGCCTTCGGCTCGGAGTGCAGCCACTTCTTTTGCTGTGCTCTTGAGTCGAACGTGAGGGCAGCCAATCGGCTGGAGGGGGGGCGGCACATGGAGGTGGGCCTGCGGTCCTCAGATTGGCCGCTTCCTCAGAGTGCCACCGCCATCCTGGGGGCTCTGTTGTGACCCCCTTGGCATAGCGCCCGGGGCAGCTGCCCCTCAGACTCTGTCCTTTGTTACGCCTCTGGTCCTGGTGATTGTGGGAGTGTGAAGAGAATGAAAAAGCTCTGTGGGAATGCAGAATTAAACTCTTTGAGAATACATGGCTTTATTATTATTTTGTAAGTTACTCATCCCTATTGTTGTAAATTTATGCTTGACAGTATGTAGGTTGACATCTTGGAAGCCAACAGGGGAAACTGAATGATACTTGCAGTGGTAACTGGTATTGAGTTTCCGCTACATCCTTTAGGCTGCCATCCTATGAAATGGGAATTCCCATTGAATTCAATGAGACTTCTGAGTAGACATCAGTGGCGTCACTAGACGCGCGTCACCCTGGTGCGGGGACGCGCGTCACCCCCCCTAGGGGCGCGACGATATAGGCGCGGGGGGAGGGGGCCACCCGGCTCCCCCCCTCCGGACGCTCCGAGGCCGGCCCGGGAGCCGGCCTCGGAGCGTCCGACCCCGTCGGCGCTCCAGGGCCTTCTGAAAGAAGGCCCAAGCAGCGCGTCAATCCGGGTATTTTCCGGATTTTCGCGCATGCGCAGACCCTTTTTGAGGGCTTTTTGCCCTCAAAACGGGTCTGGGCATGCGCGAAAATCCGGGAAATACCCGGATTGACGCGCTGCCTGGGCCTTCGTTCAGAGGGCCCTGGAGCGCCGACGGGGTCAGACGCTCCGAGGCCGGCTCCCGGGCCGGCCTCGGAGCGTCCGGAGGGCGACGCGCGTCACGGAGGTGACGCGCGAGGGGGTGCGCGCGTCACCCCATGACGCGCGTCACCCCCTGGCGGCCCGCCCCCCCGCCACGCCCCAGTGACGCCCGTGGTAGACATGCATAGAATTGCGCTGTTTTGTTGTGGAAACTGAAGGACCTAGTTAATGTTGGGAAAAGAAATGACAAATTAATAGGCAACATTTTGATAACAGCATATTTATTAATGGTGCGAAATTGGAAACAACGTCTCCTAACAATTACTGATTGGATTGTTTTTCTTTGCGTGTTTCCTTGCTGCAGTGTCTCGACTAGTCACCATTAGCAAAGATCCCTATGAAGCCTGCGATGGAGCCCATGCCCTGGTTATCTGTACAGAGTGGGATATGTTTAAGGTAAACAAAATGCAATACAATTGCATGCTGAGAACCGAGGAGAAACAATTTGTTACAGAACAAATGTCATTTATGTGGTCATTTATAGGAATTGGATTATGAGCGCATTCACAAGAAAATGTTGAAGCCAGCTTTCATCTTTGATGGCAGGAGAGTCTTGGATGACCTTCATAATGAACTGCAAGTCATTGGTTTCCAGGTATTTTTTTTCCTATCGTCAACAACAAGATTTATTTAATTCTCCCACCTTCCCTTTGTGTTTTAGTTTCTCAGTACAGTGGGTCCTTTCTATCTGAGGATCCAGGATCCATGAATTTGACTTACCACGGGTCCCGGATCCGCAGCGTCCACCTTCAAAACACTGTAAAAACGGGAAAAAAACAGCCCCCCAATTTGGGGGACTTTTTCCTATTTACTGAATTGTGAAGGTGAACCCCAGTATCCGCAGATCCTTGCCATCTGTGGGGGAGGGAAGTCTGGAACGGATCCCCCGTGGATAGCGAGGGCCCACTGTATATTGATACTTTTGTAGACTTACACCAGTTTGCAATTTGATGTTCCATTAGTTAGAACAATGTTGAAAATATTCCCCCTCTGTTCAGTAACATGGGCAAGTATTGGTTTGCTGGACATAGCCACGGCCAGCCCAACCATACAGGCAAGTTGAGCAGCCTCCTGGGGCAGCACAATTCAAAAGTGTGCATGCTGCCCCAAGCCCATGTAAGCTGTGGTGCAAGCTGGAATATGCTGCCCCACACTGATGCTGCAGTGCTCTAGAGAAGAAGAAGAAAAAGTTCCTTATTGTGCTTCTCATCTGGTTTAATCAAACCTGGAAATGTGGGACTTCCTGTTTTATTTAAAGAGATGGTGCAAACAAAGGGGCTCTCCCTGTAAAAAAAAAAACACCCATAAGTCCTGTACTACTGGCATTGAGAGAACTGCATGAGGAACAGGGTAAGGAGGGGGATGATCAGCTTCTCGCTTAAGTGTGCAGGGAGTGAATCATTGCAGCTCACATCCTGCAGTGGGCTGGAGGGAGGTGATGGCTGACTGCCACTGCCTTGGACCCCTCACAATCCACCACTGATGCGCCCCACTTCAGATTGCCTCATGGTTGGGCCAGCAGTGCTGTGGTGCCACCCTGGAATCCTCAGCAATGTGACAGGAGATTCTGGAGCACACTCTGTGCAGGGGAATACCTTTGCCTAGGACAGAAATTCTGAGCTGGCCCTAGATGTGTAGCCTCTTAGTTTCTGTGAATGGGACTTGCTAATGAAACAACTGAGGAGGATGCAGTGGGTAGGTTTTCACTCACACTCAGGATGTGGCTGATCACCGTATTCAGAATTAGGAAGGATTTTTTCTCTCTGCTTAAATTGACTCTGTGGCCGATTGTGGGCAGAAGAGTGGTATACTAATATACTCAATAATAAAGAAATAAAAGATCCTGATGTCATGTATGTTCTGAGGTTTTGATCCTGATGTCAGTTTGGATTGTATTCTGTATGCTGTGAATGCAGGCAGGCCTCAGGCACATGTACTTCCTCCTTCACCATGAACAGAAGGTAGCAGCTGTGAGACTTCCTGTTTCAGATATCTGAACACAGAACCTCTCCTAGATCTGATCATTGAAATCCCTTTCTTTAAGGGATTCAATATCCAACATGAGGGAGATCACACATTCAAGTAGTTTTGGGATCTTCCTATTTTGGCATTGCCAGTGAGGCGAGTGTGGGGGAAGCATCCACCATTCTTGATTTTATCTGTGTGTGTGTGTGTGTGTGTGTGTGTGTTGAGGAGAAGAAACATCAGGCTCTAGGTGCATGAAGATCAGCGAATGCTAATACCATTTAAAATGACAAGCCACATGTTCAGATTTGAACTATCAAATTATATGGTCCTTCTTGGATTTCAGAATGTAGATTGGGAAATCATATTTGAATGTTCCGCATATTTAAAACAAAAACAAAGATCGTAGGAAAAAATGTTTGCGAACAGAAGCTGTGATCTACTTTGTCTAATGATCTTTGTGTTTTTTTCCTCTCCAGATTGAGACAATTGGGAAGAAGGTATCTGCAAAAAGGATTCCATTTGCTTCTTCATGTGATATACCAAAGTTTAGCCTGCAGGATCCCCCCCTTAAGAAGCCAAGGGTATAGGATTTAATCAGTTCTGAAGGGGCATAATGAATCTTCACTCATGAGATGTAAACCAGCATGATTTAAAAGAAAAAAAGAGGGGGGAAAGCACAATCTAGCCAACACTGAGCACACTGAATTCCTTTTGATTTCAGTAGCAAAACTAAGCAGTGCTTAACTATCTCCCGTTGAAATTAGTGTGAACTAAAAAGGGCTTAGGTCTGGTTGGATTGTGCTAAATATTTTCTCATAATGAAGACAAATGTACATGAATAATAGCATTGTACCTGGGACATTTCAGTCCAGAATCTGTTTTATAATTTCTATTTTTATAATATCAGAACCTCCACTGTCAACAAAAGAAAAACTGTACAGGCATAAACAATTTTTGTAATTATTATTTTTTAAATACAAACTCATCAGCTTCTAATGGCAGACTTCTGCTTCAGAAGATGTACAGACTGCACTTTAAATGTGTATTACTTCTTTTAAAATCCACAAGAAACGAAGGATTTTCCCCTCCTGTTTGATACTGTAATCTGTACTGTACAAAAACAATGTAACATTGTTTTTGTTGTAATTTTCATTGGAATCTAGTAAGCTATAGCAGTTTTAAAGGACCATTTCTTCCATAGTTTGTAAACCACAGGGGTGAATTGAATTTCTGCTGACATTCAGGTGGAACTACAGAGACTGCTCAAGGTGTTTTGGTGCCTGAGAAAATTGCTATCCCCCCATGATAAATATGTAATAACGAACTTAATAATTGACAATGGATTAGTAGCCCCTTTAATGCTACCCCCAAACCTGCTGCCTAAGGTGGGCCATCTCAGCCTGCCTCATTGATTGGCTGTTCCTGACCTGGGCAGGGGCAGGAGTTATAACTGAAACATAAGATCCACATTAAAGGGGGGGGATGCACACGTGATCATATGTTGCTAACCTTTATCTGTATCATTTTGCTAATCTGTATGAGTTAGCTTCCATTATAGCAGGCTTCTAAATAGCCACTCCCCATGTCACCTGAGATTAAAAGAATCCTTTCAGAGGAACCAGGTCGGAAGCTTTTGTAACATAGAATTAAGTTGGTGATTTTTTTTTTACTTTGAGGCACAAATGACACATACTGGTTAGTAACATTTGCAGCCTTATTTGGACGGCTACATTAAAGGATAAGTGTTCTACTTCCTGTTGTAACTGATGGCCAACCTCCATTTGATTTGAACAATGAGTCCATCTACAGATAGGCTGGAGGGGGAGCTGACCCCAGTGAGATTCAGGAAAAGCGCCCTACTGGGCATCTTGTATTGGGAAGGGCTGTTCCTCACTTCAGTTTTAACAAAATACAGCATACATGCATATTAATGGTGTGGGGAATTAAACTTGTGTGAGATTTTCCAGATCTATGCATTGGCTGTAAAGCATCTGACCCATCTGATTGTATTTTATACTCCTCTTGGTACATGTTCATTTTCTACAAGCTATACACAATCATGCAGATTTGACTCCTCCTTTCATTTCACAAGAGCAGTAGGTCTTGGAGATGTTGGTAGAAAAGAGGCAATGTCTACCTTCCCCGCTCCCCAGGCATTTGGCCAGAAACTGGAATTACAATCAGTACAATATGAATGGGTGTTATCCCCCCTTCCTCAATTTGTATTGAGGTTGCTGCAGGCCTTGCCATAACCATATCATTTCATAGGTGATTTACTTTCACACAATCTTGCATTCAGGGACTAAAAACATACCATGTGGCCATGATCCTTTTGTTTTCCTTTCATCAGTTGAGCACTGCCTGTCAAAACTGCATTTTTGTTATAACTGCTTCACATCAATGTTCCAAACCATTTTGTTTGACTTGGGCTACAATCCTACACACACTTTTCTGGGAGTAAGCCCCACTGAACATTAGGATTTACTTCTGAGTATTTTACTTGCTTCCAAGTATGCCAAGGATTATGGTGTTTGGGAGGCTCATTAGCATAATTTGCACAAGGGTGCTATTGGGAAGAACTACATGTTCCACAAATCTACATGAGCCTACATAGAAATGTTCAGCTTGAATGAAACAAAGTCAATGCTTTCATGAACACCATAGAATTAACTGGTTTCTTAAAACCATTTTGATACTCAATTCTTGACAAGCATAATACCTTATTGCATATATTAATCGGCTTACTACCTCACTGTGATTACAAAAATAAATATTTTTATGCTCATTGGTAACTTGCCTGCTATGTTGTAGTGTTCTCTCCCCCCCCCTTCTCAATATTTCTCATACTATTTGGAATAATCTAGTGTCCTAATATATAGAGATCTGTGACCAATTATCTATCCTTCCACTAAAATTGCCTGAGGTGGGGAACCTGGAAAAATGTCAGCATCTATAACCATGCTGGCAGTTTGAAATTGTATCCATTTAGCATTAATTTGATCAATTTGTTGCATTGTGCTGGTTGATATTTGAATGGGGGTTTACTTAGAATTGGGAAGGAGGTGGCACAGGGCCCTGAAAGCACGTACTGTTCCCTGGCAGTGTTACATACCAGAACTATTTTGAGTTCTGAACTCTAAAATTAATTTCATGCTTTTGCAGCAGCCATGAGGACTAGAAACTTACAAGAAAGCTGAGATTCCCATGTTCCATGCAAGGTTAGAAAGACATGTTATACAAACAGCACTGTTTACATGAATTACTGCTACAATCTTTTTGCCCAGCTGAAATATACTCAATGAGTTGTAGCCTAAGGTTGCCTTTGTGCTGCAGTAGTTTTCCTTCTGTATAACGTTTGTTAAAAGTTGTAAGGATCAATATGGTCTATGAATTACCGGGGGGGGGGGGGGGGGAAGAGAGAGGCAGAGACCAAGCTTATACTTGCTGCTTATGATAGCGATTCTCCATTTATTTCAAAAACAGTTGGCGCGGTTAGGAACTAGTCCAAAGTCCTTTTGAGCGGATGCAAAAACTGCTGAGATCATTGGCAGTAAGCTCAAATTCTTGTTTTTGCAGCTGTTGGTTTTAGATGTATCATTTCTAGCACTCAGGCTAAAAACTGTTTTGGCAAAAGACTAAAGCCTGACCCACACCGCATGATTTCCGGCACATCCCAGACATATGCGGAGCTGTTCTGTCACCATTCCAGAAGAGAGCAGCTGAACGCGGGAGAGCTGTGCTCCCCGAGTTCCGGCATGTGCAGAAAGTTGTTTGCCCATGTTTGGAGGGAGCAGGTTTGCAGAGCTACTGCAGCCACCAATTGGATGAGAGGGCGGGATGAAAGGGGTTGTCATTTCTCTTGGATCCATTTTTCCTTCTCATAAAAGCATGATGAATTCTATTCCTGGCACAAATTGTTTTGTTAGTTTTCTCTCCTTCCTGCCCCTCTCTCTCTTGTGTTTCTCTCCTTCCTGCCCTTCTCTCTCTTCTCTCGTGTATGGGACCGCGCTTGTGCTTAGAAAGCACAGTGGTGATTGGCTAAGAAGGCGGGACAACAGGAGGGACTATTCACTGGAAGACACTTGGAGAAGAGTTCAGCACGTGGAGGCGAGCAGCCAGGCACCTTCGCTCGCTCTCCTCCGCACCGGAAATCGTGCGGTGTGGGTCGGGCTTAAGATCAGTGTCTTATCGCAAAGAGTCTA
The DNA here is from genome assembly GCA_026170595.1 of Plestiodon gilberti rubricaudatus. NCBI lineage: Eukaryota > Metazoa > Chordata > Lepidosauria > Squamata > Scincidae > Plestiodon > Plestiodon gilberti. The sequence goes on along the minus strand of JANXHW010000005.1, from coordinate 73,184,888 downwards.
GGCAAGGTTAATTTGCTTTTTCTTGAAATAGGCTCAGTATATACCCTATGTGCACTGTTGTCTCCCACCAAAGAATCAATAGGCTCTAACTGCCGCCTAACTTAGGGTTGTGCTTTACAACACATTGGCTCTCATATGCCTGTAGGGGTAAACAAGGCAAAACAATGAAAGGATATTGAATTGAGTGTAAATGTAGGCATCTGAAACACTTTATCCAGCTGGTACCTTTATTCCATCATTCATACTTCCCAAATGACAATATTTTAAAATGAACCTAAAAGGTTATGAGTCGCCCACTATGCCTTGTTTATGCTGTAGTAATTCCTCTTCTGTCAAGATACTTCAGGTGAGGTTTAAATGTTAACTCAAAAGCCAGTTAAATGCATTTCTCTTCAGTTCATCCATGGATTATACAGTAAAGCTGCAGAAGGCTATGGATAGTTGTTTCAGATTACTTTTGTCTTTCTTTTCTCTACCAAGTTTTTCAAGAAAAATTCACCTATGCATAGATAAAAAGGCAACCAGTAACTACAATACTTGAAAAAGCAGCAAACAATTTTGACTTCTCTCTTGTCAATGTTCTCAGGAACACCAGAGCACTACCAACTACGGCAAGGACCCGAGACACAAGGTGCCCCTTGGTGTCCTATTCTGCAGCACTGAAATAATTGTCAAATGGAACAAGCTATAGCAAAACCTGAAAGTAACACATAGCAGTTTATACCTGAATTTTAAACGACTGTCACAACCTGTGCAATGCTGCTGCCCAATTGCCGTTCATTCTAATGGAAATTACAGGAGAATCCCATAGACATAAATGTATGTTGTATAACTCAATGCTTGAGAGAGCATACCCTAAACCAGTGGTTCTCAAAGTTCTCCCCACAAGGCAGGGAGAACTTTGAATCCTTGTGGGGGTGGGACCAGCAGTGGCAGCCGATCTCGAATTGCCACTGACACCAGGAAACAAAGGTGATTTGTGCACTTACCGGGGGGTCCTGGACCCCTCCGGAGGGTTCGGGAAGGTCTGCGCTACCCTCCGCAGGCACCCCTGAGCTTTAGATTGCTGCTCTGCGGCAATTTATGACTACTTCTGGTTTTCGCAAAAAACGAGAAGTGGTTGTGAATCGCCACAGACTGGCAATCTAAAGCTTGGGGGTGCCTGTGGAGGGTAGCGCAGACCTTCCCGAACCCCCCGGAGGGGTCCAGGACCTCCGGTAAGTGCACAAATCACTTTTTAAAAAACTTTTCCCCAGCACTGGTGGCAATCCCCAGGATCGCCGTCGCCATGCTGTCCCCACCCCTTAAGGGGAGGCAGGGGACAGCTTTTGATTCCAATGGTGGGTAATGACCCACCACTGAGAACCACTAAACAAATGAAAATGTAAGAGAGAATGCTTAGGCAGATTTAGTGGTTGGATAATATTTACTATACTGGGCTAACCTGGAGAAGAGAAACAATTTCTGCATATCTATACTCAAGTAGTTGGATCCATTCCAAAGAAGGGCAAGTAAGTGATGCTAGTGCAATGAGGCTCTCACACCTGCCTTGCTGCTGAAGTTCCTTGTGACACCACCTCTCCAGACTCAAGACTCAGAGGGACCATTCACAACAATGAAAGTAGATGGGGAGGGGGGGAAGAGACACCAACATGAAAGGGAAAAATCAGTGGAAATTGGAGGTGCCTTGGCAAGCAGAATTGCTTGTGCAAAGCACCTTTGGATCAAACCCACAGTCCAGTGAGCTTCCTTATGTACATATATACATATGCAGGAGGTGTGGTCTGGAGGTTGAGCTGCCACCTTGCCTGAAGAAGCTAAGCAGAGTCAGCCCTGGCCTCACTTTGGAAGAGGGACAGAATGCTGCTGATGGAGTGCTGGAGCTGACCACTTCGGAATGGAATATAGAAGAGTGTGGGCTGTGGAGTTATCAGCTGGCAAGAAGAGTTAACAAGCTGTTATCCAATCTGAGGCTTGATGAAAGGCAAGAGCCGTGCAGACGGAACTACACTATGAAGGGAAACATCTTGAGAAATGGAGGGTTCTATGAGTTTCTCTCATAGAGTAACATTGTAAAAAACCCAATTTGCAAAAATAGGGGTTTCTGGTTGGCCTGCCTATGTAAACCACCTTGAGTCTATGAGAAAGGCGGTATATAAATATGCATATGTATATAAATCCTTACATTCCAGCAAATCTAACACTTTATATATATATTTTACCTGCTTTGTATGAGGAGCGCACAAGAGGCCCACTAGCAGTGTAGTGAAATCCAAGGTCATTGCCTACTTTTTCCCAGTATTTAAACTTCTCAGGAGTAATATATTCTTCTACCTGGATTGGAAAAATTATGATCTGGTAATTTAGAAATGCATATTTCCTAACCTTAATAAATATAAGCTACCATACCTGTAAATAAAGTTACAAAGCTGCATGCTTCCAGAATAAGATGCGACTGTCAGTTGTTTCTGCTTAGAGGTAGTTTTTTTCTTTCAAAAAAAAGTTTTAAATGCTGAAATTGATATGTATAGTTCTACACATACACTACATCAGTTGTTGTTGTTTTTAAGTGAGGGGGCAGAGAGATTGCTTTTCCAAGCAGCACACTACTGTGCATACTCACAATTAAGGTTTGCAATCCTAACCCCTAGAATAAGCCCTATTGAGAACAATGGAACTTACTTCCGAATAAATATGCACAGAGTTGCACTGTAAAGTTTCCCTAGTAGGGCATGCCACAATATGCAACAGCATGCTGCCACATTACAGCGATCCACAACAGGTACTGATGTGCCATGTTGTCCTTTCAAATATTACAATATCCCACACAACATGACATCAGAAAGAACACTCTAGGAAAAGTTATACCAGTTTAAGGAAATAAATTTTTTTATTTATTTAAAAAAATTATACCCCGCCTTTTCCTATGCCGAGGCAAATGCCCAATGCGGCTGGTTTGGTGCAGGCAAATACTGATTTGTTCAGTGCCAGTTCTAGGATTTTGGGATCCTTTGTGAAAGACAATCTCAGTAGTTCTCTCTAATCCTGGAAGAAGCAGGAGGGAAAAACTGGGAATTCTCTCTGCTCTTCTTGGGTAGTATGTGCAAAGTGAGGGAGTAGTGGTGCTGTTGGGTTCATTGCCAGTTTTGACTCTTAGGCAACCTTACCACGCTCTGGTGTTGACCCAATTTCCCTACAATAAAATCCAGAGGCAAAGTACATATTGGGGAAGTACATATTGGGAAAGACTGATGAAGTAGTAGCAGACTACTTCTAACTGTTTCCTGTGTGTTCTGGGACATCTCACATGAAGAACATACGCTGAACCTACTATAAGCTTTCCAATCCAGAAAGAGTGACTGTTTTCAAACCCTAACCCATTTCTTGTACAATAAAAGTAGTTTACCTTTAAATGGCGCTTTGTCGGTTGCATATATTGTCCTAAAGTTAAACAGTCCACATCCGCCTCACGCAGTACTATAAAAGAGTGAAGTATATCTTTAATAGATGATTGAATCATGGTACGGCGTTGTTTAACACCCCTACCCTAAACACACTTATTCAGAAGTGAACTCCACTGACCTCATTAGTGCTTGCTCCCAAAATTATCTACAAAAGCGCTTGTTTTAACTGTCCAATTTAATTCACTAAATGAGAAAGGAATAATACAAATCTTCAGTGGCGTAGCTGCACCCCTCCCGGGGGGGCGTCGCCATGACACCCCATGCAACGTCACAAGCCCCGCCCCATGCTGGTTTCGGCAGCAGCACGGGAAAAAACACCCCCTGCGGTTTTGTGGCCGCTTTTGGGCCATTTGCGGCATGGGTGGGTGAATCCTGTCGCCGCAAACGGCCTAAAAACCACTGGGGGGTTGCTTTTTTCCCGTGCTGCAGCTGAATTGCCGCTGAATCCGTTGGCAAGTGCACCCCATCGACACGTGTCCCCCCCCCCCCGCCCCAACAACACCTATGGTCATTCAAGATGCTGTATTGAAAGCTAAAGTGAGGACGTTAAAGGAGAACTGCTCAGGTCGCAATGAAGAAAAGTGCCACACGTCTTGGAGTTAAAGTCAAGCATGTACTTCGGATTAGATGGTCCCGGGCAGAAGTTTAAATTTTGCTTTTGGAAGGAGTGGCCTCAGAAATTGTGTATGCACAGCTTGCCATATTGCCACTTGAATCACATGTTCTAGCACTGAACTCTGCCCTGCCCCCCCTTGAAACAGGGCCTAGATGCACACAGAAATCTGACTTACATTTCAGGGTGGCATATACTTGTTCATCCGTTTCACCCAGACCCAACATAATGGATGTTTTAGAAATTATATCAGGCTGAACATTCTTAGCATGCTTCAAGACACGGAGGGATTGATCAAAGTTGGCCCGAGGATCCCGAACATTTCTTTAACAAAAAAAAAACAGCAAGTACATTTTGATCACAACAAGTCGATCAAACAGGCCATTATTAGTCTTCTGTAGAGGCTAGCGAACAGAGCATTCAACCTAAAGAGAGAATACACAGGTCAAAAATATTGTCTCTAACGTTTAGCAGAAAACTCTTTCACTAATGTTGAGGTTTATGTGTTTTTATCCGATTATTTTGCATTTTAAAAAATACCCAAAATAAATTAGTTGGGGGTGGGAGGGAGCACAACACAATGCACTCAGCACAAGTGGATTACTAGGACAAAGATTTGCAGATGTTCCCCACAACAAAAATTTAGCATTAGGAGACATGACAGAATAATCAAAAGCTGTCTTTTGCAATCTCATTTCCTAAGTTGGGGATCTCTGTGAATACATTTCCACTGATCTTTATACCATAGGCATTGATGTATTTTATGCACAGCAACATCATCCCTACTCAGACAGAAGAACAAATGTTTAGAAGAACAGCAGAGAGGGTAGACTCCCAGTAATGGCTGATAGTCACATTATGTTTAGGTTTATAGAAAAGAGATGTATCCTGAACATTATTTCTTTGCCTGCACGAACAGGCAAATGGATGCAAACGGCTGATACATGACTGATCTACAACAAACCTGTGAACAGCAAGATTCTGGGAACTGGCTGGCAGTTCACAATCCAGTCAGTCTCACAAGACATTTATGTACGTATGTAATCACAGTAGTGACTTGCAGGAATCACAGCCCAATCCTGTGTAACTCATGCACCGGTGTAACAGTAGATCCACCGGTGTAAGTGCACTTATGCCAGTGTAACTTGCCGTACACTGACATAACCCCCCCTCAGACGCCACACATGCACAGGGGGCATCGAACTGCACATGCACAGCATCCGAGGGGGGTTATGTCGGTGTACAGCAAGTTACATTGGCACAAGTGCACTTACACCGGTGGATCTACTGTTATACCGCTGCAATAGTTATACAGGATTGGGCTGTCAATCACCTTACTGAATATGAAGATAATACGAGAGCCAGTTAGAGGAGAGCACCCCACGCTTAACACCACAATTGTAGTTTGCTTTCCCCTCCCTAAAAAAGGTGTCGCTTTAAGCATAAGTAGCTCGTTCAGATAAAATCCAAGAACTTATAAAACAAAAACCGAATTCCAAAGCATGCCTAGACAAAACATTTGCCCCGATACAACAATAATCTTTTATGCACGCAATCCTTGTCTATGAATGTAGAACAGATATTTTGCATCTGAAACTGTACAGACTCTCTCACTGTGCACAGAAGACAATAGCAGATCCACTGCTCCACCTGCATGGTATCTGGCTGCATAAACAACAAAAGAATCATTTTCAAATTGGCAAAGCAGATCTGCTTCCACAAGTGCAACATCTTTTCTGAAGAGACACATGCTCAATATCAGTGCAGTGTAAATAGGCAGCATGTCCTTGCAGTATCATTTGCCTGCAAGAATCTATAGCTTACTCATTTATTTTTTTAAAAAATCATATTCTGCTGCATTAGTTATCTGTATACATATCACCTTTCATCACCTCTGCAATTCTGGAACTGTTTCCACATTATGGGCATACACATCGAGCCCCGACAGAGCAACTTTCTCCACAGCTTTAAGATCTCCTCGGAAATCAGGAGTTAAGCATTCCACTAGAATTCTTGGATTCCTGAGAAACAAAGATTGAAAAATTATATATGCATGCAATAGTCTTTATATTATGAAATATAAATGATAGTCAATAAAATGTGGTGTTGGCTTTTTAAAACACCATCTGTTTATATTCACACATACCTTTCTTTTAAGTGCGATACTGTCTTTGCAAAGTGTGCTGCTCCACCATCTGGAATATCTAAGAACAGTAGAAAAGAAGTTATTATACATGCAAAACAGATATCTACTTTTATGAAGACATGGTAGCATTGAGGGTACAAGCACAAGTCATCCACTTATGTAGCAATGCTGATACCTTAAACTGATTAGCCCACAAAAGCGTGTGCCGAAATATAGATTACAATCCACTTTGTCAAATGCAGGATTACTCTTACAGTAACACAGAACGCTTACCTTTTAAAAAAAAATATCATAGTGTGTTCCTTCTAGTTAACCTATCCTGACATAATTTGGGTCCGGTTTGGGCCCAGGTTATCTGAGGGACCGCCTCCTCCCATACATTTCGGCCTGTCCTCTTAGGTCATCTGAGGAGGCCCTCCTAGAAGTGCTACCTTTGTCCCAAGTTAGAGGGTTGGCGGCACAAGGGTGAGCCTTCCCTGTAGTGGCGCCACAATTATGGAATTCTCTACAAGGGAAATTAAGAACTACTACCTCCTTGCTCATGGCTTTTCGGAGAAGGCTCAAAATGTTTCTGTTTCATCTGGCATTTGGGTGACAGGTTAATGTCTGCCCTTTGTAATAGTGTTTTGGTTCTGCCGCGTCTTTCTGGACCAAACAGCAACCCTCCCCCCCCCACGGTTTTACGGTTTTTACTCACTAATAGTGTTTTGGTTCTGCCGCGTCCTTCTGGACCAAACAGCAGCAAACCCCATGGTTTTACGGTTTTTACTCACTGTTTATATACATTTTACATTTATTATGGAGCTTTGTAAGTCACCTTGGGCATTTGCCTCGGTTTGGGAAAAGCGGGATATAAGTTCATTACATAAATAATTTAGAAGATACATATTTAAAAACAAAAGGTATCCTATATATTCTACCATTGACAGCGCAATCCTAACCGACTTTCCAGCGCTGGTGCAGCCGCAATGCAGCCCCATGGTAAGGGAACAAATGTTCCTTCACCTTGAAGAGGCACTCCATAACTGCCCCTGCTCTGCAAAATGTAGTGTGCGCCCTGTTGGCATGGCTACACCGGGGTTGGAAAGTTGGTTAGGATTGCGCTGTGAGTTACCCTTTAAACTTTTACTCCTGAGAATATCTTCCTTAATAGCATATTGTTGAAAAAAGTTTATACTGTATAAAGGTTTGAATCTCAGCCCTCAGTGTTTGTGTATCTGAATTTACTTTAACTTTTTTTATAGAGATTCTATTTCAAATATACAGTAGTTTGAAGAACAGAGAAACACATTGAAAATACGGTAAATATTTAAAAAACTTGGAGTTTTAAGCATCCAGAATATTTGGCAGTAATCTTTCCTCAGGAATGGCAACTACAGAGAGAAACTTCTGCAACCTTAACAGAAACTTCTTACATAGGGGTGTTTTTTTTGGGGGGGGGGTTTGCATCAGTTATTTGAGAAGTCACAACGACATGCAAGAACACAATGAACTAACAAGGATTTCCAGTGCTCATAAAATACCTTAGATAAGTATTAAATGAGGAGATTTCAGCACATGATGCAAGGACATTTTCTTAGGAAACAAAAAATTTAAGCTTACTAACCATCCCTGTCCACAGATGTCAACACGACATAATCAAGACCCCATTCAGCTATTGCTTTCGCTGTGTTGTACGGCTCCTCAGGATCTAATGGAGGAGGACTTTTTGCTGTCTTTACTGAGCAGAAGCGACAACCTCTTGTACACGTATCCCCCATTAGCTGAAACAGGAAAAGGTACGAATTTTTGCTTTAAGCGGCCGTGTTCTAGAAAACACTGAATAAGAATTAAAAGAATCAACAGATAGAGAACAGATGAGAAAGGAATTCATTCTATACTCCAGAGCTAGTCTAAACATATAGTACACCAAACCAAAGAGCTGCATCGCCCCATGACATACCTCCCATTTCCTAGCGCAGTGTATGGAGATCCTGCACTCTGAAGAGCAACTAAGCCCTTTCTCCAATTTTGTATCAATGTCACGACACAGTCCAACACAAGGAGCCAAAATATGGTCAGTGGTATTATCTTGAGTGCGATTTTGAGTTCCCACTTAAGTGGGCAACACTTAGGGTGCTTCCTAAGCAGGCGACACTGAATACAAGTTAAGAGTGGCATCTATTCTTGAATTTGTACTTTGGAACAGTTCTTTATGTTAGCAGGGCAAGGCAGTTGCAACTCCCGCAAATTTGCACACAGCAGATGTGGATACTTCCCATGCCAGCACCACACCTTCTTGGAACTCCACGTCAAGAGGTACAGTCATGCCACGTGCCTCTCCTTTGTGGTCTTCTTGTTTAAACATTACTGGAGTGCTGTTTTTAGAGTTTCCAACACATATTCTAACAACACAAGGACCATTACTTACCGCCCTAATTGCATGATCAAAACCCACCACTTTCTATAGGACAGGAACAAGGACAAGGGCCTTACTTCCTCTATGCCCCTTTAATATCCCTGAATAACCACAGCAGAAATGTTGCCCAGATCTGCTGTTCCAATTAAACACTGAGTTGTCAGCAGTGAACTTACCATTATAGTTGCTGTGGCTGTAGCATACTCGCCCCCTCCCCAGCACTCTCCAATGTTTGGACAACGTGCTTCCTCACATACCTACAGTTAAAACAAAATGGCTATCAGCACTGTGACAAGGACATACTGTGCATTGTATACAAGGGTATGGGTTCGAGGCTAGCTTTAAATAGGCAAGTACCACTGATAAGATAATCATTATTACATGATGTAGGACATTGCTCCCCAAACTTACTGCCGTCACAGCGCCCTTACCGCTGCAGATGCAGAGCTTGGCACCCAGAAGTGATGGCGATGACGTGATAACGTCATTGCATCTCCACCATTACTTCTAGGTTTGGTACCACAACGCAACCCTGCAAGCTGTGGTAAGAGGCTCAGGGCAAATGGGCGGGCTTTCAGGCAACGGAAACGTCACACTTGGAGCTCTCCCTGCCAAGCCGAGCCTCTGCTCTGTGATCTTCGTGGTCACATAGTGTTCTCACTGCCGAGCAGCGAGTGTCCCACTGTGCCCCAGGGGGGTTCGCCACGATGCCCCAAGGAGCCATAACGCACAGTTTGGGAAGCACTGATGTAGGAAATGGCACTCAGCCCTAGTATTGGAACCAGTGAAACAGCCATGCTTCCCCTGCTGATCTGGTAGTTACATTCACTCACACAAAAAGGCAGGTTCCTATCAGTGGTTCTTTTGATTCCATCTGAAATATGCACGCTGGCACAATCCTGATTGGGCCTCAAACCGTTCAGGGGTGGATCTTGCTGGCAAAGAACAGGGCCTTGCTACAGATAGGAAACTGTAATAGCTACTGTAATGGCTACAATACTGTAATGCAAGCCAGTATTGTAAGTGAAGGAGATTTCAGAACTGGGAATAAAATATGGATCTTAAGTTAGACTCTTTGATTCTAAGCATACAGTATTTTCTTGGAAGCAGTCCCATTTATTGCAATAGAACTTATTTCTATGTAAGTGTGCCACCTTACTCACAAGACGGAACAGGACCGATCCAGAATTCATTGGGTATTAGATTTACCGTATGGAGATTCAGGTTTCTCAGTGTATTCTTCAATTTGTTATAATTTTTTCCAATTGGGATCTGAGTTTTCAGCCATGGAGGAAGTCGCAGCCTAAATTTTTAAAAAAGCATAATTTGTTTTCCTTTATTAGACATAAGTCCAAGAAATTAACTGAACGTCCAAATCACAAAATATTTAATAAAAATATTGTTCTTCTCACTCTCGCATTCTCTTATTACTTAGCAGTGGCACTCCATGGGTCAGGCTAGATCAGGGGTTCTCAACGTGTTCGGCACGGTGTATCACCACTGTGGCTGCTGCGCCGAGTACTCCCAGAAGTAAAGTAAGTGGTGATGACGTCATCACCGCTTACTAATGCATTGGAGGCCTGAAATCAAAGGTAAGGATGTGCGGGCAGGCAGACCTTTCCTAGTCCTGGAAACCCGCGCACTCGAGCTCTGCTGGCTCTTGGGGCTTGAGGCTGCCATCTTGGCGGTCAGGGGCCTGTGCAGCGGCGTCACTAGGGCGCGCGCACCGCCCTAATGACCCCCGTGCCGCCCGACAGCCGGCTGGCGAGGGTGTCTCCGGAGCCGACAGCAGTGGAGCCTCCGCTGCTGCCGGCTCCGGAGACATCCTCGCCGGCTGGCTGTCTTGGGCAGGAGGAGGCCTCGGAGCGTCCGCCCTCGGCGGAGCTCCAAGACCTTCTGAGGGAGGCCCGATGCGTGACGTCATATTTATAAGTTTTCGCGTATGCGTAGTACGTTTCTGAGGGCAAATTTGCCCTCAAATGTCCTGTGCATGCGCTAAACCTCCCTCCGAGGCGTCGCTGGAGCGTGGCGGGAAGGGAGGACCGCCTGCGCGCGAGTGCACGCGTGGACCGCACGTCATCCCCAGGCGGTCCGCCCTTCCCGCCGCGCTCCAGCAACGCCTCTGGGCCTGTGTACCACCAAACGGTGGTCCGCATACCACTACCGGTACACGTACCACTGGTTGAGAATACCTGGGCTAGACAAACATATTGTGTTGATTTTTCAAAATATATTGTTCCTGGCACTATTTAATATCAACACACAACCTACCTGGAAATGGTAGCGAGATAGAGACAGTTGATTTTACTTTTGTGTAATACACAGTACCCATCTTTAGTTAACTTAAGGTTCTCTTCTTTTTTTAATCTAAAAGTGCACTTCTTAAGAACCTGACATTCTGTTTAGGGAGAGGAGGACCTGTTAAGGAATCAGCAGTCCAGATAAGCAATTGTGTTAATATGATGCCCATAAATAAATTACAGTGCTTATAAAATGAGTATTAGAAAGCATAATAAAGCTCTTTTAATTACCTGTCTCCTTTCTGGCGCTTTAAGTTGCCTTTATATTCTGCCCACTTGGTTTTGTCTGAAAGTTCCCCAGACACAAAGTCTTGTAAATCAGGTCCACTTTGTAAATGTGCCTTTTGGTCGTCTGGAAATGAACTTGATACTCTGGATTGGTTGCACTCACTGCTGCCAAACACCTAGGAGAAAGTAACTGCATTTATCTGGAAAGGCACAGAACTTTCAATAATAATCTCAGCTTTATACAGAAGCTGAAATGTGTAGACTCTGATCCAAAGGACCACAATCAAAGCGTCTTCTCGCATACACAACAGGCTTCTGGCTGCAAACATGAGGTTCTCCCCAAGCCCTCTTTTCTGGCAGCACCTCATAACTGAATCAGACGCCTCTTCTGAAATTCTCCTAAGTTTCAAGAAACCGTGTCCAGTTGTGCAGAAGGCTCCGGAAACCCAGGCACAAGTTTTATAGGATGCCATTTCGTCTTTATACTTGCAAGCAAGAACTTTGTTTCACGTACAGAAACAAAGTTTTTGCGGCATCGTCTTGTAATGACAGCTATAAAAACGTAATGGCATCCTATAAAACTTGTGCCTGGGTTGTCGGATGTCTACCCAAGATTTTACCCTTCTTCCTATAGGCAGGCCCCAACAACAGGATCTGAAGAGAGAACTCGTCCACCTCAAAACTAGACTATCAGGGGTTTGCACAGGAAGAGTGAACATGCACCTGCCGCTCCGGGCCCTTCTCAATTAATTAGCCCGATGACGACCCGAGGGAGGGAGTTACGAAACCCACAGCACGGGAACCCGAGCAAACGGGCACTTGGTCTGCTACAAAGGCCAACCCCAAATCGCCTCCGCAGGGCAAGCACCGATTTTACGAGGGGCAGGGGTCCGATAAAAGGGGTCCGATCTCGGAGACGGCCAAGGGTGCATATAGGTGAATGCCTACGAAGGAGCGCCCTCCCTTCCTGCGGGACACCGCGCGATGCTCTCACAGGATTCTCCTTTCTCTGCTCCAGAGAGGCTCGAGTTCGCCCTTTGCTGGACCGCGCTTTGGGCCCCATCGCACTGACACTCACTCACCGGCCTCCCCAGCACTGCCAGCCTCTTCAGGCTACCTGTGGTGGTGGCTGCAGCCCCCCGGTGGAGCAGAGACATGCCCGAGCCGTTGCCTGGCCCGAGCTGTTGGTAGAGCAGCTGCTGCTGCTGCTGCTGCTGCTGCTGCTGCTTTCGTCGTCGTTCTCAGGTTGGAGCCTCTCACTCGGTGCTCGGCTGCCTTTGTCCTCTTCACAAGCTCTGTTCGGTGATCGATTGGATCGGCTTCGGCTGAAAAGGACGTGACCGTGCTGGCGTCACGACGTTGCGTCGCGAAGAGTATAAGACCGTGATGACGCAAGACGCTCTTCCTTTCCGCCTGCCTGTTAACTAATAGGTGAGGGCCGGTTTTCTTTCCGCGATTTGGATGGGAGTGGGGGAATCTGCTTCCATCCGGGGAGCCGAGACTGTATGGCGCCCTGAACGTCCCCCAACGGCCAAAGGCAGAGACTCGTCTAGGGAATGAGAGTAGCTTCGGGGGCGAGTTCCGCTTGGCTAGAGGGAGAGACCCCAAAGCAGTGTGTCGAACCCGTCCGCCGCCTGGCCTTATTTGAAAGGGAGCTTGCTCCCTACTCCAGTTCGGTGTGCGCCTACGCGAACTGGGTGTCTGATCTGCTAGACTAGAGGTACCATTTACCTCTGGTTCCTTAGACTGCTTGATTGGGTGTTCCATGCATTATTCTGCTGAGAAAAGAAGAGGCTGAGGCTTTTCTGTGAATCAGTTGCCTCTTCTTGTAACGAGCTTTAAAATGCTGTTTTTGACTTGATTATTATGGAGGTAGGGAAGGAATTATTTCAGTGCAAGACTGGATTAGCAGTTCTGCTCAAGTATGTTGCAAAGTGAGGTCTCCTCTCCTGTTTTATGAGTATAGTACGTGGGGTCGTTTTAGAGCCAAGTGTGGACCCATTTTGCTCCGTGATGATGCTGTCTTTAAAATTTCATAGAGTGGTTATTCCTTTATTGTAATACTAGGGAATTGTGCCTAGGTCTTGCAAAACATAAAATGGGGTTAAGCTGTTAGTGTGAGGAGGATATGGTTTACAAAACAGGGGGCCTTTGGCTTGCCTTCAATAATATAGAAGGGGTGTGTTTTGGTGACAACAGGTGTGTGTGAGTGTGAGTGAGAGAGAGCAGAGGGAAAAGTGTGGGCTAAGGGTTAGAAACCTGTGGGGCACTGTAGTTCAGCAGTATAACATAATAATTGTATTCTACTTGAGTGAGTATAGTTGGGCTGAAAGGTTTCTTGGGCTTTGTCTAGGTTGTAGTGGTCAGGAACAGATGTAATATTGGTCCTTCTCAGTACTGTCTTGTACCTGTAGCTTCTCATTTTGCGTTTGCTTTGATAGATTTAAAATGAAGACCATTCTCAGTAACCAGACTGTTGACATCCCTGATAAAGGTATCTGCATCAATTTGATTGTTTTTGTTTTGTTTTTTTAAAAAGTCTTTATGTCAATTTTTAAAAGTCTTTTAATACGTCTATTTGTGAGATTTGTCATCTTTTGAGCTATGTTGTTTTTGTTGTTTTCTTCAGTTGACATTACTTTGAAGGGCCGGACAGTAATTGTGAAGGGCCCTCGTGGAACCCTGCGAAGGGACTTCAACCATATCAATGTGGAGCTCTCTCTTCTGGGAAAGAAACGCAGGAAGGTGAGCAGTTTGGGGATGTTTTGAGGGTGGTGTTCATACTTTTCCTGGTTTTTAGATTCTACATAATTCCACTTTTTCTGGTTTTCAGATTGTACATAATGTGACATGTTAGTTGTATGTAGGGACTGCAGATGTACCACCAACATGTCTTGAATCAACCAGCTTTCAGTTTATCTGAAACAGCGATGTGGTCCTTTAAACATACCTGCTGTCTGTGTGTTGTGTTGTCCAAAAAGGCATATAGCAATTTGTCTTGATAGACTTCAGCAACATGACTGTTGGTAGATGAGTGTGTTAGTACCATTTTAGTGCAACTTTTTAGTTTTGTTCTAAGAGAGCCTGTTTCAGAATTGTGAAACTGGAAATGAACAGCTTGAGATCTATATTTTTTAATTTTCATAGTTGCGTGTTGACAAATGGTGGGGTAACAGGAAGGAGCTGGCGACAGTCCGCACAATTTGCAGTCATGTGCAGAACATGATCAAGGGTGTCACACTGGTAAGTCTTAACATGAAATGCAAGTCCAAATGTAATAAAAATTAAACCACTTAATTTTTCTAAGTGTATTGGCACAGTATACATTTCTAGTGTATTGGAACACGTATACATGTCACTATTATAGTGATCCAGCCCCTAACTATTTTAGTGGTCCAGCCCCTTTTTTATAAGAGCTTTTTACTCCTTTTTTATATCTTGTGCTGTGTTTTTAGATTGTATCAATGTTTTAAGAGTTTTATATTATATTTTATATGTATTTTTGTATTTTTATCGTAAGCCGCTTTGGGGAGAAAGCGGGATATAAATCCAATAAATGTTGTTATTAAACTATTGTTATTAATTATTATTATTATTAATATACAAATAGAAATGTATCTGCAGAATTGTATATTGGTTGGTGTTTTCTGTAGTAAATATAACATGCTTTAATTTCTTTGTGTTTAGTTTATAGTGGATAATTGTATAATAGTGGATAATTTGTTAGTACAAAAATCCTTTATAAAATGTATATTTTCTGAAGTTTATAGGAATTTAGGTATGCAGTTAATTATTATCCATTTGTTTTAAGTTAAATGCTTCTTGCAACTTTAAAGATCTTAAATAACTTGCATTTTTTGTTTTGATTTGAATATATATGATTTCAGGGCTTCCGTTACAAGATGAGGTCTGTGTACGCTCATTTCCCCATCAACGTGGTTATACAGGAGAATGGCTCACTTGTGGAAATCCGTAACTTTCTTGGTGAGAAGTATATCCGTCGGGTGCGCATGAGGACAGGTAAGGATCCAGTTAGCACAATAGTATTCATTACTAAGATTTCAATTTATTATACCCCACCTTTCTCCAAAACAGACAGGTGGTTTATGATGGTAGTTTAAAAACAATAAAACTATCGAAAAAGCAGACAACTAATAACAATTTAAAGCAGTTATTAAAAACAGGATAGGAATAGTAAAAACATCCAATTGTAGGTTCTCCATTGTAGGAAGTTAATACACTGATGGAATGACCCAGATGGTGTTGGGAGTTTGTGGTGGGCTATTTAGGGCACCTTGCATTGTGTCTTGCAGTGGCACAATCTACAAGATTACAAGAAGCTATTCTTGATGTTGGATATTATAGGTGTTGGTGTAACATATCCTTGATACGTTCTTAGACTGCAACATTTTCCTAGACTAGGGAAATCCCATGTCTGCAATCCTGAATTGGACAGGAGCTTGCATTCATTTTACCAAATGGAGCTGATGAAAATTCTGCAGACCACTGTCCCAACATGAAGTCTCAGTCGCAGCAATAGAACAAGTAATATTGGACATCAAGGCTGTAACTTGTAGCGCTCTGTGTGGGGCTGTCCCTGAAGATTAACTGGAAACTTCAATTAGTACAAAACAGTTGCTAGGCTTCTTACTGGAGCAAGAAGATGTGACCATGTCATGCACCTGTTACTCCATCTCCAAGGGGTACCTACACATTTCCAAGCACAATTCAAACTTATCTCCTCCTGCATGAGCATGCCCATCCCATAAGGTCATCACATGTCTCTCTCTCTTGAAATTAAGACTTTGTCTCTTCTTGCTGGCCTTCCAGCAATGGGTCTGAAGACCTTTTAATTTCCTGGCACTTTTAATTAGCATTTTAATTAGTATTTCTATTGGCTGTTTATATTGTTTTATTATGTGAGCCACCTTTAGCTCCTGAAAGGTGGCGTTTACGTCTTTTTAAATTAAAGAACATCCAAGTCTGAGATGTTGTTGTTCAGTCGTTAAGTCGTGTCCGACCCTTCGTGATCCCATGAACCATATCCCGCCAGGCCTTCCTGTCCTCCACTATCTTCCTGAGTTCGCTCATTTTCATGTTCGTTGCATCGGTGATGCTGTCTAACCGTCTCATCCTTTGCCTTCCCCTTCTCCTTTTGCCTTCAATCTTTCCCAGCATCAGATTTTTCTCCAGAGAGTCCTCTCTTCGCATTAGGTGGCCAAAATATTTGAGCTTCAGCCTCAGTACCTGTCCTTCCAGGGAATAGTCAGGGTTGATTTCATTTAGGATTGACTGATTTGATCTCCTAGCAGTCCAAGGGACTCTCAGGAGTCTTCTCCAGCACCACAGTTCAAAGGCATCTATTCTTCGGCGCTCAGCCTTCCTTATGGTCCAACTCTCGCAACCATACATTGCTACTGGGAACACCATCGCCCTGACTATACAAGCTTTTGTTGGCATGGTGATATCTCTGCTTTTTATTATGCTATCTAAATTTGCCATAGCTTTCCTTCCAAGGAGTAAGCGTCTTTTAATTTCATGGCTGCTGTCTCCATCTGCAGTGATCTTGGAACCCAAAAAAGTAACATCTGTTACTGCTTCCATTTCTGCCCCTTCTATTCGCCAGGAATTGATGGGACCAGATAAAGTCTGAGATAATGGTGGTTAAATAAGGCAGAGTTCTATCTTGGTCAGTCCTCACTAACTTCAGTCTGTAGACAGTTTAGAACCTTATAGTAATGGCCCCAGAGTAGATGATTGTAGTATTAGGCTATTTATGAGGTAAATCTAATTTTTCTTTTAACAGTAAATTTCCTCTGTTTTTCTTAGGTGTCAATTGCGCAGTATCTCAAGCCCAGAAAGATGAACTGATTCTTGAAGGAAATGACATTGAATTGGTATCTAACTCTGGTATGTCGCTTAACGCTAATGTAATGAAATATTTATCTCGAAGTCTTGCATGAAGACCTAATTATTGCTGTTTGTATATCATCCAGAATACTTGAAAGCATACCGTCATTTTAGATCCTTTGTCTGAAGTTGGGACAGACTTCTTGCATTGTGCTAAATCGCACTCTGTTAAACCGTGTTAGTACTTTTCTCCTTCATAGTCTTTTCCTGTCATTTTTCCAATTATTAATTCCTGTATAAACACAGATGCTTGAAATGGAACTGGGGGGTTCTGACTGGGCCATGAAACTGATCTGATTCGAAGCTGATTGTCCTGGCTCCTGTTAGGTTAAATGAGTCTAAGGTTAAATAGGTTAGTTTAAATGAGTGTTAGACTGACCTAACTTAAATGTCTTTGTTTTCTTTGTAGCGGCCTTGATACAGCAGGCTACCACAGTCAAGAACAAAGATATTAGAAAATTCTTGGATGGTATCTATGTCTCCGAGAAGGGAACAGTGCAGCAGGCAGATGAATAAACAGGTTTGTGTTTTGTTTTGTGCTTTTAACACTAATATACGTTGTATTGTATAAAATAAAATCCAGACCTTTATCGACTAGAGGTGATCTCTGAACGAAGATGTGTGTATTCATCATGCTGTTGTAGTGTGGTGTATATAAAAATATATAACCCAAGAACCTCTGGTTCAAGTCTTTCTTCTACCATAAAGATCTAAAGTACTACGTATTTTAAAATTGCAGTAAGACTGACTTTTTGAGTGATGTGTCCTGTAGAATGCTACGTGTTATTGGACCTGAAGCCATCACACACCAGCCCAGATGTGTGCTTAGGCACTGTAAACATTTTTTTAAGTCTCTGTTCCAGATTACATGTGCAACAATGCAACTCTTGGTTAATGTAAACCATGGTATCAAGGACATCTGGTTTACATTAACTATGATTTGCATCCATAACATAATAGCATTGTTATAATGCCAGAAGGAGGAGGGAAAGTTGCTCTGGGATAGGGGAAGGGAATGTATGTCCCTGAACTTTGCTCCTAATTCGCAAACCATGTTTTGTAGGGAGCCACCAGGCCAGGATTAATAGTCAGTCATGGCACAAGTTGAATGCACACACTTTGGGTTTGGGATGATCTGTTTATTCATTTTAATTTTAACTCAGTTTTTCCTGAAACCGCTGAAGAGTTCAAGCCCTTCAAACTGAAAAAGCAGTTAAGAGTGTAGTAATTCAGAATCTCACTTTGCAGATTCCAATGACTTGTGCTCAATACTTTTTTTCCATGCTTTATTTTATATGGAGACTTATGTTCCATACTTGCATACATGTTGAATCCTTGATTGTAAGCTTTTAGGTATGAACATAGCTATCATATTGTGTTGGAGGTTATTTTAAGGAGATGGCAATTGCTATACAGTTTTTAGATATTTTAATAATCTAATTATTTTAAAATCCTTAGATCCTGAAGTGACTTCCCTGGGACAGGACACATCTAGCCCTCGGTACACACCAGGAGGTGGCTGTGTGGACTGAACAATTTGATACTGTTTGGAGAGAAAAAAATAAAATAAAACAGATATATTCAATAAGCTGAATTTTGTGGTTGAGCATGGAACAGTTTAATGTTTTGTTTAAATCATGTATATTAAATATCTGATACTACTATAGAGAAATAACCTTGAAAAACAGAGTATGTACAGTGGACCCTTTCTATCCGTGGATTTGACTTACCACGGGTCCCAGATCTGCGGGGATCCACGCTCAAAAGGCTGTTGAAAAGGAAGAAAAAAGCCCCCCAATCCTCAATTCTACCGTAAACGTTGAAAACATGCTGTTTTCAAGCCTCCGCAGGGCTTCAGCAAGCTTAACGACCCAGGGACATGGCCGGGAGGAAGAAAGAAACTTTGTGCAACCCGGAGGTGGGTCATTAAGCTTGCAGAAGCCCTGCGGAGGCTTGAAAATGGCACGTTTTCAACATTTAAGGTAGAAACGGGGATGGGGGGGCTTTTTTCTTCCTTTTTAACAGCTTTTTGAGCATGGACCCCAGTATCCGGATCCTCACTATCCATGGGGGGGGGGGTCCAGAATGAGAGGCCTCCACGAGGAGCTCACTATTACAACAGAGGTTTAATATACTATATTGTAAAGGAATGGTTTGCTCAGCTCTCTTTGTTAGTTTGATAACTAAAAAAGTTTGCTAGTGAAGTGGTAGTGCTTCCAAGTCAAAGTACAGGTTACCTTTTGGGAGTCTTTAAACATGTTTACAGTAAAATTGTATAGCTGGCATTAACCTACAGTCCTTTATGAAAACTTATTAGGGGGCAAATCAGTATAGTCTGCCCACATCTTGTACACAACAGACTTGGTGAATCCAACTTCACGTGGTCGGCCAAACAAAAAAACAGCAGTTTAAATAGTATAGGCGAATTTGCCTGCCACTCTACTTAGTAAATACATGCCCTGGAGGGAGCTTGAGATCAGCAAATGAACTGTTTGGACTCAGTTCGTTTTTAAAGAGACAGTACACATTTTCAGATGTCAGGGATTTTAAGACAATTTTGAGTACAGTATTTGCAATTTTAGCTTTGCATGCTGACTCTGGAACATAATCCTCACATTTTCGAGCGGAAACTGTTTATAACCGGCAGCAATCTTTGTAGAAGAGGCTATCACGGGCAATGCGGTCATAGTTCAAAGTAAAAAAGCAAAAGTAGCGATCAAGCTGATTTTCATCCAGGTTGTGATTTTAAAGAAAATCCAGGTTGTGATTTTAAAGAATTTCTGTTTGTCCGGTTTGAACTGTTACATTCTACCCGGATAAAATCGTTATTGTTTCGGATCAGCTGGATCGCTACTTTTGCTTTTTACTTTGAACTATGACCGCATTACCCGTGATAGCCTCTTCTACAAAGATAATCCTCACAAGATGCTGTATACTGACATGTAGCAATTAGGGCTGCAACATTAATGGGATTAATCATACTGATTTAATTATTGACGTTCTGATGATTGATGTAATCAAAGTAGAGCCCCTGTTAATCAAGGACTGCCCCCCCAAGGAACCTTTTGCCTATAAATTATCTCTCATAGTTGAAAAGCAGAATATAAATATTCTTAATAGCAATACTCCTGTTTTGGAGCTGCCCATGGGTCTTCAGCAGCTCCACACCTCGACCAGTGGCTCCTCCCATCAGGCAGTGGGAGATCAGAGGCCTCTAAAGCCATCTCCCATTTCTCAGTGGGAGTATCAGGTGGAAGAGGGAGCAGAGCATAGTTCTTTCACTTTTTGTCCCAGTGGTTCTGGCAGGACTAAAAGCATGCAAGGGAGTTGGATTTTGCTGCCGCTGCACATCCTTTCAGTTGGGGCATAGGAGATTGCCATAATGGCCTCTGGCAACAAGGGATGTCCTCAACTCTGTCCTCCAGCCATCATGGGGGGAATGGAGTAGGAAGGGAGCTGTGAGAAGAAGGTAAGGTAGGGACTGATGGTCAAGTAAATATGTCCTATGTTCCCGCACATGTGAATTGCTGGTCCTTAGTTCATACACAGAACTTCCATAGAGATAATGCATTTACAGCTGCGTGGGGTAATCTCTTTCCTGCATTCTTTCATGGTCCCACTTGAAAAGCCGGAGCTCTACACAGCTTAGCTTTTAAAAGTGTTTTCCATTATTTATTTAAATATATACCATTGGTTCAGTATATAAGGTAAAGGTATCCCCTGACAATTAAGTCCAGTCGTGTCCGACTGGGGTGTGGTGCTCATCTCCATTTCAAAGCCGAAGAGCCAGCGTTGTCCAAAGACGCCTCCGTGGTCATGTGGCCGGCATGACTCTCCTTGCCGCAGCGCGTAGCATGCGGCTGGAACACGGACCGCTGTTTACCTTCCCGCAAGCGGTACCTATTTATCTACTCGCATTAACATGCTTTGGAACTGCTAGGTTGGCAGGAGCTGGCCAAGCAACAGGAGCTCACCCCGTCAAGGGAATCGAACTGCCGACCTTTCGACAGCTTATGGTTCAGCGGTTTAACCCGCTGCGCCACCTGCTGGCCTGGTTCAGTATATACCAGTATGTAAATTAATCAACATAGCCAAACAAATAATAGATTGGCAGCCGAATTCTAACCAATTTTCCAGCACTGATGCAGCTACAATGCAGCCCCGAAGTAAGGGCAGACTTTCTCTTACCTTGAGGACACTGACTCCCCACTGCAGAATGCAAATACCCCATTGGCTGAGCTGCATTGACGCTGGAACGTTGGTTAGATTGGACTGAAAGCTTTCTTCAATGAAGTGTCAGCTCCTAGTAACAAAATGAAATGCACTGTGCTGGTGCCAATAGCATGCAGGGGAAACACAGACCTTAAATAGGGCTACATGGTGTATGCCCTACACGGTGTATTGGTCATAATTAAAGGCAAGAAGGTGGTTGAACCAATAGACGAAATTTGATGACGGTAGGACTTAGGGGGTACCTGAGAGCAGAGTGCTGGAGCTGTGATGATCCAGGCAAGGAAAACACTTTGTGTTAGAACAGTGCTGGAATAGATCCTGGTCCAAAAAACGTCACTGATTAGGACATCCATAACAGTTTTATAGCAGTTTGGAAGTGCCTGTGTTGCGTTCAGTGACGCAGCTTCCTCCTTTCTAGAGGCAATTGCTGAAAGACTCGTTCTGCAAGTGTTTCACAGCATGTTTCAGTATGAAACAAGGGAAGGCAAGCTGTGAACTTGAAGGGTCCTGATTGACTAGTGCTTTATTTTCTCCCAGACATCTTTTGTGCTCCCTATGCAGTCCTGCCTCTGGAATTTGAGTCTTGCTCTGCAATCTGTACCTATATGTGCTGCAGTTTCAAACTGTATTGTTACTAAGCACTGCAGTTTGAAAACTGTGCTGCACATATAGTAAGCATATGTGTTTAAGATGCTGTAGGTGTTTAAGATGCTGTAGGTGTTTGATGGGACTTAAGCTGTGAGAAGAGGCAAAGCAAAATGAAAATACAGTATATTGTGTTTACTTCTGGATGGAATTTTGCAATCTGAACAGGCTACACCAAAACAGCATGCATAGGAAGACACATAGCAGTTTGTAGTGGAAATGAAGACGGACACATTTCTGCAGCTTGTGGAAATATGACTTTAATAGGTAAAGTGCATATTGAAGAGAATTACAATTTCAAATACAAAGGGCTGTCCAGTCTGCACAGACAGGTTAACAAATGATTCTGTAAGTTGCACACTTGAAATAAATATGTAACTATAAATGTTCACGTCACAGATGTAATAGTGGGGCCTTTCTGTTCACTAATACAGATTTGTAAAACAAATTTTGAAACAGCTATATTTCTGTTACTTTGGTCTGGACAGTCTGGAGTGTACACACACTGTCTGTCTGTCTGTCTGTCTGTCTGTCTGTCTCTCTCACTCACTCACTCACACACACACACACACACACACACACACACACACACACACACACACACACACACACACACACACAGAGAGTTCTTTGTTGATGCTTACATCCACTGAAGTTGGATCATGTGGAAATTCTAACAGCACAAATAGTCTGATATTTTACAAACTTATCCAAGAAAATGTAATAGTACATGCTTCCCAAATGTGATTGCACCCTGGGATCATAATCCTTGAAATGGTCTCTCTGAATGTATACATTTCTTTCTTAGTGTAGTGAGTTTTATTTCTTCGTAAACATGCAGACAGTTGCATTGCCAATCGTAACCTCATTCTGCTTGTCTTGCGGCCCAACCACATCTTGAATTTCTTTCAGCCTAATTTACAACTCTGTTGTGAGCCTCTTAGCTTCCTTCTTTCACTGAGCTACAGGTGGGATAATGGAGTTCCTGTTCCTGTTATATTTCAGTCCCCTTGCCAATTTACTGGTTTGAAGCAGGGGATGTGTTGACCATATGCTGCTACAATATTTCCTTTCAAGGACTATTGAATTCTTATAAGAATGCAGTTACAGAAAGTTCCCAACTTACAGATATTTGCATTAAGAATATCTTACTTACAAAAGGGCTTGGTCCGGGCACAGCTATGAAGACACCAGCAAAATAAATGGAAGCTGCTTGGAGACAACCTGAGCAGCTCAATAACTTTGAAAATAGCAACCGCTTACGGTGGCAAGGGGAGGGGGGACACAACAGTTTGACAACATTAAAAATCTGGGGATTCCTGGGGGCAGAAGGGATGATATATTGCAAGGCGCAAGAGAGCATTAATTATGAGGAAAAAGCGGGCCCTGAATGAAGGCAACTCCAACAACAGAATAAAACACAGCCAACTTTTACCACTACCAAGCAGGAAAGGAGGGAGGGGAAGGTTAAAGCTGAGTTTGAGCAAGGCCCCCTACAGCTGCCATCTGAGTTTGAGCAAGGCCCCCTACAGCTGCCATCATAAAAAGCAAGCACAGAAAATCTTGGTCAAAATCATATACAGTGGGCCCTCACTATCCGCAGGGGATCTGTTTCAGACCCCCTGCGGATAGTGAGGATCCGCGATTATTGGGGTCCACTCTCAAAAAGCTGTTAAAAGGAAGGGGAAAAAAAACCCAATCCCCGTTTCTACCTTTAAACATTGAAACCGCGCTGTTTTCAAGCCTCTGCAGGGCTTCTTCAAGCTTACCGACCCACTTCCGGGTCATGTGAAGGCTCTTCCCTCCTTCCAGCCTTGCTCCGGGATGCATTCTGGGGCGAGCATGGGAGGAGAGAGGAGCCTTCGTGTGACCTGGAAGTGGGTCGTTAAGCTTGCAGAAGCCCTGCGGTCGGAGGCTTGAAAACGGTGCAATTTTACCGCACAAAGGTACAAAAGGGGATTGATGGGTTTTTTCCTTCCTTTTTACAGTTTTTTTGAAGGTGGACCCTGTGGATCTGAAACCTGTGGTAAGCCAAATCTGCGGATCCCGAATCTGCAGATAGAAAGGGTCTGCTGTAATTTAATTATGATTAATGTGACTAAAAATAAGACCAAAAGGAACATTCTTAAGACTGCGCTCTTCTGTTTTGTAATTGCTTTGGGCCAGTGGACACACAAGAGTCGTACATTTGCTTACAGGCACATTTTTGGAATTACCACTGGCAATGTCCAAGTTACGAGTGGCTGCGTTGGTGCTTTCTTCACACAGGCACAGTATGTCCTTCAGTGGTACTTTAGCACAGATGTGATAACGTTAGGCTGGCTAGAACTGAATATTTAGACTTAAGTACATTTTGACTAGGGTACAGACCCCTGCAGCCTAATCTGTACTTAAGTAGGGAACTTCATGTATTGTTTTTAGCATTTCCTTCACGACTTTGAAGACCAGAGCTCTTCTCCTGTCTTAAAGTTGAAATTCGCAGAGTTTCAATAAATAGTGCAGTTGCCAACATGAAACATCCATTTTACTGGTGACAAATTGGCAAGTGAGTATTATTTGCACATCTGAGATGCTCAGACTTTGCAAATTTGCTTCAGATTTTTGGTTCAATTGATGTGTACAGGCAAGCCACAATGGTTGCAGGCACAGTTTAATAATGCTATACATGTGAAGACATTTCTATAAAAGTGCACAAATTCTTACAACTCAAAATGTCTTTTTCAAGTCAAACAATTATACAGGTAACAATAGTATACAAGGAAAACAGGTCTCTTTGAATTATAACTAAAAATAAAAGTTAGCTTTATTTGATAGACACCATTTCTTCTTGCCGTACATCTATTTACTTAATTTTTAGGCTGCTTTCCCCACCTACCTCTGTGAGTTATGAAATCAAAGACTCTGAAAAGGGTGGAAAGAGAAGCTGGGTAACTGCACCTTTCCTCATCTTTCATCTATGTAGTAGTATAAATCATAGAATGACCATTGTCCCAAACCTGGCAAAGGGCATAGTAGAGTTTGAAGAATGGCTTGATGGTGTACAAGAATGTCTGGCTTAATACCCTGGGATCTCCTGCCTGTGTAAACGTGAACTGATGATTCAGGATAACTTCCTTGAATCAACTTCTTTGGGTATCCCAATTATACAAAGTTCCTTTTTTGCAGCTACCTTGGTATACATACCTGGTGTGACTTGGAGTGCTTTCAAAAATTCTTCTTATAGTTGCTGTTAACATACATGCAGAAAGAAGATGAATCTAGATTTTGTTGAGAACATTCTTGTATCTCGTTTTAACAGGAATGCTGATGGAGTGGACGTTTTTCGACCGATACCATTTTCTCCTTTTTCTTTTGTGAATTATGATGATACTTAAAAGCAAGATGAGAGTACAGAAAAGGCAGCACCCAAAAAATATTAATGGCTTTTTCTGCATTAGAAATAGGCAGAAAGAACAGGGTACTTTTCCTTTTGGTTGCCCACACACATCACTTGTAGGCTCCAAGGGAAAGCCACTGTTGCTAATCAGGTGGTTGTAGAATTGGACCGAAGACTTGGCTTTCAGTTCAGAGGTGAAGAATCCAAATCTGGGTTTGGATTTTTCGTCAGTCAGTTTAAATGCAAAGTAGCCTCTGACTTTGATTTTGTCAATATGGTAAGCTGAAAATAATAACAAAATTGTAACCATTACAATGTACACATCTGTAGGAACTGAAAAGCTATTTTACAGTACTGGAAAACTGAAGCAATTCATCTGGGGATCCCTTGTTATCTAGCCTTTCCCAAAACCTCCCCTGCTCTGTTTGTTGCCCTCAAAAGGGTTGTTACACCACCCTCAAAAGTTGTGCATTATAGCCAAAGAAAGTGAATCCTGACTAAGCACAACTGAAATCAATGAGACAAGTTAGTCATGGCAGATTTAAGACCCATTCATTTCAATGGGTGTTTTTTGTCAGAATTTACTTTCTTTGGATACAACCCTATGTTTTCAGCCATGAAGTCAGAATTTGGTGTTTTTGTAATCTAGCGTTACGCTGAGCCTTTTCACATATGACAGTATCCTAAGCGAAGTCCAATGGTTACAGTCTACAAATCTCTTGTTACTGTGTCTTGAAGCATAGCTGGAAAGGGGGCACACAATTGGGCGCATTAATACTTCTCTTTTTTTTGCCATGGCAGATAGATCCATAAGATACCATGGGAGATCCAGAAAGCTGTTAATGCCACCATTTGTGTGATGAACAGCTAATCCAAAACAACTTTTCTTTCCCTTCAATAGGAGCACTTTGCATGTTTTGAAAAAAAATGATCCCAAACATGTGATAAATATTTTAAACACTTGGGCCAGCATATTTTTTTTGCAAATAGCAAACAATTTCAGAGAGAAGGATTCTAGTTTTGCTGCCTCCCTGACATGCTAGTTTTCTGTATGTGGGCCTGCAGTTTTTTGTTTGTTTGTTTTGCGGGGGAGAATATTCCATCCTGTAAACTGGTACCTGCAGCTTAAGTGCCAAACTCGATGTGTGCACAAACACGTGAACAAGAGGCATGATTCCAACTGGAAGTGCCACTTTTCCATCAAGACTTCATCAGAAAGAGGAACTGGGGTGTGTGAGGTGGGGGAGTTTCATTGTCTCTTTGCATGATGTTTTTGTGTTGAAAACCACAAAACAGTGTCGATTTGCACCAAAAGTAGTGATTTTATCAAAGGTCTGCTTTTGGAGAAAACTGTCACTTCGGGGGACGACGATGACGACAACGACATTTTAGCACGAAAATGACAATATGAGGGAGAATGACTCCCCATTGCCTGCCCCGCTTTGCTCCCCAGTGAGGCTGTTTTTGAGGACAAAGAGGCACTTCCAGTTGGCGGTATGTCTGTGCACACACTTGTACACACATTTAGTTTGGCCCTGAGGGGTGTTTCAGTCGAGATGCAGGTTTGCCACTTGATTTGCTGTGTATGTGAGAATTAGGTCTATGTTCTCTAGATTATCTTGTCCTTACCATCCACTCACCTTTTAAGGCTTCTTGTACATATTTTTCAACATAGTATTTACGAAGTCCATCATTGTCATTAGACTGATCATCTAACCCATTTGCTGTGATGTAAATATCTATGTTGCCATAATGCTTTTTAATCCATTTTAAAATTTTGCGTAGCCCCGAGGGTATGACTGCTGAGCGAGATGGGGAGCTTAGGTAAGTGAAATCTTGCAGAAACTGAATGTCCCGATCAAATTCATACCTGCTTCCATTTTTCGTCTCATGGGTCACAAATCTTGTGGTGAAGTGATTCAGTGCATAAAAATCAGCCGCACCTTTTACAAGCTTTTTCTCTTCTTCCGTGAAATAGGGCAAAGAGGAATCAGAGAGGCCTTTGCTATTCTTATAGGCAAGGTATTCTCTCATAGCTGCTGGATAGTCCCCACTCTTGAAAATTGGATCTGAAAACCAAGCAATTTCAAACTGAAGGAATCTTTCAGCTGCTTTCCAGTGTGTGTTAATAAAGGGATTGGCAGGCTCTGCCCAATCAGAATGCAGAGATAAAGACACCTGACCATGCTGAAAAGGTCGATATTGTTTGTCGTAAACATGCCAAGCCAAAGCATGTGCTATCAATAAATTGTGTGCTGCTTGGTAGGTATTGTTACTGCTGCTGTTATAAATATCACTGAGTCGGTTGGGCTCATTCATTGTAATCCAGATTTTAACCAAGTCCCCAAGTTCCTGAAAACACATTTCTGCATAGTTTTTAAAAGCCTGGACAGTGGACTGACTTAACCATCCTCCATTATGAAGTAAAGGAGCAGGTAGACCCAAAGAGCGGTGAGTTGGATAATATAAGGTGACAACGGGCTGCACTTTGTGTCTGAGCATTTCTTGAATCATGCAGCGATAATATCGAAGGACTTGCTTGTTTACAGATGACAAATTGCCACTGGGTAGGAGCAGTGACCAGCTGAGTGCAAATCTGTAATGGCTGATTTTCATATTTGACAGCAGGTTAATTTGTGTTTTAATACTGACAAAATCTGTACACTGAGCTGGTCGGGTTTTCAATTTCACTCCTGTCACTTTATGGAAAAGTCCATCTCCAGTAACGTTCCAGAGATACAGGTTGGGGTCACGAAATTGCGGAGAGGAAGCAACAGATTCTGCCTGTAGATGTAAATCAGAATATTTTATTTTTAATGCAAGAAAGAACATTGGTTTTGTTTTCACCCCCCAAAAAACAGACCACTAGTCAACACGGTTATTCTTGATTTAAGAAATTCTGCTTCTGTATTTTGAATGACTGTGTCTGCTTAGAAAGAGGTCAGACCATAAGTACAGAGGCTCATAGAATTTTTCTAATGTATACCTGTTGCAGCATTCAGATTTTTTTTCTGGTGCGGAATTTAGATTATGTTGCCGAATTTTGTATCTTTTTAATGTAGAGTACACAGAGTCCTGAAAAAGAGAGGGTGGATGAGGGACAAAGAATGCTTTTCCATCTTGTGGTTCTCCCAGTTGAAGTTGTGTGATAATCACAGTGTTGCAGCTGTGATGGTTTGCCTAGGAGGTATGCATCAGATGAACGAATGGGTGGGATGCTAGGGTATGGTTTTATTAATAGCTTAGTCTGCCATTTTCTTTGCTGAGATCTGTATTCAATAAAGCTTGTTTATATTTGGCAATGCTGTCTCAGAGTGGATCCATCCAGGATCAAAGTACCCACTCTTATTAGAAGTTGAGGACTTCCTGGGACTTGATCAATCCCTTCCGGTCCCTTTTCCTTGAGATCAGACTCAATTGGGTTGGAGACAGTTTGCCCTCTAACAACTGCTCCTTAGTCATGGATGTGGGGAGCATGAAACAATATTATTGGATTTATTCCAATATCAACCTGGTGTTGTGTTACACATTTCCAGGTAGAAACTGCAAATTAGGTGCTGTGATCAACCTACTAAAGAGGTTGTATAGTTCATGGTGCATGATGTGTGAAATTGCAAAATTCTTGGATACAACGTTTCCAGAATAGCCACTAACCAACAGTGCAATTCTAGGCATGTCTACTCAGGAGTAAGTCTTGTTGAGTTCAGTGGGACTTACTCTCACAGGTAACTGTGTATAGGATTGCAGCCCAAAGGTTCATAGTTAATTGACTCAAAGAAAAGATATTGAGATGTTTATAATTATTATGCTTACCTTCATAACTGACTCTGTCATTCCCCACAAGAAGTCACAGGGAAACTGAGCATGTAAAGCTGGGGTCGATTCCTTCATAGGAAAGCCATTTTCCTGTATGATTTGCTTGTAATAAAATGCAGATGACTTGGGAACCCGCTCTTTTTCTTTACTACTGAAATCGATATAAAACAATCCTCGTCTGGTATTGTAACCGTGCTGCCATTCAAATCCATCCAGGAGGGACCAAGCCATGTAACCGAATACATCAATTTCATCAAACTTAATAGCTGCATAAGGGAAAAACATGAAAAATAACCAAATTATCAAATATGTAATATGATCTGCTCTACAAGTATGCAGAGCAAGATGCTTTTGGAAAAGGGTACTTGAAGACCAAATGAAAAGCCCTGCTGGATCAGGCCAAAGGCCCTTCTAGTCCAGTGTCATGTTTCCCACAGTGGCCCACCAGCTACCCCTGAGCAGCGGCGGAACTTGGGTGAAGCGCGTGGAGCAGGAGCTCCAGGCGCTCGGGCGGGCGGGGGGGGGCGCGCTCGGAGCACTTACCGTCGCAAAGCGCTACATCGTATCAGCCCTCCCTCCCTCCCTGGAGTCCTTTCAGCTCCAAAATGAGTTTAAAACGGGCAGGGGGCGCGTCGACGTGACGCGACGCAGGCCCCGCCCCCACGCGCCAGTTGCCGGGAGGGCGCCCATCATTTCTGCCCCTGAGAAACTCACAAGCAAGAGAGAAAGATGTGGAGGTTCCCATGGCATGTAACAATTTGCAACGATTTGAGAGTTATGGGATTTTCAGCCATGTAAAGTTGGAATGAAGAAATAAAGGTCTTACTAAAACCAGTGGTCTGTAGAAATTCCTTGAGACGAGGTAGCAGCTGTGAGCGCTAGTATCTTCAGGATTATCCAAAGCAGAACCACAGGCAATAACTTCAAACTGACGTTTCAACCCTCGCTTGGGTTTTCTTCAGAGCAATAGCACCAGTCTCAGACTAGCTGAGACTAACGTCAGTTTGAAGTTATTGCCTGTGGTTCTGCTATGGATAATCCTGAAGATACTAGCGCTCACAGCTGCTACCTCGTCTCAAGGAATTTCTACAGACCACTGGTTTTAGTAAGACCTTTATTTCTTCATTCCAACTTTACATGGCTGAAAATCCCATAACTCTCAAATCGTTGCAAAGAGAGAAAGACATACTTCTCTATCACCATTGCTCCCTTGCAACCGCAGCTGAATCTGGAGGTTGCACATGACATGGTGGCCATCATGAATAGTTTGGTATGTTTGCAAGCTTGGCCACCTCGCTGTTTACCCCTAACTCGATTATTTATGAACGAGGTAAAACGTCAGTCAGATCCTTGAGGAGCCCCACATGCCTATATACATATCTTTAAACACCCACGTGTACTGTACCTTCTTCATCTGGCAAACCTGATTAGGCCAGGTTTCCCAGATATGTGCACACACATATATTTCTTTCACTTTTTATGCATTTCTTGTGGTTTCCAATAAGTATTTCCAGTAGTGTTTCCAGTAAGAGAACATGTAGCTGCCTTAAACATTTGTATATAAGGTGGATAGATAGGCAGCCAGCCAGCCAGGCAGTTAAGATGTGGCCGGACAGGCCTTTCATACTGTTTTATAGATAGTTGGTTTTAGTTAATGATTATGAGATTTTGTCTTTTGGATTATATTTATTGTGGTTTTATTATCATGTTTATTGTGTGTAAATAGCTTTGAGAGCTTTTACTCTCAAGCAGGACACAGAATTTTAAAATCAACCAAAACACAATGCGACAAAAAATCACATCATTTGTTGTGCGTTTTTCATCCCTCATATCAAACAGGATTCAAAGAATCCTGGGGGACTTGGGCCTTCTCTTGCTCAGCTTCCCCTATGCTATGCCACATGGCAAACTATTTTAGAAACTGAGAACAGTTCAGGGAATGTTGGATTGGGAGGGAGAGGGTGGGGATGACCCATCAAGACAAAAGGGAAACGTTCCACGGGGGGGGGGGGCATGGATTTTACCGCAAAATCCCTAAGTTTGCTCCTTGCATCCCAGACTACATGTTGGATTTGAAACAGCATGTGAACTGTTTATATGTTGAGATTTCACAATGCAAGTTTGACAGAATTGTTTGGGTCACGCAAGTGATGTGCTTCCTCCTCATTCTAAGACTGCATTTCACTGCTGATACGAACTGGCATTAGGATTGCTATCTTATTCCAACTGCTTGTCTTATATGGATTTTTTTTTAATATGCCATGATCAAATTTCTGTTTTAATTCTGATTTATATCTTTAATTGAGAACTGTCCTAGACAACCAAACAGTTTGGAAAAACATTGATAAAAATGTTTAAAATACATAAACGTCGTAGCTTGGGCTTTATCTGTGAACTGAGCCATCTCCATCAATAATGTATTCTCCTCACTGAGGGAAGTGTGGGAGCTACTTAGAACTTTCTAAGAAAAGCATGAAAGAACCTGACAGTTGAACCAAGACAGACTCCATATACCCTCCATTTTTATTCTGATCACAAAATCTGGCTGCTATACCAGTGTTCCAAGGACTGAAGCACATGTTCCAGTTGCCATGTTGCCATTTACATTTCTCAAAGTGGGTGTAAAGATATGCAACATGACCAAACTCTACACTACATGTACCGTATTTCAAAGGTTATGGGTCAGACATGGATCATCATTAGTAGAGGTCATATTTTTACCTCATTCCTATAACACCACCTCTGAACCAGACCTGCTCTTGGCTCTGTCTCTATGCCCAACCCCCCAACCAGTATCGAATTAATGAGTTGTCAATCTGAGGTGAACACCTACAAATGTAACGTACAGCTCCCACTCTGCTGACCTACAGTGTTGCAAAAATGCCGTAAGGCCCATTTGTGTTACCTCAAGAGTAAGCGGTGCCGGTGTGGAGGCCAGCACTGCTCACTCCGCCATCTACCTGGACCTGCGCCAGCTGACCCGGGTGAGTGCTGTGCAGGTCAGCACAGGGGCGTGGGGAGGGCCAGCCGGGGTGGCAAGGGAGGGGGCCATTGGCCGGCCTGGCCTGGGAGGGGGTGGGGATATCAGTGATGGGTTGCGCTGATATCCAATACCCCTTCCTAGGCCGGACCTGGACGTGTGCCAGCTAAAGAGCTGGCGCGCATCCGAGGAGGCCCACTGGGGCCTCCACCATTTACACCGGGACAAGATGACGAACATCCCCTTCCCCCAAGGTGAGCCCAGGCCATGCTGGTGTGGCCCGCATCCTGACTAGGATGCAGTGGCCGGCCGCAGCATCTTAGGCAGGATCGGGCTGTCAGACTTTCCTAGCAGTCTAGCTCAAATAACATCCATCAGTATTCAGTGATGTTTTTAAAAATAAATAGATTTACAAACCTTGTAAGACCTTATTAATAAAATTCTTCATGATGTAGATAACTGTGGTGTCCTCAGTTTTCACATGGCTATTGGTGAACCACCCATTTTCCGTAATAAGAATTCTAGGATTGTTATATTCCAGTTTAATCCAGTTCAGTACTTCCCTCAGATTGAGTGAGAAGGTTTGCCCCATTCTAGGCAGTTTGCTTGGTGGCGTAAAATTATCAGGGCCAAAGGAAAATGCAAAGAAGTCAGCAGTCCCCTTTATATAGTTTCTCTCTGCCTTGGAAACATTTGGCAAGACAGAGGCAAGTTCAACTTTCAGCTCTTCTGGGTAATCTCCAGCCCCATGTATTGGTTTGGCAAACCACCCGAGTACCTTCTGCATGGAGTGCTGACACTTTGCAATATCTGAGTTGTTCTGGAATTTGTTAGGTTCAATCCAGTGGGATCCCAATGTGATTGACAGAAATCCTTTCTGATGCGGCCGGAAATGTTTGTTATAATTATGCCAGACTCGTGCATGAGCCTAATGAGAAAAAAAATGGAAACAGAGAAGCACTCTTAAGTATTTAGAAGTTAAAATCATAATAGGATTTCTTGGAAATGTTTACTAACATCAGAGGTACAACTACAGTCAAATATCATAATCCAATTGCTGAGCCATTATCTCTGAATTTGTGGTTTCTAATGGACATAAATAACATGCTTTTAATGGCAAAGGTTTGTGGCACATTAACAGCACAATACTATCCAACTTACACCACCAGTTTAACCAGCGGTGCAGCGAGAACGGGAGGCCCCCAGAATGGAAAGGGGATTCAAATCCTCTTTGAATCCCCCTTTGGAGGGGATCTGAATCCCCTTTCCGTTCTGGGGCCTCCCGTTCTCGCTGCACTGCTGGTTACATCGGTGGTGTAAGTTGGATAGGATTGCACTGTAAAGGCGAAAGGATTTGTTGTGCAAAATGTGGACTCAAGCCCACTTCATCAGATGAAGATCATGAAAGCATATGCCACAACCCTTTAACAGCGCAATCCTGTGTAACCTTACAATCCTGTGTAACAGTAGATGCACTGGTGTAAGTGCACTTATGCCAGTGTAAGTGCACTTACACCGGTGCATCTGCTGTTACACCGGTGCAAGGTTACACAGGATTGTGCTGTAAAACTGTTAAAGACTGTTTAGCCTTATACTGTAGAGACATTTGTCTCTCCAGAAAGCCTCACCTGTTGTCTGCCACCCTACTGAAGTTCCGCCCCCATCAACCACAAGTACAGTGTGGGGGTGGCATTTGCCAGTGTGTTCTTGCTGCCCTTCCCAACCACATGTTAGTCTCCCTGTGGAGAAAAATGTCTGTATCGGGTTCCTCTTGCAGTCTTGCTTCTACGTATTTCAAATTCACACCTACCCGACTGGGATTAAGACTGGCATCAGAGGCCAGCAACTCAGCATCATTGGGTAGCTGCTGAGAGTCCAGGGTCCTCAGAAGACCCCACTGCTGATCTCCAATACCACCTCTGTGCTCACAACCTTCGTGTGGTGGTGTCAGAGTGACTCTCTCAGGGGCCACCCAGGTAGGAGGGGGGCCTAAACAGAGCAGGTTGGCCTCGGAAAGGGCCCCTCAGAAACCTGAACCCAGCCCTGCTCTTAATGGTAGTTTTCAAGAGACATGGTACAGTGTTTCTATTATTGTATTCTGAGAAATTCCTTTCCTCACACTTGTAGCATTCACAAAAGTAACAATCCTGAATACAATCATATGTACCTATCTATGTCAAGATTACAACCACACTGCTTTTTTTTTTTTACCGCTACAAACTTCTGCAAATTCACCTCTTTGAGATTCAAGGACTCTGGGCTGATTGCTAATGCAAACAAAATGTTTACAATCTTGTAGGAAAATTTGACAGTCTAACTAACCCTTTATCAGAAGCAGTGGTCTAAATATTAATTTACCACGCAATCCTGTGTAACTTCTGCGCCGGGGCAGCACGTGCTGCCCCGGTGCTGGGTGTTGCGAAAGTGCTGTAAAGCACTTGCGCGACACCCGGCAAGTAAGGGATGCCAGCGCTGTGGCCGGTGGTCCTTACCCAGTTGTTCCCCCGTCCCTGCGCCCACTGGAGCAGGTAAGCCCTATACCTATTGGGGCAGGGGAGGGCGAACCAGGTAGCCAGGGAGGGTGGCCATTGGCCGCCCCCAGACCTGGAGAGGGCGGGGATACTGGCGGTGAGATCTGCCATATCCCTAACCCTCTCCAGGCCTGGCGTGGCCTTATCCGAGCGGCGTGAATGTGCGTGAGCTCCAGAGCTTGCGCACATTCGAGGAGGCCCATTGGGCCTCCTGCTGCTTACACCGGGAGAAGGGGACAATCGTTCCCTTCTCTCAAGTTGTTCCCGAGCTGCCCCAGGGCAGCCTGGGAACTGGATAGGATACGGTGGCCGGCCCTTTAGGCTGCCTGTCGTATCCTATATAGGATTGGGCTGACAGGCTGGGGTTGTTGTAGTTGTTTTTGGGTGGGGAGTGATTTGAGCAGACAAATGGCCAGCAGAGCACACTTTCTCCTGCCACACCTCTGCTTGAAACGCAACCTCATTTTTTTCATTTTAAAGTGTACACAGTGACAAATTTTAGGAGATTTGTACCAAGAATGAATAATCTTCACCGGGATTACGGTCATAAAAACAACGTAGAGCTAAAATGTATTTAAAACCTTTCAAAAAACAACTTTGTAAGTCTTCCTTTAAAATGCAAGGTGTGCAATATTTTTTTTAAAAGTCTTTAAAAGTCTCCTTTAAAATGCAATAAAACAATTTAAAACAAATGGCATGACGTTTCATTCATATTCTACTATGAATATCAATATATCAGATGCTTTAGACTGAGCCTGAAATGGCAGAAAGATGTTGGGTGGCACAGTAGTCCTGCCACTGTATTTAAAAGGATTTTGGCATGCATTTTCAGTAGATGCGCCAAAATCCTTTTAAATACAGTGGCAGGACTACTGTGACTCCCAACATCTTTCTGCCATTTCAGGCTCTAAAGCATCTGATGATATTCATAGAATATGAATGAAATGTCATGCCGTTTGTTTTAAATTGTTTTTATTGCATTTTAAAGGAGACTTTTAAAGACTTAAAAAAATTATTGCACACCTTGCATTTTAAAGGAAGACTTACAAAGTTGTTTTTTTGAAAGGTTTTAAATACATTTTAGCTCTACGTTGTTTTTATTACCATAATCCCGGTGAAGATTACTGTATTCATTCTTAGCACATTGTGGCAGGTCATAACAGTTTTCGCTCTATTTTAGGAGCTTTGTTACATGCGTGTGCACATACTGTGTAGTTATATCTGAAATGCAACTTTCTGACGATAGAATTGAGCAACTTTTAGCAGTTGGTAGCCACTTAAAAACTTACCACATCCCGATATTGCCCCATGAAGAGATTACTGTCTGTAGTTTCTGTTTACACGGAGAGCTGTTACCCCCCACCCACCCCAATTACTGAGATTGCAGTGGTGTGGTAACTCTCCTTATGGCTAGAAATTAGAATTTCCACCTTTCTTCCTGCCAGAAGCTTTGTGACATTAACAATTGTATGATGGGCAAAAATTCAACACATGTAGATGTCCCCATCACAGCTATGCCAAAATCACTGCCAAAATCTGCCCCTGCTGAATTTTTGCCTTTTTGCATTGCTATAAGGTAGTACTGTATGGATCTTCAGTCAGTGTGCGTGTTACACCTGGTCAGATGCTACAGACAACCGCTTACTATGTGGTTCAGAACAGCTGTGCGGTGAGTTTTTAAGTGGCCCTCCTACCAGAGATACACTGAGATAGTTTGAAGCCTCAGGCAGGAAATCTAAAAGGTACCTCAGATAGTAAAAACACAATAAATGAAAGAATTGACAATGTTTTGCTGCCCTTTAGTATTATCCTCAAATCAGCTGCATGAGGTGGGTCAGTCCTATCTTCTGCTGCTAAGTGGTGGTAACTGTTCCTGTGATTGGATGAATCTACCCACAGCTTGATTTTCCTCATAGTTTGCATAGCCTGCTGATTTCTACCGCAATGTCCTTTGTTTCACATCTTATTTCACATCCGTTATTTGAGTACCGGTAAGTGATTGCTGAAATCAAACATTGTGATCTCTAGAATGAACAGCAGTATGTAAAAGCAAAACAAAATATTGGGGGTGGGATAAAGGGTATAAGTTTTCTTTAAAGGTCCTGGGTAAAGAAGGGCCTTTAAATGTATTTGACTTGGGTGAGGTAACTCGACCTCTCCACCTTAGATAAAGAGGCCTGTCAGATTATCTTGGGATTACCTACCTTGCATTTTTGCCTTGGAATGGAGAGACTATCTCTTCACATACAGAGAAAATGCTGACAGATGTTGGGAAATGCTTCTTGTTCAAGTCTGATCATCAAGAACTCAGCAAACCAATTCTGCTTAATTTTTTAAGAGTATTTTTCTTTGCAATTTTAAGTAGCATGGCATGTCTACAAAGCAGGATGCATCTGATTGCAGAACAGAGGTGGCAACCCTGAGGAATGCTACAGAATGACAACAGGGAACTGTCTGGTATCAGCTGTTTTATGGGGTTTGAACGTCACAATCTATGTCGGAACATTTATTCAAGGTCTTGACGTTAAGATTAACCTTTGAGATGGAGGAAAAAGGAGAAGCCTGCCTCAGCCATATATTGATGAGTCATGCAACACGATGGTGGGTGGTCTTGAGTTAGCAACTATCTCTCAGTCTAACCTACTCACGAGGTTGTTGGGAAAAATCAAATGAAATAACTCTCTAGGTGCGCTTCTCTGAATGTTTTGGACAAAGAATGGGATACAAATGCAATATATAAATAATAAAACCAAGGACTGGTGGGTTGGGGGCAATATTCCTCTCCTATCAGAACATCCTGTTGCTCCCTAGTCCTATTTATTTTCTGCTCTGCCTTTCACCCACATTTATGGGTGCCAAAGGTGGCTAACAAAAATACAGTGTAAATCATTATTAAATAATGATGAATGTAAATTGTTATTAAAAACAAAAAAATTCACAGACTAAAAAATTATACCATAATAAAAGAACAAAAAAGTTAAAGACAACCTGCAGCATAAACCACCCCAGAGCAAAATAAAACCAACAAGGAAGCAATGTAAAATCTTTAAAAAATATTTTACCCCCTCCCACTGTAAAACATTGCAGCAAATTAACTGCAAAATAAACAAGTATAAAAGTGACCATGGTATATGGATTATTTTTAGCAGATCTTGATAACAATTTTTTCCCCCAGCTGCTTTTTAAATACCTAATCTGTTTTACACTTTGAAGGTCAAGGCTAAATATGAAGGCTAAGTAGATAGTGGAGCTGAGATCAATAATGAACATTATATTCTCAGCACGCATGGCATTAATTTCTGCAAGCTCCTGTTACTAATGCAGTTCATGTACAATGCTGAATGGGTTTAATATAAAGCCATTAGGAATGCTTAGATTATTTAGCAATTTCCTACTGAACAGATATTAATTTCTAAAATATTACAAACAAGAGAGATTTGCTCATATTTGTACAGCTGTCTCAGCAATGGGTGATGGCATCAGTGCAGAAACAAGTTCCAGAAACACAACTCTTCTGAACTAAAAAGTCTGCAAAGCAATAAATCTTATTGCATCTGTTCCAACGTGGTTAAGCCATGTTCAGATTATTTTCTGCAAAAAGTTGCCTGGCTGGACGGTCATGGGGGGGGGGATTGTAAAAGGGAATATCATTTTGTACCCTCTATGGCCAAGATAACTACAGTGTACAAAAGGCTCACCTGATTCCTTTTCCAAATAGCAGCTGCCTAGCCTCCCTCCCCGTGCCCCCTACCTTCTCTGTGTCTCATCACAAGGTATGGTACTTCGGAATGTTTAGAAAGTTCTAAAAACCAATTGCAACAATGTGGCAGTGGAGAAATCTCCGTACACATTTTTTTTAACCATGGCCAGAGTACAGCAATGCTTCTTGACATTTAAAAAAACAACAACAAAAAAAACCCCCACTACAGGTAGACAATAACTGCCCGGTAAAATCTTTGACAGTAAGTATTTTTCCCTCTGTTTGCTCTCTGGGAAAAGCATCTTAACTCACTGATGTGTTTGCAGCTCTCACTTATCTACAGAGTTTCAAAAAGCATTGTCCAGTACTGTAACTAGGGTAGGACAACAGGCACAGCTTGCAAAGGGAAGAGGTTATAATACTGTACCTGGAAAGATGCAGCAGCGTCGCGACGACGCGCGTCACCCCAGAGCGGGGGCGCGCGTCGCCCTTAAGGGGGAGGCTCCGCCCCCGCACGTGACGTCACGCGCAGGAGCAGAGCGCCCTCCCCGCTCCGTTTTCGGCTCATTTTGGAGCCAAACGGACACAGGGGAGGGCGGGCGGGCCCACCTTTACTTCAAAAATGTAAGTGGGGGGAATTGCGCGTCACCCCTGTACGTGCGACGCCCCCCGGCGGCCCGCCCCCCCCCCCGCTTCCCCCTGTCGACGCCAGTGGAAAGATGTTCTCCCTGTGATCAAGGACAGTGCTTTTGTTCTCAGTCACAGGGAGAAAGCCTCCCTGAGTACAGTGTGTGTCACTACAGGGTGTTTCAAGTAAACGTATACACACTTTATATAGTGTCAAATTATATAGTGTCTATAATTCACACATAGTATAAGTCAGACAGATATACTGCATATGGTGCAGAAGCAATTGCTTAACACAGTTAATGAATTAGACCAACAAGTGCTTGAAATGTTCCCCATTGGTGTCTATACACCACTGACATCATTGACTAAGGGATCTGCAGACGTCCACCAATGTGTGTGCTGAGATGGTTCCACACATCTCTTCAATTGCTTCCCTTAGATCAGGGGTGGCTAACCTTTCAACATGAATGCTCCGTCCTGAACCTTTAATAGTTGTATAGGTGAGGGCAATTCAGCCCAAATCAGCAATGGCAGCTGCCAGGATTCTGTCTTCTACACAACTCTTACGAATGCAGAGGCCCTAATGGTGGAAGGTTGGCCACCCCTGCCTTAGATGTTCGAGTGTTGCAGATTTTCTACAATGAAGTATAAATGAATTAAAGCTCATTTAAAAAGTGTGTACATTTTTTGAGATACCCTGTATGTACAAAACTGTATGTGTGGGGTGGATGGATAGGGTAAGAGCTTTGTGAAGGTATTGGCACAGGGTGGAGCTGACCAGCACACTCTACCGCCCAATCCGTTAGCAAGCATCCACAGGAACATGAAGTTTTAACAGGGCTGCAGAGTGAGGTGGTATGCTTTGGTGGTAGAATTTTGGGCTGTTCCATCTCAGACTATGGGTGGGAAGTAATTGTTTTGAATCCTCCCCCAGTAAAACAGCAAATCAAGAGAGGTCTGCACTCAACCTTTCCTCCAGTGTGCTCATCTACTACATGCGAGGAGGATGTTAGTTTCTTTATTTATTTTTTGCATGGGGAAGCTTTCTCACATATGACTTCCCACCTGCACTCTGAAGTGGAGCAGCCCAGATTCTACCACCTCACTGTGCATAATGTGTAGATTGGGTTTTGGTGAAGGCAGGAAGAATGGTACCTGTGCAGCTTCTTCCTGGCCGTTGTACCTGCAACCAGTGGCGTACCCAGCTTCCTTGCCTCCTGGGGTGGCAAGGATGGGTGTCACCCCCCACCTGGTGACACCCGGAAGTGATGTCACTTTGGCCCGGAAGTGATGTCACTTCGGAGCAGCCACGAGGCAGGAGGTAGGGACTGCGGCATCCGTGTCTTTGGCTTCTCTTTCCTGCAATTGGGGAAAAGAAGCCGAAGACGCAAGCACCAGAGGGGGGTGACAGAGCTGTTTAAGTGGCTGGGGGGTGGCCGATTCTTTGGCCTCTCTTCCCCGATTTCAGGGAAGAGAAGCTGAAGATGCGCCCCTCCCCATGCCACTTAAACAGTCACAGCCTTTGTCACCCCCCCTCCGGCTGAGTGGCGTGTCACCCTGGGGTGGCCCACACACCCCTTAGTACGTCACTGCCTGCAACCTAACATAGTAAGCATATTTAGCCACTGAAGACAGCTAGTGAGGGAGGAAAAAACCAGAAAAAGTCTTCTCTCGTTATCAGTCATTCACCAAAGCAGTCCATCCTGTGGTATACCTTACAGAAGATGTACAGTAAATTGGGACTCTCTGCCCCAAGTATGAAGTTATGACACCATGTCTCTTTCAGATATGTTGCAGTGCAAGACTTTATGGAATCAATGCAACTTTATGGAAGTTCTAACACAGAGCCATTCTCTGACACCCAAAGCCAGCCACTTTTTCTTGGAAGAACACGACATTTAGGTATTTTCTCTCTCGCCTTTTTCAAAACTTTTCTCAAGACAAAATCCTTCCTTCCTCACACTGAAAGACTTGACAGAAATATACTTACAGCCCAATTCTGTCTAGCAGGACGCGGTGACACACATAAGGCGCCCACCACATCCTAACCAGGATTGGGCCTGCCTTCGTCACCATAGGAGTGGCGCCGCTTACTCTCTGGATGCCGCAAACATGCTTTACAGCACACTTGCGACACCCTAGACCAGTGGAGCGGTCGCTCTGCTGGTCTATTTCTAGACAGGATTGTGCTGTTAGTTTGTGCATTACACTGAAAATATTGGAAATCTGTAACATTATTATTATTATTATTATTATTATTATTATTAACAGTATTTATATACCGCTTTTCAACACAAAGTTCACAAAGCGGTTTACAGACAAAATCAAATGATTAAATGGCTCCCTGTCCCCAAAGGGCTCACAATCTAAAAAAAACATTCTTGCAGGACACGTTCTGCGTAGAAGATATTATATAGCACAGGGGTGGCCAAACTGCAGCTCCTGAGCCACATGCGGCTCTTTGACATATAATGTGTGGCTCTCAGAAATATGTTGAATGAGCTCCTTTTTGCATCACAATTAATATAAAAGGTAAATAAGCATTTTTCAAGCTTTATAATTATTTACCAGGTATAAATTGAGAGTCCAATGGATTAAAACATACATTTAATGTTAATGGTGAGTAAATATATTTAAGAATTTAAATGCGTCTTAAACATTGCGTGCGGCTCTCAAACATTTGAAGTTTATCATATGTGGCTCTTACGTTAAGCAAGTTTGGACACCCCTGATAGCAGTTCCTTACCGGTAGTCTTGACTACAAACAATTACACAGGTAAAGGATTATCTTAAATCACCTTCCCCTATTGTGTTAGGAGAAACTAGAGGATCAAGTGATATAATGCTAGTTAACAAAGGTTTAACTTTCATCCTAATTAAGCCAATGACCTACCCTGGACAATACCTTTTAGAGTTTCAAAGCTCTTACGCTTAGTAGAGCCCATGGATAAGACTACTACTACTGACTTCTAGAACTTAATGGTTACTAGATAACTACAGGTGGGCCCCCATATCCACTGACTCGCTATCCACGGTTTCAGTTATCCATGGATTGTGGGGACCCCCCCAGGCTTTTACTTTTTTCCCAGTAAGCTTCGTTTCTTCCTTAAAGAAACAGGAGAAGCAGCCTCTGGCTACTTATTACAGGCAAGTAGAACGACACTAAGTCCTAGAGAGGCTCTGCAAGGTTAACAGAAACCTTGCAGAGCCTCTCTAGGACTTAGTCTCGTTCTACTTGCCTGCAATGGAGGCTGCTTCTCTGTTTGTTTTAAGGAAGAAACAAAGCTTGCTGAAAGAAAAATAAGAGCGGGGGGGGGCAAGCATGCCTGCCTGCAGGGGAGGCAGGGTGGGGGGACCCTCAGGAAACCATAGAGGGGGTGTTCGCTCTTATCCACGGTTTCAAGTATCCACGGAGGGGCCTGGAACATATCCCCAGCGGATACGGGGGCCCACCTGTACAATTGTATCATTCATAGTGAATAAGAAATCCTAGGAAAAAAGTATACATTCTCATGCCTACACATTTTATTCTTGGATAAGTAAATTGGAACAGAATCTAGTCCTGCACGTAAGCCCTGATATAGGTTTGTGGAGATTCTTCTAGGCAGTTCACAAATTGAGAAAAATCCCCCCCCCCCAATTACTGTGTCTCTTTGTGAAGCACTGCCGGACCCAGGTTGTTTGAAGCCAAACAGAATCCTGGGCCCCCTCTGGCACCTCCACCAGACCCCTGATAGTGCACTGGGTACTATCAATATTGAGGATTCAGGGCCTGGCCTGGTCTGGACCACGCTCTTCTTGGTTGGGACCTCAGCCAGTTCCCAACCTGACACCATCTCTGGTACAAACTGTTCTCTAGGGGACACAGTGTGAACAGAACCAACATCTTCCATAAATTGCAAATTTGAATTACACCAATGTGTAATCTGAGAATGGTAGTGAGTGACAATGGGCTGGGTCTAAAGGTTCCCTTCTGCATGAGGAAGGCCTCTTCTGCTCACAGAAAAACTCGTTTACACCTTGTGCTAGTGCACTGCAAGCATGAGAAAAGTGACACTAACTCCAACAATGTTCTTCCACTTGTGCAACTCTTGCAACTCATGCAAGCTCTTGCACAAGCAGAAGGATGAGATCCAGGGCCTGATGTGATGGGGAGCGAGGCAGGGGCCTGTGTTCTATACCTGCGCCCAACCAACTCCTGAGGCACTGAGAACCCACTGATGTCACTAGAGCTGATCCTAAGGGAGTGTGAAGCCCAGGGCAAATCAGCCTGTAGGAACTCTCCTGCAGCATACAAAACATGCTGCGCAAATTTTTTCCACTCTTCTAAGATTGCCCCTTAACTGCCATGCGCAGTTAATGTCAGGAGCAGTTGCAGGCTTGCCACTTTAAATGCAAAACAAGTACATCAATCCCCCAAGACAAATCAATTAAATCCTGCTACCCCAAAAGCAAAATATTCATCAATTTCACTCCCCCATCCATCACCCCTGTGCCCTCTGGAGGGGGGCATGTCTGCCACAGTCTTGCATGTTGGGGGGCACCCAGCTGGCACGCCATCATGTCACATGCCTCATTCTGCACCCCCTGCTGCTGGGGTCACTCACTGCCACTACCAATGGAACTGTGGCCTTGGCAGCCAGCAAGGTGGGAGGGCAAGAGAAGAGCTGACTGGCCAGTGGATTTTTATTTGGTTACAAATGCCCCAGGGCAGGCGGTTTACAAAATGCTCACAAAACACAGTAACAAAACAATAAAACATGGGGGTTGGTGTTATAGCCTCCCTCTGGCTTGGACCCCTCTTCTTCTTTCCTCTTTTTCACTGTTGGCAGCCACTGCCTCTTCCTGCTTATACTGTGGTACTAATCAGAGACTGTCTTGACAATTCTCTGTGTGCCCGCATGGTGCCACAGTACAAGGTGAACAAAAAAGTCATCCATGCATACTGCTTAAGCATCCCATATGATGAATAGCATCTGTCTATCTGTAGGATGCAATTTTGCATTAAAAGGCCTTCTTGCAACTTTTCTAATAGTCCATACATGAAAGCCTATGACATCTAGGTAATAAAATATTCCCATTCTAAGATCTTCTAAGTAAGTATCCCTCAGCTGTTCAGCCCTAGGTCACCCCTGTCTCCTTTTGACATCTGTGCAGTAAAACTGAAGGCAGCAACCCCTAAGCTATCTGGGCTAACTGTGATTATCAGCAGGAACACACAGCAGAAATTCATATTCTTGGAAGACCTTCCTGCTTTTATGGGATATTACTTTGTACAGTTCTTATGGAGAGAGGAGTCCATGGATTGTAGTAGTGAATGGGTTAACTCATACAGACAGCAACATGTCTGGCTCCTATGGTAGTTTATTACTTTGTGACAAGTGCATAATTAAGAAGAATGCTGGGAATGGGTGATGATAGCAGTACTACAATGGGCTTGATGATCCTTGAGTTTTCTCCATAGGGTTCTTGCATATCTTGTGATAAGTTAAAGGTAAATCATTCATTGATTTAAGGCCTATACTCAAATTAAGCAGAGAGTCCTTAGCTTCAAACAAAGGGAATGATCCCTGATTGTTACTGCACAGATACTACAAACAGGCTTCTCCACATGGTGCCAAGCGTGATATTACAAATCAATGTCTCCGTTTCCC
Source organism: Plestiodon gilberti rubricaudatus (assembly GCA_026170595.1). Lineage (NCBI taxonomy): Eukaryota > Metazoa > Chordata > Lepidosauria > Squamata > Scincidae > Plestiodon > Plestiodon gilberti. The sequence continues at coordinate 73,140,264 of JANXHW010000005.1, read as the reverse complement.
TAGTTGAATAGAATATGTATTTCTCCATAAATGATTAGCAGAATCTGGCTCTCAAGAAATTAGATGCCAATTATAAATCCCATTATAGCCTATGTCTCATTTGGAACAGCAATCGTATCATTGAATTTTCTGAAGAGGCTAAGCTACTACATGCCAATCTTATATATAGACTCACTGAGATCTCATCTCAGTGAGTAGGCTTAGGGTTGCTTCTTATTTTCCTGATAGAGGCCTGTAAAAGCTGTGTGACAGGCAGAAATTCAGCAGCTTTCCTTGTAACTGCCTTCTCCATGCCAGAAGTAATAATATAATATATAGTATTTATATACCGCCTTTCTCGGTCATTGGATTTCTCCTCCGACTTTAATCCAAGGCAGTAGTCTTTTTGCATTTAGTCTTTTTCTGATTTTTTTAATGCCAGTTTTAAACAAACAGAGCCTTTATCAAGAGAATAAGTGATCATTCCAGTTGGGCTTCCATCTGTTTATAGCTTATTATAGGTAGAGTTGCCACCTAAAAATGACCTGTCTTGCTCTTGTGCTTTTAACAACTTGATGTACATAAATAAGTTGGTAAAGTTTATCATCTGCTAACATCTGCAAAGCAAGTTGGTGTTAAAGGCACAGCTTCTGTGACTGGTTGAAAACCTGGCAACTCTTTTTACAGATCTTTTTAAGACCTCCATCTTTGCAACATCTACAGATTCCATGTTCTTCCTGCTAACTGAGAGCTGGTACAGTATTGTGGCTAAGAGTGTGATGCGGGCTTGGAAGTGCCCGGTTTTAATGTCTTCTCAGGGCCAAACGGGATGCTTTGGTGGCAGTTGTGTGTGTTTAAACATGGAATTGGTTCAATCATGTAGAAAGGAGAAGGCTGGGGTCCAATTTATAACAGAAAAAAGTGTGGGTGTGGGTGGGTGAACTAAATATGTTCCACATCCACAGCTCCCTCACCCCATGTTTTCATCCAGTTGAAGTTACTTCTGGTATCAGAGATCAGCTGAAAAGCACTTGAGAGGAAGCTGCAAGAAATGTGAGAGGCATCTCACTGATGCACTATTTTTGCTATTGAAACAGTACCCCGCCACCGTCCTTCTATGCAATGGGGCAGTTCCATGTTTAAGCATATAGAACTGCTGCCATTATGTTTTCTCTGTCAGCCACAAGACCACTACTTTGCCTTTGCCAAGTCACCATTTTCTCAGCCTCTAAGGGGCCAATTTTTCAAACATAAATAGTAACTATGTGCACTGGCGTCGCTCGAGGTGGGGCAGAACGGTAAGTTCTGCACTGTGCTTTATTCCCCGGCACGGGGTGGCCCCGCCCCCTCACCGTCGGAGCCATTCAGTATGGCGAAGGCAACGCGCAGAGAGTCTACTGCGTGTTGCCTTCACCATACTGAATGACTCCGATGAGGAGGAGGTGGGGCCTTTACTCGTACCAGGGAGTAAACGGAGGTTAGCACAGTGCGGAACTTACTGTTCCGCCCCACCTCGAACGACGCCAGTGACTATGTGGGGCCTTGATCTGGATTAGAATCACAGTGAAGGGAAGGGATCCCCCCCCCCAATCTGGATTATGCCCCTCCATTGCTATTTGCTTTCAGAGGAAAATCTCCCATACCATTGACATAAATTACATACTTCTCTTTTCTTTATGAAAAGGGAACATTGTCTTTTCAGGAAGAAATGTCTCAAATGTTTTCCACATCTATTAACTAAACCTGGAGCCCCCTTCTCCAGGGATCATCAAAACAAAGTGAAGGAAGGACATGAGAGTCACACCTATTCTGATAAAGTGAATGGTGGAGAATGTAACCAGGGCCTATGTGAGAAGGGTGTTTGTGTGTGTGTGTGTGAGTGTTGCATTTGTGTTTCTCGAACATCAACCTTCAATGCTGCATGCTGAATTTTTTTTTAAATTACATGACAATTTGCTGTTCAAATTAAATTTAATTTTTTTAAAAAAATCTATGTGCACAAAAAAGATTGGACTTGCCTAAATAGTGCTTTGGATTCCAGTCTTGAAACATACTCCATAAACAGAGAGAATCTGGTGGTACATTCTAGGACTTAAACAATCCTGAGGAAAAAACAAATTCCCCAACCTCAAACTTACTTACAAAGGTTCTAATGTATATCGCTGTAATACAGCTTTTCTTTTTTAAAGAAAAACTGTGGAGTAAGAGTTAACAAAAAAAAAATGGAATCACTCTGTCCTGCAAGAAGAAAGACATTAGGAAAAAGTCCAGCTGACTCATTCACCTGATGTTGGCAAAACAATTCTTATCTGTTTTTGGTAACAGGTGGGGAGAACTTCACCAACTGACTCAAAATGGAGATCAAAACATGAGAGTATTCCACAGATATAAAGCATACATGATTCATTGTAGAATGGAAGCTTTCATGGCCCGATATAATGTTCAACGAGATAGGGTATATGGGTTCTGTAGCCATGTAAAAGGTTAAAAACTGATATACGTTTTAAAACATGTTAAAAACACGTAAGACACAGGTTAAAAACACAATCAAAACATAAAAAAGATCAGTTTAAAAACACAAAGTTGTTGTGTTTTTAAACTGAGCTTTTTATCTTTTGATCGTGTTTTTAACCTGTGCCTTACGTATTTTTAATGTGTTTTAAAACGTATATCAGTTTTTAACCTTTTTACATGGCTACAGAACCCATATACAGGCTTACCAGATCTCCAACCGGGACAGAGTGCTAGACCTTTAGGAGAAGAAATGTGGGCAGGTGTAGCTTGTTAAACCCTTAGAGCACAATCCTAGGCATGTCTACTCAGAAGCAAGCCCCATTGAGTTCAGTGGAGCTTGCTTCTGAGGAGATATGCCTAGGATTGTGCTTTAAGGGTTTAACAAGCTACACCTGCCCACATTCCTTCTCCTAAAGGTCTAGCACTCTGTCCCGGTTGGAGATCTGGTAAGCCTACCCATATACCCTATCTCATTGGACATGCATGATTCCTCGATTTCCACCAAATATAAGAACATCTGGGATCTGCTTGATTTTGTTTTGAGACAAACTTGTCAGTTCTTGCTATTATAGCTTTAGAATTTTTTCTCAACCTGTAAAAGTGCCAATAATAAGATTAAAATACACACACACCTAACAACACCATAACTATCCAGTCGCTTGGATAAGCTGTGAAGGTTTCATGGTCCACAGTAATGGACACAGATTGTAGAGTTACGGGATTAAAAGCCATGTAAAAATATATTTAAATAAAAACAAGTTTATATATATATATATTTACATGTATATTTTTACAAAATATATTTTACATGGCTTTTAATCCCATAACTCTACAATTTGTGTCTATCCACTAAGAACATAAGAAGAGCCCTGCTGGATCAGGCCAAAGGCCCATCTAGTCCAGCTTCCTGTATCACACAGTGGCCCCACCAGATGCCTCAGGGAGCACAAGACAACAAGATAACCTGTTTCCCGTTGACACTCCCTTGCACCTGGCACAAAGAAAACCTACTCCTACAACCAGGAGGTTGCTTATCCCCATCATGGCTTGTAAGCTGTGATGGACCTTTCCTCCATAAATCTGTCCAATTCCCTTTTAAAGGCATCCAGGCCAAGTGCCATCACCACCTCCTGTGGTAAGGAGTTCCACAAACCAATTACATGCTGGGTAAAGAAATCTTTTCTTTTGTCTGTTTTAATCCTCCCTCCACTCAATTTGAGTGGATGTCCCCTAGTTCTAGTGTTGTGTGAGAGGGAAAAGAACTTCTCTCTATCCACTCTCTCCATCCCATGCATAATTTTAAACTCTCTTCCTCAGTGCTGGTGCCAGGTTGTTGGGGCCCCAGGACAAAGTCTGGCACTCGGGCTCCCATGGTGCCCTCCCACACCTCCCGATGGTGCACTGGGCACTACCACTGCCAGCAGTATTGAGGGCTCAGGGATCAGCCCAGCCAGATAGGCCCCCAGTCAGTGCCTGACCTTGCTAATTCCTGATACCAACCCTGTTCTCCCTCCAAGGGAAACTGAACCTGCACAGGTGGGGCTGAACATCCCACTGTTTGGGTTATCTAAGCCCCACATTAATCAACCCTCTGCCCTTTAATTTGATTCTTGCATTATATAATTCATTGAACAAAATTTCAAAGTTGTGGCTTTCACTGGATAAGTTAACTCAGCATTGCCTAGAGATGAAGTACCACACAGTCAGGCATTGAGTACATCTGCAGCTGCTGGCTCCTGAGGTGATGGAGGCATCTGAAAGATAGCTGATTTTTATCCTTTTCTCTCCTTGCCATAACATGATGTGGTTCAAACTATGCTTGATGCCAGGAGTGTTGTTAGAGCATCTGTTTTCATTAAAATAGCAGCTATAGTGGGGGGGGGGGGAGAGGATTGGGACTATAGTGCACAAGGAAGAGGAATTTAACCCTTTCCCCTTTGGTTCCAAGTAAAATCTCTCCTGACGCTTCAATTCTGAGTCTAATAACACTATGCTATTAGCCATATGAGAGAGAGAGAGAGAGAGAGAGAGAGAGAGAGAGAGAGAGAGAGAGAGAGAATAATCCAGTATTGTACTTCATTTCCAAAAGCATGGAAGCAAAATTCTGGAGTTGGGGCTAGCGGTGAATTGCAATTATAAGGAGAAGAAGTACAGGATAACTATGTCTAAAAGATAAAGAGTTCTGGCACAATCCGATGGCTGGCTTATGCTGACGCAGCAACCGCTGCGCCGGCCTAGGGTGCCACAAACGTGCCATAAGGCACGTTGTGACACCCAGAGAGGAAGCGGGCAACAGTGGGAAGGCCTGCGCTGGTTTGCTCCAAGCGGCTCAGGGACTGGGGGAGGGAGGGGGAAAGGCAGGGAGGGGGACAGAACAGGCCAGAGAAGGGGGAGGGATCAACGGTGCTGGCGCATGCCAAATCCTACCCCCCCCCAGGCCTTTTCTACCTGCACAGGGCTTCTCGGATCTGGGCCAGCAATGAGGCTCACACAGATCCAAGTAGCCCCGTTGCGGAGGCTGGCACTTTACTCGTGGTACGATGACAAATGTCCCCTTAGCCCGTAAGGCCTCCAGTCTGCTCCTCACCAGCACAGGATACAGTGTGGGCCTCGCAGCCTCGCAGATCTGGCACCGGTTAGGATTGGGTTGTTAACTAAAGAGTGAAGCTACCATGAGAATGTTTGTAGCACTGCTATTAAGGTATGTTTCCTTTCCAATAGCACAGTTGCCAGTGTGATTCCTATATAATGAAAAGCAGAGAAAACTCAAATTATGCAGATCTGAGATGCAGTATTGAAAAAAGAAGTCTGATTTCACTACACATTAATAGTGTAAATAGAAAGAAGACAAATTATTTTTGGTGTAAAAGTCAACATAGTAAGGAAAAGCTAAGTATGTTAACCCACCGTTAATAAATTTAAACAGATGCAAATAGAATTGGACTGACGTCATTCTGAAGTTCTTAAATATTGACATAAAGGATGTTCTCTTCAAACAATTAAAAAAGAACTTAGTAACCCTGTTAGTTCAGTATAGCCACCACTATTTGCAGTGTAATTTTACCAGGCTGAGATGCATTATTTAATTATTCTACATTGATGAATGCTTCTAATAGCTACAATTTGTCATAGTTAGGACTATTGAATAAGCGATGGCTTATGCTAATCAGATAATCTCAACATATGTAGGGTTGCTATTGGGCTCTAGGCAAACAAGGCATGAAAGGAAGTGCAAGTTTTTCAGTGGACAAACAACAATTTTTAAGGACACAACACAATCACAATTAAGCAATATGAAGACCTTTTATTGATTTGAATGGAAATGTGCAGTGCCACCCTAAATATACTTACTCAGAGGCAAGATCCACTGAATTAAATTACAGTAATGCCCCAGGAAGGATTGTAGCTTGAAGCACATGCTTAACTCACCTGTTGAAATAAATGGCATTTACAAGTGCTTCTATTTGGCTGGATCATGCCTTAAGTCTGCAGTTTAATTTTATATTTAGCTAAATGGGTGGTAAATTATAATCAACGTTTGAAGAGAGACAAATGAAGGCTTATGTATTTTTTGTCAAGGTTTCTGACTACATAATGAAGAAAGAGACTATTTATTTACACCTACAGTTACATTAGCATCCTGGTTTTACCCTTATACTGCTTTTCCGCCTGTTATTTGCTGCAGTAATACTTTATCCATTTAAATGAAATCTGGCTGTACCATACCTTGATCAGATTATGTCCTACTGTGTAGACAGCTCTTTCCCGCTTCTCTCCAGGTGCATGAATACCTGTGCCATACCCATGCCAAGCAACTAAGAAAGGATTATGGATCGTAATCCAGTACTTAACTCGATCCCCAAACGTTTGGAAGCAAAAAGTCGCATAGTCATTGAAAACGTCAATGAGAGATTCATTTTTCCATCCCCCATATGTCTCTTGCAGTACCAAAGGCAAATCCCAGTGGTAAAGGGTGACTACAGGCTCAATCTGTCTGCGAGCGAGAGCATCTAGGAGGCGGTTGTAGTACTGGAGCCCTTTTTCATTGACAGCTGTTACCATCCCAGTGGGAAAGAGCCTTGGCCATGAAATTGAAAACTGGTAGGAAGAAACTCCCAAAAAATCCAGAGCTGACAAATCTTTTTCCAGAAAAATGTAGCTGTCACTGGAGTTTTCTGTCCTGGAGCCAGCTCTGAAGTGTGAAGGGATGAAGTGTTCCCAAATGGAGGGTCCCTTTCCATCCTTCCTCTGGCTGCCCTCCACCTGAAATGCACTGGTTCCCACGCCCCAGAGGAACTTTGTGGGGAACATGTTGTGCAGAAATAGCTGGGTTTCATTCACGGGACTTATACTGTGGTCTTTTTTCCACATAGATCTTCCATCCCTGTCAAGTCCAGGCACTGTCTGTATAAAAAACAACGCCCATATGGCTACAGATCCCATCAGCTGCTGGGCAAACATTGTGCCCCTTGGGAGCCTATGTTAAAAGTTACATTTCTTTTACTCAGGCTGGAGAAAATCCATTCACGCCCTGGGATCGCTGCTGCATAGCCTGTCTTCATTTGCCACTAACTGCTGGAGTGTCTTATCAAAGCGGCAGTAAAAAGCTTGCGACAGTAAAACCCCTGTCAATGATTAGCCTGAACTGCAGGACTTAGGATGGATCACAAAAAGCAACGTAATCACAGGGCGGTGGCCTTGTTAAAACCACTGGGACACCTAAAAGGTGGTGGTGGTGGTTGCAGAAAAAAAGGGTTATAATCATTAATGCTTCTCATGTCAATTTATAGTTGTTCTAAATGTCTGAAACAACAGTAATAGGAGCTGGCTGTCAGAGATTGCCGGTTGTTGATTCGGTTACATTTCAAGGAAATAGAGAAGAATTGTCTTCTTGACACAATTACCTAAATAAAGAACATGATGCCACTGCTTTGCAAAATCTGTAATTGCTAGCATAGGATAAAAGCCAAGGGGAACAGTTTCCAGTAGCTGTTGCAGCAAACATGGCAGAGTCTTATGGCAATGAAAGACTATCACATTTATTGTAGCATGAGCTTTCATAGGCAAGAGCTGACTTCATCCAATGCAAGAATGATTTCTTTCATTCAATATTTATATCTCATGCATCTGTTTCAAAAAAGAATTCTCAAGGTGGCTAGACAATGCCAACATAACCATAAAATACAATAAAAATCAAAGACCAAACAATCAGAACAGCAATGAACAAATCATTGTTCCAAACAACAACAACAACAACAACAACTTAGAGTATCCTATTGAAATGTGAGTTTAAACAGCATGGTTTTTATTTGATGCCTAAAAGCATACAAGGACAAAATTAACTGGATTCCCCAGGGCAGAATTTCTATAGCTTATATGGCACCACTGAGGTTTTGTCCCTTGTGCTCACCAACTGGTGGTGGTACTGGAACATGAAGCACAGTCTCCCCTGAAGACTGAAGTGTATAAGAAGATTTATTCTTCTACAGAAGGAGAAGACGTCCTTCTAAGGTACCCTATGGACAGAAAGGCAATCTATACATTTTAAGATAAATAAAGCTAAAATGACATTATGACTTATTTGTTCTTTATTTGTTATGCTTTCATTGACGACAGCTCTTCTGCTGTTGCCATCAAAGGGGGGGGGGAAGATCTCAAGAGATGCAAACTATATTTCTAGCATTGCTGCACATCTCCCAATTTTATTTATTTAAAATATTTATAAAGTAACCTGCCTTTGCCCTTCCCATTGGGAAGTGCCCAAAGTGGATTGTGGTATTAATTTTTCCTGTTAATTTATGTGCTATTGATGTTTCTATATGGCCACTGAGGGGAGAGGGGCATATTGGTGGCAATGAGCGCCCCCCCCGTTCCTTTTCTCCTAAACGCCTGTGTGAAATAATCTAATTTCTATGATTTAGTTGTGATTTATCTGAATCAAGGTTAATAAATGATTTAATAATTCTCCTTCCTGGTTTTAATTCTCCTTCCTTGATTACAATTCCCTCCTAGTCATTCTGATGTCACAGAAGTATGGATCTTGGAAAAAAACAGGGGTTTACCTGAGACTGAAATAGGACAGTCTATGTCTCAATAATTCTAACCAATATTGTTGTTTGTTAATAGATGAAGATTTACTGATCAAATAAGGATAAAAAGGGGGCTGTCTGCCTTAAGTGAGCCAAAACACTCATATGTCTTTAACGGTTGCAAGTCGCCTTTAGAGTGAAGATATGAATAGCCAAAATAGTTAAATATTCAGACAGAATTTTAGAATCCCAGACAGTGACAGTGCATAGCATGATAATTTAAACAATGAATGTGATTGGATATCATATCCTTTTAGAGACTCTTTGGAGTTTGTGAAGAGGTGCACACAAAATAGCAATAAAGAAGCCACAAACATGGCCCATGTCAAAACTTCGTATTTTTAAACTTCCTATTTTCTTTCCTATCTTCCCCAGTTATGCCACATCTCTCTGTTCCTTGTTCCTATTTAATCTTTTTAATAATTTTTTTACCATAAAAATATAAACAAAAATACAAATACAGATCAATTATATTGAGAAATTAACCACTGAACTTAAAGAGGTGATTACAAAAATGAGCTAAATAAGGAAAGAAACCTGTGAGAGGGCAATGGATAAGACTAATCGATAAGAAAGAAGGGGAAATAGGAAAAAAGGTTATACAGTACAACACGATTTACAAATGGGTGAAGATGCCTGACATGGCATCTTCACCCTTTTGTAAATCGTGTTGGATCATTGCAGGCCATGAACGCGTCCGCTCAAGAGTAATAGTACAGTACATTTGGGCTTGATTCAGAAGGTGCCATAGAGAGCCTCTCTTTTGAATATGCCCTTCCTTTGCAAATGAGGGGTGGAGACTGAAAGTTTCCATTAGTGGTTTGGATGAAACCACATTTTTCTATCATGTCCGAATATGGAAACCTGTGGCTTGTTACAAAACTGCAAACAGAAACTTCTAATTGCATGTGAAAGAGGAAAAAAGAGAAAGGAGTACAGTATATGAACTCATGGCTTGCAGCTGCTCATCCTGCACTTAACAACAAACCAGGAACTAGACCACCATAGCACTCATTTCCCCCCTAATTGTTTGGACCTTCTGGGATATTGCTCAGAGGGTGCGGCGGTGGTGCGGACCGCCCCCCGCGATTCGGGGGGGGGGGGCGACAACAGGTCCGTTTCGGTGGTGGCCGCGTCGCAGCTGAGCTCCCTTCTTTGTCGCCTCCCTTCCGATCGAGGAGGAAAGAAGCCGGAGGGGGGCGACAAAGCTGGATCGCGGGGCAGCCGACGATCTGAAGTGCATCCCCCTGCGCTCCAGCTGACGAGCGGAAAGGCGCTCAGGAACTGTGTGCCTTTGCGCTCGTCAGCAAGGGCGGGCGGGGCACGCTGCGGGAGGACTTCGTCATCTGTGAAATGCATGCCCGCGCTCCACTGTTGATTTTCAGCGCTAGGAAGCCAAAGCCTTGGTTTAGTAATGTGAAACTGAACAACACCTTCTTCCGGCCTATCTGAGTCTGAGCTTGAGGGATGCTCATGTGACTGTCCCTGTTTTATGGCAGGGATGCAGCCAGGCAAGCAGGCGTGCACAATCACTAATGCAGTATAATAATTATAAATATGATCAAACTATTGTTGCCAACACTGCTCCCCCCCACGTGTCTAGCAGAAATTTAAAGTTGATAGCTGCTGCTGCATAGTCTTAGCGAGTGCGACCCGTTTGTGTGAGGCAGAGAGCGCTCCAGAGATGCCGGATTCCTGCCATTCAACATCTGTCAAAAACATCTGCCACTGCGTGCGCCGTTCTCTCCTCATACAGCTGCTGGATACGCAATCCAGTCCTGCATGCTGCAGCCTACCCTTGAATTTGCATCCCCCCAGCGCGATGGGGGGGGGTGTCTGTGACTAGCAACCAAGGACACACCCCTTCCGCTCCGCCCCCTCCCCGTGACGAGATCACGGTGCGCCCTTGTGGCGTGCCTATTCCGCTCTGCGTTTGTTATTGGCGCGAAGTTAGCAGGGAGGAGGGCGGCGGCGAGGGGAGATGGAACCGGAATCTGTTGACCTGCCGCGGCCAACGGCATAAAAACCGACAGTCTGTCTGGGAGACGTTGCAGCGCCAGCATGGTGAGCGCGTGGAGGCGCGCACGGTGGGGGACGAAACTTGCTGCGATTCCTGAGGGGGAGAACTTGTGAAAAGCCGGGGGGGGGGGAAGGAAGGAAAAGAAGCCTGCCTGCTTCTTTCCTTGCTTGTTTATCCCGCTCCCGACCTCAGTTATATTAGGACATGATGAAGCTAGAGGGAGGGTGTGGGTGGCGCATGCGAGACCTCCATTGGCATGGTGCGTGACCTGTAGAATAACCTCTTTCGCCACCCCAGTCCATACTTTAGGTCCTAGGATACTATGATCACCATTATTTCTAACTATCAGCGTGCCTGGAGCTGGGTTTTATTTTTGCCCCTCCCTCAATTTGTCACCACAACAACCCTGCAAGGTAGACCAGGGTAAGAGTGTGGTTGGCTCCTGACCATCCAGTGGGCTTGGTTTGACTGAGTGGGGATTTGAACATGGATATCTTCAGCCCTAATCTGACACTCTATGCTCCTCCCCCACCAACGTTAAAAAAAAGTCCTCCCACTTAATTTGCTGAGATCTTCCAGGCCTTAATCAAAACTGAATAGTAATCCAGTCCGTAGTTCTCAAAAGCTACAAGAATTGTGACCAAAAAAAGAGGCCAACAGCAAGGGGTGGGTTGAGGCTCCCTAGTTAGCGGTTCCTGCAAAAGTTTGTCAAATCAAATTGATTAATTTCCTAGTCAATTATTGGCTTTTTCAGTAACAGATTCAGGCAGTTTCACACAGTAGTAAACCTGTTTTCCACCAAGTACAGTATGGTGAACAGGGAGCCCCTGTCAGTTAGAGCTCCCTTTGTGATACTTTTATATCATACAGTATCTTTTATATCATACTGATATATCATACTGATAACTTTATATCATACTGATACTTTTATATCATACAGGAGCTTCTGTATGATACTTTTATATCATAGACAGCGCAGTCCTGCGTAAGGATCCGGCCGGCGGCACAAGGCCACCCGCTGGATCCTATGCACTGGCGGCCAGGCTGCTGCTGGGTCAGAGGTCTACTCGGGGAAGGGGACGTTCGTTCCCCTTCCCTGGGTGTAAATGCCGGCCGGCCCGACCAGCCTCCTCGGATTTCCGCCAGCAAAATTGCTGGCGGAAGTCGGAGGAGGCCGTGTAATGGCCCAGCCGCACGGCGGGGACCGGGATATAGCCAAGGCCATCCCCCACCCCCTCCTGGGCCTGCTGGGCCAATGGCCCCCTTCCCTCGCCCGGCGAAACACCCCCACGCCTGCCGGATCCCAGCTTACTTGGTCCGGCGGCCGCAGGGGTGCTCCGTCAACAGAGCAAGGGAGACCGGCCTCTGCGCCTGCCTTCCTTGCTCTCGAGTCGTTGCGAACGTGCTTTATGGCACGTTTGCGACGTCTCCCGGCAACGGAACGTTTGTTCCGTTGCCGTTTAATTGCACAGGATTGCACTGACAGTATAATACACATAGGTACACACATTTGTTTACTCTTTACATTTTAGGTGTACGCTTAAAATAACTTTGGGGTACATCTAAAACTCATCTATTAAGTAGACCTAAGGGCCAGTCCAGATATTCAATATCTTCCCTTCACAACATGCCTCAAGTTGTTTCTGTGGGTGCGTTGCCGGCCACAGGTTTTGAGCCAGTGCGGTTGTCCAACTGTCTGATGGTAATTTCTGCACTCATGGCAGCTCAGTCTTCAGTTATCAGAATCACTTCAGTTAGCTGTATCTGTAGATGGCACAGGTCATACATTACGTTTGTCATGTGAATTCTGTCATGTGGAGAGGATCTTTGGACTGCTTTGAACCCACGAAAGAATTTTCCTACATGGATATCATTTTCATGTAGAAAAGCATATGCACCTCATATTTGCAACAAGTGCACATCTGTATTTATGTCAACACCACAGCAGCCTATTGCATACATAAAGCAAAATAGATGTGTATTGGCCCAGGGAATACCTGATGCTACAGATACGCGGAAACTAAGCAGGTGACGGGGCAACAGTGCGAATGGGAGACTATTGGGAGCCCCTTGTAAAAGAGGGATGTAAATAAGTATTTAAAATACACAAATGATGTGTGCATGCTCAGTGTATAATATTAAGTATTACCGTATTTTTCGCTCCATAAGATGCACTTTCCCCAAACAATAGGGGGAAAAATCCTGCGTCTTATGGAGCGAATAATTAAAAAAGTAAAGAAAAAATACTTACCGGGGCTTCAGGGAGGCCTGCAGAGGCTCGTGCAGGCCTCCCCGATCTTCATTTCGTCAAAAAACGGCCTTTTTCGGCCACTTCCTGTTTTGGCGAAAACCGAAAGTGGCCGAAAATGGCCGTTTTTTGCCTTCCCCTTCTCCTTTTGCCTTCAATCTTTCCCAGCATCAGAGTCTTCTCCAGAGAGTCCTCTCTTCGCATTAGGTGGCCAAAATATTTGAGTTTCAGCCTCAGTACCTGTCCTTCCAGGGAACAGTCAGGGTTGATTTAATTTAGGATTGACTGATTTGATCTCCTAGCAGTCCAAGGGACTCTCAGGAGTCTTCTCCAGCACCACAGTTCAAAAGCATCTATTCTTCGGCGCTCAGCCTTCCTTATGGTCCAACTCTCGCAACCATACATTGCTACTGGGAACACCATGGCCCTGACTATACGAACTTTTGTTGGCATGGTGATATCTCTGCTTTTTATTATGCTGTCTAAGTTTGCCATAGCTTTCCTTCCAAGGAGTACTGTGTATACTATATAGGTATTACAGTACTTCAAATTGAAGATTTGTCTTAAGTTGCTAACGTGCTTGTTTACCCTGCAATTCTATGTACACTTAATATAAGAATGCAAGAAGAGCCCTGCCAAAGGCCTGTCTAGTCCATTGTCCCATTTCCCACCACAACCCACCATTCCCTCTGGGAAGTCTGTAAGCACGACCTGCTCCCTTGCAACTGATATTCAGAGGCATACTACCACTGAACCTGGAGGTCGCCTATCACAGTCGCATTACTAGGAGTCATTGATAGACTTGTCCTCCATGAATCTGGCCAGTCCTTTCTTAAAGCCACCTAGGATAGCAGCCATCACCACATCTTGTGGCAATAATTGCCACAGGTTAATGTTGTGCTATGCGAAGAAGTACTGTACTTATTGTGACTGCTCTGAATCTCCTGCCAATCAGTTTCATTGGATGACTTCTGGTTCTGGTGTTGAGAGATGGAGCAAAGGCTTAAAAATGTGAGTTAATGTTTCAGAGTAAGCAAGCATTCATAGGATTATGCTGCAAGTCTTTCTTCTTCACAGCTGTCTAAAATGATAAGACTCTTTCATGACTTATTGTTTGAAAGCTGAGAAACTTACCTAGTTGTTTTGATTGCAGCCTAGTTCTGTTTTCCTCAGCCACATGACCCTCAGTGCAATGTAAGCAGATGAGCATATACAGGAATCATTTTGGAGACATAGTATTTGTTGTTGTACATCCACATTTTTTAAAATTGATGCAAGCTGGATTTTCACTTTTGAGCCTTACAGATACAGCATTTGGGGTTAAGACCCCTGGTTTGTATTCAAAGATGTTCATGAATTAGTGATCTTCTATATCACTCAGTGAGCCCCAGGTAACCACTGACTTTCTTTGAGCAAGTTATGCAATTCAGAAAACTCAGAAGTTGTCAACTCCAAACTTCAAAAGTAAATATCAAGCATAAGATTTCTGGAAGAAATAGGAAGAGAATGATAATTAGCAAGGACTAAAAGTATGATGTACATTAAGTAAATACATTTTCTTTAGTCTGCTTTCTATTAATGGACTAAAAGAATTCGTGGAGCTCAGTCAGGCTAACATTTTTGATAAAAGCAAATTAATGTTTTGTATGGGAAACTTCCTTGAAGGTATTATAGAATCATGCCTAAATAGCTAGCCAGCTCAAATAAAGGAATATGTTACCTAGTGGTAGTGAAGTAGATATTGCAGAAGAGCCTAGATCTAAAGAAGTCTATTACAGCTTTTCCCTGATAATTGATTAGTCACAGGCCACACCTTCTTTTCTCATAAGAAAAGCTTAGATTGCTTTGTTGTGCCCTCCCTAAAATGGCTGCTATCTCTGGGGTCAGGGATTATGAGCAGGTATGAGTTAGATGGGTGCTTCCCTCCAATGCATTTTAGTTAGAAATGGTGTTCTTTTGATGTTTGGAGATATTCTTACTAATATCTAACATCTCTTACTAATAAAAACATCTCAGTATAAGACTGATGCTTAAAAATTGGATGTTGATTGCTTTTGTTTTTAGTTCTGGTACTTAAGAACTAAAAATAGCCATGGTTGGGAAACTATGTTGTTAACAAGTGCCATGTATATACAGTATTTTCAACTGTTAATAGAACACATGGAGTCTGATGATTGTCTCATTTAAATAAAAGAGTGGTGGTTTTTTTTTTGTAAATGGCAATTTTTAATGTCCTTGGCCAATTCTTCTATATTCAGCTGTTCATACAAAGTCGGAGAGGATGGTTGAAAATTTGTAATCCTAAATTGTATATTTTTGGAGTTTCTCAGTGTTCCTATCTCTCAGTTAAATTAGGAATTTCTTTGCTGTTGAAAGGCAGAAGAGCTCTCTTCTTCACTAATGTGAGAGGGTTGAACTTTACTTACAACAATACTCTCATGCTGATATTTTAAAATTCATGTTAAGAACTGCTTCAGTACCTACATCTTCTGGTTTATACTTTTTCTAAACTGTGGTTGAACAAAATATTTTCTGGTAAGAGCACTTCCTTTCTATCAAGTTCTCAGCTACCTTTTCAGCTGGTTGACTTTATTTTTAGATGCTTTTTTTCTCTTAACAAATTTAATGAGTTTAGTTTGACAATCCTACTTTCTTTGCAATTAAAAAGAAACAGTTAAAAGTACTGTACCTTTTGAATTTAATCAAAAGGCTTGCTGCCAAAGGCATTTCTGTAATCAGTTGACAGTAATTTCCTCGATACAAACATGGGTTGGGAAGGACAGGGCAAGGACACAGCCTGCAGTCAGATTAGGACTGCAATTCTAGGCATGGTTCACCTATGCACTGAACTCAGTGGTGTTTACTTGTGCGTAATCATCATTGAATTGCGTTGCAAGCCCCGCTGAAGTTAATACAACTTAAGTTAGTTATGACTAGACTGCATTGATTTAAGTGGTGTTCAGCCAGAACTCATTTTCTTTAGATACAATCCAGGTTTTCAGCATAGATTTGTCATTATATGTTTTAAAGAGTAACAATCCTTTAAAATCACAGATAGCAGTTCAAACGTGTTTCCTGAAGTTCCTCAAAAAATACCTTTTATTTATTTCACTTTCATTAGGATATCCGGAAATTCTTTGGGGTTGTAAATGTTGGAAAGAAACAATGTGATACTGCCAAAAAGAATGAGAAACTCCAAAATAAGGAGGGGACTTCGGGTGAGAAGTCAAAATCAAAGGAAATAAAGGTTGGTTGAAGCTCTTTATACATTCTTTCTTGAGTTTGAATTTGACTTTGCCATCTGTTTGTTTACACACCTTTCTCTTTTGGAGGTTCCTGTTTTTAATTCCCCAGTGGCTTCCACAGGGAGTGTTTGAATCATCCTATTGTCAAAGTTATGATAGAAGTCAAAGAACCATGTCTTTAATTCTGTGTGGCTGTGAAGTTGTGTTGCTTAAACAGTATCACCTGCCTCATGCAAAATACAGTACTTGCTCCCTATCCATCCACCTTTCTTTCCCCCAAGTCTAGTCAGGCCATTAGTCCAGCTATCTCCTGTGACTGGCAGTGGTTCTCCAAGATCTTTCCCAGTCCCAAGATCTGTAGGCGATCGGATTGAATCCAACTCTTTCTGCATGTAAAATACATGGTTTATCACAGACCTCAAGTTTCCCAACTACCTAATTGCAACCTTGTTAGTGTGCCATCTGTCCTGCTGGGAGTGGGCTCTTGAGATTCATTTGTCTAGAAATCATGGGTTGATCTAGATGAGTCGATAATAGCATGGTTGGTTAAAAAAGGTAAATGCCCTCTTGAGTTTTTAGAGAAAGTAGGCCTAATTCTAAACATAAGCTACTAACTTGCTGCTAAGTTGATGTATTTTGGATTGATGTATTTTGGATTGAGATGTTAGAATTGGGAGGATAGCCAATTCTCAGTCTTATACTGAGTCAAGTTGCTTTTGATGCAGATAAGTCTTGTCATATCTGGTAGCTTGTCAGTCACAAAACATATTTGGCTCAGACTGTTTTGTATACAGTGTCTTATCTTACAGGGGTTATTACTGAGCCAAGGTTTGTTATTTTATACTTTTGGTAAGGTTTAAGTTGGATTAAAATATTTTGGGGATTAAGAACTAAGATGCCTGTGATGAAATGATAACTCTAGACAACAAATTTTAACAAAGGTCATGCCCCCAATATTAAATTCATTGACTACGCAAAAGCCTTTGATTGTGTGGTTCACAACAAACTGTGGCAAATTCTTAAAGAGATGGGGGTACCAGACCACCTTACCTGTCTCCTGAGAAACCTGTGTGCGGGTCAAGAAGCAACAGTTTGAACCGGCCATGGAACAACCGATTGGTTCAAAATTGGAAAGGGAGTACGGCAAGGCTGTATATGATCACCCTGCTTATTTAACTTATATGCAGAGTACATTATGAGAAATTCAGGGCTGAATGAATCGCAAACCGGAATCAAGATTGCCGGGAGAAATATCAACAACCTCAGGAAGGCCTGGCGGTATATGGTTCATGGGATCACGAAGGGTCGGACACGACTTAACAACAACGTATCATAACCTTTATTGGCATAAACAAACAATACAATACACAACAATACATTTCAAAACCAAACATCGACATCAAAGTCCCCCAACAGCAGTTCACATTCCCTACCCACCCACATAGTCCAACGTACCAACTTACCCCATAGCATTATAGTTTAATCTCAGAACCCAAAAAGATTAAATTAGTCATTTCTTATAAATTTTAAGGTCTTGAACACAAATATGACAATGAAAATGCAAAATTGGCTACGATTTGTGAGAGATCTGCAATGGTTCCATAGATACCAGTATGTACAGTAGGGCCCCGATATCCACAGGGGATAGGTTCCTGGCCCTCCTGCAGATACTGGGAACCCGCAGATAGGGGGGATGCTATCCCTGCGGGGGGCCCACATGCCCCCATTACCTTTTTTTATTCTTAGTGCTGGCACCAGGTCAATGTGTTTCTTGCTTAACCAATATGCTATAAGTAGCATGCTGCTTGTAGCGACAAAGCAGGCAAGTATCCTGCATGCTAGTAAGGCTCCGTTAAGCAGGAAGCTTCCTGCTTTCTGTTTAATGGAGCCTCTCTAGCATGCAGGCTGCTTGCCTGCTTCGTCGCTATAAGCCGCATGCTGCTTATAGCGTTTTGGTTAAGCAAGTAATGCAGGGGCTTGGTAACAGCTCTATAAAAATAAAGAATGGGCGTGGGTCAACTGCGGATAAGTGGATAGTGGATCTGGCCCCTCCCCTGTACTGGTAAATGCCCAATGGCACTTACAACATCTGTGTACGCAATGCGGACTGCTTCTCCTAAACTAGAGCCAATTGACAGATTTTATTGTCGTTTTCGTTTTCAGCATGTCGACATTAATAAAGATTAGCTCTTTTCATTTCAGGGCCAGTTTTGTCCACTGTAATCAAAGTAGAGATGCACATCCATATGTGAAATGCTTAATTTTCCATAATTGTTTGGTGCATTGTATGAACGAGATATACTTTTGTATGGTAGAAGGATGGGTAGCTGTGGGACTGTGCCTGAGTAGGTATGTATGAAATCTACCAGAGATGTACATTGAATTTATTCAGGGTGGTATTAATAAGTGACAATGGGATGTGATGAAAGTGGATCTACTAATATTTTATTTGGCATGTACCTCTTTAGTAATAGGTAAGAACAAAGTTAATGCAATACTGGAATAATTATTTTGATGAATAATTAATGAATTGTTGCAACTAGGTGAAGAATTTGTCTCCTGAAGAGGATTTAAAGCAAAAGCAGGTGAAGAAAAAAAAGAGGATTATCTACGATTCAGGTAACTTACATGACTGCTTTTTCTGTGCTATTTCATATCTTTGAGTAGAAAGTTATCAGTTAGATCTGGAAGAAGGCTCCTCACTTGTCAGTGTCCCATCTTCACTCTGCTCTCAGTGGGTTTCAATGAGTGGCACAGAGGTGGGGCTTCTACCCTAAGAGGTGGGGCACTCTCCCAGGGTGAAAGGGAACCCTATCTGTGCAAGCCCACTCTCACTGGGGTAACACTAGTTGACCCTAATATTTGCTCCCTTGACCCTAATATTTGCTCCCTCTCACTGGAGCTCCAGTGAGTGCTATGGGGTGGAGCCTTGTCCTTCACCAATGGAACAACCCAAAAGGATGATCCCTCTTTGGGTGTTGCCCTCACTAATGGTGACTTGCCTTGCAGGTCAGCATAGTTAAGAAATATTCCCACCCCTGGGAGTTGTTAAATCCAGGCAGCAGGGCTTCCTGTTGTAAGCTTGCAAGAGTAGTTCACCTAAGGTCACCTAGTAGACTTATGGCTGAGATGAGACTTGAATTGTGGACTTCCTGGTTCGCACTCTTAAGCCTGTATTGCTTCAGAATCTTTGGTTATGCTTTTCAGTTTAATGCTATGTTTTTAGTCACATCTATCATACTGTATGCCAGCAGTTCTCAAACATTTCGGTCTTCAGAGCCCTTTACACTCTTAAAAGCAGTCTCGGGGAGTCCTGCTGGCACATGCATGGAGTCTCGGGGAGCCTCGGAGCGCCAGCTCAAGGGCTCTCAGGGAGCCACAGGGCTCCTAGGAACACCCTTTAAAAATGCTGCTGTGTGCAGTAGCCATTAATTATATATGCTTTCTATCCAACAAAGATAATGATATATTCTGATGCTTATGATTTTGCTTATTATCCATCACTGACCTATGGGAAATGAGCATTAGTTTGTAAGGCTTCTGTTCATTGAGGAGTTTACACTGTATTTTATAGAAACAACATGCTTCGTTTCTAGGGTGGAGCAAGCAGAAACCCTTCTGTTTGATTGGAATTACTGGCTGGTTTAGATTTAAATTTCATTTAAATTTTGTTTGCTCTCCTGTGTTTTCATGGGGTGCTCTTTGCATAGATTAGAAAGAAGCCTTATACTGAAGATCAGGGGAATGTATAGACATAACTTTTTCTTCTGTGAATTTTTCAAAGTCTGTATGGAAGAATTAAATGTGTTTTATTAACTTGTGTTTAAATGCAGATTCTGAAGAGGAGATGCAGTTGGTTAAAAAATCTAAGAAGCCACCCGATAGAAAACAGTTTTCAAAACCTGATAAAATTCTAAAGAAAGAACCTGTTGTTTATGTTTCAGAGACAGGTAATGTGCTCACCGTGAAAGTGCTAGTGACTAGGTGCGTTGTATGTAGAAATGCTTTTAGTGCTTGCTTAAATTTCGGCCATGCTGTAGAAAGGAGATTTAAAAAAACCAAACCAACTATTTTTAGTCATAGAGCACAGAAGTGGGTTTTTGATATGTATATGGGCTTTTCTGTTTTCTTTCTTACATATGACTTAGCTTCTGTGTGTCAGACCAGGAGCTCTTATAAGAACATAAGAAGAGCCCTGCTGGATCAGGCCAAAGGCCCATCTAGTCCAGCTTCCTGTATCACACAGTGCCCCCACCAGATGCCTCAGGGAGCAGATTCCTAATGTCTGCTGTATTATGTAAAAGTAGTAAATGTCATTCCTGAGGTAACAATTAATTTCTAGTGTGTAATTAAGCTGTGGAACTCCTTGCCACAGGATGTTGTGATGGCACTTAGTCTAGATGTTGTTGAAAGGGGATTGGACAGATTTATGGAGGAAAGTTCCACCACAGGTTACAAGCCATGATGAGTATATGCAACCTCCGGGTTTTAGAGAGAGGGCCTATCTCTGATTGCCAAGTACAAGGGAGTGGCCACAGGATATAGGTATCAGGTGGGCCACCGTGAGATACAGGAAGCTGGAGTAGATGGGGCATTGGCCAGATCCAGCAGGGCTTTTCTTATGTTCTTACACAATATGGAATTCTTGTTGTGTGAATAGTTTGTTTGTGGATGTGTTTATACAGTTTTTTTTCTTATCTATTAAAAATAGAGAGGATGGCTATCATATTTGTAATTTTAGTGCGTGTTTGTGTGAGTGGGGATTGTTTGATGGTATAGATGTTGACATAATAGTTGATCTGGTTTAATTATAAAAAAGTGTGGTGTGTATGGTGTATTCACCTGTGACAAGATCACTAAACGGTACTGGAATTAAAATGTAGCTTATGTGGGAGAAAATCTGTTGGGGGGGGGAATCCTAAATGAGACGGAGACATTTCTAATGTGAAATTAGTTTGTGAGCTTGAATGGGGATTATATTTTGGACACATTCGGTAATTTGAAAGAAAAAAATCTGAGTAAACAAGCTGTTTATAGCTCCCTTGTGTAAGCTAAAGTACAAGGATAAGATAAATTGTGCATATCAAGGTTTATTTTCACTTTGTCCCTATGTACAGACTGCAATCGTTCACGTGTTTGCTTGGCATAAGTCCCCACTTAAATCATTAGGGTTCTCCCCTGAACAAATGTGTGATAGATGGAGACATTATGTTTTTATTTCACCAAGTTGAGTGTGTAATTAACAGAGATTGAAATTGTCATGATAAACAAGTGATGAAATATTCTTTTTTGATATTTATTAATTATTTATTTTAGAAATTTGTAGCCCGCCTTTCTCCCAAGGGCACTCAAGGCGGCTTACAACATATTAAAATACATATAAACACATTAAAACAATTAATAAACACATTAAAATAATTAAAACACTTAAGTTAAAACACTTGATATGGATAGCTAGATCTCTCTGCTTCCAACACCTTCACAGTTCCAGGATTGCACAATGTCTGACCAATCGTGCTAGATGTGTACTTTTTGTTGTATGGTCAATTACTTGTGTAGTTATGGGTTGAAACATGTAAATTACCTTGATAGACCTATTTACAGGTTAAAAAGTAGGTTCTAAATCAGCCTACAAAAATGTCTAGTCCACGCCAATGTTTTATTAGTTTGCTTGTTCGTTATATACATATGTTAATCATTTGTGAGCTAAAAGGAGGGAGAAAAAACTTTTTTGAAAGCTGCTCTGCCTGCTTATGTAAAGGGATTTTTTTACTTGCCCCATGCAGAGCCCAGTGATGGCTTGTTAATAAGCCAGGTATACATTTTGAAATAACTACATGCAGTCACCTGTCACTTTCCACATGCAATTGTGAGCCACATTAAAAAAAAACAAAGTTTCTTAGGTACAGTGTTAGCCAAGCTATGGGATGGGGAGATAATGTTGTACCAAGGACAGGGAAAGGGAGAATAAAAAGGCTGCAAACTTGGCAGGACAACTTCTAATGACTGAGAACTATTTCCGTTCCTGTTGAGATTTAGATGGAAGAGTTTTGGTTTTCCAGCACTGATGATGCACATTCTCTGTAGTTCTTTTCTAAGTGAATGCCCTTGGGGTTGTGCCTGGAGGGAAGGCAACCTGAGGTATTCTGTATTGCGTAACTTTAGAAGGTGCAGTCAATGTTTTCTGTATGCGACATGTCAGAAAACATGGATCAAGGTTAGTCTTGAAGTACTTCAATTGCAGATCAAATTTATTCTTATCAAATAACCATAGGTGTACTATGGGTCAAGGTTGACATAAACTGTAATTAAAGCATTCTCAGAATTCAAGGGTTAGCAACTGGCAAGTCTTTCAGCTGTGTATCTACTGAACTCAATAGTTGTTTCTTGGTCTAGAAATACTGTAGAAGGAAAAAGTTATTTACTGTACAATATATAATGGATTCTTGTATTGGCTGCCCTTCTGGTTTTCAGACTCATGCAGATTTTCAGAGGCAATGTTTAGGTCTCTTGGACGGCACGCTTCCTTTCTACGTTATAGTTAAGGGTAGGAGAAAATGGTGATAACAAAATAGAAACACATAACACTGCTTTCTGCTAAAAAAATCTGCGTAAAAATAAAATAAAACCATGTAATTTCGCGTCTTTCTTCATCTGTTGAATAACCTATGCCACCTATGTAGTATGCTTTTAAAGCTGTTACAATTGAAAAAAATGGGAAAACTTGGAGTAAAAGCACACAACACTGCTTTCTGTTATTTCATTTTGGTTAAACACCAAAATCTGTGAAAAAATAAAATCATTTTCTTCCACCTCTAATTATAGCTAGTGTCATCAAAACTATATATCCTCTCCAGCTATTTTGCTGCTATAGTTAGTTCCTGCTTAGGAGAATTTGATTTAGATGAAGAAAAACAATTAGCATGCAGCTGGTAATGTGCTTTTGCCTAAGCAGCTTATTATTATTATTATTATTATTATTATTATTATTATTATGGAATAACCTAATCTTTTTATTTAATCATTTATAAAATTATGTCCTGGTAGAAGCCGAACTAAAAGAATGTCTTTTCCGCTACCATTGTACCTGCAAAGTGCTAGCCAGCAGTGCCTTTCCAGGGTGCAGAATGCAGGCTATCTCTGCCCAGAGAGTGGTAATCTTTTGCTTTTTGTGATGACTTTGCCACTCACCTTGCAGAAAAAAAAAATGCTAGCTTGGAACAGAGGTCTCTCAGGCTATTTTGATTTCTTTTCAGTTGATGTACTCAATCATTGTAGATAGAGTTTGGACGAAATTATGGCAGTGGTTCTCAAAGTGGTGGGTCGCGACCCACCATTGAGACCACAAACTGTCCCCTGCCCCCTTAAGGGATGGGGACAGCATGGTGGCGGTGGTAATCCCAGGGATTGCTGCTGCTGAAAAAGTGCTCGAAAATGGGTTTTCGTCACTTACCGGCGCTTTTTTTGTGGGGTGCGGGGAGGCCATTTGCTTCGGGTTTGTGGATTGTAGCATAACCACCTTTTTTAAATTGAAGGCTTTAAGGCATAATTTATTTTTTTTGCCGATGCAAAGAATCTTTAATTTCTTTATGGGAAGTTCTTTGACTTCCTAGACCTTAAATTATAAAGTACTGTATATGGAGGATATAGTTCATGTGAAAAAAATATTTTTAACAGGATGTGTTATACAGGTCATTAGGTTTATCAATTTAATCCCTATCAAACACATTTCATCATTACAGTGTTTGGTTAAACCTGCCTCCTTTCCTTTTAGACCATTGATTTGTTAAAGACAGAACACAATGTAGCTCACAAGTAATGGGAAAAGGAAGCACGGTTTTATAAATATTTCCATTGCTAACCAGTCTTGGGTAGATTAGTCCAGTATGTTGGGAGACATCCAAATGAGACGTCCAAATGATTGTACCTGTTAAGTATCTCCTGCACTGTACTGTGAAGTATGGGACCTTGAGTGCTGTTTGCAGAAGATGACCTGTTAATGTTGCATTAATGTTGCATTGAACCTTTTCCAATTTCGTAAAGGGCTTTCAGTCTGCAAGAGCTTTGGCGCTTGTTCTAAAAGTTCTTAGTGCCTTTCTGACTATTCATTAGTATACAGTATATGTGTTTTGACTGTATTTATTCAAATCGGAGCACCATTTTGAGGTTTTCCTGTGTTTGTTTGTTCATCTTTTTCACATAGTATTGACTGTGTGAAAAAGATGAATAGTTGTCTCTTTCCCCTGACAACTAGCTTTCCACGGGTGGGTAATTTTATTTATTTATTTATTTGAACATTTATATCGTGACTTCACGTTTCCAGAATAGAAGTGTTCAAGGTAGAAATTTCTGATTGCTTAGTTCAGCCTCCTGCTTTAAGAACATCCTATACTGTGCTGTAAATGTTTGATGGGCACCCCTACATCAGGGTTGATTGCCAGATCAGGCATGCAAGCTATCACTGATGACTCTTAAGTTCAGGACCTTGGTTCTTGAAATCCTGCTGCAGCTCTGAAAACCAAGTTCACTATGTGCAGAATAAGCTATGTTGATAGTAGTTATACTCAGCTCTGTTCAGCATTAGCAGAAGTTTGAGACTGTCATCCATGCTGCATTTATTTTATTACAGTACCGGTATATTCTATCCTAAATATAGAATAGGGCAATAGGGAAAGGGAAGCAAAAAAAAAGGGGTTTTGGGGGGCATTTATATTGGTAGGCATTAGGCAAACACATGGAGATTGAGTCTGGAATCAGTGAGAAGATATGTGATATGGGACAGATATGTGAAGAATAGAGGAAATGTCGTGGCTAATGCCTGGAAAATTTCTGATACACATACATGCCATCCCAGATCCACAAACTTTAGCAAAGTGGCTTTATAGCAGTGCTTTTCAACCAGTGATACTAGTGTATCGCTAATGGTGGCAGGTGGTACTTGGCCCCTCAGCCATGGTGGCCATGTGGCATTGCCCTGTCTGGCTTAACCCAAATGTGCTGGAAGTGGAGATGTCTGGGGGAAGAAATAACTCTGTAGCTGCCTGGTCCTTCAAAAGTGTAACAGTTTGGGGAAGGAAGAGTGAAGCCCCAACTGTGGGGCAACCTGTCCCCTCTTATGCACAGTGGCTGTCTGGTACCAGTGCTGGTATGTGCAAAAGTGATACCCACAAAAGGTGGTACCTGTACTTCCCCCCCCTTTTTTTTTGAATAGGCCTAATGCTTATTTTGGAGCTGAAAGGGGAAAAGACCCACAAGAAAGAGGGAATGCTGGTTAGTGGCATTCATGGAACTTGCAAGTTATATTTTTGGGATCAGAGTGCAAGGGTAGCAGGATGACAGTTTCTGCAATGTGAAGGCTCATGTCTGTTTTTAGTTTTTTTCAGTTGAGTAATAAAATGGGATTAATACTGGAGTGAATCAATTTTATGATAGCACAGGGGTTTGACATTTCACTTCAGATAAGGCAGCTATAACTATATTGGTTTAGTGTGTGTGTGTGTGTGTGTGAGAGAGAGAGAGAGAGAGAGAGAGAGAGAGAGAGAGAGAGATGCATTTAGTATTGAACTGCAACTCGAAGATCTATATAGGAAGTATGAAAAATTGGGAATAAGGCTGCCAAGTAGGCAGGAAAACAGGAATGCTGTTTTCACCAGCATCGCAAGACGTTATCTGGCTGGAGTTCTATAAAGTGTATAGGATATTGGTAATTGTCCTATCTGTATTAAAATGCACTTCTGCTTCAAATGTTGTTTTTACTGTGAATGCTTGGACTCTCTTCCTGTTAGGAATTTTGAGTGTGCTTGTGCCCCTCACCAGTGTTAACCCTAAGATGTCTGGGGTCCTCAGGCAAGGTGTTATCCGTAATCTGGAAGAGGTGACAAGCAAGAGTACTTTCCTTGCTTTTCAAAGAACACCCAAGGAGCAGGGAAACAGTAGTACTGTTAGGACAGTAGGCCCTCTACCAATCTTGTGGTGTTGGCGAACGCTCAGTCTCTCCAACCTTGCCCTGCACATTTGCTTTGTAGGGCATTGGGCTGTATCATGTTTGTTTGAACGTGACACTGGCCACCTGATTTCTACCCACGGCCTCCAGTTCTCTCAGAAGATGTACTAGGTGGTCAGAGAGAGAGAGTACAGTACATTCAAATAAATGCCAAGTTTATTAGTAACATTTTTTTTCTGCAGAGCGAGAGAGGGTGCGCGCACACCTAAAATTCATGCCAGGTTGAGAGTTCTTCTTGGAATGTAGCACCTGATTACACCCCTCCACTTTTCATACTGTAAATTTGTAAAAAAATATTGCAAGACATTAAGCAGTAAAGAGAAGTTAGACTAAAAGGAATTCCTGTTTAGTGTCTTGGCCCTGAAGAGTCATTGTATTTCTTTCACTCAGATGAAGATGAAGACTTTGTTAATAAGAAGGCTTCCCAAAAACCCAAGGAGAACGGGACATCTTCGAGCATTTGTCTAGGAACTTCTGGACCACCAAAGGCAGATCTAAAACCGAAAATAAAAAGTAAACCCTTATCCCCAGAGAAACTGACACCAACTTCTGTAATAGATTTCTTTGGAACTGGGAGCATTCAGCGATCTGAGAAGAAATTGGTGTCGAGCAAACGAAAAGTGAGTAATGCAAAAGTGTGGCTCTTTTTTTTTTTTAACTCGTGCATACTTATGAGCAAAAAAAACCTTGAACAGGAAGAAGGTTGTATGGGTAAATTAGCCATGTATTAGAAGTACAAAATACAGAGAACTCCAAAAACCACCTAAAATTTTTTTTCAATGAAGCCACTAGTAAAAGCAGGCAACGAAAAAATTAAAAACAAAAGTCCAGGAAGTCCGGTATTTATATACAGACCGACGTTTCAACCTCTAAGCCGAGGTCATTCTCAAGGTACAAAACAGCAGGGCTGCCAAGATGACACTAACAGCTGCAACGGAAACCTGAGTTTAAAAGGAAAAGTTCCTTGTGGTTTGTACCTTGAGAATGACCTCGGCTTAGAGGTTGAAACGTCGGTCTGTATATAAATACCGGACTTCCTGGACTTTTGTTTTTAATTTTTTCGTTGCCTGTTTTACTAGTGGCTTCATTGAAAAAAATTTTTACGTGGTTTTGGAGTTCTCTGTATTTTGTACTTCTAATACATGGCTAATTTACCCATACAACCTTCTTCCTGTAACATAGTAGCTGGCCATGATAGCTTTGTGCCAAAACCCTTGAACGTTATGAAAACTGCAGTTGTGGTGTGTTTTGATTCAGTGACACCAGGGTGCAAGAGTAGCGAGCACTTGGAAGAGGAGAGCAAAACTGCTTTATTTTTACCACTTTGTCGTTCTGTAGTTTTTGGTGTCTTCCTGTAAAAGGTGGTATTCCTATTAAAAGATTTGAGTTTCACGTTTATGATTAAGAAAACAATTTACTTGCACTATTTAAACAGTTTATCTTTTTAATTGTAATTTATACTCTAAAATCATCATAACATAGGAGACGGGTTTAAATCAACATAACTCTCAAGAGCCTACATTTCAGAAATCTGTTGAGAAAGAGAGGCTTTCATGGCTTACCAGAGTGAATCTGGCATATTTCTAGTGGGAGGAAATTCCACGAATGTGGAGCCATCACTAAAATGCTGTTTGAGTAGCACTGACCAATGCTGTTTCATTTGTGATAATTCTATTGTCTGTAAAATAATGGCCTGCCTGATTCTGTGATTTGGTGTACGCTGATGTCGAGCAAGTAGTTTCTTGCAGCTGACGTGTGATCCTTTGCTTGGCAAGTAAGGAAAAGCCAGCTGTGTACTGTATAGGACTTGGCTTGTAAGACTGTCGCTTAAGTGAAGTTATTTGGTAAATGAAGTATTTAAATGAAGTACTTGGTAAGAGAGATTTTCATGGCCCAGACCCAAAATGTTCTGCATATTGCTAAGAACTGCACATGCCAAGAGAACTTCAGGAAACACTACGGTTTTCTGGCACAGGTGAAATTTCAAGAAATTGTGAGGAGGAGATACGTTGAAAATCTGCCAGGGACGAAGAGCCAGTTTTTCCATCCTTTTACTCTCCTTGTCTCTTAACTGCCAGGGCAAGCAAGTGCATATCTTCCAACAAAAAGCAATTCAGCAGTAGTATCATTGATTTTTTCCCCTTCCCAGCAACTCTTAATCATTTAGCATTCGTCTCCTCAAGAAAACAATTCAGCAGTAGTATCATTGATTTTTTCCCCTTCCCAGCAACTCTTAATCATTTAGCATTCGTCTCCTCAAGAAAACAATCGTACTTATCAGTTATGAATTGAAATATTTCATATGCTTTTCTTCCCCCTGCCACTTAAAATAGTGAATTTGGTTCTAGGGAATGGGAAAAGCTAGGGCATAGCGTGGGAACACATTTCTTCCCAGTCCATAGGAGTACACATTTAACACTGTTGTGTATATACACCCTTGGGTAAAAATGCCTTAATTGGGACTCATTAACCAAAATGAATGTGAGGAACATGGATTCTGCTCTACCCTCTGTGGAGCATCAGTGACTGGATTGGGAAATATGTTAGGGTCCTATTTCTTGAAAGTGGGTGTCAGTTTCAGCTTTTGTGTAATTGCTTTTGTGCACATCTGTCTGAATTTACAAGCATAGGAACAAAGTACATCACAGTCTGGTAAGTTCTTTAATATTATGATTTATATCTGGCTCTATTCTGTGGGCTCAGAGAAGTTTACAGTATCCCCCCCCCCCCCCTTACATGTTAGTAATCGTGTATGCAAGAGGCTTACAATATTGAAGAACAAAATAGTTTGGGGGAACAAAAGAGGCCAAATGAATTCAAAATGTCATTGTAAACATAAAATAAGAAAGAGATGAGAGGAGGAAAAGTTCAGTCCTACATGCAGTTTCTGAGGCTCTGCCCATAATGGTGGATGTTGAATTCCTGCTCTTGGAATGCTTCTCCTGCTTAATATGCAATTTGCATTTGAGAGGTTTTCTTACTATTATATAGAGCTCAGTTGTATACTGGTGCGGATATTTAGGGTCAGCGTGTCGGTGCGATAGATTACCCATCTTCATTATCAGGATGTTGCTATGTGTACCTTAAAGCATCATATGGCAAATTGTGTCATCTTTTAAGTATTTTTTCAAAAGTTAAGTATGTTTTCCATGTTCAGGCATTTGCGTATTGTAAATTCTGTTGTCGTTTTGTAAAGAACTTCATCAGTAGACGCTGATTGTTCTCCATTTTTGAGAAGTGCGCATGAAAGAGTCTTTCATAAACAGCTGTATGGAGTTTATTTTTTGAAGCTTTGGGATTAGGCTTTATCATGTTTCCTCTCCTTCATCTAACAATATTCCATGGCACATGTCTTGATATTGGTCCCAAAGTGAGCCCCTCAGTGATGCTTCTTTCTTTGTGGTGCAGCCTTCACAAAGCAGGGATTCCACACTAGATGATGAGGCTATTGCCAGACAACTACAGCTTGAAGAGAATACAGAGGTAAACTTCTTGTACACTTCTTCTGTTTTTAGCAGCCCTTTCTTAATACTGAATATGTGGGGTCCCATTTTTAATAATGACGTTTTTATCTGCAAAGTTCATTAGGAGTACATTACTGTATTTCAGTTCAGCCTTCTTGTTGAACCCTTACTCTTCAGTTTACTTAGCAGTTCGCTATCTCTTCCCATCAGTCTCCTCTACACTTTTATCTGAGAACTACTTCTTAGAACCATAGTTTTCAAAGAATGACTTTTAAGCTCCTTCATCCTTTACCCTAACTTCTGTGGACCAGCTGAATTACCCTGTTTTACTTCCGTTGTTAAGCCATGAAGCATTATGTAGTTGTACTCTTCCCACTTCTCCCTGCTGCCTCTCCCTTCAGCTTTAGAAGGCTTACTAAGTAGATAAATGCACAGGTATAACCTTCAGTGCAACTGTCATGGCTTGGGGAATTGCAATTATGGTAGAATTCTTAAGAGTATTTTTAGCAACCTTGCCAAATTACATTTTAAAGGAGATTTTATGGGAAGCTTTGGCAGCGAAACTGTAAATTCATACCAAGAAGTTGAGAACTCCAGATCTACCTAGAGGGTCCAGTTGAAATGAAGGGAAAATGAGCTTCACTTTTGTCAAGGACATTTAATGTGGCTCTTTCTCAGTGTTTTACTTTTCTGAAAGTTAGGGACTCCTTGTGTTACAACTTCAGATATATTGGATTTTATTCCTACCTACCCAAAATGTACTCAAACTGGCTTATATTTAAAAATAAATAAATTAAACCAACACAATCCTTATACTTATATAACATCTTAAATAGAAGGAATGTCTCTAAACAGCAGTCCTTTGAATGCCTAAGGTCATTAGGACTGAGATTTCTGAGAAGAACCTGTTCCAGCAGCACATGTACACTGTGTTTGCCATTCATTTCCCTATTACAACTCCACTGTGTTACATTGCATTACACTGTACAGTACTGTATTGGTTTTACACGTTATACCACAATTGGCCACTAGAAGGTGCCGAGGACTTGCTGACGGTTTCACTATATGACAGGTTTTCCAGAACGTATCCCCGTCAAGTGGGGGACACCTGTATCTTTCTCACTTGTCGTCATCTTAATCTGCGGGTTTGGAGCCTTCCACATGGGTATTTGTGTGGTTCTCGATCTGTTAATTCGATAGGTGAGATGGCATCCTAGACTGTCCTCTTGGGGAGCCTTTCTTCACCATAACCTCCTTGTTTTTGACTTTAAAGGGCAACCACCTCTCCCTCAGGCTTGTGACGAGTAGACGAGACAGCACTGAAAGTGGCTTTTGCTTGATGTTTTTGCTCTATGTGCTTGGGATCGGGGGGGGGGGGGAGAGGCATAGATAGGGTACTGTGTTTAGTACCCTGTGTATGCCTCCTCAGAAGTAAGTCCCGTTATATTCAGTGGGACTTACTCCCAGGAACATGTGTATAGGATTGCAGTCCAAGCTGCAGGGAAGGAGACTCACAATTTTTCTCACAAACTACTGCTTCTCCACTTGCATGGGTCTTATTGCTGGAGTGGGCTCATTAAACACTGGGCTTCCTTCCATTGAGTTGAGCAATTCTTTTTTCTTTCTCCCGCCTGGTTCTCTTCACTGAAAGACTGTCTTCCAAAACATGGCTAAAGGCATAGGCGGGTGTGTGTGTGTGTGTGTGTGTGTGTGTGTGTGTTGCTCTCACTCATGCTTTGGTTTCTCCTCCCAGCAGATCTTGCAAGAGCTCTTTGAAATGTAGTGGACGTGGGGATGTATGTGTTTGTGTGTGCGGGGCTTCCTTTCAACTATTATTTGAGCAATTCTTTTTTGTTTTCGTCACTCATTTCACAGAGGGACCGTCTTTTCAAACATCAGGAGTGTTGTGTGTTTTACTCCTGCTCTTGTGGGTTCAATCGGGAGCAGCAGCCTGTGCCTGGAGTGGGGATTGTCAGAGGTCCTGGGCTATTTTGCTGCATATGCACAACAAAGACAACTTCCAGCACCCTCTCCCAATATAAAATAAGGGGGCAGAAAGAGAGAGGTGGGAGAGTGGATGCAGAACTAGGGAAAGGTGGGATATAAAGCTTTAAAATAAATGAGGCGCTTCTGACACAATCCTATTCATGCCTACTCAAAAGCAAGTTCCATTGTGCTCAGTGTGGCTTATTCCTAGGACAGCATGTATAGGATGGCAACCCAGGCAGAGAGAGTGAGGCGGTGGCAACAGCACCTTCCTTGCCCCCTTCTGCATTCACTCTTAGTTGTCTCCCTCCACCTGCACCTGTGTGTGTGTGTGTGTGCGCGCGCGCGTGCACGCACTCGCCCTTTGTTCCCTTGGCTGGAGCTTCTGTTTCTGTTTCTTCTTCCAAGAAATACACCCTGATTTCTTTGACATGCCATGAATGTGGGTGCGTGTGTGCATGCACTTTGCTTCCTTGCCTGTAATTCCAAAAAGCTTCACAGAGTAAGAGAGAGGCATGGTGACATTTTTTCTCTCTGAGCAGGAAAAGGGCTTTTCTGACACAATCCTCGGCATGCCTACTCAGAAGGCACAGAAAACAAACAGCACATGAATCCTGCTGTCACTAGCAGGAGCAGGACATTTACTGCCCTCATAAGGGCATACCCTAGGGGGAAGCTCCCATCCCTTTTTGGCTGGTAAGTGCTGTTGGGATACATGGAGACACAGGAAGTCTGCCAAAGGATGATTGACAGCACTGGAGGAGGAACTAGTTCAGCTTTTGCCACGAAGAAAGCCCTGGATTGCAGTGAACATGTGGTTGCAAATCCCACGTGAGTTGAAACCCATGGATGTGTTTTCCCATGGAATACCTGCATGTTCAGTCTGGACCTAAGATTATAAAACCTGCATAGGTCAAATGGTTGTCTCTTTCACATTGGATAACTGTTCAGACAGCATATTACTGTTGCCATGTGATGTCGGTCTCTTTTGTGTAGCAGCTTCTGTGCCATTTTTCCATTGAAATTGGTGCTCCTGAACAGAGGCGTAACGCACTGTTGTGGCGCCCTGGGCAGTGACGTCACAATGTACCATGACTTCACTTTTGAGTTTGGGCCGTGACTGCTGCCTCTTCCTTACGACCTCCTCCTCGGGGTGTGCCGCTTTTCCCTACTCCCCCCCCCTCCCCAGTTTCCTCGCCACTTACCAAGTGAATTGCTGGATGGAAGGGCACTCTTTCCCCCTCAGTTCTTGTATTTTCCCCCACAGTCCCTTGCATTACCACAGGGGACTCCAGGAGCAAGCACCAGTGATGACTGCAGGAAGAGAGAGAAGGAAGTGCACTTCGCCCATCCCAGTGGACAATCCACTCTCCTTTTCCTTTGCTGGGTAGCCAGAAGAAAACAAAAGGGATGGTTTGTGATTATCTGCTAGGAGGCTGAGAGAGCGATGAGCCCTATCCGCCCCCTTTTTTTCTTCCCAGCTATCCAGGAATGTAAAAAGGGGGCAGGCTCTGATCTTCTCTTGGTATCCCTATAGCACAGAGGGAGGATCATCTGGGCCAGCACCTGCCTTTCCCACTCTCTTGTAAGTGGGCTTTGTTTTTGCAACCTAGGTAATGATGGGTGAGAGTTGGTGCCACTACAGTACTTGGAACTTTAGGAATCAACTAGATGGCTCTTCAGGAGTCTGTGGACCCTTAGCTAGTGCCTAATCTAGCAGACCCCTGACACCACCGATGAGTATGCCTTTAAATATTTAAACGTGAAGAATATCACAAATTAATATTTTGCAAAAATAGCTTGGTTTTAATGGAGGCATTTTTACCTTCTAACGTGGAGGCAATTTGTACCTTCTAACCTTCTGAACAGCATGTGTTTCTGTTTTTCCACTTTGTATGCTGTCTTGCCTAACTTCCGTTTCTGCTGCTGGGTCTGTCTGTGTTCAGCTTCATACTGAAAAGAGGAAAGATTAATCGTATTAATTGGTCTGAATATCCTCCTGTGGCTTATGATCACATAAAAGTAGAGCCTGTGGCATTCTTCTGCTTATAAAATTATCTGTCTGATTCAGGCATCGAGGCCAGTTTTGATCCGATTCTTGCCCAAAGATTGGATTTGTGCAATATGTATGGTACAGCTCTTATCAATAAACCTCTTGGGAAGAACAAATTAGTTTTCCTCTAAAAAACAATATTTGATAATACCAGGATGCAAGTCACCGTATATGTTGTATTTATCGTGTTAAGGGCAGCATGAAGGAAAACTTAACCTGGTTTTGTCCTTATTGTGTTCAATTGAATGATTACAAATGAAACCTGAGCATATAATATGTTTGTACCAGGGCAGAAAGCTAGTTCAAAAGATGGCTGTTAAAAATGCAACTTATATTTTACGTAAGTTCGAATGTCACTTCTGTAAACATGTCTCCTTTTACCACCAAATCCAGCTTCCACTGTCAATATCGGCGTGTGACGTGTGTATGTGGCAACGGTGAGCATGGCTATGGCATGCTCCCTCCGTGATGCAGCATCATCATGGGCAAGATTTGCTGAATGTTTGGCTTAAAGGGCATATCACTCTTTTATTCACGAACAAGGAAAAGTGCTGCTTATTAGCAATGGCAGTTTACTTTTTGTATGGTTTATGATGTGTTGTGTACTACTTCCAGCTGGAAAGACAGCTGCATGAAGATGAAGAATTTGCCAGAACTCTGGCCATGTTGGATGAAATACCAAAGAAGAAAAAGGTAATGTTTTCTAGCGGGGAAGGAGGGGACCATTGGCTGGGTTGTACTTCCTAATCACTGTGATAAGAGACAAGGCCACATGACTCTATACTTGGACTCTGCCTCACAGAGGAGGCAGCCTGTCCAGGTTATATTGTCTTGTGTGTCCAAGGAAGCCTTTGTGTTACCTTGGTATATCTCCTATACAGGCCTCTTATTTTCTTACCCATTCAATGCTATTTTTTCTTTTCTGTTTTGTAACTATATGATGGTTTTTTGTTTATTAATTAATAAACACCACAGTGGTGCTAAGGCATGATTCCTGGAGTGAGGATCATGGTCGTATGCATTCCGCATGAGTGAGTCATTCATACAACTTGATTTGTGGCTGTGGTTTTTTGGAACGTTAGTGGAAACAAGGTTTACACCAAGAGCCATCTGCTACTAGGAATTACCCATGATTGAACATTTAGACCTTCTCTAAGTAATTACTAAGTAATTACTGGCCACTAAGTAAGGCCAGCGGGTGGTGCAGTGGTTTAAACCGCTGAACCATGAGCTGTCGATCGAAAGGTCGGCAGTTCGATTCCCGCGACGGGATGAGCTCTCATTGCTTGGCCAGCTCCTGCCAACCTAGCAGTTCCAAAGCATGTTAATGCGAGTAGATAAATAGGTACCGCTTGCGGGAAGGTAAACAGCGCTCCATGTTCCAGCTGCATGCTACACGCTGCGGCAAGGAGAGTCATGCCGGCCACATGACCACGGAGGCGTCTTTGGACAACGCTGGCTCTTCGGCTTTGAAATGGGGATGAGCACCACACCCTAGAGTCGGACACGACTGGATTTAATTGTCAGGGGATACCTTTACCTAAGTAATCTCAATCATGCATTCAATATGGCAGTGTCCCAGTATCTCTAATAATTACCTTTGTTCACAAAGACATTTGTGGTGTTGCCTTTTTGAAATTCCAGCACCTCAGGTACTTGGATGTAGAAAACAAAAGAAGCAGGCTAGCAGCATTAAAAGTTAGACAGCAGTCCATTGATGCAAAACGCTTTGGAAGTGCTGAAATGGAAATAATTTGCTCCGTAATACTTCAAAATTAGTAGGTCATATTTTTATTTCATAGAAAAGTAGTTTAGGTTTAAACTGCAAATATAGGAAATCTCACAAATATTTTTAAAAGGTATAATATTGAATCTATTTTTGTTCCCTTGACAACTTTGAAAAATGGTCAGCGTTTTATAGAACTCTTGGAATAAGTTTTCCAAGGTCCTAATTTAAAGCAACCCAAAATTTAAAGCAAACACCCTTGTGTTTGAATCAACACAAGTTTTAGCAAAATGTAAGCAGTACTTTCCCCATTTAATTTGGGAAACTATTGAAATCCTGAAACATCCTAACTCTGTTAACATACAGGAAGAATCCCTGAAAGTAAGCACAAGTTGGCTTCCAATTATAAAGAGAACTCATACCCTTGAATGACTTGGATGACATACCCTTCAGACTTGAAAGTCTGAAATAGGGGGGTTTACCTTTAAGAACACGACTTGAGATAACGGCTTATTTGCAATAACAGCACTTTGCCTGATTAGCTGCCATATGCAGCTATTTAAGAGATCAAAATGTTGCTGCTTGTTACTCTGCAGATGGCTATTCGTTTAGCTGTTTGTACTTCCTTTGATAATGTTGGAAATGTGACTAGCGAAACGTCGGGGAAAGATATGTTTTTGTCTTTTAATAACTGGCCAGGTCACCTGGAGAACTTTGTTTTTAATTCTGTGATATGCACCAGCCAAGAAAACTTAAGAACTTGCAACCCTCCTACATTTCTGTCTAGTATTTTCCCCAGTAGCTCCAAGTCCTGTCAGGGCTATTAGAAGAAAGGAGATGGGCAAGTATGGCAAGGGAATGGCTAGTTCCCTTCCTTGGTGTTCCTCTTCCCAATAGCCCCAGGACAAAGACTTTTGTAGGGATTTAACCTTGGTGGCTCAGTTGCCAGCCCCTATTCTGTACTCTCCCACAGAGAGACCAAATTCTGCTACACATAACAGGCTATTATCATCAAACAATTATACTTTTTTATACTTATGAGGCATATCTCCTAAGACATGTTCCTATGTAGAATAAGCACAGTCTTGCTTTGATTGGTTGGGACTGATAACCTGCTTGCAGGACAGATAATCCTGCCTGCTATTTGAATGAAAGGTTATGGGACTATTTTGAATTTATAGTCATCTAGTGTCGCTCCAGATTAGGGTGAAAATATCTTTTTATTTTGGTCTCATTCTTTAGCCTCGAAAAGATCCAGAAGATAAACAGCCAGCCTCAACAGCCAAAAGTAGTCCAGATGAAAAAGAGAAAAATAAACAGGCTCACAAAGGTAACTCTTATCCAGAAAATAAATGTTTGGCTTGCCAGTCTGTAGCATTCGTTTTAAGCTTAAACCTCTTCTCTTTCCCCAGTGAAACCAGCCAGCTCATCATTTGAGTCAAAACCTTATTCTGCAAAGGATCCGGCATCTTCAGAAAGTCCAAGAATGCTGGGTCAGCGCCCAGAGTCTTCTATTAGTAAGGAAAGGATGGATTTGGGGGATAAAACGTTGTCTTCAAAAGCTAGTAACAAGCTGGCAGCTCTGAAGCAAAAATCGGAAGTTATTAAGCAAGAAAGTGGAACTCCAAAAGGAGACAGTAGCAAAAAGGAAAGTGGGACTCCAAAAGGAAAGACTATTTCACCAAAGGCAGAGGAAACGCCTAAAAAGGAGAAAATCTCTCCCCAAAAATCTAAGGTAGGTTTGGGGAAACATCCTTTAGGTACAACATATCTATTTATTTAAAACATATCACTTTTCTGGTGCTTAAAGCAGTCTGCTAATAAATAAGCAGTGTAATAATAAAAATACAATATAAAATGCAATTAATAAAAACATTAAATAAAACCATTTTAAAATTATACTGATTCACAGTTAAAAGATATAAAAACAGCAGTAGCATACAATTAATATAAAAATACAGGGGACCCTCGGTATCCATGGAACTGGTATACACGGATTCATTTATCTGTGGATCCATGATCTGTGGCCCCCCTGCACCCATTAGCTTTATTTCTTTAGCGCTAGAGCGAAGCAGGTCTTGCTTAACGCTATAAGCAGCTTATAGCACAGAGCTTAAATTATTCTAGCAAGGAGCCTCGGTGCTAGAGAGTCTCCGAATGTTAACAGGAAGCAGAAACTGCAAATGCAAGGAGACCGCGGTTGTTCCCCCCCCCCCTTGCTCCATTGTAGCTATACAAGTGCCCACATCAAACATTTATAATGTACATGTGAAACTTGGACAGTTTTTCTGTTTCATGTGATATGTCAGTTCATTTTAAGAATAAATCAGCTTTACTCTTGCACCATCCTTTTTGAGTAACCCTGTATTATTCTTATATATGGCTAAGGTGAGAGTGAGTGTCTTGCTTAAGGTCATCTAGCGGGTTCAGAGCAGAAGCAAGAACCAGGGGAGTCTTGATTCACAGCTCAGTTGCTTAGCTGTTGTCCTACAGCAACCCTCGAGAGAGAATAATTCGCTATCTATAGTGCCTCTTAGTAAAAGTTCAGAAATAAAGTTTGCCAAATATGATTAAAGGATAAAACTTTTTTTCCCTTTGTACTTATTCTAGACTTTGGAGTCCAGCTAGTTGGCCTTTGCTAGTATTTATGAGGATGTTCTTAAATCTGTTTTTTATTAATGCCTACTAATTCCTCTGAGTAATTTGAACCATGTAGGCCAGTGGTTCCCAAACT
This sequence comes from Plestiodon gilberti rubricaudatus, assembly GCA_026170595.1. Lineage (NCBI taxonomy): Eukaryota > Metazoa > Chordata > Lepidosauria > Squamata > Scincidae > Plestiodon > Plestiodon gilberti. Next base: position 73,102,203 of record JANXHW010000005.1, on the reverse strand, counting down.
GGGAGGCGTGGCTCCTAGGGGAGCCAGGGGAGCAGTGAAGTGACACGGAATCCTCTCGGAATATAGTGCTATGCCAATTAACAGGCATCAACATAATGTAATGGGGCACCATCGCCAACGGTTAAGGGAGCTGCAAATCGAAAAAGTTTGGGAAACACTGATGTAGGCCCTGGTTACATCCATGCTACATAATATTTTTTTTTCCCTCTTGTAGACTGTAAGTCCTGAGGACTCTGAAAAGAAGCGAGCCAACTATCAGGCTTATAGGAGCTTCCTTAATCGAGAAGGCCCAAAAGCACTTGGTTCTAAAGAGATACCACAAGTAAGTTCTTGTGTTCGTTACGGAAGGGGAAAATGCAGTGGAGAGGGAGCACGTGTTTGCAAATTGGAAGCCAGTTGTGTCAACTGTGGTTTACAAGAACCCACAGCGTCCACAATGGGTCAAAAAACAAATGTCACGTAGAGCGGTGTGATGAGGATTTTTTTTTTGCAAAGAATGTTTTTTCTCAACACCTTGGAACAAAGCCTAATACATCTTGCATCTGTTGTAAATTTAATACTGTTGCAACATTTTGATTCTTAGGGTGGTGAAAATTGCTTGGAAGGACTGACATTTGTGATCACAGGTGTCTTGGAATCAATTGAACGAGATGAAGCCAAGTCACTAATTGAACGCTATGGGGGGAAAGTAACTGGTAACATCAGCAAGAAGACCAACTATCTTGTTATGGGCCGTGACTGTGGTGTGTCTAAATGTGATAAGGTAAGTTCTTCTCAGTATGATAGAACTAAATGTGTTGGGGTCATAGAAGCCCTTGCTTTAATCCTAGTTGGTGCTTCTTCTGATTCATATGCCATCCTTGTCTCCAGTCTTGCCAATCCTAGATCATGCAGGAAATAGTCATTTAGGGCAATCTGCCAGCATTTAATGTTTCTGCATGTCTGAAAATGTAGGCACTTCCTGTCGTGTGACATGCATGATGGTGGTGGCCACCATTGTTTGGCACCAGCATCGGGTTTTCAGGAATCTATTGCCTCTGAATTTTGAGGTTCCATGTAGCTATCATGGCTCATAGTCATTTATAGGCCTGCTCTCCATGGATGTGTCTAGCCTTCCTAAAGTTTTGAAAGAATCCTAGTGCAAGTAGCAAGATGGATGTTCTGTGCGCCATTGGTAGTCACTGCCAGAAAAGTAGTCTGTAGCAACAAAACAGCCAAGGGGGACTGGTGGCACCTTAAGCAAACCTACCTATTGATTATAGCACAAGCTTTTTTGGGTTAAGCAAACCTACCTATTGATTGTAGCACAAGCTTTTTTGGGTTACAGTCCACTTCATCAGATGCATGAAGTGTTCTCTTTAGTCGACAGGTGCATCAGCTGAACACATGAACTATGCACATGGGGTATTGAGAAAAATGTAAACAGTGCCAATACAAGAGGTTCTTTGTATAGTCATGCTTTGCATAGACTTGTCACACAGTGCAATCCTATCCTGCTCCTCCACTGGTGCGGCCAGTGGTACAGTGAGAACTGGAGGCCCTGGAAAGGAAAGGGGATCCAAATCCCCTCTAAAGGGGGATTCAAAAGGAATTTAAATCCTCTTTCCCCTCCAAAGACTCCCGTTCTGCCCTCCTCCGCTGGTTGCACCGGTGGTTGCACCGGAGTAACGCTTTGTGTATGTGACGAAGTGAGCTTTTGTTCACAAACTTTCTGACACTGGATACTGTATAAATGTAAGCTATTTTGAACTTTTATTTCTGGCCTAGGCATCTGCTTTAGGAACAAAAACTATTGATGAAGATGGCCTGTTTGACTTGATTCGAACTTTGCCGGGCAAGAGGTCCAAATATGAAGTGGCGGCTGAAACAGAGGTTTGTACAACTCGGAAGAGGATCTGCTAACTTTGTAATCTGTAAATGGCATTATTTCTGTAAGTGAAAACAAAACCAGACAGGCTCTTTATATTCTCAGTTTAGAAGGACTGAAACATCTATTTGAATTTGGGGTGGAGCTGTCCTTTATTAGCACCCTCAAAGCTGAACTACATATGATGCAGGAAGTTCTGTAACTTATTTTCTAGCATTGTGGTGGAGGGGGGCTGCGGCTATGAATTTGATTGTTGTAGTGGCACCGGAGAAGAGAATTAACTTTTTCTCTTACAGACACCCCTCTTCTCAGTAGCTTTCCCTGAAAGAGGGAAAACATATAGCAAGCCACCTCTTCCTTTCAAAGCCAAGAAACACAGTCCAAGTAGAACACAGAGTGATTGCAGTCTTTTCCCATGCAGGTGGGAAAAACAACTTGGGAGGGGGATGATCTTGATGGCTCATTGGGGAAAAAGGGTTAAGCACCCCTTCCCTCCTGCCACTACTGCAATCAGTTTTGCAGACACACAAGCCTGTATTTGGTTCAAAGAAAAGAAAATACCTGGAGATAAATTACAAATATTCTGATGTTGCAAGTAGCTGGCCTCATGGACTCCTAGTTGTTCTCTGGACTGTAATCCCAGGCTGTGTGTACTTTGTGCTGGAATGATCAGAATTCTGCACCAATGCAACCCAAATCATGGGGCCAACAAAAACCGCATTCTATATGTTGCATAAATGGTGCAAAGTAAGGTTCTGAGATGTCAACGGGCTCTATCAACATGCTTTTAAGCCCGTCCGTAAGAACAACCAACTTATTTATAAAATGAAAACCAGGGTCTTGGAATATATATCCTGTATATAAATATACAATTCAGTGAGAAAAGTAACCCAGACAGCACTGCAGACAAGTAGGCTCTGGTTCCTCAAAGGGCACTGTCAAATGCTACTAAATAGGAGTAGATTGCTTTGGCGTTGGAAGGAGTCTGACTCCCAAAGCATTCATGTCCCATACGACAGCTTATTGTATTAATCTGCAAACAAATGGTGAGAGATGTTATCTTCTTAATGCTGACATAAACAGATGAGGAACATGCCAGCTTGAGAGCAGCTCTCAATCTTACCCTGAGTAGTATCCCAGGTTTGACAACTCTTTCATGTATCTCTTTTCAAGGCAAAGAAAATAAAGTGCAAGTGGGAGAAAACCCCACAGAAAGTTGAAGCAGATAAAAGGAAAATTAGCCCTGCAAAGAAAGAGAGTGAACCTAAAAAGAAACTCCTTACCCCTGAAAAAGACAAGATCTTCAAATCCAACAAGCAGGCAACTACAGAAGGAAGGAGAGGCCTGGACTTTGAACAGAGAATCCTGGAGAAAAATACTTCAAAGGGTGCTGAGAGTCCTGTTCAAGAGACAAGTAAAGGTGGCGCAGAGGTATTGTTGTGGGTGGACAAATACAAACCCACATCCCTTAAAACAATAATTGGACAGCAAGGCGATCACAGTTGTGCCAATAAACTCTTACGTTGGCTCCAAAACTGGTATAAGAATACTTCCGGCGACAAACGTGGTAATTATATAATAAATTACTCTTCTGATGTTTGACTGTTGTATTTTCCCTCAGTATCTTGATGATGTTGGTTTAATTTGCAATTGAGTTATAGCATTGAAACCCATTTAATCTCAAACCAGTAGTATTTTCTGAATCCATCTACCATAATGGAAGCGCTCAAGTGAACCAGGTTTCCTATTTCCTAGACAGACATTCTCACATGTCTTTGTTCCTTCCATAGCAGACCACAGGCTGTTGGGAAGGGACCATAACTCAGTGGCAGAGCATTCTCCAGGCTTTAAAACTGGGGTCTTTGCCAGTCCTACCTAGAGCTGCCTGGGATTGAACCCAAGAAGGTCTTCTTCAAAAGAAGAGGAGACTGCAAATCAGTGCAATGTGTGGCTGCCCATAATAAATAAAATGAGGATAAAACCTTTTCCAATTTAACCTGTAAGGTGTGAGTACCTTTAAATAACGGCCATACCCTAACTATTTGCTGTTCAACAGAACCCAGAGCGGTGTGGAAGTGTTTTACACGTCTGTCTCCGCATTTTCCTCTGATGATGTCTGCCACATTGGTGGAAGAAACATTGGACCAAATACCATCTTTATTAAAATCACCATGCCCGTAAAACCAAGAAGCTTTCGTTTTTACTCATAACGATGGCCATGAAAGCCTGAGAATCTTTGGGAATACTGAGATACATGGACCAACAATCTAAATCAGTATAAGACAGCTTCCTGTGTAACCCAATGGTGCAGTCTGGCAAAAAGCTCTGTCTTGCTGCCCCGAACAGTGCTCATGCGCTTTGGAGATAGAATATTGGACTCAGTGAACCAAGATTAGCAGGTTCTCAGTTCACAAAAGCTGCTTTGTAAACCGAATTCTCTGAAATTAATTTTGCATCTGAAAATCAGTCTGGACACTGTTTCTCAGACACAATGTTAAAATCTTGCTTAAGGAAAATAAACCAGTTTTCAGTATTACCCGGAAGCTTGTCTATGTCGGAAACTGTTTACAGTTGAAGCAACTAAAAATCTAGAATATTCAGTTGAGGGTTAAACTGGTTTTCATACTCGTTTTGAAAAGTTGAAATACTCTGCAATTTCAAGCAGAGGAGATACATAGCCTGCAGTGAAATTGCAATGTGAATTGCTAAGGGACTCGTTTTTTGATAATTAAGAGTTGGTTTACATGTTCAGAGTAATCATGTGGTTCTGTTGGGACTGTACCACTTCAGACCTCAAATTGGAAATGTGTGCGTAAATTTTTCCCCATGTAAAATAACACTCCCTGTATGTTGAAAACCAATACATGTAATTTCGCCCTCTCTCTAGTGTCCTACACTTGGAGTGGTTTTTCTTTTCTCTTTCATGTGAAGAAATGTTCAGACATGACAGTCCTCCAGTTGAATTTGAAATGATACAGTCCCAACTGTGCTATATCGTGTAACTGTTCTGAAATTATAGATTGGCTCCAAAATACTAATGTTGAATACCATGGTTATTTAATGGCAGTAACTGAAAAGTAGCAAACATTTGAATTGCTCATTCCAGATTTGTGAATAAGTCCTCAAAAAATTACTAGGCCAACCTGTCCACCCATACCTATGGTCATTATGAATGTCATTTTGAAGGGAGAGGGAGCCCCAAATCTCCAAGCTTTCAAAAGCTGTCCTGATTCCTTGGAGGCAGTTCTTACTTGGTGTAGGTGACCATACTTTTTGGCTATTTACTATCCTGATTTGTTTGTTTAAGCAGAGGGTTTGAATGCGAGTTTCCCAAAGCTGATATGACTGGAATCTTTTTGTTCGTTTGGCTCTGAAAGTTGGAGGTACTTTGTTTCAGTGAACAACATCATAAGTGTCTGCCTGTCTCTTTGTTTGTATGATGCAGCAAGGCTGGATAAATGCTTTCTCCTTTTTTTCCCATGTAGCAAAACCCAGTAAATTTGGAAACAAAGATGATGGCGCTAGTTTTAAAGCGGCTTTGCTCTCTGGACCTCCAGGGGTTGGTAAAACAACTACTGCTTCATTAGTTTGTGAGGTAAGTTATATTTTGGAGGCAAAGAATGTGGGAAACCCAATCTATGCTGGTGGATTTCCATTGGAGCTTCTCACTGAATGATATTTTTGGTTTTTGTTTTATTTAAATGTCACTTTTTTAAATTTTAACCCTCTGAAGTTGCTGATATTCATTGCACAAAACAAGACTGAAATCACACGATCAGTTTTTAACAGAATAGTTTAAATGAGAGTGCCCTGTGGTGTCCTGTTCTTTGTCACAGCCATCTACTTAGCTGACCAAACCTGGTTTGATCCACAGAGACTACTAACAGCTCGGAAGCTAACAGTTGTTTCAGGCAGGCTCCTTCTCTCTCCGGGGACATCATTGATGACCATTAATTGCCACCAATTCAGTCATAATTGAATTGGTAGCAATTAATCACACATGCTTTAGAGATCAAGACTACTGGAAGCAGCAGTTGGAAGTTTAGGAAGGTTTCAAGACCAAATCCAGTTCTCTGAGGAATAACAGCTGCCACCCGCAGTGGCCATTTGGGAGGCATGTGGAGAAGTGGTGGCTATGCGTATTATTGGCAGCTTGATGTGAGGTCAATTGGTAGGACCTTGGCCATCCTGCACAATGAGTGGTTGACCAGAGGACTAGTTGGAAGAAGATATTTCTTGTAATGTTGCTTTCTTCTTTGGTTTCTGTGCAGTCACACATAGTGGAGTTCCACTCATGTGCAGGGCCAACCTCCAAAACTTCTAGAGCTTTGTTGAGCTTTCTGCCTCTGCCCTCAAGTGGGGTAAGCCCTATGCAACTGAGCAGGAAGGATGTCCAAATCTCTCTATTCCTTTTTGACTGCTGAGTGAGCAGCATCACAAAAGGATTGATTCTGGCTTGTGTCTTTCTCTCTGTTTGTTCCAAAACAAAGACACCTACTTTGGGTTTTAGTCTTATTTTATCACCTAGTGCCAGTGCTTGTAGCTATTGTCTGTAAAGATGCACCTGACCATCCCCTCTGTGTAGCTCTGGCTCCAGCAGTTGGATCTCTCTTGGGTGGTTTTCCTGACCTCAAGACGCTTGGTGTACATGGAATGTCCTCTGCTTGGGAGCAGGGGCAGAACAACACTCAGCAGCGCTCTAGAAGCTTCTGAAGTTAACTCGGTGCATGCACAAAGCTCCATTACATGGGTCTGCACAGATGACCACTTGAAGAAATAAAGTTGCAGATAGGCAACATGTCCTTTTGTTAGTGTGTTGTGTGTGTATGTTTAAACTTACACTGTCTTGTTTGCAATTAGGAGCTGGATTTGAGTTATGTGGAACTAAATGCCAGTGACACTCGCAGTAAGAATAGCCTGAAAGAAGTGGTTGCTGAATCTCTAAATAACACCAGCATCAAAGGATTCTGTTCAGGTATACTCCTCTTTCTGGATGGGTGTTTTCTAGTTCTAGCAGAAGCAATCAGGTGGCTGTGGTGTGCCCAAATTCACAGCTGTCCCAATTTTGTACAGCAAACCATAAATGTTACTTGGTTCTCAAAAATGTACTAGTACACCTCCCTATCGCAACTAGCAGAATTTTAGATAGTACTGTATTTGGGACCAAACGTTTTGTGCAATATCTGTCTTCTCCTCCATCTTGCCATCAAGGAACATCGCCTTCAGTCAGCACAAAACATGTCCTAATCATGGATGAAGTGGATGGAATGGCTGGCAATGAAGACAGAGGAGGAATACAGGTAAAGTAACTTCCTTGAAAAGTGTGAAGGGGTCAGTAAATATGTATTTAATAGATGCTTGTTTTGGGTTTGCAGTGGGGAGAGGGGACATTTTTATCCTATTGAGTCCTTGCACGGTGGAGCATGTGCACGGCGGAGCACCAGCTGGAAGGCCAGAGCCTTTGTAACTGGAATTTTTTTTATCTGTGAGACTGATTCAATGACAGCACTTTGAACTATTAATCAGCTGGCCTACTTTTTAAATGGCTGGTGGCTGGATAAGAGATATTCTGGAAACTTGCATTCAATTATGAAGTGGCTTTGGCAATCATTTCTATACAAAACTTATTACGCTTTCTAATTGCAGGAACTGATAGATCTGATTAAGCATACAAAGATCCCAATAATTTGTATGTGCAACGATCGGAACCATCCAAAGATCCGTTCTCTTGTCCACTACTGTTTGGACCTTCGCTTTCCAAGACCACGTGTGGAACAGATTAAGGTAGGTGGTTGACAGAAATAATGCATGTTTGTTTAAAATATTTCAGTTCCAGCTTTCCCCATCCGCTGGAGGTATCCAAGGCAGTTGCACAAAACAGAAAAATGAAAATACAGTATAACAGCAAATTCCAAATTTTGAGGCTTATCAGAAATGGGGGTGGGGCAGAAGGAATTGGCAAATGCATTTGGGGATCAGTTCTATTATTAAAATTATCCGGGTATTGTGACCACGATCTGTTAAAAGACTAACTAAAGCCACTAAAGTTTTAGAGTTTATTTGCATTTGGGGATACTGTGCTAATATCCCCAGCAATTGCCTGCACCTCTGCAGAGAGCTAGACTTTCATAGTTTCTTTGATTTTTAAATACTGTTTCAAAGTGACAGTGACATGTCTCTTAGCTTTGAGTGTGTATGTGCTTGTTTTAAAATTCTTCAGCCAATGAGATTATTGACTATTATACAGTATTTGCTGTCTACTCTTTCTGTGTGTTTCCCATTCTGAAATACTTGCTTCTTGTAGGGTGCCATGATGTCTATTGCCTTTAAAGAAGGGTTAAACATTCCACCACCAGCAATGAATGAAATCATCTTGGCAGCTAATCAGGACATCAGACAAGTGAGTTATTTACTCACTTCAATGTAATCTGCCAGATTTGTTTAATCATATCTATTTTTTTAATCAAACATGAATGGAGCATCAGTTGGTAAACTGTCTGCAATTTATTTTGGAGTCTTACGTTAGAGATGTCTGAGAGAAAGGAGTGAAGGATCTTGGAGAAGATGAGGGACCCTGAAAAGATAAGCAAATCGTGTAGTCATGGAATGTTTGCCAGTGAAAAGGAATCTAGTCAGGAGAGGGATTTGAACACGAGAACGGTGCAAGAAATGGTGCATGCTGTATATATGCTGAGTCTGTGGGGCTTGAGAGAAAGGGGGCCTTGGTATGAAGAAACAAAGGGACCTGTCAGGAATGTACCAAGATGAAAGAAGGGTGTAAGAGAGGTCGAATGAAGACATGAATAGCTATTGTAAAATAAATAAGAAGGTTGATGTATTTAAGCTCTTTGTAGGAATTTGCTCGCATCATGCTGTTGACTGTGTTTGATACACAAACCTCATGTTCTTCCCCATGCTGTTAGCAAACTGTAACCTTTTGTTTTGCTTTTTCTCAGGTTTTACATAATCTCAGCATGTGGTGTGCAAAAAGCAAAACTCTGACTTATGATGGTGTCAAAGAGGATGCCAGTAAAGCTAAAAAGGATATCAAGCTGGTAAGAGAAGTATCTGCGTTGGGAAAAGTTGCATCCTGCTGGCTTGCAGTGCTTCTTTGGAATGAGACCTGCAGAAGTTGCATTTGATGGAAATTAAGTTGTACCATGGGCAAAAGGGGATTTGCTAACATGACTTTATATGCTCCAGTCCTTGCTTTGTGCATTTCACTCTGAGGCCAGAATTGAATGTTGCTGGACGTATTGGGCTCCCACCATAAATATGAGTCCAGTGTCATCAATGTTGCACCCCCACCAAGTAGTATGCCATAAAATCTGCCCATCTGGTGAGACATCGTTGCACTCCAGGTTCTCACTCAGTAAGCCATTAATTAAATAGGATGGGGTGAGGGCAGTGATGTCATGTGTAATGTACAGAGGTTTTGACGCTTTAATGCAAAATCCTTTGTGAATCCTTGTATAGATAGCGCTGGGGTCTTGGGACTAATGTGATTGTTTGATGCAGGATGATTAAACAGCATTCTCATTTCTCTGCTTAAAACCTTTATTTTGCAGGGTCCCTTTGATGTAGTCCGGAAGGTTTTTGCTGCTGGAGAGGAGACTTCTCGTATGTCCCTTATTGACAAATCAGACCTCTTCTTCCATGATTATTCTCTAGGACCACTCTTTGTCCAGGAGAACTATATACATGTGAAACCAGCTGCTGCTGGGTGAGTTCACACTGCCATGCAAGCCCTGACTGTTCATCAGAGTGGAAGAGAATACATGTATTGGTGGTAACATGGGCAATCTCTTTCTAGGAACAACATGAAGAAACATCTGATGTTACTTAGCAAAGCAGCTGATAGCATATGTGATGGTGACTTAGTGGACCGACAGATTCGCAGCAGGCAAAACTGGAACCTTCTGCCCATACAGGTTACCTCCTCCTTTCGTGTCCAGTGCATAATGAGTGGGGGGGTCTCAGGATACGAGTTCTTTGTTGTGGACACAACGCATACGTTGTTTGTATTGTAAACCACTTTGACTGTGATTTTATTGTAGGAAAGGCAGGATATAAGGCAGGTCCCCCTATGAGGGGAAAAAGCGGGATATAAATTCAATAAATATAAATTATAGGAATAAAAAACCAGTGATGTATCCAGATTATATAGAAAGCATGCTGCTTCAAGCAAGGTTTTGGTGCTGACCTGCTGAGCAGTTTTTAAGGCCTGTGTGAGCAAAACAGTACCAATGATGTAGCTCTGTGGAAAGAGAACCATGGTGTCCATTGTAAAGTGACCTATGTTTACTTTCAGGCTATTTACTCAAGTGTCTTGCCTGGGGAGCTGATGAGAGGCTACATGCAACAATTCCCAAACTTTTCAAGCTGGCTGGGGAAATTTTCATCCACAAAAAAGCACGACCGTATCATTCAAGAGTTGTCAATGCACATGAGCCTTAGGTAATATTAATTAATTATTTGTAGTTCCCTAAATCTGATAGTCTTAGTCTTGTCACAAATACAGAATGTGACCTCTTGTGTTTTGCTTTTCTGGTTTCAGTATCTCTTATGTAATTAGAATGTTGCAGGGCTCCATATATGACTAGAAAATGGGTCATCTTTGTCAGTTCCCACACGTTCAAGTGTAGTACCTAAAGATGCATTGTATCTTGACTTTGCATTAAATAGGCATTTCCATCTTATAAGATGCTGGATCATAAACATGTTGCACTGTCAGATTTCCAGTGTGCAGAGCATTTTGGATGGGTCGACAATTCAAATCCGCAACGGGGTGAGCTCTCGTTGCTTGGCCAGCTCCTCCCAACCTAGCAGTTCCAAAGCATGTTAATGCAAGTAGATAAATAGCTACCGCTTGCGGGAAGGTAAACAGCGCTCCGTGTTCCAGCCGCATGCTATGCGCTGCGGCAAGGAGAGTCATGCCGGCCACATGACCACGGAGGCGTCTTCGGACAATGCTGGCTCTTCGGCTTTGAAATGGGGATGAGCACCACACCCTAGAGTTGGACACGACTGGACTTAATTGTCAGGGGTCATCTTTACCTTTACCTATTCTCTGAGTAGAGTGTCCTCATGCAGTAGTATTCAGTTCAACCTTCTGTCAGTGGATCCCCAAACTTCCAGATGCCTTGTGATGGTTCTTCATTTGGTTTCCAGCATACTAAGCACTGCTTCATGTTTTCTGTTCTGGAGTTAGGATGTGAAGCTGCCTTATACCACTTCAGACTGTTGGTCCATCAAGCCCAGGTGTTCCACTGTTATCAGCTATAACTCGAGTCTTCAAGATCCAAGGCAGATTTTTTTTCCAGCTCTTCTGTCTGATATACTTTTAACTGGAGATGCTGTGGAATGAACCTGGAAACAAATACATACAGAGCATGAGCTCTCCCCATCTTTTAAAGAAAATTAAATGTGTTTTCCCATCCCTTAGGACACATGCAAGCAAGAGAGCGGTAAATCTGGAGTATTTGTCATACCTGCGAGATGCAATTGTGAGACCTTTGTCTAGCCTGGGAACAGAAGGGGTGCAGGATGCTGTAACATTCATGGATTCTTATAGTTTGATGAAGGAAGATGTTGAAAACATAATGGAAGTAACCAGCTGGGGTGGCAAGCCTAGTGCGTTCTCTAAACTTGATTCCAAGGTAACATACTCTTATAAAGATTACTATCTACCGAGCACAATTTGTTGGTTTTTAAAAATAAAAAGTTAATTACGATGAGAATGTTAGTGAATTATTTAAAAATGTGTTCCCCACCTTTTCCCTATCAGACAAAGGTAGCTAAGTAGCTGATGCAGATACTTTGAAGTAAATTGTGCTAGTCACTACATTGATCTAAGAGAAGCTATGCAGAAGAACTGAGTTTTGTGGAGGATTTTTTTTGAAAAAGGTGGTTTTATTTAATACATCTGTGCCTTGCTGTTCCTCAGATGAGCTCACAGCAGCATAGATGGGGTTTATAGGTAGGTTCACATAAACATGCAGCTGCTCCAGGTCAGAATAGCTAGCTATTGGAAGTTGATCAGATGCCCATATGGCTGTTCTGTGGCTGATAAAGAGAGGGAAACACTTGCAGGTAAGCAAGAAGGCAGAAGTAGCAGAAAAAACACAAAGGGAACTAATAGCAGATGAAGCATTGTGTTACTTTTTGTATGGCAGCCATATTAGAAGAGGAAGAAGAGTGGAGCAGAGAACCTGAAGGGCTTCATTACTTGAGGCTGATATGGAAAGCAATAGGGAGTCAGTGCAAAGGCTTAAGGAGAGAAATGGTATCCTAATGACAGGACCAAGTGTTCTAACGAAGTCAAATCCAGAGGGTAGTTCTATTAAGATGGCACAGGGCTTTGTGCAACTTAACAAATTATTGCGGCATAAGGTTTTGCGGTAGCTTATACTGCAATTCTAAACTCGCTAGAGAGTAAGCCCCATTGAGCACAATGGGACACGTCTGTGGAGACAGGCATAGGATTCCACTGACTGTTAATATTTAGGATGGTCCAGGAATTTGCTGTTTAACTTGAAGACTCTTGCACCATTTGGAGAAGTTCCCTCTTATTCTCTACCAAATGAGTTTTCCCACCCACTTTTGTTTGTGTGTTCTCGTGTCTGGGGACTATGATTCCTAGTGGAATTCTCTAACATGGTGGTTTTCAGACAGTCTATCTTTTGAGGAACACTTTTCACATTAGTGTTATCTGTCATGGTACTTCTGTGTGTTAACAGAGGATTCTGGGGCCTGATGCAGAGCACACTCTGGTTCATGCTGGACACTTAACAGGTTTGTGGGACTTCTTCATGTGACTGGAGAGTGTAGCCTAAAACACACCTGCCACTCTGCATTTGCATATTGCTGGAAAGGTATCCTTAATACAAAGGCTTATCTGCCATTTATTGTTGGTCTTGTTGAAGAACTCCAGAGCCCCAGAAGCACAGTTTGAATAGCACTACGCACCACTGATACTGCCTGGAGTGAAATTTCAGTGTTGCACTCTCTCTCCTTTGCCCTTAACAGATTAAATCGGCTTTTACACGACTCTATAACAAAGAGGTTCACCTTACACCATATTCCCTGCAAATGGTAAAGAGGTCCAAACGGCGAGCAGGGTCTTCACTGGATGCAGAACTGAATGAAGAGCTGGAAGCTGAAGAAGTCCAGTCAGAGAATGAGCAAGAGACCATTGAAAATGATGCAATGATTAAGGTAAATATTTTCATTGTGCATTCAGTGCAGCAAGTACAGCTACTTGAGAGTAGCTTTGCCACTGAAAATCAAACCACCTTTTAGCTCACTTAAATGAGGGATTTTCAGCAAAATAATTGGAGGCTCCTGTATAAAATAAACATTTCAGAAATAAGTAGTTTAAAGATGAGTTTGTAGCTGGTATGTAGTTGAATTATATCTTCACAGCCTGATTCTGTGGCGTTGCACATTTTCATTTCATCACATTGATGGCTGAGACTTTCTGAGGAGTGCTTTTAGAATGATTCCCCTGGAGGGATGAATGTGAAAATTGATCTATGCAAATTTTCAGGAAAGATATAGTTCCGGTACAATGCATACAGATATTTATAGGCTTCATTCCTTTTGCTCACCTGAATAGTTCATCCATATATTATTTAGGATTTAAACTACACAACTGCTGTTCCCTGGTAGAGTAAGGGGCATTTCTGGACTACATGGGAATTAACCCTCGCGCCAGCTGTAGGTAGGGTTAGCTTTGAAGTCACGTGCATTTCTCTTGTCTTCATCTGCATTATTTTCCTTTTAATAATATGATTTGAGTCAGTACTAATGGGTACTTTCTAAATGTCTGTCTGCTTAATTGGTGGCAGGAACTAATACTTTGATGCTGGCAGTCTTGCTGTGCTCCTAACTACTGAGAGTCCTAGGTAGAAGGAATGCTGGAGTGCAACACTGCAAACATGTTCTTATAATAGCAGAACTGGTTAGATTTTGTCTCAGTACTGAAGCTGACCAGCCCATTCTTTGCTCCTTTCTCCCTTCATAACTGACGTTCCTTTTATTTCTTTGCTATTGATTTCTTCTTAGTTCTGAGGGAAAGCTGTGAATGAGACGCATCTTGTGGTGTATGTTGAGCACATTTGTAAAAATTAAGGAACAATCTCTCACCCAATCCCCAAAATGCTAGCAGTGCTTTTCCAACAAGCATTTAAAAACTTAGCTTTCTTTGTTGCAGAAAAACATCAAGTCTGTCAAGCAACCTGAAAGAAATGAAGAAAAGAAAAAGGGAAAAGCGAAGAAAAAGTCCAGATAACTTTTTCAGTATTGACTAACACTGACAAGCTATGCAAACTCAACAATAATGTTACTTTATGCTGGGGTGTAGATGAAAGGATAAAATGCATGGGCTCAGAAAGCCCATCTTGGAGGTCATTTGACTGTCTTGTTTGATTGCCACTGCAACAAACTGTTTATATTAAGCCTAAAGATGCATCACAATCTACATTTTGTGATTTGTGTAAATATGTATGGACCTTCAGTAGCAACATCTTGGAGCCCTGAAAGCTTGCATTTATTCTACACTTCATCTCTGCAAAACTTGTATTTTTTTAAAATAGTCATTATGTTGTCAGATCCTGTATATAGTATGTAGTGAACAAACTCTAAACTGGATATGTCTTTTGTACATTGGGAGTGCAGCGATATGTAAAGTTGCAATAAAATTAGTTTCATATTTTAACCCATTTTTCTTTCACATGAATCCTGTGATAGTGTATTCTCACATTTCACCTATATGGCAGCCTAACATTAAGGCACTCTTTAAGTGTAGTGCATGTAGTGCAGACATTGCTCGGGGAAAGTGCGATGCAGTATGTGACCATCACTACAGGTCAGGAAAGTTTCCTGTAGATGGTTAGTGGTCTACAGTTAGTCTTCCTCCAGAGCAAGGACTGGCTGTAGTGGAAATTTTGGATAGGGCCTGATGAGTGCAGCTTGCCCAGAAGCTTTTCTACTAGGGAGTGGCTGTTACTGTAGTCTGACTTTACTCTGGCTTTGACTTGTTTCTCCCTGGACATTGCTGCTGTGTTAGTGTGCTTTGTTGTTGTTCAGTTGTTAAGTCGTGTCCGACCCTTCGTGATACCATGAACCATATCCCACCAGGCCTTCCTGTCCTCTACTATCTTCCTGAGTTCGCTCATTTTCATGTGCTTAAGCCCATATAAATAAAACCAAGGCACTAATACCACCTGTCTTTGTCAGAGAAAATCAAAAGCCAAAGGAGCAAGTTGGAGTTCCAAATCCAAAAACGTTACCAGCTGAAGGCTTGAATTTTAGCATTCAAATTTTATTGTAAACAGAAAAGGCCATAGTACAAAAGTTCTATAAAAGATATTTACAGTTTCACAATGAGAGCAGATTCAATAACTCTACAAGAATGTCAAGGTTAGTACCAACTGGGCTTAAAATCTGGATGCGTCTTCCAGTGATGCAGCACTTGTGTAGCCAACATCTCCTGAAAATGAACAGAATTAAAAGTAGTTTCTCAATTGTAGACTACCCAGTCTGCCTTGTTTAATACAGGTAAAATGTGGAAATATTTGGTCTTTAACTGGTTTCAAGGGGTAACAATAAAAGCTTGTTAGATGGTCAGAGGTTTTGGTATGTTAAAAATGTACCTCAGGAGTTCATGGAAGTTCTAAGGGTGTTCCTGGTGGCCTTGCCACTGTGGCTCCCAAAACAGGCTGATGCTAAATAAATGAACTCCAAAGCAAGGTGACCAAGCACACACATTTGCCTAGGCTTGCCTCTGAAGCAAGTGGGAAGAGTAACTCATTCCTGGATAACTTCCATGTAAAAGACCATGCATGTGCATGCCAAAACCAATGAAATGTGCCACACGTACCAGCAGTGGCTTATTTAAAGATAACTATCTCCCCTTTCTATAGAAGATAGTAACAAGAGTGTGTGGTCTGACTAAATGCAAGAAACTTGATGTGCCTCACTCTCCTCCTCCCCCCCCCCCTTTCCAAACTGCTATGATTGCACTGACAGTTGTACACTCCCTGTCTGGGTTCTTATCTAAATTGGAGATTAGTAACCTACTGCACTGAGCTGTTGAGAAGGTAATGGAGATGGAACATGGCAAAATACAATATCGCCAATTAAGATCAGTGGTAAGTAATATGAAGGAATTGTTGCTGAGCTGTGGCCTGCATGTCATTATCTATTGCTGTTTAGTGAAACACTTATCAAACCCAGTGCTTAATAGTTGTTAAATGTTGCTTCAGCTATGGCTTTGGTACCTAAGAAAGAGCAATTACTGCAGCTGTCCTGAACTGCACTGTTTCAGAGAAAATGCTGCACACACAAAACTAATATAGCAGTGAGAAGGCTTGCCAAGAATCCACTCTGTGACATCCTAGGTTTTCCATGGGGAATTCCTGACATAGGAGAAATTCAGACATGTAATTTCCTACAAGCCTTCTGAAGTGGTACAATTCAGGACTCTACCAGAGATAGGACCTGGTGTTGCATAATGCTTAAGGGTCTGAGGTGCAAAGCAGAAATTCTCTGGTTTGAATCTTGCCTCTACCATGAACTCACCAGGTAGACTTAGGCAAGCCACTGAACCTCAACTCCCCAGCTGCAATATGGGGATAATGATACTTGCTTTACAAGGCTATTGTAATGATGCCATCAACGTAATACATGTGAAGAGCTTTGTGCCTTCAGAAAGCGCTATACCAGGGGTGGCCAACCTTTCAACATGAATGCTCCTGGGTCTTTAATGGTTGTATAGGTGAGGGCATTTCAGCAGGTGCAGCTGCTTTAGCAGCACCATCAGCACTTGCAGCTGCCAAGACCTGCGCTATACAAATGTTACTATTGAAATGTTAAGGCTTATCCAACAGCTAGTTAACAGGAACTGGAGTTCACAAGGTAACTGTACCACTTCAGCCTAGCCTCACATACTAGGTTTCTGTAGTTTAAGCCTATGCTTAACCTATCCGTGAGAACCTACAGACCAAGAGAAGGAGCAGGAGCCTGAAATTCAGAGCTTCCTGGTATTCCCGTGTACAAATTTGAATTTTACAGCGCAATCCTATCCAACTTACACCATCGGTGTAACCAGTGGGGAAGGGCAGGGCAGGAGGCTTTGGTGGGGTGGGGAGATTTGAATCCCCTTTCCGTTCTGGGACCTCCCGTTCTCTCTGCACCGCTGGTTACACCGGTGGTGTAAGTTGGATAGGATTGTGCTGTTATTCTGGTGCACAAATTCAGGTTTGGGTCAGAAAAAACTTTGTCTTGAAGAGGCTCAATGAAAGAGAACAGGAGGCTGCTGAATAGGGCACAGGTGTCAGAATAAAACTACAATCCACCTGACCTGCTGTTGCTAGAGAAACTAGAGACCCACTGGATGGTTTTGTTATCTTAGAAAGAGTTGAGAAATGAGAATTTCTTCCATAAGCTGCCATTGAAGTCTGGAAATGACAGTCAAGGTTGAGAGACTTACCTGACTAAAGTCACTGTTCCACTTCAATCCTGAGGTATGATGTACAGTCAGCTATTTTCTTAAGGTTGACAATGTTAACTTTTTCTGAACACATGGGACATGTACTTTCATTCTGTAACAAGCTGTGCAAAGAAGAGAACATACCTGTTCTTAACTTGTATAATACAATTGCAATTTATACAAATGCAAATACCCTCAGTTAAGTTCGACTCCTTTATGGAGCTTTGTGGCTCCATAGGGAGAATATCCATTTGCCTCATTTACTCTGGCCCATCATATGGTTCAAGCCAGTGCCTTACAAGTGGATGAGTTTTGAGAGGAAGAATTCCTATTTGTCCAGGAATTTCATTGGTGGAAGAGAGAGAGTGCCGGAGGCTATATGTTTGTATTACCGCCAATATGCCCAGGTTTCTGCACCTGGAATTTTCTCGCTTCTGGCACGACCAGATTCTCGAGACTATGGCAAATAGAACAGAAAGTGTAATGCAGCATGTGGAACTGGCAAACACTTGAGTTGTACCTAGAGTCAAATCAGTGCCCTAAAATGAATGCCAGCATACATTGGGAGTCCTCCAGCACAAGAATGACACTTGTGTACATTGGCACCCCAGCACGTTCTTGCTTCCAGTTGTAAAAAATGCAGACTCAGTTTTCTCCAAGTTGGCTTGTCCTTCAGATGCTTTGGCGGGAAAGACAGAAGAATTTCCCCCAAAGTCTCTTTGCAGAAATGTTCAACATTTTTCAAAGCTGTTTGCTGCGCTGATGGCTGCCACTTCCTTATTTCAGCAACTCGGCAATCATGTAGTGAATGTGATGTTGTCACAACGTTATATAAGCAATCATGTTTGGCTGCATACTGACTTCAGAAGGTAAACAAAGTTGGCTTAGAACAAGAGTAACACTTCCTGGACTCATCACATGGGTGATTCTACCCAAGCAATGCTGATGAAAACAGCCTCAAAAATTACACACACACACACTTTCCCAGCTGTAAGTCGGTAAGGAATTTTGGGATGGTGGTGATGAAGTCTCAGGCAGTGACTGGCTAAGCCATTGTTTCTCAAACTAGTGGGTCGTGACTCAGCGGAAGAACCAGATGCTGTCCCCTGCCACTTTAAGGGGCAGGACAGCATGGTGGCGATCCTGGGGAAAAAAATATGAAATTGTCGCACTTACTAGGGGTCCTGCAGCCCTCCGGACAGTGCACGGAGGCCTGTGGACCCCTTGCAGGCCTCCCCGAGCTTTAGATCTGCGGTGATTATGACCACTTCCAGTTTTTGGATAAAAACAAGAAGTGGTCATAATCACCACTCAGCGGCGATCTAAAGCTCAGGGAGCGGTCCACAGGCCTCCATGCACCATCCGGAAAGCTGCAGGACCCTGGTGAAAACAGTACATCCCAGGATCGCTGCCGCTGCTGTCCCCACCCCCGCAAACACTCAAAGTTCTCCCTGCCTCATGGGGAGAACTTTGCGAAACACTGGGCTAAGCTATTCTAATGTCACAGAGCAGACCAAAGTTTTCTCCAGCGGCCATTGGCTGAGCTGCTCCGATCCTACAGAGAGGGAGAAGGGCTTAGGCAAAAGTTCACATTTTGATTCGAAATAGCCGGACAAATGTTTGGCTGCAGGTCTCTAATATATATTGCATTGATTGCATTGCATTGCATTGCATTGATACCGAAGCCTGGTTTGCTTTGATGATAATGGAAAACCTCATTGCCATTTAAGTAATATTCCTAAAAGTTAGATTGAAACATTTCAACTTACTTTCTGAACTCTGAATACAGGGCAGGAAAGTCACAATGGGGACATACAGTCCAGTTGTCTTTTACCATATGCCGCCCCTAGAAGGATTGACATGATTAAATCTGATAGAAAACATTTCATATGGCTCCTTACCAATATACAATATTAATTCTAAATTAATAGATGCACTTAAAACGATGCAGACACCATGGAAAATTACAGGAGCTCTCTTAAGCTAGTGAGTCTAAAAGGCAAATTCCAGGACTAGTGAGTGGACTTCTGTTTGCTTTCTAGGCAGAGTCGTGAGTTCCCTCTCCATTCCATCCTGCCGTGCTGCCCTTTTTCCAACAAGTGCCTGGTGCTATTGCTGGAAGAGAAGAAGCATTCCAAGACCTGCTAGCTGACATCACTTTAAAGATGCCTGCCCTGATACTTACTGTTGCAATGCAGTATGGGAGATTGTTTTTACAACCAGGGCAGAGAAGCTCACATTCAGGCAACAAGAATTCACAGTAGGGACATGGGGTGGTTGGCTGGTCCACTTCTGATGTGTCAGGTCGTCTATCAGTAGAACAAAATAAATCAAGAAAGGGAGAAAGAAGACTGTCTGTTCTTACACCTTCTAAAATGCTAAAACTGCTTTTCTTTTCTAACAGGCCTATGGCACAATCCTGCCTATAGCACAATTGTTCTGTTTTAATCCTGCCTACGGGTGGCGCAGTGGGTTAAACCACTGAACCATGAGCTGTCGATTGAAAGGTCAGCAGTTCGAATCCGTGCGACGGCTCCTGCCAACCTAGCAGTTTGAAAGCAAGAAATTGCAAGTAGATTAATAGGTACCGCGTCAGCGGGACGGTAACAGCGTTCCATGTGCCTCGGTGCTGAGTCACGCCGGCCACATGACCATGGAAATGTCTTCGGACAACGCTGGCTCTTCGGCTTTGAAACGGAGATGAGCACCGCTCCCTAGAGTCGGACACGACTGGACTTAATTGTCAAGGGATACCTTTACCTTTACCTTATGTTTAGGCCAGCGGAGTGAGTCTTCTGCCACCCTAAAGAGGCACAAATGTGCCATAAAGCACACGGTGGCCAGCACAGCTCACTCAGCCACGGACCCAGACCTGTGTCGGCCGCCGCAAGTAGGCTAGTTGGTGCAGTGGCGGGGGGTGGCCGGGCAGGAGCAGCAAGGAAGGGGGCCGTTGGCCAGCCCGGGCTTAGGGGGGGCGGGGATATAGGCACTGAGTTGCGCCGATATCCTACACCCCGTTCCAGCCTGGGCCAATCTTACACGGCCTCCTCAGACACACGTCAGGTCCAGAGCTGACGTGCATCTGAGGACGCCCATTGGGGCCCTGGCCACGCTGGTGCAACCTGCAATGGGCCTAGGATGCAGCGGCCGGCCCTTTAGGCCAACCACCTTATCTTATGCAGGATTGGACTGCCCGTGTAGATTTTCATCTCTGGTGTAAGCCTCCTCCCATGTTGCAGGAGTCTTCATAGTGGTACATGGCTCTTGAGCCCTTTTTAAAATTTATTTTCAGCCGCTGGGCTAAAGTAGTTGGGCAGTTTATTCTTCCCATACTTTAATAAGCATGTATGGGTGTGCAGCATCATTACCTCTGTTGCACATGTTCTCTGGGGACAGCTTCAGCACTGGCCTGTAGGGGGTGCCAAGATGCTGAGAAATTAGTTCCCAGCATTTTGTGAGCCACAGTTCTGAAAGCAGCATGCTTTGTTAACGGTCTGTAATCCCGCCTCCTTCCACCCCAATGAGAATTCAGCAGGTGGATCTTGTAATACAGTTGTCACTCTAAAGAGCTGGCAGTCCCAGTAGCCTCCTCCTCTGCCAATTTGTGGCAAACACTAGCACTTGTGAAATGTAGGTTTATCTGAAACCTCTCCAGTTCAAAGCTCAGCTTAGTCATAAACTCTCTAGGTGGCTCTAGGCAAATGTCTGTCACTTAGCCCTATCCACGCCTCCACAGCAATATGGAGGGGGTAATATTGGGTTTTTGCAAAGGTTATACCAATGAGTCATTATGGGAGGTACAAAAGTACTGCTGTACCAAAAGGCCAAGGTGGAAATTCACGGTCATAGACTACAAATCAACAGATAATAGGACTTGTAAGGGACAAAAGGAACAACTGCCCTCGTCTCCGCTTGCAATGGCTAACAAGATTCTGAATTTGTTGGGCAGAGAATTCTCCTTCATCTTAGGCAAGTGCTGTTTTCAAGAAGAAAGGCTGAGAGCCATGAGTGCTGGACAGCAGTTATTCACGTCACTACCTCGACAGTCTATCGTTTATACCAGGCAAGGAGATTGTACTCCCAAACCTCAAACACACACAGTAATCTAGCTCACCTGACCATTGCTTCAATCTTCTTTTTATATTTCAGATCAATTTTATTCCGGTACTCTGGTCTCATCAGCATTGCAGCAAAACCAAATGAGGACTTTTTCAGTCCTGCTCGATGACACTCAATCACTGTTGAAGTCAGGATGGGAACTATGTCTACAAGTAAAACAATGAAACAATTACAGAAATCTTGGACTAGTGTCCCTCATTTTCAGTTAAAATCATAATTTTCTGGGTTTCACACAGAGCTGTTAATTGATTTGAATTTTAGAAAGAACATGCGAAAGTACTGACTATGGTGACAAAATCCGACAGCAGCTATTTGGAAGATATGTGCATTTCTAGAAAGTTACCCAAGAACAGCCTTGCTGGATAAAGCCCATCCATCTTTTGTTTCAGTCTTCTCCAAAAAGTCTGGCATCAACAGTGGCTAGTCAGATGGCTCAGATATGTTCACAAGCAGGGCAAAGCAACCAGACCATCATCTCAAACCCTAACCATACAATGAGGTTTCAGTCTGTTGAAATCTTCCACACTTTCCTTTAGAAGCTTTTGAAGTACGTGTCATACGGTATGTTTGCGGCATCTGGTAAGTATGCGGTGCCGGTGCTGGTGCCGAAGCCTGTGGCGCTCACCCACCAAGCAGAAGACACTGCTCTGTGAAGCGGGTAAGTGCTGCTCAGAGTGGTGCAGGGTCTGGGGAGGGCAGGGGGAGAACAGGGAGGTGTAACGGGCAGGGGGTGGGCAGATCAGGCCTAGCAGGAGTGTGGGACCGGCTTACATGTCAGAGGCCGTATCCTATCCTCCCTCCCAGGACATGAGCCCTGACATGTGGCTGCTTGATTTTCCACCAGTGAAAGAGCTGGCGGAGAACCAAGTAGCCCCATTACAGCGGCTGGGGGTTTGCCCAGGGTAAGCGGGCAAATGTCTGCTTACCCCGAGTAGACCTCTAGCCCATCCCTTTCCTGGACAGGATTCAGCATGGGCTGCACGGTCCACGCTGAACACCGTACGCCAGGGGAGGATAGGATTGGGCTGTTAGGAAGTTTGCTTTACCCGTTGTGGGCATCACCTCAGTCCCAACAGCGCTCCCAAGAGGGTCTCTGTGCCACTTGACCTTCTGTTTCAAAGAAGCTATTGATGGTGCTACAGAGGAGGCAGGACTGCTGGAAGGGCCACCAACACTGCTGCAGCAGGAGAGAGGGCCAACTCTCAGAGCACCAGTAGGAGGGAAGGTTTCCTTTCTTTCTTGACATTTTTTTTCCCCGGAGGACTCCGGTATCCACAACATGGCTCTCTCCCAAACAGATGAGTCAAATATATCATACCCGACGGGAGGGGAATTTTGCCCGACAATGGTGACACTTTTTAAAGGTTGACCAGGTTCACCATATGATGAGGCAGAGGTAGCTAACCTAACTGCTATTTTTTTAAATTCATATTTGTAAAAACTAACAAGGAATTTAAAAAAAGATAAAAACTGGGGTAAAAATACATTATTTTTGTAGGGATGAAGCACAAAGGGAAGCATTACTCATGGTGCTGCTTCAGATGTGGTCAGAATGAAAGTGAGGGATTGGGCATGCTTCCTGCCCTCAAGACATACAATGTGCACAGGATCCCCCCACTTGAGAGCAGGGACAGGATGCTTGACAAAGCTCTGGAAGCTTCTGAGGTTGGCTCTGCACATACTCCAAACTCCACTATGTGTGACGGCACAACCTACAACACCTTGAACAAATTACGCCTCACACAGCCTGAAGGAAATACCATACATGTCTGCCAAACGTTCACTGAGCACTTTCGTGGATGGGCTCCTGGTGTTCTTGCTAAATGTACAGTCTTAAAATATCTTCCGCTTCCCCCTCCCCACACACACAGTATGTCTGGCCAAGATTTTAGCCTCTTGCCAAAATCAGTAGTGAACACTTACGGGATGGAAACTTGCTTATATTGTTGGCTACACGAATAAGCATACGTGCTCCTTTCATATGGTCGCCACATTTAACGTGAATCTGAAATACAAATCTAGTTACTCGAAAAGCTAACAATTGCAATATTTAGGATATGTCAGATGGGTGGGTTGTGTGTGTGAAGATGCACCCACATACCGGCAGGAAGAAGTGGTGCAGTCTAGGATGTGTTGGGGAGGGAAGAGTCCAGAGTAGATGAAAGAATTATTGGTACAACAAGGAGCAATGCAGGCTCCAGTCTATAGAAGCGTATGCAACAATAAATCTGTTAGTCTTAAAAGTGCAACAAACTCTTTTTGTTGTTTTTGCAGCAACAAATAAAACACAGCTGCCCCTTTGAAATTGGTTACACACAGAGAAAGTGGTTAACAGAGAAGCAGAGGCTGCCCTCTATAATAACACACGTAGCCACTTTCATATCATGTCACTGATAAATGCATAGGACTTTTTAGTTTTTTTTCCTCCCTGCGTGCATTTAAAGAAGTACTGTACAAACGTTCGCACAATTGGTCTGGAGCAGTGGTTCTCAAAAGTTCTCCCCACGAGGCAGGGAGAACTTTGAGTGCTTGCAGGGGCGGGGACGGCAGCGGCGGCAATCCCTGGGATCGCCCCCACTGGCAGGAAACGAAAGTGACTGGTGCACTTACCGGGAATCTTGGAGCCCTCCGGAGGGTTCGGGCTCTGCAGCGATCGGAAGCTCAGGGGGGCCTGTAGAGGCTAGCGCAGGCCTCCCGGTAAGTACACAAATCACCTTAACATTTTTTTTTGCTTGGTGCTGGTGGCAATCCCAGGGATCTCCACCGCCATGCTGTCCCCGCCCCCTAAGGGGGGAAGGGGACTGATTTTGATTCCAATGGTGGGTCACAACCCACCACTTTGAGAAGCACTGGTCTGGAGTTTTAAGCAGCAGGTGGTCTCTCTAATAACTGCCTTATCCACCCGCTCCTTCCTGTGCTGCATACTTGACACTGCAGATAGGGGAGCACATGACTGAATGCTCCCCTCATCTAAAAAACATTCAGATAGGAAACTAGATGCCAGGGGAGAGGTTCTAGCTTCACCTTGTACCTGAAGATAGTTTTCTATGTGTAGGTTTCTTTTTTTTAAGCACACACTCTCACACCCTATAGATAGAATATTCTATGGGAAATTGTTCCTGGATGTTATCACTTCTAACATCCAGGAACAATTTCCCATAGAACAGAGGTTCTCAACCTGTGGTACTGGTACTCCAAGGGGTACGCGGACCTCTTGCTGGGGGTACGCCAAGCCCTGCCCCTTATCTGCCCCATCAGCAGCTAATTAAGTGTTAATTAACATGGATTTTAAATTGTAATTATTTTCGGAGCCCTTCTGTCTCTCTGATTTTGGTTTTGGGCTTATTTTTGTACTTTGGAAAATGTACTTTGGTGGGGGAGGGAGGAGCTGATTTTGGGAAGTGTGACTTGGAGAAAAAAAGAGATCCTTGCATGTGTATGTCTCTCTCCCTCACACACACACACACACACACACACACACACACACACACACACACACACAGAGTTAAATAACACATTTTTCACATTTAAAATTGTTTTAGTACTTTTTATGTAACAATTACTTACTTACTTACTTACTTAATTAATTAGCCCAATTAATTAGAAGTTAATTATCAGTGGGTATTTAAATTGGACCATGATACCCAGGCCTCCAAAGGTTGAGAACCCCTGCCATAGAATATTCTATCTGTGTAGAATGGTCTCTACCAGGCCTAGTTTGAGAACCTTGGAGCTATACAATGAAAAAATTATCATGAATTCTGGATTTTCCAGAGTGATCGTATAATTTAGTTACACAAGTGCAGGAATTCCACCTGCAAAAGCTATCAAAGGCAGTGGGTACAATCAACACGCTTCATGTATTATTATTATTATTATTATTATTATTATTATTTAGTAGTAGTAGTAGTAGTAGTAGTATACCACTTTCCAACAGGCTTACATACTTTTGCACAGTTTCTCATTAATAACTCTCTACATTTTTAACAAATTACCTTTACTAAAATATAGCTGTGTAGGATCATAAGGTTTGTAGCCATCTCGGAAGGTATTTTAATATTCTGGGTTTTCAGTTCTGAATACATACCGAAGAGAACATCATGGGCATTTCGATAGTTCCCTTTAAAACAACAAAAAACCAAACAACCAGCAATTATATTTCAGAAAAATATATACTTTCAGAGGCCAGGAAAAAAGGGAGAAGACTTGAAGAAAATAAGCATTTGGGCTCAGAGCCTGGCAGCTGACACCCTGACTTATTGCGAGGTAGGGCTGAACTGGGTTCAATGGGCATTCCTCCGCATGGAGGAGACTGCGTTTCAGTTGACCCTACCTCGTGCTGGCGCGAGGGCATTCCCTTACAGTAAGGAATGCTCCCTTCCTCTGCCAGGGAACTATGATATATCAACAACAGGGATGCAAGTTACCCTCTCAGGTTGTTAAAATGAGGATAGAGACCATGAAAAGGCAAAATAATTTTGTGGTCATGTATGCTGTAGTTTTGCTGTATGCTATATTTTGTTATGCTGTATTGCTGCAGTTCACTGCATATTCAAGTAATTAAGCATGTAGTAAATGTTGAAATCACAGCTGAGAAGATTAGGGAAACAGATGATGATTTCATTCAAAGGACATAAAATCTGCAGTTAAATATAGATGTAACAGTCTAAAAGTACAAACTGAACTTTTAAAAACTCCCTGAACTTTCAGAAGTCATAGCCCGATTCTCAAGCCAATTAAAATGGGCCTACACAGGTCCCTTTATTGTCTCTACAGTGGTCAGGGGTGGTGTCAGAGGTTGGCTAGGTTGGGTACTTGGCAAGGGTTCCATGCCAATTAGAGGGCTCATCTGACCAGATTGGACCCTGAACCGTTAGTATTGGTGGTGCCAACAATGCAATCACTAGATGGTGGGTGAAGGATTTGTGGAAGGCAACCTGGTGTCAGCACTTATGGTGGTGTTATCCTTTTCAAGTTGGCATGGCTCTAAACAAAACAAAGCTGATGTTTTAGGCCCCTCGTGCAATCCTATGTAATCTTATTCCCCGACAAGAGAAAGAGCAGGCAGCACTGGTGGCATGGGGTGCTGCAATACAGGAGTATAACCAGAGGCGTTTCTACAGTAGGGGAGGTACCGTACGGTGCGCCCCGTCCTAGTCCCCGTTTACAAACCGGAATGAAGAGACTTCCTGCCCGTCGCCTTCGCCGCGCGGAATGGCTCCGACGGTGAGGGGGCGGGGCCTCTTCATTCCGGTTTGTAAACGGGGACTAGGACGGGGCGCAACTTACGGTACCGCCACTACCGTAGAAACACCTCTGAGTATAACTACCCCCTCTTCAGTTCTAGGTTCTATAGAAGAATATTTTAATCTATCCTGCAATTTATTCCTTGCCTTTCTGCCCCCAAAGAGGGCCCCAAGGCAGCCTGTTTCACTTACGTACAAGATACAATGACAAAATTAAAAACAACAATAAAAACAATCCAAACTAATAACTCAAAATCAAAATAACCACCTGAACGGCGAGATCAGCTAAAGCTTGAGAAAACAAACAAATTCGGCAGCATTAATTTAACAGCTGATTAAACAAAAATGTTTTCGCCGGCCAGCAAAAAATCACCAATGAGGGGGCCATGTGGGCCTCCAGGGGAAGGGAATTCCAAAGCCTTCAGCATGCAATGCACAGTTTCCTCCTTCCCCTCCACCAGTTCTTCACAACTGTCACATTTACTTCTCCAAGCATCACAGAAGCAACCCAACCTAACAGCTGAGAGAGCATTAAGTGTCATACCTGCAGATTGTTCTTCTCTGGCAATTATTATGGCTGTCCGGGCAGCTTCTGGGTATTGCTTTAGTGCCATATATAGCCGAAACAGATACTTGGCATCCTTCAGTAAAACAAGAAGACTGATAAACATATAGATTTAAGAGAACACACAGTACTGTATTACCGCTCAGATCGTAAAAACTCTTTATGCAACAGTCTATCAGCTTTCGGGCTTTATCACAGGCCTTCAGCATGGGGTCTCTAAGTGCACAGGGAGCCTTATTCTGCAATTCTAAACACACTTACCTGGGAGTAAGCCCCACCGAATACAGTGGAACTTACTTCTCAGCAAATGTGGTTAGGACTGAACTGCTAGTTCCGTACATTGTTTCCTCTACTGAGAACTTCCAGGACATTTTCCCACTTGTGAGTAGGATTTGGATGTGGCATTACAGTTTGCAAATAGCACTTACATTAATCAAAGTCTATTGAAATTATCTTTTTTTCTTAACTAAAACCACAGACATTTTCAACAGAGAAGTAAAAATGTCCTACCAATTTTTAATTTCATTTTCCAGTTGCAACTTTGTTCTGTAATAATGATTAAAAAAAGTCCTGAAAATTTCCAAACAAGAATACAGTACTACATTTCCACAGTTTTGTTTTCTAACCATCTCTATGACTGGTTGAAGTAAAAGATTTACTCACAGAAACAGACTAGGGCAGATGCAGTAAAGCAGTTAGAAGACCAAAGAGAGAGATTTTAAATGAAAATAAAGTCATCCGTGGAACTAAGAAAATATATTGTTAAGCAGGACTATGATTACCATTACAAAAGGTCAAAATAGGTTCCAAAGTGTTTCCCATCCCATTCTACGCTCAAGATGGAGAAATATGTTAGGAAAACCAGTTCATCTGCCCAATTTCCACACTGCCCAATTTCCACAGCTGAACACTTACAGGACATTCTCCAGTTTGTCCGATTTTATTCCGAGATGTTATTGCCTCTCCAATTTAGCTATCACCTAACTATACATTATAGCCTTTCTTCTTCTTTTTTAAAACTCCAAACTGCAACCATAACATGGCAGAAAGCAACTGTAGGAGCGCCAATAAAAAAAGGGGGGGGGGGTCTTTTACAGAAATTAGATACTGGTAGAACCAAAGGTCTTTGAAAACTCAGGAGCCAAATTCTAGCCCTACATGCCTGGGAAACTAGAAATCACAGACTCCAAAAGAGACAGGAAACGAATCTAATTACAATTAGTAGAAGTCAATTGCTGCCTTCAAACTAGGGCCATTTTACACATAAGACAGAGGTCACCTAGGTTTCTCACTGAGCATACATACATTCAACAGAGAGCTGTTGCAATCACAGTTTTCTGACAAAATGCACTGTTCACAGACTTATGTTTGTCAAATTTGCACTATAAATGTTGAAACATTTACCAGGATGGTGTAGTGGTTTGGGAGTTGGACTTAGACCTGGAAGATCCAGGTTCAAATCCCCGCTCAGCCACGAAATTTCCTGGGTGATCTTGGGCCAGTCACTATCTCTCAGCCCCACCTACCTCACAGGGTTGTTGTGAGGACAAGAAGGAGGGGAGGAAATATATACACCACTCTGAGCTCCTTGGAGGAAGGGTGGTATAAAAATGTGAAAAATAAATAAAAATAAACATTTTTAGATACAAACTTTAAAAATATAATGTGTGAAGTGTCCCTTAGAAGAAAACGTTAATGCCTCAGTCATTGAATAGAATGGTTGACGCAGTTCTACACCCTGCAGCTCTAGAACCAACTTTTCACTGGGACGGTAAACCTGTGTCTGGATTGCACCATTTCACACTGCAGGAGAAGACTCAGATGACTGAATGATACCAAAAAAATCTTTATTTTCTCTACACAGAAAACTAGGGCTGCAATCTTATGCATGCTTACTTGAGACTAAGCCCCAGTGAATTCTGAGATTTACTTTGAATTAAGCACACAGGATTGCATTGAAGAAGACCAGGAAGAGTGTTCTAGCTTAGCCCTCTCTCTGACATCCTAGCTTTTCTATGAAGAGAGAATGCGTTTGTATATAGGAGCACTCAGTCATGAGAGCGCCACCACAAACTGACGTGGTTCCAGAAACAGCGTTACTAACACAGTGAGAAGTAGGCCTCACTCATATGCACTGATAGCCCAGTTTTATCCTGGTTTACTCAGCAATGAGCCACGATTTCTTCAGTGGATCTTACTCCCAAGTAACCAGGCATACGACTGCAGCCTGAATCAATTTGATAATCAAGGACGGAATCAAGCAGAGTTATTAATTATTATTATTATTATTATTATTATTATTAACAGTATTTATATACCGCTTTTCAACAAAAAGTTCACAAAGCGGTTTACAGACAAAAATCAAATGATTAAAAGGCCGGGGATATATTGAACATGGGTCTATGCCTACAACGTAATACCTTTGGTAAGCCGTCACTCTCTCCCATTAGGTAATCTATAAGCTGATTTGTCAGAACTTCATCTTTTGCCTGTCCCACCTGTTGGAAAAACAGTAAATGTAATAATACGCTTTAGGGAAAAACAACAGAGATTTTCTTTTATATTAAATTAACACCACTTTTACATTCAAACCAAAATCATCATCATATTTTGGAACTGGAATTTGGGTTTTTACAAATAATACCACAGCAAAAGGCCCAATTCATAGTATAGTTATACTATAACTATAGTTATACTAATAGTTAAAAGGTAAAGGTATCCCTTGACAATTAAGTCCAGTCGTGTCTGACTCTAGGGAGCGGTGCTCATCTCCGTTTCAAAGCTGAAGAGCCAGCGCTGTCCGAAGACGTTTCCATGGTCATGTGGCCGGCATGACTCAACACCGAGGCACATGGAATGCTGTTACTGTCCTGCTGACGCGGTACCTATTAATCTACTTGCAATTTCTTGCTTTCGAACTGCTAGGTTGGCAGGAGCCGTT
The DNA here is from genome assembly GCA_026170595.1 of Plestiodon gilberti rubricaudatus. Taxonomy (NCBI): domain Eukaryota; kingdom Metazoa; phylum Chordata; class Lepidosauria; order Squamata; family Scincidae; genus Plestiodon; species Plestiodon gilberti. The sequence continues at coordinate 73,071,972 of JANXHW010000005.1, read as the reverse complement.
GCACGGATTTGAACTGCCGACCTTTCGATCGACAGCTCATGGTTCAGTGGTTTAACCCACGGCGCCACCCGCTGGCTCGTATACTAATAGTTATACTATAACAACAACAACATCTTCATCCTATTTTGGTTCTCTGCTTGATCACGGTATCTTCTGTAGAGCACAAGCCTATGCATGTCTACTCAGAAGTAAGTTCTACTGTGTTTGATGGGGCTTACTCCCAGGAATGTACGTATAGGACTGCAGCTTTAATCACGAAGGGTCATAGCTCAGTGGCAGAACGCATGTTTTGCATGCAAAAGGTCCCAGGTTCAATCCCAGGTATCTCTAGTAAGGGCTGGGAAATTCCCCCATCTTAAACGCTAGAGAGCCACTATCAGTCAGAATACTGTCCTAGACGGATCAAGGCTCTTCCTCAGTCTAAGGCAGCTTCATATAAAAGTGACTGAAGACCTGTAAAGCAATGATTACTGCATCTATCCTCCCATTCCCAAATGACATATCTTACCGTCTCTATTGCCATTTCTATAGCCAAGTTGTCATCTGTATTTGGACTTTTCAGAAAATGTTTCAATGCCTGAAAAAAGTCATATAATAGGGAAAAATATTAAACCTCCTCTACGTTCTGCAGTCTCAATCAGGACCTAAACACACCTCCTGATTCATTTCACATAATGTGTAGTTTGTCTCTATGCTGCAACTTTGTGAAAATAAAGGCAATAGCTCTCTTGTAGACAGAATAGGCTTCGGTAGATGTGGTGCAAAAGGTGTTGCTTAAAATCTAACAACCTAGGTAGCACCCTACTCACTGCTGCACAGCAGGAACACAATCTTGTGTCCAAATCACTTGCTGCCCCCTGCCCCTGCTCGGTGGCCATTTTTAAGCAAGGGAAAATATGCCTATCATAGATCTTCTATATCACATTTAATATGACCTTTAATATGACCCAGTAAGGTTGTATATATTATTTAATACTAACCCGTGCATATTGACCGCACAAAAGGAAGAATTTGCCAGCCTGAAAATGCTTTTTCTCTCCTTCAAAATATAAGGCAATGCTTTGATAGTCTTCATTTGTGGTGTCCTCTGAGCCTGCAACAAGTGGAAAAAGAACTAAATTCTTCTCTTTTAAAGAGGCCCCTTATTTGGAAAAACACTCTCATTATGAGATAAGAGGTTAGATTTTCATGACCAGCGATAATTAAATACGATAAGATGTGTATACAGGGTTTTGAAGCCATGACTTAGATTTGTTTATTACTTAAAGGATGTTACGAAATGTAATAGGATTCAATACTGAGACGATGTTTCGATCATCTTTTGAAGATCATCATCGGGTCCGTTGCTGCTTTAAACCCGATGATGATCTTCAAAAGATGATCAAAACGTCGTCTCTGTATTGAATCCTATTACATTTCGTAACATCCTTTAATGTAATAAACAAATCTAAGTCATGGCTTCAAAACCCTGTATACACATAACTCTCTTTAACTCTCATTATGCTTTTTCTTTTGCAATGTGAAAAATATAATTCGACAAAATACTTAAAGATGTGTATCCAAACACAATTTACAGCCTAATGAAGATTATTTTGTACTTTCCTAAGGCTTAAATGGCACAGTTATTTCAAATGGTAAACCCCCCAGCACTGAACTCTGGATGTAGGAAAGATGACAGTCAATCATTTGGCAAAGGCTTTTGATCAATGATCATAGATTGCAATACTCACTTATTATATCGGCATATATCTCCATCTTACTGTGTTGCTGAGCCAAGGAGAAAGCTTCATTATTGCATTTGGACATTACCAAAAACTGGATGGCAGAGCCATAGTCACCCAATTGCAGAAAGAATCTAAACAGAGTGAACAATTTCATTATTTGTTGACATTTAAGAAGTGATCATGACCAGATCCCAAATGCTTTACTTAGACACGTTAACAGATAATATTGGAAGAATCCATAATATTGGAAGCAGCAGTGTTGATTATTCTCACAGCCAGTTATATCCTGTCTTGTGAGTTGTTCTGAGGACAGAAAGGCAGCACAGAAATTCAAAAGGATCTTTTCTGGCCACTAAGCCTAACATTTTGATATATTATTATTATTATTATTATTATTATTGCTTTAAAAGTGCATAGCACTAGATTCTGTACAATGATAAAAAGGCCAAAAGGTTTGTGTTGTTGTTCAGTCGTTAAGTCGTGTCTGACCCTTCGTGATCCCATGAACCACATCCCACCAGGCCTTCCTGTCCTCCACTATCTTCCTCAGTTCGCTCATTTTCATGTTCGTTGCATCGGTGATGCTGTATAAGAGTTTCTAACTCTTACTTTGAGTTAAACAAAAGGTTTACTTTCTATCTAAAAAACCCAGGGCATGATCCTACTCCCACCAGGGGTGTGTTGAGGGCAGGAGTACGCACGCTTGCAAAAACCAGGAGGGCAAAGTCACACAAATTTGCTCCTATTCAGCCACCGAGAATAACAAACACATGGAGCCCAAACTGGGCCACAGTCACGCTAGCCACACCAAGGAGAAACCCTCCTCTCCATAGGTTTTTTTTACCCAAACCCTCCGTGCCCCACAACCCCTAGAATTGGAATCTTCCCCACACAACCTTGTTGCTGTATATCCTGATCACTTATTTACAGCATTTGGAAAAACATTACTTCTTGAGATAAAAAAAAACCACATTTCTACAAGACAACAAGGTAAACATTTGTATCTGGCACTTTCACAAATGTTAAATAGGAAAAAATAGTTTCATATTCTCTTTCATTCTTGCAATTGTTTTAAAATGCTGCATTTTTACATGGACTTAAGCCTTTCTCACTTGAGAAAGTTCAAGGAGACTCAAACATGCTATATTGTTCGATAATATAATTGTATTGTTCAGAACACATTTTAATTTTAGGGAGTTGTACTCACGTATTTATACGGTAATTTAATTCTATAATGTTACAATTATAATTCTGTTAAAAATGTAAAAAACAAAGTTCAACAGCTAGTTACCTGGCTACCATCTTGGCTCCATCAAGAGACTGTGTTTCCCTGACAATGCTAACAGCTTTTTCTGGATTGTTAAGGTGATCCAAATAGAGCCGAATAACATTGTCCCACTGCTTGGCATTTTCGTAGGCCAAGACAGCTTCTTTGTATCTATATATAAAAAAGAGAGAGACCATTACGTATCACTTCAGGTTGTGTCCAGGACTACAAGCTGCAATTAAATAATTAACGGCTCAATCCTGTTGGGCCGCTGCCACAGACAGCAGGGAGGACCCCACACACAGCAGTGGTGTTAGTTCATGGGGGGACGGAGGGGTGGGAAGATCGGGGCAGAATGGGGGAAGGCCTGGAGTGTGTTTGAGGTGGGAGAGGGTGGCACCCAGCGTGGGTGACATGCACCAGGTGCTATCCCCTCCAGAGTGAGCCAACACGCCCCCTTTGTCTCCTTGGACTTGTACCAGCTAAAGAGCTGGCGCAGGTCCGAGGAGATCCTTTATAAGGTAGATCCCTAACTGTCAGTCTTCTCTACAGGGACCTCAAAAAAAGTTATCAAACCTGTATTGAGGATTTGCTATATGTAACTTAAATAATTTATCAGCTAAAACCCCACAGCAGGGTTCCCTGTAAGGAGTTTGCTCTGGTGAGAGGATCTCATCTTTTGGTGTGCTGTGCCATGACACTGACTCCAGACGCTCAGCTATGATGTCATGCATCATCACCAAACGTCCGGATTGCTGAGCTCCATGCTGTGCGCACATGCAGCTGCACAGCTTAACAGGAACACTGGTTGACAGTCCTTCCATATTTCATGTTGTGAAACCATATTTGTGTTCCATCTCTTTAGAATTAAGTTGAAAGCAAGGGCATAGCAAACTTGTTTTTTCTGTCCCTTAGTTTTCAAAAACTTTTTGAATCTTCTTTCTCTTGTCTTATAAGAGATAAGAGTAAGGGGGAGAAAAAATTCTAAAAAAGCAAGTTTTTCTTTTGATATTCCTTACAGAACAAATAATATCATATAGTTCCAGATTTAAAAGCCTTCACCAGAAAAATAAAACTTAAATAATTTTCCATTCTCAAGTGCTATAGCAATTCGCTTCACACTTACTTAAATAAGAGTCCTACTGAACAGAGCTAACTCCCAAATTTACGGAGGAACGTAGTTTGAGAAGATTACATTTGAATTTGACTCTAGAAAGGAAGATATACCTGCCATCTGCTTCCTTTGCTTTGGCATACTGCAGATGTATCTTTGAAGAGGATACATAAGGGAGAAGTTCACCAACCTTTGCCCTAGACAACAGAAATAATTATATTTTATAATAATAATTTCACAATTTCGTCACAACTCCCCCTCCAATACTACTGAAAATCAAGATAATTTACCTAATAATAAACTACTGCTTAAAAAACCCTCAAAGCTTTCATCTCAATTCATATCTTCATAAAACATACTTCATACATAACATACTTTATACAGGATTGAGGTATTCAAAACTATCTGGAAGAACATTCAAGATTCCACACAATGCTTGACCAAATCAACCTGGCAGTGGCTAAAGCAGGGGTGTCAAACATACAGCCTGGCCCGCAGGCCAGATGCGACCTGCGAAGCCTCTTCTGTTGAGCCACACAACCCCCTCGACTCCCCCACCGGCTTGTTGGGGCTGGGCTTTGATCGCTGCCAAACAGCTGATTGTCAGCGATCAAAACAGAGCCCAGACAAGCTGGTTGTGCAGTCTTTACAAGTCGTTTGCGCTTCTTCCGGCTTGTCGGGGCTCTGCATCTTTTTGAAACATGGTAAGCCTTTCTTTTTGGGGCTGGTATTTGTGAAATGAAGGCCAGAAACTTAGACATTAAAAATCGGGAGTTGCATAGTGTATACAACAAGTATACAACTTGTTCCCCATTACATTTAAGCTGTAATGTTGTTGTGTTTGTAGTTTTTAGATGTTTGTAATGTAAATGTTATGTGTTAAGTGTTAAGTGTTCTATGTTTGTTTTGTTTTTATGCCAATAAAGGTTCCTACTACTTGGGTTGGTATTTGGTGGCAGGAGTTATTGGGGGCTGAAGTTATAGTATTTGAAGTCTATGTTACGAATTTCAATTGTCTATTTGATACATCTTTTTTAATGTACTGTAACTCGTTCAGAACCTCCAGACTTAAAACAAAATAAATAAATGGAATAAATAAATAAATGGGTGGCGCAGTGGGTTAAACCGCTGAACCATGAGCTGTCGATTGAAAGGTCGGCAGTTCGAATCCGCGACAGGGTGAGCTCTCGTTGCTTGGCCAGCTCCTGCCAACCTAGCAGTTCCAAAGCATGTTAATGCAAGTAGATAAATAGGTACCCCTTGCGGGAAGGTAAACAGCGCTCCGTGTTCCAGCTGCATGCTACGCGCTGTGGCAAGGAGAGTCATGCCGGCCACATGACCACGGAGGCATCTTCGGACAACGCTGGCTCTTCAGCTTTGAAATGGGGATGAGGACCACATCCTAGAGTCGGACATGACTGGACTTAATTGTCAGGGGTCACCTTTACCTAATGTGGCTTGCATCCACTTTACACACTCAGTTTCTGCATCTATAAAGTAAGTATAATAGCATTATGTACTTCGGGAAAATGAAGACATAAGGTGGTGGGGTGGGTGTAATATTAAGCTAGCTATCAGTCTCAGCAAGCTATCAGCAAGGGCTTTGCTATTTCTCAAGTCATTGTATAGTTTTATAGGAGTGCAACCCTGAACACTAAATCTGCACTTACCAGTTTTTGCAACGAATATATACTGATGCTGCTTTGTCATAGAACTGTCCTTTTTCATACAGCTGGGCAGCTTCTGAAAATTGCTACAATACAAGAAGTGGTAAAAATGTTAGTTTTGAGTATATGAATGCATATGGTGAATATTCTCCTTATAGATTACAAGCACTAGCTACCTTCATACTCTCCAGAATAGTTCCACAGTCTCTTTTCAACATCCTGCTAGGGTGTTTGATAGCTTGGTTAACACCTCGCCGAATGTCACCCATACGAATGGACATTTGAGCAACTCCAGCAAAGCAGGCCTCATCATGCTCTTGGAACTGGCAATCAAGAATATGGTATAAAGGTGTGATCATTTTTATTGTTTCACAACTAAAAGCACACCATCCAAGAAAAGAGATATAAAGATAAATTAAATATTCAGTGGCCATTATTATAGTTGGAATAAAAAGCTCACTTATAAAATGTGAATATTTCATCCTTAAAATAAAAAAAATATTTTGTCTAAAATATTGTTTATATTTTAAAACTTTATACAAGGAGGAGCCAAGGTGCACATGCACAATATATCAGTTTTCAAGCTAATCCACTGAACAGAAAAGAATTTACTTGAAACCCATTGTCCTACAAATTAACATTTGTTTAAAAGCATAGATTTGTCTAATCAACGGAGAAGAACAAACTATCTTATTTACCAAACTATGTGTTTTAAGATAAGATAATAAGAAAACACACCAAATGGTGTGTGTTACGATAATCTACATACTTTAACAACACTCTCCTAAGTATCTGGTATGATCTGCTGTATTCACAGCTCAAGTGACAAATCCTATTTCTAATATTACTATGTCATCCTCAGTTCTTAATATTCAAACAGTGATTTTTAAATAAGATGTTAAACCAAGAAGTCAGTGGGTTAGAGCTAGAGGAAAAGCTGTGAAAGTGCAATGGCACTGCTGCTTCAGCAAAAGACTCCCTTGGGAGTCCCTTCATGCTATATCTCAGATTTCCTAGGGTCATCGAACCCTCAGGATTGGCTGTTCAGGGTGCTGGAGGGGGGGGGGGAACCTGTTGCACAAGTAAAAAACCTATTGTGGTCCTCTGGATCCTACCCAACATAACTTATCATGGGCACGAAAGTTCAACACCAAGTCATCGCCATGAAGAAGTATTACCTTACTGTTCCCTGTAATTCCTTTTTCATAATGTGCCAAAGCATTCACATAATCTCCCCTAAAAGAAAAAGTCAGATATCATTCCTATATATTAGATACACAGTAATATAATATGACATGAATATAAGACACAGAAGAGTTTCTTGGGGCATTTCCAGGTGGAGAGTTTCAAAAGCATTAAAAGTCCAGGAAGCCAGCAAAACTGACACCCAGAAGCCACTTGGGGGACGGACACAAAGACTATCTATCCATATATTGTTTGCAGCAAGAAGGCACAGATCAAGTAAGTGACTATAATTTAAAACCCCGACAAAAGCTGCAATGTCTTCAACTGCCTTTCAAATTTAGCACATAGATGCTGAGGAAAGCTGCTGTCTGGAAACAGCCTCAGTATGTTTTCCTGGCATTTGTGATTTTTCTTCATCCAATATTCTTTTACAATTTAGTGATGATCTGCAGTGTTCTTTGATAAATAGGGAAAAAAACATTTAGGCTTTTTACAGTCAAAGACTGCATGCTTGAAGAACTCTAACACTGGCTCCTACCTTGATCTGGAATCCAGAGGGAGCAAACCATCAGTCTTTTAGTACTGGTTATTTAGTTTGAAAAGACAAAAGACAAAGACTTGCTTCCATTTATAGGGGCTCAATTGTTCCACTGACAAAGGCGGCTTTAGAAAATAAGGGGTATAGAACTTCTTCCATTTTCGGCATCACAAGAGCAGCCGCAGAAAAACATACTTCTAAAAAACCTCTACTCGCTGACTAAAAAAATTAGGCTTTTAAAAATATTTTCAATAGCTACCAAGGAATGGTTTCAACTGCTTTTGAGGAAGCTTCTTCAATTTCTTCTAGCAAAGAAGAGCAAAAATGCTACTGAGGAGAACGTACATGAATTCCAGCTGCACAGCATACTCTTTTGATATGAAGGGGATCTGATCTGGTGCCAAACGTTTAGCTAGCTGTAACGCACTATCCCAGTGCTGCAAATCTCTTCTCATCTGTTACCAAAAGAAGTGTTGATTTTAATGGGAAAGAATATTACAACTTGCCGCCACCCCCCCTCCCCGAGTACATTAAAAAAGAACCAAGTAGCATCTGATGAAACATTAGACGGTTTAATCTGTTACCTCAAGTGCAGCAGCAGGACAAGAAGATGCCAGATATAAATCCTGAGCCAAATTGAAGTCATTAGTAAACATAGCAAGGTGCCCTGCTAAAAGGCTGTGATCTTCTATGCTCTGCAAAAAGACAACACAGAAATCTAGACAGCTGTTGTATTATTCTTCAAGATAAAACACAGCCACAAATGCTACGTTGTGTGAAGATCAGAAACGAACTTAGGGAAAAGAGTTTGCTCTGTCCCTGGCTCAGCCAGTGGGAGGGAACATCAGCACTGTCTGTCCGGTGTCACAGTCTGTACTTGGGCAATCCCAATATGGGTCATCTAGAACCCACAAAGGAAAACATATTATTCGGCCTGATCCAAAACTCCATGGCAGAGGCAATACATGCACAAAACTCTTACATAAAGATCTTTCTGTACATTTTATTATGAAGGACAGCACTATGAAGGCTGATCTACACCGCACTTCTCCCGGCTTGTCCCGGGCGCGTGCAGAGCGGTGTGGCTGCCTTTTTAGCCAATCGCCATGGAGCGCGGGAGAGCTGTGCTCTCCCGAGTTCCGTGGCGATCAGCCGTGGACCATGCTCATGATTCTGAGAGGGCGGGACACAGAGCTAATTGTTTGACCAATGGGATGAGAGGGGGTTTTCAGCCAATTGGAGCGCACTTCTGTTTCAGCCAATCAGCGTTGAGCTTTATTAGAAGGCGGGACAATCAGGAGGGACTATTTGCATTGAAGAAACTGGTGGAGTCCAGGGCAGCATTTTGGGCAGGGCGTCCTGTCCCCTACGCTTGTGCGCCTCCCAAGCGCAACGCAACAGGGGTAGGTGTAGATTTATTTATTTATTTATTTAAAGAATTTGTAGCCCGCCTTTCTCCCGAAGGCACTCAAGGCGGCTTACAACATATTAAAATACATATAAACAACTTTAAAACAATTAAACACATTAAAATAATTAAAAACACTTGAGATTAAAAACAACCCCAATGGGTCACCAGCATTTACATATATAACCATTTGTTAAAAAGTCAGCCCACCATGTCAGACATTAAAAGCAGTCCTGAATAAAAACGTCTTAAGGCCCCGCCGAAAAGCCTCTAAAGAGGGAGTCGTTCTTAGTTCCAAGGGGAGGGAATTCCACAATTGGGGCGCCACCGCCGAGAAGGCCCTACTCCGCGCCGCCATCCCCCTCACTTCCGCCAATGGCGGCACGGTCAACAGGCCCCCCCCGATGACCTCAGAGTACGGGTCGGATTGTAGGGAAGGAGGCGGTCCCTCAAATACCCTGGACCCGAGCCGTTAAGGGCTTTAAAAGTCAAAACTAGCACTTTGAATTGTGCCCGGAAACGAACCGGTAGCCAGTGTAGCCGCCGAAGCAACGGTCCGACTGAGTCGAACCGACAAGCCCCGGCAACCACCCGGGCCGCCGCATTCTGCACTAGTTGCAGTTTCCGAACAGTCTTCAAAGGCAGCCCCACGTAGAGCGCATTACAGTAATCTAGTCTAGATGTCACTAGGGTATGGGTCACTGTGGCCAGGTCTGCACGATCCAAGTACGGTTGCAGCTGGCGCACCAGCCGAAGCTGGGCAAAAGCCCCCCTGGCCACAGCCGCTACCTGGGAATCCAGGAGCAGCTGCGCATCCAGGAGAACCCCCAAGCTGCGGGATATATAGATCAGCCTTGAGTGAAGACAAGATGCATTCAGACATAATAAATCATGGTTGGTTTATCCCTTCTCAAATCCCTTCTCAAATTTTGCATAATTTGAGGCTTATGGTTGCAGTTTGTAAAAGGCTGCAGTTTTCGGTTCATCCAAATACACTTGTAGTGGCATAGCTATAGGTTAAAAATACTTCGGAAAGTACTTTGGCTTGGATCATCAGAGAAAAAAAAGAAGGGTGCTTTGTTCTGTTATTCATCTGCTACTGTCTTGAAAAGCTTCGTGGTCACACTTTTGTTATTTATATCATCCTCTGGCCCTGCCCTAAGTCATTTCTTCTTCAACCCAAGGTCATTCTGAATTATCAAGCCAAGCTCAGGCATAATTTGACAGTCTTTAATTAAAAAAACATGTATAAGTGTTACCTTTATTTGCTCTATTGACATGACCATTCCCACATTTCTGATTGTCCTATAAACCCGTACTGCAAACTCCAATTCCATGTGATGTAAGCAAGCTCTGGCTAGTTCATTCCAACCGGACTCATTGTTCAGAAGTTTGCATATCTCCCATGACTCAGAAAATCTATGCAAAGTTTTAGACACATAAAAACAATAATTGTACTGAGTACATCCAGCTCCAGGATGTTTCAGAATTTCCACTGTACTCTAATTAAAAGGAGACCTACCTTTTCAACATTAAAGCCTGTGTAAGTGTTTGTTTCAGCTCATTTTGGTCAAACTCTTTTAAAGTGCCAAGGAAGCTGTGGGTACTAAGGGAGACATTGTTGGTTTTTCCACTTTGAGTTTGACAGGTCAGTTCTCCATTATATAATAGCAATGGCTTGTGAGAATAAGGAACTTTGGTGCCTCCTGCCAAAATCACCTTGGACCCTAACATAAAATGGGGAACAGTATTACTTAAATTGCCCATTCATACAAAATCAACTCAGTTAGCACTTAGTTGCTGATGAATGTAACAGAGAAACATTGTCATTAAGAGTAAAGCTGTATTAATTTCAGCTGTTTTACTGTAATTGATTTGTGTGTGCAAACTTTAACTGAAATTTAAATACCATACTTTATTCTTATGGTTCCAAACATCTTAGGCTGCAATCCTATACACACTTACTGGGTAGACATGCATAAAATCATACTGTTAGAGGACACTTTACACTGATTTATGGTGCAATCCTATCTACATCGAGGAGACCTCCATCAGCCTCCAGCCCCTTGCTGGATACAGCGGAGCCTGCTTGGGTACCGCTGCATCCTTCAGTGGGGGGTTGGTTATGATTGTGCCATTAGACTCCAAGCTCCTTAGAACAGAGACCATTCTTTTGCTTATGCTATTCTGTAAAATACCATGCACTCCAACAGAATAATAATAAAAATAAAAACGTACAATACCTTGTATAGTATCCTTGTGAAAGACGTAAGTATATATTTTGTCATCATCATAGGCAACAAATACACCTTTATCCAGTGGCCAATTTTCCCACAGAATGCCCTTTATTGTTGGCTGGAAATTTGGAATTTCAAAGGCAACATCATTTACCTATCAAATACAGCAGTACAAATTTATTTCATAAATAAAAATGCCAATTCATGAATATTCAAATTTGAGTAATACTAAATTTAGGACTTTAGAAGAATGAGATTTTCTTTGCCCACAGTTGCCACCCCCAAATTTAGGAACCTTGAAGCGTTTTTTTTAATTGATTGCAAATCCACCTTCCTGCGTGACCATTAATTAAGTTTCAATGTTTAGACACATTTTATATCACTTGTCAACAAATGTGCTCTATCTGAAGTGTAATGCTATTTCTTTATCCAATATTTTTGAAAATGCAGTACAGTAGACCCTTTCTAACCATGGGTTCAGGATCTGCGGATTTGTCTCACTGCGGATCCTAGACCCGTGAGGGTCCACTGTAAAACGTTTTTTAAAAGAAAAAACAGGGGAAAAGCAGTTTTTTTTACCTTTTAGAGTGAAACCGCTGTATGTTCTTGCTGTAAACAAGCTAAAATTGCGCTCTGGAAGCCTCTTCCGGTCGCGCGACTCCCCCTCCCCTCTCCCAAGATTCTGGGGCGATCTTGGGAGAGGGAAGGGGGGAGTCGCGCAACCCAGAAGAGGCTTGGAGCACGATTTCAGCATGTTTACAAGAAGAACACACAGCGGTTTCACTCGAAAAGGTAAAAAACCCGTTCCCCGTTTAAAAAAAAAACATTTTAGAGTGGACCCTGGTATATCCTCACTATCTGCAGGGGGGTCAGGAATGGATCCCCTGTGGGTAGCAAGGTCCAACTGTTTGTCTTCACATTTTAACCTCTTCTTCTTGAATGAAAGTGTTTCTTGGGTTACTATGAATAGTAGCGGCTTCCTTGTGGAAATCTGTAGCATGTCCCATTTCTTAAACTGCCTGCTCCCCAGTCTTGACTGAAACTGAAAAAGTTGACAGAAAATCTCATCAATTTCATCCCCTGGGTTTTTTCCCCATTCCTTTCAAAAAGATATGTAAGCTCACCAGCACTGGTCCAAATTGTTGAAATTAAATCCAAACAAGATAGATGTGCTATTGGTGAGAACATCTGCAACCCAGGTTATGGCTTGTCAGCCTGTTCTGGAAGGGACTATACTTAAGACAGCTGTTTTGCCATTTGGGAGTACTCTTGGACCCAGCTTTACACCTGGATATGCAGGTGTTAGCTGTGGCCCAGGATAGTTTTGCCCACATTAGGTTGGTGCACCAGCTGCATTGTTTTCTGGGTCAAGCAGACCTAACCATGGTTGCACATGGACTAGTTACATCTCAGCTGGACTGATTCCCAGGTATCATTAAAGTAGCTGAACATGTATGCATGATTTAAGTTTACAAGGACTACAAGCCAGAGTCCAGGACAGTCAACGTTAGTTTCATTACTGACATCAAAAGGAAAAAGTCAGAATAGTTTAGTTAGTAGATAGCACATTGTACATGGGCTGGGAAGAACTGGATTTATGAGCTCAGGTCACAAAGCTACTGGATGCCCTTGGCTAAGTTACTTTCTCAGACTAAGCCACCTCATAGGATAGTTGAAAATAAAATGGGATAGTCCTATGTACACTAATCTAAGCTCTTTAGGAGCATGGGTGGAAGACATAGAGAGAAAAAGTGAAGAAGCAGTACTTGGAAAGAAAAATTAGATTGTACCCCCAATACCACCTGTAAGTGAAATGGAATAACTTACAGGACAGTAAACAAAACCATCACTTTTGTCATCAATGAAAACTATTCTGGATCCGTTGTGGTCTGGGAAGATTTTTCTCACGCTGACGGAATGCCGATACTCATTCACATACTGCCAGTCTTCAATATAAAAATACTGAATAACACCAGTCTAACAAAGAACAACAAAAGTCATAACAGTACTATTAAAAGCAAACAAGCTAATACATTCAGAGTTGGGGTAGTTCATCTAGACAGCCTTATTTGCAAAAGACTTTTGACTTCAAAACCGACAGAGTAACAATTATGTTACTGTCAATTATGTTACTGTCTCATCACTGAAATTACTCCCTATATTAGTGAAATAGGCTGCCTGCCTGCAGACACTTTGGAAGCTTAAACAGAGGGAGGACAGGGTAGCAGACAATCTCTAAAGATAGAGATCCTAACCCTTGCAGATAAATATTGGGGCACTGGGTTCAGAATGGCCTCCTGCCTTCCTCCAAAACCAGATATTGGAAAATGAGGACATTTTCCTCATGCCACTGGAAAATACCAACAACAGGTGGTAACGGGCAGGAGGATGTCTTGTGACTGCAAGATGTAGAAATTACAATGACTGAGCAAAGCTGTTGGGTTGGTTGACTTTAAGTACTTCTTCCCATTATTGTCTGCAAAAAGGGTTCCTTTCAGCAGTGAAGAGAACTTTACCTCTTTGCTGCCAAAAGGATCCTGAGGATAGAGAGGAACTGGGACTTTGAGGATACATACTCTGAAAACTCAAATCCTATAGCACCCCACAAAGATACTTTTATCAGAGAAGCCTTATTTGCAAAAGACTTTTGACTTCAAAACAGACAATTATGAGCTCATCACTGAAATCACTCCTGGATCACAATGATTCCCCAACTAAAAGATCTGAGGAATGAGAATAATGACAGGGCCTTGAAGGTGCATGCTAAAGGGCATAGGCCTTGGTACCCGATTTCCATCTGAGGATCCTTTTAGCATTCAAGGCGTGCTACCCTTTCATCACTGAAAATATCAAGAGGGGAAAGAAAGCTACAAGATTCTTCTCAATGTCAGAGCTGGAAGGAAGAAAGGGGCTGGCCGTGAAAAAAAGCTGTTGGGATTTCTGCAAACACAAGAAATCCAGCAGTATCTTTCAGTCATGCCACTTCCTTTTTCACAGTTCAGTTTCAACATAGGAAATAGAGGAGATGGTGACCAGGAAGCGACTTGGGCAAGGAAATAAAGAAGATGATTTAAGGAGGGGGTGATCTGGGTGATATGAAGAGAAAAGATAGATAATTAATTGCAAGGGGCAAAGGGAGGAGGTGAATAGGCACTGTTGAGTGAACTGGAAGCAGCAGAAATGCAAGGAGTGTAGGTTTTTCTTCTCTCCTTTGTCCCCCTTTCCTTCTCCTGCAATTCCTTGTGGGTCCCAACTGTTTTGTCTATTCACATCAGGATACTAAGAAGGACCATATCAGTGTCACAATATACAGTACAGGGGGGTTCGAGTATCTGCAGATTCACTTATCCACGGATCCGCCCTCCCCAACGTCCCTTACCTTTATTTCTTGCTTAAATAGTTCTTGCTTTAACGGAACGCTACAAGCAGCAGAGTGCTGTTTATAGCACAGAGCCGGAATGATTCTAGGAAGTAGCTTTGGTGCTAAAGAGGCTCTGAATGTTAACAGGGAGATTTCTGTTAATGTTAATGTTTCCGCTTTCTGTTAATGTTTGGAGCCTCTCTAGCACCGAGGTTGCTTGCTAGATCATTCCAGCTCCGTGCTATAAGCAGCATGCTTATAACATTCTGTTTAAGCAAGAACTGTTTAAGCAAGAAATAAAGGTAGGGGGCGTGGGGGACCTGTGTGGATAGCGTTCCTCCCTATCAGTGGGTTCCCGGTATCCGCAGGGGGCCCAGGAACCTATCCCCCGTGGATAGGCCTCACTGTATATGTCCACAAAACATGACAATGACATTCTAAATAATTAATTAAGGTAATACAAAATTTGACACAGATACTTACATCAGTACCATAGATGAGGAAATCACCAGTTAGAGCATGGCACAAAATTTTACTTTTATCATCTGAATCTGGGAAGAGTCTAGTTTCCCATTCTTCTTGGGTATCCAAACCTTCACTTTCTATCTAAAATAACACAGCAAGCTGAAAAGTTTCTCATCAGCAGTAACAACTGGAAATATTTTACCATAATTTGAAATAAAGGAAGCTAGCCTAAAATACTGTATCCATCTCAGCCTCATCCTTTCTTTTGAATTAGTTATAAACCACTGGAAACCATCCCAAAATCTCAACAGGATCTTTCAAACCAACTCTGTTACCTATGCAATGATCTAGAATGTTTTGATCTTCTGTTGCTTCTCCAAGACCAAACTTAAGCCCCAATTAGCTGATTCTTATTTTCTGATTTGGTGCTAAACTACTTTGAAAAGTGTAATTTCAAAGTTCATTTATTATTAAAAGTATTTATATACCGCTTTTCAACAAAACTAATTCACAAAGCAGTTTACAAAGAAAAATCAACTAACTAAATGGTCCCGTCCTAAATGGCTCACAATCTAAAAAAATACAGAAGAAACACCAGCAACAGCCACAAGAAAAGACACTGTGCTGAGGTGAAGAGTGAGTTACGCTCCCCTGCTGAATATCAGATGAGCACCACTTGAAAAAGTGCATCTTAGCCAGTTAGCAGGGGTAACTGGTTACCGGTGCAATCCTGTAAAAAAAGCCAGTGACGGAACAAGCATTCTGTTGCCAGCAGCAGTTGCAAATGTGTTGTAAAGCACGTTTGCAACTACTCTGGAAGGGAGTGAGCACCCATGCGTCCACCGACGTCCACCGGACAAGGTGAGTCGGGATTCGGCGGGCACGGGGGCGGTTTGGTGGGCGAGGGGGGCCATTGGCCTAGCCAGCCCGGGAGGGGGATGGCCACGGCCATATCTCCATCCCCACCGGGTCGGCTAGGCAGTTACATGGCATCCTCTACTTCCGCCAGCTAAATAGCTGGCGGAAATCCGAGGATTATTTACACCTGAGTAGACCTCGGCCCAGCAGCAGAATGGCTGCCGGGGCTCAGGATCCGGCAGATGGCTATGGGCCGCCGGCCAGATCCTTACACAGGATTGCACTGCCCGAGTAAGGTAATTTAGTGGTCTCAAACTAAGCTTAATCATTGTATAGTACTTAAATATACACTAGTTTCTGCCCAGTTTCTTGCACTTCTGTTGACTCGCTCAGACTTCAGAATCTTTGTACACTTACCATATGCAGTTGAACTTTACCCTCAAAAAGTGCAGCGGCATAGTCAGAATTAAGGCACATACTGCTAACTGTTCCCAGATATTCCATGTCCTTGAGCTTTTTCACATCTGCAGAATTTTAAATACAAATACAATTATTTCAGAGGCTTTCCTCTGAACATATATTTCACAATGTAAAAATACTAAACAACTGGAACAACAGACTCTAATGTGAAAGTTAGGGCTATCTGGACCACATGAAGCTGAAATACAGTATGACCCCTATACTAGGAGGTTAGGTTCCTGGGATACCGGGATACCGCAGATCCAGGGAATTCGTGGATAGGGAGGGAATACTCTCCCCTGCAGGCCCCTCACCCCCCCCCCCCCCGTGCCCATTACCTTAGTTAGGCTTCCAGTGCTGCTGCCAAGCAAGCATGTCTCTTTCTTTACAAAAGCTCCATAAGCTAGCATGCTGGCTTATAGCACATAGCAGGCAAGCAGTCTGTATAACAGAGACTCTCCCAAACATGAAGCAGGAAGCTTCTTGCTTCCTGTTTAATGTTCAGGAGCCTCTCTAGTATGTAGGCTGTATGCCCCCCCCCCCAATACTCTATCTTTATCTCACAATCTCAACAATAATTGTTCCATCCTACTTTTCAACTATCTAAATTGTGAACACTGTGAAGTCTTATGAGAAATACTAATTATCTGATTGCACAAAGGGTATGACTTGAAGCAATAAACTTCCTATATTTTATGGAATGGTCATCTATTTAACAATTGCAATAACGATCCATTCCTTTGAATAAGGGAGCTTAATATGTACTTACTGCTCTCTCCAAGAGCATAAAACCATGCTCGATTATTCATGCCCACAGCCAAGTGATAATAACCTACAGCAACAAAGCTGGGCTCTACTTCCACAGAGACTGTAATTGGTAGCTCCTGCAAGACAGACCAAATTGCTTTTGCTGATGACTGCTTATAACATATCAAAATGTTACACCTAACCAAAATTAAAAGTGAATAAAGTACCATACTCTTTCAATGTGGTTGGCTACAGTGACTTCAAGAAGTGAAGTGAGATATGCAATCCGTGTGCTGCATGAGTCTCCAAGAATGGGAAGTTTGGTCAAGAAGACATGGATAGATCCTTTTTTTGTAGACACGGCCAGCAATTGTCCATCATCTGTCCATGCCAGTTGATCTAGACCTAAATTATCAATGAAGTTTTGCAAGAAAGTCATATTGTTTCTAAAACGTACTGCTATTACACAGGAATAAATTCATAAATTACACAGGAATAAATTCAAGGTTTAATCACTGAAAAACATTTTTGAAAATCCTGCCAGCAAATCCCTAGCAATTAAGCATAATATCATACACCACAGCACACCAATATTTCTTCTGAATTACTTACTTAAATTGCTAATCTACCCTGTCTCTAAGTCTTAGCGATACTCCCAAATACGTGGGCATAGGATTGCAGCCGTAGTCTGACAGATAGCGACTGCCTAAGGCCACTCAGAGAGAAAGTTGTGGCTAAACAGGGATTTGAACCCAAGACTTGTCGGTCTACGGCCTACACTCTAGGCACTACAGTGCATTTCATGTAAATATGGGGCTAATCTCAATAAAAATCAATTTTACATGATTTAGCACACAGTCTAATAGATCTGGAAGTTGTCGTACCTTTATTTTCCTCCTCCAAGGTTATAATTGCATACATCTCATTCAGATCTGACAAGTCGTGTATCTTAATGCTGAAATAAGGAAAAAAAATCATGTTCTTCAATATTTACTATTTAAATATATAACCAAGGAAAACAAGTAATTCTGAAGTAATTGATTGTGAGTCACCTTGGGCATCTCAGTTTTTAAAAGGAAAGGTAGCAAACAAATACTTTAAATAAGTAAAATAAATAAAATGTATTCTTGAAATGAATTTTTTAAAGAGAATATGAAGATAATTACCTCTCACTGTCTGTTATTCAGCTTTGTAAAAGATGCACAGAATTGTGCATATTACCTTTAACTTGAATATTACAGTTACATTAGCTCAATTTCTTCACTATGCACTAAAATATAAAACATTTTTCTATTTGAAGTATGCAGAAAAACTATGATTATTAAAGGAAGTGTGCAAAGACAACTGAATGCTTTCCAGTCAATGATCAAAACTGTACTTATGGGTCTAGTTTAGACATCACACAGTTTAGACATATCACACAGAACTACGGTTTCATTTTGGTTCTGATTCAGTCCTCAAGTCTTGGGTTCATGTACTTTCCCCTCCTTTTTATGTACGATATATGATACGATCCTGGTTTCACACCCTGGCTTGTTTTCAAACTCTGGTTAAAAAAAGTGAGGACTGATCAAGTTTAAACATTCCAGTGAATCCTGGCTTTTTCATAAACTCTTACAGCCCAATCCTACCTAACCCCTCCATGTGGTGATGCAGTGGCGCCCGCTGAATCCCGCAATAGAGTCTTGGCTTCCGGAGGCCTCCTCAGGGGAAGGGAACAAGGAAAGGAAACATTTGTTCCCTTCCCCTGGGGTAAGCCCCTGCCAGCCCAGTGGGTCAACTTGGACCTGCGCCAACAATATCGCTCACAAAAGTAGTCCGCATTGACCCGTGAAGGTGGATTGAGCCTGGGAAAGGGGTGAGGATTTGGCGGCCATTGCTGCTACCAAACCTGCCCATTTGCAGACCCGATCCACCAACTCCCGCCCCTGTTCTGTCTCCCCTGCCATCCTACCTGTGTCGGTGGACCTTCTTCGGTCCGCCGGCATGCGTAAGGAAGCTTCGGCCTCCCTGCTGACGCTCTGGCAGCGTGCAACTCTACACGTTGCTGGAATGGATTTTGCAACTGCCATAAGGCACTTTACACTGGCAGAACACTTGTTCCACCAGCGGGGCAGGGGATGTTAGAGTTGGAAGGGACCCACTTGATCATCAAGCCCAACCCCCTGCCAATGCAGGCTTTCCACAGCTATAACGTCCTCGATAGGTAGTTATCCAGCCTCTGCTTAAAAACAGCATGGAACAGTTCTTACAGTCAGGAAGTTCTTCACAATATTTATTCAAAATTCCCTTGCTGTAATTTAAACCCATTTGCCCTGGTCCTACCCTTTGGAGCAACCAAAAACAAATCTGCTCAATCTTCCATATGGCAGTCCCTCAGATATTTATAGAAAGTTATCGTGTCCTCTCTTAACCATCTCTTCTCCAAACTAAACATGCCCAACTCTTTCAACCTGTCTTCACAGCACATGGTCTGCAGTCCCCTCACCATCTTAGTTACCCTCCTCTGGACCACTCTGTCAATATCCTTGCCCAGAACTGGACACAATATTCTAGGTGAGGTCTAACTAAAGCAGAATACAGTGGTATTACTTCTTATTACTTCATTGCTTCTCTCGATCCCGATACTATATGTTTGTTGATGAAACCTACAATCACATTAGCCTTCTTTGATGCTGAGTCTTACTACTGGCTCGTGTTTAACTTAACGTCCACTAAAATGCCTTGTTTGTTTTGACACCTTACTACTGCTTAGGCAAGTATCACCAGTCTTATATATGTGCTTCTGATTTTCCAATCAAAATGCAAAACTTTACTCTCTGTTGAAGTGCATCCTGTTTGCATTTGCCCAGTTTTCCATTCTGTCAAGATCATCCTGAATTCTGTTCCTGTCCTCTAGGGTATTAACTACTCTTCCCAGCTTGGTGCTGTCTGCAAATTTGATGAGCATCCCCTGCAGTCACTCATCCAAGTCATTTATAAAGATACTGAACAATGCAATATAACTCACCAGTTATCTCCACACGTCGCACCTTTGTTTAGTGACTGCGATATAGCAAGGCTGGTCAAGCTATCTTTATGATCGCAAGCTTGAAAGATCTCATGACCAATCTCTCGAATGTGCGTAGAAATCACCACAAAAAAGCCAAGGGAGAAACCAATCATGATATAACCATCACCATACCTGTAGAGATTTCAGTAATGTGTGTGTGTATATATATATATATATATAGACACTATAATATTTTAATATTAATATATATTAAAAACCCCACATTCAAGTTACATAGCAGCAGAAAAAACACCCCCCAAAAAACAGGAGTTCAGAAGACAAGCTCAAATAGGAGAAAGAAGAACAACTGCTTTTCTCTCTCTTTAAGGGCACTACATTTTGATGAGATTATATATCTGCTTGACTAAAACAAAAGCACACAACATTTACAAAGCTAGATCACCCTTTCCCATATGGCGTTAGAATATTAGTGAGTCACTTACCATTTATATGACACAATGCTCCCATAATGCTGTTGAAACTGCAGTTCAACTGGGTTATCGGGATCTTTGAAATTAAAAAGATACAGCGTTTTCTGAGCAACCACAACACTTACCTACAAAAAAAAAGAGGGCAAAATAAGACAGATAATACACTGACAGCACAATTCTGTCTAGGTCAGGACCGGTGGAACCATTGTTCTGCTGGCACTGGGTGTTGCAAACGTGCCGTAAGGCGTGTTTTCGACACCTGGAGAATAAGTGGCAATGGTGCTGAGGCTGGTGCTGCTTGCTCTGCCCCGGACCCAGGCTGCCGCCAGCGGATGCAAGGAAGGACTGCGCCGGGCGGCATGGGGAGGGCAGAACAGGCTGGAACAGGAGGAGGGATTGGCCTACAGGGTCCGGGACGGGGGAGGGATCATTGGTGGCACACTCCACTGAATCCTATCCCCCTTCCACGGGCCTCCCGTATTTGTGCCAGCCATTTTGTTGGCGCATATCCAAGGAGACCCATTGGGGCAACTGGGCCGTTACTTGGGGTAAAGGAACAGACATCCCCTGAGGAGGCCTCTGACTGTGCCGGCCTGATCATGGATAGGATCCGTTGCAGCGTGCTTTTGCACACTGTGGTGGTCCTAGACAGGACTGGGCTGCCGATAAGATCACCCTCATTTTATAACAGTAGAACTGTGGTGATACATGTGCGTTATGTTTTCAATGTCTCCTCAGTAGTGAGGAAAGATTCATGTCGACAACACATTATGACAAATGCAGCCTACAGCAAAGCACTTAATTTTCTTTTCTTTTTAGAACTGTACCCCAAAATTATCCTGAACGCCACTCAGTGAAAGTACAGACAGGACATTATGGCCTAAAAACAAATGCAAATAGGCAATATGAGCATTTTTGTAACATTTACGACCTAACTGCAGAATGAAATACAAACTTCCAAAAGGATATATTAATAAAATACAGGGAAAATATAAATACACAAGTTCCTGAATTATTATGTCTTCATAAATATAATTTTCCTTCCTTCCTCCTTTATTTCTTTTTTTCCAAAAAATTAAACTGATAAATTCTGCTTCCTAAATATAAAGGGCCTTTTCCACTTGAACTTCAGAGTACTAGTGTAGAGACTAGTACTGTATTTATTTCTTATGAAATGTAGGAACTTTTCTTGGGGTGACAGATCCTGGTTTGATAATTTGCTAGCTGATGTTGATAAAAACATTGGGCTAGAAGATCAGTGGTTCCCAAACGCCTCGCCGTTAGCCGTGGCTCTCCATTACAGTGCACTGAAGAGAAAGGCACTCTTTACATGCTCAGAGGCACCCTTCCTAAGATGTATGTGTATATTCCCAAAACGAGCCCTAAAATGGATTTTCCATGCTTATGCTGAGCAGCACCTAAGCAAGGAGTGCACAGGGTGGGGTTGGGATGCTGCCCTCCCTCCCTTGGCAGGCCTGGCTCCTATTCATGGCAAGAGAAACATCAAAGCATGGGAGGGAGATAATTTCTTTTCATTGGTCATGCCCCACCCCAGTTGCATGAGAGAAAGCTCCTTTAGGTAGCATCTTTGCAAGATTAAAAAAAGATTCTCATATTGCCCAGTAGTCTCCAATGTGGTGGGGGGTGTTGTCCCAGCAAATAGAGTGGGGAACTAACTTAGAGGTGGGTCCAAAAGGAGGAAGGAGACAGATCCTAATAATTAATCAACCAACCAACCAACCAACCAACCAACCAACCAACCAACCAACCAAACATAGCAGCTGCCTCCTCTTCCTCTGGCTTAAACAAGGGAGACATTTGCAAGCAACTTACTTACTGTATGCCTCTTCCACCTCTCTTAACCACAGAGTGAGAAATCAAAGACTTTAAAGCTTTCTTAAAAACATTCAGCAGCAAGAAAATATTTTACCAACTTGCAAACTTGCAAACCTGCAATGGGGAGAAATGGGATGCTGTCTCCAGCACTTGCTTCAGTTTGAAATTCAAGCTGCAGCTTGAGGCTCCCTGCAGAGTGCTTAGCTTATCTATTGAGTTGTTAATTGTTCTTTGAGGAAGATAAGCTCTCTGCTCACTCTGTGAAAAACAAAATGTGGTGTGGAAGAGCTGGCTACAAACCTGAATTGAACTTTGAGTGACCCGATGTGAAGAGGCAGCTTTTCCGGGTCTTTGTTTTTGCCTAAATGTCTCTCTTGCAAGCAAGAATATATGGTAATTAAAAGACTAACGCAATGCCCCTGCCTGCTTTCCATGATGCATTTGGGAGTTGCGCCTCCCAGTTTGGGAACCTCTGGGCTAGATCCACAGAATACCTTCCTCCAATGGAAGGAGTCTTCTTCCAACAGAGGAAGCTCCTTCCATCAGAGGAAGAAAATCTTTTGATTCCAACCTGTTATTTGTAAGGTAGCTTTTATGTATCAGATACTGGGGAAAGTAAGCATGAAAAATATTTTGCTATACTTTCAGCCCAATTCAATGGGCTCATAGTGCTACCCATAGCGCTACCTGCTTTATAGTACTTGTTTTACAGTTGCTGTAAAAGCGCTACCTGCTTCACGGACGCTGTAAAAGTGTACCCAACAGCGCGTGAAGCAGTGCGCTGCCAGGGTACCAGCAGAAAGATCAGAGCATTCCTGTGCACGTTGAGGGATCGTTGGCCACCTGCTGGGGCAGGTAATACATCAGGGGAGATGGGAGGGGTGGGAGAGGGGGAGAGACGGGGGGGCAGGGAGGCTGCAGGAAGGCATGGATCCAGCAGCGATGGCACATACCGGATCCTATCCTCCTTTTTTGCAGCCTCCCTGTCTTCTTTCTCTCCTCGGACTTGCGCCTGCAAGAGCTGGTGCAGGTCCGAGGAGACCCATTGAGGAGCGGGAGGTTTATGAAAGGGAAAGCGGATTTAAATCCCCTTTCCCCTCCAAATCAGAAACCTCCCGATCTGCCCCCCCCAACTGGATACAATGCATGCTTTTTCAGTGAGGTTGCACCAGCAGGGAGGAAGGATAGGATTGGGCTCTAAGTCAAGATAATTACTTATCATGTTAAGAAGGCAATTCCAGAGTTTTGAACTGATTTGTGTTCTACATCTTGGATCTGTTGTGCTGGAAAACAATTTGGATTTTATTTTCCTGTCTTGAACTTTTATTTTTTGTGATGATCATTAGTTTTCACCAAATTAATACTGACTGACTAAACATAGTCTATGCATTGTCTTGTTATTAGTTACTTACTGTGGTCTCATTTGCTGGTATCCTGTCATCAGTCTTCATCACTATGAACTCCATATCACTGGGATCTCCGCTCACTGATGACTGCAAAAATAAGATTCAAGGGTTAATATAACTTACAGTTTTTTTTTGTTTTTTTTATGTGTTATACTGACAGGAAAGTGATAGTAACAAGGCAAAGGTTCTTTAGGTGTCAAAAGCAGTACTATTAATAACAATCATGAACAACTCCAAGAGTGGCTTCAGACAGTAACTTGACTTATAGGAAGTGGATGCACAAGTTGCCTGTGCTTCCTGTCCCTCAGTAAAGAGCACAATGTCTGAAACAGACTTTGCATCTCCCCTAATCAACTTTAAAGCCTTTTGCTCACTTGCCTTAAACCATCTCCCTATCAAGGCAATAAAGTTCTACATAACCTGAGATTCTAAAAACTTGCATATGATTGAAGACATGGACCATTGCCAATTGAGACCATTGGTTTTATTCTTAGAATGATCAAGAGTCAAGGCAAAACTGCTAGATGTCCAAAATGTATTAAAGAAGAATACATTTTGTTTTTCTAGCAACACAATACAAAACGAAAGAAATTCTATTGTCTGGGCTCAGAGCCCAACAGCCGACATCCGATCTACTGACGAGGTAGGGTCAGACGGAGTAATGGTCAGCCCTCCACGTGCAGGAGGAAGCGTTAAACAGTCAACCCTACCTCGTGCTGGCAAGAGGGGCATCCCATATCTTTCAGAATGACCCCTTCCTCTGCCAGGGAACTCACAATATGCCTAACTACAGTATATACAGTATAGCAATACATATCCACATGGATATCTACAGCCTGATTAGCAACACTACTGTTCCACCCCCCATAAACAGAGAAAGCTAGACAAGTGAGAAGAAGGATGGAGAGAGAGAGAGAGAGAGAGAACGAGAACAAATGGTGATTCCTTTCACAGAAACAACGTTACTGGGGATAACAGAAGAATTTTCAAGCTTTCCATAGTTATTTTTGAAAGCTAGGGCACTCACAGAAGTTAGTTCAATAAACAGTGATGTGATAAAGGTTTAAACCACACAGACTCTCACAGCCCAATCCTATCCAAAGTCTTGTGCTGGGACGCAGTGGCAGTCTCCTTGAGGGAAGGGGACAATTGACCTCTTTCCCTGGTGTCGATCCCCAGCAGCCCCTATGGGGTTACTTGGAGGCGCGCCAGCTAAATGGCTGGTGCAGCTCTGAGTAGCCCTGTGTCGGGCTATCAAGTCTGGGACGGGGATAGGATTTGGCTGAGCCCCGTCCCCCTCCTGGGCTTGATCTGCCCTCCGCCCCAAAATGCCCCCTACCTGCCTCCCTCCTGGCGCGGAGCTCACCTGCCCAAGTGGGTGCTGCTCCTTTGCTGGAGGAAGCCTGCCAGTGCTGGCCTCCATTCCTTTGCAATGTGCTTTATGGCATGTTTGTGACAGCACGGCGCCCAGTACCACTGGTGGAGGCCAGCATAGGATTGGGCTGTCAGATATTAAATACACAAGGCATTCTCACACACAACACTGACAGCCCAATCCTATTCAAAGCCCCACGCTTGGATGCAGCGGTGCCAGGGCAGGTTCTGTTGCTTCAGTGTGGGGCCGGAGGTCTCCTTGAGGGAAGGGGACGATTGTTTTTCCCCTGTGTTGGGGCAGCTTTGAGAAGCCCCATGCCGGTCTTTCAGGCACAGAACGGGGGAACGGAGGATAGGATTCCGCTGAGCCCGCCCCCCTCCCAGACCTGATCCGCCCTCCTCCCTGCCGTCTCCCCACCCCAGAACACCTCCTCCACGCCAGCCAGTAGAGAGTTTACCTGCCTCCGGTGGGCGTAGCTCCTTCACCGGCAGAGGCTTGCCGGCACTGGCCTCCACATCGGCAGGACAGGCCTCTGCGCTGTCGCAACATGCTTTATGCTATGTTTGGACAGTGCGGAGCCCAGTCCCTGGGCTCTGAAATACTTTTTTTGCATTACCTTCATCCATAATTCAAATGCAAAAACTACAATAGCTAGACTGCGAATTAGGATTAGAATGGTTTTTCTTCTACTTCTTCTGTCACATTAAAAACATTCACAGATGGAACAAAAATCATGAGTGAGGTGCAGAGACACGTTTTCACATCATTTTTGTTACAGTTTTGTGTAAAACAACAACATGAGTTGTTTTGTTACCATTCTGATAGTATCTCCTTCATGGTTGCTAATTGTTATCGTTTTGTCTTCACCACCTAATGCTATAAGTTTCTCTTTGCTCCAACAACCACATGTGATCCGCTTGGTGTGCTTACCTGATAAAAGAAATGCATAGAGAAAAGTCACAGTAAATCTTGCTAAATAGGTTTGCTTCCGAAAGTGAGACATTAAACAGAAATAAACTGCGATTTAATTTTTTTTAACAATGTTTGGAAGTTAACTGAATGTTATTTAAGCAACTATATTTATATTGTACAATTACCACTCTAACAGCCCAATACTGTCTAGCTATATTGCAGTGCAGGCGTAGAGCCAGTGCTGCATCCTATCCAGATAGGACCCAGTGCTGGCGCGGCTGGAGCTCTCCTTGGGGGAAGGGAACGTTCATCCCCTTACCATAAGTAGAGCCCCAGTCACTCCGATGGGTCTACTTGAATGTGCGCCAGCTATTTTGCTGGTGCACATTTGAGCTGGCCATGTAACAGCAGCCAGAACCGGGAAGGGGGATAGGATTTGGCGATCCCTCCCCTTCCTGGGTCCGGCTAACCAATCCCACCCCCCTGGAACACCCTGTTCCACTCTCCCCATACTTCTCTGTCACCTGGCAGGGAACTCACCTTCCCCAGCGGGCGCTCGTCTGGATCTGGGGTGGGGAGAGCAGTGCCGGCCTCGGTGTTGCTTACTCCCAGGGTGCCGTAAGCATGCTTTACGGCACATTTGCAACACCCTAGACCGGCAGAGCAGTTGCTCCTGATTGAAAGGTAGACAGGATTGCGCCGTAAAATGACCAACTGCTAATTATTAAAATAAACATAATATTCTAGGCCAGCGATTCTCAAACGTTTTGGTCTCCAGAGCCCATTCCACTTCTAACAATGGTCTCGAGGAGTCCCAGAACTCCAAGGAGCACACACTGAGAAACGGTGCTCTAAGCAAATCTCTCTTAGCAACCCTTCATAGAAAGGACACTGTAAGTGAACAGACATAGGATTGGGCCATTAGTATATTTAGACTACAAAGAGAGATCTTAACACTGCACAAATTCCTGTTTCTTTTTTCCATACATGCAAGTCCACTAACTTCATTATGGTACTGACCAAGGATAGGAATCTTGCGAGATGTTTGGCGATTATATATTAACACATTTCCCTTAGCTGTTCCAGCAGCAAGTAAGGCTTCAGTTTTTGACCAACGTAAAAAAGATATTTGTTCCCTGCAATACAAAATTAGGGCTGTGAAAGAACTTTGAGTTGATGACAACGTTACCATTGTGATATATACATTAAGGAGACAAATGTCTCAAGAATCCATGGTTCAAGATCAGATAAGAAGAGGATTGAATGTAAGTATTCATATAATGTTTATGTGAGAGATAAGTGCAACATTCATAAAAATAAAAACTTGTAACACTTCTTCACTTCAAGAAGTCACATTACATAAGAGTCATAATCCAATCATCTACATTTTAACCTCTTGCATTTAAATAATTTTACATACCACCCAAACCATATCCAAAATCCTTTATTGGCATATAAAATAAAGTACAAAACAAAAAGATAATAAACCACACTTTTAACATAATCACAAACATCATTTGGGAACACCCAAACAATAAAATAGCTGTCTTTTTGTACGATCAAAAGGAAGGGAGAGATAACATATAATAAACAAATACTTTCACCTACTGTATAACAAACAAAAGTGACTTTTAAAGTTAGCCTCAAAAATAAAGGAATGTATCCTTAAATCTCAACTTTACCTATGAAAATTATTCCCCATTGATTAATTCACTTACGTTTTACAGCTCAGTTCTATGTGTATTTACTTAAAAAAGGGTTTTGTTTTTAAAAAATACAGAAAGATTATTTCTTTAGCAGGATATCTTGTTTAACCCTCAGAACAACTGAGGGCATGCTTAGAAAACCCAGCAAGAAAGAAAGTTTTGCTCAACGCACTATTTGCTAAAGACCTAGTCTCTGGAAGATTAGGAAATTAGATTAATTAGATGATTAATTAGGAAATTAGATTAGAGCTTGTTCTATTAGGAATGTTAGCATAGGTAGAATCTGCACTATCAGCATGTAAAAATTGTTATCAAACATTCCACAGACCACTAATGAAACCACAGAGGAACCAACAATCTCTAACTGACAGTGCAATCCTATCCAACTTACACCACCGGTGTAACCAGAGGTGCAGTAAGAACAGGAGGCCCCAGAACGGAAAAGGAATTCAAATCCTCTTTGAATCCCCCTTTGGGGGGGATTTGAATTCCCTTTCCGTTCTGGGGCCTCCAGTTCTCGCTGCACCGATGGTTACACCGGTGGTGTAAATTAGATAGGATTGCGCTGTGATTCATAAAAATCTAGCTTCCAGTACTACTTCAAATAAACTGGATTTAATATGTATTTTTACTGTAAGATGCAAATTTTTCTTACCTCATGTTAGTGTCTACCAGGCTGGTTTTGTTTGTATTGGCATCCCACAGATAAATTGAACTAGACTTATCAGCAATTATTGCTAAGGTATCTCCATCTCGATCCCAGTCCATAGCAATGCAGTTGCTAAAGAAGCACAGAAAATATTAACTGGAAGTTCTAAAATAGGATTTGATTGGAAAATATAATACTGAGTGGAAACACAAATTGTGCCTTGCTAGATTCTCTGACTTTCACCAACATCTGATGTAACATCTCATGTAAACATCCATTTTCCACAATTCTAATCTCCTAAAATAAAGTTCAGCCTAGTCGTAATCTCAACTAATTTCATAACCCTCTCTTCTACCGTTTTTGAAGATTTTTTTAAAATATGGGATGATTACCTCTCTTCATTGCATATGAATGTCACTGTACCTCACAAAGTCATATTAAAAAGATGGCACCACTTCTTTAGATAAAAAAATAGGAAAAATAATCTAAGGGGCAGATTATTTCCTGCATTTCATTTTTTAAATCCGTTTGCCTAAAAGTGACGTTTAGAATGTATGCACTATTCAGTTTAATCTTGTCAATTTGTTTTTAAGACTTACCCTGGTAAATTAATTTCATTTTTCTTTTGGCCATGGCGATCAAAAATTTTTACAGTGTGATTAGATCTAAAAAGAAAAAGAACAGAGAAAAACATGATGACGATGATCTTTCATTTAACAGTGAATATTACTAAAGCTCTCATTCATATATGGGAGCCACATATATGAATGTTCATATATGAGCCACATACTGTATATATTTAAATTTTTCATATGACAAAATTTGGTTCACCAGTTAATTAACAGATATGAGACAACACAGGAATATATCCTAAGGACTGTAACATCTAAGGTATACATCCTAAGGAAGGAAACTTGCAGAAGGGAACTTCCCTGCCACATCTTGATGCAGTAGACCTCTGAAAAACCGCTCTGATAGGACTGTATAAGGTACAGAGGGCTGCAGAATTTAGTGGAGATTGGTGAAAAGCACACATATACCATTGTGCAAATGGAAGTGCCTTCCATTCATGGAAGTTACATACCAATATATTTGTATATCAATGTGTTAACACATTAAATGCAATCCTTACCCAGTAACAGCAATGACGTTGCCCAATGTTTTCTGCCAAGCAAATTGTACAGGATAACCAGGAACAGTCTTTTCTGACAGAGTAAATACTCGCTATGGAAAGAAAATAATTATAAACATTTCACCATTGACATTTTTTAATTCTATATCTAGTTATAAAACATAACTAATCAATATAATAGCCAATTCTCATCCTTCTGTTATTATTATTATGACTAAGAAACACTTTTTTTAATGGGCCTATATAGATAGGGTCCAACTCTGTTCCAGGGTCAGACTAAACACCTTGTTGAATCGTACCGTTGAGATTCCAGACCCCTCTCTCTCTCTCTCTCTCTCTCCCACACACACACACACACACACACACACACACACACACACACACTGCTGGGGAAGGGGTGAGTGCAGAACCATGGCACAGATGGGCGATAGGGGTGTATGTTTTTTGTTGATAACCGCATAAAAACACAAAACACCACATTTTCAAACAGAATTGGAACCAAATTACCAACTCTCTACTGGTTGTGGAATCCATCTGGTTGAAACAGATATAGTTTTCCAGTTAGAAATAATAATTTGTTGTTTTTTGCATTGAAGACTGCAGTGTAATGTTAATGATATTAAACCTGATATTGATGCCTAAAAATTCGCACCTCTGAATAAAAACAAAAAAACACCACATTTTGCATTTTAATTCAACACATTTTCAAATTTCAAACACCTCTAGCGATAACATTTCTCTTGAGACATTTTCCCCTTCCCATAAGGTTCCATTTATTCTAAACATAGGATTCAATTACCGTATACATTTAGTCGTGTCTAGATTGAACCTAGTTCTCCAGGACAGAGTACATGGGCTGCAACCTCAAGCACATTTGCAGGGGGGAAACTGCCCCCCAACACTGAAGGCACCAGCACCAAGGAGTTCCCACTCCAGCGGTATCCTCAAGTACATCACTTGAGTTTCTCCCATACATATGATGCCATTCACCTCTATGGGGGAAAAGTAAATCACTGCATCTGGGGTCAACTTACAGTAGGGCTAAAAGTCCTGATGCTGCATTGCCTGGCCTCCACTGACAGTCCAGAGGGAATGCATTGCACCCCAGCGGTCCCTACAGTTTACAGGG
Source organism: Plestiodon gilberti rubricaudatus (assembly GCA_026170595.1). NCBI lineage: Eukaryota > Metazoa > Chordata > Lepidosauria > Squamata > Scincidae > Plestiodon > Plestiodon gilberti. Next base: position 73,041,314 of record JANXHW010000005.1, on the reverse strand, counting down.
AAACACGTCCACCTGAAACAATTGGTATTTTGCTAGTTGGACTATAAATTGCATGGCAAGACTGCTTCAAAAGAGAAAATAAAACTCTGGAGCCAGTAAGGGCACTCTAGGTGAGACCTTTGGCCAAAGGGTCTATGTTGTACCCTTGCTAATGTCACTTTTCCTCTCAACCATCCAGTTAGCTACAGCAGCAGAAGACAAACAGGATATATCAAATCTGTTAGGATATAGCAAAAAAACCATGGTTTCCTGTCACATCTGAACTGAGCCATTGAGAATAGGCAATATGGCTAGCATCTGCAAGACAAAATAATCTATAGAAATGCCAGAATGTGTATGTGTGCTTCTGTTCTTCTAGATTCTCCTGTGTGTTTTGTGTGGGAAGTGTTTTGTGTGGGAATTTGTACAATTAAATAAGACCTGTTAAATATTTTTATGTTGAAGACTACTGGGGAGGAGTTATTTAGGTGCATGTGCCTGTTCTCTTTTCATATCCTGTCTACAGAGGGACCAGGTGTGTGACGCAACAGTGTTTCAAATCTAATTTCCATACAAACTCACAGGAAAAGCCCCAGAACCAATTCCAAAATAACACTTTCCTAGAGGAAAAATACTGTAGAGAAATACATTTGAGTAACAAACAGAAAATATGAGCACATAAAGATTTTGCAGCAAGACTGTGAACAAGAGGAAGCAGGAAACTGGTCTCCTGCTTTCTGATCTTTTCTGAAAAGCTCATATATATTTGCTTTCCCTTGATGCTACTTTTCTCAAGTGTATTCCGCAGCAGGAAAAAAAAGTTATGTAAGAACCAGCTTCAGCTGCTTTCTCCCCTCAAAGTCCATCATTTCCCAATTTAAAGGAAGTGGCCTAAAGTTGCCCAGGCAATAACACATAAGACGAATAATTCTTATAAAGTAAACACTCACAGCTTACATGCAGATGAAAATACAGGCAAAAGACTCCTTATGGTGATCAAAAACTTGAAAGAGAACCAAGTAGCTCTATATTAACTTCTACTAAACACAAAGTGATGCTAGGGTGAAATGCATTTCTGTTCTTCAAGAGTCTGTCAAGCTGAGGTATGTTTTGTGTGTGCATTTGTGCAATAAGATCTGTCAGAATATTGGATGTTTAGCTATCCCACCATAATTGTTATCAGCGGCAAAGAGACGTGGGCTCAATCCTGGCACCCATTTTCAATGTTTTGGCGGGCAGCGCGATCCTCTCTAACTTTAGAGCGGTGAAGCGTGTGCTCCGCCGCTCTAAGGTGTCACAAATGCACTGTAAAGCGTGTTTGCGACGACTTTGGAGTAAGAACCATCAGTGCGAAATTCGAATGCCGACAGCCTTACTCCACCACCCTCCAAACCTTGCACCCACTGGTGGAGTTATGTCCTGCACCAGTTGATGCAGGGGCGGGGAGAGGGCAGGCAGGGGCATGGAGGGAGGGGGCCATTGGCTAAACCAGGCCAGGAGAGGGTGGGGATATCGGCGGTGCACTCCGCCGATATCCTTGGCCCTTTCCCGGCCCAGTTGGCCTCACCCCACTGCCTCGGATGTACGTCGGCTTCAGAGCTGGCGTACATCCGAGGAAGCCCATAGGGGAGCCCTACACTTGGGAAAGGGGATGAACGTCCCCTTCTCCTGAGGTGTTCCTGGGCTGGGCTGGTGCGGCCCAGGAATGGGCTCAGGACTCTCTAGCTGGCTCTTTAAGCCAGCCATGGAAAATTGCACAGGATTGCGCTGTCAATTTGGGAATATGAAGCAAGATTAGATTTAAATGCCCCAAGCAGGAGCAAAGTACATTTTCCTCAGTCTCCACGTATGAAGGAAAAAGGCTTCCCAATTGGATTATTGAGGGTTCAACAGTCCCAACATCTTTTTCTAGAAATTGAGCACTGTCTTTGGACCCTAGATTTCCTAGTTTACCATAGTGTGAGATTTTGTAGGCAAAATTTTGACACATGCACTTAAGAAATCTCTTGCTGCCAAAGCCTGCTGCAACACTATTTATAAATACATAAATAACCAGGCAGGTTTCAAAAGTATCTGACATTTTATGCAGGAGTGATGCACCCTTCTTAATCCACCCACCCTCAAAGCAGTACTAAATTTATTTCACCAAGGTGGGAAGAAGATTTAGCCCTCACTATATTTGCCAGTTTCTTTTTCTAATAGCTCTTGATCCATGTGACAACTATGTGCAAGGCAGAAGTTCAGCAGGGAAGTGTTAACGGTGTCATTACTACTCTGTATTGGTAGTATGTTTTACATCTCTAAAGCTTCACCTGTTAACTGTTCGCCTGTCACACTGTCTGTTAAAGGCAAACTCGGGTATGGAAAGGCAGGGAACAGAGAACTAGCAGCACAGCACCCTGTAAGCATCTCCCTTAGACAGGCAACTATTTGTTTTTCTGACATGTCCTTTAAGGGGTGAATACAGATAGAAAAGCTCCCCCATACCGCCACTGCATCTCCACTCACCACCTGTTGAATGTCTGCCTGCCATGAAGTTTTTAAAGGCACAGGCCAGGCGCTTCGTATGTCTGGGGGGGGGGCTGCCCTAGTTAGTACTTACAGGAAGGGGGCTGTATACTTGACCCCTACATCACCGGGCAGGCCAGGGGCGCGCTGCACAAGCTAGTCGAAGAGCAGCCTAATGCAGGCTGATCCCCGAAGGGGTGTCCCTCCTCCAGCAAGCGCCGAGGCCTCCTTAACACTCAGGGTCGCACTAACGCCTTCCCCCGCCCGCTCCCCATAACGGCCTCTTTAGAGTTTACCTTCATCTTTTCGCCTTTGCTATGGTGTCGGCAAGGGAGGGGGGGGGAACACAGCAGCTGCGCCTGCGCATTCGAATACCTGGGCCGGAACCTCCCAGCTCACAGCGTTCGCGTCACCCAGGAGATCGCTGCGGGGCGGGGAAAGCGGACTAGGAAGGAAATTTCCGCTGTTGTCACTTGCAGTCCAAAGGTGGCGACCGATCATCTCTGCCTTTGGGGTGTTGTTAAACGTGGAGGTGGCGGCGCGGAATTGCTCTTGCTCGAGGAAGGAGAGGGCGGAAGCTATAGGGTGCTTTGGCGTGCTAATATTAATCAGTGAATAAAACAAGCGGTTCTCAAAAACAATCTTTCTCACCGGTCGAGGTCAAGCTTATTAATAAAATTGACTTTCTACGCGCAATTCCAACGAGTTACCATTTTTGTTATACAGCAGTACGTACGGTTTTTTCGTAAAGAGACCTCTCTAACCGTATTGGTGACACATTTCAATAAACTGTTTTGTTGAATTTTTGATTTAAAATAAAATGTTATGGATAGCAAAGGGAGATTCTTAATTATTATTATTTGTATAGTGCCACTCTCGTTGCTTGGCCAGCTTCTGCCAACCTAGCAGTTCCAAAGCATGTTAATGCGAGTAGATAAATAGGTACCGCTTGCGGGAAGGTAAACAGTGCTCCGTGTTCCAGCCACATGCTACGCGCTGCGGCAAGGAGAGTCATGCCGGCCACATGACCACAGAGGCGTCTTCGGACAACGCTGGCTCTTCGGCTTTGAAATGGGGATGAGCACCACACCCTAGAGTCGGACACGACTGGACTTAATTGTCAGGGGTCACTTTTACCTTACCACGTATATGGCAAGAAAGGGGAGGTAGATCCCAAGGAGTTCAGAATCTCAATCCTATGCATGTCCACTCAGAAGTAAGTCCCACTGAGTTCAATGGGACTTACTCCCATGTAAGAATGTATAGGATTGCAGCCTAGGTCAGGGGAGTCAAACAAGACCCTTTAAAAATAAGGCCTGCAGGGCCGATACTGCCCATGGAAGCTCTTTATCTGACTCACCCACCCCCTTAATAATTGGGCTCTCCTAGCACCACCATCAGCTGCTCTCAGCTGCTGAGCTTAAACGTGATGTATTGGAAGAAGCGGCATTGCTGAAAGGGTGGTACAGTACTGGGAGAGCCCAATTATTATGCAGGCCACCCTTTCAGCAGCACTGCTTCTGCTGACTTGTCACTGCTGAAAGGGCGGCCCCTGCCCAGCACCACCGTTTCCGCAGTTCTGCTTCTGCCAAGGTGCTGGGAGGAAGAGAGACAGACAGAAGCTTCAAAAAGCGAGGAACGGTATGGGGAAGAGGCAGACCAAGAGGGGTGAAGGAGAAACTGCCAAGATACTGGGAGAGCCCAATTATCACATGGGCCGCCATTTCAGCAGTGACACTTTTGCTGACGCATCACTTTGCAGAGCACCTCTCAGCTGCTGACCTGCAGAAATGTCACCTTGGCAGAAGCAGCACTGCTGAAAGGCTGGCCAGTGTGATAACTGGACTCTCCCATATCTCGAAAATATGATTTGCATATTTTCTCTTCGGCCTGCTGTATGAAATGAGTTTGACACACCTGATCTAGGTATTGACACAAGGGAGATGACGGAAGAAAGAGAGGGGAATTGAGGCAGGGGGCAAAACCGGGAAGGAAGAATATGTGATTGGATTATTATTATTATTATTATTTACATTTACTGTATATCCCGCTTTTCATCTCAATGGATCCCAAGATGGCTCACAAAATATACTTAAAACACAAGCAATTCAATAAAATTAAACAAAAATCCAAAACTGAGAGACAATCAAAATACAGTAAACATAAGCTAGTCTTTCTGAGTTCAAATGCTTGGTAGAAAATTTAGATTTTCAATGCCCTTCTTAAAGGCTGAGAGGGGGGGGGACTTCATCCAGAACAGGGCCTTCTTTGCAGTGGCCTCCCCCTATGTGGAGAGGGAATTCCACATAGGGGGAGGCCACTGCAAAGAAGGCCCTGTTCTGGATGCATGCTAGCCTAACTTCCTTGAATGATAGCATGCAAAGCAAAGCCTCCCCAGAGGTTCTTAACAAGTGGTAGTCTGGTGTAGCTGAAGAAGGTCCTAAAGGTACTGAGAGTGCCAGCAGTAAAGGATATTGTTTCAGTTACATAAGCTTACTTACAAGCAGGGAGTGAACACTGAGGTTGAAATCTTATGCACACTTTCTTGGGAGTAAGCACCACTGAACTAGAACATTTTTCTGATACAGTATGAACATCAGATTGTGCTATACTGGTGAATCTAAATTATGGGAGATACTGGTATATCTTTTTGACTCACCATCTGTCTCTATATATTTCAGAGGAGGTAAAATACAAGGCTGCTTCATTAAAAGTTGTGGTCAAACTGAATTTTTTTTTTTCAGTAGAGAGTACAGTAATTATTCTAAACACTGCAAATCCAATTTGGAAGATTAGGATGAGATTCTCTCCCCTCCTCCTGCTTTAAGTGACTGTTTTAAGACAATGAATCTATGATAATTGCACAAGTTGGGGAGCCCCATTTCACTTGATTGACAGCTGTAATTTAATTTAGGCTTTGCATGATCTGCCAGAATGTGCCCGCAAGTATTTTCTAAATATTTAATCTAAATTTTAAAATATTGATAGACTATAAATTGACTCATAAATTATATAAATTAGTCCAACTCCTCAAGCCTATCAACCCCCCCCCCCCCCAGTGCAGCTGCACCACGGGAGCACGAGCTGCATCCTGCAGAGGGGGGGGGGGATCCCAGAGGTCTTCTCCAGATGAAGGAACATTTTTCCCATGCATGAGGGTAAGCCTCCACTGCCCAAATGGGTCTGCTCATACCTGCACCAGTTATTTAGCTGGTGCACATCCGAGTGGACCCGGGAAGGTGGATCAAAGGTGGGAAGGGGGATAGGATATCAGTGGCACCGCTGCAGCCAACACCCTACTTTCCTAGCCTCAATCCACTCTCTGTTCCGCCCTGATATCCACCATGTTCCACCCACCCTCATGCTGACTTACCGGCACTGGGGCTTGTGGGAAAGTCCCTGGTGCGCGGCTTCTTGTTGTTTGTAGCAGCAGCCTGGCTGTGCTGTGCAAAATCGCATGTCATCATTTTAGAGCTGTAAATCATGCTGCACTGCCAGAACGTGAGTTCTGGCGGCTCAGCATGTTCATGGGATTGGGCTGTCAGTAATATACAGGTGTCCGCTTAATGATGGGGATGTGTTCCCCAAACCCCGTCGTTAAGCGGTCCTATCATTAAGTGACACTATTTCTACATTTCCAAATTTGGACATTTGAGGCCTCCCTGGAGGCCTGTTCTGGGTCGCACGCCTCCCAGAGGCCTATTCCTGGCCTCTGTGGGCTCTGAGGGCCTCAAAATGGCCTGAAGAGGCCGCCTAAGGCACTTCCAGTTTGCTTCCAAAAACTGGAAGTGCCTTACAGAAGCCTCTGCATCTGCGAGCCATTAGGCGCACAACCCAGAACAGGCCTCCAGAGAGGCCTCAAACTTCCAAACTTGCAAAGGTAAGGAATGTGACCAATGACTGCATATGGGACCGCCATCATATATCTGGACGGTCATTAGGCAGAACGTTGTTGTTGTTGTTGTTGTTAACAACAGTATTTATATACTGCTTTTCAACAAAAAGTTCACAAAGCGGTTTACAGACAAAATCAAATGATTAAATGGCTCCCTGTCCCAAAAGGGCTCACAATCTAAAAAAGAATACACCTGTATTTTTAATTACCTGAACCTTTCCATAAAGACCTTTCCATATGGATATTTAGCACCTGTGATTCACTTAAGTTTACAGTAGGGCCCCTGCGGGGGATAGGAACCCACGGATGGGGGGGGAATACTATCCCCCCTGGATACCCCCCCGGGCCCATTACCTTTACCATAAACTTCAGATGTTTGAGAAACGCAAGAGAGAAGTTTGAGAGCCACAATATTTAAGAAGCATTTAAATTCTTAAATATATTTACTCACTATTAACATTACATTTATGTTTTAATCCAGTGAACTCTCAGTTTATACCTGGTAAATAATTATAAAGCTTGAAAATTTCTTATTTACCTTTTATATTGTGATGCAAAAAGGAGTTCAACCAACGTATTTCCAAGAGCCGCACATTATACATCAAAGGGCCGCACGTTGCTCAGGAGCCACAGTTTGGTCACCCCTGCGCTATAAGCAGCTGCTTATAGCAACAAAGCAGGCAAGCAGCCTGCGTGCTAGAAAGTCTCCGTTAAACAGGAAGTAGGAAGCTTCCTGCTTCTTGTTTAACAAAGACTTTCTAGCACACTTGCTGCTTTTTTTTGGTGAATCAAGAAGCTCCCTGACCTGGTGCCAGTGATATCAGCTAAAGGAAATGGACCCCGGGGGGAGCTGGGGCCCCCTGTGATCCACGGATACGTGAATTCACGGATAGCAGATCCGTGGATATCCCCCGTACTATGATACCTGTATGATTTTATCAAGATTTCCTTTAAATGTATTGCAGTTTTTTCGTGACTAGTGTCCAAATATTTCAGATTATTTTTCTTCCATTTGGAGAGCCATCTTTTAAACAAATATCTCGAGGTGCCCTTGCCTAAACTTATTTTCTTAGAGGGTATGCATTCCCTATATCAATGCCCATGTGTGAAGATGTGGCTGCTTGTAGATGTGGACATTCAGTAGTTATAGGTGCCAAGTAAGTTTTTGGTTGAGTCTGTTGGTGTAAAGGTCCAGTGTGGTGTAATGAAGAGAGTGTTGGAGACTGGGATCCAATCCCCACTAAGCTATGACACTCACTGGGTGATGTTGGAAAAACCACTCTCACTCAACCTAACCTATCTCACATGGTTGTTGTGAGGATAAAATGGCAAGGGGACCATGAAGCATCAAGCTCCTTGGAGGAGGACAGGATACAGTGCAGCAAGTAATCTAGAACAGGGGTTTTCAACCGGTGGTACGGTCTGCGGTCCGCCAGGAGGTAGTACGCAGGCCCCTGGCCACCAAGATGGCGACTGCCAGGGTGGCCACACCGGAGCCCTGGAAACAGCAGCACGAGTTCTGCAGAGCTCGAGTGTGCAGGTTCCCAGGGTTGGAAAAGGCCCTCCCATCCACTGCTGTCCCCTTACCTTTGCTTTCAGGCCTGTGGCGCGGCTGAAAACCCAGATGTGGCGATGACGTCATTGCTACTTACTTCTGGTGCTTCAATCCCTTTCCTAATAATTCCTTAGCACTGAGTTTGCCTTTTTCACCACTCAGCAAACTGAACAATTTTCATAGAACTATCCACCACAACCCCAAGATCTCTTTCCTGTTTAATTGCTACCAGTTCAGGCCTCATCAGTGTATGTGAAGGCAGGGGCGTCGCGACGACGCGCGACACCCCTGAGCGGGGGCGCGCGTCACCCTTAAGGGGGAGGCTCCGCCCCCGCGCGTGACGTCACGCGCAGGAGCGGAGCGCCCTCCCCGCTCCGTTTTTGGCTCATTTTGGAGCCAAACGGACCCAGGGGAGGGCGGACGGGCCCACCTCCACCACAACAATGTAAGTGAGGGGCGACGTGCGTCACCCCTCGACGCGCGACGCCCCCCGGCGGCCCGCCCCCCCGCCTCCCCCCGCCGACGCTAGTGTGTGAAGGTAAGATATTTTACCCCAGTCTGTGTCTCTTTACTTACCTGTACACGGGACCTCATTTGCCACTTTGTTGCCATTTGAAGAGATTCTCTTGGAGCACTGTCCTCAGGAGTTTTCTTGAATAATTTGGCATCAACCATAACCTTGACGGTTTCATTGTTTATCCTTGAGTCGGGATTATTTATGAACAAGATAAATAGCACCAATCCCAAAACAGAGCCTTGGGAAATCTCACTTACTTCATTGCAAGAACTCTCAATTTTTCCTTCCCTCTGTTTTCTGTCCTTTAACTCATTACCAATCCATGAAGGGACCTATCCTCTTATTCCATAACTGCTAAATAAATTTGTTTAAGAGCCATTGGTTAAGAGCCAGTTTAGCACCCCAGTACAGCATTGTTTCCAGTTGCTGTTTGCTGGTGTTTCTCCTGCAATGTAGATTGTGAACCCTTTTTAGGCAGAAACTATTTATTTGTTTTGCTATGTGAACTTTTTTGTTTTTAAATAATAATAAATATTATTATTCATGATAATAGCAGCAGTTTGTCATGTAGAAATCACCCAGGGAAAAGCTTCTCCTGTCATGGAGATAAAGTGATAAGAAATGTGTAACTTCAAAAGGCAGGCAGATTCACTTTAAAGTCGTTACTCTTAAAGGGTAATAGTAAGTAAGATCAGTTTCTTTAACAACAAATATATATGCTGGGAAGCACACCATAATCATTTTTGGGTACTTCAACACTTTTTCAAACCTCTGCAAGGAAAAAGTCTATCCCTTTTAGCAGAGAGCCTGAGTTTGGGCAAACACCTAGGACGTTTGCAGTTTTTAGCCCACCAGAAGTGGTGCACAATTCCAGTTCTCATTGGTGCTTTCAGTAGGGCTAGCTGGTTCCTTGTTTGAACTGTGAATGTGCTGCACAATACTGTTGAGAGCTGTGCCTACTTTCATTCATTTCATTGCTAGGTCATGAACATGCAAAGAAGACTCATTCACTTTACAAAGGATCTGCTCCTGGTGGAGCTCATAGCAGCTGTAATCCAAGTCTTGAGCAGGAAATAGTCTGTAGAACTAGAGGAAGAATTCACTTGACAAATCTTGTGATGCTAAGCATTATGCTGCTTGGGGACTTGTACTTTTGTTTGTTCTCAGAGTTTCCCTCAACTAACTTGTAAACATGTATTATCAAAAAGCACTATGTTTCCAGAAGTCTCTCTTTCAAAAGGAAGCTACGCTATTTAGCCCTGGTACTCCGACCCCTAATACGGTATGTGGGAAGTTGGAATCATGTAATACTGTGTGATGTTGCACTGAGTTTGGAGTAAATCCTTAGTTTGAACAGGGACTCCCCCCCCCTCCCCCCTTACTCAAGGGTGCAAAAAAGTGATTCAGTACCAGCCATCAAGTGTCACTAAATCTCAGTCCAACCATTAAGTGTCTGTGTAAGGAGAATGAAGGGGGAGGGCTGGGGCAACAGTAGATGCATAAGGTATGATTTGAACATACCGGTAATTATTGCAAATTATGTTCTAGCAAAAAAAATGTAATTCCCCTGTTGAAGGCTTAAATAGTTCACAGATGGATTAAAACTACAGCTAGGGATGAGGATGGTTTGTGGATACCATAGCTGTAGTTCTAATCACTCCTCAGCATAATTGTGCCCTACTAAAACAGATCAATCGTACGCAGGTTTATTTGGAAGAAAGTCCCACGGTGTGCAGTGGGGCTTATGCCCTAGTAAGTGTGTTCAAAGCTGCAGTGTTAAGCTGTTTCCCACCTGAGTGGAAGCCAATACCTGCCCATAAGCGTTTGTGTCACTGCATGATGGATTTGATCGTGCCTCTAGCACCAAGTTTTAAGCTGTTATTGAGTTGTTTTTGTGCTGCTTTATTTAGATTATGTTTTGAATTTGAACATCACTTTGACAGGCCTTTGGCCAAAAAGTGGCTAATATATTTCAAACTAAATACAGCAATATCTCCAATAACTTGGGGGATCCATTCCAGAAAGCTGAGCACTGGATGAAACAGTGCTACAGAATACATTGTTACTTCTAATAGGCAGGAAAAGGGAAGTGATTGGCCCACAATGCACTCTTCTCATTGCCTGGAACAGCTGTCAATCATGCCCGGTCAAAGAGCTCTGTAATGAATCAGCGTTAAAGAAAGCCATATTATGGGAGATATTACTGTATACAAATAATGGAAGAGACAGTGAGGAAGAACACAGAATCTTTGAGCTGGTCCATGTATTCATGTAAGTCATCAAGTGATAAATATGCAACAGTAGGGTCATCACAGATTAACAGCAAAGCTAAAAATGTCTATGCAATCTATTCATTTCCTTACTCACTATGACTACACAGTTATGGAAAGTCCTGCTGTTCAAGTGCACCATATGTGGTCAGTGCTTGCCTGATCACAGGGGCAGCCCATCCATTAAGCAAGCTGATGAGGGTTGCATCAGTGGCAGATTGCAAGGGCTGAGAGAGTGAGAGTGGCAGATTCGGAGTGTCCTTCACTCCGAGTCTGCCACTGCCTTCCTTGGATACATGCTGCACTGATCTGCTTTCCACCCGCTAAAAGCAAATGGAAAGTGAATCACCCACCTTCTTACCTTCCTCCTCACACAGTTGATTCAAACATGGACGTGCAAGACTTCTGGCTTGATTTACAGGGACTGCATGAATGAAGAAGCTCTTTCATTTGCACGGTCCCTTTAAATTCGAACGTGGAAGAAATTGCACTTCTGCAAATGAAGAAAGCGTGTGAGAAGTGCAGGAAGCAGCTGCTTAAAAAAAAAAAAACCCTGTGCAGAAGCAGCAGACCTGAGGCAGCATCGGGCAGCATTCTTGGTTGTGCTGCTGCCAGCCTATCCTTTCAGAGTATAGCTCCTAAGCAAGAAAACTGGTGACAAAAAAGATGTAAAGTTCTGCTTGTCTCTTAGTTAGGGAAAGTATGTAGCTAGTTAAACATTTTCTTTTTTTCTGCCTCTCATGGAGTCTCAATAAAACTCCTGGCTAGGAATTGGTGTGCTTTCCAAAGATCAAAAGTCATCCTGCAGCTATAACTGCTCAAGGCACACTTGCCTAAGGGGTTCCTTCCTGCTAGTGGATTTGAAACTACATTGACAAGGGGTGGCAAAAGTAGTTTAAGATCTCTGTTTCTGTGCTGCTGGTGGTTAGAAAGGAGAGTAAGTGCCGCTTTGCCGCTCCATCACAGACTCCACCCTCCTGCTCCAGATCTTTGAAGAGATTTTTTCAATTATGTATTAACCCATCTCATTTGAATCTCTGCACTACACAGAGGATTCTGGGAATGTTCTGGGGCAGCGTTTCTCAAAGTCCTACAGGGGAGTTTACTCCCCTGTAAGTCTTTCCGGGGTGGGGCAATGTTGGAGGCAGAGCTCCAGGATCGCTCCCGCCCCAACCCCCAAAAGCTTTTTTAAACATATCTGGTTGTCCTGTAAGCTCCGTAAAGGGTCCGGGGGGGGGGGGCTACCGCCTCCTCCGCAGGCCTCCCCAAGGCTCTAAACAGCGGTGATCGCATTCTGAAGCCCACTTTCAGATTTTGGAGAAAACCAGAAGTGGGCTTCAGAATGCGATCATTGCTGTTTAGAGCCTTGGGGAGGCCTGCAGAGGTGGCAGCAGCCCCCCCCCCCAGACCCTTCGGGGAGCTGGCACAATCAGATACGTTTAAAAAAGCATTTTTGGGTCGGGGGCAGGCACGATCCTGGAGTGCTGCCACCGCCATAATTGCTTGCCACCCCCCTCAGGGATAGAAAAGTGGTGGGTCGTGACCATAAAAGCTTATTTACAAGTTTATAATATGAGTGGGTGGTGGTGGTAGTGTTATTAAAACGATCCAAGTGATTTCTTTAAAAAAAAAGGTAGAAATAACTTTTTGAATTTACTTTTTTCCTGTTGAAATTTGAACAAGGCATCACATAACTATGCGTAAAAAGAAAACATATGAATAAGAAACAAAACTTGTATAATGAAAAAATGTAATTTTCCTATTAAGTCAATAGTTAATTGCGAACCTCAAAATTCAGAACTGTATTAAAAATTACAAATATGCAAGGACTTTAGGTATTAGACACCTTCCATTTACTTTCAAAAAAAGGTCCCTTGAGTCTATATATTCAAAATGTTCATGATAAAAGTACAGTAATGTGTTACATAACATAAGAAACAAGGCACAAAAGAAAATATAAGTTTCAAAGAACACTTGGAATGCCCAAGTAATTCTGAGTAGTGTAAAAGGTCAACACAGTAAGACAAATTATAAGGAAAATCCATTGCAATGTTAAATAACCATATGAGTCTGATGCTTGGAAATACCGGTACAGTATTGTTTAGAAAGTGGCTGAACATCCACAAAGGATACACCACTTAGGATAATGCCCAGTTTTTGCTAAGGTTATACTTACTAGAAGTGCCACATGGAGTTTCCCCCTCAACAAATTCAGATTTGTGCAAATTCCTCCTTCAAATTCAGTTACAAGTTAATTACATGGAATTTCAGATCATGGAATGCTTCAGAAAAATAGGGATTTCTTTCCTGAGAATTCCTGTTCCGGGGAGAGGAAGGGGGGTCATTCCTAACCCTTTGGAGATGCCCCCACCACCACTAGGAGGCAGGGTCAATCAAAGGTGTCATCTCCTCCTGTTAGAGAGGGCACGCCACCACCAGACCATCCTGGAGAGCTGGAATATTCCTCTAACCCCCAGCAAAACAGCTAAGATGCTGGAGTCAAGAATCCTCAGAAGACAGAAAATAGGTCATTCAAGGGCAACAACCATGTACATGTTGAGAGGAACAATATACAGTATAAAGGAAAAAAGGGGAAGGCACCCAAGTAGGGTGTCCCCTGGGAACCTGAGCAACCACCCCATGTAGCCCATCACCCAGAAGAGTGAGATGCCGAACTTGGTATAAGAAGTGGGCAGAATGCCCCCCTTACTCTCCCCAGAACAGGAATTCTTAGTTAAAAAATTCCCATTTTCTCTGGTAGAGGAAGGGGGGCATTCTTAACGCTTCAGGCATTCCTAACCCTTCGACCCTGAGCAGTTGACATACTGGGTGAGCAGTTGACATACCAGGAGAGGCAAAAGCCTTTCAGGACCTCACCACTTTCTGCAGGACTTGCCTGCTGAGGCAGCCATGTCCACCTTATAGTGTCTAGAGAAGGTAAGGGCAGAAAACCAAGTGGCTGCTCTTCCGATGTCTGCCAGTGAGGAATAGCCCTCAATGATGGCTGAAGTCACCACCCCTCTGAGTGAATGGGCTGTGATTGCTGTGGGTGGCTCCTTCTCAGTGACTGTATAAGCCATCTCTATGCATGCATGGAGCCAAAAAGACAGTACTCGCTGACACCTTCTTTCCCATGGCGAGCCCACTAAAGGCCACAAACAGGGACTCTGTCCTCCTAAACTGACTCCTCTCCATATAAAAACACAAGGTTCGCTGCACATCTAGATTGGGGCAGTTTTCAGTTTTGTCCCCCCCCCCCTTTTGGGATGTGTAGGATTAGGACAGAACTAAGGGAAGACCATGGCTGCAATCCTATTCACACTTTTCCAGGAGCAAGCCCCATTAAACACAATAGGACTTACTTCTGAGTAGACACACACAGGATTGTGCTGTAACTCCTGCTCATGATGGAAAACTGAGTTTGCCTTCGGTATGAAGGCTAGATCAGGCCTCAGCAATACCTTGTCCTTATGGAAAAGGCACAACTCTGGATTTAGGACAGAGCCCCCAATCCTAGCACCTGCCTCGCTGATGTGATGGCAATGAGAAAAAGCTTGATAAGAGTCAGGCCCTTCACAGTTACCTTTGCGAAAGGTTCAAAAAGGTGGACCTGTGAGGGCCAACAACAAATTGTTTAAATCCCAACTGGGAAACCTATGTACAAGGGGGAGGGGGGATTCAACAGTGCTACTCTCTTACAGAAACACTTGACGTGGGGATGGCCAAAAGGATTACTGCTGCCTACAACCCAGAGGATGCCCTTAAATGTTGCCATCTGTCTGCCTATGGTACTGGAGCCGAGTCACCTATCCAGCCTGACTGCAAAAATCCAACAGCTGGCGGATGCTGGTCTGTCCGTGAAAATATCTTGTGCACCACCCAATAACAGTGCACCACCCAAGACAGGTTCTCCAGGTGGACCCATATACTTTCTTTGTCAAGGTACGCTATGAGGCCATCAAGGTGTTTAGGACCCTAGCAGAGCACCCAAAACATGCCATCAGTTTCTGTTCAACCTCCACACCATCAGCTGGAAGAGATGTGGCTGTGGATGTGCTAGAGGCCCCTGTATGAGCAGATCCGGGCTGACTGGGAGTACCCAGTGGTTCTTTACCGACAGTCTCAGAAGCTACAGGAACCAGGGGTACCTGGACCACTAGGGGAAATGAGACTGACGTCTGCTTTCTGACTTCGGATCCCTTGGGACCAGCACAATGGAAGGAACATATGATAGGCCACCAGCTCTGGAGCTTGCCTACTCCTTCTGCATTGCCTTCCCATGTTGTGGGGAAGAACCTTTGGACTTGCATGTTCTCATTTGATGCAAAAAGATCCACCAGGTGAATCCCAAACCTCCACACCATTAGCCTGAAGTCTCCTGGTTCAGTAGCCCCTCATGACGACTCAGCCAATTGAGTTCAAGGACCAGGCGTATCGCCTTGAGTTCCAACCTTGGACTTTCCTTGGACTACTCTGCTGACCAGAGACCATGCACGTGAGAGCCCTCCACGTGGGCCCCCATCCAAGAAGGCTGGCATCCATTGTGATCCTGATTCTGTCAGGAATCTGCAGGCTTATTCCCTGGAAGAGACACCTGGTGACTGCCTGCCTCTGGAGTTTCTCCTTGTTGCATGGGGAGATGGGAATGATCTTGTGAGCATGCCTCCTAATCTCCTGCTGGTAAGGAAGTAGCAAGCACTATAGATAATGGGTGTGAAAATCGAACCAGGCTACCACCTCCTGGCAGGATACCAGCATGCCCAGGAGATGAGCTGGTGACATGATGGCTCTCCTGAGTCACTTCTTCCACTGACCAGAATGAATGCAGGACCTTGTGCTGTCTTTCCTCTGACAGTGCTGTTGCTGGGCTTGCCATGTTCTCCCTCTCTCCCGTCTCTTGTGCAGTTGGCACAGCGTGGGCATACCACAATGCAGGGGAGAATGCACTTTACCCGACTCTACCCAGTCCACAAAGGCACAGGGTGAGAAGGGAAGGCCACAGCTGGGGTGTGTTGGGCAAGTCCCCTGTGATGGAGGGTGCTGAATGCATGGGCCTGCCAGATCCTGCCAAGCCGGCCAGGGTGGGTGGGCAAGGTGGGTCAGGGGGCTCAGCAACTCTTCTAAAGTTTTGACACCGCTGTTGTGATCTGAGCATGGTGAAGCTGAGGCAGCGGAGAATGCACTCTGAGCAGCGGAGAATGCAGTCCACGGACACATAGGATGAGAAGGGAAGGCTGCAGCTAGGGTGAATTGGGCTAGGCCCCTGTGAGGAAAGGCGTCAAATGCACAGGCCTGGAAGACCCTACCAAGCTGGCCGAGGTGGATCAACGAACTCTGCGGCTCTACCACAGCTTTGTCACCACTTTTGTGATCTGAGTGTGGCAAAACTGAGCCCTACTGGGCTGTTGTAATGGCAGAGGATGATTACGGGGAAGTGCCAGTGAGACAGGTTGCTTTGTTTCCCGCTAAAAACAGTGAGGACTCCAAGGCGGCTGCTGGGTGCCCACCTCTCTGTCACTCCTGTCAGGAGCCTCTGCCAGGCTTAAGTCGGCATATAGGCCACAGGCCTCCCTCACGCAGTAGCGTGGGGGAAAAGGCTCTTACAGGCAACAGCTGTGGCTGTAGAAAGGCTGCTGGAAAAAATCCTCCTCTGCCTGTGTGAAGGCCAAGTCCTGACTAGGGAGGCAGGGGGAGAAAAAGGTGAAAAAGAAAAGAAGAAAAATGTAAAGAAAAACACTGAGGTCCAGAGCTCAGAGGATTAGCTTCCTGCCCTAGCAGAGGCAGGGCTAGTCTGGGGGCAGGATGCCCTCTACAGCAGGAGGAGACGCTTTGGATTGGCCCTGCTTCCTAGTGGTGGGAGAGGCATCTACTGATCAGGAATGCCCCTCTTCCTCTATCAGAGAACTACCAATTAAAGTCACTTTTAATCAAACCAGATTTCTCCCCCCCCCTCTTCACTTTCTCTACTCTGCATATAAGTGGTGATCCACAAACTTAAGATCTGAATCAAATTCAGAGAGAGATTAAAAATTATGTATAATTATATATAATATACTGAAAGTTACATACAAGATTACAAAATCTAGCAAGTGTACCAGATGCTGCAAAGCTTTTTGAAGAATGTATTCCATAGTAGATTTCATTCGCGTACTAAGACAATAATTAAAGTAAGGCTTTGGTTAAACAAAAAGGCTGCAAAAGTTCAGGTGTGGTGAAATGAGCATCAGGCATCAACTGTATAGAATTTCTCAGACAAGAGGTACCCTAAGTATTTAAGCTTTGTCTGCATTTGGTTTGTTTCTGTACCATGTAAAAATAATATTCAAATAGTCAAGACATTTGGAAGGTCACGACCCGCATCCTGAGCCTGCCAAAAAACACATATCAGAATTAAATCAATGATGTTTAACAAAAAGAAAAGTTTTTCCTTTCAGAGCATCCTCAAGATGAATTTTGTAAGCACCAGTTACTTTTCAGTCTCTGTATTTCTAGTTGATGTGTCTGATGGCAATCTAGCCGGCTGCAGTGTATTCCGTTACAAATAAATGTACATAAATTGCATTACTCATTTTTAAAAAGTGCATAATGTTGGTCCGTTGTTTTAAAAAGATTTAGATAATAGATTAAGACCAAACGCTTTGCCCTGTGAAGATACACAGTACCTTATTGGATAATAATTTAGTAATTTGAAATAAAAACCCAGAGAGTCTACAGAAGAGAAGGATATCTTCGTAATTAGAGTTTTACAGTCACGACACATGCCCCCGCTCTTCCTAGGCACAGTGGTGCAACCTGTAAGGACAAAACAAAAACAGATCAGTGATAAAACATTTTTTAAATGAGAGATTTAGATTTTTTTTAACAAAAACTCAGGAACCAATTTTGAGGGAGAGTGACACCAGTATGTAAACATTAGAAGAACTCCTCTCCCTACTATATTTCACTCAGGGCTTGATTTGGTTCCCCTGAGCTCCAACCCAATGCCATGGCTCAGGCATCATGAAGCAGGATGTAAGAATACATGCATAAGTATCCTGCTTTAATAAAAGGGGGGGGGGACACCATACACAATCTTCCAGCCTTTGCAATTACCATTTGCATACGCTATACCTATTCTGCTCTCCTTCATGGATCATTGCCTTGTCGTGGCGAAGGGGCTTGCGTAACTCAATGAAGCCATGAGCTATGCCGTGCAGGGACACCCAAGACGGACAGGTCGTAGCAGAGAGTTCTGACTAAAAGTGATCCACTGGAGAAGGAAATGGCAACCCACTCCAGAAACCTTGCCAAGAAAATCCCATGAACAGTACCAAAAGGCTAAAAGATATGACGCCGGAAGATGAGCCCCTCAGGTCGGAAGGTGTCCAATATGCTACTGAGGAAGAGCGGAGGACTATTCCAAGTAGACCCAGAAAGAGTGAAGCGGTTGGGCCAAAGCCAATAGGACGTCCAACTGTGGATGTGTCTGAGGTTGAAAGGAAAATCCAATGCTGCAAGGAGCAATACTGCTTAAGATAGTGGAGGACAGGAAGGCCTGGCGGGATATGGTTCATGGGATCACGAAGGGTCGGACACGACTTAACGACTGAACAACAACAACATACCTATTCTGCTAGGCTACACAGTAACACTGATAGATTCTACTTTTCTGCCAGGTGGTCCTCAGACAGGGAAAATACAGACTGTATTTTCCAGGTACAGTGATGTGGACAACTAACTTACACAGCCAGAAGAGCAGTTTCTGAGTTTAAATTTCAGTTGCATTTCCCAGTGCTAGTGCAGGAAAGTGACAGATGCAAAGTACTTTCACCTCACAGCTACGCCACAGCGAAATTACACGTACTGTACTTGAAATTCTGAGGCAAATTTTTACAGGCAGGTTCAAGTTCCATAACTTTTCATTTTAAAAAATTAACACACTGGTTTTTGTCCTTCCCTTTTCTCCTACCTTTCTTTCAAGAGAAGCTTACAGGAAAGGGGAGAGACTGGATTGCTCCAAGGAGGGTAGAAATTTGACTGCCCACTCTATCTGTAAAAGGGGACAGGAAGTAGGTCCCCCCTCCCCAAAGCAAACCAAACAGCAGTAAGAATGACTGCATTTAAGTATATGGGCTGACTTTCAAAAAGAGTTGAGATGACTTCTAGAAAGCAGTAGGCATTTGAACATGCAATGCTGTCTTACACAGGGTAGGACCACATAGCCCAATATTGCCTGATTAGCAGTGGCTCTCCAATATTTCCGGCAGAGGCCTTTACCAGCCTTGCTACTTCAGATCCCAAGCGATTCTAAGAATTCAACCTCGAAACTTATGTGAGCAAAGCTTAAACCCCATTAAGGGCCAACGACCCTCCAAAATACTACTTTGTATCTTAATCAATACCTGTGTCCACTCATTTGTCTGAGGGTCATAGGACTCCACCGTGTTAAGGTAGGTTTGCCCATCATATCCTCCAACAGCATATAATCTGTCTCCAAGAAGACAAACTCCCACTGCATCTCTGCTAATGCTCATGGAAGCCACTGCAGTCCACGTATCTGTTTTGGGATCATACCTGAAAAATAATAATAAAAGAGTAAAGCTCTAATCCAGTTGCTTCAAGGTCTACCAAGAAAATATCATATAGTATTTATGCATCAATTTCTCTCACACCCAAACACAGAGTTTATATACATGCCCTAATTACTGTAGTCATGCTGTTCTGGTGACAATCCACATCTCTTGCTTAATTTCTTATTTGAGCCTCTCTTATTAAAACTAATATTCATCACAGCATTTGTCCTATTTTGGCTAACTTAGCAACATCTTCCTTATCTGAAATTCTGACTTAAGTAACATGAGTGTATGCATTTTTACTACCATTTGTGTAGCCTGGAGATAACTGATTCATGTTCTAGTAACTTCATCTGGATTACTGCAATATGATATGTGGGGCTGCCCCTGAAGACAACTCAACTTCAGATCGCAATCTAGCTGCCGTACTTTATATGTACTGGGACCAGTAGTACATATAAGCACATCACACCAGTCTTAAAACTACTACACTGGAACCGGATCTGTTACTGGGCCCAAATCAAAGTCCTGGTTTTATCCTTAGAAGCCCTAACCCGCTTGGGATTAGGTTATGTCAAAGACTGCCTCCTCGCACATGAACCTGACAAGTTACTACGGTGTGCATCTGAGGCCCTTCTATGGGTCCCTCTGCCATCTAAGGGAAGATGGGATGGTCACCCATAATATGGCATCAGTGGTGAAACAAGGGTGGAGCGAAGGCAAGTAGTTCTGCAAGACTCTGTTACACTGGAGTCAGCGGCCCCTCCCCCTTGCTGTTGGAGCCATTCCAGCAGCAACAGGGGAGTGTCCTGTGTGTTGCCTTTGCTGCCAGAATGGCTCCAACAGCAAGGGGGAGAGGCCGCTGACTCCAGTGTAACGGAATCTTGCAGAACTACTTGCCTTCGCTCCACCCTTGTTACGCCTCTGTATGGCATCATATTCCCGCCAAAGCTAAGCACTTTGATTTCAGTAAGAGTGTGCTTAAACTTTCCTACTAATATCAGTAGCACTTTGCTTAGCCTTCGCTGAACTGTGTGAACTCAACATTTTATTGGGCTATTACCTTTCCACACAATCAGATAGCCGGGATGTCAAGTTGGAGGCTGGCGCATCATGGCCTCCAATAGCATAGAGGAACCCATTCCAGGTGGTTACTCCAACACCCCCTCTTCGTTTTGACATTTGAGCACATAGGGTCCACTTGTTAGTATGAGGGTCAAAGCATTCTATAGATTTAAGACAAGAACTTCCATCTCGACCACCAACTGCATATAGTCTGCAAACATACAAATGCATTAAGAACTTAACGTAAGTTGCAATTTCTAAACACACACAAAAAGAATACTCAAGCTAATATTCTGATTACATGGTTTATTCATGCATGAGAAAGCCTAACAAATAATAATAAAAAATCTTCCACAGGCCTAAGAGAGTTTGATGCTCTTTTTCTTCAAAATGGAACTCTCTTGGGAGGCTCTCTCTGAAAAGAAATCTCATTTATTTTTTGATGCTGCCACCATTAAAGCCTAATAATAGTCTTAAATATCAGCTCTGCCTCACTTCATTTCCACTCACCAGGTGGTGCAGTTTGTCCTTTCCTAGTACACTTGTTAATTCATGCTAGCCATATTTATGGGCTGATTTATACAAGTGTTTTGAAAGATCAGCTTACAAATAGCATTTTCGTCTTCCTTCCCCTCACTAACATTAGAGAAATTACAAAACAGAAAAAGTATAGGAAAAAAGAGGTCGTTGTTCCAATATTTCAAAGAAAGGATAATATATTTCAGGAAGAAAAGCCCACACACATTTATGACGTCTCCCTTCCCCAATAGGAACTTACAGTCCAATCCTATCCAAAGCCCTGTGCTGGGATGCAGAGGTGCTGGGGCAGGCTCCACTGTAAGCAGCACGGGTACTGGAGTCCTCCTCAAGGTAAGGGAACATTCTTTCCCTTACCCCGTGTTGAGCCCCAGCAGCCTCTCTGGGACTACTCGGATCTGCGCCAGCTAAATGGCCAGTGCAAATCTGAGCAGCTCCGTGTCGGGCTTCCAAGTCTGGGACGGGAGATAGGATTCAGCAGAGGCCTCCAATCAAGTGTCACTCTCTTTCTCCACCCCCCCTTGGTGCGTGGATAGTAAAGATTTTATTTTGGAATGTAAGGTAGGAATAGATTGCAGAGCGAGAGGCAGTGCATTTTTTCCCTGGGAATATTCCAAAATCTGAAAAAAATCCAAAATCTGTAACACTTCTGGTCCCAAGCATTTCGGATAAGGGATATTCAACCTGCATCATCAGAACCACCGCACTCCATAGTTTTATTAGATGACATCAGTTCTGATGTTGCTAAATTATTTCTTTTATGCACAAAAATACATTCGAATGTATAAAATGTTATGGGAAATTAGACAATTATTTCTCTAGGTAGTTCTACTTACTTTCCACTTAATACTGCTATACCCACTGTACTCCTTGGAGTTGACATACTAGCTACAAAGTTCCACTGACGTGCTTGTGGATCCCATCTTTCAACGGTATTCAGGTAGCTCCAGCCATCGTGTCCTCCTACAGCATACATAGGACCTTCCAATACAGCCACCCCTGAAAGGAAAATAGAGAGAGTTTCTAAATGTGAAATTGACAAAAATGTTTATCGTACACCGTGGTTTTAAAAAACTTTCTACCACCAACAAACCTTGTCTACCTCAACTTTTCTGATAAGGAACCCTAGGAACTCATGTTATTGCAGAGGATTGTGGGGCATACCACCAACTCACATGGAACATTGACCAGAAATTCAGGAGGGCATCTTGAAATACACTTAACATCCCTCCCCTGGTAACAACTACTCCAGAGAAAGAAAGGCAGTGATGGGCTACTTGGATTTCAGAGAAGCTTGTTTGCCATAAGTGATTTTCTCACTGGGAAATTCCTAATAATCTTCCAAGGAACCTGGATTCCCTGGGACACAGCGTGAAAGCCTTGAAACAGGGAATGCAATGGGCATATGTTGTATTCTATAAAATGCTTATTCTACAACAGTTGTTGACCAGCAGGGATTGTGAAGAGCTCCAGCAGGATCTCTCCAAACTGGGAGAACGGGCAGCAAAATGGCAGATGTGCTTCAATCAAGTAAGTGTAAAGTGATATACATTGGGGCAAGAAATCAAAACTTCACATACATGCTAATGGGTTCTGAGCTATCTGTGACGGATCAGGAGAGAGAACTTGGGGTAATGGTGGACAAGTTGATGAAAGTGTCGACCCAGTGTGTGGCAGCTGTGAAGAAGGCCAATTCCTTGCTTGGGATCATTAAAAAAAGGAATTGAGAATAAAACGGCCAATATTATTATGCCATTTTACAAATCGATGGTACGGCCACATCTGGAATATTGCGTCCCGTTCTGGTTGCTGCATCTCAAAAAGGATATAGTGGAACTCGAAAAGGTGCAGAAGAGAGTGACCTAAATGATTAGTGGGCTGGGGCATCTCCCTTATGAGGAAAGGATACAGCGTTTGGGGCTCTTCAGTCTAGAAAAAAGGTGCCTGAGGGGGGACATGATTGAGACGTATAAAATTATGCATGGGATGGAGAGAGTAGATAGAGAGAAGTTCTTTTCCCTGTCACACAACACTAGAACTAGGGGACATCCACTCAAATTGAGTGGAGGGAGTATTAAAACAGACAAAAGAAAATATTTCTTTACCCAGCGTGTAATTAGTTTGTGGAACTCCTTGCCACAGGATGTAGTGATGGCATCTGGCCTAGATGCCTTTAAAAGGGGATTGGACAGATTTATGGAGGAAAAGTCCATCACAGCTTACAAGCCATGATGGGGATAAATAACCTCCTGGTTTTAGTAATAGGCTATCTCTTAATGCCAGATGCAAGGGAGTGGAAACAGGATACAGGTATCTTGTTGTCTTGTGTGCTCCCTGAGGCATCTGGTGGGGCCACTGTGAGATACAGGAAGACGGACTAGATGGGCCTTTGGCCTGATCCAGCAGGGCTCTTCTTATGGTTTTCAAATGTGAACATTCTTCATAAGAACATAAGAAGAGCCCTGCTGGATCAGGCCAAAAGCCCATCTAGTCCAGCTTCCTGTGTCACACAGTGGCCCCACCAGATGCCTCAGGGAGCACACAAGACAACAAGATACCTGTGTCCAGTCGCCACTCCCTTGCACCTGGCACAGAGAAAACCCACTTCTAAAACCAGGAGGTTGCTTATGGCTTGTAACCTGTGATGGTCTTTTCCTTCCATCTCTCTCTCTCTCTCTCAAAAAAAAAAAAAAGTACAGAAACAGTCTTGACCCTTAGTTTCTGAGCCATTAGGCAAAACTTGCCATAATGTTTTCAGCCTGATTTATGTCACAAGGACTAGAAACGTTTTTCCTTCTTCAAATAGAAGTCAGGTTCTCTCAGTATTCTAAAAAGGTAGCAGGTCACATAAAAAGTGTCTTGAAGAACTGAATATAGTACAAGCAATATGACAACTTTTTACTTCCCCAGTGGAAGCAGGGCACCAAGGGTGTTGGGAAGTAATTTTTTTTTTGTCATATTCCATAGAAAAAAATGGTATAACTTTCAAAGTTTAAGCTACCCTTAAAGCTACTTAGAGTTGCATTACTCAAAACAACTTCCTATATGGATGCAACTTCACATTAAGAAAACATGGCAAAACGGGAACGTTAACATTGCAGTGCATGACAAAAGTGAATACATGGTGTGCATATTGTAGAAAAAATGTCTTGTGTAGTGGCCTGTGGTACAGACTATTCTATCTAATTTTTCATGTCGTTACAATCACCCAAACACTTCTTTGAGTAGAGTACCTACATGTTTTCACGCTATACAATGCATTTTACAGTGTGTTTGAAAGGAGTAGCATGGCAATGGAAAATTCTTATATTTATTAATTTCTTTCTGATTTTTGTCTGCTACAAGTAACCTACTATTTATTTATTTACAATATTTCAATAAATATTACAATATTTCTATCCCGCCTTTCTCCCCGAAGGGACCCAAGGCGGCTTACAGCAAAAAGAGAAATACATACAAAAAATACAATATAGAAACAATCACAGTTTAACAATAACAATTAATAAAAAATAAAAACAATATCTAAAAATTGATTAAAAAGATCATGGCTACAATTAAAATAGGAGCATAAAAACTATTTATTTATTTATTTATTTAGAATTTATATCCCGCCTTTCTCCCGAAAGGGCAATCAAGGCGGCTTACAGAGTTAAAACATGTTAAAAATACAAGTACAATAAAATAACACAAAGCAATTAAAACAAAACAGACAAGCACCAGTGGGTCACCAGGGGGTTACCTAAGATTGTTTTTAATTTAAAAAAAGTCAGCCCACCATGTCAGCAATCGAATTCCAATCTTAATAAAACTGTCTTAAGGCCCCGCAGAAAGGTTTCTAAAGAGGGAGCCGTTCTTAATTCCAGGGGGAGGGAATTCCATAGTTGGGGTGCCACCACCGACAAGGCCCTATTTCTCGCCGCCATCCCCCTCACCTCCGTCAATGGTGGCATGGTTAACAAGGCCCCTCCTGATGACCTCAGAGGGCGGGTTGGATTATAAGGAAGGAGATGGTCCCTCAAATACCCTGGTACCGAGCCGTAAAGGGCTTTAAAAGTCAAAACTAGCACTTTGAATTGTGCCCGGAAACGAACTGGCAGCCAGTGTAGCTGCCGAAGCAACGGCCCGACTGAGTCGAACTGATGAGCCCCGCCAACCACACGGGCAGCCGCATTCTGCACTAGTTGTAGTTTCCGGACAGTCTTCAAAGGCAGCCCCACATAAAGCGCGTTGATACCAAGTGCATTATTTCATAAAGAAAAAAAATGGCACTTTAAAAAGTGGTTTGTTTGAAATGACCTGATCACGTTAGTATAGTTCATGTTCTAAAAAGAAAGAAAGCTATGACACTATTATACATACCAAGTCCATGCCGATGAGTGGACATAGGTGGCATCACACTCCAAGTTTTTGTTTTGGGATTGTAGCATTCCACAGTATTCAATGTTTTCAATCCATCTCTACCACCAACAACATACAATTTATCATCTAACACTGCTACTCCAAACTGTAATCTTCTCCCATTCATATTTGCTACAGGAGTCCACATATTGGTACGGAGATCATATTTTTCAATGCTTGTTGCTCCTTAGTAGTAGTATAAAATGATAATAGAAAATTTATCATTGCAATTCTTGTTCCATGCAAGCAAAACCAGTTTGAAACTATACTGTAAAGTTTATGAGTAACTTGGCTTTCTTTTTTAATTTTATATTCACAATCATACATACAGAAGATAAAATATTATAGCAGTACTTATATCTTCAAAGCATGTGCTTCAGACTTATCAGGTTCTATATCAATAGTAAATACTTAAACAAGAAACCAAGCATTTGCTAAATGTTTTACTTGATGAGATCTGAATGGAATGTTATAAACAATTTAGGAGCAGACATAAAATCAAACTGTAGACCTTATGGCCCAATCTTATTCCCCCCCCCCCCGGTGATGTAGCTAAATGGCTACAGCTACATCCTGCCGGGGGGGGGGGCAGTTGCAGAGGTCTCCTTGGGGTAAGAGAACAATTGTTTTTACTTACAATTGTTCCCTTACTCCTCTGTGTATGGGAGCAATCGTTCCCTTAAAAAAAGGTAAAGGTGACCTCTGACAATTAAGTCCAGTCGTGTCCGACTCTAGGGTGTGATGCTCATCCCCATTTCAAAGCTGAAGAGCCAGCATCGTCCGAAGACGCCTCTGTGGTCATGCGGCCAACATGACTCCCCTTGCCGCAGCGCGTAGCATGCAGCTGAAACACTGAGCGCTGTTTACCTTCCCGCAAGCGGTACCTATTATCTACTCGCATTAACATGCTTTGGAACTGTTAGGTTGGCAGGCCAAGCAACGAGAGCTCACCCTGTCGCAGATTCGATCGACAGCTCATGGTTCAGTGGTTTATGGGGTGGGGGGGTCCTACTCAGACCAGCGCTAGCAAAATTGCTGATGCAGGTCCACATGGACTCACACCATGGGGTCAGGTTCGGGAAGGGGGGGGTTAGGATTTGGTGGCCGCCACTGCCGCCGAACCCCTCTCTTCCTAGACCCAATCTGCCCATCCCCATCACTGCTTCATTCTGCCCTCTCCTGCCCTTGTTTCACCCTCCCCACCGCCTCCAGCCTTACCTCTGTTGGTGGCAGCTGTCAGTTGCTCTGGAGCGCACAGGAAGGCTCCGGCCTTCCCATTGGCGCTCCAGCAGCACATAGCTTCGCACGTGGAGGTCTATTACAACTTTTACGTAAAAGAGCGCCTTTTACAACTGGCGCTGACTGCTTTATGGCATTCAAAGCCTGCAGAATGTGCGTTCCACTGTTGTCCGCCCCCTTTGGGCTATTAGTTATTTAGCATCAAAAGATATCACTTTTTTAAAAACTGACATTTGCAGTCTCTTTAATATCTGTTCATCATGCAATATTAAATGCTAACTGAAGCTAGAATGAATATGTGCTCCAAGTTCAACTACATTCAGAATACATTTTCAACACTACACAAAAGGCCATTTGAGCAATGATTATGAGAACTCTTTCCTCAAATGCTTTAGTAACTAGCCCCAATACAATGATTTAAAGATGCTGTGGTAGGCTCAACAAGCAAGTACCTACCAACATGTACACTGTGTATACAGCTTCTTACATTTTAATGTATTAGTTTCTAGCAAAGATTACAAGTTCTCTTTTGTTCAATTGAATATTTGTGGACACAGCAGTAAAATCAAATCATCAAGTCACAACCAGTGGCATCACTAGGGGTGTGTGGACCGCACCGGGTGACATCGTTTGGCTGTGTGTGTGACACCACTAGTGGCCAAAATTGTGAACACTTTGTATTTATGAATACAAATACCGTATTGCCCCGAGTATAAAACACACTTTTTATCCTAATTTAACTTTTTTAACTAGGGGAGCGTTGTATACTCGCAGTGTTGCAAAAATAAAGAGACATTGCTGGAAGAAGCGGCGGCTAAGAGGACTCGTTGTCTTCAAAGAAGCAGCTAATTGAAATGATTATCGGGTCACGGGTGATTATCGCTGCTAGCTGAGCTTTGCACTGCTGCTTTTGAAGATGCGTCTCCTTTTAGCCTCCGCTTCTTCCAGCAATGTCTGGCTTGGAGAGAAGGGAGCAGGGGGGGAGAAAGAAAGTTTGCAGAAGAAGGGGTGCTGCTTGGAACTGTCTCCCAATCTCCCAAATATTGTCAAATCCAGCAACCTCCAGAGACGTTGATCGGGAAAGGAGACTTTCAGGTTGCAATCTTATGCACGCTTTCTTGGGAGGAAGCCCATTCTGTTCAACGGAGCTTGCTTCTGAGTAAGCATGGATTGGCTGCACAGCTCTCTCTCTCTCTCTCTCTCTCTCTCTCTCTCTCTCTCTCTCACACACACACACACACACACACACACAGCTGCTGATCTGGAAAGAAATGGTGATTTCCGTTTGTCCTGCCCTGCCCTTCAGTCTCTCTGATTTCTATGTAGGGCTTCTTCTGTCCTACGTAGGATTTCTTCTCTCTCTGATTTCTCTCTGTCCTGCCCTTCTGTCTGTCTTTCATACGTAGGGCTTCTTTTTGTTCTTTGGAAAACAAACACACACACTATGTTGGAGTGGGCGAAGGAGTGGTGGAGGGAGGTTTAGGCTGCAATCCTGTGCACACTTTCCTGAGAGTAAGCTCCACTGAGAACAGTGGGACTTGCTTCTGAGTAGACATGCACAGGATTGCACTGTTTGTTTAAATCACTGGCATATATTTAATGCCAGTTGTCAGGGGTCCCCCACGGGCGACCCCAGACTTACCCCCTTTCCTGCCGGCGTCGAGGGAGACACCCCGAGGTCCCCGACGTGAGAGATGGAGGCGGGGCCGCCCGAGACCAGGAAAAGGGAACCCCCGGGGCAACAAGGCCTCCCGGAGACACCGTCGGGCGAGCTGCCGGGGGACCCCACCCCAGGGAGCTCCCAGTTGGTTGGGCCGCCGCCCGCGTCCCCCGACGCGATCCTTCCGGCGACTGGCCAGCCTCTCCACGACCTCGGAGGAGTGGGGGCGGAAGCGCGACGGCCTCCGCCCACAGGCCCGAGCCGTGCGCAGGCGCCCGGCTCGAGGGAATCCCCTGGGCGTGCCCACCCTCGCGTCGGGCCGCCCTACGTACTAGCTAAAGCAGGCAATGAGCCGATAGGCTCATTCGCCTGCCAATCACGTAGGAGGGAGGGGGAAGGAGTATATAAGGAGCAACCGGCCAGGGATGAGGCAGTCGGCTAGGAGGCTCCGAGGAAGCCGTGTCTTCCCTCGAAGCCGGGGATCAGCCGACCCCAGAGGAGAGGTGGAAGCCGGGTTGCGGAACCCCCACCCTCCTCGTGCTCTGAGGCTACCGCTCGCCCTTAACCCCGAGGGGATTAGTCCACTGGATCCCGGACCTCCACACCCCTCCCAGGGTGGAGTGCCGTCACCGGACGGTCCCGGAGTCCCCCTAAATAGGCCAGGCTCTGAACGGGGCAACTCTGGAGGACTCCTTTAGTCCCCAAGACACCCCCCTTACGGACTCCCCTCCAAGGGGGACCCCACACCAGTGATTTAATTAAAGTTTTTTAATAGCACCAAACTTTAAGGGTGCAACTTATAATCAGGAGCGTCCTATATAATCAGGAGCGACTTATAATCAGGAGCGTCTTGTGCTCCCTGAGGCATCTGGTGGGGCCACTGTGTGATACAGGAAGCTGGACTAGATGGGCTTTTGGCCTGATCCGGCAAGGCTTTTCTTATGTTCTATACTCGGGGCAATACGGTAC
Organism: Plestiodon gilberti rubricaudatus; assembly: GCA_026170595.1. Taxonomy (NCBI): domain Eukaryota; kingdom Metazoa; phylum Chordata; class Lepidosauria; order Squamata; family Scincidae; genus Plestiodon; species Plestiodon gilberti. Next base: position 73,012,170 of record JANXHW010000005.1, on the reverse strand, counting down.
CATCATGTATTTATGAATACAAATACCATCATGTTATATATCACTCGATCCACAATTTCATGCAAAATGCAATGAAACAAACCTTTCAAACGTTATGGCCAAATAACTAGAAAAATAAAACTGCCTTCTGTAACAAAAAGTGGATTTCCTTAACTCAAAACAGACCAATGAGAATGAAGGGGCGGGGCTTGTGACATCACAGGGTGCACGGTGAGTGGGCCCCCCAGCTGGGGGTGTACCTACGCTGCTGTATTTTAATATATAACAGTACAGATCACCAACTCGGCTCTCGGAACAATCATTTTCACAGCACTGCCATGGCAAAACGGCGGCGCAAAATCCCCCCAGGGGGTTTTAGGCCTGTTTTTGGCCTAAAAAGGCCCCGGGTGGGTACACGGGAGGGGAGGTGCACGAAGGCTGGGGAGGGGGGAGTTTGCACGAGCCAGCACCACTTACCCGGCCTTCATTCGTCGGGCTCGTGGATACCCCTGAACGCATGGCCACACGTGCCTGGGGGGGTTGCATGAGCCTCCGCTTCGTTGTCAATTCTGAATTGCCTCAGAAGCGGCGACTCATGCAACCCCCCCCGTGCACCCTGCGCCCAGGGGCCCACTGCCTCCTACCTCCCTAACGACGCCTCTGCTAAAATAAAGTTAATGGGGGTGACACCATGAGTTACCGGACCGGATGACAACAACCCTAGTGACACCACTGACCAGGAGTAATCTGTAAAATACATAGTGCTGCCTGATGGGCATCTTTTGTAGAACCCAGCTCAGTCTAACCTTGCTTCTCCTATTCACCATCATGGGGGTGACACGCTGAGCTCTCGCACCAGGTGACATAAACCCTAGTGCCGCCTCTGCTCACAACTTCTTGTTCCCTACAACATTTTTTCTACTTTCATTTATAAAACAAACCAGGACATACTTGTTAAACTTTGTTAATGTAAAATTGGTGTATTTATACTAACATCATACCAGTTTATACCAATAAATGTTTCAAATGATTATCTTATTCAGTGAGAACAGATTAAGACTTTAAGAGCAGTCACAGCAGGTTCTGGCACATGTATTGTAAGTCTGGCTTTGCAATCTGCATGACATATTGAACATTGGTTCAGCCATCAGCCTTGCCCCTCTCTACATATCAGATGGACAAGCTGCTTTTCTTTTCTTTAAAAGGCAGCACATATACATTTTTAGGTCCATACCTCATCTTATTAATTATATGTACTGTAAGCCACAAACATTTTAATAACAGTTGTAGAGTTGCTACAGAGTTTGAAGGCTGGGAACAGGTGTGTTGCTGACATTACCAGTGCTAATCAATAGGCACAAAAAAGATGGAAAATAGGCATCTTTCCTCTGGTTGAACCAAAACTTCAAATTGATTTTTAGCTTCGCTCCAGAAGCAAAACAGATACATTTTGTGTTGAACAGGTGAAAACACTTCCAAACTGGCTTCACTGCTCTAAAAATGCTATTTCCGTCTTCACCCTCTGTGCGGTCATGCTAAATCAATACCTTTAGTTGCATCCATGCCTCCAACTGCAAACAGCACACCAACTGTAGACTTTCTAGGCTTTGTACGGGGACTTTGTAACATGGGTCGTCTCTCTGGCAACAAATGGTATTTCATTGCTTCCATAATGAGTTTTTGACATTCGATGTCATCCCTAAAGAGTGCATTGTTTTCCATATCTGCCAAAAACTAGAAAAAGAGAAATAAGACGTGCTAAACTGCTAAGCAGTTTAGCTGGCCGCAACAGGCTAAAGCCTCTGTCAGGAATAGTATAAATAGTACAAATATAAAAATATTAGTTAACCTGCAATAGATACAGAATGTACATGTGACATAAACTGAAAGCATCTCGAAAGAATAAGAATCCATGTTTTAAACGTTTTACTCATAGAGAGCTGATTAATAAGATATGTCCACCTAGTGCTATGGCTCACACTCAGCTCATGCTGCAACTGATCTAAGTTCACCTAAAGAAAAATGGAACATTTCCTTGTTTATACCCGTTGCCAAGGAAAAATATTAAGAGTGGATTTTGCAGTTCCAGATATTCAGTGTCATCTATAGATCTGAAGTTCACATAACAGATTACTGGAACCACTTTAGAGGAAGCTCAAGGTAGATGACTAAATAATACCAAAACTGACCCAATACATCTAAAGCAGGGGTTCTCAACCTTTGGAGGCCCAGGCATCCCCTATCACGGTCCAATTTTCTGAAGTACCCCCTGCTAATTAACTGCTAATTAATTGGATCAATTAATTGGATTAGGTAATTAATCGTTAAATAAAAAAGTACTAAAACAATTTTAAATGTGAAAAAATGTCTTAACTGTGTGTGTGTGTGTGTGTGTGTGTGTGTGTGTGTGTGTGTGACAGAGAGGCAAGGATTTCTTTTTTTCTCCAAGTCACACTTCCCAAAATCAGCTCCTCCCTCCCCCACCTCAAAGTATATTTTCCAATAAAAATAAGCCCAAAACATGAGAGACAGAATGGCTCTGAAAATAATTAAAATTTAAAATCCATGTTAATTAACACTTAATTAGCTGCTGATGGGGCAGATAAGGGGCAGGGCTTGGCGTACCCCCAGCAAGAGGTCCGCGTACCCCTAGGGGTACCCGTACCACAGGTTGAGAACCTTTGATCTAAAGTATACAAACACAGAGCTGTGCCCTTAAGGCTTTCTATACATAACTACAAAATTTCATCAGAACTTAATTTAAAGCAGGCCTGCACAATGTCACTAAGCCAAAGGCAGCTTCATCAGTCACATACCATGGTCTGCTCGGTGACTGACCACTGTCTATGTTTTGCAGCCCTAGGTGAGGAGCATAATCAGAAGGTTTATCAAGTACCTGGCGATTTCCATCGATTTGGCGAGTCACAAATTGTACAGGTGCTAAAACAACTAGGGATATAATTAATTTCTTTCTTCACATAAATTATATTTAAAAAACTTTAAGAAGTTAAAATCTTTGATTAACATCTCATATTTTCAAATGTCTTGTTTTTGCTTAGGTGCTACATACATTGGTCACACTATATTAATAAACTGATCTTGCATAAACCTAGACAATACCTGAATTCAGGTGTAATAGAAAGCCATGGTTTAACATTGCGAGCATGAGCAATGTCAACCCTTGGTCTGATGCCCTCTCTCCTCCACTTGTGTAGAGAAATCAGAAGTTTCCATTCCAGGCTTGTGGCAAACCATACTTTGCTGTTCTGTTAAATCCAGCAAACTATGGTTTGCTGCACACTTGGAATGGAAGCTTAATCTATGTGTGCAAGGGAAGGAGGGAGTTCACACGCCTAAAGCTGCTCTTTTTCATGATGCCAAACCACGATTTAGTAGCACCTCTGAATGCTGTAGTTCAGCATTCATAGCATGTTTGCTAGGTAAGTGACAACCAAGTCATATCATCACTTCAAGTTATTTATATATCATAAGGAGGAAAAAGAATGAACAGCTGTATAGCTGGCAGCACTCTACCTGTGGTGCAAGTAATGGCAGTCTGATGTACGCCAAGAGTTTACAGAGATCCTTTTTTCTCTGTTCCAAATCATGACGCACCCATGTTAGCAATGCATTCAGAATGGTCTCTTCATTAGGAATATTCATATCATCGCTTGCTAAAAGCTTTGCAATTTCAGTGGCTGGCAACAATAAAAATTCTTGGTTCCTAATTACTTCCATGAAATGCTCCTAGAAATTAAAGAACAAAGAAATCTCATTTTTAACAGCGAAAAGATATGGATATTTGTTAAGCGTAAATGTGATACATTTGTAAGGTGTGTACTCCTCCACCCAAAGTTATTCAACAAAGGAAACCTATGGTAATTCAGCACTGAAACATGACAGCTGCTGCAGTGGAAGGGCTAAGAGACAGAGGGCCCAACCCTAACCAAATTTCCAGCACCAATGCAGCCACAATGGAGCTCCGAAGTAAGGGAAAATAAAGCATTCCCTTACCTTGAGGAGGCCTCCAGGACTACCCCCCCTTCGCAGGATGCAGCGCATACTCCACAGTCAAGGCTGTATCAGTGCTGGAAAGTTGGATAGGATTGGGCCCTGAGTTACAAATCAGGAATTTCCTGGTGCAAATCTCACCTCTGGGTGGCCTTAGGCAAACTCACTTGGTGGCCTTAGGCAAGCCACGTTCACAGCCCAATCCTACCCAGCGCTGCTGCAGCATGTGCCAGGCACATGCTGTATCCAGTGCTGCATAGGGATAGCCTGAAGGTCTCCTTGGGTTAAGCAGACATTTGTTCACTAACACTCCAGCCCATTTTATGGGGCTACTTGGATCCCCGCCACTTATTTAAGTGGCAGAGAGCGGGGAAGCCCCGTGTCAGGCCTACAAGCTCAGGAGGGAGGCCAGGATTTGGCATCTACGGAGGACGTCGGTCCCACCCCTCCCAGGCTGATCCACGCACCCCTGTCCTCCCCCGTTACGTTCCCTGGATCCGGTGCCGGCGGGATGACGCAAGCCTTCCGCCGGCACTGCCTACTCACGAGTTGCCGCAAGCGTGCTTTACAGCACGTTGGCAACACTCAACGCTGGTGCCGGGCCACAGCACCAGCAGACATTAGGATTGCACCATCAGTTTCAGCTCCTATAGTCTGAGATAATACTTACTGTATTATAATAGATACACCTCACAGGGTGTTTTAAGAATTACATCAAGATAATACTGTACATGCGAAATGCTTAAAATCTGTAAAATCTGCCTGCTCTATTTTACATTTCAAATTGTAGTACACTGAACTAAACTATGGTAACATTTTCAAGAGATGCTAAAAATATTGTTTAACTAGTGAAAAGACTATTAGCTGACATGTCCTCTGAGACTCCTCACTCATGGGTCCTTTAAATCAAGAAATATCCATGTCAGCTGAACCACTGGTAGCCCTACACACAGGTTGCTGCTTTAATTAAAAGTAGGTATGATTCTGCCTTATTAAACTCAGAACCTCATATAACAGCAAGTTTTTTTTATGTGGACGGAAGCTTTAATAGATTAACACGGCTACTTGGATAAAGGGTGCTTATGGACCAGAGGCAACAAAACCGCAAAAAATACATTCAAACTGGAATATAAATATTTTGTATTAATTCTATTCACATTTTAAAAGCCTTCCAAAGAAACAGTGTGGAGAAACAAGACACACACAAACACTCCACAGCTGTGCCTTTTCCTGAACTTATCACAATGTAAAGTGCATGCATAATTCATTGCAATAAGATAGAGACTTTAGAGGTGGCATAGGTACAGCGAACTCCTATTACAATACTTTAAAAAAAATGAACATCAAATGGCTGCTGCTTTCGAGTTAACATTTCTCTGCTTTCAAGCAGCTTTTAAGCAAATGAAATTACTAGGAGATTTATTCTAATGAAGATTCAATTGGACTATACATTTCTATTCTGTTTCCATGGCAACATTAGTTTCAAATCAAAGTAGCTGCTCCTGTATTACTCATTATTACTAAAATTCAATTTCATGTCTCTGTTGGAACTGAACAACATTAAAAAAAAAGGCCATGGGAAGGATTCATCTAGTTAGTACAACTAATTATTCTGGAAAATAGTTTTTAAAAATCCATCTAATTTAAATTTCATTCAGTCAAACTATTAAAGGCTATTATTATGTGACTGTTTTTTCCAGGGTCAACAGCTTCAAGGCACCTATTTCTATGGCTATAGCTTTAAGGGAGCTATTGTGATAAGCCTTACCAGAGGAGGAAATTGTGCATTGGTAATATATAAAAAGTAGTAAGACCAAAGAACTGGAATCGCTGCACAAAATGGAAAAGACACCTTGCATGGCAAAATCTTGAGGTGAGAATTTCAGCAAAGTAGTAACAATTTTGTTAACTGATTCTAACATTCCCTGTGGCAATGAGACAGAAAGGGAACAAACCACACATCATAGGTACAGCACTTCTGTGCAAAAGAGCCCTGCTTCCTCCTTCCCACATCTATGCGCACACGCATAGAAAGTACAACAGAGTGTGCATATCCCATATTGCCACCCAGGTCCACACCTCTGGTCTTCATATAAAAGTGACTGTACTCCGATACTATGCCTGTGGTCACTGGACTCTGCCTAAAGTACTCAACAAACTAAACTGCCTAATGGTATCTGCCACTACAGAGGTAGATAAATGCAAAGGACTAGGACAGATGTTTACCCAACAGAAGTAACTGGCAATAGGTCAGGGCAAGCAAAAGACAGTACTTCTTTACAACGCATAATTAACCTTTGGCATTTACTGCCACAAGTTCTTGAGGCTGCAGGTCGCTAAGGATATCGCCATAGTCAAGGGTTGGATTCTGGGGAGTGTTATCCTCTGGTCTGACAGGCTGCCATGCAGAGTTTGGTGTAAGGCATTTCACCCACGCCATGTTGACATTGCTCAGCGCAAGGTGAACATTTACATGAGGAAGGTCTTCAATACAACAGGGTGGGGTGACTATTGCTCACCCTGGTATTGTTTATACTTCGCCAGCCCTGTTTAGGCACAATGGCATTCACCTCTCCATGGCTGGTGCAGACATTTTCCTCAGGGAACTGCAGCAAGGACTTTTGAGCCTTCTGGCTGGTTGTCAGGCAGTTGGGGTCAAGCGCTAGGCTAACCCCACCATGTGGCAGGTTGTGTGCAGGATGGGTAGGTAGAGAGCTTCACTGGCATGCATTCTGAGGTAGCAAGGTCAAGGGGTGAGCTAGGACCGCTCAGACGATACTTACCCGAGTCGGTGAGGCTAGCTGGCAAGCACCTTTGGCTGGGTAAGCAAAGACCACCACGTAGTTTGCCTAGGGAGAGTCTGCGCTGCCCAGCTGCCTCTACACCTTCAGGGTTGGCTGCGATAAGTTTTCCCAATCTATGCATGGGCGGAGCTTGGAGTCAGAGTGCCATGCCCGAGGGTAGCAGTGGGAGCATACGGCCAGCAACTTTCCCCCCCCATTGCCCGCACGCTGGGGGATGTTATAGTTTTTTGCAGATTTTATGCATTTATTAGAATTTAATAAAGTGAACCTTTACCCAAGCCTGTCGAGCCTGTTTATTTAGGGGGGTTCACAGGTAATAACTGAATCACGAAGACGTCCCAAGAACAAATAAGCATCCTCTATCGAATAAAAAACACCCCTGTTTACTTTTACCCCCTTTTGGCTGAAATTTTAAAAAACCATTAAAACAGTTTCTAAAGATTTAAAAAAAGACACCCATGTGCCCAAAAACATGTTATAACTCCACAAACACAGCAGATACAAAGGGTTCTATAATTGACCCCCGAATCTAGATTCGCCCCTTTAGGGGTTGATTAGGGCAAAGTCCTAAAATGTGTTTTTAAGCATTTTTATGGGTAACCTTTGTGAGCAAAAACCAAGTTGATCTCTCAACAGGCCTAAGAGATCTTGAGGAATCTGTGAAAACACATTGTGAGCCCAAGCCTACGCATCTCTACTGAGAAGTAATTCCTGTTCTAATCAATGGAGCTTACTCCCAGGTAATTGTGAATAGGATCGCAGCACCCCTTTTCACCCCCTTAGGGGTTGGGATTTCTAAAAATCCCTTCTTAGTGGGTGCTTATGTCACAGAAGGAACATACTCCCCGAATTTCATGTGTCAAGGCCCAGAGGTTTGGGCTTGGCGGTGATGAGTCAGGACTTGTTATTTTATATATAGAGATTAATGTTTTAGTCTTTAAAGGTACCACAAACTGTTTAAATGGAGAACAGGTATTCATAGGAGGAAAGGTGTATCAATGGCGATTAACCATTATAGTTAAACAGAACCGATGGATCTGTGGATTCCCTGTTGCTCTCTGGAGGAGGTAAGAAGGCGAGGGAGGCGGGTGGTGGAGGAATGGGGGCGGATCGGGTCAACGCAGACCTTCACCAGTATTTAGTTGTCGCAGGTCCAAGTAGACCCCCCCCCATACCACAGAGGCTTTTCCCCAGTAAGGGAACAACTTACTTACTTGGAGGAGACCTTTGCAACTGCACCCCTACCATAGGATGCAGTGGTCACCATTTTGGCACCACTACATCGGCGGGAAGGATAGGATTGGGCTGTTAACCAATCAACTGAATATCATTTCGGTCTGTATACAAGTACTCTTCCTAAGTGCTTCACATAAATTACCTTGGTAATCATTACACCAAGTTTATACAATAGGCCAGTGTTAGTACTGAATCTCATTCCACACAGTGATAGGGGAAGAAACTAAGCAGTTTGCCTAACGCAACTCAGCACCTAGCAGAACAAAGATATGAACCAGGTACTTCTAGATCACGATCTTAACTAGTAGATACCAACTTTTCAAGGAACAGATTCTGAGATATATGAAAGATTCTTTTTTACTCCCATATCCTTTAAAAACAAAAACCATCAATAAATGGACTGCAAATGCATATACATAACAGAAAGGTGACCCCTGACAATTAAGTCCAGTTGTGTCCGACTCTAGGGTGTGGTGCTCATCCCCATTTCAAGCCAAAGAGCCAGCGTTGTCCGAAGACGCCTCCATGGTCATGTGGCCGGCATGACTCTCCTTGCCGCAGCGCGTAGCATGCGGCTGGAACACGGAGCGCTGTTTACCTTCCCGCAAGCGGTACCTATTTATCTACTCACATTAACATGCTTTGGAACTGCTAGGTTGGCAGGAGCTGGCCAAGCAACGAGAGCTCACCCCGTCGCGGATTCGAACTGCCGACCTTTCAATCGATAGCTCATGGTTCAGCAGTTTAACCCACTGCGCCACCCGCTGGCCGTAATAAATAACATACCATGGTGTAATTGTGTGCCACTTTGTGCAAATCTGTGCAACCCTGTGCATCAGCAAAGGAGCGAATTCCAAGGCAATTTGATGGATGAAGCTGCTTCATTAAGAATTTACAACAAGCTTCTACAACCTGAGAGAGCTGGAGAATGCAAGCTGTAGATAACAGGCACTCAATGTTGTCTTCTTTTAATTCAAGGCGACCTAAAATATATAGAAAAAAAATGTTTGTTAGAAAATGTAAGAGCAGCCGCTGTTGATCAGACTAAGGGTCCATCTAGTCCAGCATCCAATAGTGATCAACCGGATGCTTCTGAAAATTCACAAGTAGAACATGAAGGCAATAGCCTTCCCTGTTGCTTGCCCCCCAGCATCTGATATTCAGCATTACATTGCCTAATAAAGTAGTAATACACAAATATAATTTATCTATTATAGCTGATAGTCACTGATGGTATTATCCTCCAGTAATTTGTGTAACCCCCTTGACAAGCCATTTACCGTATTTTTCGCTCCATAGGACGCATCGGACCATAGGACGCATGCATCCTATGGAGCAAAAAATAGGGGAAAAAAGGTTTTTTAAATAAAAATAAAAATAATAAAAAAGTAAAAAAAAAATACTTACCGGGGCTTCAGGGAGGCCTGCAGAGGCTCGTGCAGGCCTTCCCGATCTTCATTTCGTCCAAAAACGGCCATTTTCAGCCACTTCCTGTTTTGACGAAAACCGGAAGTGGCCAAAAATGGCCGTTTTTTGATGAAATGAAGATCGGGAAGGCCTGCAGAGGCTCGTGCAGGCCTCCCCAATCTTCATTTCGGCAAAAAAACGGCCATTTTCGGCCACTTCCGGTTTTCGTCAAAACAGGAAGTGGCTGAAAATGGCCGTTTTTGGACGAAATGAAGATCGGGAAGGCCTGCACGAGCCTCTGCAGGCCTCCCTGAAGCCCCAGTAAGTATTTTTTCTTTACTTTTTTATTATTCGCTCCATAAGACGCAGGCTTTTTTCCCCCTATTGTTTTGGGGGACAAAAGTGCGTCTTATGGAGCGAAAAATACGGTAGGTCAGTGGCAACCATTCTGTCTTATGGCAGTGAGTTCCAAAAATACAGTATGAAGTTTCAAACACCTTTCGTTATACGAATACTTACAGTCATATACTCATTTAAACTCTATAATCTCCCATTCTTCTTTCAACAATCTGTTCACACTGTGTCATCTAATGATCTAACAGCCTCCTTGTCCGGTTTTCTGCTTCTGATGCATTTAAGTCAGTGTTTGGTTTTATGTTTTTAAGAATAGAAGTTCTTTTTTGGGTTCCCTTAGTCTGTTTTGACAGACTATGTGCTCCTTTTTATTTTCCTTGTTTGAGCAAGACTTTCACTTCTTAAAGAAAGTCTTCTTGCCTTGACTGCTCACATACCACACTGGCATCCATTGATTTGTTTGTACCTTTTGGGCAGCCCAATCTTATCTAAATCCCCACGTGGTGATGCAGCACAGGCATGGCTACTGCTGGATCCCGCCGGGGATTTTCAGCTGCTGGAGGTTCCCTCTGGGTAAGGGGACATTTGTCCCCTTGCTCCAGGGTAAGCCCCAGCAGCTGTTATGGATCAACTCAGAAGATGGTGGCTTGTTTAAACAGGCCATGCAAGGAATAGCATGAATAGCACATTTATGAATAGTACAATAGCTGAATAGCACATTTGCTAATTCACTTAAGATTGTAAATCTAACTTCTTACAATGTATGAAAGAACACTGAAATTAAAGACTGTCTCTTATACACATTAAGAGCAAAATACGCAGCTTAAAGATCTGATTTGTTAATGAGGTTTGCAATCAGCAGCTAACATCAGATGCATGCATAGTAAAGAACTAGTGAAAAGAGATGCATTAACATGTATGACCATGTCCCAGGACATGGTCTGAAGGTACATGACACAGCAGCCTTGCTGAAGCTAAACAGGTCTGCATCTTATCGCAGCCTGGTGGAAGACTACCTGGGAACCCGATGTATGCTACCTTAAATTCCAAAATGGAAGAGAGGCAGGATATAAAATATAACCAATTGATAAATAAAATAAAATGGTGTTTTGAATAGATACTTAAATCTTTTATGTCAAGCGCGAAATAGAATTCTACTTTCAGCCAGGAGGCCCCTAATTTGGACTCAGACAACTATCAGTTTAATAGTTTGTGCTCAGTTGAAGGGTCTTGATAATAAGAGATAGTAGTGTAATATAGTAAATCACTTCCTCCAAGACAGGTTTACAAATGTACACTAGGTGCATAGGTAGGTAGAGATTTTAGTGCACAGTGTGATCAATCCCCTATTACAATCTTCCCACATTTTCTTAGCAATCCTATCCAATTTACACCACCGGTGTAACCAGCGGGGGAGGGCAGGGCGGGAGGCTTTGAAGGGGAGATTTAAATCCCCTTTCAATCCCCCTTTGGGGGGATTTGAATCCCCTTTCCGTTCTGGGGTCTCCCATTGTTGTTACACCGATGGTGTAAGTTGGATAGGATTGCGCTGTTTGCCTATTTTTCTGTATTTTTGGACACCTTTAACTCCCCAAAAGCTCCTGTGCAGGCTCAGCAGCCTAAAAAGCTGCTGGAGGATCCTTTGCAAGCAGGCTCTGACCTTTGTTTAAAACTCCATTATCAAGCCCCACATGCGTTTGTAGATTGGGGAAATTCCTGCATGTACTGAGATTGGCATGCACTTAGCAACTGGGCAGCCAAACCTGTCCATCTAGGTCAAGGATAGAGTGACCAGGTGGGTTCCATTCCTCCAATCAGGTAACTTGATAACACAATAAAAAAACAAAGTTAAATATCTCCCAACCCACAGGAAGTGTGGGTTATTCTCTGCCAGACGCCTGTGTGACTCATTCACTGGGAGCTCACAGAGGAGTGCCCACCTGTTCACCCGCAAGTGCAATGACTGGTGATTCCTGGAGCAATGTAAGTAACTTAAGCTAGGGACCCTCTAGCTAAATTGTAATGAGGGACTTTTTTTGTTTTGTCTGTTATGTGACTTGAGTCAATGTGCATACAAGTACTTCACTGGTTTAAAGCAGCAAGGCATGGGGGGGGGGGGGGGTCTGGCCTGAAAGTTTGAGAAGTAGCATCCCAGCTCCATTTCCAGGGTGTTAATAGTTACTGCATCCATGTGGTGAAAACTTTTCTTTTTGTTTTCCAGCCAAGCTCAGGCTTTTTCCATCAGGCTGCTTGTATTTTTACTACCCATCTGTCCCCATGTTGTTTAATCCCTTTTTGTTTAGACTTTTAATAAACTGGTTACATTTTGACCCTTTGTCTGCCTGGTCCATGTTCATGGGTAATTTAGTGGATTGTTGTGTGTTTTTTGCCCTGTAGACACTACCATAATTTTGATTTTGTAATAAGGACTTCTGGGGTTTAGTGCTTTCCTGTGAGGGTTTTTTTCCCCCTCCTCTGCCTGGTTTCGTAGCCTGGGATGGAAGCAGTGGATACAAACTGCCAATGGTTTTTCTCATTCAGCTGCTGGTCTGGCAAAGGGAAAGCAGGGAGTAGGAAGGGGTGCATGTGCACTAACCCAGGGTTCTCAACCAGTGGTACTAGTACCACCGGGGCTTTCGGCGGTGGCGTTTCGCTCCTGAGATGCTCCTGCCTTTGGCCAAGCCTCTCGGGATTGCTGAGAAGGGCCCTCCCACCTGGCCAGAGCCTCCTACCTACGTTTTCTGGCCTCCAAAAACCTGTGGATGTAACTGGCGATGCTGTCATCGCCAGTCACTTCCAGTGGTACGCAGCAGGAGAGTGGTGCCAGAGGTGGTACTCAGCTGGGAACGGGTTGAGAAACCCTGCACTAACCAATAGGCCCTACTCCCTTCAGTCAGCCTGCCTGCTCTCAGGAGTCCCTTTCCCTGACACAAAGCAACACCGAGGCCATACTGCACCATACAGGAGCTATTCAATTAATACAGATTAGTCACTTATTTACTATCTGAAATCTTATGAAGACAATGCTTCAGAGTGTGAAGAAGGCTGGACATGCACATAGAAATAGCTATTGGCTGGTGTGAGGTATTAAGTGAAGCTCCACTGGATGTCCACACTGAGGTATCTCCATTCCACACTGTACAGTATTCAAAAGGGCTGGAAAAAATAAGCATCCAGCTCAGTCGCGTCACGGGGTCGCGCGTCACCTTTAAGAGCGCGGCTCCGCCCCCGCGCGTGATGTCACGTGCAGGCGCGGAGCACCCCCCGCGCCGTTTTCGGCTCATTTCAGAGCCAAACAGACGCGAGGGCGGGCGGGCGGGCGGGCCCAGCTCCAACGAAAATGTGAGTACCGGGAGGGACGCGCGTCACCCTTGTGCGCGCGTCGACCCCGGGCGGCCCGCCCCGCGCGCTTCCCCTCGTCGACGCCAGTGATCCAGCTCACTTAGATTATCCAGCCCTCAAACTCAATACAACAGAATTTAACATTCAGAAGCACAGAATATGGATAATTTTACCAGCCATTCCGATTACCTGTATATGCATATTGCACCAAAGCCCACAACGCATTTGGCTCCACACCTTCCATTTTGATTTCTTCTTGTCTTGCCTCCCTTACATCATTAGTAAACATGGCTGCAAAGTAGTCTGAGACAGAGGACAACACCAATCTGTGGCATATGAAACGGGGAGGGGGTGAAGAGAAGGGGCAACAATCAATCTGACATTTGCCATCTGCTTTGTTATTTTGCCCTTTGAAGAATATTGATGAACTTTTTAAGACAAAGGTTAGATACATTCAACAGCTGAAATTTGGTGTGTAGATAATAATTGCAATTATCAGCAGAATTACAGGCTTCAGCAGAGTCTATCCTTGTTCACATTCCCCTCATATAAACCATTTCCTCATGGATCTCTTACTTTTGTTGTTGTTCAGTCGTTAAGTCGTGTCCGACCCTTCGTGATCCCATGAACCATATCCCGCCAGGCCTTCCTGTCCTCCACTATCTTCCTGAGTTCGCTCATTTTCATGTTCGTTGCATCGGTGATGCTGTCTAACCATCTCATCCTTTGCCTTCCCCTTCTCCTTTTGCCTTCAATCTTTCCCAGCATCAGAGTCTTCTCCAGAGAGTCCTCTCTTCGCATTAGGTGGTAGACTACTATTCCTATTCCTTTCTACAAGTCTACTATTTCTTTCCTCAGTTTTGTCAAATTTTGTATAGACAGCCCTACACATCCAAATTTAAGCTGAAAACAAATTTAATAATAATAATAATATATACAGTATTTATATACTGCTTTTCTTGGTCATTGGATTTCTCCTCCAACTTTAATCCAAGGCAGTGTACATGAGCAGGCTGTCCTAACCCCCCTTGGTTTTCTTTACAATATATATAAATGTCCAATCTTTCATGAACGGCGCCTCCCACACTCGACCGATGGAGCTGGGAGCTCTTATCTCTCCTCCTGGAGGCTTTCACAGCTTTTTGTAGGCGGCGTGTCTCGAACTTATCGAGTTCACCGGTCTTCGGGCTTTACAAGACGGCAGCTCTCCCAACTGAGCCAGACTCTTCTTTAAGACTGAGCCAGACTCTAATTTAAACTGAAAGTACTTATTTTTAAAAAATTCATCTACAAGGGGTACAACTCCTAACACATTCTATTAAATATCCACAGAGAAAGAGCTTATGTAGACACAATCATTATTTTTAATAATTAAAATATGGACTTTTCATATTTGTTGAATTGTAGCAGTTTGTCTGTAAAATATAGATGTGTCATCATAACTAAATACAGAGAGCTGTGCAATTATGCTTATCACTGTAGCATATGAACACATCAGTAGGTAAAGTATTCACCCACTCCCCAAGATATGATTAGCAGTATCAAAGCAGACAGAGCTAATTATCCCTTAGATGGGTAGGAGGGAAAGGAACACTTCGACAGAATCTGTTACCCTTTTCTGTCCCCATCACTTGCCACTCGAAAGTGGATAAAAAAAGAACGTTCACCGCACCTTGATAAATGTGGATGTCCAAAGTACTGTGCATGTAGCCTGGGCTACTGGAGCAAGTACTCTCCCAAATAAATTACCACTTTTTCAATTACTAGTAGAACCAGTCTGCATGCATAAGCCTGTTTCTAAACACAGGTGGGTTCCTTTGGGAGCAGGTCAATTAACGGAAGTGGAAACAGGCTTTTATAACCAACTGGAATAACTAGTATACACCAGCATCTACTTCTTCACTAACATGACCCATGAAGCAGGTACACCAGATCAGTAAAACTGCCTACATTCTTCATTTTCCTATACTGTTTGAAATATTATGAAAATTTATTTTGGCTAAAACTGGCCTTGACAGCAGGTCGAAAAAACCTTAACTGTAATGTGGATGGATACACACACGGGCTGTTAGTTAAGTATTAGGAGTCTAAAAGCATATTTACCTGTGTGCTGGAATCCGGCGATCACCAACAACTAATACCACATCACACAACTGTTTGTGTCTTAGGTAATTTTCCATCTTCTTAAAGGTTTGTTCTGCATGATTGAGTGCTTGAAAAAATTCATCTGATGTACAAGGCTCCATTGTATGACAAGATGATAGAGTCTGGCTGCTGTTGGAAGTCCTGGAAGAATAAAACATATATTTTATATATTTAAAAGGTTTTGACCTTTAAAGCCCTTTATGGCTTAGAACCACAGCACCTGAGGGACTCTCTTCTATACATTCCAGCCCATTCCCTGAGATCATCAGAGGGGCCCCTCTTGCATGTGCCACCCCAACAGAAGTGAGAAGAGCAGCAGCAAGGATAGTAAGGCCTTCTCAGTTGCTGCACCACAGTTATTTAACTCCCTCCTTAAAAGTTATGAACTGCCCCCTCTCTTGAAGCAATCCAGGGGGGGCTAAAAATATTTTTATTTCTGTTGGCGTTTGTGTAGTGCTGGTTCGTGATGGGGATTTTCATACTGTATTGTGCTTTTTCTGGTTTAATGCTTTATGCCTGCTTTTATTGCCGCCTCTGATGGCTGTCTTTTATTACCATTTATTGCTGTTTTTATTTTTCTATGCTACTATGCTGTTTTTTGCTCCTATATTATATTTTTATGTATTGCTGCATTGTTTTTATGTTGATTGTTTTTATTTCTTTATAAGCTGCCTTGTAGTAAGGTAAAGGTATCCCCTGACAATTAAAGTCCAGTCGTGTTCGACTCTAGGGTGTGGTGCTCATCCCCATTTCAAAGCCGAAGAGCCAGCGTTGTCCAAAGACGCCTCCGTGGTCATGTGGCTGGCATGACTCTCCTTGCCGCAGCGCGTAGCATGCAGCTGGAACAAGGAGCGCTGTTTACCTTCCCGCAAGCGGTACCTATTTATCTACTCGCATTGACATGCTTTGGAACTGCTAGGTTGGCAGGAGCTGGCCAAGCAACGAGCGCTCACCCCGTCGCGGGGATCGAACTGCTGACCTTTCGATCGACAGCTTATGGTTCAGCGGTAGTGAGGGAAAAATGTACACAGTGGGATCTCGGTATCTGTTCTGTTTGAGACCTCCTGCGGATACCAAGAATCTGCAGATAACAGTGTCCACGCTAGGAAGGTTGTTAAGAGTAAGGGGGGAAAGGCCCCCAATCCTCGTTTTTGCCTTTGTGCAGACAAACCGTGCGGTTTCCAAGCCTTTGCAGGGCCTTTTCAAGCTGAATGACCCACTTCTGGGTTGCACGAAAGCTCTTCTCTACACTCAGGCTCACTCCAGAATACATCCTGAGGCAAGGCTTGGAGGAGAGAAAAGTCTTTGTGTAACCCAGAAGTGGGTCAACTTGAGGAAGCCGCATAGTTTGCCCACACAAAGGTAAAAACGGGTTTTGGGGGGCTTGTTTACTACTTTTAAAAACCTTCCTAATATGGACCCCGCAGATCCGGAATCTGTGGTGAGACAAATCAGTAGATCTCGGATCTGCGGATAGAGAGGATCCACTGTATTACATAAATAATGCTTAGAGGTTTTCATACATGCAGTCTCAAATAAAAATTAATTGGAATTATTTTCCAATTAATTTTGAAATAATAATGTTGAAAATATTTTCAAATTCTTGTTATCTGCTGGGGTTTGGTAACCCAGTGGATACTGAATCAACCAATACTGAATCACTGATCCTATGGGGGAACATGGGGTTAGGTTCTTGTGGACCCCCTCTTTGCTATACACTATATGAACTTTATGAACTTGAATCTTACCTTACCTGCCCCTGTGATGGAAACCTCAGTTGAGTCCCTAAATCATATTCTTCTTTATTGCCCCTTGCAAAACCTTCCATGGAGGAGGTTTCTTGCGTCTATTTTGACTAATATATCTGATGGGGGGGGGATGAGGAGAAAGTGATCTATTTAATAAATGAGGGATTCTCTGAGGTTATTGGTAAGGTTACAATTTTTTTTTTTGTCAGGTAGGGAAATTTTTTTATGCCAGACTAAGTTGACTTGGGAATGTGGTTTTAGCTCAATAACCAAGTGTTTGTATGTATAGGCTTTGTGTGATTAAGGTAAAGGTGACCTCTGACAATTAAGTCCAGTCGTGGCCGCCTCTAGGGTGTGGTGCTCATCACCATTTCAAAGCCGAAGAGCCAGCGTTGTCCAAAGACGCCTCCGTGGTCATGTGGTCGGCGTGACTCGCGAAGCATGCAGCTGGAACACAGAGCGCTATTTACCTTCCCGCAAGCGGTACCTATTTATCTACTCACATTAACATGCTTTGGAACTGCTAGGTTGGCAGGAGCTGGCCAAGCAACGAGAGCTCACCCTGTCGCGGATTCGAACTGCCGACCTTTCAATCAACAGCTTATGGTTCAGCGGAAAAGGTTGTTGATGGTGATGATGACCTTGAACTGTATGAGCTCAGTGATAGAGAGGGCAGCTAAACATCTCCAACATTTTAATCTTTGTTTCTCTTGCATATCAATATCAAGTTCAGAGTTATTTAGAACAGATGGCAGCGGGGACAACTGAGAATTTAGTCTATCCCGGGACAGACTCGGGTGCTGTGGTTCTAAGCCATAAAGGGCTTTAAAGGTTAGGGATTCAGCCCTAACATTTAGCAAGCAGACCACTTTGCAAGGTTTTTTTTAAAGACATATACACCACAGGCATATTGGTTAACCCAAACTCAGAATCGGCTGCTTGCTATCACAGCCCATTCCATCCTTCTTCCCCAGGAACTGGAACATCAGTCCTTAGCTGGCTTACTGAAACACACAGCTTCTTCTCTTTTTTCCTCCATTCATTGACTGTTGACCTACAGTTAATATGTAAATTTTAACACAGCCTTTTCAGGCAGCCATTCCTGAGAACAAACAGCCTTATCAGGCAGACATTTAAGAGTCATTTTTGCCCGCAAATGGCCACGAAGAGACCGTGAATGGGGCAACATAAGTTACACTTTTGTTCTCGTGGATAAGTGAATCCGCGGGAATGGCGTACACATATGAGGATTGACTGTATTATGCACTTCAGAAAAACTGGAGATTAATTCACTTGGAGATTCTTCACTTTCATGAAAGCTCATAAAAAGCTTCTTCCATACAACATGGTGACTGAAAAAAGACTGGATATCTCTACTACTACTAAACAAGATGTGAAACGTTTTTCAGTAATAATTACTACAGTATGCAAGTTTTGCATTCCCACAACCAAAGGCATGCAAATTTGTTCAATAAAGCAAACTCCCTTTGCAATCTATTTGTATAAATCAATACATTCAATGTTTTAATTTAAAATGCTTGCATTTCTTTCTGTTTTATATGATATTGTTTTCCCAGTGATACTGTAGTTGGGAAAAAATGATACAGATGTATCATATGAAAAAAAGTCACATTATAAAGGACAGTACTTTAAAGAAGTCTGTGTAAGTCAGAATAGCAAATCTGAAGTGTCTTTGTACTGGAGAGTATATTATATTCTAATAATTAGAATACTCAAAATTCAATACTAGAAAAATTCAACATTTGCTGATAAACAATTCTATATCGCACAAATCCAAAAAAACATTGAAGAACAAGCATCATTTTATGAGTTTCAAACACCTCTCTGAAGTCAATCGGAACACCATGCTAATGAACATTTTGTGCCTGGGAAAGTGGTTAATTGTTCAGCAAAGATGCAATTAATGGCACTGGCATTTATGTGATCATAATTAGGTCTCAAAATTAACAGCCTATTAAAAAGATATATAGGTGGATGGAAGAAGGAAAGCAGCAGTGACCTCTAGCTTATCTTCCTATACCAGCTAGAAGCAGGGCAGCAGGTGGTTCAGACAAAGAAGCTATTGGCAAGGCTGAGGCCAACGAGCCAAACTCTCTTTGCATCCTTCCAGAGGGTTAAAATCCTCAAATTGTTAACTGGAGGAAACCAGGGTTAGGTGCTGATCCGCCTGTGTGATTCTCTTCAAAATTAGAAATGGATCAGGCTTAGAAATGGGGCGGGATCGACATGTCAGTGTGTGCCATATCCTAACCCCCTTTCCAGGCCTGATACGCAGATATGGATCAACACAAAACTATGCCAGTTATCACTGGTGCAGGTCCAAGTTGACCCATTGCGCTGCTGGGGCTTACCCTGGGGCAAGGGACAAATTCCCTTTAGCCTGAGGAGACCTCCAGCATGCTAAATTCCCCCACAGGATGCAGTGCAGCCCGTACCTGTACCATTGCATTGCTGCGCAGGAATTTAGTTAGAATTGGACTGATGGATGAATCCAACTGCCACCCTGTCAGATCTTTAAAATATAAAACATTTGAAGAAGAGTCAAACATTTTATGTTATGTGAAGTTTGTGGTACAGGAGTTCTTGAAATGTAGACCAATTGTCAGATCCTGTTGATTTTGGGAATAGGGAAGAGAAGAAACAAAGTGTGAATAGAAGGCCGCCACTTCTATACTCTCTCTCCTTGCAAACAGGAAAGGGGAGTAAATAAAGCATTTATTTTATTTATTTTTATTTTCACATTTTTATAGCACCCTTCCTCCAAGGAGCTCAGAGTGGTGTACATATTTCCTCCCCTCCTTTTTGTCCTCACAACAACCCTGCGAGGTAGGTGGGGCTGAGAGATAGTGACTGGCCCAAGGTCACCCAGGAAGCTTCGTGGCTGAGCAGGGATTTGAACCTGGATCTTCCAGGTCTAAGTCCAACTCCCTAACCACTACACCATCCTGTAGTGTAGTGTACACTCAAGGGAGCATTATGCACCAAAGCTTTGGAAAAAAAAATGCTGGAGCAGCATCTTGCTTGGTAATGTATAGGACAGCTGAAGCATCGGCAAATATGAGGGAGTCACAACCTTCCTGCTGCAGATTTGTGTGTGGGGCCTGTAGTATGAAGTTTTAGCTCTTTTCAACAACTTTATTTATGCATTTTCAATCCTGCCCCTGGTCAAGGTGGCTTACACCTCAAACATACCCCCCACCCCAGTAAAATTCATTATTTGAGAACAACCAAAGCATTTCCACAAGTTTCAGGTATAGGCATGACCTGCGAGAATACACAGAGGCATTGACAATAACTTGAACTGATCTCATGTTTATCCCAATTAGGAAAGCAGGAGAAAAAAATTTTTTCTTAAAAAAGAACAAAGAATTTCATGGATATCAGCTAAACCTTTGAAGAAATACAATAATCTGGAGGTTAGTAATGAAATTAGTAGACAGAGGGGGTCATCTGTGCCATGGTTTGTCTCTATGGCCACCAACATACAAAAATCTATGTATAAATGTAATTGACTATTGTCTCTTGAATCCACACTTAATATTGTAGTTTGCATTTACTCCATCAATGACATTTTTGTGAGCACACCTGCCCACCAGTTTCAGCGATTTCCAAACTGCAAATAGCTCTGCTGTTCAGAAGTGTAGTAGCTATGTGATCAGAAGGGTGGGCAATTTCTAGTATGTTGTGTTCCCTTAAGGCAGCGGTTCTCAAATAGTGGGGCACGCCCCCCGGGGGGGCGTGAGGCTCCATAAAGGGGGGCTCGTTGCAATAGTTAGTGTGTATGCTTTGCGCCACTTATCTTGATTGTAGGAGCCTCCAGCGACGATCTAGTTCACTGACGATCTCTTCCGGGGAGCAGATCGTTCCTCTGCTCCCCGGCGCGAACTCTGTAACGCGCCTAGGAGCGCTCTGCAGAGTTCACGCTGTGAATCACGCATGCGCAAGACGACGATTGGCAACATCGTCGTCTTGCGCATGCGTGAACTCTGCAGAGCACTCCTAGGCGCGTTACAGAGTTTGCGCCGGGGAGCAGAGGAACCATCTGCTCCCCGGAAGAGATCGTCGGTGAACTAGATCGTCGCTGGAGGCTCCTACAATCAAGATAAGTGGCGCAAAGCATACACACTAACTATTGCAACGAGCCCCCCTTTACATTAGTTACATTGCATTAGTTATATTAGGGGGGCGCGAAATTTTTTCTTCTTCATAGGGGGGGCATGAGAGAAAAAAATTGAGAAGCACTGCCTTAAGGGAACATTTCCCCACCCCTACCAGCTATTTCTACAAATGAACTCTATAGGCAGAAATCTGTATATCACTAGATCCTTTGGATAAATTCAAACACCACTGAGATTAAGACAAAGGGGTATAAAACATTTGTTTATGTTTGTCTTTTACCACTTATACCTCTAAAGTAAAAGATTGTTCTTCTAAATTCCATGAGAACAAATTGAGTTTTTAACTCTGTTTGACTGATGAGAAGCCTGGATTTTTACACTAAGAAGGAAATCCAAGATCATTCCTATTTTTAATTGATGAATTGCAACTTTAGAAAATACGTACGAGACTATGTAAAAGAAATTAGTGACTGCATCTAGCAAGAAGCTACAGAGCAGAGATTTAAATATTGATATTTCAAAAGGTGTTTCCTCCCTCTATTTTCACATGGCTTTGATAAAGTATTTGATACCGGGGGGGGGGACGACGACAGATGTTACAAGCAACTGAGAATTTTGATAACAAAATGCTGGCTTTATTGACAAAAATTAAAAGCAAAAGGATAGGCAAAAGAAATAGTACAAGTGTGGAAGAATACATCACAAATGAAGAATTTTGAATACCTGCCCAGTGAGGGGTTATCCAGGAATCAATATGGAGGAGAAAAAGTGTCAGCCAAACTGGTACACTCTGACAACCCAGATGCAACAGTCAGAAGACCCAAAACTGAATGCACTTGTCTGACCAGACCACCCCCGCAGCAGCTTCCTGAAAATCAAAGTTTAAGTAACACTTTTTGGTAGGGGTTTCAGGCATACACAGAGAATGTGTCTCATATAGTGGAGCCTCTTGTTAAGTTTGTCTAGCCAGACATAACACTGAGCATATTCTGAATTGTGATCACAGACAAATCTATATGACTAGGAGTTTCCATGGATGTGACTGGCAGTGGTGTGCCTGGCATGAGAGTGTGTATTCATGCAGCCACAGAAAGCTGTATGCAAACGCTAACAGCACCTGCACCTGCTCAGTGGTGTTCCTGGAGGGGGTGTGGTGCCGTAAGTGGTGCACCATAAGTGGTGCAAGTGCTTCACCTTGCAAACCAGTGTAATGCGGCCCCTCCCACTCGCCCCTGGAGCCATTCCTGTGGCAAAGGCAGCATTGCCTTTGCCGCCAAATAGCTCCGGGGTGAGTGGGAGGGGCCGCGTTACACTGGTTTGCAAGGCGCGGTGCAGCGCCTTGCACCACTTATGGTGCAGCACCCCCTGCAGGAACGCCATTGCACCTGCTCCCCAGCCCATCTTCCACTGCACAGAAACACAGGGCTGGTCATGCCCATAAGTCAGAACTTCTGAAGTGCAGAACAGTGAAACACACACACAGTTCTTCACCACAGAGGAACATCTCTGCAAGAATGGGATTTTATTTCACAACATTCATTTGGCACCTTGAAAATAATTTGTATAGTAACGATAATGTCTCTTTGTAAAAACACTGAGGAGATATTTTCGTAGAGAAAACTGAAGAGATGTTCATAAAAACCATAAAATAACTCAAAGCTGAGATTCATCCTTGCTGTCTTCATTCATTATTTTTGCTACAGAGTATACGAATAATTAACTGTTTGGGAAATGCATGTGTTTTTATGGGGAACATTTTGGATTGAAAAGGAGACCATTGGTTTACATGCATTTTTAAGCAAAACACATTGACAGAGAAGTCAAATGCCAGTACTGTATAGTATTCTTTTCCCTCCAACCTGCCTGTCCTTGCATCATACAAATTCTTCTATGCACAAAAGGAATGAAGCAGACCCAATACACTTTGACTGGACTTATCCATCTGCAACTAGTTGTGTCAATAACATTCAACATTGCGAAATGCCTAAGAGCACAATGAGATTTAAGGGAATAATATTTGCTGCCTAGGTTTTAAAAATCTGGATACTAAAGTAAATCTAGCATGTGGGTGGGTGGTGAAAGAGAAGCACCTTTGTAGCACTTATGACTGAAAAGGGAAAACTCAAATCCCTAGAAACTAAACCCCCATTGCAATACAAATACTATAGAATAAAAAAAAACTTTAAGAAGTCAAAGCACCTAAAATATTACGTTAGCATAACATTACAGTAAATTATAATTTGAACATATGACAAAGGTATATTCCAAGGTATGGCACAGTGTGTCAAAAATACACTGACAATAAGGCATGGTGTGACGTCCAACCTTATTTCAGCTATACGAGTTCAAACAGGCAAAACCCCCCAAAACCCTTAAATTTTACCCTTACTGTGCTTCACAACCAAGATACAAGAAGCAATAGCTAATAGGTCTCAAGTCAACACATTAAAAATACAGGACATACCTAGAGAACAGAACATACCTAGAGACAATAATTAAAATATTCAGATTTTTTTCCCCCCAGTCCTATTGCCCCTTCTCCCCAGAGTCTGGAAAATGAAATGCTTCAACAAAGCAAATTCATGTTCACCCACTTTAGAAATACTTTCAATACAGATTAGCAATGATAGCGAAAGCTACATTTAAAAGTTGCACACATCATCTGTACACCAGCAATTGTCAGGATACCTGAGCTTTGGCTATACCATAGTTTTCTGTAATTCTTCAGCAATGCAGTGGAACAAATAAATAAATAAATAAATAAATATATATCTATCTCACAACAGGAAAGTAACAACCTGCATGAACTGCTGTCAGATACGTTTTCTTCTTCACTTGCTCCATCATCAGCATCTGGTCTGTCAAGCCAATGCGCACCTCCACAGTCTTCTGTGGTGAACTCAAATGTAGGCACTTCAGAGCTGGATGCCATTGGCCAAGAAGGTGAATTGTGGAAACCCTGTTGGCTGGACCTTTGGAAACCAATTGATGCCAAAGGCAGCGGTAGGTTGCCTGGATCTAAAAACTTTATCCCACCAGGAGTTGCATTATGTCCACCGTTCCAGAAGTCTCCTTGCTGGCATTCAACACCGGAATTAGGAGTCAATTGCTGGTGACCAAACCACCTCCATCTGATTTTTAAGATCTGCTTCACGTCAAATTCTTTACGAGAGCCAGACATCTTCAGCGAGAGCAAGTTATCGTCTAGGCAACGGGGCAAGCAGCAGCACACATAAAGAAGATTTGTGCATCCAACCAAGACAAGAGAAACACATGGTCTGCCTGTTTATGGCAAGCTGAGGGTGGGTTTTTTGAGATGTCACTATTGCATTCAAATCTGGTTTCTAAAAAACAATCTCATCGAAACAGAAGAGATAATTTTAAAAAATAACAAAAAAGGCTGAATTGGCACTTTCATCAGGAAGAACACAAAGCAGCCAGTGCATTCAGTCTTTCTTGCCTCCTCATCCTCCGACCATTAACTTCCACCAGCACTAACAGCTCTCATTAAAGCACTTTCATAATCTGACCACAACCCTCCCTCCTAAATCACAAATGACAAAATACAATTCCTACATTGCACCTTGAAATGTCTGTTAACTCTTTCTTTTACAAATATTTGGAGGCAGGGAGGGGGGAGTGAACATACATACGTGATTGTAAAACCCAGTGCAATAGTTGCTTTGGTGAAGACCACTTACAGAAAACAATGATTTTAATAAAGGGGAAAGCCGAACATTGGCCAATCCCTGTATTTTTTTAGAGAAAGGAAAATATTTGTATATTAATATTTTATGAGAGAAAATCATTGCCAGTTTGCTAGTGAACTGCAGACTTTTTCATTTTCTCTATTAGTTGTTTAAAAACACAAAGCAAAAAGGTTTCTTTTAAAAAGGTGGAAGTCTTGCCCAAATGAGAACAAAAGGGAACACAAACTCTGCTTAAACAAAAACATACATTGACAATAAGGTAAGTGAGAAAAAATAATTTAAGGAAAACATTGCTAAAAATATAAAGATAAACAATACAAACTGCGGTTAAATAAAGCAGATCAGGAAATGAACCAGGCAGGCAGTTAGATGTCAATGGAGTGAAAATATTGCTATAAGATGATGAGGCGATTCCAGAGAACTAAATGCACATTTTGCATCAGTCTTTGCTACAGAAGATACTGGACAGACAACCATTTCTGAGCTGCTTTTTCCCAGGAGGATGCTTGAAGAGCTTAGTCAAACCAAAGTAACAAATGATTACGCTCTAGGGCTAACTGAAAAATTAAGAAGCTGCCAAATCTAGATGGCATGCACTGGAGAGTTCTTGAAGAATTCAAATGTGAAATTGCCAATTTCCCGGAAAAAAAGGGTTGTCACTACATCTGGCCACCTGACTGGAAAGTAGCCAACATACCATTCCTGCAGCATGGGTGCCAGGCCCATGCTATAATCTGCGCTGAAGAGGAGCGAGCTGGGGGGTCTCCTCAAAGTAAGGGGACATTTGTTGTCCCCTTACCCCGAGTAACACCCCACTCTCCACTATTAGGCTACTTAGGTCACCTAATTCGGCGGCACTGAACTGAGAAGCCTCGAGTCGGGCCTGGAAGTCTGGATAGGATATAGTGTCCAATGAGGACACCGATCCCACCGCCCTCCCAGGCCCAATTCTCCTCTCCTCTCTCCTTCCAGGACCGATCCTCCCCCCTCTGCCGTAATACCCGCCCTGTTACGCCCCGTTACACCCCTCCCTGCCCTCCCCCAGCCTTGGTCAGAGCAGGACTTACCTGCTCCACAGCACTGGCCTCTTCAGTGGCCTGCGCAGGCCTCGGCACCGCCTACTCGCTGGGTGCTACAAAAGTGCTTTACGGCACGTTTGCGACAACCTAGGCCAATGCTGAAGCCACAGCGCTGGCAAAGACTAGGATTGCACCGACACACAGTGACAGGCACTGCTGCAGTTGTAGCTGTCAGAGTCCTTGGCCTATGAACAGCAGAATCAAGCTCCAGGATCTAGGGGCCCTCTAACAAATGCCCTCAATAGAATCCCTTATCTGGCAAGGAGAAGGGTGGAAAATTAAGAAAGCAACCCAACCATCCCCATGACTGTATCATGAGAGCACGCCATCCCTCCCTTTGCAGAGGGAAGTATCTCCATTTGCACAGTGTCCAGAACAGTCTTGTGGTACCTTCAGCTTTCATGGGCACCCTATGCACATAGAGCATTATGGTGCTGTCACTGCCGTGATCCCTTTGCTGGTCTTTGAAAAGTGGCATGTGTCCAATTCCTGCTCTGTTAGAACAAGCCATGAACACCTGCCCATTGAGGAAATAAGCAAATAAAAGTTCTTGAACATTTGTTTGTGCCTATTATAGCTTGAATAAGCAATTTCAGAGATTAAAGCTTCACCATTAGCTCAGCCTTCACTACAGTCTTCCCTTCCATAATCCAAGGCTGATGACGCTACATTTTTACCTTAGTGAGGGAGTCACTTTACATGACAGACAACCCAGCTATTCTCAAGTGTAAGGAACATCAGCTTCCTCAGCGTTTCTGCACTCCCATATCACCTAAGCCTTAACCAGGCTGAGTGTACAGTCTCAGCTCTTGTACTGGCTGGCTCTCAGAGCGGGTCCCTGCCTTTTCTCCTCAACATATACCATCTGAATTCTCATGATACTACAGCTATTATTTTCTTATACAAGTAAACACATCATTCAGTCTGTAAGTGCAGACATACTTACAAAGACGTAATAGCACTAAAACATTATTTACATCTTCTGAACTTGCTGAAAAGCACTGTAATGCATGAATTTTTAGAACATAGAAATCAGAAGAGATAACCAACTGAAGATTCAACAACCTTGGGCATATTTTGGCTAGATGTAAGCAAAACTTATTTTCTTTCCTTAAGAATGTACAGCCTTATATTTGTCTCAAACTAAGCAGAATTGTTGAAACAGAACATTGTTTTATTAACATTAATTTTACATGGGCTGAAAGCAGGCATTTCC